>CAWVQO010000413.1:0-2646535 GCA_963932275.1 Andrena praecox | reverse complement strand
AAAATATTTTTCACAATCCAAAAAATGGTCGTTATTTTCATCTAAATTTACTCAAATATACATCCTACACCAAAAATACTCGACAAAATCCAAAAAAATCGAAGTTGGTTTCAAATAAATTTATTAAAATTTGACACTTCCAACTAAAATTTTATTCACAATCCAAAAAATGGTCGTTATTTTCATCTAAATTTACTCAAATATACATCCTACAACAAAAATACTCGACAAAATCCAAAAAAATCGAAGTTGATTTCAAATAAATTTATTAAAATTTGACACTTCCAACTAAAATATTTTTCACAATCCAAAAAATGGTCGTTATTTTCATCTAAATTTACTCAAATATACATCCTACACCAAAAATACTCGACAAAATCCAAAAAAATCGAAGTTGGTTTCAAATAAATTTATTAAAATTTGACGCTTCCAACTAAAATTTTTTTCACAATCCTAGAAATTGAAGTTATTTTCATCTAAATTTACTCAAATATACATCCTACACCAAAAATACTCCACAAAATACAAAAAAATCGGAATTGGTTTCAAATAAATTTATAAAATTCTGACACTTCCAACTAAAATTTTTTTCACAATCCTAAAAGTTGAAGTTGTTTCATCTAAATTTACTCAAATATAGATCCTACAAAAAAATACTCAACAAAATCCAAAATAATCCAAGTCGATTTCAAATATATTTATTAAAATTTGACAAAAATCGTGACAAAATCCATAAAATCGAAGTTAATTTCACCTGAAATTACTCAAATTAAGCTTCTCTATCAAAAAACACTAAACATTGTCGAGAAAAATCGAAGTTGGTTTCAAATAAATTACGTAAAATTTGACACTTCCAACTAAAATTTTCTTCACAATCCAAAAAATGGTCGTTATTTTCATCTAAATTTACTCAAATATACATCCTACAACAAAAATACTCGACAAAATCCAAAAAAATCGAAGTTGGTTCAAATAAATTTATTAAAATTTGACACTTCCAACTAAAATTTTTTTCACAATCCTAGAAATTGAAGTTATTTTCATCTAAATTTACTCAAATATAGATCCTACCAAAAAATACTCAACAAAATCCAAAAAAATCGAAGTTGATTTCAAATAAATTTATTAAAATTTGACACTTCCAACTAAAATTTTTTTCACAATCCAAAAAATTGAAGTTATTTTCATCTAAATTTACTCAATTGTAGATCCTACAACAAAAATACTCGACAAAATCCAAAAAAATCGAAGTTGATTTCAAATAAATTTATTAAAATTTGACACTTCCAACTAAATTTTTTTCACAATCCTAGAAATTGAAGTTATTTTCATCTAAATTTACTCAAATATAGATCCTACTAAAAAATACTCAACAAAATAAAAAAAAATCGAAGTTGGTTTCAAATAAATTTATTAAAATTTGACACTTCCAACTAAAATTTTTTTCAAAATCCTAGAAATTGAAGTTATTTTCATCTAAATTTACTCAAATATACATCCTACACCAAAAATACTCGACAAAATCCAAAAAAATCGAAGTTGGTTTCAAATAAATTTATTAAAATTTGACACTTCCAACTAAAATTTTTTTCACAATCCTAGAAATTGAAGTTATTTTCATCTAAATTTACTCAAATATAGATCCTACCAAAAAATACTCAACAAAATCCAAAAAAATCGTAGTTGATTTCAAATAAATTTATTAAAATTTGACACTTCCAACTAAAATTTTTTTCACAATCCAAAAAATGGTCGTTATTTTCATCTAAATTTACTCAAATATACATCCTACAACAAAAATACTCGACAAAATCAAAAAAAATCGAAGTTGGTTCAAATAAATTTATTAAAATTTGACATATCCAACTAAAATTTTTTTCACAATCCTAGAAATTGAAGTTATTTTCATCTAAATTTACTCAAATATAGATCCTACCAAAAAATACTCAACAAAATCCAAAAAAATCGTAGTTGATTTCAAATAAATTTATTAAAATTTGACACTTCCAACTAAAATTTTTTTCACAATCCAAAAAATTGAAGTTATTTTCATCTAAATTTACTCAATTGTAGATCCTACAACAAAAATACTCGACAAAATCCAAAAAAATCGAAGTTGATTTCAAATAAATTTATTAAAATTTGACACTTCCAACTAAATTTTTTTCACAATCCTAAAAATTGAAGTTGTTACATCTAAATTTACTCAAATATAGATCCTACAAAAAAATACTCAACAAAATCCAAAAAAATCGGAGTTGATTTCAAATAAATTTATTAAAATTTGACACTAGCAACTAAAATTTTTTTCACAATCCTAAAAATTGAAGTTATTTTCATCTAACTTTACTCAAATATACATCCTACAACAAAAATACTCGACAAAATCCAAAAAAATCGGAGTTGATTTCAAATAAATTTATTAAAATTTGACACTTCCAACTAAAATATTTTTCACAATCCAAAAAATGGTCGTTATTTTCATCTAAATTTACTCAAATATACATCCTACACCAAAAATACTCGACAAAATCCAAAAAAATCGATGTTGGTTTCAAATAAATTTATTAAAATTTGACGCTTCCAACTAAAATTTTTTTCACAATCCTAGAAATTGAAGTTATTTTCATCTAAATTTACTCAAATATACATCCTACATCAAAAATACTCGACAAAATCCAAAAAAATCGGAGTTGATTTCAAATAAATTTATTAAAATTTGACACTTCCAACTAAATTTTTTTTCACAATCCAAAAAATTGAAGTTATTTTCATCTAAATTTACTCAATTGTAGATCCTACAACAAAAATACTCGACAAAATCCAAAAAAATCGAAGTTGATTTCAAATAAATTTATTAAAATTTGACACTTCCAACTAAAATTTTTTTCACAATCCTAAAAATTGAAGTTGTTACATCTAAATTTACTCAAATATAGATCCTACAAAAAAATACTCAACAAAATCCAAAAAAATCGGAGTTGATTTCAAATAAATTTATTAAAATTTGACACTTGCAACTAAAATTTTTTTCACAATCCTAAAAATTGAAGTTATTTTCATCTAACTTTACTCAAATATACATCCTACAACAAAAATACTCGACAAAATCCAAAAAAATCGAAGTTGATTTCAAATAAATTTATTAAAATTTGACACTTCCAACTAAAATATTTTTCACAATCCAAAAAATGGTCGTTATTTTCATCTAAATTTACTCAAATATACATCCTACAACAAAAATACTCGACAAAATCCAAAAAAATCGAAGTTGGTTCAAATAAATTTATTAAAATTTGACATATCCATCTAAAATTTTTTTCACAATCCTAGAAATTGAAGTTATTTTCATCTAAATTTACTCAAATATAGATCCTACCAAAAAATACTCAACAAAATCCAAAAAAATCGAAGTTGATTTCAAATAAATTTATTAAAATTTGACACTTCCAACTAAAATTTTTTTCACAATCCAAAAAATTGAAGTTATTTTCATCTAAATTTACTCAATTGTAGATCCTACAACAAAAATACTCGACAAAATCCAAAAAAATCGAAGTTGATTTCAAATAAATTTATTAAAATTTGACACTTCCAACTAAATTTTTTTCACAATCCTAGAAATTGAAGTTATTTTCATCTAAATTTACTCAAATATAGATCCTACTAAAAAATACTCAACAAAATAAAAAAAAATCGAAGTTGGTTTCAAATAAATTTATTAAAATTTGACACTTCCAACTAAAATTTTTTTCAAAATCCTAGAAATTGAAGTTATTTTCATCTAAATTTACTCAAATATACATCCTACACCAAAAATACTCGACAAAATCCAAAAAAATCGAAGTTGGTTTCAAATTAATTTATTAAATTTGACGCTTCCAACTAAAATTTTTTTCACAATCCTAGAAATTGAAGTTATTTTCATCTAAATTTACTCAAATATACATCCTACAACAAAAATACTCGACAAAATCCAAAAAAATCGAAGTTGATTTCAAATAAATTTATTAAAATTTGACACTTCCAACTAAAATATTTTTCACAATCCAAAAAATGGTCGTTATTTTCATCTAAATTTACTCAAATATACATCCTACACCAAAAATACTCGACAAAATCCAAAAAAATCGAAGTTGGTTTCAAATAAATTTATTAAAATTTGACGCTTCCAACTAAAAATTTTTTCACAATCCTAGAAATTGAAGTTATTTTCATCTAAATTTACTCAAATATACATCCTACACCAAAAATACTCCACAAAATACAAAAAAATCGAAGTTGGTTTCAAATAAATTTATTAAAATTTGACACTTCCAACTAAAATTTTTTTCACAATCCTAGAAATTGAAGTTATTTTCATCTAAATTTACTCAAATATACATCCTACACCAAAAATACTCGACAAAATCCAAAAAAATCGAAGTTGGTTTCAAATAAATTTATTAAAATTTGACACTTCCAACTAAAATTTTTTTCACATTCCTAAAAATTGAAGTTATGTTCATCTAAATTTACTCAAATATAGATCCTACAAAAAATACTCAACAAAATAAAAAAAAAACGAAGTTGATTTCAAATAAATTTATTAAAATTTGACACTTCCAACTAAAATTTTTTTCACAATCTTAGAAATTGAAGTTATTTTCATCTAAATTTACTCAAATATACATCCTACACCAAAAATACTCCACAAAATCCAAAAAAATCGGAGTTGATTTCAAATAAATTTATTAAAATTTGACACTTCCAACTAAAATTTTTTTCACAATCCTAGAAATTGAAGTTATTTTCATCTAACTTTACTCAAATATACATCCTACAACAAAAATACTCGACAAAATCCAAAAAAATCGAAGCTGATTTCAAATAAATTTATTAAAATTTGACACTTCCAACTAAAATGTTCTTCACAATCCAAAAAATGGTCGTTATTTTCATCTAAATTTACTCAAATATACATCCTACAACAAAAATACTCGACAAAATCCAAAAAAATCGAAGTTGGTTCAAATAAATTTATTAAAATTTGACATATCCAACTAAAATTTTTTTCACAATCCTAGAAATTGAAGTTATTTTCATCTAAATTTACTCAAATATAGATCCTACCAAAAAATACTCAACAAAATCCAAAAAAATCGAAGTTGATTTCAAATAAATTTATTAAAATTTGACACTTCCAACTAAAATTTTTTTCACAATCCAAAAAATTGAAGTTATTTTCATCTAAATTTACTCAATTGTAGATCCTACAACAAAAATACTCGACAAAATCCAAAAAAATCGAAGTTGATTTCAAATAAATTTATTAAAATTTGACACTAGCAACTAAAATTTTTTTCACAATCCTAAAAATTGAAGTTATTTTCATCTAACTTTACTCAAATATACATCCTACAACAAAAATACTCGACAAAATCCAAAAAAATCGGAGTTGATTTCAAATAAATTTATTAAAATTTGACACTTCCAACTAAAATATTTTTCACAATCCAAAAAATTGAAGTTGTTCCATCTAAATTTACTCAAATATAGATCCTACAAAAAAATACTCAACAAAATCCAAAAAAATCGGAGTTGATTTCAAATAAATTTATTAAAATTTGACACTAGCAACTAAAATTTTTTTCACAATCCTAAAAATTGAAGTTATTTTCATCTAACTTTACTCAAATATACATCCTACAACAAAAATACTCGACAAAATCCAAAAAAATCGGAGTTGATTTCAAATAAATTTATTAAAATTTGACACTTCCAACTAAAATATTTTTCACAATCCAAAAAATGGTCGTTATTTTCATCTAAATTTACTCAAATATACATCCTACACCAAAAATACTCGACAAAATCCAAAAAAATCGAAGTTGGTTTCAAATAAATTTATTAAAATTTGACACTTCCAACTAAAATTTTATTCACAATCCAAAAAATGGTCGTTATTTTCATCTAAATTTACTCAAATATACATCCTACAACAAAAATACTCGACAAAATCCAAAAAAATCGAAGTTGATTTCAAATAAATTTATTAAAATTTGACACTTCCAACTAAAATATTTTTCACAATCCAAAAAATGGTCGTTATTTTCATCTAAATTTACTCAAATATACATCCTACACCAAAAATACTCGACAAAATCCAAAAAAATCGAAGTTGGTTTCAAATAAATTTATTAAAATTTGACGCTTCCAACTAAAATTTTTTTCACAATCCTAGAAATTGAAGTTATTTTCATCTAAATTTACTCAAATATACATCCTACACCAAAAATACTCCACAAAATACAAAAAAATCGGAATTGGTTTCAAATAAATTTATAAAATTCTGACACTTCCAACTAAAATTTTTTTCACAATCCTAAAAGTTGAAGTTGTTTCATCTAAATTTACTCAAATATAGATCCTACAAAAAAATACTCAACAAAATCCAAAATAATCCAAGTCGATTTCAAATATATTTATTAAAATTTGACAAAAATCGTGACAAAATCCATAAAATCGAAGTTAATTTCACCTGAAATTACTCAAATTAAGCTTCTCTATCAAAAAACACTAAACATTGTCGAGAAAAATCGAAGTTGGTTTCAAATAAATTACGTAAAATTTGACACTTCCAACTAAAATTTTCTTCACAATCCAAAAAATGGTCGTTATTTTCATCTAAATTTACTCAAATATACATCCTACAACAAAAATACTCGACAAAATCCAAAAAAATCGAAGTTGGTTCAAATAAATTTATTAAAATTTGACACTTCCAACTAAAATTTTTTTCACAATCCTAGAAATTGAAGTTATTTTCATCTAAATTTACTCAAATATAGATCCTACAAAAAAATACTCAACAAAATCCAAAAAAATCGGAGTTGATTTCAAATAAATTTATTAAAATTTGACACTAGCAACTAAAATTTTTTTCACAATCCTAAAAATTGAAGTTATTTTCATCTAACTTTACTCAAATATACATCCTACAACAAAAATACTCGACAAAATCCAAAAAAATCGAAGCTGATTTCAAATAAATTTATTAAAATTTGACACTTCCAACTAAAATTTTCTTCACAATCCAAAAAATGGTCGTTATTTTCATCTAAATTTACTCAAATATACATCCTACAACAAAAATAGTCGACAAAATCCAAAAAAATCGAAGTTGGTTCAAATAAATTTATTAAAATTTGACATATCCAACTAAAATTTTTTTCACAATCCTAGAAATTGAAGTTATTTTCATCTAAATTTACTCAAATATAGATCCTACCAAAAAATACTCAACAAAATCCAAAAAAATCGAAGTTGATTTCAAATAAATTTATTAAAATTTGACACTTCCAACTAAAATTTTTTTCACAATCCAAAAAATTGAAGTTATTTTCATCTAAATTTACTCAATTGTAGATCCTACAACAAAAATACTCGACAAAATCGAAAAAAATCGAAGTTGATTTCAAATAAATTTATTAAAATTTGACACTTCCAACTAAATTTTTTTCACAATCCTAGAAATTGAAGTTATTTTCATCTAAATTTACTCAAATATAGATCCTACTAAAAAATACTCAACAAAATAAAAAAAAATCGAAGTTGGTTTCAAATAAATTTATTAAAATTTGACACTTCCAACTAAAATTTTTTTCAAAATCCTAGAAATTGAAGTTATTTTCATCTAAATTTACTCAAATATACATCCTACACCAAAAATACTCGACAAAATCCAAAAAAATCGAAGTTGGTTTCAAATTAATTTATTAAATTTGACGCTTCCAACTAAAATTTTTTTCACAATCCTAGAAATTGAAGTTATTTTCATCTAAATTTACTCAAATATACATCCTACACCAAAAATACTCGACAAAATCCAAAAAAATCGAAGTTGGTTTCAAATAAATTTATTAAAATTTGACACTTCCAACTAAAATTTTTTTCACAATCCTAAAAATTGAAGTTGTTTCATCTAAATTTACTAAAATATAGATCCTACAAAAAAATACTCAACAAAATCCAAAAAAATCGGAGTTGATTTCAAATAAATTTATTAAAATTTGACACTTGCAACTAAAATTTTTTTCACAATCCTAAAAATTGAAGTTATTTTCATCTAACTTTACTCAAATATACATCCTACAACAAAAATACTCGACAAAATCCAAAAAAATCGAAGTTGATTTCAAATAAATTTATTAAAATTTGACACTTCCAACTAAAATATTTTTCACAATTCAAAAAATGGTCGTTATTTTCATCTAAATTTACTCAAATATACATCCTACACCAAAAATACTCGACAAAATCCAAAAAAATCGAAGTTGGTTTCAAATAAATTTATTAAAATTTGACGCTTCCAACTAAAAATTTTTTCACAATCCTAGAAATTGAAGTTATTTTCATCTAAATTTACTCAAATATACATCCTACACCAAAAATACTCCACAAAATACAAAAAAATCGAAGTTGGTTTCAAATAAATTTATTAAAATTTGACACTTCCAACTAAAATTTTTTTCACAATCCTAGAAATTGAAGTTATTTTCATCTAAATTTACTCAAATATACATCCTACACCAAAAATACTCGACAAAATCCAAAAAAATCGAAGTTGGTTTCAAATAAATTTATTAAAATTTGACACTTCCAACTAAAATTTTTTTCACATTCCTAAAAATTGAAGTTATGTTCATCTAAATTTACTCAAATATAGATCCTACAAAAAATACTCAACAAAATAAAAAAAAAACGAAGTTGATTTCAAATAAATTTATTAAAATTTGACACTTCCAACTAAAATTTTTTTCACAATCTTAGAAATTGAAGTTATTTTCATCTAAATTTACTCAAATATACATCCTACACCAAAAATACTCCTCAAAATCCAAAAAAATCGGAGTTGATTTCAAATAAATTTATTAAAATTTGACACTTCCAACTAAAATTTTTTTCACAATCCTAGAAATTGAAGTTATTTTCATCTAACTTTACTCAAATATACATCCTACAACAAAAATACTCGACAAAATCCAAAAAAATCGAAGCTGATTTCAAATAAATTTATTAAAATTTGACACTTCCAACTAAAATTTTCTTCACAATCCAAAAAATGGTCGTTATTTTCATCTAAATTTACTCAAATATACATCCTACAACAAAAATACTCGACAAAATCCAAAAAAATCGAAGTTGGTTCAAATAAATTTATTAAAATTTGACATATCCAACTAAAATTTTTTTCACAATCCTAGAAATTGAAGTTATTTTCATCTAAATTTACTCAAATATAGATCCTACCAAAAAATACTCAACAAAATCCAAAAAAATCGTAGTTGATTTCAAATAAATTTATTAAAATTTGACACTTCCAACTAAAATTTTTTTCACAATCCAAAAAATTGAAGTTATTTTCATCTACATTTACTCAATTGTAGATCCTACAACAAAAATACTCGACAAAATCCAAAAAAATCGAAGTTGATTTCAAATAAATTTATTAAAATTTGACACTTCCAACTAAATTTTTTTCACAATCCTAAAAATTGAAGTTGTTACATCTAAATTTACTCAAATATAGATCCTACAAAAAAATACTCAACAAAATCCAAAAAAATCGGAGTTGATTTCAAATAAATTTATTAAAATTTGACACTAGCAACTAAAATTTTTTTCACAATCCTAAAAATTGAAGTTATTTTCATCTAACTTTACTCAAATATACATCCTACAACAAAAATACTCGACAAAATCCAAAAAAATCGGAGTTGATTTCAAATAAATTTATTAAAATTTGACACTTCCAACTAAAATATTTTTCACAATCCAAAAAATGGTCGTTATTTTCATCTAAATTTACTCAAATATACATCCTACACCAAAAATACTCGACAAAATCCAAAAAAAATCGATGTTGGTTTCAAATAAATTTATTAAAATTTGACGCTTCCAACTAAAATTTTTTTCACAATCCTAGAAATTGAAGTTATTTTCATCTAAATTTACTCAAATATAGATCCTACTAAAAAATACTCAACAAAATAAAAAAAAATCGAAGTTGGTTTCAAATAAATTTATTAAAATTTGACACTTCCAACTAAAATTTTTTTCAAAATCCTAGAAATTGAAGTTATTTTCATCTAAATTTACTCAAATATACATCCTACACCAAAAATACTCGACAAAATCCAAAAAAATCGAAGTTGGTTTCAAATTAATTTATTAAATTTGACGCTTCCAACTAAAATTTTTTTCACAATCCTAGAAATTGAAGTTATTTTCATCTAAATTTACTCAAATATACATCCTACACCAAAAATACTCGACAAAATCCAAAAAAATCGAAGTTGGTTTCAAATAAATTTATTAAAATTTGACACTTGCAACTAAAATTTTTTTCACAATCCTAAAAATTGAAGTTGTTTCATCTAAATTTACTCAAATATAGATCCTACAAAAAAATACTCAACAAAATCCAAAAAAATCGGAGTTGATTTCAAATAAATTTATTAAAATTTGACACTTGCAACTAAAATTTTTTTCACAATCCTAAAAATTGAAGTTATTTTCATCTAACTTTACTCAAATATACATCCTACAACAAAAATACTCGACAAAATCCAAAAAAATCGAAGTTGATTTCAAATAAATTTATTAAAATTTGACATATCCAACTAAAATTTTTTTCACAATCCTAGAAATTGAAGTTATTTTCATCTAAATTTACTCAAATATAGATCCTACCAAAAAATACTCAACAAAATCCAAAAAAATCGAAGTTGATTTCAAATAAATTTATTAAAATTTGACACTTCCAACTAAAATTTTTTTCACAATCCAAAAAATTGAAGTTATTTTCATCTAAATTTACTCAATTGTAGATCCTACAACAAAAATACTCGACAAAATCCAAAAAAATCGAAGTTGATTTCAAATAAATTTATTAAAATTTGACACTAGCAACTAAAATTTTTTTCACAATCCTAAAAATTGAAGTTATTTTCATCTAACTTTACTCAAATATACATCCTACAACAAAAATACTCGACAAAATCCAAAAAAATCGGAGTTGATTTCAAATAAATTTATTAAAATTTGACACTTCCAACTAAAATATTTTTCACAATCCAAAAAATTGAAGTTGTTCCATCTAAATTTACTCAAATATAGATCCTACAAAAAAATACTCAACAAAATCCAAAAAAATCGGAGTTGATTTCAAATAAATTTATTAAAATTTGACACTAGCAACTAAAATTTTTTTCACAATCCTAAAAATTGAAGTTATTTTCATCTAACTTTACTCAAATATACATCCTACAACAAAAATACTCGACAAAATCCAAAAAAATCGGAGTTGATTTCAAATAAATTTATTAAAATTTGACACTTCCAACTAAAATATTTTTCACAATCCAAAAAATGGTCGTTATTTTCATCTAAATTTACTCAAATATACATCCTACACCAAAAATACTCGACAAAATCCAAAAAAATCGAAGTTGGTTTCAAATAAATTTATTAAAATTTGACACTTCCAACTAAAATTTTATTCACAATCCAAAAAATGGTCGTTATTTTCATCTAAATTTACTCAAATATACATCCTACAACAAAAATACTCGACAAAATCCAAAAAAATCGAAGTTGATTTCAAATAAATTTATTAAAATTTGACACTTCCAACTAAAATATTTTTCACAATCCAAAAAATGGTCGTTATTTTCATCTAAATTTACTCAAATATACATCCTACACCAAAAATACTCGACAAAATCCAAAAAAATCGAAGTTGGTTTCAAATAAATTTATTAAAATTTGACGCTTCCAACTAAAATTTTTTTCACAATCCTAGAAATTGAAGTTATTTTCATCTAAATTTACTCAAATATACATCCTACACCAAAAATACTCCACAAAATACAAAAAAATCGGAATTGGTTTCAAATAAATTTATAAAATTCTGACGCTTCCAACTAAAATTTTTTTCACAATCCTAGAAATTGAAGTTATTTTCATCTAAATTTACTCAAATATACATCCTACACCAAAAATACTCGACAAAATCCAAAAAAATCGAAGTTGGTTTCAAATAAATTTATTAAAATTTGACACTTGCAACTAAAATTTTTTTCACAATCCTAAAAATTGAAGTTGTTTCATCTAAATTTACTCAAATATAGATCCTACAAAAAAATACTCAACAAAATCCAAAAAAATCGGAGTTGATTTCAAATAAATTTATTAAAATTTGACACTTGCAACTAAAATTTTTTTCACAATCCTAAAAATTGAAGTTATTTTCATCTAACTTTACTCAAATATACATCCTACAACAAAAATACTCGACAAAATCCAAAAAAATCGAAGTTGATTTCAAATAAATTTATTAAAATTTGACATATCCAACTAAAATTTTTTTCACAATCCTAGAAATTGAAGTTATTTTCATCTAAATTTACTCAAATATAGATCCTACCAAAAAATACTCAACAAAATCCAAAAAAATCGAAGTTGATTTCAAATAAATTTATTAAAATTTGACACTTCCAACTAAAATTTTTTTCACAATCCAAAAAATTGAAGTTATTTTCATCTAAATTTACTCAATTGTAGATCCTACAACAAAAATACTCGACAAAATCCAAAAAAATCGAAGTTGATTTCAAATAAATTTATTAAAATTTGACACTAGCAACTAAAATTTTTTTCACAATCCTAAAAATTGAAGTTATTTTCATCTAACTTTACTCAAATATACATCCTACAACAAAAATACTCGACAAAATCCAAAAAAATCGGAGTTGATTTCAAATAAATTTATTAAAATTTGACACTTCCAACTAAAATATTTTTCACAATCCAAAAAATTGAAGTTGTTCCATCTAAATTTACTCAAATATAGATCCTACAAAAAAATACTCAACAAAATCCAAAAAAATCGGAGTTGATTTCAAATAAATTTATTAAAATTTGACACTAGCAACTAAAATTTTTTTCACAATCCTAAAAATTGAAGTTATTTTCATCTAACTTTACTCAAATATACATCCTACAACAAAAATACTCGACAAAATCCAAAAAAATCGGAGTTGATTTCAAATAAATTTATTAAAATTTGACACTTCCAACTAAAATATTTTTCACAATCCAAAAAATGGTCGTTATTTTCATCTAAATTTACTCAAATATACATCCTACACCAAAAATACTCGACAAAATCCAAAAAAATCGAAGTTGGTTTCAAATAAATTTATTAAAATTTGACACTTCCAACTAAAATTTTATTCACAATCCAAAAAATGGTCGTTATTTTCATCTAAATTTACTCAAATATACATCCTACAACAAAAATACTCGACAAAATCCAAAAAAATCGAAGTTGATTTCAAATAAATTTATTAAAATTTGACACTTCCAACTAAAATATTTTTCACAATCCAAAAAATGGTCGTTATTTTCATCTAAATTTACTCAAATATACATCCTACACCAAAAATACTCGACAAAATCCAAAAAAATCGAAGTTGGTTTCAAATAAATTTATTAAAATTTGACGCTTCCAACTAAAATTTTTTTCACAATCCTAGAAATTGAAGTTATTTTCATCTAAATTTACTCAAATATACATCCTACACCAAAAATACTCCACAAAATACAAAAAAATCGGAATTGGTTTCAAATAAATTTATAAAATTCTGACACTTCCAACTAAAATTTTTTTCACAATCCTAAAAGTTGAAGTTGTTTCATCTAAATTTACTCAAATATAGATCCTACAAAAAAATACTCAACAAAATCCAAAATAATCCAAGTCGATTTCAAATATATTTATTAAAATTTGACAAAAATCGTGACAAAATCCATAAAATCGAAGTTAATTTCACCTGAAATTACTCAAATTAAGCTTCTCTATCAAAAAACACTAAACATTGTCGAGAAAAATCGAAGTTGGTTTCAAATAAATTACGTAAAATTTGACACTTCCAACTAAAATTTTCTTCACAATCCAAAAAATGGTCGTTATTTTCATCTAAATTTACTCAAATATACATCCTACAACAAAAATACTCGACAAAATCCAAAAAAATCGAAGTTGGTTCAAATAAATTTATTAAAATTTGACACTTCCAACTAAAATTTTTTTCACAATCCTAGAAATTGAAGTTATTTTCATCTAAATTTACTCAAATATAGATCCTACAAAAAAATACTCAACAAAATCCAAAAAAATCGGAGTTGATTTCAAATAAATTTATTAAAATTTGACACTAGCAACTAAAATTTTTTTCACAATCCTAAAAATTGAAGTTATTTTCATCTAACTTTACTCAAATATACATCCTACAACAAAAATACTCGACAAAATCCAAAAAAATCGAAGCTGATTTCAAATAAATTTATTAAAATTTGACACTTCCAACTAAAATTTTCTTCACAATCCAAAAAATGGTCGTTATTTTCATCTAAATTTACTCAAATATACATCCTACAACAAAAATACTCGACAAAATCAAAAAAAATCGAAGTTGGTTCAAATAAATTTATTAAAATTTGACATATCCAACTAAAATTTTTTTCACAATCCTAGAAATTGAAGTTATTTTCATCTAAATTTACTCAAATATAGATCCTACCAAAAAATACTCAACAAAATCCAAAAAAATCGAAGTTGATTTCAAATAAATTTATTAAAATTTGACACTTCCAACTAAAATTTTTTTCACAATCCAAAAAATTGAAGTTATTTTCATCTAAATTTACTCAATTGTAGATCCTACAACAAAAATACTCGACAAAATCCAAAAAAATCGAAGTTGATTTCAAATAAATTTATTAAAATTTGACACTAGCAACTAAAATTTTTTTCACAATCCTAAAAATTGAAGTTATTTTCATCTAACTTTACTCAAATATACATCCTACAACAAAAATACTCGACAAAATCCAAAAAAATCGGAGTTGATTTCAAATAAATTTATTAAAATTTGACACTTCCAACTAAAATATTTTTCACAATCCAAAAAATTGAAGTTGTTCCATCTAAATTTACTCAAATATAGATCCTACAAAAAAATACTCAACAAAATCCAAAAAAATCGGAGTTGATTTCAAATAAATTTATTAAAATTTGACACTAGCAACTAAAATTTTTTTCACAATCCTAAAAATTGAAGTTATTTTCATCTAACTTTACTCAAATATACATCCTACAACAAAAATACTCGACAAAATCCAAAAAAATCGGAGTTGATTTCAAATAAATTTATTAAAATTTGACACTTCCAACTAAAATATTTTTCACAATCCAAAAAATGGTCGTTATTTTCATCTAAATTTACTCAAATATACATCCTACACCAAAAATACTCGACAAAATCCAAAAAAATCGAAGTTGGTTTCAAATAAATTTATTAAAATTTGACACTTCCAACTAAAATTTTATTCACAATCCAAAAAATGGTCGTTATTTTCATCTAAATTTACTCAAATATACATCCTACAACAAAAATACTCGACAAAATCCAAAAAAATCGAAGTTGATTTCAAATAAATTTATTAAAATTTGACACTTCCAACTAAAATATTTTTCACAATCCAAAAAATGGTCGTTATTTTCATCTAAATTTACTCAAATATACATCCTACACCAAAAATACTCGACAAAATCCAAAAAAATCGAAGTTGGTTTCAAATAAATTTATTAAAATTTGACGCTTCCAACTAAAATTTTTTTCACAATCCTAGAAATTGAAGTTATTTTCATCTAAATTTACTCAAATATACATCCTACACCAAAAATACTCCACAAAATACAAAAAAATCGGAATTGGTTTCAAATAAATTTATAAAATTCTGACACTTCCAACTAAAATTTTTTTCACAATCCTAAAAGTTGAAGTTGTTTCATCTAAATTTACTCAAATATAGATCCTACAAAAAAATACTCAACAAAATCCAAAATAATCCAAGTCGATTTCAAATATATTTATTAAAATTTGACAAAAATCGTGACAAAATCCATAAAATCGAAGTTAATTTCACCTGAAATTACTCAAATTAAGCTTCTCTATCAAAAAACACTAAACATTGTCGAGAAAAATCGAAGTTGGTTTCAAATAAATTACGTAAAATTTGACACTTCCAACTAAAATTTTCTTCACAATCCAAAAAATGGTCGTTATTTTCATCTAAATTTACTCAAATATACATCCTACAACAAAAATACTCGACAAAATCCAAAAAAATCGAAGTTGGTTCAAATAAATTTATTAAAATTTGACACTTCCAACTAAAATTTTTTTCACAATCCTAGAAATTGAAGTTATTTTCATCTAAATTTACTCAAATATAGATCCTACAAAAAAATACTCAACAAAATCCAAAAAAATCGGAGTTGATTTCAAATAAATTTATTAAAATTTGACACTAGCAACTAAAATTTTTTTCACAATCCTAAAAATTGAAGTTATTTTCATCTAACTTTACTCAAATATACATCCTACAACAAAAATACTCGACAAAATCCAAAAAAATCGAAGCTGATTTCAAATAAATTTATTAAAATTTGACACTTCCAACTAAAATTTTCTTCACAATCCAAAAAATGGTCGTTATTTTCATCTAAATTTACTCAAATATACATCCTACAACAAAAATACTCGACAAAATCAAAAAAAATCGAAGTTGGTTCAAATAAATTTATTAAAATTTGACATATCCAACTAAAATTTTTTTCACAATCCTAGAAATTGAAGTTATTTTCATCTAAATTTACTCAAATATAGATCCTACCAAAAAATACTCAACAAAATCCAAAAAAATCGAAGTTGATTTCAAATAAATTTATTAAAATTTGACACTTCCAACTAAAATTTTTTTCACAATCCAAAAAATTGAAGTTATTTTCATCTAAATTTACTCAATTGTAGATCCTACAACAAAAATACTCGACAAAATCGAAAAAAATCGAAGTTGATTTCAAATAAATTTATTAAAATTTGACACTTCCAACTAAATTTTTTTCACAATCCTAGAAATTGAAGTTATTTTCATCTAAATTTACTCAAATATAGATCCTACTAAAAAATACTCAACAAAATAAAAAAAAATCGAAGTTGGTTTCAAATAAATTTATTAAAATTTGACACTTCCAACTAAAATTTTTTTCAAAATCCTAGAAATTGAAGTTATTTTCATCTAAATTTACTCAAATATACATCCTACACCAAAAATACTCGACAAAATCCAAAAAAATCGAAGTTGGTTTCAAATTAATTTATTAAATTTGACGCTTCCAACTAAAATTTTTTTCACAATCCTAGAAATTGAAGTTATTTTCATCTAAATTTACTCAAATATACATCCTACACCAAAAATACTCGACAAAATCCAAAAAAATCGAAGTTGGTTTCAAATAAATTTATTAAAATTTGACACTTCCAACTAAAATTTTTTTCACAATCCTAAAAATTGAAGTTGTTTCATCTAAATTTACTAAAATATAGATCCTACAAAAAAATACTCAACAAAATCCAAAAAAATCGGAGTTGATTTCAAATAAATTTATTAAAATTTGACACTTGCAACTAAAATTTTTTTCACAATCCTAAAAATTGAAGTTATTTTCATCTAACTTTACTCAAATATACATCCTACAACAAAAATACTCGACAAAATCCAAAAAAATCGAAGTTGATTTCAAATAAATTTATTAAAATTTGACACTTCCAACTAAAATATTTTTCACAATTCAAAAAATGGTTGTTATTTTCATCTAAATTTACTCAAATATACATCCTACACCAAAAATACTCGACAAAATCCAAAAAAATCGAAGTTGGTTTCAAATAAATTTATTAAAATTTGACGCTTCCAACTAAAAATTTTTTCACAATCCTAGAAATTGAAGTTATTTTCATCTAAATTTACTCAAATATACATCCTACACCAAAAATACTCCACAAAATACAAAAAAATCGAAGTTGGTTTCAAATAAATTTATTAAAATTTGACACTTCCAACTAAAATTTTTTTCACAATCCTAGAAATTGAAGTTATTTTCATCTAAATTTACTCAAATATACATCCTACACCAAAAATACTCGACAAAATCCAAAAAAATCGAAGTTGGTTTCAAATAAATTTATTAAAATTTGACACTTCCAACTAAAATTTTTTTCACATTCCTAAAAATTGAAGTTATGTTCATCTAAATTTACTCAAATATAGATCCTACAAAAAATACTCAACAAAATAAAAAAAAAACGAAGTTGATTTCAAATAAATTTATTAAAATTTGACACTTCCAACTAAAATTTTTTTCACAATCTTAGAAATTGAAGTTATTTTCATCTAAATTTACTCAAATATACATCCTACACCAAAAATACTCCACAAAATCCAAAAAAATCGGAGTTGATTTCAAATAAATTTATTAAAATTTGACACTTCCAACTAAAATTTTTTTCACAATCCTAGAAATTGAAGTTATTTTCATCTAACTTTACTCAAATATACATCCTACAACAAAAATACTCGACAAAATCCAAAAAAATCGAAGCTGATTTCAAATAAATTTATTAAAATTTGACACTTCCAACTAAAATTTTCTTCACAATCCAAAAAATGGTCGTTATTTTCATCTAAATTTACTCAAATATACATCCTACAACAAAAATACTCGACAAAATCCAAAAAAATCGAAGTTGGTTCAAATAAATTTATTAAAATTTGACATATCCAACTAAAATTTTTTTCACAATCCTAGAAATTGAAGTTATTTTCATCTAAATTTACTCAAATATAGATCCTACCAAAAAATACTCAACAAAATCCAAAAAAATCGTAGTTGATTTCAAATAAATTTATTAAAATTTGACACTTCCAACTAAAATTTTTTTCACAATCCAAAAAATTGAAGTTATTTTCATCTACATTTACTCAATTGTAGATCCTACAACAAAAATACTCGACAAAATCCAAAAAAATCGAAGTTGATTTCAAATAAATTTATTAAAATTTGACACTTCCAACTAAATTTTTTTCACAATCCTAAAAATTGAAGTTGTTACATCTAAATTTACTCAAATATAGATCCTACAAAAAAATACTCAACAAAATCCAAAAAAATCGGAGTTGATTTCAAATAAATTTATTAAAATTTGACACTAGCAACTAAAATTTTTTTCACAATCCTAAAAATTGAAGTTATTTTCATCTAACTTTACTCAAATATACATCCTACAACAAAAATACTCGACAAAATCCAAAAAAATCGGAGTTGATTTCAAATAAATTTATTAAAATTTGACACTTCCAACTAAAATATTTTTCACAATCCAAAAAATGGTCGTTATTTTCATCTAAATTTACTCAAATATACATCCTACACCAAAAATACTCGACAAAATCCAAAAAAAATCGATGTTGGTTTCAAATAAATTTATTAAAATTTGACGCTTCCAACTAAAATTTTTTTCACAATCCTAGAAATTGAAGTTATTTTCATCTAAATTTACTCAAATATACATCCTACATCAAAAATACTCGACAAAATCCAAAAAAATCGGAGTTGATTTCAAATAAATTTATTAAAATTTGACACTTCCAACTAAATTTTTTTTCACAATCCAAAAAATTGAAGTTATTTTCATCTAAATTTACTCAATTGTAGATCCTACAACAAAAATACTCGACAAAATCCAAAAAAATCGAAGTTGATTTCAAATAAATTTATTAAAATTTGACACTTCCAACTAAAATTTTTTTCACAATCCTAAAAATTGAAGTTGTTACATCTAAATTTACTCAAATATAGATCCTACAAAAAAATACTCAACAAAATCCAAAAAAATCGGAGTTGATTTCAAATAAATTTATTAAAATTTGACACTTGCAACTAAAATTTTTTTCACAATCCTAAAAATTGAAGTTATTTTCATCTAACTTTACTCAAATATACATCCTACAACAAAAATACTCGACAAAATCCAAAAAAATCGAAGTTGATTTCAAATAAATTTATTAAAATTTGACACTTCCAACTAAAATATTTTTCACAATCCAAAAAATGGTCGTTATTTTCATCTAAATTTACTCAAATATACATCCTACAACAAAAATACTCGACAAAATCCAAAAAAATCGAAGTTGGTTCAAATAAATTTATTAAAATTTGACATATCCATCTAAAATTTTTTTCACAATCCTAGAAATTGAAGTTATTTTCATCTAAATTTACTCAAATATAGATCCTACCAAAAAATACTCAACAAAATCCAAAAAAATCGAAGTTGATTTCAAATAAATTTATTAAAATTTGACACTTCCAACTAAAATTTTTTTCACAATCCAAAAAATTGAAGTTATTTCCATCTAAATTTACTCAATTGTAGATCCTACAACAAAAATACTCGACAAAATCCAAAAAAATCGAAGTTGATTTCAAATAAATTTATTAAAATTTGACACTTCCAACTAAATTTTTTTCACAATCCTAGAAATTGAAGTTATTTTCATCTAAATTTACTCAAATATAGATCCTACTAAAAAATACTCAACAAAATAAAAAAAAATCGAAGTTGGTTTCAAATAAATTTATTAAAATTTGACACTTCCAACTAAAATTTTTTTCAAAATCCTAGAAATTGAAGTTATTTTCATCTAAATTTACTCAAATATACATCCTACACCAAAAATACTCGACAAAATCCAAAAAAATCGAAGTTGGTTTCAAATTAATTTATTAAATTTGACGCTTCCAACTAAAATTTTTTTCACAATCCTAGAAATTGAAGTTATTTTCATCTAAATTTACTCAAATATACATCCTACACCAAAAATACTCGACAAAATCCAAAAAAATCGAAGTTGGTTTCAAATAAATTTATTAAAATTTGACACTTGCAACTAAAATTTTTTTCACAATCCTAAAAATTGAAGTTGTTTCATCTAAATTTACTCAAATATAGATCCTACAAAAAAATACTCAACAAAATCCAAAAAAATCGGAGTTGATTTCAAATAAATTTATTAAAATTTGACACTTGCAACTAAAATTTTTTTCACAATCCTAAAAATTGAAGTTATTTTCATCTAACTTTACTCAAATATACATCCTACAACAAAAATACTCGACAAAATCCAAAAAAATCGAAGTTGATTTCAAATAAATTTATTAAAATTTGACACTTCCAACTAAAATATTTTTCACAATCCAAAAAATGGTCGTTATTTTCATCTAAATTTACTCAAATATACATCCTACACCAAAAATACTCGACAAAATCCAAAAAAATCGAAGTTGGTTTCAAATAAATTTATTAAAATTTGACGCTTCCAACTAAAAATTTTTTCACAATCCTAGAAATTGAAGTTATTTTCATCTAAATTTACTCAAATATACATCCTACACCAAAAATACTCCACAAAATACAAAAAAATCGAAGTTGGTTTCAAATAAATTTATTAAAATTTGACACTTCCAACTAAAATTTTTTTCACAATCCTAGAAATTGAAGTTATTTTCATCTAAATTTACTCAAATATACATCCTACACCAAAAATACTCGACAAAATCCAAAAAAATCGAAGTTGGTTTCAAATAAATTTATTAAAATTTGACACTTCCAACTAAAATTTTTTTCACATTCCTAAAAATTGAAGTTATGTTCATCTAAATTTACTCAAATATAGATCCTACAAAAAATACTCAACAAAATAAAAAAAAAACGAAGTTGATTTCAAATAAATTTATTAAAATTTGACACTTCCAACTAAAATTTTTTTCACAATCTTAGAAATTGAAGTTATTTTCATCTAAATTTACTCAAATATACATCCTACACCAAAAATACTCCACAAAATCCAAAAAAATCGGAGTTGATTTCAAATAAATTTATTAAAATTTGACACTTCCAACTAAAATTTTTTTCACAATCCTAGAAATTGAAGTTATTTTCATCTAACTTTACTCAAATATACATCCTACAACAAAAATACTCGACAAAATCCAAAAAAATCGAAGCTGATTTCAAATAAATTTATTAAAATTTGACACTTCCAACTAAAATGTTCTTCACAATCCAAAAAATGGTCGTTATTTTCATCTAAATTTACTCAAATATACATCCTACAACAAAAATACTCGACAAAATCCAAAAAAATCGAAGTTGGTTCAAATAAATTTATTAAAATTTGACATATCCAACTAAAATTTTTTTCACAATCCTAGAAATTGAAGTTATTTTCATCTAAATTTACTCAAATATAGATCCTACCAAAAAATACTCAACAAAATCCAAAAAAATCGAAGTTGATTTCAAATAAATTTATTAAAATTTGACACTTCCAACTAAAATTTTTTTCACAATCCAAAAAATTGAAGTTATTTTCATCTAAATTTACTCAATTGTAGATCCTACAACAAAAATACTCGACAAAATCCAAAAAAATCGAAGTTGATTTCAAATAAATTTATTAAAATTTGACACTAGCAACTAAAATTTTTTTCACAATCCTAAAAATTGAAGTTATTTTCATCTAACTTTACTCAAATATACATCCTACAACAAAAATACTCGACAAAATCCAAAAAAATCGGAGTTGATTTCAAATAAATTTATTAAAATTTGACACTTCCAACTAAAATATTTTTCACAATCCAAAAAATGGTCGTTATTTTCATCTAAATTTACTCAAATATACATCCTACACCAAAAATACTCGACAAAATCCAAAAAAATCGATGTTGGTTTCAAATAAATTTATTAAAATTTGACGCTTCCAACTAAAATTTTTTTCACAATCCTAGAAATTGAAGTTATTTTCATCTAAATTTACTCAAATATACATCCTACATCAAAAATACTCGACAAAATCCAAAAAAATCGGAGTTGATTTCAAATAAATTTATTAAAATTTGACACTTCCAACTAAATTTTTTTTCACAATCCAAAAAATTGAAGTTATTTTCATCTAAATTTACTCAATTGTAGATCCTACAACAAAAATACTCGACAAAATCCAAAAAAATCGAAGTTGATTTCAAATAAATTTATTAAAATTTGACACTTCCAACTAAAATTTTTTTCACAATCCTAAAAATTGAAGTTGTTACATCTAAATTTACTCAAATATAGATCCTACAAAAAAATACTCAACAAAATCCAAAAAAATCGGAGTTGATTTCAAATAAATTTATTAAAATTTGACACTTGCAACTAAAATTTTTTTCACAATCCTAAAAATTGAAGTTATTTTCATCTAACTTTACTCAAATATACATCCTACAACAAAAATACTCGACAAAATCCAAAAAAATCGAAGTTGATTTCAAATAAATTTATTAAAATTTGACACTTCCAACTAAAATATTTTTCACAATCCAAAAAATGGTCGTTATTTTCATCTAAATTTACTCAAATATACATCCTACAACAAAAATACTCGACAAAATCCAAAAAAATCGAAGTTGGTTCAAATAAATTTATTAAAATTTGACATATCCAACTAAAATTTTTTTCACAATCCTAGAAATTGAAGTTATTTTCATCTAAATTTACTCAAATATAGATCCTACCAAAAAATACTCAACAAAATCCAAAAAAATCGAAGTTGATTTCAAATAAATTTATTAAAATTTGACACTTCCAACTAAAATTTTTTTCACAATCCAAAAAATTGAAGTTATTTTCATCTAAATTTACTCAATTGTAGATCCTACAACAAAAATACTCGACAAAATCCAAAAAAATCCATGTTGATTTCAAATAAATTTATTAAAATTTGACACTTCCAACTAAATTTTTTTCACAATCCTAGAAATTGAAGTTATTTTCATCTAAATTTACTCAAATATAGATCCTACTAAAAAATACTCAACAAAATAAAAAAAAATCGAAGTTGGTTTCAAATAAATTTATTAAAATTTGACACTTCCAACTAAAATTTTTTTCAAAATCCTAGAAATTGAAGTTATTTTCATCTAAATTTACTCAAATATACATCCTACACCAAAAATACTCGACAAAATCCAAAAAAATCGAAGTTGGTTTCAAATTAATTTATTAAATTTGACGCTTCCAACTAAAATTTTTTTCACAATCCTAGAAATTGAAGTTATTTTCATCTAAATTTACTCAAATATACATCCTACACCAAAAATACTCGACAAAATCCAAAAAAATCGAAGTTGATTTCAAATAAATTTATTAAAATTTGACACTTCCAACTAAAATATTTTTCACAATCCAAAAAATGGTCGTTATTTTCATCTAAATTTACTCAAATATACATCCTACACCAAAAATACTCGACAAAATCCAAAAAAATCGAAGTTGGTTTCAAATAAATTTATTAAAATTTGACGCTTCCAACTAAAAATTTTTTCACAATCCTAGAAATTGAAGTTATTTTCATCTAAATTTACTCAAATATACATCCTACACCAAAAATACTCCACAAAATACAAAAAAATCGAAGTTGGTTTCAAATAAATTTATTAAAATTTGACACTTCCAACTAAAATTTTTTTCACAATCCTAGAAATTGAAGTTATTTTCATCTAAATTTACTCAAATATACATCCTACACCAAAAATACTCGACAAAATCCAAAAAAATCGAAGTTGGTTTCAAATAAATTTATTAAAATTTGACACTTCCAACTAAAATTTTTTTCACATTCCTAAAAATTGAAGTTATGTTCATCTAAATTTACTCAAATATAGATCCTACAAAAAATACTCAACAAAATAAAAAAAAAACGAAGTTGATTTCAAATAAATTTATTAAAATTTGACACTTCCAACTAAAATTTTTTTCACAATCTTAGAAATTGAAGTTATTTTCATCTAAATTTACTCAAATATACATCCTACACCAAAAATACTCCACAAAATCCAAAAAAATCGGAGTTGATTTCAAATAAATTTATTAAAATTTGACACTTCCAACTAAAATATTTTTCACAATCCAAAAAATGGTCGTTATTTTCATCTAAATTTACTCAAATATACATCCTACAACAAAAATACTCGACAAAATCCAAAAAAATCGAAGTTGGTTCAAATAAATTTATTAAAATTTGACATATCCAACTAAAATTTTTTTCACAATCCTAGAAATTGAAGTTATTTTCATCTAAATTTACTCAAATATAGATCCTACCAAAAAATACTCAACAAAATCCAAAAAAATCGAAGTTGATTTCAAATAAATTTATTAAAATTTGACACTTCCAACTAAAATTTTTTTCACAATCCAAAAAATTGAAGTTATTTTCATCTAAATTTACTCAATTGTAGATCCTACAACAAAAATACTCGACAAAATCCAAAAAAATCGATGTTGATTTCAAATAAATTTATTAAAATTTGACACTTCCAACTAAATTTTTTTCACAATCCTAGAAATTGAAGTTATTTTCATCTAAATTTACTCAAATATAGATCCTACTAAAAAATACTCAACAAAATAAAAAAAAATCGAAGTTGGTTTCAAATAAATTTATTAAAATTTGACACTTCCAACTAAAATTTTTTTCAAAATCCTAGAAATTGAAGTTATTTTCATCTAAATTTACTCAAATATACATCCTACACCAAAAATACTCGACAAAATCCAAAAAAATCGAAGTTGGTTTCAAATTAATTTATTAAATTTGACGCTTCCAACTAAAATTTTTTTCACAATCCTAGAAATTGAAGTTATTTTCATCTAAATTTACTCAAATATACATCCTACACCAAAAATACTCGACAAAATCCAAAAAAATCGAAGTTGGTTTCAAATAAATTTATTAAAATTTGACACTTCCAACTAAAATTTTTTTCACAATCCTAAAAATTGAAGTTGTTTCATCTAAATTTACTCAAATATAGATCCTACAAAAAAATACTCAACAAAATCCAAAAAAATCGGAGTTGATTTCAAATAAATTTATTAAAATTTGACACTTGCAACTAAAATTTTTTTCACAATCCTAAAAATTGAAGTTATTTTCATCTAACTTTACTCAAATATACATCCTACAACAAAAATACTCGACAAAATCCAAAAAAATCGAAGTTGATTTCAAATAAATTTATTAAAATTTGACACTTCCAACTAAAATATTTTTCACAATCCAAAAAATGGTCGTTATTTTCATCTAAATTTACTCAAATATACATCCTACACCAAAAATACTCGACAAAATCCAAAAAAATCGAAGTTGGTTTCAAATAAATTTATTAAAATTTTACGCTTCCAACTAAAAATTTTTTCACAATCCTAGAAATTGAAGTTATTTTCATCTAAATTTACTCAAATATACATCCTACACCAAAAATACTCCACAAAATACAAAAAAATCGAAGTTGGTTTCAAATAAATTTATTAAAATTTGACACTTCCAACTAAAATTTTTTTCACAATCCTAGAAATTGAAGTTATTTTCATCTAAATTTACTCAAATATACATCCTACACCAAAAATACTCGACAAAATCCAAAAAAATCGAAGTTGGTTTCAAATAAATTTATTAAAATTTGACACTTCCAACTAAAATTTTTTTCACATTCCTAAAAATTGAAGTTATGTTCATCTAAATTTACTCAAATATAGATCCTACAAAAAATACTCAACAAAATCAAAAAAAAACGAAGTTGATTTCAAATAAATTTATTAAAATTTGACACTTCCAACTAAAATTTTTTTCACAATCTTAGAAATTGAAGTTATTTTCATCTAAATTTACTCAAATATACATCCTACACCAAAAATACTCCACAAAATCCAAAAAAATCGGAGTTGATTTCAAATAAATTTATTAAAATTTGACACTTCCAACTAAAATTTTTTTCACAATCCTAGAAATTGAAGTTATTTTCATCTAACTTTACTCAAATATACATCCTACAACAAAAATACTCGACAAAATCCAAAAAAATCGAAGCTGATTTCAAATAAATTTATTAAAATTTGACACTTCCAACTAAAATTTTCTTCACAATCCAAAAAATGGTCGTTATTTTCATCTAAATTTACTCAAATATACATCCTACAACAAAAATACTCGACAAAATCCAAAAAAATCGAAGTTGGTTCAAATAAATTTATTAAAATTTGACATATCCAACTAAAATTTTTTTCACAATCCTAGAAATTGAAGTTATTTTCATCTAAATTTACTCAAATATAGATCCTACCAAAAAATACTCAACAAAATCCAAAAAAATCGAAGTTGATTTCAAATAAATTTATTAAAATTTGACACTTCCAACTAAAATTTTTTTCACAATCCAAAAAATTGAAGTTATTTTCATCTAAATTTACTCAATTGTAGATCCTACAACAAAAATACTCGACAAAATCCAAAAAAATCGAAGTTGATTTCAAATAAATTTATTAAAATTTGACACTTCCAACTAAATTTTTTTCACAATCCTAAAAATTGAAGTTGTTACATCTAAATTTACTCAAATATAGATCCTACAAAAAAATACTCAACAAAATCCAAAAAAATCGGAGTTGATTTCAAATAAATTTATTAAAATTTGACACTAGCAACTAAAATTTTTTTCACAATCCTAAAAATTGAAGTTATTTTCATCTAACTTTACTCAAATATACATCCTACAACAAAAATACTCGACAAAATCCAAAAAAATCGGAGTTGATTTCAAATAAATTTATTAAAATTTGACACTTCCAACTAAAATATTTTTCACAATCCAAAAAATGGTCGTTATTTTCATCTAAATTTACTCAAATATACATCCTACACCAAAAATACTCGACAAAATCCAAAAAAATCGATGTTGGTTTCAAATAAATTTATTAAAATTTGACGCTTCCAACTAAAATTTTTTTCACAATCCTAGAAATTGAAGTTATTTTCATCTAAATTTACTCAAATATACATCCTACATCAAAAATACTCGACAAAATCCAAAAAAATCGGAGTTGATTTCAAATAAATTTATTAAAATTTGACACTTCCAACTAAATTTTTTTTCACAATCCAAAAAATTGAAGTTATTTTCATCTAAATTTACTCAATTGTAGATCCTACAACAAAAATACTCGACAAAATCCAAAAAAATCGAAGTTGATTTCAAATAAATTTATTAAAATTTGACACTTCCAACTAAAATTTTTTTCACAATCCTAAAAATTGAAGTTGTTACATCTAAATTTACTCAAATATAGATCCTACAAAAAAATACTCAACAAAATCCAAAAAAATCGGAGTTGATTTCAAATAAATTTATTAAAATTTGACGCTTCCAACTAAAAATTTTTTCACAATCCTAGAAATTGAAGTTATTTTCATCTAAATTTACTCAAATATACATCCTACACCAAAAATACTCCACAAAATACAAAAAAATCGAAGTTGGTTTCAAATAAATTTATTAAAATTTGACACTTCCAACTAAAATTTTTTTCACAATCCTAGAAATTGAAGTTATTTTCATCTAAATTTACTCAAATATACATCCTACACCAAAAATACTCGACAAAATCCAAAAAAATCGAAGTTGGTTTCAAATAAATTTATTAAAATTTGACACTTCCAACTAAAATTTTTTTCACATTCCTAAAAATTGAAGTTATGTTCATCTAAATTTACTCAAATATAGATCCTACAAAAAATACTCAACAAAATAAAAAAAAAACGAAGTTGATTTCAAATAAATTTATTAAAATTTGACACTTCCAACTAAAATTTTTTTCACAATCTTAGAAATTGAAGTTATTTTCATCTAAATTTACTCAAATATACATCCTACACCAAAAATACTCCACAAAATCCAAAAAAATCGGAGTTGATTTCAAATAAATTTATTAAAATTTGACACTTCCAACTAAAATATTTTTCACAATCCAAAAAATGGTCGTTATTTTCATCTAAATTTACTCAAATATACATCCTACAACAAAAATACTCGACAAAATCCAAAAAAATCGAAGTTGGTTCAAATAAATTTATTAAAATTTGACATATCCAACTAAAATTTTTTTCACAATCCTAGAAATTGAAGTTATTTTCATCTAAATTTACTCAAATATAGATCCTACCAAAAAATACTCAACAAAATCCAAAAAAATCGAAGTTGATTTCAAATAAATTTATTAAAATTTGACACTTCCAACTAAAATTTTTTTCACAATCCAAAAAATTGAAGTTATTTTCATCTAAATTTACTCAATTGTAGATCCTACAACAAAAATACTCGACAAAATCCAAAAAAATCGATGTTGATTTCAAATAAATTTATTAAAATTTGACACTTCCAACTAAATTTTTTTCACAATCCTAGAAATTGAAGTTATTTTCATCTAAATTTACTCAAATATAGATCCTACTA
This sequence comes from Andrena praecox, assembly GCA_963932275.1. Lineage (NCBI taxonomy): Eukaryota > Metazoa > Arthropoda > Insecta > Hymenoptera > Andrenidae > Andrena > Andrena praecox. Next base: position 2,617,188 of record CAWVQO010000413.1, on the reverse strand, counting down.
AAAAATACTCAACAAAATAAAAAAAAATCGAAGTTGGTTTCAAATAAATTTATTAAAATTTGACACTTCCAACTAAAATTTTTTTCAAAATCCTAGAAATTGAAGTTATTTTCATCTAAATTTACTCAAATATACATCCTACACCAAAAATACTCGACAAAATCCAAAAAAATCGAAGTTGGTTTCAAATTAATTTATTAAATTTGACGCTTCCAACTAAAATTTTTTTCACAATCCTAGAAATTGAAGTTATTTTCATCTAAATTTACTCAAATATACATCCTACACCAAAAATACTCGACAAAATCCAAAAAAATCGAAGTTGGTTTCAAATAAATTTATTAAAATTTGACACTTCCAACTAAAATTTTTTTCACAATCCTAAAAATTGAAGTTGTTTCATCTAAATTTACTCAAATATAGATCCTACAAAAAAATACTCAACAAAATCCAAAAAAATCGGAGTTGATTTCAAATAAATTTATTAAAATTTGACACTTGCAACTAAAATTTTTTTCACAATCCTAAAAATTGAAGTTATTTTCATCTAACTTTACTCAAATATACATCCTACAACAAAAATACTCGACAAAATCCAAAAAAATCGAAGTTGATTTCAAATAAATTTATTAAAATTTGACACTTCCAACTAAAATATTTTTCACAATCCAAAAAATGGTCGTTATTTTCATCTAAATTTACTCAAATATACATCCTACACCAAAAATACTCGACAAAATCCAAAAAAATCGAAGTTGGTTTCAAATAAATTTATTAAAATTTTACGCTTCCAACTAAAAATTTTTTCACAATCCTAGAAATTGAAGTTATTTTCATCTAAATTTACTCAAATATACATCCTACACCAAAAATACTCCACAAAATACAAAAAAATCGAAGTTGGTTTCAAATAAATTTATTAAAATTTGACACTTCCAACTAAAATTTTTTTCACAATCCTAGAAATTGAAGTTATTTTCATCTAAATTTACTCAAATATACATCCTACACCAAAAATACTCGACAAAATCCAAAAAAATCGAAGTTGGTTTCAAATAAATTTATTAAAATTTGACACTTCCAACTAAAATTTTTGTCACATTCCTAAAAATTGAAGTTATGTTCATCTAAATTTACTCAAATATAGATCCTACAAAAAATACTCAACAAAATCAAAAAAAAACGAAGTTGATTTCAAATAAATTTATTAAAATTTGACACTTCCAACTAAAATTTTTTTCACAATCTTAGAAATTGAAGTTATTTTCATCTAAATTTACTCAAATATACATCCTACACCAAAAATACTCCACAAAATCCAAAAAAATCGGAGTTGATTTCAAATAAATTTATTAAAATTTGACACTTCCAACTAAAATTTTTTTCACAATCCTAGAAATTGAAGTTATTTTCATCTAACTTTACTCAAATATACATCCTACAACAAAAATACTCGACAAAATCCAAAAAAATCGAAGCTGATTTCAAATAAATTTATTAAAATTTGACACTTCCAACTAAAATTTTCTTCACAATCCAAAAAATGGTCGTTATTTTCATCTAAATTTACTCAAATATACATCCTACAACAAAAATACTCGACAAAATCCAAAAAAATCGAAGTTGGTCCAAATAAATTTATTAAAATTTGACATATCCAACTAAAATTTTTTTCACAATCCTAGAAATTGAAGTTATTTTCATCTAAATTTACTCAAATATAGATCCTACCAAAAAATACTCAACAAAATCCAAAAAAATCGAAGTTGATTTCAAATAAATTTATTAAAATTTGACACTTCCAACTAAAATTTTTTTCACAATCCAAAAAATTGAAGTTATTTTCATCTAAATTTACTCAATTGTAGATCCTACAACAAAAATACTCGACAAAATCCAAAAAAATCGAAGTTTATTTCAAATAAATTTATTAAAATTTGACACTTCCAACTAAATTTTTTTCACAATCCTAGAAATTGAAGTTATTTTCATCTAAATTTACTCAAATATAGATCCTACTAAAAAATACTCAACAAAATAAAAAAAAATCGAAGTTGGTTTCAAATAAATTTATTAAAATTTGACACTTCCAACTAAAATTTTTTTCAAAATCCTAGAAATTGAAGTTATTTTCATCTAAATTTACTCAAATATACATCCTACACCAAAAATACTCGACAAAATCCAAAAAAATCGAAGTTGGTTTCAAATTAATTTATTAAATTTGACGCTTCCAACTAAAATTTTTTTCACAATCCTAGAAATTGAAGTTATTTTCATCTAAATTTACTCAAATATACATCCTACACCAAAAATACTCGACAAAATCCAAAAAAATCGAAGTTGGTTTCAAATAAATTTATTAAAATTTGACACTTCCAACTAAAATTTTTTTCACAATCCTAAAAATTGAAGTTGTTTCATCTAAATTTACTCAAATATAGATCCTACAAAAAAATACTCAACAAAATCCAAAAAAATCGGAGTTGATTTCAAATAAATTTATTAAAATTTGACACTTGCAACTAAAATTTTTTTCACAATCCTAAAAATTGAAGTTATTTTCATCTAACTTTACTCAAATATACATCCTACAACAAAAATACTCGACAAAATCCAAAAAAATCGAAGTTGATTTCAAATAAATTTATTAAAATTTGACACTTCCAACTAAAATATTTTTCACAATCCAAAAAATGGTCGTTATTTTCATCTAAACTTACTCAAATATACATCCTACACCAAAAATACTCGACAAAATCCAAAAAAATCGAAGTTGGTTTCAAATAAATTTATTAAAATTTGACGCTTCCAACTAAAAATTTTTTCACAATCCTAGAAATTGAAGTTATTTTCATCTAAATTTACTCAAATATACATCCTACACCAAAAATACTCCACAAAATACAAAAAAATCGAAGTTGGTTTCAAATAAATTTATTAAAATTTGACACTTCCAACTAAAATTTTTTTCACATTCCTAAAAATTGAAGTTATGTTCATCTAAATTTACTCAAATATAGATCCTACAAAAAATACTCAACAAAATAAAAAAAAAACGAAGTTGATTTCAAATAAATTTATTAAAATTTGACACTTCCAACTAAAATTTTTTTCACAATCTTAGAAATTGAAGGTATTTTCATCTAAATTTACTCAAATATACATCCTACACCAAAAATACTCCACAAAATCCAAAAAAATCGGAGTTGATTTCAAATAAATTTATTAAAATTTGACACTTCCAACTAAAATTTTTTTCACAATCCTAGAAATTGAAGTTATTTTCATCTAACTTTACTCAAATATACATCCTACAACAAAAATACTCGACAAAATCCAAAAAAATCGAAGCTGATTTCAAATAAATTTATTAAAATTTGACACTTCCAACTAAAATTTTCTTCACAATCCAAAAGATGGTCGTTATTTTCATCTAAATTTACTCAAATATACATCCTACAACAAAAATACTCGACAAAATCCAAAAAAATCGAAGTTGGTTCAAATAAATTTATTAAAATTTGACATATCCAACTAAAATTTTTTTCACAATCCTAGAAATTGAAGTTATTTTCATCTAAATTTACTCAAATATACATCCTACATCAAAAATACTCGACAAAATCCAAAAAAATCGGAGTTGATTTCAAATAAATTTATTAAAATTTGACACTTCCAACTAAATTTTTTTTCACAATCCAAAAAATTGAAGTTATTTTCATCTAAATTTACTCAATTGTAGATCCTACAACAAAAATACTCGACAAAATCCAAAAAAATCGAAGTTGATTTCAAATAAATTTATTAAAATTTGACACTTCCAACTAAAATTTTTTTCACAATCCTAAAAATTGAAGTTGTTACATCTAAATTTACTCAAATATAGATCCTACAAAAAAATACTCAACAAAATCCAAAAAAATCGGAGTTGATTTCAAATAAATTTATTAAAATTTGACACTTGCAACTAAAATTTTTTTCACAATCCTAAAAATTGAAGATATTTTCATCTAACTTTACTCAAATATACATCCTACAACAAAAATACTCGACAAAATCCAAAAAAATCGAAGTTGATTTCAAATAAATTTATTAAAATTTGACACTTCCAACTAAAATATTTTTCACAATCCAAAAAATGGTCGTTATTTTCATCTAAATTTACTCAAATATACATCCTACAACAAAAATACTCGACAAAATCCAAAAAAATCGAAGTTGGTTCAAATAAATTTATTAAAATTTGACATATCCAACTAAAATTTTTTTCACAATCCTAGAAATTGAAGTTATTTTCATCTAAATTTACTCAAATATAGATCCTACCAAAAAATACTCAACAAAATCCAAAAAAATCGAAGTTGATTTCAAATAAATTTATTAAAATTTGACACTTTCAACTAAAATTTTTTTCACAATCCAAAAAATTGAAGTTATTTTCATCTAAATTTACTCAATTGTAGATCCTACAACAAAAATACTCGACAAAATCCAAAAAAATCGAAGTTGATTTCAAATAAATTTATTAAAATTTGACACTTCCAACTAAATTTTTTTCACAATCCTAGAAATTGAAGTTATTTTCATCTAAATTTACTCAAATATAGATCCTACTTAAAAATACTCAACAAAATAAAAAAAAATCGAAGTTGGTTTCAAATAAATTTATTAAAATTTGACACTTCCAACTAAAATTTTTTTCAAAATCCTAGAAATTGAAGTTATTTTCATCTAAATTTACTCAAATATACATCCTACACCAAAAATACTCGACAAAATCCAAAAAAATCGAAGTTGGTTTCAAATTAATTTATTAAATTTGACGCTTCCAACTAAAATTTTTTTCACAATCCTAGAAATTGAAGTTATTTTCATCTAAATTTACTCAAATATACATCCTACACCAAAAATACTCGACAAAATCCAAAAAAATCGAAGTTGGTTTCAAATAAATTTATTAAAATTTGACACTTCCAACTAAAATTTTTTTCACAATCCTAAAAATTGAAGTTGTTTCATCTAAATTTACTCAAATATAGATCCTACAAAAAAATATTCAACAAAATCCAAAAAAATCGGAGTTGATTTCAAATAAATTTATTAAAATTTGACACTTGCAACTAAAATTTTTTTCACAATCCTAAAAATTGAAGTTATTTTCATCTAACTTTACTCAAATATACATCCTACAACAAAAATACTCGACAAAATCCAAAAAAATCGAAGTTGATTTCAAATAAATTTATTAAAATTTGACACTTCCAACTAAAATATTTTTCACAATCCAAAAAATGGTCGTTATTTTCATCTAAATTTACTCAAATATACATCCTACACCAAAAATACTCGACAAAATCCAAAAAAATCGAAGTTGGTTTCAAATAAATTTATTAAAATTTGACGCTTCCAACTAAAAATTTTTTCACAATCCTAGAAATTGAAGTTATTTTCATCTAAATTTACTCAAATATACATCCTACACCAAAAATACTCCACAAAATACAAAAAAATCGAAGTTGGTTTCAAATAAATTTATTAAAATTTGACACTTCCAACTAAAATTTTTTTCACAATCCTAGAAATTGAAGTTATTTTCATCTAAATTTACTCAAATATACATCCTACACCAAAAATACTCGACAAAATCCAAAAAAATCGAAGTTGGTTTCAAATAAATTTATTAAAATTTGACACTTCCAACTAAAATTTTTTTCACATTCCTAAAAATTGAAGTTATGTTCATCTAAATTTACTCAAATATAGATCCTACAAAAAATACTCAACAAAATCAAAAAAAAACGAAGTTGATTTCAAATAAATTTATTAAAATTTGACACTTCCAACTAAAATTTTTTTCACAATCTTAGAAATTGAAGTTATTTTCATCTAAATTTACTCAAATATACATCATACACCAAAAATACTCCACAAAATCCAAAAAAATCGGAGTTGATTTCAAATAAATTTATTAAAATTTGACACTTCCAACTAAAATTTTTTTCACAATCCTAGAAATTGAAGTTATTTTCATCTAACTTTACTCAAATATACATCCTACAACAAAAATACTCGACAAAATCCAAAAAAATCGAAGCTGATTTCAAATAAATTTATTAAAATTTGACACTTCCAACTAAAATTTTCTTCACAATCCAAAAAATGGTCGTTATTTTCATCTAAATTTACTCAAATATACATCCTACAACAAAAATACTCGACAAAATCCAAAAAAATCGAAGTTGGTTCAAATAAATTTATTAAAATTTGACATATCCAACTAAAATTTTTTTCACAATCCTAGAAATTGAAGTTATTTTCATCTAAATTTACTCAAATATAGATCCTACCAAAAAATACTCAACAAAATCCAAAAAAATCGAAGTTGATTTCAAATAAATTTATTAAAATTTGACACTTCCAACTAAAATTTTTTTCACAATCCAAAAAATTGAAGTTATTTTCATCTAAATTTACTCAATTGTAGATCCTACAACAAAAATACTCGACAAAATCCAAAAAAATCGAAGTTGATTTCAAATAAATTTATTAAAATTTGACACTTCCAACTAAATTTTTTTCACAATCCTAAAAATTGAAGTTGTTACATCTAAATTTACTCAAATATAGATCCTACAAAAAAATACTCAACAAAATCCAAAAAAATCGGAGTTGATTTCAAATAAATTTATTAAAATTTGACACTAGCAACTAAAATTTTTTTCACAATCCTAAAAATTGAAGTTATTTTCATCTAACTTTACTCAAATATACATCCTACAACAAAAATACTCGACAAAATCAAAAAAAATCGGAGTTGATTTCAAATAAATTTATTAAAATTTGACACTTCCAACTAAAATATTTTTCACAATCCAAAAAATGGTCGTTATTTTCATCTAAATTTACTCAAATATACATCCTACACCAAAAATACTCGACAAAATCCAAAAAAATCGATGTTGGTTTCAAATAAATTTATTAAAATTTGACGCTTCCAACTAAAATTTTTTTCACAATCCTAGAAATTGAAGTTATTTTCATCTAAATTTACTCAAATATACATCCTACATCAAAAATACTCGACAAAATCCAAAAAAATCGGAGTTGATTTCAAATAAATTTATTAAAATTTGACACTTCCAACTAAATTTTTTTTCACAATCCAAAAAATTGAAGTTATTTTCATCTAAATTTACTCAATTGTAGATCCTACAACAAAAATACTCGACAAAATCCAAAAAAATCGAAGTTGATTTCAAATAAATTTATTAAAATTTGACACTTCCAACTAAAATTTTTTTCACAATCCTAAAAATTGAAGTTGTTACATCTAAATTTACTCAAATATAGATCCTACAAAAAAATACTCAACAAAATCCAAAAAAATCGGAGTTGATTTCAAATAAATTTATTAAAATTTGACACTTGCAACTAAAATTTTTTTCACAATCCTAAAAATTGAAGTTATTTTCATCTAACTTTACTCAAATATACATCCTACAACAAAAATACTCGACAAAATCCAAAAAAATCGGAGTTGATTTCAAATAAATTTATTAAAATTTGACACTTCCAACTAAAATATTTTTCACAATCCAAAAAATGGTCGTTATTTTCATCTAAATTTACTCAAATATACATCCTACACCAAAAATACTCGACAAAATCCAAAAAAATCGAAGTTGGTTTCAAATAAATTTATTAAAATTTGACACTTCCAACTAAAATTTTATTCACAATCCAAAAAATGGTCGTTATTTTCATCTAAATTTACTCAAATATACATCCTACAACAAAAATACTCGACAAAATCCAAAAAAATCGAAGTTGATTTCAAATAAATTTATTAAAATTTGACACTTCCAACTAAAATATTTTTCACAATCCAAAAAATGGTCGTTATTTTCATCTAAATTTACTCAAATATACATCCTACACCAAAAATACTCGACAAAATCCAAAAAAATCGAAGTTGGTTTCAAATAAATTTATTAAAATTTGACGCTTCCAACTAAAATTTTTTTCACAATCCTAGAAATTGAAGTTATTTTCATCTAAATTTACTCAAATATACATCCTACACCAAAAATACTCCACAAAATACAAAAAAATCGGAATTGGTTTCAAATAAATTTATAAAATTCTGACACTTCCAACTAAAATTTTTTTCACAATCCTAAAAGTTGAAGTTGTTTCATCTAAATTTACTCAAATATAGATCCTACAAAAAAATACTCAACAAAATCCAAAATAATCCAAGTCGATTTCAAATATATTTATTAAAATTTGACAAAAATCGTGACAAAATCCATAAAATCGAAGTTAATTTCACCTGAAATTACTCAAATTAAGCTTCTCTATCAAAAAACACTAAACATTGTCGAGAAAAATCGAAGTTGGTTTCAAATAAATTACGTAAAATTTGACACTTCCAACTAAAATTTTCTTCACAATCCAAAAAATGGTCGTTATTTTCATCTAAATTTACTCAAATATACATCCTACAACAAAAATACTCGACAAAATCCAAAAAAATCGAAGTTGGTTCAAATAAATTTATTAAAATTTGACACTTCCAACTAAAATTTTTTTCACAATCCTAAAAATTGAAGTTGTTTCATCTAAATTTACTCAAATATAGATCCTACAAAAAAATACTCAACAAAATCCAAAAAAATCGGAGTTGATTTCAAATAAATTTATTAAAATTTGACACTTGCAACTAAAATTTTTTTCACAATCCTAAAAATTGAAGTTATTTTCATCTAACTTTACTCAAATATACATCCTACAACAAAAATACTCGACAAAATCCAAAAAAATCGAAGTTGATTTCAAATAAATTTATTAAAATTTGACACTTCCAACTAAAATATTTTTCACAATCCAAAAAATGGTCGTTATTTTCATCTAAATTTACTCAAATATACATCCTACACCAAAAATACTCGTCAAAATAAAAAAAAATCGAAGTTGGTTTCAAATAAATTTATTAAAATTTGACGCTTCCAACTAAAAATTTTTTCACAATCCTAGAAATTGAAGTTATTTTCATCTAAATTTACTCAAATATACATCCTACACCAAAAATACTCCACAAAATACAAAAAAATCGAAGTTGGTTTCAAATAAATTTATTAAAATTTGACACTTCCAACTAAAATTTTTTTCACAATCCTAGAAATTGAAGTTATTTTCATCTAAATTTACTCAAATATACATCCTACACCAAAAATACTCGACAAAATCCAAAAAAATCGAAGTTGGTTTCAAATAAATTTATTAAAATTTGACACTTCCAACTAAAATTTTTTTCACATTCCTAAAAATTGAAGTTATGTTCATCTAAATTTACTCAAATATAGATCCTACAAAAAATACTCAACAAAATAAAAAAAAAACGAAGTTGATTTCAAATAAATTTATTAAAATTTGACACTTCCAACTAAAATTTTTTTCACAATCTTAGAAATTGAAGTTATTTTCATCTAAATTTACTCAAATATACATCCTACACCAAAAATACTCCACAAAATCCAAAAAAATCGGAGTTGATTTCAAATAAATTTATTAAAATTTGACACTTCCAACTAAAATTTTTTTCACAATCCTAGAAATTGAAGTTATTTTCATCTAAATTTACTCAAATATACATCCTACAACAAAAATACTCGACAAAATCCAAAAAAATCGAAGTTGGTTCAAATAAATTTATTAAAATTTGACATATCCAACTAAAATTTTTTTCACAATCCTAGAAATTGAAGTTATTTTCATCTAAATTTACTCAAATATAGATCCTACCAAAAAATACTCAACAAAATCCAAAAAAATCGAAGTTGATTTCAAATAAATTTATTAAAATTTGACACTTCCAACTAAAATTTTTTTCACAATCCAAAAAATTGAAGTTATTTTCATCTAAATTTACTCAATTGTAGATCCTACAACAAAAATACTCGACAAAATCCAAAAAAATCGAAGTTGATTTCAAATAAATTTATTAAAATTTGACACTTCCAACTAAATTTTTTTCACAATCCTAAAAATTGAAGTTGTTACATCTAAATTTACTCAAATATAGATCCTACAAAAAAATACTCAACAAAATCCAAAAAAATCGGAGTTGATTTCAAATAAATTTATTAAAATTTGACACTAGCAACTAAAATTTTTTTCACAATCCTAAAAATTGAAGTTATTTTCATCTAACTTTACTCAAATATACATCCTACAACAAAAATACTCGACAAAATCAAAAAAAATCGGAGTTGATTTCAAATAAATTTATTAAAATTTGACACTTCCAACTAAAATATTTTTCACAATCCAAAAAATGGTCGTTATTTTCATCTAAATTTACTCAAATATACATCCTACACCAAAAATACTCGACAAAATCCAAAAAAATCGATGTTGGTTTCAAATAAATTTATTAAAATTTGACGCTTCCAACTAAAATTTTTTTCACAATCCTAGAAATTGAAGTTATTTTCATCTAAATTTACTCAAATATACATCCTACAAAAAAATACTCAACAAAATCCAAAAAAATCGGAGTTGATTTCAAATAAATTTATTAAAATTTGACACTTGCAACTAAAATTTTTTTCACAATCCTAAAAATTGAAGTTATTTTCATCTAACTTTACTCAAATATACATCCTACACCAAAAATACTCGACAAAATCCAAAAAAATCGGATGTGGTTTCAAATTAATTTATTAAATTTGACGCTTCCAACTAAAATTTTTTTCACAATCCTAGAAATTGAAGTTATTTTCATCTAAATTTACTCAAATATACATCCTACACCAAAAATACTCGACAAAATCCAAAAAAATCGAAGTTGGTTTCAAATAAATTTATTAAAATTTGACGCTTCCAACTAAAAATTTTTTCACAATCCTAGAAATTGAAGTTATTTTCATCTAAATTTACTCAAATATACATCCTACACCAAAAATACTCCACAAAATACAAAAAAATCGAAGTTGGTTTCAAATAAATTTATTAAAATTTGACACTTCCAACTAAAATTTTTTTCACAATCCTAGAAATTGAAGTTATTTTCATCTAAATTTACTCAAATATACATCCTACACCAAAAATACTCGACAAAATCCAAAAAAATCGAAGTTGGTTTCAAATAAATTTATTAAAATTTGACACTTCCAACTAAAATTTTTTTCACATTCCTAAAAATTGAAGTTATGTTCATCTAAATTTACTCAAATATAGATCCTACAAAAAATACTCAACAAAATAAAAAAAAAACGAAGTTGATTTCAAATAAATTTATTAAAATTTGACACTTCCAACTAAAATTTTTTTCACAATCTTAGAAATTGAAGTTATTTTCATCTAAATTTACTCAAATATACATCCTACACCAAAAATACTCCACAAAATCCAAAAAAATCGGAGTTGATTTCAAATAAATTTATTAAAATTTGACACTTCCAACTAAAATTTTTTTCACAATCCTAGAAATTGAAGTTATTTTCATCTAACTTTACTCAAATATACATTCTACAACAAAAATACTCGACAAAATCCAAAAAAATCGAAGCTGATTTCAAATAAATTTATTAAAATTTGACACTTCCAACTAAAATTTTCTTCACAATCCAAAAAATGGTCGTTATTTTCATCTAAATTTACTCAAATATACATCCTACAACAAAAATACTCGACAAAATCCAAAAAAATCGAAGTTGGTTCAAATAAATTTATTAAAATTTGACATATCCAACTAAAATTTTTTTCACAATCCTAGAAATTGAAGTTATTTTCATCTAAATTTACTCAAATATAGATCCTACCAAAAAATACTCAACAAAATCCAAAAAAATCGAAGTTGATTTCAAATAAATTTATTAAAATTTGACACTTCCAACTAAAATTTTTTTCACAATCCAAAAAATTGAAGTTATTTTCATCTAAATTTACTCAATTGTAGATCCTACAACAAAAATACTCGACAAAATCCAAAAAAATCGAAGTTGATTTCAAATAAATTTATTAAAATTTGACACTTCCAACTAAATTTTTTTCACAATCCTAAAAATTGAAGTTGTTACATCTAAATTTACTCAAATATAGATCCTACAAAAAAATACTCAACAAAATCCAAAAAAATCGGAGTTGATTTCAAATAAATTTATTAAAATTTGACACTAGCAACTAAAATTTTTTTCACAATCCTAAAAATTGAAGTTATTTTCATCTAACTTTACTCAAATATACATCCTACAACAAAAATACTCGACAAAATCCAAAAAAATCGGAGTTGATTTCAAATAAATTTATTAAAATTTGACACTTCCAACTAATATATTTTTCACAATCCAAAAAATGGTCGTTATTTTCATCTAAATTTACTCAAATATACATCCTACACCAAAAATACTCGACAAAATCCAAAAAAATCGATGTTGGTTTCAAATAAATTTACTAAAATTTGACGCTTCCAACTAAAATTTTTTTCACAATCCTAGAAATTGAAGTTATTTTCATCTAAATTTACTCCAATATACATCCTACATCAAAAATACTCGACAAAATCCAAAAAAATCGGAGTTGATTTCAAATAAATTTATTAAAATTTGACACTTCCAACTAAATTTTTTTTCACAATCCAAAAAATTGAAGTTATTTTCATCTAAATTTACTCAATTGTAGATCCTACAACAAAAATACTCGACAAAATCCAAAAAAATCGAAGTTGATTTCAAATAAATTTATTAAAATTTGACACTTCCAACTAAAATTTTTTTCACAATCCTAAAAATTGAAGTTGTTACATCTAAATTTACTCAAATATAGATCCTACAAAAAAATACTCAACAAAATCCAAAAAAATCGGAGTTGATTTCAAATAAATTTATTAAAATTTGACACTTGCAACTAAAATTTTTTTCACAATCCTAAAAATTGAAGTTATTTTCATCTAACTTTACTCAAATATACATCCTACAACAAAAATACTCGACAAAATCCAAAAAAATCGAAGTTGATTTCAAATAAATTTATTAAAATTTGACACTTCCAACTAAAATATTTTTCACAATCCAAAAAATGGTCGTTATTTTCATCTAAATTTACTCAAATATACATCCTACAACAAAAATACTCGACAAAATCCAAAAAAATCGAAGTTGGTTCAAATAAATTTATTAAAATTTGACATATCCAACTAAAATTTTTTTCACAATCCTAGAAATTGAAGTTATTTTCATCTAAATTTACTCAAATATAGATCCTACCAAAAAATACTCAACAAAATCCAAAAAAATCGAAGTTGATTTCAAATAAATTTATTAAAATTTGACACTTCCAACTAAAATTTTTTTCACAATCCAAAAAATTGAAGTTATTTTCATCTAAATTTACTCAATTGTAGATCCTACAACAAAAATACTCGACAAAATCCAAAAAAATCGAAGTTGATTTCAAATAAATTTATTAAAATTTGACACTTCCAACTAAATTTTTTTCACAATCCTAGAAATTGAAGTTATTTTCATCTAAATTTACTCAAATATAGATCCTACTAAAAAATACTCAACAAAATAAAAAAAAATTGAAGTTGGTTTCAAATAAATTTATTAAAATTTGACACTTCCAACTAAAATTTTTTTCACAATCCAAAAAATGGTCGTTATTTTCATCTAAATTTACTCAAATATACATCCTACAACAAAAATACTCGACAAAATCCAAAAAAATCGAAGTTGGTTCAAATAAATTTATTAAAATTTGACATATCCAACTAAAATTTTTTTCACAATCCTAGAAATTGAAGTTATTTTCATCTAAATTTACTCAAATATAGATCCTACCAAAAAATACTCAACAAAATCCAAAAAAATCGAAGTTGATTTCAAATAAATTTATTAAAATTTGACACTTCCAACTAAAATTTTTTTCACAATCCAAAAAATTGAAGTTATTTTCATCTAAATTTACTCAATTGTAGATCCTACAACAAAAATACTCGACAAAATCCAAAAAAATCGATGTTGATTTCAAATAAATTTATTAAAATTTGACACTTCCAACTAAATTTTTTTCACAATCCTAGAAATTGAAGTTATTTTCATCTAAATTTACTCAAATATAGATCCTACTAAAAAATACTCAACAAAATAAAAAAAAATCGAAGTTGGTTTCAAATAAATTTATTAAAATTTGACACTTCCAACTAAAATTTTTTTCAAAATCCTAGAAATTGAAGTTATTTTCATCTAAATTTACTCAAATATACATCCTACACCAAAAATACTCGACAAAATCCAAAAAAATCGAAGTTGGTTTCAAATTAATTTATTAAATTTGACGCTTCCAACTAAATTTTTTTTCAGAATCCTAGAAATTGAAGTTATTTTCATCTAAATTTACTCAAATATACATCCTACACCAAAAATACTCGACAAAATCCAAAAAAATCGAAGTTGATTTCAAATAAATTTATTAAAATTTGACACTTCCAACTAAAATATTTTTCACAATCCAAAAAATGGTCGTTATTTTCATCTAAATTTACTCAAATATACATCCTACACCAAAAATACTCGACAAAATCCAAAAAAATCGAAGTTGGTTTCAAATAAATTTATTAAAATTTGACGCTTCCAACTAAAAATTTTTTCACAATCCTAGAAATTGAAGTTATTTTCATCTAAATTTACTCAAATATACATCCTACACCAAAAATACTCCACAAAATACAAAAAAATCGAAGTTGGTTTCAAATAAATTTATTAAAATTTGACACTTCCAACTAAAATTTTTTTCACAATCCTAGAAATTGAAGTTATTTTCATCTAAATTTACTCAAATATACATCCTACACCAAAAATACTCGACAAAATCCAAAAAAATCGAAGTTGGTTTCAAATAAATTTATTAAAATTTGACACTTCCAACTAAAATTTTTTTCACATTCCTAAAAATTGAAGTTATGTTCATCTAAATTTACTCAAATATAGATCCTACAAAAAATACTCGACAAAATCCAAAAAAATCGAAGTTGGTTTCAAATAAATTTATTAAAATTTTACGCTTCCAACTAAAAATTTTTTCACAATCCTAGAAATTGAAGTTATTTTCATCTAAATTTACTCAAATATACATCCTACACCAAAAATACTCCACAAAATACAAAAAAATCGAAGTTGGTTTCAAATAAATTTATTAAAATTTGACACTTCCAACTAAAATTTTTTTCACAATCCTAGAAATTGAAGTTATTTTCATCTAAATTTACTCAAATATACATCCTACACCAAAAATACTCGACAAAATCCAAAAAAATCGAAGTTGGTTTCAAATAAATTTATTAAAATTTGACACTTCCAACTAAAATTTTTTTCACAATCCAAAAAATTGAAGTTATTTTCATCTAAATTTACTCAATTGTAGATCCTACAACAAAAATACTCGACAAAATCCAAAAAAATCGATGTTGATTTCAAATAAATTTATTAAAATTTGACACTTCCAACTAAATTTTTTTCACAATCCTAGAAATTGAAGTTATTTTCATCTAAATTTACTCAAATATAGATCCTACTAAAAAATACTCAACAAAATAAAAAAAAATCGAAGTTGGTTTCAAATAAATTTATTAAAATTTGACACTTCCAACTAAAATTTTTTTCAAAATCCTAGAAATTGAAGTTATTTTCATCTAAATTTACTCAAATATACATCCTACACCAAAAATACTCGACAAAATCCAAAAAAATCGAAGTTGGTTTCAAATTAATTTATTAAATTTGACGCTTCCAACTAAATTTTTTTTCAGAATCCTAGAAATTGAAGTTATTTTCATCTAAATTTACTCAAATATACATCCTACACCAAAAATACTCGACAAAATCCAAAAAAATCGAAGTTGATTTCAAATAAATTTATTAAAATTTGACACTTCCAACTAAAATATTTTTCACAATCCAAAAAATGGTCGTTATTTTCATCTAAATTTACTCAAATATACATCCTACACCAAAAATACTCGACAAAATCCAAAAAAATCGAAGTTGGTTTCAAATAAATTTATTAAAATTTGACGCTTCCAACTAAAAATTTTTTCACAATCCTAGAAATTGAAGTTATTTTCATCTAAATTTACTCAAATATACATCCTACACCAAAAATACTCCACAAAATACAAAAAAATCGAAGTTGGTTTCAAATAAATTTATTAAAATTTGACACTTCCAACTAAAATTTTTTTCACAATCCTAGAAATTGAAGTTATTTTCATCTAAATTTACTCAAATATACATCCTACACCAAAAATACTCGACAAAATCCAAAAAAATCGAAGTTGGTTTCAAATAAATTTATTAAAATTTGACACTTCCAACTAAAATTTTTTTCACATTCCTAAAAATTGAAGTTATGTTCATCTAAATTTACTCAAATATAGATCCTACAAAAAATACTCGACAAAATCCAAAAAAATCGAAGTTGGTTTCAAATAAATTTATTAAAATTTTACGCTTCCAACTAAAAATTTTTTCACAATCCTAGAAATTGAAGTTATTTTCATCTAAATTTACTCAAATATACATCCTACACCAAAAATACTCCACAAAATACAAAAAAATCGAAGTTGGTTTCAAATAAATTTATTAAAATTTGACACTTCCAACTAAAATTTTTTTCACAATCCTAGAAATTGAAGTTATTTTCATCTAAATTTACTCAAATATACATCCTACACCAAAAATACTCGACAAAATCCAAAAAAATCGAAGTTGGTTTCAAATAAATTTATTAAAATTTGACACTTCCAACTAAAATTTTTTTCACATTCCTAAAAATTGAAGTTATGTTCATCTAAATTTACTCAAATATAGATCCTACAAAAAATACTCAACAAAATCAAAAAAAAACGAAGTTGATTTCAAATAAATTTATTAAAATTTGACACTTCCAACTAAAATTTTTTTCACAATCTTAGAAATTGAAGTTATTTTCATCTAAATTTACTCAAATATACATCCTACACCAAAAATACTCCACAAAATCCAAAAAAATCGGAGTTGATTTCAAATAAATTTATTAAAATTTGACACTTCCAACTAAAATTTTTTTCACAATCCTAGAAATTGAAGTTATTTTCATCTAACTTTACTCAAATATACATCCTACAACAAAAATACTCGACAAAATCCAAAAAAATCGAAGCTGATTTCAAATAAAATTATTAAAATTTGACACTTCCAACTAAAATTTTCTTCACAATCCAAAAAATGGTCGTTATTTTCATCTAAATTTACTCAAATATACATCCTACAACAAAAATACTCGACAAAATCCAAAAAAATCGAAGTTGGTTCAAATAAATTTATTAAAATTTGACATATCCAACTAAAATTTTTTTCACAATCCTAGAAATTGAAGTTATTTTCATCTAAATTTACTCAAATATAGATCCTACCAAAAAATACTCAACAAAATCCAAAAAAATCGAAGTTGATTTCAAATAAATTTATTAAAATTTGACACTTCCAACTAAAATTTTTTTCACAATCCAAAAAATTGAAGTTATTTTCATCTAAATTTACTCAATTGTAGATCCTACAACAAAAATACTCGACAAAATCCAAAAAAATCGAAGTTGATTTCAAATAAATTTATTAAAATTTGACACTTCCAACTAAATTTTTTTCACAATCCTAAAAATTGAAGTTGTTACATCTAAATTTACTCAAATATAGATCCTACAAAAAAATACTCAACAAAATCCAAAAAAATCGGAGTTGATTTCAAATAAATTTATTAAAATTTGACACTAGCAACTAAAATTTTTTTCACAATCCTAAAAATTGAAGTTATTTTCATCTAACTTTACTCAAATATACATCCTACAACAAAAATACTCGACAAAATCCAAAAAAATCGGAGTTGATTTCAAATAAATTTATTAAAATTTGACACTTCCAACTAAAATATTTTTCACAATCCAAAAAATGGTCGTTATTTTCATCTAAATTTACTCAAATATACATCCTACACCAAAAATACTCGACAAAATCCAAAAAAATCGATGTTGGTTTCAAATAAATTTATTAAAATTTGACGCTTCCAACTAAAATTTTTTTCACAATCCTAGAAATTGAAGTTATTTTCATCTAAATTTACTCAAATATACATCCTACATCAAAAATACTCGACAAAATCCAAAAAAATCGGAGTTGATTTCAAATAAATTTATTAAAATTTGACACTTCCAACTAAATTTTTTTTCACAATCCAAAAAATTGAAGTTATTTTCATCTAAATTTACTCAATTGTAGATCCTACAACAAAAATACTCGACAAAATCCAAAAAAATCGAAGTTGATTTCAAATAAATTTATTAAAATTTGACACTTCCAACTAAAATTTTTTTCACAATCCTAAAAATTGAAGTTGTTACATCTAAATTTACTCAAATATAGATCCTACAAAAAAATACTCAACAAAATCCAAAAAAATCGGAGTTGATTTCAAATAAATTTATTAAAATTTGACACTTGCAACTAAAATTTTTTTCACAATCCTAAAAATTGAAGTTATTTTCATCTAACTTTACTCAAATATACATCCTACAACAAAAATACTCGACAAAATCCAAAAAAATCGAAGTTGATTTCAAATAAATTTATTAAAATTTGACACTTCCAACTAAAATATTTTTCACAATCCAAAAAATGGTCGTTATTTTCATCTAAATTTACTCAAATATACATCCTACAACAAAAATACTCGACAAAATCCAAAAAAATCGAAGTTGGTCCAAATAAATTTATTAAAATTTGACATATCCAACTAAAATTTTTTTCACAATCCTAGAAATTGAAGTTATTTTCATCTAAATTTACTCAAATATAGATCCTACCAAAAAATACTCAACAAAATCCAAAAAAATCGAAGTTGATTTCAAATAAATTTATTAAAATTTGACACTTCCAACTAAAATTTTTTTCACAATCCAAAAAATTGAAGTTATTTTCATCTAAATTTACTCAATTGTAGATCCTACAACAAAAATACTCGACAAAATCCAAAAAAATCGAAGTTGATTTCAAATAAATTTATTAAAATTTGACACTTCCAACTAAATTTTTTTCACAATCGTAGAAATTGAAGTTATTTTCATCTAAATTTACTCAAATATAGATCCTACTAAAAAATACTCAACAAAATAAAAAAAAATCGAAGTTGGTTTCAAATAAATTTATTAAAATTTGACACTTCCAACTAAAATTTTTTTCAAAATCCTAGAAATTGAAGTTATTTTCATCTAAATTTACTCAAATATACATCCTACACCAAAAATACTCGACAAAATCCAAAAAAATCGAAGTTGGTTTCAAATTAATTTATTAAATTTGACGCTTCCAACTAAAATTTTTTTCACAATCCTAGAAATTGAAGTTATTTTCATCTAAATTTACTCAAATATACATCCTACACCAAAAATACTCGACAAAATCCAAAAAAATCGAAGTTGGTTTCAAATAAATTTATTAAAATTTGACACTTCCAACTAAAATTTTTTTCACAATCCTAAAAATTGAAGTTGTTTCATCTAAATTTACTCAAATATAGATCCTACAAAAAAATACTCAACAAAATCCAAAAAAATCGGAGTTGATTTCAAATAAATTTATTAAAATTTGACACTTGCAACTAAAATTTTTTTCACAATCCTAAAAATTGAAGTTATTTTCATCTAACTTTACTCAAATATACATCCTACAACAAAAATACTCGACAAAATCCAAAAAAATCGAAGTTGGTCCAAATAAATTTATTAAAATTTGACATATCCAACTAAAATTTTTTTCACAATCCTAGAAATTGAAGTTATTTTCATCTAAATTTACTCAAATATAGATCCTACCAAAAAATACTCAACAAAATCCAAAAAAATCGAAGTTGATTTCAAATAAATTTATTAAAATTTGACACTTCCAACTAAAATTTTTTTCACAATCCAAAAAATTGAAGTTATTTTCATCTAAATTTACTCAATTGTAGATCCTACAACAAAAATACTCGACAAAATCCAAAAAAATCGAAGTTGATTTCAAATAAATTTATTAAAATTTGACACTTCCAACTAAATTTTTTTCACAATCCTAGAAATTGAAGTTATTTTCATCTAAATTTACTCAAATATAGATCCTACTAAAAAATACTCAACAAAATAAAAAAAAATCGAAGTTGGTTTCAAATAAATTTATTAAAATTTGACACTTCCAACTAAAATTTTTTTCAAAATCCTAGAAATTGAAGTTATTTTCATCTAAATTTACTCAAATATACATCCTACACCAAAAATACTCGACAAAATCCAAAAAAATCGAAGTTGGTTTCAAATTAATTTATTAAATTTGACGCTTCCAACTAAAATTTTTTTCACAATCCTAGAAATTGAAGTTATTTTCATCTAAATTTACTCAAATATACATCCTACACCAAAAATACTCGACAAAATCCAAAAAAATCGAAGTTGGTTTCAAATAAATTTATTAAAATTTGACACTTCCAACTAAAATTTTTTTCACAATCCTAAAAATTGAAGTTGTTTCATCTAAATTTACTCAAATATAGATCCTACAAAAAAATACTCAACAAAATCCAAAAAAATCGGAGTTGATTTCAAATAAATTTATTAAAATTTGACACTTGCAACTAAAATTTTTTTCACAATCCTAAAAATTGAAGTTATTTTCATCTAACTTTACTCAAATATACATCCTACAACAAAAATACTCGACAAAATCCAAAAAAATCGAAGTTGATTTCAAATAAATTTATTAAAATTTGACACTTCCAACTAAAATATTTTTCACAATCCAAAAAATGGTCGTTATTTTCATCTAAACTTACTCAAATATACATCCTACACCAAAAATACTCGACAAAATCCAAAAAAATCGAAGTTGGTTTCAAATAAATTTATTAAAATTTGACGCTTCCAACTAAAAATTTTTTCACAATCCTAGAAATTGAAGTTATTTTCATCTAAATTTACTCAAATATACATCCTACACCAAAAATACTCCACAAAATACAAAAAAATCGAAGTTGGTTTCAAATAAATTTATTAAAATTTGACACTTCCAACTAAAATTTTTTTCAAAATCCTAGAAATTGAAGTTATTTTCATCTAAATTTACTCAAATATACATCCTACACCAAAAATACTCGACAAAATCCAAAAAAATCGAAGTTGGTTTCAAATTAATTTATTAAATTTGACGCTTCCAACTAAAATTTTTTTCACAATCCTAGAAATTGAAGTTATTTTCATCTAAATTTACTCAAATATACATCCTACACCAAAAATACTCGACAAAATCCAAAAAAATCGAAGTTGGTTTCAAATAAATTTATTAAAATTTGACACTTCCAACTAAAATTTTTTTCACAATCCTAAAAATTGAAGTTGTTTCATCTAAATTTACTCAAATATAGATCCTACAAAAAAATACTCAACAAAATCCAAAAAAATCGGAGTTGATTTCAAATAAATTTATTAAAATTTGACACTTGCAACTAAAATTTTTTTCACAATCCTAAAAATTGAAGTTATTTTCATCTAACTTTACTCAAATATACATCCTACAACAAAAATACTCGACAAAATCCAAAAAAATCGAAGTTGATTTCAAATAAATTTATTAAAATTTGACACTTCCAACTAAAATATTTTTCACAATCCAAAAAATGGTCGTTATTTTCATCTAAACTTACTCAAATATACATCCTACACCAAAAATACTCGACAAAATCCAAAAAAATCGAAGTTGGTTTCAAATAAATTTATTAAAATTTGACGCTTCCAACTAAAAATTTTTTCACAATCCTAGAAATTGAAGTTATTTTCATCTAAATTTACTCAAATATACATCCTACACCAAAAATACTCCACAAAATACAAAAAAATCGAAGTTGGTTTCAAATAAATTTATTAAAATTTGACACTTCCAACTAAAATTTTTTTCACAATCCTAGAAATTGAAGTTATTTTCATCTAAATTTACTCAAATATACATCCTACACCAAAAATACTCGACAAAATCCAAAAAAATCGAAGTTGGTTTCAAATAAATTTATTAAAATTTGACACTTCCAACTAAAATTTTTTTCACATTCCTAAAAATTGAAGTTATGTTCATCTAAATTTACTCAAATATAGATCCTACAAAAAATACTCAACAAAATCAAAAAAAAACGAAGTTGATTTCAAATAAATTTATTAAAATTTGACACTTCCAACTAAAATTTTTTTCACAATCTTAGAAATTGAAGTTATTTTCATCTAAATTTACTCAAATATACATCCTACACCAAAAATACTCCACAAAATCCAAAAAAATCGGAGTTGATTTCAAATAAATTTATTAAAATTTGACACTTCCAACTAAAATTTTTTTCACAATCCTAGAAATTGAAGTTATTTTCATCTAACTTTACTCAAATATACATCCTACAACAAAAATACTCGACAAAATCCAAAAAAATCGAAGCTGATTTCAAATAAATTTATTAAAATTTGACACTTCCAACTAAAATTTTCTTCACAATCCAAAAGATGGTCGTTATTTTCATCTAAATTTACTCAAATATACATCCTACAACAAAAATACTCGACAAAATCCAAAAAAATCGAAGTTGGTTCAAATAAATTTATTAAAATTTGACATATCCAACTAAAATTTTTTTCACAATCCTAGAAATTGAAGTTATTTTCATCTAAATTTACTCAAATATACATCCTACATCAAAAATACTCGACAAAATCCAAAAAAATCGGAGTTGATTTCAAATAAATTTATTAAAATTTGACACTTCCAACTAAATTTTTTTTCACAATCCAAAAAATTGAAGTTATTTTCATCTAAATTTACTCAATTGTAGATCCTACAACAAAAATACTCGACAAAATCCAAAAAAATCGAAGTTGATTTCAAATAAATTTATTAAAATTTGACACTTCCAACTAAAATTTTTTTCACAATCCTAAAAATTGAAGTTGTTACATCTAAATTTACTCAAATATAGATCCTACAAAAAAATACTCAACAAAATCCAAAAAAATCGGAGTTGATTTCAAATAAATTTATTAAAATTTGACACTTGCAACTAAAATTTTTTTCACAATCCTAAAAATTGAAGTTATTTTCATCTAACTTTACTCAAATATACATCCTACAACAAAAATACTCGACAAAATCCAAAAAAATCGAAGTTGATTTCAAATAAATGTATTAAAATTTGACACTTCCAACTAAAATATTTTTCACAATCCAAAAAATGGTCGTTATTTTCATCTAAATTTACTCAAATATACATCCTACAACAAAAATACTCGACAAAATCCAAAAAAATCGAAGTTGGTTCAAATAAATTTATTAAAATTTGACATATCCAACTAAAATTTTTTTCACAATCCTAGAAATTGAAGTTATTTTCATCTAAATTTACTCAAATATAGATCCTACCAAAAAATACTCAACAAAATCCAAAAAAATCGAAGTTGATTTCAAATAAATTTATTAAAATTTGACACTTTCAACTAAAATTTTTTTCACAATCCAAAAAATTGAAGTTATTTTCATCTAAATTTACTCAATTGTAGATCCTACAACAAAAATACTCGACAAAATCCAAAAAAATCGAAGTTGATTTCAAATAAATTTATTAAAATTTGACACTTCCAACTAAATTTTTTTCACAATCCTAGAAATTGAAGTTATTTTCATCTAAATTTACTCAAATATAGATCCTACTAAAAAATACTCAACAAAATAAAAAAAAATCGAAGTTGGTTTCAAATAAATTTATTAAAATTTGACACTTCCAACTAAAATTTTTTTCAAAATCCTAGAAATTGAAGTTATTTTCATCTAAATTTACTCAAATATAGATCCTACCAAAAAATACTCAACAAAATCCAAAAAAATCGAAGTTGATTTCAAATAAATTTATTAAAATTTGACACTTCCAACTAAATTTTTTTCACAATCCTAGAAATTGAAGTTATTTTCATCTAAATTTACTCAAATATAGATCCTACTAAAAAATACTCAACAAAATAAAAAAAAATCGAAGTTGGTTTCAAATAAATTTATTAAAATTTGACACTTCCAACTAAAATTTTTTTCAAAATCCTAGAAATTGAAGTTATTTTCATCTAAATTTACTCAAATATACATCCTACACCAAAAATACTCGACAAAATCCAAAAAAATCGAAGTTGGTTTCAAATTAATTTATTAAATTTGACGCTTCCAACTAAAATTTTTTTCACAATCCTAGAAATTGAAGTTATTTTCATCTAAATTTACTCAAATATACATCCTACACCAAAAATACTCGACAAAATCCAAAAAAATCGAAGTTGGTTTCAAATAAATTTATTAAAATTTGACACTTCCAACTAAAATTTTTTTCACAATCCTAAAAATTGAAGTTGTTTCATCTAAATTTACTCAAATATAGATCCTACAAAAAAATACTCAACAAAATCCAAAAAAATCGGAGTTGATTTCAAATAAATTTATTAAAATTTGACACTTGCAACTAAAATTTTTTTCACAATCCTAAAAATTGAAGTTATTTTCATCTAACTTTACTCAAATATACATCCTACAACAAAAATACTCGACAAAATCCAAAAAAATCGAAGTTGATTTCAAATAAATTTATTAAAATTTGACACTTCCAAATAAAATATTTTTCACAATCCAAAAAATGGTCGTTATTTTCATCTAAATTTACTCAAATATACATCCTACACCAAAAATACTCGACAAAATCCAAAAAAATCGAAGTTGGTTTCAAATAAATTTATTAAAATTTGACGCTTCCAACTAAAAATTTTTTCACAATCCTAGAAATTGAAGTTATTTTCATCTAAATTTACTCAAATATACATCCTACACCAAAAATACTCCACAAAATACAAAAAAATCGAAGTTGGTTTCAAATAAATTTATTAAAATTTGACACTTCCAACTAAAATTTTTTTCACAATCCTAGAAATTGAAGTTATTTTCATCTAAATTTACTCAAATATACATCCTACACCAAAAATACTCGACAAAATCCAAAAAAATCGAAGTTGGTTTCAAATAAATTTATTAAAATTTGACACTTCCAACTAAAATTTTTTTCACATTCCTAAAAATTGAAGTTATGTTCATCTAAATTTACTCAAATATAGATCCTACAAAAAATACTCAACAAAATAAAAAAAAAACGAAGTTGATTTCAAATAAATTTATTAAAATTTGACACTTCCAACTAAAATTTTTTTCACAATCTTAGAAATTGAAGTTATTTTCATCTAAATTTACTCAAATATACATCCTACACCAAAAATACTCCACAAAATCCAAAAAAATCGGAGTTGATTTCAAATAAATTTATTAAAATTTGACACTTCCAACTAAAATTTTTTTCACAATCCTAGAAATTGAAGTTATTTTCATCTAACTTTACTCAAATATACATCCTACAACAAAAATACTCGACAAAATCCAAAAAAATCGAAGCTGATTTCAAATAAATTTATTAAAATTTGACACTTCCAACTAAAATTTTCTTCACAATCCAAAAAATGGTCGTTATTTTCATCTAAATTTACTCAAATATACATCCTACAACAAAAATACTCGACAAAATCCAAAAAAATCGAAGTTGGTTCAAATAAATTTATTAAAATTTGACATATCCAACTAAAATTTTTTTCACAATCCTAGAAATTGAAGTTATTTTCATCTAAATTTACTCAAATATAGATCCTACCAAAAAATACTCAACAAAATCCAAAAAAATCGAAGTTGATTTCAAATAAATTTATTAAAATTTGACACTTCCAACTAAAATTTTTTTCACAATCCAAAAAATTGAAGTTATTTTCATCTAAATTTACTCAATTGTAGATCCTACAACAAAAATACTCGACAAAATCCAAAAAAATCGAAGTTGATTTCAAATAAATTTATTAAAATTTGACACTTCCAACTAAATTTTTTTCACAATCCTAAAAATTGAAGTTGTTACATCTAAATTTACTCAAATATAGATCCTACAAAAAAATACTCAACAAAATCCAAAAAAATCGGAGTTGATTTCAAATAAATTTATTAAAATTTGACACTAGCAACTAAAATTTTTTTCACAATCCTAAAAATTGAAGTTATTTTCATCTAACTTTACTCAAATATACATCCTACAACAAAAATACTCGACAAAATCAAAAAAAATCGGAGTTGATTTCAAATAAATTTATTAAAATTTGACACTTCCAACTAAAATATTTTTCACAATCCAAAAAATGGTCGTTATTTTCATCTAAATTTACTCAAATATACATCCTACACCAAAAATACTCGACAAAATCCAAAAAAATCGATGTTGGTTTCAAATAAATTTATTAAAATTTGACGCTTCCAACTAAAATTTTTTTCACAATCCTAGAAATTGAAGTTATTTTCATCTAAATTTACTCAAATATACATCCTACATCAAAAATACTCGACAAAATCCAAAAAAATCGGAGTTGATTTCAAATAAATTTATTAAAATTTGACACTTCCAACTAAATTTTTTTTCACAATCCAAAAAATTGAAGTTATTTTCATCTAAATTTACTCAATTGTAGATCCTACAACAAAAATACTCGACAAAATCCAAAAAAATCGAAGTTGATTTCAAATAAATTTATTAAAATTTGACACTTCCAACTAAAATTTTTTTCACAATCCTAAAAATTGAAGTTGTTACATCTAAATTTACTCAAATATAGATCCTACAAAAAAATACTCAACAAAATCCAAAAAAATCGGAGTTGATTTCAAATAAATTTATTAAAATTTGACACTTGCAACTAAAATTTTTTTCACAATCCTAAAAATTGAAGTTATTTTCATCTAACTTTACTCAAATATACATCCTACAACAAAAATACTCGACAAAATCCAAAAAAATCGAAGTTGATTTCAAATAAATTTATTAAAATTTGACACTTCCAACTAAAATATTTTTCACAATCCAAAAAATGGTCGTTATTTTCATCTAAATTTACTCAAATATACATCCTACAACAAAAATACTCGACAAAATCCAAAAAAATCGAAGTTGGTTCAAATAAATTTATTAAAATTTGACATATCCAACTAAAATTTTTTTCACAATCCTAGAAATTGAAGTTATTTTCATCTAAATTTACTCAAATATAGATCCTACCAAAAAATACTCAACAAAATCCAAAAAAATCGAAGTTGATTTCAAATAAATTTATTAAAATTTGACACTTCCAACTAAAATTTTTTTCACAATCCAAAAAATTGAAGTTATTTTCATCTAAATTTACTCAATTGTAGATCCTACAACAAAAATACTCGACAAAATCCAAAAAAATCGAAGTTGATTTCAAATAAATTTATTAAAATTTGACACTTCCAACTAAATTTTTTTCACAATCCTAGAAATTGAAGTTATTTTCATCTAAATTTACTCAAATATAGATCCTACTAAAAAATACTCAACAAAATAAAAAAAAATCGAAGTTGGTTTCAAATAAATTTATTAAAATTTGACACTTCCAACTAAAATTTTTTTCAAAATCCTAGAAATTGAAGTTATTTTCATCTAAATTTACTCAAATATACATCCTACACCAAAAATACTCGACAAAATCCAAAAAAATCGGATGTGGTTTCAAATTAATTTATTAAATTTGACGCTTCCAACTAAAATTTTTTTCACAATCCTAGAAATTGAAGTTATTTTCATCTAAATTTACTCAAATATACATCCTACACCAAAAATACTCGACAAAATCCAAAAAAATCGAAGTTGGTTTCAAATAAATTTATTAAAATTTGACACTTCCAACTAAAATTTTTTTCACAATCCTAAAAATTGAAGTTGTTTCATCTAAATTTACTCAAATATAGATCCTACAAAAAAATACTCAACAAAATCCAAAAAAATCGGAGTTGATTTCAAATAAATTTATTAAAATTTGACACTTGCAACTAAAATTTTTTTCACAATCCTAAAAATTGAAGTTATTTTCATCTAACTTTACTCAAATATACATCCTACAACAAAAATACTCGACAAAATCCAAAAAAATCGAAGTTGATTTCAAATAAATTTATTAAAATTTGACACTTCCAACTAAAATATTTTTCACAATCCAAAAAATGGTCGTTGTTTTCATCTAAATTTACTCAAATATACATCCTACACCAAAAATACTCGACAAAATAAAAAAAAATCGAAGTTGGTTTCAAATAAATTTATTAAAATTTGACGCTTCCAACTAAAAATTTTTTCACAATCCTAGAAATTGAAGTTATTTTCATCTAAATTTACTCAAATATACATCCTACACCAAAAATACTCCACAAAATACAAAAAAATCGAAGTTGGTTTCAAATAAATTTATTAAAATTTGACACTTCCAACTAAAATTTTTTTCACAATCCTAGAAATTGAAGTTATTTTCATCTAAATTTACTCAAATATACATCCTACACCAAAAATACTCGACAAAATCCAAAAAAATCGAAGTTGGTTTCAAATAAATTTATTAAAATTTGACACTTCCAACTAAAATTTTTTTCACATTCCTAAAAATTGAAGTTATGTTCATCTAAATTTACTCAAATATAGATCCTACAAAAAATACTCAACAAAATAAAAAAAAAACGAAGTTGATTTCAAATAAATTTATTAAAATTTGACACTTCCAACTAAAATTTTTTTCACAATCTTAGAAATTGAAGTTATTTTCATCTAAATTTACTCAAATATACATCCTACACCAAAAATACTCCACAAAATCCAAAAAAATCGGAGTTGATTTCAAATAAATTTATTAAAATTTGACACTTCCAACTAAAATTTTTTTCACAATCCTAGAAATTGAAGTTATTTTCATCTAAATTTACTCAAATATACATCCTACAACAAAAATACTCGACAAAATCCAAAAAAATCGAAGTTGGTTCAAATAAATTTATTAAAATTTGACATATCCAACTAAAATTTTTTTCACAATCCTAGAAATTGAAGTTATTTTCATCTAAATTTACTCAAATATAGATCCTACCAAAAAATACTCAACAAAATCCAAAAAAATCGAAGTTGATTTCAAATAAATTTATTAAAATTTGACACTTCCAACTAAAATTTTTTTCACAATCCAAAAAATTGAAGTTATTTTCATCTAAATTTACTCAATTGTAGATCCTACAACAAAAATACTCGACAAAATCCAAAAAAATCGAAGTTGATTTCAAATAAATTTATTAAAATTTGACACTTCCAACTAAATTTTTTTCACAATCCTAAAAATTGAAGTTGTTACATCTAAATTTACTCAAATATAGATCCTACAAAAAAATACTCAACAAAATCCAAAAAAATCGGAGTTGATTTCAAATAAATTTATTAAAATTTGACACTAGCAACTAAAATTTTTTTCACAATCCTAAAAATTGAAGTTATTTTCATCTAACTTTACTCAAATATACATCCTACAACAAAAATACTCGACAAAATCAAAAAAAATCGGAGTTGATTTCAAATAAATTTATTAAAATTTGACACTTCCAACTAAAATATTTTTCACAATCCAAAAAATGGTCGTTATTTTCATCTAAATTTACTCAAATATACATCCTACACCAAAAATACTCGACAAAATCCAAAAAAATCGATGTTGGTTTCAAATAAATTTATTAAAATTTGACGCTTCCAACTAAAATTTTTTTCACAATCCTAGAAATTGAAGTTATTTTCATCTAAATTTACTCAAATATACATCCTACATCAAAAATACTCGACAAAATCCAAAAAAATCGGAGTTGATTTCAAATAAATTTATTAAAATTTGACACTTCCAACTAAATTTTTTTTCACAATCCAAAAAATTGAAGTTATTTTCATCTAAATTTACTCAATTGTAGATCCTACAACAAAAATACTCGACAAAATCCAAAAAAATCGAAGTTGATTTCAAATAAATTTATTAAAATTTGACACTTCCAACTAAAATTTTTTTCACAATCCTAAAAATTGAAGTTGTTACATCTAAATTTACTCAAATATAGATCCTACAAAAAAATACTCAACAAAATCCAAAAAAATCGGAGTTGATTTCAAATAAATTTATTAAAATTTGACACTTGCAACTAAAATTTTTTTCACAATCCTAAAAATTGAAGTTATTTTCATCTAACTTTACTCAAATATACATCCTACAACAAAAATACTCGACAAAATCCAAAAAAATCGAAGTTGATTTCAAATAAATTTATTAAAATTTGACACTTCCAACTAAAATATTTTTCACAATCCAAAAAATGGTCGTTATTTTCATCTAAATTTACTCAAATATACATCCTACAACAAAAATACTCGACAAAATCCAAAAAAATCGAAGTTGGTTCAAATAAATTTATTAAAATTTGACATATCCAACTAAAATTTTTTTCACAATCCTAGAAATTGAAGTTATTTTCATCTAAATTTACTCAAATATAGATCCTACCAAAAAATACTCAACAAAATCCAAAAAAATCGAAGTTGATTTCAAATAAATTTATTAAAATTTGACACTTCCAACTAAAATTTTTTTCACAATCCAAAAAATTGAAGTTATTTTCATCTAAATTTACTCAATTGTAGATCCTACAACAAAAATACTCGACAAAATCCAAAAAAATCGAAGTTGATTTCAAATAAATTTATTAAAATTTGACACTTCCAACTAAATTTTTTTCACAATCCTAAAAATTGAAGTTGTTACATCTAAATTTACTCAAATATAGATCCTACAAAAAAATACTCAACAAAATCCAAAAAAATCGGAGTTGATTTCAAATAAATTTATTAAAATTTGACACTAGCAACTAAAATTTTTTTCACAATCCTAAAAATTGAAGTTATTTTCATCTAACTTTACTCAAATATACATCCTACAACAAAAATACTCGACAAAACCCAAAAAAATCGGAGTTGATTTCAAATAAATTTATTAAAATTTGACACTTCCAACTAATATATTTTTCACAATCCAAAAAATGGTCGTTATTTTCATCTAAATTTACTCAAATATACATCCTACACCAAAAATACTCGACAAAATCCAAAAAAATCGATGTTGGTTTCAAATAAATTTACTAAAATTTGACGCTTCCAACTAAAATTTTTTTCACAATCCTAGAAATTGAAGTTATTTTCATCTAAATTTACTCAAATATACATCCTACATCAAAAATACTCGACAAAATCCAAAAAAATCGGAGTTGATTTCAAATAAATTTATTAAAATTTGACACTTCCAACTAAATTTTTTTTCACAATCCAAAAAATTGAAGTTATTTTCATCTAAATTTACTCAATTGTAGATCCTACAACAAAAATACTCGACAAAATCCAAAAAAATCGAAGTTGATTTCAAATAAATTTATTAAAATTTGACACTTCCAACTAAATTTTTTTCACAATCCTAAAAATTGAAGTTGTTACATCTAAATTTACTCAAATATAGATCCTACAAAAAAATACTCAACAAAATCCAAAAAAATCGGAGTTGATTTCAAATAAATTTATTAAAATTTGACACTAGCAACTAAAATTTTTTTCACAATCCTAGAAATTGAAGTTATTTTCATCTAACTTTACTCAAATATACATCCTACAACAAAAATACTCGACAAAATCCAAAAAAATCGAAGCTGATTTCAAATAAATTTATTAAAATTTGACACTTCCAACTAAAATTTTCTTCACAATCCAAAAAATGGTCGTTATTTTCATCTAAATTTACTCAAATATACATCCTACAACAAAAATACTCGACAAAATCCAAAAAAATCGAAGTTGGTTCAAATAAATTTATTAAAATTTGACATATCCAACTAAAATTTTTTTCACAATCCTAGAAATTGAAGTTATTTTCATCTAAATTTACTCAAATATAGATCCTACCAAAAAATACTCAACAAAATCCAAAAAAATCGAAGTTGATTTCAAATAAATTTATTAAAATTTGACACTTCCAACTAAAATTTTTTTCACAATCCAAAAAATTGAAGTTATTTTCATCTAAATTTACTCAATTGTAGATCCTACAACAAAAATACTCGACAAAATCCAAAAAAATCGAAGTTGATTTCAAATAAATTTATTAAAATTTGACACTTCCAACTAAATTTTTTTCACAATCCTAAAAATTGAAGTTGTTACATCTAAATTTACTCAAATATAGATCCTACAAAAAAATACTCAACAAAATCCAAAAAAATCGGAGTTGATTTCAAATAAATTTATTAAAATTTGACACTAGCAACTAAAATTTTTTTCACAATCCTAAAAATTGAAGTTATTTTCATCTAACTTTACTCAAATATACATCCTACAACAAAAATACTCGACAAAATCAAAAAAAATCGGAGTTGATTTCAAATAAATTTATTAAAATTTGACACTTCCAACTAAAATATTTTTCACAATCCAAAAAATGGTCGTTATTTTCATCTAAATTTACTCAAATATACATCCTACACCAAAAATACTCGACAAAATCCAAAAAAATCGATGTTGGTTTCAAATAAATTTATTAAAATTTGACGCTTCCAACTAAAATTTTTTTCACAATCCTAGAAATTGAAGTTATTTTCATCTAAATTTACTCAAATATACATCCTACATCAAAAATACTCGACAAAATCCAAAAAAATCGGAGTTGATTTCAAATAAATTTATTAAAATTTGACACTTCCAACTAAATTTTTTTTCACAATCCAAAAAATTGAAGTTATTTTCATCTAAATTTACTCAATTGTAGATCCTACAACAAAAATACTCGACAAAATCCAAAAAAATCGAAGTTGATTTCAAATAAATTTATTAAAATTTGACACTTCCAACTAAAATTTTTTTCACAATCCTAAAAATTGAAGTTGTTACATCTAAATTTACTCAAATATAGATCCTACAAAAAAATACTCAACAAAATCCAAAAAAATCGGAGTTGATTTCAAATAAATTTATTAAAATTTGACACTTGCAACTAAAATTTTTTTCACAATCCTAAAAATTGAAGTTATTTTCATCTAACTTTACTCAAATATACATCCTACAACAAAAATACTCGACAAAATCCAAAAAAATCGAAGTTGATTTCAAATAAATTTATTAAAATTTGACACTTCCAACTAAAATATTTTTCACAATCCAAAAAATGGTCGTTATTTTCATCTAAATTTACTCAAATATACATCCTACAACAAAAATACTCGACAAAATCCAAAAAAATCGAAGTTGGTTCAAATAAATTTATTAAAATTTGACATATCCAACTAAAATTTTTTTCACAATCCTAGAAATTGAAGTTATTTTCATCTAAATTTACTCAAATATAGATCCTACCAAAAAATACTCAACAAAATCCAAAAAAATCGAAGTTGATTTCAAATAAATTTATTAAAATTTGACACTTCCAACTAAAATTTTTTTCACAATCCAAAAAATTGAAGTTATTTTCATCTAAATTTACTCAATTGTAGATCCTACAACAAAAATACTCGACAAAATCCAAAAAAATCGAAGTTGATTTCAAATAAATTTATTAAAATTTGACACTTCCAACTAAATTTTTTTCACAATCCTAGAAATTGAAGTTATTTTCATCTAAATTTACTCAAATATAGATCCTACTAAAAAATACTCAACAAAATAAAAAAAAATCGAAGTTGGTTTCAAATAAATTTATTAAAATTTGACACTTCCAACTAAAATTTTTTTCAAAATCCTAGAAATTGAAGTTATTTTCATCTAAATTTACTCAAATATACATCCTACACCAAAAATACTCGACAAAATCCAAAAAAATCGGATGTGGTTTCAAATTAATTTATTAAATTTGACGCTTCCAACTAAAATTTTTTTCACAATCCTAGAAATTGAAGTTATTTTCTTCTAAATTTACTCAAATATACATCCTACACCAAAAATACTCGACAAAATCCAAAAAAATCGAAGTTGGTTTCAAATAAATTTATTAAAATTTGACACTTCCAACTAAAATTTTTTTCACAATCCTAAAAATTGAAGTTGTTTCATCTAAATTTACTCAAATATAGATCCTACAAAAAAATACTCAACAAAATCCAAAAAAATCGGAGTTGATTTCAAATAAATTTATTAAAATTTGACACTTGCAACTAAAATTTTTTTCACAATCCTAAAAATTGAAGTTATTTTCATCTAACTTTACTCAAA
The DNA here is from genome assembly GCA_963932275.1 of Andrena praecox. Taxonomy (NCBI): domain Eukaryota; kingdom Metazoa; phylum Arthropoda; class Insecta; order Hymenoptera; family Andrenidae; genus Andrena; species Andrena praecox. Next base: position 2,582,862 of record CAWVQO010000413.1, on the reverse strand, counting down.
TATACATCCTACAACAAAAATACTCGACAAAATCCAAAAAAATCGAAGTTGATTTCAAATAAATTTATTAAAATTTGACACTTCCAACTAAAATATTTTTCACAATCCAAAAAATGGTCGTTATTTTCATCTAAATTTACTCAAATATACATCCTACACCAAAAATACTCGACAAAATAAAAAAAAATCGAAGTTGGTTTCAAATAAATTTATTAAAATTTGACGCTTCCAACTAAAAATTTTTTCACAATCCTAGAAATTGAAGTTATTTTCATCTAAATTTACTCAAATATACATCCTACACCAAAAATACTCCACAAAATACAAAAAAATCGAAGTTGGTTTCAAATAAATTTATTAAAATTTGACACTTCCAACTAAAATTTTTTTCACAATCCTAGAAATTGAAGTTATTTTCATCTAAATTTACTCAAATATACATCCTACACCAAAAATACTCGACAAAATCCAAAAAAATCGAAGTTGGTTTCAAATAAATTTATTAAAATTTGACACTTCCAACTAAAATTTTTTTCACATTCCTAAAAATTGAAGTTATGTTCATCTAAATTTACTCAAATATAGATCCTACAAAAAATACTCAACAAAATAAAAAAAAAACGAAGTTGATTTCAAATAAATTTATTAAAATTTGACACTTCCAACTAAAATTTTTTTCACAATCTTAGAAATTGAAGTTATTTTCATCTAAATTTACTCAAATATACATCCTACACCAAAAATACTCCACAAAATCCAAAAAAATCGGAGTTGATTTCAAATAAATTTATTAAAATTTGACACTTCCAACTAAAATTTTTTTCACAATCCTAGAAATTGAAGTTATTTTCATCTAAATTTACTCAAATATACATCCTACAACAAAAATACTCGACAAAATCCAAAAAAATCGAAGTTGGTTCAAATAAATTTATTAAAATTTGACATATCCAACTAAAATTTTTTTCACAATCCTAGAAATTGAAGTTATTTTCATCTAAATTTACTCAAATATAGATCCTACCAAAAAATACTCAACAAAATCCAAAAAAATCGAAGTTGATTTCAAATAAATTTATTAAAATTTGACACTTCCAACTAAAATTTTTTTCACAATCCAAAAAATTGAAGTTATTTTCATCTAAATTTACTCAATTGTAGATCCTACAACAAAAATACTCGACAAAATCCAAAAAAATCGAAGTTGATTTCAAATAAATTTATTAAAATTTGACACTTCCAACTAAATTTTTTTCACAATCCTAAAAATTGAAGTTGTTACATCTAAATTTACTCAAATATAGATCCTACAAAAAAATACTCAACAAAATCCAAAAAAATCGGAGTTGATTTCAAATAAATTTATTAAAATTTGACACTAGCAACTAAAATTTTTTTCACAATCCTAAAAATTGAAGTTATTTTCATCTAACTTTACTCAAATATACATCCTACAACAAAAATACTCGACAAAATCAAAAAAAATCGGAGTTGATTTCAAATAAATTTATTAAAATTTGACACTTCCAACTAAAATATTTTTCACAATCCAAAAAATGGTCGTTATTTTCATCTAAATTTACTCAAATATACATCCTACACCAAAAATACTCGACAAAATCCAAAAAAATCGATGTTGGTTTCAAATAAATTTATTAAAATTTGACGCTTCCAACTAAAATTTTTTTCACAATCCTAGAAATTGAAGTTATTTTCATCTAAATTTACTCAAATATACATCCTACATCAAAAATACTCGACAAAATCCAAAAAAATCGGAGTTGATTTCAAATAAATTTATTAAAATTTGACACTTCCAACTAAATTTTTTTTCACAATCCAAAAAATTGAAGTTATTTTCATCTAAATTTACTCAATTGTAGATCCTACAACAAAAATACTCGACAAAATCCAAAAAAATCGAAGTTGATTTCAAATAAATTTATTAAAATTTGACACTTCCAACTAAAATTTTTTTCACAATCCTAAAAATTGAAGTTGTTACATCTAAATTTACTCAAATATAGATCCTACAAAAAAATACTCAACAAAATCCAAAAAAATCGGAGTTGATTTCAAATAAATTTATTAAAATTTGACACTTGCAACTAAAATTTTTTTCACAATCCTAAAAATTGAAGTTATTTTCATCTAACTTTACTCAAATATACATCCTACAACAAAAATACTCGACAAAATCCAAAAAAATCGAAGTTGATTTCAAATAAATTTATTAAAATTTGACACTTCCAACTAAAATATTTTTCACAATCCAAAAAATGGTCGTTATTTTCATCTAAATTTACTCAAATATACATCCTACAACAAAAATACTCGACAAAATCCAAAAAAATCGAAGTTGGTTCAAATAAATTTATTAAAATTTGACATATCCAACTAAAATTTTTTTCACAATCCTAGAAATTGAAGTTATTTTCATCTAAATTTACTCAAATATAGATCCTACCAAAAAATACTCAACAAAATCCAAAAAAATCGAAGTTGATTTCAAATAAATTTATTAAAATTTGACACTTCCAACTAAAATTTTTTTCACAATCCAAAAAATTGAAGTTATTTTCATCTAAATTTACTCAATTGTAGATCCTACAACAAAAATACTCGACAAAATCCAAAAAAATCGAAGTTGATTTCAAATAAATTTATTAAAATTTGACACTTCCAACTAAATTTTTTTCACAATCCTAAAAATTGAAGTTGTTACATCTAAATTTACTCAAATATAGATCCTACAAAAAAATACTCAACAAAATCCAAAAAAATCGGAGTTGATTTCAAATAAATTTATTAAAATTTGACACTAGCAACTAAAATTTTTTTCACAATCCTAAAAATTGAAGTTATTTTCATCTAACTTTACTCAAATATACATCCTACAACAAAAATACTCGACAAAACCCAAAAAAATCGGAGTTGATTTCAAATAAATTTATTAAAATTTGACACTTCCAACTAATATATTTTTCACAATCCAAAAAATGGTCGTTATTTTCATCTAAATTTACTCAAATATACATCCTACACCAAAAATACTCGACAAAATCCAAAAAAATCGATGTTGGTTTCAAATAAATTTACTAAAATTTGACGCTTCCAACTAAAATTTTTTTCACAATCCTAGAAATTGAAGTTATTTTCATCTAAATTTACTCAAATATACATCCTACATCAAAAATACTCGACAAAATCCAAAAAAATCGGAGTTGATTTCAAATAAATTTATTAAAATTTGACACTTCCAACTAAATTTTTTTTCACAATCCAAAAAATTGAAGTTATTTTCATCTAAATTTACTCAATTGTAGATCCTACAACAAAAATACTCGACAAAATCCAAAAAAATCGAAGTTGATTTCAAATAAATTTATTAAAATTTGACACTTCCAACTAAATTTTTTTCACAATCCTAAAAATTGAAGTTGTTACATCTAAATTTACTCAAATATAGATCCTACAAAAAAATACTCAACAAAATCCAAAAAAATCGGAGTTGATTTCAAATAAATTTATTAAAATTTGACACTAGCAACTAAAATTTTTTTCACAATCCTAGAAATTGAAGTTATTTTCATCTAACTTTACTCAAATATACATCCTACAACAAAAATACTCGACAAAATCCAAAAAAATCGAAGCTGATTTCAAATAAATTTATTAAAATTTGACACTTCCAACTAAAATTTTCTTCACAATCCAAAAGATGGTCGTTATTTTCATCTAAATTTACTCAAATATACATCCTACAACAAAAATACTCGACAAAATCCAAAAAAATCGAAGTTGGTTCAAATAAATTTATTAAAATTTGACATATCCAACTAAAATTTTTTTCACAATCCTAGAAATTGAAGTTATTTTCATCTAAATTTACTCAAATATACATCCTACATCAAAAATACTCGACAAAATCCAAAAAAATCGGAGTTGATTTCAAATAAATTTATTAAAATTTGACACTTCCAACTAAATTTTTTTTCACAATCCAAAAAATTGAAGTTATTTTCATCTAAATTTACTCAATTGTAGATCCTACAACAAAAATACTCGACAAAATCCAAAAAAATCGAAGTTGATTTCAAATAAATTTATTAAAATTTGACACTTCCAACTAAAATTTTTTTCACAATCCTAAAAATTGAAGTTGTTACATCTAAATTTACTCAAATATAGATCCTACAAAAAAATACTCAACAAAATCCAAAAAAATCGGAGTTGATTTCAAATAAATTTATTAAAATTTGACACTTGCAACTAAAATTTTTTTCACAATCCTAAAAATTGAAGTTATTTTCATCTAACTTTACTCAAATATACATCCTACAACAAAAATACTCGACAAAATCCAAAAAAATCGAAGTTGATTTCAAATAAATTTATTAAAATTTGACACTTCCAACTAAAATATTTTTCACAATCCAAAAAATGGTCGTTATTTTCATCTAAATTTACTCAAATATACATCCTACAACAAAAATACTCGACAAAATCCAAAAAAATCGAAGTTGGTTCAAATAAATTTATTAAAATTTGACATATCCAACTAAAATTTTTTTCACAATCCTAGAAATTGAAGTTATTTTCATCTAAATTTACTCAAATATAGATCCTACCAAAAAATACTCAACAAAATCCAAAAAAATCGAAGTTGATTTCAAATAAATTTATTAAAATTTGACACTTTCAACTAAAATTTTTTTCACAATCCAAAAAATTGAAGTTATTTTCATCTAAATTTACTCAATTGTAGATCCTACAACAAAAATACTCGACAAAATCCAAAAAAATCGAAGTTGATTTCAAATAAATTTATTAAAATTTGACACTTCCAACTAAATTTTTTTCACAATCCTAGAAATTGAAGTTATTTTCATCTAAATTTACTCAAATATAGATCCTACTAAAAAATACTCAACAAAATAAAAAAAAATCGAAGTTGGTTTCAAATAAATTTATTAAAATTTGACACTTCCAACTAAAATTTTTTTCAAAATCCTAGAAATTGAAGTTATTTTCATCTAAATTTACTCAAATATAGATCCTACCAAAAAATACTCAACAAAATCCAAAAAAATCGAAGTTGATTTCAAATAAATTTATTAAAATTTGACACTTCCAACTAAATTTTTTTCACAATCCTAGAAATTGAAGTTATTTTCATCTAAATTTACTCAAATATAGATCCTACTAAAAAATACTCAACAAAATAAAAAAAAATCGAAGTTGGTTTCAAATAAATTTATTAAAATTTGACACTTCCAACTAAAATTTTTTTCAAAATCCTAGAAATTGAAGTTATTTTCATCTAAATTTACTCAAATATACATCCTACACCAAAAATACTCGACAAAATCCAAAAAAATCGAAGTTGGTTTCAAATTAATTTATTAAATTTGACGCTTCCAACTAAAATTTTTTTCACAATCCTAGAAATTGAAGTTATTTTCATCTAAATTTACTCAAATATACATCCTACACCAAAAATACTCGACAAAATCCAAAAAAATCGAAGTTGGTTTCAAATAAATTTATTAAAATTTGACACTTCCAACTAAAATTTTTTTCACAATCCTAAAAATTGAAGTTGTTTCATCTAAATTTACTCAAATATAGATCCTACAAAAAAATACTCAACAAAATCCAAAAAAATCGGAGTTGATTTCAAATAAATTTATTAAAATTTGACACTTGCAACTAAAATTTTTTTCACAATCCTAAAAATTGAAGTTATTTTCATCTAACTTTACTCAAATATACATCCTACAACAAAAATACTCGACAAAATCCAAAAAAATCGAAGTTGATTTCAAATAAATTTATTAAAATTTGACACTTCCAAATAAAATATTTTTCACAATCCAAAAAATGGTCGTTATTTTCATCTAAATTTACTCAAATATACATCCTACACCAAAAATACTCGACAAAATCCAAAAAAATCGAAGTTGGTTTCAAATAAATTTATTAAAATTTGACGCTTCCAACTAAAAATTTTTTCACAATCCTAGAAATTGAAGTTATTTTCATCTAAATTTACTCAAATATACATCCTACACCAAAAATACTCCACAAAATACAAAAAAATCGAAGTTGGTTTCAAATAAATTTATTAAAATTTGACACTTCCAACTAAAATTTTTTTCACAATCCTAGAAATTGAAGTTATTTTCATCTAAATTTACTCAAATATACATCCTACACCAAAAATACTCGACAAAATCCAAAAAAATCGAAGTTGGTTTCAAATAAATTTATTAAAATTTGACACTTCCAACTAAAATTTTTTTCACATTCCTAAAAATTGAAGTTATGTTCATCTAAATTTACTCAAATATAGATCCTACAAAAAATACTCAACAAAATAAAAAAAAAACGAAGTTGATTTCAAATAAATTTATTAAAATTTGACACTTCCAACTAAAATTTTTTTCACAATCTTAGAAATTGAAGTTATTTTCATCTAAATTTACTCAAATATACATCCTACACCAAAAATACTCCACAAAATCCAAAAAAATCGGAGTTGATTTCAAATAAATTTATTAAAATTTGACACTTCCAACTAAAATTTTTTTCACAATCCTAGAAATTGAAGTTATTTTCATCTAACTTTACTCAAATATACATCCTACAACAAAAATACTCGACAAAATCCAAAAAAATCGAAGCTGATTTCAAATAAATTTATTAAAATTTGACACTTCCAACTAAAATTTTCTTCACAATCCAAAAAATGGTCGTTATTTTCATCTAAATTTACTCAAATATACATCCTACAACAAAAATACTCGACAAAATCAAAAAAAATCGAAGTTGGTTCAAATAAATTTATTAAAATTTGACATATCCAACTAAAATTTTTTTCACAATCCTAGAAATTGAAGTTATTTTCATCTAAATTTACTCAAATATAGATCCTACCAAAAAATACTCAACAAAATCCAAAAAAATCGAAGTTGATTTCAAATAAATTTATTAAAATTTGACACTTCCAACTAAAATTTTTTTCACAATCCAAAAAATTGAAGTTATTTTCATCTAAATTTACTCAATTGTAGATCCTACAACAAAAATACTCGACAAAATCCAAAAAAATCGAAGTTGATTTCAAATAAATTTATTAAAATTTGACACTTCCAACTAAATTTTTTTCACAATCCTAAAAATTGAAGTTGTTACATCTAAATTTACTCAAATATAGATCCTACAAAAAAATACTCAACAAAATCCAAAAAAATCGGAGTTGATTTCAAATAAATTTATTAAAATTTGACACTAGCAACTAAAATTTTTTTCACAATCCTAAAAATTGAAGTTATTTTCATCTAACTTTACTCAAATATACATCCTACAACAAAAATACTCGACAAAATCAAAAAAAATCGGAGTTGATTTCAAATAAATTTATTAAAATTTGACACTTCCAACTAAAATATTTTTCACAATCCAAAAAATGGTCGTTATTTTCATCTAAATTTACTCAAATATACATCCTACACCAAAAATACTCGACAAAATCCAAAAAAATCGATGTTGGTTTCAAATAAATTTATTAAAATTTGACGCTTCCAACTAAAATTTTTTTCACAATCCTAGAAATTGAAGTTATTTTCATCTAAATTTACTCAAATATACATCCTACATCAAAAATACTCGACAAAATCCAAAAAAATCGGAGTTGATTTCAAATAAATTTATTAAAATTTGACACTTCCAACTAAATTTTTTTTCACAATCCAAAAAATTGAAGTTATTTTCATCTAAATTTACTCAATTGTAGATCCTACAACAAAAATACTCGACAAAATCCAAAAAAATCGAAGTTGATTTCAAATAAATTTATTAAAATTTGACACTTCCAACTAAAATTTTTTTCACAATCCTAAAAATTGAAGTTGTTACATCTAAATTTACTCAAATATAGATCCTACAAAAAAATACTCAACAAAATCCAAAAAAATCGGAGTTGATTTCAAATAAATTTATTAAAATTTGACACTTGCAACTAAAATTTTTTTCACAATCCTAAAAATTGAAGTTATTTTCATCTAACTTTACTCAAATATACATCCTACAACAAAAATACTCGACAAAATCCAAAAAAATCGAAGTTGATTTCAAATAAATTTATTAAAATTTGACACTTCCAACTAAAATATTTTTCACAATCCAAAAAATGGTCGTTATTTTCATCTAAATTTACTCAAATATACATCCTACAACAAAAATACTCGACAAAATCCAAAAAAATCGAAGTTGGTTCAAATAAATTTATTAAAATTTGACATATCCAACTAAAATTTTTTTCACAATCCTAGAAATTGAAGTTATTTTCATCTAAATTTACTCAAATATAGATCCTACCAAAAAATACTCAACAAAATCCAAAAAAATCGAAGTTGATTTCAAATAAATTTATTAAAATTTGACACTTCCAACTAAAATTTTTTTCACAATCCAAAAAATTGAAGTTATTTTCATCTAAATTTACTCAATTGTAGATCCTACAACAAAAATACTCGACAAAATCCAAAAAAATCGAAGTTGATTTCAAATAAATTTATTAAAATTTGACACTTCCAACTAAATTTTTTTCACAATCCTAGAAATTGAAGTTATTTTCATCTAAATTTACTCAAATATAGATCCTACTAAAAAATACTCAACAAAATAAAAAAAAATCGAAGTTGGTTTCAAATAAATTTATTAAAATTTGACACTTCCAACTAAAATTTTTTTCAAAATCCTAGAAATTGAAGTTATTTTCATCTAAATTTACTCAAATATACATCCTACACCAAAAATACTCGACAAAATCCAAAAAAATCGGATGTGGTTTCAAATTAATTTATTAAATTTGACGCTTCCAACTAAAATTTTTTTCACAATCCTAGAAATTGAAGTTATTTTCATCTAAATTTACTCAAATATACATCCTACACCAAAAATACTCGACAAAATCCAAAAAAATCGAAGTTGGTTTCAAATAAATTTATTAAAATTTGACACTTCCAACTAAAATTTTTTTCACAATCCTAAAAATTGAAGTTGTTTCATCTAAATTTACTCAAATATAGATCCTACAAAAAAATACTCAACAAAATCCAAAAAAATCGGAGTTGATTTCAAATAAATTTATTAAAATTTGACACTTGCAACTAAAATTTTTTTCACAATCCTAAAAATTGAAGTTATTTTCATCTAACTTTACTCAAATATACATCCTACAACAAAAATACTCGACAAAATCCAAAAAAATCGAAGTTGATTTCAAATAAATTTATTAAAATTTGACACTTCCAACTAAAATATTTTTCACAATCCAAAAAATGGTCGTTATTTTCATCTAAATTTACTCAAATATACATCCTACACCAAAAATACTCGACAAAATAAAAAAAAATCGAAGTTGGTTTCAAATAAATTTATTAAAATTTGACGCTTCCAACTAAAAATTTTTTCACAATCCTAGAAATTGAAGTTATTTTCATCTAAATTTACTCAAATATACATCCTACACCAAAAATACTCCACAAAATACAAAAAAATCGAAGTTGGTTTCAAATAAATTTATTAAAATTTGACACTTCCAACTAAAATTTTTTTCACAATCCTAGAAATTGAAGTTATTTTCATCTAAATTTACTCAAATATACATCCTACAACAAAAATACTCGACAAAATCCAAAAAAATCGAAGTTGGTTCAAATAAATTTATTAAAATTTGACATATCCAACTAAAATTTTTTTCACAATCCTAGAAATTGAAGTTATTTTCATCTAAATTTACTCAAATATAGATCCTACCAAAAAATACTCAACAAAATCCAAAAAAATCGAAGTTGATTTCAAATAAATTTATTAAAATTTGACACTTCCAACTAAAATTTTTTTCACAATCCAAAAAATTGAAGTTATTTTCATCTAAATTTACTCAATTGTAGATCCTACAACAAAAATACTCGACAAAATCCAAAAAAATCGAAGTTGATTTCAAATAAATTTATTAAAATTTGACACTTCCAACTAAATTTTTTTCACAATCCTAAAAATTGAAGTTGTTACATCTAAATTTACTCAAATATAGATCCTACAAAAAAATACTCAACAAAATCCAAAAAAATCGGAGTTGATTTCAAATAAATTTATTAAAATTTGACACTAGCAACTAAAATTTTTTTCACAATCCTAAAAATTGAAGTTATTTTCATCTAACTTTACTCAAATATACATCCTACAACAAAAATACTCGACAAAATCAAAAAAAATCGGAGTTGATTTCAAATAAATTTATTAAAATTTGACACTTCCAACTAAAATATTTTTCACAATCCAAAAAATGGTCGTTATTTTCATCTAAATTTACTCAAATATACATCCTACACCAAAAATACTCGACAAAATCCAAAAAAATCGATGTTGGTTTCAAATAAATTTATTAAAATTTGACGCTTCCAACTAAAATTTTTTTCACAATCCTAGAAATTGAAGTTATTTTCATCTAAATTTACTCAAATATACATCCTACATCAAAAATACTCGACAAAATCCAAAAAAATCGGAGTTGATTTCAAATAAATTTATTAAAATTTGACACTTCCAACTAAATTTTTTTTCACAATCCAAAAAATTGAAGTTATTTTCATCTAAATTTACTCAATTGTAGATCCTACAACAAAAATACTCGACAAAATCCAAAAAAATCGAAGTTGATTTCAAATAAATTTATTAAAATTTGACACTTCCAACTAAAATTTTTTTCACAATCCTAAAAATTGAAGTTGTTACATCTAAATTTACTCAAATATAGATCCTACAAAAAAATACTCAACAAAATCCAAAAAAATCGGAGTTGATTTCAAATAAATTTATTAAAATTTGACACTTGCAACTAAAATTTTTTTCACAATCCTAAAAATTGAAGTTATTTTCATCTAACTTTACTCAAATATACATCCTACAACAAAAATACTCGACAAAATCCAAAAAAATCGAAGTTGATTTCAAATAAATTTATTAAAATTTGACACTTCCAACTAAAATATTTTTCACAATCCAAAAAATGGTCGTTATTTTCATCTAAATTTACTCAAATATACATCCTACAACAAAAATACTCGACAAAATCCAAAAAAATCGAAGTTGGTTCAAATAAATTTATTAAAATTTGACATATCCAACTAAAATTTTTTTCACAATCCTAGAAATTGAAGTTATTTTCATCTAAATTTACTCAAATATAGATCCTACCAAAAAATACTCAACAAAATCCAAAAAAATCGAAGTTGATTTCAAATAAATTTATTAAAATTTGACACTTCCAACTAAAATTTTTTTCACAATCCAAAAAATTGAAGTTATTTTCATCTAAATTTACTCAATTGTAGATCCTACAACAAAAATACTCGACAAAATCCAAAAAAATCGAAGTTGATTTCAAATAAATTTATTAAAATTTGACACTTCCAACTAAATTTTTTTCACAATCCTAAAAATTGAAGTTGTTACATCTAAATTTACTCAAATATAGATCCTACAAAAAAATACTCAACAAAATCCAAAAAAATCGGAGTTGATTTCAAATAAATTTATTAAAATTTGACACTAGCAACTAAAATTTTTTTCACAATCCTAAAAATTGAAGTTATTTTCATCTAACTTTACTCAAATATACATCCTACAACAAAAATACTCGACAAAACCCAAAAAAATCGGAGTTGATTTCAAATAAATTTATTAAAATTTGACACTTCCAACTAATATATTTTTCACAATCCAAAAAATGGTCGTTATTTTCATCTAAATTTACTCAAATATACATCCTACACCAAAAATACTCGACAAAATCCAAAAAAATCGATGTTGGTTTCAAATAAATTTACTAAAATTTGACGCTTCCAACTAAAATTTTTTTCACAATCCTAGAAATTGAAGTTATTTTCATCTAAATTTACTCAAATATACATCCTACATCAAAAATACTCGACAAAATCCAAAAAAATCGGAGTTGATTTCAAATAAATTTATTAAAATTTGACACTTCCAACTAAATTTTTTTTCACAATCCAAAAAATTGAAGTTATTTTCATCTAAATTTACTCAATTGTAGATCCTACAACAAAAATACTCGACAAAATCCAAAAAAATCGAAGTTGATTTCAAATAAATTTATTAAAATTTGACACTTCCAACTAAAATTTTTTTCACAATCCTAAAAATTGAAGTTGTTACATCTAAATTTACTCAAATATAGATCCTACAAAAAAATACTCAACAAAATCCAAAAAAATCGGAGTTGATTTCAAATAAATTTATTAAAATTTGACACTTGCAACTAAAATTTTTTTCACAATCCTAAAAATTGAAGTTATTTTCATCTAACTTTACTCAAATATACATCCTACAACAAAAATACTCGACAAAATCCAAAAAAATCGAAGTTGATTTCAAATAAATTTATTAAAATTTGACACTTCCAACTAAAATATTTTTCACAATCCAAAAAATGGTCGTTATTTTCATCTAAATTTACTCAAATATACATCCTACACCAAAAATACTCGACAAAATAAAAAAAAATCGAAGTTGGTTTCAAATAAATTTATTAAAATTTGACGCTTCCAACTAAAAATTTTTTCACAATCCTAGAAATTGAAGTTATTTTCATCTAAATTTACTCAAATATACATCCTACACCAAAAATACTCCACAAAATACAAAAAAATCGAAGTTGGTTTCAAATAAATTTATTAAAATTTGACACTTCCAACTAAAATTTTTTTCACAATCCTAGAAATTGAAGTTATTTTCATCTAAATTTACTCAAATATACATCCTACAACAAAAATACTCGACAAAATCCAAAAAAATCGAAGTTGGTTCAAATAAATTTATTAAAATTTGACATATCCAACTAAAATTTTTTTCACAATCCTAGAAATTGAAGTTATTTTCATCTAAATTTACTCAAATATAGATCCTACCAAAAAATACTCAACAAAATCCAAAAAAATCGAAGTTGATTTCAAATAAATTTATTAAAATTTGACACTTCCAACTAAAATTTTTTTCACAATCCAAAAAATTGAAGTTATTTTCATCTAAATTTACTCAATTGTAGATCCTACAACAAAAATACTCGACAAAATCCAAAAAAATCGAAGTTGATTTCAAATAAATTTATTAAAATTTGACACTTCCAACTAAATTTTTTTCACAATCCTAAAAATTGAAGTTGTTACATCTAAATTTACTCAAATATAGATCCTACAAAAAAATACTCAACAAAATCCAAAAAAATCGGAGTTGATTTCAAATAAATTTATTAAAATTTGACACTAGCAACTAAAATTTTTTTCACAATCCTAAAAATTGAAGTTATTTTCATCTAACTTTACTCAAATATACATCCTACAACAAAAATACTCGACAAAATCAAAAAAAATCGGAGTTGATTTCAAATAAATTTATTAAAATTTGACACTTCCAACTAAAATATTTTTCACAATCCAAAAAATGGTCGTTATTTTCATCTAAATTTACTCAAATATACATCCTACACCAAAAATACTCGACAAAATCCAAAAAAATCGATGTTGGTTTCAAATAAATTTATTAAAATTTGACGCTTCCAACTAAAATTTTTTTCACAATCCTAGAAATTGAAGTTATTTTCATCTAAATTTACTCAAATATACATCCTACATCAAAAATACTCGACAAAATCCAAAAAAATCGGAGTTGATTTCAAATAAATTTATTAAAATTTGACACTTCCAACTAAATTTTTTTTCACAATCCAAAAAATTGAAGTTATTTTCATCTAAATTTACTCAATTGTAGATCCTACAACAAAAATACTCGACAAAATCCAAAAAAATCGAAGTTGATTTCAAATAAATTTATTAAAATTTGACACTTCCAACTAAAATTTTTTTCACAATCCTAAAAATTGAAGTTGTTACATCTAAATTTACTCAAATATAGATCCTACAAAAAAATACTCAACAAAATCCAAAAAAATCGGAGTTGATTTCAAATAAATTTATTAAAATTTGACACTTGCAACTAAAATTTTTTTCACAATCCTAAAAATTGAAGTTATTTTCATCTAACTTTACTCAAATATACATCCTACAACAAAAATACTCGACAAAATCCAAAAAAATCGAAGTTGATTTCAAATAAATTTATTAAAATTTGACACTTCCAACTAAAATATTTTTCACAATCCAAAAAATGGTCGTTATTTTCATCTAAATTTACTCAAATATACATCCTACAACAAAAATACTCGACAAAATCCAAAAAAATCGAAGTTGGTTCAAATAAATTTATTAAAATTTGACATATCCAACTAAAATTTTTTTCACAATCCTAGAAATTGAAGTTATTTTCATCTAAATTTACTCAAATATAGATCCTACCAAAAAATACTCAACAAAATCCAAAAAAATCGAAGTTGATTTCAAATAAATTTATTAAAATTTGACACTTCCAACTAAAATTTTTTTCACAATCCAAAAAATTGAAGTTATTTTCATCTAAATTTACTCAATTGTAGATCCTACAACAAAAATACTCGACAAAATCCAAAAAAATCGAAGTTGATTTCAAATAAATTTATTAAAATTTGACACTTCCAACTAAATTTTTTTCACAATCCTAAAAATTGAAGTTGTTACATCTAAATTTACTCAAATATAGATCCTACAAAAAAATACTCAACAAAATCCAAAAAAATCGGAGTTGATTTCAAATAAATTTATTAAAATTTGACACTAGCAACTAAAATTTTTTTCACAATCCTAAAAATTGAAGTTATTTTCATCTAACTTTACTCAAATATACATCCTACAACAAAAATACTCGACAAAACCCAAAAAAATCGGAGTTGATTTCAAATAAATTTATTAAAATTTGACACTTCCAACTAATATATTTTTCACAATCCAAAAAATGGTCGTTATTTTCATCTAAATTTACTCAAATATACATCCTACACCAAAAATACTCGACAAAATCCAAAAAAATCGATGTTGGTTTCAAATAAATTTACTAAAATTTGACGCTTCCAACTAAAATTTTTTTCACAATCCTAGAAATTGAAGTTATTTTCATCTAAATTTACTCAAATATACATCCTACATCAAAAATACTCGACAAAATCCAAAAAAATCGGAGTTGATTTCAAATAAATTTATTAAAATTTGACACTTCCAACTAAATTTTTTTTCACAATCCAAAAAATTGAAGTTATTTTCATCTAAATTTACTCAATTGTAGATCCTACAACAAAAATACTCGACAAAATCCAAAAAAATCGAAGTTGATTTCAAATAAATTTATTAAAATTTGACACTTCCAACTAAAATTTTTTTCACAATCCTAAAAATTGAAGTTGTTACATCTAAATTTACTCAAATATAGATCCTACAAAAAAATACTCAACAAAATCCAAAAAAATCGGAGTTGATTTCAAATAAATTTATTAAAATTTGACACTTGCAACTAAAATTTTTTTCACAATCCTAAAAATTGAAGTTATTTTCATCTAACTTTACTCAAATATACATCCTACAACAAAAATACTCGACAAAATCCAAAAAAATCGAAGTTGATTTCAAATAAATTTATTAAAATTTGACACTTCCAACTAAAATATTTTTCACAATCCAAAAAATGGTCGTTATTTTCATCTAAATTTACTCAAATATACATCCTACAACAAAAATACTCGACAAAATCCAAAAAAATCGAAGTTGGTTCAAATAAATTTATTAAAATTTGACATATCCAACTAAAATTTTTTTCACAATCCTAGAAATTGAAGTTATTTTCATCTAAATTTACTCAAATATAGATCCTACCAAAAAATACTCAACAAAATCCAAAAAAATCGAAGTTGATTTCAAATAAATTTATTAAAATTTGACACTTCCAACTAAAATTTTTTTCACAATCCAAAAAATTGAAGTTATTTTCATCTAAATTTACTCAATTGTAGATCCTACAACAAAAATACTCGACAAAATCCAAAAAAATCGAAGTTGATTTCAAATAAATTTATTAAAATTTGACACTTCCAACTAAATTTTTTTCACAATCCTAGAAATTGAAGTTATTTTCATCTAAATTTACTCAAATATAGATCCTACTAAAAAATACTCAACAAAATAAAAAAAAAACGAAGTTGATTTCAAATAAATTTATTAAAATTTGACACTTCCAACTAAAATTTTTTTCACAATCTTAGAAATTGAAGTTATTTTCATCTAAATTTACTCAAATATACATCCTACACCAAAAATACTCCACAAAATCCAAAAAAATCGGAGTTGATTTCAAATAAATTTATTAAAATTTGACACTTCCAACTAAAATTTTTTTCACAATCCTAGAAATTGAAGTTATTTTCATCTAACTTTACTCAAATATACATTCTACAACAAAAATACTCGACAAAATCCAAAAAAATCGAAGCTGATTTCAAATAAATTTATTAAAATTTGACACTTCCAACTAAAATTTTCTTCACAATCCAAAAAATGGTCGTTATTTTCATCTAAATTTACTCAAATATACATCCTACAACAAAAATACTCGACAAAATCCAAAAAAATCGAAGTTGGTTCAAATAAATGTATTAAAATTTGACATATCCAACTAAAATTTTTTTCACAATCCTAGAAATTGAAGTTATTTTCATCTAAATTTACTCAAATATAGATCCTACCAAAAAATACTCAACAAAATCCAAAAAAATCGAAGTTGATTTCAAATAAATTTATTAAAATTTGACACTTCCAACTAAAATTTTTTTCACAATCCAAAAAATTGAAGTTATTTTCATCTAAATTTACTCAATTGTAGATCCTACAACAAAAATACTCGACAAAATCCAAAAAAATCGAAGTTGATTTCAAATAAATTTATTAAAATTTGACACTTCCAACTAAATTTTTTTCACAATCCTAAAAATTGAAGTTGTTACATCTAAATTTACTCAAATATAGATCCTACAAAAAAATACTCAACAAAATCCAAAAAAATCGGAGTTGATTTCAAATAAATTTATTAAAATTTGACACTAGCAACTAAAATTTTTTTCACAATCCTAAAAATTGAAGTTATTTTCATCTAACTTTACTCAAATATACATCCTACAACAAAAATACTCGACAAAATCCAAAAAAATCGGAGTTGATTTCAAATAAATTTATTAAAATTTGACACTTCCAACTAATATATTTTTCACAATCCAAAAAATGGTCGTTATTTTCATCTAAATTTACTCAAATATACATCCTACACCAAAAATACTCGACAAAATCCAAAAAAATCGATGTTGGTTTCAAATAAATTTACTAAAATTTGACGCTTCCAACTAAAATTTTTTTCACAATCCTAGAAATTGAAGTTATTTTCATCTAAATTTACTCAAATATACATCCTACATCAAAAATACTCGACAAAATCCAAAAAAATCGGAGTTGATTTCAAATAAATTTATTAAAATTTGACACTTCCAACTAAATTTTTTTTCACAATCCAAAAAATTGAAGTTATTTTCATCTAAATTTACTCAATTGTAGATCCTACAACAAAAATACTCGACAAAATCCAAAAAAATCGAAGTTGATTTCAAATAAATTTATTAAAATTTGACACTTCCAACTAAAATTTTTTTCACAATCCTAAAAATTGAAGTTGTTACATCTAAATTTACTCAAATATAGATCCTACAAAAAAATACTCAACAAAATCCAAAAAAATCGGAGTTGATTTCAAATAAATTTATTAAAATTTGACACTTGCAACTAAAATTTTTTTCACAATCCTAAAAATTGAAGTTATTTTCATCTAACTTTACTCAAATATACATCCTACAACAAGAATACTCGACAAAATCCAAAAAAATCGAAGTTGATTTCAAATAAATTTATTAAAATTTGACACTTCCAACTAAAATATTTTTCACAATCCAAAAAATGGTCGTTATTTTCATCTAAATTTACTCAAATATACATCCTACAACAAAAATACTCGACAAAATCCAAAAAAATCGAAGTTGGTTCAAATAAATTTATTAAAATTTGACATATCCAACTAAAATTTTTTTCACAATCCTAGAAATTGAAGTTATTTTCATCTAAATTTACTCAAATATAGATCCTACCAAAAAATACTCAACAAAATCCAAAAAAATCGAAGTTGATTTCAAATAAATTTATTAAAATTTGACACTTCCAACTAAAATTTTTTTCACAATCCAAAAAATTGAAGTTATTTTCATCTAAATTTACTCAATTGTAGATCCTACAACAAAAATACTCGACAAAATCCAAAAAAATCGAAGTGGATTTCAAATAAATTTATTAAAATTTGACACTTCCAACTAAATTTTTTTCACAATCCTAGAAATTGAAGTTATTTTCATCTAAATTTACTCAAATATAGATCCTACTAAAAAATACTCAACAAAATAAAAAAAAAACGAAGTTGATTTCAAATAAATTTATTAAAATTTGACACTTCCAACTAAAATTTTTTTCACAATCTTAGAAATTGAAGTTATTTTCATCTAAATTTACTCAAATATACATCCTACACCAAAAATACTCCACAAAATCCAAAAAAATCGGAGTTGATTTCAAATAAATTTATTAAAATTTGACACTTCCAACTAAAATTTTTTTCACAATCCTAGAAATTGAAGTTATTTTCATCTAACTTTACTCAAATATACATTCTACAACAAAAATACTCGACAAAATCCAAAAAAATCGAAGCTGATTTCAAATAAATTTATTAAAATTTGACACTTCCAACTAAAATTTTCTTCACAATCCAAAAAATGGTCGTTATTTTCATCTAAATTTACTCAAATATACATCCTACAACAAAAATACTCGACAAAATCCAAAAAAATCGAAGTTGGTTCAAATAAATTTATTAAAATTTGACATATCCAACTAAAATTTTTTTCACAATCCTAGAAATTGAAGTTATTTTCATCTAAATTTACTCAAATATAGATCCTACCAAAAAATACTCAACAAAATCCAAAAAAATCGAAGTTGATTTCAAATAAATTTATTAAAATTTGACACTTCCAACTAAAATTTTTTTCACAATCCAAAAAATTGAAGTTATTTTCATCTAAATTTACTCAATTGTAGATCCTACAACAAAAATACTCGACAAAATCCAAAAAAATCGAAGTTGATTTCAAATAAATTTATTAAAACTTGACACTTCCAACTAAATTTTTTTCACAATCCTAAAAATTGAAGTTGTTACATCTAAATTTACTCAAATATAGATCCTACAAAAAAATACTCAACAAAATCCAAAAAAATCGGAGTTGATTTCAAATAAATTTATTAAAATTTGACACTAGCAACTAAAATTTTTTTCACAATCCTAAAAATTGAAGTTATTTTCATCTAACTTTACTCAAATATACATCCTACAACAAAAATACTCGACAAAATCCAAAAAAATCGGAGTTGATTTCAAATAAATTTATTAAAATTTGACACTTCCAACTAATATATTTTTCACAATCCAAAAAATGGTCGTTATTTTCATCTAAATTTACTCAAATATACATCCTACACCAAAAATACTCGACAAAATCCAAAAAAATCGATGTTGGTTTCAAATAAATTTACTAAAATTTGACGCTTCCAACTAAAATTTTTTTCACAATCCTAGAAATTGAAGTTATTTTCATCTAAATTTACTCAAATATAGATCCTACAAAAAAATACTCAACAAAATCCAAAAAAATCGGAGTTGATTTCAAATAAATTTATTAAAATTTGACACTTGCAACTAAAATTTTTTTCACAATCCTAAAAATTGAAGTTATTTTCATCTAACTTTACTCAAATATACATCCTACAACAAGAATACTCGACAAAATCCAAAAAAATCGAAGTTGATTTCAAATAAATTTATTAAAATTTGACACTTCCAACTAAAATATTTTTCACAATCCAAAAAATGGTCGTTATTTTCATCTAAATTTACTCAAATATACATCCTACAACAAAAATACTCGACAAAATCCAAAAAAATCGAAGTTGGTTCAAATAAATTTATTAAAATTTGACATATCCAACTATAATTTTTTTCACAATCCTAGAAATTGAAGTTATTTTCATCTAAATTTACTCAAATATAGATCCTACCAAAAAATACTCAACAAAATCCAAAAAAATCGAAGTTGATTTCAAATAAATTTATTAAAATTTGACACTTCCAACTAAAATTTTTTTCACAATCCAAAAAATTGAAGTTATTTTCATCTAAATTTACTCAATTGTAGATCCTACAACAAAAATACTCGACAAAATCCAAAAAAATCGAAGTTGATTTCAAATAAATTTATTAAAATTTGACACTTCCAACTAAATTTTTTTCACAATCCTAGAAATTGAAGTTATTTTCATCTAAATTTACTCAAATATAGATCCTACTAAAAAATACTCAACAAAATAAAAAAAAATTGAAGTTGGTTTCAAATAAATTTATTAAAATTTGACACTTCCAACTAAAATTTATTTCAAAATCCTAGAAATTGAAGTTATTTTCATCTAAATTTACTCAAATATACATCCTACACCAAAAATACTCGACAAAATCCAAAAAAATCGAAGTTGGTTTCAAATTAATTTATTAAATTTGACGCTTCCAACTAAAATTTTTTTCACAATCCTAGAAATTGAAGTTATTTTCATCTAAATTTACTCAAATATACATCCTACACCAAAAATACTCGACAAAATCCAAAAAAATCGAAGTTGGTTTCAAATAAATTTATTAAAATTTGACACTTCCAACTAAAATTTTTTTCACAATCCTAAAAATTGAAGTTGTTTCATCTAAATTTACTCAAATATAGATCCTACAAAAAAATACTCAACAAAATCCAAAAAAATCGGAGTTGATTTCAAATAAATTTATTAAAATTTGACACTTGCAACTAAAATTTTTTTCACAATCCTAAAAATTGAAGTTATTTTCATCTAACTTTACTCAAATATAGATCCTACAAAAAATACTCAACAAAATAAAAAAAAAACGAAGTTGATTTCAAATAAATTTATTAAAATTTGACACTTCCAACTAAAATTTTTTTCACAATCTTAGAAATTGAAGTTATTTTCATCTAAATTTACTCAAATATACATCCTACACCAAAAATACTCCACAAAATCCAAAAAAATCGGAGTTGATTTCAAATAAATTTATTAAAATTTGACACTTCCAAGTAAAATTTTTTTCACAATCCTAGAAATTGAAGTTATTTTCATCTAACTTTACTCAAATATACATCCTACAACAAAAATACTCGACAAAATCCAAAAAAATCGAAGCTGATTTCAAATAAATTTATTAAAATTTGACACTTCCAACTAAAATTTTCTTCACAATCCAAAAAATGGTCGTTATTTTCATCTAAATTTACTCAAATATACATCCTACAACAAAAATACTCGACAAAATCCAAAAAAATCGAAGTTGGTTCAAATAAATTTATTAAAATTTGACATATCCAACTAAAATTTTTTTCACAATCCTAGAAATTGAAGTTATTTTCATCTAAATTTACTCAAATATAGATCCTACCAAAAAATACTCAACAAAATCCAAAAAAATCGAAGTTGATTTCAAATAAATTTATTAAAATTTGACACTTCCAACTAAAATTTTTTTCACAATCCAAAAAATTGAAGTTATTTTCATCTAAATTTACTCAATTGTAGATCCTACAACAAAAATACTCGACAAAATCCAAAAAAATCGAAGTTGATTTCAAATAAATTTATTAAAATTTGACACTTCCAACTAAAATATTTTTCACAATCCAAAAAATGGTCGTTATTTTCATCTAAATTTACTCAAATATACATCCTACAACAAAAATACTCGACAAAATCCAAAAAAATCGAAGTTGGTTCAAATAAATTTATTAAAATTTGACATATCCAACTAAAATTTTTTTCACAATCCTAGAAATTGAAGTTATTTTCATCTAAATTTACTCAAATATAGATCCTACCAAAAAATACTCAACAAAATCCAAAAAAATCGAAGTTGATTTCAAATAAATTTATTAAAATTTGACACTTCCAACTAAAATTTTTTTCACAATCCAAAAAATTGAAGTTATTTTCATCTAAATTTACTCAATTGTAGATCCTACAACAAAAATACTCGACAAAATCCAAAAAAATCGAAGTTGATTTCAAATAAATTTATTAAAATTTGACACTTCCAACTAAATTTTTTTCACAATCCTAGAAATTGAAGTTATTTTCATCTAAATTTACTCAAATATAGATCCTACTAAAAAATACTCAACAAAATAAAAAAAAATTGAAGTTGGTTTCAAATAAATTTATTAAAATTTGACACTTCCAACTAAAATTTTTTTCAAAATCCTAGAAATTGAAGTTATTTTCATCTAAATTTACTCAAATATACATCCTACACCAAAAATACTCGACAAAATCCAAAAAAATCGAAGTTGGTTTCAAATTAATTTATTAAATTTGACGCTTCCAACTAAAATTTTTTTCACAATCCTAGAAATTGAAGTTATTTTCATCTAAATTTACTCAAATATACATCCTACACCAAAAATACTCGACAAAATCCAAAAAAATCGAAGTTGGTTTCAAATAAATTTATTAAAATTTGACACTTCCAACTAAAATTTTTTTCACAATCCTAAAAATTGAAGTTGTTTCATCTAAATTTACTCAAATATAGATCCTACAAAAAAATACTCAACAAAATCCAAAAAAATCGGAGTTGATTTCAAATAAATTTATTAAAATTTGACACTTGCAACTAAAATTTTTTTCACAATCCTAAAAATTGAAGTTATTTTCATCTAACTTTACTCAAATATACATCCTACAACAAAAATACTCGACAAAATCCAAAAAAATCGAAGTTGATTTCAAATAAATTTATTAAAATTTGACACTTCCAACTAAAATATTTTTCACAATCCAAAAAATGGTCGTTATTTTCATCTAAATTTACTCAAATATACATCCTACACCAAAAATACTCGACAAAATCCAAAAAAATCGAAGTTGGTTTCAAATAAATTTATTAAAATTTGACGCTTCCAACTAAAAATTTTTTCACAATCCTAGAAATTGAAGTTATTTTCATCTAAATTTACTCAAATATACATCCTACACCAAAAATACTCCACAAAATACAAAAAAATCGAAGTTGGTTTCAAATAAATTTATTAAAATTTGACACTTCCAACTAAAATTTTTTTCACAATCCTAGAAATTGAAGTTATTTTCATCTAAATTTACTCAAAT
Source organism: Andrena praecox (assembly GCA_963932275.1). Lineage (NCBI taxonomy): Eukaryota > Metazoa > Arthropoda > Insecta > Hymenoptera > Andrenidae > Andrena > Andrena praecox. The sequence continues at coordinate 2,559,484 of CAWVQO010000413.1, read as the reverse complement.
ATAGATCCTACAAAAAATACTCAACAAAATAAAAAAAAAACGAAGTTGATTTCAAATAAATTTATTAAAATTTGACACTTCCAACTAAAATTTTTTTCACAATCTTAGAAATTGAAGTTATTTTCATCTAAATTTACCCAAATATACATCCTACACCAAAAATACTCCACAAAATCCAAAAAAATCGGAGTTGATTTCAAATAAATTTATTAAAATTTGACACTTCCAACTAAAATTTTTTTCACAATCCTAGAAATTGAAGTTATTTTCATCTAACTTTACTCAAATATACATCCTACAACAAAAATACTCGACAAAATCCAAAAAAATCGAAGCTGATTTCAAATAAATTTATTAAAATTTGACACTTCCAACTAAAATTTTCTTCACAATCCAAAAAATGGTCGTTATTTTCATCTAAATTTACTCAAATATACATCCTACAACAAAAATACTCGACAAAATCCAAAAAAATCGAAGTTGGTTCAAATAAATTTATTAAAATTTGACATATCCAACTAAAATTTTTTTCACAATCCTAGAAATTGAAGTTATTTTCATCTAAATTTACTCAAATATAGATCCTACCAAAAAATACTCAACAAAATCCAAAAAAATCGAAGTTGATTTCAAATAAATTTATTAAAATTTGACACTTCCAACTAAAATTTTTTTCACAATCCAAAAAATTGAAGTTATTTTCATCTAAATTTACTCAATTGTAGATCCTACAACAAAAATACTCGACAAAATCCAAAAAAATCGAAGTTGATTTCAAATAAATTTATTAAAATTTGACACTTCCAACTAAATTTTTTTCACAATCCTAAAAATTGAAGTTGTTACATCTAAATTTACTCAAATATAGATCCTACAAAAAAATACTCAACAAAATCCAAAAAAATCGGAGTTGATTTCAAATAAATTTATTAAAATTTGACACTAGCAACTAAAATTTTTTTCACAATCCTAAAAATTGAAGTTATTTTCATCTAACTTTACTCAAATATACATCCTACAACAAAAATACTCGACAAAATCCAAAAAAAATCGGAGTTGATTTCAAATAAATTTATTAAAATTTGACACTTCCAACTAAAATATTTTTCACAATCCAAAAAATGGTCGTTATTTTCATCTAAATTTACTCAAATATACATCCTACACCAAAAATACTCGACAAAATCCAAAAAAATCGATGTTGGTTTCAAATAAATTTATTAAAATTTGACGCTTCCAACTAAAATTTTTTTCACAATCCTAGAAATTGAAGTTATTTTCATCTAAATTTACTCAAATATACATCCTACATCAAAAATACTCGACAAAATCCAAAAAAATCGGAGTTGATTTCAAATAAATTTATTAAAATTTGACACTTCCAACTAAATTTTTTTTCACAATCCAAAAAATTGAAGTTATTTTCATCTAAATTTACTCAATTGTAGATCCTACAACAAAAATACTCGACAAAATCCAAAAAAATCGAAGTTGATTTCAAATAAATTTATTAAAATTTGACACTTCCAACTAAAATTTTTTTCACAATCCTAAAAATTGAAGTTGTTACATCTAAATTTACTCAAATATAGATCCTACAAAAAAATACTCAACAAAATCCAAAAAAATCGGAGTTGATTTCAAATAAATTTATTAAAATTTGACACTTGCAACTAAAATTTTTTTCACAATCCTAAAAATTGAAGTTATTTTCATCTAACTTTACTCAAATATACATCCTACAACAAAAATACTCGACAAAATCCAAAAAAATCGAAGTTGATTTCAAATAAATTTATTAAAATTTGACACTTCCAACTAAAATATTTTTCACAATCCAAAAAATGGTCGTTATTTTCATCTAAATTTACTCAAATATACATCCTACAACAAAAATACTCGACAAAATCCAAAAAAATCGAAGTTGGTTCAAATAAATTTATTAAAATTTGACATATCCAACTAAAATTTTTTTCACAATCCTAGAAATTGAAGTTATTTTCATCTAAATTTACTCAAATATAGATCCTACCAAAAAATACTCAACAAAATCCAAAAAAATCGAAGTTGATTTCAAATAAATTTATTAAAATTTGACACTTCCAACTAAAATTTTTTTCACAATCCAAAAAATTGAAGTTATTTTCATCTAAATTTACTCAATTGTAGATCCTACAACAAAAATACTCGACAAAATCCAAAAAAATCGAAATTGATTTCAAATAAATTTATTAAAATTTGACACTTCCAACTAAATTTTTTTCACAATCCTAGAAATTGAAGTTATTTTCATCTAAATTTACTCAAATATAGATCCTACTAAAAAATACTCAACAAAATAAAAAAAAATCGAAGTTGGTTTCAAATAAATTTATTAAAATTTGACACTTCCAACTAAAATTTTTTTCAAAATCCTAGAAATTGAAGTTATTTTCATCTAAATTTACTCAAATATACATCCTACACCAAAAATACTCGACAAAATCAAAAAAAATCGAAGTTGGTTTCAAATTAATTTATTAAATTTGACGCTTCCAACTAAAATTTTTTTCACAATCCTAGAAATTGAAGTTATTTTCATCTAAATTTACTCAAATATACATCCTACACCAAAAATACTCGACAAAATCCAAAAAAATCGAAGTTGGTTTCAAATAAATTTATTAAAATTTGACACTTCCAACTAAAATTTTTTTCACAATCCTAAAAATTGAAGTTGTTTCATCTAAATTTACACAAATATAGATCCTACAAAAAAATACTCAACAAAATCCAAAAAAATCGGAGTTGATTTCAAATAAATTTATTAAAATTTGACACTTGCAACTAAAATTTTTTTCACAATCCTAAAAATTGAAGTTTTTTCATCTAACTTTACTCAAATATACATCCTACAACAAAAATACTCGACAAAATCCAAAAAAATCGAAGTTGATTTCAAATAAATTTATTAAAATTTGACACTTCCAACTAAAATATTTTTCACAATCCAAAAAATGGTCGTTATTTTCATCTAAATTTACTCAAATATACATCCTACACCAAAAATACTCGACAAAATCCAAAAAAATCGAAGTTGGTTTCAAATAAATTTATTAAAATTTGACGCTTCCAACTAAAAATTTTTTCACAATCCTAGAAATTGAAGTTATTTTCATCTAAATTTACTCAAATATACATCCTACACCAAAAATACTCCACAAAATACAAAAAAATCGAAGTTGGTTTCAAATAAATTTATTAAAATTTGACACTTCCAACTAAAATTTTTTTCACAATCCTAGAAATTGAAGTTATTTTCATCTAAATTTACTCAAATATACATCCTACACCAAAAATACTCGACAAAATCCAAAAAAATCGAAGTTGGTTTCAAATAAATTTATTAAAATTTGACACTTCCAACTAAAATTTTTTTCACATTCCTAAAAATTGAAGTTATGTTCATCTAAATTTACTCAAATATAGATCCTACAAAAAATACTCAACAAAATCAAAAAAAAACGAAGTTGATTTCAAATAAATTTATTAAAATTTGACACTTCCAACTAAAATTTTTTTCACAATCTTAGAAATTGAAGTTATTTTCATCTAAATTTACTCAAATATACATCCTACACCAAAAATACTCCACAAAATCCAAAAAAATCGGAGTTGATTTCAAATAAATTTATTAAAATTTGACACTTCCAACTAAAATTTTTTTCACAATCCTAGAAATTGAAGTTATTTTCATCTAACTTTACTCAAATATACATCCTACAACAAAAATACTCGACAAAATCCAAAAAAATCGAAGCTGATTTCAAATAAATTTATTAAAATTTGACACTTCCAACTAAAATTTTCTTCACAATCCAAAAAATGGTCGTTATTTTCATCTAAATTTACTCAAATATACATCCTACACCAAAAATACTCGACAAAATCCAAAAAAATCGAAGTTGGTTTCAAATAAATTTATTAAAATTTGACGCTTCCAACTAAAAATTTTTTCACAATCCTAGAAATTGAAGTTATTTTCATCTAAATTTACTCAAATATACATCCTACATCAAAAATACTCGACAAAATCCAAAAAAATCGGAGTTGATTTCAAATAAATTTATTAAAATTTGACACTTCCAACTAAATTTTTTTTCACAATCCAAAAAATTGAAGTCATTTTCATCTAAATTTACTCAATTGTAGATCCTACAACAAAAATACTCGACAAAATCCAAAAAAATCGAAGTTGATTTCAAATAAATTTATTAAAATTTGACACTTCCAACTAAAATTTTTTTCACAATCCTAAAAATTGAAGTTGTTACATCTAAATTTACTCAAATATAGATCCTACAAAAAAATACTCAACAAAATCCAAAAAAATCGGAGTTGATTTCAAATAAATTTATTAAAATTTGACACTTGCAACTAAAATTTTTTTCACAATCTTAGAAATTGAAGTTATTTTCATCTAAATTTACTCAAATATACATCCTACACCAAAAATACTCCACAAAATCCAAAAAAATCGGAGTTGATTTCAAATAAATTTATTAAAATTTGACACTTCCAACTAAAATTTTTTTCACAATCCTAGAAATTGAAGTTATTTTCATCTAACTTTACTCAAATATACATCCTACAACAAAAATACTCGACAAAATCCAAAAAAATCGAAGCTGATTTCAAATAAATTTATTAAAATTTGACACTTCCAACTAAAATTTTCTTCACAATCCAAAAAATGGTCGTTATTTTCATCTAAATTTACTCAAATATACATCCTACAACAAAAATACTCGACAAAATCCAAAAAAATCGAAGTTGGTTCAAATAAATTTATTAAAATTTGACATATCCAACTAAAATTTTTTTCACAATCCTAGAAATTGAAGTTATTTTCATCTAACTTTACTCAAATATAGATCCTACCAAAAAATACTCAACAAAATCCAAAAAAATCGAAGTTGATTTCAAATAAATTTATTAAAATTTGACACTTCCAACTAAAATTTTTTTCACAATCCAAAAAATTGAAGTTATTTTCATCTAAATTTACTCAATTGTAGATCCTACAACAAAAATACTCGACAAAATCCAAAAAAATCGAAGTTGATTTCAAATAAATTTATTAAAATTTGACACTTCCAACTAAAATATTTTTCACAATCCAAAAAATGGTCGTTATTTTCATCTAAATTTACTCAAATATACATCCTACAACAAAAATACTCGACAAAATCCAAAAAAATCGAAGTTGGTTCAAATAAATTTATTAAAATTTGACATATCCAACTAAAATTTTTTTCACAATCCTAGAAATTGAAGTTATTTTCATCTAAATTTACTCAAATATAGATCCTACCAAAAAATACTCAACAAAATCCAAAAAAATCGAAGTTGATTTCAAATAAATTTATTAAAATTTGACACTTCCAACTAAAATTTTTTTCACAATCCAAAAAATTGAAGTTATTTTCATCTAAATTTACTCAATTGTAGATCCTACAACAAAAATACTCGACAAAATCCAAAAAAATCGAAGTTGATTTCAAATAAATTTATTAAAATTTGACACTTCCAACTAAATTTTTTTCACAATCCTAGAAATTGAAGTTATTTTCATCTAAATTTACTCAAATATAGATCCTACTAAAAAATACTCAACAAAATAAAAAAAAATTGAAGTTGGTTTCAAATAAATTTATTAAAATTTGACACTTCCAACTAAAATTTTTTTCAAAATCCTAGAAATTGAAGTTATTTTCATCTAAATTTACTCAAATATACATCCTACACCAAAAATACTCGACAAAATCCAAAAAAATCGAAGTTGGTTTCAAATTAATTTATTAAATTTGACGCTTCCAACTAAAATTTTTTTCACAATCCTAGAAATTGAAGTTATTTTCATCTAAATTTACTCAATTGTAGATCCTACAACAAAAATACTCGACAAAATCCAAAAAAATCGAAGTTGATTTCAAATAAATTTATTAAAATTTGACACTTCCAACTAAATTTTTTTCACAATCCTAAAAATTGAAGTTGTTACATCTAAATTTACTCAAATATAGATCCTACAAAAAAATACTCAACAAAATCCAAAAAAATCGGAGTTGATTTCAAATAAATTTATTAAAATTTGACACTAGCAACTAAAATTTTTTTCACAATCCTAAAAATTGAAGTTATTTTCATCTAACTTTACTCAAATATACATCCTACAACAAAAATACTCGACAAAATCCAAAAAAATCGGAGTTGATTTCAAATAAATTTATTAAAATTTGACACTTCCAACTAAAATATTTTTCACAATCCAAAAAATGGTCGTTATTTTCATCTAAATTTACTCAAATATACATCCTACATCAAAAATACTCGACAAAATCCAAAAAAATCGGAGTTGATTTCAAATAAATTTATTAAAATTTGACACTTCCAACTAAATTTTTTTTCACAATCCAAAAAATTGAAGTTATTTTCATCTAAATTTACTCAATTGTAGATCCTACAACAAAAATACTCGACAAAATCCAAAAAAATCGAAGTTGATTTCAAATAAATTTATTAAAATTTGACACTTCCAACTAAAATTTTTTTCACAATCCTAAAAATTGAAGTTGTTACATCTAAATTTACTCAAATATAGATCCTACAAAAAAATACTCAACAAAATCCAAAAAAATCGGAGTTGATTTCAAATAAATTTATTAAAATTTGACACTTGCAACTAAAATTTTTTTCACAATCCTAAAAATTGAAGTTATTTTCATCTAACTTTACTCAAATATACATCCTACAACAAAAATACTCGACAAAATCCAAAAAAATCGAAGTTGATTTCAAATAAATTTATTAAAATTTGACACTTCCAACTAAAATATTTTTCACAATCCAAAAAATGGTCGTTATTTTCATCTAAATTTACTCAAATATACATCCTACAACAAAAATACTCGACAAAATCCAAAAAAATCGAAGTTGGTTCAAATAAATTTATTAAAATTTGACATATCCAACTAAAATTTTTTTCACAATCCTAGAAATTGAAGTTATTTTCATCTAAATTTACTCAAATATAGATCCTACCAAAAAATACTCAACAAAATCCAAAAAAATCGAAGTTGATTTCAAATAAATTTATTAAAATTTGACACTTCCAACTAAAATTTTTTTCACAATCCAAAAAATTGAAGTTATTTTCATCTAAATTTACTCAATTGTAGATCCTACAACAAAAATACTCGACAAAATCCAAAAAAATCGAAATTGATTTCAAATAAATTTATTAAAATTTGACACTTCCAACTAAATTTTTTTCACAATCCTAGAAATTGAAGTTATTTTCATCTAAATTTACTCAAATATAGATCCTACTAAAAAATACTCAACAAAATAAAAAAAAATCGAAGTTGGTTTCAAATAAATTTATTAAAATTTGACACTTCCAACTAAAATTTTTTTCAAAATCCTAGAAATTGAAGTTATTTTCATCTAAATTTACTCAAATATACATCCTACACCAAAAATACTCGACAAAATCAAAAAAAATCGAAGTTGGTTTCAAATTAATTTATTAAATTTGACGCTTCCAACTAAAATTTTTTTCACAATCCTAGAAATTGAAGTTATTTTCATCTAAATTTACTCAAATATACATCCTACACCAAAAATACTCGACAAAATCCAAAAAAATCGAAGTTGGTTTCAAATAAATTTATTAAAATTTGACACTTCCAACTAAAATTTTTTTCACAATCCTAAAAATTGAAGTTGTTTCATCTAAATTTACACAAATATAGATCCTACAAAAAAATACTCAACAAAATCCAAAAAAATCGGAGTTGATTTCAAATAAATTTATTAAAATTTGACACTTGCAACTAAAATTTTTTTCACAATCCTAAAAATTGAAGTTATTTTCATCTAACTTTACTCAAATATACATCCTACAACAAAAATACTCGACAAAATCCAAAAAAATCGAAGTTGATTTCAAATAAATTTATTAAAATTTGACACTTCCAACTAAAATATTTTTCACAATCCAAAAAATGGTCGTTATTTTCATCTAAATTTACTCAAATATACATCCTACACCAAAAATACTCGACAAAATCCAAAAAAATCGAAGTTGGTTTCAAATAAATTTATTAAAATTTGACGCTTCCAACTAAAAATTTTTTCACAATCCTAGAAATTGAAGTTATTTTCATCTAAATTTACTCAAATATACATCCTACACCAAAAATACTCCACAAAATACAAAAAAATCGAAGTTGGTTTCAAATAAATTTATTAAAATTTGACACTTCCAACTAAAATTTTTTTCACAATCCTAGAAATTGAAGTTATTTTCATCTAAATTTACTCAAATATACATCCTACACCAAAAATACTCGACAAAATCCAAAAAAATCGAAGTTGGTTTCAAATAAATTTATTAAAATTTGACACTTCCAACTAAAATTTTTTTCACATTCCTAAAAATTGAAGTTATGTTCATCTAAATTTACTCAAATATAGATCCTACAAAAAATACTCAACAAAATCAAAAAAAAACGAAGTTGATTTCAAATAAATTTATTAAAATTTGACACTTCCAACTAAAATTTTTTTCACAATCTTAGAAATTGAAGTTATTTTCATCTAAATTTACTCAAATATACATCCTACACCAAAAATACTCCACAAAATCCAAAAAAATCGGAGTTGATTTCAAATAAATTTATTAAAATTTGACACTTCCAACTAAAATTTTTTTCACAATCCTAGAAATTGAAGTTATTTTCATCTAACTTTACTCAAATATACATCCTACAACAAAAATACTCGACAAAATCCAAAAAAATCGAAGCTGATTTCAAATAAATTTATTAAAATTTGACACTTCCAACTAAAATTTTCTTCACAATCCAAAAAATGGTCGTTATTTTCATCTAAATTTACTCAAATATACATCCTACACCAAAAATACTCGACAAAATCCAAAAAAATCGAAGTTGGTTTCAAATAAATTTATTAAAATTTGACGCTTCCAACTAAAAATTTTTTCACAATCCTAGAAATTGAAGTTATTTTCATCTAAATTTACTCAAATATACATCCTACATCAAAAATACTCGACAAAATCCAAAAAAATCGGAGTTGATTTCAAATAAATTTATTAAAATTTGACACTTCCAACTAAATTTTTTTTCACAATCCAAAAAATTGAAGTCATTTTCATCTAAATTTACTCAATTGTAGATCCTACAACAAAAATACTCGACAAAATCCAAAAAAATCGAAGTTGATTTCAAATAAATTTATTAAAATTTGACACTTCCAACTAAAATTTTTTTCACAATCCTAAAAATTGAAGTTGTTACATCTAAATTTACTCAAATATAGATCCTACAAAAAAATACTCAACAAAATCCAAAAAAATCGGAGTTGATTTCAAATAAATTTATTAAAATTTGACACTTGCAACTAAAATTTTTTTCACAATCTTAGAAATTGAAGTTATTTTCATCTAAATTTACTCAAATATACATCCTACACCAAAAATACTCCACAAAATCCAAAAAAATCGGAGTTGATTTCAAATAAATTTATTAAAATTTGACACTTCCAACTAAAATTTTTTTCACAATCCTAGAAATTGAAGTTATTTTCATCTAACTTTACTCAAATATACATCCTACAACAAAAATACTCGACAAAATCCAAAAAAATCGAAGCTGATTTCAAATAAATTTATTAAAATTTGACACTTCCAACTAAAATTTTCTTCACAATCCAAAAAATGGTCGTTATTTTCATCTAAATTTACTCAAATATACATCCTACAACAAAAATACTCGACAAAATCCAAAAAAATCGAAGTTGGTTCAAATAAATTTATTAAAATTTGACATATCCAACTAAAATTTTTTTCACAATCCTAGAAATTGAAGTTATTTTCATCTAACTTTACTCAAATATAGATCCTACCAAAAAATACTCAACAAAATCCAAAAAAATCGAATTTGATTTCAAATAAATTTATTAAAATTTGACACTTCCAACTAAAATTTTTTTCACAATCCAAAAAATTGAAGTTATTTTCATCTAAATTTACTCAATTGTAGATCCTACAACAAAAATACTCGACAAAATCCAAAAAAATCGAAGTTGATTTCAAATAAATTTATTAAAATTTGACACTTCCAACTAAAATATTTTTCACAATCCAAAAAATGGTCGTTATTTTCATCTAAATTTACTCAAATATACATCCTACAACAAAAATACTCGACAAAATCCAAAAAAATCGAAGTTGGTTCAAATAAATTTATTAAAATTTGACATATCCAACTAAAATTTTTTTCACAATCCTAGAAATTGAAGTTATTTTCATCTAAATTTACTCAAATATAGATCCTACCAAAAAATACTCAACAAAATCCAAAAAAATCGAAGTTGATTTCAAATAAATTTATTAAAATTTGACACTTCCAACTAAAATTTTTTTCACAATCCAAAAAATTGAAGTTATTTTCATCTAAATTTACTCAATTGTAGATCCTACAACAAAAATACTCGACAAAATCCAAAAAAATCGAAGTTGATTTCAAATAAATTTATTAAAATTTGACACTTCCAACTAAATTTTTTTCACAATCCTAGAAATTGAAGTTATTTTCATCTAAATTTACTCAAATATAGATCCTACTAAAAAATACTCAACAAAATAAAAAAAAATTGAAGTTGGTTTCAAATAAATTTATTAAAATTTGACACTTCCAACTAAAATTTTTTTCAAAATCCTAGAAATTGAAGTTATTTTCATCTAAATTTACTCAAATATACATCCTACACCAAAAATACTCGACAAAATCCAAAAAAATCGAAGTTGGTTTCAAATTAATTTATTAAATTTGACGCTTCCAACTAAAATTTTTTTCACAATCCTAGAAATTGAAGTTATTTTCATCTAAATTTACTCAATTGTAGATCCTACAACAAAAATACTCGACAAAATCCAAAAAAATCGAAGTTGATTTCAAATAAATTTATTAAAATTTGACACTTCCAACTAAATTTTTTTCACAATCCTAAAAATTGAAGTTGTTACATCTAAATTTACTCAAATATAGATCCTACAAAAAAATACTCAACAAAATCCAAAAAAATCGGAGTTGATTTCAAATAAATTTATTAAAATTTGACACTAGCAACTAAAATTTTTTTCACAATCCTAAAAATTGAAGTTATTTTCATCTAACTTTACTCAAATATACATCCTACAACAAAAATACTCGACAAAATCCAAAAAAATCGGAGTTGATTTCAAATAAATTTATTAAAATTTGACACTTCCAACTAAAATATTTTTCACAATCCAAAAAATGGTCGTTATTTTCATCTAAATTTACTCAAATATACATCCTACACCAAAAATACTCGACAAAATCCAAAAAAATCGATGTTGGTTTCAAATAAATTTATTAAAATTTGACGCTTCCAACTAAAATTTTTTTCACAATCCTAGAAATTGAAGTTATTTTCATCTAAATTTACTCAAATATACATCCTACATCAAAAATACTCGACAAAATCCAAAAAAATCGGAGTTGATTTCAAATAAATTTATTAAAATTTGACACTTCCAACTAAATTTTTTTTCACAATCCAAAAAATTGAAGTTATTTTCATCTAAATTTACTCAATTGTAGATCCTACAACAAAAATACTCGACAAAATCCAAAAAAATCGAAGTTGATTTCAAATAAATTTATTAAAATTTGACACTTCCAACTAAATTTTTTTTCACAATCCTAAAAATTGAAGTTGTTACATCTAAATTTACTCAAATATAGATCCTACAAAAAAATACTCAACAAAATCCAAAAAAATCGGAGTTGATTTCAAATAAATTTATTAAAATTTGACACTTGCAACTAAAATTTTTTTCACAATCCTAAAAATTGAAGTTATTTTCATCTAACTTTACTCAAATATACATCCTACAACAAAAATACTCGACAAAATCCAAAAAAATCGAAGTTGATTTCAAATAAATTTATTAAAATTTGACACTTCCAACTAAAATATTTTTCACAATCCAAAAAATGGTCGTTATTTTCATCTAAATTTACTCAAATATACATCCTACAACAAAAATACTCGACAAAATCCAAAAAAATCGAAGTTGGTTCAAATAAATTTATTAAAATTTGACATATCCAACTAAAATTTTTTTCACAATCCTAGAAATTGAAGTTATTTTCATCTAAATTTACTCAAATATAGATCCTACCAAAAAATACTCAACAAAATCCAAAAAAATCGAAGTTGATTTCAAATAAATTTATTAAAATTTGACACTTCCAACTAAAATTTTTTTCACAATCCAAAAAATTGAAGTTATTTTCATCTAAATTTACTCAATTGTAGATCCTACAACAAAAATACTCGACAAAATCCAAAAAAATCGAAGTTGATTTCAAATAAATTTATTAAAATTTGACACTTCCAACTAAATTTTTTTCACAATCCTAGAAATTGAAGTTATTTTCATCTAAATTTACTCAAATATAGATCCTACTAAAAAATACTCAACAAAATAAAAAAAAATCGAAGTTGGTTTCAAATAAATTTATTAAAATTTGACACTTCCAACTAAAATTTTTTTCAAAATCCTAGAAATTGAAGTTATTTTCATCTAAATTTACTCAAATATACATCCTACACCAAAAATACTCGACAAAATCCAAAAAAATCGAAGTTGGTTTCAAATTAATTTATTAAATTTGACGCTTCCAACTAAAATTTTTTTCACAATCCTAGAAATTGAAGTTATTTTCATCTAAATTTACTCAAATATACATCCTACACCAAAAATACTCGACAAAATCCAAAAAAATCGAAGTTGGTTTCAAATAAATTTATTAAAATTTGACACTTCCAACTAAAATTTTTTTCACAATCCTAAAAATTGAAGTTGTTTCATCTAAATTTACTCAAATATAGATCCTACAAAAAAATACTCAACAAAATCCAAAAAAATCGGAGTTGATTTCAAATAAATTTATTAAAATTTGACACTTGCAACTAAAATTTTTTTCACAATCCTAAAAATTGAAGTTATTTTCATCTAACTTTACTCAAATATACATCCTACAACAAAAATACTCGACAAAATCCAAAAAAATCGAAGTTGATTTCAAATAAATTTATTAAAATTTGACACTTCCAACTAAAATATTTTTCACAATCCAAAAAATGGTCGTTATTTTCATCTAAATTTACTCAAATATACATCCTACACCAAAAATACTCGACAAAATCCAAAAAAATCGAAGTTGGTTTCAAATAAATTTATTAAAATTTGACGCTTCCAACTAAAAATTTTTTCACAATCCTAGAAATTGAAGTTATTTTCATCTAAATTTACTCAAATATACATCCTACACCAAAAATACTCCACAAAATACAAAAAAATCGAAGTTGGTTTCAAATAAATTTATTAAAATTTGACACTTCCAACTAAAATTTTTTTCACAATCCTAGAAATTGAAGTTATTTTCATCTAAATTTACTCAAATATAGATCCTACAAAAAATACTCAACAAAATCAAAAAAAAACGAAGTTGATTTCAAATAAATTTATTAAAATTTGACACTTCCAACTAAAATTTTTTTCACAATCTTAGAAATTGAAGTTATTTTCATCTAAATTTACCCAAATATACATCCTACACCAAAAATACTCCACAAAATCCAAAAAAATCGGAGTTGATTTCAAATAAATTTATTAAAATTTGACACTTCCAACTAAAATTTTTTTCACAATCCTAGAAATTGAAGTTATTTTCATCTAACTTTACTCAAATATACATCCTACAACAAAAATACTCGACAAAATCCAAAAAAATCGAAGCTGATTTCAAATAAATTTATTAAAATTTGACACTTCCAACTAAAATTTTCTTCACAATCCAAAAAATGGTCGTTATTTTCATCTAAATTTACTCAAATATACATCCTACAACAAAAATACTCGACAAAATCCAAAAAAATCGAAGTTGGTTCAAATAAATTTATTAAAATTTGACATATCCAACTAAAATTTTTTTCACAATCCTAGAAATTGAAGTTATTTTCATCTAAATTTACTCAAATATAGATCCTACCAAAAAATACTCAACAAAATCCAAAAAAATCGAAGTTGATTTCAAATAAATTTATTAAAATTTGACACTTCCAATTAAAATTTTTTTCACAATCCAAAAAATTGAAGTTATTTTCATCTAAATTTACTCAATTGTAGATCCTACAACAAAAATACTCGACAAAATCCAAAAAAATCGAAGTTGATTTCAAATAAATTTATTAAAATTTGACACTTCCAACTAAATTTTTTTCACAATCCTAAAAATTGAAGTTGTTACATCTAAATTTACTCAAATATAGATCCTACAAAAAAATACTCAACAAAATCCAAAAAAATCGGAGTTGATTTCAAATAAATTTATTAAAATTTGACACTAGCAACTAAAATTTTTTTCACAATCCTAAAAATTGAAGTTATTTTCATCTAACTTTACTCAAATATACATCCTACAACAAAAATACTCGACAAAATCCAAAAAAATCGGAGTTGATTTCAAATAAATTTATTAAAATTTGACACTTCCAACTAAAATATTTTTCACAATCCAAAAAATGGTCGTTATTTTCATCTAAATTTACTCAAATATACATCCTACACCAAAAATACTCGACAAAATCCAAAAAAATCGATGTTGGTTTCAAATAAATTTATTAAAATTTGACGCTTCCAACTAAAATTTTTTTCACAATCCTAGAAATTGAAGTTATTTTCATCTAAATTTACTCAAATATACATCCTACATCAAAAATACTCGACAAAATCCAAAAAAATCGGAGTTGATTTCAAATAAATTTATTAAAATTTGACACTTCCAACTAAATTTTTTTTCACAATCCAAAAAATTGAAGTTATTTTCATCTAAATTTACTCAATTGTAGATCCTACAACAAAAATACTCGACAAAATCCAAAAAAATCGAATTGATTTCAAATAAATTTATTAAAATTTGACACTTCCAACTAAAATTTTTTTCACAATCCTAAAAATTGAAGTTGTTACATCTAAATTTACTCAAATATAGATCCTACAAAAAAATACTCAACAAAATCCAAAAAAATCGGAGTTGATTTCAAATAAATTTATTAAAATTTGACACTTGCAACTAAAATTTTTTTCACAATCCTAAAAATTGAAGTTATTTTCATCTAACTTTACTCAAATATACATCCTACAACAAAAATACTCGACAAAATCCAAAAAAATCGAAGTTGATTTCAAATAAATTTATTAAAATTTGACACTTCCAACTAAAATATTTTTCACAATCCAAAAAATGGTCGTTATTTTCATCTAAATTTACTCAAATATACATCCTACAACAAAAATACTCGACAAAATCCAAAAAAATCGAAGTTGGTTCAAATAAATTTATTAAAATTTGACATATCCAACTAAAATTTTTTTCACAATCCTAGAAATTGAAGTTATTTTCATCTAAATTTACTCAAATATAGATCCTACCAAAAAATACTCAACAAAATCCAAAAAAATCGAAGTTGATTTCAAATAAATTTATTAAAATTTGACACTTCCAACTAAAATTTTTTTCACAATCCAAAAAATTGAAGTTATTTTCATCTAAATTTACTCAATTGTAGATCCTACAACAAAAATACTCGACAAAATCCAAAAAAATCGAAATTGATTTCAAATAAATTTATTAAAATTTGACACTTCCAACTAAATTTTTTTCACAATCCTAGAAATTGAAGTTATTTTCATCTAAATTTACTCAAATATAGATCCTACTAAAAAATACTCAACAAAATAAAAAAAAATCGAAGTTGGTTTCAAATAAATTTATTAAAATTTGACACTTCCAACTAAAATTTTTTTCAAAATCCTAGAAATTGAAGTTATTTTCATCTAAATTTACTCAAATATACATCCTACACCAAAAATACTCGACAAAATCAAAAAAAATCGAAGTTGGTTTCAAATTAATTTATTAAATTTGACGCTTCCAACTAAAATTTTTTTCACAATCCTAGAAATTGAAGTTATTTTCATCTAAATTTACTCAAATATACATCCTACACCAAAAATACTCGACAAAATCCAAAAAAATCGAAGTTGGTTTCAAATAAATTTATTAAAATTTGACACTTCCAACTAAAATTTTTTTCACAATCCTAAAAATTGAAGTTGTTTCATCTAAATTTACACAAATATAGATCCTACAAAAAAATACTCAACAAAATCCAAAAAAATCGGAGTTGATTTCAAATAAATTTATTAAAATTTGACACTTGCAACTAAAATTTTTTTCACAATCCTAAAAATTGAAGTTATTTTCATCTAACTTTACTCAAATATACATCCTACAACAAAAATACTCGACAAAATCCAAAAAAATCGAAGTTGATTTCAAATAAATTTATTAAAATTTGACACTTCCAACTAAAATATTTTTCACAATCCAAAAAATGGTCGTTATTTTCATCTAAATTTACTCAAATATACATCCTACACCAAAAATACTCGACAAAATCCAAAAAAATCGAAGTTGGTTTCAAATAAATTTATTAAAATTTGACGCTTCCAACTAAAAATTTTTTCACAATCCTAGAAATTGAAGTTATTTTCATCTAAATTTACTCAAATATACATCCTACACCAAAAATACTCCACAAAATACAAAAAAATCGAAGTTGGTTTCAAATAAATTTATTAAAATTTGACACTTCCAACTAAAATTTTTTTCACAATCCTAGAAATTGAAGTTATTTTCATCTAAATTTACTCAAATATACATCCTACACCAAAAATACTCGACAAAATCCAAAAAAATCGAAGTTGGTTTCAAATAAATTTATTAAAATTTGACACTTCCAACTAAAATTTTTTTCACATTCCTAAAAATTGAAGTTATGTTCATCTAAATTTACTCAAATATAGATCCTACAAAAAATACTCAACAAAATCAAAAAAAAACGAAGTTGATTTCAAATAAATTTATTAAAATTTGACACTTCCAACTAAAATTTTTTTCACAATCTTAGAAATTGAAGTTATTTTCATCTAAATTTACTCAAATATACATCCTACACCAAAAATACTCCACAAAATCCAAAAAAATCGGAGTTGATTTCAAATAAATTTATTAAAATTTGACACTTCCAACTAAAATTTTTTTCACAATCCTAGAAATTGAAGTTATTTTCATCTAACTTTACTCAAATATACATCCTACAACAAAAATACTCGACAAAATCCAAAAAAATCGAAGCTGATTTCAAATAAATTTATTAAAATTTGACACTTCCAACTAAAATTTTCTTCACAATCCAAAAAATGGTCGTTATTTTCATCTAAATTTACTCAAATATACATCCTACACCAAAAATACTCGACAAAATCCAAAAAAATCGAAGTTGGTTTCAAATAAATTTATTAAAATTTGACGCTTCCAACTAAAAATTTTTTCACAATCCTAGAAATTGAAGTTATTTTCATCTAAATTTACTCAAATATACATCCTACATCAAAAATACTCGACAAAATCCAAAAAAATCGGAGTTGATTTCAAATAAATTTATTAAAATTTGACACTTCCAACTAAATTTTTTTTCACAATCCAAAAAATTGAAGTCATTTTCATCTAAATTTACTCAATTGTAGATCCTACAACAAAAATACTCGACAAAATCCAAAAAAATCGAAGTTGATTTCAAATAAATTTATTAAAATTTGACACTTCCAACTAAAATTTTTTTCACAATCCTAAAAATTGAAGTTGTTACATCTAAATTTACTCAAATATAGATCCTACAAAAAAATACTCAACAAAATCCAAAAAAATCGGAGTTGATTTCAAATAAATTTATTAAAATTTGACACTTGCAACTAAAATTTTTTTCACAATCTTAGAAATTGAAGTTATTTTCATCTAAATTTACTCAAATATACATCCTACACCAAAAATACTCCACAAAATCCAAAAAAATCGGAGTTGATTTCAAATAAATTTATTAAAATTTGACACTTCCAACTAAAATTTTTTTCACAATCCTAGAAATTGAAGTTATTTTCATCTAACTTTACTCAAATATACATCCTACAACAAAAATACTCGACAAAATCCAAAAAAATCGAAGCTGATTTCAAATAAATTTATTAAAATTTGACACTTCCAACTAAAATTTTCTTCACAATCCAAAAAATGGTCGTTATTTTCATCTAAATTTACTCAAATATACATCCTACAACAAAAATACTCGACAAAATCCAAAAAAATCGAAGTTGATTTCAAATAAATTTATTAAAATTTGACACTTCCAACTAAAATATTTTTCACAATCCAAAAAATGGTCGTTATTTTCATCTAAATTTACTCAAATATACATCCTACAACAAAAATACTCGACAAAATCCAAAAAAATCGAAGTTGGTTCAAATAAATTTATTAAAATTTGACATATCCAACTAAAATTTTTTTCACAATCCTAGAAATTGAAGTTATTTTCATCTAAATTTACTCAAATATAGATCCTACCAAAAAATACTCAACAAAATCCAAAAAAATCGAAGTTGATTTCAAATAAATTTATTAAAATTTGACACTTCCAACTAAAATTTTTTTCACAATCCAAAAAATTGAAGTTATTTTCATCTAAATTTACTCAATTGTAGATCCTACAACAAAAATACTCGACAAAATCCAAAAAAATCGAAGTTGATTTCAAATAAATTTATTAAAATTTGACACTTCCAACTAAATTTTTTTCACAATCCTAGAAATTGAAGTTATTTTCATCTAAATTTACTCAAATATAGATCCTACTAAAAAATACTCAACAAAATAAAAAAAAATTGAAGTTGGTTTCAAATAAATTTATTAAAATTTGACACTTCCAACTAAAATTTTTTTCAAAATCCTAGAAATTGAAGTTATTTTCATCTAAATTTACTCAAATATACATCCTACACCAAAAATACTCGACAAAATCCAAAAAAATCGAAGTTGGTTTCAAATTAATTTATTAAATTTGACGCTTCCAACTAAAATTTTTTTCACAATCCTAGAAATTGAAGTTATTTTCATCTAAATTTACTCAATTGTAGATCCTACAACAAAAATACTCGACAAAATCCAAAAAAATCGAAGTTGATTTCAAATAAATTTATTAAAATTTGACACTTCCAACTAAATTTTTTTCACAATCCTAAAAATTGAAGTTGTTACATCTAAATTTACTCAAATATAGATCCTACAAAAAAATACTCAACAAAATCCAAAAAAATCGGAGTTGATTTCAAATAAATTTATTAAAATTTGACACTAGCAACTAAAATTTTTTTCACAATCCTAAAAATTGAAGTTATTTTCATCTAACTTTACTCAAATATACATCCTACAACAAAAATACTCGACAAAATCCAAAAAAATCGGAGTTGATTTCAAATAAATTTATTAAAATTTGACACTTCCAACTAAAATATTTTTCACAATCCAAAAAATGGTCGTTATTTTCATCTAAATTTACTCAAATATACATCCTACACCAAAAATACTCGACAAAATCCAAAAAAATCGATGTTGGTTTCAAATAAATTTATTAAAATTTGACGCTTCCAACTAAAATTTTTTTCACAATCCTAGAAATTGAAGTTATTTTCATCTAAATTTACTCAAATATACATCCTACATCAAAAATACTCGACAAAATCCAAAAAAATCGGAGTTGATTTCAAATAAATTTATTAAAATTTGACACTTCCAACTAAATTTTTTTTCACAATCCAAAAAATTGAAGTTATTTTCATCTAAATTTACTCAATTGTAGATCCTACAACAAAAATACTCGACAAAATCCAAAAAAATCGAAGTTGATTTCAAATAAATTTATTAAAATTTGACACTTCCAACTAAAATTTTTTTCACAATCCTAAAAATTGAAGTTGTTACATCTAAATTTACTCAAATATAGATCCTACAAAAAAATACTCAACAAAATCCAAAAAAATCGGAGTTGATTTCAAATAAATTTATTAAAATTTGACACTTGCAACTAAAATTTTTTTCACAATCCTAAAAATTGAAGTTATTTTCATCTAACTTTACTCAAATATACATCCTACAACAAAAATACTCGACAAAATCCAAAAAAATCGAAGTTGATTTCAAATAAATTTATTAAAATTTGACACTTCCAACTAAAATATTTTTCACAATCCAAAAAATGGTCGTTATTTTCATCTAAATTTACTCAAATATACATCCTACAACAAAAATACTCGACAAAATCCAAAAAAATCGAAGTTGGTTCAAATAAATTTATTAAAATTTGACATATCCAACTAAAATTTTTTTCACAATCCTAGAAATTGAAGTTATTTTCATCTAAATTTACTCAAATATAGATCCTACCAAAAAATACTCAACAAAATCCAAAAAAATCGAAGTTGATTTCAAATAAATTTATTAAAATTTGACACTTCCAACTAAAATTTTTTTCACAATCCAAAAAATTGAAGTTATTTTCATCTAAATTTACTCAATTGTAGATCCTACAACAAAAATACTCGACAAAATCCAAAAAAATCGAAGTTGATTTCAAATAAATTTATTAAAATTTGACACTTCCAACTAAATTTTTTTCACAATCCTAGAAATTGAAGTTATTTTCATCTAAATTTACTCAAATATAGATCCTACTAAAAAATACTCAACAAAATAAAAAAAAATCGAAGTTGGTTTCAAATAAATTTATTAAAATTTGACACTTCCAACTAAAATTTTTTTCAAAATCCTAGAAATTGAAGTTATTTTCATCTAAATTTACTCAAATATACATCCTACACCAAAAATACTCGACAAAATCCAAAAAAATCGAAGTTGGTTTCAAATTAATTTATTAAATTTGACGCTTCCAACTAAAATTTTTTTCACAATCCTAGAAATTGAAGTTATTTTCATCTAAATTTACTCAAATATACATCCTACACCAAAAATACTCGACAAAATCCAAAAAAATCGAAGTTGGTTTCAAATAAATTTATTAAAATTTGACACTTCCAACTAAAATTTTTTTCACAATCCTAAAAATTGAAGTTGTTTCATCTAAATTTACTCAAATATAGATCCTACAAAAAAATACTCAACAAAATCCAAAAAAATCGGAGTTGATTTCAAATAAATTTATTAAAATTTGACACTTGCAACTAAAATTTTTTTCACAATCCTAAAAATTGAAGTTATTTTCATCTAACTTTACTCAAATATACATCCTACAACAAAAATACTCGACAAAATCCAAAAAAATCGAAGTTGATTTCAAATAAATTTATTAAAATTTGACACTTCCAACTAAAATATTTTTCACAATCCAAAAAATGGTCGTTATTTTCATCTAAATTTACTCAAATATACATCCTACACCAAAAATACTCGACAAAATCCAAAAAAATCGAAGTTGGTTTCAAATAAATTTATTAAAATTTGACGCTTCCAACTAAAAATTTTTTCACAATCCTAGAAATTGAAGTTATTTTCATCTAAATTTACTCAAATATACATCCTACACCAAAAATACTCCACAAAATACAAAAAAATCGAAGTTGGTTTCAAATAAATTTATTAAAATTTGACACTTCCAACTAAAATTTTTTTCACAATCCTAGAAATTGAAGTTATTTTCATCTAAATTTACTCAAATATACATCCTACAACAAAAATACTCGACAAAATCCAAAAAAATCGAAGCTGATTTCAAATAAATTTATTAAAATTTGACACTTCCAACTAAAATTTTCTTCACAATCCAAAAAATGGTCGTTATTTTCATCTAAATTTACTCAAATATACATCCTACAACAAAAATACTCGACAAAATCCAAAAAAATCGAAGTTGGTTCAAATAAATTTATTAAAATTTGACATATCCAACTAAAATTTTTTTCACAATCCTAGAAATTGAAGTTATTTTCATCTAAATTTACTCAAATATAGATCCTACCAAAAAATACTCAACAAAATCCAAAAAAATCGAAGTTGATTTCAAAAAAATTTATTAAAATTTGACACTTCCAACTAAAATTTTTTTCACAATCCAAAAAATTGAAGTTATTTTCATCTAAATTTACTCAATTGTAGATCCTACAACAAAAATACTCGACAAAATCCAAAAAAATCGAAGTTGATTTCAAATAAATTTATTAAAATTTGACACTTCCAACTAAATTTTTTTCACAATCCTAAAAATTGAAGTTGTTACATCTAAATTTACTCAAATATAGATCCTACAAAAAAATACTCAACAAAATCCAAAAAAATCGGAGTTGATTTCAAATAAATTTATTAAAATTTGACACTAGCAACTAAAATTTTTTTCACAATCCTAAAAATTGAAGTTATTTTCATCTAACTTTACTCAAATATACATCCTACAACAAAAATACTCGACAAAATCCAAAAAAATCGGAGTTGATTTCAAATAAATTTATTAAAATTTGACACTTCCAACTAAAATATTTTTCACAATCCAAAAAATGGTCGTTATTTTCATCTAAATTTACTCAAATATACATCCTACACCAAAAATACTCGACAAAATCCAAAAAAATCGATGTTGGTTTCAAATAAATTTATTAAAATTTGACGCTTCCAACTAAAATTTTTTTCACAATCCTAGAAATTGAAGTTATTTTCATCTAAATTTACTCAAATATACATCCTACATAAAAAATACTCGACAAAATCCAAAAAAATCGGAGTTGATTTCAAATAAATTTATTAAAATTTGACACTTCCAACTAAATTTTTTTTCACAATCCAAAAAATTGAAGTTATTTTCATCTAAATTTACTCAATTGTAGATCCTACAACAAAAATACTCGACAAAATCCAAAAAAATCGAAGTTGATTTCAAATAAATTTATTAAAATTTGACACTTCCAACTAAAATTTTTTTCACAATCCTAAAAATTGAAGTTGTTACATCTAAATTTACTCAAATATAGATCCTACAAAAAAATACTCAACAAAATCCAAAAAAATCGGAGTTGATTTCAAATAAATTTATTAAAATTTGACACTTCCAACTAAAATATTTTTCACAATCCAAAAAATGGTCGTTATTTTCATCTAAATTTACTCAAATATACATCCTACAACAAAAATACTCGACAAAATCCAAAAAAATCGAAGTTGGTTCAAATAAATTTATTAAAATTTGACATATCCAACTAAAATTTTTTTCACAATCCTAGAAATTGAAGTTATTTTCATCTAAATTTACTCAAATATAGATCCTACCAAAAAATACTCAACAAAATCCAAAAAAATCGAAGTTGATTTCAAATAAATTTATTAAAATTTGACACTTCCAACTAAAATTTTTTTCACAATCCAAAAAATTGAAGTTATTTTCATCTAAATTTACTCAATTGTAGATCCTACAACAAAAATACTCGACAAAATCCAAAAAAATCGAAGTTGATTTCAAATAAATTTATTAAAATTTGACACTTCCAACTAAATTTTTTTCACAATCCTAGAAATTGAAGTTATTTTCATCTAAATTTACTCAAATATAGATCCTACTAAAAAATACTCAACAAAATAAAAAAAAATCGAAGTTGGTTTCAAATAAATTTATTAAAATTTGACACTTCCAACTAAAATTTTTTTCAAAATCCTAGAAATTGAAGTTATTTTCATCTAAATTTACTCAAATATACATCCTACACCAAAAATACTCGACAAAATCCAAAAAAATCGAAGTTGGTTTCAAATAAATTTATTAAAATTTGACGCTTCCAACTAAAAATTTTTTCACAATCCTAGAAATTGAAGTTATTTTCATCTAAATTTACTCAAATATACATCCTACACCAAAAATACTCCACAAAATACAAAAAAATCGAAGTTGGTTTCAAATAAATTTATTAAAATTTGACACTTCCAACTAAAATTTTTTTCACAATCCTAGAAATTGAAGTTATTTTCATCTAAATTTACTCAAATATACATCCTACACCAAAAATACTCGACAAAATCCAAAAAAATCGAAGTTGGTTTCAAATAAATTTATTAAAATTTGACACTTCCAACTAAAATTTTTTTCACATTCCTAAAAATTGAAGTTATTTTCATCTAACTTTACTCAAATATACATCCTACAACAAAAATACTCGACAAAATCCAAAAAAATCGAAGTTGATTTCAAATAAATTTATTAAAATTTGACACTTCCAACTAAATTTTTTTCACAATCCTAGAAATTGAAGTTATTTTCATCTAAATTTACTCAAATATAGATCCTACTAAAAAATACTCAACAAAATAAAAAAAAATCGAAGTTGGTTTCAAATAAATTTATTAAAATTTGACATATCCAACTAAAATTTTTTTCACAATCCTAGAAATTGAAGTTATTTTCATCTAAATTTACTCAAATATAGATCCTACCAAAAAATACTCAACAAAATCCAAAAAAATCGAAGTTGATTTCAAATAAATTTATTAAAATTTGACACTTCCAACTAAAATTTTTTTCACAATCCAAAAAATTGAAGTTATTTTCATCTAAATTTACTCAATTGTAGATCCTACAACAAAAATACTCGACAAAATCCAAAAAAATCGAAGTTGATTTCAAATAAATTTATTAAAATTTGACACTTCCAACTAAATTTTTTTCACAATCCTAGAAATTGAAGTTATTTTCATCTAAATTTACTCAAATATAGATCCTACTAAAAAATACTCAACAAAATAAAAAAAAATCGAAGTTGGTTTCAAATAAATTTATTAAAATTTGACACTTCCAACTAAAATTTTTTTCAAAATCCTAGAAATTGAAGTTATTTTCATCTAAATTTACTCAAATATACATCCTACACCAAAAATACTCGACAAAATCCAAAAAAATCGAAGTTGGTTTCAAATAAATTTATTAAAATTTGACGCTTCCAACTAAAAATTTTTTCACAATCCTAGAAATTGAAGTTATTTTCATCTAAATTTACTCAAATATACATCCTACACCAAAAATACTCCACAAAATACAAAAAAATCGAAGTTGGTTTCAAATAAATTTATTAAAATTTGACACTTCCAACTAAAATTTTTTTCACAATCCTAGAAATTGAAGTTATTTTCATCTAAATTTACTCAAATATACATCCTACACCAAAAATACTCGACAAAATCCAAAAAAATCGAAGTTGGTTTCAAATAAATTTATTAAAATTTGACACTTCCAACTAAAATTTTTTTCACATTCCTAAAAATTGAAGTTATTTTCATCTAACTTTACTCAAATATACATCCTACAACAAAAATACTCGACAAAATCCAAAAAAATCGAAGTTGATTTCAAATAAATTTATTAAAATTTGACACTTCCAACTAAATTTTTTTCACAATCCTAGAAATTGAAGTTATTTTCATCTAAATTTACTCAAATATAGATCCTACTAAAAAATACTCAACAAAATCCAAAAAAATCGAAGTTGGTTTCAAATAAATTTATTAAAATTTGACGCTTCCAACTAAAAATTTTTTCACAATCCTAGAAATTGAAGTTATTTTCATCTAAATTTACTCAAATATACATCCTACACCAAAAATACTCCACAAAATACAAAAAAATCGAAGTTGGTTTCAAATAAATTTATTAAAATTTGACACTTCCAACTAAAATTTTTTTCACAATCCTAGAAATTGAAGTTATTTTCATCTAAATTTACTCAAATATACATCCTACACCAAAA
Organism: Andrena praecox; assembly: GCA_963932275.1. Classification (NCBI taxonomy): domain Eukaryota; kingdom Metazoa; phylum Arthropoda; class Insecta; order Hymenoptera; family Andrenidae; genus Andrena; species Andrena praecox. The sequence goes on along the minus strand of CAWVQO010000413.1, from coordinate 2,533,629 downwards.
ATACTCGACAAAATCCAAAAAAATCGAAGTTGGTTTCAAATAAATTTATTAAAATTTGACACTTCCAACTAAAATTTTTTTCACATTCCTAAAAATTGAAGTTATTTTCATCTAACTTTACTCAAATATACATCCTACAACAAAAATACTCGACAAAATCCAAAAAAATCGAAGTTGATTTCAAATAAATTTATTAAAATTTGACACTTCCAACTAAATTTTTTTCACAATCCTAGAAATTGAAGTTATTTTCATCTAAATTTACTCAAATATAGATCCTACTAAAAAATACTCAACAAAATAAAAAAAAATCGAAGTTGGTTTCAAATAAATTTATTAAAATTTGACACTTCCAACTAAAATTTTTTTCAAAATCCTAGAAATTGAAGTTATTTTCATCTAAATTTACTCAAATATACATCCTACACCAAAAATACTCGACAAAATCCAAAAAAATCGAAGTTGGTTTCAAATTAATTTATTAAATTTGACGCTTCCAACTAAAATTTTTTTCACAATCCTAGAAATTGAAGTTATTTTCATCTAAATTTACTCAAATATACATCCTACACCAAAAATACTCGACAAAATCCAAAAAAATCGAAGTTGGTTTCAAATAAATTTATTAAAATTTGACACTTCCAACTAAAATTTTTTTCACAATCCTAAAAATTGAAGTTGTTTCATCTAAATTTACTCAAATATAGATCCTACAAAAAAATACTCAACAAAATCCAAAAAAATCGGAGTTGATTTCAAATAAATTTATTAAAATTTGACACTTGCAACTAAAATTTTTTTCACAATCCTAAAAATTGAAGTTATTTTCATCTAACTTTACTCAAATATACATCCTACAACAAAATACTCGACAAAATCCAAAAAAATCGAAGTTGATTTCAAATAAATTTATTAAAATTTGACACTTCCAACTAAAATATTTTTCACAATCCAAAAAATGGTCGTTATTTTCATCTAAATTTACTCAAATATACATCCTACACCAAAAATACTCGACAAAATCCAAAAAAATCGAAGTTGGTTTCAAATAAATTTATTAAAATTTGACGCTTCCAACTAAAAATTTTTTCACAATCCTAGAAATTGAAGTTATTTTCATCTAAATTTACTCAAATATACATCCTACACCAAAAATACTCCACAAAATACAAAAAAATCGAAGTTGGTTTCAAATAAATTTATTAAAATTTGACACTTCCAACTAAAATTTTTTTCACAATCCTAGAAATTGAAGTTATTTTCATCTAAATTTACTCAAATATACATCCTACACCAAAAATACTCGACAAAATCCAAAAAAATCGAAGTTGGTTTCAAATAAATTTATTAAAATTTGACACTTCCAACTAAAATTTTTTTCACATTCCTAAAAATTGAAGTTATGTTCATCTAAATTTACTCAAATATAGATCCTACAAAAAATACTCAACAAAATAAAAAAAAAACGAAGTTGATTTCAAATAAATTTATTAAAATTTGACACTTCCAACTAAAATTTTTTTCACAATCCTAGAAATTGAAGTTATTTTCATCTAACTTTACTCAAATATACATCCTACAACAAAAATACTCGACAAAATCCAAAAAAATCGAAGCTGATTTCAAATAAATTTATTAAAATTTGACACTTCCAACTAAAATTTTTTTCAAAATCCTAGAAATTGAAGTTATTTTCATCTAAATTTACTCAAATATACATCCTACACCAAAAATACTCGACAAAATCCAAAAAAATCGAAGTTGGTTTCAAATAAATTTATTAAAATTTGACGCTTCCAACTAAAAATTTTTTCACAATCCTAGAAATTGAAGTTATTTTCATCTAAATTTACTCAAATATACATCCTACACCAAAAATACTCCACAAAATACAAAAAAATCGAAGTTGGTTTCAAATAAATTTATTAAAATTTGACACTTCCAACTAAAATTTTCTTCACAATCCAAAAAATGGTCGTTATTTTCATCTAAATTTACTCAAATATACATCCTACAACAAAAATACTCGACAAAATCCAAAAAAATCGAAGTTGGTTCAAATAAATTTATTAAAATTTGACACTTCCAACTAAAATTTTTTTCACAATCCAAAAAATTGAAGTTATTTTCATCTAAATTTACTCAAATATACATCCTACACCAAAAATACTCGACAAAATCCAAAAAAATCGAAGTTGGTTTCAAATTAATTTATTAAATTTGACGCTTCCAACTAAAATTTTTTTCACAATCCTAGAAATTGAAGTTATTTTCATCTAAATTTACTCAAATATACATCCTACACCAAAAATACTCGACAAAATCCAAAAAAATCGAAGTTGGTTTCAAATAAATTTATTAAAATTTGACACTTCCAACTAAAATTTTTTTCACAATCCTAAAAATTGAAGTTGTTTCATCTAAATTTACTCAAATATAGATCCTACAAAAAAATACTCAACAAAATCCAAAAAAATCGGAGTTGATTTCAAATAAATTTATTAAAATTTGACACTTGCAACTAAAATTTTTTTCACAATCCTAAAAATTGAAGTTATTTTCATCTAACTTTACTCAAATATACATCCTACAACAAAATACTCGACAAAATCCAAAAAAATCGAAGTTGATTTCAAATAAATTTATTAAAATTTGACACTTCCAACTAAAATATTTTTCACAATCCAAAAAATGGTCGTTATTTTCATCTAAATTTACTCAAATATACATCCTACACCAAAAATACTCGACAAAATCCAAAAAAATCGAAGTTGGTTTCAAATAAATTTATTAAAATTTGACGCTTCCAACTAAAAATTTTTTCACAATCCTAGAAATTGAAGTTATTTTCATCTAAATTTACTCAAATATACATCCTACACCAAAAATACTCCACAAAATACAAAAAAATCGAAGTTGGTTTCAAATAAATTTATTAAAATTTGACACTTCCAACTAAAATTTTTTTCACAATCCTAGAAATTGAAGTTATTTTCATCTAAATTTACTCAAATATACATCCTACACCAAAAATACTCGACAAAATCCAAAAAAATCGAAGTTGGTTTCAAATAAATTTATTAAAATTTGACACTTCCAACTAAAATTTTTTTCACATTCCTAAAAATTGAAGTTATGTTCATCTAAATTTACTCAAATATAGATCCTACAAAAAATACTCAACAAAATAAAAAAAAAACGAAGTTGATTTCAAATAAATTTATTAAAATTTGACACTTCCAACTCAAATTTTTTTCACAATCCTAGAAATTGAAGTTATTTTCATCTAACTTTACTCAAATATACATCCTACAACAAAAATACTCGACAAAATCCAAAAAAATCGAAGCTGATTTCAAATAAATTTATTAAAATTTGACACTTCCAACTAAAATTTTCTTCACAATCCAAAAAATGGTCGTTATTTTCATCTAAATTTACTCAAATATACATCCTACAACAAAAATACTCGACAAAATCCAAAAAAATCGAAGTTGGTTCAAATAAATTTATTAAAATTTGACATATCCAACTAAAATTTTTTTCACAATCCTAGAAATTGAAGTTATTTTCATCTAAATTTACTCAAATATAGATCCTACCAATAAATACTCAACAAAATCCAAAAAAATCGGAGTTGATTTCAAATAAATTTATTAAAATTTGACACTTCCAACTAAAATTTTTTTCACAATCCAAAAAATTGAAGTTATTTTCATCTAAATTTACTCAATTGTAGATCCTACAACAAAAATACTCGACAAAATCCAAAAAAATCGAAGTTGATTTCAAATAAATTTATTAAAATTTGACACTTCCAACTAAATTTTTTTCACAATCCTAAAAATTGAAGTTGTTACATCTAAATTTACTCAAATATAGATCCTACAAAAAAATACTCAACAAAATCCAAAAAAATCGGAGTTGATTTCAAATAAATTTATTAAAATTTGACACTAGCAACTAAAATTTTTTTCACTATCCTAAAAATTGAAGTTATTTTCATCTAACTTTACTCAAATATACATCCTACAACAAAAATACTCGACAAAATCCAAAAAAATCGGAGTTGATTTCAAATAAATTTATTAAAATTTGACACTTCCAACTAAAATATTTTTCACAATCCAAAAAATGGTCGTTCTTTTCATCTAAATTTACTCAAATATACATCCTACACCAAAAATACTCGACAAAATCCAAAAAAATCGATGTTGGTTTCAAATAAATTTATTAAAATTTGACGCTTCCAACTAAAATTTTTTTCACAATCCTAGAAATTGAAGTTATTTTCATCTAAATTTACTCAAATATACATCCTACATAAAAAATACTCGACAAAATCCAAAAAAATCGGAGTTGATTTCAAATAAATTTATTAAAATTTGACACTTCCAACTAAATTTTTTTTCACAATCCAAAAAATGGTCGTTATTTTCATCTAAATTTACTCAAATATACATCCTACAACAAAAATACTCGACAAAATACAAAAAAATCGAAGTTGGTTTCAAATAAATTTATTAAAATTTGACACTTCCAACTAAAATTTTTTTCACAATCCTAGAAATTGAAGTTATTTTCATCTAAATTTACTCAAATATACATCCTACACCAAAAATACTCGACAAAATCCAAAAAAATCGAAGTTGGTTTCAAATAAATTTATTAAAATTTGACACTTCCAACTAAAATTTTTTTCACATTCCTAAAAATTGAAGTTATGTTCATCTAAATTTACTCAAATATAGATCCTACAAAAAATACTCAACAAAATCAAAAAAAAACGAAGTTGATTTCAAATAAATTTATTAAAATTTGACACTTCCAACTAAAATTTTTTTCACAATCTTAGAAATTGAAGTTATTTTCATCTAAATTTACTCAAATATACATCCTACACCAAAAATACTCCACAAAATCCAAAAAAATCGGAGTTGATTTCAAATAAATTTATTAAAATTTGACACTTCCAACTAAAATTTTTTTCACAATCCTAGAAATTGAAGTTATTTTCATCTAACTTTACTCAAATATACATCCTACAACAAAAATACTCGACAAAATCCAAAAAAATCGAAGCTGATTTCAAATAAATTTATTAAAATTTGACACTTCCAACTAAAATTTTCTTCACAATCCAAAAAATGGTCGTTATTTTCATCTAAATTTACTCAAATATACATCCTACAACAAAAATACTCGACAAAATCCAAAAAAATCGAAGTTGGTTCAAATAAATTTATTAAAATTTGACATATCCAACTAAAATTTTTTTCACAATCCTAGAAATTGAAGTTATTTTCATCTAAATTTACTCAAATATAGATCCTACCAAAAAATACTCAACAAAATCCAAAAAAATCGAAGTTGATTTCAAATAAATTTATTAAAATTTGACACTTCCAACTAAAATTTTTTTCACAATCCAAAAAATTGAAGTTATTTTCATCTAAATTTACTCAATTGTAGATCCTACAACAAAAATACTCGACAAAATCCAAAAAAATCGAAGTTGATTTCAAATAAATTTATTAAAATTTGACACTTCCAACTAAATTTTTTTCACAATCCTAAAAATTGAAGTTGTTACATCTAAATTTACTCAAATATAGATCCTACAAAAAAATACTCAACAAAATCCAAAAAAATCGGAGTTGATTTCAAATAAATTTATTAAAATTTGACACTAGCAACTAAAATTTTTTTCACAATCCTAAAAATTGAAGTTATTTTCATCTAACTTTACTCAAATATACATCCTACAACAAAAATACTCGACAAAATCCAAAAAAATCGGAGTTGATTTCAAATAAATTTATTAAAATTTGACACTTCCAACTAAAATATTTTTCACAATCCAAAAAATGGTCGTTATTTTCATCTAAATTTACTCAAATATACATCCTACACCAAAAATACTCGACAAAATCCAAAAAAATCGATGTTGGTTTCAAATAAATTTATTAAAATTTGACGCTTCCAACTAAAATTTTTTTCACAATCCTAGAAATTGAAGTTATTTTCATCTAAATTTACTCAAATATACATCCTACATAAAAAATACTCGACAAAATCCAAAAAAATCGGAGTTGATTTCAAATAAATTTATTAAAATTTGACACTTCCAACTAAATTTTTTTTCACAATCCAAAAAATGGTCGTTATTTTCATCTAAATTTACTCAAATATACATCCTACAACAAAAATACTCGACAAAATACAAAAAAATCGAAGTTGGTTTCAAATAAATTTATTAAAATTTGACACTTCCAACTAAAATTTTTTTCACAATCCTAGAAATTGAAGTTATTTTCATCTAAATTTACTCAAATATACATCCTACACCAAAAATACTCGACAAAATCCAAAAAAATCGAAGTTGGTTTCAAATAAATTTATTAAAATTTGACACTTCCAACTAAAATTTTTTTCACATTCCTAAAAATTGAAGTTATGTTCATCTAAATTTACTCAAATATACATCCTACACCAAAAATACTCCACAAAATCCAAAAAAATCGGAGTTGATTTCAAATAAATTTATTAAAATTTGACACTTCCAACTAAAATTTTTTTCACAATCCTAGAAATTGAAGTTATTTTCATCTAACTTTACTCAAATATACATCCTACAACAAAAATACTCGACAAAATCCAAAAAAATCGAAGCTGATTTCAAATAAATTTATTAAAATTTGACACTTCCAACTAAAATTTTCTTCACAATCCAAAAAATGGTCGTTATTTTCATCTAAATTTACTCAAATATACATCCTACAACAAAAATACTCGACAAAATCCAAAAAAATCGAAGTTGGTTCAAATAAATTTATTAAAATTTGACATATCCAACTAAAATTTTTTTCACAATCCTAGAAATTGAAGTTATTTTCATCTAAATTTACTCAAATATAGATCCTACCAAAAAATACTCAACAAAATCCAAAAAAATCGAAGTTGATTTCAAATAAATTTATTAAAATTTGACACTTCCAACTAAAATTTTTTTCACAATCCAAAAAATTGAAGTTATTTTCATCTAAATTTACTCAATTGTAGATCCTACAACAAAAATACTCGACAAAATCCAAAAAAATCGAAGTTGATTTCAAATAAATTTATTAAAATTTGACACTTCCAACTAAATTTTTTTCACAATCCTAAAAATTGAAGTTGTTACATCTAAATTTACTCAAATATAGATCCTACAAAAAAATACTCAACAAAATCCAAAAAAATCGGAGTTGATTTCAAATAAATTTATTAAAATTTGACACTAGCAACTAAAATTTTTTTCACAATCCTAAAAATTGAAGTTATTTTCATCTAACTTTACTCAAATATACATCCTACAACAAAAATACTCGACAAAATCCAAAAAAATCGGAGTTGATTTCAAATAAATTTATTAAAATTTGACACTTCCAACTAAAATATTTTTCACAATCCAAAAAATGGTCGTTATTTTCATCTAAATTTACTCAAATATACATCCTACACCAAAAATACTCGACAAAATCCAAAAAAATCGATGTTGGTTTCAAATAAATTTATTAAAATTTGACGCTTCCAACTAAAATTTTTTTCACAATCCTAGAAATTGAAGTTATTTTCATCTAAATTTACTCAAATATACATCCTACATAAAAAATACTCGACAAAATCCAAAAAAATCGGAGTTGATTTCAAATAAATTTATTAAAATTTGACACTTCCAACTAAATTTTTTTTCACAATCCAAAAAATTGAAGTTATTTTCATCTAAATTTACTCAATTGTAGATCCTACAACAAAAATACTCGACAAAATCCAAAAAAATCGAAGTTGATTTCAAATAAATTTATTAAAATTTGACACTTCCAACTAAAATTTTTTTCACAATCCTAAAAATTGAAGTTGTTACATCTAAATTTACTCAAATATAGATCCTACAAAAAAATACTCAACAAAATCCAAAAAAATCGGAGTTGATTTCAAATAAATTTATTAAAATTTGACACTTGCAACTAAAATTTTTTTCACAATCCTAAAAATTGAAGTTATTTTCATCTAACTTTACTCAAATATACATCCTACAACAAAAATACTCGACAAAATCCAAAAAAATCGAAGTTGATTTCAAATAAATTTATTAAAATTTGACACTTCCAACTAAAATATTTTTCACAATCCAAAAAATGGTCGTTATTTTCATCTAAATTTACTCAAATATACATCCTACAACAAAAATACTCGACAAAATCCAAAAAAATCGAAGTTGGTTCAAATAAATTTATTAAAATTTGACATATCCAACTAAAATTTTTTTCACAATCCTAGAAATTGAAGTTATTTTCATCTAAATTTACTCAAATATAGATCCTACCAAAAAATACTCAACAAAATCCAAAAAAATCGAAGTTGATTTCAAATAAATTTATTAAAATTTGACACTTCCAACTAAAATTTTTTTCACAATCCAAAAAATTGAAGTTATTTTCATCTAAATTTACTCAATTGTAGATCCTACAACAAAAATACTCGACAAAATCCAAAAAAATCGAAGTTGATTTCAAATAAATTTATTAAAATTTGACACTTCCAACTAAATTTTTTTCACAATCCTAGAAATTGAAGTTATTTTCATCTAAATTTACTCAAATATAGATCCTACTAAAAAATACTCAACAAAATAAAAAAAAATCGAAGTTGGTTTCAAATAAATTTATTAAAATTTGACACTTCCAACTAAAATTTTTTTCAAAATCCTAGAAATTGAAGTTATTTTCATCTAAATTTACTCAAATATACATCCTACACCAAAAATACTCGACAAAATCCAAAAAAATCGAAGTTGGTTTCAAATTAATTTATTAAATTTGACGCTTCCAACTAAAATTTTTTTCACAATCCTAGAAATTGAAGTTATTTTCATCTAAATTTACTCAAATATACATCCTACACCAAAAATACTCGACAAAATCCAAAAAAATCGAAGTTGGTTTCAAATAAATTTATTAAAATTTGACACTTCCAACTAAAATTTTTTTCACATTCCTAAAAATTGAAGTTATGTTCATCTAAATTTACTCAAATATAGATCCTACAAAAAATACTCAACAAAATAAAAAAAAAACGAAGTTGATTTCAAATAAATTTATTAAAATTTGACACTTCCAACTAAAATTTTTTTCACAATCTTAGAAATTGAAGTTATTTTCATCTTAATTTACTCAAATACACATCCTACAACAAAAATACTCTACAAAATCCAAAAAAATCGAAGTTGGTTTCAAATAAATTTATTAAAAATTGACACTTCCAACTAAAATTTTTTTCACAATCCTAAAAATTGAAGTTGTTTTCATCTAACTTTACTCAAATATACATCCTACAACAAAAATACTCGACAAAATCCAAAAAAATCGAAGTTTATTTCAAATAAATTTATTAAAATTTGACACTTCCAACTAAAATATTTTTCACAATCTTAGAAATTGAAGTTATTTTCATCTAAATTTACTCAAATATACATCCTACACCAAAAATACTCCACAAAATCCAAAAAAATCGGAGTTGGTTTCAAATAAATTTATTAAAATTTGACACTTCCAACTAAAATTTTATTCACAATCCAAAAAATGGTCGTTATTTTCATCTAAATTTACTCAAATATACATCCTACAACAAAAATACTCGACAAAATCCAAAAAAATCGGAGTTGATTTCAAATAAATTTATTAAAATTTGACACTTCCAACTAAAATTTTTTTCACAATCCAAAAAATTGAAGTTATTTTCATCTAACTTTACTCAAATATACATCCTACAACAAAAATACTCGACAAAATCCAAAAAAATCGAAGTTGATTTCAAATAAATTTATTAAAATTTGACACTTCCAACTAAAATATTTTTCACAATCCAAAAAATGGTCGTTATTTTCATCTAAATTTACTCAAATATACATCCTACACCAAAAATACTCGACAAAATCCAAAAAAATCGAAGTTGGTTTCAAATAAATTTATTAAAATTTGACGCTTCCAACTAAAATTTTTTTCACAATCCTAGAAATTGAAGTTATTTTCATCTAAATTTACTCAAATATACATCCTACACCAAAAATACTCGACAAAATCCAAAAAAATCGAAGTTGGTTTCAAATAAATTTATTAAAATTTGACACTTCCAACTAAAATTTTTTTCACAATCCTAGAAATTGAAGTTATTTTCATCTAAATTTACTCAAATATACATCCTACACCAAAAATACTCGACAAAATCCAAAAAAATCGAAGTTGGTTTCAAATAAATTTATTAAAATTTGACACTTCCAACTAAAATTTTTTTCACATTCCTAAAAATTGAAGTTATGTTCATCTAAATTTACTCAAATATAGATCCTACAAAAAATACTCAACAAAATAAAAAAAAAACGAAGTTGATTTCAAATAAATTTATTAAAATTTGACACTTCCAACTAAAATTTTTTTCACAATCTTAGAAATTGAAGTTATTTTCATCTGAATTTACTCAAATACACATCCTACAACAAAAATACTCTACAAAATCCAAAAAAATCGAAGTTGGTTTCAAATAAATTTATTAAAAATTGACACTTCCAACTAAAATTTTTTTCACAATCCTAAAAATTGAAGTTGTTTTCATCTAACTTTACTCAAATATACATCCTACAACAAAAATACTCGACAAAATCCAAAAAAATCGAAGTTTATTTCAAATAAATTTACTAAAATTTGACACTTCCAACTAAAATTTTTTTCACAATCCTAAAAATTGAAGTTGTTACATCTAAATTTACTCAAATATAGATCCTACAAAAAAATACTCAACAAAATCCAAAAAAATCGGAGTTGATTTCAAATAAATTTATTAAAATTTGACACTTCCAACTAAAATTTTTTTCACAATCCTAAAAATTGAAGTTGTTACATCTAAATTTACTCAAATATAGATCCTACAAAAAAATACTCAACAAAATCCAAAAAAATCGGAGTTGATTTCAAATAAATTTATTAAAATTTGACACTTGCAACTAAAATTTTTTTCACAATCCTAAAAATTGAAGTTATTTTCATCTAACTTTACTCAAATATACATCCTACAACAAAAATACTCGACAAAATCCAAAAAAATCGAAGTTGATTTCAAATAAATTTATTAAAATTTGACACTTCCAACTAAAATATTTTTCACAATCCAAAAAATGGTCGTTATTTTCATCTAAATTTACTCAAATATACATCCTACAACAAAAATACTCGACAAAATCCAAAAAAATCGAAGTTGGTTCAAATAAATTTATTAAAATTTGACATATCCAACTAAAATTTTTTTCACAATCCTAGAAATTGAAGTTATTTTCATCTAAATTTACTCAAATATAGATCCTACCAAAAAATACTCAACAAAATCCAAAAAAATCGAAGTTGATTTCAAATAAATTTATTAAAATTTGACACTTCCAACTAAAATTTTTTTCACAATCCAAAAAATTGAAGTTATTTTCATCTAAATTTACTCAATTGTAGATCCTACAACAAAAATACTCGACAAAATCCAAAAAAATCGAAGTTGATTTCAAATAAATTTATTAAAATTTGACACTTCCAACTAAATTTTTTTCACAATCCTAGAAATTGAAGTTATTTTCATCTAAATTTACTCAAATATAGATCCTACTAAAAAATACTCAACAAAATAAAAAAAAATCGAAGTTGGTTTCAAATAAATTTATTAAAATTTGACACTTCCAACTAAAATTTTTTTCAAAATCCTAGAAATTGAAGTTATTTTCATCTAAATTTACTCAAATATACATCCTACACCAAAAATACTCGACAAAATCCAAAAAAATCGAAGTTGGTTTCAAATAAATTTATTAAAATTTGACGCTTCCAACTAAAAATTTTTTCACAATCCTAGAAATTGAAGTTATTTTCATCTAAATTTACTCAAATATACATCCTACACCAAAAATACTCCACAAAATACAAAAAAATCGAAGTTGGTTTCAAATAAATTTATTAAAATTTGACACTTCCAACTAAAATTTTTTTCACAATCCTAGAAATTGAAGTTATTTTCATCTAAATTTACTCAAATATACATCCTACACCAAAAATACTCCACAAAATACAAAAAAATCGAAGTTGGTTTCAAATAAATTTATTAAAATTTGACACTTCCAACTAAAATTTTTTTCACAATCCTAGAAATTGAAGTTATTTTCATCTAAATTTACTCAAATATACATCCTACACCAAAAATACTCGACAAAATCCAAAAAAATCGAAGTTGGTTTCAAATAAATTTATTAAAATTTGACGCTTCCAACTAAAATTTTTTTCACAATCCTAGAAATTGAAGTTATTTTCATCTAAATTTACTCAAATATACATCCTACACCAAAAATACTCCACAAAATACAAAAAAATCGAAGTTGGTTTCAAATAAATTTATTAAAATTTGACACTTCCAACTAAAATTTTTTTCACAATCCTAGAAATTGAAGTTATTTTCATCTAAATTTACTCAAATATACATCCTACACCAAAAATACTCGACAAAATCCAAAAAAATCGAAGTTGGTTTCAAATAAATTTATTAAAATTTGACACTTCCAACTAAAATTTTTTTCACATTCCTAAAAATTGAAGTTATGTTCATCTAAATTTACTCAAATATAGATCCTACAAAAAATACTCAACAAAATAAAAAAAAAACGAAGTTGATTTCAAATAAATTTATTAAAATTTGACACTTCCAACTAAAATTTTTTTCACAATCTTAGAAATTGAAGTTATTTTCATCTTAATTTACTCAAATACACATCCTACAACAAAAATACTCTACAAAATCCAAAAAAATCGAAGTTGGTTTCAAATAAATTTATTAAAAATTGACACTTCCAACTAAAATTTTTTTCACAATCCTAAAAATTGAAGTTGTTTTCATCTAACTTTACTCAAATATACATCCTACAACAAAAATACTCGACAAAATCCAAAAAAATCGAAGTTTATTTCAAATAAATTTATTAAAATTTGACACTTCCAACTAAAATATTTTTCACAATCCAAAAAATGGTCGTTATTTTCATCTAAATTTACTCAAATATACATCCTACACAAAAAATACTCGACAAAATCCAAAAAAATCGAAGTTGGTTTCAAATAAATTTATTAAAATTTGACGCTTCCAACTAAAATTTTTTTCACAATCCTAGAAATTGAAGTTATTTTCATCTAAATTTACTCAAATATACATCCTACACCAAAAATACTCCACAAAATACAAAAAAATCGAAGTTGGTTTCAAATAAATTTATTAAAATTTGACACTTCCAACTAAAATTTTTTTCACAATCCTAGAAATTGAAGTTATTTTCATCTAAATTTACTCAAATATACATCCTACACCAAAAATACTCGACAAAATCCAAAAAAATCGAAGTTGGTTTCAAATAAATTTATTAAAATTTGACACTTCCAACTAAAATTTTTTTCACATTCCTAAAAATTGAAGTTATGTTCATCTAAATTTGCTCAAATATAGATCCTACAAAAAATACTCAACAAAATAAAAAAAAAACGAAGTTGATTTCAAATAAATTTATTAAAATTTGACACTTCCAACTAAAAATTTTTTCACAATCCAATAAATTTTCGTTATTTTCATCTAAATTTACTCAAATATAGATCCTACAACAAAAATACTCAACAAAATCCAAAAAAATCGAAGTTGATTTCAAATAAATTTATTAAAATTTGACAGTTCCAACTAAAATTTTTTTCACAATCTTAGAAATTGAAGTTATTTTCATCTTAATTTACTCAAATACACATCCTACAACAAAAATACTCTACAAAATCCAAAAAAATCGAAGTTGGTTTCAAATAAATTTATTAAAAATTGACACTTCCAACTAAAATTTTTTTCACAATCCTAAAAATTGAAGTTGTTTTCATCTAACTTTACTCAAATATACATCCTACAACAAAAATACTCGACAAAATCCAAAAAAATCGAAGTTTATTTCAAATAAATTTATTAAAATTTGACACTTCCAACTAAAATATTTTTCACAATCCAAAAAATGGTCGTTATTTTCATCTAAATTTACTCAAATATACATCCTACACCAAAAATACTCGACAAAATCCAAAAAAATCGATGTTGGTTTCAAATAAATTTATTAAAATTTGACACTTCCAACTAAAATATTTTTCACAATCCAAAAAATGGTCGTTATTTTCATCTAAATTTACTCAAATATACATCCTACACCAAAAATACTCGACAAAATCCAAAAAAATCGAAGTTGGTTTCAAATAAATTTATTAAAATTTGACGCTTCCAACTAAAATTTTATTCACAATCCAAAAAATGGTCGTTATTTTCATCTAAATTTACTCAAATATACATCCTACAACAAAAATACTCGACAAAATCCAAAAAAATCGAAGTTGGTTTCAAATTAATTTATTAAATTTGACGCTTCCAACTAAAATTTTTTTCACAATCCTAGAAATTGAAGTTATTTTCATCTAAATTTACTCAAATATACATCCTACACCAAAAATACTCGACAAAATCCAAAAAAATCGAAGTTGGTTTCAAATAAATTTATTAAAATTTGACACTTCCAACTAAAATTTTTTTCACAATCCTAAAAATTGAAGTTGTTTCATCTAAATTTACTCAAATATAGATCCTACAAAAAAATACTCAACAAAATCCAAAAAAATCGGAGTTGATTTCAAATAAATTTATTAAAATTTGACACTTGCAACTAAAATTTTTTTCACAATCCTAAAAATTGAAGTTATTTTCATCTAACTTTACTCAAATATACATCCTGCAACAAAAATACTCGACAAAATCCAAAAAAATCGAAGTTGATTTCAAATAAATTTATTAAAATTTGACACTTCCAACTAAAATATTTTTCACAATCCAAAAAATGGTCGTTATTTTCATCTAAATTTACTCAAATATACATCCTACACCAAAAATACTCGACAAAATCCAAAAAAATCGAAGTTGGTTTCAAATAAATTTATTAAAATTTGACGCTTCCAACTAAAAATTTTTTCACAATCCTAGAAATTGAAGTTATTTTCATCTAAATTTACTCAAATATACATCCTACACCAAAAATACTCCACAAAATACAAAAAAATCGAAGTTGGTTTCAAATAAATTTATTAAAATTTGACACTTCCAACTAAAATTTTTTTCACAATCCTAGAAATTGAAGTTATTTTCATCTAAATTTACTCAAATATACATCCTACACCAAAAATACTCGACAAAATCCAAAAAAATCGAAGTTGGTTTCAAATAAATTTATTAAAATTTGACACTTCCAACTAAAATTTTTTTCACATTCCTAAAAATTGAAGTTATGTTCATCTAAATTTACTCAAATATAGATCCTACAAAAAATACTCAACAAAATAAAAAAAAAACGAAGTTGATTTCAAATAAATTTATTAAAATTTGACACTTCCAACTAAAATTTTTTTCACAATCTTAGAAATTGAAGTTATTTTCATCTAAATTTACTCAAATATACATCCTACACCAAAAATACTCCACAAAATCCAAAAAAATCGGAGTTGATTTCAAATAAATTTATTAAAATTTGACACTTCCAACTAAAATTTTTTTCACAATCCTAGAAATTGAAGTTATTTTCATCTAAATTTACTCAAATATACATCCTACACCAAAAATACTCCACAAAATACAAAAAAATGGAAGTTGATTTCAAATAAATTTATTAAAATTTGACACTTCCAACTAAATTTTTTTTCACAATCCTAAAAATTGAAGTTGTTACATCTAAATTTACTCAAATATAGATCCTACAAAAAAATACTCAACAAAATCAAAAAAAATCGGAGATGATTTCAAAGAAATTTATTAAAATTTGACACTAGCAACTAAAATTTTTTTCACAATCCTAAAAATTGAAGTTATTTTCATCTAACTTTACTCAAATATACATCCTACAACAAAAATACTCGACAAAATCCAAAAAAATCGAAGCTGATTTCAAATAAATTTATTAAAATTTGACACTTCCAACTAAAATTTTCTTCACAATCCAAAAAATGGTCGTTATTTTCATCTAAATTTACTCAAATATACATCCTACAACAAAAATACTCGACAAAATCCAAAAAAATCGAAGTTGGTTCAAATAAATTTATTAAAATTTGACATATCCAACTAAAATTTTTTTCACAATCCTAGAAATTGAAGTTATTTTCATCTAAATTTACTCAAATATAGATCCTACCAAAAAATACTCAACAAAATCCAAAAAAATCGAAGTTGATTTCAAATAAATTTATTAAAATTTGACACTTCCAACTAAAATTTTTTTCACAATCCAAAAAATTGAAGTTATTTTCATCTAAATTTACTCAATTGTAGATCCTACAACAAAAATACTCGACAAAATCCAAAAAAATCGAAGTTGATTTCAAATAAATTTATTAAAATTTGACACTTCCAACTAAATTTTTTTCACAATCCTAAAAATTGAAGTTGTTACATCTAAATTTACTCAAATATAGATCCTACAAAAAAATACTCAACAAAATCCCAAAAAAATCGGAGTTGATTTCAAATAAATTTATTAAAATTTGACACTAGCAACTAAAATTTTTTTCACAATCCTAAAAATTGAAGTTATTTTCATCTAACTTTACTCAAATATACATCCTACAACAAAAATACTCGACAAAATCCAAAAAAATCGGAGTTGATTTCAAATAAATTTATTAAAATTTGACACTTCCAACTAAAATATTTTTCACAATCCAAAAAATGGTCGTTATTTTCATCTAAATTTACTCAAATATACATCCTACACCAAAAATACTCGACAAAATCCAAAAAAATCGATGTTGGTTTCAAATAAATTTATTAAAATTTGACGCTTCCAACTAAAATTTTTTTCACAATCCTAGAAATTGAAGTTATTTTCATCTAAATTTACTCAAATATACATCCTACATCAAAAATACTCGACAAAATCCAAAAAAATCGGAGTTGATTTCAAATAAATTTATTAAAATTTGACACTTCCAACTAAATTTTTTTTCACAATCCAAAAAATTGAAGTTATTTTCATCTAAATTTACTCAATTGTAGATCCTACAACAAAAATACTCGACAAAATCCAAAAAAATCGAAGTTGATTTCAAATAAATTTATTAAAATTTGACACTTCCAACTAAAATTTTTTTCACAATCCTAAAAATTGAAGTTGTTACATCTAAATTTACTCAAATATAGATCCTACAAAAAAATACTCAACAAAATCCAAAAAAATCGGAGTTGATTTCAAATAAATTTATTAAAATTTGACACTTGCAACTAAAATTTTTTTCACAATCCTAAAAATTGAAGTTATTTTCATCTAACTTTACTCAAATATACATCCTACAACAAAAATACTCGACAAAATCCAAAAAAATCGAAGTTGATTTCAAATAAATTTATTAAAATTTGACACTTCCAACTAAAATATTTTTCACAATCCAAAAAATGGTCGTTATTTTCATCTAAATTTACTCAAATATACATCCTACACCAAAAATACTCGACAAAATAAAAAAAAATCGAAGTTGGTTTCAAATAAATTTATTAAAATTTGACGCTTCCAACTAAAATTTTTTTCACAATCCTAGAAATTGAAGTTATTTTCATCTAAATTTACTCAAATATACATCCTACACCAAAAATACTCGACAAAATCCAAAAAAATCGAAGTTGGTTTCAAATAAATTTATTAAAATTTGACACTTCCAACTAAAATTTTTTTCACAATCCTAGAAATTGAAGTTATTTTCATCTAAATTTACTCAAATATACATCCTACACCAAAAATACTCGACAAAATCCAAAAAAATCGAAGTTGGTTTCAAATAAATTTATTAAAATTTGACACTTCCAACTAAAATTTTTTTCACATTCCTAAAAATTGAAGTTATGTTCATCTAAATTTACTCAAATATAGATCCTACAAAAAATACTCAACAAAATCAAAAAAAAACGAAGTTGATTTCAAATAAATTTATTAAAATTTGACACTTCCAACTAAAAATTTTTTCACAATCCAATAAATTTTCGTTATTTTCATCTAAATTTACTCAAATATAGATCCTACAACAAAAATACTCAACAAAATCCAAAAAAATCGAAGTTGATTTCAAATAAATTTATTAAAATTTGACAGTTCCAACTAAAATTTTTTTCACAATCCTAAAAATTGAAGTTGTTTTCATCTAACTTTACTCAAATATACATCCTACAACAAAAATACTCGACAAAATCCAAAAAAATCGAAGTTTATTTCAAATAAATTTATTAAAATTTGACACTTCCAACTAAAATATTTTTCACAATCCAAAAAATGGTCGTTATTTTCATCTAAATTTACTCAAATATACATCCTACACCAAAAATACTCGACAAAATCCAAAAAAATCGATGTTGGTTTCAAATAAATTTATTAAAATTTGACACTTCCAACTAAAATATTTTTCACAATCCAAAAAATGGTCGTTATTTTCATCTAAATTTACTCAAATATACATCCTACACCAAAAATACTCGACAAAATCCAAAAAAATCGAAGTTGGTTTCAAATAAATTTATTAAAATCGGACGCTTCCAACTAAAATTTTATTCACAATCCAAAAAATGGTCGTTATTTTCATCTAAATTTACTCAAATATACATCCTACAACAAAAATACTCGACAAAATCCAAAAAAATCGGAGTTGATTTCAAATAAATTTATTAAAATTTGACACTTCCAACTAAAATTTTTTTCACAATCCAAAAAATGGTCGTTATTTTCATCTAAATTTACTCAAATATACATCCTACACCAAAAATACTCGACAAAATCCAAAAAAATCGAAGTTTGTTTCAAATAAATTTATTAAAATTTGACGCTTCCAACTAAAATTTTTTTCACAATCCTAGAAATTGAAGTTATTTTCATCTAAATTTACTCAAATATACATCCTACACCAAAAATACTCGACAAAATCCAAAAAAATCGAAGTTGGTTTCAAATAAATTTATTAAAATTTGACACTTCCAACTAAAATTTTTTTCACAATCCTAGAAATTGAAGTTATTTTCATCTAAATTTACTCAAATATACATCCTACACCAAGAATACTCCACAAAATACAAAAAAATCGAAGTTGGTTTCAAATAAATTTATTAAAATTTGACACTTCCAACTAAAATTTTTTTCACAATCCTAGAAATTGAAGTTATTTTCATCTAAATTTACTCAAATATACATCCTACACCAAAAATACTCGACAAAATCCAAAAAAATCGAAGTTGGATTCAAATAAATTTATTAAAATTTGACACTTCCAACTAAAATTTTTTTCACATTCCTAAAAATTGAAGTTATGTTCATCTAAATTTACTCAAATATAGATCCTACAAAAAATACTCAACAAAATCCAAAAAACACGAAGTTGATTTCAAATAAATTTATTAAAATTTGACACTTCCAACTAAAAATTTTTTCACAATCCAATAAATTTTCGTTATTTTCATCTAAATTTACTCAAATATAGATCCTACAACAAAAATACTCAACAAAATCCAAAAAAATCGAAGTTGATTTCAAATAAATTTATTAAAATTTGACAGTTCCAACTAAAATTTTTTTCACAATCTTAGAAATTGAAGTTATTTTCATCTTAATTTACTCAAATACACATCCTACAACAAAAATACTCTACAAAATCCAAAAAAATCGAAGTTGGTTTCAAATAAATTTATTAAAAATTGACACTTCCAACTAAAATTTTTTTCACAATCCTAAAAATTGAAGTTGTTTTCATCTAACTTTACTCAAATATACATCCTACAACAAAAATACTCGACAAAATCCAAAAAAATCGAAGTTTATTTCAAATAAATTTATTAAAATTTGACACTTCCAACTAAAATATTTTTCACAATCCAAAAAATGGTCGTTATTTTCATCTAAATTTACTCAAATATACATCCTACACCAAAAATACTCGACAAAATCCAAAAAAATCGATGTTGGTTTCAAATAAATTTATTAAAATTTGACACTTCCAACTAAAATATTTTTCACAATCCAAAAAATGGTCGTTATTTTCATCTAAATTTACTCAAATATACATCCTACACCAAAAATACTCGACAAAATCCAAAAAAATCGAAGTTGGTTTCAAATAAATTTATTAAAATTTGACGCTTCCAACTAAAATTTTATTCACAATCCAAAAAATGGTCGTTATTTTCATCTAAATTTACTCAAATATACATCCTACAACAAAAATACTCGACAAAATCCAAAAAAATCGGAGTTGATTTCAAATAAATTTATTAAAATTTGACAGTTCCAACTAAAATTTTTTTCACAATCTTAGAAATTGAAGTTATTTTCATCTTAATTTACTCAAATACACATCCTACAACAAAAATACTCTACAAAATCCAAAAAAATCGAAGTTGGTTTCAAATAAATTTATTAAAAATTGACACTTCCAACTAAAATTTTTTTCACAATCCTAAAAATTGAAGTTGTTTTCATCTAACTTTACTCAAATATACATCCTACAACAAAAATACTCGACAAAATCCAAAAAAATCGAAGTTTATTTCAAATAAATTTATTAAAATTTGACACTTCCAACTAAAATATTTTTCACAATCCAAAAAATGGTCGTTATTTTCATCTAAATTTACTCAAATATACATCCTACACCAAAAATACTCGACAAAATCCAAAAAAATCGATGTTGGTTTCAAATAAATTTATTAAAATTTGACACTTCCAACTAAAATATTTTTCACAATCCAAAAAATGGTCGTTATTTTCATCTAAATTTACTCAAATATACATCCTACACCAAAAATACTCGACAAAATCCCAAAAAATCGAAGTTGGTTTCAAATAAATTTATTAAAATTTGACGCTTCCAACTAAAATTTTATTCACAATCCAAAAAATGGTCGTTATTTTCATCTAAATTTACTCAAATATACATCCTACACCAAAAATACTCCACAAAATCCAAAAAAATCGGAGTTGGTTTCAAATAAATTTATTAAAATTTGACGCTTCCAACTAAAATTTTTTTCACAATCCTAGAAATTGAAGTTATTTTCATCTAAATTTACTCAAATATACATCCTACACCAAAAATACTCGACAAAATCCAAAAAAATCGAAGTTGGTTTCAAATAAATTTATTAAAATTTGACACTTCCAACTAAAATTTTTTTCACAATCCTAGAAATTGAAGTTATTTTCATCTAAATTTACTCAAATATACATCCTACACCAAGAATACTCCACAAAATACAAAAAAATCGAAGTTGGTTTCAAATAAATTTATTAAAATTTGACACTTCCAACTAAAATTTTTTTCACAATCCTAGAAATTGAAGTTATTTTCATCTAAATTTACTCAAATATACATCCTACACCAAAAATACTCGACAAAATCCAAAAAAATCGAAGTTGGTTTCAAATAAATTTATTAAAATTTGACACTTCCAACTAAAATTTTTTTCACATTCCTAAAAATTGAAGTTATGTTCATCTAAATTTACTCAAATATAGATCCTACAAAAAATACTCAACAAAATCCAAAAAACACGAAGTTGATTTCAAATAAATTTATTAAAATTTGACACTTCCAACTAAAAATTTTTTCACAATCCAATAAATTTTCGTTATTTTCATCTAAATTTACTCAAATATAGATCCTACAACAAAAATACTCAACAAAATCCAAAAAAATCGAAGTTGATTTCAAATAAATTTATTAAAATTTGACAGTTCCAACTAAAATTTTTTTCACAATCTTAGAAATTGAAGTTATTTTCATCTTAATTTACTCAAATACACATCCTACAACAAAAATACTCTACAAAATCCAAAAAAATCGAAGTTGGTTTCAAATAAATTTATTAAAAATTGACACTTCCAACTAAAATTTTTTTCACAATCCTAAAAATTGAAGTTGTTTTCATCTAACTTTACTCAAATATACATCCTACAACAAAAATACTCGACAAAATCCAAAAAAATCGAAGTTTATTTCAAATAAATTTATTAAAATTTGACACTTCCAACTAAAATATTTTTCACAATCCAAAAAATGGTCGTTATTTTCATCTAAATTTACTCAAATATACATCCTACACCAAAAATACTCGACAAAATCCAAAAAAATCGATGTTGGTTTCAAATAAATTTATTAAAATTTGACACTTCCAACTAAAATATTTTTCACAATCCAAAAAATGGTCGTTATTTTCATCTAAATTTACTCAAATATACATCCTACACCAAAAATACTCGACAAAATCCAAAAAAATCGAAGTTGGTTTCAAATAAATTTATTAAAATTTGACGCTTCCAACTAAAATTTTATTCACAATCCAAAAAATGGTCGTTATTTTCATCTAAATTTACTCAAATATACATCCTACAACAAAAATACTCGACAAAATCCAAAAAAATCGGAGTTGATTTCAAATAAATTTATTAAAATTTGACAGTTCCAACTAAAATTTTTTTCACAATCTTAGAAATTGAAGTTATTTTCATCTTAATTTACTCAAATACACATCCTACAACAAAAATACTCTACAAAATCCAAAAAAATCGAAGTTGGTTTCAAATAAATTTATTAAAAATTGACACTTCCAACTAAAATTTTTTTCACAATCCTAAAAATTGAAGTTGTTTTCATCTAACTTTACTCAAATATACATCCTACAACAAAAATACTCGACAAAATCCAAAAAAATCGAAGTTTATTTCAAATAAATTTATTAAAATTTGACACTTCCAACTAAAATATTTTTCACAATCCAAAAAATGGTCGTTATTTTCATCTAAATTTACTCAAATATACATCCTACACCAAAAATACTCGACAAAATCCAAAAAAATCGATGTTGGTTTCAAATAAATTTATTAAAATTTGACACTTCCAACTAAAATATTTTTCACAATCCAAAAAATGGTCGTTATTTTCATCTAAATTTACTCAAATATACATCCTACACCAAAAATACTCGACAAAATCCAAAAAAATCGAAGTTGGTTTCAAATAAATTTATTAAAATTTGACGCTTCCAACTAAAATTTTATTCACAATCCAAAAAATGGTCGTTATTTTCATCTAAATTTACTCAAATATACATCCTACACCAAAAATACTCCACAAAATCCAAAAAAATCGGAGTTGGTTTCAAATAAATTTATTAAAATTTGACGCTTCCAACTAAAATTTTTTTCACAATCCTAGAAATTGAAGTTATTTTCATCTAAATTTACTCAAATATACATCCTACACCAAAAATACTCCACAAAATACAAAAAAATCGAAGTTGGTTTCAAATAAATTTATTAAAATTTGACACTTCCAACTAAAATTTTTTTCACAATCCTAGAAATTGAAGTTATTTTCATCTAAATTTACTCAAATATACATCCTACACCAAAAATACTCGACAAAATCCAAAAAAATCGATGTTGGTTTCAAATAAATTTATTAAAATTTGACACTTCCAACTAAAATATTTTTCACAATCCAAAAAATGGTCGTTATTTTCATCTAAATTTACTCAAATATACATCCTACACCAAAAATACTCGACAAAATCCAAAAAAATCGAAGTTGGTTTCAAATAAATTTATTAAAATTTGACGCTTCCAACTAAAATTTTATTCACAATCCAAAAAATGGTCGTTATTTTCATCTAAATTTACTCAAATATACATCCTACACCAAAAATACTCCACAAAATCCAAAAAAATCGGAGTTGGTTTCAAATAAATTTATTAAAATTTGACGCTTCCAACTAAAATTTTTTTCACAATCCTAGAAATTGAAGTTATTTTCATCTAAATTTACTCAAATATACATCCTACACCAAAAATACTCCACAAAATACAAAAAAATCGAAGTTGGTTTCAAATAAATTTATTAAAATTTGACACTTCCAACTAAAATTTTTTTCACAATCCTAGAAATTGAAGTTATTTTCATCTAAATTTACTCAAATATACATCCTACACCAAAAATACTCGACAAAATCCAAAAAAATCGAAGTTGGTTTCAAATAAATTTATTAAAATTTGACACTTCCAACTAAAATTTTTTTCACATTCCTAAAAATTGAAGTTATGTTCATCTAAATTTACTCAAATATAGATCCTACAAAAAATACTCAACAAAATAAAAAAAAAACGAAGTTGATTTCAAATAAATTTATTAAAATTTGACACTTCCAACTAAAATTTTTTTCACAATCTTAGAAATTGAAGTTATTTTCATCTTAATTTACTCAAATACACATCCTACAACAAAAATACTCTACAAAATCCAAAAAAATCGAAGTTGGTTTCAAATAAATTTATTAAAAATTGACACTTCCAACTAAAATTTTTTTCACAATCCTAAAAATTGAAGTTGTTTTCATCTAACTTTACTCAAATATACATCCTACAACAAAAATACTCGACAAAATCCAAAAAAATCGAAGTTTATTTCAAATAAATTTATTAAAATTTGACACTTCCAACTAAAATATTTTTCACAATCCAAAAAATGGTCGTTATTTTCATCTAAATTTACTCAAATATACATCCTACACAAAAAATACTCGACAAAATCCAAAAAAATCGAAGTTGGTTTCAAATAAATTTATTAAAATTTGACGCTTCCAACTAAAATTTTTTTCACAATCCTAGAAATTGAAGTTATTTTCATCTAAATTTACTCAAATATACATCCTACACCAAAAATACTCCACAAAATACAAAAAAATCGAAGTTGGTTTCAAATAAATTTATTAAAATTTGACACTTCCAACTAAAATTTTTTTCACAATCCTAGAAATTGAAGTTATTTTCATCTAAATTTACTCAAATATACATCCTACACCAAAAATACTCGACAAAATCCAAAAAAATCGAAGTTGGTTTCAAATAAATTTATTAAAATTTGACACTTCCAACTAAAATTTTTTTCACATTCCTAAAAATTGAAGTTATGTTCATCTAAATTTGCTCAAATATAGATCCTACAAAAAATACTCAACAAAATAAAAAAAAAACGAAGTTGATTTCAAATAAATTTATTAAAATTTGACACTTCCAACTAAAAATTTTTTCACAATCCAATAAATTTTCGTTATTTTCATCTAAATTTACTCAAATATAGATCCTACAACAAAAATACTCAACAAAATCCAAAAAAATCGAAGTTGATTTCAAATAAATTTATTAAAATTTGACAGTTCCAACTAAAATTTTTTTCACAATCTTAGAAATTGAAGTTATTTTCATCTTAATTTACTCAAATACACATCCTACAACAAAAATACTCTACAAAATCCAAAAAAATCGAAGTTGGTTTCAAATAAATTTATTAAAAATTGACACTTCCAACTAAAATTTTTT
This sequence comes from Andrena praecox, assembly GCA_963932275.1. Classification (NCBI taxonomy): domain Eukaryota; kingdom Metazoa; phylum Arthropoda; class Insecta; order Hymenoptera; family Andrenidae; genus Andrena; species Andrena praecox. Next base: position 2,508,107 of record CAWVQO010000413.1, on the reverse strand, counting down.
TCACAATCCTAAAAATTGAAGTTGTTTTCATCTAACTTTACTCAAATATACATCCTACAACAAAAATACTCGACAAAATCCAAAAAAATCGAAGTTTATTTCAAATAAATTTATTAAAATTTGACACTTCCAACTAAAATATTTTTCACAATCCAAAAAATGGTCGTTATTTTCATCTAAATTTACTCAAATATACATCCTACACCAAAAATACTCGATAAAATCCAAAAAAATCGATGTTGGTTTCAAATAAATTTATTAAAATTTGACACTTCCAACTAAAATATTTTTCACAATCCAAAAAATGGTCGTTATTTTCATCTAAATTTACTCAAATATACATCCTACACCAAAAATACTCGACAAAATCCAAAAAAATCGAAGTTGGTTTCAAATAAATTTATTAAAATTTGACGCTTCCAACTAAAATTTTATTCACAATCCAAAAAATGGTCGTTATTTTCATCTAAATTTACTCAAATATACATCCTACAACAAAAATACTCGACAAAATCAAAAAAAATCGGAGTTGATTTCAAATAAATTTATTAAAATTTGACACTTCCAACTAAAATTTTTTTCAAAATCCTAGAAATTGAAGTTATTTTCATCTAAATTTACTCAAATATACATCCTACACCAAAAATACTCGACAAAATCCAAAAAAATCGAAGTTGGTTTCAAATTAATTTATTAAATTTGACGCTTCCAACTAAAATTTTTTTCACAATCCTAGAAATTGAAGTTATTTTCATCTAAATTTACTCAAATATACATCCTACACCAAAAATACTCGACAAAATCCAAAAAAATCGAAGTTGGTTTCAAATAAATTTATTAAAATTTGACACTTCCAACTAAAATTTTTTTCACAATCCTAAAAATTGAAGTTGTTTCATCTAAATTTACTCAAATATAGATCCTACAAAAAAATACTCAACAAAATCCAAAAAAATCGGAGTTGATTTCAAATAAATTTATTAAAATTTGACACTTGCAACTAAAATTTTTTTCACAATCCTAAAAATTGAAGTTATTTTCATCTAACTTTACTCAAATATACATCCTGCAACAAAAATACTCGACAAAATCCAAAAAAATCGAAGTTGATTTCAAATAAATTTATTAAAATTTGACACTTCCAACTAAAATATTTTTCACAATCCAAAAAATGGTCGTTATTTTCATCTAAATTTACTCAAATATACATCCTACACCAAAAATACTCGACAAAATCCAAAAAAATCGAAGTTGGTTTCAAATAAATTTATTAAAATTTGACGCTTCCAACTAAAAATTTTTTCACAATCCTAGAAATTGAAGTTATTTTCATCTAAATTTACTCAAATATACATCCTACACCAAAAATACTCCACAAAATACAAAAAAATCGAAGTTGGTTTCAAATAAATTTATTAAAATTTGACACTTCCAACTAAAATTTTTTTCACAATCCTAGAAATTGAAGTTATTTTCATCTAAATTTACTCAAATATACATCCTACACCAAAAATACTCGACAAAATCCAAAAAAATCGAAGTTGGTTTCAAATAAATTTATTAAAATTTGACACTTCCAACTAAAATTTTTTTCACATTCCTAAAAATTGAAGTTATGTTCATCTAAATTTACTCAAATATAGATCCTACAAAAAATACTCAACAAAATAAAAAAAAAACGAAGTTGATTTCAAATAAATTTATTAAAATTTGACACTTCCAACTAAAATTTTTTTCACAATCTTAGAAATTGAAGTTATTTTCATCTAAATTTACTCAAATATACATCCTACACCAAAAATACTCCACAAAATCCAAAAAAATCGGAGTTGATTTCAAATAAATTTATTAAAATTTGACACTTCCAACTAAAATTTTTTTCACAATCCTAGAAATTGAAGTTATTTTCATCTAAATTTACTCAAATATACATCCTACACCAAAAATACTCCACAAAATATAAAAAAATGGAAGTTGATTTCAAATAAATTTATTAAAATTTGACACTTCCAACTAAAATTTTTTTCACAATCCTAAAAATTGAAGTTGTTACATCTAAATTTACTCAAATATAGATCCTACAAAAAAATACTCAACAAAATCAAAAAAAATCGGAGATGATTTCAAAGAAATTTATTAAAATTTGACACTAGCAACTAAAATTTTTTTCACAATCCTAAAAATTGAAGTTATTTTCATCTAACTTTACTCAAATATACATCCTACAACAAAAATACTCGACAAAATCCAAAAAAATCGAAGCTGATTTCAAATAAATTTATTAAAATTTGACACTTCCAACTAAAATTTTCTTCACAATCCAAAAAATGGTCGTTATTTTCATCTAAATTTACTCAAATATACATCCTACAACAAAAATACTCGACAAAATCCAAAAAAATCGAAGTTGGTTCAAATAAATTTATTAAAATTTGACATATCCAACTAAAATTTTTTTCACAATCCTAGAAATTGAAGTTATTTTCATCTAAATTTACTCAAATATAGATCCTACCAAAAAATACTCAACAAAATCCAAAAAAATCGAAGTTGATTTCAAATAAATTTATTAAAATTTGACACTTCCAACTAAAATTTTTTTCACAATCCAAAAAATTGAAGTTATTTTCATCTAAATTTACTCAATTGTAGATCCTACAACAAAAATACTCGACAAAATCCAAAAAAATCGAAGTTGATTTCAAATAAATTTATTAAAATTTGACACTTCCAACTAAATTTTTTTCACAATCCTAAAAATTGAAGTTGTTACATCTAAATTTACTCAAATATAGATCCTACAAAAAAATACTCAACAAAATCCCAAAAAAATCGGAGTTGATTTCAAATAAATTTATTAAAATTTGACACTAGCAACTAAAATTTTTTTCACAATCCTAAAAATTGAAGTTATTTTCATCTAACTTTACTCAAATATACATCCTACAACAAAAATACTCGACAAAATCCAAAAAAATCGGAGTTGATTTCAAATAAATTTATTAAAATTTGACACTTCCAACTAAAATATTTTTCACAATCCAAAAAATGGTCGTTATTTTCATCTAAATTTACTCAAATATACATCCTACACCAAAAATACTCGACAAAATCCAAAAAAATCGATGTTGGTTTCAAATAAATTTATTAAAATTTGACGCTTCCAACTAAAATTTTTTTCACAATCCTAGAAATTGAAGTTATTTTCATCTAAATTTACTCAAATATACATCCTACATCAAAAATACTCGACAAAATCCAAAAAAATCGGAGTTGATTTCAAATAAATTTATTAAAATTTGACACTTCCAACTAAATTTTTTTTCACAATCCAAAAAATTGAAGTTATTTTCATCTAAATTTACTCAATTGTAGATCCTACAACAAAAATACTCGACAAAATCCAAAAAAATCGAAGTTGATTTCAAATAAATTTATTAAAATTTGACACTTCCAACTAAAATTTTTTTCACAATCCTAAAAATTGAAGTTGTTACATCTAAATTTACTCAAATATAGATCCTACAAAAAAATACTCAACAAAATCCAAAAAAATCGGAGTTGATTTCAAATAAATTTATTAAAATTTGACACTTGCAACTAAAATTTTTTTCACAATCCTAAAAATTGAAGTTATTTTCATCTAACTTTACTCAAATATACATCCTACAACAAAAATACTCGACAAAATCCAAAAAAATCGAAGTTGATTTCAAATAAATTTATTAAAATTTGACACTTCCAACTAAAATATTTTTCACAATCCAAAAAATGGTCGTTATTTTCATCTAAATTTACTCAAATATACATCCTACACCAAAAATACTCGACAAAATAAAAAAAAATCGAAGTTGGTTTCAAATAAATTTATTAAAATTTGACGCTTCCAACTAAAATTTTTTTCACAATCCTAGAAATTGAAGTTATTTTCATCTAAATTTACTCAAATATACATCCTACACCAAAAATACTCGACAAAATCCAAAAAAATCGAAGTTGGTTTCAAATAAATTTATTAAAATTTGACACTTCCAACTAAAATTTTTTTCACAATCCTAGAAATTGAAGTTATTTTCATCTAAATTTACTCAAATATACATCCTACACCAAAAATACTCGACAAAATCCAAAAAAATCGAAGTTGGTTTCAAATAAATTTATTAAAATTTGACACTTCCAACTAAAATTTTTTTCACATTCCTAAAAATTGAAGTTATGTTCATCTAAATTTACTCAAATATAGATCCTACAAAAAATACTCAACAAAATCCAAAAAAAACGAAGTTGATTTCAAATAAATTTATTAAAATTTGACACTTCCAACTAAAATTTTTTTCACAATCTTAGAAATTGAAGTTATTTTCATCTAAATTTACTCAAATATACATCCTACACCAAAAATACTCCACAAAATCCAAAAAAATCGGAGTTGGTTTCAAATAAATTTATTAAAATTTGACACTTCCAACTAAAATTTTATTCACAATCCAAAAAATGGTCGTTATTTTCATCTAAATTTACTCAAATATACATCCTACAACAAAAATACTCGACAAAATCCAAAAAAATCGGAGTTGATTTCAAATAAATTTATTAAAATTTGACACTTCCAACTAAAATTTTTTTCACAATCCAAAAAATTGAAGTTATTTTCATCTAACTTTACTCAAATATACATCCTACAACAAAAATACTCGACAAAATCCAAAAAAATCGAAGTTGATTTCAAATAAATTTATTAAAATTTGACACTTCCAACTAAAATATTTTTCACAATCCACAAAAAGGTCGTTATTTTCATCTAAAATTACTCAAATATACATCCTACACCAAAAATACTCGACAAAATCCAAAAAAATCGAAGTTGGTTTCAAATAAATTTATTAAAATTTGACGCTTCCAACTAAAATTTTTTTCACAATCCTAGAAATTGAAGTTATTTTCATCTAAATTTACTCAAATATACATCCTACACCAAAAATACTCCACAAAATACAAAAAAATCGAAGTTGGTTTCAAATAAATTTATTAAAATTTGACACTTCCAACTAAAATTTTTTTCACAATCCTAGAAATTGAAGTTATTTTCATCTAAATTTACTCAAATATACATCCTACAACAAAAATACTCGACAAAATCCAAAAAAATCGAAGCTGATTTCAAATAAATTTATTAAAATTTGACACTTCCAACTAAAATTTTCTTCACAATCCAAAAAATGGTCGTTATTTTCATCTAAATTTACTCAAATATACATCCTACAACAAAAATACTCGACAAAATCCAAAAAAATCGAAGTTGGTTCAAATAAATTTATTAAAATTTGACATATCCAACTAAAATTTTTTTCACAATCCTAGAAATTGAAGTTATTTTCATCTAAATTTACTCAAATATAGATCCTACCAAAAAATACTCAACAAAATCCAAAAAAATCGAAGTTGATTTCAAATAAATTTATTAAAATTTGACACTTCCAACTAAAATTTTTTTCACAATCCAAAAAATTGAAGTTATTTTCATCTAAATTTACTCAATTGTAGATCCTACAACAAAAATACTCGACAAAATCCAAAAAAATCGAAGTTGATTTCAAATAAATTTATTAAAATTTGACACTTCCAACTAAATTTTTTTCACAATCCTAAAAATTGAAGTTGTTACATCTAAATTTACTCAAATATAGATCCTACAAAAAAATACTCAACAAAATCCAAAAAAATCGGAGTTGATTTCAAATAAATTTATTAAAATTTGACACTAGCAACTAAAATTTTTTTCACAATCCTAAAAATTGAAGTTATTTTCATCTAACTTTACTCAAATATACATCCTACAACAAAAATACTCGACAAAATCCAAAAAAATCGGAGTTGATTTCAAATAAATTTATTAAAATTTGACACTTCCAACTAAAATATTTTTCACAATCCAAAAAATGGTCGTTATTTTCATCTAAATTTACTCAAATATACATCCTACACCAAAAATACTCGACAAAATCCAAAAAAATCGATGTTGGTTTCAAATAAATTTATTAAAATTTGACGCTTCCAACTAAAATTTTTTTCACAATCCTAGAAATTGAAGTTATTTTCATCTACATTTACTCAAATATACATCCTACATCAAAAATACTCGACAAAATCCAAAAAAATCGGAGTTGATTTCAAATAAATTTATTAAAATTTGACACTTCCAACTAAATTTTTTTTCACAATCCAAAAAATTGAAGTTATTTTCATCTAAATTTACTCAATTGTAGATCCTACAACAAAAATACTCGACAAAATCCAAAAAAATCGAAGTTGATTTCAAATAAATTTATTAAAATTTGACACTTCCAACTAAAATTTTTTTCACAATCCTAAAAATTGAAGTTGTTACATCTAAATTTACTCAAATATAGATCCTACAAAAAAATACTCAACAAAATCCAAAAAAATCGGAGTTGATTTCAAATAAATTTATTAAAATTTGACACTTGCAACTAAAATTTTTTTCACAATCCTAAAAATTGAAGTTATTTTCATCTAACTTTACTCAAATATACATCCTACAACAAAAATACTCGACAAAATCCAAAAAAATCGAAGTTGATTTCAAATAAATTTATTAAAATTTGACACTTCCAACTAAAATATTTTTCACAATCCAAAAAATGGTCGTTATTTTCATCTAAATTTACTCAAATATACATCCTACAACAAAAATACTCGACAAAATCCAAAAAAATCGAAGTTGGTTCAAATAAATTTATTAAAATTTGACATATCCAACTAAAATTTTTTTCACAATCCTAGAAATTGAAGTTATTTTCATCTAAATTTACTCAAATATAGATCCTACCAAAAAATACTCAACAAAATCCAAAAAAATCGAAGTTGATTTCAAATAAATTTATTAAAATTTGACACTTCCAACTAAAATTTTTTTCACAATCCAAAAAATTGAAGTTATTTTCATCTAAATTTACTCAATTGTAGATCCTACAACAAAAATACTCGACAAAATCCAAAAAAATCGAAGTTGATTTCAAATAAATTTATTAAAATTTGACACTTCCAACTAAATTTTTTTCACAATCCTAGAAATTGAAGTTATTTTCATCTAAATTTACTCAAATATAGATCCTACTAAAAAATACTCAACAAAATAAAAAAAAATCGAAGTTGGTTTCAAATAAATTTATTAAAATTTGACACTTCCAACTAAAATTTTTTTCAAAATCCTAGAAATTGAAGTTATTTTCATCTAAATTTACTCAAATATACATCCTACACCAAAAATACTCGACAAAATCAAAAAAAATCGAAGTTGGTTTCAAATTAATTTATTAAATTTGACGCTTCCAACTAAAATTTTTTTCACAATCCTAGAAATTGAAGTTATTTTCATCTAAATTTACTCAAATATACATCCTACACCAAAAATACTCGACAAAATCCAAAAAAATCGAAGTTGGTTTCAAATAAATTTATTAAAATTTGACACTTCCAACTAAAATTTTTTTCACAATCCTAAAAATTGAAGTTGTTTCATCTAAATTTACTCAAATATAGATCCTACAAAAAAATACTCAACAAAATCCAAAAAAATCGGAGTTGATTTCAAATAAATTTATTAAAATTTGACACTTGCAACTAAAATTTTTTTCACAATCCTAAAAATTGAAGTTATTTTCATCTAACTTTACTCAAATATACATCCTACAACAAAAATACTCGACAAAATCCAAAAAAATCGAAGTTGATTTCAAATAAATTTATTAAAATTTGACACTTCCAACTAAAATATTTTTCACAATCCAAAAAATGGTCGTTATTTTCATCTAAATTTACTCAAATATACATCCTACACCAAAAATACTCGACAAAATCCAAAAAAATCGAAGTTGGTTTCAAATAAATTTATTAAAATTTGACGCTTCCAACTAAAAATTTTTTCACAATCCTAGAAATTGAAGTTATTTTCATCTAAATTTACTCAAATATACATCCTACACCAAAAATACTCCACAAAATACAAAAAAATCGAAGTTGGTTTCAAATAAATTTATTAAAATTTGACACTTCCAACTAAAATTTTTTTCACAATCCTAGAAATTGAAGTTATTTTCATCTAAATTTACTCAAATATACATCCTACACCAAAAATACTCGACAAAATCCAAAAAAATCGAAGTTGGTTTCAAATAAATTTATTAAAATTTGACACTTCCAACTAAAATTTTTTTCACATTCCTAAAAATTGAAGTTATGTTCATCTAAATTTACTCAAATATAGATCCTACAAAAAATACTCAACAAAATAAAAAAAAAACGAAGTTGATTTCAAATAAATTTATTAAAATTTGACACTTCCAACTAAAATTTTTTTCACAATCTTAGAAATTGAAGTTATTTTCATCTAAATTTACTCAAATATACATCCTACACCAAAAATACTCCACAAAATCCAAAAAAATCGGAGTTGATTTCAAATAAATTTATTAAAATTTGACACTTCCAACTAAAATTTTTTTCACAATCCTAGAAATTGAAGTTATTTTCATCTAACTTTACTCAAATATACATCCTACAACAAAAATACTCGACAAAATCCAAAAAAATCGAAGCTGATTTCAAATAAATTTATTAAAATTTGACACTTCCAACTAAAATTTTCTTCACAATCCAAAAAATGGTCGTTATTTTCATCTAAATTTACTCAAATATACATCCTACACCAAAAATACTCGACAAAATCCAAAAAAATCGAAGTTGGTTTCAAATAAATTTATTAAAATTTGACGCTTCCAACTAAAAATTTTTTCACAATCCTAGAAATTGAAGTTATTTTCATCTAAATTTACTCAAATATACATCCTACATCAAAAATACTCGACAAAATCCAAAAAAATCGGAGTTGATTTCAAATAAATTTATTAAAATTTGACACTTCCAACTAAATTTTTTTTCACAATCCAAAAAATTGAAGTTATTTTCATCTAAATTTACTCAATTGTAGATCCTACAACAAAAATACTCGACAAAATCCAAAAAAATCGAAGTTGATTTCAAATAAATTTATTAAAATTTGACACTTCCAACTAAAATTTTTTTCACAATCCTAAAAATTGAAGTTGTTACATCTAAATTTACTCAAATATAGATCCTACAAAAAAATACTCAACAAAATCCAAAAAAATCGGAGTTGATTTCAAATAAATTTATTAAAATTTGACACTTGCAACTAAAATTTTTTTCACAATCTTAGAAATTGAAGTTATTTTCATCTAAATTTACTCAAATATACATCCTACACCAAAAATACTCCACAAAATCCAAAAAAATCGGAGTTGATTTCAAATAAATTTATTAAAATTTGACACTTCCAACTAAAATTTTTTTCACAATCCTAGAAATTGAAGTTATTTTCATCTAACTTTACTCAAATATACATCCTACAACAAAAATACTCGACAAAATCCAAAAAAATCGAAGCTGATTTCAAATAAATTTATTAAAATTTGACACTTCCAACTAAAATTTTCTTCACAATCCAAAAAATGGTCGTTATTTTCATCTAAATTTACTCAAATATACATCCTACAACAAAAATACTCGACAAAATCCAAAAAAATCGAAGTTGGTTCAAATAAATTTATTAAAATTTGACATATCCAACTAAAATTTTTTTCACAATCCTAGAAATTGAAGTTATTTTCATCTAACTTTACTCAAATATAGATCCTACCAAAAAATACTCAACAAAATCCAAAAAAATCGAAGTTGATTTCAAATAAATTTATTAAAATTTGACACTTCCAACTAAAATTTTTTTCACAATCCAAAAAATTGAAGTTATTTTCATCTAAATTTACTCAATTGTAGATCCTACAACAAAAATACTCGACAAAATCCAAAAAAATCGAAGTTGATTTCAAATAAATTTATTAAAATTTGACACTTCCAACTAAAATATTTTTCACAATCCAAAAAATGGTCGTTATTTTCATCTAAATTTACTCAAATATACATCCTACAACAAAAATACTCGACAAAATCCAAAAAAATCGAAGTTGGTTCAAATAAATTTATTAAAATTTGACATATCCAACTAAAATTTTTTTCACAATCCTAGAAATTGAAGTTATTTTCATCTAAATTTACTCAAATATAGATCCTACCAAAAAATACTCAACAAAATCCAAAAAAATCGAAGTTGATTTCAAATAAATTTATTAAAATTTGACACTTCCAACTAAAATTTTTTTCACAATCCAAAAAATTGAAGTTATTTTCATCTAAATTTACTCAATTGTAGATCCTACAACAAAAATACTCGACAAAATCCAAAAAAATCGAAGTTGATTTCAAATAAATTTATTAAAATTTGACACTTCCAACTAAATTTTTTTCACAATCCTAGAAATTGAAGTTATTTTCATCTAAATTTACTCAAATATAGATCCTACTAAAAAATACTCAACAAAATAAAAAAAAATTGAAGTTGGTTTCAAATAAATTTATTAAAATTTGACACTTCCAACTAAAATTTTTTTCAAAATCCTAGAAATTGAAGTTATTTTCATCTAAATTTACTCAAATATACATCCTACACCAAAAATACTCGACAAAATCCAAAAAAATCGAAGTTGGTTTCAAATTAATTTATTAAATTTGACGCTTCCAACTAAAATTTTTTTCACAATCCTAGAAATTGAAGTTATTTTCATCTAAATTTACTCAATTGTAGATCCTACAACAAAAATACTCGACAAAATCCAAAAAAATCGAAGTTGATTTCAAATAAATTTATTAAAATTTGACACTTCCAACTAAATTTTTTTCACAATCCTAAAAATTGAAGTTGTTACATCTAAATTTACTCAAATATAGATCCTACAAAAAAATACTCAACAAAATCCAAAAAAATCGGAGTTGATTTCAAATAAATTTATTAAAATTTGACACTAGCAACTAAAATTTTTTTCACAATCCTAAAAATTGAAGTTATTTTCATCTAACTTTACTCAAATATACATCCTACAACAAAAATACTCGACAAAATCCAAAAAAATCGGAGTTGATTTCAAATAAATTTATTAAAATTTGACACTTCCAACTAAAATATTTTTCACAATCCAAAAAATGGTCGTTATTTTCATCTAAATTTACTCAAATATACATCCTACACCAAAAATACTCGACAAAATCCAAAAAAATCGATGTTGGTTTCAAATAAATTTATTAAAATTTGACGCTTCCAACTAAAATTTTTTTCACAATCCTAGAAATTGAAGTTATTTTCATCTAAATTTACTCAAATATACATCCTACATCAAAAATACTCGACAAAATCCAAAAAAATCGGAGTTGATTTCAAATAAATTTATTAAAATTTGACACTTCCAACTAAATTTTTTTTCACAATCCAAAAAATTGAAGTTATTTTCATCTAAATTTACTCAATTGTAGATCCTACAACAAAAATACTCGACAAAATCCAAAAAAATCGAAGTTGATTTCAAATAAATTTATTAAAATTTGACACTTCCAACTAAAATTTTTTTCACAATCCTAAAAATTGAAGTTGTTACATCTAAATTTACTCAAATATAGATCCTACAAAAAAATACTCAACAAAATCCAAAAAAATCGGAGTTGATTTCAAATAAATTTATTAAAATTTGACACTTGCAACTAAAATTTTTTTCACAATCCTAAAAATTGAAGTTATTTTCATCTAACTTTACTCAAATATACATCCTACAACAAAAATACTCGACAAAATCCAAAAAAATCGAAGTTGATTTCAAATAAATTTATTAAAATTTGACACTTCCAACTAAAATATTTTTCACAATCCAAAAAATGGTCGTTATTTTCATCTAAATTTACTCAAATATACATCCTACAACAAAAATACTCGACAAAATCCAAAAAAATCGAAGTTGGTTCAAATAAATTTATTAAAATTTGACATATCCAACTAAAATTTTTTTCACAATCCTAGAAATTGAAGTTATTTTCATCTAAATTTACTCAAATATAGATCCTACCAAAAAATACTCAACAAAATCCAAAAAAATCGAAGTTGATTTCAAATAAATTTATTAAAATTTGACACTTCCAACTAAAATTTTTTTCACAATCCAAAAAATTGAAGTTATTTTCATCTAAATTTACTCAATTGTAGATCCTACAACAAAAATACTCGACAAAATCCAAAAAAATCGAAGTTGATTTCAAATAAATTTATTAAAATTTGACACTTCCAACTAAATTTTTTTCACAATCCTAGAAATTGAAGTTATTTTCATCTAAATTTACTCAAATATAGATCCTACTAAAAAATACTCAACAAAATAAAAAAAAATCGAAGTTGGTTTCAAATAAATTTATTAAAATTTGACACTTCCAACTAAAATTTTTTTCAAAATCCTAGAAATTGAAGTTATTTTCATCTAAATTTACTCAAATATACATCCTACACCAAAAATACTCGACAAAATCCAAAAAAATCGAAGTTGGTTTCAAATTAATTTATTAAATTTGACGCTTCCAACTAAAATTTTTTTCACAATCCTAGAAATTGAAGTTATTTTCATCTAAATTTACTCAAATATACATCCTACACCAAAAATACTCGACAAAATCCAAAAAAATCGAAGTTGGTTTCAAATAAATTTATTAAAATTTGACACTTCCAACTAAAATTTTTTTCACAATCCTAAAAATTGAAGTTGTTTCATCTAAATTTACTCAAATATAGATCCTACAAAAAAATACTCAACAAAATCCAAAAAAATCGGAGTTGATTTCAAATAAATTTATTAAAATTTGACACTTGCAACTAAAATTTTTTTCACAATCCTAAAAATTGAAGTTATTTTCATCTAACTTTACTCAAATATACATCCTACAACAAAAATACTCGACAAAATCCAAAAAAATCGAAGTTGATTTCAAATAAATTTATTAAAATTTGACACTTCCAACTAAAATATTTTTCACAATCCAAAAAATGGTCGTTATTTTCATCTAAATTTACTCAAATATACATCCTACACCAAAAATACTCGACAAAATCCAAAAAAATCGAAGTTGGTTTCAAATAAATTTATTAAAATTTGACGCTTCCAACTAAAAATTTTTTCACAATCCTAGAAATTGAAGTTATTTTCATCTAAATTTACTCAAATATACATCCTACACCAAAAATACTCCACAAAATACAAAAAAATCGAAGTTGGTTTCAAATAAATTTATTAAAATTTGACACTTCCAACTAAAATTTTTTTCACAATCCTAGAAATTGAAGTTATTTTCATCTAAATTTACTCAAATATACATCCTACACCAAAAATACTCGACAAAATAAAAAAAAATCGAAGTTGGTTTCAAATAAATTTATTAAAATTTGACACTTCCAACTAAAATTTTTTTCACATTCCTAAAAATTGAAGTTATGTTCATCTAAATTTACTCAAATATAGATCCTACAAAAAATACTCAACAAAATCAAAAAAAAACGAAGTTGATTTCAAATAAATTTATTAAAATTTGACACTTCCAACTAAAATTTTTTTCACAATCTTAGAAATTGAAGTTATTTTCATCTAAATTTACTCAAATATACATCCTACACCAAAAATACTCGACAAAATCCAAAAAAATCGATGTTGGTTTCAAATAAATTTATTAAAATTTGACGCTTCCAACTAAAATTTTTTTCACAATCCTAGAAATTGAAGTTATTTTCATCTAAATTTACTCAAATATACATCCTACATAAAAAATACTCGACAAAATCCAAAAAAATCGGAGTTGATTTCAAATAAATTTATTAAAATTTGACACTTCCAACTAAATTTTTTTTCACAATCCAAAAAATTGAAGTTATTTTCATCTAAATTTACTCAATTGTAGATCCTACAACAAAAATACTCGACAAAATCCAAAAAAATCGAAGTTGATTTCAAATAAATTTATTAAAATTTGACACTTCCAACTAAAATTTTTTTCACAATCCTAAAAATTGAAGTTGTTACATCTAAATTTACTCAAATATAGATCCTACAAAAAAATACTCAACAAAATCCAAAAAAATCGGAGTTGATTTCAAATAAATTTATTAAAATTTGACACTTGCAACTAAAATTTTTTTCACAATCTTAGAAATTGAAGTTATTTTCATCTAAATTTACTCAAATATACATCCTACACCAAAAATACTCCACAAAATCCAAAAAAATCGGAGTTGATTTCAAATAAATTTATTAAAATTTGACACTTCCAACTAAAATTTTTTTCACAATCCTAGAAATTGAAGTTATTTTCATCTAACTTTACTCAAATATACATCCTACAACAAAAATACTCGACAAAATCCAAAAAAATCGAAGCTGATTTCAAATAAATTTATTAAAATTTGACACTTCCAACTAAAATTTTCTTCACAATCCAAAAAATGGTCGTTATTTTCATCTAAATTTACTCAAATATACATCCTACAACAAAAATACTCGACAAAATCCAAAAAAATCGAAGTTGGTTCAAATAAATTTATTAAAATTTGACATATCCAACTAAAATTTTTTTCACAATCCTAGAAATTGAAGTTATTTTCATCTAACTTTACTCAAATATAGATCCTACCAAAAAATACTCAACAAAATCCAAAAAAATCGAAGTTGATTTCAAATAAATTTATTAAAATTTGACACTTCCAACTAAAATTTTTTTCACAATCCAAAAAATTGAAGTTATTTTCATCTAAATTTACTCAATTGTAGATCCTACAACAAAAATACTCGACAAAATCCAAAAAAATCGAAGTTGATTTCAAATAAATTTATTAAAATTTGACACTTCCAACTAAAATATTTTTCACAATCCAAAAAATGGTCGTTATTTTCATCTAAATTTACTCAAATATACATCCTACAACAAAAATACTCGACAAAATCCAAAAAAATCGAAGTTGGTTCAAATAAATTTATTAAAATTTGACATATCCAACTAAAATTTTTTTCACAATCCTAGAAATTGAAGTTATTTTCATCTAAATTTACTCAAATATAGATCCTACCAAAAAATACTCAACAAAATCCAAAAAAATCGAAGTTGATTTCAAATAAATTTATTAAAATTTGACACTTCCAACTAAAATTTTTTTCACAATCCAAAAAATTGAAGTTATTTTCATCTAAATTTACTCAATTGTAGATCCTACAACAAAAATACTCGACAAAATCCAAAAAAATCGAAGTTGATTTCAAATAAATTTATTAAAATTTGACACTTCCAACTAAATTTTTTTCACAATCCTAGAAATTGAAGTTATTTTCATCTAAATTTACTCAAATATAGATCCTACTAAAAAATACTCAACAAAATAAAAAAAAATTGAAGTTGGTTTCAAATAAATTTATTAAAATTTGACACTTCCAACTAAAATTTTTTTCAAAATCCTAGAAATTGAAGTTATTTTCATCTAAATTTACTCAAATATACATCCTACACCAAAAATACTCGACAAAATCCAAAAAAATCGAAGTTGGTTTCAAATTAATTTATTAAATTTGACGCTTCCAACTAAAATTTTTTTCACAATCCTAGAAATTGAAGTTATTTTCATCTAAATTTACTCAATTGTAGATCCTACAACAAAAATACTCGACAAAATCCAAAAAAATCGAAGTTGATTTCAAATAAATTTATTAAAATTTGACACTTCCAACTAAATTTTTTTCACAATCCTAAAAATTGAAGTTGTTACATCTAAATTTACTCAAATATAGATCCTACAAAAAAATACTCAACAAAATCCAAAAAAATCGGAGTTGATTTCAAATAAATTTATTAAAATTTGACACTAGCAACTAAAATTTTTTTCACAATCCTAAAAATTGAAGTTATTTTCATCTAACTTTACTCAAATATACATCCTACAACAAAAATACTCGACAAAATCCAAAAAAATCGGAGTTGATTTCAAATAAATTTATTAAAATTTGACACTTCCAACTAAAATATTTTTCACAATCCAAAAAATGGTCGTTATTTTCATCTAAATTTACTCAAATATACATCCTACACCAAAAATACTCGACAAAATCCAAAAAAATCGATGTTGGTTTCAAATAAATTTATTAAAATTTGACGCTTCCAACTAAAATTTTTTTCACAATCCTAGAAATTGAAGTTATTTTCATCTAAATTTACTCAAATATACATCCTACATCAAAAATACTCGACAAAATCCAAAAAAATCGGAGTTGATTTCAAATAAATTTATTAAAATTTGACACTTCCAACTAAATTTTTTTTCACAATCCAAAAAATTGAAGTTATTTTCATCTAAATTTACTCAATTGTAGATCCTACAACAAAAATACTCGACAAAATCCAAAAAAATCGAAGTTGATTTCAAATAAATTTATTAAAATTTGACACTTCCAACTAAAATTTTTTTCACAATCCTAAAAATTGAAGTTGTTACATCTAAATTTACTCAAATATAGATCCTACAAAAAAATACTCAACAAAATCCAAAAAAATCGGAGTTGATTTCAAATAAATTTATTAAAATTTGACACTTGCAACTAAAATTTTTTTCACAATCCTAAAAATTGAAGTTATTTTCATCTAACTTTACTCAAATATACATCCTACAACAAAAATACTCGACAAAATCCAAAAAAATCGAAGTTGATTTCAAATAAATTTATTAAAATTTGACACTTCCAACTAAAATATTTTTCACAATCCAAAAAATGGTCGTTATTTTCATCTAAATTTACTCAAATATACATCCTACAACAAAAATACTCGACAAAATCCAAAAAAATCGAAGTTGGTTCAAATAAATTTATTAAAATTTGACATATCCAACTAAAATTTTTTTCACAATCCTAGAAATTGAAGTTATTTTCATCTAAATTTACTCAAATATAGATCCTACCAAAAAATACTCAACAAAATCCAAAAAAATCGAAGTTGATTTCAAATAAATTTATTAAAATTTGACACTTCCAACTAAAATTTTTTTCACAATCCAAAAAATTGAAGTTATTTTCATCTAAATTTACTCAATTGTAGATCCTACAACAAAAATACTCGACAAAATCCAAAAAAATCGAAGTTGATTTCAAATAAATTTATTAAAATTTGACACTTCCAACTAAATTTTTTTCACAATCCTAGAAATTGAAGTTATTTTCATCTAAATTTACTCAAATATAGATCCTACTAAAAAATACTCAACAAAATAAAAAAAAATCGAAGTTGGTTTCAAATAAATTTATTAAAATTTGACACTTCCAACTAAAATTTTTTTCAAAATCCTAGAAATTGAAGTTATTTTCATCTAAATTTACTCAAATATACATCCTACACCAAAAATACTCGACAAAATCCAAAAAAATCGAAGTTGGTTTCAAATTAATTTATTAAATTTGACGCTTCCAACTAAAATTTTTTTCACAATCCTAGAAATTGAAGTTATTTTCATCTAAATTTACTCAAATATACATCCTACACCAAAAATACTCGACAAAATCCAAAAAAATCGAAGTTGGTTTCAAATAAATTTATTAAAATTTGACACTTCCAACTAAAATTTTTTTCACAATCCTAAAAATTGAAGTTGTTTCATCTAAATTTACTCAAATATAGATCCTACAAAAAAATACTCAACAAAATCCAAAAAAATCGGAGTTGATTTCAAATAAATTTATTAAAATTTGACACTTGCAACTAAAATTTTTTTCACAATCCTAAAAATTGAAGTTATTTTCATCTAACTTTACTCAAATATACATCCTACAACAAAAATACTCGACAAAATCCAAAAAAATCGAAGTTGATTTCAAATAAATTTATTAAAATTTGACACTTCCAACTAAAATATTTTTCACAATCCAAAAAATGGTCGTTATTTTCATCTAAATTTACTCAAATATACATCCTACACCAAAAATACTCGACAAAATCCAAAAAAATCGAAGTTGGTTTCAAATAAATTTATTAAAATTTGACGCTTCCAACTAAAAATTTTTTCACAATCCTAGAAATTGAAGTTATTTTCATCTAAATTTACTCAAATATACATCCTACACCAAAAATACTCCACAAAATACAAAAAAATCGAAGTTGGTTTCAAATAAATTTATTAAAATTTGACACTTCCAACTAAAATTTTTTTCACAATCCTAGAAATTGAAGTTATTTTCATCTAAATTTACTCAAATATACATCCTACACCAAAAATACTCGACAAAATAAAAAAAAATCGAAGTTGGTTTCAAATAAATTTATTAAAATTTGACACTTCCAACTAAAATTTTTTTCACATTCCTAAAAATTGAAGTTATGTTCATCTAAATTTACTCAAATATAGATCCTACAAAAAATACTCAACAAAATCAAAAAAAAACGAAGTTGATTTCAAATAAATTTATTAAAATTTGACACTTCCAACTAAAATTTTTTTCACAATCTTAGAAATTGAAGTTATTTTCATCTAAATTTACTCAAATATACATCCTACACCAAAAATACTCGACAAAATCCAAAAAAATCGATGTTGGTTTCAAATAAATTTATTAAAATTTGACGCTTCCAACTAAAATTTTTTTCACAATCCTAGAAATTGAAGTTATTTTCATCTAAATTTACTCAAATATACATCCTACATAAAAAATACTCGACAAAACCCAAAAAAATCGGAGTTGATTTCAAATAAATTTATTAAAATTTGACACTTCCAACTAAATTTTTTTTCACAATCCAAAAAATTGAAGTTATTTTCATCTAAATTTACTCAATTGTAGATCCTACAACAAAAATACTCGACAAAATCCAAAAAAATCGAAGTTGATTTCAAATAAATTTATTAAAATTTGACACTTCCAACTAAAATTTTTTTCACAATCCTAAAAATTGAAGTTGTTACATCTAAATTTACTCAAATATAGATCCTACAAAAAAATACTCAACAAAATCCAAAAAAATCGGAGTTGATTTCAAATAAATTTATTAAAATTTGACACTTGCAACTAAAATTTTTTTCACAATCCTAAAAATTGAAGTTATTTTCATCTAACTTTACTCAAATATACATCCTACAACAAAAATACTCGACAAAATCCAAAAAAATCGAAGTTGATTTCAAATAAATTTATTAAAATTTGACACTTCCAACTAAAATATTTTTCACAATCCAAAAAATGGTCGTTATTTTCATCTAAATTTACTCAAATATACATCCTACAACAAAAATACTCGACAAAATCCAAAAAAATCGAAGTTGGTTCAAATAAATTTATTAAAATTTGACATATCCAACTAAAATTTTTTTCACAATCCTAGAAATTGAAGTTATTTTCATCTAAATTTACTCAAATATAGATCCTACCAAAAAATACTCAACAAAATCCAAAAAAATCGAAGTTGATTTCAAATAAATTTATTAAAATTTGACACTTCCAACTAAAATTTTTTTCACAATCCAAAAAATTGAAGTTATTTTCATCTAAATTTACTCAATTGTAGATCCTACAACAAAAATACTCGACAAAATCCAAAAAAATCGAAGTTGATTTCAAATAAATTTATTAAAATTTGACACTTCCAACTAAATTTTTTTCACAATCCTAGAAATTGAAGTTATTTTCATCTAAATTTACTCAAATATAGATCCTACTAAAAAATACTCAACAAAATAAAAAAAAATCGAAGTTGGTTTCAAATAAATTTATTAAAATTTGACACTTCCAACTAAAATTTTTTTCAAAATCCTAGAAATTGAAGTTATTTTCATCTAAATTTACTCAAATATACATCCTACACCAAAAATACTCGACAAAATCCAAAAAAATCGAAGTTGGTTTCAAATAAATTTATTAAAATTTGACGCTTCCAACTAAAAATTTTTTCACAATCCTAGAAATTGAAGTTATTTTCATCTAAATTTACTCAAATATACATCCTACACCAAAAATACTCCACAAAATACAAAAAAATCGAAGTTGGTTTCAAATAAATTTATTAAAATTTGACACTTCCAACTAAAATTTTTTTCACAATCCTAGAAATTGAAGTTATTTTCATCTAAATTTACTCAAATATACATCCTACACCAAAAATACTCGACAAAATCCAAAAAAATCGAAGTTGGTTTCAAATAAATTTATTAAAATTTGACACTTCCAACTAAAATTTTTTTCACATTCCTAAAAATTGAAGTTATTTTCATCTAACTTTACTCAAATATACATCCTACAACAAAAATACTCGACAAAATCCAAAAAAATCGAAGTTGATTTCAAATAAATTTATTAAAATTTGACACTTCCAACTAAATTTTTTTCACAATCCTAGAAATTGAAGTTATTTTCATCTAAATTTACTCAAATATAGATCCTACTAAAAAATACTCAACAAAATAAAAAAAAATCGAAGTTGGTTTCAAATAAATTTATTAAAATTTGACATATCCAACTAAAATTTTTTTCACAATCCTAGAAATTGAAGTTATTTTCATCTAAATTTACTCAAATATACATCCTACACCAAAAATACTCGACAAAATCCAAAAAAATCGATGTTGGTTTCAAATAAATTTATTAAAATTTGACGCTTCCAACTAAAATTTTTTTCACAATCCTAGAAATTGAAGTTATTTTCATCTAAATTTACTCAAATATACATCCTACATAAAAAATACTCGACAAAATCCAAAAAAATCGGAGTTGATTTCAAATAAATTTATTAAAATTTGACACTTCCAACTAAATTTTTTTTCACAATCCAAAAAATTGAAGTTATTTTCATCTAAATTTACTCAATTGTAGATCCTACAACAAAAATACTCGACAAAATCCAAAAAAATCGAAGTTGATTTCAAATAAATTTATTAAAATTTGACACTTCCAACTAAAATTTTTTTCACAATCCTAAAAATTGAAGTTGTTACATCTAAATTTACTCAAATATAGATCCTACAAAAAAATACTCAACAAAATCCAAAAAAATCGGAGTTGATTTCAAATAAATTTATTAAAATTTGACACTTGCAACTAAAATTTTTTTCACAATCCTAAAAATTGAAGTTATTTTCATCTAACTTTACTCAAATATACATCCTACAACAAAAATACTCGACAAAATCCAAAAAAATCGAAGTTGATTTCAAATAAATTTATTAAAATTTGACACTTCCAACTAAAATATTTTTCACAATCCAAAAAATGGTCGTTATTTTCATCTAAATTTACTCAAATATACATCCTACAACAAAAATACTCGACAAAATCCAAAAAAATCGAAGTTGGTTCAAATAAATTTATTAAAATTTGACATATCCAACTAAAATTTTTTTCACAATCCTAGAAATTGAAGTTATTTTCATCTAAATTTACTCAAATATAGATCCTACCAAAAAATACTCAACAAAATCCAAAAAAATCGAAGTTGATTTCAAATAAATTTATTAAAATTTGACACTTCCAACTAAAATTTTTTTCACAATCCAAAAAATTGAAGTTATTTTCATCTAAATTTACTCAATTGTAGATCCTACAACAAAAATACTCGACAAAATCCAAAAAAATCGAAGTTGATTTCAAATAAATTTATTAAAATTTGACACTTCCAACTAAATTTTTTTCACAATCCTAGAAATTGAAGTTATTTTCATCTAAATTTACTCAAATATAGATCCTACTAAAAAATACTCAACAAAATAAAAAAAAATCGAAGTTGGTTTCAAATAAATTTATTAAAATTTGACACTTCCAACTAAAATTTTTTTCAAAATCCTAGAAATTGAAGTTATTTTCATCTAAATTTACTCAAATATACATCCTACACCAAAAATACTCGACAAAATCCAAAAAAATCGAAGTTGGTTTCAAATAAATTTATTAAAATTTGACGCTTCCAACTAAAAATTTTTTCACAATCCTAGAAATTGAAGTTATTTTCATCTAAATTTACTCAAATATACATCCTACATCAAAAATACTCGACAAAATCCAAAAAAATCGGAGTTGATTTCAAATAAATTTATTAAAATTTGACACTTCCAACTAAATTTTTTTTCACAATCCAAAAAATTGAAGTTATTTTCATCTAAATTTACTCAATTGTAGATCCTACAACAAAAATACTCGACAAAATCCAAAAAAATCGAAGTTGATTTCAAATAAATTTATTAAAATTTGACACTTCCAACTAAAATTTTTTTCACAATCCTAAAAATTGAAGTTGTTACATCTAAATTTACTCAAATATAGATCCTACAAAAAAATACTCAACAAAATCCAAAAAAATCGGAGTTGATTTCAAATAAATTTATTAAAATTTGACACTTGCAACTAAAATTTTTTTCACAATCTTAGAAATTGAAGTTATTTTCATCTAAATTTACTCAAATATACATCCTACACCAAAAATACTCCACAAAATCCAAAAAAATCGGAGTTGATTTCAAATAAATTTATTAAAATTTGACACTTCCAACTAAAATTTTTTTCACAATCCTAGAAATTGAAGTTATTTTCATCTAACTTTACTCAAATATACATCCTACAACAAAAATACTCGACAAAATCCAAAAAAATCGAAGCTGATTTCAAATAAATTTATTAAAATTTGACACTTCCAACTAAAATTTTCTTCACAATCCAAAAAATGGTCGTTATTTTCATCTAAATTTACTCAAATATACATCCTACAACAAAAATACTCGACAAAATCCAAAAAAATCGAAGTTGGTTCAAATAAATTTATTAAAATTTGACATATCCAACTAAAATTTTTTTCACAATCCTAGAAATTGAAGTTATTTTCATCTAACTTTACTCAAATATAGATCCTACCAAAAAATACTCAACAAAATCCAAAAAAATCGAAGTTGATTTCAAATAAATTTATTAAAATTTGACACTTCCAACTAAAATTTTTTTCACAATCCAAAAAATTGAAGTTATTTTCATCTAAATTTACTCAATTGTAGATCCTACAACAAAAATACTCGACAAAATCCAAAAAAATCGAAGTTGATTTCAAATAAATTTATTAAAATTTGACACTTCCAACTAAAATATTTTTCACAATCCAAAAAATGGTCGTTATTTTCATCTAAATTTACTCAAATATACATCCTACAACAAAAATACTCGACAAAATCCAAAAAAATCGAAGTTGGTTCAAATAAATTTATTAAAATTTGACATATCCAACTAAAATTTTTTTCACAATCCTAGAAATTGAAGTTATTTTCATCTAAATTTACTCAAATATAGATCCTACCAAAAAATACTCAACAAAATCCAAAAAAATCGAAGTTGATTTCAAATAAATTTATTAAAATTTGACACTTCCAACTAAAATTTTTTTCACAATCCAAAAAATTGAAGTTATTTTCATCTAAATTTACTCAATTGTAGATCCTACAACAAAAATACTCGACAAAATCCAAAAAAATCGAAGTTGATTTCAAATAAATTTATTAAAATTTGACACTTCCAACTAAATTTTTTTCACAATCCTAGAAATTGAAGTTATTTTCATCTAAATTTACTCAAATATAGATCCTACTAAAAAATACTCAACAAAATAAAAAAAAATTGAAGTTGGTTTCAAATAAATTTATTAAAATTTGACACTTCCAACTAAAATTTTTTTCAAAATCCTAGAAATTGAAGTTATTTTCATCTAAATTTACTCAAATATACATCCTACACCAAAAATACTCGACAAAATCCAAAAAAATCGAAGTTGGTTTCAAATTAATTTATTAAATTTGACGCTTCCAACTAAAATTTTTTTCACAATCCTAGAAATTGAAGTTATTTTCATCTAAATTTACTCAATTGTAGATCCTACAACAAAAATACTCGACAAAATCCAAAAAAATCGAAGTTGATTTCAAATAAATTTATTAAAATTTGACACTTCCAACTAAATTTTTTTCACAATCCTAAAAATTGAAGTTGTTACATCTAAATTTACTCAAATATAGATCCTACAAAAAAATACTCAACAAAATCCAAAAAAATCGGAGTTGATTTCAAATAAATTTATTAAAATTTGACACTAGCAACTAAAATTTTTTTCACAATCCTAAAAATTGAAGTTATTTTCATCTAACTTTACTCAAATATACATCCTACAACAAAAATACTCGACAAAATCCAAAAAAATCGGAGTTGATTTCAAATAAATTTATTAAAATTTGACACTTCCAACTAAAATATTTTTCACAATCCAAAAAATGGTCGTTATTTTCATCTAAATTTACTCAAATATACATCCTACACCAAAAATACTCGACAAAATCCAAAAAAATCGATGTTGGTTTCAAATAAATTTATTAAAATTTGACGCTTCCAACTAAAATTTTTTTCACAATCCTAGAAATTGAAGTTATTTTCATCTAAATTTACTCAAATATACATCCTACATCAAAAATACTCGACAAAATCCAAAAAAATCGGAGTTGATTTCAAATAAATTTATTAAAATTTGACACTTCCAACTAAATTTTTTTTCACAATCCAAAAAATTGAAGTTATTTTCATCTAAATTTACTCAATTGTAGATCCTACAACAAAAATACTCGACAAAATCCAAAAAAATCGAAGTTGATTTCAAATAAATTTATTAAAATTTGACACTTCCAACTAAAATTTTTTTCACAATCCTAAAAATTGAAGTTGTTACATCTAAATTTACTCAAATATAGATCCTACAAAAAAATACTCAACAAAATCCAAAAAAATCGGAGTTGATTTCAAATAAATTTATTAAAATTTGACACTTGCAACTAAAATTTTTTTCACAATCCTAAAAATTGAAGTTATTTTCATCTAACTTTACTCAAATATACATCCTACAACAAAAATACTCGACAAAATCCAAAAAAATCGAAGTTGATTTCAAATAAATTTATTAAAATTTGACACTTCCAACTAAAATATTTTTCACAATCCAAAAAATGGTCGTTATTTTCATCTAAATTTACTCAAATATACATCCTACAACAAAAATACTCGACAAAATCCAAAAAAATCGAAGTTGGTTCAAATAAATTTATTAAAATTTGACATATCCAACTAAAATTTTTTTCACAATCCTAGAAATTGAAGTTATTTTCATCTAAATTTACTCAAATATAGATCCTACCAAAAAATACTCAACAAAATCCAAAAAAATCGAAGTTGATTTCAAATAAATTTATTAAAATTTGACACTTCCAACTAAAATTTTTTTCACAATCCAAAAAATTGAAGTTATTTTCATCTAAATTTACTCAATTGTAGATCCTACAACAAAAATACTCGACAAAATCCAAAAAAATCGAAGTTGATTTCAAATAAATTTATTAAAATTTGACACTTCCAACTAAATTTTTTTCACAATCCTAGAAATTGAAGTTATTTTCATCTAAATTTACTCAAATATAGATCCTACTAAAAAATACTCAACAAAATAAAAAAAAATCGAAGTTGGTTTCAAATAAATTTATTAAAATTTGACACTTCCAACTAAAATTTTTTTCAAAATCCTAGAAATTGAAGTTATTTTCATCTAAATTTACTCAAATATACATCCTACACCAAAAATACTCGACAAAATCCAAAAAAATCGAAGTTGGTTTCAAATTAATTTATTAAATTTGACGCTTCCAACTAAAATTTTTTTCACAATCCTAGAAATTGAAGTTATTTTCATCTAAATTTACTCAAATATACATCCTACACCAAAAATACTCGACAAAATCCAAAAAAATCGAAGTTGGTTTCAAATAAATTTATTAAAATTTGACACTTCCAACTAAAATTTTTTTCACAATCCTAAAAATTGAAGTTGTTTCATCTAAATTTACTCAAATATAGATCCTACAAAAAAATACTCAACAAAATCCAAAAAAATCGGAGTTGATTTCAAATAAATTTATTAAAATTTGACACTTGCAACTAAAATTTTTTTCACAATCCTAAAAATTGAAGTTATTTTCATCTAACTTTACTCAAATATACATCCTACAACAAAAATACTCGACAAAATCCAAAAAAATCGAAGTTGATTTCAAATAAATTTATTAAAATTTGACACTTCCAACTAAAATATTTTTCACAATCCAAAAAATGGTCGTTATTTTCATCTAAATTTACTCAAATATACATCCTACACCAAAAATACTCGACAAAATCCAAAAAAATCGAAGTTGGTTTCAAATAAATTTATTAAAATTTGACGCTTCCAACTAAAAATTTTTTCACAATCCTAGAAATTGAAGTTATTTTCATCTAAATTTACTCAAATATACATCCTACACCAAAAATACTCCACAAAATACAAAAAAATCGAAGTTGGTTTCAAATAAATTTATTAAAATTTGACACTTCCAACTAAAATTTTTTTCACAATCCTAGAAATTGAAGTTATTTTCATCTAAATTTACTCAAATATACATCCTACACCAAAAATACTCGACAAAATAAAAAAAAATCGAAGTTGGTTTCAAATAAATTTATTAAAATTTGACACTTCCAACTAAAATTTTTTTCACATTCCTAAAAATTGAAGTTATGTTCATCTAAATTTACTCAAATATAGATCCTACAAAAAATACTCAACAAAATCAAAAAAAAACGAAGTTGATTTCAAATAAATTTATTAAAATTTGACACTTCCAACTAAAATTTTTTTCACAATCTTAGAAATTGAAGTTATTTTCATCTAAATTTACTCAAATATACATCCTACACCAAAAATACTCGACAAAATCCAAAAAAATCGATGTTGGTTTCAAATAAATTTATTAAAATTTGACGCTTCCAACTAAAATTTTTTTCACAATCCTAGAAATTGAAGTTATTTTCATCTAAATTTACTCAAATATACATCCTACATAAAAAATACTCGACAAAATCCAAAAAAATCGGAGTTGATTTCAAATAAATTTATTAAAATTTGACACTTCCAACTAAATTTTTTTTCACAATCCAAAAAATTGAAGTTATTTTCATCTAAATTTACTCAATTGTAGATCCTACAACAAAAATACTCGACAAAATCCAAAAAAATCGAAGTTGATTTCAAATAAATTTATTAAAATTTGACACTTCCAACTAAAATTTTTTTCACAATCCTAAAAATTGAAGTTGTTACATCTAAATTTACTCAAATATAGATCCTACAAAAAAATACTCAACAAAATCCAAAAAAATCGGAGTTGATTTCAAATAAATTTATTAAAATTTGACACTTGCAACTAAAATTTTTTTCACAATCCTAAAAATTGAAGTTATTTTCATCTAACTTTACTCAAATATACATCCTACAACAAAAATACTCGACAAAATCCAAAAAAATCGAAGTTGATTTCAAATAAATTTATTAAAATTTGACACTTCCAACTAAAATATTTTTCACAATCCAAAAAATGGTCGTTATTTTCATCTAAATTTACTCAAATATACATCCTACAACAAAAATACTCGACAAAATCCAAAAAAATCGAAGTTGGTTCAAATAAATTTATTAAAATTTGACATATCCAACTAAAATTTTTTTCACAATCCTAGAAATTGAAGTTATTTTCATCTAAATTTACTCAAATATAGATCCTACCAAAAAATACTCAACAAAATCCAAAAAAATCGAAGTTGATTTCAAATAAATTTATTAAAATTTGACACTTCCAACTAAAATTTTTTTCACAATCCAAAAAATTGAAGTTATTTTCATCTAAATTTACTCAATTGTAGATCCTACAACAAAAATACTCGACAAAATCCAAAAAAATCGAAGTTGATTTCAAATAAATTTATTAAAATTTGACACTTCCAACTAAATTTTTTTCACAATCCTAGAAATTGAAGTTATTTTCATCTAAATTTACTCAAATATAGATCCTACTAAAAAATACTCAACAAAATAAAAAAAAATCGAAGTTGGTTTCAAATAAATTTATTAAAATTTGACACTTCCAACTAAAATTTTTTTCAAAATCCTAGAAATTGAAGTTATTTTCATCTAAATTTACTCAAATATACATCCTACACCAAAAATACTCGACAAAATCCAAAAAAATCGAAGTTGGTTTCAAATAAATTTATTAAAATTTGACGCTTCCAACTAAAAATTTTTTCACAATCCTAGAAATTGAAGTTATTTTCATCTAAATTTACTCAAATATACATCCTACACCAAAAATACTCCACAAAATACAAAAAAATCGAAGTTGGTTTCAAATAAATTTATTAAAATTTGACACTTCCAACTAAAATTTTTTTCACAATCCTAGAAATTGAAGTTATTTTCATCTAAATTTACTCAAATATACATCCTACACCAAAAATACTCGACAAAATCCAAAAAAATCGAAGTTGGTTTCAAATAAATTTATTAAAATTTGACACTTCCAACTAAAATTTTTTTCACATTCCTAAAAATTGAAGTTATTTTCATCTAACTTTACTCAAATATACATCCTACAACAAAAATACTCGACAAAATCCAAAAAAATCGAAGTTGATTTCAAATAAATTTATTAAAATTTGACACTTCCAACTAAATTTTTTTCACAATCCTAGAAATTGAAGTTATTTTCATCTAAATTTACTCAAATATAGATCCTACTAAAAAATACTCAACAAAATAAAAAAAAATCGAAGTTGGTTTCAAATAAATTTATTAAAATTTGACATATCCAACTAAAATTTTTTTCACAATCCTAGAAATTGAAGTTATTTTCATCTAAATTTACTCAAATATACATCCTACACCAAAAATACTCGACAAAATCCAAAAAAATCGATGTTGGTTTCAAATAAATTTATTAAAATTTGACGCTTCCAACTAAAATTTTTTTCACAATCCTAGAAATTGAAGTTATTTTCATCTAAATTTACTCAAATATACATCCTACATAAAAAATACTCGACAAAATCCAAAAAAATCGGAGTTGATTTCAAATAAATTTATTAAAATTTGACACTTCCAACTAAATTTTTTTTCACAATCCAAAAAATTGAAGTTATTTTCATCTAAATTTACTCAATTGTAGATCCTACAACAAAAATACTCGACAAAATCCAAAAAAATCGAAGTTGATTTCAAATAAATTTATTAAAATTTGACACTTCCAACTAAAATTTTTTTCACAATCCTAAAAATTGAAGTTGTTACATCTAAATTTACTCAAATATAGATCCTACAAAAAAATACTCAACAAAATCCAAAAAAATCGGAGTTGATTTCAAATAAATTTATTAAAATTTGACACTTGCAACTAAAATTTTTTTCACAATCCTAAAAATTGAAGTTATTTTCATCTAACTTTACTCAAATATACATCCTACAACAAAAATACTCGACAAAATCCAAAAAAATCGAAGTTGATTTCAAATAAATTTATTAAAATTTGACACTTCCAACTAAAATATTTTTCACAATCCAAAAAATGGTCGTTATTTTCATCTAAATTTACTCAAATATACATCCTACAACAAAAATACTCGACAAAATCCAAAAAAATCGAAGTTGGTTCAAATAAATTTATTAAAATTTGACATATCCAACTAAAATTTTTTTCACAATCCTAGAAATTGAAGTTATTTTCATCTAAATTTACTCAAATATAGATCCTACCAAAAAATACTCAACAAAATCCAAAAAAATCGAAGTTGATTTCAAATAAATTTATTAAAATTTGACACTTCCAACTAAAATTTTTTTCACAATCCAAAAAATTGAAGTTATTTTCATCTAAATTTACTCAATTGTAGATCCTACAACAAAAATACTCGACAAAATCCAAAAAAATCGAAGTTGATTTCAAATAAATTTATTAAAATTTGACACTTCCAACTAAATTTTTTTCACAATCCTAGAAATTGAAGTTATTTTCATCTAAATTTACTCAAATATAGATCCTACTAAAAAATACTCAACAAAATAAAAAAAAATCGAAGTTGGTTTCAAATAAATTTATTAAAATTTGACACTTCCAACTAAAATTTTTTTCAAAATCCTAGAAATTGAAGTTATTTTCATCTAAATTTACTCAAATATACATCCTACACCAAAAATACTCGACAAAATCCAAAAAAATCGAAGTTGGTTTCAAATAAATTTATTAAAATTTGACGCTTCCAACTAAAAATTTTTTCACAATCCTAGAAATTGAAGTTATTTTCATCTAAATTTACTCAAATATACATCCTACACCAAAAATACTCCACAAAATACAAAAAAATCGAAGTTGGTTTCAAATAAATTTATTAAAATTTGACACTTCCAACTAAAATTTTTTTCACAATCCTAGAAATTGAAGTTATTTTCATCTAAATTTACTCAAATATACATCCTACACCAAAAATACTCGACAAAATCCAAAAAAATCGAAGTTGGTTTCAAATAAATTTATTAAAATTTGACACTTCCAACTAAAATTTTTTTCACAATCCAAAAAATTGAAGTTATTTTCATCTAAATTTACTCAAATATACATCCTACACCAAAAATACTCCACAAAATACAAAAAAATCGAAGTTGGTTTCAAATAAATTTATTAAAATTTGACACTTCCAACTAAAATTTTTTTCACAATCCTAGAAATTGAAGTTATTTTCATCTAAATTTACTCAAATATACATCCTACACCAAAAATACTCGACAAAATCCAAAAAAATCGAAGTTGGTTTCAAATAAATTTATTAAAATTTGACACTTCCAACTAAAATTTTTTTCACATTCCTAAAAATTGAAGTTATTTTCATCTAACTTTACTCAAATATACATCCTACAACAAAAATACTCGACAAAATCCAAAAAAATCGAAGTTGATTTCAAATAAATTTATTAAAATTTGACACTTCCAACTAAATTTTTTTCACAATCCTAGAAATTGAAGTTATTTTCATCTAAATTTACTCAAATATAGATCCTACTAAAAAATACTCAACAAAATAAAAAAAAATCGAAGTTGGTTTCAAATAAATTTATTAAAATTTGACACTTCCAACTAAAATTTTTTTCAAAATCCTAGAAATTGAAGTTATTTTCATCTAAATTTACTCAAATATACATCCTACACCAAAAATACTCGACAAAATCCAAAAAAATCGAAGTTGGTTTCAAATTAATTTATTAAATTTGACGCTTCCAACTAAAATTTTTTTCACAATCCTAGAAATTGAAGTTATTTTCATCTAAATTTACTCAAATATACATCCTACACCAAAAATACTCGACAAAATCCAAAAAAATCGAAGTTGGTTTCAAATAAATTTATTAAAATTTGACACTTCCAACTAAAATTTTTTTCACAATCCTAAAAATTGAAGTTGTTTCATCTAAATTTACTCAAATATAGATCCTACAAAAAAATACTCAACAAAATCCAAAAAAATCGGAGTTGATTTCAAATAAATTTATTAAAATTTGACACTTGCAACTAAAATTTTTTTCACAATCCTAAAAATTGAAGTTATTTTCATCTAACTTTACTCAAATATACATCCTACAACAAAATACTCGACAAAATCCAAAAAAATCGAAGTTGATTTCAAATAAATTTATTAAAATTTGACACTTCCAACTAAAATATTTTTCACAATCCAAAAAATGGTCGTTATTTTCATCTAAATTTACTCAAATATACATCCTACACCAAAAATACTCGACAAAATCCAAAAAAATCGAAGTTGGTTTCAAATAAATTTATTAAAATTTGACGCTTCCAACTAAAAATTTTTTCACAATCCTAGAAATTGAAGTTATTTTCATCTAAATTTACTCAAATATACATCCTACACCAAAAATACTCCACAAAATACAAAAAAATCGAAGTTGGTTTCAAATAAATTTATTAAAATTTGACACTTCCAACTAAAATTTTTTTCACAATCCTAGAAATTGAAGTTATTTTCATCTAAATTTACTCAAATATACATCCTACACCAAAAATACTCGACAAAATCCAAAAAAATCGAAGTTGGTTTCAAATAAATTTATTAAAATTTGACACTTCCAACTAAATTTTTTTTCACATTCCTAAAAATTGAAGTTATGTTCATCTAAATTTACTCAAATATAGATCCTACAAAAAATACTCAACAAAATCAAAAAAAAACGAAGTTGATTTCAAATAAATTTATTAAAATTTGACACTTCCAACTAAAATTTTTTTCACAATCCTAGAAATTGAAGTTATTTTCATCTAACTTTACTCAAATATACATCCTACAACAAAAATACTCGACAAAATCCAAAAAAATCGAAGCTGATTTCAAATAAATTTATTAAAATTTGACACTTCCAACTAAAATTTTCTTCACAATCCAAAAAATGGTCGTTATTTTCATCTAAATTTACTCAAATATAGATCCTACAAAAAAATACTCAACAAAATCCAAAAAAATCGGAGTTGATTTCAAATAAATTTATTAAAATTTGACACTAGCAACTAAAATTTTTTTCACAATCCTAAAAATTGAAGTTATTTTCATCTAACTTTACTCAAATATACATCCTACAACAAAAATACTCGACAAAATCCAAAAAAATCGGAGTTGATTTCAAATAAATTTATTAAAATTTGACACTTCCAACTAAAATATTTTTCACAATCCAAAAAATGGTCGTTCTTTTCATCTAAATTTACTCAAATATACATCCTACACCAAAAATACTCGACAAAATCCAAAAAAATCGATGTTGGTTTCAAATAAATTTATTAAAATTTGACGCTTCCAACTAAAATTTTTTTCACAATCCTAAAAATTGAAGTTATTTTCATCTAACTTTACTCAAATATACATCCTACAACAAAAATACTCGACAAAATCCAAAAAAATCGAAGTTGATTTCAAATAAATTTATTAAAATTTGACACTTCCAACTAAAATATTTTTCACAATCCAAAAAATGGTCGTTATTTTCATCTAAATTTACTCAAATATACATCCTACAACAAAAATACTCGACAAAATCCAAAAAAATCGAAGTTGGTTCAAATAAATTTATTAAAATTTGACATATCCAACTAAAATTTTTTTCACAATCCTAGAAATTGAAGTTATTTTCATCTAAATTTACTCAAATATAGATCCTACCAAAAAATACTCAACAAAATCCAAAAAAATCGAAGTTGATTTCAAATAAATTTATTAAAATTTGACACTTCCAACTAAAATTTTTTTCACAATCCAAAAAATTGAAGTTATTTTCATCTAAATTTACTCAATTGTAGATCCTACAACAAAAATACTCGACAAAATCCAAAAAAATCGAAGTTGATTTCAAATAAATTTATTAAAATTTGACACTTCCAACTAAATTTTTTTCACAATCCTAGAAATTGAAGTTATTTTCATCTAAATTTACTCAAATATAGATCCTACTAAAAAATACTCAACAAAATAAAAAAAAATCGAAGTTGGTTTCAAATAAATTTATTAAAATTTGACACTTCCAACTAAAATTTTTTTCAAAATCCTAGAAATTGAAGTTATTTTCATCTAAATTTACTCAAATATACATCCTACACCAAAAATACTCGACAAAATCCAAAAAAATCGAAGTTGGTTTCAAATAAATTTATTAAAATTTGACGCTTCCAACTAAAAATTTTTTCACAATCCTAGAAATTGAAGTTATTTTCATCTAAATTTACTCAAATATACATCCTACACCAAAAATACTCCACAAAATACAAAAAAATCGAAGTTGGTTTCAAATAAATTTATTAAAATTTGACACTTCCAACTAAAATTTTTTTCACAATCCTAGAAATTGAAGTTATTTTCATCTAAATTTACTCAAATATACATCCTACACCAAAAATACTCGACAAAATCCAAAAAAATCGAAGTTGGTTTCAAATAAATTTATTAAAATTTGACACTTCCAACTAAAATTTTTTTCACATTCCTAAAAATTGAAGTTATTTTCATCTAACTTTACTCAAATATACATCCTACAACAAAAATACTCGACAAAATCCAAAAAAATCGAAGTTGATTTCAAATAAATTTATTAAAATTTGACACTTCCAACTAAATTTTTTTCACAATCCTAGAAATTGAAGTTATTTTCATCTAAATTTACTCAAATATAGATCCTACTAAAAAATACTCAACAAAATAAAAAAAAATCGAAGTTGGTTTCAAATAAATTTATTAAAATTTGACATATCCAACTAAAATTTTTTTCACAATCCTAGAAATTGAAGTTATTTTCATCTAAATTTACTCAAATATAGATCCTACCAAAAAATACTCAACAAAATCCAAAAAAATCGAAGTTGATTTCAAATAAATTTATTAAAATTTGACACTTCCAACTAAAATTTTTTTCACAATCCAAAAAATTGAAGTTATTTTCATCTAAATTTACTCAATTGTAGATCCTACAACAAAAATACTCGACAAAATCCAAAAAAATCGAAGTTGATTTCAAATAAATTTATTAAAATTTGACACTTCCAACTAAATTTTTTTCACAATCCTAGAAATTGAAGTTATTTTCATCTAAATTTACTCAAATATAGATCCTACTAAAAAATACTCAACAAAATAAAAAAAAATCGAAGTTGGTTTCAAATAAATTTATTAAAATTTGACACTTCCAACTAAAATTTTTTTCAAAATCCTAGAAATTGAAGTTATTTTCATCTAAATTTACTCAAATATACATCCTACACCAAAAATACTCGACAAAATCCAAAAAAATCGAAGTTGGTTTCAAATAAATTTATTAAAATTTGACGCTTCCAACTAA
Source organism: Andrena praecox (assembly GCA_963932275.1). Lineage (NCBI taxonomy): Eukaryota > Metazoa > Arthropoda > Insecta > Hymenoptera > Andrenidae > Andrena > Andrena praecox. Next base: position 2,473,316 of record CAWVQO010000413.1, on the reverse strand, counting down.
AAATTTTTTCACAATCCTAGAAATTGAAGTTATTTTCATCTAAATTTACTCAAATATACATCCTACACCAAAAATACTCCACAAAATACAAAAAAATCGAAGTTGGTTACAAATAAATTTATTAAAATTTGACACTTCCAACTAAAATTTTTTTCACAATCCTAGAAATTGAAGTTATTTTCATCTAAATTTACTCAAATATACATCCTACACCAAAAATACTCGACAAAATCCAAAAAAATCGAAGTTGGTTTCAAATAAATTTATTAAAATTTGACACTTCCAACTAAAATTTTTTTCACATTCCTAAAAATTGAAGTTATTTTCATCTAACTTTACTCAAATATACATCCTACAACAAAAATACTCGACAAAATCCAAAAAAATCGAAGTTGATTTCAAATAAATTTATTAAAATTTGACACTTCCAACTAAATTTTTTTCACAATCCTAGAAATTGAAGTTATTTTCATCTAAATTTACTCAAATATAGATCCTACTAAAAAATACTCAACAAAATAAAAAAAATCGAAGTTGGTTTCAAATAAATTTATTAAAATTTGACACTTCCAACTAAAATTTTTTTCAAAATCCTAGAAATTGAAGTTATTTTCATCTAAATTTACTCAAATATACATCCTACACCAAAAATACTCGACAAAATCCAAAAAAATCGAAGTTGGTTTCAAATTAATTTATTAAATTTGACGCTTCCAACTAAAATTTTTTTCACAATCCTAGAAATTGAAGTTATTTTCATCTAAATTTACTCAAATATACATCCTACACCAAAAATACTCGACAAAATCCAAAAAAATCGAAGTTGGTTTCAAATAAATTTATTAAAATTTGACACTTCCAACTAAAATTTTTTTCACAATCCTAAAAATTGAAGTTGTTTCATCTAAATTTACTCAAATATAGATCCTACAAAAAAATACTCAACAAAATCCAAAAAAATCGGAGTTGATTTCAAATAAATTTATTAAAATTTGACACTTGCAACTAAAATTTTTTTCACAATCCTAAAAATTGAAGTTATTTTCATCTAACTTTACTCAAATATACATCCTACAACAAAATACTCGACAAAATCCAAAAAAATCGAAGTTGATTTCAAATAAATTTATTAAAATTTGACACTTCCAACTAAAATATTTTTCACAATCCAAAAAATGGTCGTTATTTTCATCTAAATTTACTCAAATATACATCCTACACCAAAAATACTCGACAAAATCCAAAAAAATCGAAGTTGGTTTCAAATAAATTTATTAAAATTTGACGCTTCCAACTAAAAATTTTTTCACAATCCTAGAAATTGAAGTTATTTTCATCTAAATTTACTCAAATATACATCCTACACCAAAAATACTCCACAAAATACAAAAAAATCGAAGTTGGTTTCAAATAAATTTATTAAAATTTGACACTTCCAACTAAAATTTTTTTCACAATCCTAGAAATTGAAGTTATTTTCATCTAAATTTACTCAAATATACATCCTACACCAAAAATACTCGACAAAATCCAAAAAAATCGAAGTTGGTTTCAAATAAATTTATTAAAATTTGACACTTCCAACTAAATTTTTTTTCACATTCCTAAAAATTGAAGTTATGTTCATCTAAATTTACTCAAATATAGATCCTACAAAAAATACTCAACAAAATAAAAAAAAAACGAAGTTGATTTCAAATAAATTTATTAAAATTTGACACTTCCAACTAAAATTTTTTTCACAATCCTAGAAATTGAAGTTATTTTCATCTAACTTTACTCAAATATACATCCTACAACAAAAATACTCGACAAAATCCAAAAAAATCGAAGCTGATTTCAAATAAATTTATTAAAATTTGACACTTCCAACTAAAATTTTCTTCACAATCCAAAAAATGGTCGTTATTTTCATCTAAATTTACTCAAATATAGATCCTACAAAAAAATACTCAACAAAATCCAAAAAAATCGGAGTTGATTTCAAATAAATTTATTAAAATTTGACACTAGCAACTAAAATTTTTTTCACAATCCTAAAAATTGAAGTTATTTTCATCTAACTTTACTCAAATATACATCCTACAACAAAAATACTCGACAAAATCCAAAAAAATCGGAGTTGATTTCAAATAAATTTATTAAAATTTGACACTTCCAACTAAAATATTTTTCACAATCCAAAAAATGGTCGTTCTTTTCATCTAAATTTACTCAAATATACATCCTACACCAAAAATACTCGACAAAATCCAAAAAAATCGATGTTGGTTTCAAATAAATTTATTAAAATTTGACGCTTCCAACTAAAATTTTTTTCACAATCCTAAAAATTGAAGTTATTTTCATCTAACTTTACTCAAATATACATCCTACAACAAAAATACTCGACAAAATCCAAAAAAATCGAAGTTGATTTCAAATAAATTTATTAAAATTTGACACTTCCAACTAAAATATTTTTCACAATCCAAAAAATGGTCGTTATTTTCATCTAAATTTACTCAAATATACATCCTACAACAAAAATACTCGACAAAATCCAAAAAAATCGAAGTTGGTTCAAATAAATTTATTAAAATTTGACATATCCAACTAAAATTTTTTTCACAATCCTAGAAATTGAAGTTATTTTCATCTAAATTTACGCAAATATAGATCCTACTAAAAAATACTCAACAAAATAAAAAAAAATCGAAGTTGGTTTCAAATAAATTTATTAAAATTTGACATATCCAACTAAAATTTTTTTCACAATCCTAGAAATTGAAGTTATTTTCATCTAAATTTACTCAAATATAGATCCTACCAAAAAATACTCAACAAAATCCAAAAAAATCGAAGTTGATTTCAAATAAATTTATTAAAATTTGACACTTCCAACTAAAATTTTTTTCACAATCCAAAAAATTGAAGTTATTTTCATCTAAATTTACTCAATTGTAGATCCTACAACAAAAATACTCGACAAAATCCAAAAAAATCGAAGTTGATTTCAAATAAATTTATTAAAATTTGACACTTCCAACTAAATTTTTTTCACAATCCTAGAAATTGAAGTTATTTTCATCTAAATTTACTCAAATATAGATCCTACTAAAAAATACTCAACAAAATAAAAAAAAATCGAAGTTGGTTTCAAATAAATTTATTAAAATTTGACACTTCCAACTAAAATTTTTTTCAAAATCCTAGAAATTGAAGTTATTTTCATCTAAATTTACTCAAATATACATCCTACACCAAAAATACTCGACAAAATCCAAAAAAATCGAAGTTGGTTTCAAATAAATTTATTAAAATTTGACGCTTCCAACTAAAAATTTTTTCACAATCCTAGAAATTGAAGTTATTTTCATCTAAATTTACTCAAATATACATCCTACACCAAAAATACTCCACAAAATACAAAAAAATCGAAGTTGGTTTCAAATAAATTTATTAAAATTTGACACTTCCAACTAAAATTTTTTTCACAATCCTAGAAATTGAAGTTATTTTCATCTAAATTTACTCAAATATACATCCTACACCAAAAATACTCGACAAAATCCAAAAAAATCGAAGTTGGTTTCAAATAAATTTATTAAAATTTGACACTTCCAACTAAAATTTTTTTCACATTCCTAAAAATTGAAGTTATTTTCATCTAACTTTACTCAAATATACATCCTACAACAAAAATACTCGACAAAATCCAAAAAAATCGAAGTTGATTTCAAATAAATTTATTAAAATTTGACACTTCCAACTAAATTTTTTTCACAATCCTAGAAATTGAAGTTATTTTCATCTAAATTTACTCAAATATAGATCCTACTAAAAAATACTCAACAAAATAAAAAAAAATCGAAGTTGGTTTCAAATAAATTTATTAAAATTTGACACTTCCAACTAAAATTTTTTTCAAAATCCTAGAAATTGAAGTTATTTTCATCTAAATTTACTCAAATATACATCCTACACCAAAAATACTCGACAAAATCCAAAAAAATCGAAGTTGGTTTCAAATTAATTTATTAAATTTGACGCTTCCAACTAAAATTTTTTTCACAATCCTAGAAATTGAAGTTATTTTCATCTAAATTTACTCAAATATACATCCTACACCAAAAATACTCGACAAAATCCAAAAAAATCGAAGTTGGTTTCAAATAAATTTATTAAAATTTGACACTTCCAACTAAAATTTTTTTCACAATCCTAAAAATTGAAGTTGTTTCATCTAAATTTACTCAAATATAGATCCTACAAAAAAATACTCAACAAAATCCAAAAAAATCGGAGTTGATTTCAAATAAATTTATTAAAATTTGACACTTGCAACTAAAATTTTTTTCACAATCCTAAAAATTGAAGTTATTTTCATCTAACTTTACTCAAATATACATCCTACAACAAAATACTCGACAAAATCCAAAAAAATCGAAGTTGATTTCAAATAAATTTATTAAAATTTGACACTTCCAACTAAAATATTTTTCACAATCCAAAAAATGGTCGTTATTTTCATCTAAATTTACTCAAATATACATCCTACACCAAAAATACTCGACAAAATCCAAAAAAATCGAAGTTGGTTTCAAATAAATTTATTAAAATTTGACGCTTCCAACTAAAAATTTTTTCACAATCCTAGAAATTGAAGTTATTTTCATCTAAATTTACTCAAATATACATCCTACACCAAAAATACTCCACAAAATACAAAAAAATCGAAGTTGGTTTCAAATAAATTTATTAAAATTTGACACTTCCAACTAAAATTTTTTTCACAATCCTAGAAATTGAAGTTATTTTCATCTAAATTTACTCAAATATACATCCTACACCAAAAATACTCGACAAAATCCAAAAAAATCGAAGTTGGTTTCAAATAAATTTATTAAAATTTGACACTTCCAACTAAATTTTTTTTCACATTCCTAAAAATTGAAGTTATGTTCATCTAAATTTACTCAAATATAGATCCTACAAAAAATACTCAACAAAATCAAAAAAAAACGAAGTTGATTTCAAATAAATTTATTAAAATTTGACACTTCCAACTAAAATTTTTTTCACAATCCTAGAAATTGAAGTTATTTTCATCTAACTTTACTCAAATATACATCCTACAACAAAAATACTCGACAAAATCCAAAAAAATCGAAGCTGATTTCAAATAAATTTATTAAAATTTGACACTTCCAACTAAAATTTTCTTCACAATCCAAAAAATGGTCGTTATTTTCATCTAAATTTACTCAAATATAGATCCTACAAAAAAATACTCAACAAAATCCAAAAAAATCGGAGTTGATTTCAAATAAATTTATTAAAATTTGACACTAGCAACTAAAATTTTTTTCACAATCCTAAAAATTGAAGTTATTTTCATCTAACTTTACTCAAATATACATCCTACAACAAAAATACTCGACAAAATCCAAAAAAATCGGAGTTGATTTCAAATAAATTTATTAAAATTTGACACTTCCAACTAAAATATTTTTCACAATCCAAAAAATGGTCGTTCTTTTCATCTAAATTTACTCAAATATACATCCTACACCAAAAATACTCGACAAAATCCAAAAAAATCGATGTTGGTTTCAAATAAATTTATTAAAATTTGACGCTTCCAACTAAAATTTTTTTCACAATCCTAAAAATTGAAGTTATTTTCATCTAACTTTACTCAAATATACATCCTACAACAAAAATACTCGACAAAATCCAAAAAAATCGAAGTTGATTTCAAATAAATTTATTAAAATTTGACACTTCCAACTAAAATATTTTTCACAATCCAAAAAATGGTCGTTATTTTCATCTAAATTTACTCAAATATACATCCTACAACAAAAATACTCGACAAAATCCAAAAAAATCGACGTTGGTTCAAATAAATTTATTAAAATTTGACATATCCAACTAAAATTTTTTTCACAATCCTAGAAATTGAAGTTATTTTCATCTAAATTTACTCAAATATAGATCCTACCAAAAAATACTCAACAAAATCCAAAAAAATCGAAGTTGATTTCAAATAAATTTATTAAAATTTGACACTTCCAACTAAAATTTTTTTCACAATCCAAAAAATTGAAGTTATTTTCATCTAAATTTACTCAATTGTAGATCCTACAACAAAAATACTCGACAAAATCCAAAAAAATCGAAGTTGATTTCAAATAAATTTATTAAAATTTGACACTTCCAACTAAATTTTTTTCACAATCCTAGAAATAGAAGTTATTTTCATCTAAATTTACTCAAATATAGATCCTACTAAAAAATACTCAACAAAATAAAAAAAAATCGAAGTTGGTTTCAAATAAATTTATTAAAATTTGACACTTCCAACTAAAATTTTTTTCAAAATCCTAGAAATTGAAGTTATTTTCATCTAAATTTACTCAAATATACATCCTACACCAAAAATACTCGACAAAATCCAAAAAAATCGAAGTTGGTTTCAAATAAATTTATTAAAATTTGACGCTTCCAACTAAAAATTTTTTCACAATCCTAGAAATTGAAGTTATTTTCATCTAAATTTACTCAAATATACATCCTACACCAAAAATACTCCACAAAATACAAAAAAATCGAAGTTGGTTTCAAATAAATTTATTAAAATTTGACACTTCCAACTAAAATTTTTTTCACAATCCTAGAAATTGAAGTTATTTTCATCTAAATTTACTCAAATATACATCCTACACCAAAAATACTCCACAAAATACAAAAAAATCGAAGTTGGTTTCAAATAAATTTATTAAAATTTGACACTTCCAACTAAAATTTTTTTCACAATCCTAGAAATTGAAGTTATTTTCATCTAAATTTACTCAAATATACATCCTACACCAAAAATACTCGACAAAATCCAAAAAAATCGAAGTTGGTTTCAAATAAATTTATTAAAATTTGACACTTCCAACTAAAATTTTTTTCACATTCCTAAAAATTGAAGTTATGTTCATCTAAATTTACTCAAATATAGATCCTACAAAAAATACTCAACAAAATAAAAAAAAAACGAAGTTGATTTCAAATAAATTTATTAAAATTTGACACTTCCAACTAAAATTTTTTTCACAATCTTAGAAATTGAAGTTATTTTCATCTAAATTTACTCAAATATACATCCTACACCAAAAATACTCCACAAAATCCAAAAAAATCGGAGTTGGTTTCAAATAAATTTATTAAAATTTGACACTTCCAACTAAAATTTTATTCACAATCCAAAAAATGGTCGTTATTTTCATCTAAATTTACTCAAATATACATCCTACAACAAAAATACTCGACAAAATCCAAAAAAATCGGAGTTGATTTCAAATAAATTTATTAAAATTTGACACTTCCAACTAAAATTTTTTTCACAATCCAAAAAATTGAAGTTATTTTCATCTAACTTTACTCAAATATACATCCTACAACAAAAATACTCGACAAAATCCAAAAAAATCGAAGTTGATTTCAAATAAATTTATTAAAATTTGACACTTCCAACTAAAATATTTTTCACAATCCAAAAAATGGTCGTTATTTTCATCTAAATTTACTCAAATATACATCCTACACCAAAAATACTCGACAAAATCCAAAAAAATCGAAGTTGGTTTCAAATAAATTTATTAAAATTTGACGCTTCCAACTAAAATTTTTTTCACAATCCTAGAAATTGAAGTTATTTTCATCTAAATTTACTCAAATATACATCCTACACCAAAAATACTCCACAAAATACAAAAAAATCGAAGTTGGTTTCAAATAAATTTATTAAAATTTGACACTTCCAACTAAAATTTTTTTCACAATCCTAGAAATTGAAGTTATTTTCATCTAAATTTACTCAAATATACATCCTACACCAAAAATACTCGACAAAATCCAAAAAAATCGAAGTTGGTTTCAAATAAATTTATTAAAATTTGACACTTCCAACTAAAATTTTTTTCACATTCCTAAAAATTGAAGTTATGTTCATCTAAATTTACTCAAATATAGATCCTACAAAAAATACTCAACAAAATAAAAAAAAAACGAAGTTGATTTCAAATAAATATATTAAAATTTGACACTTCCAACTAAAATTTTTTTCACAATCTTAGAAATTGAAGTTATTTTCATCTTAATTTACTCAAATACACATCCTACAACAAAAATACTCTACAAAATCCAAAAAAATCGAAGTTGGTTTCAAATAAATTTATTAAAAATTGACACTTCCAACTAAAATTTTTTTCACAATCCTAAAAATTGAAGTTGTTTTCATCTAACTTTACTCAAATATACATCCTACAACAAAAATACTCGACAAAATCCAAAAAAATCGAAGTTTATTTCAAATAAATTTATTAAAATTTGACACTTCCAACTAAAATATTTTTCACAATCCAAAAAATGGTCGTTATTTTCATCTAAATTTACTCAAATATACATCCTACACAAAAAATACTCGACAAAATCCAAAAAAATCGAAGTTGGTTTCAAATAAATTTATTAAAATTTGACGCTTCCAACTAAAATTTTTTTCACAATCCTAGAAATTGAAGTTATTTTCATCTAAATTTACTCAAATATACATCCTACACCAAAAATACTCCACAAAATACAAAAAAATCGAAGTTGGTTTCAAATAAATTTATTAAAATTTGACACTTCCAACTAAAATTTTTTTCACAATCCTAGAAATTGAAGTTATTTTCATCTAAATTTACTCAAATATACATCCTACACCAAAAATACTCGACAAAATCCAAAAAAATCGAAGTTGGTTTCAAATAAATTTATTAAAATTTGACACTTCCAACTAAAATTTTTTTCACATTCCTAAAAATTGAAGTTATGTTCATCTAAATTTGCTCAAATATAGATCCTACAAAAAATACTCAACAAAATAAAAAAAAAACGAAGTTGATTTCAAATAAATTTATTAAAATTTGACACTTCCAACTAAAAATTTTTTCACAATCCAATAAATTTTCGTTATTTTCATCTAAATTTACTCAAATATAGATCCTACAACAAAAATACTCAACAAAATCCAAAAAAATCGAAGTTGATTTCAAATAAATTTATTAAAATTTGACAGTTCCAACTAAAATTTTTTTCACAATCTTAGAAATTGAAGTTATTTTCATCTTAATTTACTCAAATACACATCCAACAACAAAAATACTCTACAAAATCCAAAAAAATCGAAGTTGGTTTCAAATAAATTTATTAAAAATTGACACTTCCAACTAAAATTTTTTTCACAATCCTAAAAATTGAAGTTGTTTTCATCTAACTTTACTCAAATATACATCCTACAACAAAAATACTCGACAAAATCCAAAAAAATCGAAGTTTATTTCAAATAAATTTATTAAAATTTGACACTTCCAACTAAAATATTTTTCACAATCCAAAAAATGGTCGTTATTTTCATCTAAATTTACTCAAATATACATCCTACACCAAAAATACTCGACAAAATCCAAAAAAATCGATGTTGGTTTCAAATAAATTTATTAAAATTTGACACTTCCAACTAAAATATTTTTCACAATCCAAAAAATGGTCGTTATTTTCATCTAAATTTACTCAAATATACATCCTACACCAAAAATACTCGACAAAATCCAAAAAAATCGAAGTTGGTTTCAAATAAATTTATTAAAATTTGACGCTTCCAACTAAAATTTTATTCACAATCCAAAAAATGGTCGTTATTTTCATCTAAATTTACTCAAATATACATCCTACAACAAAAATACTCGACAAAATCCAAAAAAATCGGAGTTGATTTCAAATAAATTTATTAAAATTTGACACTTCCAACTAAAATTTTTTTCAAAATCCTAGAAATTGAAGTTATTTTCATCTAAATTTACTCAAATATACATCCTACACCAAAAATACTCGACAAAATCCAAAAAAATCGAAGTTGGTTTCAAATTAATTTATTAAATTTGACGCTTCCAACTAAAATTTTTTTCACAATCCTAGAAATTGAAGTTATTTTCATCTAAATTTACTCAAATATACATCCTACACCAAAAATACTCGACAAAATCCAAAAAAATCGAAGTTGGTTTCAAATAAATTTATTAAAATTTGACACTTCCAACTAAAATTTTTTTCACAATCCTAAAAATTGAAGTTGTTTCATCTAAATTTACTCAAATATAGATCCTACAAAAAAATACTCAACAAAATCCAAAAAAATCGGAGTTGATTTCAAATAAATTTATTAAAATTTGACACTTGCAACTAAAATTTTTTTCACAATCCTAAAAATTGAAGTTATTTTCATCTAACTTTACTCAAATATACATCCTGCAACAAAAATACTCGACAAAATCCAAAAAAATCGAAGTTGATTTCAAATAAATTTATTAAAATTTGACACTTCCAACTAAAATATTTTTCACAATCCAAAAAATGGTCGTTATTTTCATCTAAATTTACTCAAATATACATCCTACAACAAAAATACTCGACAAAATCCAAAAAAATCGAAGTTGGTTCAAATAAATTTATTAAAATTTGACATATCCAACTAAAATTTTTTTCACAATCCTAGAAATTGAAGTTATTTTCATCTAAATTTACTCAAATATAGATCCTACCAAAAAATACTCAACAAAATCCAAAAAAATCGAAGTTGATTTCAAATAAATTTATTAAAATTTGACACTTCCAACTAAAATTTTTTTCACAATCCAAAAAATTGAAGTTATTTTCATCTAAATTTACTCAATTGTAGATCCTACAACAAAAATACTCGACAAAATCCAAAAAAATCGAAGTTGATTTCAAATAAATTTATTAAAATTTGACACTTCCAACTAAATTTTTTTCACAATCCTAAAAATTGAAGTTGTTACATCTAAATTTACTCAAATATAGATCCTACAAAAAAATACTCAACAAAATCCCAAAAAAATCGGAGTTGATTTCAAATAAATTTATTAAAATTTGACACTAGCAACTAAAATTTTTTTCACAATCCTAAAAATTGAAGTTATTTTCATCTAACTTTACTCAAATATACATCCTACAACAAAAATACTCGACAAAATCCAAAAAAATCGGAGTTGATTTCAAATAAATTTATTAAAATTTGACACTTCCAACTAAAATATTTTTCACAATCCAAAAAATGGTCGTTATTTTCATCTAAATTTACTCAAATATACATCCTACACCAAAAATACTCGACAAAATCCAAAAAAATCGATGTTGGTTTCAAATAAATTTATTAAAATTTGACGCTTCCAACTAAAATTTTTTTCACAATCCTAGAAATTGAAGTTATTTTCATCTAAATTTACTCAAATATACATCCTACATCAAAAATACTCGACAAAATCCAAAAAAATCGGAGTTGATTTCAAATAAATTTATTAAAATTTGACACTTCCAACTAAATTTTTTTTCACAATCCAAAAAATTGAAGTTATTTTCATCTAAATTTACTCAAATATACATCCTACACCAAAAATACTCGACAAAATCCAAAAAAATCGAAGTTGGTTTCAAATAAATTTATTAAAATTTGACACTTCCAACTAAAATTTTTTTCACATTCCTAAAAATTGAAGTTATGTTCATCTAAATTTACTCAAATATAGATCCTACAAAAAATACTCAACAAAATCCAAAAAAAACGAAGTTGATTTCAAATAAATTTATTAAAATTTGACACTTCCAACTAAAATTTTTTTCACAATCTTAGAAATTGAAGTTATTTTCATCTAAATTTACTCAAATATACATCCTACACCAAAAATACTCCACAAAATCCAAAAAAATCGGAGTTGGTTTCAAATAAATTTATTAAAATTTGACACTTCCAACTAAAATTTTATTCACAATCCAAAAAATGGTCGTTATTTTCATCTAAATTTACTCAAATATACATCCTACAACAAAAATACTCGACAAAATCCAAAAAAATCGGAGTTGATTTCAAATAAATTTATTAAAATTTGACACTTCCAACTAAAATTTTTTTCACAATCCAAAAAATTGAAGTTATTTTCATCTAACTTTACTCAAATATACATCCTACAACAAAAATACTCGACAAAATCCAAAAAAATCGAAGTTGATTTCAAATAAATTTATTAAAATTTGACACTTCCAACTAAAATATTTTTCACAATCCAAAAAATGGTCGTTATTTTCATCTAAATTTACTCAAATATACATCCTACACCAAAAATACTCGACAAAATCCAAAAAAATCGAAGTTGGTTTCAAATAAATTTATTAAAATTTGACGCTTCCAACTAAAATTTTTTTCACAATCCTAGAAATTGAAGTTATTTTCATCTAAATTTACTCAAATATACATCCTACACCAAAAATACTCCACAAAATACAAAAAAATCGAAGTTGGTTTCAAATAAATTTATTAAAATTTGACACTTCCAACTAAAATTTTTTTCACAATCCTAGAAATTGAAGTTATTTTCATCTAAATTTACTCAAATATACATCCTACACCAAAAATACTCGACAAAATCCAAAAAAATCGAAGTTGGTTTCAAATAAATTTATTAAAATTTGACACTTCCAACTAAAATTTTTTTCACATTCCTAAAAATTGAAGTTATGTTCATCTAAATTTACTCAAATATAGATCCTACAAAAAATACTCAACAAAATCAAAAAAAAACGAAGTTGATTTCAAATAAATTTATTAAAATTTGACACTTCCAACTAAAAATTTTTTCACAATCCAATAAATTTTCGTTATTTTCATCTAAATTTACTCAAATATAGATCCTACAACAAAAATACTCAACAAAATCCAAAAAAATCGAAGTTGATTTCAAATAAATTTATTAAAATTTGACAGTTCCAACTAAAATTTTTTTCACAATCTTAGAAATTGAAGTTATTTTCATCTTAATTTACTCAAATACACATCCTACAACAAAAATACTCTACAAAATCCAAAAAAATCGAAGTTGGTTTCAAATAAATTTATTAAAAATTGACACTTCCAACTAAAATTTTTTTCACAATCCTAAAAATTGAAGTTGTTTTCATCTAACTTTACTCAAATATACATCCTACAACAAAAATACTCGACAAAATCCAAAAAAATCGAAGTTTATTTCAAATAAATTTATTAAAATTTGACACTTCCAACTAAAATATTTTTCACAATCCAAAAAATGGTCGTTATTTTCATCTAAATTTACTCAAATATACATCCTACACCAAAAATACTCGACAAAATCCAAAAAAATCGATGTTGGTTTCAAATAAATTTATTAAAATTTGACACTTCCAACTAAAATATTTTTCACAATCCAAAAAATGGTCGTTATTTTCATCTAAATTTACTCAAATATACATCCTACACCAAAAATACTCGACAAAATCCAAAAAAATCGAAGTTGGTTTCAAATAAATTTATTAAAATTTGACGCTTCCAACTAAAATTTTATTCACAATCCAAAAAATGGTCGTTATTTTCATCTAAATTTACTCAAATATACATCCTACAACAAAAATACTCGACAAAATCCAAAAAAATCGGAGTTGATTTCAAATAAATTTATTAAAATTTGACACTTCCAACTAAAATTTTTTTCACAATCCAAAAAATTGAAGTTATTTTCATCTAACTTTACTCAAATATACATCCTACAACAAAAATACTCGACAAAATCCAAAAAAATCGAAGTTGATTTCAAATAAATTTATTAAAATTTGACACTTCCAACTAAAATATTTTTCACAATCCAAAAAATGGTCGTTATTTTCATCTAAATTTACTCAAATATACATCCTACACCAAAAATACTCGACAAAATCCAAAAAAATCGAAGTTGGTTTCAAATAAATTTATTAAAATTTGACGCTTCCAACTAAAATTTTTTTCACAATCCTAGAAATTGAAGTTATTTTCATCTAAATTTACTCAAATATACATCCTACACCAAAAATACTCCACAAAATACAAAAAAATCGTAGTTGGTTTCAAATAAATTTATTAAAATTTGACACTTCCAACTAAAATTTTTTTCACAATCCTAGAAATTGAAGTTATTTTCATCTAAATTTACTCAAATATACATCCTACACCAAAAATACTCGACAAAATCCAAAAAAATCGAAGTTGGTTTCAAATAAATTTATTAAAATTTGACACTTCCAACTAAAATTTTTTTCACATTCCTAAAAATTGAAGTTATGTTCATCTAAATTTACTCAAATATAGATCCTACAAAAAATACTCAACAAAATCAAAAAAAAACGAAGTTGATTTCAAATAAATTTATTAAAATTTGACACTTCCAACTAAAAATTTTTTCACAATCCAATAAATTTTCGTTATTTTCATCTAAATTTACTCAAATATAGATCCTACAACAAAAATACTCAACAAAATCCAAAAAAATCGAAGTTGATTTCAAATAAATTTATTAAAATTTGACAGTTCCAACTAAAATTTTTTTCACAATCCTAAAAATTGAAGTTGTTTTCATCTAACTTTACTCAAATATACATCCTACAACAAAAATACTCGACAAAATCCAAAAAAATCGAAGTTTATTTCAAATAAATTTATTAAAATTTGACACTTCCAACTAAAATATTTTTCACAATCCAAAAAATGGTCGTTATTTTCATCTAAATTTACTCAAATATACATCCTACACCAAAAATACTCGACAAAATCCAAAAAAATCGATGTTGGTTTCAAATAAATTTATTAAAATTTGACACTTCCAACTAAAATATTTTTCACAATCCAAAAAATGGTCGTTATTTTCATCTAAATTTACTCAAATATACATCCTACACCAAAAATACTCGACAAAATCCAAAAAAATCGAAGTTGGTTTCAAATAAATTTATTAAAATTTGACGCTTCCAACTAAAATTTTATTCACAATCCAAAAAATGGTCGTTATTTTCATCTAAATTTACTCAAATATACATCCTACAACAAAAATACTCGACAAAATCCAAAAAAATCGGAGTTGATTTCAAATAAATTTATTAAAATTTGACACTTCCAACTAAAATTTTTTTCACAATCCAAAAAATGGTCGTTATTTTCATCTAAATTTACTCAAATATACATCCTACACCAAAAATACTCGACAAAATCCAAAAAAATCGAAGTTTGTTTCAAATAAATTTATTAAAATTTGACGCTTCCAACTAAAATTTTTTTCACAATCCTAGAAATTGAAGTTATTTTCATCTAAATTTACTCAAATATACATCCTACACCAAAAATACTCGACAAAATCCAAAAAAATCGAAGTTGGTTTCAAATAAATTTATTAAAATTTGACACTTCCAACTAAAATTTTTTTCACAATCCTAGAAATTGAAGTTATTTTCATCTAAATTTACTCAAATATACATCCTACACCAAGAATACTCCACAAAATACAAAAAAATCGAAGTTGGTTTCAAATAAATTTATTAAAATTTGACACTTCCAACTAAAATTTTTTCACAATCCTAGAAATTGAAGTTATTTTCATCTAAATTTACTCAAATATACATCCTACACCAAAAATACTCGACAAAATCCAAAAAAATCGAAGTTGGTTTCAAATAAATTTATTAAAATTTGACACTTCCAACTAAAATTTTTTTCACATTCCTAAAAATTGAAGTTATGTTCATCTAAATTTACTCAAATATAGATCCTACAAAAAATACTCAACAAAATCCAAAAAAAACGAAGTTGATTTCAAATAAATTTATTAAAATTTGACACTTCCAACTAAAAATTTTTTCACAATCCAATAAATTTTCGTTATTTTCATCTAAATTTACTCAAATATAGATCCTACAACAAAAATACTCAACAAAATCCAAAAAAATCGAAGTTGATTTCAAATAAATTTATTAAAATTTGACAGTTCCAACTAAAATTTTTTTCACAATCTTAGAAATTGAAGTTATTTTCATCTTAATTTACTCAAATACACATCCTACAACAAAAATACTCTACAAAATCCAAAAAAATCGAAGTTGGTTTCAAATAAATTTATTAAAAATTGACACTTCCAACTAAAATTTTTTTCACAATCCTAAAAATTGAAGTTGTTTTCATCTAACTTTACTCAAATATACATCCTACAACAAAAATACTCGACAAAATCCAAAAAAATCGAAGTTTATTTCAAATAAATTTATTAAAATTTGACACTTCCAACTAAAATATTTTTCACAATCCAAAAAATGGTCGTTATTTTCATCTAAATTTACTCAAATATACATCCTACACCAAAAATACTCGACAAAATCCAAAAAAATCGATGTTGGTTTCAAATAAATTTATTAAAATTTGACACTTCCAACTAAAATATTTTTCACAATCCAAAAAATGGTCGTTATTTTCATCTAAATTTACTCAAATATACATCCTACACCAAAAATACTCGACAAAATCCAAAAAAATCGAAGTTGGTTTCAAATAAATTTATTAAAATTTGACGCTTCCAACTAAAATTTTATTCACAATCCAAAAAATGGTCGTTATTTTCATCTAAATTTACTCAAATATACATCCTACAACAAAAATACTCGACAAAATCCAAAAAAATCGGAGTTGATTTCAAATAAATTTATTAAAATTTGACACTTCCAACTAAAATTTTTTTCACAATCCAAAAAATTGAAGTTATTTTCATCTAAATTTACTCAATTGTAGATCCTACAACAAAAATACTCGACAAAATCAAAAAAAATCGAAGTTGATTTCAAATAAATTTATTAAAATTTGACACTTCCAACTAAAATTTTTTTCACAATCTTAGAAATTGAAGTTATTTTCATCTAAATTTACTCAAATATACATCCTACACCAAAAATACTCCACAAAATCCAAAAAAATCGGAGTTGATTTCAAATAAATTTATTAAAATTTGACACTAGCAACTAAAATTTTTTTCACAATCCTAAAACTTGAAGTTATTTTCATCTAACTTTACTCAAATATACATCCTACAACAAAAATACTCGACAAAATCCAAAAAAATCGAAGTTGATTTCAAATAAATTTATTAAAATTTGACACTTCCAACTAAAATATTTTTCACAATCCAAAAAATGGTCGTTATTTTCATCTAAATTTACTCAAATATACATCCTACACCAAAAATACTCGACAAAATCCAAAAAAATCGAAGTTTGTTTCAAATAAATTTATTAAAATTTGACGCTTCCAACTAAAATTTTTTTCACAATCCTAGAAATTGAAGTTATTTTCATCTAAATTTACTCAAATATACATCCTACACCAAAAATACTCGACAAAATCCAAAAAAATCGAAGTTGGTTTCAAATAAATTTATTAAAATTTGACACTTCCAACTAAAATTTTTTTCACAATCCTAGAAATTGAAGTTATTTTCATCTAAATTTACTCAAATATACATCCTACACCAAAAATACTCCACAAAATCCAAAAAAATCGGAGTTGGTTTCAAATAAATTTATTAAAATTTGACACTTCCAACTAAAATTTTATTCACAATCCAAAAAATGGTCGTTATTTTCATCTAAATTTACTCAAATATACATCCTACAACAAAAATACTCGACAAAATCCAAAAAAATCGGAGTTGATTTCAAATAAATTTATTAAAATTTGACACTTCCAACTAAAATTTTTTTCACAATCCAAAAAATGGTCGTTATTTTCATCTAAATTTACTCAAATATACATCCTACACCAAAAATACTCGACAAAATCCAAAAAAATCGAAGTTTGTTTCAAATAAATTTATTAAAATTTGACGCTTCCAACTAAAATTTTTTTCACAATCCTAGAAATTGAAGTTATTTTCATCTAAATTTACTCAAATATACATCCTACACCAAAAATACTCGACAAAATCCAAAAAAATCGAAGTTGGTTTCAAATAAATTTATTAAAATTTGACACTTCCAACTAAAATTTTTTTCACAAACCTAGAAATTGAAGTTATTTTCATCTAAATTTACTCAAATATACATCCTACACCAAAAATACTCCACAAAATCCAAAAAAATCGGAGTTGGTTTCAAATAAATTTATTAAAATTTGACACTTCCAACTAAAATTTTATTCACAATCCAAAAAATGGTCGTTATTTTCATCTAAATTTACTCAAATATACATCCTACAACAAAAATACTCGACAAAATCCAAAAAAATCGGAGTTGATTTCAAATAAATTTATTAAAATTTGACACTTCCAACTAAAATTTTTTTCACAATCCAAAAAATTGAAGTTATTTTCATCTAAATTTACTCAATTGTAGATCCTACAACAAAAATACTCGACAAAATCCAAAAAAATCGAAGTTGATTTCAAATAAATTTATTAACATTTGACACTTCCAACTAAAATTTTTTTCACAATCCTAGAAATTGAAGTTATTTTCATCTAAATTTACTCAAATATACATCCTACACCCAAAATACTCGACAAAATCCAAAAAAATCGAAGTTGGTTTCAAATAAATTTATTAAAATTTGACACTTCCAACTAAAATTTTTTTCACAATCCTAAAAATTGAAGTTGTTTCATCTAAATTTACTCAAATATAGATCCTACAAAAAAATACTCAACAAAATCCAAAAAAATCGGAGTTGATTTCAAATAAATTTATTAAAATTTGACACTTGCAACTAAAATTTTTTTCACAATCCTAGAAATTGAAGTTATTTTCATCTAAATTTACTCAAATATACATCCTACACCAAAAATACTCCACAAAATCCAAAAAAATCGAAGTTGGTTTCAAATAAATTTATTAAAATTTGACACTTCCAACTAAAATTTTTTTCACAATCCTAGAAATTGAAGTTATTTTCATCTAAATTTACTCAAATATACATCCTACACCAAAAATACTCCACAAAATCCAAAAAAATCGGAGTTGGTTTCAAATAAATTTATTAAAATTTGACACTTCCAACTAAAATTTTATTCACAATCCAAAAAATGGTCGTTATTTTCATCTAAATTTACTCAAATATACATCCTACAACAAAAATACTCGACAAAATCCAAAAAAATCGGAGTTGATTTCAAATAAATTTATTAAAATTTGACACTTCCAACTAAAATTTTTTTCACAATCCAAAAAATTGAAGTTATTTTCATCTAAATTTACTCAATTGTAGATCCTACAACAAAAATACTCGACAAAATCCAAAAAAATCGAAGTTGGTTTCAAATAAATTTATTAAAATTTGACACTTCCAACTAAAATTTTTTTCACAATCCTAAAAATTGAAGTTGTTTCATCTAAATTTACTCAAATATAGATCCTACAAAAAAATACTCAACAAAATCCAAAAAAATCGGAGTTGATTTCAAATAAATTTATTAAAATTTGACACTTGCAACTAAAATTTTTTTCACAATCCTAGAAATTGAAGTTATTTTCATCTAAATTTACTCAAATATACATCCTACACCAAAAATACTCCACAAAATCCAAAAAAATCGAAGTTGGTTTCAAATAAATTTATTAAAATTTGACACTTCCAACTAAAATTTTTTTCACAATCCTAGAAATTGAAGTTATTTTCATCTAAATTTACTCAAATATACATCCTACACCAAAAATACTCGACAAAATCCAAAAAAATCGAAGTTGGTTTCAAATAAATTTATTAAAATTTGACACTTCCAACTAAAATTTTTTTCACATTCCTAAAAATTGAAGTTATGTTCATCTAAATTTACTCAAATATAGATCCTACAAAAAATACTCAACAAAATCCAAAAAAAACGAAGTTGATTTCAAATAAATTTATTAAAATTTGACACTTCCAACTAAAAATTTTTTCACAATCCAATAAATTTTCGTTATTTTCATCTAAATTTACTCAAATATAGATCCTACAACAAAAATACTCATCAAAATCCAAAAAAATCGAAGTTGATTTCAAATAAATTTATTAAAATTTGACAGTTCCAACTAAAATTTTTTTCACAATCTTAGAAATTGAAGTTTTTTTCATCTTAATTTACTCAAATACACATCCTACAACAAAAATACTCTACAAAATCCAAAAAAATCGAAGTTGGTTTCAAATAAATTTATTAAAAATTGACACTTCCAACTAAAATTTTTTTCACAATCCTAAAAATTGAAGTTGTTTTCATCTAACTTTACTCAAATATACATCCTACAACAAAAATACTCGACAAAATCCAAAAAAATCGAAGTTTATTTCAAATAAATTTATTAAAATTTGACACTTCCAACTAAAATATTTTTCACAATCCAAAAAATGGTCGTTATTTTCATCTAAATTTACTCAAATATACATCCTACACCAAAAATACTCGACAAAATCCAAAAAAATCGAAGTTTGTTTCAAATAAATTTATTAAAATTTGACGCTTCCAACTAAAATTTTTTTCACAATCCTAGAAATTGAAGTTATTTTCATCTAAATTTACTCAAATATACATCCTACACCAAAAATACTCGACAAAATCCAAAAAAATCGAAGTTGGTTTCAAATAAATTTATTAAAATTTGACACTTCCAACTAAAATTTTTTTCACAATCCAAAAAATTGAAGTTATTTTCATCTAAATTTACTCAATTGTAGATCCTACAACAAAAATACTCGACAAAATCCAAAAAAATCGAAGTTGATTTCAAATAAATTTATTAAAATTTGACACTTCCAACTAAAATTTTTTTCACAATCCTAAAAATTGAAGTTGTTACATCTAAATTTACTCAAATATAGATCCTACAAAAAAATACTCAACAAAATCCAAAAAAATCGGAGTTGATTTCAAATAAATTTATTAAAATTTGACACTTCCAACTAAAATTTTTTTCACAATCCAAAAAATTGAAGTTATTTTCATCTAAATTTACTCAATTGTAGATCCTACAACAAAAATACTCGACAAAATCCAAAAAAATCGAAGTTGATTTCAAATAAATTTATTAAAATTTGACACTTCCAACTAAAATATTTTTCACAATTCAAAAAATGGTCGTTATTTTCATCTAAATTTACTCAAATATACATCCTACACCAAAAATACTCGACAAAATCCAAAAAAATCGAAGTTGGTTTCAAATAAATTTATTAAAATTTGACGCTTCCAACTAAAATTTTTTTCACAATCCTCGAAATTGAAGTTATTTTCATCTAAATTTACTCAAATATACATCCTACACCAAAAATACTCCACAAAATACAAAAAAATCGGAGTTGGTTTCAAATAAATTTATTAAAATTTGACACTTCCAACTAAATTTTTTTTCACAATCCTAAAAATTGAAGTTGTTTCATCTAAATTTACTCAAATATAGATCCTACAAAAAAATACTCAACAAAATCCAAAATAATCCAAGTCGATTTCAAATATATTTATTAAAATTTGACAAAAATCGTGACAAAATCCATAAAATCGAAGTTAATTTCACCTGAAATTACTCAAATTAAGCTTCTCTATCAAAAAAAACTTAACATTGTCGAGAAAAATCGAAGTTGGTTTCAAATAAATTACGTAAAATTTGACACTTCCAACTAAAATTTTCTTCACAATCCAAAAAATGGTCGTTATTTTCATCTAAATTTACTCAAATATACATCCTACAACAAAAATACACGACAAAATCCAAAAAAATCGAAGTTGGTTCAAATAAATTTATTAAAATTTGACACTTCCAACTAAAAATTTTTTCACAATCCAATAAATTTTCGTTATTTTCATCTAAATTTACTCAAATATAGATCCTACAACAAAAATACTCAACAAAATCAAAAAAAATCGAAGTTGATTTCAAATAAATTTATTAAAATTTGACACTTCCAACTAAAATTTTTTTCACAATCTTAAAAATTGAAGTTATTTTCATCTTAATTTACTCAAATACACATCCTACAACAAAAATACTCGACAAAATCCAAAAAAATCGAAGTTGGTTTCAAATAAATTTATTAAAATTTGACACTTCCAACTAAAATTTTTTTCACAATCCTAGAAATTGAAGTTATTTTCATCTAAATTTACTCAAATATACATCCTACACCAAAAATACTCCACAAAATCCAAAAAAATCGGAGTTGGTTTCAAATAAATTTATTAAAATTTGACACTTCCAACTAAAATTTTATTCACAATCCAAAAAATGGTCGTTATTTTCATCTAAATTTACTCAAATATACATCCTACAACAAAAATACTCGACAAAATCCAAAAAAATCGGAGTTGATTTCAAATAAATTTATTAAAATTTGACACTTCCAACTAAAATTTTTTTCACAATCCAAAAAATTGAAGTTATTTTCATCTAAATTTACTCAATTGTAGATCCTACAACAAAAATACTCGACAAAATCCAAAAAAATCGAAGTTGATTTCAAATAAATTTATTAACATTTGACACTTCCAACTAAAATTTTTTTCACAATCCTAGAAATTGAAGTTATTTTCATCTAAATTTACTCAAATATACATCCTACACCAAAAATACTCGACAAAATCCAAAAAAATCGAAGTTGGTTTCAAATAAATTTATTAAAATTTGACGCTTCCAACTAAAATTTTTTTCACAATCCTAGAAATTGAAGTTATTTTCATCTAAATTTACTCAAATATACATCCTACACCAAAAATACTCCACAAAATACAAAAAAATCGGAGTTGGTTTCAAATAAATTTATTAAAATTTGACACTTCCAACTAAAATTTTTTTCACAATCCAAAAAATTGAAGTTATTTTCATCTAAATTTACTCAATTGTAGATCCTACAACAAAAATACTCGACAAAATCCAAAAAAATCGAAGTTGATTTCAAATAAATTTATTAAAATTTGACACTTCCAACTAAAATTTTTTTCACAATCCTAAAAATTGAAGTTGTTACATCTAAATTTACTCAAATATAGATCCTACAAAAAAATACTCAACAAAATCCAAAAAAATCGGAGTTGATTTCAAATAAATTTATTAAAATTTGACACTTGCAACTAAAATTTTTTTCACAATCCTAAAAATTGAAGTTATTTTCATCTAACTTTACTCAAATATACATCCTACAACAAAAATACTCGACAAAATCCAAAAAAATCGAAGTTGATTTCAAATAAATTTATTAAAATTTGACACTTCCAACTATAATTTTATTCACAATCCAAAAAATGGTCGTTATTTTCATCTAAATTTACTCAAATATACATCCTACACCCAAAATACTCGACAAAATCCAAAAAAATCGAAGTTGGTTTCAAATAAATTTAATAAAATTTGACACTTCCAACTAAAATTTTTTTCACAATCCTAAAAATTGAAGTTGTTTCATCTAAATTTACTCAAATATAGATCCTACAAAAAAATACTCAACAAAATCCAAAAAAATCGGAGTTGATTTCAAATAAATTTATTAAAATTTGACACTTGCAACTAAAATTTTTTTCACAATCCTAAAAATTGAAGTTATTTTCATCTAACTTTACTCAAATATACATCCTACAACAAAAATACTCGACAAAATCCAAAAAAATCGAAGTTGATTTCAAATAAATTTATTAAAATTTGACACTTCCAACTATAATTTTATTCACAATCCAAAAAATGGTCGTTATTTTCATCTAAATTTACTCAAATATACATCCTACAACAAAAATACTCGACAAAATCCAAAAAAATCGGAGTTGATTTCAAATAAATTTATTAAAATTTGACACTTCCAACTAAAATTTTTTTCACAATCCAAAAAATTGAAGTTATTTTCATCTAAATTTACTCAATTGTAGATCCTACAACAAAAATACTCGACAAAATCCAAAAAAATCGAAGTTGATTTCAAATAAATTTATTAAAATTTGACACTTCCAACTAAAATTTTTTTCACAATCCTAGAAATTGAAGTTATTTTCATCTAAATTTACTCAAATATACATCCTACACCAAAAATACTCGACAAAATCCAAAAAAATCGAAGTTGGTTTCAAATAAATTTATTAAAATTTGACACTTCCAACTAAAATTTTTTTCACAATCCTAATAATTGAAGTTGTTTCATCTAAATTTACTCAAATATAGATCCTACATAAAAATACTCAACAAAATCCAAAAAAATCGGAGTTGATTTCAAATAAATTTATTAAAATTTGACACTTGCAACTAAAATTTTTTTCACAATCCTAAAAATTGAAGTTATTTTCATCTAACTTTACTCAAATATACATCCTACAACAAAAATACTCGACAAAATCCAAAAAAATCGAAGTTGATTTCAAATAAATTTATTAAAATTTGACACTTCCAACTAAAATATTTTTCACAATCCAAAAAATGGTCGTTATTTTCATCTAAATTTACTCAAATATACATCCTACACCAAAAATACTCGACAAAATCCAAAAAAATCGAAGTTGGTTTCAAATAAATTTATTAAAATTTGACGCTTCCAACTAAAAATTTTTTCACAATCCTAGAAATTGAAGTTATTTTCATCTAAATTTACTCAAATATACATCCTACACCAAAAATACTCCAAAAAATACAAAAAAATCGAAGTTGGTTTCAAATAAATTTATTAAAATTTGACACTTCCAACTAAAATTTTTTTCACAATCCTAGAAATTGAAGTTATTTTCATCTAAATTTACTCAAATATACATCCTACACCAAAAATACTCGACAAAATCCAAAAAAATCGAAGTTGGTTTCAAATAAATTTATTAAAATTTGACACTTCCAACTAAAATTTTTTTCACATTCCTAAAAATTGAAGTTATGTTCATCTAAATTTACTCAAATATAGATCCTACAAAAAATACTCAACAAAATCCAAAAAAAACGAAGTTGATTTCAAATAAATTTATTAAAATTTGACACTTCCAACTAAAATTTTTTTCACAATCTTAGAAATTGAAGTTATTTTCATCTAAATTTACTCAAATATACATCCTACACCAAAAATACTCCACAAAATCCAAAAAAATCGGAGTTGATTTCAAATAAATTTATTAAAATTTGACACTTCCAACTAAAATTTTTTTCACAATCCTAGAAATTGAAGTTATTTTCATCTAAATTTACTCAAATATACATCCTACACCAAAAATACTCCACAAAATACAAAAAAATGGAAGTTGATTTCAAATAAATTTATTAAAATTTGACACTTCCAACTAAAATTTTTTTCACAATCCAAAAAATTGAAGTTATTTTCATCTAAATTTACTCAATTGTAGATCCTACAACAAAAATACTCGACAAAATCCAAAAAAATCGAAGTTGATTTCAAATAAATTTATTAAAATTTGACGCTTCCAACTAAAATTTTTTTCTCAATCCTAAAAATTGAAGTTGTTACATCTAAATTTACTCAAATATAGATCCTACAAAAAAATACTCAACAAAATCCAAAAAAATCGGAGTTGATTTCAAATAAATTTATTAAAATTTGACACTTCCAACTAAAATTTTTTTCACAATCCAAAAAATTGAAGTTATTTTCATCTAAATTTACTCAATTGTAGATCCTACAACAAAAATACTCGACAAAATCCAAAAAAATCGAAGTTGATTTCAAATAAATTTATTAAAATTTGACACTTCCAACTAAAATTTTTTTCACAATCCTAAAAATTGAAGTTGTTACATCTAAATTTACTCAAATATAGATCCTACAAAAAAATACTCAACAAAATCCAAAAAAATCGGAGTTGATTTCAAATAAATTTATTAAAATTTGACACTTGCAACTAAAATTTTTTTCACAATCCTAAAAATTGAAGTTATTTTCATCTAACTTTACTCAAATATACATCCTACAACAAAAATACTCGACAAAATCCAAAAAAATCGAAGTTGATTTCAAATAAATTTATTAAAATTTGACACTTCCAACTAAAATATTTTTCACAATCCAAAAAATGGTCGTTATTTTCATCTAAATTTACTCAAATATACATCCTACACCAAAAATACTCGACAAAATCCAAAAAAATCGATGTTGGTTTCAAATAAATTTATTAAAATTTGACGCTTCCAACTAAAATTTTTTTCACAATCCTAGAAATTGAAGTTATTTTCATCTAAATTTACTCAAATATACATCCTACACCAAAAATACTCGACAAAATCCAAAACAATCGGAGTTGATTTCAAATAAATTTATTAAAATTTGACATTTGCAACTAAAATTTTTTTCACAATCCTAAAAATTGAAGTTATTTTCATCTAACTTTACTCAAATATACATCCTACAACAAAAATACTCGACAAAATCCAAAAAAATCGAAGTTGATTTCAAATAAATTTATTAAAATTTGACACTTCCAACTAAAATATTTTTCACAATCCAAAAAATGGTCGTTATTTTCATCTAAATTTACTCAAATATACATCCTACACCAAAAATACTCGACAAAATCCAAAAAAATCGAAGTTGGTTTCAAATAAATTTATTAAAATTTGACGCTTCCAACTAAAATTTTTTTCACAATCCTAGAAATTGAAGTTATTTTCATCTAAATTTACTCAAATATACATCCTACACCAAAAATACTCCACAAAATACAAAAAAATGGAAGTTGATTTCAAATAAATTTATTAAAATTTGACACTTCCAACTAAAATTTTTTTCACAATCCAAAAAATTGAAGTTATTTTCATCTAAATTTACTCAATTGTAGATCCTACAACAAAAATACTCGACAAAATCCAAAAAAATCGAAGTTGATTTCAAATAAATTTATTAAAATTTGACACTTCCAACTAAAATATTTTTCACAATCCAAAAAATGGTCGTTATTTTCATCTAAATTTACTCAAATATACATCCTACACCAAAAATACTCGACAAAATCCAAAAAAATCGAAGTTGGTTTCAAATAAATTTATTAAAATTTGACGCTTCCAACTAAAATTTTTTTCACAATCCTCGAAATTGAAGTTATTTTCATCTAAATTTACTCAAATATACATCCTACACCAAAAATACTCCACAAAATACAAAAAAATCGGAGTTGGTTTCAAATAAATTTATTAAAATTTGACACTTCCAACAAAAATTTTTTTCACAATCCTAAAAATTGAAGTTGTTTCATCTAAATTTACTCAAATATAGATCCTACAAAAAAATACTCAACAAAATCCAAAAAAATCGGAGTTGATTTCAAATAAATTTATTAAAATTTGACACTTCCAACTAAAATTTTTTTCACAATCCAAAAAATTGAAGTTATTTTCATCTAAATTTACTCAATTGTAGATCCTACAACAAAAATACTCGACAAAATCCAAAAAAATCGAAGTTGATTTCAAATAAATTTATTAAAATTTGACACTTCCAACTAAAATATTTTTCACAATCCAAAAAATGGTCGTTATTTTCATCTAAATTTACTCAAATATACATCCTACACCAAAAATACTCGACAAAATCCAAAAAAATCGAAGTTTGTTTCAAATAAATTTATTAAAATTTGACGCTTCCAACTAAAATTTTTTTCACAATCCTAGAAATTGAAGTTATTTTCATCTAAATTTACTCAAATATACATCCTACACCAAAAATACTCGACAAAATCCAAAAAAATCGAAGTTGGTTTCAAATAAATTTATTAAAATTTGACACTTCCAACTAAAATTTTTTTCACAATCCTAGAAATTGAAGTTATTTTCATCTAAATTTACTCAAATATACATCCTACACCAAAAATACTCCACAAAATCCAAAAAAATCGGAGTTGGTTTCAAATAAATTTATTAAAATTTGACACTTCCAACTAAAATTTTATTCACAATCCAAAAAATGGTCGTTATTTTCATCTAAATTTACTCAAATATACATCCTACAACAAAAATACTCGACAAAATCCAAAAAAATCGGAGTTGATTTCAAATAAATTTATTAAAATTTGACACTTCCAACTAAAATTTTTTTCACAATCCAAAAAATTGAAGTTATTTTCATCTAAATTTACTCAATTGTAGATCCTACAACAAAAATACTCGACAAAATCCAAAAAAATCGAAGTTGATTTCAAATAAATTTATTAACATTTGACACTTCCAACTAAAATTTTTTTCACAATCCTAGAAATTGAAGTTATTTTCATCTAAATTTACTCAAATATACATCCTACACCCAAAATACTCGACAAAATCCAAAAAAATCGAAGTTGGTTTCAAATAAATTTATTAAAATTTGACACTTCCAACTAAAATTTTTTTCACAATCCTAAAAATTGAAGTTGTTTCATCTAAATTTACTCAAATATAGATCCTACAAAAAAATACTCAACAAAATCCAAAAAAATCGGAGTTGATTTCAAATAAATTTATTAAATTTTGACACTTGCAACTAAAATTTTTTTCACAATCCTAGAAATTGAAGTTATTTTCATCTAAATTTACTCAAATATACATCCTACACCAAAAATACTCCACAAAATCCAAAAAAATCGAAGTTGATTTCAAATAAATTTATTAACATTTGACACTTCCAACTAAAATTTTTTTCACAATCCTAGAAATTGAAGTTATTTTCATCTAAATTTACTCAAATATACATCCTACACCCAAAATACTCGACAAAATCCAAAAAAATCGAAGTTGGTTTCAAATAAATTTATTAAAATTTGACACTTCCAACTAAAATTTTTTTCACAATCCTAAAAATTGAAGTTGTTTCATCTAAATTTACTCAAATATAGATCCTACAAAAAAATACTCAACAAAATCCAAAAAAATCGGAGTTGATTTCAAATAAATTTATTAAAATTTGACACTTGCAACTAAAATTTTTTTCACAATCCTAGAAATTGAAGTTATTTTCATCTAAATTTACTCAAATATACATCCTACACCAAAAATACTCCACAAAATCCAAAAAAATCGAAGTTGGTTTCAAATAAATTTATTAAAATTTGACACTTCCAACTAAAATTTTTTTCACAATCCTAGAAATTGAAGTTATTTTCATCTAAATTTACTCAAATATACATCCTACACCAAAAATACTCGACAAAATCCAAAAAAATCGAAGTTGGTTTCAAATAAATTTATTAAAATTTGACACTTCCAACTAAAATTTTTTTCACATTCCTAAAAATTGAAGTTATGTTCATCTAAATTTACTCAAATATAGATCCTACAAAAAATACTCAACAAAATCCAAAAAAAACGAAGTTGATTTCAAATAAATTTATTAAAATTTGACACTTCCAACTAAAAATTTTTTCACAATCCAATAAATTTTCGTTATTTTCATCTAAATTTACTCAAATATAGATCCTACAACAAAAATACTCAACAAAATCCAAAAAAATCGAAGTTGATTTCAAATAAATTTATTAAAATTTGACAGTTCCAACTAAAATTTTTTTCACAATCTTAGAAATTGAAGTTATTTTCATCTTAATTTACTCAAATACACATCCTACAACAAAAATACTCTACAAAATCCAAAAAAATCGAGGTTGGTTTCAAATAAATTTATTAAAAATTGACACTTCCAACTAAAATTTTTTTCACAATCCTAAAAATTGAAGTTGTTTTCATCTAACTTTACTCAAATATACATCCTACAACAAAAATACTCGACAAAATCCAAAAAAATCGAAGTTTATTTCAAATAAATTTATTAAAATTTGACACTTCCAACTAAAATATTTTTCACAATCCAAAAAATGGTCGTTATTTTCATCTAAATTTACTCAAATATACATCCTACACCAAAAATACTCGACAAAATCCAAAAAAATCGAAGTTGGTTTCAAATAAATTTATTAAAATTTGACGCTTCCAACTAAAATTTTTTTCACAATCCTAGAAATTGAAGTTATTTTCATCTAAATTTACTCAAATATACATCCTACACCAAAAATACTCCACAAAATACAAAAAAATCGGAGTTGGTTTCAAATAAATTTATTAAAATTTGACACTTCCAACTAAAATTTTTTTCACAATCCTAAAAATTGAAGTTGTTTCATCTAAATTTACTCAAATATAGATCCTACAAAAAAATACTCAACAAAATCCAAAATAATCCAAGTCGATTTCAAATATATTTATTAAAATTTGACAAAAATCGTGACAAAATCCATAAAATCGAAGTTAATTTCACCTGAAATTACTCAAATTAAGCTTCTCTATCAAAAAAACTTAACATTGTCGAGAAAAATCGAAGTTGGTTTCAAATAAATTACGTAAAATTTGACACTTCCAACTAAAATATTCTTCACAATCCAAAAAATGGTCGTTATTTTCATCTAAATTTACTCAAATATACATCCTACAACAAAAATACTCGACAAAATCCAAAAAAATCGAAGTCGGTTCAAATAAATTTATTAAAATTTGACACTTCCAACTAAAATTTTTTTCACAATCCTAGAAATTGAAGTTATTTTCATCTAAATTTACTCAAATATAGATCCTACCAAAAAATACTCAACAAAATCCAAAAAAATCGAAGTTGATTTCAAATAAATTTATTAAAATTTGACACTTCCAACTAAAATTTTTTACTCAATCCAAAAAATTGAAGTTATTTTCATCTAAATTTACTCAAATATAGATCCTACAACAAAAATACTCAACAAAATCCAAAAAAATCGAAGTTGATTTCAAATAAATTTATTAAAATTTGACACTTTCAACTAAAATTTTTTTCACAATCTTAAAAATTGCAGTTATTTTCATCTTAATTTACTCAAATACACATCCTACAACAAAAATACTCGACAAAATCCAAAAAAATCGAAGTTGGTTTCAAATAAATTTATTAAAAATTGACACTTCCAACTAAATTTTTTTTCACAATCCTAGAAATTGAAGTTATTTTCATCTAAATTTACTCAAATATACATCCTACACCCAAAATACTCGACAAAATCCAAAAAAATCGAAGTTGGTTTCAAATAAATTTATTAAAATTTGACACTTCCAACTAAAATTTTTTTCACAATCCTAAAAATTGAAGTTGTTTCATCTAAATTTACTCAAATATAGATCCTACAAAAAAATACTCAACAAAATCCAAAAAAATCGGAGTTGATTTCAAATAAATTTATTAAAATTTGACACTTGCAACTAAAATTTTTTTCACAATCCTAAAAATTGAAGTTATTTTCATCTAACTTTACTCAAATATACATCCTACAACAAAAATACACGACAAAATCCAAAAAAATCGAAGTTGATTTCAAATAAATTTATTAAAATTTGACACTTCCAACTAAAATATTATTCACAATCCAAAAAATGGTCGTTATTTTCATCTAAATTTACTCAAATATACATCCTACACCAAAAATACTCGACAAAATCCAGAAAAATCGAAGTTGGTTTCAAATAAATTTATTAAAATTTGACGCTTCCAACTAAAATTTTTTTCACAATCCTAGAAATTGAAGTTATTTTCATCTAAATTTACTCAAATATACATCCTACACCAAAAATACTCCACAAAATACAAAAAAATCGGAATTGGTTTCAAATAAATTTATTAAAATTTGACACTTCCAACTAAAATTTTTTTCACAATCCTAAAAATTGAAGTTGTTTCATCTAAATTTACTCAAATATAGATCCTACAAAAAAATACTCGACAAAATCCAAAATAATCCAAGTCGATTTCAAATATATTTATTAAAATTTGACAAAAATCGTGACAAAATCCATAAAATCGAAGTTAATTTCACCTGAAATTACTCAAATTAAGCTTCTCTATAAAAAAAAACTTAACATTGTCGAGAAAAATCGAAGTTGATTTCAAATAAATTACGTAAAATTTGACACTTCCAACTAAAATTTTCTTCACAATCCAAAAAATGGTCGTTATTTTCATCTAAATTTACTCAAATATACATCCTACAACAAAAATACTCGACAAAATCCAAAAAAATCGAAGTTAGTTCAAATAAATTTATTAAAATTTGACACTTCCAACTAAAAATTTTTTCACAATCCTAGAAATTGAAGTTATTTTCATCTAAATTTACTCAAATATAGATCCTACCAAAAAATACTCGACAAAATCCAAAAAAATCGAAGTTGATTTCAAATCGAAGTTGGTTTCAAATAAATTTATTAAAATTTGACACTTCCAACTAAAATTTTTTTCACAATCCAAAAAATTGAAGTTATTTTCATCTAAATTTACTCAATTGTAGATCCTACAACAAAAATACTCGACAAAATCCAAAAAAATCGAAGTTGATTTCAAATAAATTTATTAAAATTTGACACTTCCAACTAAAATTTTTTTCACAATCCTAAAAATTGAAGTTGTTACATCTAAATTTACTCAAATATAGATCCTAC
The DNA here is from genome assembly GCA_963932275.1 of Andrena praecox. Taxonomy (NCBI): domain Eukaryota; kingdom Metazoa; phylum Arthropoda; class Insecta; order Hymenoptera; family Andrenidae; genus Andrena; species Andrena praecox. Next base: position 2,441,018 of record CAWVQO010000413.1, on the reverse strand, counting down.
AAAAAAATACTCAACAAAATCCAAAAAAATCGGAGTTGATTTCAAATAAATTTATTAAAATTTGACACTTCCAACTAAAATATTTTTCACAATCCAAAAAATGGTCGTTATTTTCATCTAAATTTACTCAAATATACATCCTACAACAAAAATACTCGACAAAATCCAAAAAAATCGGAGTTGATTTCAAATAAATTTATTAAAATTTGACACTTCCAACTAAAATTTTTTTCACAATCCAAAAAATTGAAGTTATTTTCATCTAAATTTACTCAATTGTAGATCCTACAACAAAAATACTCGACAAAATCCAAAAAAATCGAAGTTGATTTCAAATAAATTTATTAAAATTTGACACTTCCAACAAAATTTTTTTCACAATCTTAAAAATTGAAGTTATTTTCATCTTAATTTACTCAAATACACATCCTACAACAAAAATACTCGACAAAATCCAAAAAAATCGAAGTTGGTTTCAAATAAATTTATTAAAAATTGACACTTCCAACTAAAATTTTTTTCACAATCCTAGAAATTGAAGTTATTTTCATCTAAATTTACTCAAATATACATCCTACACCAAAAATACTCCACAAAATCCAAAAAAATCGGAGTTGGTTTCAAATAAATTTATTAAAAATTGACACTTCCAACTAAAATTTTTTTCACAATCCTAAAAATTGAAGTTGTTACATCTAAATTTACTCAAATATAGATCCTACAAAAAAATACTCAACAAAATCCAAAAAAATCGGAGTTGATTTCAAATAAATTTATTAAAATTTGACACTTCCAACTAAAATTTTTTTCACAATCCAAAAAATTGAAGTTATTTTCATCTAAATTTACTCAATTGTAGATCCTACAACAAAAATACTCGACAAAATCCAAAAAAATCGAAGTTGATTTCAAATAAATTTATTAAAATTTGACACTTCCAACTAAAATTTTTTTCACAATCCTAAAAATTGAAGTTGTTACATCTAAATTTACTCAAATATAGATCCTACAAAAAAATACTCAACAAAATCCAAAAAAATCGGAGTTGATTTCAAATAATTTTATTAAAATTTGACACTTGCAACTAAAATTCTTTTCACAATCCTAAAAATTGAAGTTATTTTCATCTAACTTTACTCAAATATACATCCTACAACAAAAATACTCGACAAAAACCAAAAAAATCGAAGTTGATTTCAAATAAATTTATTAAAATTTGACACTTCCAACTAAAATATTTTTCACAATCCAAAAAATGGTCGTTATTTTCATCTAAATTTACTCAAATATACATCCTACACCAAAAATACTCGACAAAATCCAAAAAAATCGATGTTGGTTTCAAATAAATTTATTAAAATTTGACGCTTCCAACTAAAATTTTTTTCACAATCCTAGAAATTGAAGTTATTTTCATCTAAATTTACTCAAATATACATCCTACAACAAAAATACTCGACAAAATCCAAAAAAATCGAAGTTTGTTTCAAATAAATTTATTAAAATTTGACGCTTCCAACTAAAATTTTTTTCACAATCCTAGAAATTGAAGTTATTTTCATCTAAATTTACTCAAATATACATCCTACACCAAAAATACTCGACAAAATCCAAAAAAATCGAAGATGGTTTCAAATAAATTTATTAAAATTTGACACTTCCAACTAAAATTTTTTTCACAATCCTAGAAATTGAAGTTATTTTCATCTAAATTTACTCAAATATACATCCTACACCAAAAATACTCGACAAAATCCAAAAAAATCGAAGTTGGTTACAAATAAATTTATTAAAATTTGACACTTCCAACTAAAATTTTTTTCACATTCCTAAAAATTGAAGTTATGTTCATCTAAATTTACTCAAATATAGATCCTACAAAAAATACTCAACAAAATCCAAAAAAAACGAAGTTGATTTCAAATAAATTTATTAAAATTTGACACTTCCAACTAAAAATTTTTTCACAATCCAATAAATTTTCGTTATTTTCATCTAAATTTACTCAAATATAGATCCTACAACAAAAATACTCAACAAAATCAAAAAAAATCGAAGTTGATTTCAAATAAATTTATTAAAATTTGACACTTCCAACTAAAATTTTTTTCACAATCTTAAAAATTGAAGTTATTTTCATCTTAATTTACTCAAATACACATCCTACAACAAAAATACTCGACAAAATCCAAAAAAATCGAAGTTGGTTTCAAATAAATATATTAAAAATTGACACTTCCAACTAAAATTTTTTTCACAATCCTAGAAATTGAAGTTATTTTCATCTAAATTTACTCAAATATACATCCTACACCAAAAATACTCCACAAAATCCAAAAAAATCGGAGTTGATTTCAAATAAATTTATTAAAATTTGACACTTCCAACTAAAATTTTTTTCACAATCCTAGAAATTGAAGTTATTTTCATCTAAATTTACTCAAATATACATCCTACACCAAAAATACTCGACAAAATCCAAAAAAATCGAAGTTGGTTTCAAATAAATTTATTAAAATTGGACACTTCCAACTAAAATTTTTTTCACATTCCTAAAAATTGAAGTTATGTTCATCTAAATTTACTCAAATATAGATCCTACAAAAAATACTCAACAAAATCCAAAAAAAACGAAGTTGATTTCAAATAAATTTATTAAAATTTGACACTTCCAACTAAAAATTTTTTCACAATCCAATAAATTTTCGTTATTTTCATCTAAATTTACTCAAATATAGATCCTACAACAAAAATACTCAACAAAATCCAAAAAAATCGAAGTTGATTTCAAATAAATTTATTAAAATTTGACAGTTCCAACTAAAAATTTTTTCACAATCTTAGAAATTGAAGTTATTTTCATCTTAATTTACTCAAATACACATCCTACAACAAAAATACTCTACAAAATCCAAAAAAATCGAAGTTGGTTTCAAATAAATTTATTAAAAATTGACACTTCCAACTAAAATTTTTTTCACAATCCTAAAAATTGAAGTTGTTTTCATCTGACTTTACTCAAATATACATCCTACAACAAAAATACTCGACAAAATCCAAAAAAATCGAAGTTTATTTCAAATAAATTTATTAAAATTTGACACTTCCAACTAAAATATTTTTCACAATCCAAAAAATGGTCGTTATTTTCATCTAAATTTACTCAAATATACATCCTACACCAAAAATACTCGACAAAATCCAAAAAAATCGATGTTGGTTTCAAATAAATTTATTAAAATTTGACACTTCCAACTAAAATATTTTTCACAATCCAAAAAATGGTCGTTATTTTCATCTAAATTTACTCAAATATACATCCTACACCAAAAATACTCGACAAAATCCAAAAAAATCGAAGTTGGTTTCAAATAAATTTATTAAAATTTGACGCTTCCAACTAAAATTTTATTCACAATCCAAAAAATGGTCGTTATTTTCATCTAAATTTACTCAAATATACATCCTACAACAAAAATACTCGACAAAATCCAAAAAAATCGGAGTTGATTTCAAATAAATTTATTAAAATTTGACACTTCCAACTAAAATTTTTTTCACAATCCAAAAAATTGAAGTTATTTTCATCTAAATTTACTCAATTGTAGATCCTACAACAAAAATACTCGACAAAATCCAAAAAAATCGAAGTTGATTTCAAATAAATTTATTAAAATTTGACACTTCCAACTAAAATTTTTTTCACAATCTTAGAAATTGAAGTTATTTTCATCTAAATTTACTCAAATATACATCCTACACCAAAAATACTCCACAAAATCCAAAAAAATCGGAGTTGATTTCAAATAAATTTATTAAAATTTGACACTAGCAACTAAAATTTTTTTCACAATCCTAAAACTTGAAGTTATTTTCATCTAACTTTACTCAAATATACATCCTACAACAAAAATACTCGACAAAATCCAAAAAAATCGAAGTTGATTTCAAATAAATTTATTAAAATTTGACACTTCCAACTAAAATATTTTTCACAATCCAAAAAATGGTCGTTATTTTCATCTAAATTTACTCAAATATACATCCTACACCAAAAATACTCGACAAAATCCAAAAAAATCGAAGTTTGTTTCAAATAAATTTATTAAAATTTGACGCTTCCAACTAAAATTTTTTTCACAATCCTAGAAATTGAAGTTATTTTCATCTAAATTTACTCAAATATACATCCTACACCAAAAATACTCGACAAAATCCAAAAAAATCGAAGTTGGTTTCAAATAAATTTATTAAAATTTGACACTTCCAACTAAAATTTTTTTCACAATCCTAGAAATTGAAGTTATTTTCATCTAAATTTACTCAAATATACATCCTACACCAAAAATACTCGACAAAATCCAAAAAAATCGAAGTTGGTTTCAAATAAATTTATTAAAATTTGACACTTCCAACTAAAATTTTTTTCACATTCCTAAAAATTGAAGTTATGTTCATCTAAATTTACTCAAATATAGATCCTACAAAAAATACTCAACAAAATCCCAAAAAAACGAAGTTGATTTCAAATAAATTTATTAAAATTTGACACTTCCAACTAAAAATTTTTTCACAATCCAATAAATTTTCGTTATTTTCATCTAAATTTACTCAAATATAGATCCTACAACAAAAATACTCAACAAAATCCAAAAAAATCGAAGTTGATTTCAAATAAACTTATTAAAATTTGACACTTCCAACTAAAATTTTTTTCACAATCTTAAAAATTGAAGTTATTTTCATCTTAATTTACTCAAATACACATTCTACAACAAAAATACTCGACAAAATCCAAAAAAATCGAAGTTGGTTTCAAATAAATTTATTAAAAATTGACACTTCCAACTAAAATTTTTTCACAATCCTAGAAATTGAAGTTATTTTCATCTAAATTTACTCAAATATACATCCTACACCAAAAATACTCCACAAAATACAAAAAAATGGAAGTTGATTTCAAATAAATTTATTAAAATTTGACACTTCCAACTAAAATTTTTTTCACAATCCAAAAAATTGAAGTTATTTTCATCTAAATTTACTCAATTGTAGATCCTACAACAAAAATACTCGACAAAATCCAAAAAAATCGAAGTTGATTTCAAATAAATTTATTAAAATTTAACACTTCCAACTAAAATTTTTTTCACAATCCTAAAAATTGAAGTTGTTACATCTAAATTTACTCAAATATAGATCCTACAAAAAAATACTCAACAAAATCCAAAAAAATCGGAGTTGATTTCAAATAAATTTATTAAAATTTGACACTAGCAACTAAAATTTTTTTCACAATCCTAAAAATTGAAGTTATTTTCATCTAACTTTACTCGAATATACATCCTACAACAAAAATACTCGACAAAATCCAAAAAAATCGAAGTTGATTTCAAATAAATTTATTAAAATTTGACACTTCCAACTAAAATATTTTTCACAATCCAAAAAATGGTCGTTATTTTCATCTAAATTTACTCAAATATACATCCTACACCAAAAATACTCGACAAAATCCAAAAAAATCGAAGTTTGTTTCAAATAAATTTATTAAAATTTGACGCTTCCAACTAAAATTTTTTTCACAATCCTAGAAATTGAAGTTATTTTCATCTAAATTTACTCAATTGTAGATCCTACAACAAAAATACTCGACAAAATCCAAAAAAATCGAAGTTGATTTCAAATAAATTTATTAAAATTTGACACTTCCAACTAAAATTTTTTTCACAATCCTAAAAATTGAAGTTGTTACATCTAAATTTACTCAAATATAGATCCTACAAAAAAATACTCAACAAAATCCAAAAAAATCGGAGTTGATTTCAAATAAATTTATTAAAATTTGACACTTCCAACTAAAATTTTTTTCACAATCCTAGAAATTGAAGTTATTTTCATCTAAATTTACTCAAATATACATCCTACACCAAAAATACTCGACAAAATCCAAAAAAATCGAAGTTGGTTACAAATAAATTTATTAAAATTTGACACTTCCAACTAAAATTTTTTTCACATTCCTAAAAATTGAAGTTATGTTCATCTAAATTTACTCAAATATAGATCCTACAAAAAATACTCAACAAAATCCAAAAAAAACGAAGTTGATTTCAAATAAATTTATTAAAATTTGACACTTCCAACTAAAAATTTTTTCACAATCCAATAAATTTTCGTTATTTTCATCTAAATTTACTCAAATATAGATCCTACAACAAAAATACTCAACAAAATCAAAAAAAATCGAAGTTGATTTCAAATAAATTTATTAAAATTTGACACTTCCAACTAAAATTTTTTTCACAATCTTAAAAATTGAAGTTATTTTCATCTTAATTTACTCAAATACACATCCTACAACAAAAATACTCGACAAAATCCAAAAAAATCGAAGTTGGTTTCAAATAAATATATTAAAAATTGACACTTCCAACTAAAATTTTTTTCACAATCCTAGAAATTGAAGTTATTTTCATCTAAATTTACTCAAATATACATCCTACACCAAAAATACTCCACAAAAACCAAAAAAATCGGAGTTGATTTCAAATAAATTTATTAAAATTTGACACTTCCAACTAAAATTTTTTTCACAATCCTAGAAATTGAAGTTATTTTCATCTAAATTTACTCAAATATACATCCTACACCAAAAATACTCCACAAAATACAAAAAAATCGAAGTTGGTTTCAAATAAATTTATTAAAATTTGACACTTCCAACTAAAATTTTTTTCACAATCCTAGAAATTGAAGTTATTTTCATCTAAATTTACTCAAATATACATCCTACACCAAAAATACTCGACAAAATCCAAAAAAATCGAAGTTGGTTTCAAATAAATTTATTAAAATTGGACACTTCCAACTAAAATTTTTTTCACATTCCTAAAAATTGAAGTTATGTTCATCTAAATTTACTCAAATATAGATCCTACAAAAAATACTCAACAAAATCCAAAAAAAACGAAGTTGATTTCAAATAAATTTATTAAAATTTGACACTTCCAACTAAAAATTTTTTCACAATCCAATAAATTTTCGTTATTTTCATCTAAATTTACTCAAATATAGATCCTACAACAAATCTACTCAACAAAATCCAAAAAAATCGAAGTTGATTTCAAATAAATTTATTAAAATTTGACAGTTCCAACTAAAATTTTTTTCACAATCTTAGAAATTGAAGTTATTTTCATCTTAATTTACTCAAATACACATCCTACAACAAAAATACTCTACAAAATCCAAAAAAATCGAAGTTGGTTTCAAATAAATTTATTAAAAATTGACACTTCCAACTAAAATTTTTTTCACAATCCTAAAAATTGAAGTTGTTTTCATCTGACTTTACTCAAATATACATCCTACAACAAAAATACTCGACAAAATCCAAAAAAATCGAAGTTTATTTCAAATAAATTTATTAAAATTTGACACTTCCAACTAAAATATTTTTCACAATCCAAAAAATGGTCGTTATTTTCATCTAAATTTACTCAAATATACATCCTACACCAAAAATACTCGACAAAATCCAAAAAAATCGATGTTGGTTTCAAATAAATTTATTAAAATTTGACACTTCCAACTAAAATATTTTTCACAATCCAAAAAATGGTCGTTATTTTCATCTAAATTTACTCAAATATACATCCTACACCAAAAATACTCGACAAAATCCAAAAAAATCGAAGTTGGTTTCAAATAAATTTATTAAAATTTGACGCTTCCAACTAAAATTTTATTCACAATCCAAAAAATGGTCGTTATTTTCATCTAAATTTACTCAAATATACATCCTACAACAAAAATACTCGACAAAATCCAAAAAAATCGGAGTTGATTTCAAATAAATTTATTAAAATTTGACACTTCCAACTAAAATTTTTTTCACAATCCAAAAAATTGAAGTTATTTTCATCTAAATTTACTCAATTGTAGATCCTACAACAAAAATACTCGACAAAATCCAAAAAAAATCGAAGTTGATTTCAAATAAATTTATTAAAATTTGACACTTCCAACTGAAATTTTTTTCACAATCTTAGAAATTGAAGTTATTTTCATCTAAATTTACTCAAATATACATCCTACACCAAAAATACTCCACAAAATCCAAAAAAATCGGAGTTGATTTCAAATAAATTTATTAAAATTTGACACTAGCAACTAAAATTTTTTTCACAATCCTAAAACTTGAAGTTATTTTCATCTAACTTTACTCAAATATACATCCTACAACAAAAATACTCGACAAAATCCAAAAAAATCGAAGTTGATTTCAAATAAATTTATTAAAATTTGACACTTCCAACTAAAATATTTTTCACAATCCAAAAAATGGTCGTTATTTTCATCTAAATTTACTCAAATATACATCCTACACCAAAAATACTCGACAAAATCCAAAAAAATCGAAGTTTGTTTCAAATAAATTTATTAAAATTTGACGCTTCCAACTAAAATTTTTTTCACAATCCTAGAAATTGAAGTTATTTTCATCTAAATTTACTCAAATATACATCCTACACCAAAAATACTCGACAAAATCCAAAAAAATCGAAGTTGATTTCAAATAAATTTATTAAAATTTGACACTTCCAACTAAAATTTTTTTCACAATCCTAAAAATTGAAGTTGTTACATCTAAATTTACTCAAATATAGATCCAACAAAAAAATACTCAACAAAATCCAAAAAAATCGGAGTTGATTTCAAATAAATTTATTAAAATTTGACACTTCCAACTAAAATTTTTTTCACAATCCTAGAAATTGAAGTTATTTTCATCTAAATTTACTCAAATATACATCCTACACCAAAAATACTCGACAAAATCCAAAAAAATCGAAGTTGGTTACAAATAAATTTATTAAAATTTGACACTTCCAACTAAAATTTTTTTCACATTCCTAAAAATTGAAGTTATGTTCATCTAAATTTACTCAAATATAGATCCTACAAAAAATACTCAACAAAATCCAAAAAAAACGAAGTTGATTTCAAATAAATTTATTAAAATTTGACACTTCCAACTAAAAATTTTTTCACAATCCAATAAATTTTCGTTATTTTCATCTAAATTTACTCAAATATAGATCCTACAACAAAAATACTCAACAAAATCAAAAAAAATCGAAGTTGATTTCAAATAAATTTATTAAAATTTGACACTTCCAACTAAAATTTTTTTCACAATCTTAAAAATTGAAGTTATTTTCATCTTAATTTACTCAAATACACATCCTACAACAAAAATACTCGACAAAATCCAAAAAAATCGAAGTTGGTTTCAAATAAATATATTAAAAATTGACACTTCCAACTAAAATTTTTTTCACAATCCTAGAAATTGAAGTTATTTTCATCTAAGTTTACTCAAATATACATCCTACACCAAAAATACTCCACAAAATCCAAAAAAATCGGAGTTGATTTCAAATAAATTTATTAAAATTTGACACTTCCAACTAAAATTTTTTTCACAATCCTAGAAATTGAAGTTATTTTCATCTAAATTTACTCAAATATACATCCTACACCAAAAATACTCCACAAAATCCAAAAAAATCGGAGTTGATTTCAAATAAATTTATTAAAATTTGACACTAGCAACTAAAATTTTTTTCACAATCCTAAAACTTGAAGTTATTTTCATCTAACTTTACTCAAATATACATCCTACAACAAAAATACTCGACAAAATCCAAAAAAATCGAAGTTGATTTCAAATAAATTTATTAAAATTTGACACTTCCAACTAAAATATTTTTCACAATACAAAAAATGGTCGTTATTTTCATCTAAATTTACTCAAATATACATCCTACACCAAAAATACTCGACAAAATCCAAAAAAATCGAAGTTTGTTTCAAATAAATTTATTAAAATTTGACGCTTCCAACTAAAATTTTTTTCACAATCCTAGAAATTGAAGTTATTTTCATCTAAATTTACTCAAATATACATCCTACACCAAAAATACTCGACAAAATCCAAAAAAATCGAAGTTGGTTTCAAATAAATTTATTAAAATTTGACGCTTCCAACTAAAATTTTTTTCACAATCCTAGAAATTGAAGTTATTTTCATCTAAATTTACTCAAATATACATCCTACACCAAAAATACTCGACAAAATCCAAAAAAATCGAAGTTGGTTTCAAATAAATTTATTAAAATTTGACACTTCCAACTAAAATTTTTTTCACAATCCTAGAAATTGAAGTTATTTTCATCTAAATTTACTCAAATATACATCCTACACCAAAAATACTCGACAAAATCCAAAAAAATCGAAGTTGGTTTCAAATAAATTTATTAAAATTTGACACTTCCAACTAAAATTTTTTTCACATTCCTAAAAATTGAAGTTATGTTCATCTAAATTTACTCAAATATAGATCCTACAAAAAATACTCAACAAAATCCCAAAAAAACGAAGTTGATTTCAAATAAATTTATTAAAATTTGACACTTCCAACTAAAAATTTTTTCACAATCCAATAAATTTTCGTTATTTTCATCTAAATTTACTCAAATATAGATCCTACAACAAAAATACTCAACAAAATCCAAAAAAATCGAATTTGATTTCAAATAAATTTATTAAAATTTGACAGTTCCAACTAAAATTTTTTTCACAATCTTAGAAATTGAAGTTATTTTCATCTTAATTTACTCAAATACACATCCTACAACAAAAATACTCTACAAAATCCAAAAAAATCGAAGTTGGTTTCAAATAAATTTATTAAAAATTGACACTTCCAACTAAAATTTTTTTCACAATCCTAAAAATTGAAGTTGTTTTCATCTGACTTTACTCAAATATACATCCTACAACAAAAATACTCGACAAAATCCAAAAAAATCGAAGTTTATTTCAAATAAATTTATTAAAATTTGACACTTCCAACTAAAATATTTTTCACAATCCAAAAAATGGTCGTTATTTTCATCTAAATTTACTCAAATATACATCCTACACCAAAAATACTCGACAAAATCCAAAAAAATCGATGTTGGTTTCAAATAAATTTATTAAAATTTGACACTTCCAACTAAAATATTTTTCACAATCCAAAAAATGGTCGTTATTTTCATCTAAATTTACTCAAATATACATCCTACACCAAAAATACTCGACAAAATCCAAAAAAATCGAAGTTGGTTTCAAATAAATTTATTAAAATTTGACACTTCCAACTAAAATTTTTTTCACAATCCTAGAAATTGAAGTTATTTTCATCTAAATTTACTCAAATATACATCCTACACCAAAAATACTCGACAAAATCCAAAAAAATCGAAGTTGGTTTCAAATAAATTTATTAAAATTTGACACTTCCAACTAAAATTTTTTTCACATTCCTAAAAATTGAAGTTATGTTCATCTAAATTTACTCAAATATAGATCCTACAAAAAATACTCAACAAAATCCCAAAAAAACGAAGTTGATTTCAAATAAATTTATTAAAATTTGACACTTCCAACTAAAAATTTTTTCACAATCCAATAAATTTTCGTTATTTTCATCTAAATTTACTCAAATATAGATCCTACAACAAAAATACTCAACAAAATCCAAAAAAATCGAATTTGATTTCAAATAAATTTATTAAAATTTGACAGTTCCAACTAAAATTTTTTTCACAATCTTAGAAATTGAAGTTATTTTCATCTTAATTTACTCAAATACACATCCTACAACAAAAATACTCTACAAAATCCAAAAAAATCGAAGTTGGTTTCAAATAAATTTATTAAAAATTGACACTTCCAACTAAAATTTTTTTCACAATCCTAAAAATTGAAGTTGTTTTCATCTGACTTTACTCAAATATACATCCTACAACAAAAATACTCGACAAAATCCAAAAAAATCGAAGTTTATTTCAAATAAATTTATTAAAATTTGACACTTCCAACTAAAATATTTTTCACAATCCAAAAAATGGTCGTTATTTTCATCTAAATTTACTCAAATATACATCCTACACCAAAAATACTCGACAAAATCCAAAAAAATCGATGTTGGTTTCAAATAAATTTATTAAAATTTGACACTTCCAACTAAAATATTTTTCACAATCCAAAAAATGGTCGTTATTTTCATCTAAATTTACTCAAATATACATCCTACACCAAAAATACTCGACAAAATCCAAAAAAATCGAAGTTGGTTTCAAATAAATTTATTAAAATTTGACGCTTCCAACTAAAATTTTATTCACAATCCAAAAAATGGTCGTTATTTTCATCTAAATTTACTCAAATATACATCCTACAACAAAAATACTCGACAAAATCCAAAAAAATCGGAGTTGATTTCAAATAAATTTATTAAAATTTGACACTTCCAACTAAAATTTTTTTCACAATCCAAAAAATTGAAGTTATTTTCATCTAAATTTACTCAATTGTAGATCCTACAACAAAAATACTCGACAAAATCCAAAAAAATCGAAGTTGATTTCAAATAAATTTATTAAAATTTGACACTTCCAACTAAAATTTTTTTCACAATCTTAGAAATTGAAGTTATTTTCATCTAAATTTACTCAAATATACATCCTACACCAAAAATACTCCACAAAATCCAAAAAAATCGGAGTTGATTTCAAATAAATTTATTAAAATTTGACACTAGCAACTAAAATTTTTTTCACAATCCTAAAACTTGAAGTTATTTTCATCTAACTTTACTCAAATATACATCCTACAACAAAAATACTCGACAAAATCCAAAAAAATCGAAGTTGATTTCAAATAAATTTATTAAAATTTGACACTTCCAACTAAAATATTTTTCACAATCCAAAAAATGGTCGTTATTTTCATCTAAATTTACTCAAATATACATCCTACACCAAAAATACTCGACAAAATCCAAAAAAATCGAAGTTTGTTTCAAATAAATTTATTAAAATTTGACGCTTCCAACTAAAATTTTTTTCACAATCCTAGAAATTGAAGTTATTTTCATCTAAATTTACTCAAATATACATCCTACACCAAAAATACTCGACAAAATCCAAAAAAATCGAAGTTGGTTTCAAATAAATTTATTAAAATTTGACGCTTCCAACTAAAATTTTTTTCACAATCCTAGAAATTGAAGTTATTTTCATCTAAATTTACTCAAATATACATCCTACACCAAAAATACTCGACAAAATCCAAAAAAATCGAAGTTGGTTTCAAATAAATTTATTAAAATTTGACACTTCCAACTAAAATTTTTTTCACAATCCTAGAAATTGAAGTTATTTTCATCTAAATTTACTCAAATATACATCCTACACCAAAAATACTCGACAAAATCCAAAAAAATCGAAGTTGGTTTCAAATAAATTTATTAAAATTTGACACTTCCAACTAAAATTTTTTTCACATTCCTAAAAATTGAAGTTATGTTCATCTAAATTTACTCAAATATAGATCCTACAAAAAATACTCAACAAAATCCCAAAAAAACGAAGTTGATTTCAAATAAATTTATTAAAATTTGACACTTCCAACTAAAAATTTTTTCACAATCCAATAAATTTTCGTTATTTTCATCTAAATTTACTCAAATATAGATCCTACAACAAAAATACTCAACAAAATCCAAAAAAATCGAAGTTGATTTCAAATAAATTTATTAAAATTTGACAGTTCCAACTAAAATTTTTTTCACAATCTTAGAAATTGAAGTTATTTTCATCTTAATTTACTCAAATACACATCCTACAACAAAAATACTCTACAAAATCCAAAAAAATCGAAGTTGGTTTCAAATAAATTTATTAAAAATTGACACTTCCAACTAAAATTTTTTTCACAATCCTAAAAATTGAAGTTGTTTTCATCTGACTTTACTCAAATATACATCCTACAACAAAAATACTCGACAAAATCCAAAAAAATCGAAGTTTATTTCAAATAAATTTATTAAAATTTGACACTTCCAACTAAAATATTTTTCACAATCCAAAAAATGGTCGTTATTTTCATCTAAATTTACTCAAATATACATCCTACACCAAAAATACTCGACAAAATCCAAAAAAATCGATGTTGGTTTCAAATAAATTTATTAAAATTTGACACTTCCAACTAAAATATTTTTCACAATCCAAAAAATGGTCGTTATTTTCATCTAAATTTACTCAAATATACATCCTACACCAAAAATACTCGACAAAATCCAAAAAAATCGAAGTTGGTTTCAAATAAATTTATTAAAATTTGACACTTCCAACTAAAATTTTTTTCACAATCCTAGAAATTGAAGTTATTTTCATCTAAATTTACTCAAATATACATCCTACACCAAAAATACTCGACAAAATCCAAAAAAATCGAAGTTGGTTTCAAATAAATTTATTAAAATTTGACACTTCCAACTAAAATTTTTTTCACATTCCTAAAAATTGAAGTTATGTTCATCTAAATTTACTCAAATATAGATCCTACAAAAAATACTCAACAAAATCCCAAAAAAACGAAGTTGATTTCAAATAAATTTATTAAAATTTGACACTTCCAACTAAAAATTTTTTCACAATCCAATAAATTTTCGTTATTTTCATCTAAATTTACTCAAATATAGATCCTACAACAAAAATACTCAACAAAATCCAAAAAAATCGAATTTGATTTCAAATAAATTTATTAAAATTTGACAGTTCCAACTAAAATTTTTTTCACAATCTTAGAAATTGAAGTTATTTTCATCTTAATTTACTCAAATACACATCCTACAACAAAAATACTCTACAAAATCCAAAAAAATCGAAGTTGGTTTCAAATAAATTTATTAAAAATTGACACTTCCAACTAAAATTTTTTTCACAATCCTAAAAATTGAAGTTGTTTTCATCTGACTTTACTCAAATATACATCCTACAACAAAAATACTCGACAAAATCCAAAAAAATCGAAGTTTATTTCAAATAAATTTATTAAAATTTGACACTTCCAACTAAAATATTTTTCACAATCCAAAAAATGGTCGTTATTTTCATCTAAATTTACTCAAATATACATCCTACACCAAAAATACTCGACAAAATCCAAAAAAATCGATGTTGGTTTCAAATAAATTTATTAAAATTTGACACTTCCAACTAAAATATTTTTCACAATCCAAAAAATGGTCGTTATTTTCATCTAAATTTACTCAAATATACATCCTACACCAAAAATACTCGACAAAATCCAAAAAAATCGAAGTTGGTTTCAAATAAATTTATTAAAATTTGACGCTTCCAACTAAAATTTTATTCACAATCCAAAAAATGGTCGTTATTTTCATCTAAATTTACTCAAATATACATCCTACAACAAAAATACTCGACAAAATCCAAAAAAATCGGAGTTGATTTCAAATAAATTTATTAAAATTTGACACTTCCAACTAAAATTTTTTTCACAATCCAAAAAATTGAAGTTATTTTCATCTAAATTTACTCAATTGTAGATCCTACAACAAAAATACTCGACAAAATCCAAAAAAATCGAAGTTGATTTCAAATAAATTTATTAAAATTTGACACTTCCAACTAAAATTTTTTTCACAATCTTAGAAATTGAAGTTATTTTCATCTAAATTTACTCAAATATACATCCTACACCAAAAATACTCCACAAAATCCAAAAAAATCGGAGTTGATTTCAAATAAATTTATTAAAATTTGACACTAGCAACTAAAATTTTTTTCACAATCCTAAAACTTGAAGTTATTTTCATCTAACTTTACTCAAATATACATCCTACAACAAAAATACTCGACAAAATCCAAAAAAATCGAAGTTGATTTCAAATAAATTTATTAAAATTTGACACTTCCAACTAAAATATTTTTCACAATCCAAAAAATGGTCGTTATTTTCATCTAAATTTACTCAAATATACATCCTACACCAAAAATACTCGACAAAATCCAAAAAAATCGAAGTTTGTTTCAAATAAATTTATTAAAATTTGACGCTTCCAACTAAAATTTTTTTCACAATCCTAGAAATTGAAGTTATTTTCATCTAAATTTACTCAAATATACATCCTACACCAAAAATACTCGACAAAATCCAAAAAAATCGAAGTTGGTTTCAAATAAATTTATTAAAATTTGACGCTTCCAACTAAAATTTTTTTCACAATCCTAGAAATTGAAGTTATTTTCATCTAAATTTACTCAAATATACATCCTACACCAAAAATACTCGACAAAATCCAAAAAAATCGAAGTTGGTTTCAAATAAATTTATTAAAATTTGACACTTCCAACTAAAATTTTTTTCACAATCCTAGAAATTGAAGTTATTTTCATCTAAATTTACTCAAATATACATCCTACACCAAAAATACTCGACAAAATCCAAAAAAATCGAAGTTGGTTTCAAATAAATTTATTAAAATTTGACACTTCCAACTAAAATTTTTTTCACATTCCTAAAAATTGAAGTTATGTTCATCTAAATTTACTCAAATATAGATCCTACAAAAAATACTCAACAAAATCCCAAAAAAACGAAGTTGATTTCAAATAAATTTATTAAAATTTGACACTTCCAACTAAAAATTTTTTCACAATCCAATAAATTTTCGTTATTTTCATCTAAATTTACTCAAATATAGATCCTACAACAAAAATACTCAACAAAATCCAAAAAAATCGAAGTTGATTTCAAATAAATTTATTAAAATTTGACAGTTCCAACTAAAATTTTTTTCACAATCTTAGAAATTGAAGTTATTTTCATCTTAATTTACTCAAATACACATCCTACAACAAAAATACTCTACAAAATCCAAAAAAATCGAAGTTGGTTTCAAATAAATTTATTAAAAATTGACACTTCCAACTAAAATTTTTTTCACAATCCTAAAAATTGAAGTTGTTTTCATCTGACTTTACTCAAATATACATCCTACAACAAAAATACTCGACAAAATCCAAAAAAATCGAAGTTTATTTCAAATAAATTTATTAAAATTTGACACTTCCAACTAAAATATTTTTCACAATCCAAAAAATGGTCGTTATTTTCATCTAAATTTACTCAAATATACATCCTACACCAAAAATACTCGACAAAATCCAAAAAAATCGATGTTGGTTTCAAATAAATTTATTAAAATTTGACACTTCCAACTAAAATATTTTTCACAATCCAAAAAATGGTCGTTATTTTCATCTAAATTTACTCAAATATACATCCTACACCAAAAATACTCGACAAAATCCAAAAAAATCGAAGTTGGTTTCAAATAAATTTATTAAAATTTGACGCTTCCAACTAAAATTTTATTCACAATCCAAAAAATGGTCGTTATTTTCATCTAAATTTACTCAAATATACATCCTACAACAAAAATACTCGACAAAATCCAAAAAAATCGGAGTTGATTTCAAATAAATTTATTAAAATTTGACACTTCCAACTAAAATTTTTTTCACAATCCAAAAAATTGAAGTTATTTTCATCTAAATTTACTCAATTGTAGATCCTACAACAAAAATACTCGACAAAATCCAAAAAAATCGAAGTTGATTTCAAATAAATTTATTAAAATTTGACACTTCCAACTAAAATTTTTTTCACAATCTTAGAAATTGAAGTTATTTTCATCTAAATTTACTCAAATATACATCCTACACCAAAAATACTCCACAAAATCCAAAAAAATCGGAGTTGATTTCAAATAAATTTATTAAAATTTGACACTAGCAACTAAAATTTTTTTCACAATCCTAAAACTTGAAGTTATTTTCATCTAACTTTACTCAAATATACATCCTACAACAAAAATACTCGACAAAATCCAAAAAAATCGAAGTTGATTTCAAATAAATTTATTAAAATTTGACACTTCCAACTAAAATATTTTTCACAATCCAAAAAATGGTCGTTATTTTCATCTAAATTTACTCAAATATACATCCTACACCAAAAATACTCGACAAAATCCAAAAAAATCGAAGTTTGTTTCAAATAAATTTATTAAAATTTGACGCTTCCAACTAAAATTTTTTTCACAATCCTAGAAATTGAAGTTATTTTCATCTAAATTTACTCAAATATACATCCTACACCAAAAATACTCGACAAAATCCAAAAAAATCGAAGTTGGTTTCAAATAAATTTATTAAAATTTGACACTTCCAACTAAAATTTTTTTCACAATCCTAGAAATTGAAGTTATTTTCATCTAAATTTACTCAAATATACATCCTACACCAAAAATACTCGACAAAATCCAAAAAAATCGAAGTTGGTTTCAAATAAATTTATTAAAATTTGACACTTCCAACTAAAATTTTTTTCACATTCCTAAAAATTGAAGTTATGTTCATCTAAATTTACTCAAATATAGATCCTACAAAAAATACTCAACAAAATCCCAAAAAAACGAAGTTGATTTCAAATAAATTTATTAAAATTTGACACTTCCAACTAAAAATTTTTTCACAATCCAATAAATTTTCGTTATTTTCATCTAAATTTACTCAAATATAGATCCTACAACAAAAATACTCAACAAAATCCAAAAAAATCGAAGTTGATTTCAAATAAACTTATTAAAATTTGACACTTCCAACTAAAATTTTTTTCACAATCTTAAAAATTGAAGTTATTTTCATCTTAATTTACTCAAATACACATTCTACAACAAAAATACTCGACAAAATCCAAAAAAATCGAAGTTGGTTTCAAATAAATTTATTAAAAATTGACACTTCCAACTAAAATTTTTTCACAATCCTAGAAATTGAAGTTATTTTCATCTAAATTTACTCAAATATACATCCTACACCAAAAATACTCCACAAAATCCAAAAAAATCGGAGTTGGTTTCAAATAAATTTATTAAAATTTGACACTTCCAACTAAAATTTTATTCACAATCCAAAAAATGGTCGTTATTTTCATCTAAATTTACTCAAATATACATCCTACAACAAAAATACTCGACAAAATCCAAAAAAATCGAAGTTTGTTTCAAATAAATTTATTAAAATTTGACGCTTCCAACTAAAATTTTTTTCACAATCCTAGAAATTGAAGATATTTTCATCTAAATTTACTCAAATATACATCCTACACCAAAAATACTCGACAAAATCCAAAAAAATCGAAGTTGGTTTCAAATAAATTTATTAAAATTTGACACTTCCAACTAAAATTTTTTTTCACAATCCTAGAAATTGAAGTTATTTTCATCTAAATTTACTCAAATATACATCCTACACCAAAAATACTCGACAAAATCCAAAAAAATCGAAGTTGGTTTCAAATAAATTTATTAAAATTTGACACTTCCAACTAAAATTTTTTTCACATTCCTAAAAATTGAAGTTATGTTCATCTAAATTTACTCAAATATAGATCCTACAAAAAATACTCAACAAAATCCCAAAAAAACGAAGTTGATTTCAAATAAATTTATTAAAATTTGACACTTCCAACTAAAAATTTTTTCACAATCCAATAAATTTTCGTTATTTTCATCTAAATTTACTCAAATATAGATCCTACAACAAAAATACTCAACAAAATCCAAAAAAATCGAAGTTGATTTCAAATAAATTTATTAAAATTTGACAGTTCCAACTAAAAATTTTTTCACAATCTTAGAAATTGAAGTTATTTTCATCTTAATTTACTCAAATACACATCCTACAACAAAAATACTCTACAAAATCCAAAAAAATCGAAGTTGGTTTCAAATAAATTTATTAAAAATTGACACTTCCAACTAAAATTTTTTTCACAATCCTAAAAATTGAAGTTGTTTTCATCTGACTTTACTCAAATATACATCCTACAACAAAAATACTCGACAAAATCCAAAAAAATCGAAGTTTATTTCAAATAAATTTATTAAAATTTGACACTTCCAACTAAAATATTTTTCACAATCCAAAAAATGGTCGTTATTTTCATCTAAATTTACTCAAATATACATCCTACACCAAAAATACTCGACAAAATCCAAAAAAATCGATGTTGGTTTCAAATAAATTTATTAAAATTTGACACTTCCAACTAAAATATTTTTCACAATCCAAAAAATGGTCGTTATTTTCATCTAAATTTACTCAAATATACATCCTACACCAAAAATACTCGACAAAATCCAAAAAAATCGAAGTTGGTTTCAAATAAATTTATTAAAATTTGACGCTTCCAACTAAAATTTTATTCACAATCCAAAAAATGGTCGTTATTTTCATCTAAATTTACTCAAATATACATCCTACAACAAAAATACTCGACAAAATCCAAAAAAATCGGAGTTGATTTCAAATAAATTTATTAAAATTTGACACTTCCAACTAAAATTTTTTTCACAATCCAAAAAATTGAAGTTATTTTCATCTAAATTTACTCAATTGTAGATCCTACAACAAAAATACTCGACAAAATCCAAAAAAATCGAAGTTGATTTCAAATAAATTTATTAAAATTTGACACTTCCAACTAAAATTTTTTTCACAATCTTAGAAATTGAAGTTATTTTCATCTAAATTTACTCAAATATACATCCTACACCAAAAATACTCCACAAAATCCAAAAAAATCGGAGTTGATTTCAAATAAATTTATTAAAATTTGACACTAGCAACTAAAATTTTTTTCACAATCCTAAAACTTGAAGTTATTTTCATCTAACTTTACTCAAATATACATCCTACAACAAAAATACTCGACAAAATCCAAAAAAATCGAAGTTGATTTCAAATAAATTTATTAAAATTTGACACTTCCAACTAAAATATTTTTCACAATCCAAAAAATGGTCGTTATTTTCATCTAAATTTACTCAAATATACATCCTACACCAAAAATACTCGACAAAATCCAAAAAAATCGAAGTTTGTTTCAAATAAATTTATTAAAATTTGACGCTTCCAACTAAAATTTTTTTCACAATCCTAGAAATTGAAGTTATTTTCATCTAAATTTACTCAAATATACATCCTACACCAAAAATACTCGACAAAATCCAAAAAAATCGAAGTTGGTTTCAAATAAATTTATTAAAATTTGACACTTCCAACTAAAATTTTTTTCACAATCCTAGAAATTGAAGTTATTTTCATCTAAATTTACTCAAATATACATCCTACACCAAAAATACTCGACAAAATCCAAAAAAATCGAAGTTGGTTTCAAATAAATTTATTAAAATTTGACACTTCCAACTAAAATTTTTTTCACATTCCTAAAAATTGAAGTTATGTTCATCTAAATTTACTCAAATATAGATCCTACAAAAAATACTCAACAAAATCCCAAAAAAACGAAGTTGATTTCAAATAAATTTATTAAAATTTGACACTTCCAACTAAAAATTTTTTCACAATCCAATAAATTTTCGTTATTTTCATCTAAATTTACTCAAATATAGATCCTACAACAAAAATACTCAACAAAATCCAAAAAAATCGAAGTTGATTTCAAATAAACTTATTAAAATTTGACACTTCCAACTAAAATTTTTTTCACAATCTTAAAAATTGAAGTTATTTTCATCTTAATTTACTCAAATACACATTCTACAACAAAAATACTTGACAAAATCCAAAAAAATCGAAGTTGGTTTCAAATAAATTTATTAAAAATTGACACTTCCAACTAAAATTTTTTCACAATCCTAGAAATTGAAGTTATTTTCATCTAAATTTACTCAAATATACATCCTACACCAAAAATACTCCACAAAATCCAAAAAAATCGGAGTTGGTTTCAAATAAATTTATTAAAATTTGACACTTCCAACTAAAATTTTATTCACAATCCAAAAAATGGTCGTTATTTTCATCTAAATTTACTCAAATATACATCCTACAACAAAAATACTCGACAAAATCCAAAAAAATCGAAGTTTGTTTCAAATAAATTTATTAAAATTTGACGCTTCCAACTAAAATTTTTTTCACAATCCTAGAAATTGAAGATATTTTCATCTAAATTTACTCAAATATACATCCTACACCAAAAATACTCGACAAAATCCAAAAAAATCGAAGTTGGTTTCAAATAAATTTATTAAAATTTGACACTTCCAACTAAAATTTTTTTCACAATCCTAGAAATTGAAGTTATTTTCATCTAAATTTACTCAAATATACATCCTACACCAAAAATACTCCACAAAATCCAAAAAAATCGGAGTTGATTTCAAATAAATTTATTAAAATTTGACACTAGCAACTAAAATTTTTTTCACAATCCTAAAACTTGAAGTTATTTTCATCTAACTTTACTCAAATATACATCCTACAACAAAAATACTCGACAAAATCCAAAAAAATCGAAGTTGATTTCAAATAAATTTATTAAAATTTGACACTTCCAACTAAAATATTTTTCACAATCCAAAAAATGGTCGTTATTTTCATCTAAATTTACTCAAATATACATCCTACACCAAAAATACTCGACAAAATCCAAAAAAATCGAAGTTTGTTTCAAATAAATTTATTAAAATTTGACGCTTCCAACTAAAATTTTTTTCACAATCCTAGAAATTGAAGTTATTTTCATCTAAATTTACTCAAATATACATCCTACACCAAAAATACTCGACAAAATCCAAAAAAATCGAAGTTGGTTTCAAATAAATTTATTAAAATTTGACACTTCCAACTAAAATTTTTTTCACAATCCTAGAAATTGAAGTTATTTTCATCTAAATTTACTCAAATATACATCCTACACCAAAAATACTCGACAAAATCCAAAAAAATCGAAGTTGGTTTCAAATAAATTTATTAAAATTTGACACTTCCAACTAAAATTTTTTTCACATTCCTAAAAATTGAAGTTATGTTCATCTAAATTTACTCAAATATAGATCCTACAAAAAATACTGAACAAAATCCCAAAAAAACGAAGTTGATTTCAAATAAATTTATTAAAATTTGACACTTCCAACTAAAAATTTTTTCACAATCCAATAAATTTTCGTTATTTTCATCTAAATTTACTCAAATATAGATCCTACAACAAAAATACTCAACAAAATCCAAAAAAATCGAAGTTGATTTCAAATAAACTTATTAAAATTTGACACTTCCAACTAAAATTTTTTTCACAATCTTAAAAATTGAAGTTATTTTCATCTTAATTTACTCAAATACACATTCTACAACAAAAATACTCGACAAAATCCAAAAAAATCGAAGTTGGTTTCAAATAAATTTATTAAAAATTGACACTTCCAACTAAAATTTTTTCACAATCCTAGAAATTGAAGTTATTTTCATCTAAATTTACTCAAATATACATCCTACACCAAAAATACTCCACAAAATCCAAAAAAATCGGAGTTGGTTTCAAATAAATTTATTAAAATTTGACACTTCCAACTAAAATTTTATTCACAATCCAAAAAATGGTCGTTATTTTCATCTAAATTTACTCAAATATACATCCTACAACAAAAATACTCGACAAAATCCAAAAAAATCGAAGTTTGTTTCAAATAAATTTATTAAAATTTGACGCTTCCAACTAAAATTTTTTTCACAATCCTAGAAATTGAAGATATTTTCATCTAAATTTACTCAAATATACATCCTACACCAAAAATACTCGACAAAATCCAAAAAAATCGAAGTTGGTTTCAAATAAATTTATTAAAATTTGACACTTCCAACTAAAATTTTTTTTCACAATCCTAGAAATTGAAGTTATTTTCATCTAAATTTACTCAAATATACATCCTACACCAAAAATACTCGACAAAATCCAAAAAAATCGAAGTTGGTTTCAAATAAATTTATTAAAATTTGACACTTCCAACTAAAATTTTTTTCACATTCCTAAAAATTGAAGTTATGTTCATCTAAATTTACTCAAATATAGATCCTACAAAAAATACTCAACAAAATCCCAAAAAAACGAAGTTGATTTCAAATAAATTTATTAAAATTTGACACTTCCAACTAAAAATTTTTTCACAATCCAATAAATTTTCGTTATTTTCATCTAAATTTACTCAAATATAGATCCTACAACAAAAATACTCAACAAAATCCAAAAAAATCGAAGTTGATTTCAAATAAATTTATTAAAATTTGACAGTTCCAACTAAAAATTTTTTCACAATCTTAGAAATTGAAGTTATTTTCATCTTAATTTACTCAAATACACATCCTACAACAAAAATACTCTACAAAATCCAAAAAAATCGAAGTTGGTTTCAAATAAATTTATTAAAAATTGACACTTCCAACTAAAATTTTTTTCACAATCCTAAAAATTGAAGTTGTTTTCATCTGACTTTACTCAAATATACATCCTACAACAAAAATACTCGACAAAATCCAAAAAAATCGAAGTTTATTTCAAATAAATTTATTAAAATTTGACACTTCCAACTAAAATATTTTTCACAATCCAAAAAATGGTCGTTATTTTCATCTAAATTTACTCAAATATACATCCTACACCAAAAATACTCGACAAAATCCAAAAAAATCGATGTTGGTTTCAAATAAATTTATTAAAATTTGACACTTCCAACTAAAATATTTTTCACAATCCAAAAAATGGTCGTTATTTTCATCTAAATTTACTCAAATATACATCCTACACCAAAAATACTCGACAAAATCCAAAAAAATCGAAGTTGGTTTCAAATAAATTTATTAAAATTTGACGCTTCCAACTAAAATTTTATTCACAATCCAAAAAATGGTCGTTATTTTCATCTAAATTTACTCAAATATACATCCTACAACAAAAATACTCGACAAAATCCAAAAAAATCGGAGTTGATTTCAAATAAATTTATTAAAATTTGACACTTCCAACTAAAATTTTTTTCACAATCCAAAAAATTGAAGTTATTTTCATCTAAATTTACTCAATTGTAGATCCTACAACAAAAATACTCGACAAAATCCAAAAAAATCGAAGTTGATTTCAAATAAATTTATTAAAATTTGACACTTCCAACTAAAATTTTTTTCACAATCTTAGAAATTGAAGTTATTTTCATCTAAATTTACTCAAATATACATCCTACACCAAAAATACTCCACAAAATCCAAAAAAATCGGAGTTGATTTCAAATAAATTTATTAAAATTTGACACTAGCAACTAAAATTTTTTTCACAATCCTAAAACTTGAAGTTATTTTCATCTAACTTTACTCAAATATACATCCTACAACAAAAATACTCGACAAAATCCAAAAAAATCGAAGTTGATTTCAAATAAATTTATTAAAATTTGACACTTCCAACTAAAATATTTTTCACAATCCAAAAAATGGTCGTTATTTTCATCTAAATTTACTCAAATATACATCCTACACCAAAAATACTCGACAAAATCCAAAAAAATCGAAGTTTGTTTCAAATAAATTTATTAAAATTTGACGCTTCCAACTAAAATTTTTTTCACAATCCTAGAAATTGAAGTTATTTTCATCTAAATTTACTCAAATATACATCCTACACCAAAAATACTCGACAAAATCCAAAAAAATCGAAGTTGGTTTCAAATAAATTTATTAAAATTTGACACTTCCAACTAAAATTTTTTTCACAATCCTAGAAATTGAAGTTATTTTCATCTAAATTTACTCAAATATACATCCTACACCAAAAATACTCGACAAAATCCAAAAAAATCGAAGTTGGTTTCAAATAAATTTATTAAAATTTGACACTTCCAACTAAAATTTTTTTCACATTCCTAAAAATTGAAGTTATGTTCATCTAAATTTACTCAAATATAGATCCTACAAAAAATACTCAACAAAATCCCAAAAAAACGAAGTTGATTTCAAATAAATTTATTAAAATTTGACACTTCCAACTAAAAATTTTTTCACAATCCAATAAATTTTCGTTATTTTCATCTAAATTTACTCAAATATAGATCCTACAACAAAAATACTCAACAAAATCCAAAAAAATCGAAGTTGATTTCAAATAAACTTATTAAAATTTGACACTTCCAACTAAAATTTTTTTCACAATCTTAAAAATTGAAGTTATTTTCATCTTAATTTACTCAAATACACATTCTACAACAAAAATACTTGACAAAATCCAAAAAAATCGAAGTTGGTTTCAAATAAATTTATTAAAAATTGACACTTCCAACTAAAATTTTTTCACAATCCTAGAAATTGAAGTTATTTTCATCTAAATTTACTCAAATATACATCCTACACCAAAAATACTCCACAAAATCCAAAAAAATCGGAGTTGGTTTCAAATAAATTTATTAAAATTTGACACTTCCAACTAAAATTTTATTCACAATCCAAAAAATGGTCGTTATTTTCATCTAAATTTACTCAAATATACATCCTACAACAAAAATACTCGACAAAATCCAAAAAAATCGAAGTTTGTTTCAAATAAATTTATTAAAATTTGACGCTTCCAACTAAAATTTTTTTCACAATCCTAGAAATTGAAGATATTTTCATCTAAATTTACTCAAATATACATCCTACACCAAAAATACTCGACAAAATCCAAAAAAATCGAAGTTGGTTTCAAATAAATTTATTAAAATTTGACACTTCCAACTAAAATTTTTTTCACAATCCTAGAAATTGAAGTTATTTTCATCTAAATTTACTCAAATATACATCCTACACCAAAAATACTCGACAAAATCCAAAAAAATCGAAGTTGGTTTCAAATAAATTTATTAAAATTTGACACTTCCAACTAAAATTTTTTTCACATTCCTAAAAATTGAAGTTATGTTCATCTAAATTTACTCAAATATAGATCCTACAAAAAATACTCAACAAAATCCCAAAAAAACGAAGTTGATTTCAAATAAATTTATTAAAATTTGACACTTCCAACTAAAAATTTTTTCACCATCCAATAAATTTTCGTTATTTTCATCTAAATTTACTCAAATATAGATCCTACAACAAAAATACTCAACAAAATCCAAAAAAATCGAAGTTGATTTCAAATAAATTTATTAAAATTTGACACTTCCAACTAAAATTTTTTTCACAATCTTAAAAATTGAAGTTATTTTCATCTTAATTTACTCAAATACACATTCTACAACAAAAATACTCGACAAAATCCAAATAAATCGAAGTTGGTTTCAAATAAATTTATTAAAAATTGACACTTCCAACTAAAATTTTTTCACAATCCTAGAAATTGAAGTTATTTTCATCTAAATTTACTCAAATATACATCCTACACCAAAAATACTCCACAAAATCCAAAAAAATCGGAGTTGGTTTCAAATAAATTTATTAAAATTTGACACTTCCAACTAAAATTTTATTCACAATCCAAAAAATGGTCGTTATTTTCATCTAAATTTACTCAAATATACATCCTACAACAAAAATACTCGACAAAATCCAAAAAAATCGAAGTTTGTTTCAAATAAATTTATTAAAATTTGACGCTTCCAACTAAAATTTTTTTCACAATCCTAGAAATTGAAGATATTTTCATCTAAATTTACTCAAATATACATCCTACACCAAAAATACTCGACAAAATCCAAAAAAATCGAAGTTGGTTTCAAATAAATTTATTAAAATTTGACACTTCCAACTAAAATTTTTTTCACAATCCTAGAAATTGAAGTTATTTTCATCTAAATTTACTCAAATATACATCCTACACCAAAAATACTCGACAAAATCCAAAAAAATCGAAGTTGGTTTCAAATAAATTTATTAAAATTTGACACTTCCAACTAAAATTTTTTTCACATTCCTAAAAATTGAAGTTATGTTCATCTAAATTTACTCAAATATAGATCCTACAAAAAATACTCAACAAAATCCCAAAAAAACGAAGTTGATTTCAAATAAATTTATTAAAATTTGACACTTCCAACTAAAAATTTTTTCACAATCCAATAAATTTTCGTTATTTTCATCTAAATTTACTCAAATATAGATCCTACAACAAAAATACTCAACAAAATCCAAAAAAATCGAAGTTGATTTCAAATAAACTTATTAAAATTTGACACTTCCAACTAAAATTTTTTTCACAATCTTAAAAATTGAAGTTATTTTCATCTTAATTTACTCAAATACACATTCTACAACAAAAATACTCGACAAAATCCAAAAAAATCGAAGTTGGTTTCAAATAAATTTATTAAAAATTGACACTTCCAACTAAAATTTTTTCACAATCCTAGAAATTGAAGTTATTTTCATCTAAATTTACTCAAATATACATCCTACACCAAAAATACTCCACAAAATCCAAAAAAATCGGAGTTGGTTTCAAATAAATTTATTAAAATTTGACACTTCCAACTAAAATTTTATTCACAATCCAAAAAATGGTCGTTATTTTCATCTAAATTTACTCAAATATACATCCTACAACAAAAATACTCGACAAAATCCAAAAAAATCGAAGTTTGTTTCAAATAAATTTATTAAAATTTGACGCTTCCAACTAAAATTTTTTTCACAATCCTAGAAATTGAAGATATTTTCATCTAAATTTACTCAAATATACATCCTACACCAAAAATACTCGACAAAATCCAAAAAAATCGAAGTTGGTTTCAAATAAATTTATTAAAATTTGACACTTCCAACTAAAATTTTTTTCACAATCCTAGAAATTGAAGTTATTTTCATCTAAATTTACTCAAATATACATCCTACACCAAAAATACTCGACAAAATCCAAAAAAATCGATGTTGGTTTCAAATAAATTTATTAAAATTTGACACTTCCAACTAAAATTTTTTTCACATTCCTAAAAATTGAAGTTATGTTCATCTAAATTTACTCAAATATAGATCCTACAAAAAATACTCAACAAAATCCCAAAAAAACGAAGTTGATTTCAAATAAATTTATTAAAATTTGACACTTCCAACTAAAAATTTTTTCACAATCCAATAAATTTTCGTTATTTTCATCTAAATTTACTCAAATATAGATCCTACAACAAAAATACTCAACAAAATCCAAAAAAATCGAAGTTGATTTCAAATAAATTTATTAAAATTTGACGCTTCCAACTAAAATTTTTTTCACAATCCTAGAAATTGAAGTTATTTTCATCTAAATTTACTCAAATATACATCCTACACCAAAAATACTCGACAAAATCCAAAAAAATCGAAGTTGGTTTCAAATAAATTTATTAAAATTTGACACTTCCAACTAAAATTTTTTTCACAATCCTAGAAATTGAAGTTATTTTCATCTAAATTTACTCAAATATACATCCTACACCAAAAATACTCGACAAAATCCAAAAAAATCGAAGTTGGTTTCAAATAAATTTATTAAAATTTGACACTTCCAACTAAAATTTTTTTCACATTCCTAAAAATTGAAGTTATGTTCATCTAAATTTACTCAAATATAGATCCTACAAAAAATACTCAACAAAATCCCAAAAAAACGAAGTTGATTTCAAATAAATTTATTAAAATTTGACACTTCCAACTAAAAATTTTTTCACAATCCAATAAATTTTCGTTATTTTCATCTAAATTTACTCAAATATAGATCCTACAACAAAAATACTCAACAAAATCCAAAAAAATCGAAGTTGATTTCAAATAAACTTATTAAAATTTGACACTTCCAACTAAATTTTTTTTCACAATCTTAAAAATTGAAGTTATTTTCATCTTAATTTACTCAAATACACATTCTACAACAAAAATACTCGACAAAATCCAAAAAAATCGAAGTTGGTTTCAAATAAATTTATTAAAAATTGACACTTCCAACTAAAATTTTTTCACAATCCTAGAAATTGAAGTTATTTTCATCTAAATTTACTCAAATATACATCCTACACCAAAAATACTCCACAAAATCCAAAAAAATCGGAGTTGGTTTCAAATAAATTTATTAAAATTTGACACTTCCAACTAAAATTTTATTCACAATCCAAAAAATGGTCGTTATTTTCATCTAAATTTACTCAAATATACATCCTACAACAAAAATACTCGACAAAATCCAAAAAAATCGAAGTTTGTTTCAAATAAATTTATTAAAATTTGACGCTTCCAACTAAAATTTTTTTCACAATCCTAGAAATTGAAGATATTTTCATCTAAATTTACTCAAATATACATCCTACACCAAAAATACTCGACAAAATCCAAAAAAATCGAAGTTGGTTTCAAATAAATTTATTAAAATTTGACACTTCCAACTAAAATTTTTTTCACAATCCTAGAAATTGAAGTTATTTTCATCTAAATTTACTCAAATATACATCCTACACCAAAAATACTCGACAAAATCCAAAAAAATCGAAGTTGGTTTCAAATAAATTTATTAAAATTTGACACTTCCAACTAAAATTTTTTTCACATTCCTAAAAATTGAAGTTATGTTCATCTAAATTTACTCAAATATAGATCCTACAAAAAATACTCAACAAAATCCCAAAAAAACGAAGTTGATTTCAAATAAATTTATTAAAATTTGACACTTCCAACTAAAAATTTTTTCACAATCCAATAAATTTTCGTTATTTTCATCTAAATTTACTCAAATATAGATCCTACAACAAAAATACTCAACAAAATCCAAAAAAATCGAAGTTGATTTCAAATAAATTTATTAAAATTTGACACTTCCAACTAAAATTTTTTTCACAATCTTAAAAATTGAAGTTATTTTCATCTAAATTTACTCAAATATACATCCTACACCAAAAATACTCCACAAAATCCAAAAAAATCGGAGTTGGTTTCAAATAAATTTATTAAAATTTGACACTTCCAACTAAAATTTTATTCACAATCCAAAAAATGGTCGTTATTTTCATCTAAATTTACTCAAATATACATCCTACAACAAAAATACTCGACAAAATCCAAAAAAATCGAAGTTTGTTTCAAATAAATTTATTAAAATTTGACGCTTCCAACTAAAATTTTTTTCACAATCCTAGAAATTGAAGATATTTTCATCTAAATTTACTCAAATATACATCCTACACCAAAAATACTCGACAAAATCCAAAAAAATCGAAGTTGGTTTCAAATAAATTTATTAAAATTTGACACTTCCAACTAAAATTTTTTTCACAATCCTAGAAATTGAAGTTATTTTCATCTAAATTTACTCAAATATACATCCTACACCAAAAATACTCGACAAAATCCAAAAAAATCGAAGTTGGTTTCAAATAAATTTATTAAAATTTGACACTTCCAACTAAAATTTTTTTCACATTCCTAAAAATTGAAGTTATGTTCATCTAAATTTACTCAAATATAGATCCTACAAAAAATACTCAACAAAATCCCAAAAAAACGAAGTTGATTTCAAATAAATTTATTAAAATTTGACACTTCCAACTAAAAATTTTTTCACAATCCAATAAATTTTCGTTATTTTCATCTAAATTTACTCAAATATAGATCCTACAACAAAAATACTCAACAAAATCCAAAAAAATCGAAGTTGATTTCAAATAAATTTATTAAAATTTGACGCTTCCAACTAAAATTTTTTTCACAATCCTAGAAATTGAAGTTATTTTCATCTAAATTTACTCAAATATACATCCTACACCAAAAATACTCGACAAAATCCAAAAAAATCGAAGTTGGTTTCAAATAAATTTATTAAAATTTGACACTTCCAACTAAAATTTTTTTCACAATCCTAGAAATTGAAGTTATTTTCATCTAAATTTACTCAAATATACATCCTACACCAAAAATACTCGACAAAATCCAAAAAAATCGAAGTTGGTTTCAAATAAATTTATTAAAATTTGACACTTCCAACTAAAATTTTTTTCACATTCCTAAAAATTGAAGTTATGTTCATCTAAATTTACTCAAATATAGATCCTACAAAATATACTCAACAAAATCCCCAAAAAACGAAGTTGATTTCAAATAAATTTATTAAAATTTGACACTTCCAACTAAAAATTTTTTCACAATCCAATAAATTTTCGTTATTTTCATCTAAATTTACTCAAATATAGATCCTACAACAAAAATACTCAACAAAATCCAAAAAAATCGAAGTTGATTTCAAATAAACTTATTAAAATTTGACACTTCCAACTAAAATTTTTTTCACAATCTTAAAAATTGAAGTTATTTTCATCTTAATTTACTCAAATACACATTCTACAACAAAAATACTCGACAAAATCCAAAAAAATCGAAGTTGGTTTCAAATAAATTTATTAAAAATTGACACTTCCAACTAAAATTTTTTCACAATCCTAGAAATTGAAGTTATTTTCATCTAAATTTACTCAAATATACATCCTACACCAAAAATACTCCACAAAATCCAAAAAAATCGGAGTTGGTTTCAAATAAATTTATTAAAATTTGACACTTCCAACTAAAATTTTATTCACAATCCAAAAAATGGTCGTTATTTTCATCTAAATTTACTCAAATATACATCCTACACCAAAAATACTCGACAAAATCCAAAAAAATCGAAGTTGGTTTCAAATAAATTTATTAAAATTTGACACTTCCAACTAAAATTTTTTTCACATTCCTAAAAATTGAAGTTATGTTCATCTAAATTTACTCAAATATAGATCCTACAAAAAATACTCAACTAAATCCCAAAAAAACGAAGTTGATTTCAAATAAATTTATTAAAATTTGACACTTCCAACTAAAAATTTTTTCACAATCCAATAAATTTTCGTTATTTTCATCTAAATTTACTCAAATATAGATCCTACAACAAAAATACTCAACAAAATCCAAAAAAATCGAAGTTGATTTCAAATAATCTTATTAAAATTTGACACTTCCAACTAAAATTTTTTTCACAATCTTAAAAATTGAAGTTATTTTCATCTTAATTTACTCAAATACACATTCTACAACAAAAATACTCGACAAAATCCAAATAAATCGAAGTTGGTTTCAAATAAATTTATTAAAAATTGACACTTCCAACTAAAATTTTTTTCACAATCCTAGAAATTGAAGTTATTTTCATCTAAATTTACTCAAATATACATCCTACACCAAAAATACTCGACAAAATCCAAAAAAATCGAAGTTGATTTCAAATAAATTTATTAAAATTTGACACTTCCAACTAAAATATTTTTCACAATCCAAAAAATGGTCGTTATTTTCATCTAAATTTACTCAAATATACATCCTACACCAAAAATACTCGACAAAATCCAAAAAAATCGAAGTTGGTTTCAAATAAATTTATTAAAATTTGACACTTCCAACTAAAATTTTTTTCACAATCCTAGAAATTGAAGTTATTTTCATCTAAATTTACTCAAATATACATCCTACACCAAAAATACTCGACAAAATCCAAAAAAATCGAAGTTGGTTTCAAATAAATTTATTAAAATTTGACACTTCCAACTAAAATTTTTTTCACATTCCTAAAAATTGAAGTTATGTTCATCTAAATTTACTCAAATATAGATCCTACAAAAAATACTCAACAAAATCCCAAAAAAACGAAGTTGATTTCAAATAAATTTATTAAAATTTGACACTTCCAACTAAAAATTTTTTCACAATCCAATAAATTTTCGTTATTTTCATCTAAATTTACTCAAATATAGATCCTACAACAAAAATACTCAACAAAATCCAAAAAAATCGAAGTTGATTTCAAATAAATTTATTAAAATTTGACACTTCCAACTAAAATTTTTTTCACAATCTTAAAAATTGAAGTTATTTTCATCTTAATTTACTCAAATACACATTCTACAACAAAAATACTCGACAAAATCCAAATAAATCGAAGTTGGTTTCAAATAAATTTATTAAAAATTGACACTTCCAACTAAAATTTTTTTCACAATCCTAGAAATTGAAGTTATTTTCATCTAAATTTACTCAAATATACATCCTACACCAAAAATACTCGACAAAATCCAAAAAAATCGAAGTTGATTTCAAATAAATTTATTAAAATTTGACACTTCCAACTAAAATATTTTTCACAATCCAAAAAATGGTCGTTATTTTCATCTAAATTTACTCAAATATACATCCTACACCAAAAATACTCGACAAAATCCAAAAAAATCGAAGTTGGTTTCAAATAAATTTATTAAAATTTGACGCTTCCAACTAAAATTTTTTTCACAATCCTAGAAATTGAAGTTATTTTCATCTAAATTTACTCAAATATACATCCTACACCAAAAATACTCCACAAAATACAAAAAAATCGGAGTTGGTTTCAAATAAATTTATTAAAATTTGACACTTCCAACTAAAATTTTTTTCACAATCTTAAAAATTGAAGTTATTTTCATCTTAATTTACTCAAATACACATTCTACAACAAAAATACTCGACAAAATCCAAAAAAATCGAAGTTGGTTTCAAATAAATTTATTAAAAATTGACACTTCCAACTAAAATTTTTTCACAATCCTAGAAATTGAAGTTATTTTCATCTAAATTTACTCAAATATACATCCTACACCAAAAATACTCCACAAAATCCAAAAAAATCGGAGTTGGTTTCAAATAAATTTATTAAAATTTGACACTTCCAACTAAAATTTTATTCACAATCCAAAAAATGGTCGTTATTTTCATCTAAATTTACTCAAATATACATCCTACACCAAAAATACTCGACAAAATCCAAAAAAATCGAAGTTGGTTTCAAATAAATTTATTAAAATTTGACACTTCCAACTAAAATTTTTTTCACATTCCTAAAAATTGAAGTTATGTTCATCTAAATTTACTCAAATATAGATCCTACAAAAAATACTCAACTAAATCCCAAAAAAACGAAGTTGATTTCAAATAAATTTATTAAAATTTGACACTTCCAACTAAAAATTTTTTCACAATCCAATAAATTTTCGTTATTTTCATCTAAATTTACTCAAATATAGATCCTACAACAAAAATACTCAACAAAATCCAAAAAAATCGAAGTTGATTTCAAATAAACTTATTAAAATTTGACACTTCCAACTAAATTTTTTTTCACAATCTTAAAAATTGAAGTTATTTTCATCTTAATTTACTCAAATACACATTCTACAACAAAAATACTCGACAAAATCCAAATAAATCGAAGTTGGTTTCAAATAAATTTATTAAAAATTGACACTTCCAACTAAAATTTTTTTCACAATCCTAGAAATTGAAGTTATTTTCATCTAAATTTACTCAAATATACATCCTACACCAAAAATACTC
This sequence comes from Andrena praecox, assembly GCA_963932275.1. Classification (NCBI taxonomy): domain Eukaryota; kingdom Metazoa; phylum Arthropoda; class Insecta; order Hymenoptera; family Andrenidae; genus Andrena; species Andrena praecox. The sequence goes on along the minus strand of CAWVQO010000413.1, from coordinate 2,405,843 downwards.
GACAAAATCCAAAAAAATCGAAGTTGATTTCAAATAAATTTATTAAAATTTGACACTTCCAACTAAAATATTTTTCACAATCCAAAAAATGGTCGTTATTTTCATCTAAATTTACTCAAATATACATCCTACACCAAAAATACTCGACAAAATCCAAAAAAATCGAAGTTGGTTTCAAATAAATTTATTAAAATTTGACACTTCCAACTAAAATTTTTTTCACAATCCTAGAAATTGAAGTTATTTTCATCTAAATTTACTCAAATATACATCCTACACCAAAAATACTCGACAAAATCCAAAAAAATCGAAGTTGGTTTCAAATAAATTTATTAAAATTTGACACTTCCAACTAAAATTTTTTTCACATTCCTAAAAATTGAAGTTATGTTCATCTAAATTTACTCAAATATAGATCCTACAAAAAATACTCAACAAAATCCCAAAAAAACGAAGTTGATTTCAAATAAATTTATTAAAATTTGACACTTCCAACTAAAAATTTTTTCACAATCCAATAAATTTTCGTTATTTTCATCTAAATTTACTCAAATATAGATCCTACAACAAAAATACTCAACAAAATCCAAAAAAATCGAAGTTGATTTCAAATAAATTTATTAAAATTTGACACTTCCAACTAAAATTTTTTTCACAATCTTAAAAATTGAAGTTATTTTCATCTTAATTTACTCAAATACACATTCTACAACAAAAATACTCGACAAAATCCAAATAAATCGAAGTTGGTTTCAAATAAATTTATTAAAAATTGACACTTCCAACTAAAATTTTTTTCACAATCCTAGAAATTGAAGTTATTTTCATCTAAATTTACTCAAATATACATCCTACACCAAAAATACTCGACAAAATCCAAAAAAATCGAAGTTGATTTCAAATAAATTTATTAAAATTTGACACTTCCAACTAAAATATTTTTCACAATCCAAAAAATGGTCGTTATTTTCATCTAAATTTACTCAAATATACATCCTACACCAAAAATACTCGACAAAATCCAAAAAAATCGAAGTTGGTTTCAAATAAATTTATTAAAATTTGACGCTTCCAACTAAAATTTTTTTCACAATCCTAGAAATTGAAGTTATTTTCATCTAAATTTACTCAAATATACATCCTACACCAAAAATACTCCACAAAATACAAAAAAATCGGAGTTGGTTTCAAATAAATTTATTAAAATTTGACACTTCCAACTAAAATTTTTTTCACAATCCTAAAAATTGAAGTTGTTTCATCTAAATTTACTCAAATATAGATCCTACAAAAAAATACTCAACAAAATCCAAAATAATCCAAGTCGATTTCAAATATATTTATTAAAATTTGACAAAAATCGTGACAAAATCCATAAAATCGAAGTTAATTTCACCTGAAATTACTCAAATTAAGCTTCTCTATCAAAAAAAACTTAACATTGTCGAGAAAAATCGAAGTTGGTTTCAAATAAATTACGTAAAATTTGACACTTCCAACTAAAATTTTCTTCACAATCCAAAAAATGGTCGTTATTTTCATCTAAATTTACTCAAATATACATCCTACAACAAAAATACTCGACAAAATCCAAAAAAATCGAAGATGGTTTCAAATAAATTTATTAAAATTTGACACTTCCAACTAAAATTTTTTTCACAATCCTAGAAATTGAAGTTATTTTCATCTAAATTTACTCAAATATAGATCCTACAAAAAAATACTCAACAAAATCCAAAAAAATCGAAGTTGGTTTCAAATAAATTTATTAAAATTTGACACTTCCAACTAAAATTTTTTTCACAATCCTAAAAATTGAAGTTGTTTCATCTAAATTTACTCAAATATAGATCCTACAAAAAAATACTCAACAAAATCCAAAAAAATCAGAGTTGATTTCAAATAAATTTATTAAAATTTGACACTTGCAACTAAAATTTTTTTCACAATCCTAAAAATTGAAGTTATTTTCATCTAACTTTACTCAAATATACATCCTACAACAAAAATACTCGACAAAATCCAAAAAAATCGAAGTTGATTTCAAATAAATTTATTAAAATTTGACACTTCCAACTAAAATATTTTTCACAATCCAAAAAATGGTCGTTATTTTCATCTAAATTTACTCAAATATACATCCTACACCAAAAATACTCGACAAAATACAAAAAAATCGAAGTTGGTTTCAAATAAATTTATTAAAATTTGACACTTCCAACTAAAATTTTTTTCACAATCCTAGAAATTGAAGTTATTTTCATCTAAATTTACTCAAATATAGATCCTACAAAAAAATACTCAACAAAATCCAAAAAAATCGAAGTTGGTTTCAAATAAATTTATTAAAATTTGACGCTTCCAACTAAAATTTTTTTCACAATCCTAGAAATTGAAGATATTTTCATCTAAATTTACTCAAATATACATCCTACACCAAAAATACTCGACAAAATCCAAAAAAATCGAAGTTGGTTTCAAATAAATTTATTAAAATTTGACACTTCCAACTAAAATTTTTTTCACAATCCTAGAAATTGAAGTTATTTTCATCTAAATTTACTCAAATATACATCCTACACCAAAAATACTCGACAAAATCCAAAAAAATCGAAGTTGGTTTCAAATAAATTTATTAAAATTTGACACTTCCAACTAAAATTTTTTTCACATTCCTAAAAATTGAAGTTATGTTCATCTAAATTTACTCAAATATAGATCCTACAAAAAATACTCAACAAAATCCCAAAAAAACGAAGTTGATTTCAAATAAATTTATTAAAATTTGACACTTCCAACTAAAAATTTTTTCACAATCCAATAAATTTTCGTTATTTTCATCTAAATTTACTCAAATATAGATCCTACAACAAAAATACTCAACAAAATCCAAAAAAATCGAAGTTGATTTCAAATAAATTTATTAAAATTTGACACTTCCAACTAAAATTTTTTTCACAATCTTAAAAATTGAAGTTATTTTCATCTTAATTTACTCAAATACACATTCTACAACAAAAATACTCGACAAAATCCAAATAAATCGAAGTTGGTTTCAAATAAATTTATTAAAAATTGACACTTCCAACTAAAATTTTTTTCACAATCCTAGAAATTGAAGTTATTTTCATCTAAATTTACTCAAATATACATCCTACACCAAAAATACTCGACAAAATCCAAAAAAATCGAAGTTGATTTCAAATAAATTTATTAAAATTTGACACTTCCAACTAAAATATTTTTCACAATCCAAAAAATGGTCGTTATTTTCATCTAAATTTACTCAAATATACATCCTACACCAAAAATACTCGACAAAATCCAAAAAAATCGAAGTTGGTTTCAAATAAATTTATTAAAATTTGACGCTTCCAACTAAAATTTTTTTCACAATCCTAGAAATTGAAGTTATTTTCATCTAAATTTACTCAAATATACATCCTACACCAAAAATACTCCACAAAATACAAAAAAATCGGAGTTGGTTTCAAATAAATTTATTAAAATTTGACACTTCCAACTAAAATTTTTTTCACAATCCTAAAAATTGAAGTTGTTTCATCTAAATTTACTCAAATATAGATCCTACAAAAAAATACTCAACAAAATCCAAAATAATCCAAGTCGATTTCAAATATATTTATTAAAATTTGACAAAAATCGTGACAAAATCCATAAAATCGAAGTTAATTTCACCTGAAATTACTCAAATTAAGCTTCTCTATCAAAAAAAACTTAACATTGTCGAGAAAAATCGAAGTTGGTTTCAAATAAATTACGTAAAATTTGACACTTCCAACTAAAATTTTCTTCACAATCCAAAAAATGGTCGTTATTTTCATCTAAATTTACTCAAATATACATCCTACAACAAAAATACTCGACAAAATCCAAAAAAATCGAAGTTGGTTTCAAATAAATTTATTAAAATTTGACACTTCCAACTAAAATTTTTTTCACAATCCTAGAAATTGAAGTTATTTTCATCTAAATTTACTCAAATATAGATCCTACAAAAAAATACTCAACAAAATCCAAAAAAATCGAAGTTGGTTTCAAATAAATTTATTAAAATTTGACACTTCCAACTAAAATTTTTTTCACAATCCTAAAAATTGAAGTTGTTTCATCTAAATTTACTCAAATATAGATCCTACAAAAAAATACTCAACAAAATCCAAAAAAATCAGAGTTGATTTCAAATAAATTTATTAAAATTTGACACTTGCAACTAAAATTTTTTTCACAATCCTAAAAATTGAAGTTATTTTCATCTAACTTTACTCAAATATACATCCTACACCAAAAATACTCGACAAAATCCAAAAAAATCGAAGTTGGTTTAAAATAAATTTATTAAAATTAGGCACTTGTAACTAAAATTTTTTTCAAAATCCTAGAAATTGATGTTATTTTCATCTAAATTTACTCAAATATACATCCTACACCAAAAATACTCGACAAAATCAAAAAAAATCGAAGTTGGTTTCAAATTAATTTATTAAAATTTGACGCTTCCAACTAAAATTTTATTCACAATCCTAAAAATTGAAGTTGTTTCATCTAAATTTACTCAAATATAGATCCTACAAAAAAATACTCAACAAAATCCAAAATAATCCAAGTCGATTTCAAATATATTTATTAAAATTTGACAAAAATCGTGACAAAATCCATAAAATCGAAGTTAATTTCACCTGAAATTACTCAAATTAGGCTTCTCTATCAAAAAAAACTAAACATTGTCGGGAAAAATCGAAGTTGGTTTCAAATAAATTACGTAAAATTTGACACTTCCAACTAAAATTTTCTTCACAATCCAAAAAATGGTCGTTATTTTCATCTAAATTTACTCAAATATACATCCTACAACAAAAATACTCGACAAAATCCAAAAAAATCGAAGTTGGTACAAATAAATTTATTAAAATTTGACACTTCCAACTAAAATTTTTTTCACAATCCTAGAAATTGAAGTTATTTTCATCTAAATTTACTCAAATATAGATCCTACACCAAAAATACTCCACAAAATCCAAAAAAATCGGAGTTGGTTTCAAATAAATTTATTAAAATTTGACACTTCCAACTAAAATTTTATTCACAATCCAAAAAATGGTCGTTATTTTCATCTAAATTTACTCAAATACACATTCTACAACAAAAATACTCGACAAAATCCAAATAAATCGAAGTTGGTTTCAAATAAATTTATTAAAATTTGACACTTCCAACTAAAATTTTTTTCACAATCTTAAAAATTGAAGTTATTTTCATCTTAATTTACTCAAATACACATTCTACAACAAAAATACTCGACAAAATCCAAATAAATCGAAGTTGGTTTCAAATAAATTTATTAAAAATTGACACTTCCAACTAAAATTTTTTTCACAATCCTAGAAATTGAAGTTATTTTCATCTAAATTTACTCAAATATACATCCTACACCAAAAATACTCGACAAAATCCAAAAAAATCGAAGTTGATTTCAAATAAATTTATTAAAATTTGACACTTCCAACTAAAATATTTTTCACAATCCAAAAAATGGTCGTTATTTTCATCTAAATTTACTCAAATATACATCCTACACCAAAAATACTCGACAAAATCCAAAAAAATCGAAGTTGGTTTCAAATAAATTTATTAAAATTTGACGCTTCCAACTAAAATTTTTTTCACAATCCTAGAAATTGAAGTTATTTTCATCTAAATTTACTCAAATATACATCCTACACCAAAAATACTCCACAAAATACAAAAAAATCGGAGTTGGTTTCAAATAAATTTATTAAAATTTGACACTTCCAACTAAAATTTTTTTCACAATCCTAAAAATTGAAGTTGTTTCATCTAAATTTACTCAAATATAGATCCTACAAAAAAATACTCAACAAAATCCAAAATAATCCAAGTCGATTTCAAATATATTTATTAAAATTTGACAAAAATCGTGACAAAATCCATAAAATCGAAGTTAATTTCACCTGAAATTACTCAAATTAAGCTTCTCTATCAAAAAAAACTTAACATTGTCGAGAAAAATCGAAGTTGGTTTCAAATAAATTACGTAAAATTTGACACTTCCAACTAAAATTTTCTTCACAATCCAAAAAATGGTCGTTATTTTCATCTAAATTTACTCAAATATACATCCTACAACAAAAATACTCGACAAAATCCAAAAAAATCGAAATGGTTTCAAATAAATTTATTAAAATTTGACACTTCCAACTAAAATTTTTTTCACAATCCTAGAAATTGAAGTTATTTTCATCTAAATTTACTCAAATATAGATCCTACAAAAAAATACTCAACAAAATCCAAAAAAATCGAAGTTGGTTTCAAATAAATTTATTAAAATTTGACACTTCCAACTAAAATTTTTTTCACAATCCTAAAAATTGAAGTTGTTTCATCTAAATTTACTCAAATATAGATCCTACAAAAAAATACTCAACAAAATCCAAAAAAATCAGAGTTGATTTCAAATAAATTTATTAAAATTTGACACTTGCAACTAAAATTTTTTTCACAATCCTAAAAATTGAAGTTATTTTCATCTAACTTTACTCAAATATACATCCTACAACAAAAATACTCGACAAAATCCAAAAAAATCGAAGTTGATTTCAAATAAATTTATTAAAATTTGACACTTCCAACTAAAATATTTTTCACAATCCAAAAAATGGTCGTTATTTTCATCTAAATTTACTCAAATATACATCCTACACCAAAAATACTCGACAAAATACAAAAAAATCGAAGTTGGTTTCAAATAAATTTATTAAAATTTGACACTTCCAACTAAAATTTTTTTCACAATCCTAGAAATTGAAGTTATTTTCATCTAAATTTACTCAAATATAGATCCTACAAAAAAATACTCAACAAAATCCAAAAAAATCGAAGTTGGTTTCAAATAAATTTATTAAAATTTGACACTTCCAACTAAAATTTTTTTCACAATCCAATAAATTTTCGTTATTTTCATCTAAATTTACTCAAATATACATCCTACAACAAAAATACTCGACAAAATAAAAAAAAATCGAAGTTGGTTTCAAATAAATTTATTAAAATTTGACACTTCCAACTAAAATTTTTTCACAATCCTAAAAATTGAAGTTATTTTCATCTAAATTTACTCAAATATACATCCTACACCAAAAATACTCGACAAAATCCAAAAAAATCGAAGTTGGTTTCAATTAAATTTATTAAAATTTGACACTTCCAACTAAAATTTTTTTCACAATCCTAAAAATTGAAGTTATTTTCATCTAAATTTACTCAAATATAGATCCTACAAAAAATACTCAACAAAATCCAAAAAAGACGAAGTTGCTTTCAAATAAATTTATTAAAATTTGACACTTCCGACTAAAATTTTTTTCACAATCCTAGAAATTGAAGTTATTTTCATCTAAATTTACTCAAATATACATCCTACACCAAAAATACTCGACACAATCAAAAAAAATCGAAGTTGGTTTCAATTAAATTTATTAAAATTTGACACTTCCAACTAAAATTTATTTCACAATCCTAAAAATTGAAGTTATTTTCATCTAAATTTACTCAAATATAGATCCTACAAAAAATACTCAACAAAATCCAAAAAAAACGAAGTTGATTTCAAATAAATTTATTAAAATTTGACACTTCCGACTAAAATTTTTTTCACAATCCTAGAAATTGAAGTTATTTTCATCTAAATTTACTCAAATATACATCCTACACCAAAAATACTCGACAAAATCCAAAAAAATCGAAGTTGGTTTCAAATAAATTTATTAAAATTAGACGCTTCCAACTAAAATTTTTTTCACAATCCTAGAAATTGAAGTTATTTTCATCTAAATTTACTCAAATATACATCCTACACCAAAAATACTCGACAAAATCCAAAAAAATCGAAGTTGGTTTCAAATAAATTTATTAAAATTTGACACTTCCGACTAAAATTTTTTTCACAATCCTAGAAATAGAAGTTATTTTCATCTAAATTTACTCAAATATACATCCTACACCAAAAATACTCGACAAAATCCAAAAAAATCGAAGTTGGTTTCAAATAAATTTATTAAAATTTGACACTCCAACTAAAATTTTTTTCACAATCCTAAAAATTGAAGTTATTTTCATCTAAATTTACTCAAATATAGATCCTACAAAAAATACTCAACAAAATCCAAAAAAAACGAAGTTGATTTCAAATAAATTTATTAAAATTTGACACTTCCGACTAAAATTTTTTTCACAATCCTAAAAATTGGAGTTATTTTCATCTAAATTTACTCAAATATACATCCTAAAACAAAAATACTCGACAAAATAAAAAAAAATCGAAGTTGGTTTCAAATAAATTTATTAAAATTTGACACTTCCAACTAAAATTTTTTTCACAATCCTAGAAATTGAAGTTATTTTCATCTAAATTTACTCAAATATAGATCCTACAAAAAAATACTCAACAAAATCTAAAAAAATCGAAGTTGGTTTCAAATAAATTTATTAAAATTTGACACTTCCAACTAAAATTTTTTTCACAATCCTAAAAATTGAAGTTATTTTCATCTAAATTTACTCAAATATACATCCTACACCAAAAATACTCGACAAAATCCAAAAAAATCGAAGTTGGTTTCAATTAAATTTATTAAAATTTGACACTTCCAACTAAAATTTTTTTCACAATCCTAAAAATTGAAGTTATTTTCATCTAAATTTACTCAAATATAGATCCTACAAAAAATACTCAACAAAATCAAAAAAAAAACGAAGTTGATTTCAAATAAATTTATTAAAATTTGACACTTCCGACTAAAATTTTTTTCATAATCCTAGAAATTGAAGTTATTTTCATCTAAATTTACTCAAATATACATCCTACACCAAAAATACTCGACAAAATCCAAAAAAATCGAAGTTGGTTTCAATTAAATTTATTAAAATTTGACACTTCCAACTAAATTTTTTTTCAAAATCCTAGAAATTGAAGTTATTTTCATCTAAATTTACTCAAATATACATCCTACACCAAAAATACTCGACAAAATCCAAAAAAAATCGAAGTTGGTTTCAAATTTAATTTATTAAAATTTGACGCTTCCAACTAAAATTTTTTTCACAATCCTAGAAATTGAAGTTATTTTCATCTAAATTTACTCAAATATACATCCTACACCAAAAATACTCGACAAAATCCAAAAAAATCGAAGTTGGTTTCAAATAAATTTATTAAAATTAGACACTTGTAACTAAAATTTTTTTCAAAATCCTAGAAATTGAAGTTATTTTCATCTAAATTTACTCAAATATACATCCTACACCAAAAATACTCGACAAAATCCAAAAAAATCGAAGTTGGTTTCAAATTAATTTATTAAAATTTGACGCTTCCAACTAAAATTTTTTTCACAATCCTAGAAATTGAAGTTATTTTCATCTAAATTTACTCAAATATACATCCTACACCAAAAATACTCGACAAAATCCAAAAAAATCGAAGTTGGTTTCAAATAAATTTATTAAAATTTGACACTTCCAACTAAAATTTTTTTCACAATCCTAGAAATTAAAGTTATTTTCATCTAAATTTACTCAACTATACATCCTACACCAAAAATACTCGACAAAATCCACAAAAATCGAAGTTGGTTTCAAATAAATTTATTAAAATTAGACACTTGTAACTAAATTTTTTTTCAAAATCCTAGAAATTGAAGTTATTTTCATCTAAATTTACTCAAATATACATCCTACACCAAAAATACTCGACAAAATCCAAAAAAATCGAAGTTGGTTTCAAATTAATTTATTAAATTTGACGCTTCCAACTAAAATTTTTTTCACAATCCTAGAAATTGAAGTTATTTTCATCTAAATTTACTCAAATATACATCCTACACCAAAAATACTCGACAAAATCCAAAAAAATCGAAGTTGGTTTCAAATAAATTTATTAAAATTTGACACTTCCGACTAAATTTTTTTTCACAATCCTAGAAATTGAAGTTATTTTCATCTAAATTTACTCAAATATACATCCTACACCAAAAATACTCGACAAAATCCAAAAAAATCGAAGTTGGTTTCAAATAAATTTATTAAAATTTGACACTCCAACTAAAATTTTTTTCACAATCCTAAAAATTGAAGTTATTTTCATCTAAATTTACTCAAATATAGATCCTACAAAAAATACTCAACAAAATAAAAAAAAAACGAAGTTGATTTCAAATAAATTTATTAAAATTTGACACTTCCGACTAAAATTTTTTTCACAATCCTAAAAATTGGAGTTATTTTCATCTAAATTTACTCAAATATACATCCTAAAACAAAAATACTCGACAAAATCCAAAAAAATCGAAGTTGATTTCAAATAAATTTATTAAAATTTGACACTTCCAACTAAAATTTTTTTCACAATCCTAAAAATTGAAGTTGTTTCATCTAAATTTACTCAAATATAGATCCTACAAAAAAATACTCAACAAAATCCAAAATAATCCAAGTCGATTTCAAATATATTTATTAAAATTTGACAAAAATCGTGACAAAATCCATAAAATCGAAGTTAATTTCACCTGAAATTACTCAAATTAAGCTTCTCTATAAAAAAAAACTTAACATTGTCGAGAAAAATCGAAGTTGGTTTCAAATAAATTACGTAAAATTTGACACTTCCAACTAAAATTTTCTTCACAATCCAAAAAATGGTCGTTATTTTCATCTAAATTTACTCAAATATACATCCTACAACAAAAATACTCGACAAAATCCAAAAAAATCGAAGTTGGTTTCAAATAAATTTATTAAAATTTGACACTTCCAACTAAAATATTTTTCACAATCCAATAAATTTTCGTTATTTTCATCTACATTTACTCAAATATACATCCTACAACAAAAATACTCGACAAAATAAAAAAAAATCGAAGTTGGTTTCAAATAAATTTATTAAAATTTGACACTTCCAACTAAAATTTTTTCACAATCCTAAAAATTGAAGTTATTTTCATCTAAATTTACTCAAATATACATCCTACACCAAAAATACTCGACAAAATCCAAAAAAATCGAAGTTGGTTTCAATTAAATTTATTAAAATTTGACACTTCCAACTAAAATTTTTTTCACAATCCTAAAAATTGAAGTTATTTTCATCTAAATTTACTCAAATATAGATCCTACAAAAAATACTCAACAAAATCCAAAAAAGACGAAGTTGCTTTCAAATAAATTTATTAAAATTTGACACTTCCGACTAAAATTTTTTTCACAATCCTAGAAATTGAAGTTATTTTCATCTAAATTTACTCAAATATACATCCTACACCAAAAATACTCGACACAATCAAAAAAAATCGAAGTTGGTTTCAATTAAATTTATTAAAATTTGACACTTCCAACTAAAATTTATTTCACAATCCTAAAAATTGAAGTTATTTTCATCTAAATTTACTCAAATATAGATCCTACAAAAAATACTCAACAAAATCCAAAAAAAACGAAGTTGATTTCAAATAAATTTATTAAAATTTGACACTTCCGACTAAAATTTTTTTCACAATCCTAGAAATTGAAGTTATTTTCATCTAAATTTACTCAAATATACATCCTACACCAAAAATACTCGACAAAATCCAAAAAAATCGAAGTTGGTTTCAAATAAATTTATTAAATATAGACACTTGTAACTAAAATTTTTTTCAAAATCCTAGAAATTGAAGTTATTTTCATCTAAATTTACTCAAATATACATCCTACACCAAAAATACTCGACAAAATCCAAAAAAATCGAAGTTGGTTTAAAATAAATTTATTAAAATTAGACACTTGTAACTAAAATTTTTTTCAAAATCCTAGAAATTGATGTTATTTTCATCTAAATTTACTCAAATATACATCCTACACCAAAAATACTCGACAAAATCCAAAAAAATCGAAGTTGGTTTCAAATTAATTTATTAAAATTTGACGCTTCCAACTAAAATTTTATTCACAATCCTAAAAATTGAAGTTGTTTCATCTAAATTTACTCAAATATAGATCCTACAAAAAAATACTCAACAAAATCCAAAATAATCCAAGTCGATTTCAAATATATTTATTAAAATTTGACAAAAATCGTGACAAAATCCATAAAATCGAAGTTAATTTCACCTGAAATTACTCAAATTAGGCTTCTCTATCAAAAAAAACTAAACATTGTCGGGAAAAATCGAAGTTGGTTTCAAATAAATTACGTAAAATTTGACACTTCCAACTAAAATTTTCTTCACAATCCAAAAAATGGTCGTTATTTTCATCTAAATTTACTCAAATATACATCCTACAACAAAAATACTCGACAAAATCCAAAAAAATCGAAGTTGGTACAAATAAATTTATTAAAATTTGACACTTCCAACTAAAATTTTTTTCACAATCCTAGAAATTGAAGTTATTTTCATCTAAATTTACTCAAATATAGATCCTACACCAAAAATACTCCACAAAATCCAAAAAAATCGGAGTTGGTTTCAAATAAATTTATTAAAATTTGACACTTCCAACTAAAATTTTATTCACAATCCAAAAAATGGTCGTTATTTTCATCTAAATTTACTCAAATATACATCCTACAACAAAAATACTCGACAAAATCCAAAAAAAACGAAGTTTGTTTCAAATAAATTTATTAAAATTTGACGCTTCCAACTAAAATTTTTTTCACAATCCTAGAAATTGAAGATATTTTCATCTAAATTTACTCAAATATACATCCTACACCAAAAATACTCGACAAAATCCAAAAAAATCGAAGTTGGTTTCAAATAAATTTATTAAAATTTGACACTTCCAACTAAAATTTTTTTCACAATCCTAGAAATTGAAGTTATTTTCATCTAAATTTACTCAAATATACATCCTACACCAAAAATACTCGACAAAATCCAAAAAAATCGAAGTTGGTTTCAAATAAATTTATTAAAATTTGTCACTTCCAACTAAAATTTTTTTCACATTCCTAAAAATTGAAGTTATGTTCATCTAAATTTACTCAAATATAGATCCTACAAAAAATACTCAACAAAATCCCAAAAAAACGAAGTTGATTTCAAATAAATTTATTAAAATTTGACACTTCCAACTAAAAATTTTTTCACAATCCAATAAATTTTCGTTATTTTCATCTAAATTTACTCAAATATAGATCCTACAACAAAAATACTCAACAAAATCCAAAAAAATCGAAGTTGATTTCAAATAAATTTATTAAAATTTGACACTTCCAACTAAAATTTTTTTCACAATCTTAAAAATTGAAGTTATTTTCATCTTAATTTACTCAAATACACATTCTACAACAAAAATACTCGACAAAATCCAAATAAATCGAAGTTGGTTTCAAATAAATTTATTAAAAATTGACACTTCCAACTAAAATTTTTTTCACAATCCTAGAAATTGAAGTTATTTTCATCTAAATTTACTCAAATATACATCCTACACCAAAAATACTCGACAAAATCCAAAAAAATCGAAGTTGATTTCAAATAAATTTATTAAAATTTGACACTTCCAACTAAAATATTTTTCACAATCCAAAAAATGGTCGTTATTTTCATCTAAATTTACTCAAATATACATCCTACACCAAAAATACTCGACAAAATCCAAAAAAATCGAAGTTGGTTTCAAATAAATTTATTAAAATTTGACGCTTCCAACTAAAATTTTTTTCACAATCCTAGAAATTGAAGTTATTTTCATCTAAATTTACTCAAATATACATCCTACACCAAAAATACTCCACAAAATACAAAAAAATCGGAGTTGGTTTCAAATAAATTTATTAAAATTTGACACTTCCAACTAAAATTTTTTTCACAATCCTAAAAATTGAAGTTGTTTCATCTAAATTTACTCAAATATAGATCCTACAAAAAAATACTCAACAAAATCCAAAATAATCCAAGTCGATTTCAAATATATTTATTAAAATTTGACAAAAATCGTGACAAAATCCATAAAATCGAAGTTAATTTCACCTGAAATTACTCAAATTAAGCTTCTCTATCAAAAAAAACTTAACATTGTCGAGAAAAATCGAAGTTGGTTTCAAATAAATTACGTAAAATTTGACACTTCCAACTAAAATTTTCTTCACAATCCAAAAAATGGTCGTTATTTTCATCTAAATTTACTCAAATATACATCCTACAACAAAAATACTCGACAAAATCCAAAAAAATCGAAGTTGGTTTCAAATAAATTTATTAAAATTTGACACTTCCAACTAAAATTTTTTTCACAATCCTAGAAATTGAAGTTATTTTCATCTAAATTTACTCAAATATAGATCCTACAAAAAAATACTCAACAAAATCCAAAAAAATCGAAGTTGGTTTCAAATAAATTTATTAAAATTTGACACTTCCAACTAAAATTTTTTTCACAATCCTAAAAATTGAAGTTGTTTCATCTAAATTTACTCAAATATAGATCCTACAAAAAAATACTCAACAAAATCCAAAAAAATCAGAGTTGATTTCAAATAAATTTATTAAAATTTGACACTTGCAACTAAAATTTTTTTCACAATCCTAAAAATTGAAGTTATTTTCATCTAACTTTACTCAAATATACATCCTACACCAAAAATACTCGACAAAATCCAAAAAAATCGAAGTTGGTTTAAAATAAATTTATTAAAATTAGGCACTTGTAACTAAAATTTTTTTCAAAATCCTAGAAATTGATGTTATTTTCATCTAAATTTACTCAAATATACATCCTACACCAAAAATACTCGACAAAATCAAAAAAAATCGAAGTTGGTTTCAAATTAATTTATTAAAATTTGACGCTTCCAACTAAAATTTTATTCACAATCCTAAAAATTGAAGTTGTTTCATCTAAATTTACTCAAATATAGATCCTACAAAAAAATACTCAACAAAATCCAAAATAATCCAAGTCGATTTCAAATATATTTATTAAAATTTGACAAAAATCGTGACAAAATCCATAAAATCGAAGTTAATTTCACCTGAAATTACTCAAATTAGGCTTCTCTATCAAAAAAAACTAAACATTGTCGGGAAAAATCGAAGTTGGTTTCAAATAAATTACGTAAAATTTGACACTTCCAACTAAAATTTTCTTCACAATCCAAAAAATGGTCGTTATTTTCATCTAAATTTACTCAAATATACATCCTACAACAAAAATACTCGACAAAATCCAAAAAAATCGAAGTTGGTACAAATAAATTTATTAAAATTTGACACTTCCAACTAAAATTTTTTTCACAATCCTAGAAATTGAAGTTATTTTCATCTAAATTTACTCAAATATAGATCCTACACCAAAAATACTCCACAAAATCCAAAAAAATCGGAGTTGGTTTCAAATAAATTTATTAAAATTTGACACTTCCAACTAAAATTTTATTCACAATCCAAAAAATGGTCGTTATTTTCATCTAAATTTACTCAAATACACATTCTACAACAAAAATACTCGACAAAATCCAAATAAATCGAAGTTGGTTTCAAATAAATTTATTAAAATTTGACACTTCCAACTAAAATTTTTTTCACAATCTTAAAAATTGAAGTTATTTTCATCTTAATTTACTCAAATACACATTCTACAACAAAAATACTCGACAAAATCCAAATAAATCGAAGTTGGTTTCAAATAAATTTATTAAAAATTGACACTTCCAACTAAAATTTTTTTCACAATCCTAGAAATTGAAGTTATTTTCATCTAAATTTACTCAAATATACATCCTACACCAAAAATACTCGACAAAATCCAAAAAAATCGAAGTTGATTTCAAATAAATTTATTAAAATTTGACACTTCCAACTAAAATATTTTTCACAATCCAAAAAATGGTCGTTATTTTCATCTAAATTTACTCAAATATACATCCTACACCAAAAATACTCGACAAAATCCAAAAAAATCGAAGTTGGTTTCAAATAAATTTATTAAAATTTGACGCTTCCAACTAAAATTTTTTTCACAATCCTAGAAATTGAAGTTATTTTCATCTAAATTTACTCAAATATACATCCTACACCAAAAATACTCCACAAAATACAAAAAAATCGGAGTTGGTTTCAAATAAATTTATTAAAATTTGACACTTCCAACTAAAATTTTTTTCACAATCCTAAAAATTGAAGTTGTTTCATCTAAATTTACTCAAATATAGATCCTACAAAAAAATACTCAACAAAATCCAAAATAATCCAAGTCGATTTCAAATATATTTATTAAAATTTGACAAAAATCGTGACAAAATCCATAAAATCGAAGTTAATTTCACCTGAAATTACTCAAATTAAGCTTCTCTATCAAAAAAAACTTAACATTGTCGAGAAAAATCGAAGTTGGTTTCAAATAAATTACGTAAAATTTGACACTTCCAACTAAAATTTTCTTCACAATCCAAAAAATGGTCGTTATTTTCATCTAAATTTACTCAAATATACATCCTACAACAAAAATACTCGACAAAATCCAAAAAAATCGAAGTTGGTTTCAAATAAATTTATTAAAATTTGACACTTCCAACTAAAATTTTTTTCACAATCCTAGAAATTGAAGTTATTTTCATCTAAATTTACTCAAATATAGATCCTACAAAAAAATACTCAACAAAATCCAAAAAAATCGAAGTTGGTTTCAAATAAATTTATTAAAATTTGACACTTCCAACTAAAATTTTTTTCACAATCCTAAAAATTGAAGTTGTTTCATCTAAATTTACTCAAATATAGATCCTACAAAAAAATACTCAACAAAATCCAAAAAAATCAGAGTTGATTTCAAATAAATTTATTAAAATTTGACACTTGCAACTAAAATTTTTTTCACAATCCTAAAAATTGAAGTTATTTTCATCTAACTTTACTCAAATATACATCCTACAACAAAAATACTCGACAAAATCCAAAAAAATCGAAGTTGATTTCAAATAAATTTATTAAAATTTGACACTTCCAACTAAAATATTTTTCACAATCCAAAAAATGGTCGTTATTTTCATCTAAATTTACTCAAATATACATCCTACACCAAAAATACTCGACAAAATACAAAAAAATCGAAGTTGGTTTCAAATAAATTTATTAAAATTTGACACTTCCAACTAAAATTTTTTTCACAATCCTAGAAATTGAAGTTATTTTCATCTAAATTTACTCAAATATAGATCCTACAAAAAAATACTCAACAAAATCCAAAAAAATCGAAGTTGGTTTCAAATAAATTTATTAAAATTTGACACTTCCAACTAAAATTTTTTTCACAATCCAATAAATTTTCGTTATTTTCATCTAAATTTACTCAAATATACATCCTACAACAAAAATACTCGACAAAATAAAAAAAAATCGAAGTTGGTTTCAAATAAATTTATTAAAATTTGACACTTCCAACTAAAATTTTTTCACAATCCTAAAAATTGAAGTTATTTTCATCTAAATTTACTCAAATATACATCCTACACCAAAAATACTCGACAAAATCCAAAAAAATCGAAGTTGGTTTCAATTAAATTTATTAAAATTTGACACTTCCAACTAAAATTTTTTTCACAATCCTAAAAATTGAAGTTATTTTCATCTAAATTTACTCAAATATAGATCCTACAAAAAATACTCAACAAAATCCAAAAAAGACGAAGTTGCTTTCAAATAAATTTATTAAAATTTGACACTTCCGACTAAAATTTTTTTCACAATCCTAGAAATTGAAGTTATTTTCATCTAAATTTACTCAAATATACATCCTACACCAAAAATACTCGACACAATCAAAAAAAATCGAAGTTGGTTTCAATTAAATTTATTAAAATTTGACACTTCCAACTAAAATTTATTTCACAATCCTAAAAATTGAAGTTATTTTCATCTAAATTTACTCAAATATAGATCCTACAAAAAATACTCAACAAAATCCAAAAAAAACGAAGTTGATTTCAAATAAATTTATTAAAATTTGACACTTCCGACTAAAATTTTTTTCACAATCCTAGAAATTGAAGTTATTTTCATCTAAATTTACTCAAATATACATCCTACACCAAAAATACTCGACAAAATCCAAAAAAATCGAAGTTGGTTTCAAATAAATTTATTAAAATTAGACGCTTCCAACTAAAATTTTTTTCACAATCCTAGAAATTGAAGTTATTTTCATCTAAATTTACTCAAATATACATCCTACACCAAAAATACTCGACAAAATCCAAAAAAATCGAAGTTGGTTTCAAATAAATTTATTAAAATTTGACACTTCCGACTAAAATTTTTTTCACAATCCTAGAAATAGAAGTTATTTTCATCTAAATTTACTCAAATATACATCCTACACCAAAAATACTCGACAAAATCCAAAAAAATCGAAGTTGGTTTCAAATAAATTTATTAAAATTTGACACTCCAACTAAAATTTTTTTCACAATCCTAAAAATTGAAGTTATTTTCATCTAAATTTACTCAAATATAGATCCTACAAAAAATACTCAACAAAATCCAAAAAAAACGAAGTTGATTTCAAATAAATTTATTAAAATTTGACACTTCCGACTAAAATTTTTTTCACAATCCTAAAAATTGGAGTTATTTTCATCTAAATTTACTCAAATATACATCCTAAAACAAAAATACTCGACAAAATAAAAAAAAATCGAAGTTGGTTTCAAATAAATTTATTAAAATTTGACACTTCCAACTAAAATTTTTTTCACAATCCTAGAAATTGAAGTTATTTTCATCTAAATTTACTCAAATATAGATCCTACAAAAAAATACTCAACAAAATCTAAAAAAATCGAAGTTGGTTTCAAATAAATTTATTAAAATTTGACACTTCCAACTAAAATTTTTTTCACAATCCTAAAAATTGAAGTTATTTTCATCTAAATTTACTCAAATATACATCCTACACCAAAAATACTCGACAAAATCCAAAAAAATCGAAGTTGGTTTCAATTAAATTTATTAAAATTTGACACTTCCAACTAAAATTTTTTTCACAATCCTAAAAATTGAAGTTATTTTCATCTAAATTTACTCAAATATAGATCCTACAAAAAATACTCAACAAAATCAAAAAAAAAACGAAGTTGATTTCAAATAAATTTATTAAAATTTGACACTTCCGACTAAAATTTTTTTCATAATCCTAGAAATTGAAGTTATTTTCATCTAAATTTACTCAAATATACATCCTACACCAAAAATACTCGACAAAATCCAAAAAAATCGAAGTTGGTTTCAATTAAATTTATTAAAATTTGACACTTCCAACTAAATTTTTTTTCAAAATCCTAGAAATTGAAGTTATTTTCATCTAAATTTACTCAAATATACATCCTACACCAAAAATACTCGACAAAATCCAAAAAAAATCGAAGTTGGTTTCAAATTTAATTTATTAAAATTTGACGCTTCCAACTAAAATTTTTTTCACAATCCTAGAAATTGAAGTTATTTTCATCTAAATTTACTCAAATATACATCCTACACCAAAAATACTCGACAAAATCCAAAAAAATCGAAGTTGGTTTCAAATAAATTTATTAAAATTAGACACTTGTAACTAAAATTTTTTTCAAAATCCTAGAAATTGAAGTTATTTTCATCGAAATTTACTCAAATATAGATCCTACAAAAAATACTCAACAAAATAAAAAAAAAAACGAAGTTGATTTCAAATAAATTTATTAAAATTTGACGCTTCCAACTAAAATTTTTTTCACAATCCTAGAAATTGAAGTTATTTTCATCTAAATTTACTCAAATATACATCCTACACCAAAAATACTCGACAAAATCCAAAAAAATCGAAGTTGGTTTCAAATAAATTTATTAAAATTTGACACTTCCAACTAAAATTTTTTTCACAATCCTAGAAATTAAAGTTATTTTCATCTAAATTTACTCAACTATACATCCTACACCAAAAATACTCGACAAAATCCACAAAAATCGAAGTTGGTTTCAAATAAATTTATTAAAATTAGACACTTGTAACTAAATTTTTTTTCAAAATCCTAGAAATTGAAGTTATTTTCATCTAAATTTACTCAAATATACATCCTACACCAAAAATACTCGACAAAATCCAAAAAAATCGAAGTTGGTTTCAAATTAATTTATTAAATTTGACGCTTCCAACTAAAATTTTTTTCACAATCCTAGAAATTGAAGTTATTTTCATCTAAATTTACTCAAATATACATCCTACACCAAAAATACTCGACAAAATCCAAAAAAATCGAAGTTGGTTTCAAATAAATTTATTAAAATTTGACACTTCCGACTAAATTTTTTTTCACAATCCTAGAAATTGAAGTTATTTTCATCTAAATTTACTCAAATATACATCCTACACCAAAAATACTCGACAAAATCCAAAAAAATCGAAGTTGGTTTCAAATAAATTTATTAAAATTTGACACTCCAACTAAAATTTTTTTCACAATCCTAAAAATTGAAGTTATTTTCATCTAAATTTACTCAAATATAGATCCTACAAAAAATACTCAACAAAATAAAAAAAAAACGAAGTTGATTTCAAATAAATTTATTAAAATTTGACACTTCCGACTAAAATTTTTTTCACAATCCTAAAAATTGGAGTTATTTTCATCTAAATTTACTCAAATATACATCCTAAAACAAAAATACTCGACAAAATAAAAAAAAATCGAAGTTGGTTTCAAATAAATTTATTAAAATTTGACACTTCCAACTAAAATTTTTTTCACAATCCTAGAAATTGAAGTTATTTTCATCTAAATTTACTCAAATATAGATCCTACAAAAAAATACTCAACAAAATCCAAAAAAATCGAAGTTGGTTTCAAATAAATTTATTAAAATTTGACACTTCCAACTAAAATTTTTTTCACAATCCTAGAAATTGAAGTTATTTTCATCTAAATTTACTCAAATATAGATCCTACAAAAAATACTCAACAAAATCCAAAAAAATCGAAGTTGGTTTCAATTAAATTTATTAAAATTTGACACTTCCAACTAAAATTTTTTTCACAATCCTAAAAATTGAAGTTATTTTCATCTAAATTTACTCAAATATACATCCTACACCAAAAATACTCGACAAAATCCAAAAAAATCGAAGTTGGTTTCAATTAAATTTATTAAAATTTGACACTTCCAACTAAAATTTTTTTCACAATCCTAAAAATTGAAGTTATTTTCATCTAAATTTACTCAAATATAGATCCTACAAAAAATACTCAACAAAATCCAAAAAAAACGAAGTTGATTTCAAATAAATTTATTAAAATTTGACACTTCCGACTAAAATTTTTTTCACAATCCTAGAAATTGAAGTTATTTTCATCTAAATTTACTCAAATATACATCCTACACCAAAAATACTCGACAAAATCCAAAAAAATCGAAGTTGGTTTCAAATAAATTTATTAAAATTAGACACTTTTACCTAAAATTTTTTTCACAATCCTAGAAATTGAAGTTATTTTCATCTAAATTTACTCAAATATACATCCTACACCAAAAATACTCGACAAAATCCAAAAAAATCGAAGTTGGTTTCAATTAAATTTATTAAAATTTGACACTTCCAACTAAAATTTTTTTCACAATCCTAGAAATTGAAGTTATTTTCATCTAAATTTACTCAAATATACATCCTACACCAAAAATACTCGACAAAATCCAAAAAAATCGAAGTTGGTTTCAAATAAATTTATTAAAATTTGACACTCCAACTAAAATTTTTTTCACAATCCTAAAAATTGAAGTTATTTTCATCTAAATTTACTCAAATATAGATCCTACAAAAAATACTCAACAAAATCCAAAAAAAACGAAGTTGATTTCAAATAAATTTATTAAAATTTGACACTTCCGACTAAAATTTTTTTCACAATCCTAAAAATTGGAGTTATTTTCATCTAAATTTACTCAAATATACATCCTAAAACAAAAATACTCGACAAAATAAAAAAAAATCGAAGTTGGTTTCAAATAAATTTATTAAAATTTAACACTTCCAACTAAAATTTTTTTCACAATCCTAGAAATTGAAGTTATTTTCATCTAAATTTACTCAACTATACATCCTACACCAAAAATACTCGACAAAATCCAAAAAAATCGAAGTTGGTTTCAAATAAATTTATTAAAATTAGACACTTGTAACTAAATTTTTTTTCAAAATCCTAGAAATTGAAGTTATTTTCATCTAAATTTACTCAAATATACATCCTACACCAAAAATACTCGACAAAATCCAAAAAAATCGAAGTTGGTTTCAAATTAATTTATTAAATTTGACGCTTCCAACTAAAATTTTTTTCACAATCCTAGAAATTGAAGTTATTTTCATCTAAATTTACTCAAATATACATCCTACACCAAAAATACTCGACAAAATCCAAAAAAATCGAAGTTGGTTTCAAATAAATTTATTAAAATTTGACACTTCCGACTAAAATTTTTTTCACAATCCTAGAAATTGAAGTTATTTTCATCTAAATTTACTCAAATATACATCCTACACCAAAAATACTCGACAAAATCCAAAAAAATCGAAGTTGGTTTCAAATAAATTTATTAAAATTTGACACTCCAACTAAAATTTTTTTCACAATCCTAAAAATTGAAGTTATTTTCATCTAAATTTACTCAAATATAGATCCTACAAAAAATACTCAACAAAATCCAAAAAAAACGAAGTTGATTTCAAATAAATTTATTAAAATTTGACACTTCCGACTAAAATTTTTTTCACAATCCTAAAAATTGGAGTTATTTTCATCTAAATTTACTCAAATATACATCCTAAAACAAAAATACTCGACAAAATAAAAAAAAATCGAAGTTGGTTTCAAATAAATTTATTAAAATTTGACACTTCCAACTAAAATTTTTTTCACAATCCTAGAAATTGAAGTTATTTTCATCTAAATTTACTCAAATATAGATCCTACAAAAAAATACTCAACAAAATCTAAAAAAATCGAAGTTGGTTTCAAATAAATTTATTAAAATTTGACACTTCCAACTAAAATTTTTTTCACAATCCTAAAAATTGAAGTTATTTTCATCTAAATTTACTCAAATATACATCCTACACCAAAAATACTCGACAAAATCCAAAAAAATCGAAGTTGGTTTCAATTCAATTTATTAAAATTTGACACTTCCAACTAAAATTTTTTTCACAATCCTAAAAATTGAAGTTATTTTCATCGAAATTTACTCAAATATAGATCCTACAAAAAATACTCAACAAAATAAAAAAAAAAACGAAGTTGATTTCAAATAAATTTATTAAAATTTGACACTTCCGACTAAAATTTTTTTCATAATCCTAGAAATTGAAGTTATTTTCATCTAAATTTACTCAAATATACATCCTACACCAAAAATACTCGACAAAATCCAAAAAAATCGAAGTTGGTTTCAATTAAATTTATTAAAATTTGACACTTCCAACTAAAATTTTTTTCAAAATCCTAGAAATTGAAGTTATTTTCATCTAAATTTACTCAAATATACATCCTACACCAAAAATACTCGACAAAATCCAAAAAAAATCGAAGTTGGTTTCAAATTTAATTTATTAAAATTTGACGCTTCCAACTAAAATTTTTTTCACAATCCTAGAAATTGAAGTTATTTTCATCTAAATTTACTCAAATATACATCCTACACCAAAAATACTCGACAAAATCCAAAAAAATCGAAGTTGGTTTCAATTAAATTTATTAAAATTTGACACTTCCAACTAAAATTTTTTTCACAATCCTAAAAATTGAAGTTATTTTCATCTAATTTTACTCAAATATAGATCCTACAAAAAATACTCAACAAAATCCAAAAAAAACGAAGTTGATTTCAAATAAATTTATTAAAATTTGACACTTCCGACTAAAATTTTTTTCACAATCCTAGAAATTGAAGTTATTTTCATCTAAATTTACTCAAATATACATCCTATACCAAAAATACTCGACAAAATCCAAAAAAATCGAAGTTGGTTTCAAATAAATTTATTAAAATTTGACACTTCCAACTAAATTTTTTTTCACAATCCAATAAATTTTCGTTATTTTCATCTAAATTTACTCAAATATACATCCTACAACAAAAATACTCGACAAAATCAAAAAAAATCGAAGTTGGTTTCAAATAAATTTATTAAAATTTGACACTTCCAACTAAAATTTTTTTCACAATCCTAGAAATTGAAGTTATTTTCATCTAAATTTACTCAAATATAGATCCTACAAAAAATACTCAACAAAATCCAAAAAAATCGAAGTTGGTTTCAAATAAATTTATTAAAATTTGACACTTCCAACTAAAATTTTTTTCACAATCCTAAAAATTGAAGTTATTTTCATCTAAATTTACTCAAATATACATCCTACACCAAAATACTCGACAAAATCCAAAAAAATCGAAGTTGGTTTCAATTAAATTTATTAAAATTTGACACTTCCAACTAAAATTTTTTTCACAATCCTAAAAATTGAAGTTATTTTCATCTAATTTTACTCAAATATAGATCCTACAAAAAATACTCAACAAAATCCAAAAAAAACGAAGTTGGTTTCAAATAAATTTATTAAAATTAGACACTTGTAACTAAAATTTTTTTCAAAATCCTAGAAATTGAAGTTATTTTCATCTAAATTTACTCAAATATACATCCTACACCAAAAATACTCGACAAAATCCAAAAAAATCGAAGTTGGTTTCAAATTAATTTATTAAAATTTGACGCTTCCAACTAAAATTTTTTTCACAATCCTAGAAATTGAAGTTATTTTCATCTAAATTTACTCAAATATAGATCCTACAAAAAATACTCAACAAAATAAAAAAAAAAACGAAGTTGATTTCAAATAAATTTATTAAAATTTGACACTTCCGACTAAAATTTTTTTCACAATCCTAAAAATTGAAGTTATTTTCATCTAAATTTACTCAAATATACATCCTACACCAAAAATACTCGACAAAATCCAAAAAAATCGAAGTTGGTTTCAAATAAATTTATTAAAATTTGACACTCCAACTAAAATTTTTTTCACAATCCTAAAAATTGAAGTTATTTTCATCTAAATTTACTCAAATATAGATCCTACAAAAAATACTCAACAAAATCCAAAAAAAACGAAGTTGATTTCAAATAAATTTATTAAAATTTGACACTTCCGACTAAAATTTTTTTCACAATCCTAAAAATTGGAGTTATTTTCATCTAAATTTACTCAAATATACATCCTAAAACAAAAATACTCGACAAAATAAAAAAAAATCGAAGTTGGTTTCAAATAAATTTATTAAAATTTGACACTTCCAACTAAAATTTTTTTCACAATCCTAGAAATTGAAGTTATTTTCATCTAAATTTACTCAAATATAGATCCTACAAAAAAATACTCAACAAAATCTAAAAAAATCGAAGTTGGTTTCAAATAAATTTATTAAAATTTGACACTTCCAACTAAAATTTTTTTCACAATCCTAAAAATTGAAGTTATTTTCATCTAAATTTACTCAAATATACATCCTACACCAAAAATACTCGACAAAATCCAAAAAAATCGAAGTTGGTTTCAATTCAATTTATTAAAATTTGACACTTCCAACTAAAATTTTTTTCACAATCCTAAAAATTGAAGTTATTTTCATCGAAATTTACTCAAATATAGATCCTACAAAAAATACTCAACAAAATAAAAAAAAAAACGAAGTTGATTTCAAATAAATTTATTAAAATTTGACACTTCCGACTAAAATTTTTTTCATAATCCTAGAAATTGAAGTTATTTTCATCTAAATTTACTCAAATATACATCCTACACCAAAAATACTCGACAAAATCCAAAAAAATCGAAGTTGGTTTCAATTAAATTTATTAAAATTTGACACTTCCAACTAAAATTTTTTTCAAAATCCTAGAAATTGAAGTTATTTTCATCTAAATTTACTCAAATATACATCCTACACCAAAAATACTCGACAAAATCCAAAAAAAATCGAAGTTGGTTTCAAATTTAATTTATTAAAATTTGACGCTTCCAACTAAAATTTTTTTCACAATCCTAGAAATTGAAGTTATTTTCATCTAAATTTACTCAAATATACATCCTACACCAAAAATACTCGACAAAATCCAAAAAAATCGAAGTTGGTTTCAATTAAATTTATTAAAATTTGACACTTCCAACTAAAATTTTTTTCACAATCCTAAAAATTGAAGTTATTTTCATCTAATTTTACTCAAATATAGATCCTACAAAAAATACTCAACAAAATCCAAAAAAAACGAAGTTGATTTCAAATAAATTTATTAAAATTTGACACTTCCGACTAAAATTTTTTTCACAATCCTAGAAATTGAAGTTATTTTCATCTAAATTTACTCAAATATACATCCTATACCAAAAATACTCGACAAAATCCAAAAAAATCGAAGTTGGTTTCAAATAAATTTATTAAAATTTGACACTTCCAACTAAATTTTTTTTCACAATCCAATAAATTTTCGTTATTTTCATCTAAATTTACTCAAATATACATCCTACAACAAAAATACTCGACAAAATCAAAAAAAATCGAAGTTGGTTTCAAATAAATTTATTAAAATTTGACACTTCCAACTAAAATTTTTTTCACAATCCTAGAAATTGAAGTTATTTTCATCTAAATTTACTCAAATATAGATCCTACAAAAAATACTCAACAAAATCCAAAAAAATCGAAGTTGGTTTCAAATAAATTTATTAAAATTTGACACTTCCAACTAAAATTTTTTTCACAATCCTAAAAATTGAAGTTATTTTCATCTAAATTTACTCAAATATACATCCTACACCAAAATACTCGACAAAATCCAAAAAAATCGAAGTTGGTTTCAATTAAATTTATTAAAATTTGACACTTCCAACTAAAATTTTTTTCACAATCCTAAAAATTGAAGTTATTTTCATCTAATTTTACTCAAATATAGATCCTACAAAAAATACTCAACAAAATCCAAAAAAAACGAAGTTGGTTTCAAATAAATTTATTAAAATTAGACACTTGTAACTAAAATTTTTTTCAAAATCCTAGAAATTGAAGTTATTTTCATCTAAATTTACTCAAATATACATCCTACACCAAAAATACTCGACAAAATCCAAAAAAATCGAAGTTGGTTTCAAATTAATTTATTAAAATTTGACGCTTCCAACTAAAATTTTTTTCACAATCCTAGAAATTGAAGTTATTTTCATCTAAATTTACTCAAATATAGATCCTACAAAAAATACTCAACAAAATAAAAAAAAAAACGAAGTTGATTTCAAATAAATTTATTAAAATTTGACACTTCCGACTAAAATTTTTTTCATAATCCTAGAAATTGAAGTTATTTTCATCTAAATTTACTCAAATATACATCCTACACCAAAAATACTCGACAAAATCCAAAAAAATCGAAGTTGGTTTCAATTAAATTTATTAAAATTTGACACTTCCAACTAAAATTTTTTTCACAATCCTAAAAATTGAAGTTATTTTCATCTAAATTTACTCAAATATAGATCCTACAAAAAATACTCAACAAAATCCAAAAAAACGAAGTTGATTTCAAATAAATTTATTAAAATTTGACATTTCAGACTAAAATTTTTTTCACAATCCTAGAAATTGAAGTTATTTTCATCTAAATTTACTCAAATATACATCCTACACCAAAAATACTCGACAAAATCCAAAAAAATCGAAGTTGGTTTCAAATAAATTTATTAAAATTAGACACTTGTACCTAAAATTTTTTTCAAAATCCTAGAAATTGAAGTTATTTTCATCTAAATTTACTCAAATATACATCCTACACCAAAAATACTCGACAAAATCCAAAAAAAATCGATGTTGGTTTCAAATTTAATTTATTAAAATTTGACGCTTCCAACTAAAATTTTTTTCACAATCCTAGAAATTGAAGTTATTTTCATCTAAATTTACTCAAATATACATCCTACACCAAAAATACTCGACAAAATCCAAAAAAATCGAAGTTGGTTTCAATTAAATTTATTAAAATTTGACACTTCCAACTAAAATTTTTTTCACAATCCTAAAAATTGAAGTTATTTTCATCTAATTTTACTCAAATATAGATCCTACAAAAAATACTCAACAAAATCCAAAAAAAACGAAGTTGATTTCAAATAAATTTATTAAAATTTGACACTTCCGACTAAAATTTTTTTCACAATCCTAGAAATTGAAGTTATTTTCATCTAAATTTACTCAAATATACATCCTATACCAAAAATACTCGACAAAATCCAAAAAAATCGAAGTTGGTTTCAAATAAATTTATTAAAATTAGACACTTGTAACTAAAATTTTTTTCAAAATCCTAGAAATTGAAGTTATTTTCATCTAAATTTACTCAAATATACATCCTACACCAAAAATACTCGACAAAATCCAAAAAAATCGAAGTTGGTTTCAAATTAATTTATTAAAATTTGACGCTTCCAACTAAAATTTTTTTCACAATCCTAGAAATTGAAGTTATTTTCATCTAAATTTACTCAAATATACATCCTACACCAAAAATACTCGACAAAATCCAAAAAAATCGAAGTTGGTTTCAAATAAATTTATTAAAATTTGACATTTCCAACTAAAATTTTTTTCACAATCCTAGAAATTGAAGTTATTTTCATCTAAATTTACTCAACTATACATCCTACACCAAAAATACTCGACAAAATCCAAAAAAATCGAAGTTGGTTTCAAATAAATTTATTAAAATTAGACACTTGTAACTAAATTTTTTTTCAAAATCCTAGAAATTGAAGTTATTTTCATCTAAATTTACTCAAATATACATCCTACACCAAAAATACTCGACAAAATCCAAAAAAATCGAAGTTGGTTTCAAATTAATTTATTAAATTTGACGCTTCCAACTAAAATTTTTTTCACAATCCTAGAAATTGAAGTTATTTTCATCTAAATTTACTCAAATATACATCCTACACCAAAAATACTCGACAAAATCCAAAAAAATCGAAGTTGGTTTCAAATAAATTTATTAAAATTTGACACTCCAACTAAAATTTTTTTCACAATCCTAAAAATTGAAGTTATTTTCATCTAAATTTACTCAAATATAGATCCTACAAAAAATACTCAACAAAATCCAAAAAAAACGAAGTTGATTTCAAATAAATTTATTAAAATTTGACACTTCCGACTAAAATTTTTTTCACAATCCTAAAAATTGGAGTTATTTTCATCTAAATTTACTCAAATATACATCCTAAAACAAAAATACTCGACAAAATAAAAAAAAATCGAAGTTGGTTTCAAATAAATTTATTAAAATTTGACACTTCCAACTAAAATTTTTTTCACAATCCTAGAAATTGAAGTTATTTTCATCTAAATTTACTCAAATATAGATCCTACAAAAAAATACTCAACAAAATCTAAAAAAATCGAAGTTGGTTTCAAATAAATTTATTAAAATTTGACACTTCCAACTAAAATTTTTTTCACAATCCTAAAAATTGAAGTTATTTTCATCTAAATTTACTCAAATATACATCCTACACCAAAAATACTCGACAAAATCCAAAAAAATCGAAGTTGGTTTCAATTAAATTTATTAAAATTTGACACTTCCAACTAAAATTTTTTTCACAATCCTAGAAATTGAAGTTATTTTCATCTAAATTTACTCAAATATACATCCTACACCAAAAATACTCGACAAAACCAAAAAAAATCGAAGTTGGTTTCAAATTAATTTATTAAAATTTGACGCTTCCAACTAAAATTTTTTTCACAATCCAATAAATTATCGTTATTTTCATCTAAATTTACTCAAATATACATCCTACACCAAAAATACTCGACAAAATCCAAAAAAATCGAAGTTGGTTTCAAATAAATTTATTAAAATTTGACACTTCCAACTAAATTTTTTTTCACAATCCAATAAATTTTCGTTATTTTCATCTAAATTTACTCAAATATACATCCTACAACAAAAATACTCGACAAAATCAAAAAAAATCGAAGTTGGTTTCAAATAAATTTATTAAAATTTGACACTTCCAACTAAAATTTTTTTCACAATCCTAGAAATTGAAGTTATTTTCATCTAAATTTACTCAAATATAGATCCTACAAAAAATACTCAACAAAATCCAAAAAAATCGAAGTTGGTTTCAAATAAATTAATTAAAATTTGACACTTCCAACTAAAATTTTTTTCACAATCCTAAAAATTGAAGTTATTTTCATCTAAATTTACTCAAATATACATCCTACACCAAAATACTCGACAAAATCCAAAAAAATCGAAGTTGGTTTCAATTAAATTTATTAAAATTTGACACTTCCAACTAAAATTTTTTTCACAATCCTAAAAATTGAAGTTATTTTCATCTAATTTTACTCAAATATAGATCCTACAAAAAATACTCAACAAAATCCAAAAAAAAACGAAGTTGGTTTCAAATAAATTTATTAAAATTAGACACTTGTAACTAAAATTTTTTTCAAAATCCTAGAAATTGAAGTTATTTTCATCTAAATTTACTCAAATATACATCCTACACCAAAAATACTCGACAAAATCCAAAAAAATCGAAGTTGGTTTCAAATAAATTTATTAAAATTAGACACTTGTACCTAAAATTTTTTTCAAAATCCTAGAAATTGATGTTATTTTCATCTAAATTTACTCAAATATACATCCTACACCAAAAATACTCGACAAAATCCAAAAAAAATCGAAGTTGGTTTCAAATTTAATTTATTAAAATTTGACGCTTCCAACTAAAATTTTTTTCACAATCCTAGAAATTGAAGTTATTTTCATCTAAATTTACTCAAATATACATCCTACACCAAAAATACTCGACAAAATCCAAAAAAATCGAAGTTGGTTTCAATTAAATTTATTAAAATTTGACACTTCCAACTAAAATTTTTTTCACAATCCTAAAAATTGAAGTTATTTTCATCTAATTTTACTCAAATATAGATCCTACAAAAAATACTCAACAAAATCCAAAAAAAACGAAGTTGATTTCAAATAAATTTATTAAAATTTGACACTTCCGACTAAAATTTTTTTCACAATCCTAGAAATTGAAGTTATTTTCATCTAAATTTACTCAAATATACATCCTATACCAAAAATACTCGACAAAATCCAAAAAAATCGAAGTTGGTTTCAAATAAATTTATTAAAATTAGACACTTGTAACTAAAATTTTTTTCAAAATCCTAGAAATTGAAGTTATTTTCATCTAAATTTACTCAAATATACATCCTACACCAAAAATACTCGACAAAATCCAAAAAAATCGAAGTTGGTTTCAAATTAATTTATTAAAATTTGACGCTTCCAACTAAAATTTTTTTCACAATCCTAGAAATTGAAGTTATTTTCATCTAAATTTACTCAAATATACATCCTACACCAAAAATACTCGACAAAATCCAAAAAAATCGAAGTTGGTTTCAAATAAATTTATTAAAATTTGACATTTCCAACTAAAATTTTTTTCACAATCCTAGAAATTGAAGTTATTTTCATCTAAATTTACTCAACTATACATCCTACACCAAAAATACTCGACAAAATCCAAAAAAATCGAAGTTGGTTTCAAATAAATTTATTAAAATTAGACACTTGTAACTAAATTTTTTTTCAAAATCCTAGAAATTGAAGTTATTTTCATCTAAATTTACTCAAATATACATCCTACACCAAAAATACTCGACAAAATCCAAAAAAATCGAAGTTGGTTTCAAATTAATTTATTAAATTTGACACTCCAACTAAAATTTTTTTCACAATCCTAAAAATTGAAGTTATTTTCATCTAAATTTACTCAAATATAGATCCTACAAAAAATACTCAACAAAATCCAAAAAAAACGAAATTGATTTCAAATAAATTTATTAAAATTTGACACTTCCGACTAAAATTTTTTTCACAATCCTAAAAATTGGAGTTATTTTCATCTAAATTTACTCAAATATACATCCTAAAACAAAAATACTCGACAAAATAAAAAAAAATCGAAGTTGGTTTCAAATAAATTTATTAAAATTTGACACTTCCAACTAAAATTTTTTTCACAATCCTAGAAATTGAAGTTATTTTCATCTAAATTTACTCAAATATAGATCCTACAAAAAAATACTCAACAAAATCTAAAAAAATCGAAGTTGGTTTCAAATAAATTTATTAAAATTTGACACTTCCAACTAAAATTTTTTTCACAATCCTAAAAATTGAAGTTATTTTCATCTAAATTTACTCAAATATACATCCTACACCAAAAATACTCGACAAAATCCAAAAAAATCGAAGTTGGTTTCAATTAAATTTATTAAAATTTGACACTTCCAACTAAAATTTTTTTCACAATCCTAAAAATTGAAGTTATTTTCATCTAAATTTACTCAAATATACATCCTACACCAAAAATACTCGACAAAATCCAAAAAAATCGAAGTTGGTTTCAAATTAATTTATTAAATTTGACGCTTCCAACTAAAATTTTTTTCACAATCCTAGAAATTGAAGTTATTTTCATCTAAATTTACTCAAATATACATCCTACACCAAAAATACTCGACAAAATCAAAAAAAATCGAAGTTGGTTTCAAATAAATTTATTAAAATTTGACACTCCAACTAAAATTTTTTTCACAATCCTAAAAATTGAAGTTATTTTCATCTAAATTTACTCAAATATAGATCCTACAAAAAATACTCAACAAAATCCAAAAAAAACGAAGTTGATTTCAAATAAATTTATTAAAATTTGACACTTCCGACTAAAATTTTTTTCACAATCCTAAAAATTGGAGTTATTTTCATCTAAATTTACTCAAATATACATCCTAAAACAAAAATACTCGACAAAATAAAAAAAAATCGAAGTTGGTTTCAAATAAATTTATTAAAATTTGACACTTCCAACTAAAATTTTTTTCACAATCCTAGAAATTGAAGTTATTTTCATCTAAATTTACTCAAATATAGATCCTACAAAAAAATACTCAACAAAATCTAAAAAAATCGAAGTTGGTTTCAAATAAATTTATTAAAATTTGACACTTCCAACTAAAATTTTTTTCACAATCCTAAAAATTGAAGTTATTTTCATCTAAATTTACTCAAATATACATCCTACACCAAAAATACTCGACAAAATCCAAAAAAATCGAAGTTGGTTTCAATTAAATTTATTAAAATTTGACACTTCCAACTAAAATTTTTTTCACAATCCTAAAAATTGAAGTTATTTTCATCTAAATTTACTCAAATATACATCCTACACCAAAAATACTCGACAAAATAAAAAAAAAACGAGGTTGGTTTCAAATTAATTTATTAAAATTTGACACTTCCAACTAAAATTTTTTTCACAATCCTAGAAATTGAAGTTATTTTCATCTAAATTTACTCAAATATACATCCTACACCAAAAATACTCGACAAAACCAAAAAAAATCGAAGTTGGTTTCAAATTAATTTATTAAAATTTGACGCTTCCAACTAAAATTTTTTTCACAATCCAATAAATTATCGTTATTTTCATCTAAATTTACTCAAATATACATCCTACACCAAAAATACTCGACAAAATCCAAAAAAATCGAAGTTGGTTTCAAATAAATTTATTAAAATTTGACACTTCCAACTAAATTTTTTTTCACAATCCAATAAATTTTCGTTATTTTCATCTAAACTTACTCAAATATACATCCTACAACAAAAATACTCGACAAAATCAAAAAAAATCGAAGTTGGTTTCAAATAAATTTATTAAAATTTGACACTTCCAACTAAAATTTTTTTCACAATCCTAGAAATTGAAGTTATTTTCATCTAAATTTACTCAAATATAGATCCTACAAAAAATACTCAACAAAATCCAAAAAAATCGAAGTTGGTTTCAAATAAATTAATTAAAATTTGACACTTCCAACTAAAATTTTTTTCACAATCCTAAAAATTGAAGTTATTTTCATCTAAATTTACTCAAATATACATCCTACACCAAAATACTCGACAAAATCAAAAAAAATCGAAGTTGGTTTCAATTAAATTTATTAAAATTTGACACTTCCAACTAAAATTTTTTTCACAATCCTAAAAATTGAAGTTATTTTCATCTAATTTTACTCAAATATAGATCCTACAAAAAATACTCAACAAAATCCAAAAAAAAACGAAGTTGGTTTCAAATAAATTTATTAAAATTAGACACTTGTAACTAAAATTTTTTTCAAAATCCTAGAAATTGAAGTTATTTTCATCTAAATTTACTCAAATATACATCCTACACCAAAAATACTCGACAAAATCCAAAAAAATCGAAGTTGGTTTCAAATTAATTTATTAAAATTTGACGCTTCCAACTAAAATTTTTTTCACAATCCTAGAAATTGAAGTTATTTTCATCTAAATTTACTCAAATATACATCCTACACCAAAAATACTCGACAAAATCCAAAAAAATCGAAGTTGGTTTCAATTAAATTTATTAAAATTTGACACTTCCAACTAAAATTTTTTTCACAATCCTAAAAATTGAAGTTATTTTCATCTAAATTTACTCAAATATAGATCCTACAAAAAATACTCAACAAAATCCAAAAAAAAACGAAGTTGATTTCAAATAAATTTATTAAAATTTGACACTTCCGACTAAAATTTTTTTCACAATCCTAGAAATTGAAGTTATTTTCATCTAAATTTACTCAAATATACATCCTACACCAAAAATACTCGACAAAATCCAAAAAAATCGAAGTTGGTTTCAAATAAATTTATTAAAATTAGACACTTGTAACTAAAATTTTTTTCAAAATCCTAGAAATTGAAGTTATTTTCATCTAAATTTACTCAAATATA
Organism: Andrena praecox; assembly: GCA_963932275.1. Classification (NCBI taxonomy): domain Eukaryota; kingdom Metazoa; phylum Arthropoda; class Insecta; order Hymenoptera; family Andrenidae; genus Andrena; species Andrena praecox. Next base: position 2,370,844 of record CAWVQO010000413.1, on the reverse strand, counting down.
CATCCTACACCAAAAATACTCGACAAAATCCAAAAAAATCGAAGTTGGTTTCAAATTAATTTATTAAAATTTGACGCTTCCAACTAAAATTTTTTTCACAATCCTAGAAATTGAAGTTATTTTCATCTAAATTTACTCAAATATACATCCTACACCAAAAATACTCGACAAAATCCTAAAAAATCGAAGTTGGTTTCAAATAAATTTATTAAAATTTGACAAGTCCAACTAAAATTTTTTTCACAATCCAATAAATTTTCGTTATTTTCATCTAAATTTACTCAAATATACATCCTACAACAAAAATACTCGACAAAATAAAAAAAAATCGAAGTTGGTCTCAAATAAATTTATTAAAATTTGACACTTCCAACTAAAATTTTTTTCACAATCCTAGAAATTGAAGTTATTTTCATCTAAATTTACTCAAATATACATCCTACACCAAAAATACTCGACAAAACCAAAAAAAATCGAAGTTGGTTTCAAATTAATTTATTAAAATTTGACGCTTCCAACTAAAATTTTTTTCACAATCCTAGAAATTGAAGTTATTTTCATCTAAATTTACTCAAATATACATCCTACACCAAAAATACTCGACAAAATCCAAAAAAATCGAAGTTGGTTTCAAATAAATTTATTAAAATTTGACACTTCCAACTAAAATTTTTTTCACAATCCTAGAAATTGAAGTTATTTTCATCTAAATTTACTCAAATATACATCCTACACCAAAAATACTCGACAAAATCCAAAAAAATCGAAGTTGGTTTCAAATAAATTTATTAAAATTAGACACTTGTAACTAAATTTTTTTTCAAAATCCTAGAAATTGAAGTTATTTTTCACCTAAATTTACTCGAATATACATGCTACACCAAAAATACTCGACAAAATCCAAAAAAATCGAAGTTGGTTTCAAATTAATTTATTAAAATTTGACGCTTCCAACTAAAATTTTTTTCACAAACCTAGAAATTGAAGTTATTTTCATCTAAATTTACTCAAATATACATCCTACACCAAAAATACTCGACAAAATCCTAAAAAATCGAAGTTGGTTTCAAATAAATTTATTAAAATTTGACGCTTCCAACTAAAATTTTTTTCACAATCCTAGAAATTGAAGTTATTTTCATCTAAATTTACTCAAATATACATCCTACAAAAAAATACTCAACAAAATCCAAAAAAATCGAAGTTGGTTTCAAATAAATTTATTAAAATTTGACACTTCCAACTAAAATTTTTTTCACAATCCAATAAATTTTCGTTATTTTCATCTAAATTTACTCAAATATACATCCTACAACAAAAATACTCGACAAAATAAAAAAAAATCGAAGTTGGTTTCAAATAAATTTATTAAAATTTGACACTTCCAACTAAAATTTTTTTCACAATCCTAGAAATTGAAGTTATTTTCATCTAAATTTACTCAAATATAGATCCTACAAAAAAATACTCAACAAAATCCAAAAAAATCGAAGTTGGTTTCAAATAAATTTATTAAAATTTGACACTTCCAACTAAAATTTTTTTCACAATCCTAAAAATTGAAGTTATTTTCATCTAAATTTACTCAAATATACATCCTACACCAAAAATACTCGACAAAATCCAAAAAAATCGAAGTTGGTTTCAAATAAATTTATTAAAATTAGACACTTGTAACTAAAATTTTTTTCAAAATCCTAGAAATTGAAGTTATTTTCATCTAAATTTACTCAAATATACATCCTACACCAAAAATACTCGACAAAATCCAAAAAAATCGAAGTTGGTTTCAAATTAATTTATTAAAATTTGACGCTTCCAACTAAAATTTTTTTCACAATCCTAGAAATTGAAGTTATTTTCATCTAAATTTACTCAAATATACATCCTACACCAAAAATACTCGACAAAATCCAAAAAAATCGAAGTTGGTTTCAAATAAATTTATTAAAATTTGACACTTCCAACTAAAATTTTTTTCACAATCCTAGAAATTGAAGTTATTTTCATCTAAATTTACTCAAATATACATCCTACACCAAAAATACTCGACAAAATCCAAAAAAATCGAAGTTGGTTTCAAATAAATTTATTAAAATTAGACACTTGTAACTAAATTTTTTTTCAAAATCCTAGAAATTGAAGTTATTTTTCACCTAAATTTACTCAAATATACATGCTACACCAAAAATACTCGACAAAATCCAAAAAAATCGAAGTTGGTTTCAAATTAATTTATTAAAATTTGACGCTTCCAACTAAAATTTTTTTCACAAACCTAGAAATTGAAGTTATTTTCATCTAAATTTACTCAAATATACATCCTACACCAAAAATACTCGACAAAATCCTAAAAAATCGAAGTTGGTTTCAAATAAATTTATTAAAATTTGACGCTTCCAACTAAAATTTTTTTCACAATCCTAGAAATTGAAGTTATTTTCATCTAAATTTACTCAAATATACATCCTACAAAAAAATACTCAACAAAATCCAAAAAAATCGAAGTTGGTTTCAAATAAATTTATTAAAATTTGACACTTCCAACTAAAATTTTTTTCACAATCCAATAAATTTTCGTTATTTTCATCTAAATTTACTCAAATATACATCCTACAACAAAAATACTCGACAAAATAAAAAAAAATCGAAGTTGGTTTCAAATAAATTTATTAAAATTTGACACTTCCAACTAAAATTTTTTTCACAATCCTAGAAATTGAAGTTATTTTCATCTAAATTTACTCAAATATAGATCCTACAAAAAAATACTCAACAAAATCCAAAAAAATCGAAGTTGGTTTCAAATAAATTTATTAAAATTTGACACTTCCAACTAAAATTTTTTTCACAATCCTAAAAATTGAAGTTATTTTCATCTAAATTTACTCAAATATACATCCTACACCAAAAATACTCGACAAAATCCAAAAAAATCGAAGTTGGTTTCAAATAAATTTATTAAAATTAGACACTTGTAACTAAAATTTTTTTCAAAATCCTAGAAATTGAAGTTATTTTCATCTAAATTTACTCAAATATACATCCTACACCAAAAATACTCGACAAAATCCAAAAAAATCGAAGTTGGTTTCAAATTAATTTATTAAAATTTGACGCTTCCAACTAAAATTTTTTTCACAATCCTAGAAATTGAAGTTATTTTCATCTAAATTTACTCAAATATACATCCTACACCAAAAATACTCGACAAAATAAAAAAAAATCGAAGTTGGTTTCAAATAAATTTATTAAAATTAGACACTTGTAACTAAAATTTTTTTCAAAATCCTAGAAATTGAAGTTATTTTCATCTAAATTTACTCAAATATACATCCTACACCAAAAATACTCGACAAAATAAAAAAAAAACGAGGTTGGTTTCAAATTAATTTATTAAAATTTGACACTTCCAACTAAAATTTTTTTCACAATCCTAGAAATTGAAGTTATTTTCATCTAAATTTACTCAAATATACATCCTACACCAAAAATACTCGACAAAACCAAAAAAAATCGAAGTTGGTTTCAAATTAATTTATTAAAATTTGACGCTTCCAACTAAAATTTTTTTCACAATCCAATAAATTATCGTTATTTTCATCTAAATTTACTCAAATATACATCCTACACCAAAAATACTCGACAAAATCCAAAAAAATCGAAGTTGGTTTCAAATAAATTTATTAAAATTTGACACTTCCAACTAAATTTTTTTTCACAATCCAATAAATTTTCGTTATTTTCATCTAAATTTACTCAAATATACATCCTACAACAAAAATACTCGACAAAATCAAAAAAAAATCGAAGTTGCTTTCAAATAAATTTATTAAAATTTGACACTTCCAACTAAAATTTTTTTCACAATCCTAGAAATTGAAGTTATTTTCATCTAAATTAACTCAAATATACATCCTACACCAAAAATACTCGACAAAATCCAAAAAAATCGAAGTTGGTTTCAAATAAATTTATTAAAATTAGACACTTGTAACTAAAATTTTTTTCAAAATCCTAGAAATTGAAGTTATTTTCATCTAAATTTACTCAAATATACATCCTACACCAAAAATACTCGACAAAATCCAAAAAAATCGAAGTTGGTTTCAAATTAATTTATTAAATTTGACGCTTCCAACTAAAATTTTTTTCACAATCCTAGAAATTGAAGTTATTTTCATCTAAATTTACTCAAATATACATCCTACACCAAAAATACTCGACAAAATCCAAAAAAATCGAAGTTGGTTTCAAATAAATTTATTAAAATTTGACACTTCCGACTAAAATTTTTTTCACAATCCTAGAAATTGAAGTTATTTTCATCTAAATTTACTCAAATATACATCCTACACCAAAAATACTAGACAAAATCCAAAAAAATCGAAGTTGGTTTCAAATAAATTTATTAAAATTTGACACTCCAACTAAAATTTTTTTCACAATCCTAAAAATTGAAGTTATTTTCTTCTAAATTTACTCAAATATAGATCCTACAAAAAATACTCAACAAAATAAAAAAAAAACGTAGTTGATTTCAAATAAATTTATTAAAATTTGACACTTCCGACTAAAATTTTTTTCACAATCCTAAAAATTGGAGTTATTTCCATCTAAATTTACTCAAATATACATCCTAAAACAAAAATACTCGACAAAATAAAAAAAAATCGAAGTTGGTTTCAAATAAATTTATTAAAATTTGACACTTCCAACTAAAATTTTTTTCACAATCCTAGAAATTGAAGTTATTTTCATCTAAATTTACTCAAATATAGATCCTACAACATAATACTCAACAAAATCCAAAAAAATCGAAGTTGGTTTCAAATAAATTTATTAAAATTTGACACTTCCGACTAAAATTTTTTTCACAATCCTAGAAATTGAAGTTATTTTCATCTAAATTTACTCAAATATACATCCTACACCAAAAATACTCGACAAAATCCAAAAAAATCGAAGTTGGTTTCAAATAAATTTATTAAAATTAGACACTTGTAACTAAATTTTTTTTCAAAATCCTAGAAATTGAAGTTATTTTTAATCTAAATTTACTCAAATATACATGCTACACCAAAAATACTCGACAAAATCCAAAAAAATCGAAGTTGGATTCAAATTAATTTATTAAAATTTGACGCTTCCAACTAAAATTTTTTTCACAATCCTAGAAATTGAAGTTATTTTCATCTAAATTTACTCAAATATACATCCTACACCAAAAATACTCGACAAAATCCTAAAAAATCGAAGTTGGTTTCAAATAAATTTATTAAAATTTGACACTTCCAACTAAAATTTTTTTCACAATCCAATAAATTTTCGTTATTTTCATCTAAATTTACTCAAATATACATCCTACAACAAAAATACTCGACAAAATAAAAAAAAATCGAAGTTGGTTTCAAATAAATTTATTAAAATTTGACACTTCCAACTAAAATTTTTTTCACAATCCTAGAAATTGAAGTTATTTTCATCTAAATTTACTCAAATATAGATCCTACAAAAAAATACTCAACAAAATCCAAAAAAATCGAAGTAGGTTTCAAATAAATTTATTAAAATTTGACACTTCCAACTAAAATTTTTTTCACAATCCTAAAAATTGAAGTTATTTTCATCTAAATTTACTCAAATATACATCCTACACCAAAAATACTCGACAAAATAAAAAAAAATCGAAGTTGGTTTCAAATAAATTTATTAAAATTAGACACTTGTAACTAAAATTTTTTTCAAAATCCTAGAAATTGAAGTTATTTTCATCTAAATTTACTCAAATATACATCCTACACCAAAAATACTCGACAAAATCCAAAAAAATCGAAGTTGGTTTCAAATTAATTTATTAAAATTTGACGCTTCCAACTAAAATTTTTTAAACAATCCTAGAAATTGAAGTTATTTTCATCTAAATTTACTCAAATATACATCCCACACCAAAAATACTCGACAAAATCAAAAAAAATCGAAGTTGGTTTCAAATAAATTTATTAAAATTTGACACTTCCAACTAAAATTTTTTTCACAATCCTAGAAATTGAAGTTATTTTCATCTAAATTTACTCAAATATACATCCTACACCAAAAATACTCGCCAAAATCCAAAAAAATCGAAGTTGGTTTCAAATAAATTTATTAAAATTTGACACTTCCAACTAAAATTTTTTTCACAATCCTAAAAATTGAAGTTATTTTCATCTAAATTTACTCAAATATAGATCCTACAAAAATACTCAACAAAATAAAAAAAAAACGAAGTTGATTTCAAATAAATTTATTAAAATTTGACACTTCCGACTAAAATTTTTTTCACAATCCCAAAAATTGAAGTTATTTTCATCTAAATTTACTCAAATATAGATCCTACAAAAAAATACTCAACAAAATCCAAAAAAATCGAAGTTGGTTTCAAATAAATTTATTAAAATTTGACACTTCCAACTAAAATTTTTTTCACAATCCTAAAAATTGAAGTTATTTTCATCTAAATTTACTCAAATATAGATCCTACAAAAAATACTCAACAAAATCCAAAAAAAACGAAGTTGATTTCAAATAAATTTATTAAAATTTGACACTTCCGACTAAAATTTTTTTCACAATCCTAGAAATTGAAGTTATTTTCATCTAAATTTACTCAAATATACATCCTACACCAAAAATACTCGACAAAATCCAAAAAAATCGAAGTTGGTTTCAAATAAATTTATTAAAATTAGACACTTGTAACTAAAATTTTTTTCAAAATCCTAGAAATTGAAGTTATTTTCATCTAAATTTACTCAAATATACATCCTACACCAAAAATACTCGACAAAATCCAAAAAAATCGAAGTTGGTTTCAAATTAATTTATTAAAATTTGACGCTTCCAACTAAAATTTTTTTCACAATCCTAGAAATTGAAGTTAGTTTCATCTAAATTTACTCAAATATACATCCTACACCAAAAATACTCGACAAAATCCAAAAAAATCGAAGTTGGTTTCAAATAAATTTATTAAAATTTGACACTTCCAACTAAAATTTTTTTCACAATCCTAGAAATTGAAGTTATTTTCATCTAAATTTACTCAAATATAGATCCTACAAAATAATACTCAACAAAATCCAAAAAAATCGAAGTTGGTTTCAAATAAATTTATTAAAATTTGACACTTCCGACTAAAATTTTTTTCACAATCCTAGAAATTGAAGTTATTTTCATCTAAATTTACTCAAATATACATCCTACACCAAAAATACTCGACAAAATCCAAAAAAATCGAAGTTGGTTTCAAATAAATTTATTAAAATTAGACACTTGTAACTAAATTTTTTTTCAAAATCCTAGAAATTGAAGTTATTTTTCATCTAAATTTACTCAAATATACATGCTACACCAAAAATACTCGACAAAATCCAAAAAAATCGAAGTTGGTTTCAAATTAATTTATTAAAATTTGACGCTTCCAACTAAAATTTTTTTCACAATCCTAGAAATTGAAGTTATTTTCATCTAAATTTACTCAAATATACATCCTACACCAAAAATACTCGACAAAATCCTAAAAAATCGAAGTTGGTTTCAAATAAATTTATTAAAATTTGACACTTCCAACTAAAATTTTTTTCACAATCCAATAAATTTTCGTTATTTTCATCTAAATTTACTCAAATATACATCCTACAACAAAAATACTCGACAAAATAAAAAAAAATCGAAGTTGGTTTCAAATAAATTTATTAAAATTTGACACTTCCAACTAAAATTTTTTTCACAATCCTAGAAATTGAAGTTATTTTCATCTAAATTTACTCAAATATAGATCCTACAAAAAATACTCAACAAAATCCAAAAAAATCGAAGTTGGTTTCAAATAAATTTATTAAAATTTGACACTTCCAACTAAATTTTTTTTCACAATCCTAAAAATTGAAGTTATTTTCATCTAAATTTACTCAAATATACATCCTACACCAAAAATACTCGACAAAATCCAAAAAAATCGAAGTTGGTTTCAAATAAATTTATTAAAATTAGACACTTGTAACTAAAATTTTTTTCAAAATCCTAGAAATTGAAGTTATTTTCATCTAAATTTACTCAAATATACATCCTACACCAAAAATACTCGACAAAATCCAAAAAAATCGAAGTTGGTTTCAAATTAATTTATTAAATTTGACGCTTCCAACTAAAATTTTTTTCACAATCCTAGAAATTGAAGTTATTTTCATCTAAATTTACTCAAATATACATCCTACACCAAAAATACTCGACAAAATCCAAAAAAATCGAAGTTGGTTTCAAATAAATTTATTAAAATTTGACACTTCCGACTAAAATTTTTTTCACAATCCTAGAAATTGAAGTTATTTTCATCTAAATTTACTCAAATATACATCCTACACCAAAAATACTCGACAAAATCCAAAAAAATCGAAGTTGGTTTCAAATAAATTTATTAAAATTAGACACTTGTAACTAAATTTTTTTTCAAAATCCTAGAAATTGAAGTTATTTTTCATCTAAATTTACTCAAATATACATGCTACACCAAAAATACTCGACAAAATCCAAAAAAATCGAAGTTGGTTTCAAATTAATTTATTAAAATTTGACGCTTCCAACTAAAATTTTTTTCACAATCCTAGAAATTGAAGTTATTTTCATCTAAATTTACTCAAATATACATCTGTTTGGGAATGAATAGTTCTCCGCGCCGCCGCACTCTCGATCACCGCAGCACCTCCTGGGCGGCGGAAGTCGCGGTCGATCCGCGATCGATCAACCAATCAGGGCCCGTCTTGTCGAACGACGCTCGAGAATGTTCGAGAAGACGCCGAGGCGGAAATGCGCATCCATCTTGAGATTCTCTCTGATCACAACCGTGCGCAACGTAACACATCGCTTTGTTCATTGTTACATAGTCCTGCTCAACAAGCAATTGTATTGTGCATCTCATCTCAGTTTAATTGTAAGCTCAAACGCGGAGTTCGCGACACGGTGCGAGCGTATAAATCGTCCTGATTCTGCTCTCGCGATTGTGCGTGTTCGCGCGTCCACTCGGCAAACCGGTGGTAGTTGTACAAGAGAGTGTACGGGGGCTCAATCCTCTATTTTCAAGTGCGCACAACGGCTCACCCGTTGGCACACCTTTTATAAATAAAGACTTCACATACTTTTGTGCAAACCAGTGTCTGTGTGGCTCAACGCCGATCCTAACCTCACCAGCCTCCTCGTGCTCACATAACCTAATATTTTACAGTTTGGTCCTTCGAGCCGGATCGGTGATTGTGTACCACAGTGCTGTGTAGTTCAGTTTAGAGGGCTCACAAGCTCAACTCCTGTGCTTCGCGATGGCTGATCAAGATGATCAAAAAAGCGTGAAGTCAGCGGGCTCATCAAGGCCGCCTTCCCCAGCACCGATTGTGCTCACCATCCCCACCGAGGCTCTGGGGACGAGTGGGGATAAAAAACCACCGAGGGCGACATCACCATCAACGTTGCCCTCGCAGCTGGTCTTCAAGGCCAAGACCCAGATTGGCCGCTTCGACTCTCTTCAAGGCTTGCAACTGCACATGCCCGCCCACGCTCACACGACGTCCGTCGACGAGGTGGAGCTCATTGCAGCCCACGTAGAGGAGCTGCACGCAGCATTCACTCGTGAACATGCTCACTTTGAGGAAACGTGGCCTGTGAAGTTCATCGATCACCCGTATTTCGGGGCAAACTATGCAGTGCAGGAGGCTCAAATGTACTTGACTACCAAGATCAAGCTCAACCGCCTCCGAGAAGACGTGAAGGCGATACAGCAGCGTCCACCGGCTGCATCGAGCGCAGTACCGTCGAGGGCCTCGAAGCTGCCGGAGATCGCCCTGCCCACATTCTCTGGCGCATACACGGAGTGGCCAGCTTACAGTGAGCTCTTCACATCCTTGATCATCCATGACCAGCAGCTCATGGAAATAGACCGCCTTCACTACCTGCGGTCCAGCCTCCAAGGTGATCCATCAGAGCTGGTGAACGCATACCCGCTCACAGGCTCATCGTTCCAGTCTTGCTGGGAGGAACTGAGCAAGAAATACTCCAACAAGCGCGTGCTCATTGAAGAACAGCTGGACAAGTTGCTCAACGTCTCGCCAATAGCGACGCGTAGCTCAAAGTCGCTCAATGAAATTGTGTCCACCATCAATAAGGTGCAAAAAACATTGACCACCTTGGGCGCAGCAGAAGATATGTGCAACATCCTGCTCGTACATCAGGCGACCAGTTGGATGGACAAGTCCACCAGGGAAGCCTGGGAGACCTCGGTGGGCGCATCCAAGGAATATCCTCGGCTGACGCAGCTGGAAACATTCATTGCTGCCAAGGTGGTAGCCTTAGAGCGGTTAGAGGCAGCTGCTCAAATGAAGGTGACAAAGAGGGCTCAAACTCCTGCTGCTCCACCGAGCAGATCATACCCCAGCCGGGGCGCTGCTCACACGGCATCAAAGACGAAGCCGAAGGCTCAACCAGCTGCGTCGCCCTACAGCTACCCCTGTGACTTTTGCAAGGAGGACCATTACGTTGTAATGTGTCCAAGGTTCAGGGAGCTGTCGGTGGAGGACAGGCGGAAAGTGATTACCGTCAACAAGCTGTGCAGGAATTGCTGTGGCAGGCATCGCACCGAAGATTGCAATTCCACGCGTCGGTGCAAAACGTGCGCAGCCAACCATCACACGATGCTGCACCTCACAAAGCCGTCTGCTCACACCGCTGCTCTTGTAAAACCTCGCGCAGAAGAGGAACCATCAACAAGTAGCGCAACCCATTGAAGTATCGGTGCAGTCGTCCCATCACCAACATCACTCACACAACAGCGCACAACGCAGACTCACACAGCGTGCTCAACCGAAAGAAGGAGGCTCAACCAATCATCGCCAGTGCTCACCCCATATGTTTCAGTTACCCTGTTGGCAACAGCCAACGCCCAGCTGATCACTTCAGTGTCATCTACACCAGTCAGATTATTGATTGATTCGGGCTCGGAACTGACATTTGTCACTGAAGAGCTCATCAACCTGCTTAGGATTCCACGCGCCCATGCATCCATCACGATCACTGGCATTGGGGGTAACACATCAATTCAAACCAGAGGAGTCGCACTACTAACTCTGCGCTCCAACTACGATATGTCAACAGTGCACTTTCAAGCACACGTTCTGCGAGCACTGACGTCAAGTTTACCATCGGTGGAACCGCCACGTCAAGAATGGCCACATTTGAATGGCCTTCCGCTGGCCGATCCAGACTTTCTTAGATCAAGACCGATAGACATCGTGATTGGCGCAGACGTGTATGGGCAAGTGATCAAGCCCACCCTCAAGAAGGGTGATTCTTCAATGCCAATTGGACAGCTGTCCATTTTTGGGTGGCTCATTCTTGGACCAGTTACAGTGGACCGGCGTACGGTCACAGCACACCACTCTGCAGTCGTGCAGCATGACGACAATTCTTTACAAGACATGCTGACACGATTTTGGATTCAAGAAGAGCTCCCAACAGATGCACCCATGAAGCTCACACCTGAGGATCAACAGTGTGAGGATCACTTTCGAGCGACACACACTCGTGATTCCACAGGACGATACACCGTGCGCATCCCTCTGAAGGAGACTCCAAAGCTGCTGGGTAATTCTTATCAAGCAGCTCACGCTTGCTTGAAGCGTACGCTCGTCAAGCTCAACAGGAACGACGAGTATCGCAACCTCTATCAAGGCTTCATGCAAGAGTACGAGGAGCTCCGTCACATGGTAAGAGCACCATCCCTTTCACCTAATACTCACTCTGTATTTTATCTTCCACACCATGGAGTATTGAAGCCTGACAGCCAGACGACAAAACTGAGAGTCGTCTTCAATGGATCAAGCCCCACGTCAACTGGGTATTCTGTCAACGATTTGATGCATACGGGTGCAAATCTACTCCTTAACATCACCGACGTGCTGCTGTGGATACGCCAGCACAAGTACATTTTTGCCACAGACGTGACGAAAATGTATCGTCAAGTCAAGATTCACGAGGATGATCAAGATCTCCAACGAATACTGTGGATCGATGACGATTCAAAGGAGGTGCCCTACAAGCTCACAACGGTCACATATGGGACCAAGGCTGCGCCATTTTTGGCGGTCAGAACCTTACTCCAATTGGCGGAAGACGAAGGTCATCGCTTTCCTCTGGCGGTGCCATCAATCACACATGCCAGATACGTTGATGACATCTTTGGAGGCGCAGACACAGGTGAGATGCTCATTACAATTGCTCACCAATTAAAGGATCTGTGCAACGCGGGAGGGTTTCCACTAGCCAAATGGCATTCAACCTTTCCTCCGTTGCTTGATGCAATTTCTCAAACCCAACGAGCCCAAGGCTCAGTTATATCATTAGACGACTGCAATACCAAAATTCTCGGACTTCAATGGAATGTGATCAACGACGAATTTTCTTTCACCTCAAAACCAAGCTCAAATTCAAGGCTCACCAAACGCCTCATCTTATCAGAAGTAGCACAAATATTTGATCCATTAGGTTTTCTAGCACCGGTCATAATTCGAGCAAAAACACTGTTGCAAGAGTTGTGGCTACACAAGCTCAACTGGGATGATCCACTGCCGTCCCAAGTAACGTCACAATGGCTCATCATCAGAGAAGATTTAACAAGCTTGCGCAAGCTATCATGTCCAAGGTGGTTCAACACCTTCAGCAACTCTACAGTGGAACTACACGGCTTCTCTGATGCCTCACAACTCGCCATGGCAGCGGTAATTTACATTACCGTATCATCACCGTCCACAACTCACAAAGTCGCGACATTGGTGTGCTCCAAAACTAAGGTAGCACCACTAAAGAAGCTCACAATCCCGAGACTCGAGCTTACTGCAGCATTGATGCTGGCGAAGCTCACCAAATATGTTCAAGCAACGCTCAAGCTCAACATTGCTACTACATATCTGTGGACGGACTCACAAGTGACACTAACATGGATCAAAACACAAGCATCACGCTGGAAGGACTACGTCAGGAATCGTGTGTCCCAAATTCAAGAGATCACCCAAGGCGCACATTGGAGACACGTTCCAGGGTCCTCAAACCCAGCTGATTGCGCATCCCGAGGCTTATCAACATCACAGCTTGAACATCATAAGCTTTGGTGGACGGGACCACCATGGCTTGCGCATCCCAGTGAAACTTGGCCATCACAACCAATGCCGGACGAAGACTTGAGCGCGCTAGAGGCTCGTCCAGGCATTTCAAAGCTGCTCAATATTCAAAGGATTGAATATCACTGGGACCTCATTTACAAATATTCATCTCTCAACAAACTTATTCGCATCACATCAGTTTGTTTCAGATTTGTTTCAAGGTTGAAGAAGGCTCCAGTCACATTGCCGCTCTTCACCTTATCGCCCATCGACATAGAATGGGCCAGAATCTTCTGGATCAAAGCAACGCAGGCGCTTTATTTCTCCAGCGAGATGAAGATGCTCAGCTCAGGCTCAACATTACCAGCTGCTCATGTCTTCAATCGACTCACCGCATTCATCGATGAGAATGGAGTCATTCGAGTTGGAGGCAGACTCAACAATGTTTGCACAAGCTACGAAAGTAAGCACCCTGCAATTCTACCTCGTCACTCACATTTGTCTAAATTGATTATAGACCATGCTCATCGACAAACTCTCCATGGAGGGACCCAGCTCACCCTCGCCCAGATTCGACAAAATTACTGGATCATTGGAGGGCGAGCGCCAGTAAAATCTCACATCCTGCGGTGTGTTGTGTGTGCTCGACAAAGGGGGATCCGTGCCCATCAACTGATGGGCCAACTACCTCTTTCGAGAGTTACACCCTCACGACCGTTCAACAATACTGGCACCGATTATGCGGGTCCAATCACACTGAAGACGTGGAGAGGAAGAGGTGCCAAGACTCAAAAGGGCTGGATTTGCGTCTTTGTGTGCCTCACCACATCAGCTGTTCACCTAGAACTGGTGACAGATTACACAACAGAAGGGTTCATCGCCACCTACAGGAGATTTGTCTCCAGGAGAGGGATTCCTCTCACTCTTCACTCCGATTGCGGAACCAACTACGTTGGAGCTGACACTGTTCTCAAAAGAATGTTCACCCAGGGGACTGAGGCGCATCAACGCCTAAATCAGCTGTTCGTCAATGACAAGACAGAATGGCATTTCAACCCTCCAGCAGCACCTCACATGGGAGGTAAGTGGGAAGCGGTCGTGAAGTCAGTCAAACACCATCTCCGGCGCACAGTCAGTGAGACGGTGCTCACATACGAGGAGTTCAGCACACTTCTCACACAAATAGAAGCAATGCTCAACTCACGACCGCTTGAGCCCCTCAGTGACGACCCTGATGACATCACTGCACTCACACCAGCGCACTTTCTCATTGGACAACCACTCTCAGCGCTTCCGGAACCGTCAGTGGAGAATTCATCAATCTTGCCATCAGCCAGGTGGCAATTCATTCAAAAGAAGATGCAACAATTCTGGACTCAGTGGTCATCCCACTATCTGCAGAGACAACTATCCATCACCAAATGGCATCATCCAACCAACGACCTGAAGGTCGGGTCCCTGGTGCTCATCACAGATGAGCGTTTTCCACCTAGCAAGTGGCCACTTGCGAGGATCATCACCTTACATCCAGGGAAGGATGGACTCACCCGAGTCGTGACGCTCAAAACCGCCACAACAACACTAATCAGGCCAATTGCAAAATTGGCAATTTTGCCTGTTCCAGATTCATCATCAACATCTTCAATCAGCTGTTGATGGCGGGAGCATGTTTGGGAATGAATAGTTCTCCGCGCCGCCGCACTCTCGATCACCGCAGCACCTCCTGGGCGGCGGAAGTCGCGGTCGATCCGCGATCGATCAACCAATCAGGGCCCGTCTTGTCGAACGACGCTCGAGAATGTTCGAGAAGACGCCGAGGCGGAAATGCGCATCCATCTTGAGATTCTCTCTGATCACAACCGTGCGCAACGTAACACATCGCTTTGTTCATTGTTACATAGTCCTGCTCAACAAGCAATTGTATTGTGCATCTCATCTCAGTTTAATTGTAAGCTCAAACGCGGAGTTCGCGACACGGTGCGAGCGTATAAATCGTCCTGATTCTGCTCTCGCGATTGTGCGTGTTCGCGCGTCCACTCGGCAAACCGGTGGTAGTTGTACAAGAGAGTGTACGGGGGCTCAATCCTCTATTTTCAAGTGCGCACAACGGCTCACCCGTTGGCACACCTTTTATAAATAAAGACTTCACATACTTTTGTGCAAACCAGTGTCTGTGTGGCTCAACGCCGATCCTAACCTCACCAGCCTCCTCGTGCTCACATAACCTAATATTTTACAACATCCTACACCAAAAATACTCGACAAAATCCTAAAAAATCGAAGTTGGTTTCAAATAAATTTATTAAAATTTGACACTTCCAACTAAAATTTTTTTCACAATCCAATAAATTTTCGTTATTTTCATCTAAATTTACTCAAATATACATCCTACAACAAAAATACTAGACAAAATAAAAAAAAATCGAAGTTGGTTTCAAATAAATTTATTAAAATTTGACACTTCCAACTAAAATTTTTTTCACAATCCTAGAAATTGAAGTTATTTTCATCTAAATTTACTCAAATATAGATCCTACAAAAAATACTCAACAAAATCCAAAAAAATCGAAGTTGGTTTCAAATAAATTTATTAAAATTTGACACTTCCGACTAAATTTTTTTTCACAATCCTAAAAATTGAAGTTATTTTCATCTAAATTTACTCAAATATACATCCTACACCAAAAATACTCGACAAAATCCAAAAAAATCGAAGTTGGTTTCAAATAAATTTATTAAAATTAGACACTTGTAACTAAAATTTTTTTCAAAATCCTAGAAATTGAAGTTATTTTCATCTAAATTTACTCAAATATACATCCTACACCAAAAATACTAGACAAAATAAAAAAAAATCGAAGTTGGTTTCAAATAAATTTATTAAAATTTGACACTTCCAACTAAAATTTTTTTCACAATCCTAGAAATTGAAGTTATTTTCATCTAAATTTACTCAAATATAGATCCTACAAAATAATACTCAACAAAATCCAAAAAAATCGAAGTTGGTTTCAAATAAATTTATTAAAATTTGACACTTCCGACTAAAATTTTTTTCACAATCCTAGAAATTGAAGTTATTTTCATCTAAATTTACTCAAATATACATCCTACACCAAAAATACTCGACAAAATCCAAAAAATTTGAAGTTGGTTTCAAATAAATTTATTAAAATTAGACACTTGTAACTAAATTTTTTTTCAAAATCCTAGAAATTGAAGTTATTTTTCATCTAAATTTACTCAAATATACATGCTACACCAAAAATACTCGACAAAATCCAAAAAAATCGAAGTTGGTTTCAAATTAATTTATTAAAATTTGACGCTTCCAACTAAAATTTTTTTCACAATCCTAGAAATTGAAGTTATTTTCATCTAAATTTACTCAAATATACATCCTACACCAAAAATACTCGACAAAATCCTAAAAAATCGAAGTTGGTTTCAAATAAATTTATTAAAATTTGACACTTCCAACTAAAATTTTTTTCACAATCCAATAAATTTTCGTTATTTTCATCTAAATTTACTCAAATATACATCCTACAACAAAAATACTCGACAAAATAAAAAAAAATCGAAGTTGGTTTCAAATAAATTTATTAAAATTTGACACTTCCAACTAAAATTTTTTTCACAATCCTAGAAATTGAAGTTATTTTCATCTAAATTTACTCAAATATAGATCCTACAAAAAAATACTCAACAAAATCCAAAAAAATCGAAGTTGGTTTCAAATAAATTTATTAAAATTTGACACTTCCAACTAAAATTTTTTTCACAATCCTAAAAATTGAAGTTATTTTCATCTAAATTTACTCAAATATACATCCTACACCAAAAATACTCGACAAAATAAAAAAAAATCGAAGTTGGTTTCAAATAAATTTATTAAAATTAGACACTTGTAACTAAAATTTTTTTCAAAATCCTAGAAATTGAAGTTATTTTCATCTAAATTTACTCAAATATACATCCTACACCAAAAATACTCGACAAAATCCAAAAAAATCGAAGTTGGTTTCAAATTAATTTATTAAAATTTGACGCTTCCAACTAAAATTTTTTTCACAATCCTAGAAATTGAAGTTATTTTCATCTAAATTTACTCAAATATACATCCCACACCAAAAATACTCGACAAAATAAAAAAAAATCGAAGTTGGTTTCAAATAAATTTATTGAAATTTGACACTTCCAACTAAAATTTTTTTCACAATCCTAAAAATTGAAGTTATTTTCATCTAAATTTACTCAAATATAGATCCTACAAAAAATACTCAACAAAATCCAAAAAAAACGAAGTTGATTTCAAATAAATTTATTAAAATTTGACACTTCCGACTAAAATTTTTTTCACAATCCTAGAAATTGAAGTTATTTTCATCTAAATTTACTCAAATATACATCCTACACCAAAAATACTCGACAAAATCCAAAAAAATCGAAGTTGGTTTCAAATAAATTTATTAAAATTAGACACTTGTAACTAAAATTTTTTTCAAAATCCTAGAAATTGAAGTTATTTTCATCTAAATTTACTCAAATATACATCCTACACCAAAAATACTCGACAAAATCCAAAAAAATCGAAGTTGGTTTCAAATTAATTTATTAAAATTTGACGCTTCCAACTAAAATTTTTTTCACAATCCTAGAAATTGAAGTTATTTTCATCTAAATTTACTCAAATATACATCCTACACCAAAAATACTCGACAAAATCCAAAAAAATCGAAGTTGGTTTCAAATAAATTTATTAAAATTTGACACTTCCAACTAAAATTTTTTTCACAATCCTAGAAATTGAAGTTATTTTCATCTAAATTTACTCAAATATAGATCCTACAAAATAATACTCAACAAAATCCAAAAAAATCGAAGTTGGTTTCAAATAAATTTATTAAAATTTGACACTTCCGACTAAAATTTTTTTCACAATCCTAGAAATTGAAGTTATTTTCATCTAAATTTACTCAAATATACATCCTACACCAAAAATACTCGACAAAATCCAAAAAAATCGAAGTTGGTTTCAAATAAATTTATTAAAATTAGACACTTGTAACTAAATTTTTTTTCAAAATCCTAGAAATTGAAGTTATTTTTCATCTAAATTTACTCAAATATACATGCTACACCAAAAATACTCGACAAAATCCAAAAAAATCGAAGTTGGTTTCAAATTAATTTATTAAAATTTGACGCTTCCAACTAAAATTTTTTTCACAATCCTAGAAATTGAAGTTATTTTCATCTAAATTTACTCAAATATACATCCTACACCAAAAATACTCGACAAAATCCTAAAAAATCGAAGTTGGTTTCAAATAAATTTATTAAAATTTGACACTTCCAACTAAAATTTTTTTCACAATCCAATAAATTTTCGTTATTTTCATCTAAATTTACTCAAATATACATCCTACAACAAAAATACTCGACAAAATCAAAAAAAATCGAAGTTGGTTTCAAATAAATTTATTAAAATTTGACACTTCCAACTAAAATTTTTTTCACAATCCTAGAAATTGAAGTTATTTTCATCTAAATTTACTCAAATATAGATCCTACAAAAAATACTCAACAAAATCCAAAAAAATCGAAGTTGGTTTCAAATAAATTTATTAAAATTTGACACTTCCAACTAAATTTTTTTTCACAATCCTAAAAATTGAAGTTATTTTCATCTAAATTTACTCAAATATACATCCTACACCAAAAATACTCGACAAAATCCAAAAAAATCGAAGTTGGTTTCAAATAAATTTATTAAAATTAGACACTTGTAACTAAAATTTTTTTCAAAATCCTAGAAATTGAAGTTATTTTCATCTAAATTTACTCAAATATACATCCTACACCAAAAATACTCGACAAAATCCAAAAAAATCGAAGTTGGTTTCAAATTAATTTATTAAATTTGACGCTTCCAACTAAAATTTTTTTCACAATCCTAGAAATTGAAGTTATTTTCATCTAAATTTACTCAAATATACATCCTACACCAAAAATACTCGACAAAATCCAAAAAAATCGAAGTTGGTTTCAAATAAATTTATTAAAATTTGACACTTCCGACTAAAATTTTTTTCACAATCCTAGAAATTGAAGTTATTTTCATCTAAATTTACTCAAATATACATCCTACACCAAAAATACTCGACAAAATCCAAAAAAATCGAAGTTGGTTTCAAATAAATTTATTAAAATTAGACACTTGTAACTAAATTTTTTTTCAAAATCCTAGAAATTGAAGTTATTTTTCATCTAAATTTACTCAAATATACATGCTACACCAAAAATACTCGACAAAATCCAAAAAAATCGAAGTTGGTTTCAAATTAATTTATTAAAATTTGACGCTTCCAACTAAAATTTTTTTCACAATCCTAGAAATTGAAGTTATTTTCATCTAAATTTACTCAAATATACATCCTACACCAAAAATACTCGACAAAATCCTAAAAAATCGAAGTTGGTTTCAAATAAATTTATTAAAATTTGACACTTCCAACTAAAATTTTTTTCACAATCCAATAAATTTTCGTTATTTTCATCTAAATTTACTCAAATATACATCCTACAACAAAAATACTAGACAAAATCAAAAAAAATCGAAGTTGGTTTCAAATAAATTTATTAAAATTTGACACTTCCAACTAAAATTTTTTTCACAATCCTAGAAATTGAAGTTATTTTCATCTAAATTTACTCAAATATAGATCCTACAAAAAATACTCAACAAAATCCAAAAAAATCGAAGTTGGTTTCAAATAAATTTATTAAAATTTGACACTTCCAACTAAATTTTTTTTCACAATCCTAAAAATTGAAGTTATTTTCATCTAAATTTACTCAAATATACATCCTACACCAAAAATACTCGACAAAATCCAAAAAAATCGAAGTTGGTTTCAAATAAATTTATTAAAATTAGACACTTGTAACTAAAATTTTTTTCAAAATCCTAGAAATTGAAGTTATTTTCATCTAAATTTACTCAAATATACATCCTACACCAAAAATACTCGACAAAATCCAAAAAAATCGAAGTTGGTTTCAAATTAATTTATTAAATTTGACGCTTCCAACTAAAATTTTTTTCACAATCCTAGAAATTGAAGTTATTTTCATCTAAATTTACTCAAATATACATCCTACACCAAAAATACTCGACAAAATCCAAAAAAATCGAAATTGGTTTCCAATAAATTTATTAAAATTTGACACTTCCGACTAAAATTTTTTTCACAATCCTAGAAATTGAAGTTATTTTCATCTAAATTTACTCAAATATACATCCTACACCAAAAATACTAGACAAAATCCAAAAAAATCGAAGTTGGTTTCAAATAAATTTATTAAAATTTGACACTCCAACTAAAATTTTTTTCACAATCCTAAAAATTGAAGTTATTTCCATCTAAATTTACTCAAATATACATCCTAAAACAAAAATACTCGACAAAATAAAAAAAAATCGAAGTTGGTTTCAAATAAATTTATTAAAATTTGACACTTCCAACTAAAATTTTTTTCACAATCCTAGAAATTGAAGTTATTTTCATCTAAATTTACTCAAATATAGATCCTACAAAGAAATACTCAACAAAATCCAAAAAAATCGAAGTTGGTTTCAAATAAATTTATTAAAATTTGACACTTCCAACTAAAATTTTTTTCACAATCCTAAAAATTGAAGTTATTTTCATCTAAATTTACTCAAATATACATCCTACACCAAAAATACTCGACAAAATAAAAAAAAATCGAAGTTGGTTTCAAATAAATTTATTAAAATTAGACACTTGTAACTAAAATTTTTTTCAAAATCCTAGAAATTGAAGTTATTTTCATCTAAATTTACTCAAATATACATCCTACACCAAAAATACTCGACAAAATCCAAAAAAATCGAAGTTGGTTTCAAATTAATTTATTAAAATTTGACGCTTCCAACTAAAATTTTTTTCACAATCCTAGAAATTGAAGTTATTTTCATCTAAATTTACTCAAATATACATCCCACACCAAAAATACTCGACAAAATCAAAAAAAATCGAAGTTGGTTTCAAATAAATTTATTAAAATTTGACACTTCCAACTAAAATTTTTTTCACAATCCTAGAAATTGAAGTTATTTTCATCTAAATTTACTCAAATATACATCCTACACCAAAAATACTCGACAAAATCCAAAAAAATCGAAGTTGGTTTCAAATAAATTTATTAAAATTTGACACTTCCAACTAAAATTTTTTTCACAATCCTAAAAATTGAAGTTATTTTCATCTAAATTTACTCAAATATAGATCCTACAAAAATACTCAACAAAATAAAAAAAAAAACGAAGTTGATTTCAAATAAATTTATTAAAATTTGACACTTCCGACTAAAATTTTTTTCACAATCCCAAAAATTGAAGTTATTTTCATCTAAATTTACTCAAATATAGATCCTACAAAAAAATACTCAACAAAATCCAAAAAAATCGAAGTTGGTTTCAAATAAATTTATTAAAATTTGACACTTCCAACTAAAATTTTTTTCACAATCCTAAAAATTGAAGTTATTTTCATCTAAATTTACTCAAATATAGATCCTACAAAAAATACTCAACAAAATCCAAAAAAAACGAAGTTGATTTCAAATAAATTTATTAAAATTTGACACTTCCGACTAAAATTTTTTTCACAATCCTAGAAATTGAAGTTATTTTCATCTAAATTTACTCAAATATACATCCTATACCAAAAATACTCGACAAAATCCAAAAAAATCGAAGTTGGTTTCAAATAAATTTATTAAAATTAGACACTTGTAACTAAAATTTTTTTCAAAATCCTAGAAATTGAAGTTATTTTCATCTAAATTTACTCAAATATACATCCTACACCAAAAATACTCGACAAAATCCAAAAAAATCGAAGTTGGTTTCAAATTAATTTATTAAAATTTGACGCTTCCAACTAAAATTTTTTTCACAATCCTAGAAATTGAAGTTATTTTCATCTAAATTTACTCAAATATACATCCTACACCAAAAATACTCGACAAAATCCAAAAAAATCGAAGTTGGTTTCAAATAAATTTATTAAAATTTGACATTTCCAACTAAAATTTTTTTCACAATCCTAGAAATTGAAGTTATTTTCATCTAAATTTACTCAACTATACATCCTACACCAAAAATACTCGACAAAATCCAAAAAAATCGAAGTTGGTTTCAAATAAATTTATTAAAATTAGACACTTGTAACTAAATTTTTTTTCAAAATCCTAGAAATTGAAGTTATTTTCATCTAAATTTACTCAAATATACATCCTACACCAAAAATACTCGACAAAATCCAAAAAAATCGAAGTTGGTTTCAAATTAATTTATTAAATTTGACGCTTCCAACTAAAATTTTTTTCACAATCCTAGAAATTGAAGTTATTTTCATCTAAATTTACTCAAATATACATCCTACACCAAAAATACTCGACAAAATCCAAAAAAATCGAAGTTGGTTTCAAATAAATTTATTAAAATTTGACACTCCAACTAAAATTTTTTTCACAATCCTAAAAATTGAAGTTATTTTCATCTAAATTTACTCAAATATAGATCCTACAAAAAATACTCAACAAAATCCAAAAAAAACGAAGTTGATTTCAAATAAATTTATTAAAATTTGACACTTCCGACTAAAATTTTTTTCACAATCCTAAAAATTGGAGTTATTTTCATCTAAATTTACTCAAATATACATCCTAAAACAAAAATACTCGACAAAATAAAAAAAAATCGAAGTTGGTTTCAAATAAATTTATTAAAATTTGACACTTCCAACTAAAATTTTTTTCACAATCCTAGAAATTGAAGTTATTTTCATCTAAATTTACTCAAATATAGATCCTACAAAAAAATACTCAACAAAATCTAAAAAAATCGAAGTTGGTTTCAAATAAATTTATTAAAATTTGACACTTCCAACTAAAATTTTTTTCACAATCCTAAAAATTGAAGTTATTTTCATCTAAATTTACTCAAATATACATCCTACACCAAAAATACTCGACAAAATCCAAAAAAATCGAAGTTGGTTTCAATTAAATTTATTAAAATTTGACACTTCCAACTAAAATTTTTTTCACAATCCTAAAAATTGAAGTTATTTTCATCTAAATTTACTCAAATATACATCCTACACCAAAAATACTCGACAAAATAAAAAAAAAACGAGGTTGGTTTCAAATTAATTTATTAAAATTTGACACTTCCAACTAAAATTTTTTTCACAATCCTAGAAATTGAAGTTATTTTCATCTAAATTTACTCAAATATACATCCTACACCAAAAATACTCGACAAAACCAAAAAAAATCGAAGTTGGTTTCAAATTAATTTATTAAAATTTGACGCTTCCAACTAAAATTTTTTTCACAATCCAATAAATTATCGTTATTTTCATCTAAATTTACTCAAATATACATCCTACACCAAAAATACTCGACAAAATCCAAAAAAATCGAAGTTGGTTTCAAATTAATTTATTAAATTTGACGCTTCCAACTAAAATTTTTTTCACAATCCTAGAAATTGAAGTTATTTTCATCTAAATTTACTCAAATATACATCCTACACCAAAAATACGCGACAAAATCCAAAAAAATCGAAGTTGGTTTCAAATAAATTTATTAAAATTTGACACTTCCGACTAAAATTTTTTTCACAATCCTAGAAATTGAAGTTATTTTCATCTAAATTTACTCAAATATACATCCTACACCAAAAATACTAGACAAAATCAAAAAAAATCGAAGTTGGTTTCAAATAAATTTATTAAAATTTGACACTCCAACTAAAATTTTTTTCACAATCCTAAAAATTGAAGTTATTTTCTTCTAAATTTACTCAAATATAGATCCTACAAAAAATACTCAACAAAATAAAAAAAAAACGAAGTTGATTTCAAATAAATTTATTAAAATTTGACACTTCCGACTAAAATTTTTTTCACAATCCTAAAAATTGGAGTTATTTCCATCTAAATTTACTCAAATATACATCCTAAAACAAAAATACTCGACAAAATAAAAAAAAATCGAAGTTGGTTTCAAATAAATTTATTAAAATTTGACACTTCCAACTAAAATTTTTTTCACAATCCTAGAAATTTAAGTTATTTTCATCTAAATTTACTCAAATATAGATCCTACAAAATAATACTCAACAAAATCCAAAAAAATCGAAGTTGTTTTCAAATAAATTTATTAAAATTTGACACTTCCGACTAAAATTTTTTTCACAATCCTAGAAATTGAAGTTATTTTCATCTAAATTTACTCAAATATACATCCTACACCAAAAATACTCGACAAAATCCAAAAAAATCGAAGTTGGTTTCAAATAAATTTATTAAAATTAGACACTTGTAACTAAATTTTTTTTCAAAATCCTAGAAATTGAAGTTATTTTTCATCTAAATTTACTCAAATATACATGCTACACCAAAAATACTCGACAAAATCCAAAAAAATCGAAGTTGGTTTCAAATTAATTTATTAAAATTTGACGCTTCCAACTAAAATTTTTTTCACAATCCTAGAAATTGAAGTTATTTTCATCTAAATTTACTCAAATATACATCCTACACCAAAAATACTCGACAAAATCCTAAAAAATCGAAGTTGGTTTCAAATAAATTTATTAAAATTTGACACTTCCAACTAAATTTTTTTTCACAATCCAATAAATTTTCGTTATTTTCATCTAAATTTACTCAAATATACATCCTACAACAAAAATACTCGACAAAATCAAAAAAAATCGAAGTTGGTTTCAAATAAATTTATTAAAATTTGACACTTCCAACTAAAATTTTTTTCACAATCCTAGAAATTGAAGTTATTTTCATCTAAATTTACTCAAATATAGATCCTACAAAAAATACTCAACAAAATCCAAAAAAATCGAAGTTGGTTTCAAATAAATTTATTAAAATTTGACACTTCCAACTAAATTTTTTTTCACAATCCTAGAAATTGAAGTTATTTTCATCTAAATTTACTCAAATATACATCCTACACCAAAAATACTCGACAAAATCCTAAAAAATCGAAGTTGGTTTCAAATAAATTTATTAAAATTTGACACTTCCAACTAAAATTTTTTTCACAATCCAATAAATTTTCGTTATTTTCATCTAAATTTACTCAAATATACATCCTACAACAAAAATACTCGACAAAATAAAAAAAAATCGAAGTTGGTTTCAAATAAATTTATTAAAATTTGACACTTCCAACTAAAATTTTTTTCACAATCCTAGAAATTGAAGTTATTTTCATCTAAATTTACTCAAATATAGATCCTACAAAAAAATACTCAACAAAATCCAAAAAAATCGAAGTTGGTTTCAAATAAATTTATTAAAATTTGACACTTCCAACTAAAATATTTTTCACAATCCTAGAAATTGAAGTTATTTTCATCTAAATTTACTCAAATATACATCCTACACCAAAAATACTCGACAAAATCAAAAAAAATCGAAGTTGGTTTCAAATAAATTTATTAAAATTTGACACTTCCAACTAAAATTTTTTTCACAATCCTAAAAATTGAAGTTATTTTCATCTAAATTTACTCAAATATAGATCCTACAAAAATACTCAACAAAATAAAAAAAAAACGAAGTTGATTTCAAATAAATTTATTAAAATTTGACACTTCCGACTAAAATTTTTTTCACAATCCCAAAAATTGAAGTTATTTTCATCTAAATTTACTCAAATATAGATCCTACAAAAAATACTCAACAAAATCCAAAAAAATCGAAGTTGGTTTCAAATAAATTTATTAAAATTTGACACTTCCAACTAAATTTTTTTTCACAATCCTAGAAATTGAAGTTATTTTCATCTAAATTTACTCAAATATACATCCTACACCAAAAATACTCGACAAAATCCTAAAAAATCGAAGTTGGTTTCAAATAAATTTATTAAAATTTGACACTTCCAACTAAAATTTTTTTCACAATCCAATAAATTTTCGTTATTTTCATCTAAATTTACTCAAATATACATCCTACAACAAAAATACTCGACAAAATAAAAAAAAATCGAAGTTGGTTTCAAATTAATTTATTAAAATTTGACGCTTCCAACTAAAATTTTTTTCACAATCCTAGAAATTGAAGTTATTTTCATCTAAATTTACTCAAATATACATCCTACACCAAAAATACTCGACAAAATCCTAAAAAATCGAAGTTGGTTTCAAATAAATTTATTAAAATTTGACACTTCCAACTAAATTTTTTTTCACAATCCTAGAAATTGAAGTTATTTTCATCTAAATTTACTCAAATATACATCCTACACCAAAAATACTCGACAAAATCCTAAAAAATCGAAGTTGGTTTCAAATAAATTTATTAAAATTTGACACTTCCAACTAAAATTTTTTTCACAATCCAATAAATTTTCGTTATTTTCATCTAAATTTACTCAAATATACATCCTACAACAAAAATACTCGACAAAATAAAAAAAAATCGAAGTTGGTTTCAAATAAATTTATTAAAATTTGACACTTCCAACTAAAATTTTTTTCACAATCCTAGAAATTGAAGTTATTTTCATCTAAATTTACTCAAATATAGATCCTACAAAAAAATACTCAACAAAATCCAAAAAAATCGAAGTTGTTTTCAAATAAATTTATTAAAATTTGACACTTCCAACTAAAATTTTTTTCACAATCCTAAAAATTGAAGTTATTTTCATCTAAATTTACTCAAATATACATCCTACACCAAAAATACTCGACAAAATAAAAAAAAATCGAAGTTGGTTTCAAATAAATTTATTAAAATTTGACACTTCCAACTAAAATTTTTTTCACAATCCTAGAAATTTAAGTTATTTTCATCTAAATTTACTCAAATATAGATCCTACAAAATAATACTCAACAAAATCCAAAAAAATCGAAGTTGTTTTCAAATAAATTTATTAAAATTTGACACTTCCGACTAAAATTTTTTTCACAATCCTAGAAATTGAAGTTATTTTCATCTAAATTTACTCAAATATACATCCTACACCAAAAATACTCGACAAAATCCAAAAAAATCGAAGTTGGTTTCAAATAAATTTATTAAAATTAGACACTTGTAACTAAATTTTTTTTCAAAATCCTAGAAATTGAAGTTATTTTTCATCTAAATTTACTCAAATATACATGCTACACCAAAAATACTCGACAAAATCCAAAAAAATCGAAGTTGGTTTCAAATTAATTTATTAAAATTTGACGCTTCCAACTAAAATTTTTTTCACAATCCTAGAAATTGAAGTTATTTTCATCTAAATTTACTCAAATATACATCCTACACCAAAAATACTCGACAAAATCCTAAAAAATCGAAGTTGGTTTCAAATAAATTTATTAAAATTTGACACTTCCAACTAAAATTTTTTTCACAATCCAATAAATTTTCGTTATTTTCATCTAAATTTACTCAAATATACATCCTACAACAAAAATACTCGACAAAATCAAAAAAAATCGAAGTTGGTTTCAAATAAATTTATTAAAATTTGACACTTCCAACTAAAATTTTTTTCACAATCCTAGAAATTGAAGTTATTTTCATCTAAATTTACTCAAATATAGATCCTACAAAAAATACTCAACAAAATCCAAAAAAATCGAAGTTGGTTTCAAATAAATTTATTAAAATTTGACACTTCCAACTAAATTTTTTTTCACAATCCTAGAAATTGAAGTTATTTTCATCTAAATTTACTCAAATATACATCCTACACCAAAAATACTCGACAAAATCCTAAAAAATCGAAGTTGGTTTCAAATAAATTTATTAAAATTTGACACTTCCAACTAAAATTTTTTTCACAATCCAATAAATTTTCGTTATTTTCATCTAAATTTACTCAAATATACATCCTACAACAAAAATACTCGACAAAATAAAAAAAAATCGAAGTTGGTTTCAAATAAATTTATTAAAATTTGACACTTCCAACTAAAATTTTTTTCACAATCCTAGAAATTGAAGTTATTTTCATCTAAATTTACTCAAATATAGATCCTACAAAAAAATACTCAACAAAATCCAAAAAAATCGAAGTTGGTTTCAAATAAATTTATTAAAATTTGACACTTCCAACTAAAATTTTTTTCACAATCCTAAAAATTGAAGTTATTTTCATCTAAATTTACTCAAATATACATCCTACACCAAAAATACTCGACAAAATAAAAAAAAATCGAAGTTGGTTTCAAATAAATTTATTAAAATTAGACACTTGTAACTAAAATTTTTTTCAAAATCCTAGAAATTGAAGTTATTTTCATCTAAATTTACTCAAATATACATCCTACACCAAAAATACTCGACAAAATCCAAAAAAATCGAAGTTGGTTTCAAATTAATTTATTAAAATTGGACGCTTCCAACTAAAATTTTTTTCACAATCCTAGAAATTGAAGTTATTTTCATCTAAATTTACTCAAATATACATCCCACACCAAAAATACTCGACAAAATAAAAAAAAATCGAAGTTGGTTTCAAATAAATTTATTAAAATTTGACACTTCCAACTAAAATATTTTTCACAATCCTAGAAATTGAAGTTATTTTCATCTAAATTTACTCAAATATACATCCTACACCAAAAATACTCGACAAAATCAAAAAAAATCGAAGTTGGTTTCAAATAAATTTATTAAAATTTGACACTTCCAACTAAAATTTTTTTCACAATCCTAAAAATTGAAGTTATTTTCATCTAAATTTACTCAAATATAGATCCTACAAAAATACTCAACAAAATAAAAAAAAAACGAAGTTGATTTCAAATAAATTTATTAAAATTTGACACTTCCGACTAAAATTTTTTTCACAATCCCAAAAATTGAAGTTATTTTCATCTAAATTTACTCAAATATAGATCCTACAAAAAATACTCAACAAAATCCAAAAAAATCGAAGTTGGTTTCAAATAAATTTATTAAAATTTGACACTTCCAACTAAATTTTTTTTCACAATCCTAGAAATTGAAGTTATTTTCATCTAAATTTACTCAAATATACATCCTACACCAAAAATACTCGACAAAATCCTAAAAAATCGAAGTTGGTTTCAAATAAATTTATTAAAATTTGACACTTCCAACTAAAATTTTTTTCACAATCCAATAAATTTTCGTTATTTTCATCTAAATTTACTCAAATATACATCCTACAACAAAAATACTCGACAAAATAAAAAAAAATCGAAGTTGGTTTCAAATAAATTTATTAAAATTTGACACTTCCAAATAAAATTTTTTTCACAATCCTAGAAATTGAAGTTATTTTCATCTAAATTTACTCAAATATAGATCCTACAAAAAAATACTCAACAAAATCCAAAAAAATCGAAGTTGGTTTCAAATAAATTTATTAAAATTTGACACTTCCAACTAAAATTTTTTTCACAATCCTAAAAATTGAAGTTATTTTCATCTAAATTTACTCAAATATACATCCTACACCAAAAATACTCGACAAAATAAAAAAAAATCGAAGTTGGTTTCAAATAAATTTATTAAAATTAGACACTTGTAACTAAAATTTTTTTCAAAATCCTAGAAATTGAAGTTATTTTCATCTAAATTTACTCAAATATACATCCTACACCAAAAATACTCGACAAAATCCAAAAAAATCGAAGTTGGTTTCAAATTAATTTATTAAAATTTGACGCTTCCAACTAAAATTTTTTTCACAATCCTAGAAATTGAAGTTATTTTCATCTAAATTTACTCAAATATACATCCCACACCAAAAATACTCGACAAAATAAAAAAAAATCGAAGTTGGTTTCAAATAAATTTATTAAAATTTGACACTTCCAACTAAAATATTTTTCACAATCCTAGAAATTGAAGTTATTTTCATCTAAATTTACTCAAATATACATCCTACACCAAAAATACTCGACAAAATAAAAAAAAATCGAAGTTGGTTTCAAATAAATTTATTAAAATTTGACACTTCCAACTAAAATTTTTTTCACAATCCTAAAAATTGAAGTTATTTTCATCTAAATTTACTCAAATATAGATCCTACAAAAATACTCAACAAAATAAAAAAAAAACGAAGTTGATTTCAAATAAATTTATTAAAATTTGACACTTCCGACTAAAATTTTTTTCACAATCCCAAAAATTGAAGTTATTTTCATCTAAATTTACTCAAATATAGATCCTACAAAAAAATACTCAACAAAATCCAAAAAAATCGAAGTTGGTTTCAAATAAATTTATTAAAATTTGACACTTCCAACTAAAATTTTTTTCACAATCCTAAAAATTGAAGTTATTTTCATCTAAATTTACTCAAATATAGATCCTACAAAAAATACTCAACAAAATCCAAAAAAAACGAAGTTGATTTCAAATAAATTTATTAAAATTTGACACTTCCGACTAAAATTTTTTTCACAATCCTAGAAATTGAAGTTATTTTCATCTAAATTTACTCAAATATACATCCTACACCAAAAATACTCGACAAAATCCAAAAAAATCGAAGTTGGTTTCAAATAAATTTATTAAAATTAGACACTTGTAACTAAAATTTTTTTCAAAATCCTAGAAATTGAAGTTATTTTCATCTAAATTTACTCAAATATACATCCTACACCAAAAATACTCGACAAAATCCAAAAAAATCGAAGTTGGTTTCAAATTAATTTATTAAAATTTGACGCTTCCAACTAAAATTTTTTTCACAATCCTAGAAATTGAAGTTATTTTCATCTAAATTTACTCAAATATACATCCTACACCAAAAATACTCGACAAAATCCAAAAAAATCGAAGTTGGTTTCAAATAAATTTATTAAAATTTGACACTTCCAACTAAAATTTTTTTCACAATCCTAGAAATTGAAGTTATTTTCATCTAAATTTACTCAAATATAGATCCTACAAAAAAATACTCAACAAAATCCAAAAAAATCGAAGTTGGTTTCAAATAAATTTATTAAAATTTGACACTTCCAACTAAAATTTTTTTCACAATCCTAAAAATTGAAGTTATTTTCATCTAAATTTACTCAAATATAGATCCTACAAAAAATACTCAACAAAATCCAAAAAAAACGAAGTTGATTTCAAATAAATTTATTAAAATTTGACACTTCCGACTAAAATTTTTTTCACAATCCTAGAAATTGAAGTTATTTTCATCTAAATTTACTCAAATATACATCCTACACCAAAAATACTCGACAAAATCCAAAAAAATCGAAGTTGGTTTCAAATAAATTTATTAAAATTAGACACTTGTAACTAAAATTTTTTTCAAAATCCTAGAAATTGAAGTTATTTTCATCTAAATTTACTCAAATATACATCCTACACCAAAAATACTCGACAAAATCCAAAAAAATCGAAGTTGGTTTCAAATTAATTTATTAAAATTTGACGCTTCCAACTAAAATTTTTTTCACAATCCTAGAAATTGAAGTTATTTTCATCTAAATTTACTCAAATATACATCCTACACCAAAAATACTCGACAAAATCCAAAAAAATCGAAGTTGGTTTCAAATAAATTTATTAAAATTTGACACTTCCAACTAAAATTTTTTTCACAATCCTAGAAATTGAAGTTATTTTCATCTAAATTTACTCAAATATAGATCCTACAAAATAATACTCAACAAAATCCAAAAAAATCGAAGTTGGTTTCAAATAAATTTATTAAAATTTGACACTTCCGACTAAAATTTTTTTCACAATCCTAGAAATTGAAGTTATTTTCATCTAAATTTACTCAAATATACATCCTACACCAAAAATACTCGACAAAATCCAAAAAAATCGAAGTTGGTTTCAAATAAATTTATTAAAATTAGACACTTGTAACTAAATTTTTTTTCAAAATCCTAGAAATTGAAGTTATTTTTCATCTAAATTTACTCAAATATACATGCTACACCAAAAATACTCGACAAAATCCAAAAAAATCGAAGTTGGTTTCAAATTAATTTATTAAAATTTGACGCTTCCAACTAAAATTTTTTTCACAATCCTAGAAATTGAAGTTATTTTCATCTAAATTTACTCAAATATACATCCTACACCAAAAATACTCGACAAAATCCTAAAAAATCGAAGTTGGTTTCAAATAAATTTATTAAAATTTGACACTTCCAACTAAAATTTTTTTCACAATCCAATAAATTTTCGTTATTTTCATCTAAATTTACTCAAATATACATCCTACAACAAAAATACTCGACAAAATCAAAAAAAATCGAAGTTGGTTTCAAATAAATTTATTAAAATTTGACACTTCCAACTAAAATTTTTTTCACAATCCTAGAAATTGAAGTTATTTTCATCTAAATTTACTCAAATATAGATCCTACAAAAAATACTCAACAAAATCCAAAAAAATCGAAGTTGGTTTCAAATAAATTTATTAAAATTTGACACTTCCAACTAAATTTTTTTTCACAATCCTAAAAATTGAAGTTATTTTCATCTAAATTTACTCAAATATACATCCTACACCAAAAATACTCGACAAAATCCAAAAAAATCGAAGTTGGTTTCAAATAAATTTATTAAAATTAGACACTTGTAACTAAAATTTTTTTCAAAATCCTAGAAATTGAAGTTATTTTCATCTAAATTTACTCAAATATACATCCTACACCAAAAATACTCGACAAAATCCAAAAAAATCGAAGTTGGTTTCAAATTAATTTATTAAAATTTGACGCTTCCGACTAAAATTTTTTTCACAATCCTAGAAATTGAAGTTATTTTCATCTAAATTTACTCAAATATACATCCTACACCAAAAATACTCGACAAAATCCAAAAAAATCGAAGTTGGTTTCAAATAAATTTATTAAAATTAGACACTTGTAACTAAATTTTTTTTCAAAATCCTAGAAATTGAAGTTATTTTTCATCTAAATTTACTCAAATATACATGCTACACCAAAAATACTCGACAAAATCCAAAAAAATCGAAGTTGGTTTCAAATTAATTTATTAAAATTTGACGCTTCCAACTAAAATTTTTTTCACAATCCTAGAAATTGAAGTTATTTTCATCTAAATTTACTCAAATATACATCCTACACCAAAAATACTCGACAAAATCCTAAAAAATCGAAGTTGGTTTCAAATAAATTTATTAAAATTTGACACTTCCAACTAAAATTTTTTTCACAATCCAATAAATTTTCGTTATTTTCATCTAAATTTACTCAAATATACATCCTACAACAAAAATACTCGACAAAATCAAAAAAAATCGAAGTTGGTTTCAAATAAATTTATTAAAATTTGACACTTCCAACTAAAATTTTTTTCCCAATCCTAGAAATTGAAGTTATTTTCATCTAAATTTACTCAAATATAGATCCTACAAAAAATACTCAACAAAATCCAAAAAAATCGAAGTTGGTTTCAAATAAATTTATTAAAATTTGACACTTCCAACTAAATTTTTTTTCACAATCCTAAAAATTGAAGTTATTTTCATCTAAATTTACTCAAATATACATCCTACACCAAAAATACTCGACAAAATCCAAAAAAATCGAAGTTGGTTTCAAATAAATTTATTAAAATTTGACACTTCCGACTAAAATTTTTTTCACAATCCTAGAAATTGAAGTTATTTTCATCTAAATTTACTCAAATATACATCCTACACCAAAAATACTCGACAAAATCCAAAAAAATCGAAGTTGGTTTCAAATAAATTTATTAAAATTAGACACTTGTAACTAAATTTTTTTTCAAAATCCTAGAAATTGAAGTTATTTTTCATCTAAATTTACTCAAATATACATGCTACACCAAAAATACTCGACAAAATCCAAAAAAATCGAAGTTGGTTTCAAATAAATTTATTAAAATTTGACACTTCCAACTAAAATTTTTTTCACAATCCTAAAAATTGAAGTTATTTTCATCTAAATTTACTCAAATATAGATCCTACAAAAATACTCAACAAAATAAAAAAAAAACGAAGTTGATTTCAAATAAATTTATTAAAATTTGACACTTCCGACTAAAATTTTTTTCACAATCCCAAAAATTGAAGTTATTTTCATCTAAATTTACTCAAATATAGATCCTACAAAAAATACTCAACAAAATCCAAAAAAATCGAAGTTGGTTTCAAATAAATTTATTAAAATTTGACACTTCCAACTAAATTTTTTTTCACAATCCTAGAAATTGAAGTTATTTTCATCTAAATTTACTCAAATATACATCCTACACCAAAAATACTCGACAAAATCCTAAAAAATCGAAGTTGGTTTCAAATAAATTTATTAAAATTTGACACTTCCAACTAAAATTTTTTTCACAATCCAATAAATTTTCGTTATTTTCATCTAAATTTACTCAAATATACATCCCACAACAAAAATACTCGACAAAATAAAAAAAAATCGAAGTTGGTTTCAAATAAATTTATTAAAATTTGACACTTCCAACTAAAATTTTTTTCACAATCCTAGAAATTGAAGTTATTTTCATCTAAATTTACTCAAATATAGATCCTACAAAAAAATACTCAACAAAATCCAAAAAAATCGAAGTTGGTTTCAAATAAATTTATTAAAATTTGACACTTCCAACTAAAATTTTTTTCACAATCCTAAAAATTGAAGTTATTTTCATCTAAATTTACTCAAATATACATCCTACACCAAAAATACTCGACAAAATAAAAAAAAATCGAAGTTGGTTTCAAATAAATTTATTAAAATTAGACACTTGTAACTAAAATTTTTTTCAAAATCCTAGAAATTGAAGTTATTTTCATCTAAATTTACTCAAATATACATCCTACACCAAAAATACTCGACAAAATCCAAAAAAATCGAAGTTGGTTTCAAATTAATTTATTAAAATTTGACGCTTCCAACTAAAATTTTTTTCACAATCCTAGAAATTGAAGTTATTTTCATCTAAATTTACTCAAATATACATCCCACACCAAAAATACTCGACAAAATAAAAAAAAATCGAAGTTGGTTTCAAATAAATTTATTAAAATTTGACACTTCCAACTAAAATTTTTTTCACAATCCAATAAATTTTCGTTATTTTCATCTAAATTTACTCAAATATACATCCCACAACAAAAATACTCGACAAAATAAAAAAAAATCGAAGTTGGTTTCAAATAAATTTATTAAAATTTGACACTTCCAACTAAAATTTTTTTCACAATCCTAGAAATTGAAGTTATTTTCATCTAAATTTACTCAAATATAGATCCTACAAAAAAATACTCAACAAAATCCAAAAAAATCGAAGTTGGTTTCAAATAAATTTATTAAAATTTGACACTTCCAACTAAAATTTTTTTCACAATCCTAAAAATTGAAGTTATTTTCATCTAAATTTACTCAAATATACATCCTACACCAAAAATACTCGACAAAATAAAAAAAAATCGAAGTTGGTTTCAAATAAATTTATTAAAATTAGACACTTGTAACTAAATTTTTTTTCAAAATCCTAGAAATTGAAGTTATTTTTCATCTAAATTTACTCAAATATACATGCTACACCAAAAATACTCGACAAAATCCAAAAAAATCGAAGTTGGTTTCAAATTAATTTATTAAAATTTGACGCTTCCAACTAAAATTTTTTTCACAATCCTAGAAATTGAAGTTATTTTCATCTAAATTTACTCAAATATACATCCTACACCAAAAATACTCGACAAAATCCTAAAAAATCGAAGTTGGTTTCAAATAAATTTATTAAAATTTGACACTTCCAACTAAAATTTTTTTCACAATCCAATAAATTTTCGTTATTTTCATCTAAATTTACTCAAATATACATCCTACAACAAAAATACTCGACAAAATCAAAAAAAATCGAAGTTGGTTTCAAATAAATTTATTAAAATTTGACACTTCCAACTAAAATTTTTTTCCCAATCCTAGAAATTGAAGTTATTTTCATCTAAATTTACTCAAATATAGATCCTACAAAAAATACTCAACAAAATCCAAAAAAATCGAAGTTGGTTTCAAATAAATTTATTAAAATTTGACACTTCCAACTAAATTTTTTTTCACAATCCTAAAAATTGAAGTTATTTTCATCTAAATTTACTCAAATATACATCCTACACCAAAAATACTCGACAAAATCCAAAAAAATCGAAGTTGGTTTCAAATAAATTTATTAAAATTTGACACTTCCGACTAAAATTTTTTTCACAATCCTAGAAATTGAAGTTATTTTCATCTAAATTTACTCAAATATACATCCTACACCAAAAATACTCGACAAAATCCAAAAAAATCGAAGTTGGTTTCAAATAAATTTATTAAAATTAGACACTTGTAACTAAATTTTTTTTCAAAATCCTAGAAATTGAAGTTATTTTTCATCTAAATTTACTCAAATATACATGCTACACCAAAAATACTCGACAAAATCCAAAAAAATCGAAGTTGGTTTCAAATAAATTTATTAAAATTTGACACTTCCAACTAAAATTTTTTTCACAATCCTAAAAATTGAAGTTATTTTCATCTAAATTTACTCAAATATAGATCCTACAAAAATACTCAACAAAATAAAAAAAAAACGAAGTTGATTTCAAATAAATTTATTAAAATTTGACACTTCCGACTAAAATTTTTTTCACAATCCCAAAAATTGAAGTTATTTTCATCTAAATTTACTCAAATATAGATCCTACAAAAAATACTCAACAAAATCCAAAAAAATCGAAGTTGGTTTCAAATAAATTTATTAAAATTTGACACTTCCAACTAAATTTTTTTTCACAATCCTAGAAATTGAAGTTATTTTCATCTAAATTTACTCAAATATACATCCTACACCAAAAATACTCGACAAAATCCTAAAAAATCGAAGTTGGTTTCAAATAAATTTATTAAAATTTGACACTTCCAACTAAAATTTTTTTCACAATCCAATAAATTTTCGTTATTTTCATCTAAATTTACTCAAATATACATCCCACAACAAAAATACTCGACAAAATAAAAAAAAATCGAAGTTGGTTTCAAATAAATTTATTAAAATTTGACACTTCCAACTAAAATTTTTTTCACAATCCTAGAAATTGAAGTTATTTTCATCTAAATTTACTCAAATATAGATCCTACAAAAAAATACTCAACAAAATCCAAAAAAATCGAAGTTGGTTTCAAATAAATTTATTAAAATTTGACACTTCCAACTAAAATTTTTTTCACAATCCTAAAAATTGAAGTTATTTTCATCTAAATTTACTCAAATATACATCCTACACCAAAAATACTCGACAAAATAAAAAAAAATCGAAGTTGGTTTCAAATAAATTTATTAAAATTTGACACTTCCAACTAAAATATTTTTCACAATCCTAGAAATTGAAGTTATTTTCATCTAAATTTACTCAAATATACATCCTACACCAAAAATACTCGACAAAATAAAAAAAAATCGAAGTTGGTTTCAAATAAATTTATTAAAATTTGACACTTCCAACTAAAATTTTTTTCACAATCCTAAAAATTGAAGTTATTTTCATCTAAATTTACTCAAATATAGATCCTACAAAAATACTCAACAAAATAAAAAAAAAACGAAGTTGATTTCAAATAAATTTATTAAAATTTGACACTTCCGACTAAAATTTTTTTCACAATCCCAAAAATTGAAGTTATTTTCATCTAAATTTACTCAAATATAGATCCTACAAAAAAATACTCAACAAAATCCAAAAAAATCGAAGTTGGTTTCAAATAAATTTATTAAAATTTGACACTTCCAACTAAAATTTTTTTCACAATCCTAAAAATTGAAGTTATTTTCATCTAAATTTACTCAAATATAGATCCTACAAAAAATACTCAACAAAATCCAAAAAAAACGAAGTTGATTTCAAATAAATTTATTAAAATTTGACACTTCCGACTAAAATTTTTTTCACAATCCTAGAAATTGAAGTTATTTTCATCTAAATTTACTCAAATATACATCCTACACCAAAAATACTCGACAAAATCCAAAAAAATCGAAGTTGGTTTCAAATAAATTTATTAAAATTAGACACTTGTAACTAAAATTTTTTTCAAAATCCTAGAAATTGAAGTTATTTTCATCTAAATTTACTCAAATATACATCCTACACCAAAAATACTCGACAAAATCCAAAAAAATCGAAGTTGGTTTCAAATTAATTTATTAAAATTTGACGCTTCCAACTAAAATTTTTTTCACAATCCTAGAAATTGAAGTTATTTTCATCTAAATTTACTCAAATATACATCCTACACCAAAAATACTCGACAAAATCCAAAAAAATCGAAGTTGGTTTCAAATAAATTTATTAAAATTTGACACTTCCAACTAAAATTTTTTTCACAATCCTAGAAATTGAAGTTATTTTCATCTAAATTTACTCAAATATAGATCCTACAAAATAATACTCAACAAAATCCAAAAAAATCGAAGTTGGTTTCAAATAAATTTATTAAAATTTGACACTTCCGACTAAAATTTTTTTCACAATCCTAGAAATTGAAGTTATTTTCATCTAAATTTACTCAAATATACATCCTACACCAAAAATACTCGACAAAATCCAAAAAAATCGAAGTTGGTTTCAAATAAATTTATTAAAATTAGACACTTGTAACTAAATTTTTTTTCAAAATCCTAGAAATTGAAGTTATTTTTCATCTAAATTTACTCAAATATACATGCTACACCAAAAATACTCGACAAAATCCAAAAAAATCGAAGTTGGTTTCAAATTAATTTATTAAAATTTGACGCTTCCAACTAAAATTTTTTTCACAATCCTAGAAATTGAAGTTATTTTCATCTAAATTTACTCAAATATACATCCTACACCAAAAATACTCGACAAAATCCTAAAAAATCGAAGTTGGTTTCAAATAAATTTATTAAAATTTGACACTTCCAACTAAAATTTTTTTCACAATCCAATAAATTTTCGTTATTTTCATCTAAATTTACTCAAATATACATCCTACAACAAAAATACTCGACAAAATCAAAAAAAATCGAAGTTGGTTTCAAATAAATTTATTAAAATTTGACACTTCCAACTAAAATTTTTTTCACAATCCTAAAAATTGAAGTTATTTTCATCTAAATTTACTCAAATATAGATCCTACAAAAATACTCAACAAAATAAAAAAAAAACGAAGTTGATTTCAAATAAATTTATTAAAATTTGACACTTCCGACTAAAATTTTTTTCACAATCCCAAAAATTGAAGTTATTTTCATCTAAATTTACTCAAATATAGATCCTACAAAAAAATACTCAACAAAATCCAAAAAAATCGAAGTTGGTTTCAAATAAATTTATTAAAATTTGACACTTCCAACTAAAATTTTTTTCACAATCCTAAAAATTGAAGTTATTTTCATCTAAATTTACTCAAATATAGATCCTACAAAAAATACTCAACAAAATCCAAAAAAAACGAAGTTGATTTCAAATAAATTTATTAAAATTTGACACTTCCGACTAAAATTTTTTTCACAATCCTAGAAATTGAAGTTATTTTCATCTAAATTTACTCAAATATACATCCTACACCAAAAATACTCGACAAAATCCAAAAAAATCGAAGTTGGTTTCAAATAAATTTATTAAAATTAGACACTTGTAACTAAAATTTTTTTCAAAATCCTAGAAATTGAAGTTATTTTCATCTAAATTTACTCAAATATACATCCTACACCATAAATACTCGACAAAATCCAAAAAAATCGAAGTTGGTTTCAAATTAATTTATTAAAATTTGACGCTTCCAACTAAAATTTTTTTCACAATCCTAGAAATTGAAGTTATTTTCATCTAAATTTACTCAAATATACATCCTACACCAAAAATACTCGACAAAATCCAAAAAAATCGAAGTTGGTTTCAAATAAATTTATTAAAATTTGACACTTCCAACTAAAATTTTTTTCACAATCCTAGAAACTGAAGTTATTTTCATCTAAATTTACTCAAATATAGATCCTACAAAATAATACTCAACAAAATCCAAAAAAATCGAAGTTGGTTTCAAATAAATTTATTAAAATTTGACACTTCCGACTAAAATTTTTTTCACAATCCTAGAAATTGAAGTTATTTTCATCTAAATTTACTCAAATATACATCCTACACCAAAAATACTCGACAAAATCCAAAAAAATCGAAGTTGGTTTCAAATAAATTTATTAAAATTAGACACTTGTAACTAAATTTTTTTTCAAAATCCTAGAAATTGAAGTTATTTTTCATCTAAATTTACTCAAATATACATGCTACACCAAAAATACTCGACAAAATCCAAAAAAATCGAAGTTGGTTTCAAATTAATTTATTAAAATTTGACGCTTCCAACTAAAATTTTTTTCACAATCCTAGAAATTGAAGTTATTTTCATCTAAATTTACTCAAATATACATCCTACACCAAAAATACTCGACAAAATCCTAAAAAATCGAAGTTGGTTTCAAATAAATTTATTAAAATTTGACACTTCCAACTAAAATTTTTTTCACAATCCAATAAATTTTCGTTATTTTCATCTAAATTTACTCAAATATACATCCTACAACAAAAATACTCGACAAAATCAAAAAAAATCGAAGTTGGTTTCAAATAAATTTATTAAAATATGACACTTCCAACTAAAATTTTTTTCACAATCCTAGAAATTGAAGTTATTTTCATCTAAATTTACTCAAATATAGATCCTACAAAAAATACTCAACAAAATCCAAAAAAATCGAAGTTGGTTTCAAATAAATTTATTAAAATTTGACACTTCCAACTAAATTTTTTTTCACAATCCTAAAAATTGAAGTTATTTTCATCTAAATTTACTCAAATATACATCCTACACCAAAAATACTCGACAAAATCCAAAAAAATCGAAGTTGGTTTCAAATAAATTTATTAAAATTAGACACTTGTAACTAAAATTTTTTTCAAAATCCTAGAAATTGAAGTTATTTTCATCTAAATTTACTCAAATATACATCCTACACCAAAAATACTCGACAAAATCCAAAAAAATCGAAGTTGGTTTCAAATTAATTTATTAAATTTGACGCTTCCAACTAAAATTTTTTTCACAATCCTAGAAATTGAAGTTATTTTCATCTAAATTTACTCAAATATACATCCTACACCAAAAATACTCGACAAAATCCAAAAAAATCGAAGTTGGTTTCAAATAAATTTATTAAAATTTGACACTTCCGACTAAAATTTTTTTCACAATCCTAGAAATTGAAGTTATTTTCATCTAAATTTACTCAAATATACATCCTACACCAAAAATACTCGACAAAATCCAAAAAAATCGAAGTTGGTTTCAAATAAATTTATTAAAATTAGACACTTGTAACTAAATTTTTTTTCAAAATCCTAGAAATTGAAGTTATTTTTCATCTAAATTTACTCAAATATACATGCTACACCAAAAATACTCGACAAAATCCAAAAAAATCGAAGTTGGTTTCAAATTAATTTATTAAAATTTGACGCTTCCAACTAAAATTTTTTTCACAATCCTAGAAATTGAAGTTATTTTCATCTAAATTTACTCAAATATACATCCTACACCAAAAATACTCGACAAAATCCTAAAAAATCGAAGTTGGTTTCAAATAAATTTATTAAAATTTGACACTTCCAACTAAAATTTTTTTCACAATCCAATAAATTTTCGTTATTTTCATCTAAATTTACTCAAATATACATCCTACAACAAAAATACTCGACAAAATCAAAAAAAATCGAAGTTGGTTTCAAATAAATTTATTAAAATTTGACACTTCCAACTAAAATTTTTTTCCCAATCCTAGAAATTGAAGTTATTTTCATCTAAATTTACTCAAATATAGATCCTACAAAAAATACTCAACAAAATCCAAAAAAATCGAAGTTGGTTTCAA
Organism: Andrena praecox; assembly: GCA_963932275.1. Taxonomy (NCBI): domain Eukaryota; kingdom Metazoa; phylum Arthropoda; class Insecta; order Hymenoptera; family Andrenidae; genus Andrena; species Andrena praecox. The sequence continues at coordinate 2,328,629 of CAWVQO010000413.1, read as the reverse complement.
ATAAATTTATTAAAATTTGACACTTCCAACTAAATTTTTTTTCACAATCCTAAAAATTGAAGTTATTTTCATCTAAATTTACTCAAATATACATCCTACACCAAAAATACTCGACAAAATCCAAAAAAATCGAAGTTGGTTTCAAATAAATTTATTAAAATTAGACACTTGTAACTAAAATTTTTTTCAAAATCCTAGAAATTGAAGTTATTTTCATCTAAATTTACTCAAATATACATCCTACACCAAAAATACTCGACAAAATCCAAAAAAATCGAAGTTGGTTTCAAATTAATTTATTAAATTTGACGCTTCCAACTAAAATTTTTTTCACAATCCTAGAAATTGAAGTTATTTTCATCTAAATTTACTCAAATATACATCCTACACCAAAAATACTCGACAAAATCCAAAAAAATCGAAGTTGGTTTCAAATAAATTTATTAAAATTTGACACTTCCGACTAAAATTTTTTTCACAATCCTAGAAATTGAAGTTATTTTCATCTAAATTTACTCAAATATACATCCTACACCAAAAATACTAGACAAAATCCAAAAAAATCGAAGTTGGTTTCAAATAAATTTATTAAAATTTGACACTCCAACTAAAATTTTTTTCACAATCCTAAAAATTGAAGTTATTTTCTTCTAAATTTACTCAAATATAGATCCTACAAAAAATACTCAACAAAATAAAAAAAAAACGAAGTTGATTTCAAATAAATTTATTAAAATTTGACACTTCCGACTAAAATTTTTTTCACAATCCTAAAAATTGGAGTTATTTCCATCTAAATTTACTCAAATATACATCCTAAAACAAAAATACTCGACAAAATAAAAAAAAATCGAAGTTGGTTTCAAATAAATTTATTAAAATTTGACACTTCCAACTAAAATTTTTTTCACAATCCTAGAAATTGAAGTTATTTTCATCTAAATTTACTCAAATATAGATCCTACAAAATAATACTCAACAAAATCCAAAAAAATCGAAGTTGGTTTCAAATAAATTTATTAAAATTTGACACTTCCGACTAAAATTTTTTTCACAATCCTAGAAATTGAAGTTATTTTCATCTAAATTTACTCAAATATACATCCTACACCAAAAATACTCGACAAAATCCAAAAAAATCGAAGTTGGTTTCAAATAAATTTATTAAAATTAGACACTTGTAACTAAATTTTTTTTCACAATCCAATAAATTTTCGTTATTTTCATCTAAATTTACTCAAATATACATCCTACAACAAAAATACTCGACAAAATAAAAAAAAATCGAAGTTGGTTTCAAATAAATTTATTAAAATTTGACACTTCCAACTAAAATTTTTTTCACAATCCTAGAAATTGAAGTTATTTTCATCTAAATTTACTCAAATATAGATCCTACAAAAAAATACTCAACAAAATCCAAAAAAATCGAAGTTGGTTTCAAATAAATTTATTAAAATTTGACACTTCCAACTAAAATTTTTTTCACAATCCTAAAAATTGAAGTTATTTTCATCTAAATTTACTCAAATATACATCCTACACCAAAAATACTCGACAAAATAAAAAAAAATCGAAGTTGGTTTCAAATAAATTTATTAAAATTAGACACTTGTAACTAAAATTTTTTTCAAAATCCTAGAAATTGAAGTTATTTTCATCTAAATTTACTCAAATATACATCCTACACCAAAAATACTCGACAAAATCCAAAAAAATCGAAGTTGGTTTCAAATTAATTTATTAAAATTTGACGCTTCCAACTAAAATTTTTTTCACAATCCTAGAAATTGAAGTTATTTTCATCTAAATTTACTCAAATATACATCCCACACCAAAAATACTCGACAAAATCAAAAAAAATCGAAGTTGGTTTCAAATAAATTTATTAAAATTTGACACTTCCAACTAAAATTTTTTTCACAATCCTAGAAATTGAAGTTATTTTCATCTAAATTTACTCAAATATACATCCTACACCAAAAATACTCGACAAAATCCAAAAAAATCGAAGTTGGTTTCAAATAAATTTATTAAAATTTGACACTTCCAACTAAAATTTTTTTCACAATCCTAAAAATTGAAGTTATTTTCATCTAAATTTACTCAAATATAGATCCTACAAAAATACTCAACAAAATAAAAAAAAAACGAAGTTGATTTCAAATAAATTTATTAAAATTTGACACTTCCGACTAAAATTTTTTTCACAATCCCAAAAATTGAAGTTATTTTCATCTAAATTTACTCATATATAGATCCTACAAAAAAATACTCAACAAAATCCAAAAAAATCGAAGTTGGTTTCAAATAAATTTATTAAAATTTGACACTTCCAACTAAAATTTTTTTCACAATCCTAAAAATTGAAGTTATTTTCATCTAAATTTACTCAAATATAGATCCTACAAAAAATACTCAACAAAATCCAAAAAAAACGAAGTTGATTTCAAATAAATTTATTAAAATTTGACACTTCCGACTAAAATTTTTTTCACAATCCTAGAAATTGAGGTTATTTTCATCTAAATTTACTCAAATATACATCCTACACCAAAAATACTCGACAAAATCCAAAAAAATCGAAGTTGGTTTCAAATAAATTTATTAAAATTAGACACTTGTAACTAAAATTTTTTTCAAAATCCTAGAAATTGAAGTTATTTTCATCTAAATTTACTCAAATATACATCCTACACCAAAAATACTCGACAAAATCCAAAAAAATCGAAGTTGGTTTCAAATTAATTTATTAAAATTTGACGCTTCCAACTAAAATTTTTTTCACAATCCTAGAAATTGAAGTTATTTTCATCTAAATTTACTCAAATATACATCCTACACCAAAAATACTCGACAAAATCCAAAAAAATCGAAGTTGGTTTCAAATAAATTTATTAAAATTTGACACTTCCAACTAAAATTTTTTTCACAATCCTAGAAATTGAAGTTATTTTCATCTAAATTTACTCAAATATACATCCTACACCAAAAATACTCGACAAAATCCAAAAAAATCGAAGTTGGTTTCAGATAAATTTATTAAAATTTGACACTTCCAACTAAAATTTTTTTCACAATCCTAAAAATTGAAGTTATTTTCATCTAAATTTACTCAAATATAGATCCTACAAAAAATACTCAACAAAAAAAAAAAAAACGAAGTTGATTTCAAATAAATTTATTAAAATTTGACACTTCCGACTAAAATTTTTTTCACAATCCAAAAAATTGAAGTTATTTTCATCTAAATTTACTCAAATATAGATCCTACAAAAAAATACTCAACAAAATCCAAAAAAATCGAAGTTGGTTTCAAATAAATTTATTAAAATTTGACACTTCCAACTAAAATTTTTTTCACAGTCCTAGAAATTGAAGTTATTTTCATCTAAATTTACTCAAATATACATCCTACACCAAAAATACTCGACAAAATCCAAAAAAATTGAAGTTGGTTTCAAATAAATTTATTAAAATTTGACACTTCCAACTAAAATTTTTTTCACAATCCAATAAATTTTCGTTATTTTCATCTAAATTTACTCAAATATACATCCTACACCAAAAATACTCGACAAAATAAAAAAAAATCGAAGTTGGTTTCAAATAAATTTATTAAAATTTGACACTTCCAACTAAATTTTTTTTCACAATCCAATAAATTTTCGTTATTTTCATCTAAATTTACTCAAATATACATCCTACAACAAAAATACTCGACAAAATCAAAAAAAATCGAAGTTGGTTTCAAATAAATTTATTAAAATTTGACACTTCCAACTAAAATTTTTTTCACAATCCTAGAAATTGAAGTTATTTTCATCTAAATTTACTCAAATATAGATCCTACAAAAAATACTCAACAAAATCCAAAAAAATCGAAGTTGGTTTCAAATAAATTTATTAAAATTTGACACTTCCAACTAAGTTTTTTTTCACAATCCTAAAAATTGAAGTTATTTTCATCTAAATTTACTCAAATATAACTCCTACACCAAAAATACTCGACAAAATCCAAAAAAATCGAAGTTGGTTTCAAATAAATTTATTAAAATTAGACACTTGTAACTAAAATTTTTTTCAAAATCCTAGAAATTGAAGTTATTTTCATCTAAATTTACTCAAATATACATCCTACACCAAAAATACTCGACAAAATCCAAAAAAATCGAAGTTGGTTTCAAATTAATTTATTAAATTTGACGCTTCCAACTAAAATTTTTTTCACAATCCTAGAAATTGAAGTTATTTTCATCTAAATTTACTCAAATATACATCCTACACCAAAAATACTCGACAAAATCCAAAAAAATCGAAGTTGGTTTCAAATAAATTTATTAAAATTTGACACTTCCGACTAAAATTTTTTTCACAATCCTAGAAATTGAAGTTATTTTCATCTAAATTTACTCAAATATACATCCTACACCAAAAATACTAGACAAAATCCAAAAAAATCGAAGTTGGTTTCAAATAAATTTATTAAAATTTGACACTCCAACTAAAATTTTTTTCACAATCCTAAAAATTGAAGTTATTTTCATCTAAATTTACTCAAATATAGATCCTACAAAAAATACTCAACAAAATAAAAAAAAAACGAAGTTGATTTCAAATAAATTTATTAAAATTTGACACTTCCGACTAAAATTTTTTTCACAATCCTAAAAATTGGAGTTATTTTCATCTAAATTTACTCAAATATACATCCTAAAACAAAAATACTCGACAAAATAAAAAAAAATCGAAGTTGGTTTCAAATAAATTTATTAAAATTTGACACTTCCAACTAAAATTTTTTTCACAATCCTAGAAATTGAAGTTATTTTCATCTAAATTTACTCAAATATAGATCCTACAAAATAATACTCAACAAAATCCAAAAAAATCGAAGTTGGTTTCAAATAAATTTATTAAAATTTGACACTTCCAACTAAAATTTTTTTCACAATCCTAAAAATTGAAGTTATTTTCATCTAAATTTACTCAAATATACATCCTACACCAAAAATACTCGACAAAATCCAAAAAAATCGAAGTTGATTTCAAATAAATTTATTAAAATTTGACACTTCCGACTAAAATTTTGTTCACAATCCTAGAAATTGAAGTTATTTTCATCTAAATTTACTCAAATATACATCCTACACCAAAAATACTCGACAAAATCCAAAAAAATCGAAGTTGGTTTCAAATAAATTTATTAAAATTTGACACTTGTAACAAAATTTTTTTTCAAAATCCTAGAAATTGAAGTTATTTTTCATCTAAATTTACTCAAATATACATGCTACACCAAAAATACTCGACAAAATCCAAAAAAATCGAAGTTGGTTTCAAATTAATTTATTAAAATTTGACGCTTCCAACTAAAATTTTTTTCACAATCCAATAAATTATCGTTATTTTCATCTAAATTTACTCAAATATAGATCCTACAAAAAAATACTCAACAAAATCCAAAAAAATCGAAGTTGGTTTCAAATAAATTTATTAAAATTTGACACTTCCAACTAAAATTTTTTTCACAATCCTAAAAATTGAAGTTATTTTCATCTAAATTTACTCAAATATACATCCTACACCAAATATACTCGACAAAATAAAAAAAAATCGAAGTTGGTTTCAAATAAATTTATTAAAATTAGACACTTGTAACTAAAATTTTTTTCAAAATCCTAGAAATTGAAGTTATTTTCATCTAAATTTACTCAAATATACATTCTACACCAAAAATACTCGACAAAATCCAAAAAAATCGAAGTTGGTTTCAAATAAATTTATTAAAATTTGACACTTCCAACTAAAATTTTTTTCACAATCCTAAAAATTGAAGTTATTTTCATCTAAATTTACTCAAATATACATCCTACACCAAAAATACTCGACAAAATCCAAAAAAATCGAAGTTGGTTTCAATTAAATTTATTAAAATTTGACACTTCCAACTAAAATTTTTTTCACAATCCTAAAAATTGAAGTTATTTTCATCTAAATTTACTCAAATATACATCCTACACCAAAAATACTCGACAAAATAAAAAAAAAACGAGGTTGGTTTCAAATTAATTTATTAAAATTTGACACTTCCAACTAAAATTTTTTTCACAATCCTAGAAATTGAAGTTATTTTCATCTAAATTTACTCAAATATACATCCTACACCAAAAATACTCGACAAAACCCAAAAAAATCGAAGTTGGTTTCAAATTAATTTATTAAAATTTGACGCTTCCAACTAAAATTTTTTTCACAATCCAATAAATTATCGTTATTTTCATCTAAATTTACTCAAATATACATCCTACACCAAAAATACTCGACAAAATCCAAAAAAATCGAAGTTGGTTTCAAATAAATTTATTAAAATTTGACACTTCCAACTAAAATTTTTTTCACAATCCTAAAAATTGAAGTTATTTTCATCTAATTTTACTCAAATATAGATCCTACAAAAAATACTCAACAAAATCCAAAAAAAACGAAGTTGGTTTCAAATAAATTTATTAAAATTAGACACTTGTAACTAAAATTTTTTTCAAAATCCTAGAAATTGAAGTTATTTTCATCTAAATTTACTCAAATATACATCCTACACCAAAAATACTCGACAAAATCCAAAAAAATCGAAGTTGGTTTCAAATTAATTTATTAAAATTTGACGCTTCCAACTAAAATTTTTTTCACAATCCTAGAAATTGAAGTTATTTTCATCTAAATTTACTCAAATATAGATCCTACAAAAAATACTCAACAAAATAAAAAAAAAAACGAAGTTGATTTCAAATAAATTTATTAAAATTTGACACTTCCGACTAAAATTTTTTTCATAATCCTAGAAATTGAAGTTATTTTCATCTAAATTTACTCAAATATACATCCTACACCAAAAATACTCGACAAAATCCAAAAAAATCGAAGTTGGTTTCAATTAAATTTATTAAAATTTGACACTTCCAACTAAAATTTTTTTCACAATCCTAAAAATTGAAGTTATTTTCATCTAAATTTACTCAAATATAGATCCTACAAAAAATACTCAACAAAATCCAAAAAAACGAAGTTGATTTCAAATAAATTTATTAAAATTTGACATTTCCGACTAAAATTTTTTTCACAATCCTAGAAATTGAAGTTATTTTCATCTAAATTTACTCAAATATACATCCTACACCAAAAATACTCGACAAAATCCAAAAAAATCGAAGTTGGTTTCAAATTAATTTATTAAAATTTGACGCTTCCAACTAAAATTTTTTTCACAATCCTAGAAATTGAAGTTATTTTCATCTAAATTTACTCAAATATACATCCTACACCAAAAATACTCGACAAAATCCAAAAAAATCGAAGTTGGTTTCAAATAAATTTATTAAAATTTGACACTTCCAACTAAAATTTTTTTCACAATCCAATAAATTTTCGTTATTTTCATCTAAATTTACTCAAATATACATCCTACAACAAAAATACTCGACAAAATAAAAAAAAATCGAAGTTGGTCTCAAATAAATTTATTAAAATTTGACACTTCCAACTAAAATTTTTTTCACAATCCTAGAAATTGAAGTTATTTTCATCTAAATTTACTCAAATATACATCCTACACCAAAAATACTCGACAAAATCCAAAAAAATCGAAGTTGGTTTCAAATAAATTTATTAAAATTAGACACTTGTAACTAAAATTTTTTTCAAAATCCTAGAAATTGAAGTTATTTTCATCTAAATTTACTCAAATATACATCCTACACCAAAAATACTCGACAAAATCCAAAAAAATCGAAGTTGGTTTCAAATTAATTTATTAAAATTTGACACTTCCAACTAAAATTTTTTTCACAATCCTAGAAATTGAAGTTATTTTCATCTAAATTTACTCAAATATAGATCCTACAAAAAATACTCAACAAAATCCAAAAAAATCGAAGTTGGTTTCAAATAAATTTATTAAAATTAGACACTTGTACCTAAAATTTTTTTCAAAATCCTAGAAATTGAAGTTATTTTCATCTAAATTTACTCAAATATACATCCTACACCAAAAATACTCGACAAAATCCAAAAAAATCGAAGTTGGTTTCAAATTAATTTATTAAAATTTGACGCTTCCAACTAAATTTTTTTTCACAATCCTAGAAATTGAAGTTATTTTCATCTAAATTTACTCAAATATACATCCTACACCAAAAATACTCGACAAAATCCAAAAAAATCGAAGTTGGTTTCAATTAAATTTATTAAAATTTGACACTTCCAACTAAAATTTTTTTCACAATCCTAAAAATTGAAGTTATTTTCATCTAAATTTACTCAAATATAGATCCTACAAAAAATACTCAACAAAATCCAAAAAAACGAAGTTGATTTCAAATAAATTTATTAAAATTTGACACTTCCGACTAAATTTTTTTTCACAATCCTAGAAATTGAAGTTATTTTCATCTAAATTTACTCAAATATACATCCTACACCAAAAATACTCGACAAAATCCAAAAAAATCGAAGTTGGTTTCAAATAAATTTATTAAAATTAGACACTTGTACCTAAAATTTTTTTCAAAATCCTAGAAATTGAAGTTATTTTCATCTAAATTTACTCAAATATACATCCTACACCAAAAATACTAAACAAAATCCAAAAAAATCGAAGTTGGTTTCAAATTAATTTATTAAAATTTGACGCTTCCAACTAAAATTTTTTTCACAATCCTAGAAATTGAAGTTATTTTCATCTAAATTTACTCAAATATACATCCTACACCAAAAATAATCGACAAAATCCAAAAAAATCGAAGTTGGTTTCAAATAAATTTATTAAAATTTGACACTTCCAACTAAAATTTTTTTCACAATCCTAGAAATTGAAGTTATTTTCATCTAAATTTACTCAAATATACATCCTACACCAAAAATACTCGACAAAATCCAAAAAAATCGAAGTTGGTTTCAAATAAATTTATTAAAATTAGACACTTGTAACTAAATTTTTTTTCAAAATCCTAGAAATTGAAGTTATTTTTCACCTAAATTTACTCAAATATACATGCTACACCAAAAATACTCGACAAAATCCAAAAAAATCGAAGTTGGTTTCAAATTAATTTATTAAAATTTGACGCTTCCAACTAAAATTTTTTTCACAAACCTAGAAATTGAAGTTATTTTCATCTAAATTTACTCAAATATACATCCTACACCAAAAATACTCGACAAAATCCTAAAAAATCGAAGTTGGTTTCAAATAAATTTATTAAAATTTGACGCTTCCAACTAAAATTTTTTTCACAATCCTAGAAATTGAAGTTATTTTCATCTAAATTTACTCAAATATACATCCTACAAAAAAATACTCAACAAAATCCAAAAAAATCGAAGTTGGTTTCAAATAAATTTATTAAAATTTGACACTTCCAACTAAAATTTTTTTCACAATCCAATAAATTTTCGTTATTTTCATCTAAATTTACTCAAATATACATCCTACAACAAAAATACTCGACAAAATAAAAAAAAATCGAAGTTGGTTTCAAATAAATTTATTAAAATTTGACACTTCCAACTAAAATTTTTTTCACAATCCTAGAAATTGAAGTTATTTTCATCTAAATTTACTCAAATATAGATCCTACAAAAAAATACTCAACAAAATCCAAAAAAATCGAAGTTGGTTTCAAATAAATTTATTAAAATTTGACACTTCCAACTAAAATTTTTTTCACAATCCTAAAAATTGAAGTTATTTTCATCTAAATTTACTCAAATATACATCCTACACCAAAAATACTCGACAAAATCCAAAAAAATCGAAGTTGGTTTCAAATAAATTTATTAAAATTAGACACTTGTAACTAATATTTTTTTCAAAATCCTAGAAATTGAAGTTATTTTCATCTAAATTTACTCAAATATACATCCTACACCAAAAATACTCGACAAAATCCAAAAAAATCGAAGTTGGTTTCAAATTAATTTATTAAAATTTTACGCTTCCAACTAAAATTTTTTTCACAATCCTAGAAATTGAAGTTATTTTCATCTAAATTTACTCAAATATACATCCTACACCAAAAATACTCGACAAAATCCAAAAAAATCGAAGTTGGTTTCAAATAAATTTATTAAAATTTGACACTTCCAACTAAAATTTTTTTCACAATCCTAGAAATTGAAGTTATTTTCATCTAAATTTACTCAAATATACATCCTACACCAAAAATACTCGACAAAATCCAAAAAAATCGAAGTTGGTTTCAAATAAATTTATTAAAATTTGACACTTCCAACTAAAAATTTTTTCACAATCCTAAAAATTGAAGTTATTTTCATCTAAATTTACTCAAATATAGATCCTACATAAAATACTCAACAAAATAAAAAAAAAACGAAGTTGATTTCAAATAAATTTATTAAAATTTGACACTTCCGACTAAAATTTTTTTCACAATCCAAAAAATTGAAGTTATTTTCATCTAAATTTACTCAAATATAGATCCTACAAAAAAATACTCAACAAAATCCAAAAAAATCGAAGTTGGTTTCAAATAAATTTATTAAAATTTGACACTTCCAACTAAAATTTTTTTCACAATCCTAAAAATTGAAGTTATTTTCATCTAAATTTACTCAAATATAGATCCTACAAAAAATACTCAACAAAATAAAAAAAAAACGAAGTTGATTTCAAATAAATTTATTAAAATTTGACACTTCCGACTAAAATTTTTTTCACAATCCAAAAAATTGAAGTTATTTTCATCTAAATTTACTCAAATATAGATCCTACAAAAAAATACTCAACAAAATCCAAAAAAATCGAAGTTGGTTTCAAATAAATTTATTAAAATTTGACACTTCCAACTAAAATTTTTTTCACAATCCTAGAAATTGAAGTTATTTTCATCTAAATTTACTCAAATATACATCCTACACCAAAAATACTCGACAAAATCCAAAAAAATTGAAGTTGGTTTCAAATAAATTTATTAAAATTTGACACTTCCAACTAAAATTTTTTTCACAATCCAATAAATTTTCGTTATTTTCATCTAAATTTACTCAAATATACATCCTACACCAAAAATACTCGACAAAATCCAAAAAAATCGAAGTTGGTTTCAAATAAATTTATTAAAATTTGACACTTCCAACTAAATTTTTTTTCACAATCCAATAAATTTTCGTTATTTTCATCTAAATTTACTCAAATATACATCCTACAACAAAAATACTCGACAAAATAAAAAAAAATCGAAGTTGGTTTCAAATAAATTTATTAAAATTTGACACTTCCAACTAAAATTTTTTTCACAATCCTAGAAATTGAAGTTATTTTCATCTAAATTTACTCAAATATAGATCCTACAAAAAATACTCAACAAAATCCAAAAAAATCGAAGTTGGTTTCAAATAAATTTATTAAAATTTGACACTTCCAACTAAATTTTTTTTCACAATCCTAAAAATTGAAGTTATTTTCATCTAAATTTACTCAAATATACATCCTACACCAAAAATACTCGACAAAATCCAAAAAAATCGAAGTTGGTTTCAAATAAATTTATTAAAATTAGACACTTGTAACTAATATTTTTTTCAAAATCCTAGAAATTGAAGTTATTTTCATCTAAATTTACTCAAATATACATCCTACACCAAAAATACTCGACAAAATCCAAAAAAATCGAAGTTGGTTTCAAATTAATTTATTAAAATTTTACGCTTCCAACTAAAATTTTTTTCACAATCCTAGAAATTGAAGTTATTTTCATCTAAATTTACTCAAATATACATCCTACACCAAAAATACTCGACAAAATCCAAAAAAATCGAAGTTGGTTTCAAATAAATTTATTAAAATTTGACACTTCCAACTAAAATTTTTTTCACAATCCTAGAAATTGAAGTTATTTTCATCTAAATTTACTCAAATATACATCCTACACCAAAAATACTCGACAAAATCCAAAAAAATCGAAGTTGGTTTCAAATAAATTTATTAAAATTTGACACTTCCAACTAAAAATTTTTTCACAATCCTAAAAATTGAAGTTATTTTCATCTAAATTTACTCAAATATAGATCCTACATAAAATACTCAACAAAATAAAAAAAAAACGAAGTTGATTTCAAATAAATTTATTAAAATTTGACACTTCCGACTAAAATTTTTTTCACAATCCAAAAAATTGAAGTTATTTTCATCTAAATTTACTCAAATATAGATCCTACAAAAAAATACTCAACAAAATCCAAAAAAATCGAAGTTGGTTTCAAATAAATTTATTAAAATTTGACACTTCCAACTAAAATTTTTTTCACAATCCTAAAAATTGAAGTTATTTTCATCTAAATTTACTCAAATATAGATCCTACAAAAAATACTCAACAAAATAAAAAAAAAACGAAGTTGATTTCAAATAAATTTATTAAAATTTGACACTTCCGACTAAAATTTTTTTCACAATCCAAAAAATTGAAGTTATTTTCATCTAAATTTACTCAAATATAGATCCTACAAAAAAATACTCAACAAAATCCAAAAAAATCGAAGTTGGTTTCAAATAAATTTATTAAAATTTGACACTTCCAACTAAAATTTTTTTCACAATCCTAGAAATTGAAGTTATTTTCATCTAAATTTACTCAAATATACATCCTACACCAAAAATACTCGACAAAATCCAAAAAAATTGAAGTTGGTTTCAAATAAATTTATTAAAATTTGACACTTCCAACTAAAATTTTTTTCACAATCCAATAAATTTTCGTTATTTTCATCTAAATTTACTCAAATATACATCCTACACCAAAAATACTCGACAAAATCCAAAAAAATCGAAGTTGGTTTCAAATAAATTTATTAAAATTTGACACTTCCAACTAAATTTTTTTTCACAATCCAATAAATTTTCGTTATTTTCATCTAAATTTACTCAAATATACATCCTACAACAAAAATACTCGACAAAATAAAAAAAAATCGAAGTTGGTTTCAAATAAATTTATTAAAATTTGACACTTCCAACTAAAATTTTTTTCACAATCCTAGAAATTGAAGTTATTTTCATCTAAATTTACTCAAATATAGATCCTACAAAAAATACTCAACAAAATCCAAAAAAATCGAAGTTGGTTTCAAATAAATTTATTAAAATTTGACACTTCCAACTAAATTTTTTTTCACAATCCTAAAAATTGAAGTTATTTTCATCTAAATTTACTCAAATATACATCCTACACCAAAAATACTCGACAAAATCCAAAAAAATCGAAGTTGGTTTCAAATAAATTTATTAAAATTAGACACTTGTAACTAAAATTTTTTTCAAAATCCTAGAAATTGAAGTTATTTTCATCTAAATTTACTCAAATATACATCCTACACCAAAAATACTCGACAAAATCAAAAAAAATCGAAGTTGGTTTCAAATTAATTTATTAAATTTGACGCTTCCAACTAAAATTTTTTTCACAATCCTAGAAATTGAAGTTATTTTCATCTAAATTTACTCAAATATAGATCCTACAAAAAATACTCAACAAAATCCAAAAAAATCGAAGTTGGTTTCAAATAAATTTATTAAAATTAGACACTTGTACCTAAAATTTTTTTCAAAATCCTAGAAATTGAAGTTATTTTCATCTAAATTTACTCAAATATACATCCTACACCAAAAATACTCGACAAAATCCAAAAAAATCGAAGTTGGTTTCAAATTAATTTATTAAAATTTGACGCTTCCAACTAAATTTTTTTTCACAATCCTAGAAATTGAAGTTATTTTCATCTAAATTTACTCAAATATACATCCTACACCAAAAATACTCGACAAAATCCAAAAAAATCGAAGTTGGTTTCAATTAAATTTATTAAAATTTGACACTTCCAACTAAAATTTTTTTCACAATCCTAAAAATTGAAGTTATTTTCATCTAAATTTACTCAAATATAGATCCTACAAAAAATACTCAACAAAATCCAAAAAAACGAAGTTGATTTCAAATAAATTTATTAAAATTTGACACTTCCGACTAAATTTTTTTTCACAATCCTAGAAATTGAAGTTATTTTCATCTAAATTTACTCAAATATACATCCTACACCAAAAATACTCGACAAAATCCAAAAAAATCGAAGTTGGTTTCAAATAAATTTATTAAAATTAGACACTTGTACCTAAAATTTTTTTCAAAATCCTAGAAATTGAAGTTATTTTCATCTAAATTTACTCAAATATACATCCTACACCAAAAATACTAAACAAAATCCAAAAAAATCGAAGTTGGTTTCAAATTAATTTATTAAAATTTGACGCTTCCAACTAAAATTTTTTTCACAATCCTAGAAATTGAAGTTATTTTCATCTAAATTTACTCAAATATACATCCTACACCAAAAATAATCGACAAAATCCAAAAAAATCGAAGTTGGTTTCAAATAAATTTATTAAAATTTGACACTTCCAACTAAAATTTTTTTCACAATCCTAGAAATTGAAGTTATTTTCATCTAAATTTACTCAAATATACATCCTACACCAAAAATACTCGACAAAATCCAAAAAAATCGAAGTTGGTTTCAAATAAATTTATTAAAATTAGACACTTGTAACTAAATTTTTTTTCAAAATCCTAGAAATTGAAGTTATTTTTCACCTAAATTTACTCAAATATACATGCTACACCAAAAATACTCGACAAAATCCAAAAAAATCGAAGTTGGTTTCAAATTAATTTATTAAAATTTGACGCTTCCAACTAAAATTTTTTTCACAAACCTAGAAATTGAAGTTATTTTCATCTAAATTTACTCAAATATACATCCTACACCAAAAATACTCGACAAAATCCTAAAAAATCGAAGTTGGTTTCAAATAAATTTATTAAAATTTGACGCTTCCAACTAAAATTTTTTTCACAATCCTAGAAATTGAAGTTATTTTCATCTAAATTTACTCAAATATACATCCTACAAAAAAATACTCAACAAAATCCAAAAAAATCGAAGTTGGTTTCAAATAAATTTATTAAAATTTTACACTTCCAACTAAAATTTTTTTCACAATCCAATAAATTTTCGTTATTTTCATCTAAATTTACTCAAATATACATCCTACAACAAAAATACTCGACAAAATAAAAAAAAATCGAAGTTGGTTTCAAATAAATTTATTAAAATTTGACACTTCCAACTAAAATTTTTTTCACAATCCTAGAAATTGAAGTTATTTTCATCTAAATTTACTCAAATATAGATCCTACAAAAAAATACTCAACAAAATCCAAAAAAATCGAAGTTGGTTTCAAATAAATTTATTAAAATTTGACACTTCCAACTAAAATTTTTTTCACAATCCTAAAAATTGAAGTTATTTTCATCTAAATTTACTCAAATATACATCCTACACCAAAAATACTCGACAAAATCCAAAAAAATCGAAGTTGGTTTCAAATAAATTTATTAAAATTAGACACTTGTAACTAATATTTTTTTCAAAATCCTAGAAATTGAAGTTATTTTCATCTAAATTTACTCAAATATACATCCTACACCAAAAATACTCGACAAAATCCAAAAAAATCGAAGTTGGTTTCAAATTAATTTATTAAAATTTTACGCTTCCAACTAAAATTTTTTTCACAATCCTAGAAATTGAAGTTATTTTCATCTAAATTTACTCAAATATACATCCTACACCAAAAATACTCGAC
The DNA here is from genome assembly GCA_963932275.1 of Andrena praecox. Lineage (NCBI taxonomy): Eukaryota > Metazoa > Arthropoda > Insecta > Hymenoptera > Andrenidae > Andrena > Andrena praecox. The sequence continues at coordinate 2,312,912 of CAWVQO010000413.1, read as the reverse complement.
AAAATCCAAAAAAATCGAAGTTGGTTTCAAATAAATTTATTAAAATTTGACACTTCCAACTAAAATTTTTTTCACAATCCTAGAAATTGAAGTTATTTTCATCTAAATTTACTCAAATATACATCCTACACCAAAAATACTCGACAAAATCCAAAAAAATCGAAGTTGGTTTCAAATAAATTTATTAAAATTTGACACTTCCAACTAAAAATTTTTTCACAATCCTAAAAATTGAAGTTATTTTCATCTAAATTTACTCAAATATAGATCCTACATAAAATACTCAACAAAATAAAAAAAAAACGAAGTTGATTTCAAATAAATTTATTAAAATTTGACACTTCCGACTAAAATTTTTTTCACAATCCAAAAAATTGAAGTTATTTTCATCTAAATTTACTCAAATATAGATCCTACAAAAAAATACTCAACAAAATCCAAAAAAATCGAAGTTGGTTTCAAATAAATTTATTAAAATTTGACACTTCCAACTAAAATTTTTTTCACAATCCTAAAAATTGAAGTTATTTTCATCTAAATTTACTCAAATATAGATCCTACAAAAAATACTCAACAAAATAAAAAAAAAACGAAGTTGATTTCAAATAAATTTATTAAAATTTGACACTTCCGACTAAAATTTTTTTCACAATCCAAAAAATTGAAGTTATTTTCATCTAAATTTACTCAAATATAGATCCTACAAAAAAATACTCAACAAAATCCAAAAAAATCGAAGTTGGTTTCAAATAAATTTATTAAAATTTGACACTTCCAACTAAAATTTTTTTCACAATCCTAGAAATTGAAGTTATTTTCATCTAAATTTACTCAAATATACATCCTACACCAAAAATACTCGACAAAATCCAAAAAAATTGAAGTTGGTTTCAAATAAATTTATTAAAATTTGACACTTCCAACTAAAATTTTTTTCACAATCCAATAAATTTTCGTTATTTTCATCTAAATTTACTCAAATATACATCCTACACCAAAAATACTCGACAAAATCCAAAAAAATCGAAGTTGGTTTCAAATAAATTTATTAAAATTTGACACTTCCAACTAAATTTTTTTTCACAATCCAATAAATTTTCGTTATTTTCATCTAAATTTACTCAAATATACATCCTACAACAAAAATACTCGTCAAAATAAAAAAAAATCGAAGTTGGTTTCAAATAAATTTATTAAAATTTGACACTTCCAACTAAAATTTTTTTCACAATCCTAGAAATTGAAGTTATTTTCATCTAAATTTACTCAAATATAGATCCTACAAAAAATACTCAACAAAATCCAAAAAAATCGAAGTTGGTTTCAAATAAATTTATTAAAATTTGACACTTCCAACTAAATTTTTTTTCACAATCCTAAAAATTGAAGTTATTTTCATCTAAATTTACTCAAATATACATCCTACACCAAAAATACTCGACAAAATCCAAAAAAATCGAAGTTGGTTTCAAATAAATTTATTAAAATTAGACACTTGTAACTAAAATTTTTTTCAAAATCCTAGAAATTGAAGTTATTTTCATCTAAATTTACTCAAATATACATCCTACACCAAAAATACTCGACAAAATCAAAAAAAATCGAAGTTGGTTTCAAATTAATTTATTAAATTTGACGCTTCCAACTAAAATTTTTTTCACAATCCTAGAAATTGAAGTTATTTTCATCTAAATTTACTCAAATATACATCCTACACCAAAAATACTCGACAAAATCCAAAAAAATCGAAGTTGGTTTCAAATAAATTTATTAAAATTTGACACTTCCGACTAAAATTTTTTTCACAATCCTAGAAATTGAAGTTATTTTCATCTAAATTTACTCAAATATACATCCTACACCAAAAATACTAGACAAAATCCAAAAAAATCGAAGTTGGTTTCAAATAAATTTATTAAAATTTGACACTCCAACTAAAATTTTTTTCACAATCCTAAAAATTGAAGTTATTTTCTTCTAAATTTACTCAAATATAGATCCTACAAAAAATACTCAACAAAATAAAAAAAAAACGAAGTTGATTTCAAATAAATTTATTAAAATTTGACACTTCCGACTAAAATTTTTTTCACAATCCTAAAAATTGGAGTTATTTCCATCTAAATTTACTCAAATATACATCCTAAAACAAAAATACTCGACAAAATAAAAAAAAATCGAAGTTGGTTTCAAATAAATTTATTAAAATTTGACACTTCCAACTAAAATTTTTTTCACAATCCTAGAAATTGAAGTTATTTTCATCTAAATTTACTCAAATATAGATCCTACAAAAAATACTCAACAAAATCCAAAAAAATCGAAGTTGGTTTCAAATAAATTTATTAAAATTTGACACTTCCAACTAAATTTTTTTTCACAATCCTAAAAATTGAAGTTATTTTCATCTAAATTTACTCAAATATACATCCTACACCAAAAATACTCGACAAAATCCAAAAAAATCGAAGTTGGTTTCAAATAAATTTATTAAAATTAGACACTTGTAACTAAAATTTTTTTCAAAATCCTAGAAATTGAAGTTATTTTCATCTAAATTTACTCAAATATACATCCTACACCAAAAATACTCGACAAAATCCAAAAAAATCGAAGTTGGTTTCAAATTAATTTATTAAAATTTGACGCTTCCAACTAAAATTTTTTTCACAATCCTAGAAATTGAAGTTATTTTCATCTAAATTTACTCAAATATACATCCTACACCAAAAATACTCGACAAAATCCTAAAAAATCGAAGTTGGTTTCAAATAAATTTATTAAAATTTGACACTTCCGACTAAAATTTTTTTCACAATCCTAGAAATTGAAGTTATTTTCATCTAAATTTACTCAAATATACATCCTACACCAAAAATACTAGACAAAATCCAAAAAAATCGAAGTTGGTTTCAAATAAATTTATTAAAATTTGACACTCCAACTAAAATTTTTTTCACAATCCTAAAAATTGAAGTTATTTTCTTCTAAATTTACTCAAATATAGATCCTACAAAAAATACTCAACAAAATAAAAAAAAAACGAAGTTGATTTCAAATAAATTTATTAAAATTTGACACTTCCAACTAAAATTTTTTTCACAATCCTAGAAATTGAAGTTATTTTCATCTAAATTTACTCAAATATAGATCCTACAAAATAATACTCAACAAAATCCAAAAAAATCGAAGTTGGTTTCAAATAAATTTATTAAAATTAGACACTTGTAACTAAAATTTTTTTCAAAATCCTAGAAATTGAAGTTATTTTCATCTAAATTTACTCAAATATACATCCTACACCAAAAATACTCGACAAAATCCAAAAAAATCGAAGTTGGTTTCAAATAAATTTATTAAAATTAGACACTTGTAACTAAAATTTTTTTCAAAATCCTAGAAATTGAAGTTATTTTCATCTAAATTTACTCAAATATACATCCTACACCAAACATACTCGACAAAATCCAAAAAAATCGAAGTTGGTTTCAAATTAATTTATTAAAATTTGACGCTTCCAACTAAAATTTTTTTCACAATCCTAGAAATTGAAGTTATTTTCATCTAAATTTACTCAAATATACATCCTACACCAAAAATACTCGACAAAATCCAAAAAAATCGAAGTTGGTTTCAAATAAATTTATTAAAATTTGACACTTCCAACTAAAATTTTTTTCACAATCCTAAAAATTGAAGTTATTTTCATCTAAATTTACTCAAATATAGATCCTACAAAAAATACTCAACAAAATAAAAAAAAAACGAAGTTGGTTTCAAATAAATTTATTAAAATTTGACACTTCCAACTAAAATTTTTTTCACAATCCTAGAAATTGAAGTTATTTTCATCTAAATTTACTCAAATATACATCCTACAACAAAAATACTCGACAAAATCCAAAAAAATTGAAGTTGGTTTCAAATAAATTTATTAAAATTTGACACTTCCAACTAAAATTTTTTTCACAATCCAATAAATTTTCGTTATTTTCATCTAAATTTACTCAAATATACATCCTACACCAAAAATACTCGACAAAATAAAAAAAAATCGAAGTTGGTTTCAAATAAATTTATTAAAATTTGACACTTCCAACTAAATTTTTTTTCACAATCCAATAAATTTTCGTTATTTTCATCTAAATTTACTCAAATATACATCCTACAACAAAAATACTCGACAAAATCAAAAAAAATCGAAGTTGGTTTCAAATAAATTTATTAAAATTTGACACTTCCAACTAAAATTTTTTTCACAATCCTAGAAATTGAAGTTATTTTCATCTAAATTTACTCAAATATAGATCCTACAAAAAATACTCAACAAAATCCAAAAAAATCGAAGTTGGTTTCAAATAAATTTATTAAAATTTGACACTTCCAACTAAGTTTTTTTTCACAATCCTAAAAATTGAAGTTATTTTCATCTAAATTTACTCAAATATAACTCCTACACCAAAAATACTCGACAAAATCCAAAAAAATCGAAGTTGGTTTCAAATAAATTTATTAAAATTAGACACTTGTAACTAAAATTTTTTTCAAAATCCTAGAAATTGAAGTTATTTTCATCTAAATTTACTCAAATATACATCCTACACCAAAAATACTCGACAAAATCCAAAAAAATCGAAGTTGGTTTCAAATTAATTTATTAAATTTGACGCTTCCAACTAAAATTTTTTTCACAATCCTAGAAATTGAAGTTATTTTCATCTAAATTTACTCAAATATACATCCTACACCAAAAATACTCGACAAAATCCAAAAAAATCGAAGTTGGTTTCAAATAAATTTATTAAAATTTGACACTTCCGACTAAAATTTTTTTCACAATCCTAGAAATTGAAGTTATTTTCATCTAAATTTACTCAAATATACATCCTACACCAAAAATACTAGACAAAATCCAAAAAAATCGAAGTTGGTTTCAAATAAATTTATTAAAATTTGACACTCCAACTAAAATTTTTTTCACAATCCTAAAAATTGAAGTTATTTTCATCTAAGTTTACTCAAATATAGATCCTACAAAAAATACTCAACAAAATAAAAAAAAAACGAAGTTGATTTCAAATAAATTTATTAAAATTTGACACTTCCGACTAAAATTTTTTTCACAATCCTAAAAATTGGAGTTATTTTCATCTAAATTTACTCAAATATACATCCTAAAACAAAAATACTCGACAAAATAAAAAAAAATCGAAGTTGGTTTCAAATAAATTTATTAAAATTTGACACTTCCAACTAAAATTTTTTTCACAATCCTAGAAATTGAAGTTATTTTCATCTAAATTTACTCAAATATAGATCCTACAAAATAATACTCAACAAAATCCAAAAAAATCGAAGTTGGTTTCAAATAAATTTATTAAAATTTGACACTTCCAACTAAAATTTTTTTCACAATCCTAAAAATTGAAGTTATTTTCATCTAAATTTACTCAAATATACATCCTACACCAAAAATACTCGACAAAATCCAAAAAAATCGAAGTTGATTTCAAATAAATTTATTAAAATTTGACACTTCCGACTAAAATTTTTTTCACAATCCTAGAAATTGAAGTTATTTTCATCTAAATTTACTCAAATATACATCCTACACCAAAAATACTCGACAAAATCCAAAAAAATCGAAGTTGGTTTCAAATAAATTTATTAAAATTTGACACTTGTAACAAAATTATTTTTCAAAATCCTAGAAATTGAAGTTATTTTTCATCTAAATTTACTCAAATATACATGCTACACCAAAAATACTCGACAAAATCCAAAAAAATCGAAGTTGGTTTCAAATTAATTTATTAAAATTTGACGCTTCCAACTAAAATTTTTTTCACAATCCAATAAATTATCCTTATTTTCATCTAAATTTACTCAAATATAGATCCTACAAAAAAATACTCAACAAAATCCAAAAAAATCGAAGTTGGTTTCAAATAAATTTATTAAAATTTGACACTTCCAACTAAAATTTTTTTCACAATCCTAAAAATTGAAGTTATTTTCATCTAAATTTACTCAAATATACATCCTACACCAAATATACTCGACAAAATCAAAAAAAATCGAAGTTGGTTTCAAATAAATTTATTAAAATTAGACACTTGTAACTAAAATTTTTTTCAAAATCCTAGAAATTGAAGTTATTTTTCATCTAAATTTACTCAAATATACATGCTACACCAAAAATACTCGACAAAATCCAAAAAAATCGAAGTTGGTTTCAAATTAATTTATTAAAATTTGACGCTTCCAACTAAAATTTTTTTCACAATCCTAGAAATTGAAGTTATTTTCATCTAAATTTACTCAAATATACATCCTACACCAAAAATACTCGACAAAATCCTAAAAAATCGAAGTTGGTTTCAAATAAATTTATTAAAATTTGACACTTCCAACTAAAATTTTTTTCACAATCCAATAAATTTTCGTTATTTTCATCTAAATTTACTCAAATATACATCCTACAACAAAAATACTCGACAAAATCAAAAAAAAATCGAAGTTGGTTTCAAATAAATTTATTAAAATTTGACACTTCCAACTAAAATTTTTTTCACAATCCTAGAAATTGAAGTTATTTTCATCTAAATTTACTCAAATATAGATCCTACAAAAAATACTCAACAAAATCCAAAAAAATCGAAGTTGGTTTCAAATAAATTTATTAAAATTTGACACTTCCAACTAAATTTTTTTTCACAATCCTAAAAATTGAAGTTATTTTCATCTAAATTTACTCAAATATACATCCTACACCAAAAATACTCGACAAAATCCAAAAAAATCGAAGTTGGTTTCAAATAAATTTATTAAAATTAGACACTTGTAACTAAAATTTTTTTCAAAATCCTAGAAATTGAAGTTATTTTCATCTAAATTTACTCAAATATACATCCTACACCAAAAATACTCGACAAAATCCAAAAAAATCGAAGTTGGTTTCAAATTAATTTATTAAAATTTGACGCTTCCAACTAAAATTTTTTTCACAATCCTAGAAATTGAAGTTATTTTCATCTAAATTTACTCAAATATACATCCTACACCAAAAATACTCGACAAAATCCTAAAAAATCGAAGTTGGTTTCAAATAAATTTATTAAAATTTGACACTTCCGACTAAAATTTTTTTCACAATCCTAGAAATTGAAGTTATTTTCATCTAAATTTACTCAAATATACATCCTACACCAAAAATACTAGACAAAATCCAAAAAAATCGAAGTTGGTTTCAAATAAATTTATTAAAATTTGACACTCCAACTAAAATTTTTTTCACAATCCTAAAAATTGAAGTTATTTTCTTCTAAATTTACTCAAATATAGATCCTACAAAAAATACTCAACAAAATAAAAAAAAAACGAAGTTGATTTCAAATAAATTTATTAAAATTTGACACTTCCAACTAAAATTTTTTTCACAATCCTAGAAATTGAAGTTATTTTCATCTAAATTTACTCAAATATAGATCCTACAAAATAATACTCAACAAAATCCAAAAAAATCGAAGTTGGTTTCAAATAAATTTATTAAAATTAGACACTTGTAACTAAAATTTTTTTCAAAATCCTAGAAATTGAAGTTATTTTCATCTAAATTTACTCAAATATACATCCTACACCAAAAATACTCGACAAAATCCAAAAAAATCGAAGTTGGTTTCAAATAAATTTATTAAAATTAGACACTTGTAACTAAAATTTTTTTCAAAATCCTAGAAATTGAAGTTATTTTCATCTAAATTTACTCAAATATACATCCTACACCAAAAATACTCGACAAAATCCAAAAAAATCGAAGTTGGTTTCAAATTAATTTATTAAAATTTGACGCTTCCAACTAAAATTTTTTTCACAATCCTAGAAATTGAAGTTATTTTCATCTAAATTTACTCAAATATACATCCTACACCAAAAATACTCGACAAAATCCAAAAAAATCGAAGTTGGTTTCAAATAAATTTATTAAAATTTGACACTTCCAACTAAAATTTTTTTCACAATCCTAAAAATTGAAGTTATTTTCATCTAAATTTACTCAAATATAGATCCTACAAAAAATACTCAACAAAATAAAAAAAAAACGAAGTTGGTTTCAAATAAATTTATTAAAATTTGACACTTCCAACTAAAATTTTTTTCACAATCCTAGAAATTGAAGTTATTTTCATCTAAATTTACTCAAATATACATCCTACAACAAAAATACTCGACAAAATCCAAAAAAATTGAAGTTGGTTTCAAATAAATTTATTAAAATTTGACACTTCCAACTAAAATTTTTTTCACAATCCAATAAATTTTCGTTATTTTCATCTAAATTTACTCAAATATACATCCTACACCAAAAATACTCGACAAAATAAAAAAAAATCGAAGTTGGTTTCAAATAAATTTATTAAAATTTGACACTTCCAACTAAATTTTTTTTCACAATCCAATAAATTTTCGTTATTTTCATCTAAATTTACTCAAATATACATCCTACAACAAAAATACTCGACAAAATCAAAAAAAATCGAAGTTGGTTTCAAATAAATTTATTAAAATTTGACACTTCCAACTAAAATTTTTTTCACAATCCTAGAAATTGAAGTTATTTTCATCTAAATTTACTCAAATATAGATCCTACAAAAAATACTCAACAAAATCCAAAAAAATCGAAGTTGGTTTCAAATAAATTTATTAAAATTTGACACTTCCAACTAAGTTTTTTTTCACAATCCTAAAAATTGAAGTTATTTTCATCTAAATTTACTCAAATATAACTCCTACACCAAAAATACTCGACAAAATCCAAAAAAATCGAAGTTGGTTTCAAATAAATTTATTAAAATTAGACACTTGTAACTAAAATTTTTTTCAAAATCCTAGAAATTGAAGTTATTTTCATCTAAATTTACTCAAATATACATCCTACACCAAAAATACTCGACAAAATCCAAAAAAATCGAAGTTGGTTTCAAATTAATTTATTAAATTTGACGCTTCCAACTAAAATTTTTTTCACAATCCTAGAAATTGAAGTTATTTTCATCTAAATTTACTCAAATATACATCCTACACCAAAAATACTCGACAAAATCCAAAAAAATCGAAGTTGGTTTCAAATAAATTTATTAAAATTTGACACTTCCGACTAAAATTTTTTTCACAATCCTAGAAATTGAAGTTATTTTCATCTAAATTTACTCAAATATACATCCTACACCAAAAATACTAGACAAAATCCAAAAAAATCGAAGTTGGTTTCAAATAAATTTATTAAAATTTGACACTCCAACTAAAATTTTTTTCACAATCCTAAAAATTGAAGTTATTTTCTTCTAAATTTACTCAAATATAGATCCTACAAAAAATACTCAACAAAATAAAAAAAAAACGAAGTTGATTTCAAATAAATTTATTAAAATTTGACACTTCCGACTAAAATTTTTTTCACAATCCTAAAAATTGGAGTTATTTCCATCTAAATTTACTCAAATATACATCCTAAAACAAAAATACTCGACAAAATAAAAAAAAATCGAAGTTGGTTTCAAATTAATTTATTAAAATTTGACGCTTCCAACTAAAATTTTTTTCAAAATCCTAGAAATTGAAGTTATTTTCATCTAAATTTACTCAAATATACATCCTACACCAAAAATACTCGACAAAATCCTAAAAAATCGAAGTTGGTTTCAAATAAATTTATTAAAATTTGACACTTCCAACTAAAATTTTTTTCACAATCCAATAAATTTTCGTTATTTTCATCTAAATTTACTCAAATATACATCCTACAACAAAAATACTCGACAAAATAAAAAAAAATCGAAGTTGGTTTCAAATAAATTTATTAAAATTTGACACTTCCAACTAAAATTTTTTTCACAATCCTAAAAATTGAAGTTATTTTCATCTAAATTTACTCAAATATAGATCCTACAAAAAATACTCAACAAAATAAAAAAAAAAAAGTTGGTTTCAAATAAATTTATTAAAATTTGACACTTCCAACTAAAATTTTTTTCACAATCCTAGAAATTGAAGTTATTTTCATCTAAATTTACTCAAATATACATCCTACAACAAAAATACTCGACAAAATCCAAAAAAATTGAAGTTGGTTTCAAATAAATTTATTAAAATTTGACACTTCCAACTAAAATTTTTTTCACAATCCAATAAATTTTCGTTATTTTCATCTAAATTTACTCAAATATACATCCTACACCAAAAATACTCGACAAAATAAAAAAAAATCGAAGTTGGTTTCAAATAAATTTATTAAAATTTGACACTTCCAACTAAATTTTTTTTCACAATCCAATAAATTTTCGTTATTTTCATCTAAATTTACTCAAATATACATCCTACAACAAAAATACTCGACAAAATCAAAAAAAATCGAAGTTGGTTTCAAATAAATTTATTAAAATTTGACACTTCCAACTAAAATTTTTTTCACAATCCTAGAAATTGAAGTTATTTTCATCTAAATTTACTCAAATATAGATCCTACAAAAAATACTCAACAAAATCCAAAAAAATCGAAGTTGGTTTCAAATAAATTTATTAAAATTTGACACTTCCAACTAAGTTTTTTTTCACAATCCTAAAAATTGAAGTTATTTTCATCTAAATTTACTCAAATATAACTCCTACACCAAAAATACTCGACAAAATCCAAAAAAATCGAAGTTGGTTTCAAATAAATTTATTAAAATTAGACACTTGTAACTAAAATTTTTTTCAAAATCCTAGAAATTGAAGTTATTTTCATCTAAATTTACTCAAATATACATCCTACACCAAAAATACTCGACAAAATCCAAAAAAATCGAAGTTGGTTTCAAATTAATTTATTAAATTTGACGCTTCCAACTAAAATTTTTTTCACAATCCTAGAAATTGATGTTATTTTCATCTAAATTTACTCAAATATACATCCTACACCAAAAATACTCGACAAAATCCAAAAAAATCGAAGTTGGTTTCAAATAAATTTATTAAAATTTGACACTTCCGACTAAAATTTTTTTCACAATCCTAGAAATTGAAGTTATTTTCATCTAAATTTACTCAAATATACATCCTACACCAAAAATACTAGACAAAATCCAAAAAAATCGAAGTTGGTTTCAAATAAATTTATTAAAATTTGACACTCCAACTAAAATTTTTTTCACAATCCTAAAAATTGAAGTTATTTTCATCTAAGTTTACTCAAATATAGATCCTACAAAAAATACTCAACAAAATAAAAAAAAAACGAAGTTGATTTCAAATAAATTTATTAAAATTTGACACTTCCGACTAAAATTTTTTTCACAATCCTAAAAATTGGAGTTATTTTCATCTAAATTTACTCAAATATACATCCTAAAACAAAAATACTCGACAAAATAAAAAAAAATCGAAGTTGGTTTCAAATAAATTTATTAAAATTTGACACTTCCAACTAAAATTTTTTTCACAATCCTAGAAATTGAAGTTATTTTCATCTAAATTTACTCAAATATAGATCCTACAAAATAATACTCAACAAAATCCAAAAAAATCGAAGTTGGTTTCAAATAAATTTATTAAAATTTGACACTTCCAACTAAAATTTTTTTCACAATCCTAAAAATTGAAGTTATTTTCATCTAAATTTACTCAAATATACATCCTACACCAAAAATACTCGACAAAATCCAAAAAAATCGAAGTTGATTTCAAATAAATTTATTAAAATTTGACACTTCCGACTAAAATTTTTTTCACAATCCTAGAAATTGAAGTTATTTTCATCTAAATTTACTCAAATATACATCCTACACCAAAAATACTCGACAAAATCCAAAAAAATCGAAGTTGGTTTCAAATAAATTTATTAAAATTTGACACTTGTAACAAAATTATTTTTCAAAATCCTAGAAATTGAAGTTATTTTTCATCTAAATTTACTCAAATATACATGCTACACCAAAAATACTCGACAAAATCCAAAAAAATCGAAGTTGGTTTCAAATTAATTTATTAAAATTTGACGCTTCCAACTAAAATTTTTTTCACAATCCAATAAATTATCCTTATTTTCATCTAAATTTACTCAAATATAGATCCTACAAAAAAATACTCAACAAAATCCAAAAAAATCGAAGTTGGTTTCAAATAAATTTATTAAAATTTGACACTTCCAACTAAAATTTTTTTCACAATCCTAAAAATTGAAGTTATTTTCATCTAAATTTACTCAAATATACATCCTACACCAAATATACTCGACAAAATCAAAAAAAATCGAAGTTGGTTTCAAATAAATTTATTAAAATTAGACACTTGTAACTAAAATTTTTTTCAAAATCCTAGAAATTGAAGTTATTTTTCATCTAAATTTACTCAAATATACATGCTACACCAAAAATACTCGACAAAATCCAAAAAAATCGAAGTTGGTTTCAAATTAATTTATTAAAATTTGACGCTTCCAACTAAAATTTTTTTCACAATCCTAGAAATTGAAGTTATTTTCATCTAAATTTACTCAAATATACATCCTACACCAAAAATACTCGACAAAATCCTAAAAAATCGAAGTTGGTTTCAAATAAATTTATTAAAATTTGACACTTCCAACTAAAATTTTTTTCACAATCCAATAAATTTTCGTTATTTTCATCTAAATTTACTCAAATATACATCCTACAACAAAAATACTCGACAAAATCAAAAAAAAATCGAAGTTGGTTTCAAATAAATTTATTAAAATTTGACACTTCCAACTAAAATTTTTTTCACAATCCTAGAAATTGAAGTTATTTTCATCTAAATTTACTCAAATATAGATCCTACAAAAAATACTCAACAAAATCCAAAAAAATCGAAGTTGGTTTCAAATAAATTTATTAAAATTTGACACTTCCAACTAAATTTTTTTTCACAATCCTAAAAATTGAAGTTATTTTCATCTAAATTTACTCAAATATACATCCTACACCAAAAATACTCGACAAAATCCAAAAAAATCGAAGTTGGTTTCAAATAAATTTATTAAAATTAGACACTTGTAACTAAAATTTTTTTCAAAATCCTAGAAATTGAAGTTATTTTCATCTAAATTTACTCAAATATACATCCTACACCAAAAATACTCGACAAAATCCAAAAAAATCGAAGTTGGTTTCAAATTAATTTATTAAAATTTGACGCTTCCAACTAAAATTTTTTTCACAATCCTAGAAATTGAAGTTATTTTCATCTAAATTTACTCAAATATACATCCTACACCAAAAATACTCGACAAAATCCTAAAAAATCGAAGTTGGTTTCAAATAAATTTATTAAAATTTGACACTTCCGACTAAAATTTTTTTCACAATCCTAGAAATTGAAGTTATTTTCATCTAAATTTACTCAAATATACATCCTACACCAAAAATACTAGACAAAATGCAAAAAAATCGAAGTTGGTTTCAAATAAATTTATTAAAATTTGACACTCCAACTAAAATTTTTTTCACAATCCTAAAAATTGAAGTTATTTTCTTCTAAATTTACTCAAATATAGATCCTACAAAAAATACTCAACAAAATAAAAAAAAAACGAAGTTGATTTCAAATAAATTTATTAAAATTTGACACTTCCAACTAAAATTTTTTTCACAATCCTAGAAATTGAAGTTATTTTCATCTAAATTTACTCAAATATAGATCCTACAAAATAATACTCAACAAAATCCAAAAAAATCGAAGTTGGTTTCAAATAAATTTATTAAAATTAGACACTTGTAACTAAAATTTTTTTCAAAATCCTAGAAATTGAAGTTATTTTCATCTAAATTTACTCAAATATACATCCTACACCAAAAATACTCGACAAAATCCAAAAAAATCGAAGTTGGTTTCAAATAAATTTATTAAAATTAGACACTTGTAACTAAAATTTTTTTCAAAATCCTAGAAATTGAAGTTATTTTCATCTAAATTTACTCAAATATACATCCTACACCAAAAATACTCGACAAAATCCAAAAAAATCGAAGTTGGTTTCAAATTAATTTATTAAAATTTGACGCTTCCAACTAAAATTTTTTTCACAATCCTAGAAATTGAAGTTATTTTCATCTAAATTTACTCAAATATACATCCTACACCAAAAATACTCGACAAAATCCAAAAAAATCGAAGTTGGTTTCAAATAAATTTATTAAAATTTGACACTTCCAACTAAAATTTTTTTCACAATCCTAAAAATTGAAGTTATTTTCATCTAAATTTACTCAAATATAGATCCTACAAAAAATACTCAACAAAATAAAAAAAAAACGAAGTTGGTTTCAAATAAATTTATTAAAATTTGACACTTCCAACTAAAATTTTTTTCACAATCCTAGAAATTGAAGTTATTTTCATCTAAATTTACTCAAATATACATCCTACAACAAAAATACTCGACAAAATCCAAAAAAATTGAAGTTGGTTTCAAATAAATTTATTAAAATTTGACACTTCCAACTAAAATTTTTTTCACAATCCAATAAATTTTCGTTATTTTCATCTAAATTTACTCAAATATACATCCTACACCAAAAATACTCGACAAAATAAAAAAAAATCGAAGTTGGTTTCAAATAAATTTATTAAAATTTGACACTTCCAACTAAATTTTTTTTCACAATCCAATAAATTTTCGTTATTTTCATCTAAATTTACTCAAATATACATCCTACAACAAAAATACTCGACAAAATCAAAAAAAATCGAAGTTGGTTTCAAATAAATTTATTAAAATTTGACACTTCCAACTAAAATTTTTTTCACAATCCTAGAAATTGAAGTTATTTTCATCTAAATTTACTCAAATATAGATCCTACAAAAAATACTCAACAAAATCCAAAAAAATCGAAGTTGGTTTCAAATAAATTTATTAAAATTTGACACTTCCAACTAAGTTTTTTTTCACAATCCTAAAAATTGAAGTTATTTTCATCTAAATTTACTCAAATATAACTCCTACACCAAAAATACTCGACAAAATCCAAAAAAATCGAAGT
The DNA here is from genome assembly GCA_963932275.1 of Andrena praecox. Classification (NCBI taxonomy): domain Eukaryota; kingdom Metazoa; phylum Arthropoda; class Insecta; order Hymenoptera; family Andrenidae; genus Andrena; species Andrena praecox. The sequence goes on along the minus strand of CAWVQO010000413.1, from coordinate 2,297,869 downwards.
TGGTTTCAAATAAATTTATTAAAATTAGACACTTGTAACTAAAATTTTTTTCAAAATCCTAGAAATTGAAGTTATTTTCATCTAAATTTACTCAAATATACATCCTACACCAAAAATACTCGACAAAATCCAAAAAAATCGAAGTTGGTTTCAAATTAATTTATTAAATTTGACGCTTCCAACTAAAATTTTTTTCACAATCCTAGAAATTGAAGTTATTTTCATCTAAATTTACTCAAATATACATCCTACACCAAAAATACTCGACAAAATCCAAAAAAATCGAAGTTGGTTTCAAATAAATTTATTAAAATTTGACACTTCCGACTAAAATTTTTTTCACAATCCTAGAAATTGAAGTTATTTTCATCTAAATTTACTCAAATATACATCCTACACCAAAAATACTAGACAAAATCCAAAAAAATCGAATTTGGTTTCAAATAAATTTATTAAAATTTGACACTCCAACTAAAATTTTTTTCACAATCCTAAAAATTGAAGTTATTTTCATCTAAATTTACTCAAATATAGATCCTACAAAAAATACTCAACAAAATAAAAAAAAAACGAAGTTGATTTCAAATAAATTTATTAAAATTTGACACTTCCGACTAAAATTTTTTTCACAATCCTAAAAATTGGAGTTATTTTCATCTAAATTTACTCAAATATACATCCTAAAACAAAAATACTCGACAAAATAAAAAAAAATCGAAGTTGGTTTCAAATAAATTTATTAAAATTTGACACTTCCAACTAAAATTTTTTTCACAATCCTAGAAATTGAAGTTATTTTCATCTAAATTTACTCAAATATAGATCCTACAAAATAATACTCAACAAAATCCAAAAAAATCGAAGTTGGTTTCAAATAAATTTATTAAAATTTGACACTTCCAACTAAAATTTTTTTCACAATCCTAAAAATTGAAGTTATTTTCATCTAAATTTACTCAAATATACATCCTACACCAAAAATACTCGACAAAATCCAAAAAAATCGAAGTTGATTTCAAATAAATTTATTAAAATTTGACACTTCCGACTAAAATTTTTTTCACAATCCTAGAAATTGAAGTTATTTTCATCTAAATTTACTCAAATATACATCCTACACCAAAAATACTCGACAAAATCCAAAAAAATCGAAGTTGGTTTCAAATAAATTTATTAAAATTTGACACTTGTAACAAAATTATTTTTCAAAATCCTAGAAATTGAAGTTATTTTTCATCTAAATTTACTCAAATATACATGCTACACCAAAAATACTCGACAAAATCCAAAAAAATCGAAGTTGGTTTCAAATTAATTTATTAAAATTTGACGCTTCCAACTAAAATTTTTTTCACAATCCAATAAATTATCGTTATTTTCATCTAAATTTACTCAAATATAGATCCTACAAAAAAATACTCAACAAAATCCAAAAAAATCGAAGTTGGTTTCAAATAAATTTATTAAAATTTGACACTTCCAACTAAAATTTTTTTCACAATCCTAAAAATTGAAGTTATTTTCATCTAAATTTACTCAAATATACATCCTACACCAAATATACTCGACAAAATCAAAAAAAATCGAAGTTGGTTTCAAATAAATTTATTAAAATTAGACACTTGTAACTAAAATTTTTTTCAAAATCCTAGAAATTGAAGTTATTTTCATCTAAATTTACTCAAATATACATTCTACACCAAAAATACTCGACAAAATCCAAAAAAATTGAAGTTGGTTTCAAATTAATTTATTAAAATTTGACGCTTCCAACTAAAATTTTTTTCACAATCCTAGAAATTGAAGTTATTTTCATCTAAATTTACTCAAATATACATCCTACACCAAAAATACTCGACAAAATCCAAAAAAATCGAAGTTGGTTTCAAATAAATTTATTAAAATTTGACACTTCCGACTAAAATTTTTTTCACAATCCTAGAAATTGAAGTTATTTTCATCTAAATTTACTCAAATATACATCCTACACCAAAAATACTAGACAAAATCCAAAAAAATCGAAGTTGGTTTCAAATAAATTTATTAAAATTTGACACTCCAACTAAAATTTTTTTCACAATCCTAAAAATTGAAGTTATTTTCTTCTAAATTTACTCAAATATAGATCCTACAAAAAATACTCAACAAAATAAAAAAAAAACGAAGTTGATTTCAAATAAATTTATTAAAATTTGACACTTCCGACTAAAATTTTTTTCACAATCCTAAAAATTGGAGTTATTTCCATCTAAATTTACTCAAATATACATCCTAAAACAAAAATACTCGACAAAATAAAAAAAAATCGAAGTTGGTTTCAAATTAATTTATTAAAATTTGACGCTTCCAACTAAAATTTTTTTCAAAATCCTAGAAATTGAAGTTATTTTCATCTAAATTTACTCAAATATACATCCTACACCAAAAATACTCGACAAAATCCTAAAAAATCGAAGTTGGTTTCAAATAAATTTATTAAAATTTGACACTTCCAACTAAAATTTTTTTCACAATCCAATAAATTTTCGTTATTTTCATCTAAATTTACTCAAATATACATCCTACAACAAAAATACTCGACAAAATAAAAAAAAATCGAAGTTGGTTTCAAATAAATTTATTAAAATTTGACACTTCCAACTAAAATTTTTTTCACAATCCTAAAAATTGAAGTTATTTTCATCTAAATTTACTCAAATATACATCCTACACCAAATATACTCGACAAAATCAAAAAAAATCGAAGTTGGTTTCAAATAAATTTATTAAAATTAGACACTTGTAACTAAAATTTTTTTCAAAATCCTAGAAATTGAAGTTATTTTCATCTAAATTTACTCAAATATACATTCTACACCAAAAATACTCGACAAAATCCAAAAAAATTGAAGTTGGTTTCAAATTAATTTATTAAAATTTGACGCTTCCAACTAAAATTTTTTTCACAATCCTAGAAATTGAAGTTATTTTCATCTAAATTTACTCAAATATACATCCTACACCAAAAATACTCGACAAAATCCAAAAAAATCGAAGTTGGTTTCAAATAAATTTATTAAAATTTGACACTTCCGACTAAAATTTTTTTCACAATCCTAGAAATTGAAGTTATTTTCATCTAAATTTACTCAAATATACATCCTACACCAAAAATACTAGACAAAATCCAAAAAAATCGAAGTTGGTTTCAAATTAATTTATTAAAATTTGACGCTTCCAACTAAAATTTTTTTCACAATCCTAGAAATTGAAGTTATTTTCATCTAAATTTACTCAAATATACATCCTACACCAAAAATACTCGACAAAATCCAAAAAAATCGAAGTTGGTTTCAAATAAATTTATTAAAATTTGACACTTCCGACTAAAATTTTTTTCACAATCCTAGAAATTGAAGTTATTTTCATCTAAATTTACTCAAATATACATCCTACACCAAAAATACTAGACAAAATCCAAAAAAATCGAAGTTGGTTTCAAATAAATTTATTAAAATTTGACACTCCAACTAAAATTTTTTTCACAATCCTAAAAATTGAAGTTATTTTCTTCTAAATTTACTCAAATATAGATCCTACAAAAAATACTCAACAAAATAAAAAAAAAACGAAGTTGATTTCAAATAAATTTATTAAAATTTGACACTTCCGACTAAAATTTTTTTCACAATCCTAAAAATTGGAGTTATTTCCATCTAAATTTACTCAAATATACATCCTAAAACAAAAATACTCGACAAAATAAAAAAAAATCGAAGTTGGTTTCAAATAAATTTATTAAAATTTGACACTTCCAACTAAAATTTTTTTCACAATCCTAGAAATTGAAGTTATTTTCATCTAAATTTACTCAAATATAGATCCTACAAAATAATACTCAACAAAATCCAAAAAAATCGAAGTTGGTTTCAAATAAATTTATTAAAATTTGACACTTCCAACTAAAATTTTTTTCACAATCCTAAAAATTGAAGTTATTTTCATCTAAATTTACTCAAATATACATCCTACACCAAAAATACTCGACAAAATCCAAAAAAATCGAAGTTGATTTCAAATAAATTTATTAAAATTTGACACTTCCGACTAAAATTTTTTTCACAATCCTAGAAATTGAAGTTATTTTCATCTAAATTTACTCAAATATACATCCTACACCAAAAATACTCGACAAAATCCAAAAAAATCGAAGTAGGTTTCAAATAAATTTATTAAAATTAGACACTTGTAACTAAATTTTTTTTCAAAATCCTAGAAATTGAAGTTATTTTTCATCTAAATTTACTCAAATATACATGCTACACCAAAAATACTCGACAAAATCAAAAAAAATCGAAGTTGGTTTCAAATTAATTTATTAAAATTTGACGCTTCCAACTAAAATTTTTTTCACAATCCTAGAAATTGAAGTTATTTTCATCTAAATTTACTCAAATATACATCCTACACCAAAAATACTCGACAAAATCCTAAAAAATCGAAGTTGGTTTCAAATAAATTTATTAAAATTTGACACTTCCAACTAAAATTTTTTTCACAATCCAATAAATTTTCGTTATTTTCATCTAAATTTACTCAAATATACATCCTACAACAAAAATACTCGACAAAATAAAAAAAAATCGAAGTTGGTTTCAAATAAATTTATTAAAATTTGACACTTCCAACTAAAATTTTTTTCACAATCCTAGAAATTGAAGTTATTTTCATCTAAATTTACTCAAATATAGATCCTACAAAAAAATACTCAACAAAATCCAAGAAAATCGAAGTTGGTTTCAAATAAATTTATTAAAATTTGACACTTCCAATTAAAATTTTTTTCACAATCCTAAAAATTGAAGTTATTTTCATCTAAATTTACTCAAATATACATCCTACACCAAAAATACTCGACAAAATAAAAAAAAATCGAAGTTGGTTTCAAATAAATTTATTAAAATTAGACACTTGTAACTAAAATTTTTTTCAAAATCCTAGAAATTGAAGTTATTTTCATCTAAATTTACTCAAATATACATCCTACACCAAAAATACTCGACAAAATCCAAAAAAATCGAAGTTGGTTTCAAATTAATTTATTAAAATTTGACGCTTCCAACTAAAATTTTTTTCACAATCCTAGAAATTGAAGTTATTTTCATCTAAATTTACTCAAATATACATCCCACACCAAAAATACTCGACAAAATCCAAAAAAATCGAAGTTGGTTTCAATTAAATTTATTAAAATTTGACACTTCCAACTAAAATTTTTTTCACAATCCTAAAAATTGAAGTTATTTTCATCTAAATTTACTCAAATATAGATCCTACAAAAAATACTCAACAAAATAAAAAAAAACGAAGTTGATTTCAAATAAATTTATTAAAATTTGACACTTCCGACTAAAATTTTTTTCACAATCCCAAAAATTGAAGTTATTTTCATCTAAATTTACTCAAATATAGATCCTACAAAAAAATACTCAACAAAATCCAAAAAAATCGAAGTTGGTTTCAAATAAATTTATTAAAATTTGACACTTCCAACTAAAATTTTTTTCACAATCCTAAAAATTGAAGTTATTTTCATCTAAATTTACTCAAATATAGATCCTACAAAAAATACTCAACAAAATCCAAAAAAAACGAAGTTGATTTCAAATAAATTTATTAAAATTTGACACTTCCGACTAAAATTTTTTTCACAATCCTAGAAATTGAAGTTATTTTCATCTAAATTTACTCAAATATACATCCTACACCAAAAATACTCGACAAAATCCAAAAAAATCGAAGTTGGTTTCAAATTAATTTATTAAATTTGACGCTTCCAACTAAAATTTTTTTCACAATCCTAGAAATTGAAGTTATTTTCATCTAAATTTACTCAAATATACATCCTACACCAAAAATACTCGACAAAATCCAAAAAAATTGAAGTTGGTTTCAAATAAATTTATTAAAATTTGACACTTCCAACTAAAATTTTTTTCACAATCCAATAAATTTTCGTTATTTTCATCTAAATTTACTCAAATATACATCCTACACCAAAAATACTCGACAAAATAAAAAAAAATCGAAGTTGGTTTCAAATAAATTTATTAAAATTTGACACTTCCAACTAAATTTTTTTTCACAATCCAATAAATTTTCGTTATTTTCATCTAAATTTACTCAAATATACATCCTACAACAAAAATACTCGACAAAATAAAAAAAAATCGAAGTTGGTTTCAAATAAATTTATTAAAATTTGACACTTCCAACTAAAATTTTTTTCACAATCCTAGAAATTGAAGTTATTTTCATCTAAATTTACTCAAATATAGATCCTACAAAAAATACTCAACAAAATCCAAAAAAATCGAAGTTGGTTTCAAATAAATTTATTAAAATTTGACACTTCCAACTAAATTTTTTTTCACAATCCTAAAAATTGAAGTTATTTTCATCTAAATTTACTCAAATATAACTCCTACACCAAAAATACTCGACAAAATCCAAAAAAATCGAAGTTGGTTTCAAATAAATTTATTAAAATTAGACACTTGTAACTAAAATTTTTTTCAAAATCCTAGAAATTGAAGTTATTTGCATCTAAATTTACTCAAATATACATCCTACACCAAAAATACTCGACAAAATCCAAAAAAATCGAAGTTGGTTTCAAATTAATTTATTAAATTTGACGCTTCCAACTAAAATTTTTTTCACAATCCTAGAAATTGAAGTTATTTTCATCTAAATTTACTCAAATATACATCCTACACCAAAAATACTCGACAAAATCCAAAAAAATCGAAGTTGGTTTCAAATAAATTTATTAAAATTTGACACTTCCGACTAAAATTTTTTTCACAATCCTAGAAATTGAAGTTATTTTCATCTAAATTTACTCAAATATACATCCTACACCAAAAATACTAGACAAAATCCAAAAAAATCGAAGTTGGTTTCAAATAAATTTATTAAAATTTGACACTCCAACTAAAATTTTTTTCACAATCCTAAAAATTGAAGTTATTTTCATCTAAATTTACTCAAATATAGATCCTACAAAAAATACTCAACAAAATAAAAAAAAAACGAAGTTGATTTCAAATAAATTTATTAAAATTTGACACTTCCGACTAAAATTTTTTTCACAATCCTAAAAATTGGAGTTATTTTCATCTAAATTTACTCAAATATACATCCTAAAACAAAAATACTCGACAAAATAAAAAAAAATCGAAGTTGGTTTCAAATAAATTTATTAAAATTTGACACTTCCAACTAAAATTTTTTTCACAATCCTAGAAATTGAAGTTATTTTCATCTAAATTTACTCAAATATAGATCCTACAAAATAATACTCAACAAAATCCAAAAAAATCGAAGTTGGTTTCAAATAAATTTATTAAAATTTGACACTTCCAACTAAAATTTTTTTCACAATCCCAAAAATTGAAGTTATTTTCATCTAAATTTACTCAAATATACATCCTACACCAAAAATACTCGACAAAATCCAAAAAAATCGAAGTTGGTTTCAAATAAATTTATTAAAATTTGACACTTCCAACTAAAATTTTTTTCACAATCCTAAAAATTGAAGTTATTTTCATCTAAATTTACTCAAATATACATCCTACACCAAATATACTCGACAAAATCAAAAAAAATCGAAGTTGGTTTCAAATAAATTTATTAAAATTAGACACTTGTAACTAAAATTTTTTTCAAAATCCTAGAAATTGAAGTTATTTTCATCTAAATTTACTCAAATATACATCCTACACCAAAAATACTCGACAAAATCCAAAAAAATCGAAGTTGGTTTCAAATTAATTTATTAAATTTGACGCTTCCAACTAAAATTTTTTTCACAATCCTAGAAATTGAAGTTATTTTCATCTAAAATTTACTCAAATATACATCCTACACCAAAAATACTCGACAAAATCCAAAAAAATCGAAGTTGGTTTCAAATAAATTTATTAAAATTTGACACTTCCGACTAAAATTTTTTTCACAATCCTAGAAATTGAAGTTATTTTCATCTAAATTTACTCAAATATACATCCTACACCAAAAATACTAGACAAAATCCAAAAAAATCGAAGTTGATTTCAAATAAATTTATTAAAATTTGACACTTCCGACTAAAATTTTTTTCACAATCCTAAAAATTGGAGTTATTTTCATCTAAATTTACTCAAATATACATCCTAAAACAAAAATACTCGACAAAATAAAAAAAAATCGAAGTTGGTTTCAAATAAATTTATTAAAATTTGACACTTCCAACTAAAATTTTTTTCACAATCCTAGAAATTGAAGTTATTTTCATCTAAATTTACTCAAATATAGATCCTACAAAATAATACTCAACAAAATCCAAAAAAATCGAAGTTGGTTTCAAATAAATTTATTAAAATTTGACACTTCCAACTAAAATTTTTTTCACAATCCCAAAAATTGAAGTTATTTTCATCTAAATTTACTCAAATATAGATCCTACAAAAAATACTCAACAAAATAAAAAAAAACGAAGTTGATTTCAAATAAATTTATTAAAATTTGACACTTCCAACTAAAATTTTTTTCACAATCCTAAAAATTGAAGTTATTTTCATCTAAATTTACTCAAATATACATCCTACACCAAAAATACTCGACAAAATAAAAAAAAATCGAAGTTGGTTTCAAATAAATTTATTAAAATTAGACACTTGTAACTAAAATTTTTTTCAAAATCCTAGAAATTGAAGTTATTTTCATCTAAATTTACTCAAATATACATCCTACACCAAAAATACTCGACAAAATCCAAAAAAATCGAAGTTGGTTTCAAATTAATTTATTAAAATTTGACGCTTCCAACTAAAATTTTTTTCACAATCCTAGAAATTGAAGTTATTTTCATCTAAATTTACTCAAATATACATCCCACACCAAAAATACTCGACAAAATCCAAAAAAATCGAAGTTGGTTTCAATTAAATTTATTAAAATTTGACACTTCCAACTAAAATTTTTTTCACAATCCTAAAAATTGAAGTTATTTTCATCTAAATTTACTCAAATATAGATCCTACAAAAAATACTCAACAAAATAAAAAAAAACGAAGTTGATTTCAAATAAATTTATTAAAATTTGACACTTCCGACTAAAATTTTTTTCACAATCCCAAAAATTGAAGTTATTTTCATCTAAATTTACTCAAATATAGATCCTACAAAAAAATACTCAACAAAATCCAAAAAAATCGAAGTTGGTTTCAAATAAATTTATTAAAATTTGACACTTCCAACTAAAATTTTTTTCACAATCCTAAAAATTGAAGTTATTTTCATCTAAATTTACTCAAATATAGATCCTACAAAAAATACTCAACAAAATCCAAAAAAAACGAAGTTGATTTCAAATAAATTTATTAAAATTTGACACTTCCGACTAAAATTTTTTTCACAATCCTAGAAATTGAAGTTATTTTCATCTAAATTTACTCAAATATACATCCTACACCAAAAATACTCGACAAAATCCAAAAAAATCGAAGTTGGTTTCAAATTAATTTATTAAATTTGACGCTTCCAACTAAAATTTTTTTCACAATCCTAGAAATTGAAGTTATTTTCATCTAAATTTACTCAAATATACATCCTACACCAAAAATACTCGACAAAATCCAAAAAAATTGAAGTTGGTTTCAAATAAATTTATTAAAATTTGACACTTCCAACTAAAATTTTTTTCACAATCCAATAAATTTTCGTTATTTTCATCTAAATTTACTCAAATATACATCCTACACCAAAAATACTCGACAAAATAAAAAAAAATCGAAGTTGGTTTCAAATAAATTTATTAAAATTTGACACTTCCAACTAAATTTTTTTTCACAATCCAATAAATTTTCGTTATTTTCATCTAAATTTACTCAAATATACATCCTACAACAAAAATACTCGACAAAATAAAAAAAAATCGAAGTTGGTTTCAAATAAATTTATTAAAATTTGACACTTCCAACTAAAATTTTTTTCACAATCCTAGAAATTGAAGTTATTTTCATCTAAATTTACTCAAATATAGATCCTACAAAAAATACTCAACAAAATCCAAAAAAATCGAAGTTGGTTTCAAATAAATTTATTAAAATTTGACACTTCCAACTAAATTTTTTTTCACAATCCTAAAAATTGAAGTTATTTTCATCTAAATTTACTCAAATATAACTCCTACACCAAAAATACTCGACAAAATCCAAAAAAATCGAAGTTGGTTTCAAATAAATTTATTAAAATTAGACACTTGTAACTAAAATTTTTTTCAAAATCCTAGAAATTGAAGTTATTTGCATCTAAATTTACTCAAATATACATCCTACACCAAAAATACTCGACAAAATCCAAAAAAATCGAAGTTGGTTTCAAATTAATTTATTAAATTTGACGCTTCCAACTAAAATTTTTTTCACAATCCTAGAAATTGAAGTTATTTTCATCTAAATTTACTCAAATATACATCCTACACCAAAAATACTCGACAAAATCCAAAAAAATCGAAGTTGGTTTCAAATAAATTTATTAAAATTTGACACTTCCGACTAAAATTTTTTTCACAATCCTAGAAATTGAAGTTATTTTCATCTAAATTTACTCAAATATACATCCTACACCAAAAATACTAGACAAAATCCAAAAAAATCGAAGTTGGTTTCAAATAAATTTATTAAAATTTGACACTCCAACTAAAATTTTTTTCACAATCCTAAAAATTGAAGTTATTTTCATCTAAATTTACTCAAATATAGATCCTACAAAAAATACTCAACAAAATAAAAAAAAAACGAAGTTGATTTCAAATAAATTTATTAAAATTTGACACTTCCGACTAAAATTTTTTTCACAATCCTAAAAATTGGAGTTATTTTCATCTAAATTTACTCAAATATACATCCTAAAACAAAAATACTCGACAAAATAAAAAAAAATCGAAGTTGGTTTCAAATAAATTTATTAAAATTTGACACTTCCAACTAAAATTTTTTTCACAATCCTAGAAATTGAAGTTATTTTCATCTAAATTTACTCAAATATAGATCCTACAAAATAATACTCAACAAAATCCAAAAAAATCGAAGTTGGTTTCAAATAAATTTATTAAAATTTGACACTTCCAACTAAAATTTTTTTCACAATCCCAAAAATTGAAGTTATTTTCATCTAAATTTACTCAAATATACATCCTACACCAAAAATACTCGACAAAATCCAAAAAAATCGAAGTTGGTTTCAAATAAATTTATTAAAATTTGACACTTCCAACTAAAATTTTTTTCACAATCCTAAAAATTGAAGTTATTTTCATCTAAATTTACTCAAATATACATCCTACACCAAATATACTCGACAAAATCAAAAAAAATCGAAGTTGGTTTCAAATAAATTTATTAAAATTAGACACTTGTAACTAAAATTTTTTTCAAAATCCTAGAAATTGAAGTTATTTTCATCTAAATTTACTCAAATATACATCCTACACCAAAAATACTCGACAAAATCCAAAAAAATCGAAGTTGGTTTCAAATTAATTTATTAAATTTGACGCTTCCAACTAAAATTTTTTTCACAATCCTAGAAATTGAAGTTATTTTCATCTAAAATTTACTCAAATATACATCCTACACCAAAAATACTCGACAAAATCCAAAAAAATCGAAGTTGGTTTCAAATAAATTTATTAAAATTTGACACTTCCGACTAAAATTTTTTTCACAATCCTAGAAATTGAAGTTATTTTCATCTAAATTTACTCAAATATACATCCTACACCAAAAATACTAGACAAAATCCAAAAAAATCGAAGTTGATTTCAAATAAATTTATTAAAATTTGACACTTCCGACTAAAATTTTTTTCACAATCCTAAAAATTGGAGTTATTTTCATCTAAATTTACTCAAATATACATCCTAAAACAAAAATACTCGACAAAATAAAAAAAAATCGAAGTTGGTTTCAAATAAATTTATTAAAATTTGACACTTCCAACTAAAATTTTTTTCACAATCCTAGAAATTGAAGTTATTTTCATCTAAATTTACTCAAATATAGATCCTACAAAATAATACTCAACAAAATCCAAAAAAATCGAAGTTGGTTTCAAATAAATTTATTAAAATTTGACACTTCCAACTAAAATTTTTTTCACAATCCCAAAAATTGAAGTTATTTTCATCTAAATTTACTCAAATATACATCCTACACCAAATATACTCGACAAAATCAAAAAAAATCGAAGTTGGTTTCAAATAAATTTATTAAAATTAGACACTTGTAACTAAAATTTTTTTCAAAATCCTAGAAATTGAAGTTATTTTCATCTAAATTTACTCAAATATACATTCTACACCAAAAATACTCGACAAAATCCAAAAAAATCGAAGTTGGTTTCAAATTAATTTATTAAAATTTGACGCTTCCAACTAAAATTTTTTTCACAATCCTAGAAATTGAAGTTATTTTCATCTAAATTTACTCAAATATACATCCTACACCAAAAATACTCGACAAAATCCAAAAAAATCGAAGTTGGTTTCAAATAAATTTATTAAAATTTGACACTTCCAACTAAAATTTTTTTCACAATCCTAGAAATTGAAGTTATTTTCATCTAAATTTACTCAAATATACATCCTACACCAAAAATACTCGACAAAATCCAAAAAAATCGAAGTTGGTTTCAAATAAATTTATTAAAATTTGACACTTCCAACTAAAATTTTTTTCACAATCCTAAAAATTGAAGTTATTTTCATCTAAATTTACTCAAATATAGATCCTACAAAAAATACTCAACAAAATAAAAAAAAAACGAAGTTGATTTCAAATAAATTTATTAAAATTTGACACTTCCGACTAAAATTTTTTTCACAATCCTAGAAATTGAAGTTATTTTCATCTAAATTTACTCAAATATACATGCTACACCAAAAATACTCGACAAAATCCAAAAAAATCGAAGTTGGTTTCAAATTAATTTATTAAAATTTGACGCTTCCAACTAAAATTTTTTTCACAATCCTAAAAATTGAAGTTATTTTCATCTAAATTTACTCAAATATTCATCCTACACCAAAAATACTCGACAAAATCCAAAAAAATCGAAGTTGGTTTCAAATTAATTTATTAAAATTTGACGCTTCCGACTAAAATTTTTTTCACAATCCTAGAAATTGAAGTTATTTTCATCTAAATTTACTCAAATATACATCCTACACCAAAAATACTCGACAAAATCCAAAAAAATCGAAGTTGGTTTCAATTAAATTTATTAAAATTTGACACTTCCAACTAAAATTTTTTTCACAATCCTAAAAATTGAAGTTATTTTCATCTAAATTTACTCAAATATAGATCCTACAAAAAATACTCAACAAAATCCAAAAAAAAAAACGAAGTTGATTTCAAATAAATTTATTAAAATTTGACACTTCCGACTAAAATTTTTTTCACAATCCTAGAAATTGAAGTTATTTTCATCTAAATTTACTCAAATATACATCCTACACCAAAAATACTCGACAAAATCCAAAAAAGTCGAAGTTGGTTTCAAATAAATTTATTAAAATTTGACACTCCAACTAAAATTTTTTTCACAATCCTAAAAATTGAAGTTATTTTCATCTAAATTTACTCAAATATACATCCTACACCAAAAATACTCGACAAAATCCAAAAAAATCGAAGTTGGTTTCAAATAAATTTATTAAAATTAGACACTTGTAACTAAATTTTTTTTCAAAATCCTAGAAATTGAAGTTATTTTTCATCTAAATTTACTCAAATATACATGCTACACCAAAAATACTCGACAAAATCAAAAAAAATCGAAGTTGGTTTCAAATTAATTTATTAAAATTTGACGCTTCCAACTAAAATTTTTTTCACAATCCTAAAAATTGAAGTTATTTTCATCTAAATTTACTCAAATATTCATCCTACACCAAAAATACTCGACAAAATCCAAAAAAATCGAAGTTGGTTTCAAATTAATTTATTAAAATTTGACGCTTCCGACTAAAATTTTTTTCACAATCCTAGAAATTGAAGTTATTTTCATCTAAATTTACTCAAATATACATCCTACACCAAAAATACTCGACAAAATCCAAAAAAATCGAAGTTGGTTTCAATTAAATTTATTAAAATTTGACACTTCCAACTAAAATTTTTTTCACAATCCTAAAAATTGAAGTTATTTTCATCTAAATTTACTCAAATATAGATCCTACAAAAAATACTCAACAAAATCCAAAAAAAAAACGAAGTTGATTTCAAATAAATTTATTAAAATTTGACACTTCCGACTAAATTTTTTTTCACAATCCTAGAAATTGAAGTTATTTTCATCTAAATTTACTCAAATATACATCCTACACCAAAAATACTCGACAAAATCCAAAAAAGTCGAAGTTGGTTTCAAATAAATTTATTAAAATTTGACACTCCAACTAAAATTTTTTCCACAATCCTAAAAATTGAAGTTATTTTCATCTAAATTTACTCAAATATACATCCTACACCAAAAATACTCGACAAAATCAAAAAAAATCGAAGTTGGTTTCAATTAAATTTATTAAAATTTGACACTTCCAACTAAAATTTTTTTCACAATCCTAGAAATTGAAGTTATTTTCATCTAAATTTACTCAAATATAGATCCTACAAAAAAATACTCAACAAAATCCAAAAAAATCGAAGTTGGTTTCAAATAAATTTATTAAAATTTGACACTTCCAACTAAAATTTTTTTCACAATCCTAAAAATTGAAGTTATTTTCATCTAAATTTACTCAAATATAGATCCTACAAAAAATACTCAACAAAATAAAAAAAAAACGAAGTTGATTTCAAATAAATTTATTAAAATTTGACACTTCCGACTAAAATTTTTTTCACAATCCAAAAAATTGAAGTTATTTTCATCTAAATTTACTCAAATATAGATCCTACAAAAAATACTCAACAAAATCCAAAAAAATCGAAGTTGGTTTCAAATAAATTTATTAAAATTTGACACTTCCGACTAAAATTTTTTTCACAATCCATAAAATTGAAGTTATTTTCATCTAAATTTACTCAAATATAGATCCTACAAAAAAATACTCAACAAAATCCAAAAAAATCGAAGTTGGTTTCAAATAAATTTATTAAAATTTGACACTTCCAACTAAATTTTTTTTCACAATCCTAGAAATTGAAGTTATTTTCATCTAAATTTACTCAAATATACATCCTACACCAAAAATACTCGACAAAATCCAAAAAAATCGAAGTTGGTTTCAAATAAATTTATTAAAATTTGACACTTCCAACTAAAATTTTTTTCACAATCCTAAAAATGGTCGTTATTTTCATCTAAATTTACTCAAATATACATCCTACACCAAAAATACTCGACAAAATCCAAAAAATTCGAAGTTGATTTCTAATAAATTTATTAAAATTTGACACTTCCAACTAAAATTTTTTTCACAATCCTAAAAATTGAAGTTGTTACATCTAAATTTACTCAAATATAGATCCTACAAAAAATACTCAACAAAATCCAAAAAAATCGTAGTTGATTTCAAATAAATTTATTAAAATTTGACACTTGCAACTAAAATTTTTTTCACAATCCTAAAAATTGAAGTTATTTTCATCTAACTTTACTCAAATATACATCCTACAACAAAAATACTCGACAAAATCCAAAAAAATCGAAGTTGATTTCAAATAAATTTATTAAAATTTGACACTTCCAACTAAAATATTTTTCACAATCCAAAAAATGGTCGTTATTTTCATCTAAATTTACTCAAATATACATCCTACACCAAAAATACTCGACAAAATCCAAAAAAATCGAAGTTGGTTTCAAATAAATTTATTAAAATATGACGCTTCCAACTAAAATTTTTTTCACAATCCTAAAAATTGAAGTAATTTTCATCTAAATTTACTCAAATATAGATCCTACAAAAAATACTCAACAAAATCCAAAAAAAACGAAGTTGATTTCAAATAAATTTATTAAAATTTGACACTTCCGACTAAAATTTTTTTCACAATCCTAGAAATTGAAGTTATTTTCATCTAAATTTACTCAAATATACATCCTACACCAAAAATACTCGACAAAATCCAAAAAAATCGAAGTTGGTTTCAAATAAATTTATTAAAATTAGACACTTGTAACTAAATTTTTTTTCAAAATCCTAGAAATTGAAGTTATTTTCATCTAAATTTACTCAAATATACATCCTACACCAAAAATACTCGACAAAATCCAAAAAAATCGAAGTTGGTTTCAAATTAATTTATTAAAATTTGACGCTTCCAACTAAAATTTTTTTCACAATCCTAGAAATTGAAGTTATTTTCATCTAAATTTACTCAAATATACATCCTACACCAAAAATACTCGACAAAATCCAAAAAAATCGAAGTTGGTTTCAAATAAATTTATTAAAATTTGACACTTCCAACTAAAATTTTTTTCACAATCCTAGAAATTGAAGTTATTTTCATCTAAATTTACTCAAATATACATCCTACACCAAAAATACTCGACAAAATCCAAAAAAATCGAAGTTGGTTTCAAATAAATTTATTAAAATTTGACACTTCCAACTAAAATTTTTTTCACAATCCTAAAAATTGAAGTTATTTTCATCTAAATTTACTCAAATATAGATCCTACAAAAAATACTCAACAAAATAAAAAAAAAACGAAGTTGATTTCAAATAAATTTATTAAAATTTGACACTTCCGACTAAAATTTTTTTCACAATCCAAAAAATTGAAGTTATTTTCATCTAAATTTACTCAAATATAGATCCTACAAAAAAATACTCAACAAAATCCAAAAAAATCGAAGTTGGTTTCAAATAAATTTATTAAAATTTGACACTTCCAACTAAAATTTTTTTCACAATCCTAGAAATTGAAGTTATTTTCATCTAAATTTACTCAAATATACATCCTACACCAAAAATACTCGACAAAATCCAAAAAAATTGAAGTTGGTTTCAAATAAATTTATTAAAATTTGACACTTCCAACTAAAATTTTTTTCACAATCCAATAAATTTTCGATATTTTCATCTAAATTTACTCAAATATACATCCTACACCAAAAATACTCGACAAAATAAAAAAAAATCGAAGTTGGTTTCAAATAAATTTATTAAAATTTGACACTTCCAACTAAATTTTTTTTCACAATCCAATAAATTTTCGTTATTTTCATCTAAATTTACTCAAATATACATCCTACAACAAAAATACTCGACAAAATCAAAAAAAATCGAAGTTGGTTTCAAATAAATTTATTAAAATTTGACACTTCCAACTAAAATTTTTTTCACAATCCTAGAAATTGAAGTTATTTTCATCTAAATTTACTCAAATATAGATCCTACAAAAAATACTCAACAAAATCCAAAAAAATCGAAGTTGGTTTCAAATAAATTTATTAAAATTTGACACTTCCAACTAAATTTTTTTTCACAATCCTAAAAATTGAAGTTATTTTCATCTAAATTTACTCAAATATAACTCCTACACCAAAAATACTCGACAAAATCCAAAAAAATCGAAGTTGGTTTCAAATAAATTTATTAAAATTAGACACTTGTAACTAAAATTTTTTTCAAAATCCTAGAAATTGAAGTTATTTTCATCTAAATTTACTCAAATATACATCCTACACCAAAAATACTCGACAAAATCCAAAAAAATCGAAGTTGGTTTCAAATTAATTTATTAAATTTGACGCTTCAAACTAAAATTTTTTTCACAATCCTAGAAATTGAAGTTATTTTCATCTAAATTTACTCAAATATACATCCTACACCAAAAATACTCGACAAAATCCAAAAAAATCGAAGTTGGTTTCAAATAAATTTATTAAAATTTGACACTTCCGACTAAAATTTTTTTCACAATCCTAGAAATTGAAGTTATTTTCATCTAAATTTACTCAAATATACATCCTACACCAAAAATACTAGACAAAATCCAAAAAAATCGAAGTTGGTTTCAAATAAATTTATTAAAATTTGACACTCCAACTAAAATTTTTTTCACAATCCTAAAAATTGAAGTTATTTTCATCTAAATTTACTCAAATATAGATCCTACAAAAAATACTCAACAAAATAAAAAAAAAACGAAGTTGATTTCAAATAAATTTATTAAAATTTGACACTTCCGACTAAAATTTTTTTCACAATCCTAAAAATTGGAGTTATTTTCATCTAAATTTACTCAAATATACATCCTAAAACAAAAATACTCGACAAAATAAAAAAAAATCGAAGTTGGTTTCAAATAAATTTATTAAAATTTGACACTTCCAACTAAAATTTTTTTCACAATCCTAGAAATTGAAGTTATTTTCATCTAAATTTACTCAAATATAGATCCTACAAAATAATACTCAACAAAATCCAAAAAAATCGAAGTTGGTTTCAAATAAATTTATTAAAATTTGACACTTCCAACTAAAATTTTTTTCACAATCCTAAAAATTGAAGTTATTTTCATCTAAATTTACTCAAATATACATCCTAAAACAAAAATACTCGACAAAATAAAAAAAAATCGAAGTTGGTTTCAAATAAATTTATTAAAATTTGACACTTCCAACTAAAATTTTTTTCACAATCCTAGAAATTGAAGTTATTTTCATCTAAATTTACTCAAATATAGATCCTACAAAATAATACTCAACAAAATCCAAAAAAATCGAAGTTGGTTTCAAATAAATTTATTAAAATTTGACACTTCCAACTAAAATTTTTTTCACAATCCCAAAAATTGAAGTTATTTTCATTTAAATTTACTCAAATATACATCCTACACCAAAAATACTCGACAAAATCCAAAAAAATCGAAGTTGGTTTCAAATAAATTTATTAAAATTTGACACTTCCAACTAAAATTTTTTTCACAATCCTAAAAATTGAAGTTATTTTCATCTAAATTTACTCAAATATACATCCTACACCAAATATACTCGACAAAATCAAAAAAAATCGAAGTTGGTTTCAAATAAATTTATTAAAATTAGACACTTGTAACTAAAATTTTTTTCACAATCCTAGAAATTGAAGTTATTTTCATCTAAATTTACTCAAATATACATCCTACACCAAAAATACTCGACAAAATCCAAAAAAATCGAAGTTGGTTTCAAATTAATTTATTAAATTTGACGCTTCCAACTAAAATTTTTTTCACAATCCTAGAAATTGAAGTTATTTTCATCTAAAATTTACTCAAATATACATCCTACACCAAAAATACTCGACAAAATCCAAAAAAATCGAAGTTGGTTTCAAATAAATTTATTAAAATTTGACACTTCCGACTAAAATTTTTTTCACAATCCTAGAAATTGAAGTTATTTTCATCTAAATTTACTCAAATATACATCCTACACCAAAAATACTAGACAAAATCCAAAAAAATCGAAGTTGATTTCAAATAAATTTATTAAAATTTGACACTTCCGACTAAAATTTTTTTCACAATCCTAAAAATTGGAGTTATTTTCATCTAAATTTACTCAAATATACATCCTAAAACAAAAATACTCGACAAAATAAAAAAAAATCGAAGTTGGTTTCAAATAAATTTATTAAAATTTGACACTTCCAACTAAAATTTTTTTCACAATCCTAGAAATTGAAGTTATTTTCATCTAAATTTACTCAAATATAGATCCTACAAAATAATACTCAACAAAATCCAAAAAAATCGAAGTTGGTTTCAAATAAATTTATTAAAATTTGACACTTCCAACTAAAATTTTTTTCACAATCCCAAAAATTGAAGTTATTTTCATCTAAATTTACTCAAATATACATCCTACACCAAATATACTCGACAAAATCAAAAAAAATCGAAGTTGGTTTCAAATAAATTTATTAAAATTAGACACTTGTAACTAAAATTTTTTTCAAAATCCTAGAAATTGAAGTTATTTTCATCTAAATTTACTCAAATATACATTCTACACCAAAAATACTCGACAAAATCCAAAAAAATCGAAGTTGGTTTCAAATTAATTTATTAAAATTTGACGCTTCCAACTAAAATTTTTTTCACAATCCTAGAAATTGAAGTTATTTTCATCTAAATTTACTCAAATATACATCCTACACCAAAAATACTCGACAAAATCCAAAAAAATCGAAGTTGGTTTCAAATAAATTTATTAAAATTTGACACTTCCAACTAAAATTTTTTTCACAATCCTAGAAATTGAAGTTATTTTCATCTAAATTTACTCAAATATACATCCTACACCAAAAATACTCGACAAAATCCAAAAAAATCGAAGTTGGTTTCAAATAAATTTATTAAAATTTGACACTTCCAACTAAAATTTTTTTCACAATCCTAAAAATTGAAGTTATTTTCATCTAAATTTACTCAAATATAGATCCTACAAAAAATACTCAACAAAATAAAAAAAAAACGAAGTTGATTTCAAATAAATTTATTAAAATTTGACACTTCCGACTAAAATTTTTTTCACAATCCTAGAAATTGAAGTTATTTTCATCTAAATTTACTCAAATATACATGCTACACCAAAAATACTCGACAAAATCCAAAAAAATCGAAGTTGGTTTCAAATTAATTTATTAAAATTTGACGCTTCCAACTAAAATTTTTTTCACAATCCTAAAAATTGAAGTTATTTTCATCTAAATTTACTCAAATATTCATCCTACACCAAAAATACTCGACAAAATCCAAAAAAATCGAAGTTGGTTTCAAATTAATTTATTAAAATTTGACGCTTCCGACTAAAATTTTTTTCACAATCCTAGAAATTGAAGTTATTTTCATCTAAATTTACTCAAATATACATCCTACACCAAAAATACTCGACAAAATCCAAAAAAATCGAAGTTGGTTTCAATTAAATTTATTAAAATTTGACACTTCCAACTAAAATTTTTTTCACAATCCTAAAAATTGAAGTTATTTTCATCTAAATTTACTCAAATATAGATCCTACAAAAAATACTCAACAAAATCCAAAAAAAAAACGAAGTTGATTTCAAATAAATTTATTAAAATTTGACACTTCCGACTAAAATTTTTTTCACAATCCTAGAAATTGAAGTTATTTTCATCTAAATTTACTCAAATATACATCCTACACCAAAAATACTCGACAAAATCCAAAAAAGTCGAAGTTGGTTTCAAATAAATTTATTAAAATTTGACACTCCAACTAAAATTTTTTTCACAATCCTAAAAATTGAAGTTATTTTCATCTAAATTTACTCAAATATACATCCTACACCAAAAATACTCGACAAAATCCAAAAAAATCGAAGTTGGTTTCAAATAAATTTATTAAAATTAGACACTTGTAACTAAATTTTTTTTCAAAATCCTAGAAATTGAAGTTATTTTTCATCTAAATTTACTCAAATATACATGCTACACCAAAAATACTCGACAAAATCAAAAAAAATCGAAGTTGGTTTCAAATTAATTTATTAAAATTTGACGCTTCCAACTAAAATTTTTTTCACAATCCTAAAAATTGAAGTTATTTTCATCTAAATTTACTCAAATATTCATCCTACACCAAAAATACTCGACAAAATCCAAAAAAATCGAAGTTGGTTTCAAATTAATTTATTAAAATTTGACGCTTCCGACTAAAATTTTTTTCACAATCCTAGAAATTGAAGTTATTTTCATCTAAATTTACTCAAATATACATCCTACACCAAAAATACTCGACAAAATCCAAAAAAATCGAAGTTGGTTTCAATTAAATTTATTAAAATTTGACACTTCCAACTAAAATTTTTTTCACAATCCTAAAAATTGAAGTTATTTTCATCTAAATTTACTCAAATATAGATCCTACAAAAAATACTCAACAAAATCCAAAAAAAAAACGAAGTTGATTTCAAATAAATTTATTAAAATTTGACACTTCCGACTAAAATTTTTTTCACAATCCTAGAAATTGAAGTTATTTTCATCTAAATTTACTCAAATATACATCCTACACCAAAAATACTCGACAAAATCCAAAAAAGTCGAAGTTGGTTTCAAATAAATTTATTAAAATTTGACACTCCAACTAAAATTTTTTTCACAATCCTAAAAATTGAAGTTATTTTCATCTAAATTTACTCAAATATACATCCTACACCAAAAATACTCGACAAAATAAAAAAAAATCGAAGTTGGTTTCAATTAAATTTATTAAAATTTGACACTTCCAACTAAAATTTTTTTCACAATCCTAGAAATTGAAGTTATTTTCATCTAAATTTACTCAAATATAGATCCTACAAAAAAATACTCAACAAAATCCAAAAAAATCGAAGTTGGTTTCAAATAAATTTATTAAAATTTGACACTTCCATCTAAAATTTTTTTCACAATCCTAAAAATTGAAGTTATTTTCATCTAAATTTACTCAAATATAGATCCTACAAAAAATACTCAACAAAATAAAAAAAAAACGAAGTTGATTTCAAATAAATTTATTAAAATTTGACACTTCCGACTAAAATTTTTTTCACAATCCAAAAAATTGAAGTTATTTTCATCTAAATTTACTCAAATATAGATCCTACAAAAAATACTCAACAAAATCCAAAAAAATCGAAGTTGGTTTCAAATAAATTTATTAAAATTTGACACTTCCGACTAAAATTTTTTTCACAATCCATAAAATTGAAGTTATTTTCATCTAAATTTACTCAAATATAGATCCTACAAAAAAATACTCAACAAAATCCAAAAAAATCGAAGTTGGTTTCAAATAAATTTATTAAAATTTGACACTTCCAACTAAATTTTTTTTCACAATCCTAGAAATTGAAGTTATTTTCATCTAAATTTACTCAAATATACATCCTACACCAAAAATACTCGACAAAATCCAAAAAAATCGAAGTTGGTTTCAAATAAATTTATTAAAATTTGACACTTCCAACTAAAATTTTTTTCACAATCCTAAAAATGGTCGTTATTTTCATCTAAATTTACTCAAATATACATCCTACACCAAAAATACTCGACAAAATCCAAAAAAATCGAAGTTGATTTCTAATAAATTTATTAAAATTTGACACTTCCAACTAAAATTTTTTTCACAATCCTAAAAATTGAAGTTGTTACATCTAAATTTACTCAAATATAGATCCTACAAAAAATACTCAACAAAATCCAAAAAAATCGTAGTTGATTTCAAATAAATTTATTAAAATTTGACACTTGCAACTAAAATTTTTTTCACAATCCTAAAAATTGAAGTTATTTTCATCTAACTTTACTCAAATATACATCCTACAACAAAAATACTCGACAAAATCCAAAAAAATCGAAGTTGATTTCAAATAAATTTATTAAAATTTGACACTTCCAACTAAAATATTTTTCACAATCCAAAAAATAGTCGTTATTTTCATCTAAATTTACTCAAATATACATCCTACAACAAAAATACTCGACAAAATCCAAAAAAATCGAAGTTGATTTCAAATAAATTTATTAAAATTTGACACTTCCAACTAAAATATTTTTCACAATCCAAAAAATAGTCGTTATTTTCATCTAAATTTACTCAAATATACATCCTACACCAAAAATACTCAACAAAATCCAAAAAAAACGAAGTTGATTTCAAATAAATTTATTAAAATTTGACACTTCCGACTAAAATTTTTTTCACAATCCTAGAAATTGAAGTTATTTTCATCTAAATTGACTCAAATATACATCCTACACCAAAAATACTCGACAAAATCCAAAAAAATCGAAGTTGGTTTCAAATAAATTTATTAAAATTAGACACTTGTAACTAAATTTTTTTTCAAAATCCTAGAAATTGAAGTTATTTTCATCTAAATTTACTCAAATATACATCCTACACCAAAAATACTCGACAAAATCCAAAAAAATCGAAGTTGGTTTCAAATTAATTTATTAAAATTTGACGCTTCCAACTAAAATTTTTTTCACAATCCTAGAAATTGAAGTTATTTTCATCTAAATTTACTCAAATATACATTCTACACCAAAAATACTCGACAAAATCCAAAAAAATCGAAGTTGATTTCAAATAAATTTATTAAAATTTGACACTTCCGACTAAAATTTTTTTCACAATCCAAAAAATTGAAGTTATTTTCATCTAAATTTACTCAAATATAGATCCTACAAAAAAATACTCAACAAAATCCAAAAAAATCGAAGTTGGTTTCAAATAAATTTATTAAAATTTGACACTTCCAACTAAAATTTTTTTCACAATCCTTGAAATTGAAGTTATTTTCATCTAAATTTACTCAAATATACATCCTACACCAAAAATACTCGACAAAATCCAAAAAAATTGAAGTTGGTTTCAAATAAATTTATTAAAATTTGACACTTCCAACTAAAATTTTTTTCACAATCCAATAAATTTTCGATATTTTCATCTAAATTTACTCAAATATACATCCTACACCAAAAATACTCGACAAAATAAAAAAAAATCGAAGTTGGTTTCAAATAAATTTATTAAAATTTGACACTTCCAACTAAATTTTTTTTCACAATCCAATAAATTTTCGTTATTTTCATCTAAATTTACTCAAATATACATCCTACAACAAAAATACTCGACAAAATCAAAAAAAATCGAAGTTGGTTTCAAATAAATTTATTAAAATTTGACACTTCCAACTAAAATTTTTTTCACAATCCTAGAAATTGAAGTTATTTTCATCTAAATTTACTCAAATATAGATCCTACAAAAAATACTCAACAAAATCCAAAAAAATCGAAGTTGGTTTCAAATAAATTTATTAAAATTTGACACTTCCAACTAAATTTTTTTTCACAATCCTAAAAATTGAAGTTATTTTCATCTAAATTTACTCAAATATTACTCCTACACCAAAAATACTCGACAAAATCCAAAAAAATCGAAGTTGGTTTCAAATAAATTTATTAAAATTAGACACTTGTAACTAAAATTTTTTTCAAAATCCTAGAAATTGAAGTTATTTTCATCTAAATTTACTCAAATATACATCCTACACCAAAAATACTCGACAAAATCCAAAAAAATCGAAGTTGGTTTCAAATTAATTTATTAAATTTGACGCTTCCAACTAAAATTTTTTTCACAATCCTAGAAATTGAAGTTATTTTCATCTAAATTTACTCAAATATACATCCTACACCAAAAATACTCGACAAAATCCAAAAAAATCGAAGTTGGTTTCAAATAAATTTATTAAAATTTGACACTTCCGACTAAAATTTTTTTCACAATCCTAGAAATTGAAGTTATTTTCATCTAAATTTACTCAAATATACATCCTACACCAAAAATACTAGACAAAATCCAAAAAAATCGAAGTTGGTTTCAAATAAATTTATTAAAATTTGACACTCCAACTAAAATTTTTTTCACAATCCTAAAAATTGAAGTTATTTTCATCTAAATTTACTCAAATATAGATCCTACAAAAAATACTCAACAAAATCAAAAAAAAACGAAGTTGATTTCAAATAAATTTATTAAAATTTGACACTTCCGACTAAAATTTTTTTCACAATCCTAAAAATTGGAGTTATTTTCATCTAAATTTACTCAAATATACATCCTAAAACAAAAATACTCGACAAAATAAAAAAAAATCGAAGTTGGTTTCAAATAAATTTATTAAAATTTGACACTTCCAACTAAAATTTTTTTCACAATCCTAGAAATTGAAGTTATTTTCATCTAAATTTACTCAAATATAGATCCTACAAAATAATACTCAACAAAATCCAAAAAAATCGAAGTTGGTTTCAAATAAATTTATTAAAATTTGACACTTCCAACTAAAATTTTTTTCACAATCCTAAAAATTGAAGTTATTTTCATCTAAATTTACTCAAATATACATCCTACACCAAAAATACTCGACAAAATCCAAAAAAATCGAAGTTGATTTCAAATAAATTTATTAAAATTTGACACTTCCGACTAAAATTTTTTTCACAATCCTAGAAATTGAAGTTATTTTCATCTAAATTTACTCAAATATACATCCTACACCAAAAATACTCGACAAAATCCAAAAAAATCGAAGTTGGTTACAAATAAATTTATTAAAATTTGACACTTGTAACTAAATTTTTTTTCAAAATCCTAGAAATTGAAGTTATTTTTCATCTAAATTTACTCAAATATACATGCTACACCA
Source organism: Andrena praecox (assembly GCA_963932275.1). NCBI lineage: Eukaryota > Metazoa > Arthropoda > Insecta > Hymenoptera > Andrenidae > Andrena > Andrena praecox. Next base: position 2,271,601 of record CAWVQO010000413.1, on the reverse strand, counting down.
AAAATACTCGACAAAATCCAAAAAAATCGAAGTTGGTTTCAAATTAATTTATTAAAATTTGACGCTTCCAACTAAAATTTTTTTCACAATCCTAGAAATTGAAGTTATTTTCATCTAAATTTACTCAAATATACATCCTACACCAAAAATACTCGACAAAATCCAAAAAAATCGAAGTTGATTTCAAATAAATTTATTAAAATTTGACACTTCCGACTAAAATTTTTTTCACAATCCTAGAAATTGAAGTTATTTTCATCTAAATTTACTCAAATATACATCCTACACCAAAAATACTCGACAAAATCCAAAAAAATCGAAGTTGGTTTCAAATTAATTTATTAAAATTTGACGCTTCCAACTAAAATTTTTTTCACAATCCAATAAATTATCGTTATTTTCATCTAAATTTACTCAAATATAGATCCTACAAAAAAATACTCAACAAAATCCAAAAAAATCGAAGTTGGTTTCAAATAAATTTATTAAAATTTGACACTTCCAACTAAAATTTTTTTCACAATCCTAAAAATTGAAGTTATTTTCATCTAAATTTACTCAAATATACATCCTACACCAAATATACTCGACAAAATAAAAAAAAATCGAAGTTGGTTTCAAATAAATTTATTAAAATTAGACACTTGTAACTAAAATTTTTTTCAAAATCCTAGAAATTGAAGTTATTTTCATCTAAATTTACTCAAATATACATTCTACACCAAAAATACTCGACAAAATCCAAAAAAATCGAAGTTGGTTTCAAATTAATTTATTAAAATTTGACGCTTCCAACTAAAATTTTTTTCACAATCCTAGAAATTGAAGTTATTTTCATCTAAATTTACTCAAATATACATCCTACACCAAAAATACTCGACAAAATCCAAAAAAATCGAAGTTGGTTTCAAATAAATTTATTAAAATTTGACACTTCCAACTAAAATTTTTTTCACAATCCTAGAAATTGAAGTTATTTTCATCTAAATTTACTCAAATATACATCCTACACCAAAAATACTCGACAAAATCCAAAAAAATCGAAGTTGGTTTCAAATAAATTTATTAAAATTTGACACTTCCAACTAAAATTTTTTTCACAATCCTAAAAATTGAAGTTATTTTCATCTAAATTTACTCAAATATAGATCCTACAAAAAATACTCAACAAAATAAAAAAAAAACGAAGTTGATTTCAAATAAATTTATTAAAATTTGACACTTCCGACTAAATTTTTTTTCACAATCCAAAAAATTGAAGTTATTTTCATCTAAATTTACTCAAATATAGATCCTACAAAAAATACTCAACAAAATCCAAAAAAAACGAAGTTGATTTCAAATAAATTTATTAAAATTTGACACTTCCGACTAAAATTTTTTTCACAATCCTAGAAATTGAAGTTATTTTCATCTAAATTTACTCAAATATACATCCTACACCAAAAATACTCGACAAAATCCAAAAAAGTCGAAGTTGGTTTCAAATAAATTTATTAAAATTTGACACTCCAACTAAAATTTTTTTCACAATCCTAAAAATTGAAGTTACTTTCATCTAAATTTACTCAAATATACATCCTACACCAAAAATACTCGACAAAATCCAAAAAAATCGAAGTTGGTTTCAATTAAATTTATTAAAATTTGACACTTCCAACTAAAATTTTTTTCACAATCCTAGAAATTGAAGTTATTTTCATCTAAATTTACTCAAATATACATCCTACACCAAAAATACTCGACAAAATCCAAAAAAATCGAAGTTGGTTTCAAATAAATTTATTAAAATTTGACACTTCCAACTAAAATTTTTTTCACAATCCAAAAAATTGAAGTTATTTTCATCTAAATTTACTCAAATATAGATCCTACAAAAAAATACTCAACAAAATCCAAAAAAATCGAAGTTGGTTTCAAATAAATTTATTAAAATTTGACACTTCCAACTAAAATTTTTTTCACAATCCTAAAAATTGAAGTTATTTTCATCTAAATTTACTCAAATATAGATCCTACAAAAAATACTCAACAAAATAAAAAAAAAACGAAGTTGATTTCAAATAAATTTATTAAAATTTGACACTTCCGACTAAAATTTTTTTCACAATCCAAAAAATTGAAGTTATTTTCATCTAAATTTACTCAAATATAGATCCTACAAAAAATACTCAACAAAATCCAAAAAAATCGAAGTTGGTTTCAAATAAATTTATTAAAATTGGACACTTCCAACTAAAATTTTTTTCACAATCCTAAAAATTGAAGTTATTTTCATCTAAATTTACTCAAATATAGATCCTACAAAAAATACTCAACAAAATAAAAAAAAAACGAAGTTGATTTCAAATAAATTTATTAAAATTTGACACTTCCGACTAAAATTTTTTTCACAATCCAAAAAATTGAAGTTATTTTCATCTAAATTTACTCAAATATAGATCCTACAAAAAATACTCAACAAAATCCAAAAAAATCGAAGTTGGTTTCAAATAAATTTATTAAAATTGGACACTTCCAACTAAAATTTTTTTCACAATCCTAAAAATTGAAGTTATTTTCATCTAAATTTACTCAAATATACATCCTACACCAAAAATACTCGACAAAATCCAAAAAAATCGAAGTTGGTTTCAATTAAATTTATTAAAATTTGACACTTCCAACTAAAATTTTTTTCACAATCCTAAAAATTGAAGTTATTTTCATCTAAATTTACTCAAATATAGATCCTACAAAAAATACTCAACAAAATCCAAAAAAAACGAAGTTGATTTCAAATAAATTTATTAAAATTTGACACTTCCGACTAAAATTTGTTTCACAATCCATAAAATTGAAGTTATTTTCATCTAAATTTACTCAAATATAGATCCTACAAAAAAATACTCAACAAAATCCCAAAAAATCGAAGTTGGTTTCAAATAAATTTATTAAAATTTGACACTTCCAACTAAATTTTTTTTCACAATCCTAGAAATTGAAGTTATTTTCATCTAAATTTACTCAAATATACATCCTACACCAAAAATACTCGACAAAATCCAAAAAAATCGAAGTTGGTTTCAAATAAATTTATTAAAATTTGACACTTCCAACTAAAATTTTTTTCACAATCCTAAAAATGGTCGTTATTTTCATCTAAATTTACTCAAATATACATCCTACACCAAAAATACTCGACAAAATCCAAAAAAATCGAAGTTGATTTCTAATAAATTTATTAAAATTTGACACTTCCAACTAAAATTTTTTTCACAATCCTAAAAATTGAAGTTGTTACATCTAAATTTACTCAAATATAGATCCTACAAAAAAATACTCAACAAAATCCAAAAAAATCGTAGTTGATTTCAAATAAATTTATTAAAATTTGACACTTGCAACTAAAATTTTTTTCACAATCCTAAAAATTGAAGTTATTTTCATCTAACTTTACTCAAATATACATCCTACAACAAAAATACTCGACAAAATCCAAAAAAATCGAAGTTGATTTCAAATAAATTTATTAAAATTTGACACTTCCAACTAAAATATTTTTCACAATCCAAAAAATGGTCGTTATTTTCATCTAAATTTACTCAAATATACATCCTACACCAAAAATACTCGACAAAATCCAAAAAAATCGAAGTTGGTTTCAAATAAATTTATTAAAATATGACGCTTCCAACTAAAATTTTTTTCACAATCCTAGAAATTGAAGTTATTTTCATCTAAATTTACTCAAATATACATCCTACATCAAAAATACTCGACAAAATCCAAAAAAATCGAAGTTGGTTTCAAATAAATTTATTAAAATTTGACACTTCCAACTAAAATTTTTTTCACAATCCTAGAAATTGAAGTTATTTTCATCGAAATTTACTCAAATATACATCCTACACCAAAAATACTCGACAAAATCCAAAAAAATTGAAGTTGGTTTCAAATAAATTTATTAAAATTTGACACTTCCAACTAAAATTTTTTTCACGATCCAATAAATTTTCGTTATTTTCATCTAAATTTACTCAAATATACATCCTACACCAAAAATACTCGACAAAATCCAAAAAAATCGAAGTTGGTTTTAAATAAATTTATTAAAATTTGACACTTCCAACTAAATTTTTTTTCACAATCCAATAAATTTTCGTTATTTTCATCTAAATTTACTCAAATATACATCCTACAACAAAAATACTCGACAAAATCCTAAAAAATCGAAGTTGGTTTCAAATAAATTTATTAAAATTTGACACTTCCAACTAAATTTTTTTTCACAATCCAATAAATTTTCGTTATTTTCATCTAAATTTACTCAAATATACATCCTACAACAAAAATACTCGACAAAATAAAAAAAAACGAAGTTGGTTTCAAATAAATTTATTAAAATTTGACACTTCCAACTAAAATTTTTTTCACAATCCTAGAAATTGAAGTTATTTTCATCTAAATTTACTCAAATATAGATCCTACAAAAAATACTCAACAAAATCCAAAAAAATCGAAGTTGGTTTCAAATAAATTTATTAAAATTTGACACTTCCAACTAAAATTTTTTTCACAATCCTAAAAATTGAAGTTATTTTCATCTAAATTTACTCAAATATACATCCTACACCAAAAATACTCGACAAAATCCAAAAAAATCGAAGTTGGTTTCAAATAAATTTATTAAAATTTGACGCTTCCAACTAAAATTTTTTTCACAATCCTAGAAATTGAAGTTATTTTCATCTAAATTTACTCAAATATACATCCTACACCAAAAATACTCGACAAAATCCAAAAAAATTGAAGTTGGTTTCAAATAAATTTATTAAAATTTGACACTTCCAACTAAAATTTTTTTCACGATCCAATAAATTTTCGTCATTTTCATCTAAATTTACTCAAATATACATCCTACACCAAAAATACTCGACAAAATCCAAAAAAATCGAAGTTGGTTTCAAATAAATTTATTAAAATTTGACACTTCCAACTAAATTTTTTTTCACAATCCAATAAATTTTCGTTATTTTCATCTAAATTTACTCAAATATACATCCTACAACAAAAATACTCGACAAAATCAAAAAAAATCGAAGTTGGTTTCAAATAAATTTATTAAAATTTGACACTTCCAACTAAAATTTTTTTCACAATCCTAGAAATTGAAGATATTTTCATCTAAATTTACTCAAATATAGATCCTACAAAAAATACTCAACAAAATCCAAAAAAATCGAAGTTGGTTTCAAATAAATTTATTAAAATTTGACACTTCCAACTAAAATTTTTTTCACAATCCTAAAAATTGAAGTTGTTTCATCTAAATTTACTCAAATATAGATCCTACAAAAAAATACTCAACAAAATCCAAAATAATCCAAGTCGATTTCAAATATATTTATTAAAATTTGATAAAAATCGTGACAAAATCCATAAAATCGAAGTTAATTTCACCTGAAATTACTCAAATTAAGCTTCTCTATCAAAAAAAACTTAACATTGTCGAGAAAAATCGAAGTTGGTTTCAAATAAATTTATTAAAATTTGACACTTCCAACTAAAATTTTCTTCACAATCCAAAAAATGGTCGTTATTTTCATCTAAATTTACTCAAATATACATCCTACAACAAAAATACTCGACAAAATCCAAAAAAATCGAAGTTGGTTCAAATAAATTTATTAAAATTTGACACTTCCAACTAAAATTTTCTTCACAATCCAAAAAATGGTCGTTATTTTCATCTAAATTTACTCAAATATACATCCTACAACAAAAATACTCGACAAAATCCAAAAAAATCGAAGTTGGTTCAAATAAATTTATTAAAATTTGACACTTCCAACTAAAAATTTTTTCACAATCCAATAAATTTTCGTTATTTTCATCTAAATTTACTCAAATATAGATCCTACAACAAAAATACTCAACAAAATCCAAAAAAATCGAAGTTGATTTCAAATAAATTTATTAAAATTTGACACTTCCAACTAAAATTTTTTTCACAATCTTAAAAATTGAAGTTATTTTCATCTTAATTTACTCAAATACACATCCTACAACAAAAATACTCGACAAAATCCAAAAAAATCGAAGTTGGTTTCAAATAAATTTATTAAAAATTGACACTTCCAACTAAAATTTTTTTCACAATCCTAGAAATTGAAGTTATTTTCATCTAAATTTACTCAAATATACATCCTACACCAAAAATACTCCACAAAATCCAAAAAAATCGGAGTTGGTTTCAAATAAATTTATTAAAATTTGACACTTCCAACTAAAATTTTATTCACAATCCAAAAAATGGTCGTTATTTTCATCTAAATTTACTCAAATATACATCCTACAACAAAAATACTCGACAAAATCCAAAAAAATCGGAGTTGATTTCAAATAAATTTATTAAAATTTGACACTTCCAACTAAAATTTTTTTCACAATCCAAAAAATTGAAGTTATTTTCATCTAAATTTACTCAATTGTAGATCCTACAACAAAAATACTCGACAAAATCCAAAAAAATCGAAGTTGATTTCAAATAAATTTATTAAAATTTGACACTTCCAACTAAAATTTTTTTCACAATCCTAGAAATTGAAGTTATTTTCATCTAAATTTACTCAAATATACATCCTACACCCAAAATACTCGACAAAATCCAAAAAAATCGAAGTTGGTTTCAAATAAATTTATTAAAATTTGACACTTCCAACTAAAATTTTTTTCACAATCCTAAAAATTGAAGTTGTTTCATCTAAATGTACTCAAATATAGATCCTACAAAAAAATACTCAACAAAATCCAAAAAAATCGGAGTTGATTTCAAATAAATTTATTAAAATTTGACACTTGCAACTAAAATTTTTTTCACAATCCTAAAAATTGAAGTTATTTTCATCTAACTTTACTCAAATATACATCCTACAACAAAAATACTCGACAAAATCCAAAAAAATCGAAGTTGATTTCAACTAAATTTATTAAAATTTGACACTTCCAACTAAAATATTTTTCACAATCCAAAAAATGGTCGTTATTTTCATCTAAATTTATTCAAATATACATCCTACACCAAAAATACTCGACAAAATCCAAAAAAATCGAAGTTGGTTTCAAATAAATTTATTAAAATTTGACGCTTCCAACTAAAATTTTTTTCACAATCCTAGAAATTGAAGTTATTTTCATCTAAATTTACTCAAATATACATCCTACACCAAAAATACTCCACAAAATACAAAAAAATCGGAGTTGGTTTCAAATAAATTTATTAAAATTTGACACTTAAAACTAAAATTTTTTTCACAATCCTAAAAATTGAAGTTGTTTCATCTAAATTTACTCAAATATAGATCCTACAAAAAAATACTCAACAAAATCCAAAATAATCCAAGTCGATTTCAAATATATTTATTAAAATTTGACACTTCCAACTAAAATATTTTTCACAATCCAAAAAATGGTCGTTATTTTCATCTAAATTTACTCAAATATACATCCTACACCAAAAATACTCGACAAAATCCAAAAAAATCGAAGTTGGTTTCAAATAAATTTATTAAAATATGACGCTTCCAACTAAAATTTTTTTCACAATCCTAGAAATTGAAGTTATTTTCATCTAAATTTACTCAAATATACATCCTACATCAAAAATACTCGACAAAATCCAAAAAAATCGAAGTTGGTTTCAAATAAATTTATTAAAATTTGACACTTCCAACTAAAATTTTTTTCACAATCCTAGAAATTGAAGTTATTTTCATCGAAATTTACTCAAATATACATCCTACACCAAAAATACTCGACAAAATCCAAAAAAATTGAAGTTGGTTTCAAATAAATTTATTAAAATTTGACACTTCCAACTAAAATTTTTTTCACGATCCAATAAATTTTCGTTATTTTCATCTAAATTTACTCAAATATACATCCTACACCAAAAATACTCGACAAAATCCAAAAAAATCGAAGTTGGTTTTAAATAAATTTATTAAAATTTGACACTTCCAACTAAAATTTTCTTCACAATCCAAAAAATGGTCGTTATTTTCATCTAAATTTACTCAAATATACATCCTACAACAAAAATACTCGACAAAATCCAAAAAAATCGAAGTTGGTTCAAATAAATTTATTAAAATTTGACACTTCCAACTAAAATTTTCTTCACAATCCAAAAAATGGTCGTTATTTTCATCTAAATTTACTCAAATATACATCCTACAACAAAAATACTCGACAAAATCCAAAAAAATCGAAGTTGGTTCAAATAAATTTATTAAAATTTGACACTTCCAACTAAAAATTTTTTCACAATCCAATAAATTTTCGTTATTTTCATCTAAATTTACTCAAATATAGATCCTACAACAAAAATACTCAACAAAATCCAAAAAAATCGAAGTTGATTTCAAATAAATTTATTAAAATTTGACACTTCCAACTAAAATTTTTTTCACAATCTTAAAAATTGAAGTTATTTTCATCTTAATTTACTCAAATACACATCCTACAACAAAAATACTCGACAAAATCCAAAAAAATCGAAGTTGGTTTCAAATAAATTTATTAAAAATTGACACTTCCAACTAAAATTTTTTTCACAATCCTAGAAATTGAAGTTATTTTCATCTAAATTTACTCAAATATACATCCTACACCAAAAATACTCCACAAAATCCAAAAAAATCGGAGTTGGTTTCAAATAAATTTATTAAAATTTGACACTTCCAACTAAAATTTTATTCACAATCCAAAAAATGGTCGTTATTTTCATCTAAATTTACTCAAATATACATCCTACAACAAAAATACTCGACAAAATCCAAAAAAATCGGAGTTGATTTCAAATAAATTTATTAAAATTTGACACTTCCAACTAAAATTTTTTTCACAATCCAAAAAATTGAAGTTATTTTCATCTAAATTTACTCAATTGTAGATCCTACAACAAAAATACTCGACAAAATCCAAAAAAATCGAAGTTGATTTCAAATAAATTTATTAAAATTTGACACTTCCAACTAAAATTTTTTTCACAATCCTAGAAATTGAAGTTATTTTCATCTAAATTTACTCAAATATACATCCTACACCAAAAATACTCCACAAAATACAAAAAAATCGGAGTTGGTTTCAAATAAATTTATTAAAATTTGACACTTCCAACTAAAATTTTTTTCACAATCCTAAAAATTGAAGTTGTTTCATCTAAATGTACTCAAATATAGATCCTACAAAAAAATACTCAACAAAATCCAAAAAAATCGGAGTTGATTTCAAATAAATTTATTAAAATTTGACACTTGCAACTAAAATTTTTTTCACAATCCTAAAAATTGAAGTTATTTTCATCTAACTTTACTCAAATATACATCCTACAACAAAAATACTCGACAAAATCCAAAAAAATCGAAGTTGATTTCAACTAAATTTATTAAAATTTGACACTTCCAACTAAAATATTTTTCACAATCCAAAAAATGGTCGTTATTTTCATCTAAATTTATTCAAATATACATCCTACACCAAAAATACTCGACAAAATCCAAAAAAATCGAAGTTGGTTTCAAATAAATTTATTAAAATTTGACGCTTCCAACTAAAATTTTTTTCACAATCCTAGAAATTGAAGTTATTTTCATCTAAATTTACTCAAATATACATCCTACACCAAAAATACTCCACAAAATACAAAAAAATCGGAGTTGGTTTCAAATAAATTTATTAAAATTTGACACTTAAAACTAAAATTTTTTTCACAATCCTAAAAATTGAAGTTGTTTCATCTAAATTTACTCAAATATAGATCCTACAAAAAAATACTCAACAAAATCCAAAATAATCCAAGTCGATTTCAAATATATTTATTAAAATTTGACACTTCCAACTAAAATATTTTTCACAATCCAAAAAATGGTCGTTATTTTCATCTAAATTTACTCAAATATACATCCTACACCAAAAATACTCGACAAAATCCAAAAAAATCGAAGTTGGTTTCAAATAAATTTATTAAAATATGACGCTTCCAACTAAAATTTTTTTCACAATCCTAGAAATTGAAGTTATTTTCATCTAAATTTACTCAAATATACATCCTACATCAAAAATACTCGACAAAATCCAAAAAAATCGAAGTTGGTTTCAAATAAATTTATTAAAATTTGACACTTCCAACTAAAATTTTTTTCACAATCCTAGAAATTGAAGTTATTTTCATCGAAATTTACTCAAATATACATCCTACACCAAAAATACTCGACAAAATCCAAAAAAATTGAAGTTGGTTTCAAATAAATTTATTAAAATTTGACACTTCCAACTAAAATTTTTTTCACGATCCAATAAATTTTCGTTATTTTCATCTAAATTTACTCAAATATACATCCTACACCAAAAATACTCGACAAAATCCAAAAAAATCGAAGTTGGTTTTAAATAAATTTATTAAAATTTGACACTTCCAACTAAATTTTTTTTCACAATCCAATAAATTTTCGTTATTTTCATCTAAATTTACTCAAATATACATCCTACAACAAAAATACTCGACAAAATCCTAAAAAATCGAAGTTGGTTTCAAATAAATTTATTAAAATTTGACACTTCCAACTAAATTTTTTTTCACAATCCAATAAATTTTCGTTATTTTCATCTAAATTTACTCAAATATACATCCTACAACAAAAATACTCGACAAAATAAAAAAAAACGAAGTTGGTTTCAAATAAATTTATTAAAATTTGACACTTCCAACTAAAATTTTTTTCACAATCCTAGAAATTGAAGTTATTTTCATCTAAATTTACTCAAATATAGATCCTACAAAAAATACTCAACAAAATCCAAAAAAATCGAAGTTGGTTTCAAATAAATTTATTAAAATTTGACACTTCCAACTAAAATTTTTTTCACAATCCTAAAAATTGAAGTTATTTTCATCTAAATTTACTCAAATATACATCCTACACCAAAAATACTCGACAAAATCCAAAAAAATCGAAGTTGGTTTCAAATAAATTTATTAAAATTTGACGCTTCCAACTAAAATTTTTTTCACAATCCTAGAAATTGAAGTTATTTTCATCTAAATTTACTCAAATATACATCCTACACCAAAAATACTCGACAAAATCCAAAAAAATTGAAGTTGGTTTCAAATAAATTTATTAAAATTTGACACTTCCAACTAAAATTTTTTTCACGATCCAATAAATTTTCGTTATTTTCATCTAAATTTACTCAAATATACATCCTACACCAAAAATACTCGACAAAATCCAAAAAAATCGAAGTTGGTTTCAAATAAATTTATTAAAATTTGACACTTCCAACTAAATTTTTTTTCACAATCCAATAAATTTTCGTTATTTTCATCTAAATTTACTCAAATATACATCCTACAACAAAAATACTCGACAAAATCAAAAAAAATCGAAGTTGGTTTCAAATAAATTTATTAAAATTTGACACTTCCAACTAAAATTTTTTTCACAATCCTAGAAATTGAAGATATTTTCATCTAAATTTACTCAAATATAGATCCTACAAAAAATACTCAACAAAATCCAAAAAAATCGAAGTTGGTTTCAAATAAATTTATTAAAATTTGACACTTCCAACTAAAATTTTTTTCACAATCCTAAAAATTGAAGTTGTTTCATCTAAATTTACTCAAATATAGATCCTACAAAAAAATACTCAACAAAATCAAAATAATCCAAGTCGATTTCAAATATATTTATTAAAATTTGACAAAAATCGTGACAAAATCCATAAAATCGAAGTTAATTTCACCTGAAATTACTCAAATTAAGCTTCTCTATCAAAAAAAAACTTAACATTGTCGAGAAAAATCGAAGTTGGTTTCAAATAAATTTATTAAAATTTGACACTTCCAACTAAAATTTTCTTCACAATCCAAAAAATGGTCGTTATTTTCATCTAAATTTACTCAAATATACATCCTACAACAAAAATACTCGACAAAATCCAAAAAAATCGAAGTTGGTTCAAATAAATTTATTAAAATTTGACACTTCCAACTAAAATTTTCTTCACAATCCAAAAATGGTCGTTATTTTCATCTAAATTTACTCAAATATACATCCTACAACAAAAATACTCGACAAAATCCAAAAAAATCGAAGTTGGTTCAAATAAATTTATTAAAATTTGACACTTCCAACTAAAAATTTTTTCACAATCCAATAAATTTTCGTTATTTTCATCTAAATTTACTCAAATATAGATCCTACAACAAAAATACTCAACAAAATCCAAAAAAATCGAAGTTGATTTCAAATAAATTTATTAAAATTTGACACTTCCAACTAAAATTTTTTTCACAATCTTAAAAATTGAAGTTATTTTCATCTTAATTTACTCAAATACACATCCTACAACAAAAATACTCGACAAAATCCAAAAAAAATCGAAGTTGGTTTCAAATAAATTTATTAAAAATTGACACTTCCAACTAAAATTTTTTTCACAATCCTAGAAATTGAAGTTATTTTCATCTAAATTTACTCAAATATACATCCTACACCAAAAATACTCCACAAAATCCAAAAAAATCGGAGTTGGTTTCAAATAAATTTATTAAAATTTGACACTTCCAACTAAAATTTTATTCACAATCCAAAAAATGGTCGTTATTTTCATCTAAATTTACTCAAATATACATCCTACAACAAAAATACTCGACAAAATCCAAAAAAATCGGAGTTGATTTCAAATAAATTTATTAAAATTTGACACTTCCAACTAAAATTTTTTTCACAATCCAAAAAATTGAAGTTATTTTCATCTAAATTTACTCAATTGTAGATCCTACAACAAAAATACTCGACAAAATCCAAAAAAATCGAAGTTGATTTCAAATAAATTTATTAAAATTTGACACTTCCAACTAAAATTTTTTTCACAATCCTAGAAATTGAAGTTATTTTCATCTAAATTTACTCAAATATACATCCTACACCCAAAATACTCGACAAAATCCAAAAAAATCGAAGTTGGTTTCAAATAAATTTATTAAAATTTGACACTTCCAACTAAAATTTTTTTCACAATCCTAAAAATTGAAGTTGTTTCATCTAAATGTACTCAAATATAGATCCTACAAAAAATACTCAACAAAATCCAAAAAAATCGGAGTTGATTTCAAATAAATTTATTAAAATTTGACACTTGCAACTAAAATTTTTTTCACAATCCTAAAAATTGAAGTTATTTTCATCTAACTTTACTCAAATATACATCCTACAACAAAAATACTCGACAAAATCCAAAAAAATCGAAGTTGATTTCAACTAAATTTATTAAAATTTGACACTTCCAACTAAAATATTTTTCACAATCCAAAAAATGGTCGTTATTTTCATCTAAATTTATTCAAATATACATCCTACACCAAAAATACTCGACAAAATCCAAAAAAATCGAAGTTGGTTTCAAATAAATTTATTAAAAATTGACACTTCCAACTAAATTTTTTTTCACAATCCTAGAAATTGAAGTTATTTTCATGTAAATTTACTCAAATATAGATCCTACAAAAAAATACTCAACAAAATCCCAAAAAATCGAAGTTGGTTTCAAATAAATTTATTAAAATTTGACACTTCCAACTAAATTTTTTTTCACAATCCTAGAAATTGAAGTTATTTTCATCTAAATTTACTCAAATATACATCCTACACCAAAAATACTCGACAAAATCCAAAAAAATCGAAGTTGGTTTCAAATAAATTTATTAAAATTTGACACTTCCAACTAAAATTTTTTTCACAATCCTAAAAATGGTCGTTATTTTCATCTAAATTTACTCAAATATACATCCTACACCAAAAATACTCGACAAAATCCAAAAAAATCGAAGTTGATTTCTAATAAATTTATTAAAATTTGACACTTCCAACTAAAATTTTTTTCACAATCCTAAAAATTGAAGTTGTTACATCTAAATTTACTCAAATATAGATCCTACAAAAAAATACTCAACAAAATCCAAAAAAATCGTAGTTGATTTCAAATAAATTTATTAAAATTTGACACTTGCAACTAAAATTTTTTTCACAATCCTAAAAATTGAAGTTATTTTCATCTAACTTTACTCAAATATACATCCTACAACAAAAATACTCGACAAAATCCAAAAAAATCGAAGTTGATTTCAAATAAATTTATTAAAATTTGACACTTCCAACTAAAATATTTTTCACAATCCAAAAAATGGTCGTTATTTTCATCTAAATTTACTCAAATATACATCCTACACCAAAAATACTCGACAAAATCCAAAAAAATCGAAGTTGGTTTCAAATAAATTTATTAAAATATGACGCTTCCAACTAAAATTTTTTTCACAATCCTAGAAATTGAAGTTATTTTCATCTAAATTTACTCAAATATACATCCTACATCAAAAATACTCGACAAAATCCAAAAAAATCGAAGTTGGTTTCAAATAAATTTATTAAAATTTGACACTTCCAACTAAAATTTTTTTCACAATCCTAGAAATTGAAGTTATTTTCATCGAAATTTACTCAAATATACATCCTACACCAAAAATACTCGACAAAATCCAAAAAAATTGAAGTTGGTTTCAAATAAATTTATTAAAATTTGACACTTCCAACTAAAATTTTTTTCACGATCCAATAAATTTTCGTTATTTTCATCTAAATTTACTCAAATATACATCCTACACCAAAAATACTCGACAAAATCCAAAAAAATCGAAGTTGGTTTTAAATAAATTTATTAAAATTTGACACTTCCAACTAAATTTTTTTTCACAATCCAATAAATTTTCGTTATTTTCATCTAAATTTACTCAAATATACATCCTACAACAAAAATACTCGACAAAATCCTAAAAAATCGAAGTTGGTTTCAAATAAATTTATTAAAATTTGACACTTCCAACTAAATTTTTTTTCACAATCCAATAAATTTTCGTTATTTTCATCTAAATTTACTCAAATATACATCCTACAACAAAAATACTCGACAAAATAAAAAAAAACGAAGTTGGTTTCAAATAAATTTATTAAAATTTGACACTTCCAACTAAAATTTTTTTCACAATCCTAGAAATTGAAGTTATTTTCATCTAAATTTACTCAAATATAGATCCTACAAAAAATACTCAACAAAATCCAAAAAAATCGAAGTTGGTTTCAAATAAATTTATTAAAATTTGACACTTCCAACTAAAATTTTTTTCACAATCCTAAAAATTGAAGTTATTTTCATCTAAATTTACTCAAATATACATCCTACACCAAAAATACTCGACAAAATCCAAAAAAATCGAAGTTGGTTTCAAATAAATTTATTAAAATTTGACGCTTCCAACTAAAATTTTTTTCACAATCCTAGAAATTGAAGTTATTTTCATCTAAATTTACTCAAATATACATCCTACACCAAAAATACTCGACAAAATCCAAAAAAATTGAAGTTGGTTTCAAATAAATTTATTAAAATTTGACACTTCCAACTAAAATTTTTTTCACGATCCAATAAATTTTCGTCATTTTCATCTAAATTTACTCAAATATACATCCTACACCAAAAATACTCGACAAAATCCAAAAAAATCGAAGTTGGTTTCAAATAAATTTATTAAAATTTGACACTTCCAACTAAATTTTTTTTCACAATCCAATAAATTTTCGTTATTTTCATCTAAATTTACTCAAATATACATCCTACAACAAAAATACTCGACAAAATCAAAAAAAATCGAAGTTGGTTTCAAATAAATTTATTAAAATTTGACACTTCCAACTAAAATTTTTTTCACAATCCTAGAAATTGAAGATATTTTCATCTAAATTTACTCAAATATAGATCCTACAAAAAATACTCAACAAAATCCAAAAAAATCGAAGTTGGTTTCAAATAAATTTATTAAAATTTGACACTTCCAACTAAAATTTTTTTCACAATCCTAAAAATTGAAGTTGTTTCATCTAAATTTACTCAAATATAGATCCTACAAAAAAATACTCAACAAAATCCAAAATAATCCAAGTCGATTTCAAATATATTTATTAAAATTTGACAAAAATCGTGACAAAATCCATAAAATCGAAGTTAATTTCACCTGAAATTACTCAAATTAAGCTTCTCTATCAAAAAAAACTTAACATTGTCGAGAAAAATCGAAGTTGGTTTCAAATAAATTTATTAAAATTTGACACTTCCAACTAAAATTTTCTTCACAATCCAAAAAATGGTCGTTATTTTCATCTAAATTTACTCAAATATACATCCTACAACAAAAATACTCGACAAAATCCAAAAAAATCGAAGTTGGTTCAAATAAATTTATTAAAATTTGACACTTCCAACTAAAATTTTCTTCACAATCCAAAAAATGGTCGTTATTTTCATCTAAATTTACTCAAATATACATCCTACAACAAAAATACTCGACAAAATCCAAAAAAATCGAAGTTGGTTCAAATAAATTTATTAAAATTTGACACTTCCAACTAAAAATTTTTTCACAATCCAATAAATTTTCGTTATTTTCATCTAAATTTACTCAAATATAGATCCTACAACAAAAATACTCAACAAAATCCAAAAAAATCGAAGTTGATTTCAAATAAATTTATTAAAATTTGACACTTCCAACTAAAATTTTTTTCACAATCTTAAAAATTGAAGTTATTTTCATCTTAATTTACTCAAATACACATCCTACAACAAAAATACTCGACAAAATCCAAAAAAATCGAAGTTGGTTTCAAATAAATTTATTAAAAATTGACACTTCCAACTAAAATTTTTTTCACAATCCTAGAAATTGAAGTTATTTTCATCTAAATTTACTCAAATATACATCCTACACCAAAAATACTCCACAAAATCCAAAAAAATCGGAGTTGTTTTCAAATAAATTTATTAAAATTTGACACTTCCAACTAAAATTTTATTCACAATCCAAAAAATGGTCGTTATTTTCATCTAAATTTACTCAAATATACATCCTACAACAAAAATACTCGACAAAATCCAAAAAAATCGGAGTTGATTTCAAATAAATTTATTAAAATTTGACACTTCCAACTAAAATTTTTTTCACAATCCAAAAAATTGAAGTTATTTTCATCTAAATTTACTCAATTGTAGATCCTACAACAAAAATACTCGACAAAATCCAAAAAAATCGAAGTTGATTTCAAATAAATTTATTAAAATTTGACACTTCCAACTAAAATTTTTTTCACAATCCTAGAAATTGAAGTTATTTTCATCTAAATTTACTCAAATATACATCCTACACCCAAAATACTCGACAAAATCCAAAAAAATCGAAGTTGGTTTCAAATAAATTTATTAAAATTTGACACTTCCAACTAAAATTTTTTTCACAATCCTAAAAATTGAAGTTGTTTCATCTAAATGTACTCAAATATAGATCCTACAAAAAAATACTCAACAAAATCCAAAAAAATCGGAGTTGATTTCAAATAAATTTATTAAAATTTGACACTTGCAACTAAAATTTTTTTCACAATCCTAAAAATTGAAGTTATTTTCATCTAACTTTACTCAAATATACATCCTACAACAAAAATACTCGACAAAATCCAAAAAAATCGAAGTTGATTTCAACTAAATTTATTAAAATTTGACACTTCCAACTAAAATATTTTTCACAATCCAAAAAATGGTCGTTATTTTCATCTAAATTTATTCAAATATACATCCTACACCAAAAATACTCGACAAAATCCAAAAAAATCGAAGTTGGTTTCAAATAAATTTATTAAAATTTGACGCTTCCAACTAAAATTTTTTTCACAATCCTAGAAATTGAAGTTATTTTCATCTAAATTTACTCAAATATACATCCTACACCAAAAATACTCCACAAAATACAAAAAAATCGGAGTTGGTTTCAAATAAATTTATTAAAATTTGACACTTAAAACTAAAATTTTTTTCACAATCCTAAAAATTGAAGTTGTTTCATCTAAATTTACTCAAATATAGATCCTACAAAAAAATACTCAACAAAATCCAAAATAATCCAAGTCGATTTCAAATATATTTATTAAAATTTGACACTTCCAACTAAAATATTTTTCACAATCCAAAAAATGGTCGTTATTTTCATCTAAATTTACTCAAATATACATCCTACACCAAAAATACTCGACAAAATCCAAAAAAATCGAAGTTGGTTTCAAATAAATTTATTAAAATATGACGCTTCCAACTAAAATTTTTTTCACAATCCTAGAAATTGAAGTTATTTTCATCTAAATTTACTCAAATATACATCCTACATCAAAAATACTCGACAAAATCCAAAAAAATCGAAGTTGGTTTCAAATAAATTTATTAAAATTTGACACTTCCAACTAAAATTTTTTTCACAATCCTAGAAATTGAAGTTATTTTCATCGAAATTTACTCAAATATACATCCTACACCAAAAATACTCGACAAAATCCAAAAAAATTGAAGTTGGTTTCAAATAAATTTATTAAAATTTGACACTTCCAACTAAAATTTTTTTCACGATCCAATAAATTTTCGTTATTTTCATCTAAATTTACTCAAATATACATCCTACACCAAAAATACTCGACAAAATCCAAAAAAATCGAAGTTGGTTTTAAATAAATTTATTAAAATTTGACACTTCCAACTAAAATTTTCTTCACAATCCAAAAAATGGTCGTTATTTTCATCTAAATTTACTCAAATATACATCCTACAACAAAAATACTCGACAAAATCCAAAAAAATCGAAGTTGGTTCAAATAAATTTATTAAAATTTGACACTTCCAACTAAAATTTTCTTCACAATCCAAAAAATGGTCGTTATTTTCATCTAAATTTACTCAAATATACATCCTACAACAAAAATACTCGACAAAATCCAAAAAAATCGAAGTTGGTTCAAATAAATTTATTAAAATTTGACACTTCCAACTAAAAATTTTTTCACAATCCAATAAATTTTCGTTATTTTCATCTAAATTTACTCAAATATAGATCCTACAACAAAAATACTCAACAAAATCCAAAAAAATCGAAGTTGATTTCAAATAAATTTATTAAAATTTGACACTTCCAACTAAAATTTTTTTCACAATCTTAAAAATTGAAGTTATTTTCATCTTAATTTACTCAAATACACATCCTACAACAAAAATACTCGACAAAATCCAAAAAAATCGAAGTTGGTTTCAAATAAATTTATTAAAAATTGACACTTCCAACTAAAATTTTTTTCACAATCCTAGAAATTGAAGTTATTTTCATCTAAATTTACTCAAATATACATCCTACACCAAAAATACTCCACAAAATCCAAAAAAATCGGAGTTGGTTTCAAATAAATTTATTAAAATTTGACACTTCCAACTAAAATTTTATTCACAATCCAAAAAATGGTCGTTATTTTCATCTAAATTTACTCAAATATACATCCTACACCAAAAATACTCCACAAAATCCAAAAAAATCGGAGTTGGTTTCAAATAAATTTATTAAAATTTGACACTTCCAACTAAAATTTTATTCACAATCCAAAAAATGGTCGTTATTTTCATCTAAATTTACTCAAATATACATCCTACAACAAAAATACTCGACAAAATCCAAAAAAATCGGAGTTGATTTCAAATAAATTTATTAAAATTTGACACTTCCAACTAAAATTTTTTTCACAATCCAAAAAATTGAAGTTATTTTCATCTAAATTTACTCAATTGTAGATCCTACAACAAAAATACTCGACAAAATCCAAAAAAATCGAAGTTGATTTCAAATAAATTTATTAAAATTTGACACTTCCAACTAAAATTTTTTTCACAATCCTAGAAATTGAAGTTATTTTCATCTAAATTTACTCAAATATACATCCTACACCCAAAATACTCGACAAAATCCAAAAAAATCGAAGTTGGTTTCAAATAAATTTATTAAAATTTGACACTTCCAACTAAAATTTTTTTCACAATCCTAAAAATTGAAGTTGTTTCATCTAAATGTACTCAAATATAGATCCTACAAAAAAATACTCAACAAAATCCAAAAAAATCGGAGTTGATTTCAAATAAATTTATTAAAATTTGACACTTGCAACTAAAATTTTTTTCACAATCCTAAAAATTGAAGTTATTTTCATCTAACTTTACTCAAATATACATCCTACAACAAAAATACTCGACAAAATCCAAAAAAATCGAAGTTGATTTCAACTAAATTTATTAAAATTTGACACTTCCAACTAAAATATTTTTCACAATCCAAAAAATGGTCGTTATTTTCATCTAAATTTATTCAAATATACATCCTACACCAAAAATACTCGACAAAATCCAAAAAAATCGAAGTTGGTTTCAAATAAATTTATTAAAATTTGACGCTTCCAACTAAAATTTTTTTCACAATCCTAGAAATTGAAGTTATTTTCATCTAAATTTACTCAAATATACATCCTACACCAAAAATACTCCACAAAATACAAAAAAATCGGAGTTGGTTTCAAATAAATTTATTAAAATTTGACACTTAAAACTAAAATTTTTTTCACAATCCTAAAAATTGAAGTTGTTTCATCTAAATTTACTCAAATATAGATCCTACAAAAAAATACTCAACAAAATCCAAAATAATCCAAGTCGATTTCAAATATATTTATTAAAATTTGACACTTCCAACTAAAATATTTTTCACAATCCAAAAAATGGTCGTTATTTTCATCTAAATTTACTCAAATATACATCCTACACCAAAAATACTCGACAAAATCCAAAAAAATCGAAGTTGGTTTCAAATAAATTTATTAAAATATGACGCTTCCAACTAAAATTTTTTTCACAATCCTAGAAATTGAAGTTATTTTCATCTAAATTTACTCAAATATACATCCTACATCAAAAATACTCGACAAAATCCAAAAAAATCGAAGTTGGTTTCAAATAAATTTATTAAAATTTGACACTTCCAACTAAAATTTTTTTCACAATCCTAGAAATTGAAGTTATTTTCATCGAAATTTACTCAAATATACATCCTACACCAAAAATACTCGACAAAATCCAAAAAAATTGAAGTTGGTTTCAAATAAATTTATTAAAATTTGACACTTCCAACTAAAATTTTTTTCACGATCCAATAAATTTTCGTTATTTTCATCTAAATTTACTCAAATATACATCCTACACCAAAAATACTCGACAAAATCCAAAAAAATCGAAGTTGGTTTTAAATAAATTTATTAAAATTTGACACTTCCAACTAAAATTTTCTTCACAATCCAAAAAATGGTCGTTATTTTCATCTAAATTTACTCAAATATACATCCTACAACAAAAATACTCGACAAAATCCAAAAAAATCGAAGTTGGTTCAAATAAATTTATTAAAATTTGACACTTCCAACTAAAATTTTCTTCACAATCCAAAAAATGGTCGTTATTTTCATCTAAATTTACTCAAATATACATCCTACAACAAAAATACTCGACAAAATCCAAAAAAATCGAAGTTGGTTCAAATAAATTTATTAAAATTTGACACTTCCAACTAAAAATTTTTTCACAATCCAATAAATTTTCGTTATTTTCATCTAAATTTACTCAAATATAGATCCTACAACAAAAATACTCAACAAAATCCAAAAAAATCGAAGTTGATTTCAAATAAATTTATTAAAATTTGACACTTCCAACTAAAATTTTTTTCACAATCTTAAAAATTGAAGTTATTTTCATCTTAATTTACTCAAATACACATCCTACAACAAAAATACTCGACAAAATCCAAAAAAATCGAAGTTGGTTTCAAATAAATTTATTAAAAATTGACACTTCCAACTAAAATTTTTTTCACAATCCTAGAAATTGAAGTTATTTTCATCTAAATTTACTCAAATATACATCCTACACCAAAAATACTCCACAAAATCCAAAAAAATCGGAGTTGGTTTCAAATAAATTTATTAAAATTTGACACTTCCAACTAAAATTTTATTCACAATCCAAAAAATGGTCGTTATTTTCATCTAAATTTACTCAAATATACATCCTACAACAAAAATACTCGACAAAATCCAAAAAAATCGGAGTTGATTTCAAATAAATTTATTAAAATTTGACACTTCCAACTAAAATTTTTTTCACAATCCAAAAAATTGAAGTTATTTTCATCTAAATTTACTCAATTGTAGATCCTACAACAAAAATACTCGACAAAATCCAAAAAAATCGAAGTTGATTTCAAATAAATTTATTAAAATTTGACACTTCCAACTAAAATTTTTTTCACAATCCTAGAAATTGAAGTTATTTTCATCTAAATTTACTCAAATATACATCCTACACCCAAAATACTCGACAAAATCCAAAAAAATCGAAGTTGGTTTCAAATAAATTTATTAAAATTTGACACTTCCAACTAAAATTTTTTTCACAATCCTAAAAATTGAAGTTGTTTCATCTAAATGTACTCAAATATAGATCCTACAAAAAAATACTCAACAAAATCCAAAAAAATCGGAGTTGATTTCAAATAAATTTATTAAAATTTGACACTTGCAACTAAAATTTTTTTCACAATCCTAAAAATTGAAGTTATTTTCATCTAACTTTACTCAAATATACATCCTACAACAAAAATACTCGACAAAATCCAAAAAAATCGAAGTTGATTTCAACTAAATTTATTAAAATTTGACACTTCCAACTAAAATATTTTTCACAATCCAAAAAATGGTCGTTATTTTCATCTAAATTTATTCAAATATACATCCTACACCAAAAATACTCGACAAAATCCAAAAAAATCGAAGTTGGTTTCAAATAAATTTATTAAAATTTGACGCTTCCAACTAAAATTTTTTTCACAATCCTAGAAATTGAAGTTATTTTCATCTAAATTTACTCAAATATACATCCTACACCAAAAATACTCCACAAAATACAAAAAAATCGGAGTTGGTTTCAAATAAATTTATTAAAATTTGACACTTAAAACTAAAATTTTTTTCACAATCCTAAAAATTGAAGTTATTTTCATCTAACTTTACTCAAATATACATCCTACAACAAAAATACTCAACAAAATCCAAAAAAATCGAAGTTGGTTTCAAATAAATTTATTAAAATTTGACACTTCCAACTAAAATTTTTTTCACAATCCTAAAAATTGAAGTTATTTTCATCTAAATTTACTCAAATATACATCCTACACCAAAAATACTCGACAAAATCCAAAAAAATCGAAGTTGGTTTCAAATAAATTTATTAAAATTTGACGCTTCCAACTAAAATTTTTTTCACAATCCTAGAAATTGAAGTTATTTTCATCTAAATTTACTCAAATATACATCCTACACCAAAAATACTCGACAAAATCCAAAAAAATTGAAGTTGGTTTCAAATAAATTTATTAAAATTTGACACTTCCAACTAAAATTTTTTTCACGATCCAATAAATTTTCGTCATTTTCATCTAAATTTACTCAAATATACATCCTACACCAAAAATACTCGACAAAATCCAAAAAAATCGAAGTTGGTTTCAAATAAATTTATTAAAATTTGACACTTCCAACTAAATTTTTTTTCACAATCCAATAAATTTTCGTTATTTTCATTTAAATTTACTCAAATATACATCCTACAACAAAAATACTCGACAAAATCAAAAAAAATCGAAGTTGGTTTCAAATAAATTTATTAAAATTTGACACTTCCAACTAAAATTTTTTTCACAATCCTAGAAATTGAAGATATTTTCATCTAAATTTACTCAAATATAGATCCTACAAAAAATACTCAACAAAATCCAAAAAAATCGAAGTTGGTTTCAAATAAATTTATTAAAATTTGACACTTCCAACTAAAATTTTTTTCACAATCCTAAAAATTGAAGTTGTTTCATCTAAATTTACTCAAATATAGATCCTACAAAAAAATACTCAACAAAATCCAAAATAATCCAAGTCGATTTCAAATATATTTATTAAAATTTGACAAAAATCGTGACAAAATCCATAAAATCGAAGTTAATTTCACCTGAAATTACTCAAATTAAGCTTCTCTATCAAAAAAAACTTAACATTGTCGAGAAAAATCGAAGTTGGTTTCAAATAAATTTATTAAAATTTGACACTTCCAACTAAAATTTTCTTCACAATCCAAAAAATGGTCGTTATTTTCATCTAAATTTACTCAAATATACATCCTACAACAAAAATACTCGACAAAATCCAAAAAAATCGAAGTTGGTTCAAATAAATTTATTAAAATTTGACACTTCCAACTAAAATTTTCTTCACAATCCAAAAAATGGTCGTTATTTTCATCTAAATTTACTCAAATATACATCCTACAACAAAAATACTCGACAAAATCCAAAAAAATCGAAGTTGGTTCAAATAAATTTATTAAAATTTGACACTTCCAACTAAAAATTTTTTCACAATCCAATAAATTTTCGTTATTTTCATCTAAATTTACTCAAATATAGATCCTACAACAAAAATACTCAACAAAATCCAAAAAAATCGAAGTTGATTTCAAATAAATTTATTAAAATTTGACACTTCCAACTAAAATTTTTTTCACAATCTTAAAAATTGAAGTTATTTTCATCTTAATTTACTCAAATACACATCCTACAACAAAAATACTCGACAAAATCCAAAAAAATCGAAGTTGGTTTCAAATAAATTTATTAAAAATTGACACTTCCAACTAAAATTTTTTTCACAATCCTAGAAATTGAAGTTATTTTCATCTAAATTTACTCAAATATACATCCTACACCAAAAATACTCCACAAAATCCAAAAAAATCGGAGTTGGTTCAAATAAATTTATTAAAATTTGACACTTCCAACTAAAAATTTTTTCACAATCCAATAAATTTTCGTTATTTTCATCTAAATTTACTCAAATATAGATCCTACAACAAAAATACTCAACAAAATCCAAAAAAATCGAAGTTGATTTCAAATAAATTTATTAAAATTTGACACTTCCAACTAAAATTTTTTTCACAATCTTAAAAATTGAAGTTATTTTCATCTTAATTTACTCAAATACACATCCTACAACAAAAATACTCGACAAAATCCAAAAAAATCGAAGTTGGTTTCAAATAAATTTATTAAAAATTGACACTTCCAACTAAAATTTTTTTCACAATCCTAGAAATTGAAGTTATTTTCATCTAAATTTACTCAAATATACATCCTACACCAAAAATACTCCACAAAATCCAAAAAAATCGGAGTTGGTTTCAAATAAATTTATTAAAATTTGACACTTCCAACTAAAATTTTATTCACAATCCAAAAAATGGTCGTTATTTTCATCTAAATTTACTCAAATATACATCCTACAACAAAAATACTCGACAAAATCCAAAAAAATCGGAGTTGATTTCAAATAAATTTATTAAAATTTGACACTTCCAACTAAAATTTTTTTCACAATCCAAAAAATTGAAGTTATTTTCATCTAAATTTACTCAATTGTAGATCCTACAACAAAAATACTCGACAAAATCCAAAAAAATCGAAGTTGATTTCAAATAAATTTATTAAAATTTGACACTTCCAACTAAAATTTTTTTCACAATCCTAGAAATTGAAGTTATTTTCATCTAAATTTACTCAAATATACATCCTACACCCAAAATACTCGACAAAATCCAAAAAAATCGAAGTTGGTTTCAAATAAATTTATTAAAATTTGACACTTCCAACTAAAATTTTTTTCACAATCCTAAAAATTGAAGTTGTTTCATCTAAATGTACTCAAATATAGATCCTACAAAAAAATACTCAACAAAATCCAAAAAAATCGGAGTTGATTTCAAATAAATTTATTAAAATTTGACACTTGCAACTAAAATTTTTTTCACAATCCTAAAAATTGAAGTTATTTTCATCTAACTTTACTCAAATATACATCCTACAACAAAAATACTCGACAAAATCCAAAAAAATCGAAGTTGATTTCAACTAAATTTATTAAAATTTGACACTTCCAACTAAAATATTTTTCACAATCCAAAAAATGGTCGTTATTTTCATCTAAATTTATTCAAATATACATCCTACACCAAAAATACTCGACAAAATCCAAAAAAATCGAAGTTGGTTTCAAATAAATTTATTAAAATTTGACGCTTCCAACTAAAATTTTTTTCACAATCCTAGAAATTGAAGTTATTTTCATCTAAATTTACTCAAATATACATCCTACACCAAAAATACTCCACAAAATACAAAAAAATCGGAGTTGGTTTCAAATAAATTTATTAAAATTTGACACTTAAAACTAAAATTTTTTTCACAATCCTAAAAATTGAAGTTATTTTCATCTAACTTTACTCAAATATACATCCTACAACAAAAATACTCAACAAAATCCAAAAAAATCGAAGTTGGTTTCAAATAAATTTATTAAAATTTGACACTTCCAACTAAAATTTTTTTCACAATCCTAAAAATTGAAGTTATTTTCATCTAAATTTACTCAAATATACATCCTACACCAAAAATACTCGACAAAATCCAAAAAAATCGAAGTTGGTTTCAAATAAATTTATTAAAATTTGACGCTTCCAACTAAAATTTTTTTCACAATCCTAGAAATTGAAGTTATTTTCATCTAAATTTACTCAAATATACATCCTACACCAAAAATACTCGACAAAATCCAAAAAAATTGAAGTTGGTTTCAAATAAATTTATTAAAATTTGACACTTCCAACTAAAATTTTTTTCACGATCCAATAAATTTTCGTCATTTTCATCTAAATTTACTCAAATATACATCCTACACCAAAAATACTCGACAAAATCCAAAAAAATCGAAGTTGGTTTCAAATAAATTTATTAAAATTTGACACTTCCAACTAAATTTTTTTTCACAATCCAATAAATTTTCGTTATTTTCATTTAAATTTACTCAAATATACATCCTACAACAAAAATACTCGACAAAATCAAAAAAAATCGAAGTTGGTTTCAAATAAATTTATTAAAATTTGACACTTCCAACTAAAATTTTTTTCACAATCCTAGAAATTGAAGATATTTTCATCTAAATTTACTCAAATATAGATCCTACAAAAAATACTCAACAAAATCCAAAAAAATCGAAGTTGGTTTCAAATAAATTTATTAAAATTTGACACTTCCAACTAAAATTTTTTTCACAATCCTAAAAATTGAAGTTGTTTCATCTAAATTTACTCAAATATAGATCCTACAAAAAAATACTCAACAAAATCCAAAATAATCCAAGTCGATTTCAAATATATTTATTAAAATTTGACAAAAATCGTGACAAAATCCATAAAATCGAAGTTAATTTCACCTGAAATTACTCAAATTAAGCTTCTCTATCAAAAAAAACTTAACATTGTCGAGAAAAATCGAAGTTGGTTTCAAATAAATTTATTAAAATTTGACACTTCCAACTAAAATTTTCTTCACAATCCAAAAAATGGTCGTTATTTTCATCTAAATTTACTCAAATATACATCCTACAACAAAAATACTCGACAAAATCCAAAAAAATCGAAGTTGGTTCAAATAAATTTATTAAAATTTGACACTTCCAACTAAAATTTTCTTCACAATCCAAAAAATGGTCGTTATTTTCATCTAAATTTACTCAAATATACATCCTACAACAAAAATACTCGACAAAATCCAAAAAAATCGAAGTTGGTTCAAATAAATTTATTAAAATTTGACACTTCCAACTAAAAATTTTTTCACAATCCAATAAATTTTCGTTATTTTCATCTAAATTTACTCAAATATAGATCCTACAACAAAAATACTC
Source organism: Andrena praecox (assembly GCA_963932275.1). NCBI lineage: Eukaryota > Metazoa > Arthropoda > Insecta > Hymenoptera > Andrenidae > Andrena > Andrena praecox. The sequence goes on along the minus strand of CAWVQO010000413.1, from coordinate 2,243,744 downwards.
AACAAAATCCAAAAAAATCGAAGTTGATTTCAAATAAATTTATTAAAATTTGACACTTCCAACTAAAATTTTTTTCACAATCTTAAAAATTGAAGTTATTTTCATCTTAATTTACTCAAATACACATCCTACAACAAAAATACTCGACAAAATCCAAAAAAATCGAAGTTGGTTTCAAATAAATTTATTAAAAATTGACACTTCCAACTAAAATTTTTTTCACAATCCTAGAAATTGAAGTTATTTTCATCTAAATTTACTCAAATATACATCCTACACCAAAAATACTCCACAAAATCCAAAAAAATCGGAGTTGGTTTCAAATAAATTTATTAAAATTTGACACTTCCAACTAAAATTTTATTCACAATCCAAAAAATGGTCGTTATTTTCATCTAAATTTACTCAAATATACATCCTACAACAAAAATACTCGACAAAATCCAAAAAAATCGGAGTTGATTTCAAATAAATTTATTAAAATTTGACACTTCCAACTAAAATTTTTTTCACAATCCAAAAAATTGAAGTTATTTTCATCTAAATTTACTCAATTGTAGATCCTACAACAAAAATACTCGACAAAATCCAAAAAAATCGAAGTTGATTTCAAATAAATTTATTAAAATTTGACACTTCCAACTAAAATTTTTTTCACAATCCTAGAAATTGAAGTTATTTTCATCTAAATTTACTCAAATATACATCCTACACCCAAAATACTCGACAAAATCCAAAAAAATCGAAGTTGGTTTCAAATAAATTTATTAAAATTTGACACTTCCAACTAAAATTTTTTTCACAATCCTAAAAATTGAAGTTGTTTCATCTAAATGTACTCAAATATAGATCCTACAAAAAAATACTCAACAAAATCCAAAAAAATCGGAGTTGATTTCAAATAAATTTATTAAAATTTGACACTTGCAACTAAAATTTTTTTCACAATCCTAAAAATTGAAGTTATTTTCATCTAACTTTACTCAAATATACATCCTACAACAAAAATACTCGACAAAATCCAAAAAAATCGAAGTTGATTTCAACTAAATTTATTAAAATTTGACACTTCCAACTAAAATATTTTTCACAATCCAAAAAATGGTCGTTATTTTCATCTAAATTTATTCAAATATACATCCTACACCAAAAATACTCGACAAAATCCAAAAAAATCGAAGTTGGTTTCAAATAAATTTATTAAAATTTGACGCTTCCAACTAAAATTTTTTTCACAATCCTAGAAATTGAAGTTATTTTCATCTAAATTTACTCAAATATACATCCTACACCAAAAATACTCCACAAAATACAAAAAAATCGGAGTTGGTTTCAAATAAATTTATTAAAATTTGACACTTAAAACTAAAATTTTTTTCACAATCCTAAAAATTGAAGTTGTTTCATCTAAATTTACTCAAATATAGATCCTACAAAAAAATACTCAACAAAATCCAAAATAATCCAAGTCGATTTCAAATATATTTATTAAAATTTGACACTTCCAACTAAAATATTTTTCACAATCCAAAAAATGGTCGTTATTTTCATCTAAATTTACTCAAATATACATCCTACACCAAAAATACTCGACAAAATCCAAAAAAATCGAAGTTGGTTTCAAATAAATTTATTAAAATATGACGCTTCCAACTAAAATTTTTTTCACAATCCTAGAAATTGAAGTTATTTTCATCTAAATTTACTCAAATATACATCCTACATCAAAAATACTCGACAAAATCCAAAAAAATCGAAGTTGGTTTCAAATAAATTTATTAAAATTTGACACTTCCAACTAAAATTTTTTTCACAATCCTAGAAATTGAAGTTATTTTCATCGAAATTTACTCAAATATACATCCTACACCAAAAATACTCGACAAAATCCAAAAAAATTGAAGTTGGTTTCAAATAAATTTATTAAAATTTGACACTTCCAACTAAAATTTTTTTCACGATCCAATAAATTTTCGTTATTTTCATCTAAATTTACTCAAATATACATCCTACACCAAAAATACTCGACAAAATCCAAAAAAATCGAAGTTGGTTTTAAATAAATTTATTAAAATTTGACACTTCCAACTAAAATTTTCTTCACAATCCAAAAAATGGTCGTTATTTTCATCTAAATTTACTCAAATATACATCCTACAACAAAAATACTCGACAAAATCCAAAAAAATCGAAGTTGGTTCAAATAAATTTATTAAAATTTGACACTTCCAACTAAAATTTTCTTCACAATCCAAAAAATGGTCGTTATTTTCATCTAAATTTACTCAAATATACATCCTACAACAAAAATACTCGACAAAATCCAAAAAAATCGAAGTTGGTTCAAATAAATTTATTAAAATTTGACACTTCCAACTAAAAATTTTTTCACAATCCAATAAATTTTCGTTATTTTCATCTAAATTTACTCAAATATAGATCCTACAACAAAAATACTCAACAAAATCCAAAAAAATCGAAGTTGATTTCAAATAAATTTATTAAAATTTGACACTTCCAACTAAAATTTTTTTCACAATCTTAAAAATTGAAGTTATTTTCATCTTAATTTACTCAAATACACATCCTACAACAAAAATACTCGACAAAATCCAAAAAAATCGAAGTTGGTTTCAAATAAATTTATTAAAAATTGACACTTCCAACTAAAATTTTTTTCACAATCCTAGAAATTGAAGTTATTTTCATCTAAATTTACTCAAATATACATCCTACACCAAAAATACTCCACAAAATCCAAAAAAATCGGAGTTGGTTTCAAATAAATTTATTAAAATTTGACACTTCCAACTAAAATTTTATTCACAATCCAAAAAATGGTCGTTATTTTCATCTAAATTTACTCAAATATACATCCTACAACAAAAATACTCGACAAAATCCAAAAAAATCGGAGTTGATTTCAAATAAATTTATTAAAATTTGACACTTCCAACTAAAATTTTTTTCACAATCCAAAAAATTGAAGTTATTTTCATCTAAATTTACTCAATTGTAGATCCTACAACAAAAATACTCGACAAAATCCAAAAAAATCGAAGTTGATTTCAAATAAATTTATTAAAATTTGACACTTCCAACTAAAATTTTTTTCACAATCCTAGAAATTGAAGTTATTTTCATCTAAATTTACTCAAATATACATCCTACACCCAAAATACTCGACAAAATCCAAAAAAATCGAAGTTGGTTTCAAATAAATTTATTAAAATTTGACACTTCCAACTAAAATTTTTTTCACAATCCTAAAAATTGAAGTTGTTTCATCTAAATGTACTCAAATATAGATCCTACAAAAAAATACTCAACAAAATCCAAAAAAATCGGAGTTGATTTCAAATAAATTTATTAAAATTTGACACTTGCAACTAAAATTTTTTTCACAATCCTAAAAATTGAAGTTATTTTCATCTAACTTTACTCAAATATACATCCTACAACAAAAATACTCGACAAAATCCAAAAAAATCGAAGTTGATTTCAAATAAATTTATTAAAATATGACGCTTCCAACTAAAATTTTTTTCACAATCCTAGAAATTGAAGTTATTTTCATCTAAATTTACTCAAATATACATCCTACATCAAAAATACTCGACAAAATCCAAAAAAATCGAAGTTGGTTTCAAATAAATTTATTAAAATTTGACACTTCCAACTAAAATTTTTTTCACAATCCTAGAAATTGAAGTTATTTTCATCTAAATTTACTCAAATATACATCCTACACCAAAAATACTCGACAAAATCCAAAAAAATCGAAGTTGGTTTCAAATAAATTTATTAAAATATGACGCTTCCAACTAAAATTTTTTTCACAATCCTAGAAATTGAAGTTATTTTCATCTAAATTTACTCAAATATACATCCTACATCAAAAATACTCGACAAAATCCAAAAAAATCGAAGTTGGTTTCAAATAAATTTATTAAAATTTGACACTTCCAACTAAAATTTTTTTCACAATCCTAGAAATTGAAGTTATTTTCATCGAAATTTACTCAAATATACATCCTACACCAAAAATACTCGACAAAATCCAAAAAAATTGAAGTTGGTTTCAAATAAATTTATTAAAATTTGACACTTCCAACTAAAATTTTTTTCACGATCCAATAAATTTTCGTTATTTTCATCTAAATTTACTCAAATATACATCCTACACCAAAAATACTCGACAAAATCCAAAAAAATCGAAGTTGGTTTTAAATAAATTTATTAAAATTTGACACTTCCAACTAAATTTTTTTTCACAATCCAATAAATTTTCGTTATTTTCATCTAAATTTACTCAAATATACATCCTACAACAAAAATACTCGACAAAATCCTAAAAAATCGAAGTTGGTTTCAAATAAATTTATTAAAATTTGACACTTCCAACTAAATTTTTTTTCACAATCCAATAAATTTTCGTTATTTTCATCTAAATTTACTCAAATATACATCCTACAACAAAAATACTCGACAAAATAAAAAAAAACGAAGTTGGTTTCAAATAAATTTATTAAAATTTGACACTTCCAACTAAAATTTTTTTCACAATCCTAGAAATTGAAGTTATTTTCATCTAAATTTACTCAAATATAGATCCTACAAAAAATACTCAACAAAATCCAAAAAAATCGAAGTTGGTTTCAAATAAATTTATTAAAATTTGACACTTCCAACTAAAATTTTTTTCACAATCCTAAAAATTGAAGTTATTTTCATCTAAATTTACTCAAATATACATCCTACACCAAAAATACTCGACAAAATCCAAAAAAATCGAAGTTGGTTTCAAATAAATTTATTAAAATTTGACGCTTCCAACTAAAATTTTTTTCACAATCCTAGAAATTGAAGTTATTTTCATCTAAATTTACTCAAATATACATCCTACACCAAAAATACTCGACAAAATCCAAAAAAATTGAAGTTGGTTTCAAATAAATTTATTAAAATTTGACACTTCCAACTAAAATTTTTTTCACGATCCAATAAATTTTCGTTATTTTCATCTAAATTTACTCAAATATACATCCTACACCAAAAATACTCGACAAAATCCAAAAAAATCGAAGTTGGTTTCAAATAAATTTATTAAAATTTGACACTTCCAACTAAATTTTTTTTCACAATCCAATAAATTTTCGTTATTTTCATCTAAATTTACTCAAATATACATCCTACAACAAAAATACTCGACAAAATCAAAAAAAATCGAAGTTGGTTTCAAATAAATTTATTAAAATTTGACACTTCCAACTAAAATTTTTTTCACAATCCTAGAAATTGAAGATATTTTCATCTAAATTTACTCAAATATAGATCCTACAAAAAATACTCAACAAAATCCAAAAAAATCGAAGTTGGTTTCAAATAAATTTATTAAAATTTGACACTTCCAACTAAAATTTTTTTCACAATCCTAAAAATTGAAGTTGTTTCATCTAAATTTACTCAAATATAGATCCTACAAAAAAATACTCAACAAAATCCAAAATAATCCAAGTCGATTTCAAATATATTTATTAAAATTTGACAAAAATCGTGACAAAATCCATAAAATCGAAGTTAATTTCACCTGAAATTACTCAAATTAAGCTTCTCTATCAAAAAAAACTTAACATTGTCGAGAAAAATCGAAGTTGGTTTCAAATAAATTTATTAAAATTTGACACTTCCAACTAAAATTTTCTTCACAATCCAAAAAATGGTCGTTATTTTCATCTAAATTTACTCAAATATACATCCTACAACAAAAATACTCGACAAAATCCAAAAAAATCGAAGTTGGTTCAAATAAATTTATTAAAATTTGACACTTCCAACTAAAATTTTCTTCACAATCCAAAAAATGGTCGTTATTTTCATCTAAATTTACTCAAATATACATCCTACAACAAAAATACTCGACAAAATCCAAAAAAATCGAAGTTGGTTCAAATAAATTTATTAAAATTTGACACTTCCAACTAAAAATTTTTTCACAATCCAATAAATTTTCGTTATTTTCATCTAAATTTACTCAAATATAGATCCTACAACAAAAATACTCAACAAAATCCAAAAAAATCGAAGTTGATTTCAAATAAATTTATTAAAATTTGACACTTCCAACTAAAATTTTTTTCACAATCTTAAAAATTGAAGTTATTTTCATCTTAATTTACTCAAATACACATCCTACAACAAAAATACTCGACAAAATCCAAAAAAATCGAAGTTGGTTTCAAATAAATTTATTAAAAATTGACACTTCCAACTAAAATTTTTTTCACAATCCTAGAAATTGAAGTTATTTTCATCTAAATTTACTCAAATATACATCCTACACCAAAAATACTCCACAAAATCCAAAAAAATCGGAGTTGGTTTCAAATAAATTTATTAAAATTTGACACTTCCAACTAAAATTTTATTCACAATCCAAAAAATGGTCGTTATTTTCATCTAAATTTACTCAAATATACATCCTACAACAAAAATACTCGACAAAATCCAAAAAAATCGGAGTTGATTTCAAATAAATTTATTAAAATTTGACACTTCCAACTAAAATTTTTTTCACAATCCAAAAAATTGAAGTTATTTTCATCTAAATTTACTCAATTGTAGATCCTACAACAAAAATACTCGACAAAATCCAAAAAAATCGAAGTTGATTTCAAATAAATTTATTAAAATTTGACACTTCCAACTAAAATTTTTTTCACAATCCTAGAAATTGAAGTTATTTTCATCTAAATTTACTCAAATATACATCCTACACCCAAAATACTCGACAAAATCCAAAAAAATCGAAGTTGGTTTCAAATAAATTTATTAAAATTTGACACTTCCAACTAAAATTTTTTTCACAATCCTAAAAATTGAAGTTGTTTCATCTAAATGTACTCAAATATAGATCCTACAAAAAATACTCAACAAAATCCAAAAAAATCGGAGTTGATTTCAAATAAATTTATTAAAATTTGACACTTGCAACTAAAATTTTTTTCACAATCCTAAAAATTGAAGTTATTTTCATCTAACTTTACTCAAATATACATCCTACAACAAAAATACTCGACAAAATCCAAAAAAATCGAAGTTGATTTCAACTAAATTTATTAAAATTTGACACTTCCAACTAAAATATTTTTCACAATCCAAAAAATGGTCGTTATTTTCATCTAAATTTATTCAAATATACATCCTACACCAAAAATACTCGACAAAATCCAAAAAAATCGAAGTTGGTTTCAAATAAATTTATTAAAATTTGACGCTTCCAACTAAAATTTTTTTCACAATCCTAGAAATTGAAGTTATTTTCATCTAAATTTACTCAAATATACATCCTACACCAAAAATACTCCACAAAATACAAAAAAATCGGAGTTGGTTTCAAACAAATTTATTAAAATTTGACACTTAAAACTAAAATTTTTTTCACAATCCTAAAAATTGAAGTTGTTTCATCTAAATTTACTCAAATATAGATCCTACAAAAAAATACTCAACAAAATCCAAAATAATCCAAGTCGATTTCAAATATATTTATTAAAATTTGACACTTCCAACTAAAATTTTTTTCACAATCCTAGAAATTGAAGTTATTTTCATCTAAATTTACTCAAATATAGATCCTACCAAAAAATACTCAACAAAATCCAAAAAAATCGAAGTTGATTTCAAATAAATTTATTAAAATTTGACACTTCCAACTAAAATTTTTTACTCAATCCAAAAAATTGAAGTTATTTTCATCTAAATTTACTCAAATATAGATCCTACAACAAAAATACTCAACAAAATCCAAAAAAATCGAAGTTGATTTCAAATAAATTTATTAAAATTTGACACTTCCAACTAAAATTTTTTTCACAATCTTAAAAATTGAAGTTATTTTCATCTTAATTTACTCAAATACACATCCTACAACAAAAATACTCGACAAAATCCAAAAAAATCGAAGTTGGTTTCAAATAAATTTATTAAAAATTGACACTTCCAACTAAATTTTTTTTCACAATCCTAGAAATTGAAGTTATTTTCATCTAAATTTACTCAAATATACATCCTACACCCAAAATACTCGACAAAATCCAAAAAAATCGAAGTTGGTTTCAAATAAATTTATTAAAATTTGACACTTCCAACTAAAATTTTTTTCACAATCCTAAAAATTGAAGTTGTTTCATCTAAATTTACTCAAATATAGATCCTACAAAAAAATACTCAACAAAATCCAAAAAAATCGGAGTTGATTTCAAATAAATTTATTAAAATTTGACACTAGCAACTAAAATTTTTTTCACAATCCTAAAAATTGAAGTTATTTTCGTCTAACTTTACTCAAATATACATCCTACAAAAAATACTCGACAAAATCCAAAAAAATCGAAGTTGATTTCAAATAAATTTATTAAAATTTGACACTTCCAACTAAAATATTTTTCACAATCCAAAAAATGGTCGTTATTTTCATCTAAATTTACTCAAATATACATCCTACACCCAAAATACTCGACAAAATCCAAAAAAATCGAAGTTGGTTTCAAATAAATTTATTAAAATTTGACACTTCCAACTAAAATTTTTTTCACAATCCTAAAAATTGAAGTTGTTTCATCTAAATTTACTCAAATATAGATCCTACAAAAAAATACTCAACAAAATCCAAAAAAATCGGAGTTGATTTCAAATAAATTTATTAAAATTTGACACTTCCAACTAAAATTTTTTTCACAATCCTAAAAATAGAAGTTATTTTCATCTAACTTTACTCAAATATACATCCTACAACAAAAATACTCGACAAAATCCAAAAAAATCGAAGTTGATTTCAAATAAATTTATTAAAATTTGACACTTCCAACTAAAATATTTTTCACAATCCAAAAAATGGTCGTTATTTTCATCTAAATTTACTCAAATATACATCCTACACCAAAAATACTCGACAAAATCCAAAAAAATCGAAGTTGGTTTCAAATAAATTTATTAAAATTTGACGCTTCCAACTAAAATTTTTTTCACAATCCTAGAAATTGAAGTTATTTTCATCTAAATTTACTCAAATATACATCCTACACCAAAAATACTCCACAAAATACAAAAAAATCGGAGTTGGTTTCAAATAAATTTATTAAAATTTGACACTTCCAACTAAAATTTTTTTCACAATCCTAAAAATTGAAGTTGTTTCATCTAAATTTACTCAAATATAGATCCTACAAAAAAATACTCAACAAAATCCAAAATAATCCAAGTCGATTTCAAATATATTTATTAAAATTTGACAAAAATCGTGACAAAATCCATAAAATCGAAGTTAATTTCACCTGAAATTACTCAAATTAAGCTTCTCTATCAAAAATACTTAACATTGTCGAGAAAAATCGAAGTTGGTTTCAAATAAATTACGTAAAATTTGACACTTCCAACTAAAATTTTCTTCACAATCCAAAAAATGGTCGTTATTTTCATCTAAATTTACTCAAATATACATCCTACAACAAAAATACTCGACAAAATCCAAAAAAATCGAAGTTGGTTCAAATAAATTTATTAAAATTTGACACTTCCAACTAAAATTTTTTTCACAATCCTAGAAATTGAAGTTATTTTCATCTAAATTTACTCAAATATAGATCCTACCAAAAAATACTCAACAAAATCCAAAAAAATCGAAGTTGATTTCAAATAAATTTATTAAAATTTGACACTTCCAACTAAAATTTTTTTCACAATCTTAAAAATTGAAGTTATTTTCATCTTAACTTACTCAAATACACATCCTACAACAAAAATACTCGACAAAATCCAAAAAAATCGAAGTTGGTTTCAAATAAATTTATTAAAAATTGACACTTCCAACTAAAATTTTTTTCACAATCCGAAAAATTGAAGTTATTTTCATCTAACTTTACTCAAATATACATCCTACAACAAAAATACTCGACAAAATCCAAAAAAATCGAAGTTGATTTCAAATAAATTTATTAAAATTTGACACTTCCAACTAAAATTTTCTTCACAATCCAAAAAATGGTCGTTATTTTCATCTAAATTTACTCAAATATACATCCTACAACAAAAATACTCGACAAAATCCAAAAAATTCGAAGTTGGTTCAAATAAATTTATTAAAATTTGACATATCCAACTAAAATTTTTTTCACAATCCTAGAAATTGAAGTTATTTTCATCTAAATTTACTCAAATATAGATCCTACCAAAAAATACTCAACAAAATCCAAAAAATCGAAGTTGATTTCAAATAAATTTATTAAAATTTGACACTTCCAACTAAAATTTTTTTCACAATCCAAAAAATTGAAGTTATTTTCATCTAAATTTACTCAATTGTAGATCCTACAACAAAAATACTCGACAAAATCCAAAAAAATCGAAGTTGATTTCAAATAAATTTATTAAAATTTGACACTTCCAACTAAATTTTTTTCACAATCCTAAAAATTGAAGTTGTTACATCTAAATTTACTCAAATATAGATCCTACAAAAAAATACTCAACAAAATCCAAAAAAATCGGAGTTGATTTCAAATAAATTTATTAAAATTTGACACTAGCAACTAAAATTTTTTTCACAATCCTAAAAATTGAAGTTATTTTCGTCTAACTTTACTCAAATATACATCCTACAAAAAATACTCGACAAAATCCAAAAAAATCGAAGTTGATTTCAAATAAATTTATTAAAATTTGACACTTCCAACTAAAATATTTTTCACAATCCAAAAAATGGTCGTTATTTTCATCTAAATTTACTCAAATATACATCCTACACCCAAAATACTCGACAAAATCCAAAAAAATCGAAGTTGGTTTCAAATAAATTTATTAAAATTTGACACTTCCAACTAAAATTTTTTTCACAATCCTAAAAATTGAAGTTGTTTCATCTAAATTTACTCAAATATAGATCCTACAAAAAAATACTCAACAAAATCCAAAAAAATCGGAGTTGATTTCAAATAAATTTATTAAAATTTGACACTTCCAACTAAAATTTTTTTCACAATCCAAAAAATTGAAGTTATTTTCATCTAAATTTACTCAATTGTAGATCCTACAACAAAAATACTCGACAAAATCCAAAAAAATCGAAGTTGATTTCAAATAAATTTATTAAAATTTGACAACTTCCAACTAAAATTTTTTTCACAATCCTAGAAATTGAAGTTATTTTCATCTAAATTTACTCAAATATACATCCTACACCAAAAATACTCCACAAAATCCAAAAAAATCGGAGTTGGTTTCAAATAAATTTATTAAAATTTGACACTTCCAACTAAAATTTTTTCACAATCCTAAAAATTGAAGTTGTTTCATCTAAATTTACTCAAATATAGATCCTACAAAAAAATACTCAACAAAATCCAAAAAAATCGGAGTTGATTTCAAATAAATTTATTAAAATTTGACACTTGCAACTAAAATTTTTTTCACAATCCTAAAAATTGAAGTTATTTTCATCTAACTTTACTCAAATATACATCCTACAACAAAAATACTCGACAAAATCCAAAAAAATCGAAGTTGATTTCAACTAAATTTATTAAAATTTGACACTTCCAACTAAAATATTTTTCACAATCCAAAAAATGGTCGTTATTTTCATCTAAATTTACTCAAATATACATCCTACACCAAAAATACTCGACAAAATCCAAAAAAATCGAAGTTGGTTTCAAATAAATTTATTAAAATTTGACGCTTCCAACTAAAATTTTTTTCACAATCCTAGAAATTGAAGTTATTTTCATCTAAATTTACTCAAATATACATCCTACACCAAAAATACTCCACAAAATACAAAAAAATCGGAGTTGGTTTCAAATAAATTTATTAAAATTTGACACTTCCAACTAAAATTTTTTTCACAATCCTAAAAATTGAAGTTGTTTCATCTAAATTTACTCAAATATAGATCCTACAAAAAAATACTCAACAAAATCCAAAATAATCCAAGTCGATTTCAAATATATTTATTAAAATTTGACAAAAATCGTGACAAAATCCATAAAATCGAAGTTAATTTCACCTGAAATTACTCAAATTAAGCTTCTCTATCAAAAATACTTAACATTGTCGAGAAAAATCGAAGTTGGTTTCAAATAAATTACGTAAAATTTGACACTTCCAACTAAAATTTTCTTCACAATCCAAAAAATGGTCGTTATTTTCATCTAAATTTACTCAAATATACATCCTACAACAAAAATACTCGACAAAATCCAAAAAAATCGAAGTTGGTTCAAATAAATTTATTAAAATTTGACACTTCCAACTAAAATTTTTTTCACAATCCTAGAAATTGAAGTTATTTTCATCTAAATTTACTCAAATATAGATCCTACCAAAAAATACTCAACAAAATCCAAAAAAATCGAAGTTGATTTCAAATAAATTTATTAAAATTTGACACTTCCAACTAAAATTTTTTTCACAATCTTAAAAATTGAAGTTATTTTCATCTTAACTTACTCAAATACACATCCTACAACAAAAATACTCGACAAAATCCAAAAAAATCGAAGTTGGTTTCAAATAAATTTATTAAAAATTGACACTTCCAACTAAAATTTTTTTCACAATCCGAAAAATTGAAGTTATTTTCATCTAACTTTACTCAAATATACATCCTACAACAAAAATACTCGACAAAATCCAAAAAAATCGAAGTTGATTTCAAATAAATTTATTAAAATTTGACACTTCCAACTAAAATTTTCTTCACAATCCAAAAAATGGTCGTTATTTTCATCTAAATTTACTCAAATATACATCCTACAACAAAAATACTCGACAAAATCCAAAAAATTCGAAGTTGGTTCAAATAAATTTATTAAAATTTGACATATCCAACTAAAATTTTTTTCACAATCCTAGAAATTGAAGTTATTTTCATCTAAATTTACTCAAATATAGATCCTACCAAAAAATACTCAACAAAATCCAAAAAAATCGAAGTTGATTTCAAATAAATTTATTAAAATTTGACACTTCCAACTAAAATTTTTTTCACAATCCAAAAAATTGAAGTTATTTTCATCTAAATTTACTCAATTGTAGATCCTACAACAAAAATACTCGACAAAATCCAAAAAAATCGAAGTTGATTTCAAATAAATTTATTAAAATTTGACACTTCCAACTAAATTTTTTTCACAATCCTAAAAATTGAAGTTGTTACATCTAAATTTACTCAAATATAGATCCTACAAAAAAATACTCAACAAAATCCAAAAAAATCGGAGTTGATTTCAAATAAATTTATTAAAATTTGACACTAGCAACTAAAATTTTTTTCACAATCCTAAAAATTGAAGTTATTTTCGTCTAACTTTACTCAAATATACATCCTACAAAAAAAATACTCGACAAAATCCAAAAAAATCGAAGTTGATTTCAAATAAATTTATTAAAATTTGACACTTCCAACTAAAATATTTTTCACAATCCAAAAAATGGTCGTTATTTTCATCTAAATTTACTCAAATATACATCCTACACCAAAAATACTCGACAAAATCCAAAAAAATCGAAGTTTGTTTCAAATAAATTTATTAAAATTTGACGCTTCCAACTAAAATTTTTTTCACAATCCTAGAAATTGAAGTTATTTTCATCTAAATTTACTCAAATATACATCCTACACCAAAAATACTCGACAAAATCCAAAAAAATCGAAGTTGATTTCAAATAAATTTATTAAAATTTGACACTTCCAACTTAAATTTTTTTCACAATCCAAAAAATTGAAGTTATTTTCATCTAAATTTACTCAATTGTAGATCCTACAACAAAAATACTCGACAAAATCCAAAAAAATCGAAGTTGGTTTCAAATAAATTTATTAAAAATTGACACTTCCAACTAAATTTTTTTTCACAATCCTAGAAATTGAAGTTATTTTCATCTAAATTTACTCAAATATACATCCTACACCCAAAATACTCGACAAAATCCAAAAAAATCGAAGTTGGTTTCAAATAAATTTATTAAAATTTGACACTTCCAACTAAAATTTTTTTCACAATCCAAAAAATTGAAGTTATTTTCATCTAAATTTACTCAATTGTAGATCCTACAACAAAAATACTCGACAAAATCCAAAAAAATCGAAGTTGATTTCAAATAAATTTATTAAAATTTGACAACTTCCAACTAAAATTTTTTTCACAATCCTAGAAATTGAAGTTATTTTCATCTAAATTTACTCAAATATACATCCTACACCAAAAATACTCCACAAAATCCAAAAAAATCGGAGTTGGTTTCAAATAAATTTATTAAAATTTGACACTTCCAACTAAAATTTTTTCACAATCCTAAAAATTGAAGTTGTTTCATCTAAATTTACTCAAATATAGATCCTACAAAAAAATACTCAACAAAATCCAAAAAAATCGGAGTTGATTTCAAATAAATTTATTAAAATTTGACACTTGCAACTAAAATTTTTTTCACAATCCTAAAAATTGAAGTTATTTTCATCTAACTTTACTCAAATATACATCCTACAACAAAAATACTCGACAAAATCCAAAAAAATCGAAGTTGATTTCAACTAAATTTATTAAAATTTGACACTTCCAACTAAAATATTTTTCACAATCCAAAAAATGGTCGTTATTTTCATCTAAATTTACTCAAATATACATCCTACACCAAAAATACTCGACAAAATCCAAAAAAATCGAAGTTGGTTTCAAATAAATTTATTAAAATTTGACGCTTCCAACTAAAATTTTTTTCACAATCCTAGAAATTGAAGTTATTTTCATCTAAATTTACTCAAATATACATCCTACACCAAAAATACTCCACAAAATACAAAAAAATCGGAGTTGGTTTCAAATAAATTTATTAAAATTTGACACTTCCAACTAAAATTTTTTTCACAATCCTAAAAATTGAAGTTGTTTCATCTAAATTTACTCAAATATTGATCCTACAAAAAAATACTCAACAAAATCCAAAATAATCCAAGTCGATTTCAAATATATTTATTAAAATTTGACAAAAATCGTGACAAAATCCATAAAATCGAAGTTAATTTCACCTGAAATTACTCAAATTAAGCTTCTCTATCAAAAATACTTAACATTGTCGAGAAAAATCGAAGTTGGTTTCAAATAAATTACGTAAAATTTGACACTTCCAACTAAAATTTTCTTCACAATCCAAAAAATGGTCGTTATTTTCATCTAAATTTACTCAAATATACATCCTACAACAAAAATACTCGACAAAATCCAAAAAAATCGAAGTTGGTTCAAATAAATTTATTAAAATTTGACACTTCCAACTAAAATTTTTTTCACAATCCTAGAAATTGAAGTTATTTTCATCTAAATTTACTCAAATATAGATCCTACCAAAAAATACTCAACAAAATCCAAAAAAATCGAAGTTGATTTCAAATAAATTTATTAAAATTTGACACTTCCAACTAAAATTTTTTTCACAATCTTAAAAATTGAAGTTATTTTCATCTTAACTTACTCAAATACACATCCTACAACAAAAATACTCGACAAAATCCAAAAAAATCGAAGTTGGTTTCAAATAAATTTATTAAAAATTGACACTTCCAACTAAAATTTTTTTCACAATCCGAAAAATTGAAGTTATTTTCATCTAACTTTACTCAAATATACATCCTACAACAAAAATACTCGACAAAATCCAAAAAAATCGAAGTTGATTTCAAATAAATTTATTAATATTTGACACTTCCAACTAAAATTTTCTTCACAATCCAAAAAATGGTCGTTATTTTCATCTAAATTTACTCAAATATACATCCTACAACAAAAATACTCGACAAAATCCAAAAAATTCGAAGTTGGTTCAAATAAATTTATTAAAATTTGACATATCCAACTAAAATTTTTTTCACAATCCTAGAAATTGAAGTTATTTTCATCTAAATTTACTCAAATATAGATCCTACCAAAAAATACTCCACAAAATCCAAAAAAATCGAAGTTGATTTCAAATAAATTTATTAAAATTTGACACTTCCAACTAAAATTTTTTTCACAATCCAAAAAATTGAAGTTATTTTCATCTAAATTTACTCAATTGTAGATCCTACAACAAAAATACTCGACAAAATCCAAAAAAATCGAAGTTGATTTCAAATAAATTTATTAAAATTTGACACTTCCAACTAAATTTTTTTCACAATCCTAAAAATTGAAGTTGTTACATCTAAATTTACTCAAATATAGATCCTACAAAAAAATACTCAACAAAATCCAAAAAAATCGGAGTTGATTTCAAATAAATTTATTAAAATTTGACACTAGCAACTAAAATTTTTTTCACAATCCTAAAAATTGAAGTTATTTTCATCTAACTTTACTCAAATATACATCCTACAAAAAAAATACTCGACAAAATCCAAAAAAATCGAAGTTGATTTCAAATAAATTTATTAAAATTTGACACTTCCAACTAAAATATTTTTCACAATCCAAAAAATGGTCGTTATTTTCATCTAAATTTACTCAAATATACATCCTACACCAAAAATACTCGACAAAATCCAAAAAAATCGAAGTTTGTTTCAAATAAATTTATTAAAATTTGACGCTTCCAACTAAAATTTTTTTCACAATCCTAGAAATTGAAGTTATTTTCATCTAAATTTACTCAAATATACATCCTACACCAAAAATACTCGACAAAATCCAAAAAAATCGAAGTTGATTTCAAATAAATTTATTAAAATTTGACACTTCCAACTAAAATTTTTTTCACAATCCAAAAAATTGAAGTTATTTTCATCTAAATTTACTCAATTGTAGATCCTACAACAAAAATACTCGACAAAATCCAAAAAAATCGAAGTTGGTTTCAAATAAATTTATTAAAAATTGACACTTCCAACTAAATTTTTTTTCACAATCCTAGAAATTGAAGTTATTTTCATCTAAATTTACTCAAATATACATCCTACACCCAAAATACTCGACAAAATCCAAAAAAATCGAAGTTGGTTTCAAATAAATTTATTAAAATTTGACACTTCCAACTAAAATTTTTTTCACAATCCTAAAAATTGAAGTTGTTTCATCTAAATTTACTCAAATATAGATCCTACAAAAAAATACTCAACAAAATCCAAAAAAATCGGAGTTGATTTCAAATAAATTTATTAAAATTTGACACTTCCAACTAAAATTTTTTTCACAATCCAAAAAATTGAAGTTATTTTCATCTAAATTTACTCAATTGTAGATCCTACAACAAAAATACTCGACAAAATCCAAAAAAATCGAAGTTGATTTCAAATAAATTTATTAAAATTTGACACTTCCAACTAAAATATTTTTCACAATCCAAAAAATGGTCGTTATTTTCATCTAAATTTACTCAAATATAGATCCTACAACAAAAATACTCCACAAAATCCAAAATAATCCAAGTCGATTTCAAATATATTTATTAAAATTTGACAAAAATCGTGACAAAATCCATAAAATCGAAGTTAATTTCACCTGAAATTACTCAAATTAAGCTTCTCTATCAAAAAAAACTTAACATTGTCGAGAAAAATCGAAGTTGGTTTCAAATAAATTACGTAAAATTTGACACTTCCAACTAAAATTTTCTTCACAATCCAAAAAATGGTCGTTATTTTCATCTAAATTTACTCAAATATACATCCTACAACAAAAATACTCTACAAAATCCAAAAAAATCGAAGTTGGTTCAAATAAATTTATTAAAATTTGACACTTCCAACTAAAATTTTTTTCACAATCCTAGAAATTGAAGTTATTTTCATCTAAATTTACTCAAATATAGATCCTACCAAAAAATACTCAACAAAATCCAAAAAAATCGAAGTTGATTTCAAATAAATTTATTAAAATTTGACACTTCCAACTAAAATTTTTTACTCAATCCAAAAAATTGAAGTTATTTTCATCTAAATTTACTCAAATATAGATCCTACAACAAAAATACTCAACAAAATCCAAAAAAATCGAAGTTGATTTCAAATAAATTTATTAAAATTTGACACTTCCAACTAAAATTTTTTTCACAATCTTAAAAATTGAAGTTATTTTCATCTTAATTTACTCAAATACACATCCTACAACAAAAATACTCGACAAAATCCAAAAAAATCGAAGTTGGTTTCAAATAAATTTATTAAAAATTGACACTTCCAACTAAATTTTTTTTCACAATCCTAGAAATTGAAGTTATTTTCATCTAAATTTACTCAAATATACATCCTACACCCAAAATACTCGACAAAATCCAAAAAAATCGAAGTTGGTTTCAAATAAATTTATTAAAATTTGACACTTCCAACTAAAATTTTTTTCACAATCCTAAAAATTGAAGTTGTTTCATCTAAATTTACTCAAATATAGATCCTACAAAAAAATACTCAACAAAATCCAAAAAAATCGGAGTTGATTTCAAATAAATTTATTAAAATTTGACACTTGCAACTAAAATTTTTTTCACAATCCTAAAAATTGAAGTTATTTTCATCTAACTTTACTCAAATATACATCCTACAACAAAAATACTCGACAAAATCCAAAAAAATCGAAGTTGATTTCAACTAAATTTATTAAAATTTCACACTTCCAACTAAAATATTTTTCACAATCCAAAAAATGGTCGTTATTTTCATCTAAATTTACTCAAATATACATCCTACACCAAAAATACTCGACAAAATCCAAAAAAATCGAAGTTGGTTTCAAATAAATTTATTAAAATTTGACGCTTCCAACTAAAATTTTTTTCACAATCCTAGAAATTGAAGTTATTTTCATCTAAATTTACTCAAATATACATCCTACACCAAAAATACTCCACAAAATCCAAAAAAATCGGAGTTGGTTTCAAATAAATTTATTAAAATTTGACACTTCCAACTAAAATTTTTTTCACAATCCTAAAAATTGAAGTTGTTTCATCTAAATTTACTCAAATATAGATCCTACAAAAAAATACTCAACAAAATCCAAAAAAATCGGAGTTGATTTCAAATAAATTTATTAAAATTTGACACTTGCAACTAAAATTTTTTTCACAATCCTAAAAATTGAAGTTATTTTCATCTAACTTTACTCAAATATACATCCTACAACAAAAATACTCGACAAAATCCAAAAAAATCGAAGTTGATTTCAACTAAATTTATTAAAATTTCACACTTCCAACTAAAATATTTTTCACAATCCAAAAAATGGTCGTTATTTTCATCTAAATTTACTCAAATATACATCCTACACCAAAAATACTCGACAAAATCCAAAAAAATCGAAGTTGGTTTCAAATAAATTTATTAAAATTTGACGCTTCCAACTAAAATTTTTTTCACAATCCTAGAAATTGAAGTTATTTTCATCTAAATTTACTCAAATATACATCCTACACCAAAAATACTCCACAAAATACAAAAAAATCGGAGTTGGTTTCAAATAAATTTATTAAAATTTGACACTTCCAACTAAAATTTTTTTCACAATCCAAAAAATGGTCGTTATTTTCATCTAAATTTACTCAAATATACATCCTACACCAAAAATACTCGACAAAATCCAAAAAAATCGAAGTTTGTTTCAAATAAATTTATTAAAATTTGACGCTTCCAACTAAACTTTTTTTCACAATCCTAGAAATTGAAGTTATTTTCATCTAAATTTACTCAAATATACATCCTACACCAAAAATACTCGACAAAATCCAAAAAAATCGAAGTTGATTTCAAATAAATTTATTAAAATTTGACACTTCCAACTAAAATTTTTTTCACAATCCAAAAAATTGAAGTTATTTTCATCTAAATTTACTCAATTGTAGATCCTACAACAAAAATACTCGACAAAATCCAAAAAAATCGAAGTTGATTTCAAATAAATTTATTAAAATTTGACACTTCCAACTAAAATATTTTTCACAATCCAAAAAATGGTCGTTATTTTCATCTAAATTTACTCAAATATAGATCCTACAACAAAAATACTCCACAAAATCCAAAATAATCCAAGTCGATTTCAAATATATTTATTAAAATTTGACAAAAATCGTGACAAAATCCATAAAATCGAAGTTAATTTCACCTGAAATTACTCAAATTAAGCTTCTCTATCAAAAAAAACTTAACATTGTCGAGAAAAATCGAAGTTGGTTTCAAATAAATTACGTAAAATTTGACACTTCCAACTAAAATTTTCTTCACAATCCAAAAAATGGTCGTTATTTTCATCTAAATTTACTCAAATATACATCCTACAACAAAAATACTCGACAAAATCCAAAAAAATCGAAGTTGGTTCAAATAAATTTATTAAAATTTGACACTTCCAACTAAAATTTTTTTCACAATCCTAGAAATTGAAGTTATTTTCATCTAAATTTACTCAAATATAGATCCTACCAAAAAATACTCAACAAAATCCAAAAAAATCGAAGTTGATTTCAAATAAATTTATTAAAATTTGACACTTCCAACTAAAATTTTTTTCACAATCTTAAAAATTGAAGTTATTTTCATCTTAACTTACTCAAATACACATCCTACAACAAAAATACTCGACAAAATCCAAAAAAATCGAAGTTGGTTTCAAATAAATTTATTAAAAATTGACACTTCCAACTAAAATTTTTTTCACAATCCGAAAAATTGAAGTTATTTTCATCTAACTTTACTCAAATATACATCCTACAACAAAAATACTCGACAAAATCCAAAAAAATCGAAGTTGATTTCAAATAAATTTATTAAAATTTGACACTTCCAACTAAAATTTTCTTCACAATCCAAAAAATGGTCGTTATTTTCATCTAAATTTACTCAAATATACATCCTACAACAAAAATACTCGACAAAATCCAAAAAATTCGAAGTTGGTTCAAATAAATTTATTAAAATTTGACATATCCAACTAAAATTTTTTTCACAATCCTAGAAATTGAAGTTATTTTCATCTAAATTTACTCAAATATAGATCCTACCAAAAAATACTCAACAAAATCCAAAAAAATCGAAGTTGATTTCAAATAAATTTATTAAAATTTGACACTTCCAACTAAAATTTTTTTCACAATCCAAAAAATTGAAGTTATTTTCATCTAAATTTACTCAATTGTAGATCCTACAACAAAAATACTCGACAAAATCCAAAAAAATCGAAGTTGATTTCAAATAAATTTATTAAAATTTGACACTTCCAACTAAATTTTTTTCACAATCCTAAAAATTGAAGTTGTTACATCTAAATTTACTCAAATATAGATCCTACAAAAAAATACTCAACAAAATCCAAAAAAATCGGAGTTGATTTCAAATAAATTTATTAAAATTTGACACTAGCAACTAAAATTTTTTTCACAATCCTAAAAATTGAAGTTATTTTCGTCTAACTTTACTCAAATATACATCCTACAAAAAATACTCGACAAAATCCAAAAAAATCGAAGTTGATTTCAAATAAATTTATTAAAATTTGACACTTCCAACTAAAATATTTTTCACAATCCAAAAAATGGTCGTTATTTTCATCTAAATTTACTCAAATATACATCCTACACCCAAAATACTCGACAAAATCCAAAAAAATCGAAGTTGGTTTCAAATAAATTTATTAAAATTTGACACTTCCAACTAAAATTTTTTTCACAATCCTAAAAATTGAAGTTGTTTCATCTAAATTTACTCAAATATAGATCCTACAAAAAAATACTCAACAAAATCCAAAAAAATCGGAGTTGATTTCAAATAAATTTATTAAAATTTGACACTTCCAACTAAAATTTTTTTCACAATCCAAAAAATTGAAGTTATTTTCATCTAAATTTACTCAATTGTAGATCCTACAACAAAAATACTCGACAAAATCCAAAAAAATCGAAGTTGATTTCAAATAAATTTATTAAAATTTGACACTTCCAACTAAAATTTTTTTCACAATCCTAGAAATTGAAGTTATTTTCATCTAAATTTACTCAAATATACATCCTACACCAAAAATACTCCACAAAATCAAAAAAAATCGGAGTTGGTTTCAAATAAATTTATTAAAATTTGACACTTCCAACTAAAATTTTTTCACAATCCTAAAAATTGAAGTTGTTTCATCTAAATTTACTCAAATATAGATCCTACAAAAAAATACTCAACAAAATCCAAAAAAATCGGAGTTGATTTCAAATAAATTTATTAAAATTTGACACTTGCAACTAAAATTTTTTTCACAATCCTAAAAATTGAAGTTATTTTCATCTAACTTTACTCAAATATACATCCTACAACAAAAATACTCGACAAAATCCAAAAAAATCGAAGTTGATTTCAACTAAATTTATTAAAATTTGACACTTCCAACTAAAATATTTTTCACAATCCAAAAAATGGTCGTTATTTTCATCTAAATTTACTCAAATATACATCCTACACCAAAAATACTCGACAAAATCCAAAAAAATCGAAGTTGGTTTCAAATAAATTTATTAAAATTTGACGCTTCCAACTAAAATTTTTTTCACAATCCTAGAAATTGAAGTTATTTTCATCTAAATTTACTCAAATATACATCCTACACCAAAAATACTCCACAAAATACAAAAAAATCGGAGTTGGTTTCAAATAAATTTATTAAAATTTGACACTTCCAACTAAAATTTTTTTCACAATCCTAAAAATTGAAGTTGTTTCATCTAAATTTACTCAAATATAGATCCTACAAAAAAATACTCAACAAAATCCAAAATAATCCAAGTCGATTTCAAATATATTTATTAAAATTTGACAAAAATCGTGACAAAATCCATAAAATCGAAGTTAATTTCACCTGAAATTACTCAAATTAAGCTTCTCTATCAAAAATACTTAACATTGTCGAGAAAAATCGAAGTTGGTTTCAAATAAATTACGTAAAATTTGACACTTCCAACTAAAATTTTCTTCACAATCCAAAAAATGGTCGTTATTTTCATCTAAATTTACTCAAATATACATCCTACAACAAAAATACTCGACAAAATCCAAAAAAATCGAAGTTGGTTCAAATAAATTTATTAAAATTTGACACTTCCAACTAAAATTTTTTTCACAATCCTAGAAATTGAAGTTATTTTCATCTAAATTTACTCAAATATAGATCCTACCAAAAAATACTCAACAAAATCCAAAAAAATCGAAGTTGATTTCAAATAAATTTATTAAAATTTGACACTTCCAACTAAAATTTTTTTCACAATCTTAAAAATTGAAGTTATTTTCATCTTAACTTACTCAAATACACATCCTACAACAAAAATACTCGACAAAATCCAAAAAAATCGAAGTTGGTTTCAAATAAATTTATTAAAAATTGACACTTCCAACTAAAATTTTTTTCACAATCCGAAAAATTGAAGTTATTTTCATCTAACTTTACTCAAATATACATCCTACAACAAAAATACTCGACAAAATCCAAAAAAATCGAAGTTGATTTCAAATAAATTTATTAAAATTTGACACTTCCAACTAAAATTTTCTTCACAATCCAAAAAATGGTCGTTATTTTCATCTAAATTTACTCAAATATACATCCTACAACAAAAATACTCGACAAAATCCAAAAAATTCGAAGTTGGTTCAAATAAATTTATTAAAATTTGACATATCCAACTAAAATTTTTTTCACAATCCTAGAAATTGAAGTTATTTTCATCTAAATTTACTCAAATATAGATCCTACCAAAAAATACTCAACAAAATCCAAAAAAATCGAAGTTGATTTCAAATAAATTTATTAAAATTTGACACTTCCAACTAAAATTTTTTTCACAATCCAAAAAATTGAAGTTATTTTCATCTAAATTTACTCAATTGTAGATCCTACAACAAAAATACTCGACAAAATCCAAAAAAATCGAAGTTGATTTCAAATAAATTTATTAAAATTTGACACTTCCAACTAAATTTTTTTCACAATCCTAAAAATTGAAGTTGTTACATCTAAATTTACTCAAATATAGATCCTACAAAAAAATACTCAACAAAATCCAAAAAAATCGGAGTTGATTTCAAATAAATTTATTAAAATTTGACACTAGCAACTAAAATTTTTTTCACAATCCTAAAAATTGAAGTTATTTTCGTCTAACTTTACTCAAATATACATCCTACAAAAAAAATACTCGACAAAATCCAAAAAAATCGAAGTTGATTTCAAATAAATTTATTAAAATTTGACACTTCCAACTAAAATATTTTTCACAATCCAAAAAATGGTCGTTATTTTCATCTAAATTTACTCAAATATACATCCTACACCAAAAATACTCGACAAAATCCAAAAAAATCGAAGTTTGTTTCAAATAAATTTATTAAAATTTGACGCTTCCAACTAAAATTTTTTTCACAATCCTAGAAATTGAAGTTATTTTCATCTAAATTTACTCAAATATACATCCTACACCAAAAATACTCGACAAAATCCAAAAAAATCGAAGTTGATTTCAAATAAATTTATTAAAATTTGACACTTCCAACTAAAATTTTTTTCACAATCCAAAAAATTGAAGTTATTTTCATCTAAATTTACTCAATTGTAGATCCTACAACAAAAATACTCGACAAAATCCAAAAAAATCGAAGTTGGTTTCAAATAAATTTATTAAAAATTGACACTTCCAACTAAATTTTTTTTCACAATCCTAGAAATTGAAGTTATTTTCATCTAAATTTACTCAAATATACATCCTACACCCAAAATACTCGACAAAATCCAAAAAAATCGAAGTTGGTTTCAAATAAATTTATTAAAATTTGACACTTCCAACTAAAATTTTTTTCACAATCCAAAAAATTGAAGTTATTTTCATCTAAATTTACTCAATTGTAGATCCTACAACAAAAATACTCGACAAAATCCAAAAAAATCGAAGTTGATTTCAAATAAATTTATTAAAATTTGACAACTTCCAACTAAAATTTTTTTCACAATCCTAGAAATTGAAGTTATTTTCATCTAAATTTACTCAAATATACATCCTACACCAAAAATACTCCACAAAATCCAAAAAAATCGGAGTTGGTTTCAAATAAATTTATTAAAATTTGACACTTCCAACTAAAATTTTTTCACAATCCTAAAAATTGAAGTTGTTTCATCTAAATTTACTCAAATATAGATCCTACAAAAAAATACTCAACAAAATCCAAAAAAATCGGAGTTGATTTCAAATAAATTTATTAAAATTTGACACTTGCAACTAAAATTTTTTTCACAATCCTAAAAATTGAAGTTATTTTCATCTAACTTTACTCAAATATACATCCTACAACAAAAATACTCGACAAAATCCAAAAAAATCGAAGTTGATTTCAACTAAATTTATTAAAATTTGACACTTCCAACTAAAATATTTTTCACAATCCAAAAAATGGTCGTTATTTTCATCTAAATTTACTCAAATATACATCCTACACCAAAAATACTCGACAAAATCCAAAAAAATCGAAGTTGGTTTCAAATAAATTTATTAAAATTTGACGCTTCCAACTAAAATTTTTTTCACAATCCTAGAAATTGAAGTTATTTTCATCTAAATTTACTCAAATATACATCCTACACCAAAAATACTCCACAAAATACAAAAAAATCGGAGTTGGTTTCAAATAAATTTATTAAAATTTGACACTTCCAACTAAAATTTTTTTCACAATCCTAAAAATTGAAGTTGTTTCATCTAAATTTACTCAAATATAGATCCTACAAAAAAATACTCAACAAAATCCAAAATAATCCAAGTCGATTTCAAATATATTTATTAAAATTTGACAAAAATCGTGACAAAATCCATAAAATCGAAGTTAATTTCACCTGAAATTACTCAAATTAAGCTTCTCTATCAAAAATACTTAACATTGTCGAGAAAAATCGAAGTTGGTTTCAAATAAATTACGTAAAATTTGACACTTCCAACTAAAATTTTCTTCACAATCCAAAAAATGGTCGTTATTTTCATCTAAATTTACTCAAATATACATCCTACAACAAAAATACTCGACAAAATCCAAAAAAATCGAAGTTGGTTCAAATAAATTTATTAAAATTTGACACTTCCAACTAAAATTTTTTTCACAATCCTAGAAATTGAAGTTATTTTCATCTAAATTTACTCAAATATAGATCCTACCAAAAAATACTCAACAAAATCCAAAAAAATCGAAGTTGATTTCAAATAAATTTATTAAAATTTGACACTTCCAACTAAAATTTTTTTCACAATCTTAAAAATTGAAGTTATTT
The DNA here is from genome assembly GCA_963932275.1 of Andrena praecox. Lineage (NCBI taxonomy): Eukaryota > Metazoa > Arthropoda > Insecta > Hymenoptera > Andrenidae > Andrena > Andrena praecox. The sequence goes on along the minus strand of CAWVQO010000413.1, from coordinate 2,217,432 downwards.
TCATCTTAACTTACTCAAATACACATCCTACAACAAAAATACTCGACAAAATCCAAAAAAATCGAAGTTGGTTTCAAATAAATTTATTAAAAATTGACACTTCCAACTAAAATTTTTTTCACAATCCGAAAAATTGAAGTTATTTTCATCTAACTTTACTCAAATATACATCCTACAACAAAAATACTCGACAAAATCCAAAAAAATCGAAGTTGATTTCAAATAAATTTATTAAAATTTGACACTTCCAACTAAAATTTTCTTCACAATCCAAAAAATGGTCGTTATTTTCATCTAAATTTACTCAAATATACATCCTACAACAAAAATACTCGACAAAATCCAAAAAATTCGAAGTTGGTTCAAATAAATTTATTAAAATTTGACATATCCAACTAAAATTTTTTTCACAATCCTAGAAATTGAAGTTATTTTCATCTAAATTTACTCAAATATAGATCCTACCAAAAAATACTCGACAAAATCCAAAAAAATCGAAGTTGGTTTCAAATAAATTTATTAAAAATTGACACTTCCAACTAAAATTTTTTTCACAATCCGAAAAATTGAAGTTATTTTCATCTAACTTTACTCAAATATACATCCTACAACAAAAATACTCGACAAAATCCAAAAAAATCGAAGTTGATTTCAAATAAATTTATTAAAATTTGACACTTCCAACTAAAATTTTCTTCACAATCCAAAAAATGGTCGTTATTTTCATCTAAATTTACTCAAATATACATCCTACAACAAAAATACTCGACAAAATCCAAAAAAATCGAAGTTGATTTCAAATAAATTTATTAAAATTTGACACTTCCAACTAAATTTTTTTCACAATCCTAAAAATTGAAGTTGTTACATCTAAATTTACTCAAATATAGATCCTACAAAAAAATACTCAACAAAATCCAAAAAAATCGGAGTTGATTTCAAATAAATTTATTAAAATTTGACACTAGCAACTAAAATTTTTTTCACAATCCTAAAAATTGAAGTTATTTTCATCTAACTTTACTCAAATATACATCCTACAAAAAAAATACTCGACAAAATCCAAAAAAATCGAAGTTGATTTCAAATAAATTTATTAAAATTTGACACTTCGAACTAAAATATTTTTCACAATCCAAAAAATGGTCGTTATTTTCATCTAAATTTACTCAAATATACATCCTACACCAAAAATACTCGACAAAATCCAAAAAAATCGAAGTTTGTTTCAAATAAATTTATTAAAATTTGACGCTTCCAACTAAAATTTTTTTCACAATCCTAGAAATTGAAGTTATTTTCATCTAAATTTACTCAAATATAGATCCTACCAAAAAATACTCAACAAAATCCAAAATAATCCAAGTCGATTTCAAATATATTTATTAAAATTTGACAAAAATCGTGACAAAATCCATAAAATCGAAGTTAATTTCACCTGAAATTACTCAAATTAAGCTTCTCTATCAAAAAAAACTTAACATTGTCGAGAAAAATCGAAGTTGGTTTCAAATAAATTACGTAAAATTTGACACTTCCAACTAAAATTTTCTTCACAATCCAAAAAATGGTCGTTATTTTCATCTAAATTTACTCAAATATACATCCTACAACAAAAATACTCGACAAAATCCAAAAAAATCGAAGTTGGTTCAAATAAATTTATTAAAATTTGACACTTCCAACTAAAATTTTTTTCACAATCCTAGAAATTGAAGTTATTTTCATCTAAATTTACTCAAATATAGATCCTACCAAAAAATACTCAACAAAATCCAAAAAAATCGAAGTTGATTTCAAATAAATTTATTAAAATTTGACACTTCCAACTAAAATTTTTTACTCAATCCAAAAAATTGAAGTTATTTTCATCTAAATTTACTCAAATATAGATCCTACAACAAAAATACTCAACAAAATCCAAAAAAATCGAAGTTGATTTCAAATAAATTTATTAAAATTTGACACTTCCAACTAAAATTTTTTTCACAATCTTAAAAATTGAAGTTATTTTCATCTTAATTTACTCAAATACACATCCTACAACAAAAATACTCGACAAAATCCAAAAAAATCGAAGTTGGTTTCAAATAAATTTATTAAAAATTGACACTTCCAACTAAATTTTTTTTCACAATCCTAGAAATTGAAGTTATTTTCATCTAAATTTACTCAAATATACATCCTACACCCAAAATACTCGACAAAATCCAAAAAAAACGAAGTTGGTTTCAAATAAATTTATTAAAATTTGACACTTCCAACTAAAATTTTTTTCACAATCCTAAAAATTGAAGTTGTTTCATCTAAATTTACTCAAATATATATCCTACAAAAAAATACTCAACAAAATCCAAAAAAATCGGAGTTGATTTCAAATAAATTTATTAAAATTTGACACTTGCAACTAAAATTTTTTTCACAATCCGAAAAATTGAAGTTATTTTCATCTAACTTTACTCAAATATACATCCTACAACAAAAATACTCGACAAAATCCAAAAAAATCGAAGTTGATTTCAAATAAATTTATTAAAATTTGACACTTCCAACTAAAATTTTCTTCACAATCCAAAAAATGGTCGTTATTTTCATCTAAATTTACTCAAATATACATCCTACAACAAAAATACTCGACAAAATCCAAAAAATTCGAAGTTGGTTCAAATAATTTATTAAAATTTGACATATCCAACTAAAATTTTTTTCACAATCCTAGAAATTGAAGTTATTTTCATCTAAATTTACTCAAATATAGATCCTACCAAAAAATACTCATCAAAATCCAAAAAAATCGAAGTTGATTTCAAATAAATTTATTAAAATTTGACACTTCCAACTAAAATTTTTTTCACAATCCAAAAAATTGAAGTTATTTTCATCTAAATTTACTCAATTGTAGATCCTACAACAAAAATACTCGACAAAATCCAAAAAAATCGAAGTTGATTTCAAATAAATTTATTAAAATTTGACACTTCCAACTAAATTTTTTTCACAATCCTAAAAATTGAAGTTGTTACATCTAAATTTACTCAAATATAGATCCTACAAAAAATACTCAACAAAATCCAAAAAAATCGGAGTTGATTTCAAATAAATTTATTAAAATTTGACACTAGCAACTAAAATTTTTTTCACAATCCTAAAAATTGAAGTTATTTTCGTCTAACTTTACTCAAATATACATCCTACAACAAAAATACTCGACAAAATCCAAAAAAATCGAAGTTGATTTCAAATAAATTTATTAAAATTTGACACTTCCAACTAAAATATTTTTCACAATCCAAAAAATGGTCGTTATTTTCATCTAAATTTACTCAAATATACATCCTACACCAAAAATACTCGACAAAATCCAAAAAAATCGAAGTTGATTTCAAATAAATTTATTAAAATTTGACACTTCCAACTAAAATTTTTTTCACAATCCTAAAAATTGAAGTTGTTACATCTAAATTTACTCAAATATAGATCCTACAAAAAAATACTCAACAAAATCCAAAAAAATAGGAGTTGATTTCAAATAAATTTATTAAAATTTGACACTTGCAACTAAAATTTTTTTCACAATCCTAAAAATTGAAGTTATTTTCATCTAACTTTACTCAAATATACATCCTACAACAAAAATACTCGACAAAATCCAAAAAAATCGAAGTTGATTTCAAATAAATTTATTAAAATTTGACACTTCCAACTAAAATATTTTTCACAATCCAAAAAATGGTCGTTATTTTCATCTAAATTTACTCAAATATACATCCTACACCAAAAATACCCGACAAAATCCAAAAAAATCGATGTTGGTTTCAAATAAATTTATTAAAATTTGACGCTTCCAATTAAAATTTTTTTCACAATCCTAGAAATTGAAGTTATTTTCATCTAAATTTACTCAAATATACATCCTACACCAAAAATACTCGACAAAATCCAAAAAAATTGAAGTTGGTTTCAAATAAATTTATTAAAATTTGACACTTCCAACTAAAATTTTTTTCACAATCCTAAAAATTGAAGTTGTTTCATCTAAATTTACTCAAATATACATCCTACACCAAAAATACTCCACAAAATACAAAAAAATCGGAGTTGGTTTCAAATAAATTTATTAAAATTTGACACTTCCAACTAAAATTTTATTCACAATCCAAAAAATGGTCGTTATTTTCATCTAAATTTACTCAAATATACATCCTACAACAAAAATACTCGACAAAATCCAAAAAAATCGGAGTTGATTTCAAATAAATTTATTAAAATTTGACACTTCCAACTAAAATTTTTTTCACAATCCAAAAAATTGAAGTTATTTTCATCTAAATTTACTCAATTGTAGATCCTACAACAAAAATACTCGACAAAATCCAAAAAAATCGAAGTTGATTTCAAATAAATTTATTAAAATTTGACACTTCCAACTAAAATTTTTTTCACAATCCTAGAAATTGAAGTTATTTTCATCTAAATTTACTCAAATATACATCCTACACCAAAAATACTCGACAAAATCCAAAAAAATCGAAGTTGGTTTCAAATAAATTTATTAAAATTTGACACTTCCAACTAAAATTTTTTTCACATTCCTAAAAATTGAAGTTATGTTCATCTAAATTTACTCAAATATAGATCCTACAAAAAATACTCAACAAAATCAAAAAAAAACGAAGTTGATTTCAAATAAATTTATTAAAATTTGACACTTCCAACTAAAAATTTTTTCACAATCCAATAAATTTTCGTTATTTTCATCTAAATTTACTCAAATATAGATCCTACAACAAAAATACTCAACAAAATCCAAAAAAATCGAAGTTGATTTCAAATAAATTTATTAAAATTTGACACTTCCAACTAAAATTTTATTCACAATCCAAAAAATGGTCGTTATTTTCATCTAAATTTACTCAAATATACATCCTACAACAAAAATACTCGACAAAATCCAAAAAAATCGGAGTTGATTTCAAATAAATTTCTTAAAATTTGACACTTCCAACTAAAATTTTTTTCACAATCCTAGAAATTGAAGTTATTTTCATCTAAATTTACTCAAATATACATCCTACACCAAAAATACTCGACAAAATCCAAAAAAATCGAAGTTGGTTTCAAATAAATTTATTAAAAATTGACACTTCCAACTAAAATTTTTTTCACAATCCTAGAAATTGAAGTTATTTTCATCTAAATTTACTCAAATATAGATCCTACCAAAAAATACTCAACAAAATCCAAAAAAATCGAAGTTGATTTCAAATAAATTTATTAAAATTTGACACTTCCAACTAAAATTTTTTACTCAATCCAAAAAATTGAAGTTATTTTCATCTAAATTTACTCAAATATAGATCCTACATCAAAAATACTCAACAAAATCCAAAAAAATCGAAGTTGATTTCAAATAAATTTATTAAAATTTGACACTTCCAACTAAAATTTTTTTCACAATCTTAAAAATTGAAGTTATTTTCATCTTAATTTACTCAAATACACATCCTACAACAAAAATACTCGACAAAATCCAAAAAAATCGAAGTTGGTTTCAAATAAATTTATTAAAAATTGACACTTCCAACTAAATTTTTTTTCAGAATCCTAGAAATTGAAGTTATTTTCATCTAAATTTACTCAAATATACATCCTACACCCAAAATACTCGACAAAATCCAAAAAAATCGAAGTTGGTTTCAAATAAATTTATTAAAATTTGACACTTCCAACTAAAATTTTTTTCACAATCCTAAAAATTGAAGTTGTTTCATCTAAATTTACTCAAATATAGATCCTACAAAAAAATACTCAACAAAATCCAAAAAAATCGGAGTTGATTTCAAATAAATTTATTAAAATTTGACACTTGCAACTAAAATTTTTTTCACAATCCTAAAAATTGAAGTTATTTTCATCTAACTTTACTCAAATATACATCCTACAACAAAAATACTCGACAAAATCCAAAAAAATCGAAGTTGATTTCAAATAAATTTATTAAAATTTGACACTTCCAACTAAAATATTTTTCACAATCCAAAAAATGGTCGTTATTTTCATCTAAATTTACTCAAATATACATCCTACACCAAAAATACTCGACAAAATCCAAAAAAATCGAAGTTGGTTTCAAATAAATTTATTAAAATTTGACGCTTCCAACTAAAATTTTTTTCACAATCCTAGAAATTGAAGTTATTTTCATCTAAATTTACTCAAATATACATCCTACACCAAAAATACTCCACAAAATACAAAAAAATCGGAGTTGGTTTCAAATAAATTTATTAAAATTTGACACTTCCAACTAAAATTTTTTTCACAATCCTAAAAATTGAAGTTGTTTCATCTAAATTTACTCAAATATAGATCCTACAAAAAAATACTCAACAAAATCCAAAATAATCCAAGTCGATTTCAAATATATTTATTAAAATTTGACAAAAATCGTGACAAAATCCATAAAATCGAAGTTAATTTCACCTGAAATTACTCAAATTAAGCTTCTCTATCAAAAAAAACTTAACATTGTCGAGAAAAATCGAAGTTGGTTTCAAATAAATTACGTAAAATTTGACACTTCCAACTAAAATTTTCTTCACAATCCAAAAAATGGTCGTTATTTTCATCTAAATTTACTCAAATATACATCCTACAACAAAAATACTCGACAAAATCCAAAAAATTCGAAGTTGGTTCAAATAATTTATTAAAATTTGACATATCCAACTAAAATTTTTTTCACAATCCTAGAAATTGAAGTTATTTTCATCTAAATTTACTCAAATATAGATCCTACCAAAAAATACTCAACAAAATCCAAAAAAATCGAAGTTGATTTCAAATAAATTTATTAAAATTTGACACTTCCAACTAAAATTTTTTTCACAATCCAAAAAATTGAAGTTATTTTCATCTAAATTTACTCAATTGTAGATCCTACAACAAAAATACTCGACAAAATCCAAAAAAATCGAAGTTGATTTCAAATAAATTTATTAAAATTTGACACTTCCAACTAAATTTTTTTCACAATCCTAAAAATTGAAGTTGTTACATCTAAATTTACTCAAATATAGATCCTACAAAAAATACTCAACAAAATCCAAAAAAATCGGAGTTGATTTCAAATAAATTTATTAAAATTTGACACTAGCAACTAAAATTTTTTTCACAATCCTAAAAATTGAAGTTATTTTCGTCTAACTTTACTCAAATATACATCCTACAACAAAAATACTCGACAAAATCCAAAAAAATCGAAGTTGATTTCAAATAAATTTATTAAAATTTGACACTTCCAACTAAAATATTTTTCACAATCCAAAAAATGGTCGTTATTTTCATCTAAATTTACTCAAATATACATCCTACACCAAAAATACTCGACAAAATCCAAAAAAATCGAAGTTGATTTCAAATAAATTTATTAAAATTTGACACTTCCAACTAAAATTTTTTTCACAATCCTAAAAATTGAAGTTGTTACATCTAAATTTATTCAAATATAGATCCTACAAAAAAATACTCAACAAAATCCAAAAAAATAGGAGTTGATTTCAAATAAATTTATTAAAATTTGACACTTGCAACTAAAATTTTTTTCACAATCCTAAAAATTGAAGTTATTTTCATCTAACTTTACTCAAATATACATCCTACAACAAAAATACTCGACAAAATCCAAAAAAATCGAAGTTGATTTCAAATAAATTTATTAAAATTTGACACTTCCAACTAAAATATTTTTCACAATCCAAAAAATGGTCGTTATTTTCATCTAAATTTACTCAAATATACATCCTACACCAAAAATACTCGACAAAATCCAAAAAAATCGATGTTGGTTTCAAATAAATTTATTAAAATTTGACGCTTCCAATTAAAATTTTTTTCACAATCCTAGAAATTGAAGTTATTTTCATCTAAATTTACTCAAATATACATCCTACACCAAAAATACTCGACAAAATCCAAAAAAATTGAAGTTGGTTTCAAATAAATTTATTAAAATTTGACACTTCCAACTAAAATTTTTTTCACAATCCTAAAAATTGAAGTTGTTTCATCTAAATTTACTCAAATATACATCCTACACCAAAAATACTCCACAAAATACAAAAAAATCGGAGTTGGTTTCAAATAAATTTATTAAAATTTGACACTTCCAACTAAAATTTTATTCACAATCCAAAAAATGGTCGTTATTTTCATCTAAATTTACTCAAATATACATCCTACAACAAAAATACTCGACAAAATCCAAAAAAATCGGAGTTGATTTCAAATAAATTTATTAAAATTTGACACTTCCAACTAAAATTTTTTTCACAATCCAAAAAATTGAAGTTATTTTCATCTAAATTTACTCAATTGTAGATCCTACAACAAAAATACTCGACAAAATCCAAAAAAATCGAAGTTGATTTCAAATAAATTTATTAAAATTTGACACTTCCAACTAAAATTTTTTTCACAATCCTAGAAATTGAAGTTATTTTCATCTAAATTTACTCAAATATACATCCTACACCAAAAATACTCGACAAAATCCAAAAAAATCGAAGTTGGTTTCAAATAAATTTATTAAAATTTGACACTTCCAACTAAAATTTTTTTCACATTCCTAAAAATTGAAGTTATGTTCATCTAAATTTACTCAAATATAGATCCTACAAAAAATACTCAACAAAATCCAAAAAAAAACGAAGTTGATTTCAAATAAATTTATTAAAATTTGACACTTCCAACTAAAAATTTTTTCACAATCCAATAAATTTTCGTTATTTTCATCTAAATTTACTCAAATATAGATCCTACAACAAAAATACTCAACAAAATCCAAAAAAATCGAAGTTGATTTCAAATAAATTTATTAAAATTTGACACTTCCAACTAAAATTTTATTCACAATCCAAAAAATGGTCGTTATTTTCATCTAAATTTACTCAAATATACATCCTACAACAAAAATACTCGACAAAATCCAAAAAAATCGGAGTTGATTTCAAATAAATTTCTTAAAATTTGACACTTCCAACTAAAATTTTTTTCACAATCCTAGAAATTGAAGTTATTTTCATCTAAATTTACTCAAATATACATCCTACACCAAAAATACTCGACAAAATCCAAAAAAATCGAAGTTGGTTTCAAATAAATTTATTAAAAATTGACACTTCCAACTAAAATTTTTTTCACAATCCTAGAAATTGAAGTTATTTTCATCTAAATTTACTCAAATATAGATCCTACCAAAAAATACTCAACAAAATCCAAAAAAATCGAAGTTGATTTCAAATAAATTTATTAAAATTTGACACTTCCAACTAAAATTTTTTACTCAATCCAAAAAATTGAAGTTATTTTCATCTAAATTTACTCAAATATAGATCCTACATCAAAAATACTCAACAAAATCCAAAAAAATCGAAGTTGATTTCAAATAAATTTATTAAAATTTGACACTTCCAACTAAAATTTTTTTCACAATCTTAAAAATTGAAGTTATTTTCATCTTAATTTACTCAAATACACATCCTACAACAAAAATACTCGACAAAATCCAAAAAAATCGAAGTTGGTTTCAAATAAATTTATTAAAAATTGACACTTCCAACTAAATTTTTTTTCAGAATCCTAGAAATTGAAGTTATTTTCATCTAAATTTACTCAAATATACATCCTACACCCAAAATACTCGACAAAATCCAAAAAAATCGAAGTTGGTTTCAAATAAATTTATTAAAATTTGACACTTCCAACTAAAATTTTTTTCACAATCCTAAAAATTGAAGTTGTTTCATCTAAATTTACTCAAATATAGATCCTACAAAAAAATACTCAACAAAATCCAAAAAAATCGGAGTTGATTTCAAATAAATTTATTAAAATTTGACACTTGCAACTAAAATTTTTTTCACAATCCTAAAAATTGAAGTTATTTTCATCTAACTTTACTCAAATATACACCCTACAACAAAAATACTCGACAAAATCCAAAAAAATCGAAGTTGATTTCAAATAAATTTATTAAAATTTGACACTTCCAACTAAAATATTTTTCACAATCCAAAAAATGGTCGTTATTTTCATCTAAATTTACTCAAATATACATCCTACACCAAAAATACTCGACAAAATCCAAAAAAATCGAAGTTGGTTTCAAATAAATTTATTAAAATTTGACGCTTCCAACTAAAATTTTTTTCACAATCCTAGAAATTGAAGTTATTTTCATCTAAATTTACTCAAATATACATCCTACACCAAAAATACTCCACAAAATACAAAAAAATCGGAGTTGGTTTCAAATAAATTTATTAAAATTTGACACTTCCAACTAAAATTTTTTTCACAATCCTAAAAATTGAAGTTGTTTCATCTAAATTTACTCAAATATAGATCCTACAAAAAAATACTCAACAAAATCCAAAATAATCCAAGTCGATTTCAAATATATTTATTAAAATTTGACAAAAATCGTGACAAAATCCATAAAATCGAAGTTAATTTCACCTGAAATTACTCAAATTAAGCTTCTCTATCAAAAAAAACTTAACATTGTCGAGAAAAATCGAAGTTGGTTTCAAATAAATTACGTAAAATTTGACACTTCCAACTAAAATTTTCTTCACAATCCAAAAAATGGTCGTTATTTTCATCTAAATTTACTCAAATATACATCCTACAACAAAAATACTCGACAAAATCCAAAAAAATCGAAGTTGGTTCAAATAAATTTATTAAAATTTGACACTTCCAACTAAAAATTTTTTCACAATCCAATAAATTTTCGTTATTTTCATCTAAATTTACTCAAATATAGATCCTACAACAAAAATACTCAACAAAATCAAAAAAAATCGAAGTTGATTTCAAATAAATTTATTAAAATTTGACACTTCCAACTAAAATTTTTTTCACAATCTTAAAAATTGAAGTTATTTTCATCTTAATTTACTCAAATACACATCCTACAACAAAAATACTCGACAAAATCCAAAAAAATCGAAATTGGTTTCAAATAAATTTATTAAAAATTGACACTTCCAACTAAAATTTTTTTCACAATCCTAGAAATTGAAGTTATTTTCATCTAAATTTACTCAAATATACATCCTACACCAAAAATACTCCACAAAATCCAAAAAAATCGGAGTTGGTTTCAAATAAATTTATTAAAATTTGACACTTCCAACTAAAATTTTATTCACAATCCAAAAAATGGTCGTTATTTTCATCTAAATTTACTCAAATATACATCCTACAACAAAAATACTCGACAAAATCCAAAAAAATCGGAGTTGATTTCAAATAAATTTATTAAAATTTGACACTTGCAACTAAAATTTTTTTCACAATCCTAAAAATTGAAGTTATTTTCATCTAACTTTACTCAAATATACATCCTACAACAAAAATACTCGACAAAATCCAAAAAAATCGAAGTTGATTTCAAATAAATTTATTAAAATTTGACACTTCCAACTAAAATATTTTTCACAATCCAAAAAATGGTCGTTATTTTCATCTAAATTTACTCAAATATACATCCTACACCAAAAATACTCGACAAAATCCAAAAAAATCGAAGTTGGTTTCAAATAAATTTATTAAAATTTGACGCTTCCAACTAAATTTTTTTTCACAATCCTAGAAATTGAAGTTATTTTCATCTAAATTTACTCAAATATACATCCTACACCCAAAATACTCGACAAAATCCAAAAAAATCGAAGTTGGTTTCAAATAAATTTATTAAAATTTGACACTTCCAACTAAAATTTTTTTCACAATCCTAAAAATTGAAGTTGTTTCATCTAAATTTACTCAAATATAGATCCTACAAAAAAATACTCAACAAAATCCAAAAAAATCGGAGTTGATTTCAAATAAATTTATTAAAATTTGACACTTGCAACTAAAATTTTTTTCACAATCCTAAAAATTGAAGTTATTTTCATCTAACTTTACTCAAATATACATCCTACAACAAAAATACTCGACAAAATCCAAAAAAATCGAAGCTGATTTCAAATAAATTTATTAAAATTTGACACTTCCAACTAAAATATTTTTCACAATCCAAAAAATGGTCGTTATTTTCATCTAAATTTACTCAAATATACATCCTACACCAAAAATACTCGACAAAATCCAAAAAAATCGAAGTTGGTTTCAAATAAATTTATTAAAATTTGACGCTTCCAACTAAAATTTTTTTCACAATCCTAGAAATTGAAGTTATTTTCATCTAAATTTACTCAAATATACATCCTACACCAAAAATACTCCACAAAATACAAAAAAATCGGAATTGGTTTCAAATAAATTTATTAAAATTTGACACTTCCAACTAAAATTTTTTTCACAATCCTAAAAATTGAAGTTGTTTCATCTAAATTTACTCAAATATAGATCCTACAAAAAAATACTCAACAAAATCCAAAATAATCCAAGTCGATTTCAAATATATTTATTAAAATTTGACAAAAATCGTGATAAAATCCATAAAATCGAAGTTAATTTCACCTGAAATTACTCAAATTAAGCTTCTCTATCAAAAAACACTAAACATTGTCGAGAAAAATCGAAGTTGGTTTCAAATAAATTACGTAAAATTTGACACTTCCAACTAAAATTTTCTTCACAATCCAAAAAATGGTCGTTATTTTCATCTAAATTTACTCAAATATACATCCTACAACAAAAATACTCGACAAAATCCAAAAAAATCGAAGTTGGTTCAAATAAATTTATTAAAATTTGACACTTCCAACTAAAATTTTTTTCACAATCCTAGAAATTGAAGTTATTTTCATCTAAATTTACTCAAATATAGATCCTACAAAAAAATACTCAACAAAATCCAAAAAAATCGGAGTTGATTTCAAATAAATTTATTAAAATTTGACACTTCCAACTAAAATTTTTTTCACAATCCAAAAAATTGAAGTTATTTTCATCTAAATTTACTCAATTGTAGATCCTACAACAAAAATACTCGACAAAATCCAAAAAAATCGAAGTTGATTTCAAATAAATTTATTAAAATTTGACACTTCCAACTAAAATTTTTTTCACAATCCTAAAAATTGAAGTTGTTACATCTAAATTTACTCAAATATAGATCCTACAAAAAAATACTCAACAAAATCCAAAAAAATCGGAGTTGATTTCAAATAAATTTATTAAAATTTGACACTTGCAACTAAAATTTTTTTCACAATCCTAAAAATTGAAGTTATTTTCATCTAACTTTACTCAAATATACATCCTACAACAAAAATACTCGACAAAATCCAAAAAAATCGAAGTTGATTTCAAATAAATTTATTAAAATTTGACACTTCCAACTAAAATATTTTTCACAATCCAAAAAATGGTCGTTATTTTCATCTAAATTTACTCAAATATACATCCTACACCAAAAATACTCGACAAAATCCAAAAAAATCGAAGTTGGTTTCAAATAAATTTATTAAAATTTGACACTTCCAACTAAAATTTTATTCACAATCCAAAAAATGGTCGTTATTTTCATCTAAATTTACTCAAATATACATCCTACAACAAAAATACTCGACAAAATCCAAAAAAATCGAAGTTGATTTCAAATAAATTTATTAAAATTTGACACTTCCAACTAAAATATTTTTCACAATCCAAAAAATGGTCGTTATTTTCATCTAAATTTACTCAAATATACATCCTACACCAAAAATACTCGACAAAATCCAAAAAAATCGAAGTTGGTTTCAAATAAATTTATTAAAATTTGACGCTTCCAACTAAAATTTTTTTCACAATCCTAGAAATTGAAGTTATTTTCATCTAAATTTACTCAAATATACATCCTACACCAAAAATACTCCACAAAATACAAAAAAATCGGAATTGGTTTCAAATAAATTTATAAAATTTTGACACTTCCAACTAAATTTTTTTTCACAATCCTAAAAGTTGAAGTTGTTTCATCTAAATTTACTCAAATATAGATCCTACAAAAAAATACTCAACAAAATCCAAAATAATCCAAGTCGATTTCAAATATATTTATTAAAATTTGACAAAAATCGTGACAAAATCCATAAAATCGAAGTTAATTTCACCTGAAATTACTCAAATTAAGCTTCTCTATCAAAAAACACTAAACATTGTCGAGAAAAATCGAAGTTGGTTTCAAATAAATTACGTAAAATTTGACACTTCCAACTAAAATTTTCTTCACAATCCAAAAAATGGTCGTTATTTTCATCTAAATTTACTCAAATATACATCCTACAACAAAAATACTCGACAAAATCCAAAAAAATCGAAGTTGGTTCAAATAAATTTATTAAAATTTGACACTTCCAACTAAAAATTTTTTCACAATCCAATAAATTTTCGTTATTTTCATCTAAATTTACTCAAATATAGATCCTACAACAAAAATACTCAACAAAATCAAAAAAAATCGAAGTTGATTTCAAATAAATTTATTAAAATTTGACACTTCCAACTAAAATTTTTTTCACAATCTTAAAAATTGAAGTTATTTTCATCTTAATTTACTCAAATACACATCCTACAACAAAAATACTCGACAAAATCCAAAAAAATCGAAGTTGGTTTCAAATAAATTTATTAAAAATTGACACTTCCAACTAAAATTTTTTTCACAATCCTAGAAATTGAAGTTATTTTCATCTAAATTTACTCAAATATACATCCTACACCAAAAATACTCCACAAAATCCAAAAAAATCGGAGTTGGTTTCAAATAAATTTATTAAAATTTGACACTTCCAACTAAAATTTTTTTCACAATCCTAAAAATTGAAGTTGTTTCATCTAAATTTACTCAAATATAGATCCTACAAAAAAATACTCAACAAAATCCAAAAAAATCGGAGTTGATTTCAAATAAATTTATTAAAATTTGACACTTGCAACTAAAATTTTTTTCACAATCCTAAAAATTGAAGTTATTTTCATCTAACTTTACTCAAATATACATCCTACAACAAAAATACTCGACAAAATCCAAAAAAATCGAAGCTGATTTCAAATAAATTTATTAAAATTTGACACTTCCAACTAAAATATTTTTCACAATCCAAAAAATGGTCGTTATTTTCATCTAAATTTACTCAAATATACATCCTACACCAAAAATACTCGACAAAATCCAAAAAAATCGAAGTTGGTTTCAAATAAATTTATTAAAATTTGACGCTTCCAACTAAAATTTTTTTCACAATCCTAGAAATTGAAGTTATTTTCATCTAAATTTACTCAAATATACATCCTACACCAAAAATACTCCACAAAATACAAAAAAATCGGAATTGGTTTCAAATAAATTTATTAAAATTTGACACTTCCAACTAAAATTTTTTTCACAATCCTAAAAATTGAAGTTGTTTCATCTAAATTTACTCAAATATAGATCCTACAAAAAAATACTCAACAAAATCCAAAATAATCCAAGTCGATTTCAAATATATTTATTAAAATTTGACAAAAATCGTGATAAAATCCATAAAATCGAAGTTAATTTCACCTGAAATTACTCAAATTAAGCTTCTCTATCAAAAAACACTAAACATTGTCGAGAAAAATCGAAGTTGGTTTCAAATAAATTACGTAAAATTTGACACTTCCAACTAAAATTTTCTTCACAATCCAAAAAATGGTCGTTATTTTCATCTAAATTTACTCAAATATACATCCTACAACAAAAATACTCGACAAAATCCAAAAAAATCGAAGTTGGTTCAAATAAATTTATTAAAATTTGACACTTCCAACTAAAATTTTTTTCACAATCCTAGAAATTGAAGTTATTTTCATCTAAATTTACTCAAATATAGATCCTACAAAAAAATACTCAACAAAATCCAAAAAAATCGGAGTTGATTTCAAATAAATTTATTAAAATTTGACACTTCCAACTAAAATTTTTTTCACAATCCAAAAAATTGAAGTTATTTTCATCTAAATTTACTCAATTGTAGATCCTACAACAAAAATACTCGACAAAATCCAAAAAAATCGAAGTTGATTTCAAATAAATTTATTAAAATTTGACACTTCCAACTAAAATTTTTTTCACAATCCTAAAAATTGAAGTTGTTACATCTAAATTTACTCAAATATAGATCCTACAAAAAAATACTCAACAAAATCCAAAAAAATCGGAGTTGATTTCAAATAAATTTATTAAAATTTGACACTTGCAACTAAAATTTTTTTCACAATCCTAAAAATTGAAGTTATTTTCATCTAACTTTACTCAAATATACATCCTACAACAAAAATACTCGACAAAATCCAAAAAAATCGAAGTTGATTTCAAATAAATTTATTAAAATTTGACACTTCCAACTAAAATATTTTTCACAATCCAAAAAATGGTCGTTATTTTCATCTAAATTTACTCAAATATACATCCTACACCAAAAATACTCGACAAAATCCAAAAAAATCGAAGTTGGTTTCAAATAAATTTATTAAAATTTGACACTTCCAACTAAAATTTTATTCACAATCCAAAAAATGGTCGTTATTTTCATCTAAATTTACTCAAATATACATCCTACAACAAAAATACTCGACAAAATCCAAAAAAATCGAAGTTGATTTCAAATAAATTTATTAAAATTTGACACTTCCAACTAAAATATTTTTCACAATCCAAAAAATGGTCGTTATTTTCATCTAAATTTACTCAAATATACATCCTACACCAAAAATACTCGACAAAATCCAAAAAAATCGAAGTTGGTTTCAAATAAATTTATTAAAATTTGACGCTTCCAACTAAAATTTTTTTCACAATCCTAGAAATTGAAGTTATTTTCATCTAAATTTACTCAAATATACATCCTACACCAAAAATACTCCACAAAATACAAAAAAATCGGAATTGGTTTCAAATAAATTTATAAAATTTTGACACTTCCAACTAAAATTTTTTTCACAATCCTAAAAGTTGAAGTTGTTTCATCTAAATTTACTCAAATATAGATCCTACAAAAAAATACTCAACAAAATCCAAAATAATCCAAGTCGATTTCAAATATATTTATTAAAATTTGACAAAAATCGTGACAAAATCCATAAAATCGAAGTTAATTTCACCTGAAATTACTCAAATTAAGCTTCTCTATCAAAAAACACTAAACATTGTCGAGAAAAATCGAAGTTGGTTTCAAATAAATTACGTAAAATTTGACACTTCCAACTAAAATTTTCTTCACAATCCAAAAAATGGTCGTTATTTTCATCTAAATTTACTCAAATATACATCCTACAACAAAAATACTCGACAAAATCCAAAAAAATCGAAGTTGGTTCAAATAAATTTATTAAAATTTGACACTTCCAACTAAAATTTTTTTCACAATCCTAGAAATTGAAGTTATTTTCATCTAAATTTACTCAAATATAGATCCTACAAAAAATACTCAACAAAATCCAAAAAAATCGGAGTTGATTTCAAATAAATTTATTAAAATTTGACACTAGCAACTAAAATTTTTTTCACAATCCTAAAAATTGAAGTTATTTTCATCTAACTTTACTCAAATATACATCCTACAACAAAAATACTCGACAAAATCCAAAAAAATCGAAGCTGATTTCAAATAAATTTATTAAAATTTGACACTTCCAACTAAAATTTTCTTCACAATCCAAAAAATGGTCGTTATTTTCATCTAAATTTACTCAAATATACATCCTACAACAAAAATACTCGACAAAATCCAAAAAAATCGAAGTTGGTTCAAATAAATTTATTAAAATTTGACATATCCAACTAAAATTTTTTTCACAATCCTAGAAATTGAAGTTATTTTCATCTAAATTTACTCAAATATAGATCCTACCAAAAAATACTCAACAAAATCCAAAAAAATCGAAGTTGATTTCAAATAAATTTATTAAAATTTGACACTTCCAACTAAAATTTTTTTCACAATCCAAAAAATTGAAGTTATTTTCATCTAAATTTACTCAATTGTAGATCCTACAACAAAAATACTCGACAAAATCCAAAAAAATCGAAGTTGATTTCAAATAAATTTATTAAAATTTGACACTTCCAACTAAATTTTTTTCACAATCCTAGAAATTGAAGTTATTTTCATCTAAATTTACTCAAATATAGATCCTACTAAAAAATACTCAACAAAATAAAAAAAAATCGAAGTTGGTTTCAAATAAATTTATTAAAATTTGACACTTCCAACTAAAATTTTTTTCAAAATCCTAGAAATTGAAGTTATTTTCATCTAAATTTACTCAAATATACATCCTACACCAAAAATACTCGACAAAATCCAAAAAAATCGAAGTTGGTTTCAAATTAATTTATTAAATTTGACGCTTCCAACTAAATTTTTTTTCACAATCCTAGAAATTGAAGTTATTTTCATCTAAATTTACTCAAATATACATCCTACACCAAAAATACTCGACAAAATCCAAAAAAATCGAAGTTGGTTTCAAATAAATTTATTAAAATTTGACACTTCCAACTAAAATTTTTTTCACAATCCTAAAAATTGAAGTTGTTTCATCTAAATTTACTCAAATATAGATCCTACAAAAAAATACTCAACAAAATCCAAAAAAATCGGAGTTGATTTCAAATAAATTTATTAAAATTTGACACTTGCAACTAAAATTTTTTTCACAATCCTAAAAATTGAAGTTATTTTCATCTAACTTTACTCAAATATACATCCTACAACAAAAATACTCGACAAAATCCAAAAAAATCGAAGTTGATTTCAAATAAATTTATTAAAATTTGACACTTCCAACTAAAATATTTTTCACAATTCAAAAAATGGTCGTTATTTTCATCTAAATTTACTCAAATATACATCCTACACCAAAAATACTCGACAAAATCCAAAAAAATCGAAGTTGGTTTCAAATAAATTTATTAAAATTTGACGCTTCCAACTAAAAATTTTTTCACAATCCTAGAAATTGAAGTTATTTTCATCTAAATTTACTCAAATATACATCCTACACCAAAAATACTCCACAAAATACAAAAAAATCGAAGTTGGTTTCAAATAAATTTATTAAAATTTGACACTTCCAACTAAAATTTTTTTCACAATCCTAGAAATTGAAGTTATTTTCATCTAAATTTACTCAAATATACATCCTACACCAAAAATACTCGACAAAATCCAAAAAAATCGAAGTTGGTTTCAAATAAATTTATTAAAATTTGACACTTCCAACTAAAATTTTTTTCACATTCCTAAAAATTGAAGTTATGTTCATCTAAATTTACTCAAATATAGATCCTACAAAAAATACTCAACAAAATAAAAAAAAAACGAAGTTGATTTCAAATAAATTTATTAAAATTTGACACTTCCAACTAAAATTTTTTTCACAATCTTAGAAATTGAAGTTATTTTCATCTAAATTTACTCAAATATACATCCTACACCAAAAATACTCCACAAAATCCAAAAAAATCGGAGTTGATTTCAAATAAATTTATTAAAATTTGACACTTCCAACTAAAATTTTTTTCACAATCCTAGAAATTGAAGTTATTTTCATCTAACTTTACTCAAATATACATCCTACAACAAAAATACTCGACAAAATCCAAAAAAATCGAAGCTGATTTCAAATAAATTTATTAAAATTTGACACTTCCAACTAAAATTTTCTTCACAATCCAAAAAATGGTCGTTATTTTCATCTAAATTTACTCAAATATACATCCTACAACAAAAATACTCGACAAAATCCAAAAAAATCGAAGTTGGTTCAAATAAATTTATTAAAATTTGACATATCCAACTAAAATTTTTTTCACAATCCTAGAAATTGAAGTTATTTTCATCTAAATTTACTCAAATATAGATCCTACCAAAAAATACTCAACAAAATCCAAAAAAATCGTAGTTGATTTCAAATAAATTTATTAAAATTTGACACTTCCAACTAAAATTTTTTTCACAATCCAAAAAATTGAAGTTATTTTCATCTAAATTTACTCAATTGTAGATCCTACAACAAAAATACTCGACAAAATCCAAAAAAATCGAAGTTGATTTCAAATAAATTTATTAAAATTTGACACTTCCAACTAAATTTTTTTCACAATCCTAAAAATTGAAGTTGTTACATCTAAATTTACTCAAATATAGATCCTACAAAAAAATACTCAACAAAATCCAAAAAAATCGGAGTTGATTTCAAATAAATTTATTAAAATTTGACACTAGCAACTAAAATTTTTTTCACAATCCTAAAAATTGAAGTTATTTTCATCTAACTTTACTCAAATATACATCCTACAACAAAAATACTCGACAAAATCCAAAAAAATCGGAGTTGATTTCAAATAAATTTATTAAAATTTGACACTTCCAACTAAAATATTTTTCACAATCCAAAAAATGGTCGTTATTTTCATCTAAATTTACTCAAATATACATCCTACACCAAAAATACTCGACAAAATCCAAAAAAATCGATGTTGGTTTCAAATAAATTTATTAAAATTTGACGCTTCCAACAAAAATTTTTTTCACAATCCTAGAAATTGAAGTTATTTTCATCTAAATTTACTCAAATATACATCCTACATCAAAAATACTCGACAAAATCCAAAAAAATCGGAGTTGATTTCAAATAAATTTATTAAAATTTGACACTTCCAACTAAATTTTTTTTCACAATCCAAAAAATTGAAGTTATTTTCATCTAAATTTACTCAATTGTAGATCCTACAACAAAAATACTCGACAAAATCCAAAAAAATCGAAGTTGATTTCAAATAAATTTATTAAAATTTGACACTTCCAACTAAAATTTTTTTCACAATCCTAAAAATTGAAGTTGTTACATCTAAATTTACTCAAATATAGATCCTACAAAAAAATACTCAACAAAATCCAAAAAAATCGGAGTTGATTTCAAATAAATTTATTAAAATTTGACACTTGCAACTAAAATTTTTTTCACAATCCTAAAAATTGAAGTTATTTTCATCTAACTTTACTCAAATATACATCCTACAACAAAAATACTCGACAAAATCCAAAAAAATCGAAGTTGATTTCAAATAAATTTATTAAAATTTGACACTTCCAACTAAAATATTTTTCACAATCCAAAAAATGGTCGTTATTTTCATCTAAATTTACTCAAATATACATCCTACAACAAAAATACTCGACAAAATCCAAAAAAATCGAAGTTGGTTCAAATAAATTTATTAAAATTTGACATATCCATCTAAAATTTTTTTCACAATCCTAGAAATTGAAGTTATTTTCATCTAAATTTACTCAAATATAGATCCTACCAAAAAATACTCAACAAAATCCAAAAAAATCGAAGTTGATTTCAAATAAATTTATTAAAATTTGACACTTCCAACTAAAATTTTTTTCACAATCCAAAAAATTGAAGTTATTTTCATCTAAATTTACTCAATTGTAGATCCTACAACAAAAATACTCGACAAAATCCAAAAAAATCGAAGTTGATTTCAAATAAATCTATTAAAATTTGACACTTCCAACTAAATTTTTTTCACAATCCTAGAAATTGAAGTTATTTTCATCTAAATTTACTCAAATATAGATCCTACTAAAAAATACTCAACAAAATAAAAAAAAATCGAAGTTGGTTTCAAATAAATTTATTAAAATTTGACACTTCCAACTAAATTTTTTTTCAAAATCCTAGAA
The DNA here is from genome assembly GCA_963932275.1 of Andrena praecox. NCBI lineage: Eukaryota > Metazoa > Arthropoda > Insecta > Hymenoptera > Andrenidae > Andrena > Andrena praecox. The sequence goes on along the minus strand of CAWVQO010000413.1, from coordinate 2,195,701 downwards.
ATTGAAGTTATTTTCATCTAAATTTACTCAAATATACATCCTACACCAAAAATACTCGACAAAATCCAAAAAAATCGAAGTTGGTTTCAAATTAATTTATTAAATTTGACGCTTCCAACTAAAATTTTTTTCACAATCCTAGAAATTGAAGTTATTTTCATCTAAATTTACTCAAATATACATCCTACACCAAAAATACTCGACAAAATCCAAAAAAATCGAAGTTGGTTTCAAATAAATTTATTAAAATTTGACACTTGCAACTAAAATTTTTTTCACAATCCTAAAAATTGAAGTTGTTTCATCTAAATTTACTCAAATATAGATCCTACAAAAAAATACTCAACAAAATCCAAAAAAATCGGAGTTGATTTCAAATAAATTTATTAAAATTTGACACTTGCAACTAAAATTTTTTTCACAATCCTAAAAATTGAAGTTATTTTCATCTAACTTTACTCAAATATACATCCTACAACAAAAATACTCGACAAAATCCAAAAAAATCGAAGTTGATTTCAAATAAATTTATTAAAATTTGACACTTCCAACTAAAATATTTTTCACAATCCAAAAAATGGTCGTTATTTTCATCTAAATTTACTCAAATATACATCCTACACCAAAAATACTCGACAAAATCCAAAAAAATCGAAGTTGGTTTCAAATAAATTTATTAAAATTTGACGCTTCCAACTAAAAATTTTTTCACAATCCTAGAAATTGAAGTTATTTTCATCTAAATTTACTCAAATATACATCCTACACCAAAAATACTCCACAAAATACAAAAAAATCGAAGTTGGTTTCAAATAAATTTATTAAAATTTGACACTTCCAACTAAAATTTTTTTCACAATCCTAGAAATTGAAGTTATTTTCATCTAAATTTACTCAAATATACATCCTACACCAAAAATACTCGACAAAATCCAAAAAAATCGAAGTTGGTTTCAAATAAATTTATTAAAATTTGACACTTCCAACTAAAATTTTTTTCACATTCCTAAAAATTGAAGTTATGTTCATCTAAATTTACTCAAATATAGATCCTACAAAAAATACTCAACAAAATAAAAAAAAAACGAAGTTGATTTCAAATAAATTTATTAAAATTTGACACTTCCAACTAAAATTTTTTTCACAATCTTAGAAATTGAAGTTATTTTCATCTAAATTTACTCAAATATACATCCTACACCAAAAATACTCCACAAAATCCAAAAAAATCGGAGTTGATTTCAAATAAATTTATTAAAATTTGACACTTCCAACTAAAATTTTTTTCACAATCCTAGAAATTGAAGTTATTTTCATCTAACTTTACTCAAATATACATCCTACAACAAAAATACTCGACAAAATCCAAAAAAATCGAAGCTGATTTCAAATAAATTTATTAAAATTTGACACTTCCAACTAAAATGTTCTTCACAATCCAAAAAATGGTCGTTATTTTCATCTAAATTTACTCAAATATACATCCTACAACAAAAATACTCGACAAAATCCAAAAAAATCGAAGTTGGTTCAAATAAATTTATTAAAATTTGACATATCCAACTAAAATTTTTTTCACAATCCTAGAAATTGAAGTTATTTTCATCTAAATTTACTCAAATATAGATCCTACCAAAAAATACTCAACAAAATCCAAAAAAATCGAAGTTGATTTCAAATAAATTTATTAAAATTTGACACTTCCAACTAAAATTTTTTTCACAATCCAAAAAATTGAAGTTATTTTCATCTAAATTTACTCAATTGTAGATCCTACAACAAAAATACTCGACAAAATCCAAAAAAATCGAAGTTGATTTCAAATAAATTTATTAAAATTTGACACTAGCAACTAAAATTTTTTTCACAATCCTAAAAATTGAAGTTATTTTCATCTAACTTTACTCAAATATACATCCTACAACAAAAATACTCGACAAAATCCAAAAAAATCGGAGTTGATTTCAAATAAATTTATTAAAATTTGACACTTCCAACTAAAATATTTTTCACAATCCAAAAAATTGAAGTTGTTCCATCTAAATTTACTCAAATATAGATCCTACAAAAAAATACTCAACAAAATCCAAAAAAATCGGAGTTGATTTCAAATAAATTTATTAAAATTTGACACTAGCAACTAAAATTTTTTTCACAATCCTAAAAATTGAAGTTATTTTCATCTAACTTTACTCAAATATACATCCTACAACAAAAATACTCGACAAAATCCAAAAAAATCGGAGTTGATTTCAAATAAATTTATTAAAATTTGACACTTCCAACTAAAATATTTTTCACAATCCAAAAAATGGTCGTTATTTTCATCTAAATTTACTCAAATATACATCCTACACCAAAAATACTCGACAAAATCCAAAAAAATCGAAGTTGGTTTCAAATAAATTTATTAAAATTTGACACTTCCAACTAAAATTTTATTCACAATCCAAAAAATGGTCGTTATTTTCATCTAAATTTACTCAAATATACATCCTACAACAAAAATACTCGACAAAATCCAAAAAAATCGAAGTTGATTTCAAATAAATTTATTAAAATTTGACACTTCCAACTAAAATATTTTTCACAATCCAAAAAATGGTCGTTATTTTCATCTAAATTTACTCAAATATACATCCTACACCAAAAATACTCGACAAAATCCAAAAAAATCGAAGTTGGTTTCAAATAAATTTATTAAAATTTGACGCTTCCAACTAAAATTTTTTTCACAATCCTAGAAATTGAAGTTATTTTCATCTAAATTTACTCAAATATACATCCTACACCAAAAATACTCCACAAAATACAAAAAAATCGGAATTGGTTTCAAATAAATTTATAAAATTCTGACACTTCCAACTAAAATTTTTTTCACAATCCTAAAAGTTGAAGTTGTTTCATCTAAATTTACTCAAATATAGATCCTACAAAAAAATACTCAACAAAATCCAAAATAATCCAAGTCGATTTCAAATATATTTATTAAAATTTGACAAAAATCGTGACAAAATCCATAAAATCGAAGTTAATTTCACCTGAAATTACTCAAATTAAGCTTCTCTATCAAAAAACACTAAACATTGTCGAGAAAAATCGAAGTTGGTTTCAAATAAATTACGTAAAATTTGACACTTCCAACTAAAATTTTCTTCACAATCCAAAAAATGGTCGTTATTTTCATCTAAATTTACTCAAATATACATCCTACAACAAAAATACTCGACAAAATCCAAAAAAATCGAAGTTGGTTCAAATAAATTTATTAAAATTTGACACTTCCAACTAAAATTTTTTTCACAATCCTAGAAATTGAAGTTATTTTCATCTAAATTTACTCAAATATAGATCCTACAAAAAAATACTCAACAAAATCCAAAAAAATCGGAGTTGATTTCAAATAAATTTATTAAAATTTGACACTAGCAACTAAAATTTTTTTCACAATCCTAAAAATTGAAGTTATTTTCATCTAACTTTACTCAAATATACATCCTACAACAAAAATACTCGACAAAATCCAAAAAAATCGAAGCTGATTTCAAATAAATTTATTAAAATTTGACACTTCCAACTAAAATTTTCTTCACAATCCAAAAAATGGTCGTTATTTTCATCTAAATTTACTCAAATATACATCCTACAACAAAAATACTCGACAAAATCCAAAAAAATCGAAGTTGGTTCAAATAAATTTATTAAAATTTGACATATCCAACTAAAATTTTTTTCACAATCCTAGAAATTGAAGTTATTTTCATCTAAATTTACTCAAATATAGATCCTACCAAAAAATACTCAACAAAATCCAAAAAAATCGAAGTTGATTTCAAATAAATTTATTAAAATTTGACACTTCCAACTAAAATTTTTTTCACAATCCAAAAAATTGAAGTTATTTTCATCTAAATTTACTCAATTGTAGATCCTACAACAAAAATACTCGACAAAATCCAAAAAAATCGAAGTTGATTTCAAATAAATTTATTAAAATTTGACACTTCCAACTAAATTTTTTTCACAATCCTAGAAATTGAAGTTATTTTCATCTAAATTTACTCAAATATAGATCCTACTAAAAAATACTCAACAAAATAAAAAAAAATCGAAGTTGGTTTCAAATAAATTTATTAAAATTTGACACTTCCAACTAAAATTTTTTTCAAAATCCTAGAAATTGAAGTTATTTTCATCTAAATTTACTCAAATATACATCCTACACCAAAAATACTCGACAAAATCCAAAAAAATCGAAGTTGGTTTCAAATTAATTTATTAAATTTGACGCTTCCAACTAAAATTTTTTTCACAATCCTAGAAATTGAAGTTATTTTCATCTAAATTTACTCAAATATACATCCTACACCAAAAATACTCGACAAAATCCAAAAAAATCGAAGTTGTTTTCAAATAAATTTATTAAAATTTGACACTTCCAACTAAAATTTTTTTCACAATCCTAAAAATTGAAGTTGTTTCATCTAAATTTACTCAAATATAGATCCTACAAAAAAATACTCAACAAAATCCAAAAAAATCGGAGTTGATTTCAAATAAATTTATTAAAATTTGACACTTGCAACTAAAATTTTTTTCACAATCCTAAAAATTGAAGTTATTTTCATCTAACTTTACTCAAATATACATCCTACAACAAAAATACTCGACAAAATCCAAAAAAATCGAAGTTGATTTCAAATAAATTTATTAAAATTTGACACTTCCAACTAAAATATTTTTCACAATTCAAAAAATGGTCGTTATTTTCATCTAAATTTACTCAAATATACATCCTACACCAAAAATACTCGACAAAATCCAAAAAAATCGAAGTTGGTTTCAAATAAATTTATTAAAATTTGACGCTTCCAACTAAAAATTTTTTCACAATCCTAGAAATTGAAGTTATTTTCATCTAAATTTACTCAAATATACATCCTACACCAAAAATACTCCACAAAATACAAAAAAATCGAAGTTGGTTTCAAATAAATTTATTAAAATTTGACACTTCCAACTAAAATTTTTTTCACAATCCTAGAAATTGAAGTTATTTTCATCTAAATTTACTCAAATAAACATCCTACACCAAAAATACTCGACAAAATCCAAAAAAATCGAAGTTGGTTTCAAATAAATTTATTAAAATTTGACACTTCCAACTAAAATTTTTTTCACATTCCTAAAAATTGAAGTTATGTTCATCTAAATTTACTCAAATATAGATCCTACAAAAAATACTCAACAAAATAAAAAAAAAACGAAGTTGATTTCAAATAAATTTATTAAAATTTGACACTTCCAACTAAAATTTTTTTCACAATCTTAGAAATTGAAGTTATTTTCATCTAAATTTACTCAAATATACATCCTACACCAAAAATACTCCACAAAATCCAAAAAAATCGGAGTTGATTTCAAATAAATTTATTAAAATTTGACACTTCCAACTAAAATTTTTTTCACAATCCTAGAAATTGAAGTTATTTTCATCTAACTTTACTCAAATATACATCCTACAACAAAAATACTCGACAAAATCCAAAAAAATCGAAGCTGATTTCAAATAAATTTATTAAAATTTGACACTTCCAACTAAAATTTTCTTCACAATCCAAAAAATGGTCGTTATTTTCATCTAAATTTACTCAAATATACATCCTACAACAAAAATACTCGACAAAATCCAAAAAAATCGAAGTTGGTTCAAATAAATTTATTAAAATTTGACATATCCAACTAAAATTTTTTTCACAATCCTAGAAATTGAAGTTATTTTCATCTAAATTTACTCAAATATAGATCCTACCAAAAAATACTCAACAAAATCCAAAAAAATCGTAGTTGATTTCAAATAAATTTATTAAAATTTGACACTTCCAACTAAAATTTTTTTCACAATCCAAAAAATTGAAGTTATTTTCATCTAAATTTACTCAATTGTAGATCCTACAACAAAAATACTCGACAAAATCCAAAAAAATCGAAGTTGATTTCAAATAAATTTATTAAAATTTGACACTTCCAACTAAATTTTTTTCACAATCCTAAAAAGTGAAGTTGTTACATCTAAATTTACTCAAATATAGATCCTACAAAAAAATACTCAACAAAATCCAAAAAAATCGGAGTTGATTTCAAATAAATTTATTAAAATTTGACACTAGCAACTAAAATTTTTTTCACAATCCTAAAAATTGAAGTTATTTTCATCTAACTTTACTCAAATATACATCCTACAACAAAAATACTCGACAAAATCCAAAAAAATCGGAGTTGATTTCAAATAAATTTATTAAAATTTGACACTTCCAACTAAAATATTTTTCACAATCCAAAAAATGGTCGTTATTTTCATCTAAATTTACTCAAATATACATCCTACACCAAAAATACTCGACAAAATCCAAAAAAATCGATGTTGGTTTCAAATAAATTTATTAAAATTTGACGCTTCCAACTAAAATTTTTTTCACAATCCTAGAAATTGAAGTTATTTTCATCTAAATTTACTCAAATATACATCCTACATCAAAAATACTCGACAAAATCCAAAAAAATCGGAGTTGATTTCAAATAAATTTATTAAAATTTGACACTTCCAACTAAATTTTTTTTCACAATCCAAAAAATTGAAGTTATTTTCATCTAAATTTACTCAATTGTAGATCCTACAACAAAAATACTCGACAAAATCCAAAAAAATCGAAGTTGATTTCAAATAAATTTATTAAAATTTGACACTTCCAACTAAAATTTTTTTCACAATCCTAAAAATTGAAGTTGTTACATCTAAATTTACTCAAATATAGATCCTACAAAAAAATACTCAACAAAATCCAAAAAAATCGGAGTTGATTTCAAATAAATTTATTAAAATTTGACACTTGCAACTAAAATTTTTTTCACAATCCTAAAAATTGAAGTTATTTTCATCTAACTTTACTCAAATATACATCCTACAACAAAAATACTCGACAAAATCCAAAAAAATCGAAGTTGATTTCAAATAAATTTATTAAAATTTGACACTTCCAACTAAAATATTTTTCACAATCCAAAAAATGGTCGTTATTTTCATCTAAATTTACTCAAATATACATCCTACAACAAAAATACTCGACAAAATCCAAAAAAATCGAAGTTGGTTCAAATAAATTTATTAAAATTTGACATATCCATCTAAAATTTTTTTCACAATCCTAGAAATTGAAGTTATTTTCATCTAAATTTACTCAAATATAGATCCTACCAAAAAATACTCAACAAAATCCAAAAAAATCGAAGTTGATTTCAAATAAATTTATTAAAATTTGACACTTCCAACTAAAATTTTTTTCACAATCCAAAAAATTGAAGTTATTTTCATCTAAATTTACTCAATTGTAGATCCTACAACAAAAATACTCGACAAAATCCAAAAAAATCGAATTTGATTTCAAATAAATTTATTAAAATTTGACACTTCCAACTAAATTTTTTTCACAATCCTAGAAATTGAAGTTATTTTCATCTAAATTTACTCAAATATAGATCCTACTAAAAAATACTCAACAAAATAAAAAAAAATCGAAGTTGGTTTCAAATAAATTTATTAAAATTTGACACTTCCAACTAAAATTTTTTTCAAAATCCTAGAAATTGAAGTTATTTTCATCTAAATTTACTCAAATATACATCCTACACCAAAAATACTCGACAAAATCCAAAAAAATCGAAGTTGGTTTCAAATTAATTTATTAAATTTGACGCTTCCAACTAAAATTTTTTTCACAATCCTAGAAATTGAAGTTATTTTCATCTAAATTTACTCAAATATACATCCTACACCAAAAATACTCGACAAAATCCAAAAAAATCGAAGTTGGTTTCAAATAAATTTATTAAAATTTGACACTTGCAACTAAAATTTTTTTCACAATCCTAAAAATTGAAGTTGTTTCATCTAAATTTACTCAAATATAGATCCTACAAAAAAATACTCAACAAAATCCAAAAAAATCGGAGTTGATTTCAAATAAATTTATTAAAATTTGACACTTGCAACTAAAATTTTTTTCACAATCCTAAAAATTGAAGTTATTTTCATCTAACTTTACTCAAATATACATCCTACAACAAAAATACTCGACAAAATCCAAAAAAATCGAAGTTGATTTCAAATAAATTTATTAAAATTTGACACTTCCAACTAAAATATTTTTCACAATCCAAAAAATGGTCGTTATTTTCATCTAAATTTACTCAAATATACATCCTACACCAAAAATACTCGACAAAATCCAAAAAAATCGAAGTTGGTTTCAAATAAATTTATTAAAATTTGACGCTTCCAACTAAAAATTTTTTCACAATCCTAGAAATTGAAGTTATTTTCATCTAAATTTACTCAAATATACATCCTACACCAAAAATACTCCACAAAATACAAAAAAATCGAAGTTGGTTTCAAATAAATTTATTAAAATTTGACACTTCCAACTAAAATTTTTTTCACAATCCTAGAAATTGAAGTTATTTTCATCTAAATTTACTCAAATATACATCCTACACCAAAAATACTCGACAAAATCCAAAAAAATCGAAGTTGGTTTCAAATAAATTTATTAAAATTTGACACTTCCAACTAAAATTTTTTTCACATTCCTAAAAATTGAAGTTATGTTCATCTAAATTTACTCAAATATAGATCCTACAAAAAATACTCAACAAAATAAAAAAAAAACGAAGTTGATTTCAAATAAATTTATTAAAATTTGACACTTCCAACTAAAATTTTTTTCACAATCTTAGAAATTGAAGTTATTTTCATCTAAATTTACTCAAATATACATCCTACACCAAAAATACTCCACAAAATCCAAAAAAATCGGAGTTGATTTCAAATAAATTTATTAAAATTTGACACTTCCAACTAAAATTTTTTTCACAATCCTAGAAATTGAAGTTATTTTCATCTAACTTTACTCAAATATACATCCTACAACAAAAATACTCGACAAAATCCAAAAAAATCGAAGCTGATTTCAAATAAATTTATTAAAATTTGACACTTCCAACTAAAATGTTCTTCACAATCCAAAAAATGGTCGTTATTTTCATCTAAATTTACTCAAATATACATCCTACAACAAAAATACTCGACAAAATCCAAAAAAATCGAAGTTGGTTCAAATAAATTTATTAAAATTTGACATATCCAACTAAAATTTTTTTCACAATCCTAGAAATTGAAGTTATTTTCATCTAAATTTACTCAAATATAGATCCTACCAAAAAATACTCAACAAAATCCAAAAAAATCGAAGTTGATTTCAAATAAATTTATTAAAATTTGACACTTCCAACTAAAATTTTTTTCACAATCCAAAAAATTGAAGTTATTTTCATCTAAATTTACTCAATTGTAGATCCTACAACAAAAATACTCGACAAAATCCAAAAAAATCGAAGTTGATTTCAAATAAATTTATTAAAATTTGACACTAGCAACTAAAATTTTTTTCACAATCCTAAAAATTGAAGTTATTTTCATCTAACTTTACTCAAATATACATCCTACAACAAAAATACTCGACAAAATCCAAAAAAATCGGAGTTGATTTCAAATAAATTTATTAAAATTTGACACTTCCAACTAAAATATTTTTCACAATCCAAAAAATGGTCGTTATTTTCATCTAAATTTACTCAAATATACATCCTACACCAAAAATACTCGACAAAATCCAAAAAAATCGATGTTGGTTTCAAATAAATTTATTAAAATTTGACGCTTCCAACTAAAATTTTTTTCACAATCCTAGAAATTGAAGTTATTTTCATCTAAATTTACTCAAATATACATCCTACATCAAAAATACTCGACAAAATCCAAAAAAATCGGAGTTGATTTCAAATAAATTTATTAAAATTTGACACTTCCAACTAAATTTTTTTTCACAATCCAAAAAATTGAAGTTATTTTCATCTAAATTTACTCAATTGTAGATCCTACAACAAAAATACTCGACAAAATCCAAAAAAATCGAAGTTGATTTCAAATAAATTTATTAAAATTTGACACTTCCAACTAAAATTTTTTTCACAATCCTAAAAATTGAAGTTGTTACATCTAAATTTACTCAAATATAGATCCTACAAAAAAATACTCAACAAAATCCAAAAAAATCGGAGTTGATTTCAAATAAATTTATTAAAATTTGACACTTGCAACTAAAATTTTTTTCACAATCCTAAAAATTGAAGTTATTTTCATCTAACTTTACTCAAATATACATCCTACAACAAAAATACTCGACAAAATCCAAAAAAATCGAAGTTGATTTCAAATAAATTTATTAAAATTTGACACTTCCAACTAAAATATTTTTCACAATCCAAAAAATGGTCGTTATTTTCATCTAAATTTACTCAAATATACATCCTACAACAAAAATACTCGACAAAATCCAAAAAAATCGAAGTTGGTTCAAATAAATTTATTAAAATTTGACATATCCAACTAAAATTTTTTTCACAATCCTAGAAATTGAAGTTATTTTCATCTAAATTTACTCAAATATAGATCCTACCAAAAAATACTCAACAAAATCCAAAAAAATCGAAGTTGATTTCAAATAAATTTATTAAAATTTGACACTTCCAACTAAAATTTTTTTCACAATCCAAAAAATTGAAGTTATTTTCATCTAAATTTACTCAATTGTAGATCCTACAACAAAAATACTCGACAAAATCCAAAAAAATCGATGTTGATTTCAAATAAATTTATTAAAATTTGACACTTCCAACTAAATTTTTTTCACAATCCTAGAAATTGAAGTTATTTTCATCTAAATTTACTCAAATATAGATCCTACTAAAAAATACTCAACAAAATAAAAAAAAATCGAAGTTGGTTTCAAATAAATTTATTAAAATTTGACACTTCCAACTAAAATTTTTTTCAAAATCCTAGAAGTTGAAGTTATTTTCATCTAAATTTACTCAAATATACATCCTACACCAAAAATACTCGACAAAATCCAAAAAAATCGAAGTTGGTTTCAAATTAATTTATTAAATTTGACGCTTCCAACTAAAATTTTTTTCACAATCCTAGAAATTGAAGTTATTTTCATCTAAATTTACTCAAATATACATCCTACACCAAAAATACTCGACAAAATCCAAAAAAATCGAAGTTGATTTCAAATAAATTTATTAAAATTTGACACTTCCAACTAAAATATTTTTCACAATCCAAAAAATGGTCGTTATTTTCATCTAAATTTACTCAAATATACATCCTACACCAAAAATACTCGACAAAATCCAAAAAAATCGAAGTTGGTTTCAAATAAATTTATTAAAATTTGACGCTTCCAACTAAAAATTTTTTCACAATCCTAGAAATTGAAGTTATTTTCATCTAAATTTACTCAAATATACATCCTACACCAAAAATACTCCACAAAATACAAAAAAATCGAAGTTGGTTTCAAATAAATTTATTAAAATTTGACACTTCCAACTAAAATTTTTTTCACAATCCTAGAAATTGAAGTTATTTTCATCTAAATTTACTCAAATATACATCCTACACCAAAAATACTCGACAAAATCCAAAAAAATCGAAGTTGGTTTCAAATAAATTTATTAAAATTTGACACTTCCAACTAAAATTTTTTTCACATTCCTAAAAATTGAAGTTATGTTCATCTAAATTTACTCAAATATAGATCCTACAAAAAATACTCAACAAAATAAAAAAAAAACGAAGTTGATTTCAAATAAATTTATTAAAATTTGACACTTCCAACTAAAATTTTTTTCACAATCTTAGAAATTGAAGTTATTTTCATCTAAATTTACTCAAATATACATCCTACACCAAAAATACTCCACAAAATCCAAAAAAATCGGAGTTGATTTCAAATAAATTTATTAAAATTTGACACTTCCAACTAAAATATTTTTCACAATCCAAAAAATGGTCGTTATTTTCATCTAAATTTACTCAAATATACATCCTACAACAAAAATACTCGACAAAATCCAAAAAAATCGAAGTTGGTTCAAATAAATTTATTAAAATTTGACATATCCAACTAAAATTTTTTTCACAATCCTAGAAATTGAAGTTATTTTCATCTAAATTTACTCAAATATAGATCCTACCAAAAAATACTCAACAAAATCCAAAAAAATCGAAGTTGATTTCAAATAAATTTATTAAAATTTGACACTTCCAACTAAAATTTTTTTCACAATCCAAAAAATTGAAGTTATTTTCATCTAAATTTACTCAATTGTAGATCCTACAACAAAAATACTCGACAAAATCCAAAAAAATCGATGTTGATTTCAAATAAATTTATTAAAATTTGACACTTCCAACTAAATTTTTTTCACAATCCTAGAAATTGAAGTTATTTTCATCTAAATTTACTCAAATATAGATCCTACTAAAAAATACTCAACAAAATAAAAAAAAATCGAAGTTGGTTTCAAATAAATTTATTAAAATTTGACACTTCCAACTAAAATTTTTTTCAAAATCCTAGAAATTGAAGTTATTTTCATCTAAATTTACTCAAATATACATCCTACACCAAAAATACTCGACAAAATCCAAAAAAATCGAAGTTGGTTTCAAATTAATTTATTAAATTTGACGCTTCCAACTAAAATTTTTTTCACAATCCTAGAAATTGAAGTTATTTTCATCTAAATTTACTCAAATATACATCCTACACCAAAAATACTCGACAAAATCCAAAAAAATCGAAGTTGGTTTCAAATAAATTTATTAAAATTTGACACTTCCAACTAAAATTTTTTTCACAATCCTAAAAATTGAAGTTGTTTCATCTAAATTTACTCAAATATAGATCCTACAAAAAAATACTCAACAAAATCCAAAAAAATCGGAGTTGATTTCAAATAAATTTATTAAAATTTGACACTTGCAACTAAAATTTTTTTCACAATCCTAAAAATTGAAGTTATTTTCATCTAACTTTACTCAAATATACATCCTACAACAAAAATACTCGACAAAATCCAAAAAAATCGAAGTTGATTTCAAATAAATTTATTAAAATTTGACACTTCCAACTAAAATATTTTTCACAATCCAAAAAATGGTCGTTATTTTCATCTAAATTTACTCAAATATACATCCTACACCAAAAATACTCGACAAAATCCAAAAAAATCGAAGTTGGTTTCAAATAAATTTATTAAAATTTTACGCTTCCAACTAAAAATTTTTTCACAATCCTAGAAATTGAAGTTATTTTCATCTAAATTTACTCAAATATACATCCTACACCAAAAATACTCCACAAAATACAAAAAAATCGAAGTTGGTTTCAAATAAATTTATTAAAATTTGACACTTCCAACTAAAATTTTTTTCACAATCCTAGAAATTGAAGTTATTTTCATCTAAATTTACTCAAATATACATCCTACACCAAAAATACTCGACAAAATCCAAAAAAATCGAAGTTGGTTTCAAATAAATTTATTAAAATTTGACACTTCCAACTAAAATTTTTTTCACATTCCTAAAAATTGAAGTTATGTTCATCTAAATTTACTCAAATATAGATCCTACAAAAAATACTCAACAAAATCAAAAAAAAACGAAGTTGATTTCAAATAAATTTATTAAAATTTGACACTTCCAACTAAAATTTTTTTCACAATCTTAGAAATTGAAGTTATTTTCATCTAAATTTACTCAAATATACATCCTACACCAAAAATACTCCACAAAATCCAAAAAAATCGGAGTTGATTTCAAATAAATTTATTAAAATTTGACACTTCCAACTAAAATTTTTTTCACAATCCTAGAAATTGAAGTTATTTTCATCTAACTTTACTCAAATATACATCCTACAACAAAAATACTCGACAAAATCCAAAAAAATCGAAGCTGATTTCAAATAAATTTATTAAAATTTGACACTTCCAACTAAAATTTTCTTCACAATCCAAAAAATGGTCGTTATTTTCATCTAAATTTACTCAAATATACATCCTACAACAAAAATACTCGACAAAATCCAAAAAAATCGAAGTTGGTTCAAATAAATTTATTAAAATTTGACATATCCAACTAAAATTTTTTTCACAATCCTAGAAATTGAAGTTATTTTCATCTAAATTTACTCAAATATAGATCCTACCAAAAAATACTCAACAAAATCCAAAAAAATCGAAGTTGATTTCAAATAAATTTATTAAAATTTGACACTTCCAACTAAAATTTTTTTCACAATCCAAAAAATTGAAGTTATTTTCATCTAAATTTACTCAATTGTAGATCCTACAACAAAAATACTCGACAAAATCCAAAAAAATCGAAGTTGATTTCAAATAAATTTATTAAAATTTGACACTTCCAACTAAATTTTTTTCACAATCCTAAAAATTGAAGTTGTTACATCTAAATTTACTCAAATATAGATCCTACAAAAAAATACTCAACAAAATCCAAAAAAATCGGAGTTGATTTCAAATAAATTTATTAAAATTTGACACTTGCAACTAAAATTTTTTTCACAATCCTAAAAATTGAAGTTATTTTCATCTAACTTTACTCAAATATACATCCTACAACAAAAATACTCGACAAAATCCAAAAAAATCGAAGTTGATTTCAAATAAATTTATTAAAATTTGACACTTCCAACTAAAATATTTTTCACAATCCAAAAAATGGTCGTTATTTTCATCTAAATTTACTCAAATATACATCCTACAACAAAAATACTCGACAAAATCCAAAAAAATCGAAGTTGGTTCAAATAAATTTATTAAAATTTGACATATCCAACTAAAATTTTTTTCACAATCCTAGAAATTGAAGTTATTTTCATCTAAATTTACTCAAATATAGATCCTACCAAAAAATACTCAACAAAATCCAAAAAAATCGAAGTTGATTTCAAATAAATTTATTAAAATTTGACACTTCCAACTAAAATTTTTTTCACAATCCAAAAAATTGAAGTTATTTTCATCTAAATTTACTCAATTGTAGATCCTACAACAAAAATACTCGACAAAATCCAAAAAAATCGATGTTGATTTCAAATAAATTTATTAAAATTTGACACTTCCAACTAAATTTTTTTCACAATCCTAGAAATTGAAGTTATTTTCATCTAAATTTACTCAAATATAGATCCTACTAAAAAATAC
This sequence comes from Andrena praecox, assembly GCA_963932275.1. Classification (NCBI taxonomy): domain Eukaryota; kingdom Metazoa; phylum Arthropoda; class Insecta; order Hymenoptera; family Andrenidae; genus Andrena; species Andrena praecox. The sequence continues at coordinate 2,180,497 of CAWVQO010000413.1, read as the reverse complement.
TCAACAAAATAAAAAAAAATCGAAGTTGGTTTCAAATAAATTTATTAAAATTTGACACTTCCAACTAAAATTTTTTTCAAAATCCTAGAAGTTGAAGTTATTTTCATCTAAATTTACTCAAATATACATCCTACACCAAAAATACTCGACAAAATCCAAAAAAATCGAAGTTGGTTTCAAATTAATTTATTAAATTTGACGCTTCCAACTAAAATTTTTTTCACAATCCTAGAAATTGAAGTTATTTTCATCTAAATTTACTCAAATATACATCCTACACCAAAAATACTCGACAAAATCCAAAAAAATCGAAGTTGATTTCAAATAAATTTATTAAAATTGGACACTTCCAACTAAAATATTTTTCACAATCCAAAAAATGGTCGTTATTTTCATCTAAATTTACTCAAATATACATCCTACACCAAAAATACTCGACAAAATCCAAAAAAATCGAAGTTGGTTTCAAATAAATTTATTAAAATTTGACGCTTCCAACTAAAAATTTTTTCACAATCCTAGAAATTGAAGTTATTTTCATCTAAATTTACTCAAATATACATCCTACACCAAAAATACTCCACAAAATACAAAAAAATCGAAGTTGGTTTCAAATAAATTTATTAAAATTTGACACTTCCAACTAAAATTTTTTTCACAATCCTAGAAATTGAAGTTATTTTCATCTAAATTTACTCAAATATACATCCTACACCAAAAATACTCGACAAAATCCAAAAAAATCGAAGTTGGTTTCAAATAAATTTATTAAAATTTGACACTTCCAACTAAAATTTTTTTCACATTCCTAAAAATTGAAGTTATGTTCATCTAAATTTACTCAAATATAGATCCTACAAAAAATACTCAACAAAATAAAAAAAAAACGAAGTTGATTTCAAATAAATTTATTAAAATTTGACACTTCCAACTAAAATTTTTTTCACAATCTTAGAAATTGAAGTTATTTTCATCTAAATTTACTCAAATATACATCCTACACCAAAAATACTCCACAAAATCCAAAAAAATCGGAGTTGATTTCAAATAAATTTATTAAAATTTGACACTTCCAACTAAAATATTTTTCACAATCCAAAAAATGGTCGTTATTTTCATCTAAATTTACTCAAATATACATCCTACAACAAAAATACTCGACAAAATCCAAAAAAATCGAAGTTGGTTCAAATAAATTTATTAAAATTTGACATATCCAACTAAAATTTTTTTCACAATCCTAGAAATTGAAGTTATTTTCATCTAAATTTACTCAAATATAGATCCTACCAAAAAATACTCAACAAAATCCAAAAAAATCGAAGTTGATTTCAAATAAATTTATTAAAATTTGACACTTCCAACTAAAATTTTTTTCACAATCCAAAAAATTGAAGTTATTTTCATCTAAATTTACTCAATTGTAGATCCTACAACAAAAATACTCGACAAAATCCAAAAAAATCGATGTTGATTTCAAATAAATTTATTAAAATTTGACACTTCCAACTAAATTTTTTTCACAATCCTAGAAATTGAAGTTATTTTCATCTAAATTTACTCAAATATAGATCCTACTAAAAAATACTCAACAAAATAAAAAAAAATCGAAGTTGGTTTCAAATAAATTTATTAAAATTTGACACTTCCAACTAAAATTTTTTTCAAAATCCTAGAAATTGAAGTTATTTTCATCTAAATTTACTCAAATATACATCCTACACCAAAAATACTCGACAAAATCCAAAAAAATCGAAGTTGGTTTCAAATTAATTTATTAAATTTGACGCTTCCAACTAAAATTTTTTTCACAATCCTAGAAATTGAAGTTATTTTCATCTAAATTTACTCAAATATACATCCTACACCAAAAATACTCGACAAAATCCAAAAAAATCGAAGTTGGTTTCAAATAAATTTATTAAAATTTGACACTTCCAACTAAAATTTTTTTCACAATCCTAAAAATTGAAGTTGTTTCATCTAAATTTACTCAAATATAGATCCTACAAAAAAATACTCAACAAAATCCAAAAAAATCGGAGTTGATTTCAAATAAATTTATTAAAATTTGACACTTGCAACTAAAATTTTTTTCACAATCCTAAAAATTGAAGTTATTTTCATCTAACTTTACTCAAATATACATCCTACAACAAAAATACTCGACAAAATCCAAAAAAATCGAAGTTGATTTCAAATAAATTTATTAAAATTTGACACTTCCAACTAAAATATTTTTCACAATCCAAAAAATGGTCGTTATTTTCATCTAAATTTACTCAAATATACATACTACACCAAAAATACTCGACAAAATCCAAAAAAATCGAAGTTGGTTTCAAATAAATTTATTAAAATTTTACGCTTCCAACTAAAAATTTTTTCACAATCCTAGAAATTGAAGTTATTTTCATCTAAATTTACTCAAATATACATCCTACACCAAAAATACTCCACAAAATACAAAAAAATCGAAGTTGGTTTCAAATAAATTTATTAAAATTTGACACTTCCAACTAAAATTTTTTTCACAATCCTAGAAATTGAAGTTATTTTCATCTAAATTTACTCAAATATACATCCTACACCAAAAATACTCGACAAAATCCAAAAAAATCGAAGTTGGTTTCAAATAAATTTATTAAAATTTGACACTTCCAACTAAAATTTTTTTCACATTCCTAAAAATTGAAGTTATGTTCATCTAAATTTACTCAAATATAGATCCTACAAAAAATACTCAACAAAATCAAAAAAAAACGAAGTTGATTTCAAATAAATTTATTAAAATTTGACACTTCCAACTAAAATTTTTTTCACAATCTTAGAAATTGAAGTTATTTTCATCTAAATTTACTCAAATATACATCCTACACCAAAAATACTCCACAAAATCCAAAAAAATCGGAGTTGATTTCAAATAAATTTATTAAAATTTGACACTTCCAACTAAAATTTTTTTCACAATCCTAGAAATTGAAGTTATTTTCATCTAACTTTACTCAAATATACATCCTACAACAAAAATACTCGACAAAATCCAAAAAAATCGAAGCTGATTTCAAATAAATTTATTAAAATTTGACACTTCCAACTAAAATTTTCTTCACAATCCAAAAAATGGTCGTTATTTTCATCTAAATTTACTCAAATATACATCCTACAACAAAAATACTCGACAAAATCCAAAAAAATCGAAGTTGGTTCAAATAAATTTATTAAAATTTGACATATCCAACTAAAATTTTTTTCACAATCCTAGAAATTGAAGTTATTTTCATCTAAATTTACTCAAATATAGATCCTACCAAAAAATACTCAACAAAATCCAAAAAAATCGAAGTTGATTTCAAATAAATTTATTAAAATTTGACACTTCCAACTAAAATTTTTTTCACAATCCAAAAAATTGAAGTTATTTTCATCTAAATTTACTCAATTGTAGATCCTACAACAAAAATACTCGACAAAATCCAAAAAATCGAAGTTGATTTCAAATAAATTATTAAAATTTGACACTTCCAACTAAATTTTTTCACAATCCTAAAAATTGAAGTTGTTACATCTAAATTTACTCAAATATAGATCCTACAAAAAAAATACTCAACAAAATCCAAAAAAATCGGAGTTGATTTCAAATAAATTTATTAAAATTTGACACTAGCAACTAAAATTTTTTTCACAATCCTAAAAATTGAAGTTATTTTCATCTAACTTTACTCAAATATACATCCTACAACAAAAATACTCGACAAAATCCAAAAAAATCGGAGTTGATTTCAAATAAATTTATTAAAATTTGACACTTCCAACTAAAATATTTTTCACAATCCAAAAAATGGTCGTTATTTTCATCTAAATTTACTCAAATATACATCCTACACCAAAAATACTCGACAAAATCCAAAAAAATCGATGTTGGTTTCAAATAAATTTATTAAAATTTGACGCTTCCAACTAAAATTTTTTTCACAATCCTAGAAATTGAAGTTATTTCATCTAAATTTACTCAAATATACATCCTACATCAAAAATACTCGACAAAATCCAAAAAAATCGGAGTTGATTTCAAATAAATTTATTAAAATTTGACACTTCCAACTAAATTTTTTTTCACAATCCAAAAAATTGAAGTTATTTTCATCTAAATTTACTCAATTGTAGATCCTACAACAAAAATACTCGACAAAATCCAAAAAAATCGAAGTTGATTTCAAATAAATTTATTAAAATTTGACACTTCCAACTAAAATTTTTTTCACAATCCTAAAAATTGAAGTTGTTACATCTAAATTTACTCAAATATAGATCCTACAAAAAAATACTCAACAAAATCCAAAAAAATCGGAGTGATTTCAAATAAATTTATTAAAATTTGACACTTGCAACTAAAATTTTTTTCACAATCCTAAAAATTGAAGTTATTTTCATCTAAATTTACTCAAATATACATCCTACATCAAAAATACTCGACAAATCCAAAAAAATCGGAGTTGATTTCAAATAAATTTATTAAAAATTTGACACTTCCAACTAATTTTTTTTCACAATCCAAAAAATTGAAGTTATTTTCATCTAAATTTACTCAATTGTAGATCCTACAACAAAAATACTCGACAAAATCCAAAAAAATCGAAGTTGATTTCAAATAAATTTATTAAAATTTGACACTTCCAACTAAAATTTTTTTCACAATCCTAAAAATTGAAGTTGTTACATCTAAATTTACTCAAATATAGATCCTACAAAAAAAATACTCAACAAAATCCAAAAAAATCGGAGTTGATTTCAAATAAATTTATTAAAATTTGACACTTGCAACTAAAATTTTTTCACAATCCTAAAAATTGAAGTTATTTTCATCTAACTTTACTCAAATATACATCCTACAACAAAAATACTCGACAAAATCCAAAAAAATCGAAGTTGATTTCAAATAAATTTATTAAAATTTGACACTTCCAACTAAAATATTTTTCACAATCCAAAAAATGGTCGTTATTTTCATCTAAATTTACTCAAATATACATCCTACAACAAAAATACTCGACAAAATCCAAAAAAATCGAAGTTGGTTTCAAATAAATTTATTAAAATTTGACGCTTCCAACTAAAAATTTTTTCACAATCCTAGAAATTGAAGTTATTTTCATCTAAATTTACTCAAATATACATCCTACACCAAAAATACTCCACAAAATACAAAAAAATCGAAGTTGGTTTCAAATAAATTTATTAAAATTTGACACTTCCAACTAAAATTTTTTCACAATCCTAGAAATTGAAGTTATTTTCATCTAAATTTACTCAAATATACATCCTACACCAAAAATACTCGACAAAATCCAAAAAAATCGAAGTTGGTTTCAAATAAATTTATTAAAATTTGACACTTCCAACTAAAATTTTTTCACATTCCTAAAAATTGAAGTTATGTTCATCTAAATTTACTCAAATATAGATCCTACAAAAAATACTCAACAAAATAAAAAAAAAACGAAGTTGATTTCAAATAAATTTATTAAAATTTGACACTTCCAACTAAAATTTTTTCACAATCTTAGAAATTGAAGTTATTTTCATCTAAATTTACTCAAATATACATCCTACAACCAAAAATACTCCACAAAATCAAAAAAAATCGGAGTTGATTTCAAATAAATTTATTAAAATTTGACACTTCCAACTAAAATATTTTTCACAATCCAAAAAATGGTCGTTATTTTCATCTAAATTTACTCAAATATACATCCTACAACAAAAATACTCGACAAAATCCAAAAAAATCGAAGTTGGTTCAAATAAATTTATTAAAATTTGACATATCCAACTAAAATTTTTTTCACAATCCTAGAAATTGAAGTTATTTTCATCTAAATTTACTCAAATATAGATCCTACCAAAAAATACTCAACAAAATCCAAAAAAATCGAAGTTGATTTCAAATAAATTTATTAAAATTTGACACTTCCAACTAAAATTTTTTTCACAATCCAAAAAATTGAAGTTATTTTCATCTAAATTTACTCAATTGTAGATCCTACAACAAAAATACTCGACAAAATCCAAAAAAATCGATGTTGATTTCAAATAAATTTATTAAAATTTGACACTTCCAACTAAATTTTTTCACAATCCTAGAAATTGAAGTTATTTTCATCTAAATTTACTCAAATATAGATCCTACTAAAAAATACTCAACAAAATAAAAAAAAATCGAAGTTGGTTTCAAATAAATTTATTAAAATTTGACACTTCCAACTAAAATTTTTTTCAAAATCCTAGAAATTGAAGTTATTTTCATCTAAATTTACTCAAATATACATCCTACACCAAAAATACTCGACAAAATCCAAAAAAATCGAAGTTGGTTTCAAATTAATTTATTAAATTTGACGCTTCCAACTAAAATTTTTTTCACAATCCTAGAAATTGAAGTTATTTTCATCTAAATTTACTCAAATATACATCCTACACCAAAAATACTCGACAAAATCCAAAAAAATCGAAGTTGGTTTCAAATAAATTTATTAAAATTTGACACTTCCAACTAAAATTTTTTTCACAATCCTAAAAATTGAAGTTGTTTCATCTAAATTTACTCAAATATAGATCCTACAAAAAAATACTCAACAAAATCCAAAAAAATCGGAGTTGATTTCAAATAAATTTATTAAAATTTGACACTTGCAACTAAAATTTTTTTCACAATCCTAAAAATTGAAGTTATTTTCATCTAACTTTACTCAAATATACATCCTACAACAAAAATACTCGACAAAATCCAAAAAAATCGAAGTTGATTTCAAATAAATTTATTAAAATTTGACACTTCCAACTAAAATATTTTTCACAATCCAAAAAATGGTCGTTATTTTCATCTAAATTTACTCAAATATACATCCTACACCAAAAATACTCGACAAAATCCAAAAAAATCGAAGTTGGTTTCAAATAAATTTATTAAAATTTTACGCTTCCAACTAAAAATTTTTTCTCAATCCTAGAAATTGAAGTTATTTTCATCTAAATTTACTCAAATATACATCCTACACCAAAAATACTCCACAAAATACAAAAAAATCGAAGTTGGTTTCAAATAAATTTATTAAAATTTGACACTTCCAACTAAAATTTTTTTCACAATCCTAGAAATTGAAGTTATTTTCATCTAAATTTACTCAAATATACATCCTACACCAAAAATACTCGACAAAATCCAAAAAAATCGAAGTTGGTTTCAAATAAATTTATTAAAATTTGACACTTCCAACTAAAATTTTTTTCACATTCCTAAAAATTGAAGTTATGTTCATCTAAATTTACTCAAATATAGATCCTACAAAAAATACTCAACAAAATCAAAAAAAAACGAAGTTGATTTCAAATAAATTTATTAAAATTTGACACTTCCAACTAAAATTTTTTTCACAATCTTAGAAATTGAAGTTATTTTCATCTAAATTTACTCAAATATACATCCTACACCAAAAATACTCCACAAAATCCAAAAAAATCGGAGTTGATTTCAAATAAATTTATTAAAATTTGACACTTCCAACTAAAATTTTTTTCACAATCCTAGAAATTGAAGTTATTTTCATCTAACTTTACTCAAATATACATCCTACAACAAAAATACTCGACAAAATCCAAAAAAATCGAAGCTGATTTCAAATAAATTTATTAAAATTTGACACTTCCAACTAAAATTTTTTTCACAATCCAAAAAATTGAAGTTATTTTCATCTAAATTTACTCAATTGTAGATCCTACAACAAAAATACTCGACAAAATCCAAAAAAATCGAAGTTGATTTCAAATAAATTTATTAAAATTTGACACTTCCAACTAAATTTTTTTCACAATCCTAAAAATTGAAGTTGTTACATCTAAATTTACTCAAATATAGATCCTACAAAAAAATACTCAACAAAATCCAAAAAAATCGGAGTTGATTTCAAATAAATTTATTAAAATTTGACACTAGCAACTAAAATTTTTTTCACAATCCTAAAAATTGAAGTTATTTTCATCTAACTTTACTCAAATATACATCCTACAACAAAAATACTCGACAAAATCCAAAAAAATCGGAGTTGATTTCAAATAAATTTATTAAAATTTGACACTTCCAACTAAAATATTTTTCACAATCCAAAAAATGGTCGTTATTTTCATCTAAATTTACTCAAATATACATCCTACACCAAAAATACTCGACAAAATCCAAAAAAATCGATGTTGGTTTCAAATAAATTTATTAAAATTTGACGCTTCCAACTAAAATTTTTTTCACAATCCTAGAAATTGAAGTTATTTTCATCTAAATTTACTCAAATATACATCCTACATCAAAAATACTCGACAAAATCCAAAAAAATCGGAGTTGATTTCAAATAAATTTATTAAAATTTGACACTTCCAACTAAATTTTTTTTCACAATCCAAAAAATTGAAGTTATTTTCATCTAAATTTACTCAATTGTAGATCCTACAACAAAAATACTCGACAAAATCCAAAAAAATCGAAGTTGATTTCAAATAAATTTATTAAAATTTGACACTTCCAACTAAAATTTTTTTCACAATCCTAAAAATTGAAGTTGTTACATCTAAATTTACTCAAATATAGATCCTACAAAAAAATACTCAACAAAATCCAAAAAAATCGGAGTTGATTTCAAATAAATTTATTAAAATTTGACACTTGCAACTAAAATTTTTTTCACAATCCTAAAAATTGAAGTTATTTTCATCTAACTTTACTCAAATATACATCCTACAACAAAAATACTCGACAAAATCCAAAAAAATCGAAGTTGATTTCAAATAAATTTATTAAAATTTGACACTTCCAACTAAAATATTTTTCACAATCCAAAAAATGGTCGTTATTTTCATCTAAATTTACTCAAATATACATCGTACAACAAAAATACTCGACAAAATCCAAAAAAATCGAAGTTGGTCCAAATAAATTTATTAAAATTTGACATATCCAACTAAAATTTTTTTCACAATCCTAGAAATTGAAGTTATTTTCATCTAAATTTACTCAAATATAGATCCTACCAAAAAATACTCAACAAAATCCAAAAAAATCGAAGTTGATTTCAAATAAATTTATTAAAATTTGACACTTCCAACTAAAATTTTTTTCACAATCCAAAAAATTGAAGTTATTTTCATCTAAATTTACTCAATTGTAGATCCTACAACAAAAATACTCGACAAAATCCAAAAAAATCGAAGTTGATTTCAAATAAATTTATTAAAATTTGACACTTCCAACTAAATTTTTTTCACAATCCTAGAAATTGAAGTTATTTTCATCTAAATTTACTCAAATATAGATCCTACTAAAAAATACTCAACAAAATAAAAAAAAATCGAAGTTGGTTTCAAATAAATTTATTAAAATTTGACACTTCCAACTAAAATTTTTTTCAAAATCCTAGAAATTGAAGTTATTTTCATCTAAATTTACTCAAATATACATCCTACACCAAAAATACTCGACAAAATCCAAAAAAATCGAAGTTGGTTTCAAATTAATTTATTAAATTTGACGCTTCCAACTAAAATTTTTTTCACAATCCTAGAAATTGAAGTTATTTTCATCTAAATTTACTCAAATATACATCCTACACCAAAAATACTCGACAAAATCCAAAAAAATCGAAGTTGGTTTCAAATAAATTTATTAAAATTTGACACTTCCAACTAAAATTTTTTTCACAATCCTAAAAATTGAAGTTGTTTCATCTAAATTTACTCAAATATAGATCCTACAAAAAAATACTCAACAAAATCCAAAAAAATCGGAGTTGATTTCAAATAAATTTATTAAAATTTGACACTTGCAACTAAAATTTTTTTCACAATCCTAAAAATTGAAGTTATTTTCATCTAACTTTACTCAAATATACATCCTACAACAAAAATACTCGACAAAATCCAAAAAAATCGAAGTTGATTTCAAATAAATTTATTAAAATTTGACACTTCCAACTAAAATATTTTTCACAATCCAAAAAATGGTCGTTATTTTCATCTAAACTTACTCAAATATACATCCTACACCAAAAATACTCGACAAAATCCAAAAAAATCGAAGTTGGTTTCAAATAAATTTATTAAAATTTGACGCTTCCAACTAAAAATTTTTTCACAATCCTAGAAATTGAAGTTATTTTCATCTAAATTTACTCAAATATACATCCTACACCAAAAATACTCCACAAAATACAAAAAAATCGAAGTTGGTTTCAAATAAATTTATTAAAATTTGACACTTCCAACTAAAATTTTTTTCACAATCCTAGAAATTGAAGTTATTTTCATCTAAATTTACTCAAATATACATCCTACACCAAAAATACTCGACAAAATCCAAAAAAATCGAAGTTGGTTTCAAATAAATTTATTAAAATTTGACACTTCCAACTAAAATTTTTTTCACATTCCTAAAAATTGAAGTTATGTTCATCTAAATTTACTCAAATATAGATCCTACAAAAAATACTCAACAAAATCAAAAAAAAACGAAGTTGATTTCAAATAAATTTATTAAAATTTGACACTTCCAACTAAAATTTTTTTCACAATCTTAGAAATTGAAGTTATTTTCATCTAAATTTACTCAAATATACATCCTACACCAAAAATACTCCACAAAATCCAAAAAAATCGGAGTTGATTTCAAATAAATTTATTAAAATTTGACACTTCCAACTAAAATTTTTTTCACAATCCTAGAAATTGAAGTTATTTTCATCTAACTTTACTCAAATATACATCCTACAACAAAAATACTCGACAAAATCCAAAAAAATCGAAGCTGATTTCAAATAAATTTATTAAAATTTGACACTTCCAACTAAAATTTTCTTCACAATCCAAAAGATGGTCGTTATTTTCATCTAAATTTACTCAAATATACATCCTACAACAAAAATACTCGACAAAATCCAAAAAAATCGAAGTTGGTTCAAATAAATTTATTAAAATTTGACATATCCAACTAAAATTTTTTTCACAATCCTAGAAATTGAAGTTATTTTCATCTAAATTTACTCAAATATACATCCTACATCAAAAATACTCGACAAAATCCAAAAAAATCGGAGTTGATTTCAAATAAATTTATTAAAATTTGACACTTCCAACTAAATTTTTTTTCACAATCCAAAAAATTGAAGTTATTTTCATCTAAATTTACTCAATTGTAGATCCTACAACAAAAATACTCGACAAAATCCAAAAAAATCGAAGTTGATTTCAAATAAATTTATTAAAATTTGACACTTCCAACTAAAATTTTTTTCACAATCCTAAAAATTGAAGTTGTTACATCTAAATTTACTCAAATATAGATCCTACAAAAAAATACTCAACAAAATCCAAAAAAATCGGAGTTGATTTCAAATAAATTTATTAAAATTTGACACTTGCAACTAAAATTTTTTTCACAATCCTAAAAATTGAAGTTATTTTCATCTAACTTTACTCAAATATACATCCTACAACAAAAATACTCGACAAAATCCAAAAAAATCGAAGTTGATTTCAAATAAATTTATTAAAATTTGACACTTCCAACTAAAATATTTTTCACAATCCAAAAAATGGTCGTTATTTTCATCTAAATTTACTCAAATATACATCCTACAACAAAAATACTCGACAAAATCCAAAAAAATCGAAGTTGGTTCAAATAAATTTATTAAAATTTGACATATCCAACTAAAATTTTTTTCACAATCCTAGAAATTGAAGTTATTTTCATCTAAATTTACTCAAATATAGATCCTACCAAAAAATACTCAACAAAATCCAAAAAAATCGAAGTTGATTTCAAATAAATTTATTAAAATTTGACACTTTCAACTAAAATTTTTTTCACAATCCAAAAAATTGAAGTTATTTTCATCTAAATTTACTCAATTGTAGATCCTACAACAAAAATACTCGACAAAATCCAAAAAAATCGAAGTTGATTTCAAATAAATTTATTAAAATTTGACACTTCCAACTAAATTTTTTTCACAATCCTAGAAATTGAAGTTATTTTCATCTAAATTTACTCAAATATAGATCCTACTAAAAAATACTCAACAAAATAAAAAAAAATCGAAGTTGGTTTCAAATAAATTTATTAAAATTTGACACTTCCAACTAAAATTTTTTTCAAAATCCTAGAAATTGAAGTTATTTTCATCTAAATTTACTCAAATATAGATCCTACCAAAAAATACTCAACAAAATCCAAAAAAATCGAAGTTGATTTCAAATAAATTTATTAAAATTTGACACTTCCAACTAAAATTTTTTTCACAATCCAAAAAATTGAAGTTATTTTCATCTAAATTTACTCAATTGTAGATCCTACAACAAAAATACTCGACAAAATCCAAAAAAATCGAAGTTGATTTCAAATAAATTTATTAAAATTTGACACTTCCAACTAAATTTTTTTCACAATCCTAGAAATTGAAGTTATTTTCATCTAAATTTACTCAAATATAGATCCTACTAAAAAATACTCAACAAAATAAAAAAAAATCGAAGTTGGTTTCAAATAAATTTATTAAAATTTGACACTTCCAACTAAAATTTTTTTCAAAATCCTAGAAATTGAAGTTATTTTCATCTAAATTTACTCAAATATACATCCTACACCAAAAATACTCGACAAAATCCAAAAAAATCGAAGTTGGTTTCAAATTAATTTATTAAATTTGACGCTTCCAACTAAAATTTTTTTCACAATCCTAGAAATTGAAGTTATTTTCATCTAAATTTACTCAAATATACATCCTACACCAAAAATACTCGACAAAATCCAAAAAAATCGAAGTTGGTTTCAAATAAATTTATTAAAATTTGACACTTCCAACTAAAATTTTTTTCACAATCCTAAAAATTGAAGTTGTTTCATCTAAATTTACTCAAATATAGATCCTACAAAAAAATACTCAACAAAATCCAAAAAAATCGGAGTTGATTTCAAATAAATTTATTAAAATTTGACACTTGCAACTAAAATTTTTTTCACAATCCTAAAAATTGAAGTTATTTTCATCTAACTTTACTCAAATATACATCCTACAACAAAAATACTCGACAAAATCCAAAAAAATCGAAGTTGATTTCAAATAAATTTATTAAAATTTGACACTTCCAACTAAAATATTTTTCACAATCCAAAAAATGGTCGTTATTTTCATCTAAATTTACTCAAATATACATCCTACACCAAAAATACTCGACAAAATCCAAAAAAATCGAAGTTGGTTTCAAATAAATTTATTAAAATTTGACGCTTCCAACTAAAAATTTTTTCACAATCCTAGAAATTGAAGTTATTTTCATCTAAATTTACTCAAATATACATCCTACACCAAAAATACTCCACAAAATACAAAAAAATCGAAGTTGGTTTCAAATAAATTTATTAAAATTTGACACTTCCAACTAAAATTTTTTTCACAATCCTAGAAATTGAAGTTATTTTCATCTAAATTTACTCAAATATACATCCTACACCAAAAATACTCGACAAAATCCAAAAAAATCGAAGTTGATTTCAAATAAATTTATTAAAATTTGACACTTCCAACTAAAATTTTTTTCACATTCCTAAAAATTGAAGTTATGTTCATCTAAATTTACTCAAATATAGATCCTACAAAAAATACTCAACAAAATCAAAAAAAAACGAAGTTGATTTCAAATAAATTTATTAAAATTTGACACTTCCAACTAAAATTTTTTTCACAATCTTAGAAATTGAAGTTATTTTCATCTAAATTTACTCAAATATACATCCTACACCAAAAATACTCCACAAAATCCAAAAAAATCGGAGTTGATTTCAAATAAATTTATTAAAATTTGACACTTCCAACTAATATTTTTTTCACAATCCTAGAAATTGAAGTTATTTTCATCTAACTTTACTCAAATATACATCCTACAACAAAAATACTCGACAAAATCCAAAAAAATCGAAGCTGATTTCAAATAAATTTATTAAAATTTGACACTTCCAACTAAAATTTTCTTCACAATCCAAAAAATGGTCGTTATTTTCATCTAAATTTACTCAAATATACATCCTACAACAAAAATACTCGACAAAATCCAAAAAAATCGAAGTTGGTTCAAATAAATTTATTAAAATTTGACATATCCAACTAAAATTTTTTTCACAATCCTAGAAATTGAAGTTATTTTCATCTAAATTTACTCAAATATAGATCCTACCAAAAAATACTCAACAAAATCCAAAAAAATCGAAGTTGATTTCAAATAAATTTATTAAAATTTGACACTTCCAACTAAAATTTTTTTCACAATCCAAAAAATTGAAGTTATTTTCATCTAAATTTACTCAATTGTAGATCCTACAACAAAAATACTCGACAAAATCCAAAAAAATCGAAGTTGATTTCAAATAAATTTATTAAAATTTGACACTTCCAACTAAATTTTTTTCACAATCCTAAAAATTGAAGTTGTTACATCTAAATTTACTCAAATATAGATCCTACAAAAAAATACTCAACAAAATCCAAAAAAATCGGAGTTGATTTCAAATAAATTTATTAAAATTTGACACTAGCAACTAAAATTTTTTTCACAATCCTAAAAATTGAAGTTATTTTCATCTAACTTTACTCAAATATACATCCTACAACAAAAATACTCGACAAAATCAAAAAAAATCGGAGTTGATTTCAAATAAATTTATTAAAATTTGACACTTCCAACTAAAATATTTTTCACAATCCAAAAAATGGTCGTTATTTTCATCTAAATTTACTCAAATATACATCCTACACCAAAAATACTCGACAAAATCCAAAAAAATCGATGTTGGTTTCAAATAAATTTATTAAAATTTGACGCTTCCAACTAAAATTTTTTTCACAATCCTAGAAATTGAAGTTATTTTCATCTAAATTTACTCAAATATACATCCTACATCAAAAATACTCGACAAAATCCAAAAAAATCGGAGTTGATTTCAAATAAATTTATTAAAATTTGACACTTCCAACTAAATTTTTTTTCACAATCCAAAAAATTGAAGTTATTTTCATCTAAATTTACTCAATTGTAGATCCTACAACAAAAATACTCGACAAAATCCAAAAAAATCGAAGTTGATTTCAAATAAATTTATTAAAATTTGACACTTCCAACTAAAATTTTTTTCACAATCCTAAAAATTGAAGTTGTTACATCTAAATTTACTCAAATATAGATCCTACAAAAAAATACTCAACAAAATCCAAAAAAATCGGAGTTGATTTCAAATAAATTTATTAAAATTTGACACTTGCAACTAAAATTTTTTTCACAATCCTAAAAATTGAAGTTATTTTCATCTAACTTTACTCAAATATACATCCTACAACAAAAATACTCGACAAAATCCAAAAAAATCGAAGTTGATTTCAAATAAATTTATTAAAATTTGACACTTCCAACTAAAATATTTTTCACAATCCAAAAAATGGTCGTTATTTTCATCTAAATTTACTCAAATATACATCCTACAACAAAAATACTCGACAAAATCCAAAAAAATCGAAGTTGGTTCAAATAAATTTATTAAAATTTGACATATCCAACTAAAATTTTTTTCACAATCCTAGAAATTGAAGTTATTTTCATCTAAATTTACTCAAATATAGATCCTACCAAAAAATACTCAACAAAATCCAAAAAAATCGAAGTTGATTTCAAATAAATTTATTAAAATTTGACACTTCCAACTAAAATTTTTTTCACAATCCAAAAAATTGAAGTTATTTTCATCTAAATTTACTCAATTGTAGATCCTACAACAAAAATACTCGACAAAATCCAAAAAAATCGAAGTTGATTTCAAATAAATTTATTAAAATTTGACACTTCCAACTAAATTTTTTTCACAATCCTAGAAATTGAAGTTATTTTCATCTAAATTTACTCAAATATAGATCCTACTAAAAAATACTCAACAAAATAAAAAAAAATCGAAGTTGGTTTCAAATAAATTTATTAAAATTTGACACTTCCAACTAAAATTTTTTTCAAAATCCTAGAAATTGAAGTTATTTTCATCTAAATTTACTCAAATATACATCCTACACCAAAAATACTCGACAAAATCCAAAAAAATCGGATGTGGTTTCAAATTAATTTATTAAATTTGACGCTTCCAACTAAAATTTTTTTCACAATCCTAGAAATTGAAGTTATTTTCATCTAAATTTACTCAAATATACATCCTACACCAAAAATACTCGACAAAATCCAAAAAAATCGAAGTTGGTTTCAAATAAATTTATTAAAATTTGACACTTCCAACTAAAATTTTTTTCACAATCCTAAAAATTGAAGTTGTTTCATCTAAATTTACTCAAATATAGATCCTACAAAAAAATACTCAACAAAATCCAAAAAAATCGGAGTTGATTTCAAATAAATTTATTAAAATTTGACACTTGCAACTAAAATTTTTTTCACAATCCTAAAAATTGAAGTTATTTTCATCTAACTTTACTCAAATATACATCCTACAACAAAAATACTCGACAAAATCCAAAAAAATCGAAGTTGATTTCAAATAAATTTATTAAAATTTGACACTTCCAACTAAAATATTTTTCACAATCCAAAAAATGGTCGTTATTTTCATCTAAATTTACTCAAATATACATCCTACACCAAAAATACTCGACAAAATAAAAAAAAATCGAAGTTGGTTTCAAATAAATTTATTAAAATTTGACGCTTCCAACTAAAAATTTTTTCACAATCCTAGAAATTGAAGTTATTTTCATCTAAATTTACTCAAATATACATCCTACACCAAAAATACTCCACAAAATACAAAAAAATCGAAGTTGGTTTCAAATAAATTTATTAAAATTTGACACTTCCAACTAAAATTTTTTTCACAATCCTAGAAATTGAAGTTATTTTCATCTAAATTTACTCAAATATACATCCTACACCAAAAATACTCGACAAAATCCAAAAAAATCGAAGTTGGTTTCAAATAAATTTATTAAAATTTGACACTTCCAACTAAAATTTTTTTCACATTCCTAAAAATTGAAGTTATGTTCATCTAAATTTACTCAAATATAGATCCTACAAAAAATACTCAACAAAATAAAAAAAAAACGAAGTTGATTTCAAATAAATTTATTAAAATTTGACACTTCCAACTAAAATTTTTTTCACAATCTTAGAAATTGAAGTTATTTTCATCTAAACTTACTCAAATATACATCCTACACCAAAAATACTCCACAAAATCCAAAAAAATCGGAGTTGATTTCAAATAAATTTATTAAAATTTGACACTTCCAACTAAAATTTTTTTCACAATCCTAGAAATTGAAGTTATTTTCATCTAAATTTACTCAAATATACATCCTACAACAAAAATACTCGACAAAATCCAAAAAAATCGAAGTTGGTTCAAATAAATTTATTAAAATTTGACATATCCAACTAAAATTTTTTTCACAATCCTAGAAATTGAAGTTATTTTCATCTAAATTTACTCAAATATAGATCCTACCAAAAAATACTCAACAAAATCCAAAAAAATCGAAGTTGATTTCAAATAAATTTATTAAAATTTGACACTTCCAACTAAAATTTTTTTCACAATCCAAAAAATTGAAGTTATTTTCATCTAAATTTACTCAATTGTAGATCCTACAACAAAAATACTCGACAAAATCCAAAAAAATCGAAGTTGATTTCAAATAAAGTTATTAAAATTTGACACTTCCAACTAAATTTTTTTCACAATCCTAAAAATTGAAGTTGTTACATCTAAATTTACTCAAATATAGATCCTACAAAAAAATACTCAACAAAATCCAAAAAAATCGGAGTTGATTTCAAATAAATTTATTAAAATTTGACACTAGCAACTAAAATTTTTTTCACAATCCTAAAAATTGAAGTTATTTTCATCTAACTTTACTCAAATATACATCCTACAACAAAAATACTCGACAAAATCAAAAAAAATCGGAGTTGATTTCAAATAAATTTATTAAAATTTGACACTTCCAACTAAAATATTTTTCACAATCCAAAAAATGGTCGTTATTTTCATCTAAATTTACTCAAATATACATCCTACACCAAAAATACTCGACAAAATCCAAAAAAATCGATGTTGGTTTCAAATAAATTTATTAAAATTTGACGCTTCCAACTAAAATTTTTTTCACAATCCTAGAAATTGAAGTTATTTTCATCTAAATTTACTCAAATATACATCCTACATCAAAAATACTCGACAAAATCCAAAAAAATCGGAGTTGATTTCAAATAAATTTATTAAAATTTGACACTTCCAACTAAATTTTTTTTCACAATCCAAAAAATTGAAGTTATTTTCATCTAAATTTACTCAATTGTAGATCCTACAACAAAAATACTCGACAAAATCCAAAAAAATCGAAGTTGATTTCAAATAAATTTATTAAAATTTGACACTTCCAACTAAAATTTTTTTCACAATCCTAAAAATTGAAGTTGTTACATCTAAATTTACTCAAATATAGATCCTACAAAAAAATACTCAACAAAATCCAAAAAAATCGGAGTTGATTTCAAATAAATTTATTAAAATTTGACACTTGCAACTAAAATTTTTTTCACAATCCTAAAAATTGAAGTTATTTTCATCTAACTTTACTCAAATATACATCCTACAACAAAAATACTCGACAAAATCCAAAAAAATCGAAGTTGATTTCAAATAAATTTATTAAAATTTGACACTTCCAACTAAAATATTTTTCACAATCCAAAAAATGGTCGTTATTTTCATCTAAATTTACTCAAATATACATCCTACAACAAAAATACTCGACAAAATCCAAAAAAATCGAAGTTGGTTCAAATAAATTTATTAAAATTTGACATATCCAACTAAAATTTTTTTCACAATCCTAGAAATTGAAGTTATTTTCATCTAAATTTACTCAAATATAGATCCTACCAAAAAATACTCAACAAAATCCAAAAAAATCGAAGTTGATTTCAAATAAATTTATTAAAATTTGACACTTCCAACTAAAATTTTTTTCACAATCCAAAAAATTGAAGTTATTTTCATCTAAATTTACTCAATTGTAGATCCTACAACAAAAATACTCGACAAAATCCAAAAAAATCGAAGTTGATTTCAAATAAATTTATTAAAATTTGACACTTCCAACTAAATTTTTTTCACAATCCTAGAAATTGAAGTTATTTTCATCTAAATTTACTCAAATATAGATCCTACTAAAAAATACTCAACAAAATAAAAAAAAATCGAAGTTGGTTTCAAATAAATTTATTAAAATTTGACACTTCCAACTAAAATTTTTTTCAAAATCCTAGAAATTGAAGTTATTTTCATCTAAATTTACTCAAATATACATCCTACACCAAAAATACTCGACAAAATCCAAAAAAATCGGATGTGGTTTCAAATTAATTTATTAAATTTGACGCTTCCAACTAAAATTTTTTTCACAATCCTAGAAATTGAAGTTATTTTCATCTAAATTTACTCAAATATACATCCTACACCAAAAATACTCGACAAAATCCAAAAAAATCGAAGTTGGTTTCAAATAAATTTATTAAAATTTGACGCTTCCAACTAAAAATTTTTTCACAATCCTAGAAATTGAAGTTATTTTCATCTAAATTTACTCAAATATACATCCTACACCAAAAATACTCCACAAAATACAAAAAAATCGAAGTTGGTTTCAAATAAATTTATTAAAATTTGACACTTCCAACTAAAATTTTTTTCACAATCCTAGAAATTGAAGTTATTTTCATCTAAATTTACTCAAATATACATCCTACACCAAAAATACTCGACAAAATCCAAAAAAATCGAAGTTGGTTTCAAATAAATTTATTAAAATTTGACACTTCCAACTAAAATTTTTTTCACATTCCTAAAAATTGAAGTTATGTTCATCTAAATTTACTCAAATATAGATCCTACAAAAAATACTCAACAACATAAAAAAAAAACGAAGTTGATTTCAAATAAATTTATTAAAATTTGACACTTCCAACTAAAATTTTTTTCACAATCTTAGAAATTGAAGTTATTTTCATCTAAATTTACTCAAATATACATCCTACACCAAAAATACTCCACAAAATCCAAAAAAATCGGAGTTGATTTCAAATAAATTTATTAAAATTTGACACTTCCAACTAAAATTTTTTTCACAATCCTAGAAATTGAAGTTATTTTCATCTAACTTTACTCAAATATACATTCTACAACAAAAATACTCGACAAAATCCAAAAAAATCGAAGCTGATTTCAAATAAATTTATTAAAATTTGACACTTCCAACTAAAATTTTCTTCACAATCCAAAAAATGGTCGTTATTTTCATCTAAATTTACTCAAATATACATCCTACAACAAAAATACTCGACAAAATCCAAAAAAATCGAAGTTGGTTCAAATAAATTTATTAAAATTTGACATATCCAACTAAAATTTTTTTCACAATCCTAGAAATTGAAGTTATTTTCATCTAAATTTACTCAAATATAGATCCTACCAAAAAATACTCAACAAAATCCAAAAAAATCGAAGTTGATTTCAAATAAATTTATTAAAATTTGACACTTCCAACTAAAATTTTTTTCACAATCCAAAAAATTGAAGTTATTTTCATCTAAATTTACTCAATTGTAGATCCTACAACAAAAATACTCGACAAAATCCAAAAAAATCGAAGTTGATTTCAAATAAATTTATTAAAATTTGACACTTCCAACTAAATTTTTTTCACAATCCTAAAAATTGAAGTTGTTACATCTAAATTTACTCAAATATAGATCCTACAAAAAAATACTCAACAAAATCCAAAAAAATCGGAGTTGATTTCAAATAAATTTATTAAAATTTGACACTAGCAACTAAAATTTTTTTCACAATCCTAAAAATTGAAGTTATTTTCATCTAACTTTACTCAAATATACATCCTACAACAAAAATACTCGACAAAATCCAAAAAAATCGGAGTTGATTTCAAATAAATTTATTAAAATTTGACACTTCCAACTAATATATTTTTCACAATCCAAAAAATGGTCGTTATTTTCATCTAAATTTACTCAAATATACATCCTACACCAAAAATACTCGACAAAATCCAAAAAAATCGATGTTGGTTTCAAATAAATTTACTAAAATTTGACGCTTCCAACTAAAATTTTTTTCACAATCCTAGAAATTGAAGTTATTTTCATCTAAATTTACTCAAATATACATCCTACATCAAAAATACTCGACAAAATCCAAAAAAATCGGAGTTGATTTCAAATAAATTTATTAAAATTTGACACTTCCAACTAAATTTTTTTTCACAATCCAAAAAATTGAAGTTATTTTCATCTAAATTTACTCAATTGTAGATCCTACAACAAAAATACTCGACAAAATCCAAAAAAATCGAAGTTGATTTCAAATAAATTTATTAAAATTTGACACTTCCAACTAAAATTTTTTTCACAATCCTAAAAATTGAAGTTGTTACATCTAAATTTACTCAAATATGGATCCTACAAAAAAATACTCAACAAAATCCAAAAAAATCGGAGTTGATTTCAAATAAATTTATTAAAATTTGACACTTGCAACTAAAATTTTTTTCACAATCCTAAAAATTGAAGTTATTTTCATCTAACTTTACTCAAATATACATCCTACAACAAAAATACTCGACAAAATCCAAAAAAATCGAAGTTGATTTCAAATAAATTTATTAAAATTTGACACTTCCAACTAAAATATTTTTCACAATCCAAAAAATGGTCGTTATTTTCATCTAAATTTACTCAAATATACATCCTACAACAAAAATACTCGACAAAATCCAAAAAAATCGAAGTTGGTTCAAATAAATTTATTAAAATTTGACATATCCAACTAAAATTTTTTTCACAATCCTAGAAATTGAAGTTATTTTCATCTAAATTTACTCAAATATAGATCCTACCAAAAAATACTCAACAAAATCCAAAAAAATCGAAGTTAATTTCAAATAAATTTATTAAAATTTGACACTTCCAACTAAAATTTTTTTCACAATCCAAAAAATTGAAGTTATTTTCATCTAAATTTACTCAATTGTAGATCCTACAACAAAAATACTCGACAAAATCCAAAAAAATCGAAGTTGATTTCAAATAAATTTATTAAAATTTGACACTTCCAACTAAAATTTTTTTCACAATCCAAAAAATTGAAGTTATTTTCATCTAAATTTACTCAATTGTAGATCCTACAACAAAAATACTCGACAAAATCCAAAAAAATCGAAGTTGATTTCAAATAAATTTATTAAAATTTGACACTTCCAACTAAATTTTTTTCACAATCCTAAAAATTGAAGTTGTTACATCTAAATTTACTCAAATATAGATCCTACAAAAAAATACTCAACAAAATCCAAAAAAATCGGAGTTGATTTCAAATAAATTTATTAAAATTTGACACTAGCAACTAAAATTTTTTTCACAATCCTAAAAATTGAAGTTATTTTCATCTAACTTTACTCAAATATACATCCTACAACAAAAATACTCGACAAAATCCAAAAAAATCGGAGTTGATTTCAAATAAATTTATTAAAATTTGACACTTCCAACTAAAATATTTTTCACAATCCAAAAAATGGTCGTTATTTTCATCTAAATTTACTCAAATATACATCCTACACCAAAAATACTCGACAAAATCCAAAAAAATCGATGTTGGTTTCAAATAAATTTATTAAAATTTGACGCTTCCAACTAAAATTTTTTTCACAATCCTAGAAATTGAAGTTATTTTCATCTAAATTTACTCAAATATACATCCTACATCAAAAATACTCGACAAAATCCAAAAAAATCGGAGTTGATTTCAAATAAATTTATTAAAATTTGACACTTCCAACTAAATTTTTTTTCACAATCCAAAAAATTGAAGTTATTTTCATCTAAATTTACTCAATTGTAGATCCTACAACAAAAATACTCGACAAAATCCAAAAAAATCGAAGTTGATTTCAAATAAATTTATTAAAATTTGACACTTCCAACTAAAATTTTTTTCACAATCCTAAAAATTGAAGTTGTTACATCTAAATTTACTCAAATATAGATCCTACAAAAAAATACTCAACAAAATCCAAAAAAATCGGAGTTGATTTCAAATAAATTTATTAAAATTTGACACTTGCAACTAAAATTTTTTTCACAATCCTAAAAATTGAAGTTATTTTCATCTAACTTTACTCAAATATACATCCTACAACAAAAATACTCGACAAAATCCAAAAAAATCGAAGTTGATTTCAAATAAATTTATTAAAATTTGACACTTCCAACTAAAATATTTTTCACAATCCAAAAAATGGTCGTTATTTTCATCTAAATTTACTCAAATATACATCCTACAACAAAAATACTCGACAAAATCCAAAAAAATCGAAGTTGGTTTCAAATAAATTTATTAAAATTTGACGCTTCCAACTAAAAATTTTTTCACAATCCTAGAAATTGAAGTTATTTTCATCTAAATTTACTCAAATATACATCCTACACCAAAAATACTCCACAAAATACAAAAAAATCGAAGTTGGTTTCAAATAAATTTATTAAAATTTGACACTTCCAACTAAAATTTTTTTCACAATCCTAGAAATTGAAGTTATTTTCATCTAAATTTACTCAAATATACATCCTACACCAAAAATACTCGACAAAATCCAAAAAAATCGATGTTGGTTTCAAATAAATTTATTAAAATTTGACGCTTCCAACTAAAATTTTTTTCACAATCCTAGAAATTGAAGTTATTTTCATCTAAATTTACTCAAATATACATCCTACATCAAAAATACTCGACAAAATCCAAAAAAATCGGAGTTGATTTCAAATAAATTTATTAAAATTTGACACTTCCAACTAAATTTTTTTTCACAATCCAAAAAATTGAAGTTATTTTCATCTAAATTTACTCAATTGTAGATCCTACAACAAAAATACTCGACAAAATCCAAAAAAATCGAAGTTGATTTCAAATAAATTTATTAAAATTTGACACTTCCAACTAAAATTTTTTTCACAATCCTAAAAATTGAAGTTGTTACATCTAAATTTACTCAAATATAGATCCTACAAAAAAATACTCAACAAAATCCAAAAAAATCGGAGTTGATTTCAAATAAATTTATTAAAATTTGACACTTGCAACTAAAATTTTTTTCACAATCCTAAAAATTGAAGTTATTTTCATCTAACTTTACTCAAATATACATCCTACAACAAAAATACTCGACAAAATCCAAAAAAATCGAAGTTGATTTCAAATAAATTTATTAAAATTTGACACTTCCAACTAAAATATTTTTCACAATCCAAAAAATGGTCGTTATTTTCATCTAAATTTACTCAAATATACATCCTACAACAAAAATACTCGACAAAATCCAAAAAAATCGAAGTTGGTTTCAAATAAATTTATTAAAATTTGACGCTTCCAACTAAAAATTTTTTCACAATCCTAGAAATTGAAGTTATTTTCATCTAAATTTACTCAAATATACATCCTACACCAAAAATACTCCACAAAATACAAAAAAATCGAAGTTGGTTTCAAATAAATTTATTAAAATTTGACACTTCCAACTAAAATTTTTTTCACAATCCTAGAAATTGAAGTTATTTTCATCTAAATTTACTCAAATATACATCCTACACCAAAAATACTCGACAAAATCCAAAAAAATCGAAGTTGGTTTCAAATAAATTTATTAAAATTTGACACTTCCAACTAAAATTTTTTTCACATTCCTAAAAATTGAAGTTATGTTCATCTAAATTTACTCAAATATAGATCCTACAAAAAATACTCAACAAAATAAAAAAAAAACGAAGTTGATTTCAAATAAATTTATTAAAATTTGACACTTCCAACTAAAATTTTTTTCACAATCTTAGAAATTGAAGTTATTTTCATCTAAATTTACTCAAATATACATCCTACACCAAAAATACTCCACAAAATCCAAAAAAATCGGAGTTGATTTCAAATAAATTTATTAAAATTTGACACTTCCAACTAAAATATTTTTCACAATCCAAAAAATGGTCGTTATTTTCATCTAAATTTACTCAAATATACATCCTACAACAAAAATACTCGACAAAATCCAAAAAAATCGAAGTTGGTTCAAATAAATTTATTAAAATTTGACATATCCAACTAAAATTTTTTTCACAATCCTAGAAATTGAAGTTATTTTCATCTAAATTTACTCAAATATAGATCCTACCAAAAAATACTCAACAAAATCCAAAAAAATCGAAGTTGATTTCAAATAAATTTATTAAAATTTGACACTTCCAACTAAAATTTTTTTCACAATCCAAAAAATTGAAGTTATTTTCATCTAAATTTACTCAATTGTAGATCCTACAACAAAAATACTCGACAAAATCCAAAAAAATCGATGTTGATTTCAAATAAATTTATTAAAATTTGACACTTCCAACTAAATTTTTTTCACAATCCTAGAAATTGAAGTTATTTTCATCTAAATTTACTCAAATATAGATCCTACTAAAAAATACTCAACAAAATAAAAAAAAATCGAAGTTGGTTTCAAATAAATTTATTAAAATTTGACACTTCCAACTAAAATTTTTTTCAAAATCCTAGAAATTGAAGTTATTTTCATCTAAATTTACTCAAATATACATCCTACACCAAAAATACTCGACAAAATCCAAAAAAATCGAAGTTGGTTTCAAATTAATTTATTAAATTTGACGCTTCCAACTAAAATTTTTTTCACAATCCTAGAAATTGAAGTTATTTTCATCTAAATTTACTCAAATATACATCCTACACCAAAAATACTCGACAAAATCCAAAAAAATCGAAGTTGGTTTCAAATAAATTTATTAAAATTTGACACATCCAACTAAAATTTTTTTCACAATCCTAAAAATTGAAGTTGTTTCATCTAAATTTACTCAAATATAGATCCTACAAAAAAATACTCAACAAAATCCAAAAAAATCGGAGTTGATTTCAAATAAATTTATTAAAATTTGACACTTGCAACTAAAATTTTTTTCACAATCCTAAAAATTGAAGTTATTTTCATCTAACTTTACTCAAATATACATCCTACAACAAAAATACTCGACAAAATCCAAAAAAATCGAAGTTGATTTCAAATAAATTTATTAAAATTTGACACTTCCAACTAAAATATTTTTCACAATCCAAAAAATGGTCGTTATTTTCATCTAAATTTACTCAAATATACATCCTACACCAAAAATACTCGACGAAATCCAAAAAAATCGAAGTTGGTTTCAAATAAATTTATTAAAATTTTACGCTTCCAACTAAAAATTTTTTCACAATCCTAGAAATTGAAGTTATTTTCATCTAAATTTACTCAAATATACATCCTACACCAAAAATACTCCACAAAATACAAAAAAATCGAAGTTGGTTTCAAATAAATTTATTAAAATTTGACACTTCCAACTAAAATTTTTTTCACAATCCTAGAAATTGAAGTTATTTTCATCTAAATTTACTCAAATATACATCCTACACCAAAAATACTCGACAAAATCCAAAAAAATCGAAGTTGGTTTCAAATAAATTTATTAAAATTTGACACTTCCAACTAAAATTTTTTTCACATTCCTAAAAATTGAAGTTATGTTCATCTAAATTTACTCAAATATAGATCCTACAAAAAATACTCAACAAAATAAAAAAAAAACGAAGTTGATTTCAAATAAATTTATTAAAATTTGACACTTCCAACTAAAATTTTTTTCACAATCTTAGAAATTGAAGTTATTTTCATCTAAATTTACTCAAATATACATCCTACACCAAAAATACTCCACAAAATCCAAAAAAATCGGAGTTGATTTCAAATAAATTTATTAAAATTTGACACTTCCAACTAAAATTTTTTTCACAATCCTAGAAATTGAAGTTATTTTCATCTAACTTTACTCAAATATACATCCTACAACAAAAATACTCGACAAAATCCAAAAAAATCGAAGCTGATTTCAAATAAATTTATTAAAATTTGACACTTCCAACTAAAATTTTCTTCACAATCCAAAAAATGGTCGTTATTTTCATCTAAATTTACTCAAATATACATCCTACAACAAAAATACTCGACAAAATCCAAAAAAATCGAAGTTGGTTCAAATAAATTTATTAAAATTTGACATATCCAACTAAAATTTTTTTCACAATCCTAGAAATTGAAGTTATTTTCATCTAAATTTACTCAAATATAGATCCTACCAAAAAATACTCAACAAAATCCAAAAAAATCGAAGTTGATTTCAAATAAATTTATTAAAATTTGACACTTCCAACTAAAATTTTTTTCACAATCCAAAAAATTGAAGTTATTTTCATCTAAATTTACTCAATTGTAGATCCTACAACAAAAATACTCGACAAAATCCAAAAAAATCGAAGTTGATTTCAAATAAATTTATTAAAATTTGACACTTCCAACTAAATTTTTTTCACAATCCTAAAAATTGAAGTTGTTACATCTAAATTTACTCAAATATAGATCCTACAAAAAAATACTCAACAAAATCCAAAAAAATCGGAGTTGATTTCAAATAAATTTATTAAAATTTGACACTAGCAACTAAAATTTTTTTCACAATCCTAAAAATTGAAGTTATTTTCATCTAACTTTACTCAAATATACATCCTACAACAAAAATACTCGACAAAATCCAAAAAAATCGGAGTTGATTTCAAATAAATTTATTAAAATTTGACACTTCCAACTAAAATATTTTTCACAATCCAAAAAATGGTCGTTATTTTCATCTAAATTTACTCAAATATACATCCTACACCAAAAATACTCGACAAAATCCAAAAAAATCGATGTTGGTTTCAAATAAATTTATTAAAATTTGACGCTTCCAACTAAAATTTTTTTCACAATCCTAGAAATTGAAGTTATTTTCATCTAAATTTACTCAAATATACATCCTACATCAAAAATACTCGACAAAATCCAAAAAAATCGGAGTTGATTTCAAATAAATTTATTAAAATTTGACACTTCCAACTAAATTTTTTTTCACAATCCAAAAAATTGAAGTTATTTTCATCTAAATTTACTCAATTGTAGATCCTACAACAAAAATACTCGACAAAATCCAAAAAAATCGAAGTTGATTTCAAATAAATTTATTAAAATTTGACACTTCCAACTAAAATTTTTTTCACAATCCTAAAAATTGAAGTTGTTACATCTAAATTTACTCAAATATAGATCCTACAAAAAAATACTCAACAAAATCCAAAAAAATCGGAGTTGATTTCAAATAAATTTATTAAAATTTGACACTTGCAACTAAAATTTTTTTCACAATCCTAAAAATTGAAGTTATTTTCATCTAACTTTACTCAAATATACATCCTACAACAAAAATACTCGACAAAATCCAAAAAAATCGAAGTTGATTTCAAATAAATTTATTAAAATTTGACACTTCCAACTAAAATATTTTTCACAATCCAAAAAATGGTCGTTATTTTCATCTAAATTTACCCAAATATACATCCTACAACAAAAATACTCGACAAAATCCAAAAAAATCGAAGTTGGTCCAAATAAATTTATTAAAATTTGACATATCCAACTAAAATTTTTTTCACAATCCTAGAAATTGAAGTTATTTTCATCTAAATTTACTCAAATATAGATCCTACCAAAAAATACTCAACAAAATCCAAAAAAATCGAAGTTGATTTCAAATAAATTTATTAAAATTTGACACTTCCAACTAAAATTTTTTTCACAATCCAAAAAATTGAAGTTATTTTCATCTAAATTTACTCAATTGTAGATCCTACAACAAAAATACTCGACAAAATCCAAAAAAATCGAAGTTGATTTCAAATAAATTTATTAAAATTTGACACTTCCAACTAAATTTTTTTCACAATCCTAGAAATTGAAGTTATTTTCATCTAAATTTACTCAAATATAGATCCTACTAAAAAATACTCAACAAAATAAAAAAAAATCGAAGTTGGTTTCAAATAAATTTATTAAAATTTGACACTTCCAACTAAAATTTTTTTCAAAATCCTAGAAATTGAAGTTATTTTCATCTAAATTTACTCAAATATACATCCTACACCAAAAATACTCGACAAAATCCAAAAAAATCGAAGTTGGTTTCAAATTAATTTATTAAATTTGACGCTTCCAACTAAAATTTTTTTCACAATCCTAGAAATTGAAGTTATTTTCATCTAAATTTACTCAAATATACATCCTACACCAAAAATACTCGACAAAATCCAAAAAAATCGAAGTTGGTTTCAAATAAATTTATTAAAATTTGACACTTCCAACTAAAATTTTTTTCACAATCCTAAAAATTGAAGTTGTTTCATCTAAATTTACTCAAATATAGATCCTACAAAAAAATACTCAACAAAATCCAAAAAAATCGGAGTTGATTTCAAATAAATTTATTAAAATTTGACACTTGCAACTAAAATTTTTTTCACAATCCTAAAAATTGAAGTTATTTTCATCTAACTTTACTCAAATATACATCCTACAACAAAAATACTCGACAAAATCCAAAAAAATCGAAGTTGATTTCAAATAAATTTATTAAAATTTGACACTTCCAACTAAAATATTTTTCACAATCCAAAAAATGGTCGTTATTTTCATCTAAACTTACTCAAATATACATCCTACACCAAAAATACTCGACAAAATCCAAAAAAATCGAAGTTGGTTTCAAATAAATTTATTAAAATTTGACGCTTCCAACTAAAAATTTTTTCACAATCCTAGAAATTGAAGTTATTTTCATCTAAATTTACTCAAATATACATCCTACACCAAAAATACTCCACAAAATACAAAAAAATCGAAGTTGGTTTCAAATAAATTTATTAAAATTTGACACTTCCAACTAAAATTTTTTTCACAATCCTAGAAATTGAAGTTATTTTCATCTAAATTTACTCAAATATACATCCTACACCAAAAATACTCGACAAAATCCAAAAAAATCGAAGTTGGTTTCAAATAAATTTATTAAAATTTGACACTTCCAACTAAAATTTTTTTCACATTCCTAAAAATTGAAGTTATGTTCATCTAAATTTACTCAAATATAGATCCTACAAAAAATACTCAACAAAATCAAAAAAAAACGAAGTTGATTTCAAATAAATTTATTAAAATTTGACACTTCCAACTAAAATTTTTTTCACAATCTTAGAAATTGAAGTTATTTTCATCTAAATTTACTCAAATATACATCCTACACCAAAAATACTCCACAAAATCCAAAAAAATCGGAGTTGATTTCAAATAAATTTATTATAATTTGACACTTCCAACTAAAATTTTTTTCACAATCCTAGAAATTGAAGTTATTTTCATCTAACTTTACTCAAATATACATCCTACAACAAAAATACTCGACAAAATCCAAAAAAATCGAAGCTGATTTCAAATAAATTTATTAAAATTTGACACTTCCAACTAAAATTTTCTTCACAATCCAAAAGATGGTCGTTATTTTCATCTAAATTTACTCAAATATACATCCTACAACAAAAATACTCGACAAAATCCAAAAAAATCGAAGTTGGTTCAAATAAATTTATTAAAATTTGACATATCCAACTAAAATTTTTTTCACAATCCTAGAAATTGAAGTTATTTTCATCTAAATTTACTCAAATATACATCCTACATCAAAAATACTCGACAAAATCCAAAAAAATCGGAGTTGATTTCAAATAAATTTATTAAAATTTGACACTTCCAACTAAATTTTTTTTCACAATCCAAAAAATTGAAGTTATTTTCATCTAAATTTACTCAATTGTAGATCCTACAACAAAAATACTCGACAAAATCCAAAAAAATCGAAGTTGATTTCAAATAAATTTATTAAAATTTGACACTTCCAACTAAAATTTTTTTCACAATCCTAAAAATTGAAGTTGTTACATCTAAATTTACTCAAATATAGATCCTACAAAAAAATACTCAACAAAATCCAAAAAAATCGGAGTTGATTTCAAATAAATTTATTAAAATTTGACACTTGCAACTAAAATTTTTTTCACAATCCTAAAAATTGAAGTTATTTTCATCTAACTTTACTCAAATATACATCCTACAACAAAAATACTCGACAAAATCCAAAAAAATCGAAGTTGATTTCAAATAAATTTATTAAAATTTGACACTTCCAACTAAAATATTTTTCACAATCCAAAAAATGGTCGTTATTTTCATCTAAATTTACTCAAATATACATCCTACAACAAAAATACTCGACAAAATCCAAAAAAATCGAAGTTGGTTCAAATAAATTTATTAAAATTTGACATATCCAACTAAAATTTTTTTCACAATCCTAGAAATTGAAGTTATTTTCATCTAAATTTACTCAAATATAGATCCTACCAAAAAATACTCAACAAAATCCAAAAAAATCGAAGTTGATTTCAAATAAATTTATTAAAATTTGACACTTTCAACTAAAATTTTTTTCACAATCCAAAAAATTGAAGTTATTTTCATCTAAATTTACTCAATTGTAGATCCTACAACAAAAATACTCGACAAAATCCAAAAAAATCGAAGTTGATTTCAAATAAATTTATTAAAATTTGACACTTCCAACTAAATTTTTTTCACAATCCTAGAAATTGAAGTTATTTTCATCTAAATTTACTCAAATATAGATCCTACTAAAAAATACTCAACAAAATAAAAAAAAATCGAAGTTGGTTTCAAATAAATTTATTAAAATTTGACACTTCCAACTAAAATTTTTTTCAAAATCCTAGAAATTGAAGTTATTTTCATCTAAATTTACTCAAATATAGATCCTACCAAAAAATACTCAACAAAATCCAAAAAAATCGAAGTTGATTTCAAATAAATTTATTAAAATTTGACACTTCCAACTAAAATTTTTTTCACAATCCAAAAAATTGAAGTTATTTTCATCTAAATTTACTCAATTGTAGATCCTACAACAAAAATACTCGACAAAATCCAAAAAAATCGAAGTTGATTTCAAATAAATTTATTAAAATTTGACACTTCCAACTAAATTTTTTTCACAATCCTAGAAATTGAAGTTATTTTCATCTAAATTTACTCAAATATAGATCCTACTAAAAAATACTCAACAAAATAAAAAAAAATCGAAGTTGGTTTCAAATAAATTTATTAAAATTTGACACTTCCAACTAAAATTTTTTTCAAAATCCTAGAAATTGAAGTTATTTTCATCTAAATTTACTCAAATATACATCCTACACCAAAAATACTCGACAAAATCCAAAAAAATCGAAGTTGGTTTCAAATTAATTTATTAAATTTGACGCTTCCAACTAAAATTTTTTTCACAATCCTAGAAATTGAAGTTATTTTCATCTAAATTTACTCAAATATACATCCTACACCAAAAATACTCGACAAAATCCAAAAAAATCGAAGTTGGTTTCAAATAAATTTATTAAAATTTGACACTTCCAACTAAAATTTTTTTCACAATCCTAAAAATTGAAGTTGTTTCATCTAAATTTACTCAAATATAGATCCTACAAAAAAATACTCAACAAAATCCAAAAAAATCGGAGTTGATTTCAAATAAATTTATTAAAATTTGACACTTGCAACTAAAATTTTTTTCACAATCCTAAAAATTGAAGTTATTTTCATCTAACTTTACTCAAATATACATCCTACAACAAAAATACTCGACAAAATCCAAAAAAATCGAAGTTGATTTCAAATAAATTTATTAAAATTTGACACTTCCAAATAAAATATTTTTCACAATCCAAAAAATGGTCGTTATTTTCATCTAAATTTACTCAAATATACATCCTACACCAAAAATACTCGACAAAATCCAAAAAAATCGAAGTTGGTTTCAAATAAATTTATTAAAATTTGACGCTTCCAACTAAAAATTTTTTCACAATCCTAGAAATTGAAGTTATTTTCATCTAAATTTACTCAAATATACATCCTACACCAAAAATACTCCACAAAATACAAAAAAATCGAAGTTGGTTTCAAATAAATTTATTAAAATTTGACACTTCCAACTAAAATTTTTTTCACAATCCTAGAAATTGAAGTTATTTTCATCTAAATTTACTCAAATATACATCCTACACCAAAAATACTCGACAAAATCCAAAAAAATCGAAGTTGGTTTCAAATAAATTTATTAAAATTTGACACTTCCAACTAAAATTTTTTTCACATTCCTAAAAATTGAAGTTATGTTCATCTAAATTTACTCAAATATAGATCCTACAAAAAATACTCAACAAAATCAAAAAAAAACGAAGTTGATTTCAAATAAATTTATTAAAATTTGACACTTCCAACTAAAATTTTTTTCACAATCTTAGAAATTGAAGTTATTTTCATCTAAATTTACTCAAATATACATCCTACACCAAAAATACTCCACAAAATCCAAAAAAATCGGAGTTGATTTCAAATAAATTTATTAAAATTTGACACTTCCAACTAAAATTTTTTTCACAATCCTAGAAATTGAAGTTATTTTCATCTAACTTTACTCAAATATACATCCTACAACAAAAATACTCGACAAAATCCAAAAAAATCGAAGCTGATTTCAAATAAATTTATTAAAATTTGACACTTCCAACTAAAATTTTCTTCACAATCCAAAAAATGGTCGTTATTTTCATCTAAATTTACTCAAATATACATCCTACAACAAAAATACTCGACAAAATCCAAAAAAATCGAAGTTGGTTCAAATAAATTTATTAAAATTTGACATATCCAACTAAAATTTTTTTCACAATCCTAGAAATTGAAGTTATTTTCATCTAAATTTACTCAAATATAGATCCTACCAAAAAATACTCAACAAAATCCAAAAAAATCGAAGTTGATTTCAAATAAATTTATTAAAATTTGACACTTCCAACTAAAATTTTTTTCACAATCCAAAAAATTGAAGTTATTTTCATCTAAATTTACTCAATTGTAGATCCTACAACAAAAATACTCGACAAAATCCAAAAAAATCGAAGTTGATTTCAAATAAATTTATTAAAATTTGACACTTCCATCTAAATTTTTTTCACAATCCTAAAAATTGAAGTTGTTACATCTAAATTTACTCAAATATAGATCCTACAAAAAAATACTCAACAAAATCCAAAAAAATCGGAGTTGATTTCAAATAAATTTATTAAAATTTGACACTAGCAACTAAAATTTTTTTCACAATCCTAAAAATTGAAGTTATTTTCATCTAACTTTACTCAAATATACATCCTACAACAAAAATACTCGACAAAATCAAAAAAAATCGGAGTTGATTTCAAATAAATTTATTAAAATTTGACACTTCCAACTAAAATATTTTTCACAATCCAAAAAATGGTCGTTATTTTCATCTAAATTTACTCAAATATACATCCTACACCAAAAATACTCGACAAAATCCAAAAAAATCGATGTTGGTTTCAAATAAATTTATTAAAATTTGACGCTTCCAACTAAAATTTTTTTCACAATCCTAGAAATTGAAGTTATTTTCATCTAAATTTACTCAAATATACATCCTACATCAAAAATACTCGACAAAATCCAAAAAAATCGGAGTTGATTTCAAATAAATTTATTAAAATTTGACACTTCCAACTAAATTTTTTTTCACAATCCAAAAAATTGAAGTTATTTTCATCTAAATTTACTCAATTGTAGATCCTACAACAAAAATACTCGACAAAATCCAAAAAAATCGAAGTTGATTTCAAATAAATTTATTAAAATTTGACACTTCCAACTAAAATTTTTTTCACAATCCTAAAAATTGAAGTTGTTACATCTAAATTTACTCAAATATAGATCCTACAAAAAAATACTCAACAAAATCCAAAAAAATCGGAGTTGATTTCAAATAAATTTATTAAAATTTGACACTTGCAACTAAAATTTTTTTCACAATCCTAAAAATTGAAGTTATTTTCATCTAACTTTACTCAAATATACATCCTACAACAAAAATACTCGACAAAATCCAAAAAAATCGAAGTTGATTTCAAATAAATTTATTAAAATTTGACACTTCCAACTAAAATATTTTTCACAATCCAAAAAATGGTCGTTATTTTCATCTAAATTTACTCAAATATACATCCTACAACAAAAATACTCGACAAAATCCAAAAAAATCGAAGTTGGTTCAAATAAATTTATTAAAATTTGACATATCCAACTAAAATTTTTTTCACAATCCTAGAAATTGAAGTTATTTTCATCTAAATTTACTCAAATATAGATCCTACCAAAAAATACTCAACAAAATCCAAAAAAATCGAAGTTGATTTCAAATAAATTTATTAAAATTTGACACTTCCAACTAAAATTTTTTTCACAATCCAAAAAATTGAAGTTATTTTCATCTAAATTTACTCAATTGTAGATCCGACAACAAAAATACTCGACAAAATCCAAAAAAATCGAAGTTGATTTCAAATAAATTTATTAAAATTTGACACTTCCAACTAAATTTTTTTCACAATCCTAGAAATTGAAGTTATTTTCATCTAAATTTACTCAAATATAGATCCTACTAAAAAATACTCAACAAAATAAAAAAAAATCGAAGTTGGTTTCAAATAAATTTATTAAAATTTGACACTTCCAACTAAAATTTTTTTCAAAATCCTAGAAATTGAAGTTATTTTCATCTAAATTTACTCAAATATACATCCTACACCAAAAATACTCGACAAAATCCAAAAAAATCAGATGTGGTTTCAAATTAATTTATTAAATTTGACGCTTCCAACTAAAATTTTTTTCACAATCCTAGAAATTGAAGTTATTTTCATCTAAATTTACTCAAATATACATCCTACACCAAAAATACTCGACAAAATCCAAAAAAATCGAAGTTGGTTTCAAATAAATTTATTAAAATTTGACACTTCCAACTAAAATTTTTTTCACAATCCTAAAAATTGAAGTTGTTTCATCTAAATTTACTCAAATATAGATCCTACAAAAAAATACTCAACAAAATCCAAAAAAATCGGAGTTGATTTCAAATAAATTTATTAAAATTTGACACTTGCAACTAAAATTTTTTTCACAATCCTAAAAATTGAAGTTATTTTCATCTAACTTTACTCAAATATACATCCTACAACAAAAATACTCGACAAAATCCAAAAAAATCGAAGTTGATTTCAAATAAATTTATTAAAATTTGACACTTCCAACTAAAATATTTTTCACAATCCAAAAAATGGTCGTTATTTTCATCTAAATTTACTCAAATATACATCCTACACCAAAAATACTCGACAAAATAAAAAAAAATCGAAGTTGGTTTCAAATAAATTTATTAAAATTTGACGCTTCCAACTAAAAATTTTTTCACAATCCTAGAAATTGAAGTTATTTTCATCTAAATTTACTCAAATATACATCCTACACCAAAAATACTCCACAAAATACAAAAAAATCGAAGTTGGTTTCAAATAAATTTATTAAAATTTGACACTTCCAACTAAAATTTTTTTCACAATCCTAGAAATTGAAGTTATTTTCATCTAAATTTACTCAAATATACATCCTACACCAAAAATACTCGACAAAATCCAAAAAAATCGAAGTTGGTTTCAAATAAATTTATTAAAATTTGACACTTCCAACTAAAATTTTTTTCACATTCCTAAAAATTGAAGTTATGTTCATCTAAATTTACTCAAATATAGATCCTACAAAAAATACTCAACAAAATAAAAAAAAAACGAAGTTGATTTCAAATAAATTTATTAAAATTTGACACTTCCAACTAAAATTTTTTTCACAATCTTAGAAATTGAAGTTATTTTCATCTAAATTTACTCAAATATACATCCTACACCAAAAATACTCCACAAAATCCAAAAAAATCGGAGTTGATTTCAAATAAATTTATTAAAATTTGACACTTCCAACTAAAATTTTTTTCACAATCCTAGAAATTGAAGTTATTTTCATCTAAATTTACTCAAATATACATCCTACAACAAAAATACTCGACAAAATCCAAAAAAATCGAAGTTGGTTCAAATAAATTTATTAAAATTTGACATATCCAACTAAAATTTTTTTCACAATCCTAGAAATTGAAGTTATTTTCATCTAAATTTACTCAAATATAGATCCTACCAAAAAATACTCAACAAAATCCAAAAAAATCGAAGTTGATTTCAAATAAATTTATTAAAATTTGACACTTCCAACTAAAATTTTTTTCACAATCCAAAAAATTGAAGTTATTTTCATCTAAATTTACTCAATTGTAGATCCTACAACAAAAATACTCGACAAAATCCAAAAAAATCGAAGTTGATTTCAAATAAATTTATTAAAATTTGACACTTCCAACTAAATTTTTTTCACAATCCTAAAAATTGAAGTTGTTACATCTAAATTTACTCAAATATAGATCCTACAAAAAAATACTCAACAAAATCCAAAAAAATCGGAGTTGATTTCAAATAAATTTATTAAAATTTGACACTAGCAACTAAAATTTTTTTCACAATCCTAAAAATTGAAGTTATTTTCATCTAACTTTACTCAAATATACATCCTACAACAAAAATACTCGACAAAATCAAAAAAAATCGGAGTTGATTTCAAATAAATTTATTAAAATTTGACACTTCCAACTAAAATATTTTTCACAATCCAAAAAATGGTCGTTATTTTCATCTAAATTTACTCAAATATACATCCTACACCAAAAATACTCGACAAAATCCAAAAAAATCGATGTTGGTTTCAAATAAATTTATTAAAATTTGACGCTTCCAACTAAAATTTTTTTCACAATCCTAGAAATTGAAGTTATTTTCATCTAAATTTACTCAAATATACATCCTACATCAAAAATACTCGACAAAATCCAAAAAAATCGGAGTTGATTTCAAATAAATTTATTAAAATTTGACACTTCCAACTAAAATTTTTTTCACAATCCTAAAAATTGAAGTTGTTACATCTAAATTTACTCAAATATAGATCCTACAAAAAAATACTCAACAAAATCCAAAAAAATCGGAGTTGATTTCAAATAAATTTATTAAAATTTGACACTTGCAACTAAAATTTTTTTCACAATCCTAAAAATTGAAGTTATTTTCATCTAACTTTACTCAAATATACATCCTACAACAAAAATACTCGACAAAATCCAAAAAAATCGAAGTTGATTTCAAATAAATTTATTAAAATTTGACACTTCCAACTAAAATATTTTTCACAATCCAAAAAATGGTCGTTATTTTCATCTAAATTTACTCAAATATACATCCTACAACAAAAATACTCGACAAAATCCAAAAAAATCGAAGTTGGTTCAAATAAATTTATTAAAATTTGACATATCCAACTAAAATTTTTTTCACAATCCTAGAAATTGAAGTTATTTTCATCTAAATTTACTCAAATATAGATCCTACCAAAAAATACTCAACAAAATCCAAAAAAATCGAAGTTGATTTCAAATAAATTTATTAAAATTTGACACTTCCAACTAAAATTTTTTTCACAATCCAAAAAATTGAAGTTATTTTCATCTAAATTTACTCAATTGTAGATCCTACAACAAAAATACTCGACAAAATCCAAAAAAATCGAAGTTGATTTCAAATAAATTTATTAAAATTTGACACTTCCAACTAAATTTTTTTCACAATCCTAGAAATTGAAGTTATTTTCATCTAAATTTACTCAAATATAGATCCTACTAAAAAATACTCAACAAAATAAAAAAAAATCGAAGTTGGTTTCAAATAAATTTATTAAAATTTGACACTTCCAACTAAAATTTTTTTCAAAATCCTAGAAATTGAAGTTATTTTCATCTAAATTTACTCAAATATACATCCTACACCAAAAATACTCGACAAAATCCAAAAAAATCGGATGTGGTTTCAAATTAATTTATTAAATTTGACGCTTCCAACTAAAATTTTTTTCACAATCCTAGAAATTGAAGTTATTTTCATCTAAATTTACTCAAATATACATCCTACACCAAAAATACTCGACAAAATCCAAAAAAATCGAAGTTGGTTTCAAATAAATTTATTAAAATTTGACGCTTCCAACTAAAATTTTTTTCACAATCCTAGAAATTGAAGTTATTTTCATCTAAATTTACTCAAATATACATCCTACACCAAAAATACTCCACAAAATACAAAAAAATCGAAGTTGGTTTCAAATAAATTTATTAAAATTTGACACTTCCAACTAAAATTTTTTTCACAATCCTAGAAATTGAAGTTATTTTCATCTAAATTTACTCAAATATACATCCTACACCAAAAATACTCGACAAAATCCAAAAAAATCGAAGTTGGTTTCAAATAAATTTATTAAAATTTGACACTTCCAACTAAAATTTTTTTCACATTCCTAAAAATTGAAGTTATGTTCATCTAAATTTACTCAAATATAGATCCTACAAAAAATACTCAACAAAATAAAAAAAAAAACGAAGTTGATTTCAAATAAATTTATTAAAATTTGACACTTCCAACTAAAATTTTTTTCACAATCTTAGAAATTGAAGTTATTTTCATCTAAATTTACTCAAATATACATCCTACACCAAAAATACTCCACAAAATCCAAAAAAATCGGAGTTGATTTCAAATAAATTTATTAAAATTTGACACTTCCAACTAAAATTTTTTTCACAATCCTAGAAATTGAAGTTATTTTCATCTAACTTTACTCAAATATACATTCTACAACAAAAATACTCGACAAAATCCAAAAAAATCGAAGCTGATTTCAAATAAATTTATTAAAATTTGACACTTCCAACTAAAATTTTCTTCACAATCCAAAAAATGGTCGTTATTTTCATCTAAATTTACTCAAATATACATCCTACAACAAAAATACTCGACAAAATCCAAAAAAATCGAAGTTGGTTCAAATAAATTTATTAAAATTTGACATATCCAACTAAAATTTTTTTCACAATCCTAGAAATTGAAGTTATTTTCATCTAAATTTACTCAAATATAGATCCTACCAAAAAATACTCAACAAAATCCAAAAAAATCGAAGTTGATTTCAAATAAATTTATTAAAATTTGACACTTCCAACTAAAATTTTTTTCACAATCCAAAAAATTGAAGTTATTTTCATCTAAATTTACTCAATTGTAGATCCTACAACAAAAATACTCGACAAAATCCAAAAAAATCGAAGTTGATTTCAAATAAATTTATTAAAATTTGACACTTCCAACTAAATTTTTTTCACAATCCTAAAAATTGAAGTTGTTACATCTAAATTTACTCAAATATAGATCCTACAAAAAAATACTCAACAAAATCCAAAAAAATCGGAGTTGATTTCAAATAAATTTATTAAAATTTGACACTAGCAACTAAAATTTTTTTCACAATCCTAAAAATTGAAGTTATTTTCATCTAACTTTACTCAAATATACATCCTA
This sequence comes from Andrena praecox, assembly GCA_963932275.1. Lineage (NCBI taxonomy): Eukaryota > Metazoa > Arthropoda > Insecta > Hymenoptera > Andrenidae > Andrena > Andrena praecox. Next base: position 2,139,810 of record CAWVQO010000413.1, on the reverse strand, counting down.
CAACAAAAATACTCGACAAAATCCAAAAAAATCGGAGTTGATTTCAAATAAATTTATTAAAATTTGACACTTCCAACTAATATATTTTTCACAATCCAAAAAATGGTCGTTATTTTCATCTAAATTTACTCAAATATACATCCTACACCAAAAATACTCGACAAAATCCAAAAAAATCGATGTTGGTTTCAAATAAATTTACTAAAATTTGACGCTTCCAACTAAAATTTTTTTCACAATCCTAGAAATTGAAGTTATTTTCATCTAAATTTACTCAAATATACATCCTACATCAAAAATACTCGACAAAATCCAAAAAAATCGGAGTTGATTTCAAATAAATTTATTAAAATTTGACACTTCCAACTAAATTTTTTTTCACAATCCAAAAAATTGAAGTTATTTTCATCTAAATTTACTCAATTGTAGATCCTACAACAAAAATACTCGACAAAATCCAAAAAAATCGAAGTTGATTTCAAATAAATTTATTAAAATTTGACACTTCCAACTAAAATTTTTTTCACAATCCTAAAAATTGAAGTTGTTACATCTAAATTTACTCAAATATAGATCCTACAAAAAAATACTCAACAAAATCCAAAAAAATCGGAGTTGATTTCAAATAAATTTATTAAAATTTGACACTTGCAACTAAAATTTTTTTCACAATCCTAAAAATTGAAGTTATTTTCATCTAACTTTACTCAAATATACATCCTACAACAAAAATACTCGACAAAATCCAAAAAAATCGAAGTTGATTTCAAATAAATTTATTAAAATTTGACACTTCCAACTAAAATATTTTTCACAATCCAAAAAATGGTCGTTATTTTCATCTAAATTTACTCAAATATACATCCTACAACAAAAATACTCGACAAAATCCAAAAAAATCGAAGTTGGTTCAAATAAATTTATTAAAATTTGACATATCCAACTAAAATTTTTTTCACAATCCTAGAAATTGAAGTTATTTTCATCTAAATTTACTCAAATATAGATCCTACCAAAAAATACTCAACAAAATCCAAAAAAATCGAAGTTGATTTCAAATAAATTTATTAAAATTTGACACTTCCAACTAAAATTTTTTTCACAATCCAAAAAATTGAAGTTATTTTCATCTAAATTTACTCAATTGTAGATCCTACAACAAAAATACTCGACAAAATCCAAAAAAATCGAAGTTGATTTCAAATAAATTTATTAAAATTTGACACTTCCAACTAAATTTTTTTCACAATCCTAGAAATTGAAGTTATTTTCATCTAAATTTACTCAAATATAGATCCTACTAAAAAATACTCAACAAAATAAAAAAAAAACGAAGTTGATTTCAAATAAATTTATTAAAATTTGACACTTCCAACTAAAATTTTTTTCACAATCTTAGAAATTGAAGTTATTTTCATCTAAATTTACTCAAATATACATCCTACACCAAAAATACTCCACAAAATCCAAAAAAATCGGAGTTGATTTCAAATAAATTTATTAAAATTTGACACTTCCAACTAAAATTTTTTTCACAATCCTAGAAATTGAAGTTATTTTCATCTAACTTTACTCAAATATACATTCTACAACAAAAATACTCGACAAAATCCAAAAAAATCGAAGCTGATTTCAAATAAATTTATTAAAATTTGACACTTCCAACTAAAATTTTCTTCACAATCCAAAAAATGGTCGTTATTTTCATCTAAATTTACTCAAATATACATCCTACAACAAAAATACTCGACAAAATCCAAAAAAATCGAAGTTGGTTCAAATAAATTTATTAAAATTTGACATATCCAACTAAAATTTTTTTCACAATCCTAGAAATTGAAGTTATTTTCATCTAAATTTACTCAAATATAGATCCTACCAAAAAATACTCAACAAAATCCAAAAAAATCGAAGTTGATTTCAAATAAATTTATTAAAATTTGACACTTCCAACTAAAATTTTTTTCACAATCCAAAAAATTGAAGTTATTTTCATCTAAATTTACTCAATTGTAGATCCTACAACAAAAATACTCGACAAAATCCAAAAAAATCGAAGTTGATTTCAAATAAATTTATTAAAATTTGACACTTCCAACTAAATTTTTTTCACAATCCTAAAAATTGAAGTTGTTACATCTAAATTTACTCAAATATAGATCCTACAAAAAAATACTCAACAAAATCCAAAAAAATCGGAGTTGATTTCAAATAAATTTATTAAAATTTGACACTAGCAACTAAAATTTTTTTCACAATCCTAAAAATTGAAGTTATTTTCATCTAACTTTACTCAAATATACATCCTACAACAAAAATACTCGACAAAATCCAAAAAAATCGGAGTTGATTTCAAATAAATTTATTAAAATTTGACACTTCCAACTAATATATTTTTCACAATCCAAAAAATGGTCGTTATTTTCATCTAAATTTACTCAAATATACATCCTACACCAAAAATACTCGACAAAATCCAAAAAAATCGATGTTGGTTTCAAATAAATTTACTAAAATTTGACGCTTCCAACTAAAATTTTTTTCACAATCCTAGAAATTGAAGTTATTTTCATCTAAATTTACTCAAATATACATCCTACATCAAAAATACTCGACAAAATCCAAAAAAATCGGAGTTGATTTCAAATAAATTTATTAAAATTTGACACTTCCAACTAAATTTTTTTTCACAATCCAAAAAATTGAAGTTATTTTCATCTAAATTTACTCAATTGTAGATCCTACAACAAAAATACTCGACAAAATCCAAAAAAATCGAAGTTGATTTCAAATAAATTTATTAAAATTTGACACTTCCAACTAAAATTTTTTTCACAATCCTAAAAATTGAAGTTGTTACATCTAAATTTACTCAAATATAGATCCTACAAAAAAATACTCAACAAAATCCAAAAAAATCGGAGTTGATTTCAAATAAATTTATTAAAATTTGACACTTGCAACTAAAATTTTTTTCACAATCCTAAAAATTGAAGTTATTTTCATCTAACTTTACTCAAATATACATCCTACAACAAAAATACTCGACAAAATCCAAAAAAATCGAAGTTGATTTCAAATAAATTTATTAAAATTTGACACTTCCAACTAAAATATTTTTCACAATCCAAAAAATGGTCGTTATTTTCATCTAAATTTACTCAAATATACATCCTACAACAAAAATACTCGACAAAATCCAAAAAAATCGAAGTTGGTTCAAATAAATTTATTAAAATTTGACATATCCAACTAAAATTTTTTTCACAATCCTAGAAATTGAAGTTATTTTCATCTAAATTTACTCAAATATAGATCCTACCAAAAAATACTCAACAAAATCCAAAAAAATCGAAGTTGATTTCAAATAAATTTATTAAAATTTGACACTTCCAACTAAAATTTTTTTCACAATCCAAAAAATTGAAGTTATTTTCATCTAAATTTACTCAATTGTAGATCCTACAACAAAAATACTCGACAAAATCCAAAAAAATCGAAGTTGATTTCAAATAAATTTATTAAAATTTGACACTTCCAACTAAATTTTTTTCACAATCCTAGAAATTGAAGTTATTTTCATCTAAATTTACTCAAATATAGATCCTACTAAAAAATACTCAACAAAATAAAAAAAAATTGAAGTTGGTTTCAAATAAATTTATTAAAATTTGACACTTCCAACTAAAATTTTTTTCAAAATCCTAGAAATTGAAGTTATTTTCATCTAAATTTACTCAAATATACATCCTACACCAAAAATACTCGACAAAATCCAAAAAAATCGAAGTTGGTTTCAAATTAATTTATTAAATTTGACGCTTCCAACTAAAATTTTTTTCACAATCCTAGAAATTGAAGTTATTTTCATCTAAATTTACTCAAATATACATCCTACACCAAAAATACTCGACAAAATCCAAAAAAATCGAAGTTGGTTTCAAATAAATTTATTAAAATTTGACACTTCCAACTAAAATTTTTTTCACAATCCTAAAAATTGAAGTTGTTTCATCTAAATTTACTCAAATATAGATCCTACTAAAAAATACTCAACAAAATAAAAAAAAATTGAAGTTGGTTTCAAATAAATTTATTAAAATTTGACACTTCCAACTAAAATTTTTTTCAAAATCCTAGAAATTGAAGTTATTTTCATCTAAATTTACTCAAATATACATCCTACACCAAAAATACTCGACAAAATCCAAAAAAATCGAAGTTGGTTTCAAATTAATTTATTAAATTTGACGCTTCCAACTAAAATTTTTTTCACAATCCTAGAAATTGAAGTTATTTTCATCTAAATTTACTCAAATATACATCCTACACCAAAAATACTCGACAAAATCCAAAAAAATCGAAGTTGGTTTCAAATAAATTTATTAAAATTTGACACTTCCAACTAAAATTTTTTTCACAATCCTAAAAATTGAAGTTGTTTCATCTAAATTTACTCAAATATAGATCCTACAAAAAAATACTCAACAAAATCCAAAAAAATCGGAGTTGATTTCAAATAAATTTATTAAAATTTGACACTTGCAACTAAAATTTTTTTCACAATCCTAAAAATTGAAGTTATTTTCATCTAACTTTACTCAAATATAGATCCTACAAAAAATACTCAACAAAATAAAAAAAAAACGAAGTTGATTTCAAATAAATTTATTAAAATTTGACACTTCCAACTAAAATTTTTTTCACAATCTTAGAAATTGAAGTTATTTTCATCTAAATTTACTCAAATATACATCCTACACCAAAAATACTCCACAAAATCCAAAAAAATCGGAGTTGATTTCAAATAAATTTATTAAAATTTGACACTTCCAACTAAAATTTTTTTCACAATCCTAGAAATTGAAGTTATTTTCATCTAACTTTACTCAAATATACATCCTACAACAAAAATACTCGACAAAATCCAAAAAAATCGAAGCTGATTTCAAATAAATTTATTAAAATTTGACACTTCCAACTAAAATTTTCTTCACAATCCAAAAAATGGTCGTTATTTTCATCTAAATTTACTCAAATATACATCCTACAACAAAAATACTCGACAAAATCCAAAAAAATCGAAGTTGGTTCAAATAAATTTATTAAAATTTGACATATCCAACTAAAATTTTTTTCACAATCCTAGAAATTGAAGTTATTTTCATCTAAATTTACTCAAATATAGATCCTACCAAAAAATACTCAACAAAATCCAAAAAAATCGAAGTTGATTTCAAATAAATTTATTAAAATTTGACACTTCCAACTAAAATTTTTTTCACAATCCAAAAAATTGAAGTTATTTTCATCTAAATTTACTCAATTGTAGATCCTACAACAAAAATACTCGACAAAATCCAAAAAAATCGAAGTTGATTTCAAATAAATTTATTAAAATTTGACACTTCCAACTAAAATATTTTTCACAATCCAAAAAATGGTCGTTATTTTCATCTAAATTTACTCAAATATACATCCTACAACAAAAATACTCGACAAAATCCAAAAAAATCGAAGTTGGTTCAAATAAATTTATTAAAATTTGACATATCCAACTAAATTTTTTTCACAATCCTAGAAATTGAAGTTATTTTCATCTAAATTTACTCAAATATAGATCCTACTAAAAAATACTCAACAAATTAAAAAAAAATTGAAGTTGGTTTCAAATAAATTTATTAAAATTTGACACTTCCAACTAAAATTTTTTTCAAAATCCTAGAAATTGAAGTTATTTTCATCTAAATTTACTCAAATATACATCCTACACCAAAAATACTCGACAAAATCCAAAAAAATCGAAGTTGGTCTCAAATTAATTTATTAAATTTGACGCTTCCAACTAAAATTTTTTTCACAATCCTAGAAATTGAAGTTATTTTCATCTAAATTTACTCAAATATACATCCTACACCAAAAATACTCGACAAAATCCAAAAAAATCGAAGTTGGTTTCAAATAAATTTATTAAAATTTGACACTTCCAACTAAAATTTTTTTCACAATCCTAAAAATTGAAGTTGTTTCATCTAAATTTACTCAAATATAGATCCTACAAAAAAATACTCAACAAAATCCAAAAAAATCGGAGTTGATTTCAAATAAATTTATTAAAATTTGACACTTGCAACTAAAATTTTTTTCACAATCCTAAAAATTGAAGTTATTTTCATCTAACTTTACTCAAATATACATCCTACAACAAAAATTCTCGACAAAATCCAAAAAAATCGAAGTTGATTTCAAATAAATTTATTAAAATTTGACACTTCCAACTAAAATATTTTTCACAATCCAAAAAATGGTCGTTATTTTCATCTAAATTTACTCAAATATACATCCTACACCAAAAATACTCGACAAAATCCAAAAAAATCGAAGTTGGTTTCAAATAAATTTATTAAAATTTGACGCTTCCAACTAAAAATTTTTTCACAATCCTAGAAATTGAAGTTATTTTCATCTAAATTTACTCAAATATACATCCTACACCAAAAATACTCCACAAAATACAAAAAAATCGAAGTTGGTTTCAAATAAATTTATTAAAATTTGACACTTCCAACTAAAATTTTTTTCACAATCCTAGAAATTGAAGTTATTTTCATCTAAATTTACTCAAATATACATCCTACACCAAAAATACTCGACAAAATCCAAAAAAATCGAAGTTGGTTTCAAATAAATTTATTAAAATTTGACACTTCCAACTAAAATTTTTTTCACATTCCTAAAAATTGAAGTTATGTTCATCTAAATTTACTCAAATATAGATCCTACAAAAAATACTCAACAAAATCAAAAAAAAACGAAGTTGATTTCAAATAAATTTATTAAAATTTGACACTTCCAACTAAAATTTTTTTCACAATCTTAGAAATTGAAGTTATTTTCATCTAAATTTACCCAAATATACATCCTACACCAAAAATACTCCACAAAATCCAAAAAAATCGGAGTTGATTTCAAATAAATTTATTAAAATTTGACACTTCCAACTAAAATTTTTTTCACAATCCTAGAAATTGAAGTTATTTTCATCTAACTTTACTCAAATATACATCCTACAACAAAAATACTCGACAAAATCCAAAAAAATCGAAGCTGATTTCAAATAAATTTATTAAAATTGGACACTTCCAACTAAAATTTTCTTCACAATCCAAAAAATGGTCGTTATTTTCATCTAAATTTACTCAAATATACATCCTACAACAAAAATACTCGACAAAATCCAAAAAAATCGAAGTTGGTTCAAATAAATTTATTAAAATTTGACATATCCAACTAAAATTTTTTTCACAATCCTAGAAATTGAAGTTATTTTCATCTAAATTTACTCAAATATAGATCCTACCAAAAAATACTCAACAAAATCCAAAAAAATCGAAGTTGATTTCAAATAAATTTATTAAAATTTGACACTTCCAACTAAAATTTTTTTCACAATCCAAAAAATTGAAGTTATTTTCATCTAAATTTACTCAATTGTAGATCCTACAACAAAAATACTCGACAAAATCCAAAAAAATCGAAGTTGATTTCAAATAAATTTATTAAAATTTGACACTTCCAACTAAATTTTTTTCACAATCCTAAAAATTGAAGTTGTTACATCTAAATTTACTCAAATATAGATCCTACAAAAAAATACTCGACAAAATCCAAAAAAATCGGAGTTGATTTCAAATAAATTTATTAAAATTTGACACTAGCAACTAAAATTTTTTTCACAATCCAAAAATTGAAGTTATTTTCATCTAAATTTACTCAATTGTAGATCCTACAACAAAAATACTCGACAAAATCCAAAAAAATCGAAGTTGATTTCAAATAAATTTATTAAAATTTGACACTTCCAACTAAAATTTTTTTCACAATCCTAAAAATTGAAGTTGTTACATCTAAATTTACTCAAATATAGATCCTACAAAAAAATACTCAACAAAATCCAAAAAAATCGGAGTTGATTTCAAATAAATTTATTAAAATTTGACACTTGCAACTAAAATTTTTTTCACAATCCTAAAAATTGAAGTTATTTTCATCTAACTTTACTCAAATATACATCCTACAACAAAAATACTCGACAAAATCCAAAAAAATCGAAGTTGATTTCAAATAAATTTATTAAAATTTGACACTTCCAACTAAAATATTTTTCACAATCCAAAAAATGGTCGTTATTTTCATCTAAATTTACTCAAATATACATCCTACACCAAAAATACTCGACAAAATCCAAAAAAATCGATGTTGGTTTCAAATAAATTTATTAAAATTTGACGCTTCCAACTAAAATTTTTTTCACAATCCTAGAAATTGAAGTTATTTTCATCTAAATTTACTCAAATATACATCCTACATCAAAAATACTCGACAAAATCCAAAAAAATCGGAGTTGATTTCAAATAAATTTATTAAAATTTGACACTTCCAACTAAATTTTTTTTCACAATCCAAAAAATTGAAGTTATTTTCATCTAAATTTACTCAATTGTAGATCCTACAACAAAAATACTCGACAAAATCCAAAAAAATCGAAGTTGATTTCAAATAAATTTATTAAAATTTGACACTTCCAACTAAAATTTTTTTCACAATCCTAAAAATTGAAGTTGTTACATCTAAATTTACTCAAATATAGATCCTACAAAAAAATACTCAACAAAATCCAAAAAAATCGGAGTTGATTTCAAATAAATTTATTAAAATTTGACACTTGCAACTAAAATTTTTTTCACAATCCTAAAAATTGAAGTTATTTTCATCTAACTTTACTCAAATATACATCCTACAACAAAAATACTCGACAAAATCCAAAAAAATCGAAGTTGATTTCAAATAAATTTATTAAAATTTGACACTTCCAACTAAAATATTTTTCACAATCCAAAAAATGGTCGTTATTTTCATCTAAATTTACTCAAATATACATCCTACAACAAAAATACTCGACAAAATCCAAAAAAATCGAAGTTGGTTCAAATAAATTTATTAAAATTTGACATATCCAACTAAAATTTTTTTCACAATCCTAGAAATTGAAGTTATTTTCATCTAAATTTACTCAAATATAGATCCTACCAAAAAATACTCAACAAAATCCAAAAAAATCGAAGTTGATTTCAATTAAATTTATTAAAATTTGACACTTCCAACTAAAATTTTTTTCACAATCCAAAAAATTGAAGTTATTTTCATCTAAATTTACTCAATTGTAGATCCTACAACAAAAATACTCGACAAAATCCAAAAAAATCGAAGTTGATTTCAAATAAATTTATTAAAATTTGACACTTCCAACTAAATTTTTTTCACAATCCTAGAAATTGAAGTTATTTTCATCTAAATTTACTCAAATATAGATCCTACTAAAAAATACTCAACAAAATAAAAAAAAATCGAAGTTGGTTTCAAATAAATTTATTAAAATTTGACACTTCCAACTAAAATTTTTTTCAAAATCCTAGAAATTGAAGTTATTTTCATCTAAATTTACTCAAATATACATCCTACACCAAAAATACTCGACAAAATCCAAAAAAATCGGATGTGGTTTCAAATTAATTTATTAAATTTGACGCTTCCAACTAAAATTTTTTTCACAATCCTAGAAATTGAAGTTATTTTCATCTAAATTTACTCAAATATACATCCTACACCAAAAATACTCGACAAAATCCAAAAAAATCGAAGTTGGTTTCAAATAAATTTATTAAAATTTGACGCTTCCAACTAAAAATTTTTTCACAATCCTAGAAATTGAAGTTATTTTCATCTAAATTTACTCAAATATACATCCTACACCAAAAATACTCCACAAAATACAAAAAAATCGAAGTTGGTTTCAAATAAATTTATTAAAATTTGACACTTCCAACTAAAATTTTTTTCACAATCCTAGAAATTGAAGTTATTTTCATCTAAATTTACTCAAATATACATCCTACACCAAAAATACTCGACAAAATCCAAAAAAATCGAAGTTGGTTTCAAATAAATTTATTAAAATTTGACACTTCCAACTAAAATTTTTTTCACATTCCTAAAAATTGAAGTTATGTTCATCTAAATTTACTCAAATATAGATCCTACAAAAAATACTCAACAACATAAAAAAAAAACGAAGTTGATTTCAAATAAATTTATTAAAATTTGACACTTCCAACTAAAATTTTTTTCACAATCTTAGAAATTGAAGTTATTTTCATCTAAATTTACTCAAATATACATCCTACACCAAAAATACTCCACAAAATCCAAAAAAATCGGAGTTGATTTCAAATAAATTTATTAAAATTTGACACTTCCAACTAAAATTTTTTTCACAATCCTAGAAATTGAAGTTATTTTCATCTAACTTTACTCAAATATACATTCTACAACAAAAATACTCGACAAAATCCAAAAAAATCGAAGCTGATTTCAAATAAATTTATTAAAATTTGACACTTCCAACTAAAATTTTCTTCACAATCCAAAAAATGGTCGTTATTTTCATCTAAATTTACTCAAATATACATCCTACAACAAAAATACTCGACAAAATCCAAAAAAATCGAAGTTGGTTCAAATAAATTTATTAAAATTTGACATATCCAACTAAAATTTTTTTCACAATCCTAGAAATTGAAGTTATTTTCATCTAAATTTACTCAAATATAGATCCTACCAAAAAATACTCAACAAAATCCAAAAAAATCGAAGTTGATTTCAAATAAATTTATTAAAATTTGACACTTCCAACTAAAATTTTTTTCACAATCCAAAAAATTGAAGTTATTTTCATCTAAATTTACTCAATTGTAGATCCTACAACAAAAATACTCGACAAAATCCAAAAAAATCGAAGTTGATTTCAAATAAATTTATTAAAATTTGACACTTCCAACTAAATTTTTTTCACAATCCTAAAAATTGAAGTTGTTACATCTAAATTTACTCAAATATAGATCCTACAAAAAAATACTCAACAAAATCCAAAAAAATCGGAGTTGATTTCAAATAAATTTATTAAAATTTGACACTAGCAACTAAAATTTTTTTCACAATCCTAAAAATTGAAGTTATTTTCATCTAACTTTACTCAAATATACATCCTACAACAAAAATACTCGACAAAATCCAAAAAAATCGGAGTTGATTTCAAATAAATTTATTAAAATTTGACACTTCCAACTAATATATTTTTCACAATCCAAAAAATGGTCGTTATTTTCATCTAAATTTACTCAAATATACATCCTACACCAAAAATACTCGACAAAATCCAAAAAAATCGATGTTGGTTTCAAATAAATTTACTAAAATTTGACGCTTCCAACTAAAATTTTTTTCACAATCCTAGAAATTGAAGTTATTTTCATCTAAATTTACTCAAATATACATCCTACATCAAAAATACTCGACAAAATCCAAAAAAATCGGAGTTGATTTCAAATAAATTTATTAAAATTTGACACTTCCAACTAAATTTTTTTTCACAATCCAAAAAATTGAAGTTATTTTCATCTAAATTTACTCAATTGTAGATCCTACAACAAAAATACTCGACAAAATCCAAAAAAATCGAAGTTGATTTCAAATAAATTTATTAAAATTTGACACTTCCAACTAAAATTTTTTTCACAATCCTAAAAATTGAAGTTGTTACATCTAAATTTACTCAAATATAGATCCTACAAAAAAATACTCAACAAAATCCAAAAAAATCGGAGTTGATTTCAAATAAATTTATTAAAATTTGACACTTGCAACTAAAATTTTTTTCACAATCCTAAAAATTGAAGTTATTTTCATCTAACTTTACTCAAATATACATCCTACAACAAAAATACTCGACAAAATCCAAAAAAATCGAAGTTGATTTCAAATAAATTTATTAAAATTTGACACTTCCAACTAAAATATTTTTCACAATCCAAAAAATGGTCGTTATTTTCATCTAAATTTACTCAAATATACATCCTACAACAAAAATACTCGACAAAATCCAAAAAAATCGAAGTTGGTTCAAATAAATTTATTAAAATTTGACATATCCAACTAAAATTTTTTTCACAATCCTAGAAATTGAAGTTATTTTCATCTAAATTTACTCAAATATAGATCCTACCAAAAAATACTCAACAAAATCCAAAAAAATCGAAGTTGATTTCAAATAAATTTATTAAAATTTGACACTTCCAACTAAAATTTTTTTCACAATCCAAAAAATTGAAGTTATTTTCATCTAAATTTACTCAATTGTAGATCCTACAACAAAAATACTCGACAAAATCCAAAAAAATCGAAGTTGATTTCAAATAAATTTATTAAAATTTGACACTTCCAACTAAATTTTTTTCACAATCCTAGAAATTGAAGTTATTTTCATCTAAATTTACTCAAATATAGATCCTACTAAAAAATACTCAACAAAATAAAAAAAAATTGAAGTTGGTTTCAAATAAATTTATTAAAATTTGACACTTCCAACTAAAATTTTTTTCAAAATCCTAGAAATTGAAGTTATTTTCATCTAAATTTACTCAAATATACATCCTACACCAAAAATACTCGACAAAATCCAAAAAAATCGAAGTTGGTTTCAAATTAATTTATTAAATTTGACGCTTCCAACTAAAATTTTTTTCACAATCCTAGAAATTGAAGTTATTTTCATCTAAATTTACTCAAATATACATCCTACACCAAAAATACTCGACAAAATCCAAAAAAATCGAAGTTGGTTTCAAATAAATTTATTAAAATTTGACACTTCCAACTAAAATTTTTTTCACAATCCTAAAAATTGAAGTTGTTTCATCTAAATTTACTCAAATATAGATCCTACAAAAAAATACTCAACAAAATCCAAAAAAATCGGAGTTGATTTCAAATAAATTTATTAAAATTTGACACTTGCAACTAAAATTTTTTTCACAATCCTAAAAATTGAAGTTATTTTCATCTAACTTTACTCAAATATAGATCCTACAAAAAATACTCAACAAAATAAAAAAAAAACGAAGTTGATTTCAAATAAATTTATTAAAATTTGACACTTCCAACTAAAATTTTTTTCACAATCTTAGAAATTGAAGTTATTTTCATCTAAATTTACTCAAATATACATCCTACACCAAAAATACTCCACAAAATCCAAAAAAATCGGAGTTGATTTCAAATAAATTTATTAAAATTTGACACTTCCAACTAAAATTTTTTTCACAATCCTAGAAATTGAAGTTATTTTCATCTAACTTTACTCAAATATACATCCTACAACAAAAATACTCGACAAAATCCAAAAAAATCGAAGCTGATTTCAAATAAATTTATTAAAATTTGACACTTCCAACTAAAATTTTCTTCACAATCCAAAAAATGGTCGTTATTTTCATCTAAATTTACTCAAATATACATCCTACAACAAAAATACTCGACAAAATCCAAAAAAATCGAAGTTGGTTCAAATAAATTTATTAAAATTTGACATATCCAACTAAAATTTTTTTCACAATCCTAGAAATTGAAGTTATTTTCATCTAAATTTACTCAAATATAGATCCTACCAAAAAATACTCAACAAAATCCAAAAAAATCGAAGTTGATTTCAAATAAATTTATTAAAATTTGACACTTCCAACTAAAATTTTTTTCACAATCCAAAAAATTGAAGTTATTTTCATCTAAATTTACTCAATTGTAGATCCTACAACAAAAATACTCGACAAAATCCAAAAAAATCGAAGTTGATTTCAAATAAATTTATTAAAATTTGACACTTCCAACTAAAATATTTTTCACAATCCAAAAAATGGTCGTTATTTTCATCTAAATTTACTCAAATATACATCCTACAACAAAAATACTCGACAAAATCCAAAAAAATCGAAGTTGGTTCAAATAAATTTATTAAAATTTGACATATCCAACTAAATTTTTTTCACAATCCTAGAAATTGAAGTTATTTTCATCTAAATTTACTCAAATATAGATCCTACTAAAAAATACTCAACAAAATAAAAAAAAATTGAAGTTGGTTTCAAATAAATTTATTAAAATTTGACACTTCCAACTAAAATTTTTTTCAAAATCCTAGAAATTGAAGTTATTTTCATCTAAATTTACTCAAATATACATCCTACACCAAAAATACTCGACAAAATCCAAAAAAATCGAAGTTGGTTTCAAATTAATTTATTAAATTTGACGCTTCCAACTAAAATTTTTTTCACAATCCTAGAAATTGAAGTTATTTTCATCTAAATTTACTCAAATATACATCCTACACCAAAAATACTCGACAAAATCCAAATAAATCGAAGTTGGTTTCAAATAAATTTATTAAAATTTGACACTTCCAACTAAAATTTTTTTCACAATCCTAAAAATTGAAGTTGTTTCATCTAAATTTACTCAAATATAGATCCTACAAAAAAATACTCAACAAAATCCAAAAAAATCGGAGTTGATTTCAAATAAATTTATTAAAATTTGACACTTGCAACTAAAATTTTTTTCACAATCCTAAAAATTGAAGTTATTTTCATCTAACTTTACTCAAATATACATCCTACAACAAAAATACTCGACAAAATCCAAAAAAATCGAAGTTGATTTCAAATAAATTTATTAAAATTTGACACTTCCAACTAAAATATTTTTCACAATCCAAAAAATGGTCGTTATTTTCATCTAAATTTACTCAAATATACATCCTACACCAAAAATACTCGACAAAATCCAAAAAAATCGAAGTTGGTTTCAAATAAATTTATTAAAATTTGACGCTTCCAACTAAAAATTTTTTCACAATCCTAGAAATTGAAGTTATTTTCATCTAAATTTACTCAAATATACATCCTACACCAAAAATACTCCACAAAATACAAAAAAATCGAAGTTGGTTTCAAATAAATTTATTAAAATTTGACACTTCCAACTAAAATTTTTTTCACAATCCTAGAAATTGAAGTTATTTTCATCTAAATTTACTCAAATATACATCCTACACCAAAAATACTCGACAAAATCCAAAAAAATCGAAGTTGGTTTCAAATAAATTTATTAAAATTTGACACTTCCAACTAAAATTTTTTTCACATTCCTAAAAATTGAAGTTATGTTCATCTAAATTTACTCAAATATAGATCCTACAAAAAATACTCAACAAAATCAAAAAAAAACGAAGTTGATTTCAAATAAATTTATTAAAATTTGACACTTCCAACTAAAATTTTTTTCACAATCTTAGAAATTGAAGTTATTTTCATCTAAATTTACCCAAATATACATCCTACACCAAAAATACTCCACAAAATCCAAAAAAATCGGAGTTGATTTCAAATAAATTTATTAAAATTTGACACTTCCAACTAAAATTTTTTTCACAATCCTAGAAATTGAAGTTATTTTCATCTAACTTTACTCAAATATACATCCTACAACAAAAATACTCGACAAAATCCAAAAAAATCGAAGCTGATTTCAAATAAATTTATTAAAATTGGACACTTCCAACTAAAATTTTCTTCACAATCCAAAAAATGGTCGTTATTTTCATCTAAATTTACTCAAATATACATCCTACAACAAAAATACTCGACAAAATCCAAAAAAATCGAAGTTGGTTCAAATAAATTTATTAAAATTTGACATATCCAACTAAAATTTTTTTCACAATCCTAGAAATTGAAGTTATTTTCATCTAAATTTACTCAAATATAGATCCTACCAAAAAATACTCAACAAAATCCAAAAAAATCGAAGTTGATTTCAAATAAATTTATTAAAATTTGACACTTCCAACTAAAATTTTTTTCACAATCCAAAAAATTGAAGTTATTTTCATCTAAATTTACTCAATTGTAGATCCTACAACAAAAATACTCGACAAAATCCAAAAAAATCGAAGTTGATTTCAAATAAATTTATTAAAATTTGACACTTCCAACTAAATTTTTTTCACAATCCTAAAAATTGAAGTTGTTACATCTAAATTTACTCAAATATAGATCCTACAAAAAAATACTCAACAAAATCCAAAAAAATCGGAGTTGATTTCAAATAAATTTATTAAAATTTGACACTAGCAACTAAAATTTTTTTCACAATCCTAAAAATTGAAGTTATTTTCATCTAACTTTACTCAAATATACATCCTACAACAAAAATACTCGACAAAATCCAAAAAAATCGGAGTTGATTTCAAATAAATTTATTAAAATTTGACACTTCCAACTAAAATATTTTTCACAATCCAAAAAATGGTCGTTATTTTCATCTAAATTTACTCAAATATACATCCTACACCAAAAATACTCGACAAAATCCAAAAAAATCGATGTTGGTTTCAAATAAATTTATTAAAATTTGACGCTTCCAACTAAAATTTTTTTCACAATCCTAGAAATTGAAGTTATTTTCATCTAAATTTACTCAAATATACATCCTACATCAAAAATACTCGACAAAATCCAAAAAAATCGGAGTTGATTTCAAATAAATTTATTAAAATTTGACACTTCCAACTAAATTTTTTTTCACAATCCAAAAAATTGAAGTTATTTTCATCTAAATTTACTCAATTGTAGATCCTACAACAAAAATACTCGACAAAATCCAAAAAAATCGAAGTTGATTTCAAATAAATTTATTAAAATTTGACACTTCCAACTAAAATTTTTTTCACAATCCTAAAAATTGAAGTTGTTACATCTAAATTTACTCAAATATAGATCCTACAAAAAAATACTCAACAAAATCCAAAAAAATCGGAGTTGATTTCAAATAAATTTATTAAAATTTGACACTTGCAACTAAAATTTTTTTCACAATCCTAAAAATTGAAGTTATTTTCATCTAACTTTACTCAAATATACATCCTACAACAAAAATACTCGACAAAATCCAAAAAAATCGAAGTTGATTTCAAATAAATTTATTAAAATTTGACACTTCCAACTAAAATATTTTTCACAATCCAAAAAATGGTCGTTATTTTCATCTAAATTTACTCAAATATACATCCTACAACAAAAATACTCGACAAAATCCAAAAAAATCGAAGTTGGTTCAAATAAATTTATTAAAATTTGACATATCCAACTAAAATTTTTTTCACAATCCTAGAAATTGAAGTTATTTTCATCTAAATTTACTCAAATATAGATCCTACCAAAAAATACTCAACAAAATCCAAAAAAATCGAAGTTGATTTCAAATAAATTTATTAAAATTTGACACTTCCAACTAAAATTTTTTTCACAATCCAAAAAATTGAAGTTATTTTCATCTAAATTTACTCAATTGTAGATCCTACAACAAAAATACTCGACAAAATCCAAAAAAATCGAAGTTGATTTCAAATAAATTTATTAAAATTTGACACTTCCAACTAAATTTTTTTCACAATCCTAGAAATTGAAGTTATTTTCATCTAAATTTACTCAAATATAGATCCTACTAAAAAATACTCAACAAAATAAAAAAAAATCGAAGTTGGTTTCAAATAAATTTATTAAAATTTGACACTTCCAACTAAAATTTTTTTCAAAATCCTAGAAATTGAAGTTATTTTCATCTAAATTTACTCAAATATACATCCTACACCAAAAATACTCGACAAAATCAAAAAAAATCGAAGTTGGTTTCAAATTAATTTATTAAATTTGACGCTTCCAACTAAAATTTTTTTCACAATCCTAGAAATTGAAGTTATTTTCATCTAAATTTACTCAAATATACATCCTACACCAAAAATACTCGACAAAATCCAAAAAAATCGAAGTTGATTTCAAATAAATTTATTAAAATTTGACACTTCCAACTAAATTTTTTTCACAATCCTAAAAATTGAAGTTGTTACATCTAAATTTACTCAAATATAGATCCTACAAAAAAATACTCAACAAAATCCAAAAAAATCGGAGTTGATTTCAAATAAATTTATTAAAATTTGACACTAGCAACTAAAATTTTTTTCACAATCCTAAAAATTGAAGTTATTTTCATCTAACTTTACTCAAATATACATCCTACAACAAAAATACTCGACAAAATCCAAAAAAATCGGAGTTGATTTCAAATAAATTTATTAAAATTTGACACTTCCAACTAAAATATTTTTCACAATCCAAAAAATGGTCGTTATTTTCATCTAAATTTACTCAAATATACATCCTACACCAAAAATACTCGACAAAATCCAAAAAAATCGATGTTGGTTTCAAATAAATTTATTAAAATTTGACGCTTCCAACTAAAATTTTTTTCACAATCCTAGAAATTGAAGTTATTTTCATCTAAATTTACTCAAATATACATCCTACATCAAAAATACTCGACAAAATCCAAAAAAATCGGAGTTGATTTCAAATAAATTTATTAAAATTTGACACTTCCAACTAAATTTTTTTTCACAATCCAAAAAATTGAAGTTATTTTCATCTAAATTTACTCAATTGTAGATCCTACAACAAAAATACTCGACAAAATCCAAAAAAATCGAAGTTGATTTCAAATAAATTTATTAAAATTTGACACTTCCAACTAAAATTTTTTTCACAATCCTAAAAATTGAAGTTGTTACATCTAAATTTACTCAAATATAGATCCTACAAAAAAATACTCAACAAAATCCAAAAAAATCGGAGTTGATTTCAAATAAATTTATTAAAATTTGACACTTGCAACTAAAATTTTTTTCACAATCCTAAAAATTGAAGTTATTTTCATCTAACTTTACTCAAATATACATCCTACAACAAAAATACTCGACAAAATCCAAAAAAATCGAAGTTGATTTCAAATAAATTTATTAAAATTTGACACTTCCAACTAAAATATTTTTCACAATCCAAAAAATGGTCGTTATTTTCATCTAAATTTACTCAAATATACATCCTACAACAAAAATACTCGACAAAATCCAAAAAAATCGAAGTTGGTTCAAATAAATTTATTAAAATTTGACATATCCAACTAAAATTTTTTTCACAATCCTAGAAATTGAAGTTATTTTCATCTAAATTTACTCAAATATAGATCCTACCAAAAAATACTCAACAAAATCCAAAAAAATCGAAGTTGATTTCAAATAAATTTATTAAAATTTGACACTTCCAACTAAAATTTTTTTCACAATCCAAAAAATTGAAGTTATTTTCATCTAAATTTACTCAATTGTAGATCCTACAACAAAAATACTCGACAAAATCCAAAAAAATCGAAGTTGATTTCAAATAAATTTATTAAAATTTGACACTTCCAACTAAATTTTTTTCACAATCCTAGAAATTGAAGTTATTTTCATCTAAATTTACTCAAATATAGATCCTACTAAAAAATACTCAACAAAATAAAAAAAAATCGAAGTTGGTTTCAAATAAATTTATTAAAATTTGACACTTCCAACTAAAATTTTTTTCAAAATCCTAGAAATTGAAGTTATTTTCATCTAAATTTACTCAAATATACATCCTACACCAAAAATACTCGACAAAATAAAAAAAAATCGAAGTTGATTTCAAATAAATTTATTAAAATTTGACACTTGCAACTAAAATTTTTTTCACAATCCTAAAAATTGAAGTTATTTTCATCTAACTTTACTCAAATATACATCCTACAACAAAAATACTCGACAAAATCCAAAAAAATCGAAGTTGATTTCAAATAAATTTATTAAAATTTGACACTTCCAACTAAAATATTTTTCACAATCCAAAAAATGGTCGTTATTTTCATCTAAATTTACTCAAATATACATCCTACACCAAAAATACTCGACAAAATCCAAAAAAATCGAAGTTGGTTTCAAATAAATTTATTAAAATTTGACGCTTCCAACTAAAAATTTTTTCACAATCCTAGAAATTGAAGTTATTTTCATCTAAATTTACTCAAATATACATCCTACACCAAAAATACTCCACAAAATACAAAAAAATCGAAGTTGGTTTCAAATAAATTTATTAAAATTTGACACTTCCAACTAAAATTTTTTTCACAATCCTAGAAATTGAAGTTATTTTCATCTAAATTTACTCAAATATACATCCTACACCAAAAATACTCGACAAAATCCAAAAAAATCGAAGTTGGTTTCAAATAAATTTATTAAAATTTGACACTTCCAACTAAAATTTTTTTCACATTCCTAAAAATTGAAGTTATGTTCATCTAAATTTACTCAAATATAGATCCTACAAAAAATACTCAACAAAATAAAAAAAAAACGAAGTTGATTTCAAATAAATTTATTAAAATTTGACACTTCCAACTAAAATTTTTTTCACAATCTTAGAAATTGAAGTTATTTTCATCTAAATTTACTCAAATATACATCCTACACCAAAAATACTCCACAAAATCCAAAAAAATCGGAGTTGATTTCAAATAAATTTATTAAAATTTGACACTTCCAACTAAAATTTTTTTCACAATCCTAGAAATTGAAGTTATTTTCATCTAACTTTACTCAAATATACATCCTACAACAAAAATACTCGACAAAATCCAAAAAAATCGAAGCTGATTTCAAATAAATTTATTAAAATTTGACACTTCCAACTAAAATTTTCTTCACAATCCAAAAAATGGTCGTTATTTTCATCTAAATTTACTCAAATATACATCCTACACCAAAAATACTCGACAAAATCCAAAAAAATCGAAGTTGGTTTCAAATAAATTTATTAAAATTTGACGCTTCCAACTAAAAATTTTTTCACAATCCTAGAAATTGAAGTTATTTTCATCTAAATTTACTCAAATATACATCCTACATCAAAAATACTCGACAAAATCCAAAAAAATCGGAGTTGATTTCAAATAAATTTATTAAAATTTGACACTTCCAACTAAATTTTTTTTCACAATCCAAAAAATTGAAGTTATTTTCATCTAAATTTACTCAATTGTAGATCCTACAACAAAAATACTCGACAAAATCCAAAAAAATCGAAGTTGATTTCAAATAAATTTATTAAAATTTGACACTTCCAACTAAAATTTTTTTCACAATCCTAAAAATTGAAGTTGTTGCATCTAAATTTACTCAAATATAGATCCTACAAAAAAATACTCAACAAAATCCAAAAAAATCGGAGTTGATTTCAAATAAATTTATTAAAATTTGACACTTGCAACTAAAATTTTTTTCACAATCTTAGAAATTGAAGTTATTTTCATCTAAATTTACTCAAATATACATCCTACACCAAAAATACTCCACAAAATCCAAAAAAATCGGAGTTGATTTCAAATAAATTTATTAAAATTTGACACTTCCAACTAAAATTTTTTTCACAATCCTAGAAATTGAAGTTATTTTCATCTAACTTTACTCAAATATACATCCTACAACAAAAATACTCGACAAAATCCAAAAAAATCGAAGCTGATTTCAAATAAATTTATTAAAATTTGACACTTCCAACTAAAATTTTCTTCACAATCCAAAAAATGGTCGTTATTTTCATCTAAATTTACTCAAATATACATCCTACAACAAAAATACTCGACAAAATCCAAAAAAATCGAAGTTGGTTCAAATAAATTTATTAAAATTTGACATATCCAACTAAAATTTTTTTCACAATCCTAGAAATTGAAGTTATTTTCATCTAACTTTACTCAAATATAGATCCTACCAAAAAATACTCAACAAAATCCAAAAAAATCGAAGTTGATTTCAAATAAATTTATTAAAATTTGACACTTCCAACTAAAATTTTTTTCACAATCCAAAAAATTGAAGTTATTTTCATCTAAATTTACTCAATTGTAGATCCTACAACAAAAATACTCGACAAAATCCAAAAAAATCGAAGTTGATTTCAAATAAATTTATTAAAATTTGACACTTCCAACTAAAATATTTTTCACAATCCAAAAAATGGTCGTTATTTTCATCTAAATTTACTCAAATATACATCCTACAACAAAAATACTCGACAAAATCCAAAAAAATCGAAGTTGGTTCAAATAAATTTATTAAAATTTGACATATCCAACTAAAATTTTTTTCACAATCCTAGAAATTGAAGTTATTTTCATCTAAATTTACTCAAATATAGATCCTACCAAAAAATACTCAACAAAATCCAAAAAAATCGAAGTTGATTTCAAATAAATTTATTAAAATTTGACACTTCCAACTAAAATTTTTTTCACAATCCAAAAAATTGAAGTTATTTTCATCTAAATTTACTCAATTGTAGATCCTACAACAAAAATACTCGACAAAATCCAAAAAAATCGAAGTTGATTTCAAATAAATTTATTAAAATTTGACACTTCCAACTAAATTTTTTTCACAATCCTAGAAATTGAAGTTATTTTCATCTAAATTTACTCAAATATAGATCCTACTAAAAAATACTCAACAAAATAAAAAAAATTGAAGTTGGTTTCAAATAAATTTATTAAAATTTGACACTTCCAACTAAAATTTTTTTCAAAATCCTAGAAATTGAAGTTATTTTCATCTAAATTTACTCAAATATACATCCTACACCAAAAATACTCGACAAAATCCAAAAAAATCGAAGTTGGTTTCAAATTAATTTATTAAATTTGACGCTTCCAACTAAAATTTTTTTCACAATCCTAGAAATTGAAGTTATTTTCATCTAAATTTACTCAATTGTAGATCCTACAACAAAAATACTCGACAAAATCCAAAAAAATCGAAGTTGATTTCAAATAAATTTATTAAAATTTGACACTTCCAACTAAATTTTTTTCACAATCCTAAAAATTGAAGTTGTTACATCTAAATTTACTCAAATATAGATCCTACAAAAAAATACTCAACAAAATACAAAAAAATCGAAGTTGGTTTCAAATAAATTTATTAAAATTTGACACTTCCAACTAAAATTTTTTTCACAATCCTAGAAATTGAAGTTATTTTCATCTAAATTTACTCAAATATACATCCTACACCAAAAATACTCGACAAAATCAAAAAAAATCGAAGTTGGTTTCAAATAAATTTATTAAAATTTGACACTTCCAACTAAAATTTTTTTCACATTCCTAAAAATTGAAGTTATGTTCATCTAAATTTACTCAAATATAGATCCTACAAAAAATACTCAACAAAATAAAAAAAAAACGAAGTTGATTTCAAATAAATTTATTAAAATTTGACACTTCCAACTAAAATTTTTTTCACAATCTTAGAAATTGAAGTTATTTTCATCTAAATTTACTCAAATATACATCCTACACCAAAAATACTCCACAAAATCCAAAAAAATCGGAGTTGATTTCAAATAAATTTATTAAAATTTGACACTTCCAACTAAAATTTTTTTCACAATCCTAGAAATTGAAGTTATTTTCATCTAACTTTACTCAAATATACATCCTACAACAAAAATACTCGACAAAATCCAAAAAAATCGGAGTTGATTTCAAATAAATTTATTAAAATTTGACACTTCCAACTAAAATATTTTTCACAATCCAAAAAATGGTCGTTATTTTCATCTAAATTTACTCAAATATACATCCTACACCAAAAATACTCGACAAAATCCAAAAAAATCGATGTTGGTTTCAAATAAATTTATTAAAATTTGACGCTTCCAACTAAAATTTTTTTCACAATCCTAGAAATTGAAGTTATTTTCATCTAAATTTACTCAAATATACATCCTACATAAAAAATACTCGACAAAATCCAAAAAAATCGGAGTTGATTTCAAATAAATTTATTAAAATTTGACACTTCCAACTAAATTTTTTTTCACAATCCAAAAAATTGAAGTTATTTTCATCTAAATTTACTCAATTGTAGATCCTACAACAAAAATACTCGACAAAATCCAAAAAAATCGAAGTTGATTTCAAATAAATTTATTAAAATTTGACACTTCCAACTAAAATTTTTTTCACAATCCTAAAAATTGAAGTTGTTACATCTAAATTTACTCAAATATAGATCCTACAAAAAAATACTCAACAAAATCCAAAAAAATCGGAGTTGATTTCAAATAAATTTATTAAAATTTGACACTTGCAACTAAAATTTTTTTCACAATCCTAAAAATTGAAGTTATTTTCATCTAACTTTACTCAAATATACATCCTACAACAAAAATACTCGACAAAATCCAAAAAAATCGAAGTTGATTTCAAATAAATTTATTAAAATTTGACACTTCCAACTAAAATATTTTTCACAATCCAAAAAATGGTCGTTATTTTCATCTAAATTTACTCAAATATACATCCTACAACAAAAATACTCGACAAAATCCAAAAAAATCGAAGTTGGTTCAAATAAATTTATTAAAATTTGACATATCCAACTAAAATTTTTTTCACAATCCTAGAAATTGAAGTTATTTTCATCTAAATTTACTCAAATATAGATCCTACCAAAAAATACTCAACAAAATCCAAAAAAATCGAAGTTGATTTCAAATAAATTTATTAAAATTTGACACTTCCAACTAAAATTTTTTTCACAATCCAAAAAATTGAAGTTATTTTCATCTAAATTTACTCAATTGTAGATCCTACAACAAAAATACTCGACAAAATCCAAAAAAATCGAAGTTGATTTCAAATAAATTTATTAAAATTTGACACTTCCAACTAAATTTTTTTCACAATCCTAGAAATTGAAGTTATTTTCATCTAAATTTACTCAAATATAGATCCTACTAAAAAATACTCAACAAAATAAAAAAAAATCGAAGTTGGTTTCAAATAAATTTATTAAAATTTGACACTTCCAACTAAAATTTTTTTCAAAATCCTAGAAATTGAAGTTATTTTCATCTAAATTTACTCAAATATACATCCTACACCAAAAATACTCGACAAAATCCAAAAAAATCGAAGTTGGTTTCAAATAAATTTATTAAAATTTGACGCTTCCAACTAAAAATTTTTTCACAATCCTAGAAATTGAAGTTATTTTCATCTAAATTTACTCAAATATACATCCTACACCAAAAATACTCCACAAAATACAAAAAAATCGAAGTTGGTTTCAAATAAATTTATTAAAATTTGACACTTCCAACTAAAATTTTTTTCACAATCCTAGAAATTGAAGTTATTTTCATCTAAATTTACTCAAATATACATCCTACACCAAAAATACTCGACAAAATCCAAAAAAATCGAAGTTGGTTTCAAATAAATTTATTAAAATTTGACACTTCCAACTAAAATTTTTTTCACATTCCTAAAAATTGAAGTTATTTTCATCTAACTTTACTCAAATATACATCCTACAACAAAAATACTCGACAAAATCCAAAAAAATCGAAGTTGATTTCAAATAAATTTATTAAAATTTGACACTTCCAACTAAATTTTTTTCACAATCCTAGAAATTGAAGTTATTTTCATCTAAATTTACTCAAATATAGATCCTACTAAAAAATACTCAACAAAATAAAAAAAAATCGAAGTTGGTTTCAAATAAATTTATTAAAATTTGACATATCCAACTAAAATTTTTTTCACAATCCTAGAAATTGAAGTTATTTTCATCTAAATTTACTCAAATATAGATCCTACCAAAAAATACTCAACAAAATCCAAAAAAATCGAAGTTGATTTCAAATAAATTTATTAAAATTTGACACTTCCAACTAAAATTTTTTTCACAATCCAAAAAATTGAAGTTATTTTCATCTAAATTTACTCAATTGTAGATCCTACAACAAAAATACTCGACAAAATCCAAAAAAATCGAAGTTGATTTCAAATAAATTTATTAAAATTTGACACTTCCAACTAAATTTTTTTCACAATCCTAGAAATTGAAGTTATTTTCATCTAAATTTACTCAAATATAGATCCTACTAAAAAATACTCAACAAAATAAAAAAAAATCGAAGTTGGTTTCAAATAAATTTATTAAAATTTGACACTTCCAACTAAAATTTTTTTCAAAATCCTAGAAATTGAAGTTATTTTCATCTAAATTTACTCAAATATACATCCTACACCAAAAATACTCGACAAAATCCAAAAAAATCGAAGTTGGTTTCAAATAAATTTATTAAAATTTGACGCTTCCAACTAAAAATTTTTTCACAATCCTAGAAATTGAAGTTATTTTCATCTAAATTTACTCAAATATACATCCTACACCAAAAATACTCCACAAAATACAAAAAAATCGGAGTTGATTTCAAATAAATTTATTAAAATTTGACACTTCCAACTAAAATATTTTTCACAATCCAAAAAATGGTCGTTATTTTCATCTAAATTTACTCAAATATACATCCTACACCAAAAATACTCGACAAAATCCAAAAAAATCGATGTTGGTTTCAAATAAATTTATTAAAATTTGACGCTTCCAACTAAAATTTTTTTCACAATCCTAGAAATTGAAGTTATTTTCATCTAAATTTACTCAAATATACATCCTACATCAAAAATACTCGACAAAATCCAAAAAAATCGGAGTTGATTTCAAATAAATTTATTAAAATTTGACACTTCCAACTAAATTTTTTTTCACAATCCAAAAAATTGAAGTTATTTTCATCTAAATTTACTCAATTGTAGATCCTACAACAAAAATACTCGACAAAATCCAAAAAAATCGAAGTTGATTTCAAATAAATTTATTAAAATTTGACACTTCCAACTAAAATTTTTTTCACAATCCTAAAAATTGAAGTTGTTACATCTAAATTTACTCAAATATAGATCCTACAAAAAAATACTCAACAAAATCCAAAAAAATCGGAGTTGATTTCAAATAAATTTATTAAAATTTGACACTTGCAACTAAAATTTTTTTCACAATCCTAAAAATTGAAGTTATTTTCATCTAACTTTACTCAAATATACATCCTACAACAAAAATACTCGACAAAATCCAAAAAAATCGAAGTTGATTTCAAATAAATTTATTAAAATTTGACACTTCCAACTAAAATATTTTTCACAATCCAAAAAATGGTCGTTATTTTCATCTAAATTTACTCAAATATACATCCTACAACAAAAATACTCGACAAAATCCAAAAAAATCGAAGTTGGTTCAAATAAATTTATTAAAATTTGACATATCCAACTAAAATTTTTTTCACAATCCTAGAAATTGAAGTTATTTTCATCTAAATTTACTCAAATATAGATCCTACCAAAAAATACTCAACAAAATCCAAAAAAATCGAAGTTGATTTCAAATAAATTTATTAAAATTTGACACTTCCAACTAAAATTTTTTTCACAATCCAAAAAATTGAAGTTATTTTCATCTAAATTTACTCAATTGTAGATCCTACAACAAAAATACTCGACAAAATCCAAAAAAATCGAAGTTGATTTCAAATAAATTTATTAAAATTTGACACTTCCAACTAAATTTTTTTCACAATCCTAGAAATTGAAGTTATTTTCATCTAAATTTACTCAAATATAGATCCTACTAAAAAATACTCAACAAAATAAAAAAAAATCGAAGTTGGTTTCAAATAAATTTATTAAAATTTGACACTTCCAACTAAAATTTTTTTCAAAATCCTAGAAATTGAAGTTATTTTCATCTAAATTTACTCAAATATACATCCTACACCAAAAATACTCGACAAAATAAAAAAAAATCGAAGTTGGTTTCAAATTAATTTATTAAATTTGACGCTTCCAACTAAAATTTTTTTCACAATCCTAGAAATTGAAGTTATTTTCATCTAAATTTACTCAAATATACATCCTACACCAAAAATACTCGACAAAATCCAAAAAAATCGAAGTTGGTTTCAAATAAATTTATTAAAATTTGACACTTCCAACTAAAATTTTTTTCACAATCCTAAAAATTGAAGTTGTTTCATCTAAATTTACTCAAATATAGATCCTACAAAAAAATACTCAACAAAATCCAAAAAAATCGGAGTTGATTTCAAATAAATTTATTAAAATTTGACACTTGCAACTAAAATTTTTTTCACAATCCTAAAAATTGAAGTTATTTTCATCTAACTTTACTCAAATATACATCCTACAACAAAAATACTCGACAAAATCCAAAAAAATCGAAGTTGATTTCAAATAAATTTATTAAAATTTGACACTTCCAACTAAAATATTTTTCACAATCCAAAAAATGGTCGTTATTTTCATCTAAATTTACTCAAATATACATCCTACACCAAAAATACTCGACAAAATCCAAAAAAATCGAAGTTGGTTTCAAATAAATTTATTAAAATTTGACGCTTCCAACTAAAAATTTTTTCACAATCCTAGAAATTGAAGTTATTTTCATCTAAATTTACTCAAATATACATCCTACACCAAAAATACTCCACAAAATACAAAAAAATCGAAGTTGGTTTCAAATAAATTTATTAAAATTTGACACTTCCAACTAAAATTTTTTTCACAATCCTTGAAATTGAAGTTATTTTCATCTAAATTTACTCAAATATACATCCTACACCAAAAATACTCGACAAAATCCAAAAAAATCGAAGTTGGTTTCAAATAAATTTATTAAAATTTGACACTTCCAACTAAAATTTTTTTCACATTCCTAAAAATTGAAGTTATGTTCATCTAAATTTACTCAAATATAGATCCTACAAAAAATACTCAACAAAATCAAAAAAAAACGAAGTTGATTTCAAATAAATTTATTAAAATTTGACACTTCCAACTAAAATTTTTTTCACAATCTTAGAAATTGAAGTTATTTTCATCTAAATTTACTCAAATATACATCCTACACCAAAAATACTCCACAAAATCCAAAAAAATCGGAGTTGATTTCAAATAAATTTATTAAAATTTGACACTTCCAACTAAAATTTTTTTCACAATCCTAGAAATTGAAGTTATTTTCATCTAACTTTACTCAAATATACATCCTACAACAAAAATACTCGACAAAATCCAAAAAAATCGAAGCTGATTTCAAATAAATTTATTAAAATTTGACACTTCCAACTAAAATTTTCTTCACAATCCAAAAAATGGTCGTTATTTTCATCTAAATTTACTCAAATATACATCCTACACCAAAAATACTCGACAAAATCCAAAAAAATCGAAGTTGGTTTCAAATAAATTTATTAAAATTTGACGCTTCCAACTAAAAATTTTTTCACAATCCTAGAAATTGAAGTTATTTTCATCTAAATTTACTCAAATATACATCCTACATCAAAAATACTCGACAAAATCCAAAATAATCGGAGTTGATTTCAAATAAATTTATTAAAATTTGACACTTCCAACTAAATTTTTTTTCACAATCCAAAAAATTGAAGTTATTTTCATCTAAATTTACTCAATTGTAGATCCTACAACAAAAATACTCGACAAAATCCAAAAAAATCGAAGTTGATTTCAAATAAATTTATTAAAATTTGACACTTCCAACTAAAATTTTTTTCACAATCCTAAAAATTGAAGTTGTTACATCTAAATTTACTCAAATATAGATCCTACAAAAAAATACTCAACAAAATCCAAAAAAATCGGAGTTGATTTCAAATAAATTTATTAAAATTTGACACTTGCAACTAAAATTTTTTTCACAATCTTAGAAATTGAAGTTATTTTCATCTAAATTTACTCAAATATACATCCTACACCAAAAATACTCCACAAAATCCAAAAAAATCGGAGTTGATTTCAAATAAATTTATTAAAATTTGACACTTCCAACTAAAATTTTTTTCACAATCCTAGAAATTGAAGTTATTTTCATCTAACTTTACTCAAATATACATCCTACAACAAAAATACTCGACAAAATCCAAAAAAATCGAAGCTGATTTCAAATAAATTTATTAAAATTTGACACTTCCAACTAAAATTTTCTTCACAATCCAAAAAATGGTCGTTATTTTCATCTAAATTTACTCAAATATACATCCTACAACAAAAATACTCGACAAAATCCAAAAAAATCGAAGTTGGTTCAAATAAATTTATTAAAATTTGACATATCCAACTAAAATTTTTTTCACAATCCTAGAAATTGAAGTTATTTTCATCTAACTTTACTCAATTGTAGATCCTACAACAAAAATACTCGACAAAATCCAAAAAAATCGAAGTTGATTTCAAATAAATTTATTAAAATTTGACACTTCCAACTAAAATATTTTTCACAATCCAAAAAATGGTCGTTATTTTCATCTAAATTTACTCAAATATACATCCTACAACAAAAATACTCGACAAAATCCAAAAAAATCGAAGTTGGTTCAAATAAATTTATTAAAATTTGACATATCCAACTAAAATTTTTTTCACAATCCTAGAAATTGAAGTTATTTTCATCTAAATTTACTCAAATATAGATCCTACCAAAAAATACTCAACAAAATCCAAAAAAATCGAAGTTGATTTCAAATAAATTTATTAAAATTTGACACTTCCAACTAAAATTTTTTTCACAATCCAAAAAATTGAAGTTATTTTCATCTAAATTTACTCAATTGTAGATCCTACAACAAAAATACTCGACAAAATCCAAAAAAATCGAAGTTGATTTCAAATAAATTTATTAAAATTTGACACTTCCAACTAAAATTTTTTTCACAATCCTAAAAATTGAAGTTGTTACATCTAAATTTACTCAAATATAGATCCTACAAAAAAATACTCAACAAAATCCAAAAAAATCGGAGTTGATTTCAAATAAATTTATTAAAATTTGACACTTGCAACTAAAATTTTTTTCACAATCCTAAAAATTGAAGTTATTTTCATCTAACTTTACTCAAATATACATCCTACAACAAAAATACTCGACAAAATCCAAAAAAATCGAAGTTGATTTCAAATAAATTTATTAAAATTTGACACTTCCAACTAAAATATTTTTCACAATCCAAAAAATGGTCGTTATTTTCATCTAAATTTACTCAAATATACATCCTACACCAAAAATACTCGACAAAATCCAAAAAAATCGATGTTGGTTTCAAATAAATTTATTAAAATTTGACGCTTCCAACTAAAATTTTTTTCACAATCCTAGAAATTGAAGTTATTTTCATCTAAATTTACTCAAATATACATCCTACACCAAAAATACTCGACAAAATCCAAAACAATCGGAGTTGATTTCAAATAAATTTATTAAAATTTGACACTTGCAACTAAAATTTTTTTCACAATCCTAAAAATTGAAGTTATTTTCATCTAACTTTACTCAAATATACATCCTACAACAAAAATACTCGACAAAATCCAAAAAAATCGAAGTTGATTTCAAATAAATTTATTAAAATTTGACACTTCCAACTAAAATATTTTTCACAATCCAAAAAATGGTCGTTATTTTCATCTAAATTTACTCAAATATAGATCCTACCAAAAAATACTCAACAAAATCCAAAAAAATCGAAGTTGATTTCAAATAAATTTATTAAAATTTGACACTTCCAACTAAAATTTTTTTCACAATCCAAAAAATTGAAGTTATTTTCATCTAAATTTACTCAATTGTAGATCCTACAACAAAAATACTCGACAAAATCCAAAAAAATCGAAGTTGATTTCAAATAAATTTATTAAAATTTGACACTTCCAACTAAAATTTTTTTCACAATCCTAAAAATTGAAGTTGTTACATCTAAATTTACTCAAATATACATCCTACAAAAAAAATACTCGACAAAATCCAAAAAAATCGGAGTTGATTTCAAATAAATTTATTAAAATTTGACACTTCCAACTAAATTTTTTTTCACAATCCAAAAAATTGAAGTTATTTTCATCTAAATTTACTCAATTGTAGATCCTACAACAAAAATACTCGACAAAATCCAAAAAAATCGAAGTTGATTTCAAATAAATTTATTAAAATTTGACACTTCCAACTAAAATTTTTTTCACAATCCTAAAAATTGAAGTTGTTACATCTAAATTTACTCAAATATAGATCCTACAAAAAAATACTCAACAAAATCCAAAAAAATCGGAGTTGATTTCAAATAAATTTATTAAAATTTGACACTTGCAACTAAAATTTTTTTCACAATCCTAAAAATTGAAGTTATTTTCATCTAACTTTACTCAAATATACATCCTACAACAAAAATACTCGACAAAATCCAAAAAAATCGAAGTTGATTTCAAATAAATTTATTAAAATTTGACACTTCCAACTAAAATATTTTTCACAATCCAAAAAATGGTCGTTATTTTCATCTAAATTTACTCAAATATACATCCTACAACAAAAATACTCGACAAAATCCAAAAAAATCGAAGTTGGTTCAAATAAATTTATTAAAATTTGACATATCCAACTAAAATTTTTTTCACAATCCTAGAAATTGAAGTTATTTTCATCTAAATTTACTCAAATATAGATCCTACCAAAAAATACTCAACAAAATCCAAAAAAATCGAAGTTGATTTCAAATAAATTTATTAAAATTTGACACTTCCAACTAAAATTTTTTTCACAATCCAAAAAATTGAAGTTATTTTCATCTAAATTTACTCAATTGTAGATCCTACAACAAAAATACTCGACAAAATCCAAAAAAATCGAAGTTGATTTCAAATAAATTTATTAAAATTTGACACTTCCAACTAAATTTTTTTCACAATCCTAGAAATTGAAGTTATTTTCATCTAAATTTACTCAAATATAGATCCTACTAAAAAATACTCAACAAAATAAAAAAAAATCGAAGTTGGTTTCAAATAAATTTATTAAAATTTGACACTTCCAACTAAAATTTTTTTCAAAATCCTAGAAATTGAAGTTATTTTCATCTAAATTTACTCAAATATACATCCTACACCAAAAATACTCGACAAAATCCAAAAAAATCGAAGTTGGTTTCAAATAAATTTATTAAAATTTGACGCTTCCAACTAAAAATTTTTTCACAATCCTAGAAATTGAAGTTATTTTCATCTAAATTTACTCAAATATACATCCTACACCAAAAATACTCCACAAAATACAAAAAAATCGAAGTTGGTTTCAAATAAATTTATTAAAATTTGACACTTCCAACTAAAATTTTTTTCACAATCCTAGAAATTGAAGTTATTTTCATCTAAATTTACTCAAATATACATCCTACACCAAAAATACTCGACAAAATCCAAAAAAATCGAAGTTGGTTTCAAATAAATTTATTAAAATTTGACACTTCCAACTAAAATTTTTTTCACATTCCTAAAAATTGAAGTTATTTTCATCTAACTTTACTCAAATATACATCCTACAACAAAAATACTCGACAAAATCCAAAAAAATCGAAGTTGATTTCAAATAAATTTATTAAAATTTGACACTTCCAACTAAATTTTTTTCACAATCCTAGAAATTGAAGTTATTTTCATCTAAATTTACTCAAATATAGATCCTACTAAAAAATACTCAACAAAATAAAAAAAAATCGAAGTTGGTTTCAAATAAATTTATTAAAATTTGACATATCCAACTAAAATTTTTTTCACAATCCTAGAAATTGAAGTTATTTTCATCTAAATTTACTCAAATATAGATCCTACCAAAAAATACTCAACAAAATCCAAAAAAATCGAAGTTGATTTCAAATAAATTTATTAAAATTTGACACTTCCAACTAAAATTTTTTTCACAATCCAAAAAATTGAAGTTATTTTCATCTAAATTTACTCAATTGTAGATCCTACAACAAAAATACTCGACAAAATCCAAAAAAATCGAAGTTGATTTCAAATAAATTTATTAAAATTTGACACTTCCAACTAAATTTTTTTCACAATCCTAGAAATTGAAGTTATTTTCATCTAAATTTACTCAAATATAGATCCTACTAAAAAATACTCAACAAAATAAAAAAAAATCGAAGTTGGTTTCAAATAAATTTATTAAAATTTGACACTTCCAACTAAAATTTTTTTCAAAATCCTAGAAATTGAAGTTATTTTCATCTAAATTTACTCAAATATACATCCTACACCAAAAATACTCGACAAAATCCAAAAAAATCGAAGTTGGTTTCAAATAAATTTATTAAAATTTGACGCTTCCAACTAAAAATTTTTTCACAATCCTAGAAATTGAAGTTATTTTCATCTAAATTTACTCAAATATACATCCTACACCAAAAATACTCCACAAAATACAAAAAAATCGAAGTTGGTTTCAAATAAATTTATTAAAATTTGACACTTCCAACTAAAATTTTTTTCACAATCCTAGAAATTGAAGTTATTTTCATCTAAATTTACTCAAATATACATCCTACACCAAAAATACTCGACAAAATCCAAAAAAATCGAAGTTGGTTTCAAATAAATTTATTAAAATTTGACACTTCCAACTAAAATTTTTTTCACATTCCTAAAAATTGAAGTTATTTTCATCTAACTTTACTCAAATATACATCCTACAACAAAAATACTCGACAAAATCCAAAAAAATCGAAGTTGATTTCAAATAAATTTATTAAAATTTGACACTTCCAACTAAATTTTTTTCACAATCCTAGAAATTGAAGTTATTTTCATCTAAATTTACTCAAATATAGATCCTACTAAAAAATACTCAACAAAATAAAAAAAAATCGAAGTTGGTTTCAAATAAATTTATTAAAATTTGACATATCCAACTAAAATTTTTTTCACAATCCTAGAAATTGAAGTTATTTTCATCTAAATTTACTCAAATATAGATCCTACCAAAAAATACTCAACAAAATCCAAAAAAATCGAAGTTGATTTCAAATAAATTTATTAAAATTTGACACTTCCAACTAAAATTTTTTTCACAATCCAAAAAATTGAAGTTATTTTCATCTAAATTTACTCAATTGTAGATCCTACAACAAAAATACTCGACAAAATCCAAAAAAATCGAAGTTGATTTCAAATAAATTTATTAAAATTTGACACTTCCAACTAAATTTTTTTCACAATCCTAGAAATTGAAGTTATTTTCATCTAAATTTACTCAAATATAGATCCTACTAAAAAATACTCAACAAAATAAAAAAAAATCGAAGTTGGTTTCAAATAAATTTATTAAAATTTGACACTTCCAACTAAAATTTTTTTCAAAATCCTAGAAATTGAAGTTATTTTCATCTAAATTTACTCAAATATACATCCTACACCAAAAATACTCGACAAAATCCAAAAAAATCGAAGTTGGTTTCAAATAAATTTATTAAAATTTGACGCTTCCAACTAAAAATTTTTTCACAATCCTAGAAATTGAAGTTATTTTCATCTAAATTTACTCAAATATACATCCTACACCAAAAATACTCCACAAAATACAAAAAAATCGGAGTTGATTTCAAATAAATTTATTAAAATTTGACACTTCCAACTAAAATATTTTTCACAATCCAAAAAATGGTCGTTATTTTCATCTAAATTTACTCAAATATACATCCTACACCAAAAATACTCGACAAAATCCAAAAAAATCGATGTTGGTTTCAAATAAATTTATTAAAATTTGACGCTTCCAACTAAAATTTTTTTCACAATCCTAGAAATTGAAGTTATTTTCATCTAAATTTACTCAAATATACATCCTACATCAAAAATACTCGACAAAATCCAAAAAAATCGGAGTTGATTTCAAATAAATTTATTAAAATTTGACACTTCCAACTAAATTTTTTTTCACAATCCAAAAAATTGAAGTTATTTTCATCTAAATTTACTCAATTGTAGATCCTACAACAAAAATACTCGACAAAATCCAAAAAAATCGAAGTTGATTTCAAATAAATTTATTAAAATTTGACACTTCCAACTAAAATTTTTTTCACAATCCTAAAAATTGAAGTTGTTACATCTAAATTTACTCAAATATAGATCCTACAAAAAAATACTCAACAAAATCCAAAAAAATCGGAGTTGATTTCAAATAAATTTATTAAAATTTGACACTTGCAACTAAAATTTTTTTCACAATCCTAAAAATTGAAGTTATTTTCATCTAACTTTACTCAAATATACATCCTACAACAAAAATACTCGACAAAATCCAAAAAAATCGAAGTTGATTTCAAATAAATTTATTAAAATTTGACACTTCCAACTAAAATATTTTTCACAATCCAAAAAATGGTCGTTATTTTCATCTAAATTTACTCAAATATACATCCTACAACAAAAATACTCGACAAAATCCAAAAAAATCGAAGTTGGTTCAAATAAATTTATTAAAATTTGACATATCCAACTAAAATTTTTTTCACAATCCTAGAAATTGAAGTTATTTTCATCTAAATTTACTCAAATATAGATCCTACCAAAAAATACTCAACAAAATCCAAAAAAATCGAAGTTGATTTCAAATAAATTTATTAAAATTTGACACTTCCAACTAAAATTTTTTTCACAATCCAAAAAATTGAAGTTATTTTCATCTAAATTTACTCAATTGTAGATCCTACAACAAAAATACTCGACAAAATCCAAAAAAATCGAAGTTGATTTCAAATAAATTTATTAAAATTTGACACTTCCAACTAAATTTTTTTCACAATCCTAGAAATTGAAGTTATTTTCATCTAAATTTACTCAAATATAGATCCTACTAAAAAATACTCAACAAAATAAAAAAAAATCGAAGTTGGTTTCAAATAAATTTATTAAAATTTGACACTTCCAACTAAAATTTTTTTCAAAATCCTAGAAATTGAAGTTATTTTCATCTAAATTTACTCAAATATACATCCTACACCAAAAATACTCGACAAAATCAAAAAAAATCGAAGTTGGTTTCAAATTAATTTATTAAATTTGACGCTTCCAACTAAAATTTTTTTCACAATCCTAGAAATTGAAGTTATTTTCATCTAAATTTACTCAAATATACATCCTACACCAAAAATACTCGACAAAATCCAAAAAAATCGAAGTTGGTTTCAAATAAATTTATTAAAATTTGACACTTCCAACTAAAATTTTTTTCACAATCCTAAAAATTGAAGTTGTTTCATCTAAATTTACTCAAATATAGATCCTACAAAAAAATACTCAACAAAATCCAAAAAAATCGGAGTTGATTTCAAATAAATTTATTAAAATTTGACACTTGCAACTAAAATTTTTTTCACAATCCTAAAAATTGAAGTTATTTTCATCTAACTTTACTCAAATATACATCCTACAACAAAAATACTCGACAAAATCCAAAAAAATCGAAGTTGATTTCAAATAAATTTATTAAAATTTGACACTTCCAACTAAAATATTTTTCACAATCCAAAAAATGGTCGTTATTTTCATCTAAATTTACTCAAATATACATCCTACACCAAAAATACTCGACAAAATCCAAAAAAATCGAAGTTGGTTTCAAATAAATTTATTAAAATTTGACGCTTCCAACTAAAAATTTTTTCACAATCCTAGAAATTGAAGTTATTTTCATCTAAATTTACTCAAATATACATCCTACACCAAAAATACTCCACAAAATACAAAAAAATCGAAGTTGGTTTCAAATAAATTTATTAAAATTTGACACTTCCAACTAAAATTTTTTTCACAATCCTTGAAATTGAAGTTATTTTCATCTAAATTTACTCAAATATACATCCTACACCAAAAATACTCGACAAAATCCAAAAAAATCGAAGTTGGTTTCAAATAAATTTATTAAAATTTGACACTTCCAACTAAAATTTTTTTCACATTCCTAAAAATTGAAGTTATGTTCATCTAAATTTACTCAAATATAGATCCTACAAAAAATACTCAACAAAATCAAAAAAAAACGAAGTTGATTTCAAATAAATTTATTAAAATTTGACACTTCCAACTAAAATTTTTTTCACAATCTTAGAAATTGAAGTTATTTTCATCTAAATTTACTCAAATATACATCCTACACCAAAAATACTCCACAAAATCCAAAAAAATCGGAGTTGATTTCAAATAAATTTATTAAAATTTGACACTTCCAACTAAAATTTTTTTCACAATCCTAGAAATTGAAGTTATTTTCATCTAACTTTACTCAAATATACATCCTACAACAAAAATACTCGACAAAATCCAAAAAAATCGAAGCTGATTTCAAATAAATTTATTAAAATTTGACACTTCCAACTAAAATTTTCTTCACAATCCAAAAAATGGTCGTTATTTTCATCTAAATTTACTCAAATATACATCCTACACCAAAAATACTCGACAAAATCCAAAAAAATCGAAGTTGGTTTCAAATAAATTTATTAAAATTTGACGCTTCCAACTAAAAATTTTTTCACAATCCTAGAAATTGAAGTTATTTTCATCTAAATTTACTCAAATATACATCCTACATCAAAAATACTCGACAAAATCCAAAATAATCGGAGTTGATTTCAAATAAATTTATTAAAATTTGACACTTCCAACTAAATTTTTTTTCACAATCCAAAAAATTGAAGTTATTTTCATCTAAATTTACTCAATTGTAGATCCTACAACAAAAATACTCGACAAAATCCAAAAAAATCGAAGTTGATTTCAAATAAATTTATTAAAATTTGACACTTCCAACTAAAATTTTTTTCACAATCCTAAAAATTGAAGTTGTTACATCTAAATTTACTCAAATATAGATCCTACAAAAAAATACTCAACAAAATCCAAAAAAATCGGAGTTGATTTCAAATAAATTTATTAAAATTTGACACTTGCAACTAAAATTTTTTTCACAATCTTAGAAATTGAAGTTATTTTCATCTAAATTTACTCAAATATACATCCTACACCAAAAATACTCCACAAAATCCAAAAAAATCGGAGTTGATTTCAAATAAATTTATTAAAATTTGACACTTCCAACTAAAATTTTTTTCACAATCCTAGAAATTGAAGTTATTTTCATCTAACTTTACTCAAATATACATCCTACAACAAAAATACTCGACAAAATCCAAAAAAATCGAAGCTGATTTCAAATAAATTTATTAAAATTTGACACTTCCAACTAAAATTTTCTTCACAATCCAAAAAATGGTCGTTATTTTCATCTAAATTTACTCAAATATACATCCTACAACAAAAATACTCGACAAAATCCAAAAAAATCGAAGTTGGTTCAAATAAATTTATTAAAATTTGACATATCCAACTAAAATTTTTTTCACAATCCTAGAAATTGAAGTTATTTTCATCTAACTTTACTCAAATATAGATCCTACCAAAAAATACTCAACAAAATCCAAAAAAATCGAAGTTGATTTCAAATAAATTTATTAAAATTTGACACTTCCAACTAAAATTTTTTTCACAATCCAAAAAATTGAAGTTATTTTCATCTAAATTTACTCAATTGTAGATCCTACAACAAAAATACTCGACAAAATCCAAAAAAATCGAAGTTGATTTCAAATAAATTTATTAAAATTTGACACTTCCAACTAAAATATTTTTCACAATCCAAAAAATGGTCGTTATTTTCATCTAAATTTACTCAAATATACATCCTACAACAAAAATACTCGACAAAATCCAAAAAAATCGAAGTTGGTTCAAATAAATTTATTAAAATTTGACATATCCAACTAAAATTTTTTTCACAATCCTAGAAATTGAAGTTATTTTCATCTAAATTTACTCAAATATAGATCCTACCAAAAAATACTCAACAAAATCCAAAAAAATCGAAGTTGATTTCAAATAAATTTATTAAAATTTGACACTTCCAACTAAAATTTTTTTCACAATCCAAAAAATTGAAGTTATTTTCATCTAAATTTACTCAATTGTAGATCCTACAACAAAAATACTCGACAAAATCCAAAAAAATCGAAGTTGATTTCAAATAAATTTATTAAAATTTGACACTTCCAACTAAATTTTTTTCACAATCCTAGAAATTGAAGTTATTTTCATCTAAATTTACTCAAATATAGATCCTACTAAAAAATACTCAACAAAATAAAAAAAAATTGAAGTTGGTTTCAAATAAATTTATTAAAATTTGACACTTCCAACTAAAATTTTTTTCAAAATCCTAGAAATTGAAGTTATTTTCATCTAAATTTACTCAAATATACATCCTACACCAAAAATACTCGACAAAATCCAAAAAAATCGAAGTTGGTTTCAAATTAATTTATTAAATTTGACGCTTCCAACTAAAATTTTTTTCACAATCCTAGAAATTGAAGTTATTTTCATCTAAATTTACTCAATTGTAGATCCTACAACAAAAATACTCGACAAAATCCAAAAAAATCGAAGTTGATTTCAAATAAATTTATTAAAATTTGACACTTCCAACTAAAATATTTTTCACAATCCAAAAAATGGTCGTTATTTTCATCTAAATTTACTCAAATATACATCCTACACCAAAAATACTCGACAAAATAAAAAAAAATCGAAGTTGGTTTCAAATAAATTTATTAAAATTTGACACTTCCAACTAAAATTTTTTTCAAAATCCTAGAAATTGAAGTTATTTTCATCTAAATTTACTCAAATATACATCCTACACCAAAAATACTCGACAAAATCAAAAAAAATCGAAGTTGGTTTCAAATTAATTTATTAAATTTGACGCTTCCAACTAAAATTTTTTTCACAATCCTAGAAATTGAAGTTATTTTCATCTAAATTTACTCAAATATACATCCTACACCAAAAATACTCGACAAAATCCAAAAAAATCGAAGTTGGTTTCAAATAAATTTATTAAAATTTGACACTTCCAACTAAAATTTTTTTCACAATCCTAAAAATTGAAGTTGTTTCATCTAAATTTACTCAAATATAGATCCTACAAAAAAATACTCAACAAAATCCAAAAAAATCGGAGTTGATTTCAAATAAATTTATTAAAATTTGACACTTCCAACTAAAATTTTTTTCACAATCTTAGAAATTGAAGTTATTTTCATCTAAATTTACTCAAATATACATCCTACACCAAAAATACTCCACAAAATCCAAAAAAATCGGAGTTGATTTCAAATAAATTTATTAAAATTTGACACTTCCAACTAAAATTTTTTTCACAATCCTAGAAATTGAAGTTATTTTCATCTAACTTTACTCAAATATACATCCTACAACAAAAATACTCGACAAAATCCAAAAAAATCGAAGCTGATTTCAAATAAATTTATTAAAATTTGACACTTCCAACTAAAATTTTCTTCACAATCCAAAAAATGGTCGTTATTTTCATCTAAATTTACTCAAATATACATCCTACACCAAAAATACTCGACAAAATCCAAAAAAATCGAAGTTGGTTTCAAATAAATTTATTAAAATTTGACGCTTCCAACTAAAAATTTTTTCACAATCCTAGAAATTGAAGTTATTTTCATCTAAATTTACTCAAATATACATCCTACATCAAAAATACTCGACAAAATCCAAAATAATCGGAGTTGATTTCAAATAAATTTATTAAAATTTGACACTTCCAACTAAATTTTTTTTCACAATCCAAAAAATTGAAGTTATTTTCATCTAAATTTACTCAATTGTAGATCCTACAACAAAAATACTCGACAAAATCCAAAAAAATCGAAGTTGATTTCAAATAAATTTATTAAAATTTGACACTTCCAACTAAAATTTTTTTCACAATCCTAAAAATTGAAGTTGTTACATCTAAATTTACTCAAATATAGATCCTACAAAAAAATACTCAACAAAATCCAAAAAAATCGGAGTTGATTTCAAATAAATTTATTAAAATTTGACACTTGCAACTAAAATTTTTTTCACAATCTTAGAAATTGAAGTTATTTTCATCTAAATTTACTCAAATATACATCCTACACCAAAAATACTCCACAAAATCCAAAAAAATCGGAGTTGATTTCAAATAAATTTATTAAAATTTGACACTTCCAACTAAAATTTTTTTCACAATCCTAGAAATTGAAGTTATTTTCATCTAACTTTACTCAAATATACATCCTACAACAAAAATACTCGACAAAATCCAAAAAAATCGAAGCTGATTTCAAATAAATTTATTAAAATTTGACACTTCCAACTAAAATTTTCTTCACAATCCAAAAAATGGTCGTTATTTTCATCTAAATTTACTCAAATATACATCCTACAACAAAAATACTCGACAAAATCCAAAAAAATCGAAGTTGGTTCAAATAAATTTATTAAAATTTGACATATCCAACTAAAATTTTTTTCACAATCCTAGAAATTGAAGTTATTTTCATCTAACTTTACTCAAATATAGATCCTACCAAAAAATACTCAACAAAATCCAAAAAAATCGAAGTTGATTTCAAATAAATTTATTAAAATTTGACACTTCCAACTAAAATTTTTTTCACAATCCAAAAAATTGAAGTTATTTTCATCTAAATTTACTCAATTGTAGATCCTACAACAAAAATACTCGACAAAATCCAAAAAAATCGAAGTTGATTTCAAATAAATTTATTAAAATTTGACACTTCCAACTAAAATATTTTTCACAATCCAAAAAATGGTCGTTATTTTCATCTAAATTTACTCAAATATACATCCTACAACAAAAATACTCGACAAAATCCAAAAAAATCGAAGTTGGTTCAAATAAATTTATTAAAATTTGACATATCCAACTAAAATTTTTTTCACAATCCTAGAAATTGAAGTTATTTTCATCTAAATTTACTCAAATATAGATCCTACCAAAAAATACTCAACAAAATCCAAAAAAATCGAAGTTGATTTCAAATAAATTTATTAAAATTTGACACTTCCAACTAAAATTTTTTTCACAATCCAAAAAATTGAAGTTATTTTCATCTAAATTTACTCAATTGTAGATCCTACAACAAAAATACTCGACAAAATCCAAAAAAATCGAAGTTGATTTCAAATAAATTTATTAAAATTTGACACTTCCAACTAAATTTTTTTCACAATCCTAGAAATTGAAGTTATTTTCATCTAAATTTACTCAAATATAGATCCTACTAAAAAATACTCAACAAAATAAAAAAAAATCGAAGTTGGTTTCAAATAAATTTATTAAAATTTGACACTTCCAACTAAAATTTTTTTCAAAATCCTAGAAATTGAAGTTATTTTCATCTAAATTTACTCAAATATACATCCTACACCAAAAATACTCGACAAAATCCAAAAAAATCGAAGTTGGTTTCAAATTAATTTATTAAATTTGACGCTTCCAACTAAAATTTTTTTCACAATCCTAGAAATTGAAGTTATTTTCATCTAAATTTACTCAAATATACATCCTACACCAAAAATACTCGACAAAATCCAAAAAAATCGAAGTTGGTTTCAAATAAATTTATTAAAATTTGACACTTCCAACTAAAATTTTTTTCACAATCCTAAAAATTGAAGTTGTTTCATCTAAATTTACTCAAATATAGATCCTACAAAAAAATACTCAACAAAATCCAAAAAAATCGGAGTTGATTTCAAATAAATTTATTAAAATTTGACACTTGCAACTAAAATTTTTTTCACAATCCTAAAAATTGAAGTTATTTTCATCTAACTTTACTCAAATATACATCCTACAACAAAAATACTCGACAAAATCCAAAAAAATCGAAGTTGATTTCAAATAAATTTATTAAAATTTGACACTTCCAACTTAAATATTTTTCACAATCCAAAAAATGGTCGTTATTTTCATCTAAATTTACTCAAATATACATCCTACACCAAAAATACTCGACAAAATCCAAAAAAATCGAAGTTGGTTTCAAATAAATTTATTAAAATTTGACGCTTCCAACTAAAAATTTTTTCACAATCCTAGAAATTGAAGTTATTTTCATCTAAATTTACTCAAATATACATCCTACACCAAAAATACTCCACAAAATACAAAAAAATCGAAGTTGGTTTCAAATAAATTTATTAAAATTTGACACTTCCAACTAAAATTTTTTTCACAATCCTAGAAATTGAAGTTATTTTCATCTAAATTTACTCAAATATACATCCTACACCAAAAATACTCGACAAAATCCAAAAAAATCGAAGTTGGTTTCAAATAAATTTATTAAAATTTGACACTTCCAACTAAAATTTTTTTCACATTCCTAAAAATTGAAGTTATTTTCATCTAACTTTACTCAAATATACATCCTACAACAAAAATACTCGACAAAATCCAAAAAAATCGAAGTTGATTTCAAATAAATTTATTAAAATTTGACACTTCCAACTAAATTTTTTTCACAATCCTAGAAATTGAAGTTATTTTCATCTAAATTTACTCAAATATAGATCCTACTAAAAAATACTCAACAAAATAAAAAAAAATCGAAGTTGGTTTCAAATAAATTTATTAAAATTTGACATATCCAACTAAAATTTTTTTCACAATCCTAGAAATTGAAGTTATTTTCATCTAAATTTACTCAAATATAGATCCTACCAAAAAATACTCAACAAAATCCAAAAAAATCGAAGTTGATTTCAAATAAATTTATTAAAATTTGACACTTCCAACTAAAATTTTTTTCACAATCCAAAAAATTGAAGTTATTTTCATCTAAATTTACTCAATTGTAGATCCTACAACAAAAATACTCGACAAAATCCAAAAAAATCGAAGTTGATTTCAAATAAATTTATTAAAATTTGACACTTCCAACTAAATTTTTTTCACAATCCTAGAAATTGAAGTTATTTTCATCTAAATTTACTCAAATATAGATCCTACTAAAAAATACTCAACAAAATAAAAAAAAATCGAAGTTGGTTTCCAATAAATTTATTAAAATTTGACACTTCCAACTAAAATTTTTTTCAAAATCCTAGAAATTGAAGTTATTTTCATCTAAATTTACTCAAATATACATCCTACACCAAAA
Source organism: Andrena praecox (assembly GCA_963932275.1). NCBI lineage: Eukaryota > Metazoa > Arthropoda > Insecta > Hymenoptera > Andrenidae > Andrena > Andrena praecox. The sequence continues at coordinate 2,095,054 of CAWVQO010000413.1, read as the reverse complement.
ATACTCGACAAAATCCAAAAAAATCGAAGTTGGTTTCAAATAAATTTATTAAAATTTGACGCTTCCAACTAAAAATTTTTTCACAATCCTAGAAATTGAAGTTATTTTCATCTAAATTTACTCAAATATACATCCTACACCAAAAATACTCCACAAAATACAAAAAAATCGAAGTTGGTTTCAAATAAATTTATTAAAATTTGACACTTCCAACTAAAATTTTTTTCACAATCCTAGAAATTGAAGTTATTTTCATCTAAATTTACTCAAATATACATCCTACACCAAAAATACTCGACAAAATCCAAAAAAATCGAAGTTGGTTTCAAATAAATTTATTAAAATTTGACACTTCCAACTAAAATTTTTTTCACATTCCTAAAAATTGAAGTTATTTTCATCTAACTTTACTCAAATATACATCCTACAACAAAAATACTCGACAAAATCCAAAAAAATCGAAGTTGATTTCAAATAAATTTATTAAAATTTGACACTTCCAACTAAATTTTTTTCACAATCCTAGAAATTGAAGTTATTTTCATCTAAATTTACTCAAATATAGATCCTACTAAAAAATACTCAACAAAATAAAAAAAAATCGAAGTTGGTTTCAAATAAATTTATTAAAATTTGACACTTCCAACTAAAATTTTTTTCAAAATCCTAGAAATTGAAGTTATTTTCATCTAAATTTACTCAAATATACATCCTACACCAAAAATACTCGACAAAATCCAAAAAAATCGAAGTTGGTTTCAAATTAATTTATTAAATTTGACGCTTCCAACTAAAATTTTTTTCACAATCCTAGAAATTGAAGTTATTTTCATCTAAATTTACTCAAATATACATCCTACACCAAAAATACTCGACAAAATCCAAAAAAATCGAAGTTGGTTTCAAATAAATTTATTAAAATTTGACACTTCCAACTAAAATTTTTTTCACAATCCTAAAAATTGAAGTTGTTTCATCTAAATTTACTCAAATATAGATCCTACAAAAAAATACTCAACAAAATCCAAAAAAATCGGAGTTGATTTCAAATAAATTTATTAAAATTTGACACTTGCAACTAAAATTTTTTTCACAATCCTAAAAATTGAAGTTATTTTCATCTAACTTTACTCAAATATACATCCTACAACAAAATACTCGACAAAATCCAAAAAAATCGAAGTTGATTTCAAATAAATTTATTAAAATTTGACACTTCCAACTAAAATATTTTTCACAATCCAAAAAATGGTCGTTATTTTCATCTAAATTTACTCAAATATACATCCTACACCAAAGATACTCGACAAAATCCAAAAAAATCGAAGTTGGTTTCAAATAAATTTATTAAAATTTGACGCTTCCAACTAAAAATTTTTTCACAATCCTAGAAATTGAAGTTATTTTCATCTAAATTTACTCAAATATACATCCTACACCAAAAATACTCCACAAAATACAAAAAAATCGAAGTTGGTTTCAAATAAATTTATTAAAATTTGACACTTCCAACTAAAATTTTTTTCACAATCCTAGAAATTGAAGTTATTTTCATCTAAATTTACTCAAATATACATCCTACACCAAAAATACTCGACAAAATCCAAAAAAATCGAAGTTGGTTTCAAATAAATTTATTAAAATTTGACACTTCCAACTAAAATTTTTTTCACATTCCTAAAAATTGAAGTTATGTTCATCTAAATTTACTCAAATATAGATCCTACAAAAAATACTCAACAAAATCAAAAAAAAACGAAGTTGATTTCAAATAAATTTATTAAAATTTGACACTTCCAACTAAAATTTTTTTCACAATCCTAGAAATTGAAGTTATTTTCATCTAACTTTACTCAAATATACATCCTACAACAAAAATACTCGACAAAATCCAAAAAAATCGAAGCTGATTTCAAATAAATTTATTAAAATTTGACACTTCCAACTAAAATTTTCTTCACAATCCAAAAAATGGTCGTTATTTTCATCTAAATTTACTCAAATATACATCCTACAACAAAAATACTCGACAAAATCCAAAAAAATCGAAGTTGGTTCAAATAAATTTATTAAAATTTGACATATCCAACTAAAATTTTTTTCACAATCCTAGAAATTGAAGTTATTTTCATCTAAATTTACTCAAATATAGATCCTACCAATAAATACTCAACAAAATCCAAAAAAATCGGAGTTGATTTCAAATAAATTTATTAAAATTTGACACTTCCAACTAAAATTTTTTTCACAATCCAAAAAATTGAAGTTATTTTCATCTAAATTTACTCAATTGTAGATCCTACAACAAAAATACTCGACAAAATCCAAAAAAATCGAAGTTGATTTCAAATAAATTTATTAAAATTTGACACTTCCAACTAAATTTTTTTCACAATCCTAAAAATTGAAGTTGTTACATCTAAATTTACTCAAATATAGATCCTACAAAAAAATACTCAACAAAATCCAAAAAAATCGGAGTTGATTTCAAATAAATTTATTAAAATTTGACACTAGCAACTAAAATTTTTTTCACAATCCTAAAAATTGAAGTTATTTTCATCTAACTTTACTCAAATATACATCCTACAACAAAAATACTCGACAAAATCCAAAAAAATCGGAGTTGATTTCAAATAAATTTATTAAAATTTGACACTTCCAACTAAAATATTTTTCACAATCCAAAAAATGGTCGTTCTTTTCATCTAAATTTACTCAAATATACATCCTACAACAAAAATACTCGACAAAATCCAAAAAAATCGAAGTTGGTTCAAATAAATTTATTAAAATTTGACATATCCAACTAAAATTTTTTTCACAATCCTCGAAATTGAAGTTATTTTCATCTAAATTTACTCAAATATAGATCCTACCAAAAAATACTCAACAAAATCCAAAAAAATCGAAGTTGATTTCAAATAAATTTATTAAAATTTGACACTTCCAACTAAAATTTTTTTCACAATCCAAAAAATTGAAGTTATTTTCATCTAAATTTACTCAATTGTAGATCCTACAACAAAAATACTCGACAAAATCCAAAAAAATCGAAGTTGATTTCAAATAAATTTATTAAAATTTGACACTTCCAACTAAATTTTTTTCACAATCCTAGAAATTGAAGTTATTTTCATCTAAATTTACTCAAATATACATCCTACACCAAAAATACTCCACAAAATAAAAAAAAATCGAAGTTGGTTTCAAATAAATTTATTAAAATTTGACACTTCCAACTAAAATTTTTTTCACAATCCTAGAAATTGAAGTTATTTTCATCTAAATTTACTCAAATATACATCCTACACCAAAAATACTCCACAAAATCCAAAAAAATCGGAGTTGGTTTCAAATAAATTTATTAAAATTTGACACTTCCAACTAAAATTTTATTCACAATCCAAAAAATGGTCGTTATTTTCATCTAAATTTACTCAAATATACATCCTACAACAAAAATACTCGACAAAATCCAAAAAAATCGGAGTTGATTTCAAATAAATTTATTAAAATTTGACACTTCCAACTAAAATTTTTTTCACAATCCAAAAAATTGAAGTTATTTTCATCTAAATTTACTCAATTGTAGATCCTACAACAAAAATACTCGACAAAATCCAAAAAAATCGAAGTTGATTTCAAATAAATTTATTAACATTTGACACTTCCAACTAAAATTTTTTTCACAATCCTAGAAATTGAAGTTATTTTCATCTAAATTTACTCAAATATACATCCTACACCCAAAATACTCGACAAAATCAAAAAAAATCGAAGTTGGTTTCAAATAAATTTATTAAAATTTGACACTTCCAACTAAAATTTTTTTCACAATCCTAAAAATTGAAGTTGTTTCATCTAAATTTACTCAAATATAGATCCTACAACAAAAATACTCAACAAAATCCAAAAAAATCGAAGTTGATTTCAAATAAATTTATTAAAATTTGACAGTTCCAACTAAAATTTTTTTCACAATCTTAGAAATTGAAGTTATTTTCATCTTAATTTACTCAAATACACATCCTACAACAAAAATACTCTACAAAATCCAAAAAAATCGAAGTTGGTTTCAAATAAATTTATTAAAAATTTACACTTCCAACTAAAATTTTTTTCACAATCCTAAAAATTGAAGTTGTTTTCATCTAACTTTACTCAAATATACATCCTACAACAAAAATACTCGACAAAATCCAAAAAAATCGAAGTTTATTTCAAATAAATTTATTAAAATTTGACACTTCCAACTAAAATATTTTTCACAATCCAAAAAATGGTCGTTATTTTCATCTAAATTTACTCAAATATACATCCTACACCAAAAATACTCGACAAAATCCAAAAAAATCGAAGTTTGTTTCAAATAAATTTATTAAAATTTGACGCTTCCAACTAAAATTTTTTTCACAATCCTAGAAATTGAAGTTATTTTCATCTAAATTTACTCAAATATACATCCTACACCAAAAATACTCGACAAAATCCAAAAAAATCGAAGTTGGTTTCAAATAAATTTATTAAAATTTGACACTTCCAACTAAAATTTTTTTCACAATCCAAAAAATTGAAGTTATTTTCATCTAAATTTACTCAATTGTAGATCCTACAACAAAAATACTCGACAAAATCCAAAAAAATCGAAGTTGATTTCAAATAAATTTATTAAAATTTGACACTTCCAACTAAAATTTTTTTCACAATCCTAAAAATTGAAGTTGTTACATCTAAATTTACTCAAATATAGATCCTACAAAAAAATACTCAACAAAATCCAAAAAAATCGAAGATGATTTCAAATAAATTTATTAAAATTTGACACTTCCAACTAAAATATTTTTCACAATCCAAAAAATGGTCGTTATTTTCATCTAAATTTACTCAAATATACATACTACACCAAAAATACTCGACAAAATCCAAAAAAATCGAAGTTTGTTTCAAATAAATTTATTAAAATTTGACGCTTCCAACTAAAATTTTTTTCACAATCCTAGAAATTGAAGTTATTTTCATCTAAATTTACTCAAATATACATCCTACACCAAAAATACTCGACAAAATCCAAAAAAATCGAAGTTGGTTTCAAATAAATTTATTAAAATTTGACACTTCCAACTAAAATTTTTTTCACAATCCTAAAAATTGAAGTTATTTTCATCTAAATTTACTCAAATATACATCCTACACCAAAAATACTCCACAAAATCCAAAAAAATCGGAGTTGGTTTCAAATAAATTTATTAAAATTTGACACTTCCAACTAAAATTTTATTCACAATCCAAAAAATGGTCGTTATTTTCATCTAAATTTACTCAAATATACATCCTACAACAAAAATACTCGACAAAATCCAAAAAAATCGGAGTTGATTTCAAATAAATTTATTAAAATTTGACACTTCCAACTAAAATTTTTTCACAATCCAAAAAATTGAAGTTATTTTCATCTAAATTTACTCAATTGTAGATCCTACAACAAAAATACTCGACAAAATCCAAAAAAATCGAAGTTGATTTCAAATAAATTTATTAACATTTGACACTTCCAACTAAAATTTTTTTCACAATCCTAGAAATTGAAGTTATTTTCATCTAAATTTACTCAAATATACATCCTACACCCAAAATACTCGACAAAATCCAAAAAAATCGAAGTTGGTTTCAAATAAATTTATTAAAATTTGACACTTCCAACTAAAATTTTTTTCACAATCCTAAAAATTGAAGTTGTTACATCTAAATTTACTCAAATATAGATCCTACAAAAAAATACTCAACAAAATCCAAAAAAATCGGAGTTGATTTCAAATAAATTTATTAAAATTTGACACTTCCAACTAAAATTTTTTTCACAATCCAAAAAATTGAAGTTATTTTCATCTAAATTTACTCAATTGTAGATCCTACAACAAAAATACTCGACAAAATCCAAAAAAATCGAAGTTGATTTCAAATAAATTAATTAAAATTTGACACTTCCAACTAAAATATTTTTCACAATTCAAAAAATGGTCGTTATTTTCATCTAAATTTACTCAAATATACATCCTACACCAAAAATACTCGACAAAATCCAAAAAAATCGAAGTTGGTTTCAAATAAATTTATTAAAATTTGACGCTTCCAACTAAAATTTTTTTCACAATCCTCGAAATTGAAGTTATTTTCATCTAAATTTACTCAAATATACATCCTACACCAAAAATACTCCACAAAATACAAAAAAATCGGAGTTGGTTTCAAATAAATTTATTAAAATTTGACACTTCCAACTAAAATTTTTTTCACAATCCTAAAAATTGAAGTTGTTTCATCTAAATTTACTCAAATATAGATCCTACAAAAAAATACTCAACAAAATCCAAAATAATCCAAGTCGATTTCAAATATATTTATTAAAATTTGACAAAAATCGAGACAAAATCCATAAAATCGAAGTTAATTTCACCTGAAATTACTCAAATTAAGCTTCTCTATCAAAAAAAACTTAACATTGTCGAGAAAAATCGAAGTTGGTTTCAAATAAATTACGTAAAATTTGACACTTCCAACTAAAATTTTCTTCACAATCCAAAAAATGGTCGTTATTTTCATCTAAATTTACTCAAATATACATCCTACAACAAAAATACTCGACAAAATCCAAAAAAATCGAAGTTGGTTCAAATAAATTTATTAAAATTTGACACTTCCAACTAAAAATTTTTTCACAATCCAATAAATTTTCGTTATTTTCATCTAAATTTACTCAAATATAGATCCTACAACAAAAATACTCAACAAAATCAAAAAAAATCGAAGTTGATTTCAAATAAATTTATTAAAATTTGACACTTCCAACTAAAATTTTTTTCACAATCTTAAAAATTGAAGTTATTTTCATCTTAATTTACTCAAATACACATCCTACAACAAAAATACTCGACAAAATCCAAAAAAATCGAAGTTGGTTTCAAATAAATTTATTAAAATTTGACACTTCCAACTAAAATTTTTTTCACAATCCTAGAAATTGAAGTTATTTTCATCTAAATTTACTCAAATATACATCCTACACCAAAAATACTCCACAAAATCCAAAAAAATCGGAGTTGGTTTCAAATAAATTTATTAAAATTTGACACTTCCAACTAAAATTTTATTCACAATCCAAAAAATGGTCGTTATTTTCATCTAAATTTACTCAAATATACATCCTACAACAAAAATACTCGACAAAATCCAAAAAAATCGGAGTTGATTTCAAATAAATTTATTAAAATTTGACACTTCCAACTAAAATTTTTTTCACAATCCAAAAAATTGAAGTTATTTTCATCTAAATTTACTCAATTGTAGATCCTACAACAAAAATACTCGACAAAATCCAAAAAAATCGAAGTTGATTTCAAATAAATTTATTAACATTTGACACTTCCAACTAAAATTTTTTTCACAATCCTAGAAATTGAAGTTATTTTCATCTAAATTTACTCAAATATACATCCTACACCCAAAATACTCGACAAAATCCAAAAAAATCGAAGTTGGTTTCAAATAAATTTATTAAAATTTGACACTTCCAACTAAAATTTTTTTCACAATCCTAAAAATTGAAGTTGTTTCATCTAAATTTACTCAAATATAGATCCTACAAAAAAATACTCAACAAAATCCAAAAAAATCGGAGTTGATTTCAAATAAATTTATTAAAATTTGACACTTGCAACTAAAATTTTTTTCACAATCCTAGAAATTGAAGTTATTTTCATCTAAATTTACTCAAATATACATCCTACACCAAAAATACTCCACAAAATCCAAAAAAATCGAAGATGGTTTCAAATAAATTTATTAAAATTTGACACTTCCAACTAAAATTTTTTTCACAATCCTAGAAATTGAAGTTATTTTCATCTAAATTTACTCAAATATACATCCTACACCAAAAATACTCCACAAAATCCAAAAAAATCGGAGTTGGTTTCAAATAAATTTATTAAAATTTGACACTTCCAACTAAAATTTTATTCACAATCCAAAAAATGGTCGTTATTTTCATCTAAATTTACTCAAATATACATCCTACAACAAAAATACTCGACAAAATCCAAAAAAATCGGAGTTGATTTCAAATAAATTTATTAAAATTTGACACTTCCAACTAAAATTTTTTTCACAATCCAAAAAATTGAAGTTATTTTCATCTAAATTTACTCAATTGTAGATCCTACAACAAAAATACTCGACAAAATCCAAAAAAATCGAAGTTGATTTCAAATAAATTTATTAACATTTGACACTTCCAACTAAAAATTTTTTCACAATCCTAGAAATTGAAGTTATTTTCATCTAAATTTACTCAAATATTCATCCTACACCCAAAATACTCGACAAAATCCAAAAAAATCGAAGTTGGTTTCAAATAAATTTATTAAAATTTGACACTTCCAACTAAAATTTTTTTCACAATCCTAAAAATTGAAGTTGTTTCATCTAAATTTACTCAAATATAGATCCTACAACAAAAATACTCCACAAAATCCAAAAAAATCGAAGTTGATTTCAAATAAATTTATTAAAATTTGACAGTTCCAACTAAAATTTTTTTCACAATCTTAGAAATTGAATTTATTTTCATCTTAATTTACTCAAATACACATCCTACAACAAAAATACTCTACAAAATCCAAAAAAATCGAAGTTGGTTTCAAATAAATTTATTAAAAATTTACACTTCCAACTAAAATTTTTTTCACAATCCTAAAAATTGAAGTTGTTTTCATCTAACTTTACTCAAATATACATCCTACAACAAAAATACTCGACAAAATCCAAAAAAATCGAAGTTTATTTCAAATAAATTTATTAAAATTTGACACTTCCAACTAAAATATTTTTCACAATCCAAAAAATGGTCGTTATTTTCATCTAAATTTACTCAAATATACATCCTACACCAAAAATACTCGACAAAATCCAAAAAAATCGAAGTTTGTTTCAAATAAATTTATTAAAATTTGACGCTTCCAACTAAAATTTTTTTCACAATCCTAGAAATTGAAGTTATTTTCATCTAAATTTACTCAAATATACATCCTACACCAAAAATACTGGACAAAATCCAAAAAAATCGAAGTTGGTTTCAAATAAATTTATTAAAATTTGACACTTCCAACTAAAATTTTTTTCACAATCCAAAAAATTGAAGTTATTTTCATCTAAATTTACTCAATTGTAGATCCTACAACAAAAATACTCGACAAAATCCAAAAAAATCGAAGTTGATTTCAAATAAATTTATTAAAATTTGACACTTCCAACTAAAATTTTTTTCACAATCCTAAAAATTGAAGTTGTTACATCTAAATTTACTCAAATATAGATCCTACAAAAAAATACTCAACAAAATCCAAAAAAATCGAAGTTGATTTCAAATAAATTTATTAAAATTTGACACTTCCAACTAAAATTTTTTTCACAATCCTAAAAATTGAAGTTGTTACATCTAAATTTACTCAAATATAGATCCTACAAAAAAATACTCAACAAAATCCAAAAAAATCGGAGTTGATTTCAAATAAATTTATTAAAATTTGACACTTCCAACTAAAATTTTTTTCACAATCCTAAAAATTGAAGTTGTTACATCTAAATTTACTCAAATATAGATCCTACAAAAAAATACTCAACAAAATCCAAAAAAATCGGAGTTGATTTCAAATAAATTTATTAAAATTTGACACTTGCAACTAAAATTTTTTTCACAATCCTAAAAATTGAAGTTATTTTCATCTAACTTTACTCAAATATACATCCTACAACAAAAATACTCGACAAAATCCAAAAAAATCGAAGTTGATTTCAAATAAATTTATTAAAATTTGACACTTCCAACTAAAATATTTTTCACAATCCAAAAAATGGTCGTTATTTTCATCTAAATTTACTCAAATATACATCCTACACCAAAAATACTCGACAAAATCCAAAAAAATCGATGTTGGTTTCAAATAAATTTATTAAAATTTGACGCTTCCAACTAAAATTTTTTTCACAATCCTAGAAATTGAAGTTATTTTCATCTAAATTTACTCAAATATACATCCTACACCAAAAATACTCGACAAAATCCAAAAAAATCGAAGTTGGTTTCAAATAAATTTATTAAAATTTGACACTTCCAACTAAAATTTTTTTCACAATCCTAAAAATTGAAGTTGTTTCATCTAAATTTACTCAAATATAGATCCTACAAAAAAATACTCAACAAAATCCAAAACAATCGGAGTTGATTTCAAATAAATTTATTAAAATTTCACACTTGCAACTAAAATTTTTTTCACAATCCTAAAAATTGAAGTTATTTTCATCTGACTTTACTCAAATATACATCCTACAACAAAAATACTCGACAAAATCCAAAAAAATCGAAGTTGATTTCAAATAAATTTATTAAAATTTGACACTTCCAACTAAAATATTTTTCACAATCCAAAAAATGGTCGTTATTTTCATCTAAATTTACTCAAATATACATCCTACACCAAAAATACTCGACAAAATCCAAAAAAATCGAAGTTGGTTTCAAATAAATTTATTAAAATTTGACGCTTCCAACTAAAATTTTTTTCACAATCCTAGAAATTGAAGTTATTTTCATCTAAATTTACTCAAATATACATCCTACACCAAAAATACTCCACAAAATACAAAAAAATCGGAATTGGTTTCAAATAAATTTATTAAAATTTGACACTTCCAACTAAAAATTTTTTCACAATCCTAAAAATTGAAGTTGTTTCATCTAAATTTACTCAAATATAGATCCTACAAAAAAATACTCAACAAAATCCAAAATAATCCAAGTCGATTTCAAATATATTTATTAAAATTTGACAAAAATCGTGACAAAATCCATAAAATCGAAGTTAATTTCACCTGAAATTACTCAAATTAAGCTTCTCTATCAAAAAAAACTTAACATTGTCGAGAAAAATCGAAGTTGGTTTCAAATAAATTACGTAAAATTTGACACTTCCAACTAAAATTTTCTTCACAATCCAAAAAATGGTCGTTATTTTCATCTAAATTTACTCAAATATACATCCTACAACAAAAATACTCGACAAAATCCAAAAAAATCGAAGTTGGTTCAAATAAATTTATTAAAATTTGACATATCCAACTAAAATTTTTTTCACAATCCTAGAAATTGAAGTTATTTTCATCTAAATTTACTCAAATATAGATCCTACCAAAAAATACTCAACAAAATCCAAAAAAATCGAAGTTGATTTCAAATAAATTTATTAAAATTTGACACTTCCAACTAAAATTTTTTTCACAATCCAAAAAATTGAAGTTATTTTCATCTAAATTTACTCAATTGTAGATCCTACAACAAAAATACTCGACAAAATCCAAAAAAATCGAAGTTGATTTCAAATAAATTTATTGAAATTTGACACTTCCAACTAAATATTTTTCACAATCCTAAAAATTGAAGTTGTTACATCTAAATTTACTCAAATATAGATCCTACAAAAAAATACTCAACAAAATCCAAAAAAATCGGAGTTGATTTCAAATAAATTTATTAAAATTTGACACTAGCAACTAAAATTTTTTTCACAATCCTAAAAATTGAAGTTATTTTCATCTAACTTTACTCAAATATACATCCTACAACAAAAATACTCGACAAAATCCAAAAAAATCGGAGTTGATTTCAAATAAATTTATTAAAATTTGACACTTCCAACTAAAAATTTTTTCACAATCCTAGAAATTGAAGTTATTTTCATCTAAATTTACTCAAATATAGATCCTACCAAAAAATACTCGACAAAATCCAAAAAAATCGAAGTTGATTTCAAATCGAAGTTGGTTTCAAATAAATTTATTAAAATTTGACACTTCCAACTAAAATTTTTTTCACAATCCAAAAAATTGAAGTTATTTTCATCTAAATTTACTCAATTGTAGATCCTACAACAAAAATACTCGACAAAATCCAAAAAAATCGAAGTTGATTTCAAATAAATTTATTAAAATTTGACACTTCCAACTAAAATTTTTTTCACAATCCTAAAAATTGAAGTTGTTACATCTAAATTTACTCAAATATAGATCCTACAAAAAAATACTCAACAAAATCCAAAAAAATCGGAGTTGATTTCAAATAAATTTATTAAAATTTGACACTTCCAACTAAAATTTTTTTCACAATCCAAAAAATTGAAGTTATTTTCATCTAAATTTACTCAATTGTAGATCCTACAACAAAAATACTCGACAAAATCCAAAAAAATCGAAGTTGATTTCAAATAAATTTATTAAAATTTGACACTTCCAACTAAAATTTTTTTCACAATCCTAAAAATTGAAGTTGTTACATCTAAATTTACTCAAATATAGATCCTACAAAAAAATACTCAACAAAATCCAAAAAAATCGGAGTTGATTTCAAATAAATTTATTAAAATTTGACACTTGCAACTAAAATTTTTTTCACAATCCTAAAAATTGAAGTTATTTTCATCTAACTTTACTCAAATATACATCCTACAACAAAAATACTCGACAAAATCCAAAAAAATCGAAGTTGATTTCAAATAAATTTATTAAAATTTGACACTTCCAACTAAAATATTTTTCACAATCCAAAAAATGGTCGTTATTTTCATCTAAATTTACTCAAATATACATCCTACACCAAAAATACTCGACAAAATCCAAAAAAATCGATGTTGGTTTCAAATAAATTTATTAAAATTTGACGCTTCCAACTAAAATTTTTTTCACAATCCTAGAAATTGAAGTTATTTTCATCTTAATTTACTCAAATATACATCCTACACCAAAAATACTCGACAAAATCCAAAACAATCGGAGTTGATTTCAAATAAATTTATTAAAATTTGACACTTGCAACTAAAATTTTTTTCACAATCCTAAAAATTGAAGTTATTTTCATCTAACTTTACTCAAATATACATCCTACAACAAAAATACTCGACAAAATCCAAAAAAATCGAAGTTGATTTCAAATAAATTTATTAAAATTTGACACTTCCAACTAAAATATTTTTCACAATCCAAAAAATGGTCGTTATTTTCATCTAAATTTACTCAAATATACATCCTACACCAAAAATACTCGACAAAATCCAAAAAAATCGAAGTTGGTTTCAAATAAATTTATTAAAATTTGACGCTTCCAACTAAAATTTTTTTCACAATCCTAGAAATTGAAGTTATTTTCATCTAAATTTACTCAAATATACATCCTACACCAAAAATACTCCACAAAATACAAAAAAATCGGAGTTGGTTTCAAATAAATTTATTAAAATTTGACACTTCCAACTAAAATTTTTTTCACAATCCAAAAAATTGAAGTTATTTTCATCTAAATTTACTCAATTGTAGATCCTACAACAAAAATACTCGACAAAATCCAAAAAAATCGAAGTTGATTTCAAATAAATTTATTAAAATTTGACACTTCCAACTAAAATTTTTTTCACAATCCTAAAAATTGAAGTTATTTTCATCTAACTTTACTCAAATATACATCCTACAACAAAAATACTCGACAAAATCCAAAAAAATCGAAGTTTGTTTCAAATAAATTTATTAAAATTTGACGCTTCCAACTAAAATTTTTTTCACAATCCTAGAAATTGAAGTTATTTTCATCTAAATTTACTCAAATATACATCCTACACCAAAAATACTCGACAAAATCCAAAAAAATCGAAGTTGGTTTCAAATAAATTTATTAAAATTTGACACTTCCAACTAAAATTTTTTTCACAATCCAAAAAATTGAAGTTATTTTCATCTAAATTTACTCAATTGTAGATCCTACAACAAAAATACTCGACAAAATCCAAAAAAATCGAAGTTGATTTCAAATAAATTTATTAAAATTTGACACTTCCAACTAAAATTTTTTTCACAATCCTAAAAATTGAAGTTGTTACATCTAAATTTACTCAAATATAGATCCTACAAAAAAATACTCAACAAAATCCAAAAAAATCGGAGTTGATTTCAAATAAATTTATTAAAATTTGACACTTCCAACTAAAATTTTTTTCACAATCCAAAAAATTGAAGTTATTTTCATCTAAATTTACTCAATTGTAGATCCTACAACAAAAATACTCGACAAAATCCAAAAAAATCGAAGTTGATTTCAAATAAATTTATTAAAATTTGACACTTCCAACTAAAATATTTTTCACAATTCAAAAAATGGTCGTTATTTTCATCTAAATTTACTCAAATATACATCCTACACCAAAAATACTCGACAAAATCCAAAAAAATCGAAGTTGGTTTCAAATAAATTTATTAAAATTTGACGCTTCCAACTAAAATTTTTTTCACAATCCTCGAAATTGAAGTTATTTTCATCTAAATTTACTCAAATATACATCCTACACCAAAAATACTCCACAAAATACAAAAAAATCGGAGTTGGTTTCAAATAAATTTATTAAAATTTGACACTTCCAACTAAAATTTTTTTCACAATCCTAAAAATTGAAGTTGTTTCATCTAAATTTACTCAAATATAGATCCTACAAAAAAATACTCAACAAAATCCAAAATAATCCAAGTCGATTTCAAATATATTTATTAAAATTTTAACAAAAATCGTGACAAAATCCATAAAATCGAAGTTAATTTCACCTGAAATTACTCAAATTAAGCTTCTCTATCAAAAAAAACTTAACATTGTCGAGAAAAATCGAAGTTGGTTTCAAATAAATTACGTAAAATTTGACACTTCCAACTAAAATTTTCTTCACAATCCAAAAAATGGTCGTTATTTTCATCTAAATTTACTCAAATATACATCCTACAACAAAAATACTCGACAAAATCCAAAAAAATCGAAGTTGGTTCAAATAAATTTATTAAAATTTGACACTTCCAACTAAAAATTTTTTCACAATCCAATAAATTTTCGTTATTTTCATCTAAATTTACTCAAATATAGATCCTACAACAAAAATACTCAACAAAATAAAAAAAAATCGAAGTTGATTTCAAATAAATTTATTAAAATTTGACACTTCCAACTAAAATTTTTTTCACAATCTTAAAAATTGAAGTTATTTTCATCTTAATTTACTCAAATACACATCCTACAACAAAAATACTCGACAAAATCCAAAAAAATCGAAGTTGGTTTCAAATAAATTTATTAAAATTTGACACTTCCAACTAAAATTGTTTTCACAATCCTAGAAATTGAAGTTATTTTCATCTAAATTTACTCAAATATACATCCTACACCAAAAATACTCCACAAAATCCAAAAAAATCGGAGTTGGTTTCAAATAAATTTATTAAAATTTGACACTTCCAACTAAAATTTTATTCACAATCCAAAAAATGGTCGTTATTTTCATCTAAATTTACTCAAATATACATCCTACAACAAAAATACTCGACAAAATCCAAAAAAATCGGAGTTGATTTCAAATAAATTTATTAAAATTTGACACTTCCAACTAAAATTTTTTTCACAATCCAAAAAATTGAAGTTATTTTCATCTAAATTTACTCAATTGTAGATCCTACAACAAAAATACTCGACAAAATCCAAAAAAATCGAAGTTGATTTCAAATAAATTTATTAACATTTGACACTTCCAACTAAAATTTTTTTCACAATCCTAGAAATTGAAGTTATTTTCATCTAAATTTACTCAAATATACATCCTACACCCAAAATACTCGACAAAATCCAAAAAAATCGAAGTTGGTTTCAAATAAATTTATTAAAATTTGACACTTCCAACTAAAATTTTTTTCACAATCCTAAAAATTGAAGTTGTTTCATCTAAATTTACTCAAATATAGATCCTACAAAAAAATACTCAACAAAATCCAAAAAAATCGGAGTTGATTTCAAATAAATTTATTAAAATTTGACACTTGCAACTAAAATTTTTTTCACAATCCTAGAAATTGAAGTTATTTTCATCTAAATTTACTCAAATATACATCCTACACCAAAAATACTCCACAAAATCCAAAAAAATCGAAGTTGGTTTCAAATAAATTTATTAAAATTTGACACTTCCAACTAAAATTTTTTTCACAATCCTAGAAATTGAAGTTATTTTCATCTAAATTTACTCAAATATACATCCTACACCAAAAATACTCCACAAAATCCAAAAAAATCGGAGTTGGTTTCAAATAAATTTATTAAAATTTGACACTTCCAACTAAAATTTTATTCACAATCCAAAAAATGGTCGTTATTTTCATCTAAATTTACTCAAATATACATCCTACAACAAAAATACTCGACAAAATCCAAAAAAATCGGAGTTGATTTCAAATAAATTTATTAAAATTTGACACTTCCAACTAAAATTTTTTTCACAATCCAAAAAATTGAAGTTATTTTCATCTAAATTTACTCAATTGTAGATCCTACAACAAAAATACTCGACAAAATCCAAAAAAATCGAAGTTGATTTCAAATAAATTTATTAACATTTGACACTTCCAACTAAAAATTTTTTCACAATCCTAGAAATTGAAGTTATTTTCATCTAAATTTACTCAAATATTCATCCTACACCCAAAATACTCGACAAAATCCAAAAAAATCGAAGTTGGTTTCAAATAAATTTATTAAAATTTGACACTTCCAACTAAAATTTTTTTCACAATCCTAAAAATTGAAGTTGTTTCATCTAAATTTACTCAAATATAGATCCTACAACAAAAATACTCAACAAAATCCAAAAAAATCGAAGTTGATTTCAAATAAATTTATTAAAATTTGACAGTTCCAACTAAAATTTTTTTCACAATCTTAGAAATTGAAGTTATTTTCATCTTAATTTACTCAAATACACATCCTACAACAAAAATACTCTACAAAATCCAAAAAAATCGAAGTTGGTTTCAAATAAATTTATTAAAAATTTACACTTCCAACTAAAATTTTTTTCACAATCCTAAAAATTGAAGTTGTTTTCATCTAACTTTACTCAAATATACATCCTACAACAAAAATACTCGACAAAATCCAAAAAAATCGAAGTTTATTTCAAATAAATTTATTAAAATTTGACACTTCCAACTAAAATATTTTTCACAATCCAAAAAATGGTCGTTATTTTCATCTAAATTTACTCAAATATACATCCTACACCAAAAATACTCGACAAAATCCAAAAAAATCGAAGTTTGTTTCAAATAAATTTATTAAAATTTGACGCTTCCAACTAAAATTTTTTTCACAATCCTAGAAATTGAAGTTATTTTCATCTAAATTTACTCAAATATACATCCTACACCAAAAATACTGGACAAAATCCAAAAAAATCGAAGTTGGTTTCAAATAAATTTATTAAAATTTGACACTTCCAACTAAAATTTTTTTCACAATCCAAAAAATTGAAGTTATTTTCATCTAAATTTACTCAATTGTAGATCCTACAACAAAAATACTCGACAAAATCCAAAAAAATCGAAGTTGATTTCAAATAAATTTATTAAAATTTGACACTTCCAACTAAAATTTTTTTCACAATCCTAAAAATTGAAGTTGTTACATCTAAATTTACTCAAATATAGATCCTACAAAAAAATACTCAACAAAATCCAAAAAAATCGAAGTTGATTTCAAATAAATTTATTAAAATTTGACACTTCCAACTAAAATTTTTTTCACAATCCTAAAAATTGAAGTTGTTACATCTAAATTTACTCAAATATAGATCCTACAAAAAAATACTCAACAAAATCCAAAAAAATCGGAGTTGATTTCAAATAAATTTATTAAAATTTGACACTTCCAACTAAAATTTTTTTCACAATCCTAAAAATTGAAGTTGTTACATCTAAATTTACTCAAATATAGATCCTACAAAAAAATACTCAACAAAATCCAAAAAAATCGGAGTTGATTTCAAATAAATTTATTAAAATTTGACACTTGCAACTAAAATTTTTTTCACAATCCTAAAAATTGAAGTTATTTTCATCTAACTTTACTCAAATATACATCCTACAACAAAAATACTCGACAAAATCCAAAAAAATCGAAGTTGATTTCAAATAAATTTATTAAAATTTGACACTTCCAACTAAAATATTTTTCACAATCCAAAAAATGGTCGTTATTTTCATCTAAATTTACTCAAATATACATCCTACACCAAAAATACTCGACAAAATCCAAAAAAATCGATGTTGGTTTCAAATAAATTTATTAAAATTTGACGCTTCCAACTAAAATTTTTTTCACAATCCTAGAAATTGAAGTTATTTTCATCTAAATTTACTCAAATATACATCCTACACCAAAAATACTCGACAAAATCCAAAAAAATCGAAGTTGGTTTCAAATAAATTTATTAAAATTTGACACTTCCAACTAAAATTTTTTTCACAATCCTAAAAATTGAAGTTGTTTCATCTAAATTTACTCAAATATAGATCCTACAAAAAAATACTCAACAAAATCCAAAACAATCGGAGTTGATTTCAAATAAATTTATTAAAATTTCACACTTGCAACTAAAATTTTTTTCACAATCCTAAAAATTGAAGTTATTTTCATCTGACTTTACTCAAATATACATCCTACAACAAAAATACTCGACAAAATCCAAAAAAATCGAAGTTGATTTCAAATAAATTTATTAAAATTTGACACTTCCAACTAAAATATTTTTCACAATCCAAAAAATGGTCGTTATTTTCATCTAAATTTACTCAAATATACATCCTACACCAAAAATACTCGACAAAATCCAAAAAAATCGAAGTTGGTTTCAAATAAATTTATTAAAATTTGACGCTTCCAACTAAAATTTTTTTCACAATCCTAGAAATTGAAGTTATTTTCATCTAAATTTACTCAAATATACATCCTACACCAAAAATACTCCACAAAATACAAAAAAATCGGAATTGGTTTCAAATAAATTTATTAAAATTTGACACTTCCAACTAAAAATTTTTTCACAATCCTAAAAATTGAAGTTGTTTCATCTAAATTTACTCAAATATAGATCCTACAAAAAAATACTCAACAAAATCCAAAATAATCCAAGTCGATTTCAAATATATTTATTAAAATTTGACAAAAATCGTGACAAAATCCATAAAATCGAAGTTAATTTCACCTGAAATTACTCAAATTAAGCTTCTCTATCAAAAAAAACTTAACATTGTCGAGAAAAATCGAAGTTGGTTTCAAATAAATTACGTAAAATTTGACACTTCCAACTAAAATTTTCTTCACAATCCAAAAAATGGTCGTTATTTTCATCTAAATTTACTCAAATATACATCCTACAACAAAAATACTCGACAAAATCCAAAAAAATCGAAGTTGGTTCAAATAAATTTATTAAAATTTGACATATCCAACTAAAATTTTTTTCACAATCCTAGAAATTGAAGTTATTTTCATCTAAATTTACTCAAATATAGATCCTACAAAAAAATACTCAACAAAATCCAAAAAAATCGGAGTTGATTTCAAATAAATTTATTAAAATTTGACACTTGCAACTAAAATTTTTTTCACAATCCTAAAAATTGAAGTTATTTTCATCTAACTTTACTCAAATATACATCCTACAACAAAAATACTCGACAAAATCCAAAAAAATCGAAGTTGATTTCAAATAAATTTATTAAAATTTGACACTTCCAACTAAAATATTTTTCACAATCCAAAAAATGGTCGTTATTTTCATCTAAATTTACTCAAATATACATCCTACACCAAAAATACTCGACAAAATCCAAAAAAATCGATGTCGGTTTCAAATAAATTTATTAAAATTTGACGCTTCCAACTAAAATTTTTTTCACAATCCTAGAAATTGAAGTTATTTTCATCTAAATTTACTCAAATATACATCCTACACCAAAAATACTCGACAAAATCCAAAACAATCGGAGTTGATTTCAAATAAATTTATTAAAATTTGACACTTGCAACTAAAATTTTTTTCACAATCCTAAAAATTGAAGTTATTTTCATCTAACTTTACTCAAATATACATCCTACAACAAAAATACTCGACAAAATCCAAAAAAATCGAAGTTGATTTCAAATAAATTTATTAAAATTTGACACTTCCAACTAAAATATTTTTCACAATCCAAAAAATGGTCGTTATTTTCATCTAAATTTACTCAAATATACATCCTACACCAAAAATACTCGACAAAATCCAAAAAAATCGAAGTTGGTTTCAAATAAATTTATTAAAATTTGACGCTTCCAACTAAAATTTTTTTCACAATCCTAGAAATTGAAGTTATTTTCATCTAAATTTACTCAAATATACATCCTACACCAAAAATACTCCACAAAATACAAAAAAATCGGAGTTGGTTTCAAATAAATTTATTAAAATGTGACACTTCCAACTAAAATTTTTTTCACAATCCAAAAAATTGAAGTTATTTTCATCTAAATTTACTCAATTGTAGATCCTACAACAAAAATACTCGACAAAATCCAAAAAAATCGAAGTTGATTTCAAATAAATTTATTAAAATTTGACACTTCCAACTAAAATTTTTTTCACAATCCTAAAAATTGAAGTTGTTACATCTAAATTTACTCAAATATAGATCCTACAAAAAAATACTCAACAAAATCCAAAAAAATCGGAGTTGATTTCAAATAAATTTATTAAAATTTGACACTTGCAACTAAAATTTTTTTCACAATCCTAAAAATTGAAGTTATTTTCATCTAACTTTACTCAAATATACATCCTACAACAAAAATACTCGACAAAATCCAAAAAAATCGAAGTTGATTTCAAATAAATTTATTAAAATTTGACACTTCCAACTATAATTTTATTCACAATCCAAAAAATGGTCGTTATTTTCATCTAAATTTACTCAAATATACATCCTACACCAAAAATACTCGACAAAATCCAAAAAAATCGATGTTGGTTTCAAATAAATTTATTAAAATTTGACGCTTCCAACTAAAATTTTTTTCACAATCCTAGAAATTGAAGTTATTTTCATCTAAATTTACTCAAATATACATCCTACACCAAAAATACTCGACAAAATCCAAAACAATCGGAGTTGATTTCAAATAAATTTATTAAAATTTGACACTTGCAACTAAAATTTTTTTCACAATCCTAAAAATTGAAGTTATTTTCATCTAACTTTACTCAAATATACATCCTACAACAAAAATACTCGACAAAATCCAAAAAAATCGAAGTTGATTTCAAATAAATTTATTAAAATTTGACACTTCCAACTAAAATATTTTTCACAATCCAAAAAATGGTCGTTATTTTCATCTAAATTTACTCAAATATACATCCTACACCAAAAATACTCGACAAAATCCAAAAAAATCGAAGTTGGTTTCCAATAAATTTATTAAAATTTGACGCTTCCAACTAAAATTTTTTTCACAATCCTAGAAATTGAAGTTATTTTCATCTAAATTTACTCAAATATACATCCTACACCAAAAATACTCCACAAAATACAAAAAAATCGGAGTTGGTTTCAAATAAATTTATTAAAATTTGACACTTCCAACTAAAATTTTTTTCACAATCCAAAAAATTGAAGTTATTTTCATCTAAATTTACTCAATTGTAGATCCTACAACAAAAATACTCGACAAAATCCAAAAAAATCGAAGTTGATTTCAAATAAATTTATTAAAATTTGACACTTCCAACTAAAATTTTTTTCACAATCCTAAAAATTGAAGTTGTTACATCTAAATTTACTCAAATATAGATCCTACAAAAAATACTCAACAAAATCCAAAAAAATCGGAGTTGATTTCAAATAAATTTATTAAAATTTGACACTTGCAACTAAAATTTTTTTCACAATCCTAAAAATTGAAGTTATTTTCATCTAACTTTACTCAAATATACATCCTACAACAAAAATACTCGACAAAATCCAAAAAAATCGAAGTTGATTTCAAATAAATTTATTAAAATTTGACACTTCCAACTATAATTTTATTCACAATCCAAAAAATGGTCGTTATTTTCATCTAAATTTACTCAAATATACATCCTACACCCAAAATACTCGACAAAATCCAAAAAAATCGAAGTTGGTTTCAAATAAATTTAATAAAATTTGACACTTCCAACTAAAATATTTTTCACAATCCTAAAAATTGAAGTTGTTACATCTAAATTTACTCAAATATAGATCCTACAAAAAAATACTCAACAAAATCCAAAAAAATCGGAGTTGATTTCAAATAAATTTATTAAAATTTGACACTTGCAACTAAAATTTTTTTCACAATCCTAAAAATTGAAGTTATTTTCATCTAACTTTACTCAAATATACATCCTACAACAAAAATACTCGACAAAATCCAAAAAAATCGAAGTTGATTTCAAATAAATTTATTAAAATTTGACACTTCCAACTAAAATATTTTTCACAATCCAAAAAATGGTCGTTATTTTCATCTAAATTTACTCAAATATACATCCTACACCAAAAATACTCGACAAAATCCAAAAAAATCGAAGTTGGTTTCAAATAAATTTATTAAAATTTGACGCTTCCAACTAAAATTTTTTTCACAATCCTCGAAATTGAAGTTATTTTCATCTAAATTTACTCAAATATACATCCTACACCAAAAATACTCCACAAAATACAAAAAAATCGGAGTTGGTTTCAAATAAATTTATTAAAATTTGACACTTCCAACTAAAATTTTTTTCACAATCCTAGAAATTGAAGTTATTTTCATCTAAATTTACTCAAATATACATCCTACACCAAAAATACTCGACAAAATCCAAAAAAATCGAAGTTGGTTTCAAATAAATTTATTAAAATTTGACACTTCCAACTAAAATTTTTTTCACAATCCTAAAAATTGAAGTTGTTTCATCTAAATTTACTCAAATATAGATCCTACATAAAAATACTCAACAAAATCCAAAAAAATCGGAGTTGATTTCAAATAAATTTATTAAAATTTGACACTTGCAACTAAAATTTTTTTCACAATCCTAAAAATTGAAGTTATTTTCATCTAACTTTACTCAAATATACATCCTACAACAAAAATACTCGACAAAATCCAAAAAAATCGAAGTTGATTTCAAATAAATTTATTAAAATTTGACACTTCCAACTAAAATATTTTTCACAATCCAAAAAATGGTCGTTATTTTCATCTAAATTTACTCAAATATACATCCTACACCAAAAATACTCGACAAAATCCAAAAAAATCGAAGTTGGTTTCAAATAAATTTATTAAAATTTGACGCTTCCAACTAAAATTTTTTTCACAATCCTCGAAATTGAAGTTATTTTCATCTAAATTTACTCAAATATACATCCTACACCAAAAATACTCCACAAAATACAAAAAAATCGGAGTTGGTTTCAAATAAATTTATTAAAATTTGACACTTCCAACAAAAATTTTTTTCACAATCCTAAAAATTGAAGTTGTTTCATCTAAATTTACTCAAATATAGATCCTACAAAAAAATACTCAACAAAATCCAAAAAAATCGGAGTTGATTTCAAATAAATTTATTAAAATTTGACACTTCCAACTAAAATTTTTTTCACAATCCAAAAAATTGAAGTTATTTTCATCTAAATTTACTCAATTGTAGATCCTACAACAAAAATACTCGACAAAATCCAAAAAAATCGAAGTTGATTTCAAATAAATTTATTAAAATTTGACACTTCCAACTAAAATATTTTTCACAATCCAAAAAATGGTCGTTATTTTCATCTAAATTTACTCAAATATACATCCTACACCAAAAATACTCGACAAAATCCAAAAAAATCGAAGTTTGTTTCAAATAAATTTATTAAAATTTGACGCTTCCAACTAAAATTTTTTTCACAATCCTAGAAATTGAAGTTATTTTCATCTAAATTTACTCAAATATACATCCTACACCAAAAATACTCGACAAAATCCAAAAAAATCGAAGTTGGTTTCAAATAAATTTATTAAAATTTGACACTTCCAACTAAAATTTTTTTCACAATCCTAGAAATTGAAGTTATTTTCATCTAAATTTACTCAAATATACATCCTACACCAAAAATACTCCACAAAATCCAAAAAAATCGGAGTTGGTTTCAAATAAATTTATTAAAATTTGACACTTCCAACTAAAATTTTATTCACAATCCAAAAAATGGTCGTTATTTTCATCTAAATTTACTCAAATATACATCCTACAACAAAAATACTCGACAAAATCCAAAAAAATCGGAGTTGATTTCAAATAAATTTATTAAAATTTGACACTTCCAACTAAAATTTTTTTCACAATCCAAAAAATTGAAGTTATTTTCATCTAAATTTACTCAATTGTAGATCCTACAACAAAAATACTCGACAAAATCCAAAAAAATCGAAGTTGATTTCAAATAAATTTATTAACATTTGACACTTCCAACTAAAATTTTTTTCACAATCCTAGAAATTGAAGTTATTTTCATCTAAATTTACTCAAATATACATCCTACACCCAAAATACTCGACAAAATCCAAAAAAATCGAAGTTGGTTTCAAATAAATTTATTAAAATTTGACACTTCCAACTAAAATTTTTTTCACAATCCTAAAAATTGAAGTTGTTTCATCTAAATTTACTCAAATATAGATCCTACAAAAAAATACTCAACAAAATCCAAAAAAATCGGAGTTGATTTCAAATAAATTTATTAAATTTTGACACTTGCAACTAAAATTTTTTTCACAATCCTAGAAATTGAAGTTATTTTCATCTAAATTTACTCAAATATACATCCTACACCAAAAATACTCCACAAAATCCAAAAAAATCGAAGTTGGTTTCAAATAAATTTATTAAAATTTGACACTTCCAACTAAAATTTTTTTCACAATCCTAGAAATTGAAGTTATTTTCATCTAAATTTACTCAAATATACATCCTACACCAAAAATACTCGACAAAATCCAAAAAAATCGAAGTTGGTTTCAAATAAATTTATTAAAATTTGACACTTCCAACTAAAATTTTTTTCACAATCGTAAAAATTGAAGTTGTTACATCTAAATTTACTCAATTGTAGATCCTACAACAAAAATACTCGACAAAATCCAAAAAAATCGAAGTTGATTTCAAATAAATTTATTAACATTTGACACTTCCAACTAAAATTTTTTTCACAATCCTAGAAATTGAAGTTATTTTCATCTAAATTTACTCAAATATACATCCTACACCCAAAATACTCGACAAAATCCAAAAAAATCGAAGTTGGTTTCAAATAAATTTATTAAAATTTGACACTTCCAACTAAAATTTTTTTCACAATCCTAGAAATTGAAGTTATTTTCATCTAAATTTACTCAAATATACATCCTACACCAAAAATACTCGACAAAATCCAAAAAAATCGAAGTTGGTTTCAAATAAATTTATTAAAATTTGACGCTTCCAACTAAAAATTTTTTCACAATCCTAGAAATTGAAGTTATTTTCATCTAAATTTACTCAAATATACATCCTACACCAAAAATACTCCAAAAAATACAAAAAAATCGAAGTTGGTTTCAAATAAATTTATTAAAATTTGACACTTCCAACTAAAATTTTTTTCACAATCCTAGAAATTGAAGTTATTTTCATCTAAATTTACTCAAATATACATCCTACACCAAAAATACTCGACAAAATCCAAAAAAATCGAAGTTGGTTTCAAATAAATTTATTAAAATTTGACACTTCCAACTAAAATTTTTTTCACATTCCTAAAAATTGAAGTTATGTTCATCTAAATTTACTCAAATATAGATCCTACAAAAAATACTCAACAAAATCCAAAAAAAACGAAGTTGATTTCAAATAAATTTATTAAAATTTGACACTTCCAACTAAAATTTTTTTCACAATCTTAGAAATTGAAGTTATTTTCATCTAAATTTACTCAAATATACATCCTACACCAAAAATACTCCACAAAATCCAAAAAAATCGGAGTTGATTTCAAATAAATTTATTAAAATTTGACACTTCCAACTAAAATTTTTTTCACAATCCTAGAAATTGAAGTTATTTTCATCTAAATTTACTCAAATATACATCCTACACCAAAAATACTCCACAAAATACAAAAAAATGGAAGTTGATTTCAAATAAATTTATTAAAATTTGACACTTCCAACTAAAATTTTTTTCACAATCCAAAAAATTGAAGTTATTTTCATCTAAATTTACTCAATTGTAGATCCTACAACAAAAATACTCGACAAAATCCAAAAAAATCGAAGTTGATTTCAAATAAATTTATTAAAATTTGACACTTCCAACTAAAATATTTTTCACAATCCAAAAAATGGTCGTTATTTTCATCTAAATTTACTCAAATATACATCCTACACCAAAAATATTCGACAAAATCCAAAAAAATCGAAGTTGGTTTCAAATAAATTTATTAAAATTTGACGCTTCCAACTAAAATTTTTTTCACAATCCTCGAAATTGAAGTTATTTTCATCTAAATTTACTCAAATATACATCCTACACCAAAAATACTCCACAAAATACAAAAAAATCGGAGTTGGTTTCAAATAAATTTATTAAAATTTGACACTTCCAACAAAAATTTTTTTCACAATCCTAAAAATTGAAGTTGTTTCATCTAAATTTACTCAAATATAGATCCTACAAAAAAATACTCAACAAAATCCAAAAAAATCGGAGTTGATTTCAAATAAATTTATTAAAATTTGACACTTCCAACTAAAATTTTTTTCACAATCCAAAAAATTGAAGTTATTTTCATCTAAATTTACTCAATTGTAGATCCTACAACAAAAATACTCGACAAAATCCAAAAAAATCGAAGTTGATTTCAAATAAATTTATTAAAATTTGACACTTCCAACTAAAATATTTTTCACAATCCAAAAAATGGTCGTTATTTTCATCTAAATTTACTCAAATATACATCCTACACCAAAAATACTCGACAAAATCCAAAAAAATCGAAGTTTGTTTCAAATAAATTTATTAAAATTTGACGCTTCCAACTAAAATTTTTTTCACAATCCTAGAAATTGAAGTTATTTTCATCTAAATTTACTCAAATATACATCCTACACCAAAAATACTCGACAAAATCCAAAAAAATCAAAGTTGGTTTCAAATAAATTTATTAAAATTTGACACTTCCAACTAAAATTTTTTTCACAATCCTAGAAATTGAAGTTATTTTCATCTAAATTTACTCAAATATACATCCTACACCAAAAATACTCCACAAAATCCAAAAAAATCGGAGTTGGTTTCAAATAAATTTATTAAAATTTGACACTTCCAACTAAAATTTTATTCACAATCCAAAAAATGGTCGTTATTTTCATCTAAATTTACTCAAATATACATCCTACAACAAAAATACTCGACAAAATCCAAAAAAATCGGAGTTGATTTCAAATAAATTTATTAAAATTTGACACTTCCAACTAAAATTTTTTTCACAATCCAAAAAATTGAAGTTATTTTCATCTAAATTTACTCAATTGTAGATCCTACAACAAAAATACTCGACAAAATCCAAAAAAATCGAAGTTGATTTCAAATAAATTTATTAACATTTGACACTTCCAACTAAAATTTTTTTCACAATCCTAGAAATTGAAGTTATTTTCATCTAAATTTACTCAAATATACATCCTACACCCAAAATACTCGACAAAATCCAAAAAAATCGAAGTTGGTTTCAAATAAATTTATTAAAATTTGACACTTCCAACTAAAATTTTTTTCACAATCCTAAAAATTGAAGTTGTTTCATCTAAATTTACTCAAATATAGATCCTACAAAAAAATACTCAACAAAATCCAAAAAAATCGGAGTTGATTTCAAATAAATTTATTAAATTTTGACACTTGCAACTAAAATTTTTTTCACAATCCTAGAAATTGAAGTTATTTTCATCTAAATTTACTCAAATATACATCCTACACCAAAAATACTCCACAAAATCCAAAAAAATCGAAGTTGGTTTCAAATAAATTTATTAAAATTTGACACTTCCAACTAAAATTTTTTTCACAATCCTAGAAATTGAAGTTATTTTCATCTAAATTTACTCAAATATACATCCTACACCAAAAATACTCGACAAAATCCAAAAAAATCGAAGTTGGTTTCAAATAAATTTATTAAAATTTGACACTTCCAACTAAAATTTTTTTCACAATCGTAAAAATTGAAGTTGTTACATCTAAATTTACTCAATTGTAGATCCTACAACAAAAATACTCGACAAAATCCAAAAAAATCGAAGTTGATTTCAAATAAATTTATTAACATTTGACACTTCCAACTAAAATTTTTTTCACAATCCTAGAAATTGAAGTTATTTTCATCTAAATTTACTCAAATATACATCCTACACCCAAAATACTCGACAAAATCCAAAAAAATCGAAGTTGGTTTCAAATAAATTTATTAAAATTTGACACTTCCAACTAAAATTTTTTTCACAATCCTAAAAATTGAAGTTGTTTCATCTAAATTTACTCAAATATAGATCCTACAAAAAAATACTCAACAAAATCCAAAAAAATCGGAGTTGATTTCAAATAAATTTATTAAATTTTGACACTTGCAACTAAAATTTTTTTCACAATCCTAGAAATTGAAGTTATTTTCATCTAAATTTACTCAAATATACATCCTACACCAAAAATACTCCACAAAATCCAAAAAAATCGAAGTTGGTTTCAAATAAATTTATTAAAATTTGACACTTCCAACTAAAATTTTTTTCACAATCCTAGAAATTGAAGTTATTTTCATCTAAATTTACTCAAATATACATCCTACACCAAAAATACTCGACAAAATCCAAAAAAATCGAAGTTGGTTTCAAATAAATTTATTAAAATTTGACACTTCCAACTAAAATTTTTTTCACAATCGTAAAAATTGAAGTTGTTACATCTAAATTTACTCAATTGTAGATCCTACAACAAAAATACTCGACAAAATCCAAAAAAATCGAAGTTGATTTCAAATAAATTTATTAACATTTGACACTTCCAACTAAAATTTTTTTCACAATCCTAGAAATTGAAGTTATTTTCATCTAAATTTACTCAAATATACATCCTACACCCAAAATACTCGACAAAATCCAAAAAAATCGAAGTTGGTTTCAAATAAATTTATTAAAATTTGACACTTCCAACTAAAATTTTTTTCACAATCCTAAAAATTGAAGTTGTTTCATCTAAATTTACTCAAATATAGATCCTACAAAAAAATACTCAACAAAATCCAAAAAAATCGGAGTTGATTTCAAATAAATTTATTAAAATTTGACACTTGCAACTAAAATTTTTTTCACAATCCTAGAAATTGAAGTTATTTTCATCTAAATTTACTCAAATATACATCCTACACCAAAAATACTCCACAAAATCCAAAAAAATCGAAGTTGGTTTCAAATAAATTTATTAAAATTTGACACTTCCAACTAAAATTTTTTTCACAATCCTAGAAATTGAAGTTATTTTCATCTAAATTTACTCAAATATACATCCTACACCAAAAATACTCGACAAAATCCAAAAAAATCGAAGTTGGTTTCAAATAAATTTATTAAAATTTGACACTTCCAACTAAAATTTTTTTCACATTCCTAAAAATTGAAGTTATGTTCATCTAAATTTACTCAAATATAGATCCTACAAAAAATACTCAACAAAATCCAAAAAAAACGAAGTTGATTTCAAATAAATTTATTAAAATTTGACACTTCCAACTAAAAATTTTTTCACAATCCAATAAATTTTCGTTATTTTCATCTAAATTTACTCAAATATAGATCCTACAACAAAAATACTCAACAAAATCCAAAAAAATCGAAGTTGATTTCAAATAAATTTATTAAAATTTGACAGTTCCAACTAAAATTTTTTTCACAATCTTAGAAATTGAAGTTATTTTCATCTTAATTTACTCAAATACACATCCTACAACAAAAATACTCTACAAAATCCAAAAAAATCGAGGTTGGTTTCAAATAAATTTATTAAAAATTGACACTTCCAACTAAAATTTTTTTCACAATCCTAAAAATTGAAGTTGTTTTCATCTAACTTTACTCAAATATACATCCTACAACAAAAATACTCGACAAAATCCAAAAAAATCGAAGTTTATTTCAAATAAATTTATTAAAATTTGACACTTCCAACTAAAATATTTTTCACAATCCAAAAAATGGTCGTTATTTTCATCTAAATTTACTCAAATATACATCCTACACCAAAAATACTCGACAAAATCCAAAAAAATCGAAGTTGGTTTCAAATAAATTTATTAAAATTTGACGCTTCCAACTAAAATTTTTTTCACAATCCTAGAAATTGAAGTTATTTTCATCTAAATTTACTCAAATATACATCCTACACCAAAAATACTCCACAAAATACAAAAAAATCGGAGTTGGTTTCAAATAAATTTATTAAAATTTGACACTTCCAACTAAAATTTTTTTCACAATCCTAAAAATTGAAGTTGTTTCATCTAAATTTACTCAAATATAGATCCTACAAAAAAATACTCAACAAAATCCAAAATAATCCAAGTCGATTTCAAATATATTTATTAAAATTTGACAAAAATCGTGACAAAATCCATAAAATCGAAGTTAATTTCACCTGAAATTACTCAAATTAAGCTTCTCTATCAAAAAAACTTAACATTGTCGAGAAAAATCGAAGTTGGTTTCAAATAAATTACGTAAAATTTGACACTTCCAACTAAAATATTCTTCACAATCCAAAAAATGGTCGTTATTTTCATCTAAATTTACTCAAATATACATCCTACAACAAAAATACTCGACAAAATCCAAAAAAATCGAAGTCGGTTCAAATAAATTTATTAAAATTTGACACTTCCAACTAAAATTTTTTTCACAATCCTAGAAATTGAAGTTATTTTCATCTAAATTTACTCAAATATAGATCCTACCAAAAAATACTCAACAAAATCCAAAAAAATCGAAGTTGATTTCAAATAAATTTATTAAAATTTGACACTTCCAACTAAAATTTTTTACTCAATCCAAAAAATTGAAGTTATTTTCATCTAAATTTACTCAAATATAGATCCTACAACAAAAATACTCAACAAAATCCAAAAAAATCGAAGTTGATTTCAAATAAATTTATTAAAATTTGACACTTTCAACTAAAATTTTTTTCACAATCTTAAAAATTGCAGTTATTTTCATCTTAATTTACTCAAATACACATCCTACAACAAAAATACTCGACAAAATCCAAAAAAATCGAAGTTGGTTTCAAATAAATTTATTAAAAATTGACACTTCCAACTAAATTTTTTTTCACAATCCTAGAAATTGAAGTTATTTTCATCTAAATTTACTCAAATATACATCCTACACCCAAAATACTCGACAAAATCCAAAAAAATCGAAGTTGGTTTCAAATAAATTTATTAAAATTTGACACTTCCAACTAAAATTTTTTTCACAATCCTAAAAATTGAAGTTGTTTCATCTAAATTTACTCAAATATAGATCCTACAAAAAAATACTCAACAAAATCCAAAAAAATCGGAGTTGATTTCAAATAAATTTATTAAAATTTGACACTTGCAACTAAAATTTTTTTCACAATCCTAAAAATTGAAGTTATTTTCATCTAACTTTACTCAAATATACATCCTACAACAAAAATACACGACAAAATCCAAAAAAATCGAAGTTGATTTCAAATAAATTTATTAAAATTTGACACTTCCAACTAAAATATTATTCACAATCCAAAAAATGGTCGTTATTTTCATCTAAATTTACTCAAATATACATCCTACACCAAAAATACTCGACAAAATCCAGAAAAATCGAAGTTGGTTTCAAATAAATTTATTAAAATTTGACGCTTCCAACTAAAATTTTTTTCACAATCCTAGAAATTGAAGTTATTTTCATCTAAATTTACTCAAATATACATCCTACACCAAAAATACTCCACAAAATACAAAAAAATCGGAATTGGTTTCAAATAAATTTATTAAAATTTGACACTTCCAACTAAAATTTTTTTCACAATCCTAAAAATTGAAGTTGTTTCATCTAAATTTACTCAAATATAGATCCTACAAAAAAATACTCGACAAAATCCAAAATAATCCAAGTCGATTTCAAATATATTTATTAAAATTTGACAAAAATCGTGACAAAATCCATAAAATCGAAGTTAATTTCACCTGAAATTACTCAAATTAAGCTTCTCTATAAAAAAAAACTTAACATTGTCGAGAAAAATCGAAGTTGATTTCAAATAAATTACGTAAAATTTGACACTTCCAACTAAAATTTTCTTCACAATCCAAAAAATGGTCGTTATTTTCATCTAAATTTACTCAAATATACATCCTACAACAAAAATACTCGACAAAATCCAAAAAAATCGAAGTTAGTTCAAATAAATTTATTAAAATTTGACACTTCCAACTAAAAATTTTTTCACAATCCTAGAAATTGAAGTTATTTTCATCTAAATTTACTCAAATATAGATCCTACCAAAAAATACTCGACAAAATCCAAAAAAATCGAAGTTGATTTCAAATCGAAGTTGGTTTCAAATAAATTTATTAAAATTTGACACTTCCAACTAAAATTTTTTTCACAATCCAAAAAATTGAAGTTATTTTCATCTAAATTTACTCAATTGTAGATCCTACAACAAAAATACTCGACAAAATCCAAAAAAATCGAAGTTGATTTCAAATAAATTTATTAAAATTTGACACTTCCAACTAAAATTTTTTTCACAATCCTAAAAATTGAAGTTGTTACATCTAAATTTACTCAAATATAGATCCTACAAAAAAATACTCAACAAAATCCAAAAAAATCGGAGTTGATTTCAAATAAATTTATTAAAATTTGACACTTCCAACTAAAATTTTTTTCACAATCCAAAAAATTGAAGTTATTTTCATCTAAATTTACTCAATTGTAGATCCTACAACAAAAATACTCGACAAAATCCAAAAAAATCGAAGTTGATTTCAAATAAATTTATTAAAATTTGACACTTCCAACTAAAATTTTTTTCACAATCCTAAAAATTGAAGTTGTTACATCTAAATTTACTCAAATATAGATCCTACAAAAAAATACTCAACAAAATCCAAAAAAATCGGAGTTGATTTCAAATAAATTTATTAAAATTTGACACTTGCAACTAAAATTTTTTTCACAATCCTAAAAATTGAAGTTATTTTCATCTAACTTTACTCAAATATACATCCTACAACAAAAATACTCGACAAAATCCAAAAAAATCGAAGTTGATTTCAAATAAATTTATTAAAATTTGACACTTCCAACTAAAATATTTTTCACAATCCAAAAAATGGTCGTTATTTTCATCTAAATTTACTCAAATATACATCCTACACCAAAAATACTCGACAAAATCCAAAAAAATCGATGTTGGTTTCAAATAAATTTATTAAAATTTGACGCTTCCAACTAAAATTTTTTTCACAATCCTAGAAATTGAAGTTATTTTCATCTAAATTTACTCAAATATACATCCTACACCAAAAATACTCGACAAAATCCAAAAAAATCGAAGTTGGTTTCAAATAAATTTATTAAAATTTGACACTTCCAACTAAAATTTTTTTCACAATCCTAAAAATTGAAGTTGTTTCATCTAAATTTACTCAAATATAGATCCTACAAAAAAATACTCAACAAAATCCAAAAAAATCGGAGTTGATTTCAAATAAATTTATTAAAATTTGACACTTGCAACTAAAATTTTTTTCACAATCCTAAAAATTGAAGTTATTTTCATCTAACTTTACTCAAATATACATCCTACAACAAAAATACTCGACAAAATCCAAAAAAATCGAAGTTGATTTCAAATAAATTTATTAAAATTTGACACTTCCAACTAAAATATTTTTCACAATCCAAAAAATGGTCGTTATTTTCATCTAAATTTACTCAAATATACATCCTACAACAAAAATACTCGACAAAATCCAAAAAAATCGGAGTTGATTTCAAATAAATTTATTAAAATTTGACACTTCCAACTAAAATTTTTTTCACAATCCTAGAAATTGAAGTTATTTTCATCTAAATTTACTCAAATATACATCCTACACCAAAAATACTCGACAAAATCCAAAAAAATCGAAGTTGGTTTCAAATAAATTTATTAAAATTTGACACTTCCAACTAAAATTTTTTTCACAATCCTAAAAATTGAAGTTGTTTCATCTAAATTTACTCAAATATAGATCCTACATAAAAATACTCAACAAAATCCAAAAAAATCGGAGTTGATTTCAAATAAATTTATTAAAATTTGACACTTGCAACTAAAATTTTTTTCACAATCCTAAAAATTGAAGTTATTTTCATCTAAATTTACTCAATTGTAGATCCTACAACAAAAATACTCGACAAAATCCAAAAAAATCGAAGTTGATTTCAAATAAATTTATTAAAATTTAACACTTCCAACTAAAATTTTTTTCACAATCCTAAAAATTGAAGTTGTTACATCTAAATTTACTCAAATATAGATCCTACAAAAAAATACTCAACAAAATCCAAAAAAATCGGAGTTGATTTCAAATAAATTTATTAAAATTTGACACTAGCAACTAAAATTTTTTTCACAATCCTAAAAATTGAAGTTATTTTCATCTAACTTTACTCGAATATACATCCTACAACAAAAATACTCGACAAAATCCAAAAAAATCGAAATTGATTTCAAATAAATTTATTAAAATTTGACACTTCCAACTAAAATATTTTTCACAATCCAAAAAATGGTCGTTATTTTCATCTAAATTTACTCAAATATACATCCTACACCAAAAATACTCGACAAAATCCAAAAAAATCGAAGTTTGTTTCAAATAAATTTATTAAAATTTGACGCTTCCAACTAAAATTTTTTTCACAATCCTAGAAATTGAAGTTATTTTCATCTAAATTTACTCAATTGTAGATCCTACAACAAAAATACTCGACAAAATCCAAAAAAATCGATGTTGGTTTCAAATAAATTTATTAAAATTTGACGCTTCCAACTAAAATTTTTTTCACAATCCTAGAAATTGAAGTTATTTTCATCTAAATTTACTCAAATATACATCCTACAACAAAAATACTCGACAAAATCCAAAAAAATCGGAGTTGATTTCAAATAAATTTATTAAAATTTCACACTTCCAACTAAAATTTTTTTCACAATCCAAAAAATTGAAGTTATTTTCATCTAAATTTACTCAATTGTAGATCCTACAACAAAAATACTCGACAAAATCCAAAAAAATCGAAGTTGGTTTCAAATAAATTTATTAAAAATTGACACTTCCAACTAAAATTTTTTTCACAATCCTAGAAATTGAAGTTATTTTCATCTAAATTTACTCAAATATACATCCTACACCAAAAATACTCCACAAAATCCAAAAAAATCGGAGTTGGTTTCAAATAAATTTATTAAAAATTGACACTTCCAACTAAAATTTTTTTCACAATCCTAAAAATTGAAGTTGTTACATCTAAATTTACTCAAATATAGATCCTACAAAAAAATACTCAACAAAATCCAAAAAAATCGGAGTTGATTTCAAATAAATTTATTAAAATTTGACACTTCCAACTAAAATTTTTTTCACAATCCAAAAAATTGAAGTTATTTTCATCTAAATTTACTCAATTGTAGATCCTACAACAAAAATACTCGACAAAATCCAAAAAAATCGAAGTTGATTTCAAATAAATTTATTAAAATTTGACACTTCCAACTAAAATTTTTTTCACAATCCTAAAAATTGAAGTTGTTACATCTAAATTTACTCAAATATAGATCCTACAAAAAAATACTCAACAAAATCCAAAAAAATCGGAGTTGATTTCAAATAATTTTATTAAAATTTGACACTTGCAACTAAAATTCTTTTCACAATCCTAAAAATTGAAGTTATTTTCATCTAACTTTACTCAAATATACATCCTACAACAAAAATACTCGACAAAAACCAAAAAAATCGAAGTTGATTTCAAATAAATTTATTAAAATTTGACACTTCCAACTAAAATATTTTTCACAATCCAAAAAATGGTCGTTATTTTCATCTAAATTTACTCAAATATACATCCTACACCAAAAATACTCGACAAAATCCAAAAAAATCGATGTTGGTTTCAAATAAATTTATTAAAATTTGACGCTTCCAACTAAAATTTTTTTCACAATCCTAGAAATTGAAGTTATTTTCATCTAAATTTACTCAAATATACATCCTACAACAAAAATACTCGACAAAATCCAAAAAAATCGAAGTTTGTTTCAAATAAATTTATTAAAATTTGACGCTTCCAACTAAAATTTTTTTCACAATCCTAGAAATTTAAGTTATTTTCATCTAAATTTACTCAAATATACATCCTACACCAAAAATACTCGACAAAATCCAAAAAAATCGAAGATGGTTTCAAATAAATTTATTAAAATTTGACACTTCCAACTAAAATTTTTTTCACAATCCTAGAAATTGAAGTTATTTTCATCTAAATTTACTCAAATATACATCCTACACCAAAAATACTCGACAAAATCCAAAAAAATCGAAGTTGGTTACAAATAAATTTATTAAAATTTGACACTTCCAACTAAAATTTTTTTCACATTCCTAAAAATTGAAGTTATGTTCATCTAAATTTACTCAAATATAGATCCTACAAAAAATACTCAACAAAATCCAAAAAAAACGAAGTTGATTTCAAATAAATTTATTAAAATTTGACACTTCCAACTAAAAATTTTTTCACAATCCAATAAATTTTCGTTATTTTCATCTAAATTTACTCAAATATAGATCCTACAACAAAAATACTCAACAAAATCAAAAAAAATCGAAGTTGATTTCAAATAAATTTATTAAAATTTGACACTTCCAACTAAAATTTTTTTCACAATCTTAAAAATTGAAGTTATTTTCATCTTAATTTACTCAAATACACATCCTACAACAAAAATACTCGACAAAATCCAAAAAAATCGAAGTTGGTTTCAAATAAATATATTAAAAATTGACACTTCCAACTAAAATTTTTTTCACAATCCTAGAAATTGAAGTTATTTTCATCTAAATTTACTCAAATATACATCCTACACCAAAAATACTCCACAAAATCCAAAAAAATCGGAGTTGATTTCAAATAAATTTATTAAAATTTGACACTTCCAACTAAAATTTTTTTCACAATCCTAGAAATTGAAGTTATTTTCATCTAAATTTACTCAAATATACATCCTACACCAAAAATACTCCACAAAATACAAAAAAATCGAAGTTGGTTTCAAATAAATTTATTAAAATTTGACACTTCCAACTAAAATTTTTTTCACAATCCTAGAAATTGAAGTTATTTTCATCTAAATTTACTCAAATATACATCCTACACCAAAAATACTCGACAAAATCCAAAAAAATCGAAGTTGGTTTCAAATAAATTTATTAAAATTGGACACTTCCAACTAAAATTTTTTTCACATTCCTAAAAATTGAAGTTATGTTCATCTAAATTTACTCAAATATAGATCCTACAAAAAATACTCAACAAAATCCAAAAAAAACGAAGTTGATTTCAAATAAATTTATTAAAATTTGACACTTCCAACTAAAAATTTTTTCACAATCCAATAAATTTTCGTTATTTTCATCTAAATTTACTCAAATATAGATCCTACAACAAAAATACTCAACAAAATCCAAAAAAATCGAAGTTGATTTCAAATAAATTTATTAAAATTTGACAGTTCCAACTAAAATTTTTTTCACAATCTTAGAAATTGAAGTTATTTTCATCTTAATTTACTCAAATACACATCCTACAACAAAAATACTCTACAAAATCCAAAAAAATCGAAGTTGGTTTCAAATAAATTTATTAAAAATTGACACTTCCAACTAAAATTTTTTTCACAATCCTAAAAATTGAAGTTGTTTTCATCTGACTTTACTCAAATATACATCCTACAACAAAAATACTCGACAAAATCCAAAAAAATCGAAGTTTATTTCAAATAAATTTATTAAAATTTGACACTTCCAACTAAAATATTTTTCACAATCCAAAAAATGGTCGTTATTTTCATCTAAATTTACTCAAATATACATCCTACACCAAAAATACTCGACAAAATCCAAAAAAATCGATGTTGGTTTCAAATAAATTTATTAAAATTTGACACTTCCAACTAAAATATTTTTCACAATCCAAAAAATGGTCGTTATTTTCATCTAAATTTACTCAAATATACATCCTACACCAAAAATACTCGACAAAATCCAAAAAAATCGAAGTTGGTTTCAAATAAATTTATTAAAATTTGACGCTTCCAACTAAAATTTTATTCACAATCCAAAAAATGGTCGTTATTTTCATCTAAATTTACTCAAATATACATCCTACAACAAAAATACTCGACAAAATCCAAAAAAATCGGAGTTGATTTCAAATAAATTTATTAAAATTTGACACTTCCAACTAAAATTTTTTTCACAATCCTAGAAATTGAAGTTATTTTCATCTAAATTTACTCAAATATACATCCTACACCAAAAATACTCGACAAAATCCAAAAAAATCGAAGTTGGTTACAAATAAATTTATTAAAATTTGACACTTCCAACTAAAATTTTTTTCACATTCCTAAAAATTGAAGTTATGTTCATCTAAATTTACTCAAATATAGATCCTACAAAAAATACTCAACAAAATCCAAAAAAAACGAAGTTGATTTCAAATAAATTTATTAAAATTTGACACTTCCAACTAAAAATTTTTTCACAATCCAATAAATTTTCGTTATTTTCATCTAAATTTACTCAAATATAGATCCTACAACAAAAATACTCAACAAAATCAAAAAAAATCGAAGTTGATTTCAAATAAATTTATTAAAATTTGACACTTCCAACTAAATTTTTTTTCACAATCTTAAAAATTGAAGTTATTTTCATCTTAATTTACTCAAATACACATCCTACAACAAAAATAGTCGACAAAATCCAAAAAAATCGAAGTTGGTTTCAAATAAATATATTAAAAATTGACACTTCCAACTAAAATTTTTTTCACAATCCTAGAAATTGAAGTTATTTTCATCTAAATTTACTCAAATATACATCCTACACCAAAAATACTCCACAAAATCCAAAAAAATCGGAGTTGATTTCAAATAAATTTATTAAAATTTGACACTTCCAACTAAAATTTTTTTCACAATCCTAGAAATTGAAGTTATTTTCATCTAAATTTACTCAAATATACATCCTACACCAAAAATACTCCACAAAATACAAAAAAATCGAAGTTGGTTTCAAATAAATTTATTAAAATTTGACACTTCCAACTAAAATTTTTTTCACAATCCTAGAAATTGAAGTTATTTTCATCTAAATTTACTCAAATATACATCCTACACCAAAAATACTCGACAAAATCCAAAAAAATCGAAGTTGGTTTCAAATAAATTTATTAAAATTGGACACTTCCAACTAAAATTTTTTTCACATTCCTAAAAATTGAAGTTATGTTCATCTAAATTTACTCAAATATAGATCCTACAAAAAATACTCAACAAAATCCAAACAAAACGAAGTTGATTTCAAATAAATTTATTAAAATTTGACACTTCCAACTAAAAATTTTTTCACAATCCAATAAATTTTCGTTATTTTCATCTAAATTTACTCAAATATAGATCCTACAACAAAAATACTCAACAAAATCCAAAAAAATCGAAGTTGATTTCAAATAAATTTATTAAAATTTGACAGTTCCAACTAAAATTTTTTTCACAATCTTAGAAATTGAAGTTATTTTCATCTTAATTTACTCAAATACACATCCTACAACAAAAATACTCTACAAAATCCAAAAAAATCGAAGTTGGTTTCAAATAAATTTATTAAAAATTGACACTTCCAACTAAAATTTTTTTCACAATCCTAAAAATTGAAGTTGTTTTCATCTGACTTTACTCAAATATACATCCTACAACAAAAATACTCGACAAAATCCAAAAAAATCGAAGTTTATTTCAAATAAATTTATTAAAATTTGACACTTCCAACTAAAATATTTTTAACAATCCAAAAAATGGTCGTTATTTTCATCTAAATTTACTCAAATATACATCCTACACCAAAAATACTCGACAAAATCCAAAAAAATCGATGTTGGTTTCAAATAAATTTATTAAAATTTGACACTTCCAACTAAAATATTTTTCACAATCCAAAAAATGGTCGTTATTTTCATCTAAATTTACTCAAATATACATCCTACACCAAAAATACTCGACAAAATCCAAAAAAATCGAAGTTGGTTTCAAATAAATTTATTAAAATTTGACGCTTCCAACTAAAATTTTATTCACAATCCAAAAAATGGTCGTTATTTTCATCTAAATTTACTCAAATATACATCCTACAACAAAAATACTCGACAAAATCCAAAAAAATCGGAGTTGATTTCAAATAAATTTATTAAAATTTGACACTTCCAACTAAAATTTTTTTCACAATCCAAAAAATTGAAGTTATTTTCATCTAAATTTACTCAATTGTAGATCCTACAACAAAAATACTCGACAAAATCCAAAAAAATCGAAGTTGATTTCAAATAAATTTATTAAAATTTGACACTTCCAACTAAAATTTTTTTCACAATCTTAGAAATTGAAGTTATTTTCATCTAAATTTACTCAAATATACATCCTACACCAAAAATACTCCACAAAATCCAAAAAAATCGGAGTTGATTTCAAATAAATTTATTAAAATTTGACACTAGCAACTAAAATTTTTTTCACAATCCTAAAACTTGAAGTTATTTTCATCTAACTTTACTCAAATATACATCCTACAACAAAAATACTCGACAAAATCCAAAAAAATCGAAGTTGATTTCAAATAAATTTATTAAAATTTGACACTTCCAACTAAAATATTTTTCACAATCCAAAAAATGGTCGTTATTTTCATCTAAATTTACTCAAATATACATCCTACACCAAAAATACTCGACAAAATCCAAAAAAATCGAAGTTTGTTTCAAATAAATTTATTAAAATTTGACGCTTCCAACTAAAATTTTTTTCACAATCCTAGAAATTGAAGTTATTTTCATCTAAATTTACTCAAATATACATCCTACACCAAAAATACTCGACAAAATCCAAAAAAATCGAAGTTGGTTTCAAATAAATTTATTAAAATTTGACACTTCCAACTAAAATTTTTTTCACAATCCTAGAAATTGAAGTTATTTTCATCTAAATTTACTCAAATATACATCCTACACCAAAAATACTCGACAAAATCCAAAAAAATCGAAGTTGGTTTCAAATAAATTTATTAAAATTTGACACTTCCAACTAAAATTTTTTTCACATTCCTAAAAATTGAAGTTATGTTCATCTAAATTTACTCAAATATAGATCCTACAAAAAATACTCAACAAAATCCCAAAAAAACGAAGTTGATTTCAAATAAATTTATTAAAATTTGACACTTCCAACTAAAAATTTTTTCACAATCCAATAAATTTTCGTTATTTTCATCTAAATTTACTCAAATATAGATCCTACAACAAAAATACTCAACAAAATCCAAAAAAATCGAAGTTGATTTCAAATAAACTTATTAAAATTTGACACTTCCAACTAAAATTTTTTTCACAATCTTAAAAATTGAAGTTATTTTCATCTTAATTTACTCAAATACACATTCTACAACAAAAATACTCGACAAAATCCAAAAAAATCGAAGTTGGTTTCAAATAAATTTATTAAAAATTGACACTTCCAACTAAAATTTTTTCACAATCCTAGAAATTGAAGTTATTTTCATCTAAATTTACTCAAATATACATCCTACACCAAAAATACTCCACAAAATACAAAAAAATGGAAGTTGATTTCAAATAAATTTATTAAAATTTGACACTTCCAACTAAAATTTTTTTCACAATCCAAAAAATTGAAGTTATTTTCATCTAAATTTACTCAATTGTAGATCTTACAACAAAAATACTCGACAAAATCCAAAAAAATCGAAGTTGATTTCAAATAAATTTATTAAAATTTAACACTTCCAACTAAAATTTTTTTCACAATCCTAAAAATTGAAGTTGTTACATCTAAATTTACTCAAATATAGATCCTACAAAAAAATACTCAACAAAATCCAAAAAAATCGGAGTTGATTTCAAATAAATTTATTAAAATTTGACACTAGCAACTAAAATTTTTTTCACAATCCTAAAAATTGAAGTTATTTTCATCTAACTTTACTCGAATATACATCCTACAACAAAAATACTCGACAAAATCCAAAAAAATCGAAGTTGATTTCAAATAAATTTATTAAAATTTGACACTTCCAACTAAAATATTTTTCACAATCCAAAAAATGGTCGTTATTTTCATCTAAATTTACTCAAATATACATCCTACACCAAAAATACTCGACAAAATCCAAAAAAATCGAAGTTTGTTTCAAATAAATTTATTAAAATTTGACGCTTCCAACTAAAATTTTTTTCACAATCCTAGAAATTGAAGTTATTTTCATCTAAATTTACTCAATTGTAGATCCTACAACAAAAATACTCGACAAAATCCAAAAAAATCGAAGTTGATTTCAAATAAATTTATTAAAATTTGACACTTCCAACTAAAATTTTTTTCACAATCCTAAAAATTGAAGTTGTTACATCTAAATTTACTCAAATATAGATCCTACAAAAAAATACTCAACAAAATCCAAAAAAATCGGAGTTGATTTCAAATAAATTTATTAAAATTTGACACTTCCAACTAAAATTTTTTTCACAATCCTAGAAATTGAAGTTATTTTCATCTAAATTTACTCAAATATACATCCTACACCAAAAATACTCGACAAAATCCAAAAAAATCGAAGTTGGTTACAAATAAATTTATTAAAATTTGACACTTCCAACTAAAATTTTTTTCACATTCCTAAAAATTGAAGTTATGTTCATCTAAATTTACTCAAATATAGATCCTACAAAAAATACTCAACAAAATCCAAAAAAAACGAAGTTGATTTCAAATAAATTTATTAAAATTTGACACTTCCAACTAAAAATTTTTTCACAATCCAATAAATTTTCGTTATTTTCATCTAAATTTACTCAAATATAGATCCTACAACAAAAATACTCAACAAAATAAAAAAAAATCGAAGTTGATTTCAAATAAATTTATTAAAATTTGACACTTCCAACTAAAATTTTTTTCACAATCTTAAAAATTGAAGTTATTTTCATCTTAATTTACTCAAATACACATCCTACAACAAAAATACTCGACAAAATCCAAAAAAATCGAAGTTGGTTTCAAATAAATATATTAAAAATTGACACTTCCAACTAAAATTTTTTTCACAATCCTAGAAATTGAAGTTATTTTCATCTAAATTTACTCAAATATACATC
This sequence comes from Andrena praecox, assembly GCA_963932275.1. Taxonomy (NCBI): domain Eukaryota; kingdom Metazoa; phylum Arthropoda; class Insecta; order Hymenoptera; family Andrenidae; genus Andrena; species Andrena praecox. Next base: position 2,051,432 of record CAWVQO010000413.1, on the reverse strand, counting down.
CTACACCAAAAATACTCCACAAAATCCAAAAAAATCGGAGTTGATTTCAAATAAATTTATTAAAATTTGACACTTCCAACTAAAATTTTTTTCACAATCCTAGAAATTGAAGTTATTTTCATCTAAATTTACTCAAATATACATCCTACACCAAAAATACTCCACAAAATACAAAAAAATCGAAGTTGGTTTCAAATAAATTTATTAAAATTTGACACTTCCAACTAAAATTTTTTTCACAATCCTAGAAATTGAAGTTATTTTCATCTAAATTTACTCAAATATACATCCTACACCAAAAATACTCGACAAAATCCAAAAAAATCGAAGTTGGTTTCAAATAAATTTATTAAAATTGGACACTTCCAACTAAAATTTTTTTCACATTCCTAAAAATTGAAGTTATGTTCATCTAAATTTACTCAAATATAGATCCTACAAAAAATACTCAACAAAATCCAAAAAAAACGAAGTTGATTTCAAATAAATTTATTAAAATTTGACACTTCCAACTAAAAATTTTTTCACAATCCAATAAATTTTCGTTATTTTCATCTAAATTTACTCAAATATAGATCCTACAACAAATCTACTCAACAAAATCCAAAAAAATCGAAGTTGATTTCAAATAAATTTATTAAAATTTGACAGTTCCAACTAAAATTTTTTTCACAATCTTAGAAATTGAAGTTATTTTCATCTTAATTTACTCAAATACACATCCTACAACAAAAATACTCTACAAAATCCAAAAAAATCGAAGTTGGTTTCAAATAAATTTATTAAAAATTGACACTTCCAACTAAAATTTTTTTCACAATCCTAAAAATTGAAGTTGTTTTCATCTGACTTTACTCAAATATACATCCTACAACAAAAATACTCGACAAAATCCAAAAAAATCGAAGTTTATTTCAAATAAATTTATTAAAATTTGACACTTCCAACTAAAATATTTTTCACAATCCAAAAAATGGTCGTTATTTTCATCTAAATTTACTCAAATATACATCCTACACCAAAAATACTCGACAAAATCCAAAAAAATCGATGTTGGTTTCAAATAAATTTATTAAAATTTGACACTTCCAACTAAAATATTTTTCACAATCCAAAAAATGGTCGTTATTTTCATCTAAATTTACTCAAATATACATCCTACACCAAAAATACTCGACAAAATCCAAAAAAATCGAAGTTGGTTTCAAATAAATTTATTAAAATTTGACGCTTCCAACTAAAATTTTATTCACAATCCAAAAAATGGTCGTTATTTTCATCTAAATTTACTCAAATATACATCCTACAACAAAAATACTCGACAAAATCCAAAAAAATCGGAGTTGATTTCAAATAAATTTATTAAAATTTGACACTTCCAACTAAAATTTTTTTCACAATCCAAAAAATTGAAGTTATTTTCATCTAAATTTACTCAATTGTAGATCCTACAACAAAAATACTCGACAAAATCCAAAAAAATCGAAGTTGATTTCAAATAAATTTATTAAAATTTGACACTTCCAACTAAAATTTTTTTCACAATCTTAGAAATTGAAGTTATTTTCATCTAAATTTACTCAAATATACATCCTACACCAAAAATACTCCACAAAATCCAAAAAAATCGGAGTTGATTTCAAATAAATTTATTAAAATTTGACACTAGCAACTAAAATTTTGTTCACAATCCTAAAACTTGAAGTTATTTTCATCTAACTTTACTCAAATATACATCCTACAACAAAAATACTCGACAAAATCCAAAAAAATCGAAGTTGATTTCAAATAAATTTATTAAAATTTGACACTTCCAACTAAAATATTTTTCACAATCCAAAAAATGGTCGTTATTTTCATCTAAATTTACTCAAATATACATCCTACACCAAAAATACTCGACAAAATCCAAAAAAATCGAAGTTTGTTTCAAATAAATTTATTAAAATTTGACGCTTCCAACTAAAATTTTTTTCACAATCCTAGAAATTGAAGTTATTTTCATCTAAATTTACTCAAATATACATCCTACACCAAAAATACTCGACAAAATCCAAAAAAATCGAAGTTGGTTTCAAATAAATTTATTAAAATTTGACACTTCCAACTAAAATTTTTTTCACAATCCTAGAAATTGAAGTTATTTTCATCTAAATTTACTCAAATATACATCCTACACCAAAAATACTCGACAAAATCCAAAAAAATCGAAGTTGGTTTCAAATAAATTTATTAAAATTTGACACTTCCAACTAAAATTTTTTTCACATTCCTAAAAATTGAAGTTATGTTCATCTAAATTTACTCAAATATAGATCCTACAAAAAATACTCAACAAAATCCCAAAAAAACGAAGTTGATTTCAAATAAATTTATTAAAATTTGACACTTCCAACTAAAAATTTTTTCACAATCCAATAAATTTTCGTTATTTTCATCTAAATTTACTCAAATATAGATCCTACAACAAAAATACTCAACAAAATCCAAAAAAATCGAAGTTGATTTCAAATAAACTTATTAAAATTTGACACTTCCAACTAAAATTTTTTTCACAATCTTAAAAATTGAAGTTATTTTCATCTTAATTTACTCAAATACACATTCTACAACAAAAATACTCGACAAAATCCAAAAAATCGAAGTTGGTTTCAAATAAATTTATTAAAAATTGACACTTCCAACTAAAATTTTTTCACAATCCTAGAAATTGAAGTTATTTTCATCTAAATTTACTCAAATATACATCCTACACCAAAAATACTCCACAAAATACAAAAAAATGGAAGTTGATTTCAAATAAATTTATTAAAATTTGACACTTCCAACTAAAATTTTTTTCACAATCCAAAAAATTGAAGTTATTTTCATCTAAATTTACTCAATTGTAGATCCTACAACAAAAATACTCGACAAAATCCAAAAAAATCGAAGTTGATTTCAAATAAATTTATTAAAATTTAACACTTCCAACTAAAATTTTTTTCACAATCCTAAAAATTGAAGTTGTTACATCTAAATTTACTCAAATATAGATCCTACAAAAAAATACTCAACAAAATCCAAAAAAATCGGAGTTGATTTCAAATAAATTTATTAAAATTTGACACTAGCAACTAAAATTTTTTTCACAATCCTAAAAATTGAAGTTATTTTCATCTAACTTTACTCGAATATACATCCTACAACAAAAATACTCGACAAAATCCAAAAAAATCGAAGTTGATTTCAAATAAATTTATTAAAATTTGACACTTCCAACTAAAATATTTTTCACAATCCAAAAAATGGTCGTTATTTTCATCTAAATTTACTCAAATATACATCCTACACCAAAAATACTCGACAAAATCCAAAAAAATCGAAGTTTGTTTCAAATAAATTTATTAAAATTTGACGCTTCCAACTAAAATTTTTTTCACAATCCTAGAAATTGAAGTTATTTTCATCTAAATTTACTCAATTGTAGATCCTACAACAAAAATACTCGACAAAATCCAAAAAAATCGAAGTTGATTTCAAATAAATTTATTAAAATTTGACACTTCCAACTAAAATTTTTTTCACAATCCTAAAAATTGAAGTTGTTACATCTAAATTTACTCAAATATAGATCCTACAAAAAAATACTCAACAAAATCCAAAAAAATCGGAGTTGATTTCAAATAAATTTATTAAAATTTGACACTTCCAACTAAAATTTTTTTCACAATCCTAGAAATTGAAGTTATTTTCATCTAAATTTACTCAAATATACATCCTACACCAAAAATACTCGACAAAATCCAAAAAAATCGAAGTTGGTTACAAATAAATTTATTAAAATTTGACACTTCCAACTAAAATTTTTTTCACATTCCTAAAAATTGAAGTTATGTTCATCTAAATTTACTCAAATATAGATCCTACAAAAAATACTCAACAAAATCCAAAAAAAACGAAGTTGATTTCAAATAAATTTATTAAAATTTGACACTTCCAACTAAAAATTTTTTCACAATCCAATAAATTTTCGTTATTTTCATCTAAATTTACTCAAATATAGATCCTACAACAAAAATACTCAACAAAATCAAAAAAAATCGAAGTTGATTTCAAATAAATTTATTAAAATTTGACACTTCCAACTAAAATTTTTTTCACAATCTTAAAAATTGAAGTTATTTTCATCTTAATTTACTCAAATACACATCCTACAACAAAAATACTCGACAAAATCCAAAAAAATCGAAGTTGGTTTCAAATAAATATATTAAAAATTGACACTTCCAACTAAAATTTTTTTCACAATCCTAAAAATTGAAGTTGTTACATGTAAATTTACTCAAATATAGATCCTACAAAAAAATACTCAACAAAATCCAAAAAAATCGGAGTTGATTTCAAATAAATTTATTAAAATTTGACACTTCCAACTAAAATTTTTTTCACAATCCTAGAAATTGAAGTTATTTTCATCTAAATTTACTCAAATATACATCCTACACCAAAAATACTCGACAAAATCCAAAAAAATCGAAGTTGGTTACAAATAAATTTATTAAAATTTGACACTTCCAACTAAAATTTTTTTCACATTCCTAAAAATTGAAGTTATGTTCATCTAAATTTACTCAAATATAGATCCTACAAAAAATACTCAACAAAATCCAAAAAAAACGAAGTTGATTTCAAATAAATTTATTAAAATTTGACACTTCCAACTAAAAATTTTTTCACAATCCAATAAATTTTCGTTATTTTCATCTAAATTTACTCAAATATAGATCCTACAACAAAAATACTCAACAAAATCAAAAAAAATCGAAGTTGATTTCAAATAAATTTATTAAAATTTGACACTTCCAACTAAAATTTTTTTCACAATCTTAAAAATTGAAGTTATTTTCATCTTAATTTACTCAAATACACATCCTACAACAAAAATACTCGACAAAATCCAAAAAAATCGAAGTTGGTTTCAAATAAATATATTAAAAATTGACACTTCCAACTAAAATTTTTTTCACAATCCTAGAAATTGAAGTTATTTTCATCTAAATTTACTCAAATATACATCCTACACCAAAAATACTCCACAAAATCCAAAAAAATCGGAGTTGATTTCAAATAAATTTATTAAAATTTGACACTTCCAACTAAAATTTTTTTCACAATCCTAGAAATTGAAGTTATTTTCATCTAAATTTACTCAAATATACATCCTACACCAAAAATACTCCACAAAATACAAAAAAATCGAAGTTGGTTTCAAATAAATTTATTAAAATTTGACACTTCCAACTAAAATTTTTTTCACAATCCTAGAAATTGAAGTTATTTTCATCTAAATTTACTCAAATATACATCCTACACCAAAAATACTCGACAAAATCCAAAAAAATCGAAGTTGGTTTCAAATAAATTTATTAAAATTGGACACTTCCAACTAAAATTTTTTTCACATTCCTAAAAATTGAAGTTATGTTCATCTAAATTTACTCAAATATAGATCCTACAAAAAATACTCAACAAAATCCAAAAAAAACGAAGTTGATTTCAAATAAATTTATTAAAATTTGACACTTCCAACTAAAAATTTTTTCACAATCCAATAAATTTTCGTTATTTTCATCTAAATTTACTCAAATATAGATCCTACAACAAATCTACTCAACAAAATCCAAAAAAATCGAAGTTGATTTCAAATAAATTTATTAAAATTTGACAGTTCCAACTAAAATTTTTTTCACAATCTTAGAAATTGAAGTTATTTTCATCTTAATTTACTCAAATACACATCCTACAACAAAAATACTCTACAAAATCCAAAAAAATCGAAGTTGGTTTCAAATAAATTTATTAAAAATTGACACTTCCAACTAAAATTTTTTTCACAATCCTAAAAATTGAAGTTGTTTTCATCTGACTTTACTCAAATATACATCCTACAACAAAAATACTCGACAAAATCCAAAAAAATCGAAGTTTATTTCAAATAAATTTATTAAAATTTGACACTTCCAACTAAAATATTTTTCACAATCCAAAAAATGGTCGTTATTTTCATCTAAATTTACTCAAATATACATCCTACACCAAAAATACTCGACAAAATCCAAAAAAATCGATGTTGGTTTCAAATAAATTTATTAAAATTTGACACTTCCAACTAAAATATTTTTCACAATCCAAAAAATGGTCGTTATTTTCATCTAAATTTACTCAAATATACATCCTACACCAAAAATACTCGACAAAATCCAAAAAAATCGAAGTTGGTTTCAAATAAATTTATTAAAATTTGACGCTTCCAACTAAAATTTTATTCACAATCCAAAAAATGGTCGTTATTTTCATCTAAATTTACTCAAATATACATCCTACAACAAAAATACTCGACAAAATCCAAAAAAATCGGAGTTGATTTCAAATAAATTTATTAAAATTTGACACTTCCAACTAAAATTTTTTTCACAATCCAAAAAATTGAAGTTATTTTCATCTAAATTTACTCAATTGTAGATCCTACAACAAAAATACTCGACAAAATCCAAAAAAATCGAAGTTGATTTCAAATAAATTTATTAAAATTTGACACTTCCAACTAAAATTTTTTTCACAATCTTAGAAATTGAAGTTATTTTCATCTAAATTTACTCAAATATACATCCTACACCAAAAATACTCCACAAAATCCAAAAAAATCGGAGTTGATTTCAAATAAATTTATTAAAATTTGACACTAGCAACTAAAATTTTTTTCACAATCCTAAAACTTGAAGTTATTTTCATCTAACTTTACTCAAATATACATCCTACAACAAAAATACTCGACAAAATCCAAAAAAATCGAAGTTGATTTCAAATTAATTTATTAAAATTTGACACTTCCAACTAAAATATTTTTCACAATCCAAAAAATGGTCGTTATTTTCATCTAAATTTACTCAAATATACATCCTACACCAAAAATACTCGACAAAATCCAAAAAAATCGAAGTTTGTTTCAAATAAATTTATTAAAATTTGACGCTTCCAACTAAAATTTTTTTCACAATCCTAGAAATTGAAGTTATTTTCATCTAAATTTACTCAAATATACATCCTACACCAAAAATACTCGACAAAATCCAAAAAAATCGAAGTTGATTTCAAATAAATTTATTAAAATTTGACACTTCCAACTAAAATTTTTTTCACAATCCTAAAAATTGAAGTTGTTACATCTAAATTTACTCAAATATAGATCCTACAAAAAAATACTCAACAAAATCCAAAAAAATCGGAGTTGATTTCAAATAAATTTATTAAAATTTGACACTTCCAACTAAAATTTTTTTCACAATCCTAGAAATTGAAGTTATTTTCATCTAAATTTACTCAAATATACATCCTACACCAAAAATACTCGACAAAATCCAAAAAAATCGAAGTTGGTTACAAATAAATTTATTAAAATTTGACACTTCCAACTAAAATTTTTTTCACATTCCTAAAAATTGAAGTTATGTTCATCTAAATTTACTCAAATATAGATCCTACAAAAAATACTCAACAAAATCCAAAAAAAACGAAGTTGATTTCAAATAAATTTATTAAAATTTGACACTTCCAACTAAAAATTTTTTCACAATCCAATAAATTTTCGTTATTTTCATCTAAATTTACTCAAATATAGATCCTACAACAAAAATACTCAACAAAATCAAAAAAAATCGAAGTTGATTTCAAATAAATTTATTAAAATTTGACACTTCCAACTAAAATTTTTTTCACAATCTTAAAAATTGAAGTTATTTTCATCTTAATTTACTCAAATACACATCCTACAACAAAAATACTCGACAAAATCCAAAAAAATCGAAGTTGGTTTCAAATAAATATATTAAAAATTGACACTTCCAACTAAAATTTTTTTCACAATCCTAGAAATTGAAGTTATTTTCATCTAAATTTACTCAAATATACATCCTACACCAAAAATACTCCACAAAATCCAAAAAAATCGGAGTTGATTTCAAATAAATTTATTAAAATTTGACACTTCCAACTAAAATTTTTTTCACAATCCTAGAAATTGAAGTTATTTTCATCTAAATTTACTCAAATATACATCCTACACCAAAAATACTCCACAAAATACAAAAAAATCGAAGTTGGTTTCAAATAAATTTATTAAAATTTGACACTTCCAACTAAAATTTTTTTCACAATCCTAGAAATTGAAGTTATTTTCATCTAAATTTACTCAAATATACATCCTACACCAAAAATACTCGACAAAATCCAAAAAAATCGAAGTTGGTTTCAAATAAATTTATTAAAATTGGACACTTCCAACTAAAATTTTTTTCACATTCCTAAAAATTGAAGTTATGTTCATCTAAATTTACTCAAATATAGATCCTACAACAAAAATACTCAACAAAATCCAAAAAAATCGAAGTTGATTTCAAATAAATTTATTAAAATTTGACACTTCCAACTAAAATTTTTTTCACAATCTTAAAAATTGAAGTTATTTTCATCTTAATTTACTCAAATACACATTCTACAACAAAAATACTCGACAAAATCCAAATAAATCGAAGTTGGTTTCAAATAAATTTATTAAAAATTGACACTTCCAACTAAAATTTTTTCACAATCCTAGAAATTGAAGTTATTTTCATCTAAATTTACTCAAATATACATCCTACACCAAAAATACTCCACAAAATCCAAAAAAATCGGAGTTGGTTTCAAATAAATTTATTAAAATTTGACACTTCCAACTAAAATTTTATTCACAATCCAAAAAATGGTCGTTATTTTCATCTAAATTTACTCAAATATACATCCTACAACAAAAATACTCGACAAAATCCAAAAAAATCGAAGTTTGTTTCAAATAAATTTATTAAAATTTGACGCTTCCAACTAAAATTTTTTTCACAATCCTAGAAATTGAAGATATTTTCATCTAAATTTACTCAAATATACATCCTACACCAAAAATACTCGACAAAATCCAAAAAAATCGAAGTTGGTTTCAAATAAATTTATTAAAATTTGACACTTCCAACTAAAATTTTTTTCACAATCCTAGAAATTGAAGTTATTTTCATCTAAATTTACTCAAATATACATCCTACACCAAAAATACTCGACAAAATCCAAAAAAATCGAAGTTGGTTTCAAATAAATTTATTAAAATTTGACACTTCCAACTAAAATTTTTTTCACAATCCTAGAAATTGAAGTTATTTTCATCTAAATTTACTCAAATATACATCCTACACCAAAAATACTCGACAAAATCCAAAAAAATCGAAGTTGGTTTCAAATAAATTTATTAAAATTTGACACTTCCAACTAAAATTTTTTTCACATTCCTAAAAATTGAAGTTATGTTCATCTAAATTTACTCAAATATAGATCCTACAAAAAATACTCAACAAAATCCCAAAAAAACGAAGTTGATTTCAAATAAATTTATTAAAATTTGACACTTCCAACTAAAAATTTTTTCACAATCCAATAAATTTTCGTTATTTTCATCTAAATTTACTCAAATATAGATCCTACAACAAAAATACTCAACAAAATCCAAAAAAATCGAAGTTGATTTCAAATAAACTTATTAAAATTTGACACTTCCAACTAAAATTTTTTTCACAATCTTAAAAATTGAAGTTATTTTCATCTTAATTTACTCAAATACACATTCTACAACAAAAATACTTGACAAAATCCAAAAAAATCGAAGTTGGTTTCAAATAAATTTATTAAAAATTGACACTTCCAACTAAAATTTTTTCACAATCCTAGAAATTGAAGTTATTTTCATCTAAATTTACTCAAATATACATCCTACACCAAAAATACTCCACAAAATCCAAAAAAATCGGAGTTGGTTTCAAATAAATTTATTAAAATTTGACACTTCCAACTAAAATTTTATTCACAATCCAAAAAATGGTCGTTATTTTCATCTAAATTTACTCAAATATACATCCTACAACAAAAATACTCGACAAAATCCAAAAAAATCGAAGTTTGTTTCAAATAAATTTATTAAAATTTGACGCTTCCAACTAAAATTTTTTTCACAATCCAAAAAATGGTCGTTATTTTCATCTAAATTTACTCAAATATACATCCTACAACAAAAATACTCGACAAAATCCAAAAAAATCGAAGTTTGTTTCAAATAAATTTATTAAAATTTGACGCTTCCAACTAAAATTTTTTTCACAATCCTAGAAATTGAAGATATTTTCATCTAAATTTACTCAAATATACATCCTACACCAAAAATACTCGACAAAATCCAAAAAAATCGAAGTTGGTTTCAAATAAATTTATTAAAATTTGACACTTCCAACTAAAATTTTTTTCACATTCCTAAAAATTGAAGTTATGTTCATCTAAATTTACTCAAATATAGATCCTACAAAAAATACTCAACAAAATCCCAAAAAAACGAAGTTGATTTCAAATAAATTTATTAAAATTTGACACTTCCAACTAAAAATTTTTTCACAATCCAATAAATTTTCGTTATTTTCATCTAAATTTACTCAAATATAGATCCTACAACAAAAATACTCAACAAAATCCAAAAAAATCGAAGTTGATTTCAAATAAATTTATTAAAATTTGACACTTCCAACTAAAATTTTTTTCACAATCTTAAAAATTGAAGTTATTTTCATCTTAATTTACTCAAATACACATTCTACAACAAAAATACTCGACAAAATCCAAATAAATCGAAGTTGGTTTCAAATAAATTTATTAAAAATTGACACTTCCAACTAAAATTTTTTCACAATCCTAGAAATTGAAGTTATTTTCATCTAAATTTACTCAAATATACATCCTACACCAAAAATACTCCACAAAATCCAAAAAAATCGGAGTTGGTTTCAAATAAATTTATTAAAATTTGACACTTCCAACTAAAATTTTATTCACAATCCAAAAAATGGTCGTTATTTTCATCTAAATTTACTCAAATATACATCCTACAACAAAAATACTCGACAAAATCCAAAAAAATCGAAGTTTGTTTCAAATAAATTTATTAAAATTTGACGCTTCCAACTAAAATTTTTTTCACAATCCTAGAAATTGAAGATATTTTCATCTAAATTTACTCAAATATACATCCTACACCAAAAATACTCGACAAAATCCAAAAAAATCGAAGTTGGTTTCAAATAAATTTATTAAAATTTGACACTTCCAACTAAAATTTTTTTCACAATCCTAGAAATTGAAGTTATTTTCATCTAAATTTACTCAAATATACATCCTACACCAAAAATACTCGACAAAATCCAAAAAAATCGAAGTTGGTTTCAAATAAATTTATTAAAATTTGACACTTCCAACTAAAATTTTTTTCACATTCCTAAAAATTGAAGTTATGTTCATCTAAATTTACTCAAATATAGATCCTACAAAAAATACTCAACAAAATCCCAAAAAAACGAAGTTGATTTCAAATAAATTTATTAAAATTTGACACTTCCAACTAAAAATTTTTTCACAATCCAATAAATTTTCGTTATTTTCATCTAAATTTACTCAAATATAGATCCTACAACAAAAATACTCAACAAAATCCAAAAAAATCGAAGTTGATTTCAAATAAATTTATTAAAATTTGACGCTTCCAACTAAAATTTTTTTCACAATCCTAGAAATTGAAGTTATTTTCATCTAAATTTACTCAAATATACATCCTACACCAAAAATACTCGACAAAATCCAAAAAAATCGAAGTTGGTTTCAAATAAATTTATTAAAATTTGACACTTCCAACTAAAATTTTTTTCACAATCCTAGAAATTGAAGTTATTTTCATCTAAATTTACTCAAATATACATCCTACACCAAAAATACTCGACAAAATCCAAAAAAATCGAAGTTGGTTTCAAATAAATTTATTAAAATTTGACACTTCCAACTAAAATTTTTTTCACATTCCTAAAAATTGAAGTTATGTTCATCTAAATTTACTCAAATATAGATCCTACAAAAAATACTCAACAAAATCCCAAAAAAACGAAGTTGATTTCAAATAAATTTATTAAAATTTGACACTTCCAACTAAAAATTTTTTCACAATCCAATAAATTTTCGTTATTTTCATCTAAATTTACTCAAATATAGATCCTACAACAAAAATACTCAACAAAATCCAAAAAAATCGAAGTTGATTTCAAATAAACTTATTAAAATTTGACACTTCCAACTAAAATTTTTTTCACAATCTTAAAAATTGAAGTTATTTTCATCTTAATTTACTCAAATACACATTCTACAACAAAAATACTCGACAAAATCCAAAAAAATCGAAGTTGGTTTCAAATAAATTTATTAAAAATTGACACTTCCAACTAAAATTTTTTCACAATCCTAGAAATTGAAGTTATTTTCATCTAAATTTACTCAAATATACATCCTACACCAAAAATACTCCACAAAATCCAAAAAAATCGGAGTTGGTTTCAAATAAATTTATTAAAATTTGACACTTCCAACTAAAATTTTATTCACAATCCAAAAAATGGTCGTTATTTTCATCTAAATTTACTCAAATATACATCCTACAACAAAAATACTCGACAAAATCCAAAAAAATCGAAGTTTGTTTCAAATAAATTTATTAAAATTTGACGCTTCCAACTAAAATTTTTTTCACAATCCTAGAAATTGAAGATATTTTCATCTAAATTTACTCAAATATACATCCTACACCAAAAATACTCGACAAAATCCAAAAAAATCGAAGTTGGTTTCAAATAAATTTATTAAAATTTGACACTTCCAACTAAAATTTTTTTCACAATCCTAGAAATTGAAGTTATTTTCATCTAAATTTACTCAAATATACATCCTACACCAAAAATACTCGACAAAATCCAAAAAAATCGAAGTTGGTTTCAAATAAATTTATTAAAATTTGACACTTCCAACTAAAATTTTTTTCACATTCCTAAAAATTGAAGTTATGTTCATCTAAATTTACTCAAATATAGATCCTACAAAAAATACTCAACAAAATCCCAAAAAAACGAAGTTGATTTCAAATAAATTTATTAAAATTTGACACTTCCAACTAAAAATTTTTTCACAATCCAATAAATTTTCGTTATTTTCATCTAAATTTACTCAAATATAGATCCTACAACAAAAATACTCAACAAAATCCAAAAAAATCGAAGTTGATTTCAAATAAATTTATTAAAATTTGACGCTTCCAACTAAAATTTTTTTCACAATCCTAGAAATTGAAGTTATTTTCATCTAAATTTACTCAAATATACATCCTACACCAAAAATACTCGACAAAATCCAAAAAAATCGAAGTTGGTTTCAAATAAATTTATTAAAATTTGACACTTCCAACTAAAATTTTTTTCACAATCCTAGAAATTGAAGTTATTTTCATCTAAATTTACTCAAATATACATCCTACACCAAAAATACTCGACAAAATCCAAAAAAATCGAAGTTGGTTTCAAATAAATTTATTAAAATTTGACACTTCCAACTAAAATTTTTTTCACATTCCTAAAAATTGAAGTTATGTTCATCTAAATTTACTCAAATATAGATCCTACAAAAAATACTCAACAAAATCCCAAAAAAACGAAGTTGATTTCAAATAAATTTATTAAAATTTGACACTTCCAACTAAAAATTTTTTCACAATCCAATAAATTTTCGTTATTTTCATCTAAATTTACTCAAATATAGATCCTACACCAAAAATACTCAACAAAATCCAAAAAAATCGAAGTTGATTTCAAATAAATTTATTAAAATGTTACGAGCCGGGGCTGCGGCAACGCGCGAGGCCGGCGAGAAGGGTATTTCCCAAGGAATACGGTTTATGAGTTTGTTAGTTAGGTGCGCGGACGAACCTGATGCGAAATCAGGGAGCCGCTAGGATTATTGACGGCGAGGACGAACCTGATGCGAAATCAGGGAGCCTCTAGGAATGGAGTCACACGCGGACGAACCTGATGCGAAATCAGGGAGCCGCTAGGATTATTGACGGCGAGGACGAACCTGATGCGAAATCAGGGAGCCTCTAGGAATGGTGAAACGTCGTGAACGAACCCAATGCGAAATCGGGGAGTCACTAGGATAAAGTTCACAGACGAACCTGGTGCTAAACCAGGGAGCTGTTCGGAAGTTGGTAGATTTACAGACGAACCTGATGCGAAATCAGGGAGCTGTAGGATACGGACGAACCTGATGCGAAATCAGGGAGCCGTAGGAGGGTGAGGTTTCGTGGACGAACCCAATGCGAAATCGGGGAGCCACTGGGTTGGGAAATATACCTTGTTTTGGATGAAAGGTTGCGAACGAACCTGATGCTTAATCAGGGAGTCGCGGGAAATGTTAGTAATGCCTCGTAACTCTTAATTAATATTTGATACAACTCGAGCGGTAAAGTTGTATCAGTGGGTGAATGCTACTAATATTATAAGGATCGCTGGGTAAGAGATGGGTTTAACGAATCTACTCGATTTACACGTGAACACCATTCGTATATTCAATAATAGGTTATTGTACAAATGTAAGTGTCGCGATTAAATAAAGAATAAAAGTGTGTGAGTTACCACTAGCTGCACGGTGTTGACGCACTGGCGATGCGGGGCGTAAGAGTGGCTATTTCAAAGTGCCCAATAGAATATAACCCGGACTCGCGGATTCTATGAGGTTAACTATGATTCTGACGGAGACTTTAGCTCGATCTTACTGAATATGACCAACTCTGTACGAGCGTGACACGACGTTGCTCTACGCGTGACTGTACTGCTTTTAACCGACGAGGGTTGAAACCAAAGGGTTTATATAGTCCCAAAAATGAGTGGGGGTTCGTTAGGAGATTTCCATATAAGGAAATCCTTCGGGGTCGTCGTCGTGTCACTCCCGTTCCCATGGTCGTGTTCCAGATGGTCAAGATCACGACCCCCTGAGTGGTATGTGATAAACAAAAAGATTCTTAGGGCGTTTTCCCTTCGCAGACGCGAGCTCGAAAAATTGTTGAGAGCGGCGTATGGGAATATTCCACATACGTAACATCTCCCCCCTAAGATAAAACATCGCGATTCTCGTGATGCTTTTCAAAAGAAGGAAAAAACGCCCCAAAAATCTTTTTATAAGCAAAAATGTAGAAGAGAATTGTCGGGTGTAGGTGTATTAGTGTACTTATCGCTAGGTGTTGTGAGGTGTAAGTGTTTTAATCGTCGCTAGGCACTACGTAGCCGAGCTGCAGCCAGTGCTCAATGATGTCCACTGGTGGTTGTCCGGGTAGCCGGTCGAGCGTCAGCGTTGCAGTGATGCCGGTTGGAGTTAGCTGGATGTTGGCGAGGAGGCCCCTCCTTCTCGCCATGACGACCTCCGCTATTTGTGTCGTCCTCTGGAGCGGTCGGCAGGATCGCAGTTTCACGCTTTTCAGGTGAACCCGTACCGTCTGCCAGGGAAGGGCATGGAAACGGGGTGGGAGAGACCGCAATTCCGTGACCGGGCAGTCCATGGCTATGCCATAGTCACCAAGGAAGATGGTGCAGGTGGTTCCATTCACTCCGATGACTTCACCACGAAGCCACCCTTTTTTGGCAAACTTTACGCTCACGAGTCGTCCTGGTCTGACGCTGTCCATTGTTGGCAGACATAGCCGTTGTCTGGACTCCATGTAGATGTTTAGTTCGCGTAAGACGATCCTTGCTGCCTCCGCGTGTTTGTCCAATGAGACCCAGAAGATTGTGGGGTCCTCCACGTACATTACCAGACAGCGGGAGGTCTTCCCGAGGTCACGCGCTGAGATGGTCTTCATTTCCTTTGCTTTTTTGTAATCGGCTCTCCCGGTGTCCAATCACGGATGTTGTAGTCGGTTATTTCCTGGAGCACCAGCCAGTCCGGAATACGTCGATGAGCCTTATATTCTATTGTTTGGACTCCCACCGTCTTGAAGCTGGGTTTTCGAGTCGAGGTGCTTCGGCCTTTCCGGATAATTCCCCCAGTGCTGCTATGGTACGGTTTTGGTGTAATTGTAGTACCCACTCGAGAGGAAATTTCCCAAGATCCGTGCTGTCCTGTCTGCACGGCTATGGTCCTTGTACCTTCGTCTGTTGAGGTCTGTGTGGCGATGTTTTTAGACATGTGGAAGCTAGGTTCGTACTGACTAAAGGGGACTGATGCCCCGCTTTTATAGGGAAGAAACCCTTATCTCGCCCCCCACTCTGAAACTATTCGTATAGCGGAGGGGGTTTCTCGTGGGAGTGGCTTCATACCCTTAGAAGACGGTGGCGCACGGGCTGTGATTTTCGGGTGTACTTGGTATATTTATTGGTGTTTGTTGATTCTCTTTAGGAGATTCCGTTTTATTGTTGTGTTGACGAAATTTGCATTTTATAACCAATATTATATTTACTATAATCAATATTATTACTATGCCTCCAATACAGGAAAAGGTTGAGATCTGTACTTGTCGAATGGATGTTTGATGAGATGCAAAATTCTTAGCTCGTTGTTCGATTTCGGTAAGTGATAGTGCTGTCGGTAGATCCTCCCATTTTGTTGGTTTCTGTTCGTTCACTTTCAAGGCCTCAAAGTGATACTCGGTAACCTCTGGTATAATTATTGATAGATTATAAGGTTTAGAGGGGTAATATTCAATATTTTGCGAGGCATCAATGGTTTCCAATGATTTTAGTTGTACTGAGTCTATTGTTGCTTGGCAACCGGGTTGTAGCCTAAAGACTCCAATGGCAGTGATATTTCGTGTTAACGGTTTCTTTCCTTTGCAATAAATTTGTGCCTTTTTATTTTCTGGCATGAAATAAAGCCATGTAGTTGGTGTATTTAAAGGCTGCCAGTATGGTTTGATTTGTGTGATCAACTTAATGGTACAGGTGTTCCAATTTATTGAAGTGGGGTTCAATAACAGAGTAGATTCGCAAGTTGGTTGTCGATCTGCTTGGTATACTGGTAGGGTAGTTGGTCCCAAAAATGTATTGTGGTGAAACCGGCAAGTCTTCAAGTATTCTTCCGTTGGGGAAAAATATTGTTGTTCGTCTGATGATACTGCAATGAACTGGATTTGTGGCTGTATATACGAAATTATCCTTTTTGTTCCAAGGTTGTGTGTAGATGGACATGGATATATTTTATATAAGCTGTACGTTTTTCGCTCTAAAAGAGGTATGGTTAGTTTGAAAAGTATTCTACCCCTAGTGAAAATTGCGTTTAAGTTTGTTATTTTTTCAATTTGTTCCGTGAGTAATTCCTCAGGTGTTAGGGGAAATTCATACGCAAGTGTCTGCTTAATTCTTTGGGCTGATCTCAATAATTGTTCAGGTGAAAGAATAGCGGGGTGTAGAATGCCTTGTTTTGCTAGCAAAATTGCGTCTATTAGCAACAGCAGGTTGGTGCTGTAATCGTCCAACCCTCTTTCTATTTCAATTACGGAGTCCCTGATGGATGCTTCGAAGCGTAACTTGTTGATGTCTGACTGCGTCTCTTGTAATGCTTCGGAATGTAGGGCCATCGTTTTTGTTAGTTGCGATATAGTTTGAGTTAAATTAACTAACCTCGCATGTGTGAGCGAAAATTCTCCTCTTATGATATGCGTTTGGTTTGCTATTATTTCGGTAATGTCGTGTTGATCCTTATAGACGTTGTTCAATTCTCGGTTGTAGTATTCTGCATCTTCTTGTGATAAGGTTCCAAATAACATTTTACTGAGGGTGCCGATGAATCCAAAAGGTACGCTACGCCGTGGGGAGGATTTTTTAAGATGTGTGGTGTCACCTATCGCAGTACGTATCAAGTTGCTATAGTGTACTGTATTTTCTTCCTTCTTGATTAACCGAGGTCCTAATTCTTTGCTGAGACAATTTATAGAATCATGACGGTTGCAGAGTTGGTTCATCGTTGAGATATGATGCTTTACATGTGGAGCGTAGCTGAGATACCGAGTAACATCCAGAGATGTGACTAGGCGCCATTCTGATTGAAAGGTCCTTATGTCGGGTAATTTTTCGTAGAAGAGTCCAACGTTTGCTTCGAGTGGCGTAATAATTTGGTCGTCGCCAGTGACAGCGAGAGGTAACAGGAGCCAATATGCAAAAATCATGGTTGATTTTCAACTGCGGATGAATAGTAAGCATGTTTTAGTTTATCCTGATGCTTGGTGATTAATTTATTATGCGTTCGTAATACTACGTTATTCAGGTCTGTCACGTCTACTATCTGGTACGGTCCGATGTAGTGTGGATCAAATTTACTGATACGTGGTTCCTTGAGTACGTAAACTAAATTACCTACGTTAAACGTTGCTGGTTTTGCATGGATATCGTAATAGTTTTTCGAACGGATTTTTGCTTTGTTTAGATTATCGGAGGCTATATTGCGAATATTAGTCATGTGCGTTATTAATTCTATTAAATAATCTCCATACGACTTTAGTTTTTCACCGGTTGGAAACGAGGTTGGTTCTCGGGCTGGTTTTCCAAAGATTAATTCGTATGGGGTGAAATTTGTTGCTTCGTGAACGGATGTATTGTAAGAGAACATTGCGAACGGTATTAATAAATCCCAGTCTTCGTAACTATCCATGTAATGCTTGAGGTATTCAGTGAGGACGATGTGGCTTCGTTCCAGAGATCCATTGGTTTGTGGTCTATATCCTGAGGTTGTGATTTGCTTGATTTTGAATATTTCGGAGAGATTGGTCATGAGCGTTCCGATGAAGCTAGTTCCTTTGTCTGTTAGTATTGCGCGAGGTGTACCGTATATTGCGATGAAGTGTCTAGCGAAAGCATCTGCAATTGTAGCAGCTCGAATGTTAGGTATTGCTATGGCTACGCAATATTTCGTTAAGTTATCTTGAATGGTGAGAATATGTCTATTCCCACTGGGTGTAATTGGTAAAGGTCCTACTGTATCCAAGGAAATTTTGTCAAAGGCTCCTATAGGTGTGTCGGTGATTAACATCGGTTGACGAGTTTTTGCTCGAACTAATTTCTGTTCCTGACAACTTTGGCATCTTCGAATGTAGTCTTGAATGTCGTTGCGCATTTGTGACCAATGGAATTTTGATCGGATGCGTTTATATGTTTTCGTTACTCCTTTATGTCCTCCAATTAAACTATCGTGAGCCTCGCAAATGATGTGCTGTCTGTCTTCTTCGGATGGTGTTGTGATGGTACAATTGCATAGGATAATCTGCATGCCCGTTCCTATGAAAACCTCTTCTAAAATTTTGACGAATTCGTTGGATGGTATTTTGTGAAGGTCTCCCGTGGCAGAAATTCGAAATGATTTAATCTGATTTTGATCTAAGGTGTGTCGAAGAGTTTTCAATCCGTTGAGCACATCTACTCTTTTAATATTATCGAAGAAATTGTCTGAGATTATTATACTGAAGGTTTTAAATAATCCATTGTCCGTAGTTATCACATTTCCCTTTTTTGGTTCTTCTGCTAGAAGGTTTGGTTGATTGATTAGTTCAGTGTCCACCAGTAATTTTCCAACGGGGTTTATTAAATTGCAGTCGGCAGAAATGAAGTGTACGTAATGTCCTTCTTCAGCGGTAAAAGTATTTGAAGAAACGATGATTTTATGTGGTCGATCTAATGGGGTTTCTTCCAGATCGTCAAGGTCATTTGGATCCTCGATTTCGGTAGTGGAGAAAGGGTAGGAGTCGATCGTGTGGTCAGGGACCCTAGGTTCGGTTGACCTGTTGTCAGGTGGTTGTCCCACACTTGCTTCGGGCGTTGTACCTGCAGGTAGCTGGTTTATTGAGGGTTGTAAAGGTTCTTCCATGGCTTCCGATGGTACTTGCGGGGTACTGAGTAAATCTAGTTGAGTATTTCTTGCATTTTCTATTACAGTATTTTCGAGCGGCTCCTCAAACGATATTAAATTGTCAAATACGGTCTGGTCCTTATCTAAAGGGGCAATTTGTGTAGAATTAGCTGCGGGCGAAAAACTGTTTATGGTTTCCTGGCGTTCATCTGGCATGGTTACCTCTTGAGATAAGCTGGGAAAAGATCGGTTCTTGTATATTATTGGAGAATGTTGAATGTTCCCACGTGCGGTTTCTTCTTCTGAGCTGCTGCTTGTCTCTTGGTACTTGGGTCGGCTTTCTCTATCTCGTCGTAACTGTCGTATGCGGTGCCCGATTGTTTCGATATTGGCATCTGTTTTCGGTATCTGGGCTTTGAAGTCGGGGTCCTGGAGCTCTCGTGGAATAAGTGGTAAGCAGGTAGACGTAGGGTTGCGCGATAATGCGTCTGCGTTCTTATTCGTCTTTCCGGATTTATGGACAACCTGGTACTCGTATTCCAAAAGACGTAGCTTCCACTTCATAAGTCTAGAAGTTGGGTCCTTGACAGAATGTAACCAGACAAGTGGTCTGTGGTCTGTAACAAGGGTGAATGGGGTTCCATAGATGTAGGGCCTGAAGTATCTTACTGCGTAAACCATGGCCAAACATTCCTTTTCCGTAGCTGAATAATTCTTCTCAGGTTTATTTAGGCTGCGGGAGGCATAAGCAATCGGTAGGTCGTTTCCTATCTCCCCTTGGCTAAGTACGGCTCCAATAGCGTAATCAGATGCATCTGTGGTTACAATGAAAGGTTTACTGAAATCAGGGTATTGCAATATGGGCTGTTGACAAAGTTCGTTGCGTAATTGCTTAAAACTCTGGTCTTGTTCTTCTGTCCATTTGAATTTGATGCCTTTTCCTAATAAGTTAATTAATGGTTTTGCTTTTGTGGTAAAATTAGGTACGAATCTTCGGTAATATCCAACAAGTCCCAAGAATTGTTGAATGTTCTTCTGCGATGTGGGTGTTGGAAAATCTTGAACAGCTTTTAATTTCCTAGGATCAGGTCTTACCCCTTCCTTTGAAATAATGTGTCCAAGGTATGCGACTTCCTTTCGCAGGAATTGGCACTTGTTGGTCTGAAGGGTTAATCCGTGTTCTCGAAGGCGGTTTAACAATTTTTTGACTTTGATATTGTGCTCCTGTAACGATGATGCGTAAATCACTATGTCGTCCAAGTAGACAAAGAGGTCTGTTCCTTGAAGTCCAGTGAGTGCTTGGTCCATCAGGCGTTGAAAGGTGGGTGGTGCATTTTTTAATCCGAAAGGCATTCGAGAAAATTCGTAATGTCCATTTGGAGTGGTGAATGCTGTTTTTGCCTTATCCTTCGGGTCCGTCTCTATTTGATGAAATCCACTTGCGAGATCAAAAACTGAGAAATATTTGGCTCCTCCTAATCGATCTAAGATCTCTGTGATTTGAGGTAATGGATACCTATCAGAAATGGTTATTTCGTTGAGGCCGCGGAAATCTATTACCAGGCGCCAACGTTTCACTCCGTTTTCGTCTTCTTTCTTCGGTACAATCCATAAGGGTGAATTGTACGGAGATTTTGAAGGCGTAATTATACCGTTTGATAATAGCGCGCTGATTTGTTTTTGAATTTCCTTTTGATGAATGAGAGGATAACGATATTGTCTTGTGTTGATTGGAATATCATTGGATGTATGGATTGAGTGTTTAAAGTCGCGGGCCTTCCCAAGTTTATCTCCAGAAAGATAAAATCGGTCGGGAAAATCTCTAACTAGATTAGTAACGAAATCTAGTTCCTCCTTGTTCAAATGTTTAGTGTTTAGGGCTTCTAAAATTTTTTGTATCCTATCTTCGTGTGTTTTGAATTTTGACGGGTGTTCTGCAGCTGGGTAAGAATCTTCGTCTGATGACCCGAAGATATCGAATGACTCTAATGTTTGTGGTTCTATCTCTACGTCTAGGGGTTCATCGCTGGTATTTGTTGCCATAACGTAGCACTTCCCTTTATTATTCCTCACAACTGCTTCTCCTATGTAAAGATGTTCAAGGGTCTTGATACGCGGTAAATATCCTTCCTTAATCTTCGAGTTTGTAATTGTTATAGCAATCTGTTGCGACGTCCTAGGCTCGATACGATGTTTGGTCGATGTCAATAGTTCTTTCATTTGAGGTAGATCTTGATAATTTGAAAAACGTAGAGGTCGGGTTGGTTTATTTTTTAATACCAGAGTCCCATGATAATAGGAGATTTCAGCCTCTTCCTGTTTTAAAAATGGGCTTCCTATAAGTCCATCTGCTTCTATGGCCAGCTCTTTTACTACATAGAAAAGTGCAGGAGCTTCGTGGATATGAAGAATTGTTGTTCCTAAAGTATGAATTGGATTAGTGGTAATTCCGGTTAACTCGGTTTCTTCCCGAGAGTTTATCGCGGCTTTTTCTCCCAGGGCGTTAATGACTACTAAATTAACGGATGCTCCACCGTCGATTAGGAATTCTCCCGTTCCTGACTCCAATTCTGGAACCTTGATGTTGATGCGTGGGGCAGGTGCTTCCTTGATGAGGGTTCCTCTTCGAAGCGGACTGTCCTTTGGCGAGCTTCCTTGTTTCCGCTCATCGTGTCGCCTATACGTTGAGCGCGATTGAAGTTTAAAGACTTGTTTGATTCAACGGACGAATCTCGCGAGTCTCGTTGATATCTAGGGTTACGCGGTTGTTTCCTACAGGACTTTCCGTCATGTCCGGCTGTGCCGCAATGCCAGCAATATAAACTCGGCTTGCGATCTTTATCGGGATTTTTTAAAATAGAATAGTGTTTTTCTCTATCATCTGCGTACGATGAGTCGGAGCGATAAGAAGGGGATTTCGAGGGGCTTCGGTGACGCAAGGTCCAGGCCGTCGTACGTGTCCGTCCTTCTCGTTCTTCTTCAAACCCAGATGTTCTAAGAGGCCGATCCCTGTTCTGGTCGTATCTACTCGGAGAAAGTGGGTACGACACTTCGCGGTCGTGGTGGCGAGAGTTTTCGGTGTAATTATCTCGGCGAGACCACCTGGAGGGTGATTCATTACGGGGCGACTGTCGTCGATTCCTTAATTTCCTATCTATCTGTAGCACGGCGTCGTAAGCTTGTTCAAGTGTTTGAATATCTTGAGTCTGAGCCGACACTTTCCAAGAAATTCGATCCGGTAAACCATCGATGAAGTTTTCCTTAACGTCCTTTTCCATTTCTTTGACGAAATCTTCAGCGTGATCCAGATACCTTTCCCGAATAGCTCCGCGCGCACAATAAACGAGATGGCTAGTTCTGTCGACGTACTGTCGCAGACTTTCTCCTTCGCGTATGCTTAGTTTCGCGATTTCGACTTGAAAATATGACAAACTTCTTCCCGGCGCGAATCTCTTTTTCAGATGTTGGACTAATTTCTTAATAGATTCGAATTTATGTTCTAACGTGCACCTGCGTGCCGGACCGATCAGTTTCGTTAGTATTATCGCAAGATACTCAGCTTCCGTACCCTCAGGAATCAAAGTTAACCCGTCTTCAACATTTTGTGCAAAGCGCGTCAAGGGTGGACTTTCACCGTCGAAGGTTGGAATTGACATAGTAATATTTTGTATACATGTCCGTTGCGTCAAGAGCGACATTGAGTTTGCAATTGAAACTGTCAGGTTCATTATATCATTAGAAGAGACATTCGCCTGTGCGGTTGCCATCATAAAATTACTAAGTGACTTGACTAGAGAAAACTAGTATATCGTCGATAAAAATTACGAGTGATTTTAACGTATTTAAAAACCCAAATTTACGGCGATTCTAATGCAGTAGCATCCCACCGCTGTCACCAGTTCTGTTACGAGCCGGGGCTGCGGCAACGCGCGAGGCCGGCGAGAAGGGTATTTCCCAAGGAATACGGTTTATGAGTTTGTTAGTTAGGTGCGCGGACGAACCTGATGCGAAATCAGGGAGCCGCTAGGATTATTGACGGCGAGGACGAACCTGATGCGAAATCAGGGAGCCTCTAGGAATGGAGTCACACGCGGACGAACCTGATGCGAAATCAGGGAGCCGCTAGGATTATTGACGGCGAGGACGAACCTGATGCGAAATCAGGGAGCCTCTAGGAATGGTGAAACGTCGTGAACGAACCCAATGCGAAATCGGGGAGTCACTAGGATAAAGTTCACAGACGAACCTGGTGCTAAACCAGGGAGCTGTTCGGAAGTTGGTAGATTTACAGACGAACCTGATGCGAAATCAGGGAGCTGTAGGATACGGACGAACCTGATGCGAAATCAGGGAGCCGTAGGAGGGTGAGGTTTCGTGGACGAACCCAATGCGAAATCGGGGAGCCACTGGGTTGGGAAATATACCTTGTTTTGGATGAAAGGTTGCGAACGAACCTGATGCTTAATCAGGGAGTCGCGGGAAATGTTAGTAATGCCTCGTAACTCTTAATTAATATTTGATACAACTCGAGCGGTAAAGTTGTATCAGTGGGTGAATGCTACTAATATTATAAGGATCGCTGGGTAAGAGATGGGTTTAACGAATCTACTCGATTTACACGTGAACACCATTCGTATATTCAATAATAGGTTATTGTACAAATGTAAGTGTCGCGATTAAATAAAGAATAAAAGTGTGTGAGTTACCACTAGCTGCACGGTGTTGACGCACTGGCGATGCGGGGCGTAAGAGTGGCTATTTCAAAGTGCCCAATAGAATATAACCCGGACTCGCGGATTCTATGAGGTTAACTATGATTCTGACGGAGACTTTAGCTCGATCTTACTGAATATGACCAACTCTGTACGAGCGTGACACGACGTTGCTCTACGCGTGACTGTACTGCTTTTAACCGACGAGGGTTGAAACCAAAGGGTTTATATAGTCCCAAAAATGAGTGGGGGTTCGTTAGGAGATTTCCATATAAGGAAATCCTTCGGGGTCGTCGTCGTGTCACTCCCGTTCCCATGGTCGTGTTCCAGATGGTCAAGATCACGACCCCCTGAGTGGTATGTGATAAACAAAAAGATTCTTAGGGCGTTTTCCCTTCGCAGACGCGAGCTCGAAAAATTGTTGAGAGCGGCGTATGGGAATATTCCACATACGTAACAAAAATTTGACACTTCCAACTAAAATTTTATTCACAATCCAAAAAATGGTCGTTATTTTCATCTAAATTTACTCAAATATACATCCTACAACAAAAATACTCGACAAAATCCAAAAAAATCGAAGTTTGTTTCAAATAAATTTATTAAAATTTGACGCTTCCAACTAAAATTTTTTTCACAATCCTAGAAATTGAAGATATTTTCATCTAAATTTACTCAAATATACATCCTACACCAAAAATACTCGACAAAATCCAAAAAAATCGAAGTTGGTTTCAAATAAATTTATTAAAATTTGACACTTCCAACTAAAATTTTTTTCACAATCCTAGAAATTGAAGTTATTTTCATCTAAATTTACTCAAATATACATCCTACACCAAAAATACTCGACAAAATCCAAAAAAATCGAAGTTGGTTTCAAATAAATTTATTAAAATTTGACACTTCCAACTAAAATTTTTTTCACATTCCTAAAAATTGAAGTTATGTTCATCTAAATTTACTCAAATATAGATCCTACAAAAAATACTCAACAAAATCCCAAAAAAACGAAGTTGATTTCAAATAAATTTATTAAAATTTGACACTTCCAACTAAAAATTTTTTCACAATCCAATAAATTTTCGTTATTTTCATCTAAATTTACTCAAATATAGATCCTACAACAAAAATACTCAACAAAATCCAAAAAAATCGAAGTTGATTTCAAATAAATTTATTAAAATTTGACACTTCCAACTAAAATTTTTTTCACAATCTTAAAAATTGAAGTTATTTTCATCTTAATTTACTCAAATACACATTCTACAACAAAAATACTCGACAAAATCCAAATAAATCGAAGTTGGTTTCAAATAAATTTATTAAAAATTGACACTTCCAACTAAAATTTTTTTCACAATCCTAGAAATTGAAGTTATTTTCATCTAAATTTACTCAAATATACATCCTACACCAAAAATACTCGACAAAATCCAAAAAAATCGAAGTTGATTTCAAATAAATTTATTAAAATTTGACACTTCCAACTAAAATATTTTTCACAATCCAAAAAATGGTCGTTATTTTCATCTAAATTTACTCAAATATACATCCTACACCAAAAATACTCGACAAAATCCAAAAAAATCGAAGTTGGTTTCAAATAAATTTATTAAAATTTGACGCTTCCAACTAAAATTTTTTTCACAATCCTAGAAATTGAAGTTATTTTCATCTAAATTTACTCAAATATACATCCTACACCAAAAATACTCCACAAAATACAAAAAAATCGGAGTTGGTTTCAAATAAATTTATTAAAATTTGACACTTCCAACTAAAATTTTTTTCACAATCCTAAAAATTGAAGTTGTTTCATCTAAATTTACTCAAATATAGATCCTACAAAAAAATACTCAACAAAATCCAAAATAATCCAAGTCGATTTCAAATATATTTATTAAAATTTGACAAAAATCGTGACAAAATCCATAAAATCGAAGTTAATTTCACCTGAAATTACTCAAATTAAGCTTCTCTATCAAAAAAAACTTAACATTGTCGAGAAAAATCGAAGTTGGTTTCAAATAAATTACGTAAAATTTGACACTTCCAACTAAAATTTTCTTCACAATCCAAAAAATGGTCGTTATTTTCATCTAAATTTACTCAAATATACATCCTACAACAAAAATACTCGACAAAATCCAAAAAAATCGAAGTTGGTTTCAAATAAATTTATTAAAATTTGACACTTCCAACTAAAATTTTTTTCACAATCCTAGAAATTGAAGTTATTTTCATCTAAATTTACTCAAATATAGATCCTACAAAAAAATACTCAACAAAATCCAAAAAAATCGAAGTTGGTTTCAAATAAATTTATTAAAATTTGACACTTCCAACTAAAATTTTTTTCACAATCCTAAAAATTGAAGTTGTTTCATCTAAATTTACTCAAATATAGATCCTACAAAAAAATACTCAACAAAATCCAAAAAAATCAGAGTTGATTTCAAATAAATTTATTAAAATTTGACACTTGCAACTAAAATTTTTTTCACAATCCTAAAAATTGAAGTTATTTTCATCTAACTTTACTCAAATATACATCCTACAACAAAAATACTCGACAAAATCCAAAAAAATCGAAGTTGATTTCAAATAAATTTATTAAAATTTGACACTTCCAACTAAAATATTTTTCACAATCCAAAAAATGGTCGTTATTTTCATCTAAATTTACTCAAATATACATCCTACACCAAAAATACTCGACAAAATACAAAAAAATCGAAGTTGGTTTCAAATAAATTTATTAAAATTTGACACTTCCAACTAAAATTTTTTTCACAATCCTAGAAATTGAAGTTATTTTCATCTAAATTTACTCAAATATAGATCCTACAAAAAAATACTCAACAAAATCCAAAAAAATCGAAGTTGGTTTCAAATAAATTTATTAAAATTTGACACTTCCAACTAAAATTTTTTTCACAATCCAATAAATTTTCGTTATTTTCATCTAAATTTACTCAAATATACATCCTACACCAAAAATACTCGACAAAATCCAAAAAAATCGAAGTTGGTTTCAAATAAATTTATTAAAATTTGACGCTTCCAACTAAAATTTTTTTCACAATCCTAGAAATTGATGTTATTTTCATCTAAATTTACTCAAATATACATCCTACACCAAAAATACTCCACAAAATACAAAAAAATCGGAGTTGGTTTCAAATAAATTTATTAAAATTTGACACTTCCAACTAAAATTTTTTTCACAATCCTAAAAATTGAAGTTGTTTCATCTAAATTTACTCAAATATAGATCCTACAAAAAAATACTCAACAAAATCCAAAATAATCCAAGTCGATTTCAAATATATTTATTAAAATTTGACAAAAATCGTGACAAAATCCATAAAATCGAAGTTAATTTCACCTGAAATTACTCAAATTAAGCTTCTCTATCAAAAAAAACTTAACATTGTCGAGAAAAATCGAAGTTGGTTTCAAATAAATTACGTAAAATTTGACACTTCCAACTAAAATTTTCTTCACAATCCAAAAAATGGTCGTTATTTTCATCTAAATTTACTCAAATATACATCCTACAACAAAAATACTCGACAAAATACAAAAAAATCGAAGTTGGTTTCAAATAAATTTATTAAAATTTGACACTTCCAACTAAAATTTTTTTCACAATCCTAGAAATTGAAGTTATTTTCATCTAAATTTACTCAAATATAGATCCTACAAAAAAATACTCAACAAAATCCAAAAAAATCGAAGTTGGTTTCAAATAAATTTATTAAAATTTGACACTTCCAACTAAAATTTTTTTCACAATCCAATAAATTTTCGTTATTTTCATCTAAATTTACTCAAATATACATCCTACAACAAAAATACTCGACAAAATAAAAAAAAATCGAAGTTGGTTTCAAATAAATTTATTAAAATTTGACACTTCCAACTAAAATTTTTTCACAATCCTAAAAATTGAAGTTATTTTCATCTAAATTTACTCAAATATACATCCTACACCAAAAATACTCGACAAAATCCAAAAAAATCGAAGTTGGTTTCAATTAAATTTATTAAAATTTGACACTTCCAACTAAAATTTTTTTCACAATCCTAAAAATTGAAGTTATTTTCATCTAAATTTACTCAAATATAGATCCTACAAAAAATACTCAACAAAATCCAAAAAAGACGAAGTTGCTTTCAAATAAATTTATTAAAATTTGACACTTCCGACTAAAATTTTTTTCACAATCCTAGAAATTGAAGTTATTTTCATCTAAATTTACTCAAATATACATCCTACACCAAAAATACTCGACACAATCAAAAAAAATCGAAGTTGGTTTCAATTAAATTTATTAAAATTTGACACTTCCAACTAAAATTTATTTCACAATCCTAAAAATTGAAGTTATTTTCATCTAAATTTACTCAAATATAGATCCTACAAAAAATACTCAACAAAATCCAAAAAAAACGAAGTTGATTTCAAATAAATTTATTAAAATTTGACACTTCCGACTAAAATTTTTTTCACAATCCTAGAAATTGAAGTTATTTTCATCTAAATTTACTCAAATATACATCCTACACCAAAAATACTCGACAAAATCCAAAAAAATCGAAGTTGGTTTCAAATAAATTTATTAAAATTAGACACTTGTAACTAAAATTTTTTTCAAAATCCTAGAAATTGAAGTTATTTTCATCTAAATTTACTCAAATATACATCCTACACCAAAAATACTCGACAAAATCCAAAAAAATCGAAGTTGGTTTAAAATAAATTTATTAAAATTAGGCACTTGTAACTAAAATTTTTTTCAAAATCCTAGAAATTGATGTTATTTTCATCTAAATTTACTCAAATATACATCCTACACCAAAAATACTCGACAAAATCCAAAAAAATCGAAGTTGGTTTCAAATTAATTTATTAAAATTTGACGCTTCCAACTAAAATTTTATTCACAATCCTAAAAATTGAAGTTGTTTCATCTAAATTTACTCAAATATAGATCCTACAAAAAAATACTCAACAAAATCCAAAATAATCCAAGTCGATTTCAAATATATTTATTAAAATTTGACAAAAATCGTGACAAAATCCATAAAATCGAAGTTAATTTCACCTGAAATTACTCAAATTAGGCTTCTCTATCAAAAAAAACTAAACATTGTCGGGAAAAATCGAAGTTGGTTTCAAATAAATTACGTAAAATTTGACACTTCCAACTAAAATTTTCTTCACAATCCAAAAAATGGTCGTTATTTTCATCTAAATTTACTCAAATATACATCCTACAACAAAAATACTCGACAAAATCCAAAAAAATCGAAGTTGGTACAAATAAATTTATTAAAATTTGACACTTCCAACTAAAATTTTTTTCACAATCCTAGAAATTGAAGTTATTTTCATCTAAATTTACTCAAATATAGATCCTACCAAAAAATACTCAACAAAATCCAAAAAAATCGAAGTTGATTTCAAATAAATTTATTAAAATTTGACACTTCCAACTAAAATTTTTTTCACAATCCTAGAAATTGAAGTTATTTTCATCTAAATTTACTCAAATATACATCCTACACCAAAAATACTCCACAAAATCCAAAAAAATCGGAGTTGGTTTCAAATAAATTTATTAAAATTTGACACTTCCAACTAAAATTTTATTCACAATCCAAAAAATGGTCGTTATTTTCATCTAAATTTACTCAAATATACATCCTACAACAAAAATACTCGACAAAATCCAAAAAAATCGGAGTTGATTTCAAATAAATTTATTAAAATTTGACACTTCCAACTAAAATTTTTTTCACAATCCAAAAAATTGAAGTTATTTTCATCTAAATTTACTCAATTGTAGATCCTACAATAAAAATACTCGACGAAATCCAAAAAAATCGAAGTTGATTTCAAATAAATTTATTAAAATTTGACACTTCCAACTAAAATTTTTTTCACAATCCTAGAAATTGAAGTTATTTTCATCTAAATTTACTCAAATATACATCCTACACCCAAAATACTCGACAAAATCCAAAAAAATCGAAGTTGGTTTCAAATAAATTTATTAAAATTTGACACTTCCAACTAAAATTTTATTCACAATCCAAAAAATGGTCGTTATTTTCATCTAAATTTACTCAAATATACATCCTACAACAAAAATACTCGACAAAATCCAAATAAATCGGAGTTGATTTCAAATAAATTTATTAAAATTTGACACTTCCAACTAAAATTTTTTTCACAATCCAAAAAATTGAAGTTATTTTCATCTAAATTTACTCAATTGTAGATCCTACAACAAAAATACTCGACAAAATCCAAAAAAAATCGAAGTTGATTTCAAATAAATTTATTAAAATTTGACACTTCCAACTAAAATTTTTTTCACAATCCTAGAAATTGAAGTTATTTTCATCTAAATTTACTCAAATATACATCCTACACCCAAAATACTCGACAAAATCCAAAAAAATCGAAGTTGGTTTCAAATAAATTTATTAAAATTTGACACTTCCAACTAAAATTTTTTTCACAATCCTAAAAATTGAAGTTGTTTTATCTAAATTTACTCAAATATAGATCCTACAAAAAAATACTCAACAAAATCCAAAAAAATCGGAGTTGATTTCAAATAAATTTATTAAAATTTGACACTTG
The DNA here is from genome assembly GCA_963932275.1 of Andrena praecox. Lineage (NCBI taxonomy): Eukaryota > Metazoa > Arthropoda > Insecta > Hymenoptera > Andrenidae > Andrena > Andrena praecox. The sequence goes on along the minus strand of CAWVQO010000413.1, from coordinate 2,020,259 downwards.
CAACTAAAATTTTTTTCACAATCCTAAAAATTGAAGTTATTTTCATCTAACTTTACTCAAATATACATCCTACAACAAAAATACTCGACAAAATCCAAAAAAATCGAAGTTGATTTCAAATAAATTTATTAAAATTTGACACTTCCAACTAAAATATTTTTCACAATCCAAAAAATGGTCGTTATTTTCATCTAAATTTACTCAAATATACATCCTACACCAAAAATACTCGACAAAATCCAAAAAAATCGAAGTTGGTTTCAAATAAATTTATTAAAATTTGACGCTTCCAACTAAAATTTTTTTCACAATCCTAGAAATTGAAGTTATTTTCATCTAAATTTACTCAAATATACATCCTACACCAAAAATACTCCACAAAATACAAAAAAATCGGAGTTGGTTTCAAATAAATTTATTAAAATTTGACACTTCCAACTAAAATTTTTTTCACAATCCTAAAAATTGAAGTTGTTTCATCTAAATTTACTCAAATATAGATCCTACAAAAAAATACTCAACAAAATCCAAAATAATCCAAGTCGATTTCAAATATATTTATTAAAATTTGACAAAAATCGTGACAAAATCCATAAAATCGAAGTTAATTTCACCTGAAATTACTCAAATTAAGCTTCTCTATCAAAAAAAACTTAACATTGTCGAGAAAAATCGAAGTTGGTTTCAAATAAATTACGTAAAATTTAACACTTCCAACTAAAATTTTCTTCACAATCCAAAAAATGGTCGTTATTTTCATCTAAATTTACTCAAATATACATCCTACAACAAAAATACTCGACAAAATCCAAAAAAATCGAAGTTGGTTCAAATAAATTTATTAAAATTTGACACTTCCAACTAAAATTTTTTTCACAATCCTAGAAATTGAAGTTATTTTCATCTAAATTTACTCAAATATAGATCCTACCAAAAAATACTCAACAAAATCCAAAAAAATCGAAGTTGATTTCAAATAAATTTATTAAAATTTGACACTTCCAACTAAAATTTTTTTCACAATCCAAAAAATTGAAGTTATTTTCATCTAAATTTACTCAATTGTAGATCCTACAACAAAAATACTCGACAAAATCCAAAAAAATCGAAGTTGATTTCAAATAAATTTATTAAAATTTGACACTTCCAACTAAAATTTTTTCACAATCCTAAAAATTGAAGTTATTTTCATCTAAATTTACTCAATTGTAGATCCTACAACAAAAATACTCGACAAAATCCAAAAAAATCGAAGTTGATTTCAAATAAATTTATTAAAATTTGACACTTCCAACTAAAATTTTTTTCACAATCCTAAAAATTGAAGTTGTTACATCTAAATTTACTCAAATATAGATCCTACAAAAAAATACTCAACAAAATCCAAAAAAATCGGAGTTGATTTCAAATAAATTTATTAAAATTTGACACTTCCAACTAAAATTTTTTTCACAATCCTAAAAATTGAAGTTGTTTCATCTAAATTTACTCAAATATAGATCCTACAAAAAAATACTCAACAAAATCCAAAATAATCCAAGTCGATTTCAAATATATTTATTAAAATTTGACAAAAATCGTGACAAAATCCATAAAATCGAAGTTAATTTCACCTGAAATTACTCAAATTAAGCTTCTCTATCAAAAAAAACTTAACATTGTCGAGAAAAATCGAAGTTGGTTTCAAATAAATTACGTAAAATTTGACACTTCCAACTAAAATTTTCTTCACAATCCAAAAAATGGTCGTTATTTTCATCTAAATTTACTCAAATATACATCCTACAACAAAAATACTCGACAAAATACAAAAAAATCGAAGTTGGTTTCAAATAAATTTATTAAAATTTGACACTTCCAACTAAAATTTTTTTCACAATCCTAGAAATTGAAGTTATTTTCATCTAAATTTACTCAAATATAGATCCTACAAAAAAATACTCAACAAAATCCAAAAAAATCGAAGTTGGTTTCAAATAAATTTATTAAAATTTGACACTTCCAACTAAAATTTTTTTCACAATCCAATAAATTTTCGTTATTTTCATCTAAATTTACTCAAATATACATCCTACAACAAAAATACTCGACAAAATAAAAAAAAATCGAAGTTGGTTTCAAATAAATTTATTAAAATTTGACACTTCCAACTAAAATTTTTTCACAATCCTAAAAATTGAAGTTATTTTCATCTAAATTTACTCAAATATACATCCTACACCAAAAATACTCGACAAAATCCAAAAAAATCGAAGTTGGTTTCAATTAAATTTATTAAAATTTGACACTTCCAACTAAAATTTTTTTCACAATCCTAAAAATTGAAGTTATTTTCATCTAAATTTACTCAAATATAGATCCTACAAAAAATACTCAACAAAATCCAAAAAAGACGAAGTTGCTTTCAAATAAATTTATTAAAATTTGACACTTCCGACTAAAATTTTTTTCACAATCCTAGAAATTGAAGTTATTTTCATCTAAATTTACTCAAATATACATCCTACACCAAAAATACTCGACACAATCAAAAAAAATCGAAGTTGGTTTCAATTAAATTTATTAAAATTTGACACTTCCAACTAAAATTTATTTCACAATCCTAAAAATTGAAGTTATTTTCATCTAAATTTACTCAAATATAGATCCTACAAAAAATACTCAACAAAATCCAAAAAAAACGAAGTTGATTTCAAATAAATTTATTAAAATTTGACACTTCCGACTAAAATTTTTTTCACAATCCTAGAAATTGAAGTTATTTTCATCTAAATTTACTCAAATATACATCCTACACCAAAAATACTCGACAAAATCCAAAAAAATCGAAGTTGGTTTCAAATAAATTTATTAAAATTAGACACTTGTAACTAAAATTTTTTTCAAAATCCTAGAAATTGAAGTTATTTTCATCTAAATTTACTCAAATATACATCCTACACCAAAAATACTCGACAAAATCCAAAAAAATCGAAGTTGGTTTAAAATAAATTTATTAAAATTAGGCACTTGTAACTAAAATTTTTTTCAAAATCCTAGAAATTGATGTTATTTTCATCTAAATTTACTCAAATATACATCCTACACCAAAAATACTCGACAAAATCCAAAAAAATCGAAGTTGGTTTCAAATTAATTTATTAAAATTTGACGCTTCCAACTAAAATTTTATTCACAATCCTAAAAATTGAAGTTGTTTCATCTAAATTTACTCAAATATAGATCCTACAAAAAAATACTCAACAAAATCCAAAATAATCCAAGTCGATTTCAAATATATTTATTAAAATTTGACAAAAATCGTGACAAAATCCATAAAATCGAAGTTAATTTCACCTGAAATTACTCAAATTAGGCTTCTCTATCAAAAAAAACTAAACATTGTCGGGAAAAATCGAAGTTGGTTTCAAATAAATTACGTAAAATTTGACACTTCCAACTAAAATTTTCTTCACAATCCAAAAAATGGTCGTTATTTTCATCTAAATTTACTCAAATATACATCCTACAACAAAAATACTCGACAAAATCCAAAAAAATCGAAGTTGGTACAAATAAATTTATTAAAATTTGACACTTCCAACTAAAATTTTTTTCACAATCCTAGAAATTGAAGTTATTTTCATCTAAATTTACTCAAATATAGATCCTACCAAAAAATACTCAACAAAATCCAAAAAAATCGAAGTTGATTTCAAATAAATTTATTAAAATTTGACACTTCCAACTAAAATTTTTTTCACAATCCTAGAAATTGAAGTTATTTTCATCTAAATTTACTCAAATATACATCCTACACCAAAAATACTCCACAAAATCCAAAAAAATCGGAGTTGGTTTCAAATAAATTTATTAAAATTTGACACTTCCAACTAAAATTTTATTCACAATCCAAAAAATGGTCGTTATTTTCATCTAAATTTACTCAAATATACATCCTACAACAAAAATACTCGACAAAATCCAAAAAAATCGGAGTTGATTTCAAATAAATTTATTAAAATTTGACACTTCCAACTAAAATTTTTTTCACAATCCAAAAAATTGAAGTTATTTTCATCTAAATTTACTCAATTGTAGATCCTACAATAAAAATACTCGACGAAATCCAAAAAAATCGAAGTTGATTTCAAATAAATTTATTAAAATTTGACACTTCCAACTAAAATTTTTTTCACAATCCTAGAAATTGAAGTTATTTTCATCTAAATTTACTCAAATATACATCCTACACCCAAAATACTCGACAAAATCCAAAAAAATCGAAGTTGGTTTCAAATAAATTTATTAAAATTTGACACTTCCAACTAAAATTTTATTCACAATCCAAAAAATGGTCGTTATTTTCATCTAAATTTACTCAAATATACATCCTACAACAAAAATACTCGACAAAATCCAAATAAATCGGAGTTGATTTCAAATAAATTTATTAAAATTTGACACTTCCAACTAAAATTTTTTTCACAATCCAAAAAATTGAAGTTATTTTCATCTAAATTTACTCAATTGTAGATCCTACAACAAAAATACTCGACAAAATCCAAAAAAAATCGAAGTTGATTTCAAATAAATTTATTAAAATTTGACACTTCCAACTAAAATTTTTTTCACAATCCTAGAAATTGAAGTTATTTTCATCTAAATTTACTCAAATATACATCCTACACCCAAAATACTCGACAAAATCCAAAAAAATCGAAGTTGGTTTCAAATAAATTTATTAAAATTTGACACTTCCAACTAAAATTTTTTTCACAATCCTAAAAATTGAAGTTGTTTTATCTAAATTTACTCAAATATAGATCCTACAAAAAAATACTCAACAAAATCCAAAAAAATCGGAGTTGATTTCAAATAAATTTATTAAAATTTGACACTTGCAACTAAAATTTTTTTCACAATCCTAAAAATTGAAGTTATTTTCATCTAACTTTACTCAAATATACATCCTACAACAAAAATACTCGACAAAATCCAAAAAAATCGAAGTTGATTTCAAATAAATTTATTAAAATTTGACACTTCCAACTAAAATATTTTTCACAATCCAAAAAATGGTCGTTATTTTCATCTAAATTTACTCAAATATACATCCTACACCAAAAATACTCGACAAAATCCAAAAAAATCGAAGTTGGTTTCAAATAAATTTATTAAAATTTGACGCTTCCAACTAAAATTTTTTTCACAATCCTAGAAATTGAAGTTATTTTCATCTAAATTTACTCAAATATACATCCTACACCAAAAATACTCCACAAAATACAAAAAAATCGGAGTTGGTTTCAAATAAATTTATTAAAATTTGACACTTCCAACTAAAATTTTTTTCACAATCCTAAAAATTGAAGTTGTTTCATCTAAATTTACTCAAATATAGATCCTACAAAAAAATACTCAACAAAATCCAAAATAATCCAAGTCGATTTCAAATATATTTATTAAAATTTGACAAAAATCGTGACAAAATCCATAAAATCGAAGTTAATTTCACCTGAAATTACTCAAATTAAGCTTCTCTATCAAAAAAAACTTAACATTGTCGAGAAAAATCGAAGTTGGTTTCAAATAAATTACGTAAAATTTAACACTTCCAACTAAAATTTTCTTCACAATCCAAAAAATGGTCGTTATTTTCATCTAAATTTACTCAAATATACATCCTACAACAAAAATACTCGACAAAATCCAAAAAAATCGAAGTTGGTTCAAATAAATTTATTAAAATTTGACACTTCCAACTAAAATTTTTTTCACAATCCTAGAAATTGAAGTTATTTTCATCTAAATTTACTCAAATATAGATCCTACCAAAAAATACTCAACAAAATCCAAAAAAATCGAAGTTGATTTCAAATAAATTTATTAAAATTTGACACTTCCAACTAAAATTTTTTTCACAATCCAAAAAATTGAAGTTATTTTCATCTAAATTTACTCAATTGTAGATCCTACAACAAAAATACTCGACAAAATCCAAAAAAATCGAAGTTGATTTCAAATAAATTTATTAAAATTTGACACTTCCAACTAAAATTTTTTCACAATCCTAAAAATTGAAGTTATTTTCATCTAAATTTACTCAATTGTAGATCCTACAACAAAAATACTCGACAAAATCCAAAAAAATCGAAGTTGATTTCAAATAAATTTATTAAAATTTGACACTTCCAACTAAAATTTTTTTCACAATCCTAAAAATTGAAGTTGTTACATCTAAATTTACTCAAATATAGATCCTACAAAAAAATACTCAACAAAATCCAAAAAAATCGGAGTTGATTTCAAATAAATTTATTAAAATTTGACACTAGCAACTAAAATTTTTTTCACAATCCTAAAAATTGAAGTTATTTTCATCTAACTTTACTCAAATATACATCCTACAACAAAAATACTCGACAAAATCCAAAAAAATCGAAGTTGATTTCAAATAAATTTATTAAAATTTGACACTTCCAACTAAAATATTTTTCACAATCCAAAAAATGGTCGTTATTTTCATCTAAATTTACTCAAATATACATCCTACACCAAAAATACTCGACAAAATCCAAAAAAATCGAAGTTTGTTTCAAATAAATTTATTAAAATTTGACGCTTCCAACTAAAATTTTTTTCACAATCCTAGAAATTGAAGTTATTTTCATCTAAATTTACTCAAATATACATCCTACACCAAAAATACTCCACAAAATCCAAAAAAATCGGAGTTGGTTTCAAATAAATTTATTAAAATTTGACACTTCCAACTAAAATTTTATTCACAATCCAAAAAATGGTCGTTATTTTCATCTAAATTTACTCAAATATACATCCTACAACAAAAATACTCGACAAAATCAAAAAAAATCGGAGTTGATTTCAAATAAATTTATTAAAATTTGACACTTCCAACTAAAATTTTTTTCACAATCCTAGACATTGAAGTTATTTTCATCTAAATTTACTCAAATATACATCCTACACCCAAAATACTCGACAAAATCCAAAAAAATCGAAGTTGGTTTCAAATAAATTTATTAAAATTTGACACTTCCAACTAAAATTTTTTTCACAATCCTAAAAATTGAAGTTGTTTCATCTAAATTTACTCAAATATAGATCCTACTAAAAAATACTCAACAAAATCCAAAAAAATCGGAGTTGATTTCAAATAAATTTATTAAAATTTGACACTTGCAATTAAAATTTTTTTCACAATCCTAAGAATTGAAGTTATTTTCATCTAACTTTACTCAAATATACATCCTACAACAAAAATACTCGACAAAATCCAAAAAAATCGAAGTTGATTTCAAATAAATTTATTAAAATTTGACACTTCCAACTAAAATATTTTTCACAATCCAAAAAATGGTCGTTATTTTCATCTAAATTTACTCAAATATACATCCTACACCAAAAATACTCGACAAAATCCAAAAAAATCGAAGTTGGTTTCAAATAAATTTATTAAAATTTGACGCTTCCAACTAAAATTTTTTTCACAATCCTAGAAATTGAAGTTATTTTCATCTAAATTTACTCAAATATACATCCTACACCAAAAATACTCCACAAAATACAAAAAAATCGGAGTTGGTTTCAAATAAATTTATTAAAATTTGACACTTCCAACTAAAATTGTTTTCACAATCCTAAAAATTGAAGTTGTTTCATCTAAATTTACTCAAATATAGATCCTACAAAAAAATACTCAACAAAATCCAAAATAATCCAAGTCGATTTCAAATATATTTATTAAAATTTGACAAAAATCGTGACAAAATCCATAAAATCGAAGTTAATTTCACCTGAAATTACTCAAATTAAGCTTCTCTATCAAAAAAACTTAACATTGTCGAGAAAAATCGAAGTTGGTTTCAAATAAATTACGTAAAATTTGACACTTCCAACTAAAATTTTCTTCACAATCCAAAAAATGGTCGTTATTTTCATCTAAATTTACTCAAATATACATCCTACAACAAAAATACTCGACAAAATCCAAAAAAATCGAAGTTGGTTCAAATAAATTTATTAAAATTTGACACTTCCAACTAAAATTTTTTTCACAATCCTAGAAATTGAAGTTATTTTCATCTAAATTTACTCAAATATAGATCCTACCAAAAAATACTCAACAAAATCCAAAAAAATCGAAGTTGATTTCAAATAAATTTATTAAAATTTGACACTTCCAACTAAAATTTTTTACTCAATCCAAAAAATTGAAGTTATTTTCATCTAAATTTACTCAAATATAGATCCTACAACAAAAATACTCAACAAAATCCAAAAAAATCGAAGTTGATTTCAAATAAATTTATTAAAATTTGACACTTCCAACTAAAATTTTTTTCACAATCTTAAAAATTGAAGTTATTTTCATCTTAATTTACTCAAATACACATCCTACAACAAAAATACTCGACAAAATCCAAAAAAATCGAAGTTGGTTTCAAATAAATTTATTAAAAATTGACACTTCCAACTAAATTTTTTTTCACAATCCTAGAAATGGTCGTTATTTTCATCTAAATTTACTCAAATATACATCCTACAACAAAAATACTCGACAAAATCCAAAAAAATCGGAGTTGATTTCAAATAAATTTATTAAAATTTGACACTTCCAACTAAAATTTTTTTCACAATGCTAGAAATTGAAGTTATTTTCATCTAAATTTACTCAAATATACATCCTACACCCAAAATACTCGACAAAATCCAAAAAAATCGAAGTTGGTTTCAAATAAATTTATTAAAATTTGACACTTCCAACTAAAATTTTTTTCACAATCCTAAAAATTGAAGTTGTTTCATCTAAATTTACTCAAATATAGATCCTACAAAAAAATACTCAACAAAATCCAAAAAAATCGGAGTTGATTTCAAATAAATTTATTAAAATTTGACATTTGCAACTAAAATTTTTTTCACAATCCTAAAAATTGAAGTTATTTTCATCTAACTTTACTCAAATATACATCCTACAACAAAAATACTCGACAAAATCCAAAAAAATCGAAGTTGATTTCAAATAAATTTATTAAAATTTGACACTTCCAACTAAAATATTTTTCACAATCCAAAAAATGGTCGTTATTTTCATCTAAATTTACTCAAATATACATCCTACACCAAAAATACTCGACAAAATCCAAAAAAATCGAAGTTGGTTTCAAATAAATTTATTAAAATTTGACGCTTCCAACTAAAATTTTTTTCACAATCCTAGAAATTGAAGTTATTTTCATCTAAATTTACTCAAATATACATCCTACACCAAAAATACTCCACAAAATACAAAAAAATCGGAGTTGGTTTCAAATAAATTTATTAAAATTTGACACTTCCAACTAAAATTTTTTTCACAATCCTAAAAATTGAAGTTGTTTCATCTAAATTTACTCAAATATAGATCCTACAAAAAAATACTCAACAAAATCCAAAATAATCCAAGTCGATTTCAAATATATTTATTAAAATTTGACAAAAATCGTGACAAAATCCATAAAATCGAAGTTAATTTCACCTGAAATTACTCAAATTAAGCTTCTCTATCAAAAAAACTTAACATTGTCGAGAAAAATCGAAGTTGGTTTCAAATAAATTACGTAAAATTTGACACTTCCAACTAAAATTTTCTTCACAATCCAAAAAATGGTCGTTATTTTCATCTAAATTTACTCAAATATACATCCTACAACAAAAATACTCGACAAAATCCAAAAAAATCGAAGTTGGTTCAAATAAATTTATTAAAATTTGACACTTCCAACTAAAATTTTTTTCACAATCCTAGAAATTGAAGTTATTTTCATCTAAATTTACTCAAATATAGATCCTACCAAAAAATACTCAACAAAATCCAAAAAAATCGAAGTTGATTTCAAATAAATTTATTAAAATTTGACACTTCCAACTAAAATTTTTTACTCAATCCAAAAAATTGAAGTTATTTTCATCTAAATTTACTCAAATATAGATCCTACAACAAAAATACTCAACAAAATCCAAAAAAATCGAAGTTGATTTCAAATAAATTTATTAAAATTTGACACTTCCAACTAAAATTTTTTTCACAATCTTAAAAATTGAAGTTATTTTCATCTAAATTTACTCAAATACACATCCTACACCAAAAATACTCGACAAAATCCAAAAAAATCGAAGTTGGTTTCAAATAAATTTATTAAAATTTGACGCTTCCAACTAATTTTTTTTTCACAATCCTAGAAATTGAAGTTATTTTCATCTAAATTTACTCAAATATACATCCTACACCAAAAATACTCCACAAAATACAAAAAAATCGGAGTTGGTTTCAAATAAATTTATTAAAATTTGACACTTCCAACTAAAATTTTTTTCACAATCCTAAAAATTGAAGTTGTTTCATCTAAATTTACTCAAATATAGATCCTACAAAAAAATACTCAACAAAATCCAAAATAATCCAAGTCGATTTCAAATATATTTATTAAAATTTGACAAAAATCGTGACAAAATCCATAAAATCGAAGTTAATTTCACCTGAAATTACTCAAATTAAGCTTCTCTATCAAAAAAACTTAACATTGTCGAGAAAAATCGAAGTTGGTTTCAAATAAATTACGTAAAATTTGACACTTCCAACTAAAATTTTCTTCACAATCCAAAAAATGGTCGTTATTTTCATCTAAATTTACTCAAATATACATCCTACAACAAAAATACTCGACAAAATCCAAAAAAATCGAAGTTGGTTCAAATAAATTTATTAAAATTTGACACTTCCAACTAAAATTTTTTTCACAATCCTAGAAATTGAAGTTATTTTCATCTAAATTTACTCAAATATAGATCCTACCAAAAAATACTCAACAAAATCCAAAAAAATCGAAGTTGATTTCAAATAAATTTATTAAAATTTGACACTTCCAACTAAAATTTTTTACTCAATCCAAAAAATTGAAGTTATTTTCATCTAAATTTACTCAAATATAGATCCTACAACAAAAATACTCAACAAAATCCAAAAAAATCGAAGTTGATTTCAAATAAATTTATTAAAATTTGACACTTCCAACTAAAATTTTTTTCACAATCTTAAAAATTGAAGTTATTTTCATCTTAATTTACTCAAATACACATCCTACAACAAAAATACTCGACAAAATCCAAAAAAATCGAAGTTGGTTTCAAATAAATTTATTAAAAATTGACACTTCCAACTAATTTTTTTTTCACAATCCTAGAAATTGAAGTTATTTTCATCTAAATTTACTCAAATATACATCCTACACCAAAAATACTCCACAAAATACAAAAAAATCGGAGTTGGTTTCAAATAAATTTATTAAAATTTGACACTTCCAACTAAAATTTTATTCACAATCCAAAAAATGGTCGTTATTTTCATCTAAATTTACTCAAATATACATCCTACAACAAATATACTCGACAAAATCCAAAAAAATCGGAGTTGATTTCAAATAAATTTATTAAAATTTGACACTTCCAACTAAAATTTTTTTCACAATCCAAAAAATTGAAGTTATTTTCATCTAAATTTACTCAATTGTAGATCCTACAACAAAAATACTCGACAAAATCCAAAAAAATCGAAGTTGATTTCAAATAAATTTATTAAAATTTGACACTTCCAACTAAAATTTTTTTCACAATCCTAAAAATTGAAGTTGTTACATCTAAATTTACTCAAATATAGATCTTACAAAAAAATACTCAACAAAATCCAAAAAAATCGGAGTTGATTTCAAATAAATTTATTAAAATTTGACACTAGCAACTAAAATTTTTTTCACAATCCTAAAACTTGAAGTTATTTTCATCTAACTTTACTCAAATATACATCCTACAACAAAACTACTCGACAAAATCCAAAAAAATCGAAGTTGATTTCAAATAAATTTATTAAAATTTGACACTTCCAACTAAAAATTTTTTCACAATCCAATAAATTTTCGTTATTTTCATCTAAATTTACTCAAATATAGATCCTACAACAAAAATACTCAACAAAATCCAAAAAAATCGAAGTTGATTTCAAATAAATTTATTAAAATTTGACACTTCCAACTAAAATTTTTTTCACAATCTTAAAAATTGAAGTTATTTTCATCTTAATTTACTCAAATACACATCCTACAACAAAAATACTCGACAAAATCCAAAAAAATCGAAGTTGGTTTCAAATAAATTTATTAAAAATTGACACTTCCAACTAAATTTTTTTTCACAATCCTAGAAATTGAAGTTATTTTCATCTAAATTTACTCAAATATACATCCTACACCAAAAATACTCCACAAAATACAAAAAAATCGGAGTTGGTTTCAAATAAATTTATTAAAATTTGACACTTCCAACTAAAATTTTATTCACAATCCAAAAAATGGTCGTTATTTTCATCTAAATTTACTCAAATATACATCCTACAACAAAAATACTCGACAAAATCCAAAAAAATCGAAGTTGATTTCAAATAAATTTATTAAAATTTGACACTTCCAACTAAAATTTTTTTCACAATCCTAGAAATTGAAGTTATTTTCATCTAAATTTACTCAAATATACATCCTACACCCAAAATACTCGACAAAATCCAAAAAAATCGAAGTTGGTTTCAAATAAATTTATTAAAATTTGACACTTCCAACTAAAATTTTTTTCACAATCCTAAAAATTGAAGTTGTTTCATCTAAATTTACTCAAATATAGATCCTACAAAAAAATACTCAACAAAATCCAAAAAAATCGAAGTTGATTTCAAATAAATTTATTAAAATTTGACACTTCCAACTAAAATTTTTTACTCAATCCAAAAAATTGAAGTTATTTTCATCTAAATTTACTCAAATATAGATCCTACAACAAAAATACTCAACAAAATCCAAAAAAATCGAAGTTGATTTCAAATAAATTTATTAAAATTTGACACTTCCAACTAAAATTTTTTTCACAATCTTAAAAATTGAAGTTATTTTCATCTTAATTTACTCAAATACACATCCTACAACAAAAATACTCGACAAAATAAAAAAAAATCGAAGTTGGTTTCAAATAAATTTATTAAAAATTGACACTTCCAACTAATTTTTTTTTCACAATCCTAGAAATTGAAGTTATTTTCATCTAAATTTACTCAAATATACATCCTACACCAAAAATACTCCACAAAATACAAAAAAATCGGAGTTGGTTTCAAATAAATTTATTAAAATTTGACACTTCCAACTAAAATTTTATTCACAATCCAAAAAATGGTCGTTATTTTCATCTAAATTTACTCAAATATACATCCTACAACAAATATACTCGACAAAATCCAAAAAAATCGGAGTTGATTTCAAATAAATTTATTAAAATTTGACACTTCCAACTAAAATTTTTTTCACAATCCAAAAAATTGAAGTTATTTTCATCTAAATTTACTCAATTGTAGATCCTACAACAAAAATACTCGACAAAATCCAAAAAAATCGAAGTTGATTTCAAATAAATTTATTAAAATTTGACACTTCCAACTAAAATTTTTTTCACAATCCTAAAAATTGAAGTTGTTACATCTAAATTTACTCAAATATAGATCTTACAAAAAAATACTCAACAAAATCCAAAAAAATCGGAGTTGATTTCAAATAAATTTATTAAAATTTGACACTAGCAACTAAAATTTTTTTCACAATCCTAAAACTTGAAGTTATTTTCATCTAACTTTACTCAAATATACATCCTACAACAAAACTACTCGACAAAATCCAAAAAAATCGAAGTTGATTTCAAATAAATTTATTAAAATTTGACACTTCCAACTAAAAATTTTTTCACAATCCAATAAATTTTCGTTATTTTCATCTAAATTTACTCAAATATAGATCCTACAACAAAAATACTCAACAAAATCCAAAAAAATCGAAGTTGATTTCAAATAAATTTATTAAAATTTGACACTTCCAACTAAAATTTTTTTCACAATCTTAAAAATTGAAGTTATTTTCATCTTAATTTACTCAAATACACATCCTACAACAAAAATACTCGACAAAATCCAAAAAAATCGAAGTTGGTTTCAAATAAATTTATTAAAAATTGACACTTCCAACTAAATTTTTTTTCACAATCCTAGAAATTGAAGTTATTTTCATCTAAATTTACTCAAATATACATCCTACACCAAAAATACTCCACAAAATACAAAAAAATCGGAGTTGGTTTCAAATAAATTTATTAAAATTTGACACTTCCAACTAAAATTTTATTCACAATCCAAAAAATGGTCGTTATTTTCATCTAAATTTACTCAAATATACATCCTACAACAAAAATACTCGACAAAATCCAAAAAAATCGAAGTTGATTTCAAATAAATTTATTAAAATTTGACACTTCCAACTAAAATTTTTTTCACAATCCTAGAAATTGAAGTTATTTTCATCTAAATTTACTCAAATATACATCCTACACCCAAAATACTCGACAAAATCCAAAAAAATCGAAGTTGGTTTCAAATAAATTTATTAAAATTTGACACTTCCAACTAAAATTTTTTTCACAATCCTAAAAATTGAAGTTGTTTCATCTAAATTTACTCAAATATAGATCCTACAAAAAAATACTCAACAAAATCCAAAAAAATCGGAGTTGATTTCAAATAAATTTATTAAAATTTGACACTTGCAACTAAAATTTTTTTCACAATCCTAAAAATTGAAGTTATTTTCATCTAACTTTACTCAAATATACATCCTACAACAAAAATACTCGACAAAATCCAAAAAAATCGAAGTTGATTTCAAATAAATTTATTAAAATTTGACACTTCCAACTAAAATATTTTTCACAATCCAAAAAATGGTCGTTATTTTCATCTAAATTTACTCAAATATACATCCTACACCAAAAATACTCGACAAAATCCAAAAAAATCGAAGTTGGTTTCAAATAAATTTATTAAAATTTGACGCTTCCAACTAAAATTTTTTTCACAATCCTAGAAATTGAAGTTATTTTCATCTAAATTTACTCAAATATACATCCTACACCAAAAATACTCCACAAAATACAAAAAAATCGGAGTTGGTTTCAAATAAATTTATTAAAATTTGACACTTCCAACTAAAATTTTTTTCACAATCCTAAAAATTGAAGTTGTTTCATCTAAATTTACTCAAATATAGATCCTACAAAAAAATACTCAACAAAATCCAAAATAATCCAAGTCGATTTCAAATATATTTATTAAAATTTGACAAAAATCGTGACAAAATCCATAAAATCGAAGTTAATTTCACCTGAAATTACTCAAATTAAGCTTCTCTATCAAAAAAACTTAACATTGTCGAGAAAAATCGAAGTTGGTTTCAAATAAATTACGTAAAATTTGACACTTCCAACTAAAATTTTCTTCACAATCCAAAAAATGGTCGTTATTTTCATCTAAATTTACTCAAATATACATCCTACAACAAAAATACTCGACAAAATCCAAAAAAATCGAAGTTGGTTCAAATAAATTTATTAAAATTTGACACTTCCAACTAAAATTTTTTTCACAATCCTAGAAATTGAAGTTATTTTCATCTAAATTTACTCAAATATAGATCCTACCAAAAAATACTCAACAAAATCCAAAAAAATCGAAGTTGATTTCAAATAAATTTATTAAAATTTGACACTTCCAACTAAAATTTTTTACTCAATCCAAAAAATTGAAGTTATTTTCATCTAAATTTACTCAAATATAGATCCTACAACAAAAATACTCAACAAAATCCAAAAAAATCGAAGTTGATTTCAAATAAATTTATTAAAATTTGACACTTCCAACTAAAATTTTTTTCACAATCTTAAAAATTGAAGTTATTTTCATCTTAATTTACTCAAATACACATCCTACAACAAAAATACTCGACAAAATCCAAAAAAATCGAAGTTGGTTTCAAATAAATTTATTAAAATTTGACACTTCCAACTAAAATTTTTTTCACAATCCTAAAAATTGAAGTTGTTACATCTAAATTTACTCAAATATAGATCTTACAAAAAAATACTCAACAAAATCCAAAAAAATCGGAGTTGATTTCAAATAAATTTATTAAAATTTGACACTAGCAACTAAAATTTTTTTCACAATCCTAAAACTTGAAGTTATTTTCATCTAACTTTACTCAAATATACATCCTACAACAAAACTACTCGACAAAATCCAAAAAAATCGGAGTTGGTTTCAAATAAATTTATTAAAATTTGACACTTCCAACTAAAATTTTATTCACAATCCAAAAAATGGTCGTTATTTTCATCTAAATTTACTCAAATATACATCCTACAACAAAAATACTCGACAAAATCCAAAAAAATCGAAGTTGATTTCAAATAAATTTATTAAAATTTGACACTTCCAACTAAAATTTTTTTCACAATCCTAGAAATTGAAGTTATTTTCATCTAAATTTACTCAAATATACATCCTACACCCAAAATACTCGACAAAATCCAAAAAAATCGAAGTTGGTTTCAAATAAATTTATTAAAATTTGACACTTCCAACTAAAATTTTTTTCACAATCCTAAAAATTGAAGTTGTTTTATCTAAATTTACTCAAATATAGATCCTACAAAAAAATACTCAACAAAATCCAAAAAAATCGGAGTTGATTTCAAATAAATTTATTAAAATTTGATACTTGCAACTAAAATTTTTTTCACAATCCTAAAAATTGAAGTTATTTTCATCTAACTTTACTCAAATATACATCCTACAACAAAAATACTCGACAAAATCCAAAAAAATCGAAGTTGATTTCAAATAAATTTATTAAAATTTGACACTTCCAACTAAAATATTTTTCACAATCCAAAAAATGGTCGTCATTTTCATCTAAATTTACTCAAATATACATCCTACACCAAAAATACTCGACAAAATACAAAAAAATCGGAGTTGGTTTCAAATAAATTTATTAAAATTTGACACTTCCAACTAAAATTTTTTTCACAATCCTAAAAATTGAAGTTGTTTCATCTAAATTTACTCAAATATAGATCCTACAAAAAAATACTCAACAAAATCCAAAATAATCCAAGTCGATTTCAAATATATTTATTAAAATTTGACAAAAATCGTGACAAAATCCATAAAATCGAAGTTAATTTCACCTGAAATTACTCAAATTAAGCTTCTCTATCAAAAAAACTTAACATTGTCGAGAAAAATCGAAGTTGGTTTCAAATAAATTACGTAAAATTTGACACTTCCAACTAAAATTTTCTTCACAATCCAAAAAATGGTCGTTATTTTCATCTAAATTTACTCAAATATACATCCTACAACAAAAATACTCGACAAAATCCAAAAAAATCGAAGTTGGTTCAAATAAATTTATTAAAATTTGACACTTCCAACTAAAATTTTTTTCACAATCCTAGAAATTGAAGTTATTTTCATCTAAATTTACTCAAATATAGATCCTACCAAAAAATACTCAACAAAATCCAAAAAAATCGAAGTTGATTTCAAATAAATTTATTAAAATTTGACACTTCCAACTAAAATTTTTTACTCAATCCAAAAAATTGAAGTTATTTTCATCTAAATTTACTCAAATATAGATCCTACAACAAAAATACTCAACAAAATCCAAAAAAATCGAAGTTGATTTCAAATAAATTTATTAAAATTTGACACTTCCAACTAAAATTTTTTTCACAATCTTAAAAATTGAAGTTATTTTCATCTTAATTTACTCAAATACACATCCTACAACAAAAATACTCGACAAAATCCAAAAAAATCGAAGTTGGTTTCAAATAAATTTATTAAAATTTGACACTTCCAACTAAAATTTTTTTCACAATCCTAAAAATTGAAGTTGTTACATCTAAATTTACTCAAATATAGATCTTACAAAAAAATACTCAACAAAATCCAAAAAAATCGGAGTTGATTTCAAATAAATTTATTAAAATTTGACACTAGCAACTAAAATTTTTTTCACAATCCTAAAACTTGAAGTTATTTTCATCTAACTTTACTCAAATATACATCCTACAACAAAACTACTCGACAAAATCCAAAAAAATCGGAGTTGGTTTCAAATAAATTTATTAAAATTTGACACTTCCAACTAAAATTTTATTCACAATCCAAAAAATGGTCGTTATTTTCATCTAAATTTACTCAAATATACATCCTACAACAAAAATACTCGACAAAATCCAAAAAAATCGAAGTTGATTTCAAATAAATTTATTAAAATTTGACACTTCCAACTAAAATTTTTTTCACAATCCTAGAAATTGAAGTTATTTTCATCTAAATTTACTCAAATATACATCCTACACCCAAAATACTCGACAAAATCCAAAAAAATCGAAGTTGGTTTCAAATAAATTTATTAAAATTTGACACTTCCAACTAAAATTTTTTTCACAATCCTAAAAATTGAAGTTGTTTTATCTAAATTTACTCAAATATAGATCCTACAAAAAAATACTCAACAAAATCCAAAAAAATCGGAGTTGATTTCAAATAAATTTATTAAAATTTGATACTTGCAACTAAAATTTTTTTCACAATCCTAAAAATTGAAGTTATTTTCATCTAACTTTACTCAAATATACATCCTACAACAAAAATACTCGACAAAATCCAAAAAAATCGAAGTTGATTTCAAATAAATTTATTAAAATTTGACACTTCCAACTAAAATATTTTTCACAATCCAAAAAATGGTCGTCATTTTCATCTAAATTTACTCAAATATACATCCTACACCAAAAATACTCGACAAAATCCAAAAAAATCGAAGTTGGTTTCAAATAAATTTATTAAAATTTGACACTTCCAACTAAAATTTTTTTCACAATCCTAAAAATTGAAGTTGTTTCATCTAAATTTACTCAAATATAGATCCTACAAAAAAATACTCAACAAAATCCAAAATAATCCAAGTCGATTTCAAATATATTTATTAAAATTTGACAAAAATCGTGACAAAATCCATAAAATCGAAGTTAATTTCACCTGAAATTACTCAAATTAAGCTTCTCTATCAAAAAAACTTAACATTGTCGAGAAAAATCGAAGTTGGTTTCAAATAAATTACGTAAAATTTGACACTTCCAACTAAAATTTTCTTCACAATCCAAAAAATGGTCGTTATTTTCATCTAAATTTACTCAAATATACATCCTACAACAAAAATACTCGACAAAATCCAAAAAAATCGAAGTTGGTTCAAATAAATTTATTAAAATTTGACACTTCCAACTAAAATTTTTTTCACAATCCTAGAAATTGAAGTTATTTTCATCTAAATTTACTCAAATATAGATCCTACCAAAAAATACTCAACAAAATCCAAAAAAATCGAAGTTGATTTCAAATAAATTTATTAAAATTTGACACTTCCAACTAAAATTTTTTACTCAATCCAAAAAATTGAAGTTATTTTCATCTAAATTTACTCAAATATAGATCCTACAACAAAAATACTCAACAAAATCCAAAAAAATCGAAGTTGATTTCAAATAAATTTATTAAAATTTGACACTTCCAACTAAAATTTTTTTCACAATCTTAAAAATTGAAGTTATTTTCATCTTAATTTACTCAAATACACATCCTACAACAAAAATACTCGACAAAATCCAAAAAAATCGAAGTTGGTTTCAAATAAATTTATTAAAAATTGACACTTCCAACTAATTTTTTTTTCACAATCCTAGAAATTGAAGTTATTTTCATCTAAATTTACTCAAATATACATCCTACACCAAAAATACTCCACAAAATACAAAAAAATCGGAGTTGGTTTCAAATAAATTTATTAAAATTTGACACTTCCAACTAAAATTTTATTCACAATCCAAAAAATGGTCGTTATTTTCATCTAAATTTACTCAAATATACATCCTACAACAAAAATACTCGACAAAATCCAAAAAAATCGAAGTTGGTTCAAATAAATTTATTAAAATTTGACACTTCCAACTAAAATTTTTTTCACAATCCTAGAAATTGAAGTTATTTTCATCTAAATTTACTCAAATATAGATCCTACCAAAAAATACTCAACAAAATCCAAAAAAATCGAAGTTGATTTCAAATAAATTTATTAAAATTTGACACTTCCAACTAAAATTTTTTACTCAATCCAAAAAATTGAAGTTATTTTCATCTAAATTTACTCAAATATAGATCCTACAACAAAAATACTCAACAAAATCCAAAAAAATCGAAGTTGATTTCAAATAAATTTATTAAAATTTGACACTTCCAACTAAAATTTTTTTCACAATCTTAAAAATTGAAGTTATTTTCATCTTAATTTACTCAAATACACATCCTACAACAAAAATACTCGACAAAATCAAAAAAAATCGAAGTTGGTTTCAAATAAATTTATTAAAAATTGACACTTCCAACTAATTTTTTTTTCACAATCCTAGAAATTGAAGTTATTTTCATCTAAATTTACTCAAATATACATCCTACACCAAAAATACTCCACAAAATACAAAAAAATCGGAGTTGGTTTCAAATAAATTTATTAAAATTTGACACTTCCAACTAAAATTTTATTCACAATCCAAAAAATGGTCGTTATTTTCATCTAAATTTACTCAAATATACATCCTACAACAAATATACTCGACAAAATCCAAAAAAATCGGAGTTGATTTCAAATAAATTTATTAAAATTTGACACTTCCAACTAAAATTTTTTTCACAATCCAAAAAATTGAAGTTATTTTCATCTAAATTTACTCAATTGTAGATCCTACAACAAAAATACTCGACAAAATCCAAAAAAATCGAAGTTGATTTCAAATAAATTTATTAAAATTTGACACTTCCAACTAAAATTTTTTTCACAATCCTAAAAATTGAAGTTGTTACATCTAAATTTACTCAAATATAGATCTTACAAAAAAATACTCAACAAAATCCAAAAAAATCGGAGTTGATTTCAAATAAATTTATTAAAATTTGACACTAGCAACTAAAATTTTTTCCACAATCCTAAAACTTGAAGTTATTTTCATCTAACTTTACTCAAATATACATCCTACAACAAAACTACTCGACAAAATCCAAAAAAATCGAAGTTGATTTCAAATAAATTTATTAAAATTTGACACTTCCAACTAAAAATTTTTTCACAATCCAATAAATTTTCGTTATTTTCATCTAAATTTACTCAAATATAGATCCTACAACAAAAATACTCAACAAAATCCAAAAAAATCGAAGTTGATTTCAAATAAATTTATTAAAATTTGACACTTCCAACTAAAATTTTTTTCACAATCTTAAAAATTGAAGTTATTTTCATCTTAATTTACTCAAATACACATCCTACAACAAAAATACTCGACAAAATCCAAAAAAATCGAAGTTGGTTTCAAATAAATTTATTAAAAATTGACACTTCCAACTAAATTTTTTTTCACAATCCTAGAAATTGAAGTTATTTTCATCTAAATTTACTCAAATATACATCCTACACCAAAAATACTCCACAAAATACAAAAAAATCGGAGTTGGTTTCAAATAAATTTATTAAAATTTGACACTTCCAACTAAAATTTTATTCACAATCCAAAAAATGGTCGTTATTTTCATCTAAATTTACTCAAATATACATCCTACAACAAAAATACTCGACAAAATCCAAAAAAATCGAAGTTGATTTCAAATAAATTTATTAAAATTTGACACTTCCAACTAAAATTTTTTTCACAATCCTAGAAATTGAAGTTATTTTCATCTAAATTTACTCAAATATACATCCTACACCCAAAATACTCGACAAAATCCAAAAAAATCGAAGTTGGTTTCAAATAAATTTATTAAAATTTGACACTTCCAACTAAAATTTTTTTCACAATCCTAAAAATTGAAGTTGTTTCATCTAAATTTACTCAAATATAGATCCTACAAAAAAATACTCAACAAAATCCAAAAAAATCGGAGTTGATTTCAAATAAATTTATTAAAATTTGACACTTGCAACTAAAATTTTTTTCACAATCCTAAAAATTGAAGTTATTTTCATCTAACTTTACTCAAATATACATCCTACAACAAAAATACTCGACAAAATCCAAAAAAATCGAAGTTGATTTCAAATAAATTTATTAAAATTTGACACTTCCAACTAAAATTTTTTTCACAATCTTAAAAATTGAAGTTATTTTCATCTTAATTTACTCAAATACACATCCTACAACAAAAATACTCGACAAAATCCAAAAAAATCGAAGTTGTTTTCAAATAAATTTATTAAAATTTGACGCTTCCAACTAAAATTTTTTTCACAATCCTAGAAATTGAAGTTATTTTCATCTAAATTTACTCAAATATACATCCTACACCAAAAATACTCCACAAAATACAAAAAAATCGGAGTTGGTTTCAAATAAATTTATTAAAATTTGACACTTCCAACTAAAATTTTTTTCACAATCCTAAAAATTGAAGTTGTTTCATCTAAATTTACTCAAATATAGATCCTACAAAAAAATACTCAACAAAATCCAAAATAATCCAAGTCGATTTCAAATATATTTATTAAAATTTGACAAAAATCGTGACAAAATCCATAAAATCGAAGTTAATTTCACCTGAAATTACTCAAATTAAGCTTCTCTATCAAAAAAACTTAACATTGTCGAGAAAAATCGAAGTTGGTTTCAAATAAATTACGTAAAATTTGACACTTCCAACTAAAATTTTCTTCACAATCCAAAAAATGGTCGTTATTTTCATCTAAATTTACTCAAATATACATCCTACAACAAAAATACTCGACAAAATCCAAAAAAATCGAAGTTGGTTCAAATAAATTTATTAAAATTTGACACTTCCAACTAAAATTTTTTTCACAATCCTAGAAATTGAAGTTATTTTCATCTAAA
The DNA here is from genome assembly GCA_963932275.1 of Andrena praecox. NCBI lineage: Eukaryota > Metazoa > Arthropoda > Insecta > Hymenoptera > Andrenidae > Andrena > Andrena praecox. The sequence continues at coordinate 1,997,339 of CAWVQO010000413.1, read as the reverse complement.
TTTACTCAAATATAGATCCTACCAAAAAATACTCAACAAAATCCAAAAAAATCGAAGTTGATTTCAAATAAATTTATTAAAATTTGACACTTCCAACTAAAATTTTTTACTCAATCCAAAAAATTGAAGTTATTTTCATCTAAATTTACTCAAATATAGATCCTACAACAAAAATACTCAACAAAATCCAAAAAAATCGAAGTTGATTTCAAATAAATTTATTAAAATTTGACACTTCCAACTAAAATTTTTTTCACAATCTTAAAAATTGAAGTTATTTTCATCTTAATTTACTCAAATACACATCCTACAACAAAAATACTCGACAAAATCCAAAAAAATCGAAGTTGGTTTCAAATAAATTTATTAAAATTTGACACTTCCAACTAAAATTTTTTTCACAATCCTAAAAATTGAAGTTGTTACATCTAAATTTACTCAAATATAGATCTTACAAAAAAATACTCAACAAAATCCAAAAAAATCGGAGTTGATTTCAAATAAATTTATTAAAATTTGACACTAGCAACTAAAATTTTTTTCACAATCCTAAAACTTGAAGTTATTTTCATCTAACTTTACTCAAATATACATCCTACAACAAAACTACTCGACAAAATCCAAAAAAATCGGAGTTGGTTTCAAATAAATTTATTAAAATTTGACACTTCCAACTAAAATTTTATTCACAATCCAAAAAATGGTCGTTATTTTCATCTAAATTTACTCAAATATACATCCTACAACAAAAATACTCGACAAAATCCAAAAAAATCGAAGTTGGTTCAAATAAATTTATTAAAATTTGACACTTCCAACTAAAATTTTTTTCACAATCCTAGAAATTGAAGTTATTTTCATCTAAATTTACTCAAATATAGATCCTACCAAAAAATACTCAACAAAATCCAAAAAAATCGAAGTTGATTTCAAATAAATTTATTAAAATTTGACACTTCCAACTAAAATTTTTTACTCAATCCAAAAAATTGAAGTTATTTTCATCTAAATTTACTCAAATATAGATCCTACAACAAAAATACTCAACAAAATCCAAAAAAATCGAAGTTGATTTCAAATAAATTTATTAAAATTTGACACTTCCAACTAAAATTTTTTTCACAATCTTAAAAATTGAAGTTATTTTCATCTTAATTTACTCAAATACACATCCTACAACAAAAATACTCGACAAAATCAAAAAAAATCGAAGTTGGTTTCAAATAAATTTATTAAAAATTGACACTTCCAACTAATTTTTTTTTCACAATCCTAGAAATTGAAGTTATTTTCATCTAAATTTACTCAAATATACATCCTACACCAAAAATACTCCACAAAATACAAAAAAATCGGAGTTGGTTTCAAATAAATTTATTAAAATTTGACACTTCCAACTAAAATTTTATTCACAATCCAAAAAATGGTCGTTATTTTCATCTAAATTTACTCAAATATACATCCTACAACAAATATACTCGACAAAATCCAAAAAAATCGGAGTTGATTTCAAATAAATTTATTAAAATTTGACACTTCCAACTAAAATTTTTTTCACAATCCAAAAAATTGAAGTTATTTTCATCTAAATTTACTCAATTGTAGATCCTACAACAAAAATACTCGACAAAATCCAAAAAAATCGAAGTTGATTTCAAATAAATTTATTAAAATTTGACACTTCCAACTAAAATTTTTTTCACAATCCTAAAAATTGAAGTTGTTACATCTAAATTTACTCAAATATAGATCTTACAAAAAAATACTCAACAAAATCCAAAAAAATCGGAGTTGATTTCAAATAAATTTATTAAAATTTGACACTAGCAACTAAAATTTTTTCCACAATCCTAAAACTTGAAGTTATTTTCATCTAACTTTACTCAAATATACATCCTACAACAAAACTACTCGACAAAATCCAAAAAAATCGAAGTTGATTTCAAATAAATTTATTAAAATTTGACACTTCCAACTAAAAATTTTTTCACAATCCAATAAATTTTCGTTATTTTCATCTAAATTTACTCAAATATAGATCCTACAACAAAAATACTCAACAAAATCCAAAAAAATCGAAGTTGATTTCAAATAAATTTATTAAAATTTGACACTTCCAACTAAAATTTTTTTCACAATCTTAAAAATTGAAGTTATTTTCATCTTAATTTACTCAAATACACATCCTACAACAAAAATACTCGACAAAATCCAAAAAAATCGAAGTTGGTTTCAAATAAATTTATTAAAAATTGACACTTCCAACTAAATTTTTTTTCACAATCCTAGAAATTGAAGTTATTTTCATCTAAATTTACTCAAATATACATCCTACACCAAAAATACTCCACAAAATACAAAAAAATCGGAGTTGGTTTCAAATAAATTTATTAAAATTTGACACTTCCAACTAAAATTTTATTCACAATCCAAAAAATGGTCGTTATTTTCATCTAAATTTACTCAAATATACATCCTACAACAAAAATACTCGACAAAATCCAAAAAAATCGAAGTTGATTTCAAATAAATTTATTAAAATTTGACACTTCCAACTAAAATTTTTTTCACAATCCTAGAAATTGAAGTTATTTTCATCTAAATTTACTCAAATATACATCCTACACCCAAAATACTCGACAAAATCCAAAAAAATCGAAGTTGGTTTCAAATAAATTTATTAAAATTTGACACTTCCAACTAAAATTTTTTTCACAATCCTAAAAATTGAAGTTGTTTCATCTAAATTTACTCAAATATAGATCCTACAAAAAAATACTCAACAAAATCCAAAAAAATCGGAGTTGATTTCAAATAAATTTATTAAAATTTGACACTTGCAACTAAAATTTTTTTCACAATCCTAAAAATTGAAGTTATTTTCATCTAACTTTACTCAAATATACATCCTACAACAAAAATACTCGACAAAATCCAAAAAAATCGAAGTTGATTTCAAATAAATTTATTAAAATTTGACACTTCCAACTAAAATTTTTTTCACAATCTTAAAAATTGAAGTTATTTTCATCTTAATTTACTCAAATACACATCCTACAACAAAAATACTCGACAAAATCCAAAAAAATCGAAGTTGTTTTCAAATAAATTTATTAAAATTTGACGCTTCCAACTAAAATTTTTTTCACAATCCTAGAAATTGAAGTTATTTTCATCTAAATTTACTCAAATATACATCCTACACCAAAAATACTCCACAAAATACAAAAAAATCGGAGTTGGTTTCAAATAAATTTATTAAAATTTGACACTTCCAACTAAAATTTTTTTCACAATCCTAAAAATTGAAGTTGTTTCATCTAAATTTACTCAAATATAGATCCTACAAAAAAATACTCAACAAAATCCAAAATAATCCAAGTCGATTTCAAATATATTTATTAAAATTTGACAAAAATCGTGACAAAATCCATAAAATCGAAGTTAATTTCACCTGAAATTACTCAAATTAAGCTTCTCTATCAAAAAAACTTAACATTGTCGAGAAAAATCGAAGTTGGTTTCAAATAAATTACGTAAAATTTGACACTTCCAACTAAAATTTTCTTCACAATCCAAAAAATGGTCGTTATTTTCATCTAAATTTACTCAAATATACATCCTACAACAAAAATACTCGACAAAATCCAAAAAAATCGAAGTTGGTTCAAATAAATTTATTAAAATTTGACACTTCCAACTAAAATTTTTTTCACAATCCTAGAAATTGAAGTTATTTTCATCTAAATTTACTCAAATATAGATCCTACCAAAAAATACTCAACAAAATCCAAAAAAATCGAAGTTGATTTCAAATAAATTTATTAAAATTTGACACTTCCAACTAAAATTTTTTACTCAATCCAAAAAATTGAAGTTATTTTCATCTAAATTTACTCAAATATAGATCCTACAACAAAAATACTCAACAAAATCCAAAAAAATCGAAGTTGATTTCAAATAAATTTATTAAAATTTGACACTTCCAACTAAAATTTTTTTCACAATCTTAAAAATTGAAGTTATTTTCATCTTAATTTACTCAAATACACATCCTACAACAAAAATACTCGACAAAATCCAAAAAAATCGAAGTTGGTTTCAAATAAATTTATTAAAATTTGACACTTCCAACTAAAATTTTTTTCACAATCCTAAAAATTGAAGTTGTTACATCTAAATTTACTCAAATATAGATCTTACAAAAAAATACTCAACAAAATCCAAAAAAATCGGAGTTGATTTCAAATAAATTTATTAAAATTTGACACTAGCAACTAAAATTTTTTTCACAATCCTAAAACTTGAAGTTATTTTCATCTAACTTTACTCAAATATACATCCTACAACAAAACTACTCGACAAAATCCAAAAAAATCGGAGTTGGTTTCAAATAAATTTATTAAAATTTGACACTTCCAACTAAAATTTTATTCACAATCCAAAAAATGGTCGTTATTTTCATCTAAATTTACTCAAATATACATCCTACAACAAAAATACTCGACAAAATCCAAAAAAATCGAAGTTGATTTCAAATAAATTTATTAAAATTTGACACTTCCAACTAAAATTTTTTTCACAATCCTAGAAATTGAAGTTATTTTCATCTAAATTTACTCAAATATACATCCTACACCCAAAATACTCGACAAAATCCAAAAAAATCGAAGTTGGTTTCAAATAAATTTATTAAAATTTGACACTTCCAACTAAAATTTTTTTCACAATCCTAAAAATTGAAGTTGTTTTATCTAAATTTACTCAAATATAGATCCTACAAAAAAATACTCAACAAAATCCAAAAAAATCGGAGTTGATTTCAAATAAATTTATTAAAATTTGATACTTGCAACTAAAATTTTTTTCACAATCCTAAAAATTGAAGTTATTTTCATCTAACTTTACTCAAATATACATCCTACAACAAAAATACTCGACAAAATCCAAAAAAATCGAAGTTGATTTCAAATAAATTTATTAAAATTTGACACTTCCAACTAAAATATTTTTCACAATCCAAAAAATGGTCGTCATTTTCATCTAAATTTACTCAAATATACATCCTACAACAAATATACTCGACAAAATCCAAAAAAATCGGAGTTGATTTCAAATAAATTTATTAAAATTTGACACTTCCAACTAAAATTTTTTTCACAATCCAAAAAATTGAAGTTATTTTCATCTAAATTTACTCAATTGTAGATCCTACAACAAAAATACTCGACAAAAACCAAAAAAATCGAAGTTGATTTCAAATAAATTTATTAAAATTTGACACTTCCAACTAAAATTTTTTTCACAATCCTAAAAATTGAAGTTGTTACATCTAAATTTACTCAAATATAGATCTTACAAAAAAATACTCAACAAAATCCAAAAAAATCGGAGTTGATTTCAAATAAATTTATTAAAATTTGACACTAGCAACTAAAATTTTTTTCACAATCCTAAAACTTGAAGTTATTTTCATCTAACTTTACTCAAATATACATCCTACAACAAAACTACTCGACAAAATCCAAAAAAATCGAAGTTGATTTCAAATAAATTTATTAAAATTTGACACTTCCAACTAAAATATTTTTCACAATCCAAAAAATGGTCGTTATTTTCATCTAAATTTACTCAAATATACATCCTACACCAAAAATACTCGACAAAATCCAAAAAAATCGAAGTTGGTTTCAAATAAATTTATTAAAATTTGACACTTCCAACTAAAATTTTTTTCACATTCCTAAAAATTGAAGTTATGTTCATCTAAATTTACTCAAATATAGATCCTACAAAAAATACTCAACAAAATCCCAAAAAAACGAAGTTGATTTCAAATAAATTTATTAAAATTTGACACTTCCAACTAAAAATTTTTTCACAATCCAATAAATTTTCGTTATTTTCATCTAAATTTACTCAAATATAGATCCTACAACAAAAATACTCAACAAAATCCAAAAAAATCGAAGTTGATTTCAAATAAATTTATTAAAATTTGACACTTCCAACTAAAATTTTTTTCACAATCTTAAAAATTGAAGTTATTTTCATCTTAATTTACTCAAATACACATCCTACAACAAAAATACTCGACAAAATCCAAAAATATCGAAGTTGGTTTCAAATAAATTTATTAAAAATTGACACTTCCAACTAAAATTTTTTTCACAATCCTAGAAATTGAAGTTATTTTCATCTAAATTTACTCAAATATACATCCTACACCAAAAATACTCCACAAAATCCAAAAAAATCGGAGTTGGTTTCAAATAAATTTATTAAAATTTGACACTTCCAACTAAAATTTTATTCACAATCCAAAAAATGGTCGTTATTTTCATCTAAATTTACTCAAATATACATCCTACAACAAAAATACTCGACAAAATCCAAAAAAATCGAAGTTGGTTTCAAATAAATTTATTAAAATTTGACACTTCCAACTAAAATTTTTTTCACAATCTTAAAAATTGAAGTTATTTTATCTTAATTTACTCAAATACACATCCTACAACAAAAATACTCGACAAAATCCAAAAAAATCGAAGTTGGTTTCAAATAAATTTATTAAAAATTGACACTTCCAACTAAAATTTTTTTCACAATCTTAGAAATTGAAGTTATTTTCATCTAAAATTACTCAAATATATATCCTACACCAAAAATACTCCACAAAATCCAAAAAAATCGGAGTTGGTTTCAAATAAGTTTATTAAAATTTGACACTTCCAACTAAAATTTTATTCACAATCCAAAAAATGGTCGTTATTTTCATCTAAATTTACTCAAATATACATCCTACAACAAAAATACTCGACAAAATCCAAAAAAATCGAAGTTCATTTCAAATAAATTTATTAAAATTTGACACTTCCAACTAAAATATTTTTCACAATCCAAAAAATGGTCGTTATTATCATCTAAATTTACTCAAATATACATCCTACACCAAAAATACTCGACAAAATCCAAAAAAATCGAAGTTGGTTTCAAATAAATTTATTAAAATTTGACGCTTCCAACTAAAATTTTTTTCACAATCCTAGAAATTGAAGTTATTTTCATCTAAATTTACTCAAATATACATCCTACACCAAAAATACCCCACAAAATCCAAAAAAATCGAAGTTGGTTTCAAATAAATTTATTAAAATTTGACACTTCCAACTAAAATTTTTTCACAATCCTAAAAATTGAAGTTATTTTCATCTAAATTTACTCAAATATACATCCTACACCAAAAATACTCGACAAAATCCAAAAAAATCGAAGTTGGTTTCAATTAAATTTATTAAAATTTGACACTTCCAACTAAATTTTTTTTCACAATCCTAGAAATTGAAGTTATTTTCATCTAAATTTACTCAAATATACATCCTACACCCAAAATACTCGACAAAATCAAAAAAAATCGAAGTTGGTTTCAAATAAATTTATTAAAATTTGACACTTCCAACTAAAATTTTTTTCACAATCTTAAAAATTGAAGTTATTTTCATCTTAATTTACTCAAATACACATCCTACAACAAAAATACTCGACAAAATCCAAAAAAATCGAAGTTGGTTTCAAATAAATTTATTAAAAATTGACACTTCCAACTAATTTTTTTTTCACAATCCTAGAAATTGAAGTTATTTTCATCTAAATTTACTCAAATATACATCCTACACCAAAAATACTCCACAAAATACAAAAAAATCGGAGTTGGTTTCAAATAAATTTATTAAAATTTGACACTTCCAACTAAAATTTTATTCACAATCCAAAAAATGGTCGTTATTTTCATCTAAATTTACTCAAATATACATCCTACAACAAATATACTCGACAAAATCCAAAAAAATCGGAGTTGATTTCAAATAAATTTATTAAAATTTGACACTTCCAACTAAAATTTTTTTCACAATCCAAAAAATTGAAGTTATTTTCATCTAAATTTACTCAATTGTAGATCCTACAACAAAAATACTCGACAAAATCCAAAAAAATCGAAGTTGATTTCAAATAAATTTATTAAAATTTGACACTTCCAACTAAAATTTTTTTCACAATCCTAAAAATTGAAGTTGTTACATCTAAATTTACTCAAATATAGATCTTACAAAAAAATACTCAACAAAATCCAAAAAAATCGGAGTTGATTTCAAATAAATTTATTAAAATTTGACACTAGCAACTAAAATTTTTTTCACAATCCTAAAACTTGAAGTTATTTTCATCTAACTTTACTCAAATATACATCCTACAACAAAACTACTCGACAAAATCCAAAAAAATCGAAGTTGATTTCAAATAAATTTATTAAAATTTGACACTTCCAACTAAAATATTTTTCACAATCCAAAAAATGGTCGTTATTTTCATCTAAATTTACTCAAATATACATCCTACACCAAAAATACTCGACAAAATCCAAAAATATCGAAGTTGGTTTCAAATAAATTTATTAAAATTTGACACTTCCAACTAAAATTTTTTTCACATTCCTAAAAATTGAAGTTATGTTCATCTAAATTTACTCAAATATAGATCCTACAAAAAATACTCAACAAAATCCCAAAAAAAAGAAGTTGATTTCAAATAAATTTATTAAAATTTGACACTTCCAACTAAAAATTTTTTCACAATCCAATAAATTTTCGTTATTTTCATCTAAATTTACTCAAATATAGATCCTACAACAAAAATACTCAACAAAATCCAAAAAAATCGAAGTTGATTTCAAATAAATTTATTAAAATTTGACACTTCCAACTAAAATTTTTTTCACAATCTTAAAAATTGAAGTTATTTTCATCTTAATTTACTCAAATACACATCCTACAACAAAAATACTCGACAAAATCCAAAAAAATCGAAGTTGGTTTCAAATAAATTTATTAAAAATTGACACTTCCAACTAAAATTTTTTTCACAATCCTAGAAATTGAAGTTATTTTCATCTAAATTTACTCAAATATACATCCTACACCAAAAATACTCCACAAAATCCAAAAAAATCGGAGTTGGTTTCAAATAAATTTATTAAAATTTGACACTTCCAACTAAAATTTTATTCACAATCCAAAAAATGGTCGTTATTTTCATCTAAATTTACTCAAATATACATCCTACAACAAAAATACTCGACAAAATCCAAAAAAATCGAAGTTGGTTTCAAATAAATTTATTAAAATTTGACACTTCCAACTAAAATTTTTTTCACAATCCAAAAAATGGTCGTCATTTTCATCTAAATTTACTCAAATACACATCCTACAACAAAAATACTCGACAAAATCCAAAAAAATCGAAGATGGTTTCAAATAAATTTATTAAAATTTGACGCTTCCAACTAAAATTTTTTTCACAATCCTAGAAATTGAAGTTATTTTCATCTAAATTTACTCAAATATACATCCTACACCAAAAATACTCCAGAAAATACAAAAAAATCGGAGTTGGTTTCAAATAAATTTATTAAAATTTGACACTTCCAACTAAAATTTTTTTCACAATCCTAAAAATTGAAGTTGTTTCATCTAAATTTACTCAAATATAGATCCTACAAAAAAATACTCAACAAAATCCAAAATAATCCAAGTCGATTTCAAATATATTTATTAAAATTTGACAAAAATCGTGACAAAATCCATAAAATCGAAGTTAATTTCACCTGAAATTACTCAAATTAAGCTTCTCTATCAAAAAAACTTAACATTGTCGAGAAAAATCGAAGTTGGTTTCAAATAAATTACGTAAAATTTGACACTTCCAACTAAAATTTTCTTCACAATCCAAAAAATGGTCGTTATTTTCATCTAAATTTACTCAAATATACATCCTACAACAAAAATACTCGACAAAATCCAAAAAAATCGAAGTTGGTTCAAATAAATTTATTAAAATTTGACACTTCCAACTAAAATTTTTTTCACAATCCTAGAAATTGAAGTTATTTTCATCTAAATTTACTCAAATATAGATCCTACCAAAAAATACTCAACAAAATCCAAAAAAATCGAAGTTGATTTCAAATAAATTTATTAAAATTTGACACTTCCAACTAAAATTTTTTACTCAATCCAAAAAATTGAAGTTATGTTCATCTAAATTTACTCAAATATAGATCCTACAAAAAATACTCAACAAAATCCAAAAAAAACGAAGTTGATTTCAAATAAATTTATTAAAATTTGACACTTCCAACTAAAAATTTTTTCACAATCCAATAAATTTTCGTTATTTTCATCTAAATTTACTCAAATATAGATCCTACAACAAAAATACTCAACAAAATCCAAAAAAATCGAAGTTGATTTCAAATAAATTTATTAAAATTTGACACTTCCAACTAAAATTTTTTTCACAATCTTAAAAATTGAAGTTATTTTCATCTTAATTTACTCAAATACACATCCTACAACAAAAATACTCGACAAAATCCAAAAAAATCGAAGTTGGTTTCAAATAAATTTATTAAAAATTGACACTTCCAACTAAAATTTTTTTCACAATCCTAGAAATTGAAGTTATTTTCATCTAAATTTACTCAAATATACATCCTACACCAAAAATACTCCACAAAATCCAAAAAAATCGGAGTTGGTTTCAAATAAATTTATTAAAATTTGACACTTCCAACTAAAATTTTATTCACAATCCAAAAAATGGTCGTTATTTTCATCTAAATTTACTCAAATATACATCCTACAACAAAAATACTCGACAAAATCCAAAAAAATCGAAGTTGGTTTCAAATAAATTTATTAAAATTTGACACTTCCAACTAAAATTTTTTTCACAATCTTAAAAATTGAAGTTATTTTCATCTTAATTTACTCAAATACACATCCTACAACAAAAATACTCGACAAAATCCAAAAAAATCGAAGTTGGTTTCAAATAAATTTATTAAAAATTGACACTTCCAACTAAAATTTTTTTCACAATCTTAGAAATTGAAGTTATTTTCATCTAAAATTACTCAAATATATATCCTACACCAAAAATACTCCACAAAATCCAAAAAAATCGGAGTTGGTTTCAAATAAGTTTATTAAAATTTGACACTTCCAACTAAAATTTTATTCACAATCCAAAAAATGGTCGTTATTTTCATCTAAATTTACTCAAATATACATCCTACAACAAAAATACTCGACAAAATCCAAAAAAATCGAAGTTCATTTCAAATAAATTTATTAAAATTTGACACTTCCAACTAAAATATTTTTCACAATCCAAAAAATGGTCGTTATTATCATCTAAATTTACTCAAATATACATCCTACACCAAAAATACTCGACAAAATCCAAAAAAATCGAAGTTGGTTTCAAATAAATTTATTAAAATTTGACGCTTCCAACTAAAATTTTTTTCACAATCCTAGAAATTGAAGTTATTTTCATCTAAATTTACTCAAATATACATCCTACACCAAAAATACCCCACAAAATCCAAAAAAATCGAAGTTGGTTTCAAATAAATTTATTAAAATTTGACACTTCCAACTAAAATTTTTTTCACAATCCTAGAAATTGAAGTTATTTTCATCTAAATTTACTCAAATATACATCCTACACCAAAAATACTCGACAAAATCCAAAAAAATCGAAGTTGGTTTCAAATAAATTTATTAAAATTTGACACTTCCAACTAAAATTTTTTTCACAATCCAATAAATTTTCGTTATTTTCATCTAAATTTACTCAAATATACATCCTACAACAAAAATACTCGACAAAATCAAAAAAAATCGAAGTTGGTTTCAAATAAATTTATTAAAATTTGACACTTCCAACTAAAATTTTTTCACAATCCTAAAAATTGAAGTTATTTTCATCTAAATTTACTCAAATATACATCCTACACCAAAAATACTCCACAAAATACAAAAAAATCGGAGTTGGTTTCAAATAAATTTATTAAAATTTGACACTTCCAACTAAAATTTTATTCACAATCCAAAAAATGGTCGTTATTTTCATCTAAATTTACTCAAATATACATCCTACAACAAATATACTCGACAAAATCCAAAAAAATCGGAGTTGATTTCAAATAAATTTATTAAAATTTGACACTTCCAACTAAAATTTTTTTCACAATCCAAAAAATTGAAGTTATTTTCATCTAAATTTACTCAATTGTAGATCCTACAACAAAAATACTCGACAAAATCCAAAAAAATCGAAGTTGATTTCAAATAAATTTATTAAAATTTGACACTTCCAACTAAAATTTTTTTCACAATCCTAAAAATTGAAGTTGTTACATCTAAATTTACTCAAATATAGATCTTACAAAAAAATACTCAACAAAATCCAAAAAAATCGGAGTTGATTTCAAATAAATTTATTAAAATTTGACACTAGCAACTAAAATTTTTTTCACAATCCTAAAACTTGAAGTTATTTTCATCTAACTTTACTCAAATATACATCCTACAACAAAACTACTCGACAAAATCCAAAAAAATCGAAGTTGATTTCAAATAAATTTATTAAAATTTGACACTTCCAACTAAAATATTTTTCACAATCCAAAAAATGGTCGTTATTTTCATCTAAATTTACTCAAATATACATCCTACACCAAAAATACTCGACAAAATCCAAAAATATCGAAGTTGGTTTCAAATAAATTTATTAAAATTTGACACTTCCAACTAATATTTTTTTCACATTCCTAAAAATTGAAGTTATGTTCATCTAAATTTACTCAAATATAGATCCTACAAAAAATACTCAACAAAATCCCAAAAAAACGAAGTTGATTTCAAATAAATTTATTAAAATTTGACACTTCCAACTAAAAATTTTTTCACAATCCAATAAATTTTCGTTATTTTCATCTAAATTTACTCAAATATAGATCCTACAACAAAAATACTCAACAAAATCCAAAAAAATCGAAGTTGATTTCAAATAAATTTATTAAAATTTGACACTTCCAACTAAAATTTTTTTCACAATCTTAAAAATTGAAGTTATTTTCATCTTAATTTACTCAAATACACATCCTACAACAAAAATACTCGACAAAATCCAAAAAAATCGAAGTTGGTTTCAAATAAATTTATTAAAAATTGACACTTCCAACTAAAATTTTTTTCACAATCCTAGAAATTGAAGTTATTTTCATCTAAATTTACTCAAATATACATCCTACACCAAAAATACTCCACAAAATCCAAAAAAATCGGAGTTGGTTTCAAATAAATTTATTAAAATTTGACACTTCCAACTAAAATTTTATTCACAATCCAAAAAATGGTCGTTATTTTCATCTAAATTTACTCAAATATACATCCTACAACAAAAATACTCGACAAAATCCAAAAAAATCGAAGTTGGTTTCAAATAAATTTATTAAAATTTGACACTTCCAACTAAAATTTTTTTCACAATCTTAAAAATTGAAGTTATTTTCATCTTAATTTACTCAAATACACATCCTACAACAAAAATACTCGACAAAATCCAAAAAAATCGAAGTTGGTTTCAAATAAATTTATTAAAAATTGACACTTCCAACTAAAATTTTTTTCACAATCTTAGAAATTGAAGTTATTTTCATCTAAATTTACTCAAATATTTATCCTACACCAAAAATACTCCACAAAATCCAAAAAAATCGGAGTTGGTTTCAAATAAGTTTATTAAAATTTGACACTTCCAACTAAAATTTTTTTCACAATCCAATAAATTTTCGTTATTTTCATCTAAATTTACTCAAATATACATCCTACAACAAAAATACTCGACAAAATCAAAAAAAATCGAAGTTGGTTTCAAATAAATTTATTAAAATTTGACACTTCCAACTAAAATTTTTTCACAATCCTAAAAATTGAAGTTATTTTCATCTAAATTTACTCAAATATACATCCTACACCCAAAATACTCGACAAAATCCAAAAAAATCGAAGTTGGTTTCAAATAAATTTATTAAAATTTGACACTTCCAACTAAAATTTTTTTCACAATCCTAAAAATTGAAGTTGTTTCATCTAAATTTACTCAAATATAGATCCTACAAAAAAATACTCAACAAAATCCAAAAAAATCGGAGTTGATTTCAAATAAATTTATTAAAATTTGACACTTGCAACTAAAATTTTTTTCACAATCCTAAAAATTGAAGTTATTTTCATCTAACTTTACTCAAATATACATCCTACAACAAAAATACTCGACAAAATCCAAAAAAATCGAAGTTGATTTCAAATAAATTTATTAAAATTTGACACTTCCAACTAAAATTTTTTTCACAATCTTAAAAATTGAAGTTATTTTCATCTTAATTTACTCAAATACACATCCTACAACAAAAATACTCGACAAAATCCAAAAAAATCGAAGTTGGTTTCAAATAAATTTATTAAAAATTGACACTTCCAACTAATTTTTTTTTCACAATCCTAGAAATTGAAGTTATTTTCATCTAAATTTACTCAAATATACATCCTACACCAAAAATACTCCACAAAATACAAAAAAATCGGAGTTGGTTTCAAATAAATTTATTAAAATTTGACACTTCCAACTAAAATTTTATTCACAATCCAAAAAATGGTCGTTATTTTCATCTAAATTTACTCAAATATACATCCTACAACAAATATACTCGACAAAATCCAAAAAAATCGGAGTTGATTTCAAATAAATTTATTAAAATTTGACACTTCCAACTAAAATTTTTTTCACAATCCAAAAAATTGAAGTTATTTTCATCTAAATTTACTCAATTGTAGATCCTACAACAAAAATACTCGACAAAATCCAAAAAAATCGAAGTTGATTTCAAATAAATTTATTAAAATTTGACACTTCCAACTAAAATTTTTTTCACAATCCTAAAAATTGAAGTTGTTACATCTAAATTTACTCAAATATAGATCTTACAAAAAAATACTCAACAAAATCCAAAAAAATCGGAGTTGATTTCAAATAAATTTATTAAAATTTGACACTAGCAACTAAAATTTTTTTCACAATCCTAAAACTTGAAGTTATTTTCATCTAACTTTACTCAAATATACATCCTACAACAAAACTACTCGACAAAATCCAAAAAAATCGAAGTTGATTTCAAATAAATTTATTAAAATTTGACACTTCCAACTAAAATATTTTTCACAATCCAAAAAATGGTCGTTATTTTCATCTAAATTTACTCAAATATACATCCTACACCAAAAATACTCGACAAAATCAAAAAAAATCGAAGTTGGTTTCAAATTAATTTATTAAAATTTGACACTTCCAACTAAAATTTTTTTCACATTCCTAAAAATTGAAGTTATGTTCATCTAAATTTACTCAAATATAGATCCTACAAAAAATACTCAACAAAATCCCAAAAAAACGAAGTTGATTTCAAATAAATTTATTAAAATTTGACACTTCCAACTAAAAATTTTTTCACAATCCAATAAATTTTCGTTATTTTCATCTAAATTTACTCAAATATAGATCCTACAACAAAAATACTCAACAAAATCCAAAAAAATCGAAGTTGATTTCAAATAAATTTATTAAAATTTGACACTTCCAACTAAAATTTTTTTCACAATCTTAAAAATTGAAGTTATTTTCATCTTAATTTACTCAAATACACATCCTACAACAAAAATACTCAACAAAATCCAAAAAAATCGAAGTTGGTTTCAAATAAATTTATTAAAAATTGACACTTCCAACTAAAATTTTTTTCACAATCCTAGAAATTGAAGTTATTTTCATCTAAATTTACTCAAATATACATCCTACACCAAAAATACTCCACAAAATCCAAAAAAATCGGAGTTGGTTTCAAATAAATTTATTAAAATTTGACACTTCCAACTAAAATTTTATTCACAATCCAAAAAATGGTCGTTATTTTCATCTAAATTTACTCAAATATACATCCTACAACAAAAATACTCGACAAAATCCAAAAAAATCGAAGTTGGTTTCAAATAAATTTATTAAAATTTGACACTTCCAACTAAAATTTTTTTCACAATCTTAAAAATTGAAGTTATTTTCATCTTAATTTACTCAAATACACATCCTACAACAAAAATACTCGACAAAATCCAAAAAAATCGAAGTTGGTTTCAAATAAATTTATTAAAAATTGACACTTCCAACTAAAATTTTTTTCACAATCTTAGAAATTGAAGTTATTTTCATCTAAATTTACTCAAATATATATCCTACACCAAAAATACTCCACAAAATCCAAAAAAATCGGAGTTGGTTTCAAATAAGTTTATTAAAATTTGACACTTCCAACTAAAATTTTATTCACAATCCAAAAAATGGTCGTTATTTTCATCTAAATTTACTCAAATATACATCCTACAACAAAAATACTCGACAAAATCCAAAAAAATCGAAGTTCATTTCAATAAATTTATTAAAATTTGACACTTCCAACTAAAATATTTTTCACAATCCAAAAAATGGTCGTTATTATCATCTAAATTTACTCAAATATACATCCTACACCAAAAATACTCGACAAAATCCAAAAAAATCGAAGTTGGTTTCAAATAAATTTATTAAAATTTGACGCTTCCAACTAAAATTTTTTTCACAATCCTAGAAATTGAAGTTATTTTCATCTAAATTTACTCAAATATACATCCTACACCAAAAATACCCCACAAAATCCAAAAAAATCGAAGTTGGTTTCAAATAAATTTATTAAAATTTGACACTTCCAACTAAAATTTTTTTCACAATCCTAGAAATTGAAGTTATTTTCATCTAAATTTACTCAAATATACATCCTACACCAAAAATACTCGACAAAATCCAAAAAAATCGAAGTTGGTTTCAAATAAATTTATTAAAATTTGACACTTCCAACTAAAATTTTTTTCACAATCCAATAAATTTTCGTTATTTTCATCTAAATTTACTCAAATATACATCCTACAACAAAAATACTCGACAAAATCAAAAAAAATCGAAGTTGGTTTCAAATAAATTTATTAAAATTTGACACTTCCAACTAAAATTTTTTCACAATCCTAAAAATTGAAGTTATTTTCATCTAAATTTACTCAAATATACATCCTACACCAAAAATACTCGACAAAATCCAAAAAAATCGAAGTTGGTTTCAATTAAATTTATTAAAATTTGACACTTCCAACTAAATTTTTTTTCACAATCCTAGAAATTGAAGTTATTTTCATCTAAATTTACTCAAATATACATCCTACACCCAAAATACTCGACAAAATCCAAAAAAATCGAAGTTGGTTTCAAATAAATTTATTAAAATTTGACACTTCCAACTAAAATTTTTTTCACAATCCTAAAAATTGAAGTTGTTTCATCTAAATTTACTCAAATATAGATCCTACAAAAAAATACTCAACAAAATCCAAAAAAATCGGAGTTGATTTCAAATAAATTTATTAAAATTTGACACTTGCAACTAAAATTTTTTTCACAATCCTAAAAATTGAAGTTATTTTCATCTAACTTTACTCAAATATACATCCTACAACAAAAATACTCGACAAAATCCAAAAAAATCGAAGTTGATTTCAAATAAATTTATTAAAATTTGACACTTCCAACTAAAATATTTTTCACAATCCAAAAAATGGTCGTTATTTTCATCTAAATTTACTCAAATATACATCCTACACCAAAAATACTCGACAAAATCCAAAAAATCGAAGTTGTTTTCAAATAAATTTATTAAAATTTGACGCTTCCAACTAAAATTTTTTTCACAATCCTAGAAATTGAAGTTATTTTCATCTAAATTTACTCAAATATACATCCTACACCAAAAATACTCGACAAAATCCAAAAAAATCGAAGTTGGTTTCAAATAAATTTATTAAAATTTGACACTTCCAACTAAAATTTTTTTCACAATCCTAGAAATTGAAGTTATTTTCATCTAAATTTACTCAAATATACATCCTACACCAAAAATACTCGACAAAATCCAAAAAAATCGAAGTTGGTTTCAAATAAATTTATTAAAATTTGACACTTCCAACTAAAATTTTTTTCACAATCCAATAAATTTTCGTTATTTTCATCTAAATTTACTCAAATATACATCCTACAACAAAAATACTCGACAAAATAAAAAAAAATCGAAGTTGGTTTCAAATAAATTTATTAAAATTTGACACTTCCAACTAAAATTTTTTCACAATCCTAAAAATTGAAGTTATTTTCATCTAAATTTACTCAAATATACATCCTACACCAAAAATACTCGACAAAATCCAAAAAAATCGAAGTTGGTTTCAATTAAATTTATTAAAATTTGACACTTCCAACTAAATTTTTTTTCACAATCCTAGAAATTGAAGTTATTTTCATCTAAATTTACTCAAATATACATCCTACACCCAAAATACTCGACAAAATCCAAAAAAATCGAAGTTGGTTTCAAATAAATTTATTAAAATTTGACACTTCCAACTAAAATTTTTTTCACAATCCTAAAAATTGAAGTTGTTTCATCTAAATTTACTCAAATATAGATCCTACAAAAAAATACTCAACAAAATCCAAAAAAATCGGAGTTGATTTCAAATAAATTTATTAAAATTTGACACTTGCAACTAAAATTTTTTTCACAATCCTAAAAATTGAAGTTATTTTCATCTAACTTTACTCAAATATACATCCTACAACAAAAATACTCGACAAAATCCAAAAAAATCGAAGTTGATTTCAAATAAATTTATTAAAATTTGACACTTCCAACTAAAATATTTTTCACAATCCAAAAAATGGTCGTTATTTTCATCTAAATTTACTCAAATATACATCCTACACCAAAAATACTCGACAAAATCCAAAAAATCGAAGTTGTTTTCAAATAAATTTATTAAAATTTGACGCTTCCAACTAAAATTTTTTTCACAATCCTAGAAATTGAAGTTATTTTCATCTAAATTTACTCAAATATACATCCTACACCAAAAATACTCGACAAAATCCAAAAAAATCGAAGTTGGTTTCAAATAAATTTATTAAAATTTGACACTTCCAACTAAAATTTTTTTCACATTCCTAAAAATTGAAGTTATGTTCATCTAAATTTACTCAAATATAGATCCTACAAAAAATACTCAACAAAATCCCAAAAAAACGAAGTTGATTTCAAATAAATTTATTAAAATTTGACACTTCCAACTAAAAATTTTTTCACAATCCAATAAATTTTCGTTATTTTCATCTAAATTTACTCAAATATAGATCCTACAACAAAAATACTCAACAAAATCCAAAAGAATCGAAGTTGGTTTCAAATAAATTTATTAAAATTTGACACTTCCAACTAAAATTTTTTTCACATTCCTAAAAATTGAAGTTATGTTCATCTTAATTTACTCAAATATAGATCCTACAAAAAATACTCAACAAAATCCCAAAAAAACGAAGTTGATTTCAAATAAATTTATTAAAATTTGACACTTCCAACTAAAAATTTTTTCACAATCCAATAAATTTTCGTTATTTTCATCTAAATTTACTCAAATATAGATCCTACAACAAAAATACTCAACAAAATCCAAAAAAATCGAAGTTGATTTCAAATAAATTTATTAAAATTTGACACTTCCAACTAAAATTTTTTTCACAATCTTAAAAATTGAAGTTATTTTCATCTTAATTTACTCAAATACACATCCTACAACAAAAATACTCGACAAAATCCAAAAAAATCGAAGTTGGTTTCAAATAAATTTATTAAAAATTGACACTTCCAACTAAAATTTTTTTCACAATCCTAGAAATTGAAGTTATTTTCATCTAAATTTACTCAAATATACATCCTACACCAAAAATACTCCACAAAATCCAAAAAAATCGGAGTTGGTTTCAAATAAATTTATTAAAATTTGACACTTCCAACTAAAATTTTATTCACGATCCAAAAAATGGTCGTTATTTTCATCTAAATTTACTCAAATATACATCCTACAACAAAAATACTCGACAAAATCCAAAAAAATCGAAGTTGGTTTCAAATAAATTTATTAAAATTTGACACTTCCAACTAAAATTTTTTTCACAATCTTAAAAATTGAAGTTATTTTCATCTTAATTTACTCAAATACACATCCTACAACAAAAATACTCGACAAAATCCAAAAAAATCGAAGTTGGTTTCAAATAAATTTATTAAAAATTGACACTTCCAACTAAAATTTTTTTCACAATCTTAGAAATTGAAGTTATTTTCATCTAAATTTACTCAAATATATATCCTACACCAAAAATACTCCACAAAATCCAAAAAAATCGGAGTTGGTTTCAAATAAGTTTATTAAAATTTGACACTTCCAACTAAAATTTTATTCACAATCCAAAAAATGGTCGTTATTTTCATCTAAATTTACTCAAATATACATCCTACAACAAAAATACTCGACAAAATCCAAAAAAATCGAAGTTCATTTCAAATAAATTTATTAAAATTTGACACTTCCAACTAAAATATTTTTCACAATCCAAAAAATGGTCGTTATTATCATCTAAATTTACTCAAATATACATCCTACACCAAAAATACTCGACAAAATCCAAAAAAATCGAAGTTGGTTTCAAATAAATTTATTAAAATTTGACGCTTCCAACTAAAATTTTTTTCACAATCCTAGAAATTGAAGTTATTTTCATCTAAATTTACTCAAATATACATCCTACACCAAAAATACCCCACAAAATCCAAAAAAATCGAAGTTGGTTTCAAATAAATTTATTAAAATTTGACACTTCCAACTAAAATTTTTTTCACAATCCTAGAAATTGAAGTTATTTTCATCTAAATTTACTCAAATATACATCCTACACCAAAAATACTCGACAAAATCCAAAAAAATCGAAGTTGGTTTCAAATAAATTTATTAAAATTTGACACTTCCAACTAAAATTTTTTTCACAATCCAATAAATTTTCGTTATTTTCATCTAAATTTACTCAAATATACATCCTACAACAAAAATACTCGACAAAATCAAAAAAAATCGAAGTTGGTTTCAAATAAATTTATTAAAATTAGACACTTCCAACTAAAATTTTTTCACAATCCTAAAAATTGAAGTTATTTTCATCTAAATTTACTCAAATATACATCCTACACCAAAAATACTCGACAAAATCCAAAAAAATCGAAGTTGGTTTCAATTAAATTTATTAAAATTTGACACTTCCAACTAAATTTTTTTTCACAATCCTAGAAATTGAAGTTATTTTCATCTAAATTTACTCAAATATACATCCTACACCCAAAATACTCGACAAAATCCAAAAAAATCGAAGTTGGTTTCAAATAAATTTATTAAAATTTGACACTTCCAACTAAAATTTTTTTCACAATCCTAAAAATTGAAGTTGTTTCATCTAAATTTACTCAAATATAGATCCTACAAAAAAATACTCAACAAAATCCAAAAAAATCGGAGTTGATTTCAAATAAATTTATTAAAATTTGACACTTGCAACTAAAATTTTTTTCACAATCCTAAAAATTGAAGTTATTTTCATCTAACTTTACTCAAATATACATCCTACAACAAAAATACTCGACAAAATCCAAAAAAATCGAAGTTGATTTCAAATAAATTTATTAAAATTTGACACTTCCAACTAAAATATTTTTCACAATCCAAAAAATGGTCGTTATTTTCATCTAAATTTACTCAAATATACATCCTACACCAAAAATACTCGACAAAATCCAAAAAATCGAAGTTGTTTTCAAATAAATTTATTAAAATTTGACGCTTCCAACTAAAATTTTTTTCACAATCCTAGAAATTGAAGTTATTTTCATCTAAATTTACTCAAATATACATCCTACACCAAAAATACTCGACAAAATCCAAAAAAATCGAAGTTGGTTTCAAATAAATTTATTAAAATTTGACACTTCCAACTAAAATTTTTTTCACATTCCTAAAAATTGAAGTTATGTTCATCTAAATTTACTCAAATATAGATCCTACAAAAAATACTCAACAAAATCCCAAAAAAACGAAGTTGATTTCAAATAAATTTATTAAAATTTGACACTTCCAACTAAAAATTTTTTCACAATCCAATAAATTTTCGTTATTTTCATCTAAATTTACTCAAATATAGATCCTACAACAAAAATACTCAACAAAATCCAAAAAAATCGAAGTTGGTTTCAAATAAATTTATTAAAATTTGACACTTCCAACTAAAATTTTTTTCACATTCCTAAAAATTGAAGTTATGTTCATCTTAATTTACTCAAATATAGATCCTACAAAAAATACTCAACAAAATCCCAAAAAAACGAAGTTGATTTCAAATAAATTTATTAAAATTTGACACTTCCAACTAAAAATTTTTTCACAATCCAATAAATTTTCGTTATTTTCATCTAAATTTACTCAAATATAGATCCTACAACAAAAATACTCAACAAAATCCAAAAAAATCGAAGTTGATTTCAAATAAATTTATTAAAATTTGACACTTCCAACTAAAATTTTTTTCACAATCTTAAAAATTGAAGTTATTTTCATCTTAATTTACTCAAATACACATCCTACAACAAAAATACTCGACAAAATCCAAAAAAATCGAAGTTGGTTTCAAATAAATTTATTAAAAATTGACACTTCCAACTAAAATTTTTTTCACAATCCTAGAAATTGAAGTTATTTTCATCTAAATTTACTCAAATATACATCCTACACCAAAAATACTCCACAAAATACAAAAAAATCGGAGTTGGTTTCAAATAAATTTATTAAAATTTGACACTTCCAACTAAAATTTTATTCACAATCCAAAAAATGGTCGTTATTTTCATCTAAATTTACTCAAATATACATCCTACAACAAATATACTCGACAAAATCCAAAAAAATCGGAGTTGATTTCAAATAAATTTATTAAAATTTGACACTTCCAACTAAAATTTTTTTCACAATCCAAAAAATTGAAGTTATTTTCATCTAAATTTACTCAATTGTAGATCCTACAACAAAAATACTCGACAAAATCCAAAAAAATCGAAGTTGATTTCAAATAAATTTATTAAAATTTGACACTTCCAACTAAAATTTTTTTCACAATCCTAAAAATTGAAGTTGTTACATCTAAATTTACTCAAATATAGATCTTACAAAAAAATACTCAACAAAATCCAAAAAAATCGGAGTTGATTTCAAATAAATTTATTAAAATTTGACACTAGCAACTAAAATTTTTTTCACAATCCTAAAACTTGAAGTTATTTTCATCTAACTTTACTCAAATATACATCCTACAACAAAACTACTCGACAAAATCCAAAAAAATCGAAGTTGATTTCAAATAAATTTATTAAAATTTGACACTTCCAACTAAAATATTTTTCACAATCCAAAAAATGGTCGTTATTTTCATCTAAATTTACTCAAATATACATCCTACACCAAAAATACTCGACAAAATCCAAAAATATCGAAGTTGGTTTCAAATAAATTTATTAAAATTTGACACTTCCAACTAAAATTTTTTTCACATTCCTAAAAATTGAAGTTATGTTCATCTAAATTTACTCAAATATAGATCCTACAAAAAATACTCAACAAAATCCCAAAAAAAAGAAGTTGATTTCAAATAAATTTATTAAAATTTGACACTTCCAACTAAAAATTTTTTCACAATCCAATAAATTTTCGTTATTTTCATCTAAATTTACTCAAATATAGATCCTACAACAAAAATACTCAACAAAATCCAAAAAAATCGAAGTTGATTTCAAATAAATTTATTAAAATTTGACACTTCCAACTAAAATTTTTTTCACAATCTTAAAAATTGAAGTTATTTTCATCTTAATTTACTCAAATACACATCCTACAACAAAAATACTCGACAAAATCCAAAAAAATCGAAGTTGGTTTCAAATAAATTTATTAAAAATTGACACTTCCAACTAAAATTTTTTTCACAATCCTAGAAATTGAAGTTATTTTCATCTAAATTTACTCAAATATACATCCTACACCAAAAATACTCCACAAAATCCAAAAAAATCGGAGTTGGTTTCAAATAAATTTATTAAAATTTGACACTTCCAACTAAAATTTTATTCACAATCCAAAAAATGGTCGTTATTTTCATCTAAATTTACTCAAATATACATCCTACAACAAAAATACTCGACAAAATCCAAAAAAATCGAAGTTGGTTTCAAATAAATTTATTAAAATTTGACACTTCCAACTAAAATTTTTTTCACAATCCAAAAAATGGTCGTCATTTTCATCTAAATTTACTCAAATACACATCCTACAACAAAAATACTCGACAAAATCCAAAAAAATCGAAGATGGTTTCAAATAAATTTATTAAAATTTGACGCTTCCAACTAAAATTTTTTTCACAATCCTAGAAATTGAAGTTATTTTCATCTAAATTTACTCAAATATACATCCTACACCAAAAATACTCCAGAAAATACAAAAAAATCGGAGTTGGTTTCAAATAAATTTATTAAAATTTGACACTTCCAACTAAAATTTTTTTCACAATCCTAAAAATTGAAGTTGTTTCATCTAAATTTACTCAAATATAGATCCTACAAAAAAATACTCAACAAAATCCAAAATAATCCAAGTCGATTTCAAATATATTTATTAAAATTTGACAAAAATCGTGACAAAATCCATAAAATCGAAGTTAATTTCACCTGAAATTACTCAAATTAAGCTTCTCTATCAAAAAAACTTAACATTGTCGAGAAAAATCGAAGTTGGTTTCAAATAAATTACGTAAAATTTGACACTTCCAACTAAAATTTTCTTCACAATCCAAAAAATGGTCGTTATTTTCATCTAAATTTACTCAAATATACATCCTACAACAAAAATACTCGACAAAATCCAAAAAAATCGAAGTTGGTTCAAATAAATTTATTAAAATTTGACACTTCCAACTAAAATTTTTTTCACAATCCTAGAAATTGAAGTTATTTTCATCTAAATTTACTCAAATATAGATCCTACCAAAAAATACTCAACAAAATCCAAAAAAATCGAAGTTGATTTCAAATAAATTTATTAAAATTTGACACTTCCAACTAAAATTTTTTACTCAATCCAAAAAATTGAAGTTATGTTCATCTAAATTTACTCAAATATAGATCCTACAAAAAATACTCAACAAAATCCAAAAAAAACGAAGTTGATTTCAAATAAATTTATTAAAATTTGACACTTCCAACTAAAAATTTTTTCACAATCCAATAAATTTTCGTTATTTTCATCTAAATTTACTCAAATATAGATCCTACAACAAAAATACTCAACAAAATCCAAAAAAATCGAAGTTGATTTCAAATAAATTTATTAAAATTTGACACTTCCAACTAAAATTTTTTTCACAATCTTAAAAATTGAAGTTATTTTCATCTTAATTTACTCAAATACACATCCTACAACAAAAATACTCGACAAAATCCAAAAAAATCGAAGTTGGTTTCAAATAAATTTATTAAAAATTGACACTTCCAACTAAAATTTTTTTCACAATCCTAGAAATTGAAGTTATTTTCATCTAAATTTACTCAAATATACATCCTACACCAAAAATACTCCACAAAATCCAAAAAAATCGGAGTTGGTTTCAAATAAATTTATTAAAATTTGACACTTCCAACTAAAATTTTATTCACAATCCAAAAAATGGTCGTTATTTTCATCTAAATTTACTCAAATATACATCCTACAACAAAAATACTCGACAAAATCCAAAAAAATCGAAGTTGGTTTCAAATAAATTTATTAAAATTTGACACTTCCAACTAAAATTTTTTTCACAATCTTAAAAATTGAAGTTATTTTCATCTTAATTTACTCAAATACACATCCTACAACAAAAATACTCGACAAAATCCAAAAAAATCGAAGTTGGTTTCAAATAAATTTATTAAAAATTGACACTTCCAACTAAAATTTTTTTCACAATCTTAGAAATTGAAGTTATTTTCATCTAAAATTACTCAAATATATATCCTACACCAAAAATACTCCACAAAATCCAAAAAAATCGGAGTTGGTTTCAAATAAGTTTATTAAAATTTGACACTTCCAACTAAAATTTTATTCACAATCCAAAAAATGGTCGTTATTTTCATCTAAATTTACTCAAATATACATCCTACAACAAAAATACTCGACAAAATCCAAAAAAATCGAAGTTCATTTCAAATAAATTTATTAAAATTTGACACTTCCAACTAAAATATTTTTCACAATCCAAAAAATGGTCGTTATTATCATCTAAATTTACTCAAATATACATCCTACACCAAAAATACTCGACAAAATCCAAAAAAATCGAAGTTGGTTTCAAATAAATTTATTAAAATTTGACGCTTCCAACTAAAATTTTTTTCACAATCCTAGAAATTGAAGTTATTTTCATCTAAATTTACTCAAATATACATCCTACACCAAAAATACCCCACAAAATCCAAAAAAATCGAAGTTGGTTTCAAATAAATTTATTAAAATTTGACACTTCCAACTAAAATTTTTTTCACAATCCTAGAAATTGAAGTTATTTTCATCTAAATTTACTCAAATATACATCCTACACCAAAAATACTCGACAAAATCCAAAAAAATCGAAGTTGGTTTCAAATAAATTTATTAAAATTTGACACTTCCAACTAAAATTTTTTTCACAATCCAATAAATTTTCGTTATTTTCATCTAAATTTACTCAAATATACATCCTACAACAAAAATACTCGACAAAATCAAAAAAAATCGAAGTTGGTTTCAAATAAATTTATTAAAATTTGACACTTCCAACTAAAATTTTTTCACAATCCTAAAAATTGAAGTTATTTTCATCTAAATTTACTCAAATATACATCCTACACCAAAAATACTCCACAAAATACAAAAAAATCGGAGTTGGTTTCAAATAAATTTATTAAAATTTGACACTTCCAACTAAAATTTTATTCACAATCCAAAAAATGGTCGTTATTTTCATCTAAATTTACTCAAATATACATCCTACAACAAATATACTCGACAAAATCCAAAAAAATCGGAGTTGATTTCAAATAAATTTATTAAAATTTGACACTTCCAACTAAAATTTTTTTCACAATCCAAAAAATTGAAGTTATTTTCATCTAAATTTACTCAATTGTAGATCCTACAACAAAAATACTCGACAAAATCCAAAAAAATCGAAGTTGATTTCAAATAAATTTATTAAAATTTGACACTTCCAACTAAAATTTTTTTCACAATCCTAAAAATTGAAGTTGTTACATCTAAATTTACTCAAATATAGATCTTACAAAAAAATACTCAACAAAATCCAAAAAAATCGGAGTTGATTTCAAATAAATTTATTAAAATTTGACACTAGCAACTAAAATTTTTTTCACAATCCTAAAACTTGAAGTTATTTTCATCTAACTTTACTCAAATATACATCCTACAACAAAACTACTCGACAAAATCCAAAAAAATCGAAGTTGATTTCAAATAAATTTATTAAAATTTGACACTTCCAACTAAAATATTTTTCACAATCCAAAAAATGGTCGTTATTTTCATCTAAATTTACTCAAATATACATCCTACACCAAAAATACTCGACAAAATCCAAAAATATCGAAGTTGGTTTCAAATAAATTTATTAAAATTTGACACTTCCAACTAATATTTTTTTCACATTCCTAAAAATTGAAGTTATGTTCATCTAAATTTACTCAAATATAGATCCTACAAAAAATACTCAACAAAATCCCAAAAAAACGAAGTTGATTTCAAATAAATTTATTAAAATTTGACACTTCCAACTAAAAATTTTTTCACAATCCAATAAATTTTCGTTATTTTCATCTAAATTTACTCAAATATAGATCCTACAACAAAAATACTCAACAAAATCCAAAAAAATCGAAGTTGATTTCAAATAAATTTATTAAAATTTGACACTTCCAACTAAAATTTTTTTCACAATCTTAAAAATTGAAGTTATTTTCATCTTAATTTACTCAAATACACATCCTACAACAAAAATACTCGACAAAATCCAAAAAAATCGAAGTTGGTTTCAAATAAATTTATTAAAAATTGACACTTCCAACTAAAATTTTTTTCACAATCCTAGAAATTGTAGTTATTTTCATCTAAATTTACTCAAATATACATCCTACACCAAAAATACTCCACAAAATCCAAAAAAATCGGAGTTGGTTTCAAATAAATTTATTAAAATTTGACACTTCCAACTAAAATTTTATTCACAATCCAAAAAATGGTCGTTATTTTCATCTAAATTTACTCAAATATACATCCTACAACAAAAATACTCGACAAAATCCAAAAAAATCGAAGTTGGTTTCAAATAAATTTATTAAAATTTGACACTTCCAACTAAAATTTTTTTCACAATCTTAAAAATTGAAGTTATTTTCATCTTAATTTACTCAAATACACATCCTACAACAAAAATACTCGACAAAATCCAAAAAAATCGAAGTTGGTTTCAAATAAATTTATTAAAAATTGACACTTCCAACTAAAATTTTTTTCACAATCTTAGAAATTGAAGTTATTTTCATCTAAATTTACTCAAATATTTATCCTACACCAAAAATACTCCACAAAATCCAAAAAAATCGGAGTTGGTTTCAAATAAGTTTATTAAAATTTGACACTTCCAACTAAAATTTTTTTCACAATCCAATAAATTTTCGTTATTTTCATCTAAATTTACTCAAATATACATCCTACAACAAAAATACTCGACAAAATCAAAAAAAATCGAAGTTGGTTTCAAATAAATTTATTAAAATTTGACACTTCCAACTAAAATTTTTTCACAATCCTAAAAATTGAAGTTATTTTCATCTAAATTTACTCAAATATACATCCTACACCAAAAATACTCGACAAAATCCAAAAAAATCGAAGTTGGTTTCAATTAAATTTATTAAAATTTGACACTTCCAACTAAATTTTTTTTCACAATCCTAGAAATTGAAGTTATTTTCATCTAAATTTACTCAAATATACATCCTACACCCAAAATACTCGACAAAATCCAAAAAAATCGAAGTTGGTTTCAAATAAATTTATTAAAATTTGACACTTCCAACTAAAATTTTTTTCACAATCCTAAAAATTGAAGTTGTTTCATCTAAATTTACTCAAATATAGATCCTACAAAAAAATACTCAACAAAATCAAAAAAAATCGGAGTTGATTTCAAATAAATTTATTAAAATTTGACACTTGCAACTAAAATTTTTTTCACAATCCTAAAAATTGAAGTTATTTTCATCTAACTTTACTCAAATATACATCCTACAACAAAAATACTCGACAAAATCCAAAAAAATCGAAGTTGATTTCAAATAAATTTATTAAAATTTGACACTTCCAACTAAAATTTTTTTCACAATCTTAAAAATTGAAGTTATTTTCATCTTAATTTACTCAAATACACATCCTACAACAAAAATACTCGACAAAATCCAAAAAAATCGAAGTTGGTTTCAAATAAATTTATTAAAAATTGACACTTCCAACTAATTTTTTTTTCACAATCCTAGAAATTGAAGTTATTTTCATCTAAATTTACTCAAATATACATCCTACACCAAAAATACTCCACAAAATACAAAAAAATCGGAGTTGGTTTCAAATAAATTTATTAAAATTTGACACTTCCAACTAAAATTTTATTCACAATCCAAAAAATGGTCGTTATTTTCATCTAAATTTACTCAAATATACATCCTACAACAAATATACTCGACAAAATCCAAAAAAATCGGAGTTGATTTCAAATAAATTTATTAAAATTTGACACTTCCAACTAAAATTTTTTTCACAATCCAAAAAATTGAAGTTATTTTCATCTAAATTTACTCAATTGTAGATCCTACAACAAAAATACTCGACAAAATCCAAAAAAATCGAAGTTGATTTCAAATAAATTTATTAAAATTTGACACTTCCAACTAAAATTTTTTTCACAATCCTAAAAATTGAAGTTGTTACATCTAAATTTACTCAAATATAGATCTTACAAAAAAATACTCAACAAAATCCAAAAAAATCGGAGTTGATTTCAAATAAATTTATTAAAATTTGACACTAGCAACTAAAATTTTTTTCACAATCCTAAAACTTGAAGTTATTTTCATCTAACTTTACTCAAATATACATCCTACAACAAAACTACTCGACAAAATCCAAAAAAATCGAAGTTGATTTCAAATAAATTTATTAAAATTTGACACTTCCAACTAAAATATTTTTCACAATCCAAAAAATGGTCGTTATTTTCATCTAAATTTACTCAAATATACATCCTACACCAAAAATACTCGACAAAATCAAAAAAAATCGAAGTTGGTTTCAAATAAATTTATTAAAATTTGACACTTCCAACTAAAATTTTTTTCACATTCCTAAAAATTGAAGTTATGTTCATCTAAATTTACTCAAATATAGATCCTACAAAAAATACTCAACAAAATCCCAAAAAAACGAAGTTGATTTCAAATAAATTTATTAAAATTTGACACTTCCAACTAAAAATTTTTTCACAATCCAATAAATTTTCGTTATTTTCATCTAAATTTACTCAAATATAGATCCTACAACAAAAATACTCAACAAAATCCAAAAAAATCGAAGTTGATTTCAAATAAATTTATTAAAATTTGACACTTCCAACTAAAATTTTTTTCACAATCTTAAAAATTGAAGTTATTTTCATCTTAATTTACTCAAATACACATCCTACAACAAAAATACTCAACAAAATCCAAAAAAATCGAAGTTGGTTTCAAATAAATTTATTAAAAATTGACACTTCCAACTAAAATTTTTTTCACAATCCTAGAAATTGAAGTTATTTTCATCTAAATTTACTCAAATATACATCCTACACCAAAAATACTCGACAAAATCCAAAAAAATCGAAGTTGGTTTCAAATAAATTTATTAAAATTTGACACTTCCAACTAAAATTTTTTTCACAATCCTAAAAATTGAAGTTGTTTCATCTAAATTTACTCAAATATAGATCCTACAAAAAAATACTCAACAAAATCCAAAAAAATCGGAGTTGATTTCAAATATATTTATTAAAATTTGACACTTGCAACTAAAATTTTTTTCACAATCCTAAAAATTGAAGTTATTTTCATCTAACTTTACTCAAATATACATCCTACAACAAAAATACTCGACAAAATCCAAAAAAATCGAAGTTGATTTCAAATAAATTTATTAAAATTTGACACTTCCAACTAAAATTTTTTTCACAATCTTAAAAATTGAAGTTATTTTCATCTTAATTTACTCAAATACACATCCTACAACAAAAATACTCGACAAAATCCAAAAAAATCGAAGTTGGTTTCAAATAAATTTATTAAAAATTGACACTTCCAACTAATTTTTTTTTCACAATCCTAGAAATTGAAGTTATTTTCATCTAAATTTACTCAAATATACATCCTACACCAAAAATACTCCACAAAATACAAAAAAATCGGAGTTGGTTTCAAATAAATTTATTAAAATTTGACACTTCCAACTAAAATTTTATTCACAATCCAAAAAATGGTCGTTATTTTCATCTAAATTTACTCAAATATACATCCTACAACAAATATACTCGACAAAATCCAAAAAAATCGGAGTTGATTTCAAATAAATTTATTAAAATTTGACACTTCCAACTAAAATTTTTTTCACAATCCAAAAAATTGAAGTTATTTTCATCTAAATTTACTCAATTGTAGATCCTACAACAAAAATACTCGACAAAATCCAAAAAAATCGAAGTTGATTTCAAATAAATTTATTAAAATTTGACACTTCCAACTAAAATTTTTTTCACAATCCTAAAAATTGAAGTTGTTACATCTAAATTTACTCAAATATAGATCTTACAAAAAAATACTCAACAAAATCCAAAAAAATCGGAGTTGATTTCAAATAAATTTATTAAAATTTGACACTAGCAACTAAAATTTTTTTCACAATCCTAAAACTTGAAGTTATTTTCATCTAACTTTACTCAAATATACATCCTACAACAAAACTACTCGACAAAATCCAAAAAAATCGAAGTTGATTTCAAATAAATTTATTAAAATTTGACACTTCCAACTAAAATATTTTTCACAATCCAAAAAATGGTCGTTATTTTCATCTAAATTTACTCAAATATACATCCTACACCAAAAATACTCGACAAAATCAAAAAAAATCGAAGTTGGTTTCAAATAAATTTATTAAAATTTGACACTTCCAACTAAAATTTTTTTCACATTCCTAAAAATTGAAGTTATGTTCATCTAAATTTACTCAAATATAGATCCTACAAAAAATACTCAACAAAATCCCAAAAAAACGAAGTTGATTTCAAATAAATTTATTAAAATTTGACACTTCCAACTAAAAATTTTTTCACAATCCAATAAATTTTCGTTATTTTCATCTAAATTTACTCAAATATAGATCCTACAACAAAAATACTCAACAAAATCCAAAAAAATCGAAGTTGATTTCAAATAAATTTATTAAAATTTGACACTTCCAACTAAAATTTTTTTCACAATCTTAAAAATTGAAGTTATTTTCATCTTAATTTACTCAAATACACATCCTACAACAAAAATACTCAACAAAATCCAAAAAAATCGAAGTTGGTTTCAAATAAATTTATTAAAAATTGACACTTCCAACTAAAATTTTTTTCACAATCCTAGAAATTGAAGTTATTTTCATCTAAATTTACTCAAATATACATCCTACACCAAAAATACTCCACAAAATCCAAAAAAATCGGAGTTGGTTTCAAATAAATTTATTAAAATTTGACACTTCCAACTAAAATTTTATTCACAATCCAAAAAATGGTCGTTATTTTCATCTAAATTTACTCAAATATACATCCTACAACAAAAATACTCGACAAAATCCAAAAAAATCGAAGTTGGTTTCAAATAAATTTATTAAAATTTGACACTTCCAACTAAAATTTTTTTCACAATCTTAAAAATTGAAGTTATTTTCATCTTAATTTACTCAAATACACATCCTACAACAAAAATACTCGACAAAATCCAAAAAAATCGAAGTTGGTTTCAAATAAATTTATTAAAAATTGACACTTCCAACTAAAATTTTTTTCACAATCTTAGAAATTGAAGTTATTTTCATCTAAATTTACTCAAATATATATCCTACACCAAAAATACTCCACAAAATCCAAAAAAATCGGAGTTGGTTTCAAATAAGTTTATTAAAATTTGACACTTCCAACTAAAATTTTATTCACAATCCAAAAAATGGTCGTTATTTTCATCTAAATTTACTCAAATATACATCCTACAACAAAAATACTCGACAAAATCCAAAAAAATCGAAGTTCATTTCAATAAATTTATTAAAATTTGACACTTCCAACTAAAATATTTTTCACAATCCAAAAAATGGTCGTTATTATCATCTAAATTTACTCAAATATACATCCTACACCAAAAATACTCGACAAAATCCAAAAAAATCGAAGTTGGTTTCAAATAAATTTATTAAAATTTGACGCTTCCAACTAAAATTTTTTTCACAATCCTAGAAATTGAAGTTATTTTCATCTAAATTTACTCAAATATACATCCTACACCAAAAATACCCCACAAAATCCAAAAAAATCGAAGTTGGTTTCAAATAAATTTATTAAAATTTGACACTTCCAACTAAAATTTTTTTCACAATCCTAGAAATTGAAGTTATTTTCATCTAAATTTACTCAAATATACATCCTACACCAAAAATACTCGACAAAATCCAAAAAAATCGAAGTTGGTTTCAAATAAATTTATTAAAATTTGACACTTCCAACTAAAATTTTTTTCACAATCCAATAAATTTTCGTTATTTTCATCTAAATTTACTCAAATATACATCCTACAACAAAAATACTCGACAAAATCAAAAAAAATCGAAGTTGGTTTCAAATAAATTTATTAAAATTTGACACTTCCAACTAAAATTTTTTCACAATCCTAAAAATTGAAGTTATTTTCATCTAAATTTACTCAAATATACATCCTACACCAAAAATACTCGACAAAATCCAAAAAAATCGAAGTTGGTTTCAATTAAATTTATTAAAATTTGACACTTCCAACTAAATTTTTTTTCACAATCCTAGAAATTGAAGTTATTTTCATCTAAATTTACTCAAATATACATCCTACACCCAAAATACTCGACAAAATCCAAAAAAATCGAAGTTGGTTTCAAATAAATTTATTAAAATTTGACACTTCCAACTAAAATTTTTTTCACAATCCTAAAAATTGAAGTTGTTTCATCTAAATTTACTCAAATATAGATCCTACAAAAAAATACTCAACAAAATCCAAAAAAATCGGAGTTGATTTCAAATAAATTTATTAAAATTTGACACTTGCAACTAAAATTTTTTTCACAATCCTAAAAATTGAAGTTATTTTCATCTAACTTTACTCAAATATACATCCTACAACAAAAATACTCGACAAAATCCAAAAAAATCGAAGTTGATTTCAAATAAATTTATTAAAATTTGACACTTCCAACTAAAATATTTTTCACAATCCAAAAAATGGTCGTTATTTTCATCTAAATTTACTCAAATATACATCCTACACCAAAAATACTCGACAAAATCCAAAAAATCGAAGTTGTTTTCAAATAAATTTATTAAAATTTGACGCTTCCAACTAAAATTTTTTTCACAATCCTAGAAATTGAAGTTATTTTCATCTAAATTTACTCAAATATACATCCTACACCAAAAATACTCGACAAAATCCAAAAAAATCGAAGTTGGTTTCAAATAAATTTATTAAAATTTGACACTTCCAACTAAAATTTTTTTCACATTCCTAAAAATTGAAGTTATGTTCATCTAAATTTACTCAAATATAGATCCTACAAAAAATACTCAACAAAATCCCAAAAAAACGAAGTTGATTTCAAATAAATTTATTAAAATTTGACACTTCCAACTAAAAATTTTTTCACAATCCAATAAATTTTCGTTATTTTCATCTAAATTTACTCAAATATAGATCCTACAACAAAAATACTCAACAAAATCCAAAAGAATCGAAGTTGGTTTCAAATAAATTTATTAAAATTTGACACTTCCAACTAAAATTTTTTTCACATTCCTAAAAATTGAAGTTATGTTCATCTTAATTTACTCAAATATAGATCCTACAAAAAATACTCAACAAAATCCCAAAAAAACGAAGTTGATTTCAAATAAATTTATTAAAATTTGACACTTCCAACTAAAAATTTTTTCACAATCCAATAAATTTTCGTTATTTTCATCTAAATTTACTCAAATATAGATCCTACAACAAAAATACTCAACAAAATCCAAAAAAATCGAAGTTGATTTCAAATAAATTTATTAAAATTTGACACTTCCAACTAAAATTTTTTTCACAATCTTAAAAATTGAAGTTATTTTCATCTTAATTTACTCAAATACACATCCTACAACAAAAATACTCGACAAAATCCAAAAAAATCGAAGTTGGTTTCAAATAAATTTATTAAAAATTGACACTTCCAACTAAAATTTTTTTCACAATCCTAGAAATTGAAGTTATTTTCATCTAAATTTACTCAAATATACATCCTACACCAAAAATACTCCACAAAATCCAAAAAAATCGAAGTTGGTTTCAAATAAATTTATTAAAAATTGACACTTCCAACTAAAATTTTATTCACGATCCAAAAAATGGTCGTTATTTTCATCTAAATTTACTCAAATATACATCCTACAACAAAAATACTCGACAAAATCCAAAAAAATCGAAGTTGGTTTCAAATAAATTTATTAAAATTTGACACTTCCAACTAAAATTTTTTTCACAATCTTAAAAATTGAAGTTATTTTCATCTTAATTTACTCAAATACACATCCTACAACAAAAATACTCGACAAAATCCAAAAAAATCGAAGTTGGTTTCAAATAAATTTATTAAAAATTGACACTTCCAACTAAAATTTTTTTCACAATCTTAGAAATTGAAGTTATTTTCATCTAAATTTACTCAAATATATATCCTACACCAAAAATACTCCACAAAATCCAAAAAAATCGGATTTGTTTTCAAATAAGTTTATTAAAATTTGACACTTCCAACTAAAATTTTATTCACAATCCAAAAAATGGTCGTTATTTTCATCTAAATTTACTCAAATATACATCCTACAACAAAAATACTCGACAAAATCCAAAAAAATCGAAGTTCATTTCAAATAAATTTATTAAAATTTGACACTTCCAACTAAAATATTTTTCACAATCCAAAAAATGGTCGTTATTATCATCTAAATTTACTCAAATATACATCCTACACCAAAAATACTCGACAAAATCCAAAAAAATCGAAGTTGGTTTCAAATAAATTTATTAAAATTTGACGCTTCCAACTAAAATTTTTTTCACAATCCTAGAAATTGAAGTTATTTTCATCTAAATTTACTCAAATATACATCCTACACCAAAAATACCCCACAAAATCCAAAAAAATCGAAGTTGGTTTCAAATAAATTTATTAAAATTTGACACTTCCAACTAAAATTTTTTTCACAATCCTAGAAATTGAAGTTATTTTCATCTAAATTTACTCAAATATACATCCTACACCAAAAATACTCCACAAAATCCAAAAAAATCGGAGTTGGTTTCAAATAAATTTATTAAAATTTGACACTTCCAACTAAAATTTTATTCACAATCCAAAAAATGGTCGTTATTTTCATCTAAATTTACTCAAATATACATCCTACAACAAAAATACTCGACAAAATCCAAAAAAATCGGAGTTGGTTTCAAATAAATTTATTAAAATTTGACACTTCCAACTAAAATTTTATTCACGATCCAAAAAATGGTCGTTATTTTCATCTAAATTTACTCAAATATACATCCTACAACAAAAATACTCGACAAAATCCAAAAAAATCGAAGTTGGTTTCAAATAAATTTATTAAAATTTGACACTTCCAACTAAAATTTTTTTCACAATCTTAAAAATTGAAGTTATTTTCATCTTAATTTACTCAAATACACATCCTACAACAAAAATACTCGACAAAATCCAAAAAAATCGAAGTTGGTTTCAAATAAATTTATTAAAAATTGACACTTCCAACTAAAATTTTTTTCACAATCTTAGAAATTGAAGTTATTTTCATCTAAATTTACTCAAATATAGATCCTACAACAAAAATACTCAACAAAATCCAAAAAAATCGAAGTTGATTTCAAATAAATTTATTAAAATTTGACACTTCCAACTAAAATTTTTTTCACAATCTTAAAAATTGAAGTTATTTTCATCTTAATTTACTCAAATACACATCCTACAACAAAAATACTCGACAAAATCCAAAAAAATCGAAGTTGGTTTCAAATAAATTTATTAAAAATTGACACTTCCAACTAAAATTTTTTTCACAATCCTAGAAATTGAAGTTATTTTCATCTAAATTTACTCAAATATACATCCTACACCAAAAATACTCCACAAAATCCAAAAAAATCGGAGTTGGTTTCAAATAAATTTATTAAAATTTGACACTTCCAACTAAAATTTTATTCACGATCCAAAAAATGGTCGTTATTTTCATCTAAATTTACTCAAATATACATCCTACAACAAAAATACTCGACAAAATCCAAAAAAATCGAAGTTGGTTTCAAATAAATTTATTAAAATTTGACACTTCCAACTAAAATTTTTTTCACAATCTTAAAAATTGAAGTTATTTTCATCTTAATTTACTCAAATACACATCCTACAACAAAAATACTCGACAAAATCCAAAAAAATCGAAGTTGGTTTCAAATAAATTTATTAAAAATTGACACTTCCAACTAAAATTTTTTTCACAATCTTAGAAATTGAAGTTATTTTCATCTAAATTTACTCAAATATATATCCTACACCAAAAATACTCCACAAAATCCAAAAAAATCGGAGTTGGTTTCAAATAAATTTATTAAAATTTGACACTTCCAACTAAAATTTTTTTCACAATCCTAGACATTGAAGTTATTTTCATCTAAATTTACTCAAATATACATCCTACACCCAAAATACTCGACAAAATCCAAAAAAATCGAAGTTGGTTTCAAATAAATTTATTAAAATTTGACACTTCCAACTAAAATTTTTTTCACAATCCTAGACATTGAAGTTATTTTCATCTAAATTTACTCAAATATACATCCTACACCCAAAATACTCGACAAAATCCAAAAAAATCGAAGTTGGTTTCAAATAAATTTATTAAAATTTGACACTTCCAACTAAAATTTTTTTCACATTCCTAAAAATTGAAGTTATGTTCATCTAAATTTACTCAAATATAGATCCTACAAAAAATACTCAACAAAATCCCAAAAAAACGAAGTTGATTTCAAATAAATTTATTAAAATTTGACACTTCCAACTAAAAATTTTTTCACAATCCAATAAATTTTCGTTATTTTCATCTAAATTTACTCAAATATAGATCCTACAACAAAAATACTCAACAAAATCCAAAAAAATCGAAGTTGATTTCAAATAAATTTATTAAAATTTGACACTTCCAACTAAAATTTTTTTCACAATCTTAAAAATTGAAGTTATTTTCATCTTAATTTACTCAAATACACATCCTACAACAAAAATACTCGACAAAATCCAAAAAAATCGAAGTTGGTTTCAAATAAATTTATTAAAAATTGACACTTCCAACTAAAATTTTTTTCACAATCCTAGAAATTGAAGTTATTTTCATCTAAATTTACTCAAATATACATCCTACACCAAAAATACTCCACAAAATACAAAAAAATCGGAGTTGGTTTCAAATAAATTTATTAAAATTTGACACTTCCAACTAAAATTTTTTTCACAATCCTAAAAATTTAAGTTGTTTCATCTAAATTTACTCAAATATAGATCCTACAAAAAAATACTCAACAAAATCCAAAATAATCCAAGTCGATTTCAAATATATTTATTAAAATTTGACAAAAATCGTGACAAAATCCATAAAATCGAAGTTAATTTCACCTGAAATTACTCAAATTAAGCTTCTCTATCAATAAAACTTAACATTGTCGAGAAAAATCGAAGTTGGTTTCAAATAAATTACGTAAAATTTGACACTTCCAACTAAAATTTTCTTCACAATCCAAAAAATGGTCGTTATTTTCATCTAAATTTACTCAAATATACATCCTACACCAAAAATACTCGACAAAATCCAAAAAAATCGAAGTTGGTTTCAAATAAATTTATTAAAATTTGACACTTCCAACTAAAATTTTTTTCACAATCCTAGAAATTGAAGTTATTTTCATCTAAATTTACTCAAATATACATCCTACACCAAAAATACTCGACAAAATCCAAAAAAATCGAAGTTGGTTTCAAATAAATTTATTAAAATTTGACACTTCCAACTAAAATTTTTTTCACATTCCTAAAAATTGAAGTTATGTTCATCTAAATTTACTCAAATATAGATCCTACAAAAAATACTCAACAAAATCCCAAAAAAACGAAGTTGATTTCAAATAAATTTATTAAAATTTGACACTTCCAACTAAAAATTTTTTCACAATCCAATAAATTTTCGTTATTTTCATCTAAATTTACTCAAATATAGATCCTACAACAAAAATACTCAACAAAATCCAAAAAAATCGAAGTTGATTTCAAATAAATTTATTAAAATTTGACACTTCCAACTAAAATTTTTTTCACATTCCTAAAAATTGAAGTTATGTTCATCTTAATTTACTCAAATATAGATCCTACAAAAAATACTCAACAAAATCCCAAAAAAACGAAGTTGATTTCAAATAAATTTATTAAAATTTGACACTTCCAACTAAAAATTTTTTCACAATCCAATAAATTTTCGTTATTTTCATCTAAATTTACTCAAATATAGATCCTACAACAAAAATACTCAACAAAATCCAAAAAAATCGAAGTTGATTTCAAATAAATTTATTAAAATTTGACACTTCCAACTAAAATTTTTTTCACAATCTTAAAAATTGAAGTTATTTTCATCTTAATTTACTCAAATACACATCCTACAACAAAAATACTCGACAAAATCCAAAAAAATCGAAGTTGGTTTCAAATAAATTTATTAAAAATTGACACTTCCAACTAAAATTTTTTTCACAATCTTAGAAATTGAAGTTATTTTCATCTAAATTTACTCAAATATATATCCTACACCAAAAATACTCCACAAAATCCAAAAAAATCGGAGTTGGTTTCAAATAAATTTATTAAAATTTGACACTTCCAACTAAAATTTTTTTCACAATCCTAGACATTGAAGTTATTTTCATCTAAATTTACTCAAATATACATCCTACACCCAAAATACTCGACAAAATCCAAAAAAATCGAAGTTGGTTTCAAATAAATTTATTAAAATTTGACACTTCCAACTAAAATTTTTTTCACAATCCTAGACATTGAA
This sequence comes from Andrena praecox, assembly GCA_963932275.1. Lineage (NCBI taxonomy): Eukaryota > Metazoa > Arthropoda > Insecta > Hymenoptera > Andrenidae > Andrena > Andrena praecox. The sequence goes on along the minus strand of CAWVQO010000413.1, from coordinate 1,956,761 downwards.
GTTATTTTCATCTAAATTTACTCAAATATACATCCTACACCCAAAATACTCGACAAAATCCAAAAAAATCGAAGTTGGTTTCAAATAAATTTATTAAAATTTGACACTTCCAACTAAAATTTTTTTCACATTCCTAAAAATTGAAGTTATGTTCATCTAAATTTACTCAAATATAGATCCTACAAAAAATACTCAACAAAATCCCAAAAAAACGAAGTTGATTTCAAATAAATTTATTAAAATTTGACACTTCCAACTAAAAATTTTTTCACAATCCAATAAATTTTCGTTATTTTCATCTAAATTTACTCAAATATAGATCCTACAACAAAAATACTCAACAAAATCCAAAAAAATCGAAGTTGATTTCAAATAAATTTATTAAAATTTGACACTTCCAACTAAAATTCTTTTCACAATCTTAAAAATTGAAGTTATTTTCATCTTAATTTACTCAAATACACATCCTACAACAAAAATACTCGACAAAATCCAAAAAAATCGAAGTTGGTTTCAAATAAATTTATTAAAAATTGACACTTCCAACTAAAATTTTTTTCACAATCCTAGAAATTGAAGTTATTTTCATCTAAATTTACTCAAATATACATCCTACACCAAAAATACTCCACAAAATACAAAAAAATCGGAGTTGGTTTCAAATAAATTTATTAAAATTTGACACTTCCAACTAAAATTTTTTTCACAATCCTAAAAATTTAAGTTGTTTCATCTAAATTTACTCAAATATAGATCCTACAAAAAAATACTCAACAAAATCCAAAATAATCCAAGTCGATTTCAAATATATTTATTAAAATTTGACAAAAATCGTGACAAAATCCATAAAATCGAAGTTAATTTCACCTGAAATTACTCAAATTAAGCTTCTCTATCAATAAAACTTAACATTGTCGAGAAAAATCGAAGTTGGTTTCAAATAAATTACGTAAAATTTGACACTTCCAACTAAAATTTTCTTCACAATCCAAAAAATGGTCGTTATTTTCATCTAAATTTACTCAAATATACATCCTACACCAAAAATACTCGACAAAATCCAAAAAAATCGAAGTTGGTTTCAAATAAATTTATTAAAATTTGACACTTCCAACTAAAATTTTTTTCACAATCCTAGAAATTGAAGTTATTTTCATCTAAATTTACTCAAATATACATCCTACACCAAAAATACTCGACAAAATCCAAAAAAATCGAAGTTGGTTTCAAATAAATTTATTAAAATTTGACACTTCCAACTAAAATTTTTTTCACATTCCTAAAAATTGAAGTTATGTTCATCTAAATTTACTCAAATATAGATCCTACAAAAAATACTCAACAAAATCCCAAAAAAACGAAGTTGATTTCAAATAAATTTATTAAAATTTGACACTTCCAACTAAAAATTTTTTCACAATCCAATAAATTTTCGTTATTTTCATCTAAATTTACTCAAATATAGATCCTACAACAAAAATACTCAACAAAATCCAAAAAAATCGAAGTTGATTTCAAATAAATTTATTAAAATTTGACACTTCCAACTAAAATTTTTTTCACATTCCTAAAAATTGAAGTTATGTTCATCTTAATTTACTCAAATATAGATCCTACAAAAAATACTCAACAAAATCCCAAAAAAACGAAGTTGATTTCAAATAAATTTATTAAAATTTGACACTTCCAACTAAAAATTTTTTCACAATCCAATAAATTTTCGTTATTTTCATCTAAATTTACTCAAATATAGATCCTACAACAAAAATACTCAACAAAATCCAAAAAAATCGAAGTTGATTTCAAATAAATTTATTAAAATTTGACACTTCCAACTAAAATTTTTTTCACAATCTTAAAAATTGAAGTTATTTTCATCTTAATTTACTCAAATACACATCCTACAACAAAAATACTCGACAAAATCCAAAAAAATCGAAGTTGGTTTCAAATAAATTTATTAAAAATTGACACTTCCAACTAAAATTTTTTTCACAATCCTAGAAATTGAAGTTATTTTCATCTAAATTTACTCAAATATACATCCTACACCAAAAATACTCCACAAAATCCAAAAAAATCGAAGTTGGTTTCAAATAAATTTATTAAAAATTGACACTTCCAACTAAAATTTTATTCACGATCCAAAAAATGGTCGTTATTTTCATCTAAATTTACTCAAATATACATCCTACAACAAAAATACTCGACAAAATCCAAAAAAATCGAAGTTGGTTTCAAATAAATTTATTAAAATTTGACACTTCCAACTAAAATTTTTTTCACAATCTTAAAAATTGAAGTTATTTTCATCTTAATTTACTCAAATACACATCCTACAACAAAAATACTCGACAAAATCCAAAAAAATCGAAGTTGGTTTCAAATAAATTTATTAAAAATTGACACTTCCAACTAAAATTTTTTTCACAATCTTAGAAATTGAAGTTATTTTCATCTAAATTTACTCAAATATATATCCTACACCAAAAATACTCCACAAAATCCAAAAAAATCGGAGTTGGTTTCAAATAAGTTTATTAAAATTTGACACTTCCAACTAAAATTTTATTCACAATCCAAAAAATGGTCGTTATTTTCATCTAAATTTACTCAAATATACATCCTACAACAAAAATACTCGACAAAATCCAAAAAAATCGAAGTTCATTTCAAATAAATTTATTAAAATTTGACACTTCCAACTACAATATTTTTCACAATCCAAAAAATGGTCGTTATTATCATCTAAATTTACTCAAATATACATCCTACACCAAAAATACTCGACAAAATCCAAAAAAATCGAAGTTGGTTTCAAATAAATTTATTAAAATTTGACGCTTCCAACTAAAATTTTTTTCACAATCCTAGAAATTGAAGTTATTTTCATCTAAATTTACTCAAACATACATCCTACACCAAAAATACCCCACAAAATCCAAAAAAATCGAAGTTGGTTTCAAATAAATTTATTAAAATTTGACACTTCCAACTAAAATTTTTTTCACAATCCTAGAAATTGAAGTTATTTTCATCTAAATTTACTCAAATATACATCCTACACCAAAAATACTCCACAAAATCCAAAAAAATCGGAGTTGGTTTCAAATAAATTTATTAAAATTTGACACTTCCAACTAAAATTTTATTCACAATCCAAAAAATGGTCGTTATTTTCATCTAAATTTACTCAAATATACATCCTACAACAAAAATACTCGACAAAATCCAAAAAAATCGAAGTTGGTTTCAAATAAATTTATTAAAATTTGACACTTCCAACTAAAATTTTTTTCACAATCTTAAAAATTGAAGTTATTTTCATCTTAATTTACTCAAATACACATCCTACAACAAAAATACTCGACAAAATCCAAAAAAATCGAAGTTGGTTTCAAATAAATTTATTAAAAATTGACACTTCCAACTAAAATTTTTTTCACAATCTTAGAAATTGAAGTTATTTTCATCTAAATTTACTCAAATATATATCCTACACCAAAAATACTCCACAAAATCCAAAAAAATCGGAGTTGGTTTCAAATAAATTTATTAAAATTTGACACTTCCAACTAAAATTTTTTTCACAATCCTAGACATTGAAGTTATTTTCATCTAAATTTACTCAAATATACATCCTACACCCAAAATACTCGACAAAATCCAAAAAAATCGAAGTTGGTTTCAAATAAATTTATTAAAATTTGACACTTCCAACTAAAATTTTTTTCACATTCCTAAAAATTGAAGTTATGTTCATCTAAATTTACTCAAATATAGATCCTACAAAAAATACTCAACAAAATCCCAAAAAAACGAAGTTGATTTCAAATAAATTTATTAAAATTTGACACTTCCAACTAAAAATTTTTTCACAATCCAATAAATTTTCGTTATTTTCATCTAAATTTACTCAAATATAGATCCTACAACAAAAATACTCAACAAAATCCAAAAAAATCGAAGTTGATTTCAAATAAATTTATTAAAATTTGACACTTCCAACTAAAATTTTTTTCACAATCTTAAAAATTGAAGTTATTTTCATCTTAATTTACTCAAATACACATCCTACAACAAAAATACTCGACAAAATCCAAAAAAATCGAAGTTGGTTTCAAATAAATTTATTAAAAATTGACACTTCCAACTAAAATTTTTTTCACAATCCTAGAAATTGAAGTTATTTTCATCTAAATTTACTCAAATATACATCCTACACCAAAAATACTCCACAAAATACAAAAAAATCGGAGTTGGTTTCAAATAAATTTATTAAAATTTGACACTTCCAACTAAAATTTTTTTCACAATCCTAAAAATTTAAGTTGTTTCATCTAAATTTACTCAAATATAGATCCTACAAAAAAATACTCAACAAAATCCAAAATAATCCAAGTCGATTTCAAATATATTTATTAAAATTTGACAAAAATCGTGACAAAATCCATAAAATCGAAGTTAATTTCACCTGAAATTACTCAAATTAAGCTTCTCTATCAATAAAACTTAACATTGTCGAGAAAAATCGAAGTTGGTTTCAAATAAATTACGTAAAATTTGACACTTCCAACTAAAATTTTCTTCACAATCCAAAAAATGGTCGTTATTTTCATCTAAATTTACTCAAATATACATCCTACACCAAAAATACCCCACAAAATCCAAAAAAATCGTAGTTGGTTTCAAATAAATTTATTAAAATTTGACACTTCCAACTAAAATTTTTTTCACAATCTTAGAAATTGAAGTTATTTTCATCTAAATTTACTCAAATATATATCCTACACCAAAAATACTCCACAAAATCCAAAAAAATCGGAGTTGGTTTCAAATAAATTTATTAAAATTTGACACTTCCAACTAAAATTTTTTTCACAATCCTAGACATTGAAGTTATTTTCATCTAAATTTACTCAAATATACATCCTACACCCAAAATACTCGACAAAATCCAAAAAAATCGAAGTTGGTTTCAAATAAATTTATTAAAATTTGACACTTCCAACTAAAATTTTTTTCACAATCCTAGACATTGAAGTTATTTTCATCTAAATTTACTCAAATATACATCCTACACCCAAAATACTCGACAAAATCCAAAAAAATCGAAGTTGGTTTCAAATAAATTTATTAAAATTTGACACTTCCAACTAAAATTTTTTTCACATTCCTAAAAATTGAAGTTATGTTCATCTAAATTTACTCAAATATAGATCCTACAAAAAATACTCAACAAAATCCCAAAAAAACGAAGTTGATTTCAAATAAATTTATTAAAATTTGACACTTCCAACTAAAAATTTTTTCACAATCCAATAAATTTTCGTTATTTTCATCTAAATTTACTCAAATATAGATCCTACAACAAAAATACTCAACAAAATCCAAAAAAATCGAAGTTGATTTCAAATAAATTTATTAAAATTTGACACTTCCAACTAAAATTCTTTTCACAATCTTAAAAATTGAAGTTATTTTCATCTTAATTTACTCAAATACACATCCTACAACAAAAATACTCGACAAAATCCAAAAAAATCGAAGTTGGTTTCAAATAAATTTATTAAAAATTGACACTTCCAACTAAAATTTTTTTCACAATCCTAGAAATTGAAGTTATTTTCATCTAAATTTACTCAAATATACATCCTACACCAAAAATACTCCACAAAATACAAAAAAATCGGAGTTGGTTTCAAATAAATTTATTAAAATTTGACACTTCCAACTAAAATTTTTTTCACAATCCTAAAAATTTAAGTTGTTTCATCTAAATTTACTCAAATATAGATCCTACAAAAAAATACTCAACAAAATCCAAAATAATCCAAGTCGATTTCAAATATATTTATTAAAATTTGACAAAAATCGTGACAAAATCCATAAAATCGAAGTTAATTTCACCTGAAATTACTCAAATTAAGCTTCTCTATCAATAAAACTTAACATTGTCGAGAAAAATCGAAGTTGGTTTCAAATAAATTACGTAAAATTTGACACTTCCAACTAAAATTTTCTTCACAATCCAAAAAATGGTCGTTATTTTCATCTAAATTTACTCAAATATACATCCTACACCAAAAATACTCGACAAAATCCAAAAAAATCGAAGTTGGTTTCAAATAAATTTATTAAAATTTGACACTTCCAACTAAAATTTTTTTCACAATCCTAGAAATTGAAGTTATTTTCATCTAAATTTACTCAAATATACATCCTACACCAAAAATACTCGACAAAATCCAAAAAAATCGAAGTTGGTTTCAAATAAATTTATTAAAATTTGACACTTCCAACTAAAATTTTTTTCACATTCCTAAAAATTGAAGTTATGTTCATCTAAATTTACTCAAATATAGATCCTACAAAAAATACTCAACAAAATCCCAAAAAAACGAAGTTGATTTCAAATAAATTTATTAAAATTTGACACTTCCAACTAAAAATTTTTTCACAATCCAATAAATTTTCGTTATTTTCATCTAAATTTACTCAAATATAGATCCTACAACAAAAATACTCAACAAAATCCAAAAAAATCGAAGTTGATTTCAAATAAATTTATTAAAATTTGACACTTCCAACTAAAATTTTTTTCACATTCCTAAAAATTGAAGTTATGTTCATCTTAATTTACTCAAATATAGATCCTACAAAAAATACTCAACAAAATCCCAAAAAAACGAAGTTGATTTCAAATAAATTTATTAAAATTTGACACTTCCAACTAAAAATTTTTTCACAATCCAATAAATTTTCGTTATTTTCATCTAAATTTACTCAAATATAGATCCTACAACAAAAATACTCAACAAAATCCAAAAAAATCGAAGTTGATTTCAAATAAATTTATTAAAATTTGACACTTCCAACTAAAATTTTTTTCACAATCTTAAAAATTGAAGTTATTTTCATCTTAATTTACTCAAATACACATCCTACAACAAAAATACTCGACAAAATCCAAAAAAATCGAAGTTGGTTTCAAATAAATTTATTAAAAATTGACACTTCCAACTAAAATTTTTTTCACAATCCTAGAAATTGAAGTTATTTTCATCTAAATTTACTCAAATATAGATCCTACAACAAAAATACTCAACAAAATCCAAAAAAATCGAAGTTGATTTCAAATAAATTTATTAAAATTTGACACTTCCAACTAAAATTTTTTTCACAATCTTAAAAATTGAAGTTATTTTCATCTAAATTTACTCAAATATACATCCTACACCAAAAATACTCCACAAAATACAAAAAAATCGGAGTTGGTTTCAAATAAATTTATTAAAATTTGACACTTCCAACTAAAATTTTTTTCACAATCCTAAAAATTTAAGTTGTTTCATCTAAATTTACTCAAATATAGATCCTACAAAAAAATACTCAACAAAATCCAAAATAATCCAAGTCGATTTCAAATATATTTATTAAAATTTGACAAAAATCGTGACAAAATCCATAAAATCGAAGTTAATTTCACCTGAAATTACTCAAATTAAGCTTCTCTATCAATAAAACTTAACATTGTCGAGAAAAATCGAAGTTGGTTTCAAATAAATTACGTAAAATTTGACACTTCCAACTAAAATTTTCTTCACAATCCAAAAAATGGTCGTTATTTTCATCTAAATTTACTCAAATATACATCCTACACCAAAAATACTCGACAAAATCCAAAAAAATCGAAGTTGGTTTCAAATAAATTTATTAAAATTTGACACTTCCAACTAAAATTTTTTTCACAATCCTAGAAATTGAAGTTATTTTCATCTAAATTTACTCAAATATACATCCTACACCAAAAATACTCGACAAAATCCAAAAAAATCGAAGTTGGTTTCAAATAAATTTATTAAAATTTGACACTTCCAACTAAAATTTTTTTCACATTCCTAAAAATTGAAGTTATGTTCATCTAAATTTACTCAAATATAGATCCTACAAAAAATACTCAACAAAATCCCAAAAAAACGAAGTTGATTTCAAATAAATTTATTAAAATTTGACACTTCCAACTAAAAATTTTTTCACAATCCAATAAATTTTCGTTATTTTCATCTAAATTTACTCAAATATAGATCCTACAACAAAAATACTCAACAAAATCCAAAAAAATCGAAGTTGATTTCAAATAAATTTATTAAAATTTGACACTTCCAACTAAAATTTTTTTCACATTCCTAAAAATTGAAGTTATGTTCATCTTAATTTACTCAAATATAGATCCTACAAAAAATACTCAACAAAATCCCAAAAAAACGAAGTTGATTTCAAATAAATTTATTAAAATTTGACACTTCCAACTAAAAATTTTTTCACAATCCAATAAATTTTCGTTATTTTCATCTAAATTTACTCAAATATAGATCCTACAACAAAAATACTCAACAAAATCCAAAAAAATCGAAGTTGATTTCAAATAAATTTATTAAAATTTGACACTTCCAACTAAAATTTTTTTCACAATCTTAAAAATTGAAGTTATTTTCATCTTAATTTACTCAAATACACATCCTACAACAAAAATACTCGACAAAATCCAAAAAAATCGAAGTTGGTTTCAAATAAATTTATTAAAAATTGACACTTCCAACTAAAATTTTTTTCACAATCCTAGAAATTGAAGTTATTTTCATCTAAATTTACTCAAATATACATCCTACACCAAAAATACTCCACAAAATCCAAAAAAATCGAAGTTGGTTTCAAATAAATTTATTAAAAATTGACACTTCCAACTAAAATTTTATTCACGATCCAAAAAATGGTCGTTATTTTCATCTAAATTTACTCAAATATACATCCTACAACAAAAATACTCGACAAAATCCAAAAAAATCGAAGTTGGTTTCAAATAAATTTATTAAAATTTGACACTTCCAACTAAAATTTTTTTCACAATCTTAAAAATTGAAGTTATTTTCATCTTAATTTACTCAAATACACATCCTACAACAAAAATACTCGACAAAATCCAAAAAAATCGAAGTTGGTTTCAAATAAATTTATTAAAAATTGACACTTCCAACTAAAATTTTTTTCACAATCTTAGAAATTGAAGTTATTTTCATCTAAATTTACTCAAATATATATCCTACACCAAAAATACTCCACAAAATCCAAAAAAATCGGAGTTGGTTTCAAATAAGTTTATTAAAATTTGACACTTCCAACTAAAATTTTATTCACAATCCAAAAAATGGTCGTTATTTTCATCTAAATTTACTCAAATATACATCCTACAACAAAAATACTCGACAAAATCCAAAAAAATCGAAGTTCATTTCAAATAAATTTATTAAAATTTGACACTTCCAACTACAATATTTTTCACAATCCAAAAAATGGTCGTTATTATCATCTAAATTTACTCAAATATACATCCTACACCAAAAATACTCGACAAAATCCAAAAAAATCGAAGTTGGTTTCAAATAAATTTATTAAAATTTGACGCTTCCAACTAAAATTTTTTTCACAATCCTAGAAATTGAAGTTATTTTCATCTAAATTTACTCAAACATACATCCTACACCAAAAATACCCCACAAAATCCAAAAAAATCGAAGTTGGTTTCAAATAAATTTATTAAAATTTGACACTTCCAACTAAAATTTTTTTCACAATCCTAGAAATTGAAGTTATTTTCATCTAAATTTACTCAAATATACATCCTACACCAAAAATACTCCACAAAATCCAAAAAAATCGGAGTTGGTTTCAAATAAATTTATTAAAATTTGACACTTCCAACTAAAATTTTATTCACAATCCAAAAAATGGTCGTTATTTTCATCTAAATTTACTCAAATATACATCCTACAACAAAAATACTCGACAAAATCCAAAAAAATCGAAGTTGGTTTCAAATAAATTTATTAAAATTTGACACTTCCAACTAAAATTTTTTTCACAATCTTAAAAATTGAAGTTATTTTCATCTTAATTTACTCAAATACACATCCTACAACAAAAATACTCGACAAAATCCAAAAAAATCGAAGTTGGTTTCAAATAAATTTATTAAAAATTGACACTTCCAACTAAAATTTTTTTCACAATCTTAGAAATTGAAGTTATTTTCATCTAAATTTACTCAAATATATATCCTACACCAAAAATACTCCACAAAATCCAAAAAAATCGGAGTTGGTTTCAAATAAATTTATTAAAATTTGACACTTCCAACTAAAATTTTTTTCACAATCCTAGACATTGAAGTTATTTTCATCTAAATTTACTCAAATATACATCCTACACCCAAAATACTCGACAAAATCCAAAAAAATCGAAGTTGGTTTCAAATAAATTTATTAAAATTTGACACTTCCAACTAAAATTTTTTTCACATTCCTAAAAATTGAAGTTATGTTCATCTAAATTTACTCAAATATAGATCCTACAAAAAATACTCAACAAAATCCCAAAAAAACGAAGTTGATTTCAAATAAATTTATTAAAATTTGACACTTCCAACTAAAAATTTTTTCACAATCCAATAAATTTTCGTTATTTTCATCTAAATTTACTCAAATATAGATCCTACAACAAAAATACTCAACAAAATCCAAAAAAATCGAAGTTGATTTCAAATAAATTTATTAAAATTTGACACTTCCAACTAAAATTTTTTTCACAATCTTAAAAATTGAAGTTATTTTCATCTTAATTTACTCAAATACACATCCTACAACAAAAATACTCGACAAAATCCAAAAAAATCGAAGTTGGTTTCAAATAAATTTATTAAAAATTGACACTTCCAACTAAAATTTTTTTCACAATCCTAGAAATTGAAGTTATTTTCATCTAAATTTACTCAAATATACATCCTACACCAAAAATACTCCACAAAATACAAAAAAATCGGAGTTGGTTTCAAATAAATTTATTAAAATTTGACACTTCCAACTAAAATTTTTTTCACAATCCTAAAAATTTAAGTTGTTTCATCTAAATTTACTCAAATATAGATCCTACAAAAAAATACTCAACAAAATCCAAAATAATCCAAGTCGATTTCAAATATATTTATTAAAATTTGACAAAAATCGTGACAAAATCCATAAAATCGAAGTTAATTTCACCTGAAATTACTCAAATTAAGCTTCTCTATCAATAAAACTTAACATTGTCGAGAAAAATCGAAGTTGGTTTCAAATAAATTACGTAAAATTTGACACTTCCAACTAAAATTTTCTTCACAATCCAAAAAATGGTCGTTATTTTCATCTAAATTTACTCAAATATACATCCTACACCAAAAATACCCCACAAAATCCAAAAAAATCGTAGTTGGTTTCAAATAAATTTATTAAAATTTGACACTTCCAACTAAAATTTTTTTCACAATCTTAGAAATTGAAGTTATTTTCATCTAAATTTACTCAAATATATATCCTACACCAAAAATACTCCACAAAATCCAAAAAAATCGGAGTTGGTTTCAAATAAGTTTATTAAAATTTGACACTTCCAACTAAAATTTTATTCACAATCCAAAAAATGGTCGTTATTTTCAACTAAATTTACTCAAATATACATCCTACAACAAAAATACTCGACAAAATCCAAAAAAATCGAAGTTCATTTCAAATAAATTTATTAAAATTTGACACTTCCAACTAAAATATTTTTCACAATCCAAAAAATGGTCGTTATTATCATCTAAATTTACTCAAATATACATACTACACCAAAAATACCCCACAAAATCCAAAAAAATCGTAGTTGGTTTCAAATAAATTTATTAAAATTTGACACTTCCAACTAAAATTTTTTTCACAATCCTAAAAATTGAAGTTGTTTCATCTATATTTACTCAAATATAGATCCTACAAAAAAATACTCAACAAAATCCAAAAAAATCGGAGTTGATTTCAAATAAATTTATTAAAATTTGACACTTGCAACTAAAATTTTTTTCACAATCCTAAAAATTGAAGTTATTTTCATCTAACTTTACTCAAATATACATCCTACAACAAAAATACTCGACAAAATCCAAAAAAATCGAAGTTGATTTCAAATAAATTTATTAAAATTTGACACTTCCAACTAAAATATTTTTCACAATCCAATAAATTTTCGTTATTTTCATCTAAATTTACTCAAATATAGATCCTACAACAAAAATACTCAACAAAATCCAAAAAAATCGAAGTTGATTTCAAATAAATTTATTAAAATTTGACACTTCCAACTAAAATTTTTTTCACAATCTTAAAAATTGAAGTTATTTTCATCTTAATTTACTCAAATACACATCCTACAACAAAAATACTCGACAAAATCCAAAAAAATCGAAGTTGGTTTCAAATAAATTTATTAAAAATTGACACTTCCAACTAAAATTTTTTTCACAATCCTAGAAATTGAAGTTATTTTCATCTAAATTTACTCAAATATACATCCTACACCAAAAATACTCCACAAAATCCAAAAAAATCGGAGTTGGTTTCAAATAAATTTATTAAAATTTGACACTTCCAACTAAAATTTTATTCACGATCCAAAAAATGGTCGTTATTTTCATCTAAATTTACTCAAATATACATCCTACAACAAAAATACTCGACAAAATCCAAAAAAATCGAAGTTGGTTTCAAATAAATTTATTAAAATTTGACACTTCCAACTAAAATTTTTTTCACAATCTTAAAAATTGAAGTTATTTTCATCTTAATTTACTCAAATACACATCCTACAACAAAAATACTCGACAAAATCCAAAAAAATCGAAGTTGGTTTCAAATAAATTTATTAAAAATTGACACTTCCAACTAAAATTTTTTTCACAATCTTAGAAATTGAAGTTATTTTCATCTAAATTTACTCAAATATATATCCTACACCAAAAATACTCCACAAAATCCAAAAAAATCGGAGTTGGTTTCAAATAAGTTTATTAAAATTTGACACTTCCAACTAAAATTTTATTCACAATCCAAAAAATGGTCGTTATTTTCAACTAAATTTACTCAAATATACATCCTACAACAAAAATACTCGACAAAATCCAAAAAAATCGAAGTTCATTTCAAATAAATTTATTAAAATTTGACACTTCCAACTAAAATATTTTTCACAATCCAAAAAATGGTCGTTATTATCATCTAAATTTACTCAAATATACATCCTACACCAAAAATACTCGACAAAATCCAAAAAAATCGAAGTTGGTTTCAATTAAATTTATTAAAATTTGACACTTCCAACTAAATTTTTTTTCACAATCCTAGAAATTGAAGTTATTTTCATCTAAATTTACTCAAATATACATCCTACACCCAAAATACTCGACAAAATCCAAAAAAATCGAAGTTGGTTTCAAATAAATTTATTAAAATTTGACACTTCCAACTAAAATTTTTTTCACAATCCTAAAAATTGAAGTTGTTTCATCTATATTTACTCAAATATAGATCCTACAAAAAAATACTCAACAAAATCCAAAAAAATCGGAGTTGATTTCAAATAAATTTATTAAAATTTGACACTTGCAACTAAAATTTTTTTCACAATCCTAAAAATTGAAGTTATTTTCATCTAACTTTACTCAAATATACATCCTACAACAAAAATACTCGACAAAATCCAAAAAAATCGAAGTTGATTTCAAATAAATTTATTAAAATTTGACACTTCCAACTAAAATATTTTTCACAATCCAATAAATTTTCGTTATTTTCATCTAAATTTACTCAAATATAGATCCTACAACAAAAATACTCAACAAAATCCAAAAAAATCGAAGTTGATTTCAAATAAATTTATTAAAATTTGACACTTCCAACTAAAATTTTTTTCACAATCTTAAAAATTGAAGTTATTTTCATCTTAATTTACTCAAATACACATCCTACAACAAAAATACTCGACAAAATCCAAAAAAATCGAAGTTGGTTTCAAATAAATTTATTAAAAATTGACACTTCCAACTAAAATTTTTTTCACAATCCTAGAAATTGAAGTTATTTTCATCTAAATTTACTCAAATATACATCCTACACCAAAAATACTCCACAAAATCCAAAAAAATCGGAGTTGGTTTCAAATAAATTTATTAAAATTTGACACTTCCAACTAAAATTTTATTCACGATCCAAAAAATGGTCGTTATTTTCATCTAAATTTACTCAAATATACATCCTACAACAAAAATACTCGACAAAATCCAAAAAAATCGAAGTTGGTTTCAAATAAATTTATTAAAATTTGACACTTCCAACTAAAATTTTTTTCACAATCTTAAAAATTGAAGTTATTTTCATCTTAATTTACTCAAATACACATCCTACAACAAAAATACTCGACAAAATCCAAAAAAATCGAAGTTGGTTTCAAATAAATTTATTAAAAATTGACACTTCCAACTAAAATTTTTTTCACAATCTTAGAAATTGAAGTTATTTTCATCTAAATTTACTCAAATATATATCCTACACCAAAAATACTCCACAAAATCCAAAAAAATCGGAGTTGGTTTCAAATAAGTTTATTAAAATTTGACACTTCCAACTAAAATTTTATTCACAATCCAAAAAATGGTCGTTATTTTCATCTAAATTTACTCAAATATACATCCTACAACAAAAATACTCGACAAAATCCAAAAAAATCGAAGTTCATTTCAAATAAATTTATTAAAATTTGACACTTCCAACTAAAATATTTTTCACAATCCAAAAAATGGTCGTTATTATCATCTAAATTTACTCAAATATACATCCTACACCAAAAATACTCGACATAATCCAAAAAAATCGAAGTTGGTTTCAAATAAATTTATTAAAATTTGACGCTTCCAACTAAAATTTTTTTCACAATCCTAGAAATTGAAGTTATTTTCATCTAAATTTACTCAAATATACATCCTACACCAAAAATACCCCACAAAATCCAAAAAAATCGAAGTTGGTTTCAAATAAATTTATTAAAATTTGACACTTCCAACTAAAATTTTTTTCACAATCCTAGAAATTGAAGTTATTTTCATCTAAATTTACTCAAATATACATCCTACACCAAAAATACTCCACAAAATCCAAAAAAATCGGAGTTGGTTTCAAATAAATTTATTAAAATTTGACACTTCCAACTAAAATTTTATTCACAATCCAAAAAATGGTTGTTATTTTCATCTAAATTTACTCAAATATACATCCTACAACAAAAATACTCGACAAAATCCAAAAAAATCGAAGTTGGTTTCAAATAAATTTATTAAAATTTGACACTTCCAACTAAAATTTTTTTCACAATCTTAAAAATTGAAGTTATTTTCATCTTAATTTACTCAAATACACATCCTACAACAAAAATACTCGACAAAATCCAAAAAAATCGAAGTTGGTTTCAAATAAATTTATTAAAAATTGACACTTCCAACTAAAATTTTTTTCACAATCTTAGAAATTGAAGTTATTTTCATCTAAATTTACTCAAATATATATCCTACACCAAAAATACTCCACAAAATCCAAAAAAATCGGAGTTGGTTTCAAATAAGTTTATTAAAATTTGACACTTCCAACTAAAATTTTATTCACAATCCAAAAAATGGTCGTTATTTTCATCTAAATTTACTCAAATATACATCCTACAACAAAAATACTCGACAAAATCCAAAAAAATCGAAGTTCATTTCAAATAAATTTATTAAAATTTGATACTTCCAACTAAAAATTTTTTCACAATCCAATAAATTTTCGTTATTTTCATCTAAATTTACTCAAATATAGATCCTACAACAAAAATACTCAACAAAATCCAAAAAAATCGAAGTTGATTTCAAATAAATTTATTAAAATTTGACACTTCCAACTAAAATTTTTTTCACAATCTTAAAAATTGAAGTTATTTTCATCTTAATTTACTCAAATACACATCCTACAACAAAAATACTCGACAAAATCCAAAAAAATCGAAGTTGGTTTCAAATAAATTTATTAAAAATTGACACTTCCAACTAAAATTTTTTTCACAATCATAGAAATTGAAGTTATTTTCATCTAAATTTACTCAAATATACATCCTACACCAAAAATACTCGACAAAATCCAAAAAAATCGAAGTTGGTTTCAATTAAATTTATTAAAATTTGACACTTCCAACTAAATTTTTTTTCACAATCCTAGAAATTGAAGTTATTTTCATCTAAATTTACTCAAATATACATCCTACACCCAAAATACTCGACAAAATCCAAAAAAATCGAAGTTGGTTTCAAATAAATTTATTAAAATTTGACACTTCCAACTAAAATTTTTTTCACAATCCTAAAAATTGAAGTTGTTTCATCTAAATTTACTCAAATATAGATCCTACAAAAAAATACTCAACAAAATCCAAAAAAATCGGAGTTGATTTCAAATAAATTTATTAAAATTTGACACTTGCAACTAAAATTTTTTTCACAATCCTAAAAATTGAAGTTATTTTCATCTAACTTTACTCAAATATACATCCTACAACAAAAATACTCGACAAAATCCAAAAAAATCGAAGTTGATTTCAAATAAATTTATTAAAATTTGACACTTCCAACTAAAATATTTTTCAGAATCCAAAAAATGGTCGTTATTTTCATCTAAATTTACTCAAATATACATCCTACACCAAAAATACTCGACAAAATCCAAAAAATCGAAGTTGGTTTCAAATAAATTTATTAAAATTTGACGCTTCCAACTAAAATTTTTTTCACAATCCTAGAAATTGAAGTTATTTTCATCTAAATTTACTCAAATATACATCCTACACCAAAAATACTCCACAAAATACAAAAAAATCGGAGTTGGTTTCAAATAAATTTATTAAAATTTGACACTTCCAACTAAAATTTTTTTCACAATCCTAAAAATTGAAGTTGTTTCATCTAAATTTACTCAAATATAGATCCTACAAAAAAATACTCAACAAAATCCAAAATAATCCAAGTCGATTTCAAATATATTTATTAAAATTTGACAAAAATCGTGACAAAATCCATAAAATCGAAGTTAATTTCACCTGAAATTACTCAAATTAAGCTTCTCTATCAAAAAAACTTAACATTGTCGAAAAAATCGAAGTTGGTTTCAAATAAATTACGTAAAATTTGACACTTCCAACTAAAATTTTCTTCACAATCCAAAAAATGGTCGTTATTTTCATCTAAATTTACTCAAATATACATCCTACAACAAAAATACTCGACAAAATCCAAAAAAATCGAAGTTGGTTTCAAATAAATTTATTAAAATTTGACCCTTCCAACTAAAATTTTTTTCACAATCCTAGAAATTGAAGTTATTTTCATCTAAATTTACTCAAATATACATCCTACACCAAAAATACTCGACAAAATCCAAAAAAATCGAAGTTGGTTTCAAATAAATTTATTAAAATTTGACACTTCCAACTAAAATTTTTTTCACAATCCTAGAAATTGAAGTTATTTTCATCTAAATTTACTCAAATATAGATCCTACCAAAAAATACTCAACAAAATCCAAAAAAATCGAAGTTGATTTCAAATAAATTTATTAAAATTTGACACTTCCAACTAAAATTTTTTACTCAATCCAAAAAATTGAAGTTATTTTCATCTAAATTTACTCAAATATAGATCCTACAACAAAAATACTCAACATAATCCAAAAAAATCGAAGTTGATTTCAAATAAATTTATTAAAATTTGACACTTCCAACTAAAATTTTTTTCACAATCTTAAAAATTGAAGTTATTTTCATCTTAATTTACTCAAATACACATCCTACAACAAAAATACTCGACAAAATCCAAAAAAATCGAAGTTGGTTTCAAATAAATTTATTAAAATTTGACGCTTCCAACTAAAATTTTTTTCACAATCCTAGAAATTGAAGTTATTTTCATCTAAATTTACTCAAATATACATCCTACACCAAAAATACTCCACAAAATACAAAAAAATCGGAGTTGGTTTCAAATAAATTTATTAAAATTTGACACTTCCAACTAAAATTTTTTTCACAATCCTAAAAATTGAAGTTGTTTCATCTAAATTTACTCAAATATAGATCCTACAAAAAAATACTCAACAAAATCCAAAATAATCCAAGTCGATTTCAAATATATTTATTAAAATTTGACAAAAATCGTGACAAAATCCATAAAATCGAAGTTAATTTCACATGAAATTACTCAAATTAAGCTTCTCTATCAAAAAAACCTAACATTGTCGAGAAAAATCGAAGTTGGTTTCAAATAAATTACGTAAAATTTGACACTTCCAACTAAAATTTTCTTCACAATCCAAAAAATGGTCGTTATTTTCATCTAAATTTACTCAAATATACATCCTACACCAAAAATACTCGACAAAATCCAAAAAAATCGAAGTTGGTTTCAAATAAATTTATTAAAATTTGACACTTCCAACTAAAATTTTTTTCACAATCCTAGAAATTGAAGTTATTTTCATCTAAATTTACTCAAATATAGATCCTACCAAAAAATACTCAACAAAATCCAAAAAAATCGAAGTTGATTTCAAATAAATTTATTAAAATTTGACACTTCCAACTAAAATTTTTTACTCAATCCAAAAAATTGAAGTTATTTTCATCTAAATTTACTCAAATATAGATCCTACAACAAAAATACTCAACATAATCCAAAAAAATCGAAGTTGATTTCAAATAAATTTATTAAAATTTGACACTTCCAACTAAAATTTTTTTCACAATCTTAAAAATTGAAGTTATTTTCATCTTAATTTACTCAAATACACATCCTACAACAAAAATACTCGACAAAATCCAAAAAAATCGAAGTTGGTTTCAAATAAATTTATTAAAATTTGACGCTTCCAACTAAAATTTTTTTCACAATCCTAGAAATTGAAGTTATTTTCATCTAAATTTACTCAAATATACATCCTACACCAAAAATACTCCACAAAATACAAAAAAATCGGAGTTGGTTTCAAATAAATTTATTAAAATTTGACACTTCCAACTAAAATTTTTTTCACAATCCTAAAAATTGAAGTTGTTTCATCTAAATTTACTCAAATATAGATCCTACAAAAAAATACTCAACAAAATCCAAAATAATCCAAGTCGATTTCAAATATATTTATTAAAATTTGACAAAAATCGTGACAAAATCCATAAAATCGAAGTTAATTTCACCTGAAATTACTCAAATTAAGCTTCTCTATCAAAAAAACTTAACATTGTCGAGAAAAATCGAAGTTGGTTTCAAATAAATTACGTAAAATTTGACACTTCCAACTAAAATTTTCTTCACAATCCAAAAAATGGTCGTTATTTTCATCTAAATTTACTCAAATATACATCCTACACCAAAAATACTCGACAAAATCAAAAAAAATCGAAGTTGGTTTCAAATAAATTTATTAAAATTTGACACTTCCAACTAAAATTTTTTTCACAATCCTAGAAATTGAAGTTATTTTCATCTAAATTTACTCAAATATACATCCTACACCAAAAATACTCGACAAAATCCAAAAAAATCGAAGTTGGTTTCAAATAAATTTATTAAAATTTGACACTTCCAACTAAAATTTTTTTCACAATCTTAGAAATTGAAGTTATTTTCATCTAAATTTACTCAAATATATATCCTACACCAAAAATACTCCACAAAATCCAAAAAAATCGGAGTTGGTTTCAAATAAGTTTATTAAAATTTGACACTTCCAACTAAAATTTTATTCACAATCCAAAAAATGGTCGTTATTTTCAACTAAATTTACTCAAATATACATCCTACAACAAAAATACTCGACAAAATCCAAAAAAATCGAAGTTCATTTCAAATAAATTTATTAAAATTTGACACTTCCAACTAAAATATTTTTCACAATCCAAAAAATGGTCGTTATTATCATCTAAATTTACTCAAATATACATCCTACACCAAAAATACTCGACAAAATCCAAAAAAATCGAAGTTGGTTTCAATTAAATTTATTAAAATTTGACACTTCCAACTAAATTTTTTTTCACAATCCTAGAAATTGAAGTTATTTTCATCTAAATTTACTCAAATATACATCCTACACCCAAAATACTCGACAAAATCCAAAAAAATCGAAGTTGGTTTCAAATAAATTTATTAAAATTTGACACTTCCAACTAAAATTTTTTTCACAATCCTAAAAATTGAAGTTGTTTCATCTATATTTACTCAAATATAGATCCTACAAAAAAATACTCAACAAAATCCAAAAAAATCGGAGTTGATTTCAAATAAATTTATTAAAATTTGACACTTGCAACTAAAATTTTTTTCACAATCCTAAAAATTGAAGTTATTTTCATCTAACTTTACTCAAATATACATCCTACAACAAAAATACTCGACAAAATCCAAAAAAATCGAAGTTGATTTCAAATAAATTTATTAAAATTTGACACTTCCAACTAAAATATTTTTCACAATCCAATAAATTTTCGTTATTTTCATCTAAATTTACTCAAATATAGATCCTACAACAAAAATACTCAACAAAATCCAAAAAAATCGAAGTTGATTTCAAATAAATTTATTAAAATTTGACACTTCCAACTAAAATTTTTTTCACAATCTTAAAAATTGAAGTTATTTTCATCTTAATTTACTCAAATACACATCCTACAACAAAAATACTCGACAAAATCCAAAAAAATCGAAGTTGGTTTCAAATAAATTTATTAAAAATTGACACTTCCAACTAAAATTTTTTTCACAATCCTAGAAATTGAAGTTATTTTCATCTAAATTTACTCAAATATACATCCTACACCAAAAATACTCCACAAAATCCAAAAAAATCGGAGTTGGTTTCAAATAAATTTATTAAAATTTGACACTTCCAACTAAAATTTTATTCACGATCCAAAAAATGGTCGTTATTTTCATCTAAATTTACTCAAATATACATCCTACAACAAAAATACTCGACAAAATCCAAAAAAATCGAAGTTGGTTTCAAATAAATTTATTAAAATTTGACACTTCCAACTAAAATTTTTTTCACAATCTTAAAAATTGAAGTTATTTTCATCTTAATTTACTCAAATACACATCCTACAACAAAAATACTCGACAAAATCCAAAAAAATCGAAGTTGGTTTCAAATAAATTTATTAAAAATTGACACTTCCAACTAAAATTTTTTTCACAATCTTAGAAATTGAAGTTATTTTCATCTAAATTTACTCAAATATATATCCTACACCAAAAATACTCCACAAAATCCAAAAAAATCGGAGTTGGTTTCAAATAAGTTTATTAAAATTTGACACTTCCAACTAAAATTTTATTCACAATCCAAAAAATGGTCGTTATTTTCAACTAAATTTACTCAAATATACATCCTACAACAAAAATACTCGACAAAATCCAAAAAAATCGAAGTTCATTTCAAATAAATTTATTAAAATTTGACACTTCCAACTAAAATATTTTTCACAATCCAAAAAATGGTCGTTATTATCATCTAAATTTACTCAAATATACATCCTACACCAAAAATACTCGACAAAATCCAAAAAAATCGAAGTTGGTTTCAATTAAATTTATTAAAATTTGACACTTCCAACTAAATTTTTTTTCACAATCCTAGAAATTGAAGTTATTTTCATCTAAATTTACTCAAATATACATCCTACACCCAAAATACTCGACAAAATCCAAAAAAATCGAAGTTGGTTTCAAATAAATTTATTAAAATTTGACACTTCCAACTAAAATTTTTTTCACAATCCTAAAAATTGAAGTTGTTTCATCTATATTTACTCAAATATAGATCCTACAAAAAAATACTCAACAAAATCCAAAAAAATCGGAGTTGATTTCAAATAAATTTATTAAAATTTGACACTTGCAACTAAAATTTTTTTCACAATCCTAAAAATTGAAGTTATTTTCATCTAACTTTACTCAAATATACATCCTACAACAAAAATACTCGACAAAATCCAAAAAAATCGAAGTTGATTTCAAATAAATTTATTAAAATTTGACACTTCCAACTAAAATATTTTTCACAATCCAATAAATTTTCGTTATTTTCATCTAAATTTACTCAAATATAGATCCTACAACAAAAATACTCAACAAAATCCAAAAAAATCGAAGTTGATTTCAAATAAATTTATTAAAATTTGACACTTCCAACTAAATTTTTTTTCACAATCTTAAAAATTGAAGTTATTTTCATCTTAATTTACTCAAATACACATCCTACAACAAAAATACTCGACAAAATCCAAAAAAATCGAAGTTGGTTTCAAATAAATTTATTAAAAATTGACACTTCCAACTAAAATTTTTTTCACAATCCTAGAAATTGAAGTTATTTTCATCTAAATTTACTCAAATATACATCCTACCCCAAAAATACTCCACAAAATCCAAAAAAATCGGAGTTGGTTTCAAATAAATTTATTAAAATTTGACACTTCCAACTAAAATTTTATTCACAATCCAAAAAATGGTCGTTATTTTCATCTAAATTTACTCAAATATACATCCTACAACAAAAATACTCGACAAAATCCAAAAAAATCGAAGTTGGTTTCAAATAAATTTATTAAAATTTGACACTTCCAACTAAAATTTTTTTCACAATCTTAAAAATTGAAGTTATTTTCATCTTAATTTACTCAAATACACATCCTACAACAAAAATACTCGACAAAATCCAAAAAAATCGAAGTTGGTTTCAAATAAATTTATTAAAAATTGACACTTCCAACTAAAATTTTTTTCACAATCCTAGAAATTGAAGTTATTTTCATCTAAATTTACTCAAATATACATCCTACACCAAAAATACTCCACAAAATCCAAAAAAATCGGAGTTGGTTTCAAATAAATTTATTAAAATTTGACACTTCCAACTAAAATTTTATTCACAATCCAAAAAATGGTCGTTATTTTCATCTAAATTTACTCAAATATACATCCTACAACAAAAATACTCGACAAAATCCAAAAAAATCGAAGTTGGTTTCAAATAAATTTATTAAAATTTGACACTTCCAACTAAAATTTTTTTCACAATCTTAAAAATTGAAGTTATTTTCATCTTAATTTACTCAAATACACATCCTACAACAAAAATACTCGACAAAATCCAAAAAAATCGAAGTTGGTTTCAAATAAATTTATTAAAATTTGACACTTCCAACTAAAATTTTTTTCACAATCCTAGAAATTGAAGTTATTTTCATCTAAATTTACTCAAATATAGATCCTACCAAAAAATACTCAACAAAATCCAAAAAAATCGAAGTTGATTTCAAATAAATTTATTAAAATTTGACACTTCCAACTAAAATTTTTTACTCAATCCAAAAAATTGAAGTTATTTTCATCTAAATTTACTCAAATATAGATCCTACAACAAAAATACTCAACATAATCCAAAAAAATCGAAGTTGATTTCAAATAAATTTATTAAAATTTGACACTTCCAACTAAAATTTTTTTCACAATCTTAAAAATTGAAGTTATTTTCATCTTAATTTACTCAAATACACATCCTACAACAAAAATACTCGACAAAATCCAAAAAAATCGAAGTTGGTTTCAAATAAATTTATTAAAATTTGACGCTTCCAACTAAAATTTTTTTCACAATCCTAGAAATTGAAGTTATTTTCATCTAAATTTACTCAAATATACATCCTACACCAAAAATACTCCACAAAATACAAAAAAATCGGAGTTGGTTTCAAATAAATTTATTAAAATTTGACACTTCCAACTAAAATTTTTTTCACAATCCTAAAAATTGAAGTTGTTTCATCTAAATTTACTCAAATATAGATCCTACAAAAAAATACTCAACAAAATCCAAAATAATCCAAGTCGATTTCAAATATATTTATTAAAATTTGACAAAAATCGTGACAAAATCCATAAAATCGAAGTTAATTTCACCTGAAATTACTCAAATTAAGCTTCTCTATCAAAAAAACTTAACATTGTCGAGAAAAATCGAAGTTGGTTTCAAATAAATTACGTAAAATTTGACACTTCCAACTAAAATTTTCTTCACAATCCAAAAAATGGTCGTTATTTTCATCTAAATTTACTCAAATATACATCCTACACCAAAAATACTCGACAAAATCAAAAAAAATCGAAGTTGGTTTCAAATAAATTTATTAAAATTTGACACTTCCAACTAAAATTTTTTTCACAATCCTAGAAATTGAAGTTATTTTCATCTAAATTTACTCAAATATACATCCTACACCAAAAATACTCGACAAAATCCAAAAAAATCGAAGTTGGTTTCAAATAAATTTATTAAAATTTGACACTTCCAACTAAAATTTTTTTCACATTCCTAAAAATTGAAGTTATGTTCATCTAAATTTACTCAAATATAGATCCTACAAAAAATACTCAACAAAATCCCAAAAAAACGAAGTTGATTTCAAATAAATTTATTAAAATTTGACACTTCCAACTAAAAATTTTTTCACAATCCAATAAATTTTCGTTATTTTCATCTAAATTTACTCAAATATAGATCCTACAACAAAAATACTCAACAAAATCCAAAAAAATCGAAGTTGATTTCAAATAAATTTATTAAAATTTGACACTTCCAACTAAAATTTTTTTCACAATCTTAAAAATTGAAGTTATTTTCATCTAAATTTACTCAAATATACATCCTACACCAAAAATACTCCACCAAATACAAAAAAATCGGAGTTGGTTTCAAATAAATTTATTAAAATTTGACACTTCCAACTAAAATTTTTTTCACAATCCTAAAAATTGAAGTTGTTTCATCTAAATTTACTCAAATATAGATCCTACAAAAAAATACTCAACAAAATCCAAAATAATCCAAGTCGATTTCAAATATATTTATTAAAATTTGACAAAAATCGTGACAAAATCCATAAAATCGAAGTTAATTTCACCTGAAATTACTCAAATTAAGCTTCTCTATCAAAAAAACTTAACATTGTCGAGAAAAATCGAAGTTGGTTTCAAATAAATTACGTAAAATTTGACACTTCCAACTAAAATTTTCTTCACAATCCAAAAAATGGTCGTTATTTTCATCTAAATTTACTCAAATATACATCCTACACCAAAAATACTCGACAAAATCCAAAAAAATCGAAGTTGGTTTCAAATAAATTTATTAAAATTTGACACTTCCAACTAAAATTTTTTTCACACTCCTAGAAATTGAAGTTATTTTCATCTAAATTTACTCAAATATACATCCTACACCAAAAATACTCGACAAAATCCAAAAAAATCGAAGTTGGTTTCAAATAAATTTATTAAAATTTGACACTTCCAACTAAAATTTTTTTCACATTCCTAAAAATTGAAGTTATGTTCATCTAAATTTACTCAAATATAGATCCTACAAAAAATACTCAACAAAATCCCAAAAAAACGAAGTTGATTTCAAATAAATTTATTAAAATTTGACACTTCCAACTAAAAATTTTTTCACAATCCAATAAATTTTCGTTATTTTCATCTAAATTTACTCAAATATAGATCCTACAACAAAAATACTCAACAAAATCCAAAAAAATCGAAGTTGATTTCAAATAAATTTATTAAAATTTGACACTTCCAACTAAATTTTTTTTCACAATCTTAAAAATTGAAGTTATTTTCATCTTAATTTACTCAAATACACATCCTACAACAAAAATACTCGACAAAATCCAAAAAAATCGAAGTTGGTTTCAAATAAATTTATTAAAAATTGACACTTCCAACTAAAATTTTTTTCACAATCCTAGAAATTGAAGTTATTTTCATCTAAATTTACTCAAATATACATCCTACACCAAAAATACTCCACAAAATCCAAAAAAATCGGAGTTGGTTTCAAATAAATTTATTAAAATTTGACACTTCCAACTAAAATTTTATTCACAATCCAAAAAATGGTCGTTATTTTCATCTAAATTTACTCAAATATACATCCTACAACAAAAATACTCGACAAAATCCAAAAAAATCGAAGTTGGTTTCAAATAAATTTATTAAAATTTGACGCTTCCAACTAAAATTTTTTTCACAATCCTAGAAATTGAAGTTATTTTCATCTAAATTTACTCAAATATACATCCTACACCAAAAATACCCCACAAAATCCAAAAAAATCGAAGTTGGTTTCAAATAAATTTATTAAAATTTGACACTTCCAACTAAAATTTTTTTCACAATCCTAGAAATTGAAGTTATTTTCATCTAAATTTACTCAAATATACATCCTACACCAAAAATACTCCACAAAATCCAAAAAAATCGGAGTTGGTTTCAAATAAATTTATTAAAATTTGACACTTCCAACTAAAATTTTATTCACAATCCAAAAAATGGTTGTTATTTTCATCTAAATTTACTCAAATATACATCCTACAACAAAAATACTCGACAAAATCCAAAAAAATCGAAGTTGGTTTCAAATAAATTTATTAAAATTTGACACTTCCAACTAAAATTTTTTTCACAATCTTAAAAATTGAAGTTATTTTCATCTTAATTTACTCAAATACACATCCTACAACAAAAATACTCGACAAAATCCAAAAAAATCGAAGTTGGTTTCAAATAAATTTATTAAAAATTGACACTTCCAACTAAAATTTTTTTCACAATCTTAGAAATTGAAGTTATTTTCATCTAAATTTACTCAAATATATATCCTACACCAAAAATACTCCACAAAATCCAAAAAAATCGGAGTTGGTTTCAAATAAGTTTATTAAAATTTGACACTTCCA
Source organism: Andrena praecox (assembly GCA_963932275.1). NCBI lineage: Eukaryota > Metazoa > Arthropoda > Insecta > Hymenoptera > Andrenidae > Andrena > Andrena praecox. Next base: position 1,929,983 of record CAWVQO010000413.1, on the reverse strand, counting down.
ACTAAAATTTTATTCACAATCCAAAAAATGGTCGTTATTTTCATCTAAATTTACTCAAATATACATCCTACAACAAAAATACTCGACAAAATCCAAAAAAATCGAAGTTGGTTTCAAATAAATTTATTAAAAATTGACACTTCCAACTAAAATTTTTTTCACAATCATAGAAATTGAAGTTATTTTCATCTAAATTTACTCAAATATACATCCTACACCAAAAATACTCGACAAAATCCAAAAAAATCGAAGTTGGTTTCAATTAAATTTATTAAAATTTGACACTTCCAACTAAATTTTTTTTCACAATCCTAGAAATTGAAGTTATTTTCATCTAAATTTACTCAAATATACATCCTACACCCAAAATACTCGACAAAATCCAAAAAAATCGAAGTTGGTTTCAAATAAATTTATTAAAATTTGACACTTCCAACTAAAATTTTTTTCACAATCCTAAAAATTGAAGTTGTTTCATCTAAATTTACTCAAATATAGATCCTACAAAAAAATACTCAACAAAATCCAAAAAAATCGGAGTTGATTTCAAATAAATTTATTAAAATTTGACACTTGCAACTAAAATTTTTTTCACAATCCTAAAAATTGAAGTTATTTTCATCTAACTTTACTCAAATATACATCCTACAACAAAAATACTCGACAAAATCCAAAAAAATCGAAGTTGATTTCAAATAAATTTATTAAAATTTGACACTTCCAACTAAAATATTTTTCAGAATCCAAAAAATGGTCGTTATTTTCATCTAAATTTACTCAAATATACATCCTACACCAAAAATACTCGACAAAATCCAAAAAATCGAAGTTGGTTTCAAATAAATTTATTAAAATTTGACGCTTCCAACTAAAATTTTTTTCACAATCCTAGAAATTGAAGTTATTTTCATCTAAATTTACTCAAATATACATCCTACACCAAAAATACTCCACAAAATACAAAAAAATCGGAGTTGGTTTCAAATAAATTTATTAAAATTTGACACTTCCAACTAAAATTTTTTTCACAATCCTAAAAATTGAAGTTGTTTCATCTAAATTTACTCAAATATAGATCCTACAAAAAAATACTCAACAAAATCCAAAATAATCCAAGTCGATTTCAAATATATTTATTAAAATTTGACAAAAATCGTGACAAAATCCATAAAATCGAAGTTAATTTCACCTGAAATTACTCAAATTAAGCTTCTCTATCAAAAAAACTTAACATTGTCGAAAAAATCGAAGTTGGTTTCAAATAAATTACGTAAAATTTGACACTTCCAACTAAAATTTTCTTCACAATCCAAAAAATGGTCGTTATTTTCATCTAAATTTACTCAAATATACATCCTACAACAAAAATACTCGACAAAATCCAAAAAAATCGAAGTTGGTTTCAAATAAATTTATTAAAATTTGACCCTTCCAACTAAAATTTTTTTCACAATCCTAGAAATTGAAGTTATTTTCATCTAAATTTACTCAAATATACATCCTACACCAAAAATACTCGACAAAATCCAAAAAAATCGAAGTTGGTTTCAAATAAATTTATTAAAATTTGACACTTCCAACTAAAATTTTTTTCACAATCCTAGAAATTGAAGTTATTTTCATCTAAATTTACTCAAATATAGATCCTACCAAAAAATACTCAACAAAATCCAAAAAAATCGAAGTTGATTTCAAATAAATTTATTAAAATTTGACACTTCCAACTAAAATTTTTTACTCAATCCAAAAAATTGAAGTTATTTTCATCTAAATTTACTCAAATATAGATCCTACAACAAAAATACTCAACATAATCCAAAAAAATCGAAGTTGATTTCAAATAAATTTATTAAAATTTGACACTTCCAACTAAAATTTTTTTCACAATCTTAAAAATTGAAGTTATTTTCATCTTAATTTACTCAAATACACATCCTACAACAAAAATACTCGACAAAATCCAAAAAAATCGAAGTTGGTTTCAAATAAATTTATTAAAATTTGACGCTTCCAACTAAAATTTTTTTCACAATCCTAGAAATTGAAGTTATTTTCATCTAAATTTACTCAAATATACATCCTACACCAAAAATACTCCACAAAATACAAAAAAATCGGAGTTGGTTTCAAATAAATTTATTAAAATTTGACACTTCCAACTAAAATTTTTTTCACAATCCTAAAAATTGAAGTTGTTTCATCTAAATTTACTCAAATATAGATCCTACAAAAAAATACTCAACAAAATCCAAAATAATCCAAGTCGATTTCAAATATATTTATTAAAATTTGACAAAAATCGTGACAAAATCCATAAAATCGAAGTTAATTTCACATGAAATTACTCAAATTAAGCTTCTCTATCAAAAAAACCTAACATTGTCGAGAAAAATCGAAGTTGGTTTCAAATAAATTACGTAAAATTTGACACTTCCAACTAAAATTTTCTTCACAATCCAAAAAATGGTCGTTATTTTCATCTAAATTTACTCAAATATACATCCTACACCAAAAATACTCGACAAAATCAAAAAAAATCGAAGTTGGTTTCAAATAAATTTATTAAAATTTGACACTTCCAACTAAAATTTTTTTCACAATCCTAGAAATTGAAGTTATTTTCATCTAAATTTACTCAAATATACATCCTACACCAAAAATACTCGACAAAATCCAAAAAAATCGAAGTTGGTTTCAAATAAATTTATTAAAATTTGACACTTCCAACTAAAATTTTTTTCACATTCCTAAAAATTGAAGTTATGTTCATCTAAATTTACTCAAATATAGATCCTACAAAAAATACTCAACAAAATCCCAAAAAAAACGAAGTTGATTTCAAATAAATTTATTAAAATTTGACACTTCCAACTAAAAATTTTTTCACAATCCAATAAATTTTCGTTATTTTCATCTAAATTTACTCAAATATAGATCCTACAACAAAAATACTCAACAAAATCCAAAAAAATCGAAGTTGATTTCAAATAAATTTATTAAAATTTGACACTTCCAACTAAAATTTTTTTCACAATCTTAAAAATTGAAGTTATTTTCATCTTAATTTACTCAAATACACATCCTACACCAAAAATACTCGACAAAATCCAAAAAAATCGAAGTTGGTTTCAAATAAATTTATTAAAATTTGACACTTCCAACTAAAATTTTTTTCACAATCCTAGAAATTGAAGTTATTTTCATCTAAATTTACTCAAATATACATCCTACACCAAAAATACTCCACAAAATACAAAAAAATCGGAGTTGGTTTCAAATAAATTTATTAAAATTTGACACTTCCAACTAAAATTTTTTTCACAATCCTAAAAATTGAAGTTGTTTCATCTAAATTTACTCAAATATAGATCCTACAAAAAAATACTCAACAAAATCCAAAATAATCCAAGTCGATTTCAAATATATTTATTAAAATTTGACAAAAATCGTGACAAAATCCATAAAATCGAAGTTAATTTCACCTGAAATTACTCAAATTAAGCTTCTCTATCAAAAAAACTTAACATTGTCGAGAAAAATCGAAGTTGGTTTCAAATAAATTACGTAAAATTTGACACTTCCAACTAAAATTTTCTTCACAATCCAAAAAATGGTCGTTATTTTCATCTAAATTTACTCAAATATACATCCTACACCAAAAATACTCGACAAAATCCAAAAAAATCGAAGTTGGTTTCAAATAAATTTATTAAAATTTGACACTTCCAACTAAAATTTTTTTCACAATCCTAGAAATTGAAGTTATTTTCATCTAAATTTACTCAAATATACATCCTACACCAAAAATACTCGACAAAATCCAAAAAAATCGAAGTTGGTTTCAAATAAATTTATTAAAATTTGACACTTCCAACTAAAATTTTTTTCACATTCCTAAAAATTGAAGTTATGTTCATCTAAATTTACTCAAATATAGATCCTACAAAAAATACTCAACAAAATCCCAAAAAAACGAAGTTGATTTCAAATAAATTTATTAAAATTTGACACTTCCAACTAAAAATTTTTTCACAATCCAATAAATTTTCGTTATTTTCATCTAAATTTACTCAAATATAGATCCTACAACAAAAATACTCAACAAAATCCAAAAAAATCGAAGTTGATTTCAAATAAATTTATTAAAATTTGACACTTCCAACTAAATTTTTTTTCACAATCTTAAAAATTGAAGTTATTTTCATCTTAATTTACTCAAATACACATCCTACAACAAAAATACTCGACAAAATCCAAAAAAATCGAAGTTGGTTTCAAATAAATTTATTAAAAATTGACACTTCCAACTAAAATTTTTTTCACAATCCTAGAAATTGAAGTTATTTTCATCTAAATTTACTCAAATATACATCCTACACCAAAAATACTCCACAAAATCCAAAAAAATCGGAGTTGGTTTCAAATAAATTTATTAAAATTTGACACTTCCAACTAAAATTTTATTCACAATCCAAAAAATGGTCGTTATTTTCATCTAAATTTACTCAAATATACATCCTACAACAAAAATACTCGACAAAATCCAAAAAAATCGAAGTTGGTTTCAAATAAATTTATTAAAATTTGACACTTCCAACTAAAATTTTTTTCACAATCTTAAAAATTGAAGTTATTTTCATCTTAATTTACTCAAATACACATCCTACAACAAAAATACTCGACAAAATCCAAAAAAATCGAAGTTGGTTTCAAATAAATTTATTAAAAATTGACACTTCCAACTAAAATTTTTTTCACAATCCTAGAAATTGAAGTTATTTTCATCTAAATTTACTCAAATATACATCCTACACCAAAAATACTCCACAAAATCCAAAAAAATCGGAGTTGGTTTCAAATAAATTTATTAAAATTTGACACTTCCAACTAAAATTTTATTCACAATCCAAAAAATGGTCGTTATTTTCATCTAAATTTACTCAAATATACATCCTACAACAAAAATACTCGACAAAATCCAAAAAAATCGAAGTTGGTTTCAAATAAATTTATTAAAATTTGACACTTCCAACTAAAATTTTTTTCACAATCTTAAAAATTGAAGTTATTTTCATCTTAATTTACTCAAATACACATCCTACAACAAAAATACTCGACAAAATCAAAAAAAATCGAAGTTGGTTTCAAATAAATTTATTAAAATTTGACACTTCCAACTAAAATTTTTTTCACAATCCTAGAAATTGAAGTTATTTTCATCTAAATTTACTCAAATATAGATCCTACCAAAAAATACTCAACAAAATCCAAAAAAATCGAAGTTGATTTCAAATAAATTTATTAAAATTTGACACTTCCAACTAAAATTTTTTACTCAATCCAAAAAATTGAAGTTATTTTCATCTAAATTTACTCAAATATAGATCCTACAACAAAAATACTCAACATAATCCAAAAAAATCGAAGTTGATTTCAAATAAATTTATTAAAATTTGACACTTCCAACTAAAATTTTTTTCACAATCTTAAAAATTGAAGTTATTTTCATCTTAATTTACTCAAATACACATCCTACAACAAAAATACTCGACAAAATCCAAAAAAATCGAAGTTGGTTTCAAATAAATTTATTAAAATTTGACGCTTCCAACTAAAATTTTTTTCACAATCCTAGAAATTGAAGTTATTTTCATCTAAATTTACTCAAATATACATCCTACACCAAAAATACTCCACAAAATACAAAAAAATCGGAGTTGGTTTCAAATAAATTTATTAAAATTTGACACTTCCAACTAAAATTTTTTTCACAATCCTAAAAATTGAAGTTGTTTCATCTAAATTTACTCAAATATAGATCCTACAAAAAAATACTCAACAAAATCCAAAATAATCCAAGTCGATTTCAAATATATTTATTAAAATTTGACAAAAATCGTGACAAAATCCATAAAATCGAAGTTAATTTCACCTGAAATTACTCAAATTAAGCTTCTCTATCAAAAAAACTTAACATTGTCGAGAAAAATCGAAGTTGGTTTCAAATAAATTACGTAAAATTTGACACTTCCAACTAAAATTTTCTTCACAATCCAAAAAATGGTCGTTATTTTCATCTAAATTTACTCAAATATACATCCTACACCAAAAATACTCGACAAAATCAAAAAAAATCGAAGTTGGTTTCAAATAAATTTATTAAAATTTGACACTTCCAACTAAAATTTTTTTCACAATCCTAGAAATTGAAGTTATTTTCATCTAAATTTACTCAAATATACATCCTACACCAAAAATACTCGACAAAATCCAAAAAAATCGAAGTTGGTTTCAAATAAATTTATTAAAATTTGACACTTCCAACTAAAATTTTTTTCACATTCCTAAAAATTGAAGTTATGTTCATCTAAATTTACTCAAATATAGATCCTACAAAAAATACTCAACAAAATCCCAAAAAAACGAAGTTGATTTCAAATAAATTTATTAAAATTTGACACTTCCAACTAAAAATTTTTTCACAATCCAATAAATTTTCGTTATTTTCATCTAAATTTACTCAAATATAGATCCTACAACAAAAATACTCAACAAAATCCAAAAAAATCGAAGTTGATTTCAAATAAATTTATTAAAATTTGACACTTCCAACTAAAATTTTTTTCACAATCTTAAAAATTGAAGTTATTTTCATCTTAATTTACTCAAATACACATCCTACACCAAAAATACTCGACAAAATCCAAAAAAATCGAAGTTGGTTTCAAATAAATTTATTAAAATTTGACACTTCCAACTAAAATTTTTTTCACAATCCTAGAAATTGAAGTTATTTTCATCTAAATTTACTCAAATATACATCCTACACCAAAAATACTCCACCAAATACAAAAAAATCGGAGTTGGTTTCAAATAAATTTATTAAAATTTGACACTTCCAACTAAAATTTTTTTCACAATCCTAAAAATTGAAGTTGTTTCATCTAAATTTACTCAAATATAGATCCTACAAAAAAATACTCAACAAAATCCAAAATAATCCAAGTCGATTTCAAATATATTTATTAAAATTTGACAAAAATCGTGACAAAATCCATAAAATCGAAGTTAATTTCACCTGAAATTACTCAAATTAAGCTTCTCTATCAAAAAAACTTAACATTGTCGAGAAAAATCGAAGTTGGTTTCAAATAAATTACGTAAAATTTGACACTTCCAACTAAAATTTTCTTCACAATCCAAAAAATGGTCGTTATTTTCATCTAAATTTACTCAAATATACATCCTACACCAAAAATACTCGACAAAATCCAAAAAAATCGAAGTTGGTTTCAAATAAATTTATTAAAATTTGACACTTCCAACTAAAATTTTTTTCACAATCCTAGAAATTGAAGTTATTTTCATCTAAATTTACTCAAATATACATCCTACACCAAAAATACTCGACAAAATCCAAAAAAATCGAAGTTGGTTTCAAATAAATTTATTAAAATTTGACACTTCCAACTAAAATTTTTTTCACATTCCTAAAAATTGAAGTTATGTTCATCTAAATTTACTCAAATATAGATCCTACAAAAAATACTCAACAAAATCCCAAAAAAACGAAGTTGATTTCAAATAAATTTATTAAAATTTGACACTTCCAACTAAAAATTTTTTCACAATCCAATAAATTTTCGTTATTTTCATCTAAATTTACTCAAATATAGATCCTACAACAAAAATACTCAACAAAATCCAAAAAAATCCAAGTTGATTTCAAATAAATTTATTAAAATTTGACACTTCCAACTAAATTTTTTTTCACAATCTTAAAAATTGAAGTTATTTTCATCTTAATTTACTCAAATACACATCCTACAACAAAAATACTCGACAAAATCCAAAAAAATCGAAGTTGGTTTCAAATAAATTTATTAAAATTTGACACTTCCAACTAAAATTTTTTTCACAATCCTAGAAATTGAAGTTATTTTCATCTAAATTTACTCAAATATACATCCTACACCAAAAATACTCCACAAAATACAAAAAAATCGGAGTTGGTTTCAAATAAATTTATTAAAATTTGACACTTCCAACTAAAATTTTTTTCACAATCCTAAAAATTGAAGTTGTTTCATCTAAATTTACTCAAATATAGATCCTACAAAAAAATACTCAACAAAATCCAAAATAATCCAAGTCGATTTCAAATATATTTATTAAAATTTGACAAAAATCGTGACAAAATCCATAAAATCGAAGTTAATTTCACCTGAAATTACTCAAATTAAGCTTCCCTATCAAAAAAACTTAACATTGTCGAGAAAAATCGAAGTTGGTTTCAAATAAATTACGTAAAATTTGACACTTCCAACTAAAATTTTCTTCACAATCCAAAAAATGGTCGTTATTTTCATCTAAATTTACTCAAATATACATCCTACACCAAAAATACTCGACAAAATCCAAAAAAATCGAAGTTGGTTTCAAATAAATTTATTAAAATTTGACACTTCCAACTAAAATTTTTTTCACAATCCTAGAAATTGAAGTTATTTTCATCTAAATTTACTCAAATATACATCCTACACCAAAAATACTCGACAAAATCCAAAAAAATCGAAGTTGGTTTCAAATAAATTTATTAAAATTTGACACTTCCAACTAAAATTTTTTTCACATTCCTAAAAATTGAAGTTATGTTCATCTAAATTTACTCAAATATAGATCCTACAAAAAATACTCAACAAAATCCCAAAAAAACGAAGTTGATTTCAAATAAATTTATTAAAATTTGACACTTCCAACTAAAAATTTTTTCACAATCCAATAAATTTTCGTTATTTTCATCTAAATTTACTCAAATATAGATCCTACAACAAAAATACTCAACAAAATCCAAAAAAATCGAAGTTGATTTCAAATAAATTTATTAAAATTTGACACTTCCAACTAAATTTTTTTTCACAATCTTAAAAATTGAAGTTATTTTCATCTTAATTTACTCAAATACACATCCTACAACAAAAATACTCGACAAAATCCAAAAAAATCGAAGTTGGTTTCAAATAAATTTATTAAAAATTGACACTTCCAACTAAAATTTTTTTCACAATCCTAGAAATTGAAGTTATTTTCATCTAAATTTACTCAAATATACATCCTACCCCAAAAATACTCCACAAAATCCAAAAAAATCGGAGTTGGTTTCAAATAAATTTATTAAAATTTGACACTTCCAACTAAAATTTTATTCACAATCCAAAAAATGGTCGTTATTTTCATCTAAATTTACTCAAATATACATCCTACAACAAAAATACTCGACAAAATCCAAAAAAATCGAAGTTGGTTTCAAATAAATTTATTAAAATTTGACACTTCCAACTAAAATTTTTTTCACAATCTTAAAAATTGAAGTTATTTTCATCTTAATTTACTCAAATACACATCCTACAACAAAAATACTCGACAAAATCCAAAAAAATCGAAGTTGGTTTCAAATAAATTTATTAAAAATTGACACTTCCAACTAAAATTTTTTTCACAATCCTAGAAATTGAAGTTATTTTCATCTAAATTTACTCAAATATACATCCTACACCAAAAATACTCCACAAAATCCAAAAAAATCGGAGTTGGTTTCAAATAAATTTATTAAAATTTGACACTTCCAACTAAAATTTTATTCACAATCCAAAAAATGGTCGTTATTTTCATCTAAATTTACTCAAATATACATCCTACAACAAAAATACTCGACAAAATCCAAAAAAATCGAAGTTGGTTTCAAATAAATTTATTAAAATTTGACACTTCCAACTAAAATTTTTTTCACAATCTTAAAAATTGAAGTTATTTTCATCTTAATTTACTCAAATACACATCCTACAACAAAAATACTCGACAAAATCCAAAAAAATCGAAGTTGGTTTCAAATAAATTTATTAAAATTTGACACTTCCAACTAAAATTTTTTTCACAATCCTAGAAATTGAAGTTATTTTCATCTAAATTTACTCAAATATAGATCCTACCAAAAAATACTCAACAAAATCCAAAAAAATCGAAGTTGATTTCAAATAAATTTATTAAAATTTGACACTTCCAACTAAAATTTTTTACTCAATCCAAAAAATTGAAGTTATTTTCATCTAAATTTACTCAAATATAGATCCTACAACAAAAATACTCAACATAATCCAAAAAAATCGAAGTTGATTTCAAATAAATTTATTAAAATTTGACACTTCCAACTAAAATTTTTTTCACAATCTTAAAAATTGAAGTTATTTTCATCTTAATTTACTCAAATACACATCCTACAACAAAAATACTCGACAAAATCCAAAAAAATCGAAGTTGGTTTCAAATAAATTTATTAAAATTTGACGCTTCCAACTAAAATTTTTTTCACAATCCTAGAAATTGAAGTTATTTTCATCTAAATTTACTCAAATATACATCCTACACCAAAAATACTCCACAAAATACAAAAAAATCGGAGTTGGTTTCAAATAAATTTATTAAAATTTGACACTTCCAACTAAAATTTTTTTCACAATCCTAAAAATTGAAGTTGTTTCATCTAAATTTACTCAAATATAGATCCTACAAAAAAATACTCAACAAAATCCAAAATAATCCAAGTCGATTTCAAATATATTTATTAAAATTTGACAAAAATCGTGACAAAATCCATAAAATCGAAGTTAATTTCACCTGAAATTACTCAAATTAAGCTTCTCTATCAAAAAAACTTAACATTGTCGAGAAAAATCGAAGTTGGTTTCAAATAAATTACGTAAAATTTGACACTTCCAACTAAAATTTTCTTCACAATCCAAAAAATGGTCGTTATTTTCATCTAAATTTACTCAAATATACATCCTACACCAAAAATACTCGACAAAATCAAAAAAAATCGAAGTTGGTTTCAAATAAATTTATTAAAATTTGACACTTCCAACTAAAATTTTTTTCACAATCCTAGAAATTGAAGTTATTTTCATCTAAATTTACTCAAATATACATCCTACACCAAAAATACTCGACAAAATCCAAAAAAATCGAAGTTGGTTTCAAATAAATTTATTAAAATTTGACACTTCCAACTAAAATTTTTTTCACATTCCTAAAAATTGAAGTTATGTTCATCTAAATTTACTCAAATATAGATCCTACAAAAAATACTCAACAAAATCCCAAAAAAACGAAGTTGATTTCAAATAAATTTATTAAAATTTGACACTTCCAACTAAAAATTTTTTCACAATCCAATAAATTTTCGTTATTTTCATCTAAATTTACTCAAATATAGATCCTACAACAAAAATACTCAACAAAATCCAAAAAAATCGAAGTTGATTTCAAATAAATTTATTAAAATTTGACACTTCCAACTAAAATTTTTTTCACAATCTTAAAAATTGAAGTTATTTTCATCTAAATTTACTCAAATATACATCCTACACCAAAAATACTCCACCAAATACAAAAAAATCGGAGTTGGTTTCAAATAAATTTATTAAAATTTGACACTTCCAACTAAAATTTTTTTCACAATCCTAAAAATTGAAGTTGTTTCATCTAAATTTACTCAAATATAGATCCTACAAAAAAATACTCAACAAAATCCAAAATAATCCAAGTCGATTTCAAATATATTTATTAAAATTTGACAAAAATCGTGACAAAATCCATAAAATCGAAGTTAATTTCACCTGAAATTACTCAAATTAAGCTTCTCTATCAAAAAAACTTAACATTGTCGAGAAAAATCGAAGTTGGTTTCAAATAAATTACGTAAAATTTGACACTTCCAACTAAAATTTTCTTCACAATCCAAAAAATGGTCGTTATTTTCATCTAAATTTACTCAAATATACATCCTACACCAAAAATACTCGACAAAATCCAAAAAAATCGAAGTTGGTTTCAAATAAATTTATTAAAATTTGACACTTCCAACTAAAATTTTTTTCACACTCCTAGAAATTGAAGTTATTTTCATCTAAATTTACTCAAATATACATCCTACACCAAAAATACTCGACAAAATCCAAAAAAATCGAAGTTGGTTTCAAATAAATTTATTAAAATTTGACACTTCCAACTAAAATTTTTTTCACATTCCTAAAAATTGAAGTTATGTTCATCTAAATTTACTCAAATATAGATCCTACAAAAAATACTCAACAAAATCCCAAAAAAACGAAGTTGATTTCAAATAAATTTATTAAAATTTGACACTTCCAACTAAAAATTTTTTCACAATCCAATAAATTTTCGTTATTTTCATCTAAATTTACTCAAATATAGATCCTACAACAAAAATACTCAACAAAATCCAAAAAAATCGAAGTTGATTTCAAATAAATTTATTAAAATTTGACACTTCCAACTAAATTTTTTTTCACAATCTTAAAAATTGAAGTTATTTTCATCTTAATTTACTCAAATACACATCCTACAACAAAAATACTCGACAAAATCCAAAAAAATCGAAGTTGGTTTCAAATAAATTTATTAAAAATTGACACTTCCAACTAAAATTTTTTTCACAATCCTAGAAATTGAAGTTATTTTCATCTAAATTTACTCAAATATACATCCTACACCAAAAATACTCCACAAAATCCAAAAAAATCGGAGTTGGTTTCAAATAAATTTATTAAAATTTGACACTTCCAACTAAAATTTTATTCACAATCCAAAAAATGGTCGTTATTTTCATCTAAATTTACTCAAATATACATCCTACAACAAAAATACTCGACAAAATCCAAAAAAATCGAAGTTGGTTTCAAATAAATTTATTAAAATTTGACACTTCCAACTAAAATTTTTTTCACAATCTTAAAAATTGAAGTTATTTTCATCTTAATTTACTCAAATACACATCCTACAACAAAAATACTCGACAAAATCCAAAAAAATCGAAGTTGGTTTCAAATAAATTTATTAAAAATTGACACTTCCAACTAAAATTTTTTTCACAATCTTAGAAATTGAAGTTATTTTCATCTAAATTTACTCAAATATATATCCTACACCAAAAATACTCCACAAAATCCAAAAAAATCGGAGTTGGTTTCAAATAAGTTTATTAAAATTTGACACTTCCAACTAAAATTTTATTCACAATCCAAAAAATGGTCGTTATTTTCATCTAAATTTACTCAAATATACATCCTACAACAAAAATACTCGACAAAATCCAAAAAAATCGAAGTTCATTTCAAATAAATTTATTAAAATTTGACACTTCCAATTAAAATATTTTTCACAATCCAAAAAATGGTCGTTATTATCATCTAAATTTACTCAAATATACATCCTACACCAAAAATACTCGACAAAATCCAAAAAAATCGAAGTTGGTTTCAATTAAATTTATTAAAATTTGACGCTTCCAACTAAATTTTTTTCACAATCCTAGAAATTGAAGTTATTTTCATCTAAATTTACTCAAATATAGATCCTACAAAAAAATACTCAACAAAATCCAAAAAAATCGAAGTTCATTTCAAATAAATTTATTAAAATTTGACACTTCCAACTAAAATATTTTTCACAATCCAAAAAATGGTCGTTATTTTCATCTAAATTTACTCAAATATACACCCTACACCAAAAATACTCGACAAAATCCAAAAAAATCGAAGTTGGTTTCAAATAAATTTATTAAAATTTGACTCTTCCAACTAAAATTTTTTTCACAATCCTAGAAATTGAAGTTATTTTCATCTAAATTTACTCAAATATAGATCCTACAAAAAAATACTCAACAAAATCCAAAAAAATCGAAGTTGGTTTCAAATAAATTTATTAAAATTTGACACTTCCAACTAAAATTTTTTTCACAATCCTAAAAATTGAAGTTATTTTCATCTAAATTTACTCAAATATACATCCTACACCAAAAATACTCGACAAAATCCAAAAAAATCGAAGTTGGTTTCAATTAAATTTATTAAAATTTGACACTTCCAACTAAATTTTTTTCACATTCCTAAAAATTGAAGTTATGTTCATCTAAATTTACTCAAATATAGATCCTACAAAAAATACTCAACAAAATAAGAAAAAAACGAAGTTGATTTCAAATAAATTTATTAAAATTTGACACTTCCAACTAAAAATTTTTTCACAATCCAATAAATTTTCGTTATTTTCATCTAAATTTACTCAAATATAGATCCTACAACAAAAATACTCAACAAAATCCAAAAAAATCGAAGTTGATTTCAAATAAATTTATTAAAATTTGACACTTCCAACTAAAATTTTTTTCACAATCTTAAAGATTGAAGTTATTTTCATCTTAATTTACTCAAATACACATCCTACAACAAAAATACTCGACAAAATCCAAAAAAATCGAAGTTGGTTTCAAATAAATTTATTAAAAATTGACACTTCCAACTAAAATTTTTTTCACAATCCTAGAAATTGAAGTTATTTTCATCTAAATTTACTCAAATATACATCCTACACCAAAAATACTCCACAAAATCCAAAAAAATCGGAGTTGGTTTCAAATAAATTTATTAAAATTTGACACTTCCAACTAAAATTTTATTCACAATCCAAAAAATGGTCGTTATTTTCATCTAAATTTACTCAAATATACATCCTACAACAAAAATACTCGACAAAATCCAAAAAAATCGAAGTTGGTTTCAAATAAATTTATTAAAATTTGACACTTCCAACTAAAATTTTTTTCACAATCCTAGAAATTGAAGTTATTTTCATCTAAATTTACTCAAATATACATCCTACACCAAAAATACTCGACAAAATCCAAAAAAATCGAAGTTGGTTTCAAATAAATTTATTAAAATTTGACACTTCCAACTAAAATTTTTTTCACAATCCTAGAAATTGAAGTTATTTTCATCTAAATTTACTCAAATATAGATCCTGCAAAAAAATACTCAACAAAATCCAAAAAAATCGAAGTTGGTTTCAAATAAATTTATTAAAATTTGACACTTCCAACTAAAATTTTTTTCACAATCCTAAAAATTGAAGTTATTTTCATCTAAATTTACTCAAATATACATCCTACACCAAAAATACTCGACAAAATCCAAAAAAATCGAAGTTGGTTTCAATTAAATTTATTAAAATTTGACACTTCCAACTAAATTTTTTTCACAATCCTAAAAATTGAAGTTATTTTCATCTAAATTTACTCAAATATAGATCCTACAAAAAATACTCAACAAAATCCAAAAAAAACGAAGTTGATTTCAAATAAATTTATTAAAATTTGACACTTCCAACTAAAAAATTTTTCACAATCCAATAAATTTGCGTTATTTTCATCTAAATTTACTCAAATATACATCCTACAACAAAAATACTCGACAAAATCAAAAAAAATCGAAGTTTGTTTCAAATAAATTTATTAAAATTTGACACTTCCAACTAAAATTTTTTTCACAATCCTAGAAATTGAAGTTATTTTCATCTAAATTTACTCAAATATAGATCCTACAAAAAAATACTCAACAAAATCCAAAAAAATCGAAGTTGGTTTCAAATAAAATTATTAAAATTTGACACTTCCAACTAAAATTTTTCACAATCTTAAAAATTGAAGTTATTTTCATCTAACTTTACTCAAATATACATCCTACAACAAAAATACTCGACAAAATCCAAAAAAATCGAAGTTGATTTCAAATAAATTTATTAAAATTTGACACTTCCAACTAAAATATTTTTCACAATCCAAAAAATGGTCGTTATTTTCATCTAAATTTACTCAAATATACATCCTACACCAAAAATACTCGACAAAATCCAAAAAAATCGAAGTTGGTTTCAAATAAATTTATTAAAATTTGACACTTCCAACTAAAATTTTTTTCACAATCCTAGAAATTGAAGTTATTTTCATCTAAATTTACTCAAATATAGATCCTACAAAAAAATACTCAACAAAATCAAAAAAAATCGAAGTTGGTTTCAAATAAATTTATTAAAATTTGACACTTCCAACTAAAATTTTTTCACAATCCTAAAAATTGAAGTTATTTTCATCTAAATTTACTCAAATATACATCCTACACCAAAAATACTCGACAAAATCCAAAAAAATCGAAGTTGGTTTCAATTAAATTTATTAAAATTTGACACTTTCAACTAAAATTTTTTTCACAATCCTAAAAATTGAAGTTATTTTCATCTAAATTTACTCAAATATAGATCCTACAAAAAATACTCAACAAAATCCAAAAAAGATGAAGTTGCTTTCAAATAAATTTATTAAAATTTGACACTTCCGACTAAAATTTTTTTCACAATCCCAGAAATTGAAGTTATTTTCATCTAAATTTACTCAAATATACATCCTACAACAAAAATACTCGACAAAATCCAAAAAAATCGAAGTTGATTTCAAATAAATTTATTAAAATTTGACACTTCCAACTAAAATATTTTTCACAATCCAAAAAATGGTCGTTATTTTCATCTAAATTTACTCAAATATACATCCTACACCAAAAATACTCGACAAAATCCAAAAAAATCGAAGTTTGTTTCAAATAAATTTATTAAAATTTGACGCTTCCAACTAAAATTTTTTTCACAATCCTAGAAATTGAAGTTATTTTCATCTAAATTTACTCAAATATACATCCTACACCAAAAATACTCGGCAAAATCCAAAAAAATCGAAGTTGGTTTCAAATAAATTTATTAAAATTTGACACTTCCAACTAAAATTTTTTTCACAATCCTAAAAATTGAAGTATCTACATCTAAATTTACTCAAATATAGATCCTACAAAAAAATACTCAACAAAATCCAAAAAAATCGGAGTTGATTTCAAATAAATTTATTAAAATTTGACACTTCCAACTAAAATTTTTTTCACAATCCAAAAAATTGAAGTTATTTTCATCTAAATTTACTCAATTGTAGATCCTACAACAAAAATACTCGACAAAATCCAAAAAAATCGAAGTTAATTTCAAATAAATTTATTAAAATTTGACACTTCCAACTAAAATTTTTTTCACAATCCTAAAAATTCAAGTTGTTACATCTAAATTTACTCAAATATAGATCCTACAAAAAAATACTCAACAAAATCCAAAAAAATCGAAGTTCATTTCAAATAAATTTATTAAAATTTGACACTTCCAACTAAAATATTTTTCACAATCCAAAAAATGATCGTTATTTTCATCTAAATTTACTCAAATATACACCCTACACCAAAAATACTCGACAAAATCCAAAAAAATCGAAGTTGGTTTCAAATAAATTTATTAAAATTTGACACTTCCAACTAAAATTTTTTTCACAATCCTAGAAATTGAAGTTATTTTCATCTAAATTTACTCAAATATAGATCCTACAAAAAAATACTCAACAAAATCCAAAAAAATCGAAGTTGGTTTCAAATAAATTTATTAAAATTTGACACTTCCAACTAAAATTTTTTTCACAATCCTAAAAATTGAAGTTATTTTCATCTAAATTTACTCAAATATACATCCTACACCAAAAATACTCGACAAAATCCAAAAAAATCGAAGTTGGTTTCAATTAAATTTATTAAAATTTGACACTTCCAACTAAATTTTTTTCACATTCCTAAAAATTGAAGTTATGTTCATCTAAATTTACTCAAATATAGATCCTACAAAAAATACTCAACAAAATCCAAAAAAAAACGAAGTTGATTTCAAATAAATTTATTAAAATTTGACACTTCCAACTAAAAATTTTTTCACAATCCAATAAATTTTCGTTATTTTCATCTAAATTTACTCAAATATAGATCCTACAACAAAAATACTCAACAAAATCCAAAAAAATCGAAGTTGATTTCAAATAAATTTATTAAAATTTGACACTTCCAACTAAAATTTTTTTCACAATCTTAAAGATTGAAGTTATTTTCATCTTAATTTACTCAAATACACATCCTACAACAAAAATACTCGACAAAATCCAAAAAAATCGAAGTTGGTTTCAAATAAATTTATTAAAAATTGACACTTCCAACTAAAATTTTTTTCACAATCCTAGAAATTGAAGTTATTTTCATCTAAATTTACTCAAATATACATCCTACACCAAAAATACTCCACAAAATCCAAAAAAATCGGAGTTGGTTTCAAATAAATTTATTAAAATTTGACACTTCCAACTAAAATTTTATTCACAATCCAAAAAATGGTCGTTATTTTCATCTAAATTTACTCAAATATACATCCTACAACAAAAATACTCGACAAAATCCAAAAAAATCGAAGTTGGTTTCAAATAAATTTATTAAAATTTGACACTTCCAACTAAAATTTTTTTCACAATCTTAAAAATTGAAGTTATTTTCATCTTAATTTACTCAAATACACATCCTACAACAAAAATACTCGACAAAATCCAAAAAAATCGAAGTTGGTTTCAAATAAATTTATTAAAAATTGACACTTCCAACTAAAATTTTTTTCACAATCTTAGAAATTGAAGTTATTTTCATCTAAATTTACTCAAATATATATCCTACACCAAAAATACTCCACAAAATCCAAAAAAATCGGAGTTGGTTTCAAATAAGTTTATTAAAATTTGACACTTCCAACTAAAATTTTATTCACAATCCAAAAAATGGTCGTTATTTTTATCTAAATTTACTCAAATATACATCCTACAACAAAAATACTCGACAAAATCCAAAAAAATCGAAGTTCATTTCAAATAAATTTATTAAAATTTGACACTTCCAACTAAAATATTTTTCACAATCCAAAAAATGGTCGTTATTATCATCTAAATTTACTCAAATATACATCCTACACCAAAAATACTCGACAAAATCCAAAAAAATCGAAGTTGGTTTCAAATAAATTTATTAAAATTTGACTCTTCCAACTAAAATTTTTTTCACAATCCTAGAAATTGAAGTTATTTTCATCTAAATTTACTCAAATATACATCCTACACCAAAAATACCCCACAAAATCCAAAAAAATCGAAGTTGGTTTCAAATAAATTTATTAAAATTTGACACTTCCAACTAAAATTTTTTTCACAATCCTAGAAATTGAAGTTATTTTCATCTAAATTTACTCAAATATACATCCTACACCAAAAATACTCGACAAAATCCAAAAAAATCGAAGTTGGTTTCAAATAAATTTATTAAAATTTGACACTTCCAACTAAAATTTTTTTCACAATCCTAGAAATTGAAGTTATTTTCATCTAAATTTACTCAAATATAGATCCTGCAAAAAAATACTCAACAAAATCCAAAAAAATCGAAGTTGGTTTCAAATAAATTTATTAAAATTTGACACTTCCAACTAAAATTTTTTTCACAATCCTAAAAATTGAAGTTATTTTCATCTAAATTTACTCAAATATACATCCTACACCAAAAATACTCGACAAAATCCAAAAAAATCGAAGTTGGTTTCAATTAAATTTATTAAAATTTGACACTTCCAACTAAATTTTTTTCACAATCCTAAAAATTGAAGTTATTTTCATCTAAATTTACTCAAATATAGATCCTACAAAAAATACTCAACAAAATCCAAAAAAAACGAAGTTGATTTCAAATAAATTTATTAAAATTTGACACTTCCAACTAAAATTTTTTTCACAATCCAATAAATTTGCGTTATTTTCATCTAAATTTACTCAAATATACATCCTACAACAAAAATACTCGACAAAATAAAAAAAAATCGAAGTTTGTTTCAAATAAATTTATTAAAAATTGACACTTCCAACTAAAATTTTTTTCACAATCTTAGAAATTGAAGTTATTTTCATCTAAATTTACTCAAATATATATCCACCACCAAAAATACTCCACAAAATCCAAAAAAATCGGAGTTGGTTTCAAATAAGTTTATTAAAATTTGACACTTCCAACTAAAATTTTATTCACAATCCAAAAAATGGTCGTTATTTTTATCTAAATTTACTCAAATATACATCCTACAACAAAAATACTCGACAAAATCCAAAAAAATCGAAGTTCATTTCAAATAAATTTATTAAAATTTGACACTTCCAACTAAAATATTTTTCACAATCCAAAAAATGGTCGTTATTATCATCTAAATTTACTCAAATATACATCCTACACCAAAAATACTCGACAAAATCCAAAAAAATCGAAGTTGGTTTCAAATAAATTTATTAAAATTTGACTCTTCCAACTAAAATTTTTTTCACAATCCTAGAAATTGAAGTTATTTTCATCTAAATTTACTCAAATATACATCCTACACCAAAAATACCCCACAAAATCCAAAAAAATCGAAGTTGGTTTCAAATAAATTTATTAAAATTTGACACTTCCAACTAAAATTTTTTTCACAATCCTAGAAATTGAAGTTATTTTCATCTAAATTTACTCAAATATACATCCTACACCAAAAATACTCGACAAAATCCAAAAAAATCGAAGTTGGTTTCAAATAAATTTATTAAAAATTGACACTTCCAACTAAAATTTTTTTCACAATCCTAGAAATTGAAGTTATTTTCATCTAAATTTACTCAAATATACATCCTACACCAAAAATACTCCACAAAATCCAAAAAAATCGGAGTTGGTTTCAAATAAATTTATTAAAATTTGACACTTCCAACTAAAATTTTATTCACAATCCAAAAAATGGTCGTTATTTTCATCTAAATTTACTCAAATATACATCCTACAACAAAAATACTCGACAAAATCCAAAAAAATCGAAGTTGGTTTCAAATAAATTTATTAAAATTTGACACTTCCAACTAAAATTTTTTTCACAATCTTAAAAATTGAAGTTATTTTCATCTTAATTTACTCAAATACACATCCTACAACAAAAATTCTCGACAAAATCCAAAAAAATCGAAGTTGGTTTCAAATAAATTTATTAAAAATTGACACTTCCAACTAAAATTTTTTTCACAATCTTAGAAATTGAAGTTATTTTCATCTAAATTTACTCAAATATATATCCTACACCAAAAATACTCCACAAAATCCAAAAAAATCGGAGTTGGTTTCAAATAAGTTTATTAAAATTTGACACTTCCAACTAAAATTTTATTCACAATCCAAAAAATGGTCGTTATTTTTATCTAAATTTACTCAAATATACATCCTACAACAAAAATACTCGACAAAATCCAAAAAAATCGAAGTTCATTTCAAATAAATTTATTAAAATTTGACACTTCCAACTAAAATATTTTTCACAATCCAAAAAATGGTCGTTATTATCATCTAAATTTACTCAAATATACATCCTACACCAAAAATACTCGACAAAATCCAAAAAAATCGAAGTTGGTTTCAAATAAATTTATTAAAATTTGACTCTTCCAACTAAAATTTTTTTCACAATCCTAGAAATTTAAGTTATTTTCATCTAAATTTACTCAAATATACATCCTACACCAAAAATACCCCACAAAATCCAAAAAAATCGAAGTTGGTTTCAAATAAATTTATTAAAATTTGACACTTCCAACTAAAATTTTTTTCACAATCCTAGAAATTGAAGTTATTTTCATCTAAATTTACTCAAATATACATCCTACACCAAAAATACTCGACAAAATCCAAAAAAATCGAAGTTGGTTTCAAATAAATTTATTAAAATTTGACACTTCCAACTAAAATTTTTTTCACAATCCTAGAAATTGAAGTTATTTTCATCTAAATTTACTCAAATATAGATCCTGCAAAAAAATACTCAACAAAATCCAAAAAAATCGAAGTTGGTTTCAAATAAATTTATTAAAATTTGACACTTCCAACTAAAATTTTTTCACAATCCTAAAAATTGAAGTTATTTTCATCTAAATTTACTCAAATATACATCCTACACCAAAAATACTCGACAAAATCCAAAAAAATCGAAGTTGGTTTCAATTAAATTTATTAAAATTTGACACTTTCAACTAAAATTTTTTTCACAATCCTAAAAATTGAAGTTATTTTCATCTAAATTTACTCAAATATAGATCCTACAAAAAATACTCAACAAAATCCAAAAAAGATGAAGTTGCTTTCAAATAAATTTATTAAAATTTGACACTTCCGACTAAAATTTTTTTCACAATCCCAGAAATTGAAGTTATTTTCATCTAAATTTACTCAAATATACATCCTACAACAAAAATACTCGACAAAATCCAAAAAAATCGAAGTTGATTTCAAATAAATTTATTAAAATTTGACACTTCCAACTAAAATATTTTTCACAATCCAAAAAATGGTCGTTATTTTCATCTAAATTTACTCAAATATACATCCTACACCAAAAATACTCGACAAAATCCAAAAAAATCGAAGTTTGTTTCAAATAAATTTATTAAAATTTGACGCTTCCAACTAAAATTTTTTTCACAATCCTAGAAATTGAAGTTATTTTCATCTAAATTTACTCAAATATACATCCTACACCAAAAATACTCGGCAAAATCCAAAAAAATCGAAGTTGGTTTCAAATAAATTTATTAAAATTTGACACTTCCAACTAAAATTTTTTTCACAATCCTAAAAATTGAAGTATCTACATCTAAATTTACTCAAATATAGATCCTACAAAAAAATACTCAACAAAATCCAAAAAAATCGGAGTTGATTTCAAATAAATTTATTAAAATTTGACACTTCCAACTAAAATTTTTTTCACAATCCAAAAAATTGAAGTTATTTTCATCTAAATTTACTCAATTGTAGATCCTACAACAAAAATACTCGACAAAATCCAAAAAAATCGAAGTTAATTTCAAATAAATTTATTAAAATTTGACACTTCCAACTAAAATTTTTTTCACAATCCTAAAAATTCAAGTTGTTACATCTAAATTTACTCAAATATAGATCCTACAAAAAAATACTCAACAAAATCCAAAAAAATCGAAGTTCATTTCAAATAAATTTATTAAAATTTGACACTTCCAACTAAAATATTTTTCACAATCCAAAAAATGATCGTTATTTTCATCTAAATTTACTCAAATATACACCCTACACCAAAAATACTCGACAAAATCCAAAAAAATCGAAGTTGGTTTCAAATAAATTTATTAAAATTTGACACTTCCAACTAAAATTTTTTTCACAATCCTAGAAATTGAAGTTATTTTCATCTAAATTTACTCAAATATAGATCCTACAAAAAAATACTCAACAAAATCCAAAAAAATCGAAGTTGGTTTCAAATAAATTTATTAAAATTTGACACTTCCAACTAAAATTTTTTTCACAATCCTAAAAATTGAAGTTATTTTCATCTAAATTTACTCAAATATACATCCTACACCAAAAATACTCGACAAAATCCAAAAAAATCGAAGTTGGTTTCAATTAAATTTATTAAAATTTGACACTTCCAACTAAATTTTTTTCACATTCCTAAAAATTGAAGTTATGTTCATCTAAATTTACTCAAATATAGATCCTACAAAAAATACTCAACAAAATCCAAAAAAAAACGAAGTTGATTTCAAATAAATTTATTAAAATTTGACACTTCCAACTAAAAATTTTTTCACAATCCAATAAATTTTCGTTATTTTCATCTAAATTTACTCAAATATAGATCCTACAACAAAAATACTCAACAAAATCCAAAAAAATCGAAGTTGATTTCAAATAAATTTATTAAAATTTGACACTTCCAACTAAAATTTTTTTCACAATCTTAAAGATTGAAGTTATTTTCATCTTAATTTACTCAAATACACATCCTACAACAAAAATACTCGACAAAATCCAAAAAAATCGAAGTTGGTTTCAAATAAATTTATTAAAAATTGACACTTCCAACTAAAATTTTTTTCACAATCCTAGAAATTGAAGTTATTTTCATCTAAATTTACTCAAATATACATCCTACACCAAAAATACTCCACAAAATCCAAAAAAATCGGAGTTGGTTTCAAATAAATTTATTAAAATTTGACACTTCCAACTAAAATTTTATTCACAATCCAAAAAATGGTCGTTATTTTCATCTAAATTTACTCAAATATACATCCTACAACAAAAATACTCGACAAAATCCAAAAAAATCGAAGTTGGTTTCAAATAAATTTATTAAAATTTGACACTTCCAACTAAAATTTTTTTCACAATCTTAAAAATTGAAGTTATTTTCATCTTAATTTACTCAAATACACATCCTACAACAAAAATACTCGACAAAATCCAAAAAAATCGAAGTTGGTTTCAAATAAATTTATTAAAAATTGACACTTCCAACTAAAATTTTTTTCACAATCTTAGAAATTGAAGTTATTTTCATCTAAATTTACTCAAATATATATCCTACACCAAAAATACTCCACAAAATCCAAAAAAATCGGAGTTGGTTTCAAATAAGTTTATTAAAATTTGACACTTCCAACTAAAATTTTATTCACAATCCAAAAAATGGTCGTTATTTTTATCTAAATTTACTCAAATATACATCCTACAACAAAAATACTCGACAAAATCCAAAAAAATCGAAGTTCATTTCAAATAAATTTATTAAAATTTGACACTTCCAACTAAAATATTTTTCACAATCCAAAAAATGGTCGTTATTATCATCTAAATTTACTCAAATATACATCCTACACCAAAAATACTCGACAAAATCCAAAAAAATCGAAGTTGGTTTCAAATAAATTTATTAAAATTTGACTCTTCCAACTAAAATTTTTTTCACAATCCTAGAAATTGAAGTTATTTTCATCTAAATTTACTCAAATATACATCCTACACCAAAAATACCCCACAAAATCCAAAAAAATCGAAGTTGGTTTCAAATAAATTTATTAAAATTTGACACTTCCAACTAAAATTTTTTTCACAATCCTAGAAATTGAAGTTATTTTCATCTAAATTTACTCAAATATACATCCTACACCAAAAATACTCGACAAAATCCAAAAAAATCGAAGTTGGTTTCAAATAAATTTATTAAAATTTGACACTTCCAACTAAAATTTTTTTCACAATCCTAGAAATTGAAGTTATTTTCATCTAAATTTACTCAAATATAGATCCTGCAAAA
The DNA here is from genome assembly GCA_963932275.1 of Andrena praecox. Lineage (NCBI taxonomy): Eukaryota > Metazoa > Arthropoda > Insecta > Hymenoptera > Andrenidae > Andrena > Andrena praecox. The sequence goes on along the minus strand of CAWVQO010000413.1, from coordinate 1,904,978 downwards.
AAATACTCAACAAAATCCAAAAAAATCGAAGTTGGTTTCAAATAAATTTATTAAAATTTGACACTTCCAACTAAAATTTTTTTCACAATCCTAAAAATTGAAGTTATTTTCATCTAAATTTACTCAAATATACATCCTACACCAAAAATACTCGACAAAATCCAAAAAAATCGAAGTTGGTTTCAATTAAATTTATTAAAATTTGACACTTCCAACTAAATTTTTTTCACAATCCTAAAAATTGAAGTTATTTTCATCTAAATTTACTCAAATATAGATCCTACAAAAAATACTCAACAAAATCCAAAAAAAACGAAGTTGATTTCAAATAAATTTATTAAAATTTGACACTTCCAACTAAAATTTTTTTCACAATCCAATAAATTTGCGTTATTTTCATCTAAATTTACTCAAATATACATCCTACAACAAAAATACTCGACAAAATAAAAAAAAATCGAAGTTTGTTTCAAATAAATTTATTAAAAATTGACACTTCCAACTAAAATTTTTTTCACAATCTTAGAAATTGAAGTTATTTTCATCTAAATTTACTCAAATATATATCCACCACCAAAAATACTCCACAAAATCCAAAAAAATCGGAGTTGGTTTCAAATAAGTTTATTAAAATTTGACACTTCCAACTAAAATTTTATTCACAATCCAAAAAATGGTCGTTATTTTTATCTAAATTTACTCAAATATACATCCTACAACAAAAATACTCGACAAAATCCAAAAAAATCGAAGTTCATTTCAAATAAATTTATTAAAATTTGACACTTCCAACTAAAATATTTTTCACAATCCAAAAAATGGTCGTTATTATCATCTAAATTTACTCAAATATACATCCTACACCAAAAATACTCGACAAAATCCAAAAAAATCGAAGTTGGTTTCAAATAAATTTATTAAAATTTGACTCTTCCAACTAAAATTTTTTTCACAATCCTAGAAATTGAAGTTATTTTCATCTAAATTTACTCAAATATACATCCTACACCAAAAATACCCCACAAAATCCAAAAAAATCGAAGTTGGTTTCAAATAAATTTATTAAAATTTGACACTTCCAACTAAAATTTTTTTCACAATCCTAGAAATTGAAGTTATTTTCATCTAAATTTACTCAAATATACATCCTACACCAAAAATACTCGACAAAATCCAAAAAAATCGAAGTTGGTTTCAAATAAATTTATTAAAAATTGACACTTCCAACTAAAATTTTTTTCACAATCCTAGAAATTGAAGTTATTTTCATCTAAATTTACTCAAATATACATCCTACACCAAAAATACTCCACAAAATCCAAAAAAATCGGAGTTGGTTTCAAATAAATTTATTAAAATTTGACACTTCCAACTAAAATTTTATTCACAATCCAAAAAATGGTCGTTATTTTCATCTAAATTTACTCAAATATACATCCTACAACAAAAATACTCGACAAAATCCAAAAAAATCGAAGTTGGTTTCAAATAAATTTATTAAAATTTGACACTTCCAACTAAAATTTTTTTCACAATCTTAAAAATTGAAGTTATTTTCATCTTAATTTACTCAAATACACATCCTACAACAAAAATTCTCGACAAAATCCAAAAAAATCGAAGTTGGTTTCAAATAAATTTATTAAAAATTGACACTTCCAACTAAAATTTTTTTCACAATCTTAGAAATTGAAGTTATTTTCATCTAAATTTACTCAAATATATATCCTACACCAAAAATACTCCACAAAATCCAAAAAAATCGGAGTTGGTTTCAAATAAGTTTATTAAAATTTGACACTTCCAACTAAAATTTTATTCACAATCCAAAAAATGGTCGTTATTTTTATCTAAATTTACTCAAATATACATCCTACAACAAAAATACTCGACAAAATCCAAAAAAATCGAAGTTCATTTCAAATAAATTTATTAAAATTTGACACTTCCAACTAAAATATTTTTCACAATCCAAAAAATGGTCGTTATTATCATCTAAATTTACTCAAATATACATCCTACACCAAAAATACTCGACAAAATCCAAAAAAATCGAAGTTGGTTTCAAATAAATTTATTAAAATTTGACTCTTCCAACTAAAATTTTTTTCACAATCCTAGAAATTGAAGTTATTTTCATCTAAATTTACTCAAATATACATCCTACACCAAAAATACTCGACAAAATCCAAAAAAATCGAAGTTGGTTTCAAATAAATTTATTAAAATTTGACACTTCCAACTAAAATTTTTTTCACAATCCTAGAAATTGAAGTTATTTTCATCTAAATTTACTCAAATATAGATCCTGCAAAAAAATACTCAACAAAATCCAAAAAAATCGAAGTTGGTTTCAAATAAATTTATTAAAATTTGACACTTCCAACTAAAATTTTTTTCACAATCCTAAAAATTGAAGTTATTTTCATCTAAATTTACTCAAATATACATCCTACACCAAAAATACTCGACAAAATCCAAAAAAATCGAAGTTGGTTTCAATTAAATTTATTAAAATTTGACACTTCCAACTAAATTTTTTTCACAATCCTAAAAATTGAAGTTATTTTCATCTAAATTTACTCAAATATAGATCCTACAAAAAATACTCAACAAAATCCAAAAAAAACGAAGTTGATTTCAAATAAATTTATTAAAATTTGACACTTCCAACTAAAATTTTTTTCACAATCCAATAAATTTGCGTTATTTTCATCTAAATTTACTCAAATATACATCCTACAACAAAAATACTCGACAAAATAAAAAAAAATCGAAGTTTGTTTCAAATAAATTTATTAAAATTTGACACTTCCAACTAAAATTTTTTCACAATCCTAAAAATTGAAGTTATTTTCATCTAAATTTACTCAAATATACATCCTACACCAAAAATACTCGACAAAAACCAAAAAAATCGAAGTTGGTTTCAATTAAATTTATTAAAATTTGACACTTTCAACTAAAATTTTTTTCACAATCCTAAAAATTGAAGTTATTTTCATCTAAATTTACTCAAATATACATCCTACACCAAAAATACTCGGCAAAATCCAAAAAAATCGAAGTTGGTTTCAAATAAATTTATTAAAATTTGACACTTCCAACTAAAATTTTTTTCACAATCCTAAAAATTGAAGTATCTACATCTAAATTTACTCAAATATAGATCCTACAAAAAAATACTCAACAAAATCCAAAAAAATCGGAGTTGATTTCAAATAAATTTATTAAAATTTGACACTTCCAACTAAAATATTTTTCACAATCCAAAAAATGGTCGTTATTTTCATCTAAATTTACTCAAATATACATCCTACACCAAAAATACTCGACAAAATCCAAAAAAATCGAAGTTTGTTTCAAATAAATTTATTAAAATTTGACGCTTCCAACTAAAATTTTTTTCACAATCCTAGAAATTGAAGTTATTTTCATCTAAATTTACTCAAATATACATCCTACACCAAAAATACTCGGCAAAATCCAAAAAAATCGAAGTTGGTTTCAAATAAATTTATTAAAATTTGACACTTCCAACTAAAATTTTTTTCACAATCCTAAAAATTGAAGTATCTACATCTAAATTTACTCAAATATAGATCCTACAAAAAAATACTCAACAAAATCCAAAAAAATCGGAGTTGATTTCAAATAAATTTATTAAAATTTGACACTTCCAACTAAAATTTTTTTCACAATCCAAAAAATTGAAGTTATTTTCATCTAAATTTACTCAATTGTAGATCCTACAACAAAAATACTCGACAAAATCCAAAAAAATCGAAGTTGATTTCAAATAAATTTATTAAAATTTGACACTTCCAACTAAAATTTTTTTCACAATCCTAAAAATTCAAGTTGTTACATCTAAATTTACTCAAATATAGATCCTACAAAAAAATACTCAACAAAATCCAAAAAAATCGGAGTTGATTTCAAATAAATTTATTAAAATTTGACACTTGCAACTAAAATTTTTTTCACAATCCTAAAAATTGAAGTTATTTTCATCTAACTTTACTCAAATATACATCCTACAACAAAAATACTCGACAAAATCCAAAAAAATCGAAGTTGATTTCAAATAAATTTATTAAAATTTGACACTTCCAACTAAAATATTTTTCACAATCCAAAAAATGGTCGTTATTTTCATCTAAATTTACTCAAATATACATCCTACACCAAAAATACTCGACAAAATCCAAAAAAATCGATGTTGGTTTCAAATAAATTTATTAAAATTTGACGCTTCCAACTAAAATTTTTTTCACAATCCAAAAAATTGAAGTTATTTTCATCTAAATTTACTCAAATATAGATCCTACAAAAAATACTCAACAAAATCCCAAAAAACGAAGTTGATTTCAAATAAATTTATTAAAATTTGACACTTCCAACTAAAAATTTTTTCACAATCCAATAAATTTTCGTTATTTTCATCTAAATTTACTCAAATATACATCCTACAACAAAAATACTCGACAAAATCCAAAAAAATCGAAGTTCATTTCAAATAAATTTATTAAAATTTGACACTTCCAACTAAAATATTTTTCACAATCCAAAAAATGGTCGTTATTATCATCTAAATTTACTCAAATATACATCCTACACCAAAAATACTCGACAAAATCCAAAAAAATCGAAGTTGGTTTCAAATAAATTTATTAAAATTTGACGCTTCCAACTAAAATTTTTTTCACAATCCTAGAAATTGAAGTTATTTTCATCTAAATTTACTCAAATATACATCCTACACCAAAAATACCCCACAAAATCCAAAAAAATCGAAGTTGGTTTCAAATAAATTTATTAAAATTTGACACTTCCAACTAAAATTTTTTTCACAATCCTAAAAATTGAAGTTATTTTCATCTAAATTTACTCAAATATACATCCTACACCAAAAATACTCGACAAAATCCAAAAAAATCGAAGTTGGTTTCAATTAAATTTATTAAAATTTGACACTTCCAACTAAATTTTTTTCACAATCCTAAAAATTGAAGTTATTTTCATCTAAATTTACTCAAATATAGATCCTACAAAAAATACTCAACAAAATCCAAAAAAAACGAAGTTGATTTCAAATAAATTTATTAAAATTTGACACTTCCAACTAAAATTTTTTTCACAATCCAATAAATTTGCGTTATTTTCATCTAAATTTACTCAAATATACATCCTACAACAAAAATACTCGACAAAATCAAAAAAAATCGAAGTTTGTTTCAAATAAATTTATTAAAATTTGACACTTCCAACTAAAATTTTTTTCACAATCCTAGAAATTGAAGTTATTTTCATCTAAATTTACTCAAATATAGATCCTACAAAAAAATACTCAACAAAATCCAAAAAAATCGACGTTGGTTTCAAATAAAATTATTAAAATTTGACACTTCCAACTAAAATTTTTCACAATCCTAAAAATTGAAGTTATTTTCATCTAACTTTACTCAAATATACATCCTACACCAAAAATACTCGACAAAATCCAAAAAAATCGAAGTTGGTTTCAAATAAATTTATTAAAATTTGACACTTCCAACTAAAATTTTTTTCACAATCCTAGAAATTGAAGTTATTTTCATCTAAATTTACTCAAATATAGATCCTACAAAAAAATACTCAACAAAATCCAAAAAAATCGAAGTTGGTTTCAAATAAATTTTTAAAATTTGACACTTCCAACTAAAATTTTTTTCACAATCCTAAAAATTGAAGTTATTTTCATCTAAATTTACTCAAATATACATCCTACACCAAAAATACTCGACAAAATCCAAAAAAATCGAAGTTGGTTTCAATTAAATTTATTAAAATTTGACACTTCCAACTAAATTTTTTTCACAATCCTAAAAATTGAAGTTATTTTCATCTAAATTTACTCAAATATAGATCCTACAAAAAATACTCAACAAAATCCAAAAAAATCGAAGTTGGTTTCAAATAAATTTATTAAAATTTGACTCTTCCAACTAAAATTTTTTTCACAATCCAATAAATTTTCGTTATTTTCATCTAAATTTACTCAAATATACATCCTACAACAAAAATACTCGACAAAATCAAAAAAAATCGAAGTTGGTTTCAAATAAATTTATTAAAATTTGACACTTCCAACTAAAATTTTTTCACAATCCTAAAAATTGAAGTTATTTTCATCTAAATTTACTCAAATATACATCCTACACCAAAAATACTCGACAAAATCCAAAAAAATCGAAGTTGGTTTCAATTAAATTTATTAAAATTTGACACTTTCAACTAAAATTTTTTTCACAATCCTAAAAATTGAAGTTATTTTCATCTAAATTTACTCAAATATAGATCCTACAAAAAATACTCAACAAAATCCAAAAAAGACGAAGTTGCTTTCAAATAAATTTATTAAAATTTGACACTTCCGACTAAAATTTTTTTCACAATCCCAGAAATTGAAGTTATTTTCATCTAAATTTACTCAAATATACATCCTACAACAAAAATACTCGACAAAATCCAAAAAAATCGAAGTTGATTTCAAATAAATTTATTAAAATTTGACACTTCCAACTAAAATATTTTTCACAATCCAAAAAATGGTCGTTATTTTCATCTAAATTTACTCAAATATACATCCTACACCAAAAATACTCGACAAAATCCAAAAAAATCGAAGTTTGTTTCAAATAAATTTATTAAAATTTGACGCTTCCAACTAAAATTTTTTTCACAATCCTAGAAATTGAAGTTATTTTCATCTAAATTTACTCAAATATACATCCTACACCAAAAATACTCGGCAAAATCCAAAAAAATCGAAGTTGGTTTCAAATAAATTTATTAAAATTTGACACTTCCAACTAAAATTTTTTTCACAATCCTAAAAATTGAAGTATCTACATCTAAATTTACTCAAATATAGATCCTACAAAAAAATACTCAACAAAATCCAAAAAAATCGGAGTTGATTTCAAATAAATTTATTAAAATTTGACACTTCCAACTAAAATTTTTTTCACAATCCAAAAAATTGAAGTTATTTTCATCTAAATTTACTCAATTGTAGATCCTACAACAAAAATACTCGACAAAATCCAAAAAAATCGAAGTTGATTTCAAATAAATTTATTAAAATTTGACACTTCCAACTAAAATTTTTTTCACAATCCTAAAAATTCAAGTTGTTACATCTAAATTTACTCAAATATAGATCCTACAAAAAAATACTCAACAAAATCCAAAAAAATCGGAGTTGATTTCAAATAAATTTATTAAAATTTGACACTTGCAACTAAAATTTTTTTCACAATCCTAAAAATTGAAGTTATTTTCATCTAACTTTACTCAAATATACATCCTACAACAAAAATACTCGACAAAATCCAAAAAAATCGAAGTTGATTTCAAATAAATTTATTAAAATTTGACACTTCCAACTAAAATATTTTTCACAATCCAAAAAATGGTCGTTATTTTCATCTAAATTTACTCAAATATACATCCTACACCAAAAATACTCGACAAAATCCAAAAAAATCGATGTTGGTTTCAAATAAATTTATTAAAATTTGACGCTTCCAACTAAAATTTTTTTCACAATCCAAAAAATTGAAGTTATTTTCATCTAAATTTACTCAAATATAGATCCTACAAAAAATACTCAACAAAATCCCAAAAAACGAAGTTGATTTCAAATAAATTTATTAAAATTTGACACTTCCAACTAAAAATTTTTTCACAATCCAATAAATTTTCGTTATTTTCATCTAAATTTACTCAAATATACATCCTACACCAAAAATACTCGACAAAATCCAAAAAAATCGATGTTGGTTTCAAATAAATTTATTAAAATTTGACGCTTCCAACTAAAATTTTTTTCACAATCCTAGAAATTGAATTTATTTTCATCTAAATTTACTCAAATATACATCCTACAACAAAAATACTCGACAAAATCCAAAAAAATCGGAGTTGATTTAAAATAAATTTATTAAAATTTGACACTTCCAACTAAAATTTTTTTCACAATCCAAAAAATTGAAGTTATTTTCATCTAAATTTACTCAATTGTAGATCCTACAACAAAAATACTCGACAAAATCCAAAAAAATCGAAGTTGATTTCAAATAAATTTATTAAAATTTGACACTTCCAACTAAAATTTTTTTCACAATCCTAAAAATTGAAGTTGTTACATCTAAATTTACTCAAATATTGATCCTACAAAAAATACTCAACAAAATCCAAAAAAATCGGAGTTGATTTCAAATAAATTTATTAAAATTTGACACTTGCAACTAAAATTTTTTTCACAATCCTAAAAATTGAAGTTATTTTCATCTAACTTTACTCAAATATACATCCTACAACAAAAATACTCGACAAAATCCAAAAAAATCGAAGTTGATTTCAAATAAATTTATTAAAATTTGACACTTCCAACTAAAATATTTTTCACAATCCAAAAAATGGTCGTTATTTTCATCTAAATTTACTCAAATATACATCCTACACCAAAAATACTCGACAAAATCCAAAAAAATCGAAGTTGGTTTCAAATAAATTTATTAAAATTTGACGCTTCCAACTAAAATTTTTTTCACAATCCTAGAAATTGAAGTTATTTTCATCTAAATTTACTCAAATATACATCCTACACCAAAAATACTCGACAAAATCCAAAAAAATCGAAGTTGGTTTCAAATAAATTTATTAAAATTTGACACTTCCAACTAAAATTTTTTTCACAATCCTAGAAATTGAAGTTATTTTCATCTAAATTTACTCAAATATACATCCTACACCAAAAATACTCGACAAAATCCAAAAAAATCGAAGTTGGTTTCAAATAAATTTATTAAAATTTGACACTTCCAACTAAAATTTTTTTCACATTCCTAAAAATTGAAGTTATGTTCATCTAAATTTACTCAAATATAGATCCTACGAAAAATACTCAACAAAATCCAAAAAAAACGAAGTTGATTTCAAATAAATTTATTAAAATTTGACACTTCCAACTAAATTTTTTTTCACAATCTTAGAAATTGAAGTTATTTTCATCTAAATTTACTCAAATATACATCCTACACCAAAAATACTCCACAAAATCCAAAAAAATCGGAGTTGGTTTCAAATAAATTTATTAAAATTTGACACTTCCAACTAAAATTTTATTCACAATCCAAAAAATGGTCGTTATTTTCATCTAAATTTACTCAAATATACATCCTACAACAAAAATACTCGACAAAATCCAAAAAAATCGGAGTTGATTTCAAATAAATTTATTAAAATTTGACACTTCCAACTAAAATTTTTTTCACAATCCAAAAAATTGAAGTTATTTTCATCTAAATTTACTCAATTGTAGATCCTACAACAAAAATACTCGACAAAATCCAAAAAAATCGAAGTTGATTTCAAATAAATTTATTAAAATTTGACACTTCCAACTAAAATTTTTTTCACAATCCTAGAAATTGAAGTTATTTTCATCTAAATTTACTCAAATATACATCCTACACCAAAAATACTCGACAAAATCCAAAAAAATCGAAGTTGGTTTCAAATAAATTTATTAAAATTTGACACTTCCAACTAAAATTTTTTTCACAATCCTAAAAATTGAAGTTGTTTCATCTAAATTTACTCAAATATAGATCCTACAAAAAAATACTCAACAAAATCCAAAAAAATCGGAGTTGATTTCAAATAAATTTATTAAAATTTGACACTTGCAACTAAAATTTTTTTCACAATCCTAAAAATTGAAGTTATTTTCATCTAACTTTACTCAAATATACATCCTACAACAAAAATACTCGACAAAATCCAAAAAAATCGAAGTTGATTTCAAATAAATTTATTAAAATTTGACACTTCCAACTAAAATTTTTTTCACAATCTTAGAAATTGAAGTTATTTTCATCTAAATTTACTCAAATATACATCCTACACCAAAAATACTCCACAAAATCCAAAAAAATCGGAGTTGGTTTCAAATAAATTTATTAAAATTTGACACTTCCAACTAAAATTTTATTCACAATCCAAAAAATGGTCGTTATTTTCATCTAAATTTACTCAAATATACATCCTACAACAAAAATACTCGACAAAATCCAAAAAAATCGGAGTTGATTTCAAATAAATTTATTAAAATTTGACACTTCCAACTAAAATTTTTTTCACAATCCAAAAAATTGAAGTTATTTTCATCTAAATTTACTCAATTGTAGATCCTACAACAAAAATACTCGACAAAATCCAAAAAAATCGAAGTTGATTTCAAATAAATTTATTAAAATTTGACACTTCCAACTAAAATTTTTTTCACAATCCTAGAAATTGAAGTTATTTTCATCTAAATTTACTCAAATATACATCCTACACCAAAAATACTCGACAAAATCCAAAAAAATCGAAGTTGGTTTCAAATAAATTTATTAAAATTTGACACTTCCAACTAAAATTTTTTTCACAATCCTAAAAATTGAAGTTGTTTCATCTAAATTTACTCAAATATAGATCCTACAAAAAAATACTCAACAAAATCCAAAAAAATCGGAGTTGATTTCAAATAAATTTATTAAAATTTGACACTTGCAACTAAAATTTTTTTCACAATCCTAAAAATTGAAGTTATTTTCATCTAACTTTACTCAAATATACATCCTACAACAAAAATACTCGACAAAATCCAAAAAAATCGAAGTTGATTTCAAATAAATTTATTAAAATTTGACACTTCCAACTAAAATATTTTTCAAAATCCAAAAAATGGTCGTTATTTTCATCTAAATTTTCTCAAATATACATCCTACAACAAAAATACTCGACAAAATCCAAAAAAATCGAAGTTGGTTCAAATAAATTTATTAAAATTTGATACTTCCAACTAAAATTTTTTTCACAATCCTAGAAATTGAAGTTATTTTCATCTAAATTTACTCAAATATAGATCCTACCAAAAAATACTCAACAAAATCAAAAAAAATCGAAGTTGATTTCAAATAAATTTATTAAAATTTGACACTTCCAACTAAAATTTTTTACTCAATCCAAAAAATTGAAGTTATTTTCATCTAAATTTACTCAAATATAGATCCTACAACAAAAATACTCGACAAAATCCAAAAAAATCGATGTTGGTTTCAAATAAATTTATTAAAATTTGACGCTTCCAACTAAAATTTTTTTCACAATCCTAGAAATTGAAGTTATTTTCATCTAAATTTACTCAAATATACATCCTACACCAAAAATACTCGACAAAATCCAAAAAAATCGATGTTGGTTTCAAATAAATTTATTAAAATTTGACACTTCCAACTAAAATTTTTTTCACAATCCTAAAAATTGAAGTTGTTACATCTAAATTTACTCAAATATAGATCCTACAAAAAAATACTCAACAAAATCCAAAAAAATCGGAGTTGATTTCAAATAAATTTATTAAAATTTGACACTAGCAACTAAAATTTTTTTCACAATCCTAAAAATTGAAGTTATTTTCATCTAACTTTACTCAAATATACATCCTACAACAAAAATACTCGACAAAATCCAAAAAAATCGAAGTTGATTTCAAATAAATTTATTAAAATTTGACACTTCCAACTAAAATATTTTTCACAATCCAAAAAATGGTCGTTATTTTCATCTAAATTTACTCAAATATACATCCTACACCAAAAATACTCGACAAAATCCAAAAAAATCGATGTTGGTTTCAAATAAATTTATTAAAATTTGACGCTTCCAACTAAAATTTTTTTCACAATCCTAGAAATTGAATTTATTTTCATCTAAATTTACTCAAATATACATCCTACAACAAAAATACTCGACAAAATCCAAAAAAATCGGAGTTGATTTCAAATAAATTTATTAAAATTTGACACTTCCAACTAAAATTTTTTTCACAATCCAAAAAATTGAAGTTATTTTCATCTAAATTTACTCAATTGTAGATCCTACAACAAAAATACTCGACAAAATCCAAAAAAATCGAAGTTGATTTCAAATAAATTTATTAAAATTTGACACTTCCAACTAAAATTTTTTTCACAATCCTAAAAATTGAAGTTGTTACATCTAAATTTACTCAAATATTGATCCTACAAAAAATACTCAACAAAATCCAAAAAAATCGGAGTTGATTTCAAATAAATTTATTAAAATTTGACACTTGCAACTAAAATTTTTTTCACAATCCTAAAAATTGAAGTTATTTTCATCTAACTTTACTCAAATATACATCCTACAACAAAAATACTCGACAAAATCCAAAAAAATCGAAGTTGATTTCAAATAAATTTATTAAAATTTGACACTTCCAACTAAAATATTTTTCACAATCCAAAAAATGGTCGTTATTTTCATCTAAATTTACTCAAATATACATCCTACACCAAAAATACTCGACAAAATCCAAAAAAATCGAAGTTGGTTTCAAATAAATTTATTAAAATTTGACGCTTCCAACTAAAATTTTTTTCACAATCTTAGAAATTGAAGTTATTTTCATCTAAATTTACTCAAATATACATCCTACACCAAAAATACTCCACAAAATCCAAAAAAATCGGAGTTGGTTTCAAATAAATTTATTAAAATTTGACACTTCCAACTAAAATTTTATTCACAATCCAAAAAATGGTCGTTATTTTCATCTAAATTTACTCAAATATACATCCTACAACAAAAATACTCGACAAAATCCAAAAAAATCGGAGTTGATTTCAAATAAATTTATTAAAATTTGACACTTCCAACTAAAATTTTTTTCACAATCCAAAAAATTGAAGTTATTTTCATCTAAATTTACTCAATTGTAGATCCTACAACAAAAATACTCGACAAAATCCAAAAAAATCGAAGTTGATTTCAAATAAATTTATTAAAATTTGACACTTCCAACTAAAATTTTTTTCACAATCCTAGAAATTGAAGTTATTTTCATCTAAATTTACTCAAATATACATCCTACACCAAAAATACTCGACAAAATCCAAAAAAATCGAAGTTGGTTTCAAATAAATTTATTAAAATTTGACACTTCCAACTAAAATTTTTTTCACAATCCTAAAAATTGAAGTTGTTTCATCTAAATTTACTCAAATATAGATCCTACAAAAAAATACTCAACAAAATCCAAAAAAATCGGAGTTGATTTCAAATAAATTTATTAAAATTTGACACTTGCAACTAAAATTTTTTTCACAATCCAAAAAATTGAAGTTATTTTCATCTAAATTTACTCAATTGTAGATCCTACAACAAAAATACTCGACAAAATCCAAAAAAATCGAAGTTGATTTCAAATAAATTTATTAAAATTTGACACTTCCAACTAAAATTTTTTTCACAATCCTAAAAATTGAAGTTGTTACATCTAAATTTACTCAAATATAGATCCTACAAAAAAATACTCAACAAAATCCAAAAAAATCGGAGTTGATTTCAAATAAATTTATTAAAATTTGACACTAGCAACTAAAATTTTTTTCACAATCCTAAAAATTGAAGTTATTTTCATCTAACTTTACTCAAATATACATCCTACAACAAAAATACTCGACAAAATCCAAAAAAATCGAAGTTGATTTCAAATAAATTTATTAAAATTTGACACTTCCAACTAAAATATTTTTCACAATCCAAAAAATGGTCGTTATTTTCATCTAAATTTACTCAAATATACATCCTACACCAAAAATACTCGACAAAATCCAAAAAAATCGAAGTTGGTTTCAAATAAATTTATTAAAATTTGACACTTCCAACTAAAATTTTTTTCACAATCCTAAAAATTGAAGTTGTTACATCTAAATTTACTCAAATATAGATCCTACAAAAAAATACTCAACAAAATCCAAAAAAATCGGAGTTGATTTCAAATAAATTTATTAAAATTTGACACTTCCAACTAAAATTTTTTTCACAATCCAAAAAATTGAAGTTATTTTCATCTAAATTTACTCAATTGTAGATCCTACAACAAAAATACTCGACAAAATCCAAAAAAATCGAAGTTGATTTCAAATAAATTTATTAAAATTTGACACTTCCAACTAAAATTTTTTTCACAATCATAAAAATTCAAGTTGTTACATCTAAATTTACTCAAATATAGATCCTACAAAAAAATACTCAACAAAATCCAAAAAAATCGGAGTTGATTTCAAATAAATTTATTAAAATTTGACACTTGCAACTAAAATTTTTTTCACAATCCTAAAAATTGAAGTTATTTTCATCTAACTTTACTCAAATATACATCCTACAACAAAAATACTCGACAAAATCCAAAAAAATCGAAGTTGATTTCAAATAAATTTATTAAAATTTGACACTTCCAACTAAAATATTTTTCACAATCCAAAAAATGGTCGTTATTTTCATCTAAATTTACTCAAATATACATCCTACACCAAAAATACTCGACAAAATCCAAAAAAATCGAAGTTGGTTTCAAATAAATTTATTAAAATTTGACGCTTCCAACTAAAATTTTTTTCACAATCCTAGAAATTGAAGTTATTTTCATCTAAATTTACTCAAATATACATCCTACACCAAAAATACTCGACAAAATCCAAAAAAATCGAAGTTGGTTTCAAATAAATTTATTAAAATTTGACACTTCCAACTAAAATTTTTTTCACAATCCTAGAAATTGAAGTTATTTTCATCTAAATTTACTCAAATATACATCCTACACAAAAATACTCGACAAAATCCAAAAAAATCGAAGTTGGTTTCAAATAAATTTATTAAAATTTGACACTTCCAACTAAAATTTTTTTCACATTCCTAAAAATTGAAGTTATGTTCATCTAAATTTACTCAAATATAGATCCTACGAAAAATACTCAACAAAATCCAAAAAAAACGAAGTTGATTTCAAATAAATTTATTAAAATTTGACACTTCCAACTAAAATTTTTTTCACAATCTTAGAAATTGAAGTTATTTTCATCTAAATTTACTCAAATATACATCCTACACCAAAAATACTCCACAAAATCCAAAAAAATCGGAGTTGGTTTCAAATAAATTTATTAAAATTTGACACTTCCAACTAAAATTTTTTTCACAATCCAAAAAATTGAAGTTATTTTCATCTAAATTTACTCAATTGTAGATCCTACAACAAAAATACTCGACAAAATCCAAAAAAATCGAAGTTGATTTCAAATAAATTTATTAAAATTTGACACTTCCAACTAAAATTTTTTTCACAATCCTAGAAATTGAAGTTATTTTCATCTAAATTTACTCAAATATACATCCTACACCAAAAATACTCGACAAAATCCAAAAAAATCGAAGTTGGTTTCAAATAAATTTATTAAAATTTGACACTTCCAACTAAAATTTTTTTCACAATCCTAAAAATTGAAGTTGTTTCATCTAAATTTACTCAAATATAGATCCTACAAAAAAATACTCAACAAAATCCAAAAAAATCGGAGTTGATTTCAAATAAATTTATTAAAATTTGACACTTGCAACTAAAATTTTTTTCACAATCCTAAAAATTGAAGTTATTTTCATCTAACTTTACTCAAATATACATCCTACAACAAAAATACTCGACAAAATCCAAAAAAATCGAAGTTGATTTCAAATAAATTTATTAAAATTTGACACTTCCAACTAAAATTTTTTTCACAATCTTAGAAATTGAAGTTATTTTCATCTAAATTTACTCAAATATACATCCTACACCAAAAATACTCCACAAAATCCAAAAAAATCGGAGTTGGTTTCAAATAAATTTATTAAAATTTGACACTTCCAACTAAAATTTTATTCACAATCCAAAAAATGGTCGTTATTTTCATCTAAATTTACTCAAATATACATCCTACAACAAAAATACTCGACAAAATCCAAAAAAATCGGAGTTGATTTCAAATAAATTTATTAAAATTTGACACTTCCAACTAAAATTTTTTTCACAATCCAAAAAATTGAAGTTATTTTCATCTAAATTTACTCAATTGTAGATCCTACAACAAAAATACTCGACAAAATCAAAAAAAATCGAAGTTGATTTCAAATAAATTTATTAAAATTTGACACTTCCAACTAAAATTTTTTTCACAATCCTAGAAATTGAAGTTATTTTCATCTAAATTTACTCAAATATACATCCTACACCAAAAATACTCGACAAAATCCAAAAAAATCGAAGTTGGTTTCAAATAAATTTATTAAAATTTGACACTTCCAACTAAAATTTTTTTCACAATCCTAAAAATTGAAGTTGTTTCATCTAAATTTACTCAAATATAGATCCTACAAAAAAATACTCAACAAAATCCAAAAAAATCGGAGTTGATTTCAAATAAATTTATTAAAATTTGACACTTGCAACTAAAATTTTTTTCACAATCCTAAAAATTGAAGTTATTTTCATCTAACTTTACTCAAATATACATCCTACAACAAAAATACTCGACAAAATCCAAAAAAATCGAAGTTGATTTCAAATAAATTTATTAAAATTTGACACTTCCAACTAAAATATTTTTCAAAATCCAAAAAATGGTCGTTATTTTCATCTAAATTTTCTCAAATATACATCCTACAACAAAAATACTCGACAAAATCCAAAAAAATCGAAGTTGGTTCAAATAAATTTATTAAAATTTGATACTTCCAACTAAAATTTTTTTCACAATCCTAGAAATTGAAGTTATTTTCATCTAAATTTACTCAAATATAGATCCTACCAAAAAATACTCAACAAAATCCAAAAAAATCGAAGTTGATTTCAAATAAATTTATTAAAATTTGACACTTCCAACTAAAATTTTTTACTCAATCCAAAAAATTGAAGTTATTTTCATCTAAATTTACTCAAATATAGATCCTACAACAAAAATACTCGACAAAATCCAAAAAAATCGATGTTGGTTTCAAATAAATTTATTAAAATTTGACGCTTCCAACTAAAATTTTTTTCACAATCCTAGAAA
The DNA here is from genome assembly GCA_963932275.1 of Andrena praecox. Taxonomy (NCBI): domain Eukaryota; kingdom Metazoa; phylum Arthropoda; class Insecta; order Hymenoptera; family Andrenidae; genus Andrena; species Andrena praecox. Next base: position 1,887,987 of record CAWVQO010000413.1, on the reverse strand, counting down.
TTGAAGTTATTTTCATCTAAATTTACTCAAATATACATCCTACACCAAAAATACTCGACAAAATCCAAAAAAATCGATGTTGGTTTCAAATAAATTTATTAAAATTTGACACTTCCAACTAAAATTTTTTTCACAATCCTAAATATTGAAGTTGTTACATCTAAATTTACTCAAATATAGATCCTACAAAAAAATACTCAACAAAATCCAAAAAAATCGGAGTTGATTTCAAATAAATTTATTAAAATTTGACACTAGCAACTAAAATTTTTTTCACAATCCTAAAAATTGAAGTTATTTTCATCTAACTTTACTCAAATATACATCCTACAACAAAAATACTCGACAAAATCCAAAAAAATCGAAGTTGATTTCAAATAAATTTATTAAAATTTGACACTTCCAACTAAAATATTTTTCACAATCCAAAAAATGGTCGTTATTTTCATCTAAATTTACTCAAATATACATCCTACACCAAAAATACTCGACAAAATCCAAAAAAATCGAAGTTGATTTCAAATAAATTTATTAAAATTTGACACTTCCAACTAAAATTTTTTTCACAATCCTAGAAATTGAAGTTATTTTCATCTAAATTTACTCAAATATACATCCTACACCAAAAATACTCGACAAAATCCAAAAAAATCGAAGTTGGTTTCAAATAAATTTATTAAAATTTGACACTTCCAACTAAAATTTTTTTCACAATCCTAAAAATTGAAGTTGTTTCATCTAAATTTACTCAAATATAGATCCTACAAAAAAATACTCAACAAAATCCAAAAAAATCGGAGTTGATTTCAAATAAATTTATTAAAATTTGACACTTGCAACTAAAATTTTTTTCACAATCCTAAAAATTGAAGTTATTTTCATCTAACTTTACTCAAATATACATCCTACAACAAAAATACTCGACAAAATCCAAAAAAATCGAAGTTGATTTCAAATAAATTTATTAAAATTTGACACTTCCAACTAAAATTTTTTTCACAATCTTAGAAATTGAAGTTATTTTCATCTAAATTTACTCAAATATACATCCTACACCAAAAATACTCCACAAAATCCAAAAAAATCGGAGTTGGTTTCAAATAAATTTATTAAAATTTGACACTTCCAACTAAAATTTTATTCACAATCCAAAAAATGGTCGTTATTTTCATCTAAATTTACTCAAATATACATCCTACAACAAAAATACTCGACAAAATCCAAAAAAATCGGAGTTGATTTCAAATAAATTTATTAAAATTTGACACTTCCAACTAAAATTTTTTTCACAATCCAAAAAATTGAAGTTATTTTCATCTAAATTTACTCAATTGTAGATCCTACAACAAAAATACTCGACAAAATCAAAAAAAATCGAAGTTGATTTCAAATAAATTTATTAAAATTTGACACTTCCAACTAAAATTTTTTTCACAATCCTAGAAATTGAAGTTATTTTCATCTAAATTTACTCAAATATACATCCTACACCAAAAATACTCGACAAAATCCAAAAAAATCGAAGTTGGTTTCAAATAAATTTATTAAAATTTGACACTTCCAACTAAAATTTTTTTCACAATCCTAAAAATTGAAGTTGTTTCATCTAAATTTACTCAAATATAGATCCTACAAAAAAATACTCAACAAAATCCAAAAAAATCGGAGTTGATTTCAAATAAATTTATTAAAATTTGACACTTGCAACTAAAATTTTTTTCACAATCCTAAAAATTGAAGTTATTTTCATCTAACTTTACTCAAATATACATCCTACAACAAAAATACTCGACAAAATCCAAAAAAATCGAAGTTGATTTCAAATAAATTTATTAAAATTTGACACTTCCAACTAAAATATTTTTCAAAATCCAAAAAATGGTCGTTATTTTCATCTAAATTTTCTCAAATATACATCCTACAACAAAAATACTCGACAAAATCCAAAAAAATCGAAGTTGGTTCAAATAAATTTATTAAAATTTGATACTTCCAACTAAAATTTTTTTCACAATCCTAGAAATTGAAGTTATTTTCATCTAAATTTACTCAAATATAGATCCTACCAAAAAATACTCAACAAAATCCAAAAAAATCGAAGTTGATTTCAAATAAATTTATTAAAATTTGACACTTCCAACTAAAATTTTTTACTCAATCCAAAAAATTGAAGTTATTTTCATCTAAATTTACTCAAATATAGATCCTACAACAAAAATACTCGACAAAATCCAAAAAAATCGATGTTGGTTTCAAATAAATTTATTAAAATTTGACGCTTCCAACTAAAATTTTTTTCACAATCCTAGAAATTGAAGTTATTTTCATCTAAATTTACTCAAATATACATCCTACACCAAAAATACTCGACAAAATCCAAAAAAATCGATGTTGGTTTCAAATAAATTTATTAAAATTTGACACTTCCAACTAAAATTTTTTTCACAATCTTAGAAATTGAAGTTATTTTCATCTAAATTTACTCAAATATACATCCTACACCAAAAATACTCCACAAAATCCAAAAAAATCGGAGTTGGTTTCAAATAAATTTATTAAAATTTGACACTTCCAACTAAAATTTTATTCACAATCCAAAAAATGGTCGTTATTTTCATCTAAATTTACTCAAATATACATCCTACAACAAAAATACTCGACAAAATCCAAAAAAATCGGAGTTGATTTCAAATAAATTTATTAAAATTTGACACTTCCAACTAAAATTTTTTTCACAATCCAAAAAATTGAAGTTATTTTCATCTAAATTTACTCAATTGTAGATCCTACAACAAAAATACTCGACAAAATCCAAAAAAATCGAAGTTGATTTCAAATAAATTTATTAAAATTTGACACTTCCAACTAAAATTTTTTTCACAATCCTAGAAATTGAAGTTATTTTCATCTAAATTTACTCAAATATACATCCTACACCAAAAATACTCGACAAAATCCAAAAAAATCGAAGTTGGTTTCAAATAAATTTATTAAAATTTGACACTTCCAACTAAAATTTTTTTCACAATCCTAAAAATTGAAGTTGTTTCATCTAAATTTACTCAAATATAGATCCTACAAAAAAATACTCAACAAAATCCAAAAAAATCGGAGTTGATTTCAAATAAATTTATTAAAATTTGACACTTGCAACTAAAATTTTTTTCACAATCCAAAAAATTGAAGTTATTTTCATCTAAATTTACTCAATTGTAGATCCTACAACAAAAATACTCGACAAAATCCAAAAAAATCGAAGTTGATTTCAAATAAATTTATTAAAATTTGACACTTCCAACTAAAATTTTTTTCACAATCCTAAAAATTGAAGTTGTTACATCTAAATTTACTCAAATATAGATCCTACAAAAAAATACTCAACAAAATCCAAAAAAATCGGAGTTGATTTCAAATAAATTTATTAAAATTTGACACTAGCAACTAAAATTTTTTTCACAATCCTAAAAATTGAAGTTATTTTCATCTAACTTTACTCAAATATACATCCTACAACAAAAATACTCGACAAAATCCAAAAAAATCGAAGTTGATTTCAAATAAATTTATTAAAATTTGACACTTCCAACTAAAATATTTTTCACAATCCAAAAAATGGTCGTTATTTTCATCTAAATTTACTCAAATATACATCCTACACCAAAAATACTCGACAAAATCCAAAAAAATCGAAGTTGGTTTCAAATAAATTTATTAAAATTTGACACTTCCAACTAAAATTTTTTTCACAATCCTAAAAATTGAAGTTGTTACATCTAAATTTACTCAAATATAGATCCTACAAAAAAATACTCAACAAAATCCAAAAAAATCGGAGTTGATTTCAAATAAATTTATTAAAATTTGACACTTCCAACTAAAATTTTTTTCACAATCCAAAAAATTGAAGTTATTTTCATCTAAATTTACTCAATTGTAGATCCTACAACAAAAATACTCGACAAAATCCAAAAAAATCGAAGTTGATTTCAAATAAATTTATTAAAATTTGACACTTCCAACTAAAATTTTTTTCACAATCATAAAAATTCAAGTTGTTACATCTAAATTTACTCAAATATAGATCCTACAAAAAAATACTCAACAAAATCCAAAAAAATCGGAGTTGATTTCAAATAAATTTATTAAAATTTGACACTTGCAACTAAAATTTTTTTCACAATCCTAAAAATTGAAGTTATTTTCATCTAACTTTACTCAAATATACATCCTACAACAAAAATACTCGACAAAATCCAAAAAAATCGAAGTTGATTTCAAATAAATTTATTAAAATTTGACACTTCCAACTAAAATATTTTTCACAATCCAAAAAATGGTCGTTATTTTCATCTAAATTTACTCAAATATACATCCTACACCAAAAATACTCGACAAAATCCAAAAAAATCGAAGTTGGTTTCAAATAAATTTATTAAAATTTGACGCTTCCAACTAAAATTTTTTTCACAATCCTAGAAATTGAAGTTATTTTCATCTAAATTTACTCAAATATACATCCTACACCAAAAATACTCGACAAAATCCAAAAAAATCGAAGTTGGTTTCAAATAAATTTATTAAAATTTGACACTTCCAACTAAAATTTTTTTCACAATCCTAGAAATTGAAGTTATTTTCATCTAAATTTACTCAAATATACATCCTACACAAAAATACTCGACAAAATCCAAAAAAATCGAAGTTGGTTTCAAATAAATTTATTAAAATTTGACACTTCCAACTAAAATTTTTTTCACATTCCTAAAAATTGAAGTTATGTTCATCTAAATTTACTCAAATATAGATCCTACGAAAAATACTCAACAAAATCCAAAAAAAACGAAGTTGATTTCAAATAAATTTATTAAAATTTGACACTTCCAACTAAAATTTTTTTCACAATCTTAGAAATTGAAGTTATTTTCATCTAAATTTACTCAAATATACATCCTACACCAAAAATACTCCACAAAATCCAAAAAAATCGGAGTTGGTTTCAAATAAATTTATTAAAATTTGACACTTCCAACTAAAATTTTTTTCACAATCCAAAAAATTGAAGTTATTTTCATCTAAATTTACTCAATTGTAGATCCTACAACAAAAATACTCGACAAAATCCAAAAAAATCGAAGTTGATTTCAAATAAATTTATTAAAATTTGACACTTCCAACTAAAATTTTTTTCACAATCCTAGAAATTGAAGTTATTTTCATCTAAATTTACTCAAATATACATCCTACACCAAAAATACTCGACAAAATCCAAAAAAATCGAAGTTGGTTTCAAATAAATTTATTAAAATTTGACACTTCCAACTAAAATTTTTTTCACAATCCTAAAAATTGAAGTTGTTTCATCTAAATTTACTCAAATATAGATCCTACAAAAAAATACTCAACAAAATCCAAAAAAATCGGAGTTGATTTCAAATAAATTTATTAAAATTTGACACTTGCAACTAAAATTTTTTTCACAATCCTAAAAATTGAAGTTATTTTCATCTAACTTTACTCAAATATACATCCTACAACAAAAATACTCGACAAAATCCAAAAAAATCGAAGTTGATTTCAAATAAATTTATTAAAATTTGACACTTCCAACTAAAATTTTTTTCACAATCTTAGAAATTGAAGTTATTTTCATCTAAATTTACTCAAATATACATCCTACACCAAAAATACTCCACAAAATCCAAAAAAATCGGAGTTGGTTTCAAATAAATTTATTAAAATTTGACACTTCCAACTAAAATTTTATTCACAATCCAAAAAATGGTCGTTATTTTCATCTAAATTTACTCAAATATACATCCTACAACAAAAATACTCGACAAAATCCAAAAAAATCGGAGTTGATTTCAAATAAATTTATTAAAATTTGACACTTCCAACTAAAATTTTTTTCACAATCCAAAAAATTGAAGTTATTTTCATCTAAATTTACTCAATTGTAGATCCTACAACAAAAATACTCGACAAAATCAAAAAAAATCGAAGTTGATTTCAAATAAATTTATTAAAATTTGACACTTCCAACTAAAATTTTTTTCACAATCCTAGAAATTGAAGTTATTTTCATCTAAATTTACTCAAATATACATCCTACACCAAAAATACTCGACAAAATCCAAAAAAATCGAAGTTGGTTTCAAATAAATTTATTAAAATTTGACACTTCCAACTAAAATTTTTTTCACAATCCTAAAAATTGAAGTTGTTTCATCTAAATTTACTCAAATATAGATCCTACAAAAAAATACTCAACAAAATCCAAAAAAATCGGAGTTGATTTCAAATAAATTTATTAAAATTTGACACTTGCAACTAAAATTTTTTTCACAATCCTAAAAATTGAAGTTATTTTCATCTAACTTTACTCAAATATACATCCTACAACAAAAATACTCGACAAAATCCAAAAAAATCGAAGTTGATTTCAAATAAATTTATTAAAATTTGACACTTCCAACTAAAATATTTTTCAAAATCCAAAAAATGGTCGTTATTTTCATCTAAATTTTCTCAAATATACATCCTACAACAAAAATACTCGACAAAATCCAAAAAAATCGAAGTTGGTTCAAATAAATTTATTAAAATTTGATACTTCCAACTAAAATTTTTTTCACAATCCTAGAAATTGAAGTTATTTTCATCTAAATTTACTCAAATATAGATCCTACCAAAAAATACTCAACAAAATCCAAAAAAATCGAAGTTGATTTCAAATAAATTTATTAAAATTTGACACTTCCAACTAAAATTTTTTACTCAATCCAAAAAATTGAAGTTATTTTCATCTAAATTTACTCAAATATAGATCCTACAACAAAAATACTCGACAAAATCCAAAAAAATCGATGTTGGTTTCAAATAAATTTATTAAAATTTGACGCTTCCAACTAAAATTTTTTTCACAATCCTAGAAATTGAAGTTATTTTCATCTAAATTTACTCAAATATACATCCTACACCAAAAATACTCGACAAAATCCAAAAAAATCGATGTTGGTTTCAAATAAATTTATTAAAATTTGACACTTCCAACTAAAATTTTTTTCACAATCCTAAAAATTGAAGTTGTTACATCTAAATTTACTCAAATATAGATCCTACAAAAAAATACTCAACAAAATCCAAAAAAATCGGAGTTGATTTCAAATAAATTTATTAAAATTTGACACTAGCAACTAAAATTTTTTTCACAATCCTAAAAATTGAAGTTATTTTCATCTAACTTTACTCAAATATACATCCTACAACAAAAATACTCGACAAAATCCAAAAAAATCGAAGTTGATTTCAAATAAATTTATTAAAATTTGACACTTCCAACTAAAATATTTTTCACAATCCAAAAAATGGTCGTTATTTTCATCTAAATTTACTCAAATATACATCCTACACCAAAAATACTCGACAAAATCCAAAAAAATCGAAGTTGATTTCAAATAAATTTATTAAAATTTGACACTTCCAACTAAAATTTTTTTCACAATCCTAGAAATTGAAGTTATTTTCATCTAAATTTACTCAAATATACATCCTACACCAAAAATACTCGACAAAATCCAAAAAAATCGAAGTTGGTTTCAAATAAATTTATTAAAATTTGACACTTCCAACTAAAATTTTTTTCACAATCCTAAAAATTGAAGTTGTTACATCTAAATTTACTCAAATATAGATCCTACAAAAAAATACTCAACAAAATCCAAAAAAATCGGAGTTGATTTCAAATAAATTTATTAAAATTTGACACTTCCAACTAAAATTTTTTTCACAATCCAAAAAATTGAAGTTATTTTCATCTAAATTTACTCAATTGTAGATCCTACAACAAAAATACTCGACAAAATCCAAAAAAATCGAAGTTGATTTCAAATAAATTTATTAAAATTTGACACTTCCAACTAAAATTTTTTTCACAATCATAAAAATTCAAGTTGTTACATCTAAATTTACTCAAATATAGATCCTACAAAAAAATACTCAACAAAATCCAAAAAAATCGGAGTTGATTTCAAATAAATTTATTAAAATTTGACACTTGCAACTAAAATTTTTTTCACAATCCTAAAAATTGAAGTTATTTTCATCTAACTTTACTCAAATATACATCCTACAACAAAAATACTCGACAAAATCCAAAAAAATCGAAGTTGATTTCAAATAAATTTATTAAAATTTGACACTTCCAACTAAAATATTTTTCACAATCCAAAAAATGGTCGTTATTTTCATCTAAATTTACTCAAATATACATCCTACACCAAAAATACTCGACAAAATCCAAAAAAATCGAAGTTGGTTTCAAATAAATTTATTAAAATTTGACGCTTCCAACTAAAATTTTTTTCACAATCCTAGAAATTGAAGTTATTTTCATCTAAATTTACTCAAATATACATCCTACACCAAAAATACTCGACAAAATCCAAAAAAATCGAAGTTGGTTTCAAATAAATTTATTAAAATTTGACACTTCCAACTAAAATTTTTTTCACAATCCTAGAAATTGAAGTTATTTTCATCTAAATTTACTCAAATATACATCCTACACAAAAATACTCGACAAAATCCAAAAAAATCGAAGTTGGTTTCAAATAAATTTATTAAAATTTGACACTTCCAACTAAAATTTTTTTCACATTCCTAAAAATTGAAGTTATGTTCATCTAAATTTACTCAAATATAGATCCTACGAAAAATACTCAACAAAATCCAAAAAAAACGAAGTTGATTTCAAATAAATTTATTAAAATTTGACACTTCCAACTAAAATTTTTTTCACAATCTTAGAAATTGAAGTTATTTTCATCTAAATTTACTCAAATATACATCCTACACCAAAAATACTCCACAAAATCCAAAAAAATCGGAGTTGGTTTCAAATAAATTTATTAAAATTTGACACTTCCAACTAAAATTTTTTTCACAATCCAAAAAATTGAAGTTATTTTCATCTAAATTTACTCAATTGTAGATCCTACAACAAAAATACTCGACAAAATCCAAAAAAATCGAAGTTGATTTCAAATAAATTTATTAAAATTTGACACTTCCAACTAAAATTTTTTTCACAATCCTAGAAATTGAAGTTATTTTCATCTAAATTTACTCAAATATACATCCTACACCAAAAATACTCGACAAAATCCAAAAAAATCGAAGTTGGTTTCAAATAAATTTATTAAAATTTGACACTTCCAACTAAAATTTTTTTCACAATCCTAAAAATTGAAGTTGTTTCATCTAAATTTACTCAAATATAGATCCTACAAAAAAATACTCAACAAAATCCAAAAAAATCGGAGTTGATTTCAAATAAATTTATTAAAATTTGACACTTGCAACTAAAATTTTTTTCACAATCCTAAAAATTGAAGTTATTTTCATCTAACTTTACTCAAATATACATCCTACAACAAAAATACTCGACAAAATCCAAAAAAATCGAAGTTGATTTCAAATAAATTTATTAAAATTTGACACTTCCAACTAAAATTTTTTTCACAATCTTAGAAATTGAAGTTATTTTCATCTAAATTTACTCAAATATACATCCTACACCAAAAATACTCCACAAAATCCAAAAAAATCGGAGTTGGTTTCAAATAAATTTATTAAAATTTGACACTTCCAACTAAAATTTTATTCACAATCCAAAAAATGGTCGTTATTTTCATCTAAATTTACTCAAATATACATCCTACAACAAAAATACTCGACAAAATCCAAAAAAATCGGAGTTGATTTCAAATAAATTTATTAAAATTTGACACTTCCAACTAAAATTTTTTTCACAATCCAAAAAATTGAAGTTATTTTCATCTAAATTTACTCAATTGTAGATCCTACAACAAAAATACTCGACAAAATCAAAAAAAATCGAAGTTGATTTCAAATAAATTTATTAAAATTTGACACTTCCAACTAAAATTTTTTTCACAATCCTAGAAATTGAAGTTATTTTCATCTAAATTTACTCAAATATACATCCTACACCAAAAATACTCGACAAAATCCAAAAAAATCGAAGTTGGTTTCAAATAAATTTATTAAAATTTGACACTTCCAACTAAAATTTTTTTCACAATCCTAAAAATTGAAGTTGTTTCATCTAAATTTACTCAAATATAGATCCTACAAAAAAATACTCAACAAAATCCAAAAAAATCGGAGTTGATTTCAAATAAATTTATTAAAATTTGACACTTGCAACTAAAATTTTTTTCACAATCCTAAAAATTGAAGTTATTTTCATCTAACTTTACTCAAATATACATCCTACAACAAAAATACTCGACAAAATCCAAAAAAATCGAAGTTGATTTCAAATAAATTTATTAAAATTTGACACTTCCAACTAAAATATTTTTCAAAATCCAAAAAATGGTCGTTATTTTCATCTAAATTTTCTCAAATATACATCCTACAACAAAAATACTCGACAAAATCCAAAAAAATCGAAGTTGGTTCAAATAAATTTATTAAAATTTGATACTTCCAACTAAAATTTTTTTCACAATCCTAGAAATTGAAGTTATTTTCATCTAAATTTACTCAAATATAGATCCTACCAAAAAATACTCAACAAAATCCAAAAAAATCGAAGTTGATTTCAAATAAATTTATTAAAATTTGACACTTCCAACTAAAATTTTTTACTCAATCCAAAAAATTGAAGTTATTTTCATCTAAATTTACTCAAATATAGATCCTACAACAAAAATACTCGACAAAATCCAAAAAAATCGATGTTGGTTTCAAATAAATTTATTAAAATTTGACGCTTCCAACTAAAATTTTTTTCACAATCCTAGAAATTGAAGTTATTTTCATCTAAATTTACTCAAATATACATCCTACACCAAAAATACTCGACAAAATCCAAAAAAATCGATGTTGGTTTCAAATAAATTTATTAAAATTTGACACTTCCAACTAAAATTTTTTTCACAATCCTAAAAATTGAAGTTGTTACATCTAAATTTACTCAAATATAGATCCTACAAAAAAATACTCAACAAAATCCAAAAAAATCGGAGTTGATTTCAAATAAATTTATTAAAATTTGACACTAGCAACTAAAATTTTTTTCACAATCCTAAAAATTGAAGTTATTTTCATCTAACTTTACTCAAATATACATCCTACAACAAAAATACTCGACAAAATCCAAAAAAATCGAAGTTGATTTCAAATAAATTTATTAAAATTTGACACTTCCAACTAAAATATTTTTCACAATCCAAAAAATGGTCGTTATTTTCATCTAAATTTACTCAAATATACATCCTACACCAAAAATACTCGACAAAATCCAAAAAAATCGAAGTTGATTTCAAATAAATTTATTAAAATTTGACACTTCCAACTAAAATTTTTTTCACAATCCTAGAAATTGAAGTTATTTTCATCTAAATTTACTCAAATATACATCCTACACCAAAAATACTCGACAAAATCCAAAAAAATCGAAGTTGGTTTCAAATAAATTTATTAAAATTTGACACTTCCAACTAAAATTTTTTTCACAATCCTAAAAATTGAAGTTGTTTCATCTAAATTTACTCAAATATAGATCCTACAAAAAAATACTCAACAAAATCCAAAAAAATCGGAGTTGATTTCAAATAAATTTATTAAAATTTGACACTTGCAACTAAAATTTTTTTCACAATCCTAAAAATTGAAGTTATTTTCATCTAACTTTACTCAAATATACATCCTACAACAAAAATACTCGACAAAATCCAAAAAAATCGAAGTTGATTTCAAATAAATTTATTAAAATTTGACACTTCCAACTAAAATTTTTTTCACAATCTTAGAAATTGAAGTTATTTTCATCTAAATTTACTCAAATATACATCCTACACCAAAAATACTCCACAAAATCCAAAAAAATCGGAGTTGGTTTCAAATAAATTTATTAAAATTTGACACTTCCAACTAAAATTTTATTCACAATCCAAAAAATGGTCGTTATTTTCATCTAAATTTACTCAAATATACATCCTACAACAAAAATACTCGACAAAATCCAAAAAAATCGGAGTTGATTTCAAATAAATTTATTAAAATTTGACACTTCCAACTAAAATTTTTTTCACAATCCAAAAAATTGAAGTTATTTTCATCTAAATTTACTCAATTGTAGATCCTACAACAAAAATACTCGACAAAATCAAAAAAAATCGAAGTTGATTTCAAATAAATTTATTAAAATTTGACACTTCCAACTAAAATTTTTTTCACAATCCTAGAAATTGAAGTTATTTTCATCTAAATTTACTCAAATATACATCCTACACCAAAAATACTCGACAAAATCCAAAAAAATCGAAGTTGGTTTCAAATAAATTTATTAAAATTTGACACTTCCAACTAAAATTTTTTTCACAATCCTAAAAATTGAAGTTGTTTCATCTAAATTTACTCAAATATAGATCCTACAAAAAAATACTCAACAAAATCCAAAAAAATCGGAGTTGATTTCAAATAAATTTATTAAAATTTGACACTTGCAACTAAAATTTTTTTCACAATCCTAAAAATTGAAGTTATTTTCATCTAACTTTACTCAAATATACATCCTACAACAAAAATACTCGACAAAATCCAAAAAAATCGAAGTTGATTTCAAATAAATTTATTAAAATTTGACACTTCCAACTAAAATATTTTTCAAAATCCAAAAAATGGTCGTTATTTTCATCTAAATTTTCTCAAATATACATCCTACAACAAAAATACTCGACAAAATCCAAAAAAATCGAAGTTGGTTCAAATAAATTTATTAAAATTTGATACTTCCAACTAAAATTTTTTTCACAATCCTAGAAATTGAAGTTATTTTCATCTAAATTTACTCAAATATAGATCCTACCAAAAAATACTCAACAAAATCCAAAAAAATCGAAGTTGATTTCAAATAAATTTATTAAAATTTGACACTTCCAACTAAAATTTTTTACTCAATCCAAAAAATTGAAGTTATTTTCATCTAAATTTACTCAAATATAGATCCTACAACAAAAATACTCGACAAAATCCAAAAAAATCGATGTTGGTTTCAAATAAATTTATTAAAATTTGACGCTTCCAACTAAAATTTTTTTCACAATCCTAGAAATTGAAGTTATTTTCATCTAAATTTACTCAAATATACATCCTACACCAAAAATACTCGACAAAATCCAAAAAAATCGATGTTGGTTTCAAATAAATTTATTAAAATTTGACACTTCCAACTAAAATTTTTTTCACAATCCTAAAAATTGAAGTTGTTACATCTAAATTTACTCAAATATAGATCCTACAAAAAAATACTCAACAAAATCCAAAAAAATCGGAGTTGATTTCAAATAAATTTATTAAAATTTGACACTAGCAACTAAAATTTTTTTCACAATCCTAAAAATTGAAGTTATTTTCATCTAACTTTACTCAAATATACATCCTACAACAAAAATACTCGACAAAATCCAAAAAAATCGAAGTTGATTTCAAATAAATTTATTAAAATTTGACACTTCCAACTAAAATATTTTTCACAATCCAAAAAATGGTCGTTATTTTCATCTAAATTTACTCAAATATACATCCTACACCAAAAATACTCGACAAAATCCAAAAAAATCGATGTTGGTTTCAAATAAATTTATTAAAATTTGACGCTTCCAACTAAAATTTTTTTCACAATCCTAGAAATTGAATTTATTTTCATCTAAATTTACTCAAATATACATCCTACAACAAAAATACTCGACAAAATCCAAAAAAATCGGAGTTGATTTCAAATAAATTTATTAAAATTTGACACTTCCAACTAAAATTTTTTTCACAATCCAAAAAATTGAAGTTATTTTCATCTAAATTTACTCAATTGTAGATCCTACAACAAATATACTCGACAAAATCCAAAAAAATCGAAGTTGATTTCAAATAAATTTATTAAAATTTGACACTTCCAACTAAAATTTTTTTCACAATCCTAAAAATTGAAGTTGTTACATCTAAATTTACTCAAATATTGATCCTACAAAAAATACTCAACAAAATCCAAAAAAATCGGAGTTGATTTCAAATAAATTTATTAAAATTTGACACTTGCAACTAAAATTTTTTTCACAATCCTAAAAATTGAAGTTATTTTCATCTAACTTTACTCAAATATACATCCTACAACAAAAATACTCGACAAAATCCAAAAAAATCGAAGTTGATTTCAAATAAATTTATTAAAATTTGACACTTCCAACTAAAATATTTTTCACAATCCAAAAAATGGTCGTTATTTTCATCTAAATTTACTCAAATATACATCCTACACCAAAAATACTCGACAAAATCCAAAAAAATCGAAGTTGGTTTCAAATAAATTTATTAAAATTTGACGCTTCCAACTAAAATTTTTTTCACAATCCTAGAAATTGAAGTTATTTTCATCTAAATTTACTCAAATATACATCCTACACCAAAAATACTCGACAAAATCCAAAAAAATCGAAGTTGATTTCAAATAAATTTATTAAAATTTGACACTTCCAACTAAAATATTTTTCACAATCCAAAAAATGGTCGTTATTTTCATCTAAATTTACTCAAATATACATCCTACACCAAAAATACTCGACAAAATCCAAAAAAATCGAAGTTGGTTTCAAATAAATTTATTAAAATTTGACGCTTCCAACTAAAATTTTTTTCACAATCCTAGAAATTGAAGTTATTTTCATCTAAATTTACTCAAATATACATCCTACACCAAAAATACTCGACAAAATCCAAAAAAATCGAAGTTGGTTTCAAATAAATTTATTAAAATTTGACACTTCCAACTAAAATTTTTTTCACAATCCTAGAAATTGAAGTTATTTTCATCTAAATTTACTCAAATATACATCCTACACCAAAAATACTCGACAAAATCCAAAAAAATCGAAGTTGGTTTCAAATAAATTTATTAAAATTTGACACTTCCAACTAAAATTTTTTTCACATTCCTAAAAATTGAAGTTATGTTCATCTAAATTTACTCAAATATAGATCCTACGAAAAATACTCAACAAAATCCAAAAAAAACGAAGTTGATTTCAAATAAATTTATTAAAATTTGACACTTCCAACTAAAATTTTTTTCACAATCTTAGAAATTGAAGTTATTTTCATCTAAATTTACTCAAATATACATCCTACACCAAAAATACTCCACAAAATCCAAAAAAATCGGAGTTGGTTTCAAATAAATTTATTAAAATTTGACACTTCCAACTAAAATTTTATTCACAATCCAAAAAATGGTCGTTATTTTCATCTAAATTTACTCAAATATACATCCTACAACAAAAATACTCGACAAAATCCAAAAAAATCGGAGTTGATTTCAAATAAATTTATTAAAATTTGACACTTCCAACTAAAATTTTTTTCACAATCCAAAAAATTGAAGTTATTTTCATCTAAATTTACTCAATTGTAGATCCTACAACAAAAATACTCGACAAAATCCAAAAAAATCGAAGTTGATTTCAAATAAATTTATTAAAATTTGACACTTCCAACTAAAATTTTTTTCACAATCCTAGAAATTGAAGTTATTTTCATCTAAATTTACTCAAATATACATCCTACACCAAAAATACTCGACAAAATCCAAAAAAATCGAAGTTGGTTTCAAATAAATTTATTAAAATTTGACACTTCCAACTAAAATTTTTTTCACAATCCTAAAAATTGAAGTTGTTTCATCTAAATTTACTCAAATATAGATCCTACAAAAAAATACTCAACAAAATCCAAAAAAATCGGAGTTGATTTCAAATAAATTTATTAAAATTTGACACTTGCAACTAAAATTTTTTTCACAATCCTAAAAATTGAAGTTATTTTCATCTAACTTTACTCAAATATACATCCTACAACAAAAATACTCGACAAAATCCAAAAAAATCGAAGTTGATTTCAAATAAATTTATTAAAATTTGACACTTCCAACTAAAATTTTTTTCACAATCTTAGAAATTGAAGTTATTTTCATCTAAATTTACTCAAATATACATCCTACACCAAAAATACTCCACAAAATCCAAAAAAATCGGAGTTGGTTTCAAATAAATTTATTAAAATTTGACACTTCCAACTAAAATTTTATTCACAATCCAAAAAATGGTCGTTATTTTCATCTAAATTTACTCAAATATACATCCTACAACAAAAATACTCGACAAAATCCAAAAAAATCGGAGTTGATTTCAAATAAATTTATTAAAATTTGACACTTCCAACTAAAATTTTTTTCACAATCCAAAAAATTGAAGTTATTTTCATCTAAATTTACTCAATTGTAGATCCTACAACAAAAATACTCGACAAAATCCAAAAAAATCGAAGTTGATTTCAAATAAATTTATTAAAATTTGACACTTCCAACTAAAATTTTTTTCACAATCCTAGAAATTGAAGTTATTTTCATCTAAATTTACTCAAATATACATCCTACACCAAAAATACTCGACAAAATCCAAAAAAATCGAAGTTGGTTTCAAATAAATTTATTAAAATTTGACACTTCCAACTAAAATTTTTTTCACAATCCTAAAAATTGAAGTTGTTTCATCTAAATTTACTCAAATATAGATCCTACAAAAAAATACTCAACAAAATCCAAAAAAATCGGAGTTGATTTCAAATAAATTTATTAAAATTTGACACTTGCAACTAAAATTTTTTTCACAATCCTAAAAATTGAAGTTATTTTCATCTAACTTTACTCAAATATACATCCTACAACAAAAATACTCGACAAAATCCAAAAAAATCGAAGTTGATTTCAAATAAATTTATTAAAATTTGACACTTCCAACTAAAATATTTTTCAAAATCCAAAAAATGGTCGTTATTTTCATCTAAATTTTCTCAAATATACATCCTACACCAAAAATACTCGACAAAATCCAAAAAAATCGAAGTTGGTTCAAATAAATTTATTAAAATTTGATACTTCCAACTAAAATTTTTTTCACAATCCTAGAAATTGAAGTTATTTTCATCTAAATTTACTCAAATATAGATCCTACCAAAAAATACTCAACAAAATCCAAAAAAATCGAAGTTGATTTCAAATAAATTTATTAAAATTTGACACTTCCAACTAAAATTTTTTACTCAATCCAAAAAATTGAAGTTATTTTCATCTAAATTTACTCAAATATAGATCCTACAACAAAAATACTCGACAAAATCCAAAAAAATCGATGTTGGTTTCAAATAAATTTATTAAAATTTGACGCTTCCAACTAAAATTTTTTTCACAATCCTAGAAATTGAAGTTATTTTCATCTAAATTTACTCAAATATACATCCTACACCAAAAATACTCGACAAAATCCAAAAAAATCGATGTTGGTTTCAAATAAATTTATTAAAATTTGACACTTCCAACTAAAATTTTTTTCACAATCCTAAAAATTGAAGTTGTTACATCTAAATTTACTCAAATATAGATCCTACAAAAAAATACTCAACAAAATCCAAAAAAATCGGAGTTGATTTCAAATAAATTTATTAAAATTTGACACTAGCAACTAAAATTTTTTTCACAATCCTAAAAATTGAAGTTATTTTCATCTAACTTTACTCAAATATACATCCTACAACAAAAATACTCGACAAAATCCAAAAAAATCGAAGTTGATTTCAAATAAATTTATTAAAATTTGACACTTCCAACTAAAATATTTTTCACAATCCAAAAAATGGTCGTTATTTTCATCTAAATTTACTCAAATATACATCCTACACCAAAAATACTCGACAAAATCCAAAAAAATCGATGTTGGTTTCAAATAAATTTATTAAAATTTGACGCTTCCAACTAAAAATTTTTTCACAATCCTAGAAATTGAATTTATTTTCATCTAAATTTACTCAAATATACATCCTACAACAAAAATACTCGACAAAATCCAAAAAAATCGGAGTTGATTTCAAATAAATTTATTAAAATTTGACACTTCCAACTAAAATTTTTTTCACAATCCAAAAAATTGAAGTTATTTTCATCTAAATTTACTCAATTGTAGATCCTACAACAAAAATACTCGACAAAATCCAAAAAAATCGAAGTTGATTTCAAATAAATTTATTAAAATTTGACACTTCCAACTAAAATTTTTTTCACAATCCTAAAAATTGAAGTTGTTACATCTAAATTTACTCAAATATTGATCCTACAAAAAATACTCAACAAAATCCAAAAAAATCGGAGTTGATTTCAAATAAATTTATTAAAATTTGACACTTGCAACTAAAATTTTTTTCACAATCCTAAAAATTGAAGTTATTTTCATCTAACTTTACTCAAATATACATCCTACAACAAAAATACTCGACAAAATCCAAAAAAATCGAAGTTGATTTCAAATAAATTTATTAAAATTTGACACTTCCAACTAAAATATTTTTCACAATCCAAAAAATGGTCGTTATTTTCATCTAAATTTACTCAAATATACATCCTACACCAAAAATACTCGACAAAATCCAAAAAAATCGAAGTTGGTTTCAAATAAATTTATTAAAATTTGACGCTTCCAACTAAAATTTTTTTCACAATCCTAGAAATTGAAGTTATTTTCATCTAAATTTACTCAAATATACATCCTACACCAAAAATACTCGACAAAATCCAAAAAAATCGAAGTTGGTTTCAAATAAATTTATTAAAATTTGACACTTCCAACTAAAATTTTTTTCACAATCCTAGAAATTGAAGTTATTTTCATCTAAATTTACTCAAATATACATCCTACACCAAAAATACTCGACAAAATCCAAAAAAATCGAAGTTGGTTTCAAATAAATTTATTAAAATTTGACACTTCCAACTAAAATTTTTTTCACATTCCTAAAAATTGAAGTTATGTTCATCTAAATTTACTCAAATATAGATCCTACAAAAAATACTCAACAAAATCCAAAAAAAACGAAGTTGATTTCAAATAAATTTATTAAAATTTGACACTTCCAACTAAAATTTTTTTCACAATCTTAGAAATTGAAGTTATTTTCATCTAAATTTACTCAAATATACATCCTACACCAAAAATACTCCACAAAATCCAAAAAAATCGGAGTTGGTTTCAAATAAATTTATTAAAATTTGACACTTCCAACTAAAATTTTATTCACAATCCAAAAAATGGTCGTTATTTTCATCTAAATTTACTCAAATATACATCCTACAACAAAAATACTCGACAAAATCCAAAAAAATCGGAGTTGATTTCAAATAAATTTATTAAAATTTGACACTTCCAACTAAAATTTTTTTCACAATCCAAAAAATTGAAGTTATTTTCATCTAAATTTACTCAATTGTAGATCCTACAACAAAAATACTCGACAAAATCCAAAAAAATCGAAGTTGATTTCAAATAAATTTATTAAAATTTGACACTTCCAACTAAAATTTTTTTCACAATCCTAGAAATTGAAGTTATTTTCATCTAAATTTACTCAAATATACATCCTACACCAAAAATACTCGACAAAATCCAAAAAAATCGAAGTTGGTTTCAAATAAATTTATTAAAATTTGACACTTCCAACTAAAATTTTTTTCACAATCCTAAAAATTGAAGTTGTTTCATCTAAATTTACTCAAATATAGATCCTACAAAAAAATACTCAACAAAATCCAAAAAAATCGGAGTTGATTTCAAATAAATTTATTAAAATTTGACACTTGCAACTAAAATTTTTTTCACAATCCTAAAAATTGAAGTTATTTTCATCTAACTTTACTCAAATATACATCCTACAACAAAAATACTCGACAAAATCCAAAAAAATCGAAGTTGATTTCAAATAAATTTATTAAAATTTGACACTTCCAACTAAAATATTTTTCACAATCCAAAAAATGGTCGTTATTTTCATCTAAATTTTCTCAAATATACATCCTACAACAAAAATACTCGACAAAATCCAAAAAAATCGAAGTTGGTTCAAATAAATTTATTAAAATTTGATACTTCCAACTAAAATTTTTTCACAATCCTAGAAATTGAAGTTATTTTCATCTAAATTTACTCAAATATAGATCCTACCAAAAAATACTCAACAAAATCCAAAAAAATCGAAGTTGATTTCAAATAAATTTATTAAAATTTGACACTTCCAACTAAAATTTTTTACTCAATCCAAAAAATTGAAGTTATTTTCATCTAAATTTACTCAAATATAGATCCTACAACAAAAATACTCGACAAAATCCAAAAAAATCGATGTTGGTTTCAAATAAATTTATTAAAATTTGACGCTTCCAACTAAAATTTTTTTCACAATCCTAGAAATTGAAGTTATTTTCATCTAAATTTACTCAAATATACATACTACACCAAAAATACTCGACAAAATCCAAAAAAATCGATGTTGGTTTCAAATAAATTTATTAAAATTTGACACTTCCAACTAAAATTTTTTTCACAATCTTAGAAATTGAAGTTATTTTCATCTAAATTTACTCAAATATACATCCTACACCAAAAATACTCCACAAAATCCAAAAAAATCGGAGGTGGTTTCAAATAAATTTATTAAAATTTGACACTTCCAACTAAAATTTTATTCACAATCCAAAAAATGGTCGTTATTTTCATCTAAATTTACTCAAATATACATCCTACAACAAAAATACTCGACAAAATCCAAAAAAATCGGAGTTGATTTCAAATAAATTTATTAAAATTTGACACTTCCAACTAAAATTTTTTTCACAATCCAAAAAATTGAAGTTATTTTCATCTAAATTTACTCAATTGTAGATCCTACAACAAAAATACTCGACAAAATCCAAAAAAATCGAAGTTGATTTCAAATAAATTTATTAAAATTTGACACTTCCAACTAAAATTTTTTTCACAATCCTAGAAATTGAAGTTATTTTCATCTAAATTTACTCAAATATACATCCTACACCAAAAATACTCGACAAAATCCAAAAAAATCGAAGTTGGTTTCAAATAAATTTATTAAAATTTGACACTTCCAACTAAAATTTTTTTCACAATCCTAAAAATTGAAGTTATTTCATCTAAATTTACTCAAATATAGATCCTACAAAAAAATACTCAACAAAATCCAAAAAAATCGGAGTTGATTTCAAATAAATTTATTAAAATTTGACACTTGCAACTAAAATTTTTTTCACAATCCTAAAAATTGAAGTTATTTTCATCTAACTTTACTCAAATATACATCCTACAACAAAAATACTCGACAAAATCCAAAAAAATCGAAGTTGATTTCAAATAAATTTATTAAAATTTGACACTTCCAACTAAAATATTTTTCACAATCCAAAAAATGGTCGTTATTTTCATCTAAATTTTCTCAAATATACATCCTACAACAAAAATACTCGACAAAATCCAAAAAAATCGAAGTTGGTTCAAATAAATTTATTAAAATTTGACACTTCCAACTAAAATTTTTTTCACAATCCTAGAAATTGAAGTTATTTTCATCTAAATTTACTCAAATATAGATCCTACCAAAAAATACTCAACAAAATCCAAAAAAATCGAAGTTGATTTCAAATACATTTATTAAAATTTGACACTTCCAACTAAAATTTTTTACTCAATCCAAAAAATTGAAGTTATTTTCATCTAAATTTACCCAAATATAGATCCTACAACAAAAATACTCGACAAAATCCAAAAAAATCGATGTTGGTTTCAAATAAATTTATTAAAATTTGACGCTTCCAACTAAAATTTTTTTCACAATCCTAGAAATTGAAGTTGTTTTCATCTAAATTTACTCAAATATACATCCTACACCAAAAATACTCGACAAAATCCAAAAGAATCGAAGTTGGTTTCAAATAAATTTATTAAAATTTGACACTTCCAACTAAAATTTTTTTCACAATCCTAAAAATTGAAGTTGTTTCATCTAAATTTACTCAAATATAGATCCTACACCAAAAATACTCCACAAAATACAAAAAAATCGGAGTTGGTTTCAAATAAATTTATTAAAATTTGACACTTCCAACTAAAATTTTATTCACAATCCAAAAAATGGTCGTTATTTTCATCTAAATTTACTCAAATATACATCCTACAACAAAAATACTCGACAAAATCCAAAAAAATCGGAGTTGATTTCAAATAAATTTATTAAAATTTGACACTTCCAACTAAAATTTTTTTCACAATCCAAAAAATGGTCGTTATTTTCATCTAAATTTACTCAAATATACATCCTACACCAAAAATACTCGACAAAATCCAAAAAAATCGAAATTGGTTTCAAATAAATTTATTAAAATTTGACGCTTCTAACTAAAATTTTTTTCACAATCCTAGAAATTGAAGTTATTTTCATCTAAATTTACTCAAATATACATCCTACACCAAAAATACTCCACAAAATACAAAAAAATCGGAGTTGGTTTCAAATAAATTTATTAAAATTTGACACTTCCAACTAAAATTTTATTCACAATCCAAAAAATGGTCGTTATTTTCATCTAAATTTACTCAAATATACATCCTACTACAAAAATACTCGACAAAATCCAAAAAAATCGGAGTTGATTTCAAATAAATTTATTAAAATTTGACACTTCCAACTAAAATTTTTTTCACAATCCTAGAAATTGAAGTTATTTTCGTCTAAATTTACTCAAATATACATCCTACACCAAAAATACTCGACAAAATCCAAAAAAATCGAAGTTGGTTTCAAATAAATTTATTAAAATTTGACACTTCCAACTAAAATTTTTTTCACAATCCTAAAAATTGAAGTTGTTTCATCTAAATTTACTCAAATATAGATCCTACAAAAAAATACTCAACAAAATCCAAAAAAATCGGAGTTGATTTCAAATAAATTTATTAAAATTTGACACTTGCAACTAAAATTTTTTTCACAATCCTAAAAATTGAAGTTATTTTCATCTAACTTTACTCAAATATACATCCTACAACAAAAATACTCGACAAAATCCAAAAAAATCGAAGTTGATTTCAAATAAATTTATTAAAATTTGACACTTCCAACTAAAATTTTCTTCACAATCCAAAAAATGGTCGTTATTTTCATCTAAATTTACTAAAATATACATCCTACAACAAAAATACTCGACAAAATCCAAAAAAATCGAAGTTGGTTCAAATAAATTTATTAAAATTTGACACTTCCAACTAAAATTTTTTTCACAATCCTAGAAATTGAAGTTATTTTCATCTAAATTTACTCAAATATAGATCCTACCAAAAAATACTCAACAAAATCCAAAAAAATCGAAGTTGATTTCAAATAAATTTATTAAAATTTGACACTTCCAACTAAAATTTTTTACTCAATCCAAAAAATTGAAGTTATTTTCATCTAAATTTACTCAAATATAGATCCTACAACAAAATTACTCAACAAAATCCAAAAAAATCGAAGTTGATTTCAAATAAATTTATTAAAATTTGACACTTCCAACTAAAATTTTTTTCACAATCTTAAAAATTGAAGTTATTTTCATCTTAATTTACGCAAATACACATCCTACAACAAAAATACTCGACCAAATCCAAAAAAATCGAAGTTGGTTTCAAATAAATTTATTAAAAATTGACACTTCCAACTAAATTTTTTTTCACAATCCTAGAAATTGAAGTTATTTTCATCTAAATTTACTCAAATATACATCCTACACCAAAAATACTCCACAAAATACAAAAAAATCGGAGTTGGTTTCAAATAAATTTATTAAAATTTGACACTTCCAACTAAAATTTTATTCACAATCCAAAAAATGGTCGTTATTTTCATCTAAATTTACTCAAATATACATCCTACAACAAAAATACTCGACAAAATCCAAAAAAATCGGAGTTGATTTCAAATAAATTTATTAAAATTTGACACTTCCAACTAAAATTTTTTTCACAATCCAAAAAATTGAAGTTATTTTCATCTAAATTTACTCAATTGTAGATCCTACAACAAAAATACTCGACAAAATCCAAAAAAATCGAAGTTGATTTCAAATAAATTTATTAAAATTTGACACTTCCAACTAAAATTTTTTTCACAATCCCAAAAATTGAAGTTGTTACATCTAAATTTACTCAAATATAGATCCTACAAAAAATACTCAACAAAATCCAAAAAAATCGGAGTTGATTTCAAATAAATTTATTAAAATTTGACACTAGCAACTAAAATTTTTTTCACAATCCTAAAACTTGAAGTTATTTTCATCTAACTTTACTCAAATATACATCCTACAACAAAAATACTCGACAAAATCCAAAAAAATCGAAGTTGATTTCAAATAAATTTATTAAAATTTGACACTTCCAACTAAAATATTTTTCACAATCCAAAAAATGGTCGTTATTTTCATCTAAATTTACTCAAATATACATCCTACACCAAAAATACTCGACAAAATCCAAAAAAATCGAAGTTTGTTTCAAATAAATTTATTAAAATTTGACGCTTCCAACTAAAATTTTTTTCACAATCCTAGAAATTGAAGTTATTTTCATCTAAATTTACTCAAATATACATCCTACACCAAAAATACTCGACAAAATCCAAAAAAATCGAAGTTGGTTTCAAATAAATTTATTAAAATTTGACACTTCCAACTAAATTTTTTTTCACAATCCTAGAAATTGAAGTTATTTTCATCTAAATTTACTCAAATATACATCCTACACCAAAAATACTCGACAAAATCCAAAAAAATCGAAGTTGGTTTCAAATAAATTTATTAAAAATTGACACTTCCAACTAAAATTTTTTTCACAATCCTAGAAATTGAAGTTATTTTCATCTAAATTTACTCAAATATACATCCTACACCAAAAATACTCCACAAAATCAAAAAAAATCGGAGTTGGTTTCAAATAAATTTATTAAAATTTGACACTTCCAACTAAAATTTTATTCACAATCCAAAAAATGGTCGTTATTTTCATCTAAATTTACTCAAATATACATCCTACAACAAAAATACTCGACAAAATCCAAAAAAATCGGAGTTGATTTCAAATAAATTTATTAAAATTTGACACTTCCAACTAAAATTTTTTTCACAATCCAAAAAATTGAAGTTATTTTCATCTAAATTTACTCAATTGTAGATCCTACAACAAAAATACTCGACAAAATCCAAAAAAATCGAAGTTGATTTCAAATAAATTTATTAAAATTTGACACTTCCAACTAAAATTTTTTTCACAATCCTAGAAATTGAAGTTATTTTCATCTAAATTTACTCAAATATACATCCTACACCAAAAATACTCGACAAAATCCAAAAAAATCGAAGTTGGTTTCAAATAAATTTATTAAAATTTGACACTTCCAACTAAAATTTTCTTCACAATCCAAAAAATGGTCGTTATTTTCATCTAAATTTACTAAAATATACATCCTACAACAAAAATACTCGACAAAATCCAAAAAAATCGAAGTTGGTTCAAATAAATTTATTAAAATTTGACACTTCCAACTAAAATTTTTTTCACAATCCTAGAAATTGAAGTTATTTTCATCTAAATTTACTCAAATATAGATCCTACCAAAAAATACTCAACAAAATCCAAAAAAATCGAAGTTGATTTCAAATAAATTTATTAAAATTTGACACTTCCAACTAAAATTTTTTACTCAATCCAAAAAATTGAAGTTATTTTCATCTAAATTTACTCAAATATAGATCCTACAACAAAATTACTCAACAAAATCCAAAAAAATCGAAGTTGATTTCAAATAAATTTATTAAAATTTGACACTTCCAACTAAAATTTTTTTCACAATCTTAAAAATTGAAGTTATTTTCATCTTAATTTACGCAAATACACATCCTACAACAAAAATACTCGACCAAATCCAAAAAAATCGAAGTTGGTTTCAAATAAATTTATTAAAAATTGACACTTCCAACTAAATTTTTTTTCACAATCCTAGAAATTGAAGTTATTTTCACCTAAATTTACTCAAATATACATCCTACACCAAAAATACTCCACAAAATACAAAAAAATCGGAGTTGGTTTCAAATAAATTTATTAAAATTTGACACTTCCAACTAAAATTTTATTCACAATCCAAAAAATGGTCGTTATTTTCATCTAAATTTACTCAAATATACATCCTACAACAAAAATACTCGACAAAATCCAAAAAAATCGGAGTTGATTTCAAATAAATTTATTAAAATTTGACACTTCCAACTAAAATTTTTTTCACAATCCAAAAAATTGAAGTTATTTTCATCTAAATTTACTCAATTGTAGATCCTACAACAAAAATACTCGACAAAATCCAAAAAAATCGAAGTTGATTTCAAATAAATTTATTAAAATTTGACACTTCCAACTAAAATTTTTTTCACAATCCCAAAAATTGAAGTTGTTACATCTAAATTTACTCAAATATAGATCCTACAAAAAATACTCAACAAAATCCAAAAAAATCGGAGTTGATTTCAAATAAATTTATTAAAATTTGACACTAGCAACTAAAATTTTTTTCACAATCCTAAAACTTGAAGTTATTTTCATCTAACTTTACTCAAATATACATCCTACAACAAAAATACTCGACAAAATCCAAAAAAATCGAAGTTGATTTCAAATAAATTTATTAAAATTTGACACTTCCAACTAAAATATTTTTCACAATCCAAAAAATGGTCGTTATTTTCATCTAAATTTACTCAAATATACATCCTACACCAAAAATACTCGACAAAATCCAAAAAAATCGAAGTTTGTTTCAAATAAATTTATTAAAATTTGACGCTTCCAACTAAAATTTTTTTCACAATCCTAGAAATTGAAGTTATTTTCATCTAAATTTACTCAAATATACATCCTACACCAAAAATACTCGACAAAATCCAAAAAAATCGAAGTTGGTTTCAAATAAATTTATTAAAATTTGACACTTCCAACTAAATTTTTTTTCACAATCCTAGAAATTGAAGTTATTTTCATCTAAATTTACTCAAATATACATCCTACACCAAAAATACTCGACAAAATCCAAAAAAATCGAAGTTGGTTTCAAATAAATTTATTAAAATTTGACACTTCCAACTAAAATTTTTTTCACATTCCTAAAAATTGAAGTTATGTTCATCTAAATTTACTCAAATATAGATCCTACAAAAAATACTCAACAAAATCCCAAAAAAACGAAGTTGATTTCAAATAAATTTATTAAAATTTGACACTTCCAACTAAAAATTTTTTCACAATCCAATAAATTTTCGTTATTTTCATCTAAATTTACTCAAATATAGATCCTACAACAAAAATACTCAACAAAATCCAAAAAAATCGAAGTTGATTTCAAATAAATTTATTAAAATTTGACACTTCCAACTAAAATTTTTTTCACAATCTTAAAAATTGAAGTTATTTTCATCTTAATTTACTCAAATACACATCCTACAACAAAAATACTCGACAAAATCCAAAAAAATCGAAGTTGGTTTCAAATAAATTTATTAAAATTTGACACTTCCAACTAAAATTTTCTTCACAATCCAAAAAATGGTCGTTATTTTCATCTAAATTTACTAAAATATACATCCTACAACAAAAATACTCGACAAAATCCAAAAAAATCGAAGTTGGTTCAAATAAATTTATTAAAATTTGACACTTCCAACTAAAATTTTTTTCACAATCCTAGAAATTGAAGTTATTTTCATCTAAATTTACTCAAATATAGATCCTACCAAAAAATACTCAACAAAATCCAAAAAAATCGAAGTTGATTTCAAATAAATTTATTAAAATTTGACACTTCCAACTAAAATTTTTTACTCAATCCAAAAAATTGAAGTTATTTTCATCTAAATTTACTCAAATATAGATCCTACAACAAAATTACTCAACAAAATCCAAAAAAATCGAAGTTGATTTCAAATAAATTTATTAAAATTTGACACTTCCAACTAAAATTTTTTTCACAATCCTAGAAATTGAAGTTATTTTCATCTAAATTTACTCAAATATACATCCTACACCCAAAATACTCGACAAAATCCAAAAAAATCGAAGTTGGTTTCAAATAAATTTATTAAAATTTGACACTTCCAACTAAAATTTTTTTCACAATCCTAAAAATTGAAGTTGTTTCATCTAAATTTACTCAAATATAGATCCTACAAAAAAATACTCAACAAAATCCAAAAAAATCGGAGTTGATTTCAAATAAATTTATTAAAATTTGACACTTGCAACTAAAATTTTTTTCACAATCCTAAAAATTGAAGTTATTTTCATCTAAATTTACTCAAATATACATCCTACACCAAAAATACTCGACAAAATCCAAAAAAATCGAAGTTGGTTTCAAATAAATTTATTAAAATTTGACGCTTCCAACTAAAATTTTTTTCACAATCCTAGAAATTGAAGTTATTTTCATCTATATTTACTCAAATATACATCCTACACCAAAAATACTCCACAAAATACAAAAAAATTGGAGTTGGTTTCAAATAAATTTATTAAAATTTGACACTTCCAACTAAAATTTTATTCACAATCCAAAAAATGGTCGTTATTTTCATCTAAATTTACTCAAATATACATCCTACAACAAAAATACTCGACAAAATCCAAAAAAATCGGAGTTGATTTCAAATTAATTTATTAAAATTTGACACTTCCAACTAAAATTTTTTTCACAATCCAAAAAATGGTCGTTATTTTCATCTAAATTTACTCAAATATACATCCTACAACAAAAATACTCGACAAAATCCAAAAAAATCGGAGTTGATTTCAAATAAATTTATTAAAATTTGACACTTCCAACTAAAATTTTTTTCACAATCCAAAAAATTGAAGTTATTTTCATCTAAATTTACTCAATTGTAGATCCTACAACAAAAATACTCGACAAAATCCAAAAAAATCGAAGTTGATTTCAAATAAATTTATTAAAATTTGACACTTCCAACTAAAATTTTTTTCACAATCCCAAAAATTGAAGTTGTTACATCTAAATTTACTCAAATATAGATCCTACAAAAAATACTCAACAAAATCCAAAAAAATCGGAGTTGATTTCAAATAAATTTATTAAAATTTGACACTAGCAACTAAAATTTTTTTCACAATCCTAAAACTTGAAGTTATTTTCATCTAACTTTACTCAAATATACATCCTACAACAAAAATACTCGACAAAATCCAAAAAAATCGAAGTTGATTTCAAATAAATTTATTAAAATTTGACACTTCCAACTAAAATATTTTTCACAATCCAAAAAATGGTCGTTATTTTCATCTAAATTTACTCAAATATACATCCTACACCAAAAATACTCGACAAAATCCAAAAAAATCGAAGTTTGTTTCAAATAAATTTATTAAAATTTGACGCTTCCAACTAAAATTTTTTTCACAATCCTAGAAATTGAAGTTATTTTCATCTAAATTTACTCAAATATACATCCTACACCAAAAATACTCGACAAAATCCAAAAAAATCGAAGTTGGTTTCAAATAAATTTATTAAAATTTGACACTTCCAACTAAATTTTTTTTCACAATCCTAGAAATTGAAGTTATTTTCATCTAAATTTACTCAAATATACATCCTACACCAAAAATACTCGACAAAATCCAAAAAAATCGAAGTTGGTTTCAAATAAATTTATTAAAATTTGACACTTCCAACTAAAATTTTTTTCACATTCCTAAAAATTGAAGTTATGTTCATCTAAATTTACTCAAATATAGATCCTACAAAAAATACTCAACAAAATCCCAAAAAAACGAAGTTGATTTCAAATAAATTTATTAAAATTTGACACTTCCAACTAAAAATTTTTTCACAATCCAATAAATTTTCGTTATTTTCATCTAAATTTACTCAAATATAGATCCTACAACAAAAATACTCAACAAAATCCAAAAAAATCGAAGTTGATTTCAAATAAATTTATTAAAATTTGACACTTCCAACTAAAATTTTTTTCACAATCTTAAAAATTGAAGTTATTTTCATCTTAATTTACTCAAATACACATCCTACAACAAAAATACTCGACAAAATCCAAAAAAATCGAAGTTGGTTTCAAATAAATTTATTAAAATTTGACACTTCCAACTAAAATTTTCTTCACAATCCAAAAAATGGTCGTTATTTTCATCTAAATTTACTAAAATATACATCCTACAACAAAAATACTCGACAAAATCCAAAAAAATCGAAGTTGGTTCAAATAAATTTATTAAAATTTGACACTTCCAACTAAAATTTTTTTCACAATCCTAGAAATTGAAGTTATTTTCATCTAAATTTACTCAAATATAGATCCTACCAAAAAATACTCAACAAAATCCAAAAAAATCGAAGTTGATTTCAAATAAATTTATTAAAATTTGACACTTCCAACTAAAATTTTTTACTCAATCCAAAAAATTGAAGTTATTTTCATCTAAATTTACTCAAATATAGATCCTACAACAAAATTACTCAACAAAATCCAAAAAAATCGAAGTTGATTTCAAATAAATTTATTAAAATTTGACACTTCCAACTAAAATTTTTTTCACAATCCTAGAAATTGAAGTTATTTTCATCTAAATTTACTCAAATATACATCCTACACCCAAAATACTCGACAAAATCCAAAAAAATCGAAGTTGGTTTCAAATAAATTTATTAAAATTTGACACTTCCAACTAAAATTTTTTTCACAATCCTAAAAATTGAAGTTGTTTCATCTAAATTTACTCAAATATAGATCCTACAAAAAAATACTCAACAAAATCCAAAAAAATCGGAGTTGATTTCAAATAAATTTATTAAAATTTGACACTTGCAACTAAAATTTTTTTCACAATCCTAAAAATTGAAGTTATTTTCATCTAAATTTACTCAAATATACATCCTACACCAAAAATACTCGACAAAATCCAAAAAAATCGAAGTTGGTTTCAAATAAATTTATTAAAATTTGACGCTTCCAACTAAAATTTTTTTCACAATCCTAGAAATTGAAGTTATTTTCATCTATATTTACTCAAATATACATCCTACACCAAAAATACTCCACAAAATACAAAAAAATTGGAGTTGGTTTCAAATAAATTTATTAAAATTTGACACTTCCAACTAAAATTTTATTCACAATCCAAAAAATGGTCGTTATTTTCATCTAAATTTACTCAAATATACATCCTACAACAAAAATACTCGACAAAATCCAAAAAAATCGGAGTTGATTTCAAATTAATTTATTAAAATTTGACACTTCCAACTAAAATTTTTTTCACAATCCTAAAAATTGAAGTTGTTTCATCTAAATTTACTCAAATATAGATCCTACAAAAAAATACTCAACAAAATCCAAAATAATCCAAGTCGATTTCAAATATATTTATTAAAAATTGACAAAAATCGTGACAAAATCCATAAAATCGAAGTTAATTTCACCTGAAATTACTCAAATTAAGCTTCTCTATCAAAAAAACTTAACATTGTCGAGAAAAATCGAAGTTGGTTTCAAATAAATTACGTAAAATTTGACACTTCCAACTAAAATTTTCTTCACAATCCAAAAAATGGTCGTTATTTTCATCTAAATTTACTCAAATATACATCCTACAACAAAAATACTCGACAAAATCCAAAAAAATCGATGTTGGTTCAAATAAATTTATTAAAATTTGACACTTCCAACTAAAATTTTTTTCACAATCCTAGAAATTGAAGTTATTTTCATCTAAATTTACTCAAATATAGATCCTACCAAAAAATACTCAACAAAATCCAAAAAAATCGAAGTTGATTTCAAATAAATTTATTAAAATTTGACACTTCCAACTAAAATTTTTTACTCAATCCAAAAAATTGAAGTTATTTTCATCTAAATTTACTCAAATATAGATCCTACAACAAAAATACTCGACAAAATCCAAAAAAATCGGAGTTGGTTTCAAATAAATTTATTAAAATTTGACACTTCCAACTAAAATTTTCTTCACAATCCAAAAAATGGTCGTTATTTTCATCTAAATTTACTAAAATATACATCCTACAACAAAAATACTCGACAAAATCCAAAAAAATCGAAGTTGGTTCAAATAAATTTATTAAAATTTGACACTTCCAACTAAAATTTTTTTCACAATCCTAGAAATTGAAGTTATTTTCATCTAAATTTACTCAAATATAGATCCTACCAAAAAATACTCAACAAAATCCAAAAAAATCGAAGTTGATTTCAAATAAATTTATTAAAATTTGACACTTCCAACTAAAATTTTTTACTCAATCCAAAAAATTGAAGTTATTTTCATCTAAATTTACTCAAATATAGATCCTACAACAAAATTACTCAACAAAATCCAAAAAAATCGAAGTTGATTTCAAATAAATTTATTAAAATTTGACACTTCCAACTAAAATTTTTTTCACAATCCTAGAAATTGAAGTTATTTTCATCTAAATTTACTCAAATATACATCCTACACCCAAAATACTCGACAAAATCCAAAAAAATCGAAGTTGGTTTCAAATAAATTTATTAAAATTTGACACTTCCAACTAAAATTTTTTTCACAATCCTAAAAATTGAAGTTGTTTCATCTAAATTTACTCAAATATAGATCCTACAAAAAAATACTCAACAAAATCCAAAAAAATCGGAGTTGATTTCAAATAAATTTATTAAAATTTGACACTTGCAACTAAAATTTTTTTCACAATCCTAAAAATTGAAGTTATTTTCATCTAAATTTACTCAAATATACATCCTACACCAAAAATACTCGACAAAATCCAAAAAAATCGAAGTTGGTTTCAAATAAATTTATTAAAATTTGACGCTTCCAACTAAAATTTTTTTCACAATCCTAGAAATTGAAGTTATTTTCATCTATATTTACTCAAATATACATCCTACACCAAAAATACTCCACAAAATACAAAAAAATTGGAGTTGGTTTCAAATAAATTTATTAAAATTTGACACTTCCAACTAAAATTTTATTCACAATCCAAAAAATGGTCGTTATTTTCATCTAAATTTACTCAAATATACATCCTACAACAAAAATACTCGACAAAATCCAAAAAAATCGGAGTTGATTTCAAATTAATTTATTAAAATTTGACACTTCCAACTAAAATTTTTTTCACAATCCTAAAAATTGAAGTTGTTTCATCTAAATTTACTCAAATATAGATCCTACAAAAAAATACTCAACAAAATCCAAAATAATCCAAGTCGATTTCAAATATATTTATTAAAAATTGACAAAAATCGTGACAAAATCCATAAAATCGAAGTTAATTTCACCTGAAATTACTCAAATTAAGCTTCTCTATCAAAAAAACTTAACATTGTCGAGAAAAATCGAAGTTGGTTTCAAATAAATTACGTAAAATTTGACACTTCCAACTAAAATTTTCTTCACAATCCAAAAAATGGTCGTTATTTTCATCTAAATTTACTCAAATATACATCCTACAACAAAAATACTCGACAAAATCCAAAAAAATCGAAGTTGGTTCAAATAAATTTATTAAAATTTGACACTTCCAACTAAAATTTTTTTCACAATCCTAGAAATTGAAGTTATTTTCATCTAAATTTACTCAAATATAGATCCTACCAAAAAATACTCAACAAAATCCAAAAAAATCGAAGTTGATTTCAAATAAATTTATTAAAATTTGACACTTCCAACTAAAATTTTTTACTCAATCCAAAAAATTGAAGTTATTTTCATCTAAATTTACTCAAATATAGATCCTACAACAAAAATACTCGACAAAATCCAAAAAAATCGGAGTTGATTTCAAATTAATTTATTAAAATTTGACACTTCCAACTAAAATTTTTTTCACAATCCTAAAAATTGAAGTTGTTTCATCTAAATTTACTCAAATATAGATCCTACAAAAAAATACTCAACAAAATCCAAAATAATCCAAGTCGATTTCAAATATATTTATTAAAATTTGACAAAAATCGTGACAAAATCCATAAAATCGAAGTTAATTTCACCTGAAATTACTCAAATTAAGCTTCTCTATCAAAAAAACTTAACATTGTCGAGAAAAATCGAAGTTGGTTTCAAATAAATTACGTAAAATTTGACACTTCCAACTAAAATTTTCTTCACAATCCAAAAAATGGTCGTTATTTTCATCTAAATTTACTCAAATATACATCCTACAACAAAAATACTCGACAAAATCCAAAAAAATCGAAGTTGGTTCAAATAAATTTATTAAAATTTGACACTTCCAACTAAAATTTTTTTCACAATCCTAGAAATTGAAGTTATTTTCATCTAAATTTACTCAAATATAGATCCTACCAAAAAATACTCAACAAAATCCAAAAAAATCGAAGTTGATTTCAAATAAATTTATTAAAATTTGACACTTCCAACTAAAATTTTTTACTCAATCCAAAAAATTGAAGTTATTTTCATCTAAATTTACTCAAATATAGATCCTACAACAAAAATACTCAACAAAATCCAAAAAAATCGAAGTTGATTTCAAATAAATTTATTAAAATTTGACACTTCCAACTAAAATTTTTTTCACAATCTTAAAAATTGTAGTTATTTTCATCTTAATTTACGCAAATACACATCCTACAACAAAAATACTCGACAAAATCCAAAAAAATCGAAGTTGGTTTCAAATAAATTTATTAAAAATTGACACTTCCAACTAAATTTTTTTTCACAATCCTAGAAATTGAAGTTATTTTCATCTAAATTTACTCAAATATACATCCTACACCAAAAATACTCCACAAAATACAAAAAAATCGGAGTTGGTTTCAAATAAATTTATTAAAATTTGACACTTCCAACTAAAATTTTATTCACAATCCAAAAAATGGTCGTTATTTTCATCTAAATTTACTCAAATATACATCCTACAACAAAAATACTCGACAAAATCCAAAAAAATCGGAGTTGATTTCAAATAAATTTATTAAAATTTGACACTTCCAACTAAAATTTTTTTCACAATCCAAAAAATTGAAGTTATTTTCATCTAAATTTACTCAATTGTAGATCCTACAACAAAAATACTCGACAAAATCCAAAAAAATCGAAGTTGATTTCAAATAAATTTATTAAAATTTGACACTTCCAACTAAAATTTTTTTCACAATCCCAAAAATTGAAGTTGTTACATCTAAATTTACTCAAATATAGATCCTACAAAAAAATACTCAACAAAATCCAAAAAAATCGGAGTTGATTTCAAATAAATTTATTAAAATTTGACACTAGCAACTAAAATTTTTTTCACAATCCTAAAACTTGAAGTTATTTTCATCTAACTTTACTCAAATATACATCCTACAACAAAAATACTCGACAAAATCCAAAAAAATCGAAGTTGATTTCAAATAAATTTATTAAAATTTGACGCTTCCAACTAAAATTTTTTTCACAATGCTAGAAATTGAAGTTATTTTCATCTAAATTTACTCAAATATACATCCTACACCAAAAATACTCGACAAAATCCAAAAAAATCGAAGTTGGTTTCAAATAAATTTATTAAAATTTGACACTTCCAACTAAAATTTTTTTCACATTCCTAAAAATTGAAGTTATGTTCATCTAAATTTACTCAAATATAGATCCTACAAAAAATACTCAACAAAATCCCAAAAAAACGAAATTGATTTCAAATAAATTTATTAAAATTTGACACTTCCAACTAAAAATTTTTTCACAATCCAATAAATTTTCGTTATTTTCATCTAAATTTACTCAAATATAGATCCTACAACAAAAATACTCAACAAAATCCAAAAAAATCGAAGTTGATTTCAAATAAATTTATTAAAATTTGACACTTCCAGCTAAAATTTTTTTCACAATCTTAAAAATTGAAGTTATTTTCATCTTAATTTACTCAAATACACATCCTACAACAAAAATACTCGACAAAATCCAAAAAAATCGAAGTTGGTTTCAAATAAATTTATTAAAATTTGACACTTCCAACTAAAATTTTTTTCACAATCCTAAAAATTGAAGTTGTTTCATCTAAATTTACTCAAATATAGATCCTACAAAAAAATACTCAACAAAATCCAAAAAAATCGGAGTTGATTTCAAATAAATTTATTAAAATTTGACACTTGCAACTAAAATTTTTTTCACAATCCTAAAAATTGAAGTTATTTTCATCTAACTTTACTCAAATATACATCCTACAACAAAAATACTCGACAAAATCAAAAAAAATCGAAGTTGATTTCAAATAAATTTATTAAAATTTGACACTTCCAACTAAAATATTTTTTACAATCCAAAAAATGGTCGTTATTTTCATCTAAATTTACTCAAATATACATCCTACACCAAAAATACTCGACAAAATCCAAAAAAATCGATGTTGGTTTCAAATAAATTTATTAAAATTTGACGCTTCCAACTAAAATTTTTTTCACAATCCTAGAAATTGAAGTTATTTTCATCTAAATTTACTCAAATATACATCCTACACCAAAAATACTCCACAAAATACAAAAAAATCGGAGTTGGTTTCAAATAAATTTATTAAAATTTGACACTTCCAACTAAAATTTTTTTCACAATCCTAAAAATTGAAGTTGTTTCATCTAAATTTACTCAAATATAGATCCTACAAAAAAATACTCAACAAAATCCAAAATAATCCAAGTCGATTTCAAATATATTTATTAAAATGTGACAAAAATCGTGACAAAATCCATAAAATCGAAGTTAATTTCACCTGAAATTACTCAAATTAAGCTTCTCTATCAAAAAAAACTTAACATTGTCGAGAAAAATCGAAGTTGGTTTCAAATAAATTACGTAAAATTTGACACTTCCAACTAAAATTTTCTTCACAATCCAAAAAATGGTCGTTATTTTCATCTAAATTTACTCAAATATACATCCTACAACAAAAATACTCGACAAAATCCAAAAAAATCGAAGTTGGTTCAAATAAATTTATTAAAATTTGACACTTCCAAATAAATTTTTTTTCACAATCCTAGAAATTGAAGTTATTTTCATCTAAATTTACTCAAATATACATCCTACAACAAAAATACTCGACAAAATCCAAAAAAATCGGAGTTGATTTCAAATTAATTTATTAAAATTTGACACTTCCAACTAAAATTTTTTTCACAATCCTAAAAATTGAAGTTGTTTCATCTAAATTTACTCAAATATAGATCCTACAAAAAAATACTCAACAAAATCCAAAATAATCCAAGTCGATTTCAAATATATTTATTAAAATTTGACAAAAATCGTGACAAAATCCATAAAATCGAAGTTAATTTCACCTGAAATTACTCAAATTAAGCTTCTCTATCAAAAAAACTTAACATTGTCGAGAAAAATCGAAGTTGGTTTCAAATAAATTACGTAAAATTTGACACTTCCAACTAAAATTTTCTTCACAATCCAAAAAATTGTCGTTATTTTCATCTAAATTTACTCAAATATACATCCTACAACAAAAATACTCGACAAAATCCAAAAAAATCGAAGTTGGTTCAAATAAATTTATTAAAATTTGACACTTCCAACTAAAATTTTTTTCACAATCCTAGAAATTGAAGTTATTTTCATCTAAATTTACTCAATTGTAGATCCTACAACAAAAATACTCGACAAAATCCAAAAAAATCGAAGTTGATTTCAAATAAATTTATTAAAATTTGACACTTCCAACTAAAATTTTTTTCACAATCCTAAAATTTGAAGTTGTTACATCTAAATTTACTCAAATATAGATCCTACAACAAAAATACTCAACAAAATCCAAAAAAATCGAAGTTGATTTCAAATAAATTTATTAAAATTTGACACTTCCAACTAAAATTTTTTTCACAATCTTAAAAATTGAAGTTATTTTCATCTTAATTTACGCAAATACACATCCTACAACAAAAATACTCGACAAAATCCAAAAAAATCGAAGTTGGTTTCAAATAAATTTATTAAAAATTGACACTTCCAACTAAATTTTTTTTCACAATCCTAGAAATTGAAGTTATTTTCATCTAAATTTACTCAAATATACATCCTACACCAAAAATACTCCACAAAATACAAAAAAATCGGAGTTGGTTTCAAATAAATTTATTAAAATTTGACACTTCCAACTAAAATTTTATTCACAATCCAAAAAATGGTCGTTATTTTCATCTAAATTTACTCAAATATACATCCTACAACAAAAATACTCGACAAAATCCAAAAAAATTGGAGTTGATTTCAAATAAATTTATTAAAATTTGACACTTCCAACTAAAATATTTTTCACAATCCAAAAAATGGTCGTTATTTTCATCTAAATTTACTCAAATATACATCCTACACCAAAAATACTCGACAAAATCAAAAAAAATCGAAGTTTGTTTCAAATAAATTTATTAAAATTTGACGCTTCCAACTAAAATTTTTTTCACAATCCTAGAAATTGAAGTTATTTTCATCTAAATTTACTCAAATATACATCCTACACCAAAAATACTCCACAAAATACAAAAAAATCGGAGTTGGTTTCAAATAAATTTATTAAAATTTGACACTTCCAACTAAAATTTTTTTCACAATCCTAAAAATTGAAGTTGTTTCATCTAAATTTACTCAAATATAGATCCTACAAAAAAATACTCAACAAAATCCAAAATAATCCAAGTCGATTTCAAATATATTTATTAAAATTTGACAAAAATCGTGACAAAATCCATAAAATCGAAGTTAATTTCACCTGAAATTACTCAAATTAAGCTTCTCTATCAAAAAAAACTTAACATTGTCGAGAAAAATCGAAGTTGGTTTCAAATAAATTACGTAAAATTTGACACTTCCAACTAAAATTTTCTTCACAATCCAAAAAATGGTCGTTATTTTCATCTAAATTTACTCAAATATACATCCTACAACAAAAATACTCGACAAAATCCAAAAAAATCGAAGTTGGTTCAAATAAATTTATTAAAATTTGACACTTCCAAATAAAATTTTTTTCACAATCCTAGAAATTGAAGTTATTTTCATCTAAATTTACTCAAATATACATCCTACAACAAAAATACTCGACAAAATCCAAAAAAATCGGAGTTGATTTCAAATTAATTTATTAAAATTTGACACTTCCAACTAAAATTTTTTTCACAATCCTAAAAATTGAAGTTGTTTCATCTAAATTTACTCAAATATAGATCCTACAAAAAAATACTCAACAAAATCCAAAATAATCCAAGTCGATTTCAAATATATTTATTAAAATTTGACAAAAATCGTGACAAAATCCATAAAATCGAAGTTAATTTCACGTGAAATTACTCAAATTAAGCTTCTCTATCAAAAAAACTTAACATTGTCGAGAAAAATCGAAGTTGGTTTCAAATAAATTACGTAAAATTTGACACTTCCAACTAAAATTTTCTTCACAATCCAAAAAATGGTCGTTATTTTCATCTAAATTTACTCAAATATACATCCTACAACAAAAATACTCGACAAAATCCAAAAAAATCGAAGTTGGTTCAAAAAAATTTATTAAAATTTGACACTTCCAACTAAAATTTTTTTCACAATCCTATAAATTGAAGTTATTTTCATCTAAATTTACTCAAATATAGATCCTACCAAAAAATACTCAACAAAATCCAAAAAAATCGAAGTTGATTTCAAATAAATTTATTAAAATTTGACACTTCCAACTAAAATTTTTTACTCAATCCAAAAAATTGAAGTTATTTTCATCTAAATTTACTCAAATATAGATCCTACAACAAAAATACTCAACAAAATCCAAAAAAATCGAAGTTGATTTCAAATAAATTTATTAAAATTTGACACTTCCAACTAAAATTTTTTTCACAATCTTAAAAATTGAAGTTATTTTCATCTTAATTTACGCAAATACACATCCTACAACAAAAATACTCGACAAAATCCAAAAAAATCGAAGTTGGTTTCAAATAAATTTATTAAAAATTGACACTTCCAACTAAATTTTTTTTCACAATCCTAGAAATTGAAGTTATTTTCATCTAAATTTACTCAAATATACATCCTACACCAAAAATACTCTACAAAATACAAAAAAATCGGAGTTGGTTTCAAATAAATTTATTAAAATTTGACACTTCCAACTAAAATTTTATTCACAATCCAAAAAATGGTCGTTATTTTCATCTAAATTTACTCAAATATACATCCTACAACAAAAATACTCGACAAAATCCAAAAAAATCGAAGTTGGTTCAAATAAATTTATTAAAATTTGACACTTCCAACTAAAATTTTTTTCACAATCCTAGAAAATGAAGTTATTTTCATCTAAATTTACTCAATTGTAGATCCTACAACAAAAATACTCGACAAAATCCAAAAAAATCGAAGTTGATTTCAAATAAATTTATTAAAATTTGACACTTCCAACTAAAATTTTTTTCACAATCCTAAAATTTGAAGTTGTTACATCTAAATTTACTCAAATATAGATCCTACAACAAAAATACTCAACAAAATCCAAAAAAATCGAAGTTGATTTCAAATAAATTTATTAAAATTTGACACTTCCAACTAAAATTTTTTTCACAATCTT
The DNA here is from genome assembly GCA_963932275.1 of Andrena praecox. Lineage (NCBI taxonomy): Eukaryota > Metazoa > Arthropoda > Insecta > Hymenoptera > Andrenidae > Andrena > Andrena praecox. Next base: position 1,847,313 of record CAWVQO010000413.1, on the reverse strand, counting down.
AAAAATTGAAGTTATTTTCATCTTAATTTACGCAAATACACATCCTACAACAAAAATACTCGACAAAATCCAAAAAAATCGAAGTTGGTTTCAAATAAATTTATTAAAAATTGACACTTCCAACTAAATTTTTTTTCACAATCCTAGAAATTGAAGTTATTTTCATCTAAATTTACTCAAATATACATCCTACACCAAAAATACTCCACAAAATACAAAAAAATCGGAGTTGGTTTCAAATAAATTTATTAAAATTTGACACTTCCAACTAAAATTTTATTCACAATCCAAAAAATAGTCGTTATTTTCATCTAAATTTACTCAAATATACATCCTACAACAAAAATACTCGACAAAATCCAAAAAAATTGGAGTTGATTTCAAATAAATTTATTAAAATTTGACACTTCCAACTAAAATTTTTTTCACAATCCAAAAAATTGAAGTTATTTTCATCTAAATTTACTCAATTGTAGATCCTACAACAAAAATACTCGACAAAATCCAAAAAAATCGAAGTTGATTTCAAATAAATTTATTAAAATTTGACACTTCCAACTAAAATTTTTTTCACAATCCTAAAATTTGAAGTTGTTACATCTAAATTTACTCAAATATAGATCCTACAAAAAAATACTCAACAAAATCCAAAAAAATCGGAGTTGATTTCAAATAAATTTATTAAAATTTGACACTAGCAACTAAAATTTTTTTCACAATCCTAAAACTTGAAGTTATTTTCATCTAACTTTACTCAAATATACATCCTACAACAAAAATACTCGACAAAATCCAAAAAAATCGAAGTTGATTTCAAATAAATTTATTAAAATTTGACACTTCCAACTAAAATATTTTTCACAATCCAAAAAATGGTCGTTATTTTCATCTAAATTTACTCAAATATACATCCTACACCAAAAATACTCGACAAAATCCAAAAAAATCGAAGTTTGTTTCAAATAAATTTATTAAAATTTGACGCTTCCAACTAAAATTTTTTTCACAATGCTAGAAATTGAAGTTATTTTCATCTAAATTTACTCAAATATACATCCTACACCAAAAATACTCGACAAAATCCAAAAAAATCGAAGTTGGTTTCAAATAAATTTATTAAAATTTGACACTTCCAACTAAAATTTTTTTCACATTCCTAAAAATTGAAGTTATGTTCATCTAAATTTACTCAAATATAGATCCTACAAAAAATACTCAACAAAATCCCAAAAAAACGAAATTGATTTCAAATAAATTTATTAAAATTTGACACTTCCAACTAAAAATTTTTTCACAATCCAATAAATTTTCGTTATTTTCATCTAAATTTACTCAAATATAGATCCTACAACAAAAATACTCAACAAAATCCAAAAAAATCGAAGTTGATTTCAAATAAATTTATTAAAATTTGACACTTCCAACTAAATTTTTTTTCACAATCTTAAAAATTGAAGTTATTTTCATCTTAATTTACTCAAATATACATCCTACAACAAAAATACTCGACAAAATCCAAAAAAATCGGAGTTGATTTCAAATTAATTTATTAAAATTTGACACTTCCAACTAAAATTTTTTTCACAATCCTAAAAATTGAAGTTGTTTCATCTAAATTTACTCAAATATAGATCCTACAAAAAAATACTCAACAAAATCCAAAATAATCCAAGTCGATTTCAAATATATTTATTAAAATTTGACAAAAATCGTGACAAAATCCATAAAATCGAAGTTAATTTCACCTGAAATTACTCAAATTAAGCTTCTCTATCAAAAAAACTTAACATTGTCGAGAAAAATCGAAGTTGGTTTCAAATAAATTACGTAAAATTTGACACTTCCAACTAAAATTTTCTTCACAATCCAAAAAATTGTCGTTATTTTCATCTAAATTTACTCAAATATACATCCTACAACAAAAATACTCGACAAAATCCAAAAAAATCGAAGTTGGTTCAAATAAATTTATTAAAATTTGACACTTCCAACTAAAATTTTTTTCACAATCCTAGAAATTGAAGTTATTTTCATCTAAATTTACTCAATTGTAGATCCTACAACAAAAATACTCGACAAAATCCAAAAAAATCGAAGTTGATTTCAAATAAATTTATTAAAATTTGACACTTCCAACTAAAATTTTTTTCACAATCCTAAAATTTGAAGTTGTTACATCTAAATTTACTCAAATATAGATCCTACAACAAAAATACTCAACAAAATCCAAAAAAATCGAAGTTGATTTCAAATAAATTTATTAAAATTTGACACTTCCAACTAAAATTTTTTTCACAATCTTAAAAATTGAAGTTATTTTCATCTTAATTTACGCAAATACACATCCTACAACAAAAATACTCGACAAAATCCAAAAAAATCGAAGTTGGTTTCAAATAAATTTATTAAAAATTGACACTTCCAACTAAATTTTTTTTCACAATCCTAGAAATTGAAGTTATTTTCATCTAAATTTACTCAAATATACATCCTACACCAAAAATACTCCACAAAATACAAAAAAATCGGAGTTGGTTTCAAATAAATTTATTAAAATTTGACACTTCCAACTAAAATTTTATTCACAATCCAAAAAATGGTCGTTATTTTCATCTAAATTTACTCAAATATACATCCTACAACAAAAATACTCGACAAAATCCAAAAAAATTGGAGTTGATTTCAAATAAATTTATTAAAATTTGACACTTCCAACTAAAATATTTTTCACAATCCAAAAAATGGTCGTTATTTTCATCTAAATTTACTCAAATATACATCCTACACCAAAAATACTCGACAAAATCCAAAAAAATCGAAGTTTGTTTCAAATAAATTTATTAAAATTTGACGCTTCCAACTAAAATTTTTTTCACAATCCTAGAAATTGAAGTTATTTTCATCTAAATTTACTCAAATATACATCCTACACCAAAAATACTCCACAAAATACAAAAAAATCGGAGTTGGTTTCAAATAAATTTATTAAAATTTGACACTTCCAACTAAAATTTTTTTCACAATCCTAAAAATTGAAGTTGTTTCATCTAAATTTACTCAAATATAGATCCTACAAAAAAATACTCAACAAAATCCAAAATAATCCAAGTCGATTTCAAATATATTTATTAAAATTTGACAAAAATCGTGACAAAATCCATAAAATCGAAGTTAATTTCACCTGAAATTACTCAAATTAAGCTTCTCTATCAAAAAAAACTTAACATTGTCGAGAAAAATCGAAGTTGGTTTCAAATAAATTACGTAAAATTTGACACTTCCAACTAAAATTTTCTTCACAATCCAAAAAATGGTCGTTATTTTCATCTAAATTTACTCAAATATACATCCTACAACAAAAATACTCGACAAAATCCAAAAAAATCGAAGTTGGTTCAAATAAATTTATTAAAATTTGACACTTCCAACTAAAATTTTTTTCACAATCCTATAAATTGAAGTTATTTTCATCTAAATTTACTCAAATATAGATCCTACCAAAAAATACTCAACAAAATCCAAAAAAATCGAAGTTGATTTCAAATAAATTTATTAAAATTTGACACTTCCAACTAAAATTTTTTACTCAATCCAAAAAATTGAAGTTATTTTCATCTAAATTTACTCAAATATAGATCCTACAACAAAAATACTCAACAAAATCCAAAAAAATCGAAGTTGATTTCAAATAAATTTATTAAAATTTGACACTTCCAACTAAAATTTTTTTCACAATCTTAAAAATTGAAGTTATTTTCATCTTAATTTACGCAAATACACATCCTACAACAAAAATACTCGACAAAATCCAAAAAAATCGAAGTTGGTTTCAAATAAATTTATTAAAAATTGACACTTCCAACTAAATTTTTTTTCACAATCCTAGAAATTGAAGTTATTTTCATCTAAATTTACTCAAATATACATCCTACACCAAAAATACTCTACAAAATACAAAAAAATCGGAGTTGGTTTCAAATAAATTTATTAAAATTTGACACTTCCAACTAAAATTTTATTCACAATCCAAAAAATGGTCGTTATTTTCATCTAAATTTACTCAAATATACATCCTACAACAAAAATACTCGACAAAATCCAAAAAAATCGAAGTTGGTTCAAATAAATTTATTAAAATTTGACACTTCCAACTAAAATTTTTTTCACAATCCTAGAAATTGAAGTTATTTTCATCTAAATTTACTCAATTGTAGATCCTACAACAAAAATACTCGACAAAATCCAAAAAAATCGAAGTTGATTTCAAATAAATTTATTAAAATTTGACACTTCCAACTAAAATTTTTTTCACAATCCTAAAATTTGAAGTTGTTACATCTAAATTTACTCAAATATAGATCCTACAACAAAAATACTCAACAAAATCCAAAAAAATCGAAGTTGATTTCAAATAAATTTATTAAAATTTGACACTTCCAACTAAAATTTTTTTCACAATCTTAAAAATTGAAGTTATTTTCATCTTAATTTACGCAAATACACATCCTACAACAAAAATACTCGACAAAATCCAAAAAAATCGAAGTTGGTTTCAAATAAATTTATTAAAAATTGACACTTCCAACTAAATTTTTTTTCACAATCCTAGAAATTGAAGTTATTTTCATCTAAATTTACTCAAATATACATCCTACACCAAAAATACTCCACAAGATACAAAAAAATCGGAGTTGGTTTCAAATAAATTTATTAAAATTTGACACTTCCAACTAAAATTTTATTCACAATCCAAAAAATAGTCGTTATTTTCATCTAAATTTACTCAAATATACATCCTACAACAAAAATACTCGACAAAATCCAAAAAAATTGGAGTTGATTTCAAATAAATTTATTAAAATTTGACACTTCCAACTAAAATTTTTTTCACAATCCAAAAAATTGAAGTTATTTTCATCTAAATTTACTCAATTGTAGATCCTACAACAAAAATACTCGACAAAATCCAAAAAAATCGAAGTTGATTTCAAATAAATTTATTAAAATTTGACACTTCCAACTAAAATTTTTTTCACAATCCTAAAATTTGAAGTTGTTACATCTAAATTTACTCAAATATAGATCCTACAAAAAAATACTCAACAAAATCCAAAAAAATCGGAGTTGATTTCAAATAAATTTATTAAAATTTGACACTAGCAACTAAAATTTTTTTCACAATCCTAAAACTTGAAGTTATTTTCATCTAACTTTACTCAAATATACATCCTACAACAAAAATACTCGACAAAATCCAAAAAAATCGAAGTTGATTTCAAATAAATTTATTAAAATTTGACACTTCCAACTAAAATATTTTTCACAATCCAAAAAATGGTCGTTATTTTCATCTAAATTTACTCAAATATACATCCTACACCAAAAATACTCGACAAAATCCAAAAAAATCGAAGTTTGTTTCAAATAAATTTATTAAAATTTGACGCTTCCAACTAAAATTTTTTTCACAATGCTAGAAATTGAAGTTATTTTCATCTAAATTTACTCAAATATACATCCTACACCAAAAATACTCGACAAAATCCAAAAAAATCGAAGTTGGTTTCAAATAAATTTATTAAAATTTGACACTTCCAACTAAAATTTTTTTCACATTCCTAAAAATTGAAGTTATGTTCATCTAAATTTACTCAAATATAGATCCTACAAAAAATACTCAACAAAATCCCAAAAAAACGAAATTGATTTCAAATAAATTTATTAAAATTTGACACTTCCAACTAAAAATTTTTTCACAATCCAATAAATTTTCGTTATTTTCATCTAAATTTACTCAAATATAGATCCTACAACAAAAATACTCAACAAAATCCAAAAAAATCGAAGTTGATTTCAAATAAATTTATTAAAATTTGACACTTCCAACTAAATTTTTTTTCACAATCTTAAAAATTGAAGTTATTTTCATCTTAATTTACTCAAATATACATCCTACAACAAAAATACTCGACAAAATCCAAAAAAATCGAAGTTGGTTTCAAATAAATTTATTAAAATTTGACACTTCCAACTAAAATTTTTTTCACAATCCTAAAAATTGAAGTTGTTTCATCTAAATTTACTCAAATATAGATCCTACAAAAAAATACTCAACAAAATCCAAAAAAATCGGAGTTGAATTCAAATAAATATATTAAAATTTGACACTTGCAACTAAAATTTTTTTCACAATCCTAAAAATTGAAGTTATTTTCATCTAACTTTACTCAAATATACATCCTACAACAAAAATACTCGACATAATCAAAAAAAATCGAAGTTGATTTCAAATAAATTTATTAAAATTTGACACTTCCAACTAAAATATTTTTCACAATCCAAAAAATGGTCGTTATTTTCATCTAAATTTACTCAAATATACATCCTACACCAAAAATACTCGACAAAATCCAAAAAAATCGAAGTTTGTTTCAAATAAATTTATTAAAATTTGACGCTTCCAACTAAAATTTTTTTCACAATGCTAGAAATTGAAGTTATTTTCATCTAAATTTACTCAAATATACATCCTACACCAAAAATACTCGACAAAATCCAAAAAAATCGAAGTTGGTTTCAAATAAATTTATTAAAATTTGACACTTCCAACTAAAATTTTTTTCACATTCCTAAAAATTGAAGTTATGTTCATCTAAATTTACTCAAATATAGATCCTACAAAAAATACTCAACAAAATCCCAAAAAAACGAAATTGATTTCAAATAAATTTATTAAAATTTGACACTTCCAACTAAAAATTTTTTCACAATCCAATAAATTTTCGTTATTTTCATCTAAATTTACTCAAATATAGATCCTACAACAAAAATACTCAACAAAATCCAAAAAAATCGAAGTTGATTTCAAATAAATTTATTAAAATTTGACACTTCCAACTAAATTTTTTTTCACAATCTTAAAAATTGAAGTTATTTTCATCTTAATTTACTCAAATATACATCCTACAACAAAAATACTCGACAAAATCCAAAAAAATCGAAGTTGGTTTCAAATAAATTTATTAAAATTTGACACTTCCAACTAAAATTTTTTTCACAATCCTAAAAATTGAAGTTGTTTCATCTAAATTTACTCAAATATAGATCCTACAAAAAAATACTCAACAAAATCCAAAAAAATCGGAGTTGAATTCAAATAAATATATTAAAATTTGACACTTGCAACTAAAATTTTTTTCACAATCCTAAAAATTGAAGTTATTTTCATCTAACTTTACTCAAATATACATCCTACAACAAAAATACTCGACATAATCAAAAAAAATCGAAGTTGATTTCAAATAAATTTATTAAAATTTGACACTTCCAACTAAAATATTTTTCACAATCCAAAAAATGGTCGTTATTTTCATCTAAATTTACTCAAATATACATCCTACACCAAAAATACTCGACAAAATCCAAAAAAATCGAAGTTGGTTTCAAATAAATTTATTAAAATTTGACGCTTCCAACTAAAATTTTTTTCACAATCCTAGAAATTGAAGTTATTTTCATCTAAATTTACTCAAATATACATCCTACACCAAAAATACTCCACAAAATACAAAAAAATCGGAGTTGGTTTCAAATAAATTTATTAAAATTTGACACTTCCAACTAAAATTTTTTTCACAATCCTAAAAATTGAAGTTGTTTCATCTAAATTTACTCAAATATAGATCCTACAAAAAAATACTCAACAAAATCCAAAATAATCCAAGTCGATTTCAAATATATTTATTAAAATTTGACAAAAATCGTGACAAAATCCATAAAATCGAAGTTAATTTCACCTGAAATTACTCAAATTAAGCTTCTCTATCAAAAAAACTTAACATTGTCGAGAAAAATCGAAGTTGGTTTCAAATAAATTACGTAAAATTTGACACTTCCAACTAAAATTTTCTTCACAATCCAAAAAATGGTCGTTATTTTCATCTAAATTTACTCAAATATACATCCTACAACAAAAATACTCGACAAAATCCAAAAAAATCGAAGTTGGTTCAAATAAATTTATTAAAATTTGACACTTCCAAATAAATTTTTTTTCACAATCCTAGAAATTGAAGTTATTTTCATCTAAATTTACTCAAATATACATCCTACACCAAAAATACTCCACAAAATACAAAAAAATCGGAGTTGGTTTCAAATAAATTTATTAAAATTTGACACTTCCAACTAAAATTTTTTTCACAATCCTAAAAATTGAAGTTGTTTCATCTAAATATACTCAAAAATAGATCCTACAAAAAAATACTCAACAAAATCCAAAATAATCCAAGTCGATTTCAAATATATTTATTAAAATTTGACAAAAATCGTGACAAAATCCATAAAATCGAAGTTAATTTCACCTGAAATTACTCAAATTAAGCTTCTCTATCAAAAAAACTTAACATTGTCGAGAAAAATCGAAGTTGGTTTCAAATAAATTACGTAAAATTTGACACTTCCAAATAAAATTTTCTTCACAATCCAAAAAATGGTCGTTATTTTCATCTAAATTTACTCAAATATACATCCTACAACAAAAATACTCGACAAAATCCAAAAAAATCGAAGTTGGTTCAAATAAATTTATTAAAATTTGACACTTCCAACTAAAATTTTTTTCGCAATCCTAGAAATTGAAGTTATTTTCATCTAAATTTACTCAAATATAGATCCTACCAAAAAATACTCAACAAAATCCAAAAAAATCGAAGTTGATTTCAAATAAATTTATTAAAATTTGACACTTCCAACTAAAATTTTTTACTCAATCCAAAAAATTGAAGTTATTTTCATCTAAATTTACTCAAATATAGATCCTACAACAAAAATACTCAACAAAATCCAAAAAAATCGAAGTTGATTTCAAATAAATTTATTAAAATTTGACACTTCCAACTAAAATTTTTTTCACAATCTTAAAAATTGAAGTTATTTTCATCTTAATTTACTCAAATACACATCCTACAACAAAAATACTCGACAAAATCCAAAAAAATCGAAGTTGGTTTCAAATAAATTTATTAAAAATTGACACTTCCAACTAAATTTTTTTTCACAATCCTAGAAATTGAAGTTATTTTCATCTAAATTTACTCAAATATACATCCTACACCAAAAATACTCGACAAAATCCAAAAAAATCGAAGTTGGTTTCAAATAAATTTATTAAAATTTGACACTTCCAACTAAATTTTTTTTCACATTCCTAAAAATTGAAGTTATGTTCATCTAAATTTACTCAAATATAGATCCTACAAAAAATACTCAACAAAATCCCAAAAAAACGAAGTTGATTTCAAATAAATTTATTAAAATTTGACACTTCCAACTAAAAATTTTTTCACAATCCAATAAATTTTCGTTATTTTCATCTAAATTTACTCAAATATAGATCCTACAACAAAAATACTCAACAAAATCCAAAAAAATCGAAGTTGATTTCAAATAAATTTATTAAAATTTGACACTTCCAACTAAAATTTTTTTCACAATCTTAAAAATTGAAGTTATTTTCATCTTAATTTACTCAAATACACATCCTACAACAAAAATACTCGACAAAATTCAAAAAAATCGAAGTTGGTTCCAAATAAATTTATTAAAAATTGACACTTCCAACTAAAATTTTTTTCACAATCCTAGAAATTGAAGTTATTTTCATCTAAATTTACTCAAATATACATCCTACACCAAAAATACTCCACAAAATACAAAAAAATCGGAGTTGGTTTCAAATAAATTTATTAAAATTTGACACTTCCAACTAAAATTTTTTTCACAATCCTAGAAATTGAAGTTATTTTCATCTAAATTTACTCAAATATACATCCTACACCAAAAATACTCCACAAAATCCAAAAAAATCGGAGTTGGTTTCAAATAAATTTATTAAAATTTGACACTTCCAACTAAAATTTTATTCATAATCCAAAAAATGGTCGTTATTTTCATCTAAATTTACTCAAATATACATCCTACAACAAAAATACTCGACAAAATCCAAAATAATCCAAGTCGATTTCAAATATATTTATTAAAATTTGACAAAAATCGTGACAAAATCCATAAAATCGAAGTTAATTTCACCTGAAATTACTCAAATTAAGCTTCTCTATCAAAAAAACTTAACATTGTCGAGAAAAATCGAAGTTGGTTTCAAATAAATTACGTAAAATTTGACACTTCCAACTAAAATTTTCTTCACAATCCAAAAAATGGTCGTTATTTTCATCTAAATTTACTCAAATATACATCCTACAACAAAAATACTCGACAAAATCCAAAAAAATCGAAGTTGGTTCAAATAAATTTATTAAAATTTGACACTTCCAACTAAAATTTTTTTCACAATCCTAGAAATTGAAGTTATTTTCATCTAAATTTACTCAAATATAGATCCTACCAAAAAATACTCAACAAAATCCAAAAAAATCGAAGTTGATTTCAAATAAATTTATTAAAATTTGACACTTCCAACTAAAATTTTTTACTCAATCCAAAAAATTGAAGTTATTTTCATCTAAATTTACTCAAATATAGATCCTACAACAAAAATACTCAACAAAATCCAAAAAAATCGGAGTTGATTTCAAATAAATTTATTAAAATTTGACACTAGCAACTAAAATTTTTTTCACAATCCTAAAACTTGAAGTTATTTTCATCTAACTATACTCAAATATACATCCTACAACAAAAATACTCGACAAAATCCAAAAAAATCGAAGTTGATTTCAAATAAATTTATTAAAATTTGACACTTCCAACTAAAATATTTTTCACAATCCAAAAAATGGTCGTTATTTTCATCTAAATTTACTCAAATATACATCCTACACCAAAAATACTCGACAAAATCCAAAAAAATCGAAGTTTGTTTCAAATAAATTTATTAAAATTTGACGCTTCCAACTAAAATTTTTTTCACAATGCTAGAAATTGAAGTTATTTTCATCTAAATTTACTCAAATATACATCCTACACCAAAAATACTCGACAAAATCCAAAAAAATCGAAGTTGGTTTCAAATAAATTTATTAAAATTTGACACTTCCAACTAAAATTTTTTTCACATTCCTAAAAATTGAAGTTATGTTCATCTAAATTTACTCAAATATAGATCCTACAAAAAATACTCAACAAAATCCCAAAAAAACGAAATTGATTTCAAATAAATTTATTAAAATTTGACACTTCCAACTAAAAATTTTTTCACAATCCAATAAATTTTCGTTATTTTCATCTAAATTTACTCAAATATAGATCCTACAACAAAAATACTCAACAAAATCCAAAAAAATCGAAGTTGATTTCAAATAAATTTATTAAAATTTGACACTTCCAACTAAATTTTTTTTCACAATCTTAAAAATTGAAGTTATTTTCATCTTAATTTACTCAAATATACATCCTACAACAAAAATACTCGACAAAATCCAAAAAAATCGAAGTTGGTTTCAAATAAATTTATTAAAATTTGACACTTCCAACTAAAATTTTTTTCACAATCCTAAAAATTGAAGTTGTTTCATCTAAATTTACTCAAATATAGATCCTACAAAAAAATACTCAACAAAATCCAAAAAAATCGGAGTTGAATTCAAATAAATATATTAAAATTTGACACTTGCAACTAAAATTTTTTTCACAATCCTAAAAATTGAAGTTATTTTCATCTAACTTTACTCAAATATACATCCTACAACAAAAATACTCGACATAATCAAAAAAAATCGAAGTTGATTTCAAATAAATTTATTAAAATTTGACACTTCCAACTAAAATATTTTTCACAATCCAAAAAATGGTCGTTATTTTCATCTAAATTTACTCAAATATACATCCTACACCAAAAATACTCGACAAAATCCAAAAAAATCGAAGTTGGTTTCAAATAAATTTATTAAAATTTGACGCTTCCAACTAAAATTTTTTTCACAATCCTAGAAATTGAAGTTATTTTCATCTAAATTTACTCAAATATACATCCTACACCAAAAATACTCCACAAAATACAAAAAAATCGGAGTTGGTTTCAAATAAATTTATTAAAATTTGACACTTCCAACTAAAATTTTTTTCACAATCCTAAAAATTGAAGTTGTTTCATCTAAATTTACTCAAATATAGATCCTACAAAAAAATACTCAACAAAATCCAAAATAATCCAAGTCGATTTCAAATATATTTATTAAAATTTGACAAAAATCGTGACAAAATCCATAAAATCGAAGTTAATTTCACCTGAAATTACTCAAATTAAGCTTCTCTATCAAAAAAACTTAACATTGTCGAGAAAAATCGAAGTTGGTTTCAAATAAATTACGTAAAATTTGACACTTCCAACTAAAATTTTCTTCACAATCCAAAAAATGGTCGTTATTTTCATCTAAATTTACTCAAATATACATCCTACAACAAAAATACTCGACAAAATCCAAAAAAATCGAAGTTGGTTCAAATAAATTTATTAAAATTTGACACTTCCAAATAAATTTTTTTTCACAATCCTAGAAATTGAAGTTATTTTCATCTAAATTTACTCAAATATACATCCTACACCAAAAATACTCCACAAAATACAAAAAAATCGGAGTTGGTTTCAAATAAATTTATTAAAATTTGACACTTCCAACTAAAATTTTTTTCACAATCCTAAAAATTGAAGTTGTTTCATCTAAATATACTCAAAAATAGATCCTACAAAAAAATACTCAACAAAATCCAAAATAATCCAAGTCGATTTCAAATATATTTATTAAAATTTGACAAAAATCGTGACAAAATCCATAAAATCGAAGTTAATTTCACCTGAAATTACTCAAATTAAGCTTCTCTATCAAAAAAACTTAACATTGTCGAGAAAAATCGAAGTTGGTTTCAAATAAATTACGTAAAATTTGACACTTCCAAATAAAATTTTCTTCACAATCCAAAAAATGGTCGTTATTTTCATCTAAATTTACTCAAATATACATCCTACAACAAAAATACTCGACAAAATCCAAAAAAATCGAAGTTGGTTCAAATAAATTTATTAAAATTTGACACTTCCAACTAAAATTTTTTTCGCAATCCTAGAAATTGAAGTTATTTTCATCTAAATTTACTCAAATATAGATCCTACCAAAAAATACTCAACAAAATCCAAAAAAATCGAAGTTGATTTCAAATAAATTTATTAAAATTTGACACTTCCAACTAAAATTTTTTACTCAATCCAAAAAATTGAAGTTATTTTCATCTAAATTTACTCAAATATAGATCCTACAACAAAAATACTCAACAAAATCCAAAAAAATCGAAGTTGATTTCAAATAAATTTATTAAAATTTGACACTTCCAACTAAAATTTTTTTCACAATCTTAAAAATTGAAGTTATTTTCATCTTAATTTACTCAAATACACATCCTACAACAAAAATACTCGACAAAATCCAAAAAAATCGAAGTTGGTTTCAAATAAATTTATTAAAAATTGACACTTCCAACTAAATTTTTTTTCACAATCCTAGAAATTGAAGTTATTTTCATCTAAATTTACTCAAATATACATCCTACAGCAAAAATACTCCACAAAATACAAAAAAATCGGAGTTGGTTTCAAATAAATTTATTAAAATTTGACACTTCCAACTAAAATTTTATTCACAATCCAAAAAATGGTCGTTATTTTCATCTAAATTTACTCAAATATACATCCTACAACAAAAATACTCGACAAAATCCAAAAAAATCGAAGTTGGTTTCAAATAAATTTATTAAAATTTGACCCTTCCAACTAAAATTTTTTTCACAATCCTAGAAATTGAAGTTATTTTCATCTAAATTTACTCAAATATACATCCTACACCAAAAATACTCGACAAAATCCAAAAAAATCGAAGTTGGTTTCAAATAAATTTATTAAAATTTGACATTTCCAACTAAAATTTTTTTCACATTCCTAAAAATTGAAGTTATGTTCATCTAAATTTACTCAAATATAGATCCTACAAAAAATACTCAACAAAATCCAAAAAAATCGAAGTTTGTTTCAAATAAATTTATTAAAATTTGACGCTTCCAACTAAAATTTTTTTCACAATCCTAGAAATTGAAGTTATTTTCATCTAAATTTACTCAAATATACATCCTACACCAAAAATACTCGACAAAATCCAAAAAAATCGAAGTTGGTTTCAAATAAATTTATTAAAATTTGACCCTTCCAACTAAAATTTTTTTCACAATCCTAGAAATTGAAGTTATTTTCATCTAAATTTACTCAAATATACATCCTACACCAAAAATACTCGACAAAATCCAAAAAAATCGAAGTTGGTTTCAAATAAATTTATTAAAATTTGACACTTCCAACTAAATTTTTTTTCACATTCCTAAAAATTGAAGTTATGTTCATCTAAATTTACTCAAATATAGATCCTACAAAAAATACTCAACAAAATCCCAAAAAAACGAAGTTGATTTCAAATAAATTTATTAAAATTTGACACTTCCAACTAAAAATTTTTTCACAATCCAATAAATTTTCGTTATTTTCATCTAAATTTACTCAAATATAGATCCTACAACAAAAATACTCAACAAAATCCAAAAAAATCGAAGTTGATTTCAAATAAATTTATTAAAATTTGACACTTCCAACTAAAATTTTTTTCACAATCTTAAAAATTGAAGTTATTTTCATCTTAATTTACTCAAATACACATCCTACAACAAAAATACTCGACAAAATTCAAAAAAATCGAAGTTGGTTCCAAATAAATTTATTAAAAATTGACACTTCCAACTAAAATTTTTTTCACAATCCTAGAAATTGAAGTTATTTTCATCTAAATTTACTCAAATATACATCCTACACCAAAAATACTCCACAAAATACAAAAAAATCGGAGTTGGTTTCAAATAAATTTATTAAAATTTGACACTTCCAACTAAAATTTTTTTCACAATCCTAGAAATTGAAGTTATTTTCATCTAAATTTACTCAAATATACATCCTACACCAAAAATACTCCACAAAATCCAAAAAAATCGGAGTTGGTTTCAAATAAATTTATTAAAATTTGACACTTCCAACTAAAATTTTATTCATAATCCAAAAAATGGTCGTTATTTTCATCTAAATTTACTCAAATATACATCCTACAACAAAAATACTCGACAAAATCCAAAATAATCCAAGTCGATTTCAAATATATTTATTAAAATTTGACAAAAATCGTGACAAAATCCATAAAATCGAAGTTAATTTCACCTGAAATTACTCAAATTAAGCTTCTCTATCAAAAAAACTTAACATTGTCGAGAAAAATCGAAGTTGGTTTCAAATAAATTACGTAAAATTTGACACTTCCAACTAAAATTTTCTTCACAATCCAAAAAATGGTCGTTATTTTCATCTAAATTTACTCAAATATACATCCTACAACAAAAATACTCGACAAAATCCAAAAAAATCGAAGTTGGTTCAAATAAATTTATTAAAATTTGACACTTCCAACTAAAATTTTTTTCACAATCCTAGAAATTGAAGTTATTTTCATCTAAATTTACTCAAATATAGATCCTACCAAAAAATACTCAACAAAATCCAAAAAAATCGAAGTTGATTTCAAATAAATTTATTAAAATTTGACACTTCCAACTAAAATTTTTTACTCAATCCAAAAAATTGAAGTTATTTTCATCTAAATTTACTCAAATATAGATCCTACAACAAAAATACTCAACAAAATCCAAAAAAATCGAAGTTGATTTCAAATAAATTTATTAAAATTTGACACTTCCAACTAAAATTTTTTTCACAATCTTAAAAATTGAAGTTATTTTCATCTTAATTTACTCAAATACACATCCTACAACAAAAATACTCGACAAAATCCAAAAAAATCGAAGTTGGTTTCAAATAAATTTATTAAAAATTGACACTTCCAACTAAATTTTTTTTCACAATCCTAGAAATTGAAGTTATTTTCATCTAAATTTACTCAAATATACATCCTACAGCAAAAATACTCCACAAAATACAAAAAAATCGGAGTTGGTTTCAAATAAATTTATTAAAATTTGACACTTCCAACTAAAATTTTATTCACAATCCAAAAAATGGTCGTTATTTTCATCTAAATTTACTCAAATATACATCCTACAACAAAAATACTCGACAAAATCCAAAAAAATTGGAGTTGATTTCAAATAAATTTATTAAAATTTGACACTTCCAACTAAAATTTTTTTCACAATCCAAAAAATTGAAGTTATTTTCATCTAAATTTACTCAATTGTAGATCCTACAACAAAAATACTCGACAAAATCCAAAAAAATCGAAGTTGATTTCAAATAAATTTATTAAAATTTGACACTTCCAACTAAAATTTTTTTCACAATCCTAAAATTTGAAGTTGTTACATCTAAATTTACTCAAATATAGATCCTACAAAAAAATACTCAACAAAATCCAAAAAAATCGGAGTTGATTTCAAATAAATTTATTAAAATTTGACACTAGCAACTAAAATTTTTTTCACAATCCTAAAACTTGAAGTTATTTTCATCTAACTTTACTCAAATATACATCCTACAACAAAAATACTCGACAAAATCCAAAAAAATCGAAGTTGATTTCAAATAAATTTATTAAAATTTGACACTTCCAACTAAAATATTTTTCACAATCCAAAAAATGGTCGTTATTTTCATCTAAATTTACTCAAATATACATCCTACACCAAAAATACTCGACAAAATCCAAAAAAATCGAAGTTTGTTTCAAATAAATTTATTAAAATTTGACGCTTCCAACTAAAATTTTTTTCACAATCCTAGAAATTGAAGTTATTTTCATCTAAATTTACTCAAATATACATCCTACACCAAAAATACTCGACAAAATCCAAAAAAATCGAAGTTGGTTTCAAATAAATTTATTAAAATTTGACCCTTCCAACTAAAATTTTTTTCACAATCCTAGAAATTGAAGTTATTTTCATCTAAATTTACTCAAATATACATCCTACACCAAAAATACTCGACAAAATCCAAAAAAATCGAAGTTGGTTTCAAATAAATTTATTAAAATTTGACACTTCCAACTAAAATTTTTTTCACATTCCTAAAAATTGAAGTTATGTTCATCTAAATTTACTCAAATATAGATCCTACAAAAAATACTCAACAAAATCCCAAAAAAACGAAGTTGATTTCAAATAAATTTATTAAAATTTGACACTTCCAACTAAAAATTTTTTCACAATCCAATAAATTTTCGTTATTTTCATCTAAATTTACTCAAATATAGATCCTACAACAAAAATACTCAACAAAATCCAAAAAAATCGAAGTTGATTTCAAATAAATTTATTAAAATTTGACACTTCCAACTAAAATTTTTTTCACAATCCTAAAAATTGAAGTTGTTTCATCTAAATTTACTCAAATATAGATCCTACAAAAAAATACTCAACAAAATCCAAAATAATCCAAGTCGATTTCAAATATATTTATTAAAATTTGACAAAAATCGTGACAAAATCCATAAAATCGAAGTTAATTTCACCTGAAATTACTCAAATTAAGCTTCTCTATCAAAAAAACTTAACATTGTCGAGAAAAATCGAAGTTGGTTTCAAATAAATTACGTAAAATTTGACACTTCCAACTAAAATTTTCTTCACAATCCAAAAAATGGTCGTTATTTTCATCTAAATTTACTCAAATATACATCCTACACCAAAAATACTCGACAAAATCCAAAAAAATCGAAGTTGGTTTCAAATAAATTTATTAAAATTTGACACTTCCAACTAAAATTTTTTTCACAATCCTAGAAATTGAAGTTATTTTCATCTAAATTTACTCAAATATACATCCTACACCAAAAATACTCGACAAAATCCAAAAAAATCGAAGTTGGTTTCAAATAAATTTATTAAAATTTGACACTTCCAACTAAAATTTTTTTCACATTCCTAAAAATTGAAGTTATGTTCATCTAAATTTACTCAAATATAGATCCTACAAAAAATACTCAACAAAATCCCAAAAAAACGAAGTTGATTTCAAATAAATTTATTAAAATTTGACACTTCCAACTAAAAATTTTTTCACAATCCAATAAATTTTCGTTATTTTCATCTAAATTTACTCAAATATAGATCCTACAACAAAAATACTCAACAAAATCCAAAAAAATCGAAGTTGATTTCAAATAAATTTATTAAAATTTGACACTTCCAACTAAAATTTTTTTCACAATCTTGATGATTGAAGTTATTTTCATCTTAATTTACTCAAATACACATCCTACAACAAAAATACTCAACAAAATCCAAAAAAATCGAAGTTGGTTTCAAATAAATTTATTAAAAATTGACACTTCCAACTAAAATTTTTTTCACAATCCTAGAAATTGAAGTTATTTTCATCTAAATTTACTCAAATATACATCCTACACCAAAAATACTCCACAAAATCCAAAAAAATCGGAGTTGGTTTCAAATAAATTTATTAAAATTTGACACTTCCAACTAAAATTTTTTTCACAATCCTAAAAATTGAAGTTGTTTCATCTAAATTTACTCAAATATAGATCCTACAAAAAAATACTCAACAAAATCCAAAAAAATCGGAGTTGATTTCAAATAAATTTATTAAAATTTGACACTTGCAACTAAAATTTTTTTCACAATCCTAAAAATTGATGTTATTTTCATCTAATTTTACTCAAATATACATCCTACAACAAAAATACTCGACAAAATCCTAAATAATCGAAGTTCATTTCAAATAAATTTATTAAAATTTGACACTTCCAACTAAAATATTTTTCACAATCCAAAAAATGGTCGTTATTATCATCTAAATTTACTCAAATATACATCCTACACCAAAAATACTCGACAAAATCCAAAAAAATCGAAGTTGATTTCAAATAAATTTATTAAAATTTGACGCTTCCAACTAAAATTTTTTTCACAATCCTAGAAATTGAAGTTATTTTCATCTAAATTTACTCAAATATACATCCTACACCAAAAATACTCCACAAAATCCAAAAAAATCGAAGTTGGTTTCAAATAAATTTATTAAAATTTGACACTTCCAACTAAAATTTTTTTCACAATCCTAGAAATTGAAGTTATTTTCATCTAAATTTACTCAAATATACATCCTACACCAAAAATACTCGACAAAATCCAAAAAAATCGAAGTTGGTTTCAAATAAATTTATTAAAATTTGACACTTCCAACTAAAATTTTTTTCACAATCCTAAAAATTGAAGTTATTTTCATCTAAATTTACTCAAATATAGATCCTACAAAAAATACTCAACAAAATCCAAAAAAAAACGAAGTTGATTTCAAATAAATTTATTAAAATTTGACACTTCCAACTAAAATTTTTTTCACAATCCTAGAAATTGAAGTTATTTTCATCTAAATTTACTCAAATATAGATCCTACAAAAAAATACTCAACAAAATCCAAAAAAATCGAAGTTGGTTTCAAATAAATTTATTAAAATTTGACACTTCCAACTAAAATTTTTTTCACAATCCTAAAAATTGAAGTTATTTTCATCTAAATTTACTCAAATATACATCCTACACCAAAAATACTCGACAAAATCCAAAAAAATCGAAGTTGGTTTCAATTAAATTTATTAAAATTTGACACTTCCAACTAAATTTTTTTCACAATCCTAAAAATTGAAGTTATTTTCATCTAAATTTACTCAAATATAGATCCTACAAAAAATATTCAACAAAATCCAAAAAAGACGAAGTTGCTTTCAAATAAATTTATTAAAATTTGACACTTCCGACTAAAATTTTTTTCACAATCCTAGAAATTGAAGTTATTTTCATCTAAATTTACTCAAATATACATCCTACACCAAAAATACTCGACAAAATCCAAAAAAATCGAAGTTGGTTTCAAATAAATTTATTAAAATTTGACCCTTCCAACTAAAATTTTTTTCACAATCCTAGAAATTGAAGTTATTTTCATCTAAATTTACTCAAATATACATCCTACACCAAAAATACTCGACAAAATCCAAAAAAATCGAAGTTGGTTTCAAATAAATTTATTAAAATTTGACCCTTCCAACTAAAATTTTTTTCACAATCCTAGAAATTGAAGTTATTTTCATCTAAATTTACTCAAATATACATCCTACACCAAAAATACTCGACAAAATCCAAAAAAATCGAAGTTGGTTTCAAATAAATTTATTAAAATTTGACACTTCCAACTAAAATTTTTTTCACATTCCTAAAAATTGAAGTTATGTTCATCTAAATTTACTCAAATATAGATCCTACAAAAAATACTCAACAAAATCCCAAAAAAACGAAGTTGATTTCAAATAAATTTATTAAAATTTGACACTTCCGACTAAAATTTTTTTCACAATCCTAAAAATTGGAGTTATTTTCATCTAAATTTACTCAAATATACATCCTACACCAAAAATACTCGACAAAATCCAAAAAAATCGAAGTTGGTTTCAAATAAATTTATTAAAATTTGACCCTTCCAACTAAAATTTTTTTCACAATCCTAGAAATTGAAGTTATTTTCATCTAAATTTACTCAAATATACATCCTACACCAAAAATACTCGACAAAATCCAAAAAAATCGAAGTTGGTTTCAAATAAATTTATTAAAATTTGACACTTCCAACTAAAATTTTTTTCACATTCCTAAAAATTGAAGTTATGTTCATCTAAATTTACTCAAATATAGATCCTACAAAAAATACTCAACAAAATCCCCAAAAAACGAAGTTGATTTCAAATAAATTTATTAAAATTTGACACTTCCAACTAAAAATTTTTTCACAATCCAATAAATTTTCGTTATTTTCATCTAAATTTACTCAAATATAGATCCTACAACAAAAATACTCAACAAAATCCAAAAAAATCGAAGTTGATTTCAAATAAATTTATTAAAATTTGACACTTCCAACTAAAATTTTTTTCACAATCTTAAAAATTGAAGTTATTTTCATCTTAATTTACTCAAATACACATCCTACAACAAAAATACTCGACAAAATTCAAAAAAATCGAAGTTGGTTCCAAATAAATTTATTAAAAATTGACACTTCCAACTAAAATTTTTTTCACAATCCTAGAAATTGAAGTTATTTTCATCTAAATTTACTCAAATATACATCCTACACCAAAAATACTCCACAAAATACAAAAAAATCGGAGTTGGTTTCAAATAAATTTATTAAAATTTGACACTTCCAACTAAAATTTTTTTCACAATCCTAAAAATTGAAGTTGTTTCATCTAAATTTACTCAAATATAGATCCTACAAAAAAATACTCAACAAAATCCAAAATAATCCAAGTCGATTTCAAATATATTTATTAAAATTTGACAAAAATCGTGACAAAATCCATAAAATCGAAGTTAATTTCACCTGAAATTACTCAAATTAAGCTTCTCTATCAAAAAAACTTAACATTGTCGAGAAAAATCGAAGTTGGTTTCAAATAAATTACGTAAAATTTGACACTTCCAACTAAAATTTTCTTCACAATCCAAAAAATGGTCGTTATTTTCATCTAAATTTACTCAAATATACATCCTACACCAAAAATACTCGACAAAATCCAAAAAAATCGAAGTTGGTTTCAAATAAATTTATTAAAATTTGACACTTCCAACTAAAATTTTTTTCACAATCCTAGAAATTGAAGTTATTTTCATCTAAATTTACTCAAATATACATCCTACACCAAAAATACTCGACAAAATCCAAAAAAATCGAAGTTGGTTTCAAATAAATTTATTAAAATTTGACACTTCCAACTAAAATTTTTTTCACATTCCTAAAAATTGAAGTTATGTTCATCTAAATTTACTCAAATATATATCCTACACCAAAAATACTCCACAAAATCCAAAAAAATCGGAGTTGGTTTCAAATAAGTTTATTAAAATTTGACACTTCCAACTAAAATTTTATTCACAATCCAAAAAATGGTCGTTATTTTCATCTAAATTTACTCAAATATACATCCTACAACAAAAATACTCGACAAAATCCAAAAAAATCGGAGTTGATTTAAAATAAATTTATTAAAATTTGACACTTCCAACTAAAATTTTTTTCACAATCCAAAAAATTGAAGTTATTTTCATCTAAATTTACTCAATTGTAGATCCTACAACAAAAATACTCGACAAAATCCAAAAAAATCGAAGTTGATTTCAAATAAATTTATTAAAATTTGACACTTCCAACTAAAATTTTTTTCACAATCCTAGAAATTGAAGTTATTTTCATCTAAATTTACTCAAATATACATCCTACACCAAAAATACTCGACAAAATCCAAAAAAATCGAAGTTGGTTTCAAATAAATTTATTAAAATTTGACACTTCCAACTAAAATTTTTTTCACAATCCTAAAAATTGAAGTTGTTTCATCTAAATTTACTCAAATATAGATCCTACAAAAAAATACTCAACAAAATAAAAAAAAATCGGAGTTGATTTCAAATAAATTTATTAAAATTTGACACTTGCAACTAAAATTTTTTTCACAATCCTAAAAATTTATGTTATTTTCATCTAATTTTACTCAAATATACATCCTACAACAAAAATACTCGACAAAATCCTAAATAATCGAAGTTCATTTCAAATAAATTTATTAAAATTTGACACTTCCAACTAAAATATTTTTCACAATCCAAAAAATGCTCGTTATTATCATCTAAATTTACTCAAATATACATCCTACACCAAAAATACTCGACAAAATCCAAAAAAATCGAAGTTGATTTCAAATAAATTTATTAAAATTTGACGCTTCCAACTAAAATTTTTTTCACAATCCTAGAAATTGAAGTTATTTTCATCTAAATTTACTCAAATATACATCCTACACCAAAAATACTCCACAAAATCCAAAAAAATCGAAGTTGGTTTCAAATAAATTTATTAAAATTTGACACTTCCAACTAAAATTTTTTTCACAATCCTAAAAATTGAAGTTATTTTCATCTAAATTTACTCAAATATACATCCTACACCAAAAATACTCGACAAAATCCAAAAAAATCGAAGTTGGTTTCAATTAAATTTATTAAAATTTGACACTTCCAACTAAATTTTTTTCACAATCCTAAAAATTGAAGTTATTTTCATCTAAATTTACTCAAATATAGATCCTACAAAAAATATTCAACAAAATCCAAAAAAGACGAAGTTGCTTTCAAATAAATTTATTAAAATTTGACACTTCCGACTAAAATTTTTTTCACAATCCTAGAAATTGAAGTTATTTTCATCTAAATTTACTCAAATATACATCCTACACCAAAAATACTCGACAAAATAAAAAAAAATCGAAGTTGGTTTCAATTAAATTTATTAAAATTTGACACTTCCAACTAAAATTTTTTTCACAATCTTAAAAATTGAAGTTATTTTCATCTTAATTTACTCAAATACACATCCTACAACAAAAATACTCGACAAAATCCAAAAAAATCGAAGTTGGTTTCAAATAAATTTATTAAAAATTGACACTTCCAACTAAAATTTTTTTCACAATCTTAGAAATTGAAGTTATTTTCATCTAAATTTACTCAAATATATATCCTACACCAAAAATACTCCACAAAATCCAAAAAAATCGGAGTTGGTTTCAAATAAGTTTATTAAAATTTGACACTTCCAACTAAAATTTTATTCACAATCCAAAAAATGGTCGTTATTTTCATCTAAATTTACTCAAATATACATCCTACAACAAAAATACTCGACAAAATCCAAAAAAATCGGAGTTGATTTCAAATAAATTTATTAAAATTTGACACTTCCAACTAAAATTTTTTTCACAATCCAAAAAATTGAAGTTATTTTCATCTAAATTTACTCAATTGTAGATCCTACAACAAAAATACTCGACAAAATCCAAAAAAATCGAAGTTGATTTCAAATAAATTTATTAAAATTTGACACTTCCAACTAAAATTTTTTTCACAATCCTAGAAATTGAAGTTATTTTCATCTAAATTTACTCAAATATAGATCCTACTAAAAAATACTCAACAAAATAAAAAAAAATCGAAGTTGGTTTCAAATAAATTTATTAAAATTTGACACTCCAACTAAAATTTTTTTCACAATCCTAAAAATTGAAGTTATTTTCATCTAAATTTACTCAAATATAGATCCTACAAAAAATACTCAACAAAATCCAAAAAAAACGAAGTTGATTTCAAATAAATTTATTAAAATTTGACACTTCCGACTAAAATTTTTTTCACAATCCTAAAAATTGGAGTTATTTTCATCTAAATTTACTCAAATATACATCCTACACCAAAAATACTCGACAAAATCCAAAAAAATCGAAGTTGGTTTCAAATAAATTTATTAAAATTTGACCCTTCCAACTAAAATTTTTTTCACAATCCTAGAAATTGAAGTTATTTTCATCTAAATTTACTCAAATATACATCCTACACCAAAAATACTCGACAAAATCCAAAAAAATCGAAGTTGGTTTCAAATAAATTTATTAAAATTTGACACTTCCAACTAAAATTTTTTTCACATTCCTAAAAATTGAAGTTATGTTCATCTAAATTTACTCAAATATAGATCCTACAAAAAATACTCAACAAAATCCCAAAAAAACGAAGTTGATTTCAAATAAATTTATTAAAATTTGACACTTCCAACTAAAAATTTTTTCACAATCCAATAAATTTTCGTTATTTTCATCTAAATTTACTCAAATATAGATCCTACAACAAAAATACTCAACAAAATCCAAAAAAATCGAAGTTGATTTCAAATAAATTTATTAAAATTTGACACTTCCAACTAAAATTTTTTTCACAATCTTAAAAATTGAAGTTATTTTCATCTTAATTTACTCAAATACACATCCTACAACAAAAATACTCGACAAAATTCAAAAAAATCGAAGTTGGTTCCAAATAAATTTATTAAAAATTGACACTTCCAACTAAAATTTTTTTCACAATCCTAGAAATTGAAGTTATTTTCATCTAAATTTACTCAAATATACATCCTACACCAAAAATACTCCACAAAATACAAAAAAATCGGAGTTGGTTTCAAATAAATTTATTAAAATTTGACACTTCCAACTAAAATTTTTTTCACAATCCTAAAAATTGAAGTTGTTTCATCTAAATTTACTCAAATATAGATCCTACAAAAAAATACTCAACAAAATCCAAAATAATCCAAGTCGATTTCAAATATATTTATTAAAATTTGACAAAAATCGTGACAAAATCCATAAAATCGAAGTTAATTTCACCTGAAATTACTCAAATTAAGCTTCTCTATCAAAAAAACTTAACATTGTCGAGAAAAATCGAAGTTGGTTTCAAATAAATTACGTAAAATTTGACACTTCCAACTAAAATTTTCTTCACAATCCAAAAAATGGTCGTTATTTTCATCTAAATTTACTCAAATATACATCCTACACCAAAAATACTCGACAAAATCCAAAAAAATCGAAGTTGGTTTCAAATAAATTTATTAAAATTTGACACTTCCAACTAAAATTTTTTTCACAATCCTAGAAATTGAAGTTATTTTCATCTAAATTTACTCAAATATACATCCTACACCAAAAATACTCGACAAAATCCAAAAAAATCGAAGTTGGTTTCAAATAAATTTATTAAAATTTGACACTTCCAACTAAAATTTTTTTCACATTCCTAAAAATTGAAGTTATGTTCATCTAAATTTACTCAAATATAGATCCTACAAAAAATACTCAACAAAATCCCAAAAAAACGAAGTTGATTTCAAATAAATTTATTAAAATTTGACACTTCCAACTAAAAATTTTTTCACAATCCAATAAATTTTCGTTATTTTCATCTAAATTTACTCAAATATAGATCCTACAACAAAAATACTCAACAAAATCCAAAAAAATCGAAGTTGATTTCAAATAAATTTATTAAAATTTGACACTTCCAACTAAAATTTTTTTCACAATCTTAAAAATTGAAGTTATTTTCATCTTAATTTACTCAAATACACATCCTACAACAAAAATACTCGACAAAATTAAAAAAAATCGAAGTTGGTTCCAAATAAATTTATTAAAAATTGACACTTCCAACTAAAATTTTTTTCACAATCCTAGAAATTGAAGTTATTTTCATCTAAATTTACTCAAATATACATCCTACACCAAAAATACTCCACAAAATACAAAAAAATCGGAGTTGGTTTCAAATAAATTTATTAAAATTTGACACTTCCAACTAAAATTTTTTTCACAATCCTAAAAATTGAAGTTGTTTCATCTAAATTTACTCAAATATAGATCCTACAAAAAAATACTCAACAAAATCCAAAATAATCCAAGTCGATTTCAAATATATTTATTAAAATTTGACAAAAATCGTGACAAAATCCATAAAATCGAAGTTAATTTCACCTGAAATTACTCAAATTAAGCTTCTCTATCAAAAAAACTTAACATTGTCGAGAAAAATCGAAGTTGGTTTCAAATAAATTACGTAAAATTTGACACTTCCAACTAAAATTTTCTTCACAATCCAAAAAATGGTCGTTATTTTCATCTAAATTTACTCAAATATACATCCTACACCAAAAATACTCGACAAAATCCAAAAAAATCGAAGTTGGTTTCAAATAAATTTATTAAAATTTGACACTTCCAACTAAAATTTTTTTCACAATCCTAGAAATTGAAGTTATTTTCATCTAAATTTACTCAAATATACATCCTACACCAAAAATACTCGACAAAATCCAAAAAAATCGAAGTTGGTTTCAAATAAATTTATTAAAATTTGACACTTCCAACTAAAATTTTTTTCACATTCCTAAAAATTGAAGTTATGTTCATCTAAATTTACTCAAATATAGATCCTACAAAAAATACTCAACAAAATCCCAAAAAAACGAAGTTGATTTCAAATAAATTTATTAAAATTTGACACTTCCAACTAAAAATTTTTTCACAATCTTGATGATTGAAGTTATTTTCATCTTAATTTACTCAAATACACATCCTACAACAAAAATACTCAACAAAATCCAAAAAAATCGAAGTTGGTTTCAAATAAATTTATTAAAAATTGACACTTCCAACTAAAATTTTTTTCACAATCCTAGAAATTGAAGTTATTTTCATCTAAATTTACTCAAATATACATCCTACACCAAAAATACTCCACAAAATCCAAAAAAATCGGAGTTGGTTTCAAATAAATTAATTAAAATTTGACACTTCCAACTAAAATTTTATTCATAATCCAAAAAATGGTCGTTATTTTCATCTAAATTTACTCAAATATACATCCTACAACAAAAATACTCGACAAAATCCAAAAAAATCGAAGTTGGTTTCAAATAAATTTATTAAAATTTGACACTTCCAACTAAAATTTTTTTCACAATCCAAAAAATTGAAGTTATTTTCATCTAAATTTACTCAATTGTAGATCCTACAACAAAAATACTCGACAAAATCCAAAAAAATCGAAGTTGATTTCAAATAAATTTATTAAAATTTGACACTTCCAACTAAAATTTTTTTCACAATCCTAGAAATTGAAGTTATTTTCATCTAAATTTACTCAAATATACATCCTACACCAAAAATACTCGACAAAATCCAAAAAAATCGAAGTTGGTTTCAAATAAATTTATTAAAATTTGACACTTCCAACTAAAATTTTTTTCACAATCCTAAAAATTGAAGTTGTTTCATCTAAATTTACTCAAATATAGATCCTACAAAAAAATACTCAACAAAATCCAAAAAAATCGGAGTTGATTTCAAATAAATTTATTAAAATTTGACACTTGCAACTAAAATTTTTTTCACAATCCTAAAAATTGATGTTATTTTCATCTAATTTTACTCAAATATACATCCTACAACAAAAATACTCGACAAAATCCTAAATAATCGAAGTTCATTTCAAATAAATTTATTAAAATTTGACACTTCCAACTAAAATATTTTTCACAATCCAAAAAATGGTCGTTATTATCATCTAAATTTACTCAAATATACATCCTACACCAAAAATACTCGACAAAATCCAAAAAAATCGAAGTTGATTTCAAATAAATTTATTAAAATTTGACGCTTCCAACTAAAATTTTTTTCACAATCCTAGAAATTGAAGTTATTTTCATCTAAATTTACTCAAATATACATCCTACACCAAAAATACTCCACAAAATCCAAAAAAATCGAAGTTGGTTTCAAATAAATTTATTAAAATTTGACACTTCCAACTAAAATTTTTTTCACAATCCTAGAAATTGAAGTTATTTTCATCTAAATTTACTCAAATATACATCCTACACCAAAAATACTCGACAAAATCCAAAAAAATCGAAGTTGGTTTCAAATAAATTTATTAAAATTTGACACTTCCAACTAAAATTTTTTTCACAATCCTAAAAATTGAAGTTATTTTCATCTAAATTTACTCAAATATAGATCCTACAAAAAATACTCAACAAAATCCAAAAAAAAACGAAGTTGATTTCAAATAAATTTATTAAAATTTGACACTTCCAACTAAAATTTTTTTCACAATCCTAGAAATTGAAGTTATTTTCATCTAAATTTACTCAAATATAGATCCTACAAAAAAATACTCAACAAAATCCAAAAAAATCGAAGTTGGTTTCAAATAAATTTATTAAAATTTGACACTTCCAACTAAAATTTTTTTCACAATCCTAAAAATTGAAGTTATTTTCATCTAAATTTACTCAAATATACATCCTACACCAAAAATACTCGACAAAATCCAAAAAAATCGAAGTTGGTTTCAATTAAATTTATTAAAATTTGACACTTCCAACTAAATTTTTTTCACAATCCTAAAAACTGAAGTTATTTTCATCTAAATTTACTCAAATATAGATCCTACAAAAAATATTCAACAAAATCCAAAAAAGACGAAGTTGCTTTCAAATAAATTTATTAAAATTGGACACTTCCGACTAAAATTTTTTTCACAATCCTAGAAATTGAAGTTATTTTCATCTAAATTTACTCAAATATACATCCTACACCAAAAATACTCGACAAAATAAAAAAAAATCGAAGTTGGTTTCAATTAAATTTATTAAAATTTGACACTTCCAACTAAAATTTTTTTCACAATCTTAAAAATTGAAGTTATTTTCATCTTAATTTACTCAAATACACATCCTACAACAAAAATACTCGACAAAATCCAAAAAAATCGAAGTTGGTTTCAAATAAATTTATTAAAATTTGACACTTCCAACTAAAATTTTTTTCACAATCCTAGAAATTGAAGTTATTTTCATCTAAATTTACTCAAATATACATCCTACACCAAAAATACTCGACAAAATCCAAAAAAATCGAAGTTGGTTTCAAATAAATTTATTAAAATTTGACACTTCCAACTAAAATTTTTTTCACAATCCTAAAAATTGAAGTTGTTTCATCTAAATTTACTCAAATATAGATCCTACAAAAAAATACTCAACAAAATCCAAAAAAATCGGAGTTGGTTTCAAATAAGTTTATTAAAATTTGACACTTCCAACTAAAATTTTATTCACAATCCAAAAAATGGTCGTTATTTTCATCTAAATTTACTCAAATATACATCCTACAACAAAAATACTCGACAAAATCCAAAAAAATCGGAGTTGATTTCAAATAAATTTATTAAAATTTGACACTTCCAACTAAAATTTTTTTCACAATCCAAAAAATTGAAGTTATTTTCATCTAAATTTACTCAATTGTAGATCCTACAACAAAAATACTCGACAAAATCCAAAAAAATCGAAGTTGATTTCAAATAAATTTATTAAAATTTGACACTTCCAACTAAAATTTTTTTCACAATCCTAGAAATTGAAGTTATTTTCATCTAAATTTACTCAAATATACATCCTACACCAAAAATACTCGACAAAATCCAAAAAAATCGAGGTTGGTTTCAAATAAATTTATTAAAATTTGACACTTCCAACTAAAATTTTTTTCACAATCCTAAAAATTGAAGTTGTTTCATCTAAATTTACTCAAATATAGATCCTACAAAAAATACTCAACAAAATCCCAAAAAAACGAAGTTGATTTCAAATAAATTTATTAAAATTTGACACTTCCACCTAAAAATTTTTTTCACAATCCTAAAAATTGAAGTTATTTTCATCTAAATTTACTCAAATATAGATCCTACAAAAAATATTCAACAAAATCCAAAAAAGACGAAGTTGCTTTCAAATAAATTTATTAAAATTTGACACTTCCGACTAAAATTTTTTTCACAATCCTAGAAATTGAAGTTATTTTCATCTAAATTTACTCAAATATACATCCTACACCAAAAATACTCGACAAAATAAAAAAAAATCGAAGTTGGTTTCAAATAAATTTATTAAAATTTGACACTTCCAACTAAAATTTTTTTCACAATCCTAAAAATTGAAGTTGTTTCATCTAAATTTACTCAAATATAGATCCTACAAAAAAATACTCAACAAAATCCAAAAAAATCGGAGTTGATTTCAAATAAATTTATTAAAATTTGACACTTGCAACTAAAATTTTTTTCACAATCCTAAAAATTGATGTTATTTTCATCTAATTTTACTCAAATATACATCCTACAACAAAAATACTCGACAAAATCCTAAATAATCGAAGTTCATTTCAAATAAATTTATTAAAATTTGACACTTCCAACTAAAATATTTTTCACAATCCAAAAAATGGTCGTTATTATCATCTAAATTTACTCAAATATACATCCTACACCAAAAATACTCGACAAAATCCAAAAAAATCGAAGTTGATTTCAAATAAATTTATTAAAATTTGACGCTTCCAACTAAAATTTTTTTCACAATCCTAGAAATTGAAGTTATTTTCATCTAAATTTACTCAAATATACATCCTACACCAAAAATACTCCACAAAATCCAAAAAAATCGAAGTTGGTTTCAAATAAATTTATTAAAATTTGACACTTCCAACTAAAATTTTTTTCACAATCCTAGAAATTGAAGTTATTTTCATCTAAATTTACTCAAATATACATCCTACACCAAAAATACTCGACAAAATCCAAAAAAATCGAAGTTGGTTTCAAATAAATTTATTAAAATTTGACACTTCCAACTAAAATTTTTTTCACAATCCTAAAAATTGAAGTTATTTTCATCTAAATTTACTCAAATATAGATCCTACAAAAAATACTCAACAAAATCCAAAAAAAAACGAAGTTGATTTCAAATAAATTTATTAAAATTTGACACTTCCAACTAAAATTTTTTTCACAATCCTAGAAATTGAAGTTATTTTCATCTAAATTTACTCAAATATAGATCCTACAAAAAAATACTCAACAAAATCCAAAAAAATCGAAGTTGGTTTCAAATAAATTTATTAAAATTTGACACTTCCAACTAAAATTTTTTTCACAATCCTAAAAATTGAAGTTATTTTCATCTAAATTTACTCAAATATACATCCTACACCAAAAATACTCGACAAAATCCAAAAAAATCGAAGTTGGTTTCAATTAAATTTATTAAAATTTGACACTTCCAACTAAATTTTTTTCACAATCCTAAAAATTGAAGTTATTTTCATCTAAATTTACTCAAATATAGATCCTACAAAAAATATTCAACAAAATCCAAAAAAGACGAAGTTGCTTTCAAATAAATTTATTAAAATTGGACACTTCCGACTAAAATTTTTTTCACAATCCTAGAAATTGAAGTTATTTTCATCTAAATTTACTCAAATATACATCCTACACCAAAAATACTCGACAAAATAAAAAAAAATCGAAGTTGGTTTCAATTAAATTTATTAAAATTTGACACTTCCAACTAAAATTTTTTTCACAATCTTAAAAATTGAAGTTATTTTCATCTTAATTTACTCAAATACACATCCTACAACAAAAATACTCGACAAAATCCAAAAAAATCGAAGTTGGTTTCAAATAAATTTATTAAAATTTGACACTTCCAACTAAAATTTTTTTCACAATCCTAGAAATTGAAGTTATTTTCATCTAAATTTACTCAAATATACATCCTACACCAAAAATACTCGACAAAATCCAAAAAAATCGAAGTTGGTTTCAAATAAATTTATTAAAATTTGACACTTCCAACTAAAATTTTTTTCACAATCCTAAAAATTGAAGTTGTTTCATCTAAATTTACTCAAATATAGATCCTACAAAAAAATACTCAACAAAATCCAAAAAAATCGGAGTTGGTTTCAAATAAGTTTATTAAAATTTGACACTTCCAACTAAAATTTTATTCACAATCCAAAAAATGGTCGTTATTTTCATCTAAATTTACTCAAATATACATCCTACAACAAAAATACTCGACAAAATCCAAAAAAATCGGAGTTGATTTCAAATAAATTTATTAAAATTTGACACTTCCAACTAAAATTTTTTTCACAATCCAAAAAATTGAAGTTATTTTCATCTAAATTTACTCAATTGTAGATCCTACAACAAAAATACTCGACAAAATCCAAAAAAATCGAAGTTGATTTCAAATAAATTTATTAAAATTTGACACTTCCAACTAAAATTTTTTTCACAATCCTAGAAATTGAAGTTATTTTCATCTAAATTTACTCAAATATACATCCTACACCAAAAATACTCGACAAAATCCAAAAAAATCGAAGTTGGTTTCAAATAAATTTATTAAAATTTGACACTTCCAACTAAAATTTTTTTCACAATCCTAAAAATTGAAGTTGTTTCATCTAAATTTACTCAAATATAGATCCTACAAAAAATACTCAACAAAATCCCAAAAAAACGAAGTTGATTTCAAATAAATTTATTAAAATTTGACACTTCCAACTAAAAATTTTTTTCACAATCCTAAAAATTGAAGTTATTTTCATCTAAATTTACTCAAATATAGATCCTACAAAAAATATTCAACAAAATCCAAAAAAGACGAAGTTGCTTTCAAATAAATTTATTAAAATTTGACACTTCCGACTAAAATTTTTTTCACAATCCTAGAAATTGAAGTTATTTTCATCTAAATTTACTCAAATATACATCCTACACCAAAAATACTCCACAAAATCCAAAAAAATCGAAGTTGGTTTCAAATAAATTTATTAAAATTTGACACTTCCAACTAAAATTTTTTTCACAATCCTAGAAATTGAAGTTATTTTCATCTAAATTTACTCAAATATACATCCTACACCAACAATACTCGACAAAATCCAAAAAAATCGAAGTTGGTTTCAAATAAATTTATTAAAATTTGACACTTCCAACTAAAATTTTTTTCACAATCCTAAAAATTGAAGTTATTTTCATCTAAATTTACTCAAATATAGATCCTACAAAAAATACTCAACAAAATCCAAAAAAAAACGAAGTTGATTTCAAATAAATTTATTAAAATTTGACACTTCCAACTAAAATTTTTTTCACAATCCTAAAAATTGAAGTTGTTTCATCTAAATTTACTCAAATATAGATCCTACAAAAAATACTCAACAAAATCCCAAAAAAACGAAGTTGATTTCAAATAAATTTATTAAAATTTGACACTTCCAACTAAAAATTTTTTTCACAATCCTAAAAATTGAAGTTATTTTCATCTAAATTTACTCAAATATAGATCCTACAAAAAATATTCAACAAAATCCAAAAAAGACGAAGTTGCTTTCAAATAAATTTATTAAAATTTGACACTTCCGACTAAAATTTTTTTCACAATCCTAGAAATTGAAGTTATTTTCATCTAAATTTACTCAAATATACATCCTACACCAAAAATACTCGACAAAATAAAAAAAAATCGAAGTTGGTTTCAATTAAATTTATTAAAATTTGACACTTCCAACTAAAATTTTTTTCACAATCTTAAAAATTGAAGTTATTTTCATCTTAATTTACTCAAATACACATCCTACAACAAAAATACTCGACAAAATCCAAAAAAATCGAAGTTGGTTTCAAATAAATTTATTAAAATTTGACACTTCCAACTAAAATTTTTTTCACAATCCTAGAAATTGAAGTTATTTTCATCTAAATTTACTCAAATATACATCCTACACCAAAAATACTCGACAAAATCCAAAAAAATCGAAGTTGGTTTCAAATAAATTTATTAAAATTTGACACTTCCAACTAAAATTTTTTTCACAATCCTAAAAATTGAAGTTGTTTCATCTAAATTTACTCAAATATAGATCCTACAAAAAAATACTCAACAAAATCCAAAAAAATCGAAGTTGGTTTCAAATAAATTTATTAAAATTTGACACTTCCAACTAAAATTTTTTTCACAATCCTAAAAATTGAAGTTATTTTCATCTAAATTTACTCAAATATAGATCCTACAAAAAATATTCAACAAAATCCAAAAAAGACGAAGTTGCTTTCAAATAAATTTATTAAAATTTGACACTTCCAACTAAATTTTTTTTCACAATCTTAGAAATTGAAGTTATTTTCATCTAAATTTACTCAAATATATATCCTACACCAAAAATACTCCACAAAATCCAAAAAAATCGGAGTTGATTTCAAATAAATTTATTAAAATTTGACACTTCCAACTAAAATTTTTTTCACAATCCAAAAAATTGAAGTTATTTTCATCTAAATTTACTCAATTGTAGATCCTACAACAAAAATACTCGACAAAATCCAAAAAAATCGAAGTTGATTTCAAATAAATTTATTAAAATTTGACACTTCCAACTAAAATTTTTTTCACAATCCTAGAAATTGAAGTTATTTTCATCTAAATTTACTCAAATATACATCCTACACCAAAAATACTCGACAAAATCCAAAAAAATCGAAGTTGGTTTCAAATAAATTTATTAAAATTTGACACTTCCAACTAAAATTTTTTTCACAATCCTAAAAATTGAAGTTATTTTCATCTAAATTTACTCAAATATACATCCTACACCAAAAATACTCCACAAAATCCAAAAAAATCGAAGTTGGTTTCAAATAAATTTATTAAAATTTGACACTTCCAACTAAAATTTTTTTCACAATCCTAGAAATTGAAGTTATTTTCATCTAAATTTACTCAAATATACATCCTACACCAAAAATACTCGACAAAATCCAAAAAAATCGAAGTTGGTTTCAAATAAATTTATTAAAATTTGACACTTCCAACTAAAATTTTTTTCACAATCCTAAAAATTGAAGTTATTTTCATCTAAATTTACTCAAATATAGATCCTACAAAAAATACTCAACAAAATCCAAAAAAAAACGAAGTTGATTTCAAATAAATTTATTAAAATTTGACACTTCCAACTAAAATTTTTTTCACAATCCTAGAAATTGAAGTTATTTTCATCTAAATTTACTCAAATATAGATCCTACAAAAAAATACTCAACAAAATCCAAAAAAATCGAAGTTGGTTTCAAATAAATTTATTAAAATTTGACACTTCCAACTAAAATTTTTTTCACAATCCTAAAAATTGAAGTTATTTTCATCTAAATTTACTCAAATATACATCCTACACCAAAAATACTCGACAAAATCCAAAAAAATCGAAGTTGGTTTCAATTAAATTTATTAAAATTTGACACTTCCAACTAAATTTTTTTCACAATCCTAAAAATTGAAGTTATTTTCATCTAAATTTACTCAAATATAGATCCTACAAAAAATATTCAACAAAATCCAAAAAAGACGAAGTTGCTTTCAAATAAATTTATTAAAATTTGACACTTCCGACTAAAATTTTTTTCACAATCCTAGAAATTGAAGTTATTTTCATCTAAATTTACTCAAATATACATCCTACACCAAAAATACTCGACAAAATAAAAAAAAATCGAAGTTGGTTTCAATTAAATTTATTAAAATTTGACACTTCCAACTAAAATTTTTTTCACAATCTTAAAAATTGAAGTTATTTTCATCTTAATTTACTCAAATACACATCCTACAACAAAAATACTCGACAAAATCCAAAAAAATCGAAGTTGGTTTCAAATAAATTTATTAAAAATTGACACTTCCAACTAAAATTTTTTTCACAATCATAGAAATTGAAGTTATTTTCATCTAAATTTACTCAAATATATATCCTACACCAAAAATACTCCACAAAATCCAAAAAAATCGGAGTTGGTTTCAAATAAGTTTATTAAAATTTGACACTTCCAACTAAAATTTTATTCACAATCCAAAAAATGGTCGTTATTTTCATCTAAATTTACTCAAATATACATCCTACAACAAAAATACTCGACAAAATCCAAAAAAATCGGAGTTGATTTCAAATAAATTTATTAAAATTTGACACTTCCAACTAAAATTTTTTTCACAATCCAAAAAATTGAAGTTATTTTCATCTAAATTTACTCAATTGTAGATCCTACAACAAAAATACTCGACAAAATCCAAAAAAATCGAAGTTGATTTCAAATAAATTTATTAAAATTTGACACTTCCAACTAAAATTTTTTTCACAATCCTAGAAATTGAAGTTATTTTCATCTAAATTTACTCAAATATACATCCTACACCAAAAATACTCGACAAAATCCAAAAAAATCGAAGTTGGTTTCAAATAAATTTATTAAAATTTGACACTTCCAACTAAAATTTTTTTCACAATCCTAAAAATTGAAGTTGTTTCATCTAAATTTACTCAAATATAGATCCTACAAAAAATACTCAACAAAATCCCAAAAAAACGAAGTTGATTTCAAATAAATTTATTAAAATTTGACACTTCCAACTAAAAATTTTTTCACAATCCAATAAATTTTCGTTATTTTCATCTAAATTTACTCAAATATAGATCCTACAACAAAAATACTCAACAAAATCCAAAAAAATCGAAGTTGATTTCAAATAAATTTATTAAAATTTGACACTTCCAACTAAAATTTTTTTCACAATCTTAAAAATTGAAGTTATTTTCATCTTAATTTACTCAAATACACATCCTACAACAAAAATACTCGACAAAATTAAAAAAAATCGAAGTTGGTTTCAAATAAATTTATTAAAAATTGACACTTCCAACTAATATTTTTTTCACAATCCTAGAAATTGAAGTTATTTTCATCTAAATTTACTCAAATATACATCCTACACCAAAAATACTCCACAAAATACAAAAAAATCGGAGTTGGTTTCAAATAAATTTATTAAAATTTGACACTTCCAACTAAAATTTTTTTCACAATCCTAAAAATTGAAGTTGTTTCATCTAAATTTACTCAAATATAGATCCTACAAAAAAATACTCAACAAAATCCAAAATAATCCAAGTCGATTTCAAATATATTTATTAAAATTTGACAAAAATCGTGACAAAATCCATAAAATCGAAGTTAATTTCACCTGAAATTACTCAAATTAAGCTTCTCTATCAAAAAAACTTAACATTGTCGAGAAAAATCGAAGTTGGTTTCAAATAAATTACGTAAAATTTGACACTTCCAACTAAAATTTTCTTCACAATCCAAAAAATGGTCGTTATTTTCATCTAAATTTACTCAAATATACATCCTACACCAAAAATACTCGACAAAATCCAAAAAAATCGAAGTTGGTTTCAAATAAATTGATTAAAATTTGACACTTCCAACTAAAATTTTTTTCACAATCCTAGAAATTGAAGTTATTTTCATCTAAATTTACTCAAATATACATCCTACACCAAAAATACTCGACAAAATCCAAAAAAATCGAAGTAGGTTTCAAATAAATTTATTAAAATTTGACACTTCCAACTAAAATTTTTTTCACATTCCTAAAAATTGAAGTTATGTTCATCTAAATTTACTCAAATATAGATCCTACAAAAAATACTCAACAAAATCCCCAAAAAACGAAGTTGATTTCAAATAAATTTATTAAAATTTGACACTTCCAACTAAAAATTTTTTCACAATCCAATAAATTTTCGTTATTTTCATCTAAATTTACTCAAATATAGATCCTACAACAAAAATACTCAACAAAATCCAAAAAAATCGAAGTTGATTTCAAATAAATTTATTAAAATTTGACACTTCCAACTAAAATTTTTTTCACAATCTTGATAATTGAAGTTATTTTCATCTTAATTTACTCAAATACACATCCTACAACAAAAATACTCAACAAAATCCAAAAAAATCGAAGTTGGTTTCAAATAAATTTATTAAAAATTGACACTTCCAACTAAAATTTTTTTCACAATCCTAGAAATTGAAGTTATTTTCATCTAAATTTACTCAAATATACATCATACACCAAAAATACTCCACAAAATCCAAAAAAATCGGAGTTGGTTTCAAATAAATTTATTAAAATTTGACACTTCCAACTAAAATTTTATTCATAATCCAAAAAATGTTCGTTATTTTCATCTAAATTTACTCAAATATACATCCTACAACAAAAATACTCGACAAAATCCAAAAAAATCGAAGTTGGTTTCAAATAAATTTATTAAAATTTGACACTTCCAACTAAAATTTTTTTCACAATCTTAAAAATTGAAGTTATTTTCATCTTAATTTACTCAAATACACATCCTACAACAAAAATACTCGACAAAATCCAAAAAAATCGAAGTTGGTTTCAAATAAATTTATTAAAAATTGACACTTCCAACTAAAATTTTTTTCACAATCTTAGAAATTGAAGTTATTTTCATCTAAATTTACTCAAATATATATCCTACACCAAAAATACTCCACAAAATCCAAAAAAATCGGAGTTGGTTTCAAATAAGTTTATTAAAATTTGACACTTCCAACTAAAATTTTATTCACAATCCAAAAAATGGTCGTTATTTTCATCTAAATTTACTCAAATATACATCCTACAACAAAAATACTCGACAAAATCCAAAAAAATCGGAGTTGATTTCAAATAAATTTATTAAAATTTGACACTTCCAACTAAAATTTTTTTCACAATCCAAAAAATTGAAGTTATTTTCATCTAAATTTACTCAATTGTAGATCCTACAACAAAAATACTCGACAAAATCCAAAAAAATCTAAGTTGATTTCAAATAAATTTATTAAAATTTGACACTTCCAACTAAAATTTTTTTCACAATCCTAGAAATTGAAGTTATTTTCATCTAAATTTACTCAAATATACATCCTACACCAAAAATACTCGGCAAAATCCAAAAAAATCGAAGTTGGTTTCAAATAAATTTATTAAAATTTGACACTTCCAACTAAAATTTTTTTCACAATCCTAAAAATTGAAGTTGTTTCATCTAAATTTACTCAAATATAGATCCTACAAAAAATACTCAACAAAATCCCAAAAAAACGAAGTTGATTTCAAATAAATTTATTAAAATTTGACACTTCCAACTAAAAATTTTTTCACAATCCAATAAATTTTCGTTATTTTCATCTAAATTTACTCAAATATTGATCCTACAACAAAAATACTCAACAAAATCCAAAAAAATCGAAGTTGATTTCAAATAAATTTATTAAAATTTGACACTTCCAACTAAAATTTTTTTCACAATCTTAAAAATTGAAGTTATTTTCATCTTAATTTACTCAAATACACATCCTACAACAAAAATACTCGACAAAATTCAAAAAATCGAAGTTGGTTTGAAATAAATTTATTAAAAATTGACACTTCCAACTAATATTTTTTTCACAATCCTAGAAATTGAAGTTATTTTCATCTAAATTTACTCAAATATACATCCTACACCAAAAATACTCCACAAAATACAAAAAAATCGGAGTTGGTTTCAAATAAATTTATTAAAATTTGACACTTCCAACTAAAATTTTTTTCACAATCCTAAAAATTGAAGTTGTTTCATCTAAATTTACTCAAATATAGATCCTACAAAAAAATACTCAACAAAATCCAAAATAATCCAAGTCGATTTCAAATATATTTATTAAAATTTGACAAAAATCGTGACAAAATCCATAAAATCGAAGTTAATTTCACCTGAAATTACTCAAATTAAGCTTCTCTATCAAAAAAACTTAACATTGTCGAGAAAAATCGAAGTTGGTTTCAAATAAATTACGTAAAATTTGACACTTCCAACTAAAATTTTCTTCACAATCCAAAAAATGGTCGTTATTTTCATCTAAATTTAGTCAAATATACATCCTACACCAAAAATACTCGACAAAATCCAAAAAAATCGAAGTTGGTTTCAAATAAATTTATTAAAATTTGACACTTCCAACTAAAATTTTTTTCACAATCCTAGAAATTGAAGTTATTTTCATCTAAATTTACTCAAATATACATCCTACACCAAAAATACTCGACAAAATCCAAAAAAATCGAAGTTGGTTTCAAATAAATTTATTAAAATTGGACACTTCCAACTAAAATTTTTTTCACATTCCTAAAAATTGAAGTTATGTTCATCTAAATTTACTCAAATATAGATCCTACAAAAAATACTCAACAAAATCCCCAAAAAACGAAGTTGATTTCAAATAAATTTATTAAAATTTGACACTTCCAACTAAAAATTTTTTCACAATCCAATAAATTTTCGTTATTTTCATCTAAATTTACTCAAATATAGATCCTACAACAAAAATACTCAACAAAATCCAAAAAAATCGAAGTTGATTTCAAATAAATTTATTAAAATTTGACACTTCCAACTAAAATTTTTTTCACAATCTTGATAATTGAAGTTATTTTCATCTTAATTTACTCAAATACACATCCTACAACAAAAATACTCAACAAAATCCAAAAAAATCGAAGTTGGTTTCAAATAAATTTATTAAAAATTGACACTTCCAACTAAAATTTTTTTCACAATCCTAGAAATTGAAGTTATTTTCATCTAAATTTACTCAAATATACATCCTACACCAAAAATACTCCACAAAATCCAAAAAAATCGGAGTTGGTTTCAAATAAATTTATTAAAATTTGACACTTCCAACTAAAATTTTATTCATAATCCAAAAAATGTTCGTTATTTTCATCTAAATTTACTCAAATATACATCCTACAACAAAAATACTCGACAAAATCCAAAAAAATCGAAGTTGGTTTCAAATAAATTTATTAAAATTTGACACTTCCAACTAAAATTTTTTTCACAATCTTAAAAATTGAAGTTATTTTCATCTTAATTTACTCAAATACACATCCTACAACAAAAATACTCGACAAAATCAAAAAAAATCGAAGTTGGTTTCAAATAAATTTATTAAAAATTGACACTTCCAACTAAAATTTTTTTCACAATCTTAGAAATTGAAGTTATTTTCATCTAAATTTACTCAAATATATATCCTACACCAAAAATACTCCACAAAATCCAAAAAAATCGGAGTTGGTTTCAAATATATTTATTAAAATTTGACACTTCCAACTAAAATTTTATTCACAATCCAAAAAATGGTCGTTATTTTCATCTAAATTTACTCAAATATACATCCTACAACAAAAATACTCGACAAAATCCAAAAAAATCGGAGTTGATTTCAAATAAATTTATTAAAATTTGACACTTCCAACTAAAATTTTTTTCACAATCCAAAAAATTGAAGTTATTTTCATCTAAATTTACTCAATTGTAGATCCTACAACAAAAATACTCGACAAAATCCAAAAAAATCGAAGTTGATTTCAAATAAATTTATTAAAATTTGACACTTCCAACTAAAATTTTTTTCACAATCCTAGAAATTGAAGTTATTTTCATCTAAATTTACTCAAATATACATCCTACACCAAAAATACTCGACAAAATCCAAAAAAATCGAAGTTGGTTTCAAATAAATTTATTAAAATTTGACACTTCCAACTAAAATTTTTTTCACAATCCTAAAAATTGAAGTTGTTTCATCTAAATTTACTCAAATATAGATCCTACAAAAAAATACTCAACAAAATCCAAAAAAATCGGAGTTGATTTCAAATAAATTTATTAAAATTTGACACTTGCAACTAAAATTTTTTTCACAATCCTAAAAATTGAAGTTATTTTCATCTAATTTTACTCAAATATACATCCTACAACAAAAATACTCGACAAAATCAAAAAAAATCGAAGTTCATTTCAAATAAATTTATTAAAATTTGACACTTCCAACTAAAATATTTTTCACAATCCAAAAAATGGTCGTTATTATCATCTAAATTTACTCAAATATACATCCTACACCAAAAATACTCGACAAAATCCAAAAAAATCGAAGTTGGTTTCAAATAAATTTATTAAAATTTGACGCTTCCAACTAAAATTTTTTTCACAATCCTAGAAATTGAAGTTATTTTCATCTAAATTTACTCAAATATACATCCTACACCAAAAATACTCCACAAAATAAAAAAAAATCGAAGTTGGTTTCAAATAAATTTATTAAAATTTGACACTTCCAACTAAAATTTTTTTCACAATCCTAGAAATTGAAGTTATTTTCATCTAAATTTACTCAAATATACATCCTACACCAAAAATACTCGACAAAATCCAAAAAAATCGAAGTTGGTTTCAAATAAATTTATTAAAATTTGACACTTCCAACTAAAATTTTTTTCACAATCCTAAAAATTGAAGTTATTTTCATCTAAATTTACTCAAATATAGATCCTACAAAAAATACTCAACAAAATCCAAAAAAAAACGAAGTTGATTTCAAATAAATTTATTAAAATTTGACACTTCCAACTAAAATTTTTTTCTCAATCCTAGAAATTGAAGTTATTTTCATCTAAATTTACTCAAATATAGATCCTACAAAAAAATACTCAACAAAATCCAAAAAAATCGAAGTTGGTTTCAAATAAATTTATTAAAATTTGACACTTCCAACTAAAATTTTTTTCACAATCCTAAAAATTGAAGTTATTTTCATCTAAATTTACTCAAATATACATCCTACACCAAAAATACTCGACAAAATCCAAAAAAATCGAAGTTGGTTTCAATTAAATTTATTAAAATTTGACACTTCCAACTAAATTTTTTTCACAATCCTAAAAATTGAAGTTATTTTCATCTAAATTTACTCAAATATAGATCCTACAAAAAATATTCAACAAAATCCAAAAAAGACGAAGTTGCTTTCAAATAAATTTATTAAAATTTGACACTTCCGACTAAAATTTTTTTCACAATCCTAGAAATTGAAGTTATTTTCATCTAAATTTATTCAAATATACATCCTACACCAAAAATACTCGACAAAATAAAAAAAAATCGAAGTTGGTTTCAATTAAATTTATTAAAATTTGACACTTCCAACTAAAATTTTTTTCACAATCTTAAAAATTGAAGTTATTTTCATCTTAATTTACTCAAATACACATCCTACAACAAAAATACTCGACAAAATCCAAAAAAATCGAAGTTGGTTTCAAATAAATTTATTAAAAATTGACACTTCCAACTAAAATTTTTTTCACAATCTTAGAAATTGAAGTTATTTTCATCTAAATTTACTCAAATATATATCCTACACCAAAAAT
Organism: Andrena praecox; assembly: GCA_963932275.1. Classification (NCBI taxonomy): domain Eukaryota; kingdom Metazoa; phylum Arthropoda; class Insecta; order Hymenoptera; family Andrenidae; genus Andrena; species Andrena praecox. Next base: position 1,803,759 of record CAWVQO010000413.1, on the reverse strand, counting down.
ACTCCACAAAGTCCAAAAAAATCGGAGTTGGTTTCAAATAAGTTTATTAAAATTTGACACTTCCAACTAAAATTTTATTCACTATCCAAAAAATGGTCGTTATTTTCATCTAAATTTACTCAAATATACATCCTACAACAAAAATACTCGACAAAATCCAAAAAAATCGGAGTTGATTTCAAATAAATTTATTAAAATTTGACACTTCCAACTAAAATTTTTTTCACAATCCAAAAAATTGAAGTTATTTTCATCTAAATTTACTCAATTGTAGATCCTACACCAAAAATACTCGACAAAATCCAAAAAAATCGAAGTTGGTTTCAAATAAATTTATTAAAATTTGACGCTTCCAACTAAAATTTTTTTCACAATCCTAGAAATTGAAGTTATTTTCATCTAAATTTACTCAAATATACATCCTACACCAAAAATACTCCACAAAATCAAAAAAAATCGAAGTTGGTTTCAAATAAATTTATTAAAATTTGACACTTCCAACTAAAATTTTTTTCACAATCCTAGAAATTGAAGTTATTTTCATCTAAATTTACTCAAATATACATCCTACACCAAAAATACTCGACAAAATCCAAAAAAATCGAAGTTGGTTTCAAATAAATTTATTAAAATTTGACACTTCCAACTAAAATTTTTTTCACAATCCTAAAAATTGAAGTTATTTTCATCTAAATTTACTCAAATATAGATCCTACAAAAAATACTCAACAAAATCCAAAAAAAAACGAAGTTGATTTCAAATAAATTTATTAAAATTTGACACTTCCAACTAAAATTTTTTTCTCAATCCTAGAAATTGAAGTTATTTTCATCTAAATTTACTCAAATATAGATCCTACAAAAAAATACTCAACAAAATCCAAAAAAATCGAAGTTGGTTTCAAATAAATTTATTAAAATTTGACACTTCCAACTAAAATTTTTTTCACAATCCTAAAAATTGAAGTTATTTTCATCTAAATTTACTCAAATATACATCCTACACCAAAAATACTCGACAAAATCCAAAAAAATCGAAGTTGGTTTCAATTAAATTTATTAAAATTTGACACTTCCAACTAAATTTTTTTCACAATCCTAAAAATTGAAGTTATTTTCATCTAAATTTACTCAAATATAGATCCTACAAAAAATATTCAACAAAATCCAAAAAAGACGAAGTTGCTTTCAAATAAATTTATTAAAATTTGACACTTCCGACTAAAATTTTTTTCACAATCCTAGAAATTGAAGTTATTTTCATCTAAATTTATTCAAATATACATCCTACACCAAAAATACTCGACAAAATAAAAAAAAATCGAAGTTGGTTTCAATTAAATTTATTAAAATTTGACACTTCCAACTAAAATTTTTTTCACAATCTTAAAAATTGAAGTTATTTTCATCTTAATTTACTCAAATACACATCCTACAACAAAAATACTCGACAAAATCCAAAAAAATCGAAGTTGGTTTCAAATAAATTTATTAAAAATTGACACTTCCAACTAAAATTTTTTTCACAATCTTAGAAATTGAAGTTATTTTCATCTAAATTTACTCAAATATATATCCTACACCAAAAATACTCCACAAAGTCCAAAAAAATCGGAGTTGGTTTCAAATAAGTTTATTAAAATTTGACACTTCCAACTAAAATTTTATTCACTATCCAAAAAATGGTCGTTATTTTCATCTAAATTTACTCAAATATACATCCTACAACAAAAGTACTCGACAAAATCCAAAAAAATCGGAGTTGATTTCAAATAAATTTATTAAAATTTGACACTTGCAACTAAAATTTTTTTCACAATCCTAAAAATTGAAGTTATTTTCATCTAATTTTACTCAAATATACATCCTACAACAAAAATACTCGACAAAATCCAAAAAAATCGAAGTTCATTTCAAATAAATTTATTAAAATTTGACACTTCCAACTAAAATATTTTTCACAATCCAAAAAATGGTCGTTATTATCATCTAAATTTACTCAAATATACATCCTACACCAAAAATACTCGACAAAATCCAAAAAAATCGAAGTTGGTTTCAAATAAATTTATTAAAATTTGACGCTTCCAACTAAAATTTTTTTCACAATCCTAGAAATTGAAGTTATTTTCATCTAAATTTATTCAAATATACATCCTACACCAAAAATACTCGACAAAATCCAAAAAAATCGAAGTTGGTTTCAATTAAATTTATTAAAATTTGACACTTCCAACTAAATTTTTTTCACAATCCTAAAAATTGAAGTTATTTTCATCTAAATTTACTCAAATATAGATCCTACAAAAAATATTCAACAAAATCCAAAAAAGACGAAGTTGCTTTCAAATAAATTTATTAAAATTTGACACTTCCGGCTAAAATTTTTTTCACAATCCTAGAAATTGAAGTTATTTTCATCTAAATTTATTCAAATATACATCCTACACCAAAAATACTCGACAAAATAAAAAAAAATCGAAGTTGGTTTCAATTAAATTTATTAAAATTTGACACTTCCAACTAAAATTTTTTTCACAATCTTAAAAATTGAAGTTATTTTCATCTTAATTTACTCAAATATATATCCTACACCAAAAATACTCCACAAAGTCCAAAAAAATCGGAGTTGGTTTCAAATAAGTTTATTAAAATTTGACACTTCCAACTAAAATTTTATTCACTATCCAAAAAATGGTCGTTATTTTCATCTAAATTTACTCAAATATACATCCTACAACAAAAATACTCGACAAAATCCAAAAAAATCGGAGTTGATTTCAAATAAATTTATTAAAATTTGACACTTCCAACTAAAATTTTTTTCACAATCCAAAAAATTGAAGTTATTTTCATCTAAATTTACTCAATTGTAGATCCTACAACAAAAATACTCGACAAAATCCAAAAAAATCGAAGTTGATTTCAAATAAATTTATTAAAATTTGACACTTCCAACTAAAATTTTTTTCACAATCCTAGAAATTGAAGTTATTTTCATCTAAATTTACTCAAATATACATCCTACACCAAAAATACTCGACAAAATCCAAAAAAATCGAAGTTGGTTTCAAATAAATTTATTAAAATTTGACACTTCCAACTAAAATTTTTTTCACAATCCTAAAAATTGAAGTTGTTTCATCTAAATTTACTCAAATATAGATCCTACAAAAAAATACTCAACAAAATCCAAAAAAATCGGAGTTGATTTCAAATAATATTATTAAAATTTGACACTTGCAACTAAAATTTTTTTCACAATCCTAAAAATTGAAGTTATTTTCATCTAATTTTACTCAAATATACATCCTACAACAAAAATACTCGACAAAATCCAAAAAAATCGAAGTTCATTTCAAATAAATTTATTAAAATTTGACACTTCCAACTAAAATATTTTTCACAATCCAAAAAATGGTCGTTATTATCATCTAAATTTACTCAAATATACATCCTACACCAAAAATACTCGACAAAATCCAAAAAAATCGAAGTTGGTTTCAAATAAATTTATTAAAATTTGACGCTTCCAACTAAAATTTTTTTCACAATCCTAGAAATTGAAGTTATTTTCATCTAAATTTACTCAAATATACATCCTACACCAAAAATACTCCACAAAATCCAAAAAAATCGGAGTTGGTTTCAAATAAATTTATTAAAATTTGACACTTCCAACTAAAATTTTATTCATAATCCAAAAAATGTTCGTTATTTTCATCTAAATTTACTCAAATATACATCCTACAACAAAAATACTCGACAAAATCCAAAAAAATCGAAGTTGGTTTCAAATAAATTTATTAAAATTTGACACTTCCAACTAAAATTTTTTTCACAATCTTAAAAATTGAAGTTATTTTCATCTTAATTTACTCAAATACACATCCTACAACAAAAATACTCGACAAAATCAAAAAAAATCGAAGTTGGTTTCAAATAAATTTATTAAAAATTGACACTTCCAACTAAAATTTTTTTCACAATCTTAGAAATTGAAGTTATTTTCATCTAAATTTACTCAAATATATATCCTACACCAAAAATACTCCACAAAATCCAAAAAAATCGGAGTTGGTTTCAAATATATTTATTAAAATTTGACACTTCCAACTAAAATTTTATTCACAATCCAAAAAATGGTCGTTATTTTCATCTAAATTTACTCAAATATACATCCTACAACAAAAATACTCGACAAAATCCAAAAAAATCGGAGTTGATTTCAAATAAATTTATTAAAATTTGACACTTCCAACTAAAATTTTTTTCACAATCCAAAAAATTGAAGTTATTTTCATCTAAATTTACTCAATTGTAGATCCTACAACAAAAATACTCGACAAAATCCAAAAAAATCGAAGTTGATTTCAAATAAATTTATTAAAATTTGACACTTCCAACTAAAATTTTTTTCACAATCCTAGAAATTGAAGTTATTTTCATCTAAATTTACTCAAATATACATCCTACACCAAAAATACTCGACAAAATCCAAAAAAATCGAAGTTGGTTTCAAATAAATTTATTAAAATTTGACACTTCCAACTAAAATTTTTTTCACAATCCTAAAAATTGAAGTTGTTTCATCTAAATTTACTCAAATATAGATCCTACAAAAAAATACTCAACAAAATCCAAAAAAATCGGAGTTGATTTCAAATAAATTTATTAAAATTTGACACTTGCAACTAAAATTTTTTTCACAATCCTAAAAATTGAAGTTATTTTCATCTAATTTTACTCAAATATACATCCTACAACAAAAATACTCGACAAAATCAAAAAAAATCGAAGTTCATTTCAAATAAATTTATTAAAATTTGACACTTCCAACTAAAATATTTTTCACAATCCAAAAAATGGTCGTTATTATCATCTAAATTTACTCAAATATACATCCTACACCAAAAATACTCGACAAAATCCAAAAAAATCGAAGTTGGTTTCAAATAAATTTATTAAAATTTGACGCTTCCAACTAAAATTTTTTTCACAATCCTAGAAATTGAAGTTATTTTCATCTAAATTTACTCAAATATACATCCTACACCAAAAATACTCCACAAAATAAAAAAAAATCGAAGTTGGTTTCAAATAAATTTATTAAAATTTGACACTTCCAACTAAAATTTTTTTCACAATCCTAGAAATTGAAGTTATTTTCATCTAAATTTACTCAAATATACATCCTACACCAAAAATACTCGACAAAATCCAAAAAAATCGAAGTTGGTTTCAAATAAATTTATTAAAATTTGACACTTCCAACTAAAATTTTTTTCACAATCCTAAAAATTGAAGTTATTTTCATCTAAATTTACTCAAATATAGATCCTACAAAAAATACTCAACAAAATCCAAAAAAAAACGAAGTTGATTTCAAATAAATTTATTAAAATTTGACACTTCCAACTAAAATTTTTTTCTCAATCCTAGAAATTGAAGTTATTTTCATCTAAATTTACTCAAATATAGATCCTACAAAAAAATACTCAACAAAATCCAAAAAAATCGAAGTTGGTTTCAAATAAATTTATTAAAATTTGACACTTCCAACTAAAATTTTTTTCACAATCCTAAAAATTGAAGTTATTTTCATCTAAATTTACTCAAATATACATCCTACACCAAAAATACTCGACAAAATCCAAAAAAATCGAAGTTGGTTTCAATTAAATTTATTAAAATTTGACACTTCCAACTAAATTTTTTTCACAATCCTAAAAATTGAAGTTATTTTCATCTAAATTTACTCAAATATAGATCCTACAAAAAATATTCAACAAAATCCAAAAAAGACGAAGTTGCTTTCAAATAAATTTATTAAAATTTGACACTTCCGACTAAAATTTTTTTCACAATCCTAGAAATTGAAGTTATTTTCATCTAAATTTATTCAAATATACATCCTACACCAAAAATACTCGACAAAATAAAAAAAAATCGAAGTTGGTTTCAATTAAATTTATTAAAATTTGACACTTCCAACTAAAATTTTTTTCACAATCTTAAAAATTGAAGTTATTTTCATCTTAATTTACTCAAATACACATCCTACAACAAAAATACTCGACAAAATCCAAAAAAATCGAAGTTGGTTTCAAATAAATTTATTAAAAATTGACACTTCCAACTAAAATTTTTTTCACAATCTTAGAAATTGAAGTTATTTTCATCTAAATTTACTCAAATATATATCCTACACCAAAAATACTCCACAAAGTCCAAAAAAATCGGAGTTGGTTTCAAATAAGTTTATTAAAATTTGACACTTCCAACTAAAATTTTATTCACTATCCAAAAAATGGTCGTTATTTTCATCTAAATTTACTCAAATATACATCCTACAACAAAAATACTCGACAAAATCCAAAAAAATCGGAGTTGATTTCAAATAAATTTATTAAAATTTGACACTTCCAACTAAAATTTTTTTCACAATCCAAAAAATTGAAGTTATTTTCATCTAAATTTACTCAATTGTAGATCCTACACCAAAAATACTCGACAAAATCCAAAAAAATCGAAGTTGGTTTCAAATAAATTTATTAAAATTTGACGCTTCCAACTAAAATTTTTTTCACAATCCTAGAAATTGAAGTTATTTTCATCTAAATTTACTCAAATATACATCCTACACCAAAAATACTCCACAAAATCAAAAAAAATCGAAGTTGGTTTCAAATAAATTTATTAAAATTTGACACTTCCAACTAAAATTTTTTTCACAATCCTAGAAATTGAAGTTATTTTCATCTAAATTTACTCAAATATACATCCTACACCAAAAATACTCGACAAAATCCAAAAAAATCGAAGTTGGTTTCAAATAAATTTATTAAAATTTGACACTTCCAACTAAAATTTTTTTCACAATCCTAAAAATTGAAGTTATTTTCATCTAAATTTACTCAAATATAGATCCTACAAAAAATACTCAACAAAATCCAAAAAAAAACGAAGTTGATTTCAAATAAATTTATTAAAATTTGACACTTCCAACTAAAATTTTTTTCTCAATCCTAGAAATTGAAGTTATTTTCATCTAAATTTACTCAAATATAGATCCTACAAAAAAATACTCAACAAAATCCAAAAAAATCGAAGTTGGTTTCAAATAAATTTATTAAAATTTGACACTTCCAACTAAAATTTTTTTCACAATCCTAAAAATTGAAGTTATTTTCATCTAAATTTACTCAAATATACATCCTACACCAAAAATACTCGACAAAATCCAAAAAAATCGAAGTTGGTTTCAATTAAATTTATTAAAATTTGACACTTCCAACTAAATTTTTTTCACAATCCTAAAAATTGAAGTTATTTTCATCTAAATTTACTCAAATATAGATCCTACAAAAAATATTCAACAAAATCCAAAAAAGACGAAGTTGCTTTCAAATAAATTTATTAAAATTTGACACTTCCGACTAAAATTTTTTTCACAATCCTAGAAATTGAAGTTATTTTCATCTAAATTTATTCAAATATACATCCTACACCAAAAATACTCGACAAAATAAAAAAAAATCGAAGTTGGTTTCAATTAAATTTATTAAAATTTGACACTTCCAACTAAAATTTTTTTCACATTCTTAAAAATTGAAGTTATTTTCATCTTAATTTACTCAAATACACATCCTACAACAAAAATACTCGACAAAATCCAAAAAAATCGAAGTTGGTTTCAAATAAATTTATTAAAAATTGACACTTCCAACTAAAATTTTTTTCACAATCTTAGAAATTGAAGTTATTTTCATCTAAATTTACTCAAATATATATCCTACACCAAAAATACTCCACAAAGTCCAAAAAAATCGGAGTTGGTTTCAAATAAGTTTATTAAAATTTGACACTTCCAACTAAAATTTTATTCACTATCCAAAAAATGGTCGTTATTTTCATCTAAATTTACTCAAATATACATCCTACAACAAAAGTACTCGACAAAATCCAAAAAAATCGGAGTTGATTTCAAATAAATTTATTAAAATTTGACACTTGCAACTAAAATTTTTTTCACAATCCTAAAAATTGAAGTTATTTTCATCTAATTTTACTCAAATATACATCCTACAACAAAAATACTCGACAAAATCCAAAAAAATCGAAGTTCATTTCAAATAAATTTATTAAAATTTGACACTTCCAACTAAAATATTTTTCACAATCCAAAAAATGGTCGTTATTATCATCTAAATTTACTCAAATATACATCCTACACCAAAAATACTCGACAAAATCCAAAAAAATCGAAGTTGGTTTCAAATAAATTTATTAAAATTTGACGCTTCCAACTAAAATTTTTTTCACAATCCTAGAAATTGAAGTTATTTTCATCTAAATTTACTCAAATATACATCCTACACCAAAAATACTCCACAAAATCAAAAAAAATCGAAGTTGGTTTCAAATAAATTTATTAAAATTTGACACTTCCAACTAAAATTTTTTTCACAATCCTAGAAATTGAAGTTATTTTCATCTAAATTTACTCAAATATACATCCTACACCAAAAATACTCGACAAAATCCAAAAAAATCGAAGTTGGTTTCAAATAAATTTATTAAAATTTGACACTTCCAACTAAAATTTTTTTCACAATCCTAAAAATTGAAGTTATTTTCATCTAAATTTACTCAAATATAGATCCTACAAAAAATACTCAACAAAATCAAAAAAAAAACGAAGTTGATTTCAAATAAATTTATTAAAATTTGACACTTCCAACTAAAATTTTTTTCTCAATCCTAGAAATTGAAGTTATTTTCATCTAAATTTACTCAAATATAGATCCTACAAAAAAATACTCAACAAAATCCAAAAAAATGGAAGTTGGTTTCAAATAAATTTATTAAAATTTGACACTTCCAACTAAAATTTTTTTCACAATCCTAAAAATTGAAGTTATTTTCATATAAATTTACTCAAATATACATCCTACACCAAAAATACTCGACAAAATCCAAAAAAATCGAAGTTGGTTTCAATTAAATTTATTAAAATTTGACACTTCCAACTAAATTTTTTTCACAATCCTAAAAATTGAAGTTATTTTCATCTAAATTTACTCAAATATAGATCCTACAAAAAATATTCAACAAAATCCAAAAAAGACGAAGTTGCTTTCAAATAAATTTATTAAAATTTGACACTTCCGGCTAAAATTTTTTTCACAATCCTAGAAATTGAAGTTATTTTCATCTAAATTTATTCAAATATACATCCTACACCAAAAATACTCGACAAAATAAAAAAAAATCGAAGTTGGTTTCAATTAAATTTATTAAAATTTGACACTTCCAACTAAAATTTTTTTCACAATCTTAAAAATTGAAGTTATTTTCATCTTAATTTACTCAAATACACATCCTACAACAAAAATACTCGACAAAATCCAAAAAAATCGAAGTTGGTTTCAAATAAATTTATTAAAAATTGACACTTCCAACTAAAATTTTTTTCACAATCTTAGAAATTGAAGTTATTTTCATCTAAATTTACTCAAATATATATCCTACACCAAAAATACTCCACAAAGTCCAAAAAAATCGGAGTTGGTTTCAAATAAGTTTATTAAAATTTGACACTTCCAACTAAAATTTTATTCACTATCCAAAAAATGGTCGTTATTTTCATCTAAATTTACTCAAATATACATCCTACAACAAAAATACTCGACAAAATCCAAAAAAATCGGAGTTGATTTCAAATAAATTTATTAAAATTTGACACTTCCAACTAAAATTTTTTTCACAATCCAAAAAATTGAAGTTATTTTCATCTAAATTTACTCAATTGTAGATCCTACAACAAAAATACTCGACAAAATCCAAAAAAATCGAAGTTGATTTCAAATAAATTTATTAAAATTTGACACTTCCAACTAAAATTTTTTTCACAATCCTAGAAATTGAAGTTATTTTCATCTAAATTTACTCAAATATACATCCTACACCAAAAATACTCGACAAAATCCAAAAAAATCGAAGTTGGTTTCAAATAAATTTATTAAAATTTGACACTTCCAACTAAAATTTTTTTCACAATCCTAAAAATTGAAGTTGTTTCATCTAAATTTACTCAAATATAGATCCTACAAAAAAATACTCAACAAAATCCAAAAAAATCGGAGTTGATTTCAAATAATATTATTAAAATTTGACACTTGCAACTAAAATTTTTTTCACAATCCTAAAAATTGAAGTTATTTTCATCTAATTTTACTCAAATATACATCCTACAACAAAAATACTCGACAAAATCCAAAAAAATCGAAGTTCATTTCAAATAAATTTATTAAAATTTGACACTTCCAACTAAAATATTTTTCACAATCCAAAAAATGGTCGTTATTATCATCTAAATTTACTCAAATATACATCCTACACCAAAAATACTCGACAAAATCCAAAAAAATCGAAGTTGGTTTCAAATAAATTTATTAAAATTTGACGCTTCCAACTAAAATTTTTTTCACAATCCTAGAAATTAAAGTTATTTTCATCTAAATTTACTCAAATATACATCCTACACCAAAAATACTCCACAAAATCCAAAAAAATCGAAGTTGGTTTCAAATAAATTTATTAAAATTTGACACTTCCAACTAAAATTTTTTTCACAATCCTAGAAATTGAAGTTATTTTCATCTAAATTTACTCAAATATACATCCTACACCAAAAATACTCGACAAAATCCAAAAAAATCGAAGTTGGTTTCAATTAAATTTATTAAAATTTGACACTTCCAACTAAAATTTATTTCACAATCCTAAAAATTGAAGTTATTTTCATCTAAATTAACTCAAATATAGATCCTACAAAAAATACTCAACAAAATCCAAAAAAAACGAAGTTGATTTCAAATAAATTTATTAAAATTTGACACTTCCGACTAAAATTTTTTTCACAATCCTAGAAATTGAAGTTATTTTCATCTAAATTTACTCAAATATACATCCTACACCAAAAATACTCGACAAAATCCAAAAAAATCGAAGTTGGTTTCAAATAAATTTATTAAAATTAGACACTTGTAACTAAAATTTTTTTCAAAATCCTAGAAATTGAAGTTATTTTCATCTAAATTTACTCAAATATACATCCTACACCAAAAATACTCGACAAAATCCAAAAAAATCGAAGTTGGTTTAAAATAAATTTATTAAAATTAGACACTTGTAACTAAAATTTTTTTCAAAATCCTTGAAATTGATGTTATTTTCATCTAAATTTACTCAAATATACATCCTACACCAAAAATACTCGACAAAATCCAAAAAAATCGAAGTTGGTTTCAAATTAATTTATTAAAATTTGACGCTTCCAACTAAAATTTTTTTCACAATCCTAGAAATTGAAGTTATTTTCATCTAAATTTACTCAAATATACATCCTACACCAAAAATACTCGACAAAATCGAAAAAAATCAAAGTTGGTTTCAAATAAATTTATTAAAATTTGAGACTTCCAACTAAAATTTTTTTCACAATCCAAAAAATTGAAGTTATTTTCATCTTAATTTACTCAAATATATATCCTACACCAAAAATACTCCACAAAATCCAAAAAAATCGGAGTTGGTTTCAAATAAGTTTATTAAAATTTGACACTTCCAACTAAAATTTTATTCACAATCCAAAAAATGGTCGTTATTTTCATCTAAATTTACTCAAATATACATCCTACAACAAAAATACTCGACAAAATCCAAAAAAATCGGAGTTGATTTCAAATAAATTTATTAAAATTTGACACTTCCAACTAAAATTTTTTTCACAATCCAAAAAATTGAAGTTATTTTCATCTAAATTTACTCAATTGTAGATCCTACAACAAAAATACTCGACAAAATCCAAAAAAATCGAAGTTGATTTCAAATAAATTTATTAAAATTTGACACTTCCAACTAAAAATTTTTTCACAATCCTAGAAATTGAAGTTATTTTCATCTAAATTTACTCAAATATACATCCTACACCAAAAATACTCGACAAAATCCAAAAAAATCGAAGTTGGTTTCAAATAAATTTATTAAAATTTGACACTTCCAACTAAAATTTTTTTCACAATCCTAAAAATTGAAGTTGTTTCATCTAAATTTACTCAAATATAGATCCTACAAAAAAATACTCAACAAAATCCAAAAAAATCGAAGTTCATTTCAAATAAATTTATTAAAATTTGACACTTCCAACTAAAATATTTTTCACAATCCAAAAAATGGTCGTTATTATCATCTAAATTTACTCAAATATACATCCTACACCAAAAATACTCGACAAAATCCAAAAAAATCGAAGTTGGTTTCAAATAAATTTATTAAAATTTGACGCTTCCAACTAAAATTTTTTTCACAATCCTAGAAATTGAAGTTATTTTCATCTAAATTTACTCAAATATAGATCCTACAAAAAATACTCAACAAAATCCAAAAAAAAACGAAGTTGATTTCAAATAAATTTATTAAAATTTGACACTTTCAACTAAAATTTTTTTCACAATCCTAGAAATTGAAGTTATTTTCATCTAAATTAACTCAAATATAGATCCTACAAAAAAATACTCAACAAAATCCAAAAAAATCGAAGTTGGTTTCAAATAAATTTATTAAAATTTGACACTTTCAACTAAAATTTTTTTCACAATCCTAAAAATTGAAGTTATTTTCATCTAAATTTACTCAAATATACATCCTACACCAAAAATACTCGACAAAATCCAAAAAATCGAAGTTGGTTTCAATTAAATTTATTAAAATTTGACACTTCCAACTAAATTTTTTTCACAATCCTAAAAATTGAAGTAATTTTCATCTAAATTTACTCAAATATAGATCCTACAAAAAATACTCAACAAAATCCAAAAAAGACGAAGTTGCTTTCAAATAAATTTATTAAAATTTGACACTTCCGACTAAAATTTTTTTCACAATCCTAGAAATTGAAGTTATTTTCATCTAAATTTACTCAAATATACATCCTACACCAAAAATACTCGACAAAATCCAAAAAAATCGAAGTTGGTTTCAAATAAATTTATTAAAATTGGACACTTCCAACTAAAATTTTTTTCACATTCCTAAAAATTGAAGTTATGTTCATCTAAATTTACTCAAATATAGATCCTACAAAAAATACTCAACAAAATCCCCAAAAAACGAAGTTGATTTCAAATAAATTTATTAAAATTTGACACTTCCAACTAAAAATTTTTTCACAATCCAATAAATTTTCGTTATTTTCATCTAAATTTACTCAAATATAGATCCTACAACAAAAATACTCAACAAAATCCAAAAAAATCGAAGTTGATTTCAAATAAATTTATTAAAATTTGACACTTCCAACTAAAATTTTTTTCACAATCTTGATAATTGAAGTTATTTTCATCTTAATTTACTCAAATACACATCCTACAACAAAAATACTCAACAAAATCCAAAAAAATCGAAGTTGGTTTCAAATAAATTTATTAAAAATTGACACTTCCAACTAAAATTTTTTTCACAATCCTAGAAATTGAAGTTATTTTCATCTAAATTTACTCAAATATACATCCTACACCAAAAATACTCCACAAAATCCAAAAAATTCGGAGTTGGTTTCAAATAAATTTATTAAAATTTGACACTTCCAACTAAAATTTTATTCATAATCCAAAAAATGTTCGTTATTTTCATCTAAATTTACTCAAATATACATCCTACAACAAAAATACTCGACAAAATCCAAAAAAATCGAAGTTGGTTTCAAATAAATTTATTAAAATTTGACACTTCCAACTAAAATTTTTTTCACAATCTTAAAAATTGAAGTTATTTTCATCTTAATTTACTCAAATACACATCCTACAACAAAAATACTCGACAAAATCAAAAAAAATCGAAGTTGGTTTCAAATAAATTTATTAAAAATTGACACTTCCAACTAAAATTTTTTTCACAATCTTAGAAATTGAAGTTATTTTCATCTAAATTTACTCAAATATATATCCTACACCAAAAATACTCCACAAAATCCAAAAAAATCGGAGTTGGTTTCAAATATATTTATTAAAATTTGACACTTCCAACTAAAATTTTATTCACAATCCAAAAAATGGTCGTTATTTTCATCTAAATTTACTCAAATATACATCCTACAACAAAAATACTCGACAAAATCCAAAAAAATCGGAGTTGATTTCAAATAAATTTATTAAAATTTGACACTTCCAACTAAAATTTTTTTCACAATCCAAAAAATTGAAGTTATTTTCATCTAAATTTACTCAATTGTAGATCCTACAACAAAAATACTCGACAAAATCCAAAAAAATCGAAGTTGATTTCAAATAAATTTATTAAAATTTGACACTTCCAACTAAAATTTTTTTCACAATCCTAAAAATTGAAGTTGTTTCATCTAAATTTACTCAAATATAGATCCTACAAAAAAATACTCAACAAAATCCAAAAAAATCGGAGTTGATTTCAAATAAATTTATTAAAATTTGACACTTGCAACTAAAATTTTTTTCACAATCCTAAAAATTGAAGTTATTTTCATCTAATTTTACTCAAATATACATCCTACAACAAAAATACTCGACAAAATCCAAAAAAATCGAAGTTCATTTCAAATAAATTTATTAAAATTTGACACTTCCAACTAAAATATTTTTCACAATCCAAAAAATGGTCGTTATTATCATCTAAATTTACTCAAATATACATCCTACACCAAAAATACTCGACAAAATCCAAAAAAAACGAAGTTGGTTTCAAATAAATTTATTAAAATTTGACGCTTCCAACTAAAATTTTTTTCACAATCCTAGAAATTGAAGTTATTTTCATCTAAATTTACTCAAATATACATCCTACACCAAAAATACTCCACAAAATCAAAAAAAATCGAAGTTGGTTTCAAATAAATTTATTAAAATTTGACACTTCCAACTAAAATTTTTTTCACAATCCTAGAAATTGAAGTTATTTTCATCTAAATTTACTCAAATATACATCCTACACCAAAAATACTCGACAAAATCCAAAAAAATCGAAGTTGGTTTCAAATAAATTTATTAAAATTTGACACTTCCAACTAAAATTTTTTTCACAATCCTAAAAATTGAAGTTATTTTCATCTAAATTTACTCAAATATAGATCCTACAAAAAATACTCAACAAAATCCAAAAAAAAACGAAGTTGATTTCAAATAAATTTATTAAAATTTGACACTTCCAACTAAAATTTTTTTCTCAATCCTAGAAATTGAAGTTATTTTCATCTAAATTTACTCAAATATAGATCCTACAAAAAAATACTCAACAAAATCCAAAAAAATCGGAGTTGATTTAAAATAAATTTATTAAAATTTGACACTTGCAACTAAAATTTTTTTCACAATCCTAAAAATTGAAGTTATTTTCATCTAATTTTACTCAAATATACATCCTACAACAAAAATACTCGACAAAATCCAAAAAAATCGAAGTTCATTTCAAATAAATTTATTAAAATTTGACACTTCCAACTAAAATATTTTTCACAATCCAAAAAATGGTCGTTATTATCATCTAAATTTACTCAAATATACATCCTACACCAAAAATACTCGACAAAATCCAAAAAAATCGAAGTTGGTTTCAAATAAATTTATTAAAATTTGACGCTTCCAACTAAAATTTTTTTCACAATCCTAGAAATTGAAGTTATTTTCATCTAAATTTACTCAAATATAGATCCTACAAAAAATACTCAACAAAATCCAAAAAAAAACGAAGTTGATTTCAAATAAATTTATTAAAATTTGACACTTTCAACTAAAATTTTTTTCACAATCCTAGAAATTGAAGTTATTTTCATCTAAATTAACTCAAATATAGATCCTACAAAAAAATACTCAACAAAATCCAAAAAAATCGAAGTTGGTTTCAAATAAATTTATTAAAATTTGACACTTTCAACTAAAATTTTTTTCACAATCCTAAAAATTGAAGTTATTTTCATCTAAATTTACTCAAATATACATCCTACACCAAAAATACTCGACAAAATCCAAAAAATCGAAGTTGGTTTCAATTAAATTTATTAAAATTTGACACTTCCAACTAAATTTTTTTCACAATCCTAAAAATTGAAGTAATTTTCATCTAAATTTACTCAAATATAGATCCTACAAAAAATACTCAACAAAATCCAAAAAAGACGAAGTTGCTTTCAAATAAATTTATTAAAATTTGACACTTCCGACTAAAATTTTTTTCACAATCCTAGAAATTGAAGTTATTTTCATCTAAATTTACTCAAATATACATCCTACACCAAAAATACTCGACAAAATCAAAAAAAATCGAAGTTGGTTTCAATTAAATTTATTAAAATTTGACACTTCCAACTAAAATTTATTTCACAATCCTAAAAATTGAAGTTATTTTCATCTAAATTTACTCAAATATAGATCCTACAAAAAATACTCAACAAAATCCAAAAAAAAACGAAGTTGATTTCAAATAAATTTATTAAAATTTGACACTTCCGACTAAAATTTTTTTCACAATCCTAGAAATTGAAGTTATTTTCATCTAAATTTACTCAAATATACATCCTACACCAAAAATACTCGACAAAATCCAAAAAAATCGAAGTTGGTTTCAAATAAATTTATTAAAATTAGACACTTGTAACTAAAATTTTTTTCAAAATCCTAGAAATTGAAGTTATTTTCATCTAAATTTACTCAAATATACATCCTACACCAAAAATACTCGACAAAATCCAAAAAAATCGAAGTTGGTTTAAAATAAATTTATTAAAATTAGACACTTGTAACTAAAATTTTTTTCAAAATCCTAGAAATTGATGTTATTTTCATCTAAATTTACTCAAATATACATCCTACACCAAAAATACTCGACAAAATCCAAAAAAATCGAAGTTGGTTTCAAATAAATTTATTAAAATTTGAGACTTCCAACTAAAATTTTTTTCACAATCCAAAAAATTGAAGTTATTTTCATCTTAATTTACTCAAATACACATCCTACAACAAAAATACTCGACAAAATCCAAAAAAATCGAAGTTGGTTTCAAATAAATTTATTAAAAATTGACACTTCCAACTAAAATTTTTTTCACAATCCTAGAAATTGAAGTTATTTTCATCTAAATTTACTCAAATATACATCCTACACCAAAAATACTCCACAAAATCCAAAAAAATCGGAGTTGGTTTCAAATAAATTTATTAAAATTTGACACTTCCAACTAAAATTTTATTCACAATCCAAAAAATGGTCGTTATTTTCATCTAAATTTACTCAAATATACATCCTACAACAAAAATACTCGACAAAATCCAAAAAAATCGAAGTTGGTTTCAAATAAATTTATTAAAATTTGACACTTCCAACTAAAATTTTTTTCACAATCTTAAAAATTGAAGTTATTTTCATCTTAATTTACTCAAATACACATCCTACAACAAAAATACTCGACAAAATCCAAAAAAATCGAAGTTGGTTTCAAATAAATTTATTAAAAATTGACACTTCCAACTAAAATTTTTTTCACAATCTTAGAAATTGAAGTTATTTTCATCTAAATTTACTCAAATATATATCCTACACCAAAAATACTCCACAAAATTCAAAAAAATCGGAGTTGGTTTCAAATAAGTTTATTAAAATTTGACACTTCCAACTAAAATTGTATTCACAATCCAAAAAATGGTCGTTATTTTCATCTAAATTTACTCAAATATACATCCTACAACAAAAATACTCGACAAAATCCAAAAAAAACGAAGTTGATTTCAAATAAATTTATTAAAATTTGACACTTCCGACTAAAATTTTTTTCACAATCCAAAAAATTGAAGTTATTTTCATCTAAATTTACTCAATTGTAGATCCTACAACAAAAATACTCGACAAAATCCAAAAAAATCGAAGTTGATTTCAAATAAATTTATTAAAATTTGACACTTCCAACTAAAATTTTTTTCACAATCCTAGAAATTGAAGTTATTTTCATCTAAATTTACTCAAATATACATCCTACACCAAAAATACTCGACAAAATCCAAAAAAATCGAAGTTGGTTTCAAATAAATTTATTAAAATTTGACACTTCCAACTAAAATTTTTTTCACAATCCTAAAAATTGAAGTTGTTTCATCTAAATTTACTCAAATATAGATCCTACAAAAAAATACTCAACAAAATCCAAAAAAATCGGAGTTGATTTCAAATAAATTTATTAAAATTTGACACTTGCAACTAAAATTTTTTTCACAATCCTAAAAATTGAAGTTATTTTCATCTAATTTTACTCAAATATACATCCTACAACAAAAATACTCGACAAAATCCAAAAAAATCGAAGTTCATTTCAAATAAATTTATTAAAATTTGACACTTCCAACTAAAATATTTTTCACAATCCAAAAAATGGTTATTATTATCATCTAAATTTACTCAAATATACATCCTACACCAAAAATACTCGACAAAATCCAAAAAAATCGAAGTTGGTTTCAAATAAATTTATTAAAATTTGACGCTTCCCACTAAAATTTTTTTCACAATCCTAGAAATTGAAGTTATTTTCATCTAAATTTACTCAAATATACATCCTACACCAAAAATACTCCACAAAATCCAAAAAAATCGAAGTTGGTTTCAAATAAATTTATTAAAATTTGACACTTCCAACTAAAATTTTTTTCACAATCCTAGAAATTGAAGTTATTTTCATCTAAATTTACTCAAATATACATCCTACACCAAAAATACTCGACAAAATCCGAAAAAATCGAAGTTGGTTTCAAATAAATTTATTAAAATTTGACACTTCCAACTAAATTTTTTTTCACAATCCTAAAAATTGAAGTTATTTTCATCTAAATTTACTCAAATATAGATCCTACAAAAAATACTCAACAAAATCCAAAAAAAAACGAAGTTGATTTCAAATAAATTTATTAAAATTTGACACTTCCAACTAAAATTTTTTTCACAATCCTAGAAATTGAAGTTATTTTCATCTAAATTTACTCAAATATAGATCCTACAAAAAAATACTCAACAAAATCCAAAAAAATCGAAGTTGGTTTCAAATAAATTTATTAAAATTTGACACTTCCAACTAAAATTTTTTTCACAAACCTAAAAATTGAAGCTATTTTCATCTAAATTTACTCAAATATACATCCTACACCAAAAATACTCGACAAAATCCAAAAAAATCGAAGTTGGTTTCAATTAAATTTATTAAAATTTAACACTTCCAACTAAATTTTTTTCACAATCCTAAAATTTGAAGTTATTTTCATCTAAATTTACTCAAATATAGATCCTACAAAAAATACTCAACAAAATCCAAAAAAGACGAAGTTGCTTTCAAATAAATTTATTAAAATTTGACACTTCCGACTAAAATTTTTTTCACAATCCTAGAAATTGAAGTTATTTTCATCTAAATTTACTCAAATATACATCCTACACCAAAAATACTCGACAAAATCAAAAAAAAATCGAAGTTGGTTTCAATTAAATTTATTAAAATTTGACACTTCCAACTAAAATTTATTTCACAATCCTAAAAATTGAAGTTATTTTCATCTAAATTTACTCAAATATAGATCCTACAAAAAATACTCAACAAAATCCAAAAAAAACGAAGTTGATTTCAAATAAATTTATTAAAATTTGACACTTCCGACTAAAATTTTTTTCACAATCCTAGAAATTGAAGTTATTTTCATCTAAATTTACTCAAATATACATCCTACACCAAAAATACTCGACAAAATCCAAAAAAATCGAAGTTGGTTTCAAATAAATTTATTAAAATTAGACACTTGTAACTAAATTTTTTTTCAAAATCCTAGAAATTGAAGTTATTTTCATCTAAATTTACTCAAATATACATCCTACACCAAAAATACTCGACAAAATAAAAAAAAATCGAAGTTGGTTTCAAATTAATTTATTAAAATTTGACGCTTCCAACTAAAATTTTTTTCACAATCCTAGAAATTGAAGTTATTTTCATCTAAATTTACTCAAATATAGATCCTACAAAAAAATACTCAACAAAATCCAAAAAAATCGAAGTTGGTTTCAAATAAATTTATTAAAATTTGACACTTCCAACTAAAATTTTTTTCACAATCCTAGAAATTGAAGTTATTTTCATCTAAATTTACTCAAATATACATCCTACACCAAAAATACTCCACAAAATCCAAAAAAATCGGAGTTGGTTTCAAATAAATTTATTAAAATTTGACACTTCCAACTAAAATTTTATTCACAATCCAAAAAATGGTCGTTATTTTCATCTAAATTTACTCAAATATACATCCTACAACAAAAATACTCGACAAAATCCAAAAAAATCGAAGTTGGTTTCAAATAAATTTATTAAAATTTGACACTTCCAACTAAAATTTTTTTCACAATCTTAAAAATTGAAGTTATTTTCATCTTAATTTACTCAAATACACATCCTACAACAAAAATACTCGACAAAATCCAAAAAAATCGAAGTTGGTTTCAAATAAATTTATTAAAAATTGACACTTCCAACTAAAATTTTTTTCACAATCCTAAAAATTGAAGTTATTTTCATCTAATTTTACTCAAATATACATCCTACAACAAAAATACTCGACAAAATCCAAAAAAATCGAAGTTCATTTCAAATAAATTTATTAAAATTTGACACTTCCAACTAAAATATTTTTCACAATCCAAAAAATGGTTATTATTATCATCTAAATTTACTCAAATATACATCCTACACCAAAAATACTCGACAAAATCCAAAAAAATCGAAGTTGGTTTCAAATAAATTTATTAAAATTTGACGCTTCCAACTAAAATTTTTTTCACAATCCTAGAAATTGAAGTTATTTTCATCTAAATTTACTCAAATATACATCCTACACCAAAAATACTCCACAAAATCCAAAAAAATCGAAGTTGGTTTCAAATAAATTTATTAAAATTTGACACTTCCAACTAAAATTTTTTTCACAATCCTAGAAATTGAAGTTATTTTCATCTAAATTTACTCAAATATAGATCCTACAAAAAATACTCAACAAAATCCAAAAAAAAACGAAGTTGATTTCAAATAAATTTATTAAAATTTGACACTTCCAACTAAAATTTTTTTCACAATCCTAGAAATTGAAGTTATTTTCATCTAAATTTACTCAAATATAGATCCTACAAAAAAATACTCAACAAAATCCAAAAAAATCGAAGTTGGTTTCAAATAAATTTATTAAAATTTGACACTTCCAACTAAAATTTTTTTCACAAACCTAAAAATTGAAGCTATTTTCATCTAAATTTACTCAAATATACATCCTACACCAAAAATACTCGACAAAATCCAAAAAAATCGAAGTTGGTTTCAATTAAATTTATTAAAATTTAACACTTCCAACTAAATTTTTTTCACAATCCTAAAATTTGAAGTTATTTTCATCTAAATTTACTCAAATATAGATCCTACAAAAAATACTCAACAAAATCCAAAAAAGACGAAGTTGCTTTCAAATAAATTTATTAAAATTTGACACTTCCGACTAAAATTTTTTTCACAATCCTAGAAATTGAAGTTATTTTCATCTAAATTTACTCAAATATACATCCTACACCAAAAATACTCGACAAAATCAAAAAAAAATCGAAGTTGGTTTCAATTAAATTTATTAAAATTTGACACTTCCAACTAAAATTTATTTCACAATCCTAAAAATTGAAGTTATTTTCATCTAAATTTACTCAAATATAGATCCTACAAAAAATACTCAACAAAATCCAAAAAAAACGAAGTTGATTTCAAATAAATTTATTAAAATTTGACACTTCCGACTAAAATTTTTTTCACAATCCTAGAAATTGAAGTTATTTTCATCTAAATTTACTCAAATATACATCCTACACCAAAAATACTCGACAAAATCCAAAAAAATCGAAGTTGGTTTCAAATAAATTTATTAAAATTAGACACTTGTAACTAAATTTTTTTTCAAAATCCTAGAAATTGAAGTTATTTTCATCTAAATTTACTCAAATATACATCCTACACCAAAAATACTCGACAAAATAAAAAAAAATCGAAGTTGGTTTCAAATTAATTTATTAAAATTTGACGCTTCCAACTAAAATTTTTTTCACAATCCTAGAAATTGAAGTTATTTTCATCTAAATTTACTCAAATATAGATCCTACAAAAAAATACTCAACAAAATCCAAAAAAATCGAAGTTGGTTTCAAATAAATTTATTAAAATTTGACACTTCCAACTAAAATTTTTTTCACAATCCTAGAAATTGAAGTTATTTTCATCTAAATTTACTCAAATATACATCCTACACCAAAAATACTCCACAAAATCCAAAAAAATCGGAGTTGGTTTCAAATAAATTTATTAAAATTTGACACTTCCAACTAAAATTTTATTCACAATCCAAAAAATGGTCGTTATTTTCATCTAAATTTACTCAAATATACATCCTACAACAAAAATACTCGACAAAATCCAAAAAAATCGAAGTTGGTTTCAAATAAATTTATTAAAATTTGACACTTCCAACTAAAATTTTTTTCACAATCTTAAAAATTGAAGTTATTTTCATCTTAATTTACTCAAATACACATCCTACAACAAAAATACTCGACAAAATCCAAAAAAATCGAAGTTGGTTTCAAATAAATTTATTAAAAATTGACACTTCCAACTAAAATTTTTTTCACAATCTTAGAAATTGAAGTTATTTTCATCTAAATTTACTCAAATATATATCCTACACCAAAAATACTCCACAAAATCCAAAAAAATCGGAGTTGGTTTCAAATAAGTTTATTAAAATTTGACACTTCCAACTAAAATTTTATTCACAATCCAAAAAATGGTCGTTATTTTCATCTAAATTTACTCAAATATACATCCTACAACAAAAATACTCGACAAAATCCAAAAAAATCGGAGTTGATTTCAAATAAATTTATTAAAATTTGACACTTCCAACTAAAATTTTTTTCACAATCCAAAAAATTGAAGTTATTTTCATCTAAATTTACTCAATTGTAGATCCTACAACAAAAATACTCGACAAAATCCAAAAAAATCGAAGTTGATTTCAAATAAATTTATTAAAATTTGACACTTCCAACTAAAATTTTTTTCACAATCCTAGAAATTGAAGTTATTTTCATCTAAATTTACTCAAATATACATCCTACACCAAAAATACTCGACAAAATCCAAAAAAATCGAAGTTGGTTTCAAATAAATTTATTAAAATTTGACACTTCCAACTAAGATTTTTTTCACAATCCTAAAAATTGAAGTTGTTTCATCTAAATTTACTCAAATATAGATCCTACAAAAAATACTCAACAAAATCCAAAAAAAACGAAGTTGATTTCAAATAAATTTATTAAAATTTGACACTTCCGACTAAAATTTTTTTCACAATCCTAGAAATTGAAGTTATTTTCATCTAAATTTACTCAAATATACATCCTACACCAAAAATACTCGACAAAATCCAAAAAAATCGAAGTTGGTTTCAAATAAATTTATTAAAATTAGACACTTGTAACTAAAATTTTTTATTCAAAATCCTAGAAATTGAAGTTATTTTCATCTAAATTTACTCAAATATACATCCTACACCAAAAATACTCGACAAAATCCAAAAAAATCGAAGTTGGTTTCAAATTAATTTATTAAAATTTGACGCTTCCAACTAAAATTTTTTTCACAATCCTAGAAATTGATGTTATTTTCATCTAAATTTACTCAAATATACATCCTACACCAAAAATACTCGACAAAATCCAAAAAAATCGAAGTTGGTTTCAAATAAATTTATTAAAATTTGACACTTCCAACTAAAATTTTTTTCACAATCCAATAAATTTTCGTTATTTTCATCTAAATTTACTCAAATATACATCCTACAACAAAAATACTCGACAAAATAAAAAAAAATCGAAGTTGGTTTCAAATAAATTTATTAAAATTTGACACTTCCAACTAAAATTTTTTTCACAATCCTAAAAATTGAAGTTATTTTCATCTAAATTTACTCAAATATACATCCTACACCAAAAATACTCGACAAAATAAAAAAAAATCGAAGTTGGTTTCAAATAAATTTATTAAAATTTGACACTTCCAACTAAAATTTTTTTCACACTCCTAGAAATTGAAGTTATTTTCATCTAAATTTACTCAAATATACATCCTACACCAAAAATACTCGACAAAATCCAAAAAAATCGAAGTTGGTTTCAAATAAATTTATTAAAATTTGACACTTCCAACTAAAATTTTTTTCACAATCCTAAAAATTGAAGTTATTTTCATCTAAATTTACTCAAATATAGATCCTACAAAAAATACTCAACAAAATCCAAAAAAAAACGAAGTTGATTTCAAATAAATTTATTAAAATTTGACACTTCCAACTAAAATTTTTTTCACAATCCATTAAATTTTCGTTATTTTCATCTAAATTTACTCAAATATACATCCTACAACAAAAATACTCGACAAAATAAAAAAAATCGAAGTTGGTTTCAAATAAATTTATTAAAATTTGACACTTCCAACTAAATTTTTTTTCACAATCCTAGAAATTGAAGTTATTTTCATCTAAATTTACTCAAATATAGATCCTACAAAACAATACTCAACAAAATCCAAAAAAATCGAAGTTGGTTTCAAATAAATTTATTAAAATTTGACACTTCCAACTAAAATTTTTTTCACAATCCTAAAAATTGAAGTTATTTTCATCTAAATTTACTCAAATATACATCCTACACCAAAAATACTCGACAAAATAAAAAAAAATCGAAGTTGGTTTCAAATAAATTTATTAAAATTTGACACTTCCAACTAAAATTTTTTTCACAATCCTAAAAATTGAAGTTATTTTCATCTAAATTTACTCAAATATAGATCCTACAAAAAATACTCAACAAAATCCAAAAAAAACGAAGTTGATTTCAAATAAATTTATTAAAATTTGACACTTCCAACTAAAATTTTTTTCACAATCCAATAAATTTTCGTTATTTTCATCTAAATTTACTCAAATATACATCCTACAACAAAAATACTCGACAAAATAAAAAAAAATCGAAGTTGGTTTCAAATAAATTTATTAAAATTTGACACTTCCAACTAAAATTTTTTTCACAATCCTAGAAATTGAAGTTATTTTCATCTAAATTTACTCAAATATAGATCCTACAAAAAAATACTCAACAAAATCCAAAAAAATCGAAGTTGGTTTCAAATAAATTTATTAAAATTTGACACTTCCAACTAAAATTTTTTTCACAATCCTAAAAATTGAAGTTATTTTCATCTAAATTTACTCAAATATACATCCTACACCAAAAATACTCGACAAAATCCAAAAAAATCGAAGTTGGTTTCAAATAAATTTATTAAAATTTGACACTTCCAACTAAAATTTTTTTCACAATCCAAAAAATTGAAGTCATTTTCATCTAAATTTACTCAAATATAGATCCTACATAAAAAATACTCAACAAAATCCAAAAAAAAACGAAGTTGATTTCAAATAAATTTATTAAAATTTGACACTTCCAACTAAAATTTTTTTCACAATCCATTAAATTTTCGTTATTTTCATCTAAATTTACTCAAATATACATCCTACAACAAAAATACTCGACAAAATAAAAAAAATCGAAGTTGGTTTCAAATAAATTTATTAAAATTTGACACTTCCAACTAAATTTTTTTTCACAATCCTAGAAATTGAAGTTATTTTCATCTAAATTTACTCAAATATAGATCCTACAAAACAATACTCAACAAAATCCAAAAAAATCGAAGTTGGTTTCAAATAAATTTATTAAAATTTGACACTTCCAACTAAAATTTTTTTCACAATCCTAAAAATTGAAGTTATTTTCATCTAAATTTACTCAAATATACATCCTACACCAAAAATACTCGACAAAATAAAAAAAAATCGAAGTTGGTTTCAAATAAATTTATTAAAATTTGACACTTCCAACTAAAATTTTTTTCACAATCCTAAAAATTGAAGTTATTTTCATCTAAATTTACTCAAATATAGATCCTACAAAAAATACTCAACAAAATCCAAAAAAAACGAAGTTGATTTCAAATAAATTTATTAAAATTTGACACTTCCAACTAAAATTTTTTTCACAATCCAATAAATTTTCGTTATTTTCATCTAAATTTACTCAAATATACATCCTACAACAAAAATACTCGACAAAATAAAAAAAAATCGAAGTTGGTTTCAAATAAATTTATTAAAATTTGACACTTCCAACTAAAATTTTTTTCACAATCCTAGAAATTGAAGTTATTTTCATCTAAATTTACTCAAATATAGATCCTACAAAAAAATACTCAACAAAATCCAAAAAAATCGAAGTTGGTTTCAAATAAATTTATTAAAATTTGACACTTCCAACTAAAATTTTTTTCACAATCCTAAAAATTGAAGTTATTTTCATCTAAATTTACTCAAATATACATCCTACACCAAAAATACTCGACAAAATCCAAAAAAATCGAAGTTGGTTTCAAATAAATTTATTAAAATTTGACACTTCCAACTAAAATTTTTTTCACAATCCAAAAAATTGAAGTCATTTTCATCTAAATTTACTCAAATATAGATCCTACATAAAAAATACTCAACAAAATCCAAAATAATCCAAGTCGATTTCAAATATATTTATTAAAATTTGACAAAAATCGTGACAAAATCCATAAAATCGAAGTTAATTTCACCTGAAATTACTCAAATTAAGCTTCTCTATCAAAAAAACTTAACATTGTCGAGAAAAATCGAAGTTGGTTTCAAATAAATTACGTAAAATTTGACACTTCCAACTAAAATTTTCTTCCCAATCCAAAAAATGGTCGTTATTTTCATCTAAATTTACTCAAATATACATCCTACATCAAAAATACTCGACAAAATCCAAAAAAATCGAAGTTGGTTCAAAAAAATTTATTAAAATTTGACACTTCCAACTAAAATTTTTTTCACAATCCTAGAAATTGAAGTTATTTTCATCTAAATTTACTCAAATATAGATCCTACCAAAAAATACTCAACAAAATCCAAAAAACTCGAAGTTGATTTCAAATAAATTTATTAAAATTTGACACTTCCAACTAAAATTTTTTACTCAATCCAAAAAATTGAAGTTATTTTCATCTAAATTTACTCAAATATAGATCCTACAACAAAAATACTCAACAAAATCCAAAAAAATCGAAGTTGATTTCAAATAAATTTATTAAAATTTGACACTTCCAACTAAAATTTTTTTCACAATCTTAAAAATTGAAGTTATTTTCATCTTAATTTACTCAAATACACATCCTACAACAAAAATACTCGACAAAATCCAAAAAAATCGAAGTTGGTTTCAAATAAATTTATTAAAATTTGACACTTCCAACTAAAATTTTTTTCACAATCCTAGAAATTGAAGTTATTTTCATCTAAATTTACTCAAATATAGATCCTACAAAAAAATACTCAACAAAATCCAAAAAAATCGAAGTTGGTTTCAAATAAATTTATTAAAATTTGACACTTCCAACTAAAATTTTTTTCACAATCCTAAAAATTGAAGTTATTTTCATCTAAATTTACTCAAATATACATCCTACACCAAAAATACTCGACAAAATCCAAAAAAATCGAAGTTGGTTTCAATTAAATTTATTAAAATTTGACACTTCCAACTAAATTTTTTTCACAATCCTAAAAATTGAAGTTATTTTCATCTAAATTTACTCAAATATAGATCCTACAAAAAATACTCAACAAAATCCAAAAAAATCGGAGTTGGTTTCAAATAAGTTTATTAAAATTTGACACTTCCAACTAAAATTTTATTCACAATCCAAAAAATGGTCGTTATTTTCATCTAAATTTACTCAAATATACATCCTACAACAAAAATACTCGACAAAATCCAAAAAAATCGGAGTTGATTTCAAATAAATTTATTAAAATTTGACACTTCCAACTAAAATTTTTTTCACAATCCAAAAAATTGAAGTTATTTTCATCTAAATTTACTCAATTGTAGATCCTACAACAAAAATACTCGACAAAATCCAAAAAAATCGAAGTTGATTTCAAATAAATTTATTAAAATTTGACACTTCCAACTAAAATTTTTTTCACAATCCTAGAAATTGAAGTTATTTTCATCTAAATTTACTCAAATATACATCCTACACCAAAAATACTCGACAAAATCCAATAAAATCGAAGTTGGTTTCAAATAAATTTATTAAAATTTGACACTTCCAACTAAAATTTTTTTCACAATCCTAAAAATTGAAGTTGTTTCATCTAAATTTACTCAAATATAGATCCTACAAAAAAATACTCAACAAAATCCAAAAAAATCGGAGTTGATTTCAAATAAATTTATTAAAATTTGACACTTGCAACTAAAATTTTTTTCACAATCCTAAAAATTGAAGTTATTTTCATCTAATTTTACTCAAATATACATCCTACAACAAAAATACTCGACAAAATCCAAAAAAATCGAAGTTCATTTCAAATAAATTTATTAAAATTTGACACTTCCAACTAAAATATTTTTCACAATCCAAAAAATGGTCGTTATTATCATCTAAATTTACTCAAATATACATCCTACACCAAAAATACTCGACAAAATCCAAAAAAATCGAAGTTGGTTTCAATTAAATTTATTAAAATTTGACACTTCCAACTAAATTTATTTCACAATCCTAAAAATTGAAGTTATTTTCATCTAAATTTACTCAAATATAGATCCTACAAAAAATACTCAACAAAATCCAAAAAAGACGAAGTTGCTTTCAAATAAATTTATTAAAATTTGACACTTCCGACTAAAATTTTTTTCACAATCCTAGAAATTGAAGTTATTTTCATCTAAATTTACTCAAATATACATCCTACACCAAAAATACTCGACAAAATAAAAAAAAATCGAAGTTGGTTTCAATTAAATTTATTAAAATTTGTCACTTCCAACTAAAATTTATTTCACAATCCTAAAAATTGAAGTTATTTTCATCTAAATTTACTCAAATATAGATCCTACAAAAAATACTCAACAAAATAAAAAAAAAACGAAGTTGATTTCAAATAAATTTATTAAAATTTGACACTTCCGACTAAAATTTTTTTCACAATCCTAGAAATTTAAGTTATTTTCATCTAAATTTACTCAAATATACATCCTACACCAAAAATACTCGACAAAATCCAAAAAAATCGAAGTTGGTTTCAAATAAATTTATTAAAATTTGACGCTTCCAACTAAAATTTTTTTCACAATCCTAGAAATTAAAGTTATTTTCATCTAAATTTACTCAAATATACATCCTACACCAAAAATACTCGACAAAATCCAAAAAAATCGAAGTTGGTTTCAAATAAATTTATTAAAATTTGACACTTCCAACTAAAATTTTTTTCACAATCCTAAAAATTGAAGTTATTTTCATCTAAATTTACTCAAATATAGATCCTACAAAAAATACTCAACAAAATCCAAAAAAAAACGAAGTTGATTTCAAATAAATTTATTAAAATTTGACACTTCCAACTAAAATTTTTTTCACAATCCTAGAAATTGAAGTTATTTTCATCTAAATTTACTCAAATATAGATCCTACAAAAAAATACTCAACAAAATCCAAAAAAATCGAAGTTGGTTTCAAATAAATTTATTAAAATTTGACACTTCCAACTAAAATTTTTTTCACAATCCTAAAAATTGAAGTTATTTTCATCTAAATTTACTCAAATATACATCCTACACCAAAAATACTCGACAAAATCCAAAATAATCGAAGTTGGTTTCAATTAAATTTATTAAAATTTGACACTTCCAACTAAATTTATTTCACAATCCTAAAAATTGAAGTTATTTTCATCTAAATTTACTCAAATATAGATCCTACAAAAAATACTCAACAAAATCCAAAAAAGACGAAGTTGCTTTCAAATAAATTTATTAAAATTTGACACTTCCGACTAAAATTTTTTTCACAATCCTAGAAATTGAAGTTATTTTCATCTAAATTTACTCAAATATACATCCTACACCAAAAATACTCGACAAAATCCAAAAAAATCGAAGTTGGTTTCAAATAAATTTATTAAAATTAGACACTTGTAACTAAAATTTTTTTCAAAATCCTAGAAATTGAAGTTATTTTCATCTAAATTTACTCTAATATACATCCTACACCAAAAATACTCGACAAAATCCAAAAAAATCGAAGTTGGTTTCAAATTAATTTATTAAAATTTGACGCTTCCAACTAAAATTTTTTTCACAATCCTAGAAATTGAAGTTATTTTCATCTAAATTTACTCAAATATACATCCTACACCAAAAATACTCGACAAAATCCAAAAAAATCGAAGTTGGTTTCAAATAAATTTATTAAAATTTGACACTTCAACTAAAATTTTTTTCACAATCCTAAAAATTGAAGTTATTTTCATCTAAATTTACTCAAATATAGATCCTACAAAAAATACTCAACAAAATCCAAAAAAAAAACGAAGTTGATTTCAAATAAATTTATTAAAATTTGACACTTCCAACTAAAATTTTTTTCACAATCCTAGAAATTGAAGTTATTTTCATCTAAATTTACTCAAATATAGATCCTACAAAAAAATACTCAACAAAATCCAAAAAAATCGAAGTTGGTGTCAAATAAATTTATTAAAATTTGACACTTCCAACTAAAATTTTTTTCACAATCCTAAAAATTGAAGTTATTTTCATCTAAATTTACTCAAATATACATCCTACACCAAAAATACTCGACAAAATCCAAAATAATCGAAGTTGGTTTCAATTAAATTTATTAAAATTTGACACTTCCAACTAAATTTTTTTCACAATCCTAAAAATTGAAGTTATTTTCATCTAAATTTACTCAAATATAGATCCTACAAAAAATACTCAACAAAATCCAAAAAAGACGAAGTTGCTTTCAAATAAATTTATTAAAATTTGACACTTCCGACTAAAATTTTTTTCACAATCCTAGAAATTGAAGTTATTTTCATCTAAATTTACGCAAATATACATCCTACACCAAAAATACTCGACAAAATAAAAAAAAATCGAAGTTGGTTTCAATTTAATTTATTAAAATTTGACACTTCCAACTAAAATTTATTTCACAATCCTAAAAATTGAAGTTATTTTCATCTAAATTTACTCAAATATAGATCCTACAAAAAATACTCAACAAAATAAAAAAAAAACGAAGTTGATTTCAAATAAATTTATTAAAATTTGACACTTCCGACTAAATTTTTTTTCACAATCCTAGAAATTGAAGTTATTTTCATCTAAATTTACTCAAATATACATCCTACACCAAAAATACTCGACAAAATCCAAAAAAATCGAAGTTGGTTTCAAATAAATTTATTAAAATTAGACACTTGTAACTAAATTTTTTTTCAAAATCCTAGAAATTGAAGTTATTTTCATCTAAATTTACTCAAATATACATCCTACACCAAAAATACTCGACAAAATCCAAAAAAATCGAAGTTGGTTTAAAATAAATTTATTAAAATTAGACACTTGTAACTAAAATTTTTTTCAAAATCCTAGAAATTGATGTTATTTTCATCTAAATTTACTCAAATATACATCCTACACCAAAAATACTCGACAAAATCAAAAAAAATCGAAGTTGGTTTCAAATTAATTTATTAAAATTTGACGCTTCCAACTAAAATTTTTTTCACAATCCTAGAAATTGAAGTTATTTTCATCTAAATTTACTCAAATATACATCCTACACCAAAAATACTCGACAAAATCGAAAAAAATCGAAGTTGGTTTCAAATAAATTTATTAAAATTTGAGACTTCCAACTAAAATTTTTTTCACAATCCAAAAAATTGAAGTTAATTTCATCTTAATTTACTCAAATACACATCCTACAACAAAAATACTCGACAAAATCCAAAAAAATCGAAGTTGGTTTCAAATAAATTTATTAAAAATTGACACTTCCAACTAAAATTTTTTTCACAATCCTAGAAATTGAAGTTATTTTCATCTAAATTTACTCAAATATACATCCTACACCAAAAATACTCCACAAAATCCAAAAAAATCGGAGTTGGTTTCAAATAAATTTATTAAAATTTGACACTTCCAACTAAAATTTTATTCACAATCCAAAAAATGGTCGTTATTTTCATCTAAATTTACTCAAATATACATCCTACAACAAAAATACTCGACAAAATCCAAAAAAATCGAAGTTGGTTTCAAATAAATTTATTAAAATTTGACACTTCCAACTAAAATTTTTTTCACAATCTTAAAAATTGAAGTTATTTTCATCTTAATTTACTCAAATACACATCCTACAACAAAAATACTCGACAAAATCCAAAAAAATCGAAGTTGGTTTCAAATAAATTTATTAAAAATTGACACTTCCAACTAAAATTTTTTTCACAATCTTAGAAATTGAAGTTATTTTCATCTAAATTTACTCAAATATATATCCTACACCAAAAATACTCCACAAAATCCAAAAAAATCGGAGTTGGTTTCAAATAAGTTTATTAAAATTTGACACTTCCAACTAAAATTTTATTCACAATCCAAAAAATGGTCGTTATTTTCATCTAAATTTACTCAAATATACATCCTACAACAAAAATACTCGACAAAATCCAAAAAAATCGGAGTTGATTTCAAATAAATTTATTAAAATTTGACACTTCCAACTAAAATTTTTTTCACAATCCAAAAAATTGAAGTTATTTTCATCTAAATTTACTCAATTGTAGATCCTACAACAAAAATACTCGACAAAATCCAAAAAAATCGAAGTTGATTTCAAATAAATTTATTAAAATTTGACACTTCCAACTAAAATTTTATTCACAATCCTAGAAATTGAAGTTATTTTCATCTAAATTTACTCAAATATACATCCTACACCAAAAATACTCGACAAAATCCAAAAAAATCGAAGTTGGTTTCAAATAAATTTATTAAAATTTGACACTTCCAACTAAAATTTTTTTCACAATCCTAAAAATTGAAGTTGTTTCATCTAAATTTACTCAAATATAGATCCTACAAAAAATACTCAACAAAATCCAAAAAAGACGAAGTTGATTTCAAATAAATTTATTAAAATTTGACACTTCCGACTAAAATTTTTTTCACAATCCTAGAAATTGAAGTTATTTTCATCTAAATTTACTCAAATATAGATCCTACAAAAAATACTCAACAAAATCCAAAAAAAACGAGTTGATTTCAAATAAATTTATTAAAATTTGACACTTCCAACTAAAATTTTTTTCACAATCCAATAAATTTTCGTTATTTTCATCTAAATTTACTCAAATATACATCCTACAACAAAAATACTCGACAAAATAAAAAAAAATCGAAGTTGGTTTCAAATAAATTTATTAAAATTTGACACTTCCAACTAAAATTTTTTTCACAAGCCTAGAAATTGAAGTTATTTTCATCTAAATTTACTCAAATATAGATCCTACAAAAAAATACTCAACAAAATCCAAAAAAATCGAAGTTGGTTTCAAATAAATTTATTAAAATTTGACACTTCCAACTAAAATTTTTTTCACAATCCTAAAAATTGAAGTTATTTTCATCTAAATTTACTCAAATATACATCCTACACCAAAAATACTCGACAAAATCCAAAAAAATCGAAGTTGGTTTCAATTAAATTTATTAAAATTTGACACTTCCAACTAAAATTTTTTTCACAATCCTAAAAATTGAAGTTATTTTCATCTAAATTTACTCAAATATAGATCCTACAAAAAATACTCAACAAAATCCAAAAAAGACGAAGTTGATTTCAAATAAATTTATTACAATTTGACACTTCCGACTAAAATTTTTTTCACAATCCTAGAAATTGAAGTTATTTTCATCTAAATTTACTCAAATATACATCCTACACCAAAAATACGAGACAAAATCCAAAAAAATCGAAGTTGGTTTCAAATAAATTTATTAAAATTAGACACTTGTAACTAAAATTTTTTTCAAAATCCTAGAAATTGAAGTTATTTTCATCTAAATTTACTCAAATATACATCCTACACCAAAAATACTCCACAAAATCCAAAAAAATCGAAGTTGGTTTCAAATAAATTTATTAAAATTTGACACTTCCAACTAAAATTTTTTTCACAATCCTAGAAATTGAAGTTATTTTCATCTAAATTTACTCAAATATACATCCTACACCAAAAATACTCGACAAAATCCAAAAAAATCGAAGTTGTTTTCAAATAAATTTATTAAAATTTGACACTTCCAACTAAAATTTTTTTCACAATCCTAAAAATTGAAGTTATTTTCATCTAAATTTACTCAAATATAGATCCTACAAAAAATACTCAACAAAATCCAAAAAAATCGAAGTTGGTTTCAAATAAATTTATTAAAATTTGACACTTCCAACTAAAATTTTTTTCACAATCCTAAAAATTGAAGTTATTTTCATCTAAATTTACTCAAATATACATCCTACACCAAAAATACTCGACAAAATCCAAAAAAATCGAAGTTGGTTTCAATTAAATTTATTAAAATTTGACACTTCCAACTAAAATTTTTTTCACAATCCTAAAAATTGAAGTTAGTTTCATCT
This sequence comes from Andrena praecox, assembly GCA_963932275.1. Taxonomy (NCBI): domain Eukaryota; kingdom Metazoa; phylum Arthropoda; class Insecta; order Hymenoptera; family Andrenidae; genus Andrena; species Andrena praecox. The sequence continues at coordinate 1,768,973 of CAWVQO010000413.1, read as the reverse complement.
AAATTTACTCAAATATAGATCCTACAAAAAATACTCAACAAAATCCAAAAAAGACAAAGTTGATTTCAAATAAATTTATTACAATTTGACACTTCCGACTAAAATTTTTTCACAATCCTAGAAATTGAAGTTATTTTCATCTAAATTTACTCAAATATACATCCTACACCAAAAATACGAGACAAAATCCAAAAAAATCGAAGTTGGTTTCAAATAAATTTATTAAAATTCGACACTTCCAACTAAAATTTTTTTCACAATCCTAGAAATTGAAGTTATTTTCATCTAAATTTAATCAAATATAGATCCTACAAAAAAATACTCAACAAAATCCAAAAAAATCGAAGTTGGTTTCAAATAAATTTATTAAAATTTGACACTTCCAACTAAAATTTTTTTCACAATCCTAAAAATTGAAGTTATTTTCATCTAAATTTACTCAAATATACATCCTACACCAAAAATACTCGACAAAATCCAAAAAAATCGAAGTTGGTTTCAATTAAATTTATTAAAATTAGACACTTGTAACTAAAATTTTTTCACAATCCTAGAAATTGAAGTTATTTTCATCTAAATTTACTCAAATATACATCCTACACCAAAAATACGAGACAAAATCCAAAAAAATCGAAGTTGGTTTCAAATAAATTTATTAAAATTTGACACTTCCAACTAAAATTTTTTTCACAATCCAATAAATTTTCGTTATTTTCATCTAAATTTACTCAAATATACATCCTACAACAAAAATACTCGACAAAATAAAAAAAAATCGAAGTTGATTTCAAATAAATTTATTAAAATTTGACACTTCCGACTAAAATTTTTTTCACAATCCTAGAAATTGAAGTTATTTTCATCTAAATTTACTCAAATATAGATCCTACAAAAAATACTCAACAAAATCCAAAAAAAACGAGTTGATTTCAAATAAATTTATTAAAATTTGACACTTCCAACTAAAATTTTTTTCACAATCCTAGAAATTGAAGTTATTTTCATCTAAATTTACTCAAATATAGATCCTACAAAAAATACTCAACAAAATCCAAAAAAATCGAAGTTGGTTTCAAATAAATTTATTAAATTTTGACACTTCCAACTAAAATTTTTTTCACAATCCTAAAAACTGAAGTTATTTTCATCTAAATTTACTCAAATATACATCCTACACCAAAAATACTCAACAAAATCCAAAAAAATCGAAGTTGGTTTCAAATAAATTTATTAAAATTTGACACTTCCAACTAAAATTTTTTTCACAATCCTAAAAATTGAAGTTATTTTCATCTAAATTTACTCAAATATAGATCCTACAAAAAATACTCAACAAAATCCAAAAAAAACGAAGTTGATTTCAAATAAATTTATTAAAATTTGACACTTCCAACTAAAATTTTTTTCACAATCCAATAAATTTTCGTTATTTTCATCTAAATTTACTCAAATATACATCCTACAACAAAAATACTCGACAAAATAAAAAAAAATCGAAGTTGGTTTCAAATAAATTTATTAAAATTTGACACTTCCAACTAAAATTTTTTTCACAAGCCTAGAAATTGAAGTTATTTTCATCTAAATTTACTCAAATATAGATCCTACAAAAAAATACTCAACAAAATCCAAAAAAATCGAAGTTGGTTTCAAATAAATTTATTAAAATTTGACACTTCCAACTAAAATTTTTTTCACAATCCTAAAAATTGAAGTTATTTTCATCTAAATTTACTCAAATATACATCCTACACCAAAAATACTCGACAAAATCAAAAAAAATCGAAGTTGGTTTCAATTAAATTTATTAAAATTTGACACTTCCAACTAAAATTTTTTTCACAATCCTAAAAATTGAAGTTATTTTCATCTAAATTTACTCAAATATAGATCCTACAAAAAATACTCAACAAAATCCAAAAAAGACGAAGTTGATTTCAAATAAATTTATTACAATTTGACACTTCCGACTAAAATTTTTTTCACAATCCTAGAAATTGAAGTTATTTTCATCTAAATTTACTCAAATATACATCCTACACCAAAAATACGAGACAAAATCCAAAAAAATCGAAGTTGGTTTCAAATAAATTTATTAAAATTAGACACTTGTAACTAAAATTTTTTTCAAAATCCTAGAAATTGAAGTTATTTTCATCTAAATTTACTCAAATATACATCCTACACCAAAAATACTCCACAAAATCCAAAAAAATCGAAGTTGGTTTCAAATAAATTTATTAAAATTTGACACTTCCAACTAAAATTTTTTTCACAATCCTAGAAATTGAAGTTATTTTCATCTAAATTTACTCAAATATACATCCTACACCAAAAATACTCGACAAAATCCAAAAAAATCGAAGTTGTTTTCAAATAAATTTATTAAAATTTGACACTTCCAACTAAAATTTTTTTCACAATCCTAAAAATTGAAGTTATTTTCATCTAAATTTACTCAAATATAGATCCTACAAAAAATACTCAACAAAATCCAAAAAAATCGAAGTTGGTTTCAAATAAATTTATTAAAATTTGACACTTCCAACTAAAATTTTTTTCACAATCCTAAAAATTGAAGTTATTTTCATCTAAATTTACTCAAATATACATCCTACACCAAAAATACTCGACAAAATCCAAAAAAATCGAAGTTGGTTTCAATTAAATTTATTAAAATTTGACACTTCCAACTAAAATTTTTTTCACAATCCTAAAAATTGAAGTTAGTTTCATCTAAATTTACTCAAATATAGATCCTACAAAAAATACTCAACAAAATCCAAAAAAGACAAAGTTGATTTCAAATAAATTTATTACAATTTGACACTTCCGACTAAAATTTTTTCACAATCCTAGAAATTGAAGTTATTTTCATCTAAATTTACTCAAATATACATCCTACACCAAAAATACGAGACAAAATCCAAAAAAATCGAAGTTGGTTTCAAATAAATTTATTAAAATTCGACACTTCCAACTAAAATTTTTTTCACAATCCTAGAAATTGAAGTTATTTTCATCTAAATTTAATCAAATATAGATCCTACAAAAAAATACTCAACAAAATCCAAAAAAATCGAAGTTGGTTTCAAATAAATTTATTAAAATTTGACACTTCCAACTAAAATTTTTTTCACAATCCTAAAAATTGAAGTTATTTTCATCTAAATTTACTCAAATATACATCCTACACCAAAAATACTCGACAAAATCCAAAAAAATCGAAGTTGGTTTCAATTAAATTTATTAAAATTTGACACTTCCAACTAAAATTTTTTTCACAATCCTAAAAATTGAAGTTAGTTTCATCTAAATTTACTCAAATATAGATCCTACAAAAAATACTCAACAAAATCCAAAAAAGACAAAGTTGATTTCAAATAAATTTATTACAATTTGACACTTCCGACTAAAATTTTTTCACAATCCTAGAAATTGAAGTTATTTTCATCTAAATTTACTCAAATATACATCCTACACCAAAAATACGAGACAAAATCCAAAAAAATCGAAGTTGGTTTCAAATAAATTTATTAAAATTCGACACTTCCAACTAAAATTTTTTTCACAATCCTAGAAATTGAAGTTATTTTCATCTAAATTTAATCAAATATAGATCCTACAAAAAAATACTCAACAAAATCCAAAAAAATCGAAGTTGGTTTCAAATAAATTTATTAAAATTTGACACTTCCAACTAAAATTTTTTTCACAATCCTAAAAATTGAAGTTATTTTCATCTAAATTTACTCAAATATACATCCTACACCAAAAATACTCGACAAAATCCAAAAAAATCGAAGTTGGTTTCAATTAAATTTATTAAAATTAGACACTTGTAACTAAAATTTTTTCACAATCCTAGAAATTGAAGTTATTTTCATCTAAATTTACTCAAATATACATCCTACACCAAAAATACGAGACAAAATCCAAAAAAATCGAAGTTGGTTTCAAATAAATTTATTAAAATTCGACACTTCCAACTAAAATTTTTTTCACAATCCTAGAAATTGAAGTTATTTTCATCTAAATTTAATCAAATATAGATCCTACAAAAAAATACTCTACAAAATCCAAAAAAATCGAAGTTGGTTTCAAATTAATTTATTAAAATTTGACGCTTCCAACTAAAATTTTTTTCACAATCCTAGAAATTGATGTTATTTTCATCTAAATTTACTCAAATATACATCCTACACCAAAAATACTCGACAAAATCCAAAAAAATCGAAGTTGGTTTCAAATAAATTTATTAAAATTTGACACTTCCAACTAAAATTTTTTTCACAATCCAATAAATTTTCGTTATTTTCATCTAAATTTACTCAAATATACATCCTACAACAAAAATACTCGACAAAATAAAAAAAAATCGAAGTTGGTTTCAAATAAATTTATTAAAATTTGACACTTCCAACTAAAATTTTTTTCACAATCCTAGAAATTGAAGTTATTTTCATCTAAATTTACTCAAATATAGATCCTACAAAAAAATACTCAACAAAATCCAAAAAAATCGAAGTTGGTTTCAAATAAATTTATTAAAATTTGACACTACCAACTAAAATTTTTTTCACAATCCTAAAAATTGAAGTTATTTTCATCTAAATTTACTCAAATATACATCCTACACCAAAAATACTCGACAAAATCCAAAAAAATCGAAGTTGGTTTCAAATAAATTTATTAAAATTTGACACTTCCAACAAAAATTTTTTTCACAATCCTAGAAATTGAAGTTATTTTCATCTAAATTTACTCAAATATACATCCTACACCAAAAATACTCGACAAAATCCAAAAAAATCGAAGTTGGTTTAAAATAAATTTATTAAAATTAGACACTTGTAACTAAAATTTTTTTCAAAATGCTAGAAATTGAAGTTATTTTCATCTAAATTTACTCAAATATACATCCTACACCAAAAATACTCGCAAAATCCAAAAAAATCGAAGTTGGTTTCAAATTAATTTATTAAAATTTGACGCTTCCAACTAAAATTTTTTCACAATCCTAGAAATTGAAGTTATTTTCATCTAAATTTACTCAAATATACATCCTACACCAAAAATACTCGACAAAATCCAAAAAAATCGAAGTTGGTTTCAAATAAATTTATTAAAATTTGACACTTCCGACTAAAATTTTTTTCACAATCCTAGAAATTGAAGTTATTTTCATCTAAATTTACTCAAATATACATCCTACAACAAAAATACTCGACAAAATCCAAAAAAATCGAAGTTGGTTCAAATACATTTATTAAAATTTGACACTTCCAACTATATTTTTTTTCACAATCCTAGAAATTGAAGTTATTTTCATCTAAATTTACTCAAATATAGATCCTACAAAAAATACTCAACAAAATCCAAAAAAATCGAAGTTGGTTTCAAATAAATTTATTAAAATTTGACACTTCCAACTAAAATTTTTTTCACAATCCTAAAAATTGAAGTTATTTTCATCTAAATTTACTCAAATATACATCCTACACCAAAAATACTCGACAAAATCCAAAAAAATCGAAGTTGGTTTCAATTAAATTTATTAAAATTTGACACTTCCAACTAAAATTTTTTTCACAATCCTAAAAATTGAAGTTAGTTTCATCTAAATTTACTCAAATATAGATCCTACAAAAAATACTCAACAAAATCCAAAAAAGACAAAGTTGATTTCAAATAAATTTATTACAATTTGACACTTCCGACTAAAATTTTTTCACAATCCTAGAAATTGAAGTTATTTTCATCTAAATTTACTCAAATATACATCCTACACCAAAAATACGAGACAAAATCCAAAAAAATCGAAGTTGGTTTCAAATAAATTTATTAAAATTCGACACTTCCAACTAAAATTTTTTTCACAATCCTAGAAATTGAAGTTATTTTCATCTAAATTTAATCAAATATAGATCCTACAAAAAAATACTCAACAAAATCCAAAAAAATCGAAGTTGGTTTCAAATAAATTTATTAAAATTTGACACTTCCAACTAAAATTTTTTTCACAATCCTAAAAATTGAAGTTATTTTCATCTAAATTTACTCAAATATACATCCTACACCAAAAATACTCGACAAAATCCAAAAAAATCGAAGTTGGTTTCAATTAAATTTATTAAAATTAGACACTTGTAACTAAAATTTTTTCACAATCCTAGAAATTGAAGTTATTTTCATCTAAATTTACTCAAATATACATCCTACACCAAAAATACGAGACAAAATCCAAAAAAATCGAAGTTGGTTTCAAATAAATTTATTAAAATTCGACACTTCCAACTAAAATTTTTTTCACAATCCTAGAAATTGAAGTTATTTTCATCTAAATTTAATCAAATATAGATCCTACAAAAAAATACTCTACAAAATCCAAAAAAATCGAAGTTGGTTTCAAATAAATTTATTAAAATTTGACACTTCCAACTAAAATTTTTTTCACAATCCTAAAAATTGAAGTTATTTTCATCTAAATTTACTCAAATATACATCCTACACCAAAAATACTCGACAAAATCCAAAAAAATCGAAGTTGGTTTCAAATAAATTTATTAAAATTTGACACTTCCAACAAAAATTTTTTTCACAATCCTAGAAATTGAAGTTATTTTCATCTAAATTTACTCAAATATACATCCTACACCAAAAATACTCGACAAAATCCAAAAAAATCGAAGTTGGTTTAAAATAAATTTATTAAAATTAGACACTTGTAACTAAAATTTTTTTCAAAATGCTAGAAATTGAAGTTATTTTCATCTAAATTTACTCAAATATACATCCTACACCAAAAATACTCGCAAAATCCAAAAAAATCGAAGTTGGTTTCAAATTAATTTATTAAAATTTGACGCTTCCAACTAAAATTTTTTCACAATCCTAGAAATTGAAGTTATTTTCATCTAAATTTACTCAAATATACATCCTACACCAAAAATACTCGACAAAATAAAAAAAAATCGAAGTTGGTTTCAAATAAATTTATTAAAATTTGACACTTCCGACTAAAATTTTTTTCACAATCCTAGAAATTGAAGTTATTTTCATCTAAATTTACTCAAATATACATCCTACAACAAAAATACTCGACAAAATCCAAAAAAATCGAAGTTGGTTCAAATACATTTATTAAAATTTGACACTTCCAACTATATTTTTTTTCACAATCCTAGAAATTGAAGTTATTTTCATCTAAATTTACTCAAATATAGATCCTACCAAAAAATACTCAACAAAATCCAAAAAAATCGAAGTTGATTTCAAATAAATTTATTAAAATTTGACACTTCCAACTAAAATTTTTTACTCAATCCAAAAAATTGAAGTTATTTTCATCTAAATTTACTCAAATATAGATCCTACAACAAAAATACTCAACAAAATCCAAAAAAATCGAAGTTGATTTCAAATAAATTTATTAAAATTTGACACTTCCAACTAAACTTTTTTTCACAATCTTAAAAATTGAAGTTATTTTCATCTTAATTTACTCAAATACACATCCTACAACAAAAATACTCGACAAAATCCAAAAAAATCGAAGTTGGTTTCAAATAAATTTATTAAAAATTGACACTTCCAACTAAAATTTTTTTCACAATCCTAAAAATTGAAGTTATTTTCATCTAAATTTACTCAAATATACATCCTACACCAAAAATACGAGACAAAATCCAAAAAAATCGAAGTTGGTTTCAAATAAATTTATTAAAATTAGACACTTGTAACTAAAATTTTTTTCAAAATCCTAGAAATTGAAGTTATTTTCATCTAAATTTACTCAAATATACATCCTACACCAAAAATACTCCACAAAATCCAAAAAAATCGAAGTTGGTTTCAAATAAATTTATTAAAATTTGACACTTAAAAACTAAAATTTTTTTCACAATCCTAGAAATTGAAGTTATTTTCATCTAAATTTACTCAAATATACATCCAACACCAAAAATACTCGACAAAATCCAAAAAAATCGAAGTTGGTTTCAAATAAATTTATTAAAATTTGACACTTCCAACTAAAATTTTTTTCACAATCCTAAAAGTTGAAGTTATTTTCATCTAAATTTACTCAAATATAGATCCTACAAAAAATACTCAACAAAATCCAAAAAAATCGAAGTTGGTTTCAAATAAATTTATTAAAATTTGACACTTCCAACTAAAATTTTTTTCACAATCCTAGAAATTGAAGTTATTTTCATCTAAATTTACTCAAATATACATCCTACACCAAAAATACTCGACAAAATCCAAAAAAATCGAAGTTGGTTTCAATTAAATTTATTAAAATTTGACACTTCCAACTAAAATTTTTTTCACAATCCTAAAAATTGAAGTTAGTTTCATCTAAATTTACTCAAATATAGATCCTACAAAAAATACTCAACAAAATCCAAAAAAGACGAAGTTGATTTCAAATAAATTTATTACAATTTGACACTTCCGACTAAAATTTTTTTCACAATCCTAGAAATTGAAGTTATTTTCATCTAAATTTACTCAAATATACATCCTACACCAAAAATACGAGACAAAATCCAAAAAAATCGAAGTTGGTTTCAAATAAATTTATTAAAATTAGACACTTGTAACTAAAATTTTTTTCAAAATCCTAGAAATTGAAGTTATTTTCATCTAAATTTACTCAAATATACATCCTACACCAAAAATACTCCACAAAATCCAAAAAAATCGAAGTTGGTTTCAAATAAATTTATTAAAATTTGACACTTCCAACTAAAATTTTTTTCACAATCCTAGAAATTGAAGTTATTTTCATCTAAATTTACTCAAATATACATCCTACACCAAAAATACTCGACAAAATCCAAAAAAATCGAAGTTGGTTTCAAATAAATTTATTAAAATTTGACACTTCCAACTAAAATTTTTTTCACAATCCTAAAAATTGAAGTTATTTTCATCTAAATTTACTCAAATATAGATCCTACAAAAAATACTCAACAAAATCCAAAAAAATCGAAGTTGGTTTCAAATAAATTTATTAAAATTTGACACTTCCAACTAAAATCTTTTTCACAATCCTAAAAATTGAAGTTATTTTCATCTAAATTTACTCAAATATACATCCTACACCAAAAATACTCGACAAAATCCAAAAAAATCGAAGTTGGTTTCAATTAAATTTATTAAAATTTGACACTTCCAACTAAAATTTTTTTCACAATCCTAAAAATTGAAGTTAGTTTCATCTAAATTTACTCAAATATAGATCCTACAAAAAATACTCAACAAAATCCAAAAAAGACAAAGTTGATTTCAAATAAATTTATTACAATTTGACACTTCCGACTAAAATTTTTTTCACAATCCTAGAAATTGAAGTTATTTTCATCTAAATTTACTCAAATATACATCCTACACCAAAAATACGAGACAAAATCCAAAAAAATCGAAGTTGGTTTCAAATAAATTTATTAAAATTCGACACTTCCAACTAAAATTTTTTTCACAATCCTAGAAATTGAAGTTATTTTCATCTAAATTTAATCAAATATAGATCCTACAAAAAAATACTCAACAAAATCCAAAAAAATCGAAGTTGGTTTCAAATAAATTTATTAAAATTTGACACTTCCAACTAAAATTTTTTTCACAATCCTAAAAATTGAAGTTATTTTCATCTAAATTTACTCAAATATACATCCTACACCAAAAATACTCGACAAAATCCAAAAAAATCGAAGTTGGTTTCAATTAAATTTATTAAAATTTGACACTTCCAACTAAAATTTTTTTCACAATCCTAAAAATTGAAGTTATTTTCATCTAAATTTACTCAAATATAGATCCTACAAAAAATACTCAACAAAATCCAAAAAAAACGAAGTTGATTTCAAATAAATTTATTAAAATTTGACACTTCCAACTAAAATTTTTTTCACAATCCTAGAAATTGATGTTATTTTCATCTAAATTTACTCAAATATAGATCCTACAAAAAAATACTCAACAAAATCCAAAAAAATCGAAATTGGTTTCAAATAAATTTATTAAAATTTGACACTTCCAACTAAAATTTTTTTCACAATCTTAAAAATTGAAGTTATTTTCATCTAAATTTACTCAAATATACATCCTACACCAAAAATACTCGACAAAATCCAAAAAAATCGAAGTTGGTTTCAAATAAATTTATTAAAATTAGACACTTGTAACTAAAATTTTTTTCAAAATCCTAGAAATTGAAGTTATTTTCATCTAAATTTACTCAAATATACATCCTACACCAAAAATACTCGACAAAATCCAAAAAAATCGAAGTTGGTTTCAAATTAATTTATTAAAATTTGACGCTTCCAACTAAAATTTTTTTCACAATCCTAGAAATTGAAGTTATTTTCATCTAAATTTACTCAAATATACATCCTACACCAAAAATACGAGACAAAATCCAAAAAAATCGAAGTTGGTTTCAAATAAATTTATTAAAATTAGACACTTGTAACTAAAATTTTTTTCAAAATCCTAGAAATTGAAGTTATTTTCATCTAAATTTACTCAAATATACATCCTACACCAAAAATACTCCACAAAATCCAAAAAAATCGAAGTTGGTTTCAAATAAATTTATTAAAATTTGACACTTCCAACTAAAATTTTTTTCGCAATCCTAGAAATTGAAGTTATTTTCATCTAAATTTACTCAAATATACATCCAACACCAAAAATACTCGACAAAATCCAAAAAAATCGAAGTTGGTTTCAAATAAATTTATTAAAATTTGACACTTCCAACTAAAATTTTTTTCACAATCCTAAAAATTGAAGTTATTTTCATCTAAATTTACTCAAATATAGATCCTACAAAAAATACTCAACAAAATCCAAAAAAATCGAAGTTGGTTTCAAATAAATTTATTAAAATTTGACACTTCCAACTAAAATTTTTTTCACAATCCTAAAAATTGAAGTTATTTTCATCTAAATTTACTCAAATATACATCCTACACCAAAAATACTCGACAAAATCCAAAAAAATCGAAGTTGGTTTCAATTAAATTTATTAAAATTTGACACTTCCAACTAAAATTTTTTTCACAATCCTAAAAATTGAAGTTAGTTTCATCTAAATTTACTCAAATATAGATCCTACAAAAAATACTCAACAAAATCCAAAAAAGACGAAGTTGATTTCAAATAAATTTATTACAATTTGACACTTCCGACTAAAATTTTTTTCACAATCCTAGAAATTGAAGTTATTTTCATCTAAATTTACTCAAATATACATCCTACACAAAAAATACGAGACAAAATCCAAAAAAATCGAAGTTGGTTTCAAATAAATTTATTAAAATTAGACACTTGTAACTAAAATTTTTTTCAAAATCCTAGAAATTGAAGTTATTTTCATCTAAATTTACTCAAATATACATCCTACACCAAAAATACTCCACAAAATCCAAAAAAATCGAAGTTGGTTTCAAATAAATTTATTAAAATTTGACACTTCCAACTAAAATTTTTTTCACAATCCTAGAAATTGAAGTTATTTTCATCTAAATTTACTCAAATATACATCCTACACCAAAAATACTCGACAAAATCCAAAAAAATCGAAGTTGGTTTCAATTAAATTTATTAAAATTTGACACTTCCAACTAAAATTTTTTTCACAATCCTAAAAATTAAAGTTAGTTTCATCTAAATTTACTCAAATATAGATCCTACAAAAAATACTCAACAAAATCCAAAAAAGACAAAGTTGATTTCAAATAAATTTATTACAATTTGACACTTCCGACTAAAATTTTTTTCACAATCCTAGAAATTGAAGTTATTTTCATCTAAATTTACTCAAATATACATCCTACACCAAAAATACGAGACAAAATCCAAAAAAATCGAAGTTGGTTTCAAATAAATTTATTAAAATTAGACACTTGTAACTAAAATTTTTTTCAAAATCCTAGAAATTGAAGTTATTTTCATCTAAATTTACTCAAATATACATCCTACACCAAAAATACTCGACAAAATCCAAAAAAATCGAAGTTGGTTTCAAATTAATTTATTAAAATTTGACGCTTCCAACTAAAATTTTTTTCACAATCCTAGAAATTGAAGTTATTTTCATCTAAATTTACTCAAATATACATCCTACACCAAAAATACGAGACAAAATCCAAAAAAATCGAAGTTGGTTTCAAATAAATTTATTAAAATTAGACACTTGTAACTAAAATTTTTTTCAAAATCCTAGAAATTGAAGTTATTTTCATCTAAATTTACTCAAATATACATCCTACACCAAAAATACTCCACAAAATCCAAAAAAATCGAAGTTGGTTTCAAATAAATTTATTAAAATTTGACACTTCCAACTAAAATTTTTTTCGCAATCCTAGAAATTGAAGTTATTTTCATCTAAATTTACTCAAATATACATCCAACACCAAAAATACTCGACAAAATCCAAAAAAATCGAAGTTGGTTTCAAATAAATTTATTAAAATTTGACACTTCCAACTAAAATTTTTTTCACAATCCTAAAAATTGAAGTTATTTTCATCTAAATTTACTCAAATATAGATCCTACAAAAAATACTCAACAAAATCCAAAAAAATCGAAGTTGGTTTCAAATAAATTTATTAAAATTTGACACTTCCAACTAAAATTTTTTTCACAATCCTAAAAATTGAAGTTATTTTCATCTAAATTTACTCAAATATACATCCTACACCAAAAATACTCGACAAAATCCAAAAAAATCGAAGTTGGTTTCAATTAAATTTATTAAAATTTGACACTTCCAACTAAAATTTTTTTCACAATCCTAAAAATTGAAGTTAGTTTCATCTAAATTTACTCAAATATAGATCCTACAAAAAATACTCAACAAAATCCAAAAAAGACGAAGTTGATTTCAAATAAATTTATTACAATTTGACACTTCCGACTAAAATTTTTTTCACAATCCTAGAAATTGAAGTTATTTTCATCTAAATTTACTCAAATATACATCCTACACAAAAAATACGAGACAAAATCCAAAAAAATCGAAGTTGGTTTCAAATAAATTTATTAAAATTAGACACTTGTAACTAAAATTTTTTTCAAAATCCTAGAAATTGAAGTTATTTTCATCTAAATTTACTCAAATATACATCCTACACCAAAAATACTCCACAAAATCCAAAAAAATCGAAGTTGGTTTCAAATAAATTTATTAAAATTTGACACTTCCAACTAAAATTTTTTTCACAATCCTAGAAATTGAAGTTATTTTCATCTAAATTTACTCAAATATACATCCTACACCAAAAATACTCGACAAAATCCAAAAAAATCGAAGTTGGTTTCAAATAAATTTATTAAAATTTGACACTTCCAACTAAAATTTTTTTCACAATCCTAAAAATTGAAGTTATTTTCATCTAAATTTACTCAAATATAGATCCTACAAAAAATACTCAACAAAATCCAAAAAAATCGAAGTTGGTTTCAAATAAATTTATTAAAATTTGACACTTCCAACTAAAATTTTTTTCACAATCCTAAAAATTGAAGTTATTTTCATCTAAATTTACTCAAATATACATCCTACACCAAAAATACTCGACAAAATCCAAAAAAATCGAAGTTGGTTTCAATTAAATTTATTAAAATTTGACACTTCCAACTAAAATTTTTTTCACAATCCTAAAAATTGAAATTAGTTTCATCTAAATTTACTCAAATATAGATCCTACAAAAAATACTCAACAAAATCCAAAAAAGACAAAGTTGATTTCAAATAAATTTATTACAATTTGACACTTCCGACTAAAATTTTTTTCACAATCCTAGAAATTGAAGTTATTTTCATCTAAATTTACTCAAATATACATCCTACACCAAAAATACGAGACAAAATCCAAAAAAATCGAAGTTGGTTTCAAATAAATTTATTAAAATTCGACACTTCCAACTAAAATTTTTTTCACAATCCTAGAAATTGAAGTTATTTTCATCTAAATTTAATCAAATATAGATCCTACAAAAAAATACTCAACAAAATCCAAAAAAATCGAAGTTGGTTTCAAATAAATTTATTAAAATTTGACACTTCCAACTAAAATTTTTTTCACAATCCTAAAAATTGAAGTTATTTTCATCTAAATTTACTCAAATATACATCCTACACCAAAAATACTCGACAAAATCCAAAAAAATCGAAGTTGGTTTCAATTAAATTTATTAAAATTTGACACTTCCAACTAAAATTTTTTTCACAATCCTAAAAATTGAAGTTATTTTCATCTAAATTTACTCAAATATAGATCCTACAAAAAATACTCAACAAAATCCAAAAAAAACGAAGTTGATTTCAAATAAATTTATTAAAATTTGACACTTCCAACTAAAATTTTTTTCACAATCCTAGAAATTGATGTTATTTTCATCTAAATTTACTCAAATATAGATCCTACAAAAAAATACTCAACAAAATCCAAAAAAATCGAAATTGGTTTCAAATAAATTTATTAAAATTTGACACTTCCAACTAAAATTTTTTTCACAATCTTAAAAATTGAAGTTATTTTCATCTAAATTTACTCAAATATACATCCTACACCAAAAATACTCGACAAAATCCAAAAAAATCGAAGTTGGTTTCAAATAAATTTATTAAAATTAGACACTTGTAACTAAATTTTTTTTCAAAATCCTAGAAATTGAAGTTATTTTCATCTAAATTTACTCAAATATACATCCTACACCAAAAATACTCGACAAAATCCAAAAAAATCGAAGTTGGTTTCAAATTAATTTATTAAAATTTGACGCTTCCAACTAAAATTTTTTTCACAATCCTAGAAATTGAAGTTATTTTCATCTAAATTTACTCAAATATACATCCTACACCAAAAATACGAGACAAAATCCAAAAAAATCGAAGTTGGTTTCAAATAAATTTATTAAAATTAGACACTTGTAACTAAAATTTTTTTCAAAATCCTAGAAATTGAAGTTATTTTCATCTAAATTTACTCAAATATACATCCTACACCAAAAATACTCCACAAAATCCAAAAAAATCGAAGTTGGTTTCAAATAAATTTATTAAAATTTGACACTTCCAACTAAAATTTTTTTCGCAATCCTAGAAATTGAAGTTATTTTCATCTAAATTTACTCAAATATACATCCAACACCAAAAATACTCGACAAAATCCAAAAAAATCGAAGTTGGTTTCAAATAAATTTATTAAAATTTGACACTTCCAACTAAAATTTTTTTCACAATCCTAAAAATTGAAGTTATTTTCATCTAAATTTACTCAAATATAGATCCTACAAAAAATACTCAACAAAATCCAAAAAAATCGAAGTTGGTTTCAAATAAATTTATTAAAATTTGACACTTCCAACTAAAATTTTTTTCACAATCCTAAAAATTGAAGTTATTTTCATCTAAATTTACTCAAATATACATCCTACACCAAAAATACTCGACAAAATCCAAAAAAATCGAAGTTGGTTTCAATTAAATT
Organism: Andrena praecox; assembly: GCA_963932275.1. Taxonomy (NCBI): domain Eukaryota; kingdom Metazoa; phylum Arthropoda; class Insecta; order Hymenoptera; family Andrenidae; genus Andrena; species Andrena praecox. Next base: position 1,753,454 of record CAWVQO010000413.1, on the reverse strand, counting down.
TATTAAAATTTGACACTTCCAACTAAAATTTTTTTCACAATCCTAAAAATTGAAGTTAGTTTCATCTAAATTTACTCAAATATAGATCCTACAAAAAATACTCAACAAAATCCAAAAAAGACGAAGTTGATTTCAAATAAATTTATTACAATTTGACACTTCCGACTAAAATTTTTTTCACAATCCTAGAAATTGAAGTTATTTTCATCTAAATTTACTCAAATATACATCCTACACAAAAAATACGAGACAAAATCCAAAAAAATCGAAGTTGGTTTCAAATAAATTTATTAAAATTAGACACTTGTAACTAAAATTTTTTTCAAAATCCTAGAAATTGAAGTTATTTTCATCTAAATTTACTCAAATATACATCCTACACCAAAAATACTCCACAAAATCCAAAAAAATCGAAGTTGGTTTCAAATAAATTTATTAAAATTTGACACTTCCAACTAAAATTTTTTTACAATCCTAGAAATTGAAGTTATTTTCATCTAAATTTACTCAAATATACATCCTACACCAAAAATACTCGACAAAATCCAAAAAAATCGAAGTTGGTTTCAAATAAATTTATTAAAATTAGACACTTCCAACTAAAATTTTTTTCACAATCCTAAAAATTGAAGTTATTTTCATCTAAATTTACTCAAATATAGATCCTACACCAAAAATACTCCACAAAATCCAAAAAAATCGAAGTTGGTTTCAAATAAATTTATTAAAATTTGACACTTCCAACTAAAATTTTTTTCGCAATCCTAGAAATTGAAGTTATTTTCATCTAAATTTACTCAAATATACATCCAACACCAAAAATACTCGACAAAATCCAAAAAAATCGAAGTTGGTTTCAAATAAATTTATTAAAATTTGACACTTCCAACTAAAATTTTTTTCACAATCCTAAAAATTGAAGTTATTTTCATCTAAATTTACTCAAATATAGATCCTACAAAAAATACTCAACAAAATCCAAAAAAATCGAAGTTGGTTTCAAATAAATTTATTAAAATTTGACACTTCCAACTAAAATTTTTTTCACAATCCTAAAAATTGAAGTTATTTTCATCTAAATTTACTCAAATATACATCCTACACCAAAAATACTCGACAAAATCCAAAAAAATCGAAGTTGGTTTCAATTAAATTTATTAAAATTTGACACTTCCAACTAAAATTTTTTTCACAATCCTAAAAATTGAAGTTAGTTTCATCTAAATTTACTCAAATATAGATCCTACAAAAAATACTCAACAAAATCCAAAAAAGACGAAGTTGATTTCAAATAAATTTATTACAATTTGACACTTCCGACTAAAATTTTTTTCACAATCCTAGAAATTGAAGTTATTTTCATCTAAATTTACTCAAATATACATCCTACACAAAAAATACGAGACAAAATCCAAAAAAATCGAAGTTGGTTTCAAATAAATTTATTAAAATTAGACACTTGTAACTAAAATTTTTTTCAAAATCCTAGAAATTGAAGTTATTTTCATCTAAATTTACTCAAATATACATCCTACACCAAAAATACTCCACAAAATCCAAAAAAATCGAAGTTGGTTTCAAATAAATTTATTAAAATTTGACACTTCCAACTAAAATTTTTTTCACAATCCTAGAAATTGAAGTTATTTTCATCTAAATTTACTCAAATATACATCCTACACCAAAAATACTCGACAAAATCCAAAAAAATCGAAGTTGGTTTCAAATAACTTTATTAAAATTTGACACTTCCAACTAAAATTTTTTTCACAATCCTAAAAATTGAAGTTATTTTCATCTAAATTTACTCAAATATAGATCCTACAAAAAATACTCAACAAAATCCAAAAAAATCGAAGTTGGTTTCAAATAAATTTATTAAAATTTGACACTTCCAACTAAAATTTTTTTCACAATCCTAAAAATTGAAGTTATTTTCATCTAAATTTACTCAAATATACATACTACACCAAAAATACTCGACAAAATCCAAAAAAATCGAAGTTGGTTTCAATTAAATTTATTAAAATTTGACACTTCCAACTAAAATTTTTTTCACAATCCTAAAAATTAAAGTTAGTTTCATCTAAATTTACTCAAATATAGATCCTACAAAAAATACTCAACAAAATCCAAAAAAGACAAAGTTGATTTCAAATAAATTTATTACAATTTGACACTTCCGACTAAAATTTTTTTCACAATCCTAGAAATTGAAGTTATTTTCATCTAAATTTACTCAAATATACATCCTACACCAAAAATACGAGACAAAATCCAAAAAAATCGAAGTTGGTTTCAAATAAATTTATTAAAATTAGACACTTGTAACTAAAATTTTTTTCAAAATCCTAGAAATTGAAGTTATTTTCATCTAAATTTACTCAAATATACATCCTACACCAAAAATACTCGACAAAATCCAAAAAAATCGAAGTTGGTTTCAAATTAATTTATTAAAATTTGACGCTTCCAACTAAAATTTTTTTCACAATCCTAGAAATTGAAGTTATTTTCATCTAAATTTACTCAAATATACATCCTACACCAAAAATACGAGACAAAATCCAAAAAAATCGAAGTTGGTTTCAAATAAATTTATTAAAATTAGACACTTGTAACTAAATTTTTTTTCAAAATCCTAGAAATTGAAGTTATTTTCATCTAAATTTACTCAAATATACATCCTACACCAAAAATACTCCACAAAATCCAAAAAAATCGAAGTTGGTTTCAAATAAATTTATTAAAATTTGACACTTCCAACTAAAATTTTTTTCGCAATCCTAGAAATTGAAGTTATTTTCATCTAAATTTACTCAAATATACATCCAACACCAAAAATACTCGACAAAATCCAAAAAAATCGAAGTTGGTTTCAAATAAATTTATTAAAATTTGACACTTCCAACTAAAATTTTTTTCACAATCCTAAAAATTGAAGTTATTTTCATCTAAATTTACTCAAATATACATCCTACACCAAAAATACTCGACAAAATCCAAAAAAATCGAAGTTGGTTTCAATTAAATTTATTAAAATTTGACACTTCCAACTAAAATTTTTTTCACAATCCTAAAAATTGAAGTTATTTTCATCTAAATTTACTCAAATATAGATCCTACAAAAAATACTCAACAAAATCCAAAAAAAACGAAGTTGATTTCAAATAAATTTATTAAAATTTGACACTTCCAACTAAAATTTTTTTCACAATCCTAGAAATTGAAGTTATTTTCATCTAAATTTACTCAAATATAGATCCTACAAATAAATACTCAACAAAATCCAAAAAAATCGAAATTGGTTTCAAATAAATTTATTAAAATTTGACACTTCCAACTAAAATTTTTTTCACAATCCTAAAAATTGAAGTTATTTTCATCTAAATTTACTCAAATATACATCCTACACCAAAAATACTCGACAAAATCCAAAAAAATCGAAGTTGGTTTCAAATAAATTTATTAAAATTAGACACTTGTAACTAAAATTTTTTTCAAAATCCTAGAAATTGAAGTTATTTTCATCTAAATTTACTCAAATATACATCCTACACCAAAAATACTCGACAAAATCCAAAAAAATCGAAGTTGGTTTCAAATTAATTTATTAAAATTTGACGCTTCCAACTAAAATTTTTTTCACAATCCTAGAAATTGAAGTTATTTTCACCTAAATTTACTCAAATATACATCCTACACCAAAAATACGAGACAAAATCCAAAAAAATCGAAGTTGGTTTCAAATAAATTTATTAAAATTAGACACTTGTAACTAAAATTTTTTTCAAAATCCTAGAAATTGAAGTTATTTTCATCTAAATTTACTCAAATATACATCCTACACCAAAAATACTCCACAAAATCCAAAAAAATCGAAGTTGGTTTCAAATAAATTTATTAAAATTTGACACTTCCAACTAAAATTTTTTTCGCAATCCTAGAAATTGAAGTTATTTTCATCTAAATTTACTCAAATATACATCCAACACCAAAAATACTCGACAAAATCCAAAAAAATCGAAGTTGGTTTCAAATAAATTTATTAAAATTTGACACTTCCAACTAAAATTTTTTTCACAATCCTAAAAATTGAAGTTATTTTCATCTAAATTTACTCAAATATAGATCCTACAAAAAATACTCAACAAAATCCAAAAAAATCGAAGTTGGTTTCAAATAAATTTATTAAAATTTGACACTTCCAACTAAAATTTTTTTCACAATCCTAAAAATTGAAGTTATTTTCATCTAAATTTACTCAAATATACATCCTACACCAAAAATACTCGACAAAATCCAAAAAAATCGAAGTTGGTTTCAATTAAATTTATTAAAATTTGACACTTCCAACTAAAATTTTTTTCACAATCCTAAAAATTGAAGTTAGTTTCATCTAAATTTACTCAAATATAGATCCTACAAAAAATACTCAACAAAATCCAAAAAAGACGAAGTTGATTTCAAATAAATTTATTACAATTTGACACTTCCGACTAAAATTTTTTTCACAATCCTAGAAATTGAAGTTATTTTCATCTAAATTTACTCAAATATACATCCTACACAAAAAATACGAGACAAAATCCAAAAAAATCGAAGTTGGTTTCAAATAAATTTATTAAAATTAGACACTTGTAACTAAAATTTTTTTCAAAATCCTAGAAATTGAAGTTATTTTCATCTAAATTTACTCAAATATACATCCTACACCAAAAATACTCCACAAAATCCAAAAAAATCGAAGTTGGTTTCAAATAAATTTATTAAAATTTGACACTTCCAACTAAAATTTTTTTCACAATCCTAGAAATTGAAGTTATTTTCATCTAAATTTACTCAAATATACATCCTACACCAAAAATACTCGACAAAATCAAAAAAAATCGAAGTTGGTTTCAAATAACTTTATTAAAATTTGACACTTCCAACTAAAATTTTTTTCACAATCCTAAAAATTGAAGTTATTTTCATCTAAATTTACTCAAATATAGATCCTACAAAAAATACTCAACAAAATCCAAAAAAATCGAAGTTGGTTTCAAATAAATTTATTAAAATTTGACACTTCCAACTAAAATTTTTTTCACAATCCTAAAAATTGAAGTTATTTTCATCTAAATTTACTCAAATATACATCCTACACCAAAAATACTCGACAAAATCCAAAAAAATCGAAGTTGGTTTCAATTAAATTTATTAAAATTTGACACTTCCAACTAAAATTTTTTTCACAATCCTAAAAATTAAAGTTAGTTTCATCTAAATTTACTCAAATATAGATCCTACAAAAAATACTCAACAAAATCCAAAAAAGACAAAGTTGATTTCAAATAAATTTATTACAATTTGACACTTCCGACTAAAATTTTTTTCACAATCCTAGAAATTGAAGTTATTTTCATCTAAATTTACTCAAATATACATCCTACACCAAAAATACGAGACAAAATCCAAAAAAATCGAAGTTGGTTTCAAATAAATTTATTAAAATTAGACACTTGTAACTAAAATTTTTTTCAAAATCCTAGAAATTGAAGTTATTTTCATCTAAATTTACTCAAATATACATCCTACACCAAAAATACTCGACAAAATCCAAAAAAATCGAAGTTGGTTTCAAATTAATTTATTAAAATTTGACGCTTCCAACTAAAATTTTTTTCACAATCCTAGAAATTGAAGTTATTTTCATCTAAATTTACTCAAATATACATCCTACACCAAAAATACGAGACAAAATCCAAAAAAATCGAAGTTGGTTTCAAATAAATTTATTAAAATTAGACACTTGTAACTAAATTTTTTTTCAAAATCCTAGAAATTGAAGTTATTTTCATCTAAATTTACTCAAATATACATCCTACACCAAAAATACTCCACAAAATCCAAAAAAATCGATGTTGGTTTCAAATAAATTAATTAAAATTTGACACTTCCAACTAAAATTTTTTTCGCAATCCTAGAAATTGAAGTTATTTTCATCTAAATTTACTCAAATATACATCCAACACCAAAAATACTCGACAAAATCCAAAAAAATCGAAGTTGGTTTCAAATAAATTTATTAAAATTTGACACTTCCAACTAAAATTTTTTTCACAATCCTAAAAATTGAAGTTATTTTCATCTAAATTTACTCAAATATAGATCCTACAAAAAATACTCAACAAAATCCAAAAAAATCGAAGTTGGTTTCAAATAAATTTATTAAAATTTGACACTTCCAACTAAAATTTTTTTCACAATCCTAAAAATTGAAGTTATTTTCATCTAAATTTACTCAAATATACATCCTACACCAAAAATACTCGACAAAATCCAAAAAAATCGAAGTTGGTTTCAATTAAATTTATTAAAATTTGACACTTCCAACTAAAATTTTTTTCACAATCCTAAAAATTGAAGTTAGTTTCATCTAAATTTACTCAAATATAGATCCTACAAAAAATACTCAACAAAATCCAAAAAAGACGAAGTTGATTTCAAATAAATTTATTACAATTTGACACTTCCGACTAAAATTTTTTTCACAATCCTAGAAATTGAAGTTATTTTCATCTAAATTTACTCAAATATACATCCTACACAAAAAATACGAGACAAAATCCAAAAAAATCGAAGTTGGTTTCAAATAAATTTATTAAAATTAGACACTTGTAACTAAAATTTTTTTCAAAATCCTAGAAATTGAAGTTATTTTCATCTAAATTTACTCAAATATACATCCTACACCAAAAATACTCCACAAAATCCAAAAAAATCGAAGTTGGTTTCAAATAAATTTATTAAAATTTGACACTTCCAACTAAAATTTTTTTCACAATCCTAGAAATTGAAGTTATTTTCATCTAAATTTACTCAAATATACATCCTACACCAAAAATACTCGACAAAATCCAAAAAAATCGAAGTTGGTTTCAAATAACTTTATTAAAATTTGACACTTCCAACTAAAATTTTTTTCACAATCCTAAAAATTGAAGTTATTTTCATCTAAATTTACTCAAATATAGATCCTACAAAAAATACTCAACAAAATCCAAAAAAATCGAAGTTGGTTTCAAATAAATTTATTAAAATTTGACACTTCCAACTAAAATTTTTTTCACAATCCTAAAAATTGAAGTTATTTTCATCTAAATTTACTCAAATATACATCCTACACCAAAAATACTCGACAAAATCCAAAAAAATCGAAGTTGGTTTCAATTAAATTTATTAAAATTTGACACTTCCAACTAAAATTTTTTTCACAATCCTAAAAATTAAAGTTAGTTTCATCTAAATTTACTCAAATATAGATCCTACAAAAAATACTCAACAAAATCCAAAAAAGACAAAGTTGATTTCAAATAAATTTATTACAATTTGACACTTCCGACTAAAATTTTTTTCACAATCCTAGAAATTGAAGTTATTTTCATCTAAATTTACTCAAATATACATCCTACACCAAAAATACGAGACAAAATCCAAAAAAATCGAAGTTGGTTTCAAATAAATTTATTAAAATTAGACACTTGTAACTAAAATTTTTTTCAAAATCCTAGAAATTGAAGTTATTTTCATCTAAATTTACTCAAATATACATCCTACACCAAAAATACTCGACAAAATCCAAAAAAATCGAAGTTGGTTTCAAATTAATTTATTAAAATTTGACGCTTCCAACTAAAATTTTTTTCACAATCCTAGAAATTGAAGTTATTTTCATCTAAATTTACTCAAATATACATCCTACACCAAAAATACGAGACAAAATCCAAAAAAATCGAAGTTGGTTTCAAATAAATTTATTAAAATTAGACACTTGTAACTAAATTTTTTTTCAAAATCCTAGAAATTGAAGTTATTTTCATCTAAATTTACTCAAATATACATCCTACACCAAAAATACTCCACAAAATCCAAAAAAATCGATGTTGGTTTCAAATAAATTTATTAAAATTTGACACTTCCAACTAAAATTTTTTTCGCAATCCTAGAAATTGAAGTTATTTTCATCTAAATTTACTCAAATATACATCCAACACCAAAAATACTCGACAAAATCCAAAAAAATCGAAGTTGGTTTCAAATAAATTTATTAAAATTTGACACTTCCAACTAAAATTTTTTTCACAATCCTAAAAATTGAAGTTATTTTCATCTAAATTTACTCAAATATACATCCTACACCAAAAATACTCGACAAAATCCAAAAAAATCGAAGTTGGTTTCAATTAAATTTATTAAAATTTGACACTTCCAACTAAAATTTTTTTCACAATCCTAAAAATTGAAGTTATTTTCATCTAAATTTACTCAAATATAGATCCTACAAAAAATACTCAACAAAATCCAAAAAAAACGAAGTTGATTTCAAATAAATTTATTAAAATTTGACACTTCCAACTAAAATTTTTTTCACAATCCTAGAAATTGAAGTTATTTTCATCTAAATTTACTCAAATATAGATCCTACAAAAAAATACTCAACAAAATCCAAAAAAATCGAAATTGGTTTCAAATAAATTTATTAAAATTTGACACTTCCAACTAAAATTTTTTTCACAATCCTAAAAATTGAAGTTATTTTCATCTAAATTTACTCAAATATACATCCTACACCAAAAATACTCGACAAAATCCAAAAAAATCGAAGTTGGTTTCAAATAAATTTATTAAAATTAGACACTTGTAACTAAAATTTTTTTCAAAATCCTAGAAATTGAAGTTATTTTCATCTAAATTTACTCAAATATACATCCTACACCAAAAATACTCGACAAAATCCAAAAAAATCGAAGTTGGTTTCAAATTAATTTATTAAAATTTGACGCTTCCAACTAAAATTTTTTTCACAATCCTAGAAATTGAAGTTATTTTCACCTAAATTTACTCAAATATACATCCTACACCAAAAATACGAGACAAAATCCAAAAAAATCGAAGTTGGTTTCAAATAAATTTATTAAAATTAGACACTTGTAACTAAAATTTTTTTCAAAATCCTAGAAATTGAAGTTATTTTCATCTAAATTTACTCAAATATACATCCTACACCAAAAATACTCCACAAAATCCAAAAAAATCGAAGTTGGTTTCAAATAAATTTATTAAAATTTGACACTTCCAACTAAAATTTTTTTCGCAATCCTAGAAATTGAAGTTATTTTCATCTAAATTTACTCAAATATACATCCAACACCAAAAATACTCGACAAAATCCAAAAAAATCGAAGTTGGTTTCAAATAAATTTATTAAAATTTGACACTTCCAACTAAAATTTTTTTCACAATCCTAAAAATTGAAGTTATTTTCATCTAAATTTACTCAAATATAGATCCTACAAAAAATACTCAACAAAATCCAAAAAAATCGAAGTTGGTTTCAAATAAATTTATTAAAATTTGACACTTCCAACTAAAATTTTTTTCACAATCCTAAAAATTGAAGTTATTTTCATCTAAATTTACTCAAATATACATCCTACACCAAAAATACTCGACAAAATCCAAAAAAATCGAAGTTGGTTTCAATTAAATTTATTAAAATTTGACACTTCCAACTAAAATTTTTTTCACAATCCTAAAAATTGAAGTTAGTGTCATCTAAATTTACTCAAATATAGATCCTACAAAAAATACTCAACAAAATCCAAAAAAGACGAAGTTGATTTCAAATAAATTTATTACAATTTGACACTTCCGACTAAAATTTTTTTCACAATCCTAGAAATTGAAGTTATTTTCATCTAAATTTACTCAAATATACATCCTACACAAAAAATACGAGACAAAATCCAAAAAAATCGAAGTTGGTTTCAAATAAATTTATTAAAATTAGACACTTGTAACTAAAATTTTTTTCAAAATCCTAGAAATTGAAGTTATTTTCATCTAAATTTACTCAAATATACATCCTACACCAAAAATAATCCACAAAATCCAAAAAAATCGAAGTTGGTTTCAAATAAATTTATTAAAATTTGACACTTCCAACTAAAATTTTTTTCACAATCCTAGAAATTGAAGTTATTTTCATCTAAATTTACTCAAATATACATCCTACACCAAAAATACTCGACAAAATCCAAAAAAATCGAAGTTGGTTTCAAATAACTTTATTAAAATTTGACACTTCCAACTAAAATTTTTTTCACAATCCTAAAAATTGAAGTTATTTTCATCTAAATTTACTCAAATATAGATCCTACAAAAAATACTCAACAAAATCCAAAAAAATCGAAGTTGGTTTCAAATAAATTTATTAAAATTTGACACTTCCAACTAAAATTTTTTTCACAATCCTAAAAATTGAAGTTATTTTCATCTAAATTTACTCAAATATACATCCTACACCAAAAATACTCGACAAAATCCAAAAAAATCGAAGTTGGTTTCAATTAAATTTATTAAAATTTGACACTTCCAACTAAAATTTTTTTCACAATCCTAAAAATTAAAGTTAGTTTCATCTAAATTTACTCAAATATAGATCCTACAAAAAATACTCAACAAAATCCAAAAAAGACAAAGTTGATTTCAAATAAATTTATTACAATTTGACACTTCCGACTAAAATTTTTTTCACAATCCTAGAAATTGAAGTTATTTTCATCTAAATTTACTCAAATATACATCCTACACCAAAAATACGAGACAAAATCCAAAAAAATCGAAGTTGGTTTCAAATAAATTTATTAAAATTAGACACTTGTAACTAAAATTTTTTTCAAAATCCTAGAAATTGAAGTTATTTTCATCTAAATTTACTCAAATATACATCCTACACCAAAAATACTCGACAAAATCCAAAAAAATCGAAGTTGGTTTCAAATTAATTTATTAAAATTTGACGCTTCCAACTAAAATTTTTTTCACAATCCTAGAAATTGAAGTTATTTTCAATTAAATTTACTCAAATATACATCCTACACCAAAAATACGAGACAAAATCCAAAAAAATCGAAGTTGGTTTCAAATAAATTTATTAAAATTAGACACTTGTAACTAAATTTTTTTTCAAAATCCTAGAAATTGAAGTTATTTTCATCTAAATTTACTCAAATATACATCCTACACCAAAAATACTCCACAAAATCCAAAAAAATCGATGTTGGTTTCAAATAAATTTATTAAAATTTGACACTTCCAACTAAAATTTTTTTCGCAATCCTAGAAATTGAAGTTATTTTCATCTAAATTTACTCAAATATACATCCAACACCAAAAATACTCGACAAAATCCAAAAAAATCGAAGTTGGTTTCAAATAAATTTATTAAAATTTGACACTTCCAACTAAAATTTTTTTCACAATCCTAAAAATTGAAGTTATTTTCATCTAAATTTACTCAAATATAGATCCTACAAAAAATACTCAACAAAATCCAAAAAAATCGAAGTTGGTTTCAAATAAATTTATTAAAATTTGACACTTCCAACTAAAATTTTTTTCACAATCCTAAAAATTGAAGTTATTTTCATCTAAATTTACTCAAATATACATCCTACACCAAAAATACTCGACAAAATCCAAAAAAATCGAAGTTGGTTTCAATTAAATTTATTAAAATTTGACACTTCCAACTAAAATTTTTTTCACAATCCTAAAAATTGAAGTTAGTTTCATCTAAATTTACTCAAATATAGATCCTACAAAAAATACTCAACAAAATCCAAAAAAGACGAAGTTGATTTCAAATAAATTTATTACAATTTGACACTTCCGACTAAAATTTTTTTCACAATCCTAGAAATTGAAGTTATTTTCATCTAAATTTACTCAAATATACATCCTACACAAAAAATACGAGACAAAATCCAAAAAAATCGAAGTTGGTTTCAAATAAATTTATTAAAATTAGACACTTGTAACTAAAATTTTTTTCAAAATCCTAGAAATTGAAGTTATTTTCATCTAAATTTACTCAAATATACATCCTACACCAAAAATACTCCACAAAATCCAAAAAAATCGAAGTTGGTTTCAAATAAATTTATTAAAATTTGACACTTCCAACTAAAATTTTTTTCACAATCCTAGAAATTGAAGTTATTTTCATCTAAATTTACTCAAATATACATCCTACACCAAAAATACTCGACAAAATCCAAAAAAATCGAAGTTGGTTTCAAATAAATTTATTAAAATTTGACACTTCCAACTAAAATTTTTTTCACAATCCTAAAAATTGAAGTTATTTTCATCTAAATTTACTCAAATATAGATCCTACAAAAAATACTCAACAAAATCCAAAAAAATCGAAGTTGGTTTCAAATAAATTTATTAAAATTTGACACTTCCAACTAAAATTTTTTTCACAATCCTAAAAATTGAAGTTATTTTCATCTAAATTTACTCAAATATACATCCTACACCAAAAATACTCGACAAAATCCAAAAAAATCGAAGTTGGTTTCAATTAAATTTATTAAAATTTGACACATCCAACTAAAATTTTTTTCACAATCCTAAAAATTAAAGTTAGTTTCATCTAAATTTACTCAAATATAGATCCTACAAAAAATACTCAACAAAATCCAAAAAAGACAAAGTTGATTTCAAATAAATTTATTACAATTTGACACTTCCGACTAAAATTTTTTTCACAATCCTAGAAATTGAAGTTATTTTCATCTAAATTTACTCAAATATACATCCTACACCAAAAATACGAGACAAAATCCAAAAAAATCGAAGTTGGTTTCAAATAAATTTATTAAAATTCGACACTTCCAACTAAAATTTTTTTCACAATCCTAGAAATTGAAGTTATTTTCATCTAAATTTAATCAAATATAGATCCTACAAAAAAATACTCAACAAAATCCAAAAAAATCGAAGTTGGTTTCAAATAAATTTATTAAAATTTGACACTTCCAACTAAAATTTTTTTCACAATCCTAGAAATTGAAGTTATTTTCATCTAAATTTACTCAAATATAGATCCTACAAAAAAATACTCAACAAAATCCAAAAAAATCGAAGTTGGTTTCAAATAAATTTATTAAAATTTGACACTTCCAACTAAAATTTTTTTCACAATCCTAAACATTGAAGTTATTTTCATCTAAATTTACTCAAATATACATCCTACACCAAAAATACTCGACAAAATCCAAAAAAATCGAAGTTGGTTTCAAATAAATTTATTAAAATTAGACACTTGTAACTAAAATTTTTTTCAAAATCTTAGAAATTGAAGTTATTTTCATCTAAATTTACTCAAATATACATCCTACACCAAAAATACTCGACAAAATCCAAAAAAATCGAAGTTGGTTTCAAACTAATTTATTAAAATTTGACGCTTCCAACTAAAATTTTTTTCACAATCCTAGAAATTGATGTTATTTTCATCTAAATTTACTCAAATATACATCCTACACCAAAAATACTCGACAAAATCCAAAAAAATCGAAGTTGGTTTCAAAATAAATTTATTAAAATTTGACACTTCCAACTAAAATTTTTTTCACAATCCAATAAATTTTCGTTATTTTCATCTAAATTTACTCAAATATACATCCTACAACAAAAATACTCGACAAAATAAAAAAAAATCGAAGTTGGTTTCAAATAAATTTATTAAAATATGACACTTCCAACTAAAATTTTTTTCACAATCCTAGAAATTGAAGTTATTTTCATCTAAATTTACTCAAATATAGATCCTACAAAAAAATACTCAACAAAATCCAAAAAAATCGAAGTTGGTTTCAAATAAATTTATTAAAATTTGACACTTCCAACTAAAATTTTTTTCACAATCCTAGAAATTGAAGTTATTTTCATCTAAATTTATTCAAATATACATCCTACAACAAAAATACTCGACAAAATCCAAAAAAATCGAAGTTGGTTTCAAATAAATTTATTAAAATTTGACACTTCCAACTAAAATTTTTTTCACAATCCTAGAAATTGAAGTTATTTTCATCTAAATTTACTCAAATATACATCCAACACCAAAAATACTCGACAAAATCCAAAAAAATCGAAGTTGGTTTCAAATAAATTTATTAAAATTTGACACTAACAACTAAAATTTTTTTCACAATCCTAAAAATTGAAGTTATTTTCATCTAAATTTACTCAAATATACATCCTACAAAAAATACTCAACAAAATCCAAAAAAATCGAAGTTGGTTTCAAATAAATTTATTAAAATTTGACACTTCCAACTAAAATTTTTTTCACAATCCTAAAAATTGAAGTTATTTTCATCTAAATTTACTCAAATATACATCCTACACCAAAAATACTCAACAAAATCCAAAAAAGACGAAGTTGATTTCAAATAAATTTATTACAATTTGACACTTCCGACTAAAATTTTTTTCACAATCCTAGAAATTGAAGTTATTTTCATCTAAATTTACTCAAATATACATCCTACACCAAAAATACGAGACAAAATCCAAAAAAATCGAAGTTGGTTTCAAATAAATTTATTAAAATTAGACACTTGTAACTAAAATTTTTTTCAAAATCCTAGAAATTGAAGTTATTTTCATCTAAATTTACTCAAATATACATCCTACACCAAAAATACTCCACAAAATCCAAAAAAATCGAAGTTGGTTTCAAATAAATTTATTAAAATTTGACACTTCCAACTAAAATTTTTTTCACAATCCTAGAAATTGAAGTTATTTTCATCTAAATTTACTCAAATATACATCCTACACCAAAAATACTCGACAAAATCCAAAAAAATCGAAGTTGGTTTCAAATAAATTTATTAAAATTTGACACTTCCAACTAAATTTTTTTTCACAATCCTAAAAATTGAAGTTATTTTCATCTAAATTTACTCAAATATAGATCCTACAAAAAATACTCAACAAAATCCAAAAAAATCGAAGTTGGTTTCAAATAAATTTATTAAAATTTGACACTTCCAACTAAAATTTTTTTCACAATCCTAAAAATTGAAGTTATTTTCATCTAAATTTACTCAAATATACATCCTACACCAAAAATACTCGACAAAATCCAAAAAAATCGAAGTTGGTTTCAATTAAATTTATTAAAATTTGACACTTCCAACTAAAATTTTTTTCACAATCCTAAAAATTGAAGTTATTTTCATCTAAATTTACTCAAATATAGATCCTACAAAAAATACTCAACAAAATCCAAAAAAAACGAAGTTGATTTCAAATAAATTTATTACAATTTGACACTTCCGACTAAAATTTTTTTCACAATCCTAGAAATTGAAGTTATTTTCATCTAAATTTACTCAAATATACATCCTACACCAAAAATACGAGACAAAATCCAAAAAAATCGAAGTTGGTTTCAAATAAATTTATTAAAATTAGACACTTGTAACTAAAATTTTTTTCAAAATCCTAGAAATTGAAGTTATTTTCATCTAAATTTACTCAAATATACATCCTACACCAAAAATACTCCACAAAATCCAAAAAAATCGAAGTTGGTTTCAAATAAATTTATTAAAATTTGACACTTCCAACTAAAATTTTTTTCACAATCCTAGAAATTGAAGTTATTTTCATCTAAATTTACTCAAATATACATCCTACACCAAAAATACTCGACAAAATCCAAAAAAATCGAAGTTGGTTTCAAATAAATTTATTAAAATTTGACACTTCCAACTAAAATTTTTTTCACAATCCTAAAAATTGAAGTTATTTTCATCTAAATTTACTCAAATATAGATCCTACAAAAAATACTCAACAAAATCCAAAAAAATCGAAGTTGGTTTCAAATAAATTTATTAAAATTTGACACTTCCAACTAAAATTTTTTTCACAATCCTAAAAATTGAAGTTATTTTCATCTAAATTTACTCAAATATACATCCTACACCAAAAATACTCGACAAAATCCAAAAAAATCGAAGTTGGTCTCAATTAAATTTATTAAAATTTGACACTTCCAACTAAAATTTTTTTCACAATCCTAAAAATTGAAGTTAGTTTCATCTAAATTTACTCAAATATAGATCCTACAAAAAATACTCAACAAAATCCAAAAAAGACGAAGTTGATTTCAAATAAATTTATTACAATTTGACACTTCCGACTAAAATTTTTTTCACAATCCTAGAAATTGAAGTTATTTTCATCTAAATTTACTCAAATATACATCCTACACCAAAAATACGAGACAAAATCCAAAAAAATCGAAGTTGGTTTCAAATAAATTTATTAAAATTAGACACTTGTAACTAAAATTTTTTTCAAAATCCTAGAAATTGAAGTTATTTTCATCTAAATTTACTCAAATATACATCCTACACCAAAAATACTCCACAAAATCCAAAAAAATCGAAGTTGGTTTCAAATAAATTTATTACAATTTGACACTTCCGACTAAAATTTTTTTCACAATCCTAGAAATTGAAGTTATTTTCATCTAAATTTACTCAAATATACATCCTACACCAAAAATACGAGACAAAATCCAAAAAAATCGAAGTTGGTTTCAAATAAATTTATTAAAATTAGACACTTGTAACTAAAATTTTTTTCAAAATCCTAGAAATTGAAGTTATTTTCATCTAAATTTACTCAAATATACATCCTACACCAAAAATACTCCACAAAATCCAAAAAAATCGAAGTTGGTTTCAAATAAATTTATTAAAATTTGACACTTCCAACTAAAATTTTTTTCACAATCCTAGAAATTGAAGTTATTTTCATCTAAATTTACTCAAATATACATCCAACACCAAAAATACTCGACAAAATCCAAAAAAATCGAAGTTGGTTTCAAATAAATTTATTAAAATTTGACACTTCCAACTAAAATTTTTTTCACAATCCTAAAAATTGAAGTTATTTTCATCTAAATTTACTCAAATATAGATCCTACAAAAAATACTCAACAAAATCCAAAAAAATCGAAGTTGGTTTCAAATAAATTTATTAATATTTGACACTTCCAACTAAAATTTTTTTCACAATCCTAAAAATTGAAGTTATTTTCATCTAAATTTACTCAAATATACATCCTACACCAAAAATACTCGACAAAATCCAAAAAAATCGAAGTTGGTTTCAATTAAATTTATTAAAATTTGACACTTCCAACTAAAATTTTTTTCACAATCCTAAAAATTGAAGTTAGTTTCATCTAAATTTACTCAAATATAGATCCTACAAAAAATACTCAACAAAATCCAAAAAAGACGAAGTTGATTTCAAATAAATTTATTACAATTTGACACTTCCGACTAAAATTTTTTTCACAATCCTAGAAATTGAAGTTATTTTCATCTAAATTTACTCAAATATACATCCTACACCAAAAATACGAGACAAAATCCAAAAAAATCGAAGTTGGTTTCAAATAAATTTATTAAAATTAGACACTTGTAACTAAATTTTTTTTCAAAATCCTAGAAATTGAAGTTATTTTCATCTAAATTTACTCAAATATACATCCTACACCAAAAATACTCCACAAAATCCAAAAAAATCGAAGTTGGTTTCAAATAAATTTATTAAAATTTGACACTTCCAACTAAAATTTTTTTCACAATCCTAGAAATTGAAGTTATTTTCATCTAAATTTACTCAAATATACATCCTACACCAAAAATACTCGACAAAATCCAAAAAAATCGAAGTTGGTTTCAAATAAATTTATTAAAATTTGACACTTCCAACTAAAATTTTTTTCACAATCCAATAAATTTTCGTTATTTTCATCTAAATTTACTCAAATATACATCCTACAACAAAAATACTCGACAAAATCCAAAAAAATCGAAGTTGGTTTCAATTAAATTTATTAAAATTTGACACTTCCAACTAAAATTTTTTTCACAATCCTAAAAATTGAAGTTATTTTCATCTAAATTTACTCAAATATAGATCCTACAAAAAATACTCAACAAAATCCAAAAAAAAACGAAGTTGATTTCAAATAAATTTATTAAAATTTGACACTTCCGACTAAATTTTTTTCCACAATCCTAGAAATTGAAGTTATTTTCATCTAAATTTACTCAAATATAGATCCTACAAAAAATACTCAACAAAATCCAAAAAAAACGAAGTTGATTTCAAATAAATTTATTAATATTTGACACTTCCGACTAAAATTTTTTTCACAATCCTAGAAATTGAAGTTATTTTCATCTAAATTTACTCAAATATACATCCTACACCAAAAATACTCGACAAAATCCAAAAAAATCGAAGTTGGTTTCAATTAAATTTATTAAAATTTGACACTTCCAACTAAAATTTTTTTCACAATCCTAAAAATTGAAGTTATTTTCATCTAAATTTACTCAAATATAGATCCTACAAAAAATACTCAACAAAATCCAAAAAAATCGAAGTTGGTTTCAATTAAATTTATTAAAATTTGACACATCCAACTAAAATTTTTTTCACAATCCTAAAAATTGAAGTTATTTTCATCTAAATTTACTCAAATATACATCCTACACCAAAAATACTCGACAAAATCCAAAAAAATTGAAGTTGGTTTCAAATAAATTTATTAAAATTAGACACTTGTAACTAAAATTTTTTTCAAAATCCTAGAAATTGAAGTTATTTTCATCTAAATTTACTCAAATATACATCCTACACCAAAAATACTCGACAAAATCCAAAAAAATCGAAGTTGGTTTCAAATAAATTTATTAAAATTTGACACTTCCAACTAAAATTTTTTTCACAATCCTAAAAATTGAAGTTATTTTCATCTAAATTTACTCAAATATAGATCCTACAACAAAAATACTAAACAAAATAAAAAAAAATCGAAGTAGGTTTCAAATAAATTTATTAAAATTTGACACTTCGAACCAAAAATTTTTTCACAATCCAAAGAAATGAAATTATTTTCATCTAAATTTACTCAATATAGATCCTAGAACAAAAATGCTCTACAAAATCGAAAAAAATCGAAGTTGGTTTCAAATAAATTTATTAAAATTTGAGACTTCCAACTAAAATTTTGTTCACAATCCAAAAAATTGAAGTCATTTTCATCTAAATTTACTCAAATATAGATCCTACATCAAAAATACTCAACAAAATCAAAAATAATCCAAGTCGATTTCAAATATATTTATTAAAATTTGACAAAAATCGTGACAAAATCCATAAAATCGAAGTTAATTTCACCTGAAATTACTCAAATTAAGCTTCTCTATCAAAAAAACTTAACATTGTCGAGAAAAATCGAAGTTGGTTTCAAATAAATTACGTAAAATTTGACACTTCCAACTAAAATTTTCTTCACAATCCAAAAAATGGTCGTTATTTTCATCTAAATTTACTCAAATATACATCCTACAACAAAAATACTCGACAAAATCCAAAAAAATCCAAGTTGGTTCAAATAAATTTATTAAAATTTGACACTTCCAACTAAAATTTTTTTCACAATCCTAGAAATTGAAGTTATTTTCATCTAAATTTACTCAAATATAGATCCTACCAAAAAATACTCAACAAAATCCAAAAAAATCGAAGTTGGTTTCAAATAAATTTATTAAAATTTGACACTTCCAACTAAAATTTTTTTCACAATCCTAAAAATTGAAGTTATTTTCATCTAAATTTACTCAAATATAGATCCTACAAAAAATACTCAACAAAATCCAAAAAAATCGAAGTTGGTTTCAAATAAATTTATTAAAATTTGACACTTCCAACTAAAATTTTTTTCACAATCCTAAAAATTGAAGTTATTTTCATCTAAATTTACTCAAATATACATCCTACACCAAAAATACTCGACAAAATCCAAAAAAATCGAAGTTGGTTTCAATTAAATTTATTAAAATTTGACACTTCCAACTAAAATTTTTTTCACAATCCTAAAAATTGAAGTTAGTTTCATCTAAATTTACTCAAATATAGATCCTACAAAAAATACTCAACAAAATCCAAAAAAGACGAAGTTGATTTCAAATAAATTTATTACAATTTGACACTTCCGACTAAAATTTTTTTCACAATCCTAGAAATTGAAGTTATTTTCATCTAAATTTACTCAAATATACATCCTACACCAAAAATACGAGACAAAATCCAAAAAAATCGAAGTTGGTTTCAAATAAATTTATTAAAATTAGACACTTGTAACTAAAATTTTTTTCAAAATCCTAGAAATTGAAGTTATTTTCATCTAAATTTACTCAAATATACATCCTACACAAAAAATACTCCACAAAATCCAAAAAAATCGAAGTTGGTTTCAAATAAATTTATTAAAATTTGACTCTTCCAACTAAAATTTTTTTCACAATCCTAGAAATTGAAGTTATTTTCATCTAAATTTACTCAAATATACATCCTACACCAAAAATACTCGACAAAATCCAAAAAAATCGAAGTTGGTTTCAAATAAATTTATTAAAATTTGACACTTCCAACTAAAATTTTTTTCACAATCTAATAAATTTTCGTTATTTTCATCTAAATTTCCTCAAATATACATCCTACAACAAAAATACTCGACAAAATCCAAAAAAATCGAAGTTGGTTTCAAATAAATTTATTAAAAATTGACACTTCCAACTGAAATTTTTTTCACAATCCTAAAAATTGAAGTTATTTTCATCTAAAGTTACTCAAATATACATCCTACACCAAAAATACTCGACAAAATCCAAAAAAATCGAAGTTGGTTTCAATTAAATTTATTAAAATTTGACACTTCCAACTAAAATTTTTTTCACAATCCTAAAAATTGAAGTTATTTTCATCTAAATTTACTCAAATATAGATCCTACAAAAAATACTCAACAAAATCCAAAAAAGACGAAGTTGATTTCAAATAAATTTATTACAATTTGACACTTCCGACTAAAATTTTTTTCACAATCCTAAAAATTGAAGTTATTTTCATCTAAATTTACTCAAATATAGATCCTACAAAAAATACTCAACAAAATCCAAAAAAATCGAAGTTGGTTTCAAATAAATTTATTAAAATTTGACACTTCCAACTAAAATTTTTTTCACAATCCTAGAAATTGAAGTTATTTTCATCTAAATTTACTCAAATATACATCCAACACCAAAAATACTCGACAAAATCCAAAAAAATCGAAGTTGGTTTCAAATAAATTTATTAAAATTTGACACTTCCAACTAAAATTTTTTTCACAATCCTAAAAATTGAAGTTATTTTCATCTAAATTTACTCAAATATAGATCCTACAAAAAATACTCAACAAAATCCAAAAAAATCGAAGTTGGTTTCAAATAAATTTATTAAAATTTGACACTTCCAACTAAAATTTTTTTCACAATCCTAAAAATTGTAGTTATTTTCATCTAAATTTACTCAAATATACATCCTACACCAAAAATACTCGACAAAATCCAAAAAAATCGAAGTTGGTTTCAATTAAATTTATTAAAATTTGACACTTCCAACTAAAATTTTTTTCACAATCCTAAAAATTGAAGTTAGTTTCATCTAAATTTACTCAAATATAGATCCTACAAAAAATACTCAACAAAATCCAAAAAAGACGAAGTTGATTTCAAATAAATTTATTACAATTTGACACTTCCGACTAAAATTTTTTTCACAATCATAGAAATTGAAGTTATTTTCATCTAAATTTACTCAAATATACATCCTACACCAAAAATACGAGACAAAATCCAAAAAAATCGAAGTTGGTTTCAAATAAATTTATTAAAATTAGACACTTGTAACTAAAATTTTTTTCAAAATCCTAGAAATTGAAGTTATTTTCATCTAAATTTACTCAAATATACATCCTACACCAAAAATACTCCACAAAATCCAAAAAAATCGAAGTTGGTTTCAAATAAATTTATTAAAATTTGACACTTCCAACTAAAATTTTTTTCACAATCCTAGAAATTGAAGTTATTTTCATCTAAATTTACTCAAATATACATCCTACACCAAAAATACTCGACAAAATCCAAAAAAATCGAAGTTGGTTTCAAATAAATTTATTAAAATTTGACACTTCCAACTAAAATTTTTTTCACAATCCAATAAATTTTCGTTATTTTCATCTAAATTTACTCAAATATACATCCTACAACAAAAATACTCGACAAAATCCAAAAAAATCGAAGTTGGTTTCAATTAAATTTATTAAAATTTGACACTTCCAACTAAAATTTTTTTCACAATCCTAAAAATTGAAGTTATTTTCATCTAAATTTACTCAAATATAGATCCTACAAAAAATACTCAACAAAATCCAAAAAAAACGAAGTTGATTTCTAATAAATTTATTAAAATTTGACACTTCCGACTAAATTTTTTTTCACAATCCTAGAAATTGAAGTTATTTTCATCTAAATTTACTCAAATATAGATCCTACAAAAAATACTCAACAAAATCCAAAAAAAACGAAGTTGATTTCAAATAAATTTATTAATATTTGACACTTCCGACTAAAATTTTTTTCACAATCCTAGAAATTGAAGTTATTTTCATCTAAATTTACTCAAATATACATCCTACACCAAAAATACTCGACAAAATCCAAAAAAATCGAAGTTGGTTTCAATTAAATTTATTAAAATTTGACACTTCCAACTAAAATTTTTTTCACAATCCTAAAAATTGAAGTTATTTTCATCTAAATTTACTCAAATATACATCCTACACCAAAAATACTCGACAAAATCCAAAAAAATTGAAGTTGGTTTCAAATAAATTTATTAAAATTAGACACTTGTAACTAAAATTTTTTTCAAAATCCTAGAAATTGAAGTTATTTTCATCTAAATTTACTCAATATAGATCCTAGAACAAAAATGCTCTACAAAATCGAAAAAAATCGAAGTTGGTTTCAAATAAATTTATTAAAATTTGAGACTTCCAACTAAAATTTTGTTCACAATCCAAAAAATTGAAGTCATTTTCATCTAAATTTACTCAAATATAGATCCTACATCAAAAATACTCAACAAAATCAAAAATAATCCAAGTCGATTTCAAATATATTTATTAAAATTTGACAAAAATCGTGACAAAATCCATAAAATCGAAGTTAATTTCACCTGAAATTACTCAAATTAAGCTTCTCTATCAAAAAAACTTAACATTGTCGAGAAAAATCGAAGTTGGTTTCAAATAAATTACGTAAAATTTGACACTTCCAACTAAAATTTTCTTCACAATCCAAAAAATGGTCGTTATTTTCATCTAAATTTACTCAAATATACATCCTACAACAAAAATACTCGACAAAATCCAAAAAAATCGAAGTTGGTTCAAATAAATTTATTAAAATTTGACACTTCCAACTAAAATTTTTTTCACAATCCTAGAAATTGAAGTTATTTTCATCTAAATTTACTCAAATATAGATCCTACCAAAAAATACTCAACAAAATCCAAAAAAATCGAAGTTGGTTTCAAATAAATTTATTAAAATTTGACACTTCCAACTAAAATTTTTTTCACAATCCTAAAAATTGAAGTTATTTTCATCTAAATTTACTCAAATATAGATCCTACAAAAAATACTCAACAAAATCCAAAAAAATCGAAGTTGGTTTCAAATAAATTTATTAAAATTTGACACTTCCAACTAAAATTTTCTTCACAATCCAAAAAATGGTCGTTATTTTCATCTAAATTTACTCAAATATACATCCTACACCAAAAATACGAGACAAAATCCAAAAAAATCGAAGTTGGTTTCAAATAAATTTATTAAAATTAGACACTTGTAACTAAAATTTTTTTCAAAATCCTAGAAATTGAAGTTATTTTCATCTAAATTTACTCAAATATACATCCTACACAAAAAATACTCCACAAAATCCAAAAAAATCGAAGTTGGTTTCAAATAAATTTATTAAAATTTGACACTTCCAACTAAAATTTTTTTCACAATCCTAGAAATTGAAGTTATTTTCATCTAAATTTACTCAAATATACATCCTACACCAAAAATACTCGACAAAATCCAAAAAAATCGAAGTTGGTTTCAAATAAATTTATTAAAATTTGACACTTCCAACTAAAATTTTTTTCACAATCCAATAAATTTTCGTTATTTTCATCTAAATTTACTCAAATATACATCCTACAACAAAAATACTCGACAAAATCAAAAAAAATCGAAGTTGGTTTCAAATAAATTTATTAAAAATTGACACTTCCAACTGAAATTTTTTTCACAATCCTAAAAATTGAAGTTATTTTCATCTAAAGTTACTCAAATATACATCCTACACCAAAAATACTCGACAAAATCCAAAAAAATCGAAGTTGGTTTCAATTAAATTTATTAAAATTTGACACTTCCAACTAAAATTTTTTTCACAATCCTAAAAATTGAAGTTATTTTCATCTAAATTTACTCAAATATAGATCCTACAAAAAATACTCAACAAAATCCAAAAAAGACGAAGTTGATTTCAAATAAATTTATTACAATTTGACACTTCCGACTAAAATTTTTTTCACAATCCTAGAAATTGAAGTTATTTTCATCTAAATTTACTCAAATATACATCCTACACCAAAAATACGAGACAAAATCCAAAAAAAGCGAAGTTGGTTTCAAATAAATTTATTAAAATTAGACACTTGTAACTAAAATTTTTTTCAAAATCCTAGAAATTGAAGTTATTTTCATCTAAATTTACTCAAATATACATCCTACACCAAAAATACTCCACAAAATCCAAAAAAATCGAAGTTGGTTTCAAATAAATTTATTAAAATTTGACACTTCCAACTAAAATTTTTTTCACAATCCTAGAAATTGAAGTTATTTTCATCTAAATTTACTCAAATATACATCCTACACCAAAAATACTCGACAAAATCCAAAAAAATCGAAGTTGCTTTCAAATAAATTTATTAAAATTTGACACTTCCAACTAAAATTTTTTTCACAATCCTAAAAATTGAAGTTATTTTCATCTAAATTTACTCAAATATAGATCCTACAAAAAAT
Source organism: Andrena praecox (assembly GCA_963932275.1). Lineage (NCBI taxonomy): Eukaryota > Metazoa > Arthropoda > Insecta > Hymenoptera > Andrenidae > Andrena > Andrena praecox. The sequence goes on along the minus strand of CAWVQO010000413.1, from coordinate 1,728,531 downwards.
ACTCAACAAAATCCAAAAAAAACGAAGTTGATTTCAAATAAATTTATTAAAATTTGACACTTCCGACTAAAATTTTTTTCACAATCCTAGAAATTGAAGTTATTTTCATCTAAATTTACTCAAATATACATCCTACAACAAAAATACTCAACAAAATCCAAAAAAATCGAAGTTGATTTCAAATAAATTTATTAAAATTTGACACTTCCAACTAAAATTTTTTTCACAATCTTAAAAATTGAAGTTATTTTCATCTTAATTTACTCAAATACACATCCTACAACAAAAATACTCGACAAAATCCAAAAAAATCGAAGTTGGTTTCAAATAAATTTATTAAAATTTGGCACTTCCAACTAAAATTTTTTTCACAATCCTAAAAATTTAAGTTATTTTCATCTAAATTTACTAAAATATACATCCTACACCAAAAATACGAGACAAAATCCAAAAAAATCGAAGTTGGTTTCAAATAAATTTATTAAAATTAGACACTTGTAAATAAATTTTTTTTCAAAATCCTAGAAATTGAAGTTATTTTCATCTAAATTTACTCAAATATACATCCTACACCAAAAATACTCCACAAAATCCAAAAAAATCGAAGTTGGTTTCAAATAAATTTATTAAAATTTGACACTTCCAACTAAAATTTTTTTCACAATCCTAGAAATTGAAGTTATTTTCATCTAAATTTACTCAAATATACATCCTACACCAAAAATACTCGACAAAATCCAAAAAAATCGAAGTTGGTTTCAAATAAATTTATTAAAATTTGACACTTCCGACTAAAATTTTTTTCACAATCCTAGAAATTGAAGTTATTTTCATCTAAATTTACTCAAATATACATCCTACACCAAAAATACTCGACAAAATCGAAAAAAATCGAAGTTGGTTTCAAATAAATTTATTAAAATTAGACACTTGTAACTAAAATTTTTTTCAAAATCCTAGAAATTGAAGTTATTTTCATCTAAATTTACTCAAATATACATCCTACACCAAAAATACTCGACATAATCCAAAAAAATCGAAGTTGGTTTCAAATTAATTTATTAAAATTTGACGCTTCCAACTAAAATTTTTTTCACAATCCTAGAAATTGATGTTATTTTCATCTAAATTTACTCAAATATACATCCTACACCAAAAATACTCGACAAAATCCAAAAAAATTGATGTTGGTTTCAATTAAATTTATTAAAATTTGACACTTCCAACTAAAATTTTTTTCACAATCCTAAAAATTGAAGTTATTTTCATCTAAATTTACTCAAATATAGATCCTACAAAAAAATACTCAACAAAATCAAAAAAAATCGGAGTTGATTTCAAATAAATTTATTAAAATTTGACACTTCCAACTAAAATTTTTTTCACAATCCAAAAAATTGAAGTTATTTTCATCTAAATTTACTCAATTGTAGATCCTACATCAAAAATACTCAAGAAAATTCAAAAAATCGTAGTTGGTTTCAAATAAATTTATTAAAATTTGGCACTTCCAACTAAAATTTTTTTCACAATCCTAAAAATTTAAGTTATTTTCATCTAAATTTACTCAAATATACATCCTACACCAAAAATACAAGACAAAATCCAAAAAAATCGAAGTTGGTTTCAAATAAATTTATTAAAATTAGACACTTGTAAATAAATTTTTTTTCAAAATCCTAGAAATTGAAGTTATTTTCATCGAAATTTACTCAAATATACATCCTACACCAAAAATACTCCACAAAATCCAAAAAAATCGAAGTTGGTTTCAAATAAATTTATTAAAATTTGACACTTCCAACTAAAATTTTTTTCACAATCCTAGAAATTGAAGTTATTTTCATCTAAATTTACTCAAATATACATCCTACACCAAAAATACTCGACAAAATCGAAAAAAATCGAAGTTGGTTTCAAATAAATTTATTAAAATTAGACACTTGTAACTAAATTTTTTTTCAAAATCCTAGAAATTGAAGTTATTTTCATCTAAATTTACTCAAATATACATCCTACACCAAAAATACTCGACATAATCCAAAAAAATCGAAGTTGGTTTCAAATTAATTTATTAAAATTTGACGCTTCCAACTAAAATTTTTTTCACAATCCTAGAAATTGATGTTATTTTCATCTAAATTTACTCAAATATACATCCTACACCAAAAATACTCGACAAAATCCAAAAAAATTGATGTTGGTTTCAATTAAATTTATTAAAATTTGACACTTCCAACTAAAATTTTTTTCACAATCCTAAAAATTGAAGTTATTTTCATCTAAATTTACTCAAATATAGATCCTACAAAAAAATACTCAACAAAATCCAAAAAAATCGGAGTTGATTTCAAATAAATTTATTAAAATTTGACACTTCCAACTAAAATTTTTTTCACAATCCAAAAAATTGAAGTTATTTTCATCTAAATTTACTCAATTGTAGATCCTACATCAAAAATACTCAAGAAAATTCAAAAAATCGTAGTTGGTTTCAAATAAATTTATTAAAATTTGGCACTTCCAACTAAAATTTTTTTCACAATCCTAAAAATTTAAGTTATTTTCATCTAAATTTACTCAAATATACATCCTACACCAAAAATACAAGACAAAATCCAAAAAAATCGAAGTTGGTTTCAAATAAATTTATTAAAATTAGACACTTGTAAATAATTTTTTTTTCAAAATCCTAGAAATTGAAGTTATTTTCATCTAAATTTACTCAAATATACATCCTACACCAAAAATACTCCACAAAATCCAAAAAAATCGAAGTTGGTTTCAAATAAATTTATTAAAATTTGACACTTCCAACTAAAATTTTTTTCACAATCCTAGAAATTGAAGTTATTTTCATCTAAATTTACTCAAATATACATCCTACACCAAAAATACTCGACAAAATCCAAAAAAATCGAAGTTGGTTCAAATAAATTTATTAAAATTTGACACTTCCGACTAAAATTTTTTTCACAATCCTAGAAATTGAAGTTATTTTCATCTAAATTTACTCAAATATACATCCTACACCAAAAATACTCGACAAAATCGAAAAAAATCGAAATTGGTTTCAAATAAATTTATTAAAATTAGACACTTGTAACTAAAATTTTTTTCAAAATCCTAGAAATTGAAGTTATTTTCATCTAAATTTACTCAAATATACATCCTACACCAAAAATACTCGACATAATCCAAAAAAATCGAAGTTGGTTTCAAATTAATTTATTAAAATTTGACGCTTCCAACTAAAATTTTTTTCACAATCCTAGAAATTGATGTTATTTTCATCTAAATTTACTCAAATATACATCCTACACCAAAAATACTCGACAAAATCCAAAAAAATCGAAGTTGGTTTCAATTAAATTTTTTAAAATTTGACACTTCCAACTAAAATTTTTTTCACAATCCTAAAAATTGAAGTTATTTTCATCTAAATTTACTCAAATATAGATCCTACAAAAAAATACTCAACAAAATCCAAAAAAATCGGAGTTGATTTCAAATAAATTTATTAAAATTTGACACTTCCAACTAAAATTTTTTTCACAATCCAAAAAATTGAAGTTTTTTTCATCTAAATTTACTCAATTGTAGATCCTACATCAAAAATACTCAAGAAAATTCAAAAAATCGTAGTTGGTTTCAAATAAATTTATTAAAATTTGGCACTTCCAACTAAAATTTTTTTCACAATCCTAAAAATTTAAGTTATTTTCATCTAAATTTACTCAAATATACATCCTACACCAAAAATACGAGACAAAATCCAAAAAAATCGAAGATGGTTTCAAATAAATTTATTAAAATTAGACACTTGCAAATAAATTTTTTTTCAAAATCCTAGAAATTGAAGTTATTTTCATCTAAATTTACTCAAATATACATCCTACACCAAAAATACTCCACAAAATCCAAAAAAATCGAAGTTGGTTTCAAATAAATTTATTAAAATTTGACACTTCCAACTAAAATTTTTTTCACATTCCTAAAAATTGAAGTTATGTTCATCTAAATTTACTCAAATATAGATCCTACAAAAAATACTCAACAAAATCCAAAAAAAACGAAGTTGATTTCAAATAAATTTATTAAAATTTGACACTTCCAACTAAAAATTTTTTCACAATCCAATAAATTTTCGTTATTTTCATCTAAATTTACTCAAATATAGATCCTACAACAAAAATACTCAACAAAATCCAAAAAAATCGAAGTTGATTTCAAATAAATTTATTAAAATTTGACAGTTCCAACTAAAATTTTTTTCACAATCTTAGAAATTGAAGTTATTTTCATCTTAATTTACTCAAATACACATCCTACAACAAAAATACTCTACAAAATCCAAAAAAATCGAAGTTGGTTTCAAATAAATTTATTAAAAATTGACACTTCCAACTAAAATTTTTTTCACAATCCTAAAAATTGAAGTTGTTTTCATCTAACTTTACTCAAATATACATCCTACAACAAAAATACTCGACAAAATCCAAAAAAATCGAAGTTGGTTTCAATTAAATTTATTAAAATTCGACACTTCCAACTAAAATTTTTTTCACAATCCTAAAAATTGAAGTTATTTTCATCTAAATTTACTCAAATATAGATCCTACAAAAAATACTCAACAAATTCCAAAAAAGACGAAGTTGATTTCAAATAAATTTATTACAATTTGACACTTCCGACTAAAATTTTTTTCACAATCCTAGAAATTGAAGTTATTTTCATCTAAATTTACTCAAATATACATCCTACACCAAAAATACGAGACAAAATCCAAAAAAAGCGAAGTTGGTTTCAAATAAATTTATTAAAATTAGACACTTGTAACTAAAATTTTTTTCAAAATCCTAGAAATTGAAGTTATTTTCATCTAAATTTACTCAAATATACATCCTACACCAAAAATACTCCACAAAATCCAAAAAAATCGAAGTTGATTTCAAATAAATTTATTAAAATTTGACACTTCCGACTAAAATTTGTTTCACAATCCTAGAAATTGAAGTTATTTTCATCTAAATTTACTCAAATATACATCCTACACCAAAAACACTCGACAAAATCGAAAAAAATCGAAGTTGGTTTCAAATAAATTTATTAAAATTAGACACTTGTAACTAAAATTTTTTTCAAAATCCTAGAAATTGAAGTTATTTTCATCTAAATTTACTCAAATATACATCCTACACCAAAAATACTAGACATAATCCAAAAAAATCGAAGTTGGTTTCAAATTAATTTATTAAAATTTGACGCTTCCAACTAAAATTTTTTTCACAATCCTTGAAATTGATGTTATTTTCATCTAAATTTACTCAAATATACATCCTACACCAAAAATACTCGACAAAATCCAAAAAAATCGAAGTTGGTTTCAATTAAATTTATTAAAATTTGACACTTCCAACTAAAAATTTTTTCACAATCCTAAAAATTGAAGTTATTTTCATCTAAATTTACTCAAATATAGATCCTACAAAAAATACTCAACAAAATCCAAAAAAGACGAAGTTGATTTCAAATAAATTTATTACAATTTGACACTTCCGACTAAAATTTTTTTCACAATCCTTGAAATTGAAGTTATTTTCATCTAAATTTACTCAAATATACATCCTACACCAAAAATACTCGACATAATCCAAAAAAATCGAAGTTGGTTTCAAATTAATTTATTAAAATTTGACGCTTCCAACTAAAATTTTTTTCACAATCCTAGAAATTGATGTTATTTTCATCTAAATTTACTCAAATATACATCCTACACCAAAAATACTCGACAAAATCCAAAAAAATTGAAGTTGGTTTCAATTAAATTTATTAAAATTTGACACTTCCAACTAAAATTTTTTTCACAATCCTAAAAATTGAAGTAATTTTCATCTAAATTTACTCAAATATAGATCCTACAAAAAAATACTCAACAAAATCCAAAAAAATCGGAGTTGATTTCAAATAAATTTATTAAAATTTGACACTTCCAACTAAAATTTTTTTCACAATCCAAAAAATTGAAGTTATTTTCATCTAAATTTACTCAATTGTAGATCCTACATCAAAAATACTCAAGAAAATTCAAAAAATCGTAGTTGGTTTCAAATAAATTTATTAAAATTTGGCACTTCCAACTAAAATTTTTTTCACAATCCTAAAAATTTAAGTTATTTTCATCTAAATTTACTCAAATATACATCCTACACCAAAAATACGAGACAAAATCCAAAAAAATCGAAGTTGGTTTCAAATAAATTTATTAAAATTAGACACTTGTAAATAATTTTTTTTTCAAAATCCTAGAAATTGGAGTTATTTTCATCTAAATTTACTCAAATATACATCCTACACCAAAAATACTCCACAAAATCCAAAAAAATCGAAGTTGGTTTCAAATAAATTTATTAAAATTTGACACTTCCAACTAAAATTTTTTTCACAATCCTAGAAATTGAAGTTATTTTCATCTAAATTTACTCAAATATACATCCTACACCAAAAATACTCGACAAAATCCAAAAAAATCGAAGTTGGTTTCAAATAAATTTATTAAAATTTGACACTTCCGACTAAAATTTTTTTCACAATCCTAGAAATTGAAGTTATTTTCATCTAAATTTACTCAAATATACATCCTACACCAAAAATACTCGACAAAATCGAAAAAAATCGAAGTTGGTTTCAAATAAATTTATTAAAATTAGACACTTGTAACTAAAATTTTTTTCAAAATCCTAGAAATTGAAGTTATTTTCATCTAAATTTACTCAAATATACATCCTACACCAAAAATACTCGACATAATCCAAAAAAATCGAAGTTGGTTTCAAATTAATTTATTAAAATTTGACGCTTCCAACTAAAATTTTTTTCACAATCCTAGAAATTGATGTTATTTTCATCTAAATTTACTCAAATATACATCCTACACCAAAAATACTCGACAAAATCCAAAAAAATTGAAGTTGGTTTCAATTAAATTTATTAAAATTTGACACTTCCAACTAAAATTTTTTTCACAATCCTAAAAATTGAAGTTATTTTCATCTAAATTTACTCAAATATAGATCCTACAAAAAAATACTCAACAAAATCAAAAAAAATCGGAGTTGATTTCAAATAAATTTATTAAAATTTGACACTTCCAACTAAAATTTTTTTCACAATCCAAAAAATTGAAGTTATTTTCATCTAAATTTACTCAATTGTAGATCCTACATCAAAAATACTCAAGAAAATTAAAAAAATCGTAGTTGGTTTCAAATAAATTTATTAAAATTTGGCACTTCCAACTAAAATTTTTTTCACAATCCTAAAAATTTAAGTTATTTTCATCTAAATTTACTCAAATATACATCCTACACCAAAAATACAAGACAAAATCCAAAAAAATCGAAGTAGGTTTCAAATAAATTTATTAAAATTAGACACTTGTAAATAAATTTTTTTTCAAAATCCTAGAAATTGAAGTTATTTTCATCTAAATTTACTCAAATATACATCCTACACCAAAAATACTCCACAAAATCCAAAAAAATCGAAGTTGGTTTCAAATAAATTTATTAAAATTTGACACTTCCAACTAAAATTTTTTTCACAATCCTAGAAATTGAAGTTATTTTCATCTAAATTTACTCAAATATACATCCTACACCAAAAATACTCGACAAAATCCAAAAAAATCGAAGTTGGTTTCAAATAAATTTATTAAAATTTGACACTTCCGACTAAAATTTTTTTCACAATCCTAGAAATTGAAGTTATTTTCATCTAAATTTACTCAAATATACATCCTACACCAAAAATACTCGACAAAATCGAAAAAAATCGAAGTTGGTTTCAAATAAATTTATTAAAATTAGACACTTGTAACTAAAATTTTTTTCAAAATCCTAGAAATTGAAGTTATTTTCATCTAAATTTACTCAAATATACATCCTACACCAAAAATACTCGACATAATCCAAAAAAATCGAAGTTGGTTTCAAATTAATTTATTAAAATTTGACGCTTCCAACTAAAATTTTTTTCACAATCCTAGAAATTGATGTTATTTTCATCTAAATTTACTCAAATATACATCCTACACCAAAAATACTCGACAATATCCAAAAAAATCGAAGTTGGTTTCAAATTAATTTATTAAAATTTGACGCTTCCAACTAAAATTTTTTTCACAATCCTTGAAATTGATGTTATTTTCATCTAAATTTACTCAAATATACATCCTACACCAAAAATACTCGACAAAATCCAAAAAAATCGAAGTTGGTTTCAATTAAATTTATTAAAATTTGACACTTCCAACTAAAATTTTTTTCACAATCCTAAAAATTGAAGTTATTTTCATCTAAATTTACTCAAATATAGATCCTACAAAAAATACTCAACAAAATCCAAAAAAGACGAAGTTGATTTCAAATAAATTTATTACAATTTGACACTTCCGACTAAAATTTTTTTCACAATCCTTGAAATTGAAGTTATTTTCATCTAAATTTACTCAAATATACATCCTACACCAAAAATACTCGACATAATCCAAAAAAATCGAAGTTGGTTTCAAATTAATTTATTAAAATTTGACGCTTCCAACTAAAATTTTTTTCACAATCCTAGAAATTGATGTTATTTTCATCTAAATTTACTCAAATATACATCCTACACCAAAAATACTCGACAAAATCCAAAAAAATTGAAGTTGGTTTCAATTAAATTTATTAAAATTTGACACTTCCAACTAAAATTTTTTTCACAATCCTAAAAATTGAAGTTATTTTCATCTAAATTTACTCAAATATAGATCCTACAAAAAAATACTCAACAAAATCCAAAAAAATCGGAGTTGATTTCAAATAAATTTATTAAAATTTGACACTTCCAACTAAAATTTTTTTCACAATCCAAAAAATTGAAGTTATTTTCATCTAAATTTACTCAATTGTAGATCCTACATCAAAAATACTCAAGAAAATTCAAAAAAGACGAAGTTGATTTCAAATAAATTTATTACAATTTGACACTTCCGACTAAAATTTTTTTCACAATCCTTGAAATTGAAGTTATTTTCATCTAAATTTACTCAAATATACATCCTACACCAAAAATACTCGACAAAATCGAAAAAAATCGAAGTTGGTTTCAAATAAATTTATTAAAATTAGACACTTGTAACTAAAATTTTTTTCAAAATCCTAGAAATTGAAGTTATTTTCATCTAAATTTACTCAAATATACATCCTACACCAAAAATACTCGACATAATCCAAAAAAATCGAAGTTGGTTTCAAATTAATTTATTAAAATTTGACGCTTCCAACTAAAATTTTTTTCACAATCCTAGAAATTGATGTTATTTTCATCTAAATTTACTCAAATATACATCCTACACCAAAAATACTCGACAATATCCAAAAAAATCGAAGTTGGTTTCAAATTAATTTATTAAAATTTGACGCTTCCAACTAAAATTTTTTTCACAATCCTTGAAATTGATGTTATTTTCATCTAAATTTACTCAAATATACATCCTACACCAAAAATACTCGACAAAATCCAAAAAAATCGAAGTTGGTTTCAATTAAATTTATTAAAATTTGACACTTCCAACTAAAATTTTTTTCACAATCCTAAAAATTGAAGTTATTTTCATCTAAATTTACTCAAATATAGATCCTACAAAAAATACTCAACAAAATCCAAAAAAGACGAAGTTGATTTCAAATAAATTTATTACAATTTGACACTTCCGACTAAAATTTTTTTCACAATCCTTGAAATTGAAGTTATTTTCATCTAAATTTACTCAAATATACATCCTACACCAAAAATACTCGACATAATCCAAAAAAATCGAAGTTGGTTTCAAATTAATTTATTAAAATTTGACGCTTCCAACTAAAATTTTTTTCACAATCCTAGAAATTGATGTTATTTTCATCTAAATTTACTCAAATATACATCCTACACCAAAAATACTCGACAAAATCCAAAAAAATTGAAGTTGGTTTCAATTAAATTTATTAAAATTTGACACTTCCAACTAAAATTTTTTTCACAATCCTATAAATTGAAGTTATTTTCATCTAAATTTACTCAAATATAGATCCTACAAAAAAATACTCAACAAAATCCAAAAAAATCGGAGTTGATTTCAAATAAATTTATTAAAATTTGACACTTCCAACTAAAATTTTTTTCACAATCCAAAAAATTGAAGTTATTTTCATCTAAATTTACTCAATTGTAGATCCTACATCAAAAATACTCAAGAAAATTCAAAAAATCGTAGTTGGTTTCAAATAAATTTATTAAAATTTGGCACTTCCAACTAAAATTTTTTTCACAATCCTAAAAATTTAAGTTATTTTCATCTAAATTTACTCAAATATACATCCAACACCAAAAATACGAGACAAAATCCAAAAAAATCGAAGTTGGTTTCAAATAAATTTATTAAAATTAGACACTTGTAAATAATTTTTTTTTCAAAATCCTAGAAATTGGAGTTATTTTCATCTAAATTTACTCAAATATACATCCTACACCAAAAATACTCCACAAAATCCAAAGAAATCGAAGTTGGTTTCAAATAAATTTATTAAAATTTGACACTTCCAACTAAAATTTTTTTCACAATCCTAGAAATTGAAGTTATTTTCATCTAAATTTACTCAAATATACATCCTACACCAAAAATACTCGACAAAATCCAAAAAAATCGAAGTTGGTTTCAAATAAATTTATTAAAATTTGACACTTCCGACTAAAATTTTTTTCACAATCCTAGAAATTGAAGTTATTTTCATCTAAATTTACTCAAATATACATCCTACACCAAAAATACTCGACAAAATCGAAAAAAATCGAAGTTGGTTTCAAATAAATTTATTAAAATTAGACACTTGTAACTAAAATTTTTTTCAAAATCCTAGAAATTGAAGTTATTTTCATCTAAATTTACTCAAATATACATCCTACACCAAAAATACTCGACATAATCCAAAAAAATCGAAGTTGGTTTCAAATTAATTTATTAAAATTTGACGCTTCCAACTAAAATTTTTTTCACAATCCTAGAAATTGATGTTATTTTCATCTAAATTTACTCAAATATACATCCTACACCAAAAATACTCGACAAAATCCAAAAAAATTGAAGTTGGTTTCAATTAAATTTATTAAAATTTGACACTTCCAACTAAAATTTTTTTCACAATCCTAAAAATTGAAGTTATTTTCATCTAAATTTACTCAAATATAGATCCTACAAAAAAATACTCAACAAAATCAAAAAAAATCGGAGTTGATTTCAAATAAATTTATTAAAATTTGACACTTCCAACTAAAATTTTTTTCACAATCCAAAAAATTGAAGTTATTTTCATCTAAATTTACTCAATTGTAGATCCTACATCAAAAATACTCAAGAAAATTCAAAAAATCGTAGTTGGTTTCAAATAAATTTATTAAAATTTGGCACTTCCAACTAAAATTTTTTTCACAATCCTAAAAATTTAAGTTATTTTCATCTAAATTTACTCAAATATACATCCTACACCAAAAATACAAGACAAAATCCAAAAAAATCGAAGTAGGTTTCAAATAAATTTATTAAAATTAGACACTTGTAAATAAATTTTTTTTCAAAATCCTAGAAATTGAAGTTATTTTCATCTAAATTTACTCAAATATACATCCTACACCAAAAATACTCCACAAAATCCAAAAAAATCGAAGTTGGTTTCAAATAAATTTATTAAAATTTGACACTTCCAACTAAAATTTTTTTCACAATCCTAGAAATTGAAGTTATTTTCATCTAAATTTACTCAAATATACATCCTACACCAAAAATACTCGACAAAATCCAAAAAAATCGAAGTTGGTTTCAAATAAATTTATTAAAATTTGACACTTCCGACTAAAATTTTTTTCACAATCCTAGAAATTGAAGTTATTTTCATCTAAATTTACTCAAATATACATCCTACACCAAAAATACTCGACAAAATCGAAAAAAATCGAAGTTGGTTTCAAATAAATTTATTAAAATTAGACACTTGTAACTAAAATTTTTTTCAAAATCCTAGAAATTGAAGTTATTTTCATCTAAATTTACTCAAATATACATCCTACACCAAAAATACTCGACATAATCCAAAAAAATCGAAGTTGGTTTCAAATTAATTTATTAAAATTTGACGCTTCCAACTAAAATTTTTTTCACAATCCTAGAAATTGATGTTATTTTCATCTAAATTTACTCAAATATACATCCTACACCAAAAATACTCGACAATATCCAAAAAAATCGAAGTTGGTTTCAATTAAATTTATTAAAATTTGACACTTCCAACTAAAATTTTTTTCACAATCCTAAAAATTGAAGTTATTTTCATCTAAATTTACTCAAATATAGATCCTACAAAAAAATACTCAACAAAATCCAAAAAAATCGGAGTTGATTTCAAATAAATTTATTAAAATTTGACACTTCCAACTAAAATTTTTTTCACAATCCTTGAAATTGAAGTTATTTTCATCTAAATTTACTCAAATATACATCCTACACCAAAAATACTCGACATAATCCAAAAAAATCGAAGTTGGTTTCAAATTAATTTATTAAAATTTGACGCTTCCAACTAAAATTTTTTTCACAATCCTAGAAATTGATGTTATTTTCATCTAAATTTACTCAAATATACATCCTACACCAAAAATACTCGACAAAATCCAAAAAAATTGAAGTTGGTTTCAATTAAATTTATTAAAATTTGACACTTCCAACTAAAATTTTTTTCACAATCCTAAAAATTGAAGTTATTTTCATCTAAATTTACTCAAATATAGATCCTACAAAAAAATACTCAACAAAATCCAAAAAAATCGGAGTTGATTTCAAATAAATTTATTAAAATTTGACACTTCCAACTAAAATTTTTTTCACAATCCAAAAAATTGAAGTTATTTTCATCTAAATTTACTCAATTGTAGATCCTACATCAAAAATACTCAAGAAAATTCAAAAAATCGTAGTTGGTTTCAAATAAATTTATTAAAATTTGGCACTTCCAACTAAAATTTTTTTCACAATCCTAAAAATTTAAGTTATTTTCATCTAAATTTACTCAAATATACATCCTACACCAAAAATACGAGACAAAATAAAAAAAAATCGAAGTTGGTTTCAAATAAATTTATTAAAATTAGACACTTGTAAATAATTTTTTTTTCAAAATCCTAGAAATTGGAGTTATTTTCATCTAAATTTACTCAAATATACATCCTACACCAAAAATACTCCACAAAATCCAAAAAAATCGAAGTTGGTTTCAAATAAATTTATTAAAATTTGACACTTCCAACTAAAATTTTTTTCACAATCCTAGAAATTGAAGTTATTTTCATCTAAATTTACTCAAATATACATCCTACACCAAAAATACTCGACAAAATCCAAAAAAATCGAAGTTGGTTTCAAATAAATTTATTAAAATTTGACACTTCCGACTAAAATTTTTTTCACAATCCTAGAAATTGAAGTTATTTTCATCTAAATTTACTCAAATATACATCCTACACCAAAAATACTCGACAAAATCGAAAAAAATCGAAGTTGGTTTCAAATAAATTTATTAAAATTAGACACTTGTAACTAAAATTTTTTTCAAAATCCTAGAAATTGAAGTTATTTTCATCTAAATTTACTCAAATATACATCCTACACCAAAAATACTCGACATAATCCAAAAAAATCGAAGTTGGTTTCAAATTAATTTATTAAAATTTGACGCTTCCAACTAAAATTTTTTTCACAATCCTAGAAATTGATGTTATTTTCATCTAAATTTACTCAAATATACATCCTACACCAAAAATACTCGACAAAATCCAAAAAAATTGAAGTTGGTTTCAATTAAATTTATTAAAATTTGACACTTCCAACTAAAATTTTTTTCACAATCCTAAAAATTGAAGTTATTTTCATCTAAATTTACTCAAATATAGATCCTACAAAAAAATACTCAACAAAATCAAAAAAAATCGGAGTTGATTTCAAATAAATTTATTAAAATTTGACACTTCCAACTAAAATTTTTTTCACAATCCAAAAAATTGAAGTTATTTTCATCTAAATTTACTCAATTGTAGATCCTACATCAAAAATACTCAAGAAAATTCAAAAAATCGTAGTTGGTTTCAAATAAATTTATTAAAATTTGGCACTTCCAACTAAAATTTTTTTCACAATCCTAAAAATTTAAGTTATTTTCATCTAAATTTACTCAAATATACATCCTACACCAAAAATACAAGACAAAATCCAAAAAAATCGAAGTAGGTTTCAAATAAATTTATTAAAATTAGACACTTGTAAATAAATTTTTTTTCAAAATCCTAGAAATTGAAGTTATTTTCATCTAAATTTACTCAAATATACATCCTACACCAAAAATACTCCACAAAATCCAAAAAAATCGAAGTTGGTTTCAAATAAATTTATTAAAATTTGACACTTCCAACTAAAAATTTTTTCACAATCCTAGAAATTGAAGTTATTTTCATCTAAATTTACTCAAATATACATCCTACACCAAAAATACTCGACAAAATCAAAAAAAATCGAAGTTGGTTTCAAATAAATTTATTAAAATTTGACACTTCCGACTAAAATTTTTTTCACAATCCTAGAAATTGAAGTTATTTTCATCTAAATTTACTCAAATATACATCCTACACCAAAAATACTCGACAAAATCGAAAAAAATCGAAGTTGGTTTCAAATAAATTTATTAAAATTAGACACTTGTAACTAAAATTTTTTTCAAAATCCTAGAAATTGAAGTTATTTTCATCTAAATTTACTCAAATATACATCCTACACCAAAAATACTCGACATAATCCAAAAAAATCGAAGTTGGTTTCAAATTAATTTATTAAAATTTGACGCTTCCAACTAAAATTTTTTTCACAATCCTAGAAATTGATGTTATTTTCATCTAAATTTACTCAAATATACATCCTACACCAAAAATACTCGACATAATCCAAAAAAATCGAAGTTGGTTTCAAATTAATTTATTAAAATTTGACGCTTCCAACTAAAATTTTTTTCACAATCCTAGAAATTGATGTTATTTTCATCTAAATTTACTCAAATATACATCCTACACCAAAAATACTCGACAAAATCCAAAAAAATCGAAGTTGGTTTCAATTAAATTTATTAAAATTTGACACTTCCAACTAAAATTTTTTTCACAATCCTAAAAATTGAAGTTATTTTCATCTAAATTTACTCAAATATAGATCCTACAAAAAAATACTCAACAAAATCCAAAAAAATCGGAGTTGATTTCAAATAAATTTATTAAAATTTGACACTTCCAACTAAAATTTTTTTCACAATCCAAAAAATTGAAGTTATTTTCATCTAAATTTACTCAATTGTAGATCCTACATCAAAAATACTCAAGAAAATTCAAAAATCGTAGTTGGTTTCAAATAAATTTATTAAAATTTGGCACTTCCAACTAAAATTTTTTTCACAATCCTAAAAATTTAAGTTATTTTCATCTAAATTTACTCAAATATACATCCTACACCAAAAATACGAGACAAAATCCAAAAAAATCGAAGTTGGTTTCAAATAAATTTATTAAAATTAGACACTTGTAAATAAATTTTTTTTCACAATCCTAGAAATTGAAGTTATTTTCATCTAAATTTACTCAAATATACATCCTACACCAAAAACGCTCCACAAAATCCAAAAAAATCGAAGTTGGTATCAAATAAATTTATTAAAATTTGACACTTCCGACTAAAATTTTTTTCAAAATCCTAGAAATTGAAGTTATTTTCATCTAAATTTACTCAAATATACATCCTACACCAAAAATACAAGACAAAATCCAAAAAAATCGAAGTAGGTTTCAAATAAATTTATTAAAATTAGACACTTGTAAATAAATTTTTTTTCAAAATCCTAGAAATTGAAGTTATTTTCATCTAAATTTACTCAAATATACATCCTACACCAAAAATACTCCACAAAATCCAAAAAAATCGAAGTTGGTTTCAAATAAATTTATTAAAATTTGACACTTCCAACTAAAAATTTTTTCACAATCCTAGAAATTGAAGTTATTTTCATCTAAATTTACTCAAATATACATCCTACACCAAAATACTCGACAAAATCAAAAAAAATCGAAGTTGGTTTCAAATAAATTTATTAAAATTTGACACTTCCGACTAAAATTTTTTTCACAATCCTAGAAATTGAAGTTATTTTCATCTAAATTTACTCAAATATACATCCTACACCAAAAATACTCGACAAAATCGAAAAAAATCGAAGTTGGTTTCAAATAAATTTATTAAAATTAGACACTTGTAACTAAAATTTTTTTCAAAATCCTAGAAATTGAAGTTATTTTCATCTAAATTTACTCAAATATACATCCTACACCAAAAATACTCGACATAATCCAAAAAAATCGAAGTTGGTTTCAAATTAATTTATTAAAATTTGACGCTTCCAACTAAAATTTTTTTCACAATCCTAGAAATTGATGTTATTTTCATCTAAATTTACTCAAATATACATCCTACACCAAAAATACTCGACATAATCCAAAAAAATCGAAGTTGGTTTCAAATTAATTTATTAAAATTTGACGCTTCCAACTAAAATTTTTTTCACAATCCTAGAAATTGATGTTATTTTCATCTAAATTTACTCAAATATACATCCTACACCAAAAATACTCGACAAAATCCAAAAAAATCGAAGTTGGTTTCAATTAAATTTATTAAAATTTGACACTTCCAACTAAAATTTTTTTCACAATCCTAAAAATTGAAGTTATTTTCATCTAAATTTACTCAAATATAGATCCTACAAAAAAATACTCAACAAAATCCAAAAAAATCGGAGTTGATTTCAAATAAATTTATTAAAATTTGACACTTCCAACTAAAATTTTTTTCACAATCCAAAAACTTGAAGTTATTTTCATCTAAATTTACTCAATTGTAGATCCTACATCAAAAATACTCAAGAAAATTCAAAAAATCGTAGTTGGTTTCAAATAAATTTATTAAAATTTGGCACTTCCAACTAAAATTTTTTTCACAATCCTAAAAATTTAAGTTATTTTCATCTAAATTTACTCAAATATACATCCTACACCAAAAATACGAGACAAAATCCAAAAAAATCGAAGTTGGTTTCAAATAAATTTATTAAAATTAGACACTTGTAAATAAATTTTTTTTCACAATCCTAGAAATTGAAGTTATTTTCATCTAAATTTACTCAAATATACATCCTACACCAAAAACGCTCCACAAAATCCAAAAAAATCGAAGTTGGTATCAAATAAATTTATTAAAATTTGACACTTCCGACTAAAATTTTTTTCAAAATCCTAGAAATTGAAGTTATTTTCATCTAAATTTACTCAAATATACATCCTACACCAAAAATACTCGACAAAATCCAAAAAAATCGAAGTTGGTTTCAAATTAATTTATTAAAATTTGACGCTTCCAACTAAAATTTTTTTCACAATCCTAGAAATTGATGTTATTTTCATCTAAATTTACTCAAATATACATCCTACACCAAAAATACTCGACAAAATCCAAAAAAATCGAAGTTGGTTTCAAATAAATTTATTACAATTTGACACTTCCGACTAAAATTTTTTTCACAATCCTAGAAATTGAAGTTATTTTCATCTAAATTTACTCAAATATACATCCTACACCAAAAATACGAGACAAAATCCAAAAAAATCGAAGTTGGTTTCAAATAAATTTATTAAAATTAGACACTTGTAACTAAAATTTTTTTCACAATCCTAGGAATTGAAGTTATTTTCATCTAAATTTACTCAAATATACATCCTACACCAAAAATACTCGACAAAATCCAAAAAAATCGAAGTTGGTTTCAAATAAAATTATTAAATTTTGACACTTCCAACTAAAATTTTTTTCACAATCCTAAAAATTGAAGTTATTTTCATCTAAATTTACTCAAATATAGATCCTACAACAAAAATACTCAACAAAATAAAAAAAAATCGAAGTAGGTTTCAAATAAATTTATTAAAATTTGACACTTCGAACCAAAAATTTTTTCACAATCCAAAAAAATGAAATTATTTTCATCTAAATTTACTCAATATAGATCCTAGAACAAAAATGCTCTACAAAATCGAAAAAAATCGAAGTTGGTTTCAAATAAATTTATTAAAATTTGAGACTTCCAACTAAAATTTTTTTCACAATCCAAAAAATTGAAGTCATTTTCATCTAAATTTACTCAAATATAGATCCTACATAAAAAATACTCAACAAAATCCAAAATAATCCAAGTCGATTTCAAATATATTTATTAAAATTTGACAAAAATCGGGCCAAATCCATAAAATCGAAGTTAATTTCACCTGAAATTACTCAAATTAAGCTTCTCTATCAAAAAAACTTAACATTGTCCAGAAAAATCGAAGTTGGTTTCAAATAAATTACGTAAAATTTGACACTTCCAACTAAAATTTTCTTCACTATCCAAAAAATGGTCGTTATTTTCATCTAAATTTACTCAAATATACATCCTACAACAAAAATACTCGACAAAATCCAAAAAAATCGAAGTTGGTTTCAAATAAATTTATTAAAATTTGACACTTCCGACTAAAATTTTTTTCAAAATCCTAGAAATTGAAGTTATTTTCATCTTAATTTACTCAAATACACATCCTACAACAAAAATACTCGACAAAATCCAAAAAAATCGAAGTTGGTTTCAAATAAATTTATTACAATTTGACACTTCCGACTAAAATTTTTTTCACAATCCTAGAAATTGAAGTTATTTTCATCTAAATTTACTCAAATATACATCCTACACCAAAAATACTCGACAAAATCCAAAAAAATCGAAGTTGGTTTCAATTAAATTTATTAAAATTTGACACTTCCAACTAAAATTTTTTTCACAATCTTAAAAATTGAAGTTATTTTCATCTAAATTTACTCAAATATAGATCCTACAAAAAAATACTCAACAAAATCCAAAAAAATCGGAGTTGATTTCAAATAAATTTATTAAAATTTGACACTTCCAACTAAAATTTTTTTCACAATCCAAAAAATTGAAGTTATTTTCATCTAAATTTACTCAATTGTAGATCCTACATCAAAAATACTCAAGAAAATTAAAAAAATCGTAGTTGGTTTCAAATAAATTTATTAAAATTTGGCACTTCCAACTAAAATTTTTTTCACAATCCTAAAAATTTAAGTTATTTTCATCTAAATTTACTAAAATATACATCCTACACCAAAAATACGAGACAAAATCCAAAAAAATCGAAGTTGGTTTCAAATAAATTTATTAAAATTAGACACTTGTAAATAAAATTTTTTTCAAAATCCTAGAAATTGAAGTTATTTTCATCGAAATTTACTCAAATATACATCCTACACCAAAAATACTCGACATAATCCAAAAAAATCGAAGTTGGTTTCAAATTAATTTATTAAAATTTGACGCTTCCAACTAAAATTTTTTTCACAATCCTAGAAATTGATGTTATTTTCATGTAAATTTACTCAAATATACATCCTACACCAAAAATACTCGACAAAATCCAAAAAAATTGAAGTTGGTTTCAATTAAATTTATTAAAATTTGACACTTCCAACTAAAATTTTTTTCACAATCCTAAAAATTGAAGTTATTTTCATCTAAATTTACTCAAATATAGATCCTACAAAAAAATACTCAACAAAATCCAAAAAAATCGGAGTTGATTTCAAATAAATTTATTAAAATTTGACACTTCCAACTAAAATTTTTTTCACAATCCAAAAAATTGAAGTTATTTTCATCTAAATTTACTCAATTGTAGATCCTACATCAAAAATACTCAAGAAAATTAAAAAAATCGTAGTTGGTTTCAAATAAATTTATTAAAATCTTCCAACTAAAATTTTTTTCACAATCCTATAAATTTAAGTTATTTTCATCTAAATTTACTCAAATATACATCCTACACCAAAAATACAAGACAAAATCCAAAAAAATCGAAGTTGGTTTCAAATAAATTTATTAAAATTAGACACTTGTAAATAAATTTTTTTTCAAAATCCTAGAAATTGAAGTTATTTTCATCTAAATTTACTCAAATATACATCCTACACCAAAAATACTCCACAAAATCCAAAAAATCGAAGTTGGTTTCAAATAAATTTATTAAAATTTGACACTTCCAACTAAAATTTTTTTCACAATCCTAGAAATTGAAGTTATTTTCATCTAAATTTACTCAAATATACATCCTACACCAAAAATACTCGACAAAATCCAAAAAAATCGAAGTTGGTTTCAAATAAATTTATTAAAATTTGACACTTCCGACTAAAATTTTTTCACAATCCAATAAATTTTCGTTATTTTCATCTAAATTTACTCAAATATAGATCCTACAACAAAAATACTCAACAAAATCCAAAAAAATCGAAGTTGATTTCAAATAAATTTATTAAAATTTGACAGTTCCAACTAAAATTTTTTTCACAATCTTAGAAATTGAAGTTATTTTCATCTTAATTTACTCAAATACACATCCTACAACAAAAATACTCTACAAAATCCAAAAAAATCGAAGTTGGTTTCAAATAAATTTATTAAAAATTGACACTTCCAACTAAAATTTTTTTCACATTCCTAAAAATTGAAGTTATGTTCATCTAAATTTACTCAAATATAGATCCTACAAAAAATACTCAACAAAATCCAAAAAAGACGAAGTTGATTTCAAATAAATTTATTACAATTTGACACTTCCGACTAAAATTTTTTTCACAATCCTAGAAATTGAAGTTATTTTCATCTAAATTTACTCAAATATACATCCTACACCAAAAATACTCGACAAAATCGAAAAAAATCGAAGTTGGTTTCAAATAAATTTATTAAAATTAGACACTTGTAACTAAAATTTTTTTCAAAATCCTAGAAATTGAAGTTATTTTCATCTAAATTTACTCAAATATACATCCTACACCAAAAATACTCGACATAATCCAAAAAAATCGAAGTTGGTTTCAAATTAATTTATTAAAATTTGACGCTTCCAACTAAAATTTTTTTCACAATCCTAGAAATTGATGTTATTTTCATCTAAATTTACTCAAATATACATCCTACACCAAAAATACTCGACAAAATCCAAAAAAATCGAAGTTGGTTTCAAATAAATTTATTAAAATTTGACACTTCCAACTAAAATTTTTTTCACAATCCTAAAAATTGAAGTTATTTTCATCTAAATTTACTCAAATATAGATCCTACAAAAAATACTCAACAAAATCCAAAAAAAACGAAGTTGATTTCAAATAAATTTATTAAAATTTGACACTTCCGACTAAAATTTTTTTCACAATCCTAGAAATTGAAGTTATTTTCATCTAAATTTACTCAAATATACATCCTACACCAAAAACGCTCCACAAAATCCAAAAAAATCGAAGTTGGTTTCAAATAAATTTATTAAAATTTGACACTTCCGACTAAATTTTTTTTCACAATCCTAGAAATTGAAGTTATTTTCATCTAAATTTACTCAAATATACATCCTACACCAAAAATACGAGACAAAATCCAAAAAAATCGAAGTTGGTTTCAAATAAATTTATTAAAATTAGACACTTGTAAATAATTTTTTTTTCACAATCCTAGAAATTGAAGTTATTTTCATCTAAATTTACTCAAATATACATCCTACACCAAAAACGCTCCACAAAATCCAAAAAAATCGAAGTTGGTTTCAAATAAATTTATTAAAATTTGACACTTCCGACTAAAATTTTTTTCACAATCCTAGAAATTGAAGTTATTTTCATCTAAATTTACTCAAATATACATCCTACACCAAAAATACGAGACAAAATCCAAAAAAATCGAAGTTGGTTTCAAATAAATTTATTAAAATTAGACACTTGTAACTAAAATTTTTTTCACAATCCTAGAAATTGAAGTTATTTTCATCTAAATTTACTCAAATATAGATCCTACATAAAAAATACTCAACAAAATCCAAAATAATCCAAGTCGATTTCAAATATATTTATTAAAATTTGACAAAAATCGTGACAAAATCCATAAAATCGAAGTTAATTTCACCTGAAATTACTCAAATTAAGCTTCTCTATCAAAAAAACTTAACATTGTCCAGAAAAATCGAAGTTGGTTTCAAATAAATTACGTAAAATTTGACACTTCCAACTAAAATTTTCTTCACTATCCAAAAAATGGTCGTTATTTTCATCTAAATTTACTCAAATATACATCCTACAACAAAAATACTCGACAAAATCCAAAAAAATCGAAGTTGGTTCAAATAAATTTATTAAAATTTGACACTTCCAACTAAAATTTTTTTCACAATCTTAGAAATTGAAGTTATTTTCATCTTAATTTACTCAAATACACATCCTACAACAAAAATACTCTACAAAATCCAAAAAAATCGAAGTTGGTTTCAAATAAATTTATTAAAAATTGACACTTCCAACTAAAATTTTTTTCACATTCCTAAAAATTGAAGTTATGTTCATCTAAATTTACTCAAATATAGATCCTACAAAAAATACTCAACAAAATCCAAAAAAGACGAAGTTGATTTCAAATAAATTTATTACAATTTGACACTTCCGACTAAAATTTTTTTCACAATCCTAAAAATTTAAGTTATTTTCATCTAAATTTACTCAAATATACATCCTACACCAAAAATACTCCACAAAATCCAAAAAAATCGAAGTTGGTTTCAAATAAATTTATTAAAATTTGACACTTCCAACTAAAATTTTTTTCACAATCCTAGAAATTGAAGTTATTTTCATCTAAATTTACTCAAATATACATCCTACACCAAAAATACTCGACAAAATCCAAAAAAATCGAAGTTGGTTTCAAATAAATTTATTAAAATTTGACACTTCCAACTAAAATTTTTTTCACAATCCTAAAAATTGAAGTTATTTTCATCTAAATTTACTCAAATATAGATCCTACAAAAAATACTCAACAAAATCCAAAAAAAACGAAGTTGATTTCAAATAAATTTATTAAAATTTGACACTTCCGACTAAAATTTTTTTCACAATCCTAGAAATTGAAGTTATTTTCATCTAAATTTACTCAAATATACATCCTACACCAAAAATACTCGACATAATCCAAAAAAATCGAAGTTGGTTTCAAATTAATTTATTAAAATTTGACGCTTCCAACTAAAATTTTTTTCACAATCCTAGAAATTGATGTTATTTTCATCTAAATTTACTCAAATATACATCCTACACCAAAAATACTCGACAAAATCCAAAAAAATCGAAGTTGGTTTCAATTAAATTTATTAAAATTTGACACTTCCAACTTAAATTTTTTTCACAATCCTAAAAATTGAAGTTATTTTCATCTAAATTTACTCAAATATAGATCCTACAAAAAAATACTCAACAAAATCCAAAAAAATCGGAGTTGATTTCAAATAAATTTATTAAAATTTGACACTTCCAACTAAAATTTTTTTCACAATCCAAAAAATTGAAGTTTTTTTCATCTAAATTTACTCAATTGTAGATCCTACATCAAAAATACTCAAGAAAATTCAAAAAATCGTAGTTGGTTTCAAATAAATTTATTAAAATTTGGCACTTCCAACTAAAATTTTTTTCACAATCCTAAAAATTTAAGTTATTTTCATCTAAATTTACTCAAATATACATCCTACACCAAAAATACGAGACAAAATCCAAAAAAATCGAAGTTGGTTTCAAATAAATTTATTAAAATTAGACACTTGTAAATAATTTTTTTTTCACAATCCTAGAAATTGAAGTTATTTTCATCTAAATTTACTCAAATATACATCCTACACCAAAAACGCTCCACAAAATCCAAAAAAATCGAAGTTGGTTTCAAATAAATTTATTAAAATTTGACACTTCCGACTAAAATTTTTTTCAAAATCCTAGAAATTGAAGTTATTTTCATCTAAATTTACTCAAATATACATCCTACACCAAAAATACTCGACAAAATCCAAAAAAATCGAAGTTGGTTTCAAATAAATTTATTAAAATTAGACACTTGTAACTAAAATTTTTTTCACAATCCTAGAAATTGAAGTTATTTTCATCTAAATTTACTCAAATATACATCCTACACCAAAAATACTCGACAAAATCCAAAAAAATCGAAGTTGGTTTCAAATAAATTTATTAAAATTTGACACTTCCAACTAAAATTTTTTTCACAATCCTAAAAATTGAAGTTATTTTCATCTAAATTTACTCAAATATAGATCCTACAACAAAAATACTCAACAAAATAAAAAAAAATCGAAGTAGGTTTCAAATAAATTTATTAAAATTTGACACTTCGAACCAAAAATTTTTTCACAATCCAAAAAAATGAAATTATTTTCATCTAAATTTACTCAATATAGATCCTAGAACAAAAATGCTCTACAAAATCGAAAAAAATCGAAGTTGGTTTCAAATAAATTTATTAAAATTTGAGACTTCCAACTAAAATTTTTTTCACAATCCAAAAAATTGAAGTCATTTTCATCTAAATTTACTCAAATATAGATCCTACATAAAAAATACTCAACAAAATCCAAAATAATCCAAGTCGATTTCAAATATATTTATTAAAATTTGACAAAAATCGTGACAAAATCCATAAAATCGAAGTTAATTTCACCTGAAATTACTCAAATTAAGCTTCTCTATCAAAAAAACTTAACATTGTCCAGAAAAATCGAAGTTGGTTTCAAATAAATTACGTAAAATTTGACACTTCCAACTAAAATTTTCTTCACTATCCAAAAAATGGTCGTTATTTTCATCTAAATTTACTCAAATATACATCCTACAACAAAAATACTCGACAAAATCCAAAAAAATCGAAGTTGGTTCAAATAAATTTATTAAAATTTGACACTTCCAACTAAAATTTTTTTCACAATCTTAAAAATTGAAGTTATTTTCATCTTAATTTACTCAAATACACATCCTACAACAAAAATACTCGACAAAATCCAAAAAAATCGAAGTTGGTTTCAAATAAATTTATTACAATTTGACACTTCCGACTAAAATTTTTTTCACAATCCTAGAAATTGAAGTTATTTTCATCTAAATTTACTCAAATATACATCCTACACCAAAAATACTCGACAAAATCCAAAAAAATCGAAGTTGGTTTCAATTAAATTTATTAAAATTTGACACTTCCAACTAAAATTTTTTTCACAATCCTAAAAATTGAAGTTATTTTCATCTAAATTTACTCAAATATAGATCCTACAAAAAAATACTCAACAAAATCCAAAAAAATCGGAGTTGATTTCAAATAAATTTATTAAAATTTGACACTTCCAACTAAAATTTTTTTCACAATCCAAAAAATTGAAGTTATTTTCATCTAAATTTACTCAATTGTAGATCCTACATCAAAAATACTCAAGAAAATTCAAAAAATCGTAGTTGGTTTCAAATAAATTTATTAAAATTTGGCACTTCCAACTAAAATTTTTTTCACAATCCTAAAAATTTAAGTTATTTTCATCTAAATTTACTAAAATATACATCCTACACCAAAAATACGAGACAAAATCCAAAAAAATCGAAGTTGGTTTCAAATAAATTTATTAAAATTAGACACTTGTAAATAAATTTTTTTTCAAAATCCTAGAAATTGAAGTTATTTTCATCTAAATTTACTCAAATATACATCCTACACCAAAAATACTCCACAAAATCCAAAAAAATCGAAGTTGGTTTCAAATAAATTTATTAAAATTTGACACTTCCAACTAAAATTTTTTTCACAATCCTAGAAATTGAAGTTATTTTCATCTAAATTTACTCAAATATACATCCTACACCAAAAATACTCGACAAAATCCAAAAAAATCGAAGTTGGTTTCAAATAAATTTATTAAAATTTGACACTTCCGACTAAAATTTTTTTCACAATCCTAGAAATTGAAGTTATTTTCATCTAAATTTACTCAAATATACATCCTACACCAAAAATACTCGACAAAATCGAAAAAAATCGAAGTTGGTTTCAAATAAATTTATTAAAATTAGACACTTGTAACTAAAATTTTTTTCAAAATCCTAGAAATTGAAGTTATTTTCATCTAAATTTACTCAAATATACATCCTACACCAAAAATACTCGACATAATCCAAAAAAATCGAAGTTGGTTTCAAATTAATTTATTAAAATTTGACGCTTCCAACTAAAATTTTTTTCACAATCCTAGAAATTGATGTTATTTTCATGTAAATTTACTCAAATATACATCCTACACCAAAAATACTCGACAAAATCCAAAAAAATTGAAGTTGGTTTCAATTAAATTTATTAAAATTTGACACTTCCAACTAAAATTTTTTTCACAATCCTAAAAATTGAAGTTATTTTCATCTAAATTTACTCAAATATAGATCCTACAAAAAAATACTCAACAAAATCCAAAAAAATCGGAGTTGATTTCAAATAAATTTATTAAAATTTGACACTTCCAACTAAAATTTTTTTCACAATCCAAAAAATTGAAGTTATTTTCATCTAAATTTACTCAATTGTAGATCCTACATCAAAAATACTCAAGAAAATTAAAAAAATCGTAGTTGGTTTCAAATAAATTTATTAAAATTTGGCACTTCCAACTAAAATTTTTTTCACAATCCTAAAAATTTAAGTTATTTTCATCTAAATTTACTCAAATATACATCCTACACCAAAAATACGAGACAAAATCCAAAAAAATCGAAGTTGGTTTCAAATAAATTTATTAAAATTAGACACTTGTAAATAATTTTTTTTTCAAAATCCTAGAAATTGGAGTTATTTTCATCTAAATTTACTCAAATATACATCCTACACCAAAAATACTCGACATAATCCAAAAAAATCGAAGTTGGTTTCAAATTAATTTATTAAAATTTGACGCTTCCAACTAAAATTTTTTTCACAATCCTAGAAATTGATGTTATTTTCATCTAAATTTACTCAAATATACATCCTACACCAAAAATACTCGACAAAATCCAAAAAAATTGAAGTTGGTTTCAATTAAATTTATTAAAATTTGACACTTCCAACTAAAATTTTTTTCACAATCCTAAAAATTGAAGTTATTTTCATCTAAATTTACTCAAATATAGATCCTACAAAAAAATACTCAACAAAATCCAAAAAAATCGGAGTTGATTTCAAATAAATTTATTAAAATTTGACACTTCCAACTAAAATTTTTTTCACAATCCAAAAAATTGAAGTTATTTTCATCTAAATTTACTCAATTGTAGATCCTACATCAAAAATACTCAAGAAAATTCAAAAAATCGTAGTTGGTTTCAAATAAATTTATTAAAATTTGGCACTTCCAACTAAAATTTTTTTCACAATCCTAAAAATTTAAGTTATTTTCATCTAAATTTACTCAAATATACATCCTACACCAAAAATACGAGACAAAATCCAAAAAAATCGAAGTTGGTTTCAAATAAATTTATTAAAATTAGACACTTGTAAATAATTTTTTTTTCAAAATCCTAGAAATTGGAGTTATTTTCATCTAAATTTACTCAAATATACATCCTACACCAAAAATACTCCACAAAATCCAAAAAAATCGAAGTTGGTTTCAAATAAATTTATTAAAATTTGACACTTCCAACTAAAATTTTTTTCACAATCCTAGAAATTGAAGTTATTTTCATCTAAATTTACTCAAATATACATCCTACACCAAAAATACTCGACAAAATCCAAAAAAATCGAAGTTGGTTTCAAATAAATTTATTAAAATTTGACGCTTCCAACTAAAATTTTTTTCACAATCCTAGAAATTGATGTTATTTTCATCTAAATTTACTCAAATATACATCCTACACCAAAAATACTCGACAAAATCCAAAAAAATTAAAGTTGGTTTCAATTAAATTTATTAAAATTTGACACTTCCAACTAAAATTTTTTTCACAATCCTAAAAATTGAAGTTATTTTCATCTAAATTTACTCAAATATAGATCCTACAAAAAAATACTCAACAAAATCCAAAAAAATCGGAGTTGATTTCAAATAAATTTATTAAAATTTGACACTTCCAACTAAAATTTTTTTCACAATCCAAAAAATTGAAGTTATTTTCATCTAAATTTACTCAATTGTAGATCCTACATCAAAAATACTCAAGAAAATTAAAAAAATCGTAGTTGGTTTCAAATAAATTTATTAAAATTTGGCACTTCCAACTAAAATTTTTTTCACAATCCTAAAAATTTAAGTTATTTTCATCTAAATTTACTCAAATATACATCCTACACCAAAAATACAAGACAAAATCCTAAAAAATCGAAGTTGGTTTCAAATAAATTTATTAAAATTAGACACTTCCAACTAAAATTTTTTTCACAATCCTAAAAATTGAAGTTATTTTCATCTAAATTTACTCAAATATAGATCCTACAAAAAAATACTCAACAAAATCCAAAAAAATCGGAGTTGATTTCAAATAAATTTATTAAAATTTGACACTTCCAACTAAAATTTTTTTCACAATCCAAAAAATTGAAGTTATTTTCATCTAAATTTACTCAATTGTAGATCCTACATAAAAAATACTCAAGAAAATTAAAAAAATCGTAGTTGGTTTCAAATAAATTTATTAAAATTTGGCACTTCCAACTAAAATTTTTTTCACAATCCTAAAAATTTAAGTTATTTTCATCTAAATTTACTCAAATATACATCCTACACCAAAAATACGAGACAAAATCCAAAAAAATCGAAGTTGGTTTCAAATAAATTTATTAAAATTAGACACTTGTAAATAAATTTTTTTTCAAAATCCTAGAAATTGAAGTTATTTTCATCTAAATTTACTCAAATATACATCCTACACCAAAAATACTCCACAAAATCCAAAAAAATCGAAGTTGGTTTCAAATAAATTTATTAAAATTTGACACTTCCAACTAAAATTTTTTTCACAATCCTAGAAATTGAAGTTATTTTCATCTAAATTTACTCAAATATACATCCTACACCAAAAATACTCGACAAAATCCAAAAAAATCGAAGTTGGTTTCAAATAAATTTATTAAAATTTGACACTTCCAACTAAAATTTTTTTCACAATCCTAAAAATTGAAGTTATTTTCATCTAAATTTACTCAAATATAGATCCTACAAAAAATACTCAACAAAATCCAAAAAAAACGAAGTTGATTTCAAATAAATTTATTAAAATTTGACACTTCCGACTAAAATTTTTTTCACAATCCTAGAAATTGAAGTTATTTTCATCTAAATTTACTCAAATATACATCCTACACCAAAAATACTCGACAAAATCGAAAAAAATCGAAGTTGGTTTCAAATAAATTTATTAAAATTAGACACTTGTAACTAAAATTTTTTTCAAAATCCTAGAAATTGAAGTTATTTTCATCTAAATTTACTCAAATATACATCCTACACCAAAAATACTCGACATAATCCAAAAAAATCGAAGTTGGTTTCAAATTAATTTATTAAAATTTGACGCTTCCAACTAAAATTTTTTTCACAATCCTAGAAATTGATGTTATTTTCATCTAAATTTACTCAAATATACATCCTACACCAAAAATACTCGACAAAATCCAAAAAAATCGAAGTTGGTTTCAATTAAATTTATTAAAATTTGACACTTCCAACTAAAATTTTTTTCACAATCCTAAAAATTGAAGTTATTTTCATCTAAATTTACTCAAATATAGATCCTACAAAAAAATACTCAACAAAATCCAAAAAAATCGGAGTTGATTTCAAATAAATTTATTAAAATTTGACACTTCCAACTAAAATTTTTTTCACAATCCAAAAAATTGAAGTTATTTTCATCTAAATTTACTCAATTGTAGATCCTACATCAAAAATACTCAAGAAAATTCAAAAAATCGTAGTTGGTTTCAAATAAATTTATTAAAATTTGGCACTTCCAACTAAAATTTTTTTCACAATCCTAAAAATTTAAGTTATTTTCATCTAAATTTACTCAAATATACATCCTACACCAAAAATACGAGACAAAATCCAAAAAAATCGAAGTTGGTTTCAAATAAATTTATTAAAATTAGACACTTGTAAATAATTTTTTTTTCACAATCCTAGAAATTGAAGTTATTTTCATCTAAATTTACTCAAATATACATCCTACACCAAAAACGCTCCACAAAATCCAAAAAAATCGAAGTTGGTTTCAAATAAATTTATTAAAATTTGACACTTCCGACTAAAATTTTTTTCAAAATCCTAGAAATTGAAGTTATTTTCATCTAAATTTACTCAAATATACATCCTACACCAAAAATACTCGACAAAATCCAAAAAAATCGAAGTTGGTTTCAAATTAATTTATTAAAATTTGACGCTTCCAACTAAAATTTTTTTCACAATCCTAGAAATTGATGTTATTTTCATCTAAATTTACTCAAATATACATCCTACACCAAAAATACTCGACAAAATCCAAAAAAATCGAAGTTGGTTTCAAATAAATTTATTACAATTTGACACTTCCGACTAAAATTTTTTTCACAATCCTAGAAATTGAAGTTATTTTCATCTAAATTTACTCAAATATACATCCTACACCAAAAATACGAGACAAAATCCAAAAAAATCGAAGTTGGTTTCAAATAAATTTATTAAAATTAGACACTTGTAACTAAAATTTTTTTCACAATCCTAGAAATTGAAGTTATTTTCATCTAAATTTACTCAAATATACATCCTACACCAAAAATACTCGACAAAATCCAAAAAAATCGAAGTTGGTTTCAAATAAATTTATTAAAATTTGACACTTCCAACTAAAATTTTTTTCACAATCCTAAAAATTGAAGTTATTTTCATCTAAATTTACTCAAATATAGATCCTACAACAAAAATACTCAACAAAATAAAAAAAAATCGAAGTAGGTTTCAAATAAATTTATTAAAATTTGACACTTCGAACCAAAAATTTTTTCACAATCCAAAAAAATGAAATTATTTTCATCTAAATTTACTCAATATAGATCCTAGAACAAAAATGCTCTACAAAATCGAAAAAAATCGAAGTTGGTTTCAAATAAATTTATTAAAATTTGAGACTTCCAACTTAATTTTTTTTCACAATCCAAAAAATTGAAGTCATTTTCATCTAAATTT
The DNA here is from genome assembly GCA_963932275.1 of Andrena praecox. Taxonomy (NCBI): domain Eukaryota; kingdom Metazoa; phylum Arthropoda; class Insecta; order Hymenoptera; family Andrenidae; genus Andrena; species Andrena praecox. The sequence continues at coordinate 1,697,203 of CAWVQO010000413.1, read as the reverse complement.
ACTCAAATATAGATCCTACATCAAAAATACTCAACAAAATCCAAAATAATCCAAGTCGATTTCAAATATATTTATTAAAATTTGACAAAAATCGTGACAAAATCCATAAAATCGAAGTTAATTTCACCTGAAATTACTCAAATTAAGCTTCTCTATCAAAAAAACTTAACATTGTCCAGAAAAATCGAAGTTGGTTTCAAATAAATTACGTAAAATTTGACACTTCCAACTAAAATTTTCTTCACTATCCAAAAAATGGTCGTTATTTTCATCTAAATTTACTCAAATATACATCCTACAACAAAAATACTCGACAAAATCCAAAAAAATCGAAGTTGGTTCAAATAAATTTATTAAAATTTGACACTTCCAACTAAATTTTTTTTCACAATCTTAAAAATTGAAGTTATTTTCATCTTAATTTACTCAAATACACATCCTACAACAAAAATACTCGACAAAATCCAAAAAAATCGAAGTTGGTTTCAAATAAATTTATTACAATTTGACACTTCCGACTAAAATTTTTTTCACAATCCTAGAAATTGAAGTTATTTTCAACTAAATTTACTCAAATATACATCCTACACCAAAAATACGAGACAAAATCCAAAAAAATCGAAGTTGGTTTCAAATAAATTTATTAAAATTAGACACTTGTAACTAAATTTTTTTTCACAATCCTAGAAATTGAAGTTATTTTCATCTAAATTTACTCAAATATAGATCCTACCAAAAAATACTCAACAAAATCCAAAAAAATCGAAGTTGATTTCAAATAAATTTATTAAAATTTGACACTTCCAACTAAAATTTTTTACTCAATCCAAAAAGTTGAAGTTATTTTCATATAAATTTACTCAAATATAGATCCTACAACAAAAATACTCAACAAAATCCAAAAAAATCGAAGTTGATTTCAAATAAATTTATTAAAATTTGACACTTCCAACAAAAATTTTTTTCACAATCTTAAAAATTGAAGTTATTTTCATCTTAATTTACTCAAATACACATCCTACAACAAAAATACTCGACAAAATCCAAAAAAATCGAAGTTGGTTTCAAATAAATTTATTAAAAATTGACACTTCCAACTAAAAATTTTTTCACAATCCTAAAAATTGAAGTTATTTTCATCTAAATTTACTCAAATATACATCCTACACCAAAAATACTCGACAAAATCCAAAAAAATCGAAGTTGGTTTCAATTAAATTTATTAAAATTTGACACTTCCAACTAAAATTTTTTTCACAATCCTAAAAATTGAAGTTATTTTCATCTAAATTTACTCAAATATAGATCCTACAAAAAATACTCAACAAAATCCAAAAAAGACGAAGTTGATTTCAAATAAATTTATTACAATTTGACACTTCCGACTAAAATTTTTTTCACAATCCTAGAAATTGAAGTTATTTTCATCTAAATTTACTCAAATATACATCCTACACCAAAAATACTCGACAAAATCGAAAAAAATCGAAGTTGGTTTCAAATAAATTTATTAAAATTAGACACTTGTAACTAAAATTTTTTTCAAAATCCTAGAAATTGAAGTTATTTTCATCTAAATTTACTCAAATATACATCCTACACCAAAAATACTCGACATAATCCAAAAAAATCGAAGTTGGTTTCAAATTAATTTATTAAAATTTGACGCTTCCAACTAAAATTTTTTTCACAATCCTAGAAATTGATGTTATTTTCATCTAAATTTACTCAAATATACATCCTACACCAAAAATACTCGACAAAATCCAAAAAAATCGAAGTTGGTTTCAATTAAATTTATTAAAATTTGACACTTCCAACTAAAATTTTTTTCACAATCCTAAAAATTGAAGTTATTTTCATCTAAATTTACTCAAATATAGATCCTACAACAAAAATACTCAACAAAATAAAAAAAAATCGAAGTAGGTTTCAAATAAATTTATTAAAATTTGACACTTCGAACCAAAAATTTTTTCACAATCCAAAAAAATGAAATTATTTTCATCTAAATTTACTCAATATAGATCCTAGAACAAAAATGCTCTACAAAATCGAAAAAAATCGAAGTTGGTTTCAAATAAATTTATTAAAATTTGAGACTTCCAACTTAATTTTTTTTCACAATCCAAAAAATTGAAGTCATTTTCATCTAAATTTACTCAAATATAGATCCTACATCAAAAATACTCAACAAAATCCAAAATAATCCAAGTCGATTTCAAATATATTTATTAAAATTTGACAAAAATCGTGACAAAATCCATAAAATCGAAGTTAATTTCACCTGAAATTACTCAAATTAAGCTTCTCTATCAAAAAAACTTAACATTGTCCAGAAAAATCGAAGTTGGTTTCAGATAAATTACGTAAAATTTGACACTTCCAACTAAAATTTTCTTCACTATCCAAAAAATGGTCGTTATTTTCATCTAAATTTACTCAAATATACATCCTACAACAAAAATACTCGACAAAATCCAAAAAAATCGAAGTTGGTTCAAATAAATTTATTAAAATTTGACACTTCCAACTAAATTTTTTTTCACAATCTTAAAAATTGAAGTTATTTTCATCTTAATTTACTCAAATACACATCCTACAACAAAAATACTCGACAAAATCCAAAAAAATCGAAGTTGGTTTCAAATAAATTTATTACAATTTGACACTTCCGACTAAAATTTTTTTCACAATCCTTGAAATTGAAGTTATTTTCAACTAAATTTACTCAAATATACATCCTACACCAAAAATACGAGACAAAATCCAAAATAATCGAAGTTGGTTTCAAATAAATTTATTAAAATTAGACACTTGTAACTAAATTTTTTTTCACAATCCTAGAAATTGAAGTTATTTTCATCTAAATTTACTCAAATATAGATCCTACCAAAAAATACTCAACAAAATCCAAAAAAATCGAAGTTGATTTCAAATAAATTTATTAAAATTTGACACTTCCAACTAAAATTTTTTACTCAATCCAAAAAATTGAAGTTATTTTCATATAAATTTACTCAAATATAGATCCTACAACAAAAATACTCAACAAAATCCAAAAAAATCGAAGTTGATTTCAAATAAATTTATTAAAATTTGACACTTCCAACTAAAATTTTTTTCACAATCTTAAAAATTGAAGTTATTTTCATCTTAATTTACTCAAATACACATCCTACAACAAAAATACTCGACAAAATCCAAAAAAATCGAAGTTGGTTTCAAATAAATTTATTAAAAATTGACACTTCCAACTAAAAATTTTTTCACAATCCTAAAAATTGAAGTTATTTTCATCTAAATTTACTCAAATATACATCCTACACCAAAAATACTCGACAAAATCCAAAAAAATCGAAGTTGGTTTCAAATAAATTTATTAAAATTTGACACTTCCAACTAAAATTTTTTTCACAATCCTAAAAATTGAAGTTATTTTCATCTAAATTTACTCAAATATAGATCCTACAAAAAATACTCAACAAAATCCAAAAAAAACGAAGTTGATTTCAAATAAATTTATTAAAATTTGACACTTCCGACTAAAATTTTTTTCACAATCCTAGAAATTGAAGTTATTTTCATCTAAATTTACTCAAATATACATCCTACACCAAAAATACTCGACAAAATCGAAAAAAATCGAAGTTGGTTTCAAATAAATTTATTAAAATTAGACACTTGTAACTAAAATTTTTTTCAAAATCCTAGAAATTGAAGTTATTTTCATCTAAATTTACTCAAATATACATCCTACACCAAAAATACTCGACATAATCCAAAAAAATCGAAGTTGGTTTCAAATTAATTTATTAAAATTTGACGCTTCCAACTAAAATTTTTTTCACAATCCTAGAAATTGATGTTATTTTCATCTAAATTTACTCAAATATACATCCTACACCAAAAATACTCGACAAAATCCAAAAAAATCGAAGTTGGTTTCAATTAAATTTATTAAAATTTGACACTTCCAACTAAAATTTTTTTCACAATCCTAAAAATTGAAGTTATTTTCATCTAAATTTACTCAAATATAGATCCTACAAAAAAATACTCAACAAAATCCAAAAAAATCGGAGTTGATTTCAAATAAATTTATTAAAATTTGACACTTCCAACTAAAATTTTTTTCACAATCCAAAAAATTGAAGTTATTTTCATCTAAATTTACTCAATTGTAGATCCTACATCAAAAATACTCAAGAAAATTCAAAAAATCGTAGTTGGTTTCAAATAAATTTATTAAAATTTGGCACTTCCAACTAAAATTTTTTTCACAATCCTAAAAATTTAAGTTATTTTCATCTAAATTTACTCAAATATACATCCTACACCAAAAATACGAGACAAAATCCAAAAAAATCGTAGTTGGTTTCAAATAAATTTATTAAAATTTGAGACTTCCAACTTAATTTTTTTTCACAATCCAAAAAATTGAAGTCATTTTCATCTAAATTTACTCAAATATAGATCCTACATCAAAAATACTCAACAAAATCCAAAATAATCCAAGTCGATTTCAAATATATTTATTAAAATTTGACAAAAATCGTGACAAAATCCATAAAATCGAAGTTAATTTCACCTGAAATTACTCAAATTAAGCTTCTCTATCAAAAAAACTTAACATTGTCCAGAAAAATCGAAGTTGGTTTCAGATAAATTACGTAAAATTTGACACTTCCAACTAAATTTTTTTTCACAATCTTAAAAATTGAAGTTATTTTCATCTAAATTTACTCAAATATACATCCTACACCAAAAATACTCGACATAATCCAAAAAAATCGAAGTTGGTTTCAAATTAATTTATTAAAATTTGACGCTTCCAACTAAAATTTTTTTCACAATCCTAGAAATTGATGTTATTTTCATCTAAATTTACTCAAATATACATCCTACACCAAAAATACTCGACAAAATCCAAAAAAATCGAAGTTGGTTTCAATTAAATTTATTAAAATTTGACACTTCCAACTAAAATTTTTTTCACAATCCTAAAAATTGAAGTTATTTTCATCTAAATTTACTCAAATATAGATCCTACAACAAAAATACTCAACAAAATAAAAAAAAATCGAAGTAGGTTTCAAATAAATTTATTAAAATTTGACACTTCGAACCAAAAATTTTTTCACAATCCAAAAAAATGAAATTATTTTCATCTAAATTTACTCAATATAGATCCTAGAACAAAAATGCTCGACAAAATCCAAAAAAATCGAAGTTGGTTTCAATTAAATTTATTAAAATTTGACACTTCCAACTAAAATTTTTTTCACAATCCTAAAAATTGAAGTTATTTTCATCTAAATTTACTCAAATATAGATCCTACAAAAAATACTCAACAAAATCCAAAAAAGACGAAGTTGATTTCAAATAAATTTATTACAATTTGACACTTCCGACTAAAATTTTTTTCACAATCCTTGAAATTGAAGTTATTTTCATCTAAATTTACTCAAATATACATCCTACACCAAAAATACGAGACAAAATCCAAAAAAATCGAAGTTGGTTTCAAATAAATTTATTAAAATTTGACACTTCCAACTAAAATTTTTTTCACAATCCTAAAAATTGAAGTTATTTTTATCTAAATTTACTCAAATATAGATCCTACAAAAAATACTCAACAAAATCCAAAAAAAACGAAGTTGGTTTCAAATAAATTTATTAAAATTTGACACTTCCAACTAAAATTTTTTTCACAATCCTAGAAATTGAAGTTATTTTCATCTAAATTTACTCAAATATACATCCTACACCAAAAATACTCGACAAAATCCAAAAAAATCGAAGTTGGTTTCAAATAAATTTATTAAAATTTGACACTTCCAACTAAAATTTTTTTCACAATCCTAAAAATTGAAGTTATTTTCATCTAAATTTACTCAAATATAGATCCTACAAAAAATACTCAACAAAATCCAAAAAAAACGAAGTTGATTTCAAATAAATTTATTAAAATTTGACACTTCCGACTAAAATTTTTTTCACAATCCTAGAAATTGAAGTTATTTTCATCTAAATTTACTCAAATATACATCCTACACCAAAAATACTCGACAAAATCGAAAAAAATCGAAGTTGGTTTCAAATAAATTTATTAAAATTAGACACTTGTAACTAAAATTTTTTTCAAAATCCTAGAAATTGAAGTTATTTTCATCTAAATTTACTCAAATATACATCCTACACCAAAAATACTCGACAAAATCCAAAAAAATCGAAGTTGGTTTCAAATAAATTTATTAAAATTTGACACTTCCAACTAAAATTTTTTTCACAATCCTAAAAATTGAAGTTATTTTCATCTAAATTTACTCAAATATAGATCCTACAACAAAAATACTCAACAAAATAAAAAAAAATCGAAGTAGGTTTCAAATAAATTTATTAAAATTTGACACTTCGAACCAAAAATTTTTTCACAATCCAAAAAAATGAAATTATTTTCATCTAAATTTACTCAATATAGATCCTAGAACAAAAATGCTCTACAAAATCGAAAAAAATCGAAGTTGGTTTCAAATAAATTTATTAAAATTTGAGACTTCCAACTAAAATTTTTTTCACAATCCAAAAAATTGAAGTCATTTTCATCTAAATTTACTCAAATATAGATCCTACATCAAAAATACTCAACAAAATCCAAAATAATCCAAGTCGATTTCAAATATATTTATTAAAATTTGACAAAAATCGTGACAAAATCCATAAAATCGAAGTTAATTTCACCTGAAATTACTCAAATTAAGCTTCTCTATCAAAAAAACTTAACATTGTCCAGAAAAATCGAAGTTGGTTTCAAATAAATTACGTAAAATTTGACACTTCCAACTAAAATTTTCTTCACTATCCAAAAAATGGTCGTTATTTTCATCTAAATTTACTCAAATATACATCCTACAACAAAAATACTCGACAAAATCCAAAAAAATCGAAGTTGGTTCAAATAAATTTATTAAAATTTGACACTTCCAACTAAAATTTTTTTCACAATCTTAAAAATTGAAGTTATTTTCATCTTAATTTACTCAAATACACATCCTACAACAAAAATACTCGACAAAATCCAAAAAAATCGAAGTTGGTTTCAAATAAATTTATTACAATTTGACACTTCCGACTAAAATTTTTTTCACAATCCTAGAAATTGAAGTTATTTTCATCTAAATTTACTCAAATATACATCCTACACCAAAAATACGAGACAAAATCCAAAAAAATCGAAGTTGGTTTCAAATAAATTTATTAAAATTTGACACTTCCAACTAAAATTTTTTTCACAATCCTAAAAATTGAAGTTATTTTCATCTAAATTTACTCAAATATAGATCCTACAAAAAATACTCAACAAAATAAAAAAAAAACGAAGTTGATTTCAAATAAATTTATTAAAATTTGACACTTCCGACTAAAATTTTTTTCACAATCCTAGAAATTGAAGTTATTTTCATCTAAATTTACTCAAATATACATCCTACACCAAAAATACTCGACAAAATCGAAAAAAATCGAAGTTGGTTTCAAATAAATTTATTAAAATTAGACACTTGTAACTAAAATTTTTTTCAAAATCCTAGAAATTGAAGTTATTTTCATCTAAATTTACTCAAATATACATCCTACACCAAAAATACTCGACATAATCCAAAAAAATCGAAGTTGGTTTCAAATTAATTTATTAAAATTTGACGCTTCCAACTAAAATTTTTTTCACAATCCTAGAAATTGATGTTATTTTCATCTAAATTTACTCAAATATACATCCTACACCAAAAATACTCGACAAAATCCAAAAAAATCGAAGTTGGTTTCAATTAAATTTATTAAAATTTGACACTTCCAACTAAAATTTTTTTCACAATCCTAAAAATTGAAGTTATTTTCATCTAAATTTACTCAAATATAGATCCTACAAAAAAATACTCAACAAAATCCAAAAAAATCGGAGTTGATTTCAAATAAATTTATTAAAATTTGACACTTCCAACTAAAATTTTTTTCACAATCCAAAAAATTGAAGTTATTTTCATCTAAATTTACTCAATTGTAGATCCTACATCAAAAATACTCAAGAAAATTCAAAAAATCGTAGTTGGTTTCAAATAAATTTATTAAAATTTGGCACTTCCAACTAAAATTTTTTTCACAATCCTAAAAATTTAAGTTATTTTCATCTAAATTTACTCAAATATACATCCTACACCAAAAATACGAGACAAAATCCAAAAAAATCGAAGTTGGTTTCAAATAAATTTATTAAAATTAGACACTTGTAAATAAATTTTTTTTCAAAATCCTAGAAATTGAAGTTATTTTCATCTAAATTTACTCAAATATACATCCTACACCAAAAATACTCCACAAAATCCAAAAAAATCGAAGTTGGTTTCAAATAAATTTATTAAAATTTGACACTTCCAACTAAAATTTTTTTCACAATCCAAAAAATTGAAGTTATTTTCATCTAAATTTACTCAATTGTAGATCCTACATCAAAAATACTCAAGAAAATTAAAAAAATCGTAGTTGGTTTCAAATAAATTTATTAAAATTTGGCACTTCCAACTAAAATTTTTTTCACAATCCTAAAAGTTTAAGTTATTTTCATCTAAATTTACTCAAATATACATCCTACACCAAAAATACGAGACAAAATCCAAAAAAATCGAAGTTGGTTTCAAATAAATTTATTAAAATTAGACACTTGTAAATAATTTTTTTTTCAAAATCCTAGAAATTGAAGTTATTTTCATCTAAATTTACTCAAATATACATCCTACACCAAAAATACTCCACAAAATCCAAAAAAATCGAAGTTGGTTTCAAATAAATTTATTAAAATTTGACACTTCCAACTAAAATTTTTTTCACAATCCTAGAAATTAAAGTTATTTTCATCTAAATTTACTCAAATATACATCCTACACCAAAAATACTCGACAAAATCCAAAAAAATCGAAGTTGGTTTCAAATAAATTTTTTAAAATTTGACACTTCCAACTAAAATTTTTTTCACAATCCTAAAAATTGAAGTTATTTTCATCTAAATTTACTCAAATATAGATCCTACAAAAAATACTCTACAAAATCCAAAAAAAACGAAGTTGATTTCAAATAAATTTATTAAAATTTGACACTTCCGACTAAAATTTTTTTCACAATCCTAGAAATTGATGTTATTTTCATCTAAATTTACTCAAATATACATCCTACACCAAAAATACTCGACAAAATCGAAAAAAATCGAAGTTGGTTTCAAATAAATTTATTAAAATTAGACACTTGTAACTAAAATTTTTTTCAAAATCCTAGAAATTGAAGTTATTTTCATCTAAATTTACTCAAATATACATCCTACACCAAAAATACTCGACATAATCCAAAAAAATCGAAGTTGGTTTCAAATTAATTTATTAAAATTTGACACTTCCAACTAAAATTTTTTTCACAATCCTAGAAATTGAAGTTATTTTCATCTAAATTTACTCAAATATACATCCTACACCAAAAATACTCGACAAAATCCAAAAAAATCGAAGTTGGTTTCAAATAAATTTATTAAAATTTGACACTTCCAACTAAAATTTTTTTCACAATCCTAAAAATTGAAGTTATTTTCATCTAAATTTACTCAAATATAGATCCTACAAAAAATACTCAACAAAATCCAAAAAAAACGAAGTTGATTTCAAATAAATTTATTAAAATTTGACACTTCCGACTAAAATTTTTTTCACAATCCTAGAAATTGAAGTTATTTTCATCTAAATTTACTCAAATATACATGCTACACCAAAAATACTCGACAAAATCGAAAAAAATCGAAGTTGGTTTCAAATAAATTTATTAAAATTAGACACTTGTAACTAAAATTTTTTTCACAATCCTAGAAATTGAAGTTATTTTCATCTAAATTTACTCAAATATAGATCCTACCAAAAAATACTCAACAAAATCCAAAAAAATCGAAGTTGATTTCAAATAAATTTATTAAAATTTGACACTTCCAACTAAAATTTTTTACTCAATCCAAAAAATTGAAGTTATTTTCATTTAAATTTACTCAAATATAGATCCTACAACAAAAATACTCAACAAAATCCAAAAAAATCGAAGTTGATTTCAAATAAATTTATTAAAATTTGACACTTCCAACTAAATTTTTTTTCACAATCTTACAAATTGAAGTTATTTTCATCTTAATTTACTCAAATACACATCCTACAACAAAAATACTCGACAAAATCCAAAAAAATCGAAGTTGGTTTCAAATAAATTTATTAAAAATTGACACTTCCAACTAAAATTTTTTTCACAATCCTAAAAATTGAAGTTATTTTCATCTAAATTTACTCAAATATACATCCTACACCAAAAATACTCGACAAAATCCAAAAAAATCGAAGTTGGTTTCAATTAAATTTATTAAAATTTGACACTTCCAACTAAAATTTTTTTCACAATCCTAAAAATTGAAGTTATTTTCATCTAAATTTACTCAAATATAGATCCTACAAAAAATACTCAACAAAATCCAAAAAAGACGAAGTTGATTTCAAATAAATTTATTACAATTTGACACTTCCGACTAAAATTTTTTTCACACTCCTTGAAATTGAAGTTATTTTCATCTAAATTTACTCAAATATACATCCTACACCAAAAATACGAGACAAAATCCAAAAAAAGCGAAGTTTGTTCCAAATAAATTTATTAAAATTAGACACTTGTAACTAAAATTTTTTTCAAAATCCTAGAAATTGAAGTTATTTTCATCTAAATTTACTCAAATATACATCCTATACCAAAAATACTCCACAAAATCCAAAAAAATCGAAGTTGGTTTCAAATTAATTTATTAAAATTTGACACTTCCAACTAAAATTTTTTTCACAATCCTAGAAATTGAAGTTATTTTCATCTAAATTTACTCAAATATACATCCTACACCAAAAATACTCGACAAAATCCAAAAAAATCGAAGTTGGTTTCAAATAAATTTATTAAAATTTGACACTTCCAACTAAAATTTTTTTCACAATCCTAAAAATTGAAGTTATTTTCATCTAAATTTACTCAAATATAGATCCTACAAAAAATACTCAACAAAATCCAAAAAAAACGAAGTTGATTTCAAATAAATTTATTAAAATTTGACACTTCCGACTAAAATTTTTTTCACAATCCTAGAAATTGAAGTTATTTTCATCTAAATTTACTCAAATATACATCCTACACCAAAAATACTCGACAAAATCGAAAAAAATCGAAGTTGGTTTCAAATAAATTTATTAAAATTAGACACTTGTAACTAAAATTTTTTTCACAATCCTAGAAATTGAAGTTATTTTCATCTAAATTTACTCAAATATACATCCTACACCAAAAATACTCGACAAAATCCAAAAAAATCGAAGTTGGTTTCAAATAAATTTATTAAAATTAGACACTTGTAACTAAAATTTTTTTCAAAATCCTAGAAATTTAAGTTATTTTCATCTAAATTTACTCAAATATACATCCTACACCAAAAATACTCGACAAAATCCAAAAAAATCGAAGTTGGTTCAAATTAATTTATTAAAATTTGACGCTTCCAACTAAAATTTTTTTCACAATCCTAGAAATTGATGTTATTTTCATCTAAATTTACTCAAATATACATCCTACACCAAAAATACTCGACAAAATCCAAAAAAATCGAAGTTGGTTTCAAATAAATTTATTAAAATTTGACACTTCCAACTAAAATTTTTTTCACAATCCTAAAAATTGAAGTTATTTTCATCTAAATTTACTCAAATATAGATCCTACAAAAAATACTCAACAAAATCCAAAAAAAACGAAGTTGATTTCAAATAAATTTATTAAAATTTGACACTTCCGACTAAAATTTTTTTCACAATCCTAGAAATTGAAGTTATTTTCATCTAAATTTACTCAAATATACATCCTACACCAAAAATACTCGACAAAATCGAAAAAAATCGAAGTTGGTTTCAAATAAATTTATTAAAATTAGACACTTGTAACTAAAATTTTTTTCACAATCCTAGAAATTGAAGTTATTTTCATCTAAATTTACTCAAATATACATCCTACACCAAAAATACTCGACAAAATCCAAAAAAATCGAAGTTGGTTTCAAATAAATTTATTAAAATTAGACACTTGTAACTAAAATTTTTTTCAAAATCCTAGAAATTTAAGTTATTTTCATCTAAATTTACTCAAATATACATCCTACACCAAAAATACTCGACAAAATCCAAAAAAATCGAAGTTGGTTTCAAATTAATTTATTAAAATTTGACGCTTCCAACTAAAATTTTTTTCACAATCCTAGAAATTGATGTTATTTTCATCTAAATTTACTCAAATATACATCCTACACCAAAAATACTCGACAAAATCCAAAAAAATCGAAGTTGGTTTCAAATAAATTTATTAAAATTTGACACTTCCAACTAAAATTTTTTTCACAATCCTAGAAATTGAAGTTATTTTCATCTAAATTTACTCAAATATACATCCTACACCAAAAATACTCGACAAAATCCAAAAAAATCGAAGTTGGTTTCAAATAAATTTATTAAAATTTGACACTTCCAACTAAAATTTTTTTCACAATCCTAGAAAATGAAGTTATTTTCATCTAAATTTACTCAAATATAGATCCTACAAAAAAATACTCAACAAAATCCAAAAAAATCGAAGTTGGTTTCAAATAAATTTATTAAAATTTGACACTTCCAACTAAAATTTTTTTCACAATCCTAAAAATTGAAGTTATTTTCATCTAAATTTACTCAAATATACATCCTACACCAATAATACTCGACAAAATCCAAAAAAATCGAAGTTGGTTTCAATTAAATTTATTAAAATTTGACACTTCCAACTAAAATTTTTTTCACAATCCTAAAAATTGAAGTTATTTTCATCTAAATTTACTCAAATATAGATCCTACAAAAAATACTCAACAAAATCCAAAAAAAACGAAGTTGATTTCAAATAAATTTATTAAAATTTGACACTTCCAACTAAAATTTTTTTCACAATCCTAAAAATTGAAGTTATTTTCATCTAAATTTACTCAAATATACACCCTACAAAAAATACTCAACAAAATAAAAAAAAAACGAAGTTGATTTCAAATAAATTTATTAAAATTTGACGCTTCCAACTAAAATTTTTTTCACAATCCTAGAAATTGAAGTTATTTTCATCTAAATTTACTCAAATATACATCCTACACCAAAAATACTCGACAAAATCCAAAAAAATCGAAGTTGGTTTCAAATAAATTTATTAAAATTTGACACTTCCAACTAAAATTTTTTTCACAATCCTAGAAATTGAAGTTATTTTCATCTAAATTTACTCAAATATACATCCTACACCAAAAATACTCAACAAAATCCAAAAAAATCGAAGTTGGTTTCAAATAAATTTATTAAAATTTGACACTTCCAACTAAAATTTTTTTCACAATCCTAAAAATTGAAGTTATTTTCATCTAAATTTACTCAAATATACATCCTACACCAAAAATACTCGACAAAATCCAAAAAAATCGAAGTTGGTTTCAAATAAATTTATTAAAATTTGACACTTCCAACTAAAATTTTTTTCACAATCGTAAAAATTGAAGTTATTTTCATCTAAATTTACTCAAATATTCATCCTACACCAAAAATACTCGACAAAATAAAAAAAAATCGAAGTTGGTTTCAAATAAATTTATTAAAATTTGACACTTCCAACTAAAATTTTTTTCACAATCCTAGAAATTGAAGTTATTTTCATCTAAATTTACTCAAATATAGATCCTACAAAAAAATACTCAACAAAATCCAAAAAAATCGAAGTTGGTTTCAAATAAATTTATTAAAATTTGACACTTCCAACTAAAATTTTTTTCACAATCCTAAAAATTGAAGTTATTTTCATCTAAATTTACTCAAATATACATCCTACTCCAAAAATACTCGACAAAATCCAAAAAAATCGAAGTTGGTTTCAATTAAATTTATTAAAATTTGACACTTCCAACTAAAATTTTTTTCACAATCCTAAAAATTGAAGTTATTTTCATCTAAATTTACTCAAATATACATCCTACACCAAAAATACTCGACAAAATCCAAAAAAATCGTAGTTGGTTTCAAATAAATTTTTAAAATTTGACGCTTCCAACTAAAATTTTTTTCACAATCCTAAAAATTGAAGTTATTTTCATCTAAATTTACTCAAATATAGATCCTACAAAAAATACTCAACAAAATCCAAAAAAAACGAAGTTGATTTCAAATAAATTTATTAAAATTTGACACTTCCAACTAAAATTTTTTTCACAATCGTAAAAATTGAACTTATTTTCATCTAAATTTACTCAAATATAGATCCTACAAAAAATACTCAACAAAATCCAAAAAAATCGAAGTTGGTTTCAAATAAATTTATTAAAATTTGACACTTCCAACTAAAATTTTTTTCACAATCGTAAAAATTGAAGTTATTTTCATCTAAATTTACTCAAATATAGATCCTACAAAAAATACTCAACAAAATCCAAAAAAAACGAAGTTGATTTCAAATAAATTTATTAAAATTTGACGCTTCCAACTAAAATTTTTTTCACAACTCTAAAAATTGAAGTTATTTTCATCTAAATTTACTCAAATATAGATCCTACAAAAAATACTCAACAAAATCCAAAAAAGACGAAGTTGATTTCAAATAAATTTATTAAAATTTGACACTTCCGACTAAAATTTTTTTCACAATCCTAGAAATTGAAGTTATTTTCATCTAAATTTACTCAAATATACATCCTACACCAAAAATACTCGACAAAATCCAAAAAAATCGAAGTTGGTTTCAAATAAATTTATTAAAATTTGACACTTCCAACTAAAATTTTTTTCACAATCCTAAAAATTGAAGTTATTTTCATCTAAATTTACTCAAATATACATCCTACACCAAAAATACTCGACAAAATCCAAAAAAATCGAAGTTGGTTTCAAATAAATTTATTAAAATTTGACACTTCCAACTAAAATTTTTTTCACAACTCTAAAAATTGAAGTTATTTTCATCTAAATTTACTCAAATATAGATCCTACAAAAAATACTCAACAAAATCCAAAAAAGACGAAGTTGATTTCAAATAAATTTATTAAAATTTGACACTTCCGACTAAAATTTTTTTCACAATCCTAGAAATTGAAGTTATTTTCATCTAAATTTACTCAAATATACATCCTACACCAAAAATACCCGCCAAAATCCAAAAAAATCGAAGTTGGTTTCAAATAAATTTATTAAAATTAGACACTTGTAACTAAAATTTTTTTCAAAATCCTAGAAATTGAAGTTATTTTCATCTAAATTTACTCAAATATACATCCTACACCAAAAATACTCCACAAAATCCAAAAAAATCGAAGTTGGTTTCAAATAAATTTATTAAATTTGACACTTCCAACTAAAATTTTTTTTCACAATCCTAGAAATTGAAGTTATTTTCATCTAAATTTACTCAAATATAGATCCTACAAAAAATACTCAACAAAATCCAAAAAAAACGAAGTTGGTTTAAAATAAATTTATTAAAATTTGACACTTCCAACTAAAATTTTTTTCACAATCCTAGAAATTGAAGTTATTTTCATCTAAATTTACTCAAATATAGATCCTACAAAAAAATACTCAACAAAATCCAAAAAAATCGAAGTTGGTTTCAAATAAATTTATTAAAATTTGACACTTCCAACTAAAATTTTTTTCACAATCCAATAAATTTTCGTTATTTTCATCTAAATTTACTCAAATATACATCCTACAACAAAAATACTCGATAAAATAAAAAAAAATCGAAGTTGGTTTCAAATAAATTTATTAAAATTTGACACTTCCAACTAAAATTTTTTCACCATCCTAGAAATTGAAGTTATTTTCATCTGAATTTACTCAAATATAGATCCTACAAAAAAATACTCAACAAAATCCAAAAAAATCGAAGTTGGTTTCAAATAAATTTATTAAAATTTGACACTTCCAACTAAAATTTTTTTCACAATCCTAAAAATTGAAGTTATTTTCATCTAAATTTACTCAAATATACACCCTACACCAAAAATACTCGACAAAATCCAAAAAAATCCAGTTGGTTTCAATTAAATTTATTAAAATTTGACACTTCCAACTAAAATTTTTTTCACAATCCTAAAAATTGAAGTTATTTTCATCTACATTTACTCAAATATAGATCCTACAAAAAATACTCAACAAAATCCAAAAAAGACGAAGTTGATTTCAAATAAATTTATTAAAATTTGACACTTCCGACTAAAATTTTTTTCACAATCCTAGAAATTGAAGTTATTTTCATCTAAATTTACTCAAATATACATCCTACACCAAAAATACTCGCCAAAATCCAAAAAAATCGAAGTTGGTTTCAAATAAATTTATTAAAATTTGACGCTTCCAACTAAAATTTTTTTCACAATCCTAAAAATTGAAGTTATTTTCATCTAAATTTACTCAAATATAGATCCTACAAAAAATACTCAACAAAATCCAAAAAAATCGAAGTTGGTTTCAAATAAATTTATTAAAATTTGACACTTCCAACTAAATTTTTTTTCACAATCCAATAAATTTTCGTTATTTTCATCTAAATTTACTCAAATATACATCCTACAACAAAAATACTCGATAAAATAAAAAAAAATCGAAGTTGGTTTCAAATAAATTTATTAAAATTTGACACTTCCAACTAAAATTTTTTCACCATCCTAGAAATTGAAGTTATTTTCATCTGAATTTACTCAAATATAGATCCTACAAAAAAATTCTCAACAAAATCAAAAAAAATCGAAGTTGGTTTCAAATAAATTTATTAAAATTTGACACTTCCAACTAAAATTTTTTTCACAATCCTAAAAATTGAAGTTATTTTCATCTAAATTTACTCAAATATACACCCTACACCAAAAATACTCGACAAAATCAAAAAAAATCGAAGTTGGTTTCAATTAAATTTATTAAAATTTGACACTTCCAACTAAAATTTTTTTCACAATCCTAAAAATTGAAGTTATTTTCATCTACATTTACTCAAATATAGATCCTACAAAAAATACTCAACAAAATCCAAAAAAGACGAAGTTGATTTCAAATAAATTTATTAAAATTTGACACTTCCGACTAAAATTTTTTTCACAATCCTAGAAATTGAAGTTATTTTCATCTAAATTTACTCAAATATACATCCTACACCAAAAATACTCGCCAAAATCCAAAAAAATCGAAGTTGGTTTCAAATAAATTTATTAAAATTTGACGCTTCCAACTAAAATTTTTTTCACAATCCTAAAAATTGAAGTTATTTTCATCTAAATTTACTCAAATATAGATCCTACAAAAAATACTCAACAAAATCCAAAAAAAACGAAGTTGATTTCAAATAAATTTATTAAAATTTGACACTTCCAACTAAAATTTTTTTCACAATCTAATAAATTTTCGTTATTTTCATCTAAATTTACTCAAATATACATCCTACAACAAAAATACTCGACAAAATAAAAAAAAATCGAAGTTGGTTTCAAATAAATTTATTAAAATTTGACACTTCCAACTAAAATTTTTTTCACAATCCTAGAAATTGAAGTTATTTTCATCTAAATTTACTCAAATATAGATCCTACAAAAAAATACTCAACAAAATCCAAAAAAATCGAAGTTGGTTTCAAATAAATTTATTAAAATTTGACACTTCCAACTAAAATTTTTTTCACAATCCTAAAAATTGAAGTTATTTTCATCTAAATTTACTCAAATATACATCCTACACCAAAAATACTCGACAAAATCCAAAAAAATCGAAGTTGGTTTCAATTAAATTTATTAAAATTTGACACTTCCAACTAAAATTTTTTTCACAATCCTAAAAATTGAAGTTATTTTCATCTAAATTTACTCAAATATAGATCCTACAAAAAATACTCAACAAAATCCAAAAAAATCGAAGTTGGTTTCAAATAAATTTATTAAATTTGACACTTCCAACTAAAATTTTTTTCACAATCCTAGAAATTGAAGTTATTTTCATCTAAATTTACTCAAATATAGATCCTACAAAAAATACTCAACAAAATCCAAAAAAAACGAAGTTGGTTTCAAATAAATTTATTAAAATTTGACACTTCCAACTAAAATTTTTTTCACAATCCTAGAAATTGAAGTTATTTTCATCTAAATTTACTCAAATATAGATCCTACAAAAAAATACTCAACAAAATCCAAAAAAATCGAAGTTGGTTTCAAATAAATTTATTAAAATTTGACACTTCCAACTAAAATTTTTTTCACAATCCTAAAAATTGAAGTTATTTTCATCTAAATTTACTCAAATATACATCCTACACCAAAAATACTCGACAAAATCCAAAAAAATCGAAGTTGGTTTCAATTAAATTTATTAAAATTTGACACTTCCAACTAAAATTTTTTTCACAATCCTAAAAATTGAAGTTATTTTCATCTAAATTTACTCAAATATAGATCCTACAAAAAATACTCAACAAAATCCAAAAAAGACGAAGTTGATTTCAAATAAATTTATTAAAATTTGACACTTCCGACTAAAATTTTTTTCACAATCCTAGAAATTGAAGTTATTTTCATCTAAATTTACTCAAATATACATCCTACACCAAAAATACCCGCCAAAATCCAAAAAAATCGAAGTTGGTTTCAAATAAATTTATTAAAATTAGACACTTGTAACTAAAATTTTTTTCAAAATCCTAGAAATTGAAGTTATTTTCATCTAAATTTACTCAAATATACATCCTACACCAAAAATACTCCACAAAATCCAAAAAAATCGAAGTTGGTTTCAAATAAATTTATTAAATTTGACACTTCCAACTAAAATTTTTTTCACAATCCTAGAAATTGAAGTTATTTTCATCTAAATTTACTCAAATATAGATCCTACAAAAAATACTCAACAAAATCCAAAAAAAACGAAGTTGGTTTCAAATAAATTTATTAAAATTTGACACTTCCAACTAAAATTTTTTTCACAATCCTAGAAATTGAAGTTATTTTCATCTAAATTTACTCAAATATAGATCCTACAAAAAAATACTCAACAAAATCCAAAAAAATCGAAGTTGGTTTCAAATAAATTTATTAAAATTTGACACTTCCAACTAAAATTTTTTTCACAATCCAATAAATTTTCGTTATTTTCATCTAAATTTACTCAAATATACATCCTACAACAAAAATACTCGATAAAATAAAAAAAAATCGAAGTTGGTTTCAAATAAATTTATTAAAATTTGACACTTCCAACTAAAATTTTTTCACCATCCTAGAAATTGAAGTTATTTTCATCTGAATTTACTCAAATATACACCCTACACCAAAAATACTCGACAAAATCCAAAAAAATCGAAGTTGGTTTCAATTAAATTTATTAAAATTTGACACTTCCAACTAAAATTTTTTTCACAATCCTAAAAATTGAAGTTATTTTCATCTACATTTACTCAAATATAGATCCTACAAAAAATACTCAACAAAATCCAAAAAAGACGAAGTTGATTTCAAATAAATTTATTAAAATTTGACACTTCCGACTAAAATTTTTTTCACAATCCTAGAAATTGAAGTTATTTTCATCTAAATTTACTCAAATATACATCCTACACCAAAAATACTCGCCAAAATCCAAAAAAATCGAAGTTGGTTTCAAATAAATTTATTAAAATTTGACGCTTCCAACTAAAATTTTTTTCACAATCCTAAAAATTGAAGTTATTTTCATCTAAATTTACTCAAATATAGATCCTACAAAAAATACTCAACAAAATCCAAAAAAAACGAAGTTGATTTCCAATAAATTTATTAAAATTTGACACTTCCAACTAAAATTTTTTTCACAATCCAATAAATTTTCGTTATTTTCATCTAAATTTACTCAAATATACATCCTACAACAAAAATACTCGACAAAATAAAAAAAAATCGAAGTTGGTTTCAAATAAATTTATTAAAATTTGACACTTCCAACTAAAATTTTTTTCACAATCCTAGAAATTGAAGTTATTTTCATCTAAATTTACTCAAATATAGATCCTACAAAAAAATACTCAACAAAATCCAAAAAAATCGAAGTTGGTTTCAAATAAATTTATTAAAATTTGACACTTCCAACTAAAATTTTTTTCACAATCCTAAAAATTGAAGTTATTTTCATCTAAATTTACTCAAATATACATCCTACACCAAAAATACTCGACAAAATCCAAAAAAATCGAAGTTGGTTTCAATTAAATTTATTAAAATTTGACACTTCCAACTAAAATTTTTTTCACAATCCTAAAAATTGAAGTTATTTTCATCTAAATTTACTCAAATATAGATCCTACAAAAAATACTCAACAAAATCCAAAAAAGACGAAGTTGATTTCAAATAAATTTATTAAAATTTGACACTTCCGACTAAAATTTTTTTCACAATCCTAGAAATTGAAGTTATTTTCATCTAAATTTACTCAAATATACATCCTACACCAAAAATACCCGCCAAAATCCAAAAAAATCGAAGTTGGTTTCAAATAAATTTATTAAAATTAGACACTTGTAACTAAAATTTTTTTCAAAATCCTAGAAATTGAAGTTATTTTCATCTAAATTTACTCAAATATACATCCTACACCAAAAATACTCCACAAAATCCAAAAAAATCGAAGTTGGTTTCAAATAAATTTATTAAATTTGACACTTCCAACTAAAATTTTTTTCACAATCCTAGAAATTGAAGTTATTTTCATCTAAATTTACTCAAATATAGATCCTACAAAAAATACTCAACAAAATCCAAAAAAAACGAAGTTGGTTTCAAATAAATTTATTAAAATTTGACACTTCCAACTAAAATTTTTTTCACAATCCTAGAAATTGAAGTTATTTTCATCTAAATTTACTCAAATATAGATCCTACAAAAAAATACTCAACAAAATCCAAAAAAATCGAAGTTGGTTTCAAATAAATTTATTAAAATTTGACACTTCCAACTAAATTTTTTTTCACAATCCAATAAATTTTCGTTATTTTCATCTAAATTTACTCAAATATACATCCTACAACAAAAATACTCGATAAAATAAAAAAAAATCGAAGTTGGTTTCAAATAAATTTATTAAAATTTGACACTTCCAACTAAAATTTTTTCACCATCCTAGAAATTGAAGTTATTTTCATCTGAATTTACTCAAATATAGATCCTACAAAAAAATTCTCAACAAAATCCAAAAAAATCGAAGTTGGTTTCAAATAAATTTATTAAAATTTGACACTTCCAACTAAAATTTTTTTCACAATCCTAAAAATTGAAGTTATTTTCATCTAAATTTACTCAAATATACACCCTACACCAAAAATACTCGACAAAATCCAAAAAAATCGAAGTTGGTTTCAATTAAATTTATTAAAATTTGACACTTCCAACTAAAATTTTTTTCACAATCCTAAAAATTGAAGTTATTTTCATCTACATTTACTCAAATATAGATCCTACAAAAAATACTCAACAAAATCCAAAAAAGACGAAGTTGATTTCAAATAAATTTATTAAAATTTGACACTTCCGACTAAAATTTTTTTCACAATCCTAGAAATTGAAGTTATTTTCATCTAAATTTACTCAAATATACATCCTACACCAAAAATACTCGCCAAAATCCAAAAAAATCGAAGTTGGTTTCAAATAAATTTATTAAAATTTGACGCTTCCAACTAAAATTTTTTTCACAATCCTAAAAATTGAAGTTATTTTCATCTAAATTTACTCAAATATAGATCCTACAAAAAATACTCAACAAAATCCAAAAAAAACGAAGTTGATTTCAAATAAATTTATTAAAATTTGACACTTCCAACTAAAATTTTTTTCACAATCTAATAAATTTTCGTTATTTTCATCTAAATTTACTCAAATATACATCCTACAACAAAAATACTCGACAAAATAAAAAAAAATCGAAGTTGGTTTCAAATAAATTTATTAAAATTTGACACTTCCAACTAAAATTTTTTTCACAATCCTAGAAATTGAAGTTATTTTCATCTAAATTTACTCAAATATAGATCCTACAAAAAAATACTCAACAAAATCCAAAAAAATCGAAGTTGGTTTCAAATAAATTTATTAAAATTTGACACTTCCAACTAAAATTTTTTTCACAATCCTAAAAATTGAAGTTATTTTCATCTAAATTTACTCAAATATACATCCTACACCAAAAATACTCGACAAAATCCAAAAAAATCGAAGTTGGTTTCAATTAAATTTATTAAAATTTGACACTTCCAACTAAAATTTTTTTCACAATCCTAAAAATTGAAGTTATTTTCATCTAAATTTACTCAAATATAGATCCTACAAAAAATACTCAACAAAATCCAAAAAAGACGAAGTTGATTTCAAATAAATTTATTAAAATTTGACACTTCCGACTAAAATTTTTTTCATAATCCTAGAAATTGAAGTTATTTTCATCTAAATTTACTCAAATATACATCCTACACCAAAAATACCCGCCAAAATCCAAAAAAATCGAAGTTGGTTTCAAATAAATTTATTAAAATTAGACACTTGTAACTAAAATTTTTTTCAAAATCCTAGAAATTGAAGTTATTTTCATCTAAATTTACTCAAATATACATCCTACACCAAAAATACTCCACAAAATCCAAAAAAATCGAAGTTGGTTTCAAATAAATTTATTAAATTTGACACTTCCAACTAAAATTTTTTTCACAATCCTAGAAATTGAAGTTATTTTCATCTAAATTTACTCAAATATAGATCCTACAAAAAATACTCAACAAAATCCAAAAAAAACGAAGTTGGTTTCAAATAAATTTATTAAAATTTGACACTTCCAACTAAAATTTTTTTCACAATCCTAGAAATTGAAGTTATTTTCATCTAAATTTACTCAAATATAGATCCTACAAAAAAATACTCAACAAAATCCAAAAAAATCGAAGTTGGTTTCAAATAAATTTATTAAAATTTGACACTTCCAACTAAAATTTTTTTCACAATCCAATAAATTTTCGTTATTTTCATCTAAATTTACTCAAATATACATCCTACAACAAAAATACTCGACAAAATCCAAAAAAATCGAAGTTGGTTTCAATTAAATTTATTAAAATTTGACACTTCCAACTAAAATTTTTTTCACAATCCTAAAAATTGAAGTTATTTTCATCTAAATTTACTCAAATATAGATCCTACAAAAAATACTCAACAAAATCCAAAAAAGACGAAGTTGATTTCAAATAAATTTATTAAAATTTGACACTTCCGACTAAAATTTTTTTCATAATCCTAGAAATTGAAGTTATTTTCATCTAAATTTACTCAAATATACATCCTACACCAAAAATACCCGCCAAAATCCAAAAAAATCGAAGTTGGTTTCAAATAAATTTATTAAAATTAGACACTTGTAACTAAAATTTTTTTCAAAATCCTAGAAATTGAAGTTATTTTCATCTAAATTTACTCAAATATACATCCTACACCAAAAATACTCCACAAAATCCAAAAAAATCGAAGTTGGTTTCAAATAAATTTATTAAATTTGACACTTCCAACTAAAATTTTTTTCACAATCCTAGAAATTGAAGTTATTTTCATCTAAATTTACTCAAATATAGATCCTACAAAAAATACTCAACAAAATCCAAAAAAAACGAAGTTGGTTTCAAATAAATTTATTAAAATTTGACACTTCCAACTAAAATTTTTTTCACAATCCTAGAAATTGAAGTTATTTTCATCTAAATTTACTCAAATATAGATCCTACAAAAAAATACTCAACAAAATCCAAAAAAATCGAAGTTGGTTTCAAATAAATTTATTAAAATTTGACACTTCCAACTAAAATTTTTTTCACAATCCAATAAATTTTCGTTATTTTCATCTAAATTTACTCAAATATACATCCTACAACAAAAATACTCGATAAAATAAAAAAAAATCGAAGTTGGTTTCAAATAAATTTATTAAAATTTGACACTTCCAACTAAAATTTTTTCACCATCCTAGAAATTGAAGTTATTTTCATCTAAATTTACTCAAATATAGATCCTACAAAAAAATACTCAACAAAATCCAAAAAAATCGAAGTTGGTTTCAAATAAATTTATTAAAATTTGACACTTCCAACTAAAATTTTTTTCACAATCCTAAAAATTGAAGTTATTTTCATCTAAATTTACTCAAATATACATCCTACACCAAAAATACTCGACAAAATCCAAAAAAATCGAAGTTGGTTTCAAATAAATTTATTAAAATTTGACGCTTCCAACTAAATTTTTTTTCACAATCCTAAAAATTGAAGTTATTTTCATCTAAATTTACTCAAATATAGATCCTACAAAAAATACTCAACAAAATCCAAAAAAAACGAAGTTGGTTTCAAATAAATTTATTAAAATTTGACACTTCCAACTAAAATTTTTTTCACAATCCTAGAAATTGAAGTTATTTTCATCTAAATTTACTCAAATATAGATCCTACAAAAAAATACTCAACAAAATCCAAAAAAATCGAAGTTGGTGTTGTAACCCAGTCAACGACCGCGTGTTACAACCGTCGCGCATTCCGATGGCACACGCGAGCGCCAAAGCGCGGGCAACAACCCGCGAGCACCGTCAGCGTTTCCGACGAAACGCCGAAAAGCGAGCCGAAGGCGGCGACCCCGCTGGTCCCCGCTTCGCCCCGGACTAACTATAAGACTCTGTACAAACTACGAGCGCGGACAGATTAATAACAGACATACGCTATAGTACTCCTGTCACCCAGATCGGGACAGAATAAACTTGTTAACCTTACGGTGAGTTCTAACTCTTCAACCCGCAACGATCCCCTACCTTCGGTTTCTAACCGAATATCCTCGTCCCGGCATTATCACCCGAACCTTTCGGAGCCCGCTGGACGACGACTGTGAAGGACGACCCGGAGCACCTCGAGATTCTATCCAGAATCTCGACCCCAGGCGCCTTGGCATAACAAATTGGTGGCAGCGGTGGGATCCTGCCAACGTAGGGAACAAGCCTGACCGACGGAGACAACAGGACATAGCGGAGACAACGACCCACTTGATAGAAGGGCAATCCACTTCGCGGTACCGACAGACGTCTGCAGAGGACGCCTCCAGGAAACTCTAGGACAACGCAGAGACCAGCGATGCATCACCTGATCCACGTGCTGTAAGTGCGAAATACCACTCTCAGCAAATCCAGGCCGTACGCTGCTATTCTCATGCGCCGAGCGAAATCCCTGGATGCGAATATCGAGCGCGATCTAGAATTAATTGAGCGAAAAGAAATCCGTACGCCTATACCATCTAGCCGAGGTAATCCGCGCCGATTCGGTAACATACACCCGCGACAACCCTCCGAGAAATCTCTCTTCGACGCGACATTCGAAGCATTTCGGGAAATCGGAGAACGTACGCAGAATACTCTAGACGCAAACACTAGCGAAGAACTTGACGTTCCAATTGTATTTCCGACTGCGTCAAGCCACTCCGGACGTTTAACCGCCCGACGACTATACCCGTTCGACGAATTAGATTATAGTTTAATTCCGAGAGTAAGCCGAGAAACAACAAATTCTATACGAATACCACTGCACACCCACGGGAGGTCACCAAGGTATTCAACGAACCACGAAACGAATAAAGCAAAAATACAAATGGCCTGGTATGAATAAGGATATTGAGGAATACATACAAAAATGTAGCCTCTGCCAAAAGAACAAACTAGGCCGGAAAACGAGGGCCCCAATGGAGATCACGGATACACCACGAGAACCCTTTGAAAAGGTCGCGTTAGATATAGTAGGGCCACTCCCCGAAAGTAACCACGGAAACATCTACATTCTAACATTTCAGGATCTCCTCACGAAATTTAGCAAGGCGATCCCCTTGCCGAACCAAGAAGCAACAACGGTAGCCGAAGCATTCGTCGAAAAAATTGTCTGTGAATACGGCATCCCCGAAAAGATACTAACGGACCAAGGTACAAACTTCCTAAGCGAGATGTTCAAAAACATATGCAAATTGCTACGAATTTCGAAACTGCAAACAACCGCGTATCACCCAGAATCGAATGGGGCACTAGAAAGGTCACATAGAACCCTAGTAGAATACCTGCGACACTACATAGACAGCGATCAGACTGACTGGGACAGATGGTTACCCTACGCGATGTTTACTTATAATACTACACCTCATACCGCGACAGGTTTTACCCCGTACGAATTGGTTTACGGAAAGACAGCATTGCTACCGACCGCGCTGAAAAGCCCGCCTAAACAAACATACAACTACGACGACTATGCGCAACAAACAAGAGAACGCATAAGAACAACGAACGAAATAGCGAGGGAACGACTCCAACACGCAAAGGAAAAATCAAAGAAAGACTATGATAAAAAAGCACGCGAAATAGAGTTCAAGATAGGCGACAAAGTATGGCTCTACGACGAATCCGTACGACGCGGTAGATCGAAAAAGTTAGATAATAAATGGGTAGGCCCATATGAAATAATAGGCAAGAATTCAAAGGTTAACGTAACCTTAAAAAAGGGGAGAAAAACACTGCACACGCACGCGAACCGACTAAAGCACTTCATCGAATAAAGAAACCACAAAATATAATAAAGTCGGCATACAAAATATATATATAAATAATAATAAGAATAATAATAAAACAAGATCTACTCAAACAAAAATAAAACGACAAATCTTAACTACACGAGATTAGGAAGGGATAGAATCCGAATTCACTGTTTCAGGATGATCGCACTGACACAGGGACTAACCGAAGCGGCGCCGACTGGCGGCCAAGCTTCGTATACGATATCACCGATTAAACATAAGGCAGGAATCCACTTTACACACCTGGGAGAACTGTATATGGTAACCGATTCCTGGAAGATCGTGACCCACCTAAAAATGGACACCCTCCTCGAAAGGAATCAGCAGGTAACTTCCTATGTAAACGCACTACAACGACGGTGCGCAAACGAGGTCGCGAACATGGAAATAAGACGGACGTGCGGAAATCACTTAGACACACTACTTAGAAGAGCAGGAAAACTATATAAAAGAATAGAACAGGTGTCGGAAATGCCGACATACACGCACAAAAAGCGCCGAGGGTTAATTAACGGAATAGGGTCCTTAGCAAAAACCATATTCGGTACTATGGACGCCGACGATGCCGAACAAATTAACCAGCACCTGTCGCGACTAGACGACACACAAAACACGTTAATAACGGCTATGAAAAAACAGATCCAAATCACCAACAATACGCTACACCACTTACACGACGCGGAAACGACAATAAAACACAACGAAAACATATTAGCAGAGCAGATCAGAATGTTACGGGTACAAGTCGAGACGACCTCCACCAGACAGACACAAAGAGCTGACATAGTTGATCATTTCACGACTTTAAATGCCCTGGTGACCGACTTGACTCAGGACGCAGACGACGTATTGCAATACTACACCGGTCTCAAAGGAGGCATCATCAGCACTAACGTACTAGCGAGCGCACAGATCACTAAATTGCTACAGACCGCCGTACAACACCTTCCGAACGGACTCGCGTTCCCAATAGCCCCAAACCTAGAAAATACGAACGTAATCGAAAAATTGTCATCGATCGTCGCGTATTTCGATAAATACACGTTAATAGCAGTAATAACCATCCCGCTAATATCCTCACAAACATTCACAGTGATCGAGGCAACCCCAGCCCCAATCCACACCTACGACAACATGTACGCGCTATTAGTCGTAAGAACGCCGCTCCTCGTCATCGACGCGAACAGTAATCAATATGTGCTCACCGACCACAAAGAATTAGAAGAATGTAAACAGATAGCCGCGCAATATTACTGCGAACAAACAATGATCGCACATAACATAAATAACGATCTCGAGTGTGAAGCAAGCCTGTGGCTGCAACCCTCGGACGAATTCCCAAAAAATTGCGAAATAAAACACATCGCGATAAACCACACGATGTGGATAGGCACCTCGCGCGCAGATACGTGGATTTTCGCAGCACGTCGACCCGAGACGCTGACCATCCAATGCGACGAACGACAACCTGAACGCGTCACAATAGATAGGTCAGGAATCTTAAGAATCACAGGAAATTGTAATATCCGAAGTAAGGACGTAGTACTAAGGAAGCGGAAAACTGCGAATAGTCAGGACGTCGAACTAATGACAGCACCGCGATACGACATTACCGCGGCGATAAATGAAACACAAAAGGGCAAAATAGCGCACCCTCTCACGCGTTTTCAACTCCATAACCTCTTAAAGAATCCGTCCGAATTTTCCGCACTGTATAACCAACTAAACCAAGTGGAAAGCGACCTAACAGTCGATACTAATAACTATCAATCAGGACTGGCGACCTGGCAACTTGTACACCCGACGGCGACGACTACGGTACAAACAATAACTATCGTACTCGTCATTTATTTGTTAATACGCGACTACCAACAGCGCCGAAAGGTACAAATACCCAAACCGGCGAAAACACGGAAAACAAACAGATCAGCGTCCACGTCCAACGTTACGCCCATCAGAGAGGCCCCCACGGACCACAAATATGCCGTAGTAGCCGAATCGATATAAGGGTACAGGGAAATTTCCGATAATTGTAAAATTCCCCTAAGCACCCTTCTCTCAAGGGGGGGGGGGGGTGTTGTAACCCAGTCAACGACCGCGTGTTACAACCGTCGCGCATTCCGATGGCACACGCGAGCGCCAAAGCGCGGGCAACAACCCGCGAGCACCGTCAGCGTTTCCGACGAAACGCCGAAAAGCGAGCCGAAGGCGGCGACCCCGCTGGTCCCCGCTTCGCCCCGGACTAACTATAAGACTCTGTACAAACTACGAGCGCGGACAGATTAATAACAGACATACGCTATAGTACTCCTGTCACCCAGATCGGGACAGAATAAACTTGTTAACCTTACGGTGAGTTCTAACTCTTCAACCCGCAACGATCCCCTACCTTCGGTTTCTAACCGAATATCCTCGTCCCGGCATTATCACCCTAACCTTTCGGAGCCCGCTGGACGACGACTGTGAAGGACGACCCGGAGCACCTCGAGATTCTATCCAGAATCTCGACCCCAGGCGCCTTGGCATAACATTGGTTTCAAATAAATTTATTAAAATTTGACACTTCCAACTAAAATTTTTTTCACAATCCAATAAATTTTCGTTATTTTCATCTAAATTTACTCAAATATACATCCTACAACAAAAATACTCGATAAAATAAAAAAAAATCGAAGTTGGTTTCAAATAAATTTATTAAAATTTGACACTTCCAACTAAAATTTTTTCACAATCCTAGAAATTGAAGTTATTTTCATCTAAATTTACTCAAATATAGAACCTACAAAAAAATACTCAACAAAATCCAAAAAAATCGAAGTTGGTTTCAAATAAATTTATTAAAATTTGACACTTCCAACTAAAATTTTTTTCACAATCCTAAAAATTGAAGTTATTTTCATCTAAATTTACTCAAATATACATCCTACACCAATAATACTCGACAAAATCCAAAAAAATCGAAGTTGGTTTCAATTAAATTTATTAAAATTTGACACTTCCAACTAAAATTTTTTTCACAATCCTAAAAATTGAAGTTATTTTCATCTAAATTTACTCAAATATAGATCCTACAAAAAATACTCAACAAAATCCAAAAAAAACGAAGTTGATTTCAAATAAATTTATTAAAATTTGACGCTTCCAACTAAAATTTTTTTCACAATCCTAGAAATTGAAGTTATTTTCATCTAAATTTACTCAAATATACATCCTACACCAAAAATACTCGACAAAATCCAAAAAAATCGAAGTTGGTTTCAAATAAATTTATTAAAATTTGACACTTCCAACTAAAATTTTTTTCACAATCCTAGAAATTGAAGTTATTTTCATCTAAATTTACTCAAATATACATCCTACACCAAAAATACTCAACAAAATCCAAAAAAATCGAAGTTGGTTTCAAATAAATTTATTAAAATTTGACACTTCCAACTAAAATTTTTTTCACAATCCTAAAAATTGAAGTTATTTTCATCTAAATTTACTCAAATATACATCCTACACCAAAAATACTCGACAAAATCCAAAAAAATCGAAGTTGGTTTCAAATAAATTTATTAAAATTTGACACTTCCAACTAAAATTTTTTTCACAATCGTAAAAATTGAAGTTATTTTCATCTAAATTTACTCAAATATACATCCTACACCAAAAATACTCGACAAAATAAAAAAAAATCGAAGTTGGTTTCAAATAAATTTATTAAAATTTGACACTTCCAACTAAAATTTTTTTCACAATCCTAGAAATTGAAGTTATTTTCATCTAAATTTACTCAAATATAGATCCTACAAAAAAATACTCAACAAAATCCAAAAAAATCGAAGTTGGTTTCAAATAAATTTATTAAAATTTGACACTTCCAACTAAAATTTTTTTCACAATCCTAAAAATTGAAGTTATTTTCATCTAAATTTACTCAAATATACATCCTACTCCAAAAATACTCGACAAAATCCAAAAAAATCGAAGTTGGTTTCAATTAAATATATTAAAATTTGACACTTCCAAATAAATTTTTTTTCACAATCCTAAAAATTGAAGTTATTTTCATCTAAATTTACTCAAATATACATCCTACACCAAAAATACTCGACAAAATCCAAAAAAATCGTAGTTGGTTTCAAATAAATTTTTTAAAATTTGACGCTTCCAACTAAAATTTTTTTCACAATCCTAGAAATTGAAGTTATTTTCATCTAAATTTACTCAAATATAGATCCTACAAAAAAATACTCAACAAAATCCAAAAAAATCGAAGTTGGTTTCAAATAAATTTATTAAAATTTGACACTTCCAACTAAAATTTTTTTCACAATCCTAAAAATTGAAGTTATTTTCATCTAAATTTACTCAAATATACATCCTACTCCAAAAATACTCGACAAAATCCAAAAAAATCGAAGTTGGTTTCAATTAAATTTATTAAAATTTGACACTTCCAACTAAAATTTTTTTCACAATCCTAAAAATTGAAGTTATTTTCATCTAAATTTACTCAAATATACATCCTACACCAAAAATACTCGACAAAATCCAAAAAAATCGTAGTTGGTTTCAAATAAATTTTTTAAAATTTGACGCTTCCAACTAAAATTTTTTTCACAATCCTAAAAATTGAAGTTATTTTCATCTAAATTTACTCAAATATAGATCCTACAAAAAATACTCAACAAAATCCAAAAAAAACGAAGTTGATTTCAAATAAATTTATTAAAATTTGACACTTCCAACTAAAATTTTTTTCACAATCCTAAAAATTGAAGTTATTTTCATCTAAATTTACTCAAATATACATCCTACACCAAAAATTATCGACAAAATCCAAAAAAATCGAAGTTGGTTTCAATTAAATTTATTAAAATTTGACACTTCCAACTAAAATTTTTTTCACAATCCTAAAAATTGAAGTTATTTTCATCTAAATTTACTCAAATATAGATCCTACAAAAAATACTCAACAAAATCCAAAAAAGACGAAGTTGATTTCAAATAAATTTATTAAAATTTGACACTTCCGACTAAATTTTTTTTCACAATCCTAGAAATTGAAGTTATTTTCATCTAAATTTACTCAAATATACATCCTACACCAAAAATACTCGCCAAAATCCAAAAAAATCGAAGTTGGTTTCAATTAAATTTATTAAAATTTGACACTTCCAACTAAAATTTTTTTCACAATCCTAAAAATTGAAGTTATTTTCATCTAAATTTACTCAAATATACATCCTACACCAAAAATACTCGACAAAATCCAAAAAAATCGTAGTTGGTTTCAAATAAATTTTTTAAAATTTGACGCTTCCAACTAAAATTTTTTTCACAATCCTAAAAATTGAAGTTATTTTCATCTAAATTTACTCAAATATAGATCCTACAAATAATACTCAACAAAATCCAAAAAAAACGAAGTTGATTTCAAATAAATTTATTAAAATTTGACACTTCCAACTAAAATTTTTTTCACAATCCAATAAATTTTCGTTATTTTCATCTAAATTTACTCATATATACATCCTACAACAAAAATACTCGACAAAATCCAAAAAAATCGAAGTTGGTTTCAAATAAATTTATTAAAATTTGACACTTCCAACTAAAATTTTTTTCACAATCGTAAAAATTGAAGTTATTTTCATCTAAATTTACTCAAATATAGATCCTACAAAAAATACTCAACAAAATCCAAAAAAATCGAAGTTGGTTTCAAATAAATTTATTAAAATTTGACACTTCCAACTAAAATTTTTTTCACAATCCTAGAAAATGAAGTTATTTTCATCTAAATTTACTCAAATATAGATCCTACAAAAAATACTCAACAAAATCCAAAAAAATCGAAGTTGGTTTCAAATAAATTTATTAAAATTTGACACTTCCAACTAAAATTTTTTTCACAATCCAATAAATTTTCGTTATTTTCATCTAAATTTACTCAAATATACATCCTACAACAAAAATACTCGATAAAATAAAAAAAAATCGAAGTTGGTTTCAAATAAATTTATTAAAATTTGACACTTCCAACTAAAATTTTTTCACAATCCTAGAAATTGAAGTTATTTTCATTTAAATTTACTCAAATATAGATCCTACAAAAAAATACTCAACAAAATCCAAAAAAATCGAAGTTGGTTTCAAATAAATTTATTAAAATTTGACACTTCCAACTAAAATTTTTTTCACAATCCTAAAAATTGAAGTTATTTTCATCTAAATTTACTCAAATATACATCCTACACCAATAATACTCGACAAAATCCAAAAAAATCGAAGTTGGTTTCAATTAAATTTATTAAAATTTGACACTTCCAACTAAAATTTTTTTCACAATCCTAAAAATTGAAGTTATTTTCATCTAAATTTACTCAAATATAGATCCTACAAAAAATACTCAACAAAATCCAATAAAAACGAAGTTGATTTCAAATAAATTTATTAAAATTTGACGCTTCCAACTAAAATTTTTTTCACAATCCTAGAAATTGAAGTTATTTTCATCTAAATTTACTCAAATATACATCCTACACCAAAAATACTCGACAAAATCCAAAAAAATCGAAGTTGGTTTCAAATAAATTTATTAAAATTTGACACTTCCAACTAAAATTTTTTTCACAATCCTAGAAATTGAAGTTATTTTCATCTAAATTTACTCAAATATACATCCTACACCAAAAATACTCGACCAAATCCAAAAAAATCGAAGTTGGTTTCAAATAAATTTATTAAAATTTGACACTTCCAACTAAAATTTTTTTCACAATCCTAGAAATTGAAGTTATTTTCATCTAAATTTACTCAAATATAGATCCTACAAAAAAATACTCAACAAAATCCAAAAAAATCGAAGTTGGTTTCAAATAAATTTATTAAAATTTGACACTTCCAACTAAAATTTTTTCACAATCCTAGAAATTGAAGTTATTTTCATTTAAATTTACTCAAATATAGATCCTACAAAAAAATACTCAACAAAATCCAAAAAAATCGAAGTTGGTTTCAAATAAATTTATTAAAATTTGACACTTCCAACTAAAATTTTTTTCACAATCCTAAAAATTGAAGTTATTTTCATCTAAATTTACTCAAATATACATCCTACACCAATAATACTCGACAAAATCCAAAAAAATCGAAGTTGGTTTCAATTAAATTTATTAAAATTTGACACTTCCAACTAAAATTTTTTTCACAATCCTAAAAATTGAAGTTATTTTCATCTAAATTTACTCAAATATAGATCCTACAAAAAATACTCAACAAAATCCAAAAAAAACGAAGTTGATTTCAAATAAATTTATTAAAATTTGACGCTTCCAACTAAAATTTTTTTCACAATCCTAGAAATTGAAGTTATTTTCATCTAAATTTACTCAAATATACATCCTACACCAAAAATACTCGACAAAATCCAAAAAAATCGAAGTTGGTTTCAAATAAATTTATTAAAATTTGACACTTCCAACTAAAATTTTTTTCACAATCCTAGAAATTGAAGTTATTTTCATCTAAATTTACTCAAATATACATCCTACACCAAAAATACTCGACCAAATCAAAAAAAATCGAAGTTGGTTTCAAATAAATTTATTAAAATTTGACACTTCCAACTAAAATTTTTTTCACAATCCTAGAAATTGAAGTTATTTTCATCTAAATTTACTCAAATATAGATCCTACAAAAAAATACTCAACAAAATCCAAAAAAATCGAAGTTGGTTTCAAATAAATTTATTAAAATTTGACACTTCCAACTAAAATTTTTTTCACAATCCTAAAAATTGAAGTTATTTTCATCTAAATTTACTCAAATATACATCCTACACCAAAAATACTCGACAAAATCCAAAAAAATCGAAGTTGGTTTCAAATAAATTTATTAAAATTTGACACTTCCAACTAAAATTTTTTTCACAATCCAATAAATTTTCGTTATTTTCATCTAAATTTACTCAAATATACATCCTACAACAAAAATACTCGACAAAATAAAAAAAAATCGAAGTTGGTTTCAAATAAATTTATTAAAATTGGACACTTCCAACTAAAATTTTTTTCACAATCCTAGAAATTGAAGTTATTTGCATCTAAATTTACTCAAATATACATCCTACACCAAAAATACTCGACAAAATCCAAAAAAATCGAAGTT
Organism: Andrena praecox; assembly: GCA_963932275.1. Classification (NCBI taxonomy): domain Eukaryota; kingdom Metazoa; phylum Arthropoda; class Insecta; order Hymenoptera; family Andrenidae; genus Andrena; species Andrena praecox. The sequence goes on along the minus strand of CAWVQO010000413.1, from coordinate 1,662,240 downwards.
GGTTTCAAATAAATTTATTAAAATTTGACACTTCCAAATAAAATTTTTTTCACAATCCTAAAAATTGAAGTTATTTTCAGCTAAATTTACTCAAATATAGATCCTACAAAAAATACTCAACAAAATAAAAAAAAACGAAGTTGATTTCAAATAAATTTATTAAAATTTGACACTTCCAACTAAAATTTTTTTCACAATCCAATAAATTTTCGTTATTTTCATCTAAATTTACTCAAATATACATCCTACAACAAAAATACTCGACAAAATAAAAAAAAATCGAAGTTGGTTTCAAATAAATTTATTAAAATTTGACACTTCCAACTAAAATTTTTTTCACAATCCTAAAAATTGAAGTTATTTTCATCTAAATTTACTCAAATATACATCCTACTCCAAAAATACTCGACAAAATCCAAAAAAATCGAAGTTGGTTTCAATTAAATTTATTAAAATTTGACACTTCCAACTAAAATTTTTTTCACAATCCTAAAAATTGAAGTTATTTTCATCTAAATTTACTCAAATATACATCCTACACCAAAAATACTCGACAAAATCCAAAAAAATCGAAGTTGGTTTCAAATAAATTTATTAAAATTTGACGCTTCCAACTAAAATTTTTTTCACAATCCTAAAAATTGAAGTTATTTTCATCTAAATTTACTCAAATATAGATCCTACAAAAAATACTCAACAAAATCCAAAACAAACGAAGTTGATTTCAAATAAATTTATTAAAATTTGACACTTCCAACTAAAATTTATTTCACAATCCAATAAATTTTCGTTATTTTCGTCTAAATTTACTCAAATATACATCCTACAACAAAAATACTCGACAAAATAAAAAAAAATCGAAGTTGGTTTCAAATAAATTTATTAAAATTTGACACTTCCAACTAAAATTTTTTTCACAATCCTAGAAATTGAAGTTATTTTCATCTAAATTTACTCAAATATAGATCCTACAAAAAAATACTCAACAAAATCCAAAAAAATCGAAGTTGGTTTCAATTAAATTTATTAAAATTTGACACTTCCAACTAAAATTTTTTTCACAATCCTAAAAATTGAAGTTATTTTCATCTAAATTTACTCAAATATAGATCCTACAAAAAATACTCAACAAAATCCAAAAAAGACGAAGTTGGTTTCAAATAAATTTATTAAAATTTGACACTTCCAACTAAAATTTTTTTCACAATCCTAGAAATTGAAGTTATTTTCATCTAAATTTACTCAAATATAGATCCTACAAAAAAAATACTCAACAAAATCCAAAAAAATCGAAGTTGGTTTCAAATAAATTTATTAAAATTTGACACTTCCAACTAAAATTTTTTTCACAATCCTAAAAATTGAAGTTATTTTCATCTAAATTTACTCAAATATACATCCTACTCCAAAAATACTCGACAAAATCCAAAAAAATCGAAGTTGGTTTCAATTAAATTTATTAAAATTTGACACTTCCAACTAAAATTTTTTTCACAATCCTAAAAATTGAAGTTATTTTCATCTAAATTTACTCAAATATACATCCTACACCAAAAATACTCGACAAAATCCAAAAAAATCGAAGTTGGTTTCAAATAAATTTATTAAAATTTGACGCTTCCAACTAAAATTTTTTTCACAATCCTAAAAATTGAAGTTATTTTCATCTAAATTTACTCAAATATAGATCCTACAAAAAATACTCAACAAAATCCAAAAAAAACGAAGTTGATTTCAAATAAATTTATTAAAATTTGACACTTCCAACTAAAATTTTTTTCACAATCCAATAAATTTTCGTTATTTTCATCTAAATTTACTCAAATATACATCCTACAACAAAAATACTCGACAAAATAAAAAAAAATCGAAGTTGGTTTCAAATAAATTTATTAAAATTTGACACTTCCAACTAAAATTTTTTTCACAATCCTAGAAATTGAAGTTATTTTCATCTAAATTTACTCAAATATAGATCCTACAAAAAAATACTCAACAAAATCCAAAAAAATCGAAGTTGGTTTCAAATAAATTTATTAAAATTTGACACTTCCAACTAAAATTTTTTTCACAATCCTAAAAATTGAAGTTATTTTCATCTAAATTTACTCAAATATACATCCTACTCCAAAAATACTCGACAAAATCCAAAAAAATCGAAGTTGGTTTCAATTAAATTTATTAAAATTTGACACTTCCAACTAAAATTTTTTTCACAATCCTAAAAATTGAAGTTATTTTCATCTAAATTTACTCAAATATACATCCTACACCAAAAATACTCGACAAAATCCAAAAAAATCGTAGTTGGTTTCAAATAAATTTTTTAAAATTTGACGCTTCCAACTAAAATTTTTTTCACAATCCTAAAAATTGAAGTTATTTTCATCTAAATTTACTCAAATATAGATCCTACAAAAAATACTCAACAAAATCCAAAAAAAACGAAGTTGATTTCAAATAAATTTATTAAAATTTGACACTTCCAACTAAAATTTTTTTCACAATCCTAAAAATTGAAGTTATTTTCATCTAAATTTACTCAAATATACATCCTACACCAAAAATACTCGACAAAATCAAAAAAAATCGAAGTTGGTTTCAATTAAATTTATTAAAATTTGACACTTCCAACTAAAATTTTTTTCACAATCCTAAAAATTGAAGTTATTTTCATCTAAATTTACTCAAATATAGATCCTACAAAAAATACTCAACAAAATCCAAAAAAGACGAAGTTGATTTCAAATAAATTTATTAAAATTTGACACTTCCGACTAAATTTTTTTTCACAATCCTAGAAATTGAAGTTATTTTCATCTAAATTTACTCAAATATACATCCTACACCAAAAATACTCGACAAAATCCAAAAAAATCGAAGTTGGTTTCAAATAAATTTATTAAAATTTGACACTTCCAACTAAAATTTTTTTCACAATCCTAGAAATTGAAGTTATTTTCATCTAAATTTACTCAAATATACATCCTACACCAAAAATACTCGACCAAATCCAAAAAAATCGAAGTTGGTTTCAAATAAATTTATTAAAATTTGACACTTCCAACTAAAATTTTTTTCACAATCCTAGAAATTGAAGTTATTTTCATCTAAATTTACTCAAATATAGATCCTACAAAAAAATACTCAACAAAATCCAAAAAAATCGAAGTTGGTTTCAAATAAATTTATTAAAATTTGACACTTCCAACTAAAATTTTTTTCACAATCCTAAAAATTGAAGTTATTTTCATCTAAATTTACTCAAATATACATCCTACACCAAAAATACTCGACAAAATCCAAAAAAATCGAAGTTGGTTTCAAATAAATTTATTAAAATTTGACACTTCCAACTAAAATTTTTTTCACAATCCAATAAATTTTCGTTATTTTCATCTAAATTTACTCAAATATACATCCTACAACAAAAATACTCGCCAAAATAAAAAAAAATCGAAGTTGGTTTCAAATAAATTTATTAAAATTTGACACTTCCAACTAAAATTTTTTTCACAATCCTAGAAATTGAAGTTATTTGCATCTAAATTTACTCAAATATACATCCTACACCAAAAATACTCGACAAAATCCAAAAAAATCGAAGTTGGTTTCAAATAAATTTATTAAAATTTGACACTTCCAAATAAAATTTTTTTCACAATCCTAAAAATTGAAGTTATTTTCAGCTAAATTTACTCAAATATAGATCCTACAAAAAATACTCAACAAAATAAAAAAAAACGAAGTTGATTTCAAATAAATTTATTAAAATTTGACACTTCCAACTAAAATTTTTTTCACAATCCAATAAATTTTCGTTATTTTCATCTAAATTTACTCAAATATACATCCTACAACAAAAATACTCGACAAAATAAAAAAAAATCGAAGTTGGTTTCAAATAAATTTATTAAAATTTGACACTTCCAACTAAAATTTTTTTCACAATCCTAAAAATTGAAGTTATTTTCATCTAAATTTACTCAAATATACATCCTACTCCAAAAATACTCGACAAAATCCAAAAAAATCGAAGTTGGTTTCAATTAAATTTATTAAAATTTGACACTTCCAACTAAAATTTTTTTCACAATCCTAAAAATTGAAGTTATTTTCATCTAAATTTACTCAAATATACATCCTACACCAAAAATACTCGACAAAATCCAAAAAAATCGAAGTTGGTTTCAAATAAATTTATTAAAATTTGACGCTTCCAACTAAAATTTTTTTCACAATCCTAAAAATTGAAGTTATTTTCATCTAAATTTACTCAAATATAGATCCTACAAAAAATACTCAACAAAATCCAAAAAAAACGAAGTTGATTTCAAATAAATTTATTAAAATTTGACACTTCCAACTAAAATTTATTTCACAATCCAATAAATTTTCGTTATTTTCGTCTAAATTTACTCAAATATACATCCTACAACAAAAATACTCGACAAAATAAAAAAAAATCGAAGTTGGTTTCAAATAAATTTATTAAAATTTGACACTTCCAACTAAAATTTTTTTCACAATCCTAGAAATTGAAGTTATTTTCATCTAAATTTACTCAAATATAGATCCTACAAAAAAATACTCAACAAAATCCAAAAAAATCGAAGTTGGTTTCAATTAAATTTATTAAAATTTGACACTTCCAACTAAAATTTTTTTCACAATCCTAAAAATTGAAGTTATTTTCATCTAAATTTACTCAAATATAGATCCTACAAAAAATACTCAACAAAATCCAAAAAAGACGAAGTTGGTTTCAAATAAATTTATTAAAATTTGACACTTCCAACTAAAATTTTTTTCACAATCCTAGAAATTGAAGTTATTTTCATCTAAATTTACTCAAATATAGATCCTACAAAAAAAATACTCAACAAAATCCAAAAAAATCGAAGTTGGTTTCAAATAAATTTATTAAAATTTGACACTTCCAACTAAAATTTTTTTCACAATCCTAAAAATTGAAGTTATTTTCATCTAAATTTACTCAAATATACATCCTACTCCAAAAATACTCGACAAAATCCAAAAAAATCGAAGTTGGTTTCAATTAAATTTATTAAAATTTGACACTTCCAACTAAAATTTTTTTCACAATCCTAAAAATTGAAGTTATTTTCATCTAAATTTACTCAAATATACATCCTACACCAAAAATACTCGACAAAATCCAAAAAAATCGAAGTTGGTTTCAAATAAATTTATTAAAATTTGACGCTTCCAACTAAAATTTTTTTCACAATCCTAAAAATTGAAGTTATTTTCATCTAAATTTACTCAAATATAGATCCTACAAAAAATACTCAACAAAATCCAAAAAAAACGAAGTTGATTTCAAATAAATTTATTAAAATTTGACACTTCCAACTAAAATTTTTTTCACAATCCAATAAATTTTCGTTATTTTCATCTAAATTTACTCAAATATACATCCTACAACAAAAATACTCGACAAAATAAAAAAAAATCGAAGTTGGTTTCAAATAAATTTATTAAAATTTGACACTTCCAACTAAAATTTTTTTCACAATCCTAGAAATTGAAGTTATTTTCATCTAAATTTACTCAAATATAGATCCTACAAAAAAATACTCAACAAAATCCAAAAAAATCGAAGTTGGTTTCAAATAAATTTATTAAAATTTGACACTTCCAACTAAAATTTTTTTCACAATCCTAAAAATTGAAGTTATTTTCATCTAAATTTACTCAAATATACATCCTACTCCAAAAATACTCGACAAAATCCAAAAAAATCGAAGTTGGTTTCAATTAAATTTATTAAAATTTGACACTTCCAACTAAAATTTTTTTCACAATCCTAAAAATTGAAATTATTTTCATCTAAATTTACTCAAATATACATCCTACACCAAAAATACTCGACAAAATCCAAAAAAATCGTAGTTGGTTTCAAATAAATTTTTTAAAATTTGACGCTTCCAACTAAAATTTTTTTCACAATCCTAAAAATTGAAGTTATTTTCATCTAAATTTACTCAAATATAGATCCTACAAAAAATACTCAACAAAATCCAAAAAAAACGAAGTTGATTTCAAATAAATTTATTAAAATTTGACACTTCCAACTAAAATTTTTTTCACAATCCTAAAAATTGAAGTTATTTTCATCTAAATTTACTCAAATATACATCCTACACCAAAAATACTCGACAAAATCCAAAAAAATCGAAGTTGGTTTCAATTAAATTTATTAAAATTTGACACTTCCAACTAAAATTTTTTTCACAATCCTAAAAATTGAAGTTATTTTCATCTAAATTTACTCAAATATAGATCCTACAAAAAATACTCAACAAAATCCAAAAAAGACGAAGTTGATTTCAAATAAATTTATTAAAATTTGACACTTCCGACTAAATTTTTTTTCACAATCCTAGAAATTGAAGTTATTTTCATCTAAATTTACTCAAATATACATCCTACACCAAAAATACTCGCCAAAATCCAAAAAAATCGAAGTTGGTTTCAATTAAATTTATTAAAATTTGACACTTCCAACTAAAATTTTTTTCACAATCCTAAAAATTGAAGTTATTTTCATCTAAATTTACTCAAATATACATCCTACACCAAAAATACTCGACAAAATCCAAAAAAATCGTAGTTGGTTTCAAATAAATTTTTTAAAATTTGACGCTTCCAACTAAAATTTTTTTCACAATCCTAAAAATTGAAGTTATTTTCATCTAAATTTACTCAAATATAGATCCTACAAAAAATACTCAACAAAATCAAAAAAAAACGAAGTTGATTTCAAATAAATTTATTAAAATTTGACACTTCCAACTAAAATTTTTTTCACAATCCAATAAATTTTCGTTATTTTCATCTAAATTTACTCATATATACATCCTACAACAAAAATACTCGACAAAATAAAAAAAAATCGAAGTTGGTTTCAAATAAATTTATTAAAATTTGACACTTCCAACTAAAATTTTTTTCACAATCCTAGAAATTGAAGTTATTTTCATCTAAATTTACTCAAATATAGATCCTACAAAAAAATACTCAACAAAATCCAAAAAAATCGAAGTTGGTTTCAAATAAATTTATTAAAATTTGACACTTCCAACTAAAATTTTTTTCACAATCCTAAAAATTGAAGTTATTTTCATCTAAATTTACTCAAATATACATCCTACACCAAAAATACTCGACAAAATCCAAAAAAATCGAAGTTGGTTTCAATTAAATTTATTAAAATTTGACACTTCCAACTAAAATTTTTTTCACAATCCTAAAAATTGAAGTTATTTTCATCTAAATTTACTCAAATATAGATCCTACAAAAAATACTCAACAAAATCCAAAAAAGACGAAGTTGATTTCAAATAAATTTATTAAAATTTGACACTTCCGACTAAAATTTTTTTCACAATCCTAGAAATTGAAGTTATTTTCATCTAAATTTACTCAAATATACATCCTACACCAAAAATACTCGCCAAAATCCAAAAAAATCGAAGTTGGTTTCAAATAAATTTATTAAAATTAGACACTTGTAACTAAAATTTTTTTCAAAATCCTAGAAATTGAAGTTATTTTCATCTAAATTTACTCAAATATACATCCTACACCAAAAATACTCCACAAAATCCAAAAAAATCGAAGTTGGTTTCAAATAAATTTATTAAAATTTGACACTTCCAACTAAAATTTTTTTCACAATCGTAAAAATTGAAGTTATTTTCATCTAAATTTACTCAAATATAGATCCTACAAAAAATACTCAACAAAATCCAAAAAAATCGAAGTTGGTTTCAAATAAATTTATTAAAATTTGACACTTCCAACTAAAATTTTTTTCACAATCCAATAAATTTTCGTTATTTTCATCTAAATTTACTCAAATATACATCCTACAACAAAAATACTCGATAAAATAAAAAAAAATCGAAGTTGGTTTCAAATAAATTTATTAAAATTTGACACTTCCAACTAAAATTTTTTCACAATCCTAGAAATTGAAGTTATTTTCATTTAAATTTACTCAAATATAGATCCTACAAAAAAATACTCAACAAAATTCAAAAAAATCGAAGTTGGTTTCAAATAAATTTATTAAAATTTGACACTTCCAACTAAAATTTTTTTCACAATCCTAAAAATTGAAGTTATTTTCATCTAAATTTACTCAAATATACATCCTACACCAATAATACTCGACAAAATCCAAAAAAATCGAAGTTGGTTTCAATTAAATTTATTAAAATTTGACACTTCCAACTAAAATTTTTTTCACAATCCTAAAAATTGAAGTTATTTTCATCTAAATTTACTCAAATATAGATCCTACAAAAAATACTCAACAAAATCCAAAAAAAACGAAGTTGATTTCAAATAAATTTATTAAAATTTGACGCTTCCAACTAAAATTTTTTTCACAATCCTAGAAATTGAAGTTATTTTCATCTAAATTTACTCAAATATACATCCTACACCAAAAATACTCGACAAAATCCAAAAAAATCGAAGTTGGTTTCAAATAAATTTATTAAAATTTGACACTTCCAACTAAAATTTTTTTCACAATCCTAGAAATTGAAGTTATTTTCATCTAAATTTACTCAAATATACATCCTACACCAAAAATACTCGACCAAATCCAAAAAAATCGAAGTTGGTTTCAAATAAATTTATTAAAATTTGACACTTCCAACTAAAATTTTTTTCACAATCCTAGAAATTGAAGTTATTTTCATCTAAATTTACTCAAATATAGATCCTACAAAAAAATACTCAACAAAATCCAAAAAAATCGAAGTTGGTTTCAAATAAATTTATTAAAATTTGACACTTCCAACTAAAATTTTTTTCACAATCCTAAAAATTGAAGTTATTTTCATCTAAATTTACTCAAATATACATCCTACACCAAAAATACTCGACAAAATCCAAAAAAATCGAAGTTGGTTTCAAATAAATTTATTAAAATTTGACACTTCCAACTAAAATTTTTTTCACAATCCAATAAATTTTCGTTATTTTCATCTAAATTTACTCAAATATACATCCTACAACAAAAATACTCGACAAAATAAAAAAAAATCGAAGTTGGTTTCAAATAAATTTATTAAAATTTGACACTTCCAACTAAAATTTTTTTCACAATCCTAGAAATTGAAGTTATTTGCATCTAAATTTACTCAAATATACATCCTACACCAAAAATACTCGACAAAATCCAAAAAAATCGAAGTTGGTTTCAAATAAATTTATTAAAATTTGACACTTCCAAATAAAATTTTTTTCACAATCCTAAAAATTGAAGTTATTTTCAGCTAAATTTACTCAAATATAGATCCTACAAAAAATACTCAACAAAATAAAAAAAAACGAAGTTGATTTCAAATAAATTTATTAAAATTTGACACTTCCAACTAAAATTTTTTTCACAATCCAATAAATTTTCGTTATTTTCATCTAAATTTACTCAAATATACATCCTACAACAAAAATACTCGACAAAATAAAAAAAAATCGAAGTTGGTTTCAAATAAATTTATTAAAATTTGACACTTCCAACTAAAATTTTTTTCACAATCCTAAAAATTGAAGTTATTTTCATCTAAATTTACTCAAATATACATCCTACTCCAAAAATACTCGACAAAATCCAAAAAAATCGAAGTTGGTTTCAATTAAATTTATTAAAATTTGACACTTCCAACTAAAATTTTTTTCACAATCCTAAAAATTGAAGTTATTTTCATCTAAATTTACTCAAATATACATCCTACACCAAAAATACTCGACAAAATCCAAAAAAATCGAAGTTGGTTTCAAATAAATTTATTAAAATTTGACGCTTCCAACTAAAATTTTTTTCACAATCCTAAAAATTGAAGTTATTTTCATCTAAATTTACTCAAATATAGATCCTACAAAAAATACTCAACAAAATCCAAAAAAAACGAAGTTGATTTCAAATAAATTTATTAAAATTTGACACTTCCAACTAAAATTTATTTCACAATCCAATAAATTTTCGTTATTTTCGTCTAAATTTACTCAAATATACATCCTACAACAAAAATACTCGACAAAATAAAAAAAAATCGAAGTTGGTTTCAAATAAATTTATTAAAATTTGACACTTCCAACTAAAATTTTTTTCACAATCCTAGAAATTGAAGTTATTTTCATCTAAATTTACTCAAATATAGATCCTACAAAAAAATACTCAACAAAATCCAAAAAAATCGAAGTTGGTTTCAAATAAATTTATTAAAATTTGACACTTCCAACTAAAATTTTTTTCACAATCCTAAAAATTGAAGTTATTTTCATCTAAATTTACTCAAATATACATCCTACACCAAAAATACTCGACAAAATCCAAAAAAATCGAAGTTGGTTTCAATTAAATTTATTAAAATTTGACACTTCCAACTAAAATTTTTTTCACAATCCTAAAAATTGAAGTTATTTTCATCTAAATTTACTCAAATATAGATCCTACAAAAAATACTCAACAAAATCCAAAAAAGACGAAGTTGGTTTCAAATAAATTTATTAAAATTTGACACTTCCAACTAAAACTTTTTTCACAATCCTAGAAATTGAAGTTATTTTCATCTAAATTTACTCAAATATAGATCCTACAAAAAAAATACTCAAAAAAATCGAAGTTGGTTTCAAATAAATTTATTAAAATTTGACACTTCCAACTAAAATTTTTTTCACAATCCTAAAAATTGAAGTTATTTTCATCTAAATTTACTCAAATATACATCCTACTCCAAAAATACTCGACAAAATCCAAAAAAATCGAAGTTGGTTTCAATTAAATTTATTAAAATTTGACACTTCCAACTAAAATTTTTTTCACAATCCTAAAAATTGAAGTTATTTTCATCTAAATTTACTCAAATATACATCCTACACCAAAAATACTCGACAAAATCCAAAAAAATCGAAGTTGGTTTCAAATAAATTTATTAAAATTTGACGCTTCCAACTAAAATTTTTTTCACAATCCTAAAAATTGAAGTTATTTTCATCTAAATTTACTCAAATATAGATCCTACAAAAAATACTCAACAAAATCCAAAAAAAACGAAGTTGATTTCAAATAAATTTATTAAAATTTGACACTTCCAACTAAAATTTTTTTCACAATCCTAGAAATTGAAGTTATTTTCATCTAAATTTACTCAAATATAGATCCTACAAAAAAATACTCAACAAAATCCAAAAAAATCGAAGTTGGTTTCAATTAAATTTATTAAAATTTGACACTTCCAACTAAAATTTTTTTCACAATCCTAAAAATTGAAGTTATTTTCATCTAAATTTACTCAAATATAGATCCTACAAAAAATACTCAACAAAATCCAAAAAAGACGAAGTTGGTTTCAAATAAATTTATTAAAATTTGACACTTCCAACTAAAATTTTTTTCACAATCCTAGAAATTGAAGTTATTTTCATCTAAATTTACTCAAATATAGATCCTACAAAAAAATACTCAACAAAATCCAAAAAAATCGAAGTTGGTTTCAAATAAATTTATTAAAATTTGACACTTCCAACTAAAATTTTTTTCACAATCCTAGAAATTGAAGTTATTTTCATCTAAATTTACTCAAATATACATCCTACTCCAAAAATACTCGACAAAATCCAAAAAAATCGAAGTTGGTTTCAATTAAATTTATTAAAATTTGACACTTCCAACTAAAATTTTTTTCACAATCCTAAAAATTGAAGTTATTTTCATCTAAATTTACTCAAATATACATCCTACACCAAAAATACTCGACAAAATCCAAAAAAATCGAAGTTGGTTTCAAATAAATTTATTAAAATTTGACGCTTCCAACTAAAATTTTTTTCACAATCCTAAAAATTGAAGTTATTTTCATCTAAATTTACTCAAATATAGATCCTACAAAAAATACTCAACAAAATCCAAAAAAAACGAAGTTGATTTCAAATAAATTTATTAAAATTTGACACTTCCAACTAAAATTTATTTCACAATCCAATAAATTTTCGTTATTTTCGTCTAAATTTACTCAAATATACATCCTACAACAAAAATACTCGACAAAATAAAAAAAAATCGAAGTTGGTTTCAAATAAATTTATTAAAATTTGACACTTCCAACTAAAATTTTTTTCACAATCCTAGAAATTGAAGTTATTTTCATCTAAATTTACTCAAATATAGATCCTACAAAAAAATACTCAACAAAATCCAAAAAAATCGAAGTTGGTTTCAAATAAATTTATTAAAATTTGACACTTCCAACTAAAATTTTTTTCACAATCCTAAAAATTGAAGTTATTTTCATCTAAATTTACTCAAATATACATCCTACACCAAAAATACTCGACAAAATCCAAAAAAATCGAAGTTGGTTTCAATTAAATTTATTAAAATTTGACACTTCCAACTAAAATTTTTTTCACAATCCTAAAAATTGAAGTTATTTTCATCTAAATTTACTCAAATATAGATCCTACAAAAAATACTCAACAAAATCCAAAAAAGACGAAGTTGGTTTCAAATAAATTTATTAAAATTTGACACTTCCAACTAAAATTTTTTTCACAATCCTAGAAATTGAAGTTATTTTCATCTAAATTTACTCAAATATAGATCCTACAAAAAAAATACTCAACAAAATCCAAAAAAATCGAAGTTGGTTTCAAATAAATTTATTAAAATTTGACACTTCCAACTAAAATTTTTTTCACAATCCTAAAAATTGAAGTTATTTTCATCTAAATTTACTCAAATATACATCCTACTCCAAAAATACTCGACAAAATCCAAAAAAATCGAAGTTGGTTTCAATTAAATTTATTAAAATTTGACACTTCCAACTAAAATTTTTTTCACAATCCTAAAAATTGAAGTTATTTTCATCTAAATTTACTCAAATATACATCCTACACCAAAAATACTCGACAAAATCCAAAAAAATCGAAGTTGGTTTCAAATAAATTTATTAAAATTTGACGCTTCCAACTAAAATTTTTTTCACAATCCTAAAAATTGAAGTTATTTTCATCTAAATTTACTCAAATATAGATCCTACAAAAAATACTCAACAAAATCCAAAAAAAACGAAGTTGATTTCAAATAAATTTATTAAAATTTGACACTTCCAACTAAAATTTATTTCACAATCCAATAAATTTTCGTTATTTTCGTCTAAATTTACTCAAATATACATCCTACAACAAAAATACTCGACAAAATAAAAAAAAATCGAAGTTGGTTTCAAATAAATTTATTAAAATTTGACACTTCCAACTAAAATTTTTTTCACAATCCTAGAAATTGAAGTTATTTTCATCTAAATTTACTCAAATATAGATCCTACAAAAAAATACTCAACAAAATCCAAAAAAATCGAAGTTGGTTTCAATTAAATTTATTAAAATTTGACACTTCCAACTAAAATTTTTTTCACAATCCTAAAAATTGAAGTTATTTTCATCTAAATTTACTCAAATATAGATCCTACAAAAAATACTCAACAAAATCCAAAAAAAACGAAGTTGATTTCAAATAAATTTATTAAAATTTGACACTTCCAACTAAAATTTATTTCACAATCCAATAAATTTTCGTTATTTTCGTCTAAATTTACTCAAATATACATCCTACAACAAAAATACTCGACAAAATAAAAAAAAATCGAAGTTGGTTTCAAATAAATTTATTAAAATTTGACACTTCCAACTAAAATTTTTTTCACAATCCTAAAAATTGAAGTTATTTTCATCTAAATTTACTCAAATATACATCCTACTCCAAAAATACTCGACAAAATCCAAAAAAATCGAAGTTGGTTTCAATTAAATTTATTAAAATTTGACACTTCCAACTAAAATTTTTTTCACAATCCTAAAAATTGAAGTTATTTTCATCTAAATTTACTCAAATATACATCCTACACCAAAAATACTCGACAAAATCCAAAAAAATCGAAGTTGGTTTCAAATAAATTTATTAAAATTTGACGCTTCCAACTAAAATTTTTTTCACAATCCTAAAAATTGAAGTTATTTTCATCTAAATTTACTCAAATATAGATCCTACAAAAAATACTCAACAAAATCCAAAAAAAACGAAGTTGATTTCAAATAAATTTATTAAAATTTGACACTTCCAACTAAAATTTATTTCACAATCCAATAAATTTTCGTTATTTTCGTCTAAATTTACTCAAATATACATCCTACAACAAAAATACTCGACAAAATAAAAAAAAATCGAAGTTGGTTTCAAATAAATTTATTAAAATTTGACACTTCCAACTAAAATTTTTTTCACAATCCTAGAAATTGAAGTTATTTTCATCTAAATTTACTCAAATATAGATCCTACAAAAAAATACTCAACAAAATCCAAAAAAATCGAAGTTGGTTTCAAATAAATTTATTAAAATTTGACACTTCCAACTAAAATTTTTTTCACAATCCTAAAAATTGAAGTTATTTTCATCTAAATTTACTCAAATATACATCCTACACCAAAAATACTCGACAAAATCCAAAAAAATCGAAGTTGGTTTCAATTAAATTTATTAAAATTTGACACTTCCAACTAAAATTTTTTTCACAATCCTAAAAATTGAAGTTATTTTCATCTACATTTACTCAAATATAGATCCTACAAAAAATACTCAACAAAATCCAAAAAAGACGAAGTTGGTTTCAAATAAATTTATTAAAATTTGACACTTCCAACTAAAATTTTTTTCACAATCCTAGAAATTAAAGTTATTTTCATCTAAATTTACTCAAATATAGATCCTACAAAAAAAATACTCAACAAAATCCAAAAAAATCGAAGTTGGTTTCAAATAAATTTATTAAAATTTGACACTTCCAACTAAAATTTTTTTCACAATCCTAAAAATTGAAGTTATTTTCATCTAAATTTACTCAAATATACATCCTACTCCAAAAATACTCGACAAAATCCAAAAAAATCGAAGTTGGTTTCAATTAAATTTATTAAAATTTGACACTTCCAACTAAAATTTTTTTCACAATCCTAAAAATTGAAGTTATTTTCATCTAAATTTACTCAAATATACATCCTACACCAAAAATACTCGACAAAATCCAAAAAAATCGAAGTTGGTTTCAAATAAATTTATTAAAATTTGACGCTTCCAACTAAAATTTTTTTCACAATCCTAAAAATTGAAGTTATTTTCATCTAAATTTACTCAAATATAGATCCTACAAAAAATACTCAACAAAATCCAAAAAAAACGAAGTTGATTTCAAATAAATTTATTAAAATTTGACACTTCCAACTAAAATTTATTTCACAATCCAATAAATTTTCGTTATTTTCGTCTAAATTTACTCAAATATACATCCTACAACAAAAATACTCGACAAAATAAAAAAAAATCGAAGTTGGTTTCAAATAAATTTATTAAAATTTGACACTTCCAACTAAAATTTTTTTCACAATCCTAGAAATTGAAGTTATTTTCATCTAAATTTACTCAAATATAGATCCTACAAAAAAATACTCAACAAAATCCAAAAAAATCGAAGTTGGTTTCAATTAAATTTATTAAAATTTGACACTTCCAACTAAAATTTTTTTCACAATCCTAAAAATTGAAGTTATTTTCATCTAAATTTACTCAAATATAGATCCTACAAAAAATACTCAACAAAATCCAAAAAAAACGAAGTTGATTTCAAATAAATTTATTAAAATTTGACACTTCCAACTAAAATTTATTTCACAATCCAATAAATTTTCGTTATTTTCGTCTAAATTTACTCAAATATACATCCTACAACAAAAATACTCGACAAAATAAAAAAAAATCGAAGTTGGTTTCAAATAAATTTATTAAAATTTGACACTTCCAACTAAAATTTTTTTCACAATCCTAGAAATTGAAGTTATTTTCATCTAAATTTACTCAAATATAGATCCTACAAAAAAATACTCAACAAAATCCAAAAAAATCGAAGTTGGTTTCAATTAAATTTATTAAAATTTGACACTTCCAACTAAAATTTTTTTCACAATCCTAAAAATTGAAGTTATTTTCATCTAAATTTACTCAAATATAGATCCTACAAAAAATACTCAACAAAATCCAAAAAAGCCGAAGTTGGTTTCAAATAAATTTATTAAAATTTGACACTTCCAACTAAAATTTTTTTCACAATCCTAGAAATTGAAGTTATTTTCATCTAAATTTACTCAAATATAGATCCTACAAAAAAATACTCAACAAAATCCAAAAAAATCGAAGTTGGTTTCAAATAAATTTATTAAAATTTGACACTTCCAACTAAAATTTTTTTCACAATCCTAGAAATTGAAGTTATTTTCATCTAAATTTACTCAAATATACATCCTACACCAAAAATACTCGACCAAATCCAAAAAAATCGAAGTTGGTTTCAAATAAATTTATTAAAATTTGACACTTCCAACTAAAATTTTTTTCACAATCCTAGAAATTGAAGTTATTTTCATCTAAATTTACTCAAATATAGATCCTACAAAAAAATACTCAACAAAATCCAAAAAAATCGAAGTTGGTTTCAAATAAATTTATTAAAATTTGACACTTCCAACTAAAATTTTTTTCACAATCCTAAAAATTGAAGTTATTTTCATCTAAATTTACTCAAATATACATCCTACACCAAAAATACTCGACAAAATCCAAAAAAATCGAAGTTGGTTTCAAATAAATTTATTAAAATTTGACACTTCCAACTAAAATTTTTTTCACAATCCAATAAATTTTCGTTATTTTCATCTAAATTTACTCAAATATACATCCTACAACAAAAATACTCGACAAAATAAAAAAAAATCGAAGTTGGTTTCAAATAAATTTATTAAAATTTGACACTTCCAACTAAAATTTTTTTCACAATCCTAGAAATTGAAGTTATTTGCATCTAAATTTACTCAAATATACATCCTACACCAAAAATACTCGACAAAATCCAAAAAAATCGAAGTTGGTTTCAAATAAATTTATTAAAATTTGACACTTCCAAATAAAATTTTTTTCACAATCCTAAAAATTGAAGTTATTTTCAGCTAAATTTACTCAAATATAGATCCTACAAAAAATACTCAACAAAATAAAAAAAAACGAAGTTGATTTCAAATAAATTTATTAAAATTTGACACTTCCAACTAAAATTTTTTTCACAATCCAATAAATTTTCGTTATTTTCATCTAAATTTACTCAAATATACATCCTACAACAAAAATACTCGACAAAATAAAAAAAAATCGAAGTTGGTTTCAAATAAATTTATTAAAATTTGACACTTCCAACTAAAATTTTTTTCACAATCCTAAAAATTGAAGTTATTTTCATCTAAATTTACTCAAATATACATCCTACTCCAAAAATACTCGACAAAATCCAAAAAAATCGAAGTTGGTTTCAATTAAATTTATTAAAATTTGACACTTCCAACTAAAATTTTTTTCACAATCCTAAAAATTGAAGTTATTTTCATCTAAATTTACTCAAATATACATCCTACACCAAAAATACTCGACAAAATCCAAAAAAATCGAAGTTGGTTTCAAATAAATTTATTAAAATTTGACGCTTCCAACTAAAATTTTTTTCACAATCCTAAAAATTGAAGTTATTTTCATCTAAATTTACTCAAATATAGATCCTACAAAAAATACTCAACAAAATCCAAAAAAAACGAAGTTGATTTCAAATAAATTTATTAAAATTTGACACTTCCAACTAAAATTTATTTCACAATCCAATAAATTTTCGTTATTTTCGTCTAAATTTACTCAAATATACATCCTACAACAAAAATACTCGACAAAATAAAAAAAAATCGAAGTTGGTTTCAAATAAATTTATTAAAATTTGACACTTCCAACTAAAATTTTTTTCACAATCCTAGAAATTGAAGTTATTTTCATCTAAATTTACTCAAATATAGATCCTACAAAAAAATACTCAACAAAATCCAAAAAAATCGAAGTTGGTTTCAAATAAATTTATTAAAATTTGACACTTCCAACTAAAATTTTTTTCACAATCCTAAAAATTGAAGTTATTTTCATCTAAATTTACTCAAATATACATCCTACACCAAAAATACTCGACAAAATCCAAAAAAATCGAAGTTGGTTTCAATTAAATTTATTAAAATTTGACACTTCCAACTAAAATTTTTTTCACAATCCTAAAAATTGAAGTTATTTTCATCTAAATTTACTCAAATATAGATCCTACAAAAAATACTCAACAAAATCCAAAAAAGACGAAGTTGGTTTCAAATAAATTTATTAAAATTTGACACTTCCAACTAAAATTTTTTTCACAATCCTAGAAATTGAAGTTATTTTCATCTAAATTTACTCAAATATAGATCCTACAAAAAAAATACTCAACAAAATCCAAAAAAATCGAAGTTGGTTTCAAATAAATTTATTAAAATTTGACACTTCCAACTAAAATTTTTTTCACAATCCTAAAAATTGAAGTTATTTTCATCTAAATTTACTCAAATATACATCCTACTCCAAAAATACTCGACAAAATCCAAAAAAATCGAAGTTGGTTTCAATTAAATTTATTAAAATTTGACACTTCCAACTAAAATTTTTTTCACAATCCTAAAAATTGAAGTTATTTTCATCTAAATTTACTCAAATATACATCCTACACCAAAAATACTCGACAAAATCCAAAAAAATCGAAGTTGGTTTCAAATAAATTTATTAAAATTTGACGCTTCCAACTAAAATTTTTTTCACAATCCTAAAAATTGAAGTTATTTTCATCTAAATTTACTCAAATATAGATCCTACAAAAAATACTCAACAAAATCCAAAAAAAACGAAGTTGATTTCAAATAAATTTATTAAAATTTGACACTTCCAACTAAAATTTTTTTCACAATCCAATAAATTTTCGTTATTTTCATCTAAATTTACTCAAATATACATCCTACAACAAAAATACTCGACAAAATAAAAAAAAATCGAAGTTGGTTTCAAATAAATTTATTAAAATTTGACACTTCCAACTAAAATTTTGTTCACAATCCTAGAAATTGAAGTTATTTTCATCTAAATTTACTCAAATATAGATCCTACAAAAAATACTCAACAAAATCCAAAAAAAACGAAGTTGATTTCAAATAAATTTATTAAAATTTGACGCTTCCAACTAAAATTTTTTTCACAATCCTAGAAATTGAAGTTATTTTCATCTAAATTTACTCAAATATACATCCTACACCAAAAATACTCGACAAAATCCAAAAAAATCGAAGTTGGTTTCAAATAAATTTATTAAAATTTGACACTTCCAACTAAAATTTTTTTCACAATCCTAGAAATTGAAGTTATTTTCATCTAAATTTACTCAAATATAGATCCTACAAAAAAATACTCAACAAAATCCAAAAAAATCGAAGTTGGTTTCAAATAAATTTATTAAAATTTGACACTTCCAACTAAAATTTTTTTCACAATCCTAAAAATTGAAGTTATTTTCATCTAAATTTACTCAAATATACATCCTACACCAAAAATACTCGACAAAATCCAAAAAAATCGAAGTTGGTTTCAAATAAATTTATTAAAATTTGACACTTCCAACTAAAATTTTTTTCACAATCCAATAAATTTTCGTTATTTTCATTTAAAATTTACTCAAATATACATCCTACAACAAAAATACTCGACAAAATAAAAAAAAATCGAAGTTGGTTTCAAATAAATTTATTAAAATTTGACACTTCCAACTAAAATTTTTTTCACAATCCTAGAAATTGAAGTTATTTTCATCTAAATTTACTCAAATATACATCCTACACCAAAAATACTCGACAAAATCCAAAAAAATCGAAGTTGGTTTCAAATAAATTTATTAAAATTTGACGCTTCCAACTAAAATTTTTTTCACAATCCTAAAAATTGAAGTTATTTTCATCTAAATTTACTCAAATATAGATCCTACAAACAATACTCAACAAAATCAAAAAAAAACGAAGTTGATTTCAAATAAATTTATTAAAATTTGACACTTCCAACTAAAATTTTTTTCACAATCCAATAAATTTTCGTTATTTTCATCTAAATTTACTCAAATATACATCCTACAACAAAAATACTCGACAAAATAAAAAAAAATCGAAGTTGGTTTCAAATAAATTTATTAAAATTTGACACTTCCAACTAAAATTTTTTTCACAATCCTAGAAATTGAAGTTATTTTCATCTAAATTTACTCAAATATAGATCCTACAAAAAAATACTCAACAAAATCCAAAAAAATCGAAGTTGGTTTCAAATAAATTTATTAAAATTTGACACTTCCAACTAAAATTTTTTTCACAATCCTAAAAATTGAAGTTATTTTCATCTAAATTTACTCAAATATACATCCTACTCCAAAAATACTCGACAAAATCCAAAAAAATCGAAGTTGGTTTCAATTAAATTTATTAAAATTTGACACTTCCAACTAAATTTTTTTTCACAATCCTAAAAATTGAAGTTATTTTCATCTAAATTTACTCAAATATACATCCTACACCAAAAATACTCGACAAAATCCAAAAAAATCGAAGTTGGTTTCAAATAAATTTATTAAAATTTGACGCTTCCAACTAAAATTTTTTTCACAATCCTAAAAATTGAAGTTATTTTCATCTAAATTTACTCAAATATAGATCCTACAAAAAATACTCAACAAAATCCAAAAAAAACGAAGTTGATTTCAAATAAATTTATTAAAATTTGACACTTCCAACTAAAATTTTTTTCACAATCCAATAAATTTTCCTTATTTTCATCTAAATTTACTCAAATATACATCCTACAACAAAAATACTCGACAAAATAAAAAAAATCGAAGTTGGTTTCAAATAAATTTATTAAAATTTGACACTTCCAACTAAAATTTTTTTCACAATCCTAGAAATTGAAGTTATTTTCATCTAAATTTACTCAAATATAGATCCTACAAAAAAAATACTCGACAAAATAAAAAAAAATCGAAGTTGGTTTCAAATAAATTTATTAAAATTTGACACTTCCAACTAAAATTTTTTTCACAATCCTAGAAATTGAAGTTATTTTCATCTAAATTTACTCAAATATAGATCCTACAAAAAAATACTCAACAAAATCCAAAAAAATCGAAGTTGGTTTCAATTAAATTTATTAAAATTTGACACTTCCAACTAAAATTTTTTTCACAATCCTAAAAATTGAAGTTATTTTCATCTAAATTTACTCAAATATACATCCTACACCAAAAATACTCGACAAAATCCAAAAAAATCGAAGTTGGTTTCAAATAAATTTATTAAAATTTGACGCTTCCAACTAAAATTTTTTTCACAATCCTAAAAATTGAAGTTATTTTCATCTAAATTTACTCAAATATAGATCCTACAAAAAATACTCAACAAAATCCAAAAAAAACGAAGTTGATTTCAAATAAATTTATTAAAATTTGACACTTCCAACTAAAATTTATTTCACAATCCAATAAATTTTCGTTATTTTCGTCTAAATTTACTCAAATATACATCCTACAACAAAAATACTCGACAAAATAAAAAAAAATCGAAGTTGGTTTCAAATAAATTTATTAAAATTTGACACTTCCAACTAAAATTTTTTTCACAATCCTAGAAATTGAAGTTATTTTCATCTAAATTTACTCAAATATAGATCCTACAAAAAAATACTCAACAAAATCCAAAAAAATCGAAGTTGGTTTCAAATAAATTTATTAAAATTTGACACTTCCAACTAAAATTTTTTTCACAATCCTAAAAATTGAAGTTATTTTCATCTAAATTTACTCAAATATACATCCTACTCCAAAAATACTCGACAAAATCCAAAAAAATCGAAGTTGGTTTCAATTAAATTTATTAAAATTTGACACTTCCAACTAAATTTTTTTTCACAATCCTAAAAATTGAAGTTATTTTCATCTAAATTTACTCAAATATACATCCTACACCAAAAATACTCGACAAAATCCAAAAAAATCGAAGTTGGTTTCAATTAAATTTATTAAAATTTGACACTTCCAACTAAAATTTTTTTCACAATCCTAAAAATTGAAGTTATTTTCATCTAAATTTACTCAAATATAGATCCTACAAAAAATACTCAACAAAATCCAAAAAAGACGAAGTTGGTTTCAAATAAATTTATTAAAATTTGACACTTCCAACTAAAATTTTTTTCACAATCCTAGAAATTGAAGTTATTTTCATCTAAATTTACTCAAATATAGATCCTACAAAAAAAATACTCAACAAAATCCAAAAAAATCGAAGTTGGTTTCAAATAAATTTATTAAAATTTGACACTTCCAACTAAAATTTTTTTCACAATCCTAAAAATTGAAGTTATTTTCATCTAAATTTACTCAAATATACATCCTACTCCAAAAATACTCGACAAAATCCAAAAAAATCGAAGTTGGTTTCAATTAAATTTATTAAAATTTGACACTTCCAACTAAAATTTTTTTCACAATCCTAAAAATTGAAGTTATTTTCATCTAAATTTACTCAAATATACATCCTACACCAAAAATACTCGACAAAATCCAAAAAAATCGAAGTTGGTTTCAAATAAATTTATTAAAATTTGACGCTTCCAACTAAAATTTTTTTCACAATCCTAAAAATTGAAGTTATTTTCATCTAAATTTACTCAAATATAGATCCTACAAAAAATACTCAACAAAATCCAAAAAAAACGAAGTTGATTTCAAATAAATTTATTAAAATTTGACACTTCCAACTAAAATTTTTTTCACAATCCAATAAATTTTCGTTATTTTCATCTAAATTTACTCAAATATACATCCTACAACAAAAATACTCGACAAAATAAAAAAAAATCGAAGTTGGTTTCAAATAAATTTATTAAAATTTGACACTTCCAACTAAAATTTTGTTCACAATCCTAGAAATTGAAGTTATTTTCATCTAAATTTACTCAAATATAGATCCTACAAAAAATACTCAACAAAATCCAAAAAAAACGAAGTTGATTTCAAATAAATTTATTAAAATTTGACGCTTCCAACTAAAATTTTTTTCACAATCCTAGAAATTGAAGTTATTTTCATCTAAATTTACTCAAATATACATCCTACACCAAAAATACTCGACAAAATCCAAAAAAATCGAAGTTGGTTTCAAATAAATTTATTAAAATTTGACACTTCCAACTAAAATTTTTTTCACAATCCTAGAAATTGAAGTTATTTTCATCTAAATTTACTCAAATATAGATCCTACAAAAAAATACTCAACAAAATCCAAAAAAATCGAAGTTGGTTTCAAATAAATTTATTAAAATTTGACACTTCCAACTAAAATTTTTTTCACAATCCTAAAAATTGAAGTTATTTTCATCTAAATTTACTCAAATATACATCCTACACCAAAAATACTCGACAAAATCCAAAAAAATCGAAGTTGGTTTCAAATAAATTTATTAAAATTTGACACTTCCAACTAAAATTTTTTTCACAATCCAATAAATTTTCGTTATTTTCATTTAAAATTTACTCAAATATACATCCTACAACAAAAATACTCGACAAAATAAAAAAAAATCGAAGTTGGTTTCAAATAAATTTATTAAAATTTGACACTTCCAACTAAAATTTTTTTCACAATCCTAGAAATTGAAGTTATTTTCATCTAAATTTACTCAAATATACATCCTACACCAAAAATACTCGACAAAATCCAAAAAAATCGAAGTTGGTTTCAAATAAATTTATTAAAATTTGACGCTTCCAACTAAAATTTTTTTCACAATCCTAAAAATTGAAGTTATTTTCATCTAAATTTACTCAAATATAGATCCTACAAACAATACTCAACAAAATCAAAAAAAAACGAAGTTGATTTCAAATAAATTTATTAAAATTTGACACTTCCAACTAAAATTTTTTTCACAATCCAATAAATTTTCGTTATTTTCATCTAAATTTACTCAAATATACATCCTACAACAAAAATACTCGACAAAATAAAAAAAAATCGAAGTTGGTTTCAAATAAATTTATTAAAATTTGACACTTCCAACTAAAATTTTTTTCACAATCCTAGAAATTGAAGTTTTTTTCATCTAAATTTACTCAAATATAGATCCTACAAAAAAATACTCAACAAAATCCAAAAAAATCGAAGTTGGTTTCAAATAAATTTATTAAAATTTGACACTTCCAACTAAAATTTTTTTCACAATCCTAAAAATTGAAGTTATTTTCATCTAAATTTACTCAAATATACATCCTACTCCAAAAATACTCGACAAAATCCAAAAAAATCGAAGTTGGTTTCAATTAAATTTATTAAAATTTGACACTTCCAACTAAATTTTTTTTCACAATCCTAAAAATTGAAGTTATTTTCATCTAAATTTACTCAAATATACATCCTACACCAAAAATACTCGACAAAATCCAAAAAAATCGAAGTTGGTTTCAAATAAATTTATTAAAATTTGACGCTTCCAACTAAAATTTTTTTCACAATCCTAAAAATTGAAGTTATTTTCATCTAAATTTACTCAAATATAGATCCTACAAAAAATACTCAACAAAATCCAAAAAAAACGAAGTTGATTTCAAATAAATTTATTAAAATTTGACACTTCCAACTAAAATTTTTTTCACAATCCAATAAATTTTCCTTATTTTCATCTAAATTTACTCAAATATACATCCTACAACAAAAATACTCGACAAAATAAAAAAAATCGAAGTTGGTTTCAAATAAATTTATTAAAATTTGACACTTCCAACTAAAATTTTTTTCACAATCCTAGAAATTGAAGTTATTTTCATCTAAATTTACTCAAATATAGATCCTACAAAAAAAATACACGACAAAATAAAAAAAAATCGAAGTTGGTTTCAAATAAATTTATTAAAATTTGACACTTCCAACTAAAATTTTTTTCACAATCCTAGAAATTGAAGTTATTTTCATCTAAATTTACTCAAATATACATCCTACACCAAAAATACTCGACAAAATCCAAAAAAATCGAAGTTGGTTTCAAATAAATTTATTAAAATTTGATGCTTCCAACTAAAATTTTTTTCACAATCCTAAAAATTGAAGTTATTTTCATCTAAATTTACTCAAATATAGATCCTACAAAAAATACTCAACAAAATCCAAAAAAAACGAAGTTGATTTCAAATAAATTTATTAAAATTTGACACTTCCAACTAAAATTTTTTTCACAATCCAATAAATTTTCGTTATTTTCATCTAAATTTACTCAAATATACATCCTACAACAAAAATACTCGACAAATTAAAAAAAAATCGAAGTTGGTTTCAAATAAATTTATTAAAATTTGACACTTCCAACTAAAATTTTTTTCACAATCCTAGAAATTGAAGTTATTTTCATCTAAATTTACTCAAATATAGATCCTACAAAAAAATACTCAACAAAATCCAAAAAAATCGAAGTTGGTTTCAAATAAATTTATTAAAATTTGACACTTCCGACTAAAATTTTTTTCACAATCCTGGAAATTGAAGTTATTTTCATCTAAATTTACTCAAATATACATCCTACACCAAAAATACTCGCCAAAATCCAAAAAAATCGAAGTTGGTTTCAAATAAATTTATTAAAATTAGACACTTGTAACTAAAATTTTTTTCAAAATCCTAGAAATTGAAGTTATTTTCATCTAAATTTACTCAAATATACATCCTACACCAAAAATACTCCACAAAATCCAAAAAAATCGAAGTTGGTTTCAAATAAATTTATTAAAATTTGACACTTCCAACTAAAATTTTTTTCACAATCCTAGAAATTGAAGTTATTTTCATCTAAATTTACTCAAATATACATCCTACACCAAAAATACTCGACAAAATCCAAAAAAATCGAAGTTGGTTTCAAATAAATTTATTAAAATTTGACACTTCCAACTAAAATTTTTTTCACAATCGTAAAAATTGAAGTTATTTTCATCTAAATTTACTCAAATATAGATCCTACAAAAAATACTCAACAAAATCCAAAAAAATCGAAGTTGGTTTCAAATAAATTTATTAAAATTTGACACTTCCAACTAAAATTTTTTTCACAATCGTAAAAATTGAAGTTATTTTCATCTAAATTTACTCAAATATAGATCCTACAAAAAATACTCAACAAAATAAAAAAAAAACGAAGTTGGTTTCAAATAAATTTATTAAAATTTGACACTTCCAACTAAAATTTTTTTCACAATCCTAGAAATTGAAGTTATTTTCATCTAAATTTACTCAAATATAGATCCTACAAAAAAATACTCAACAAAATCCAAAAAAATCGAAGTTGGTTTCAAATAAATTTATTAAAATTTGACACTTCCAACTAAAATTTTTTTCACAATCCAATAAATTTTCGTTATTTTCATCTAAATTTACTCAAATATACATCCTACAACAAAAATACTCGATAAAATAAAAAAAAATCGAAGTTGGTTTCAAATAAATTTATTAAAATTTGACACTTCCAACTAAAATTTTTTCACAATCCTAGAAATTGAAGTTATTTTCATCTAAATTTACTCAAATATAGATCCTACAAAAAAATACTCAACAAAATCCAAAAAAATCGAAGTTGGTTTCAAATAAATTTATTAAAATTTGACACTTCCAACTAAAATTTTTTTCACAATCCTAAAAATTGAAGTTATTTTCATCTAAATTTACTCAAGTATACATCCTACACCAATAATACTCGACAAAATCCAAAAAAATCGAAGTTGGTTTCAATTAAATTTATTAAAATTTGACACTTCCAACTAAAATTTTTTTCACAATCCTAAAAATTGAAGTTATTTTCATCTAAGTTTACTCAAATATAGATCCTACAAAAAATACTCAACAAAATCAAAAAAAAACGAAGTTGATTTCAAATAAATTTATTAAAATTTGACGCTTCCAACTAAAATTTTTTTCACAATCCTAGAAATTGAAGTTATTTTCATCTAAATTTACTCAAATATACATCCTACACCAAAAATACTCCACAAAATCCAAAAAAATCGAAGTTGGTTTCAAATAAATTTATTAAAATTTGACACTTCCAACTAAAATTTTTTTCACAATCCTAAAAATTGAAGTTATTTTCATCTAAATTTACTCAAATATACATCCTACTCCAAAAATACTCGACAAAATCCAAAAAAATCGAAGTTGGTTTCAATTAAATTTATTAAAATTTGACACTTCCAACTAAAATTTTTTTCACAATCCTCAAAATTGAAGTTATTTTCATCTAAATTTACTCAAATATACATCCTACACCAAAAATACTCGACAAAATCCAAAAAAATCGAAGTTGGTTTCAAATAAATTTATTAAAATTTGACGCTTCCAACTAAAATTTTTTTCACAATCCTAGAAATTGAAGTTATTTTCATCTAAATTTACTCAAATATACATCCTACACCAAAAATACTCGACAAAATCCAAAAAAATCGAAGTTGGTTTCAAATAAATTTATTAAAATTTGACGCTTCCAACTAAAATTTTTTTCACAATCCTAGAAATTGAAGTTATTTTCATCTAAATTTACTCAAATATAGATCCTACACCAAAAATACTCGACAAAATCCAAAAAAATCGAAGTTGGTTTCAAATAAATTTATTAAAATTTGACGCTTCCAACTAAAATTTTTTTCACAATCCTAGAAATTGAAGTTATTTTCATCTAAATTTACTCAAATATAGATCCTACAAAAAAATACTCAACAAAATCCAAAACAATCGAAGTTGGTTTCAAATAAATTTATTAAAATTTGACACTTCCAACTAAAATTTTTTTCACAATCCAATAAATTTTCGTTATTTTCATCTAAATTTACTCAAATATACATCCTACAACAAAAATACTCGATAAAATAAAAAAAAATCGAAGTTGGTTTCAAATAAATTTATTAAAATTTGACACTTCCAACTAAAATTTTTTCACAATCCTAGAAATTGAAGTTATTTTCATCTATATTTACTCAAATATAGATCCTACAAAAAAATACTCAACAAAATCCAAAAAAATCGAAGTTGGTTTCAAATAAATTTATTAAAATTTGACACTTCCAACTAAAATTTTTTTCACAATCCTAGAAATTGAAGTTATTTTCATCTAAATTTACTCAAATATAGATCCTACAAAAAAATACTCAACAAAATCCAAAAAAATCGAAGTTGGTTTCAAATAAATTTATTAAAATTTGACACTTCCAACTAAAATTTTTTTCACAATCCTAAAAATTGAAGTTATTTTCATCTAAATTTACTCAAATATACATCCTACTCCAAAAATACTCGACAAAATCCAAAAAAATCGAAGTTGGTTTCAATTAAATTTATTAAAATTTGACACTTCCAACTAAAATTTTTTTCACAATCCTTAAAATTGAAGTTATTTTCATCTAAATTTACTCAAATATACATCCTACACCAAAAATACTCGACAAAATCCAAAAAAATCGAAGTTGGTTTCAAATAAATTTATTAAAATTTGACGCTTCCAACTAAAATTTTTTTCACAATCCTAGAAATTGAAGTTATTTTCATCTAAATTTACTCAAATATACATCCTACACCAAAAATACTCGACAAAATCCAAAAAAATCGAAGTTGGTTTCAAATAAATTTATTAAAATTTGACACTTCCAACTAAAATTTTTTCCACAATCCTAGAAATTGAAGTTATTTTCATCTAAATTTACTCAAATATACATCCTACACCAAAAATACTCGACAAAATCCAAAAAAATCGAAGTTGGTTTCAAATAAATTTATTAAAATTTGACGCTTCCAACTAAAATTTTTTTCACAATCCTAAAAATTGAAGTTATTTTCATCTAAATTTACTCAAATATAGATCCTACAAAAAATACTCAACAAAATCCAAAAAAAACGAAGTTGATTTCAAATAAATTTATTAAAATTTGACACTTCCAACTAAAATTTTTTTCACAATCCAATAAATTTTCGTTATTTTCATCTAAATTTACTCAAATATACATCCTACAACAAAAATACTCGACAAAATAAAAAAAATCGAAGTTGGTTTCAAATAAATTTATTAAAATTTGACACTTCCAACTAAAATTTTTTTCACAATCCTAGAAATTGAAGTTATTTTCATCTAAATTTACTCAAATATAGATCCTACAAAAAAATACTCAACAAAATCCAAAAAAATCGAAGTTGGTTTCAAATAAATTTATTAAAATTTGACACTTCCGACTAAAATTTTTTTCACAATCCTAGAAATTGAAGTTATTTTCATCTAAATTTACTCAAATATACATCCTACACCAAAAATACTCGACAAAATCCAAAAAAATCGAAGTTGGTTTCAAATAAATTTATTAAAATTTGACACTTCCAACTAAAATTTTTTTCACAATCGTAAAAATTGAAGTTATTTTCATCTAAATTTACTCAAATATAGATCCTACAAAAAATACTCAACAAAATAAAAAAAATCGAAGTTGGTTTCAAATAAATTTATTAAAATTTGACACTTCCAACTAAAATTTTTTTCACAATCCTAGAAATTGAAGTTATTTTCATCTAAATTTACTCAAATATAGATCCTACAAAAAAATACTCAACAAAATCCAAAAAAATCGAAGTTGGTTTCAAATAAATTTATTAAAATTTGACACTTCCGACTAAAATTTTTTTCACAATCCTAGAAATTGAAGTTATTTTCATCTAAATTTACTCAAATATACATCCTACACCAAAAATACTCGCCAAAATCCAAAAAAATCGAAGTTGGTTTCAAATAAATTTATTAAAATTTGACACTTCCAACTAAAATTTTTTTCACAATCCAATAAATTTTCGTTATTTTCATCTAAATTTACTCAAATATACATCCTACAACAAAAATACTCGATAAAATAAAAAAAAATCGAAGTTGGTTTCAAATAAATTTATTAAAATTTGACACTTCCAACTAAAATTTTTTCACAATCCTAGAAATTGAAGTTATTTTCATCTAAATTTACTCAAATATAGATCCTACAAAAAAATACTCAACAAAATCCAAAAAAATCGAAGTTGGTTTCAAATAAATTTATTAATATTTGACACTTCCAACTAAAATGTTTTTCACAATCCTAAAAATTGAAGTTATTTTCATCTAAATTTACTCAAATATACATCCTACACCAATAATACTCGACAAAATCCAAAAAAATCGAAGTTGGTTTCAATTAAATTTATTAAAATTTGACACTTCCAACTAAAATTTTTTTCACAATCCTAAAAATTGAAGTTATTTTCATCTAAATTTACTCAAATATAGATCCTACAAAAAATACTCAACAAAATCCAAAAAAAACGAAGTTGATTTCAAATAAATTTATTAAAATTTGACGCTTCCAACTAAAATTTTTTTCACAATCCTAGAAATTGAAGTTATTTTCATCTAAATTTACTCAAATATACATCCTACACCAAAAATACTCGACAAAATCCAAAAAAATCGAAGTTGGTTTCAAATAATTTATTAAAATTTGACACTTCCAACTAAAATTTTTTTCACAATCCTAAAAATTGAAGTTATTTTCATCTAAATTTACTCAAATATACATCCTACACCAAAAATACTCGACAAAATCCAAAAAAATCGAAGTTGGTTTCAAATAAATTTATTAAAATTTGACACTTCCAACTAAAATTTTTTTCACAATCCTAGAAATTGAAGTTATTTTCATCTAAATTTACTCAAATATAGATCCTACAAAAAAATACTCAACAAAATCCAAAAAAATCGAAGTTGGTTTCAAATAAATTTATTAAAATTTGACACTTCCAACTAAAATTTTTTTCACAATCCTAAAAATTGAAGTTATTTTCATCTAAATTTACTCAAATATACATCCTACTCCAAAAATACTCGACAAAATCCAAAAAAATCGAAGTTGGTTTCAATTAAATTTATTAAAATTTGACACTTCCAACTAAAATTTTTTTCACAATCCTAAAAATTGAAGTTATTTTCATCTAAATTTACTCAAATATACATCCTACTCCAAAAATACTCGACAAAATCAAAAAAAATCGAAGTTGGTTTCAATTAAATTTATTAAAATTTGACACTTCCAACTAAAATTTTTTTCACAATCCTAAAAATTGAAGTTATTTTCATCTAAATTTACTCAAATATACATCCTACACCAAAAATACTCGACAAAATCCAAAAAAATCGAAGTTGGTTTCAAATAAATTTATTAAAATTTGACGCTTCCAACTAAAATTTTTTTCACAATCCTAGAAATTGAAGTTATTTTCATCTAAATTTACTCAAATATACATCCTACACCAAAAATACTCGACAAAATCCAAAAAAATCGAAGTTGGTTTCAAATAAATTTATTAAAATTTGACACTTCCAACTAAAATTTTTTTCACAATCCTAGAAATTGAAGTTATTTTCATCTAAATTTACTCAAATATAGATCCTACAAAAAAATACTCAACAAAATCCAAAAAAATCGAAGTTGGTTTCAAATAAATTTATTAAAATTTGACACTTCCAACTAAAATTTTTTTCACAATCCAATAAATTTTCGTTATTTTCATCTAAATTTACTCAAATATACATCCTACAACAAAAATACTCGATAAAATAAAAAAAAATCGAAGTTGGTTTCAAATAAATTTATTAAAATTTGACACTTCCAACTAAAATTTTTTCACAATCCTAAAAATTGAAGTTATTTTCAGCTAAATTTACTCAAATATACATCCTACAACAAAAATACTCGACAAAATAAAAAAAAATCGAAGTTGGTTTCAAATAAATTTATTAAAATTTGACACTTCCAACTAAAATTTTTTTCACAATCCTAGAAATTGAAGTTATTTTCATCTAAATTTACTCAAATATACATCCTACACCAAAAATACTCGACAAAATCCAAAAAAATCGAAGTTGGTTTCAAATAAATTTATTAAAATTTGACACTTCCAACTAAAATTTTTTTCACAATCCTAAAAATTGAAGTTATTTTCAGCTAAATTTACTCAAATATAGATCCTACAAAAAATACTCAACAAAATAAAAAAAAAACGAAGTTGATTTCAAATAAATTTATTAAAATTTGACACTTCCAACTAAAATTTTTTTCACAATCCAATAAATTTTCGTTATTTTCATCTAAATTTACTCAAATATACATCCTACAACAAAAATACTCGACAAAATAAAAAAAAATCGAAGTTGGTTTCAAATAAATTTATTAAAATTTGACACTTCCAACTAAAATTTTTTTCACAATCCTAGAAATTGAAGTTATTTTCATCTAAATTTACTCAAATATACATCCTACTCCAAAAATACTCGACAAAATCCAAAAAAATCGAAGTTGGTTTCAATTAAATTTATTAAAATTTGACACTTCCAACTAAAATTTTTTTCACAATCCTAAAAATTGAAGTTATTTTCATCTAAATTTACTCAAATATACATCCTACACCAAAAATACTCGACAAAATTCAAAAAAATCGAAGTTGGTTTCAAATAAATTTATTAAAATTTGACACTTCCAACTAAAATTTTTTTCACAATCCTAAAAATTGAAGTTATTTTCATCTAAATTTACTCAAATATACATCCTACACCAAAAATACTCGACAAAATCCAAAAAAATCGAAGTTGGTTTCAAATAAATTTATTAAAATTTGACACTTCCACCTAAAATTTTTTTCACAATCCTAGAAATTGAAGTTATTTTCATCTAAATTTACTCAAATATAGATCCTACAAAAAATACTCAACAAAATAAAAAAAAAACGAAGTTGATTTCAAATAAATTTATTAAAATTTGACACTTCCAACTAAAATTTTTTTCACAATCCAATAAATTTTCGTTATTTTCATCTAAATTTACTCAAATATACATCCTACAACAAAAATACTCGACAAAATAAAAAAAAATCGAAGTTGGTTTCAAATAAATTTATTAAAATTTGACACTTCCAACTAAAATTTTTTTCACAATCCTAGAAATTGAAGTTATTTTCATCTAAATTTACTCAAATATACATCCTACACCAAAAATACTCGACAAAATCCAAAAAAATCGAAGTTGGTTTCAAATAAATTTATTAAAATTTGACACTTCCAACTAAAATTTTTTTCACAATCCTAAAAATTGAAGTTATTTTCAGCTAAATTTACTCAAATATAGATCCTACAAAAAATACTCAACAAAATAAAAAAAAAACGAAGTTGATTTCAAATAAATTTATTAAAATTTGACACTTCCAACTAAAATTTTTTTCACAATCCAATAAATTTTCGTTATTTTCATCTAAATTTACTCAAATATACATCCTACAACAAAAATACTCGACAAAATAAAAAAAAATCGAAGTTGGTTTCAAATAAATTTATTAAAATTAGACACTTCCAACTAAAATTTTTTTCACAATCCTAGAAATTGAAGTTATTTTCATCTAAATTTACTCAAATATAGATCCTACAAAAAAATACTCAACAAAATCCAAAAAAATCGAAGTTGGTTTCAAATAAATTTATTAAAATTTGACACTTCCAACTAAAATTTTTTTCACAATCCTAAAAATTGAAGTTATTTTCATCTAAATTTACTCAAATATACATCCTACACCAAAAATACTCGACAAAATCCAAAAAAATCGAAGTTGGTTTCAAATAAATTTATTAAAATTTGACACTTCCAACTAAAATTTTTTTCACAATCCTAGAAATTGAAGTTATTTTCATCTAAATTTACTCAAATATAGATCCTACAAAAAAATACTCAACAAAATCCAAAAAAATCGAAGTTGGTTTCAAATAAATTTATTGAAATTTGACACTTCCAACTAAAATTTTTTCACAATCCTAAAAATTGAAGTTATTTTCAGCTAAATTTACTCAAATATACATCCTACAACAAAAATACTCGACAAAATAAAAAAAAATCGAAGTTGGTTTCAAATAAATTTATTAAAATTTGACACTTCCAACTAAAATTTTTTTCACAATCCTAGAAATTGAAGTTATTTTCATCTAAATTTACTCAAATATACATCCTACACCAAAAATACTCGACAAAATCCAAAAAAATCGAAGTTGGTTTCAAATAAATTTATTAAAATTTGACACTTCCAACTAAAATTTTTTTCACAATCCTAAAAATTGAAGTTATTTTCAGCTAAATTTACTCAAATATAGATCCTACAAAAAATACTCAACAAAATAAAAAAAAAACGAAGTTGATTTCAAATAAATTTATTAAAATTTGACACTTCCAACTAAAATTTTTTTCACAATCCAATAAATTTTCGTTATTTTCATCTAAATTTACTCAAATATACATCCTACAACAAAAATACTCGACAAAATAAAAAAAAATCGAAGTTGGTTTCAAATAAATTTATTAAAATTTGACACTTCCAACTAAAATTTTTTTCACAATCCTAGAAATTGAAGTTATTTTCATCTAAATTTACTCAAATATACATCCTACTCCAAAAATACTCGACAAAATCCAAAAAAATCGAAGTTGGTTTCAATTAAATTTATTAAAATTTGACACTTCCAACTAAAATTTTTTTCACAATCCTAAAAATTGAAGTTATTTTCATCTAAATTTACTCAAATATACATCCTACACCAAAAATACTCGACAAAATTCAAAAAAATCGAAGTTGGTTTCAAATAAATTTATTAAAATTTGACACTTCCAACTAAAATTTTTTTCACAATCCTAAAAATTGAAGTTATTTTCATCTAAATTTACTCAAATATACATCCTACACCAAAAATACTCGACAAAATCCAAAAAAATCGAAGTTGGTTTCAAATAAATTTATTAAAATTTGACACTTCCACCTAAAATTTTTTTCACAATCCTAGAAATTGAAGTTATTTTCATCTAAATTTACTCAAATATAGATCCTACAAAAAATACTCAACAAAATAAAAAAAAAACGAAGTTGATTTCAAATAAATTTATTAAAATTTGACACTTCCAACTAAAATTTTTTTCACAATCCAATAAATTTTCGTTATTTTCATCTAAATTTACTCAAATATACATCCTACAACAAAAATACTCGACAAAATAAAAAAAAATCGAAGTTGGTTTCAAATAAATTTATTAAAATTTGACACTTCCAACTAAAATTTTTTTCACAATCCTAGAAATTGAAGTTATTTTCATCTAAATTTACTCAAATATAGATCCTACAAAAAAATACTCAACAAAATCCAAAAAAATCGAAGTTGCTTTCAAATAAATTTATTAAAATTTGACACTTCCAACTAAAATTTTTTTCACAATCCTAAAAATTGAAGTTATTTTCATCCAAATTTACTCAAATATACATCCTACTCCAAAAATACTCGACAAAATCCAAAAAAATCGAAGTTGGTTTCAATTAAATTTATTAAAATTTGACACTTCCAACTAAAATTTTTTTCACAATCCTAAAAATTGAAGTTATTTTCATCTAAATTTACTCAAATATACATCCTACACCAAAAATACTCGACAAAATCCAAAAAAATCGAAGTTGGTTTCAAATAAATTTATTAAAATTTGACACTTCCAACTAAAATTTTTTTCACAATCCTAAAAATTGAAGTTATTTTCATCTAAATTTACTCAAATATACATCCTACACCAAAAATACTCGACAAAATCCAAAAAAATCGAAGTTGGTTTCAAATAAATTTATTAAAATTTGACACTTCCAACTAAAATTTTTTTCACAATCCTAGAAATTGAAGTTATTTTCATCTAAATTTACTCAAATATAGATCCTACAAAAAAATACTCAACAAAATCCAAAAAAATCGAAGTTGGTTTCAAATAAATTTATTAAAATTTGACACTTCCAACTAAAATTTTTTTCACAATCCTAAAAATTGAAGTTATTTTCATCTAAATTTACTCAAATATACATCCTACTCCAAAAATACTCGACAAAATCCAAAAAAATCGAAGTTGGTTTCAATTAAATTTATTAAAATTTGACACTTCCAACTAAAATTTTTTTCACAATCCTAAAAATTGAAGTTATTTTCATCTAAATTTACTCAAATATACACCCTACACCAAAAATACTCGACAAAATCCAAAAAAATCGAAGTTGGTTTCAAATAAATTTATTAAAATTTGACGCTTCCAACTAAAATTTTTTTCACAATCCTAGAAATTGAAGTTATTTTCATCTAAATTTACTCAAATATACATCCTACACCAAAAATACTCGACAAAATCCAAAAAAATCGAAGTTGGTTTCAAATAAATTTATTAAAATTTGACACTTCCAACTAAAATTTTTTTCACAATCCTAGAAATTGAAGTTATTTTCATCTAAATTTACTCAAATATAGATCCTACAAAAAAATACTCAACAAAATCCAAAAAAATCGAAGTTGGTTTCAAATAAATTTATTAAAATTTGACACTTCCAACTAAAATTTTTTTCACAATCCTAAAAATTGAAGTTATTTTCATCTAAATTTACTCAAATATACATCCTACTCCAAAAATACTCGACAAAATCCAAAAAAATCGAAGTTGGTTTCAATTAAATTTATTAAAATTTGACACTTCCAACTAAAATTTTTTTCACAATCCTAAAAATTGAAGTTATTTTCATCTAAATTTACTCAAATATACACCCTACACCAAAAATACTCGACAAAATCCAAAAAAATCGAAGTTGGTTTCAAATAAATTTATTAAAATTTGACGCTTCCAACTAAAATTTTTTTCACAATCCTAGAAATTGAAGTTATTTTCATCTAAATTTACTCAAATATACATCCTACACCAAAAATACTCGACAAAATCCAAAAAAATCGAAGTTGGTTTCAAATAAATTTATTAAAATTTGACACTTCCAACTAAAATTTTTTTCACAATCCTAGAAATTGAAGTTATTTTCATCTAAATTTACTCAAATATACATCCTACTCCAAAAATACTCGACAAAATCCAAAAAAATCGAAGTTGGTTTCAATTAAATTTATTAAAATTTGACACTTCCAACTAAAATTTTTTTCACAATCCTAAAAATTGAAGTTATTTTCATCTAAATTTACTCAAATATACACCCTACACCAAAAATACTCGACAAAATCCAAAAAAATCGAAGTTGGTTTCAAATAAATTTATTAAAATTTGACGCTTCCAACTAAAATTTTTTTCACAATCCTAGAAATTGAAGTTATTTTCATCTAAATTTACTCAAATATACATCCTACACCAAAAATACTCGACAAAATCCAAAAAAATCGAAGTTGGTTTCAAATAAATTTATTAAAATTTGACACTTCCAACTAAAATTTTTTTCACAATCCTAGAAATTGAAGTTATTTTCATCTAAATTTACTCAAATATAGATCCTACAAAAAAATACTCAACAAAATCCAAAAAAATCGAAGTTGGTTTCAAATAAATTTATTAAAATTTGACACTTCCAACTAAAATTTTTTTCACAATCCTAAAAATTGAAGTTATTTTCATCTAAATTTACTCAAATATACATCCTACTCCAAAAATACTCGACAAAATCCAAAAAAATCGAAGTTGGTTTCAATTAAATTTATTAAAATTTGACACTTCCAACTAAAATTTTTTTCACAATCCTAAAAATTGAAGTTATTTTCATCTAAATTTACTCAAATATACACCCTACACCAAAAATACTCGACAAAATCCAAAAAAATCGAAGTTGGTTTCAAATAAATTTATTAAAATTTGACGCTTCCAACTAAAATTTTTTTCACAATCCTAGAAATTGAAGTTATTTTCATCTAAATTTACTCAAATATACATCCTACACCAAAAATACTCGACAAAATCCAAAAAAATCGAAGTTGGTTTCAAATAAATTTATTAAAATTTGACACTTCCAACTAAAATTTTTTTCACAATCCTAGAAATTGAAGTTATTTTCATCTAAATTTACTCAAATATAGATCCTACAAAAAAATACTCAACAAAATCCAAAAAAATCGAAGTTGGTTTCAAATAAATTTATTAAAATTTGACACTTCCAACTAAAATTTTTTTC
Source organism: Andrena praecox (assembly GCA_963932275.1). Lineage (NCBI taxonomy): Eukaryota > Metazoa > Arthropoda > Insecta > Hymenoptera > Andrenidae > Andrena > Andrena praecox. Next base: position 1,624,085 of record CAWVQO010000413.1, on the reverse strand, counting down.
ACAATCCTAAAAATTGAAGTTATTTTCATCTAAATTTACTCAAATATACATCCTACTCCAAAAATACTCGACAAAATCCAAAAAAATCGAAGTTGGTTTCAATTAAATTTATTAAAATTTGACACTTCCAACTAAAATTTTTTTCACAATCCTAAAAATTGAAGTTATTTTCATCTAAATTTACTCAAATATACACCCTACACCAAAAATACTCGACAAAATCCAAAAAAATCGAAGTTGGTTTCAAATAAATTTATTAAAATTTGACGCTTCCAACTAAAATTTTTTTCACAATCCTAAAAATTGAAGTTATTTTCATCTAAATTTACTCAAATATACATCCTACTCCAAAAATACTCGACAAAATCCAAAAAAATCGAAGTTGGTTTCAATTAAATTTATTAAAATTTGACACTTCCAACTAAAATTTTTTTCACAATCCTAAAAATTGAAGTTATTTTCATCTAAATTTACTCAAATATACACCCTACACCAAAAATACTCGACAAAATCCAAAAAAATCGAAGTTGGTTTCAAATAAATTTATTAAAATTTGACGCTTCCAACTAAAATTTTTTTCACAATCCTAGAAATTGAAGTTATTTTCATCTAAATTTACTCAAATATACATCCTACACCAAAAATACTCGACAAAATCCAAAAAAATCGAAGTTGGTTTCAAATAAATTTATTAAAATTTGACACTTCCAACTAAAATTTTTTTCACAATCCTAAAAATTGAAGTTATTTTCATCTAAATTTACTCAAATATACATCCTACACCAAAAATACTCGACAAAATCCAAAAAAATCGAAGTTGGTTTCAAATAAATTTATTAAAATTTGACACTTCCAACTAAAATTTTTTTCACAATCCTAGAAATTGAAGTTATTTTCATCTAAATTTACTCAAATATACATCCTACACCAAAAATACTCGACAAAATCCAAAAAAATCGAAGTTGGTTTCAAATAAATTTATTAAAATTTGACGCTTCCAACTAAAATTTTTTTCACAATCCTAGAAATTGAAGTTATTTTCATCTAAATTTACTCAAATATACACCCTACACCAAAAATACTCGACAAAATCCAAAAAAATCGAAGTTGGTTTCAAATAAATTTATTAAAATTTGACGCTTCCAACTAAAATTTTTTTCACAATCCTAGAAATTGAAGTTATTTTCATCTAAATTTACTCAAATATACATCCTACACCAAAAATACTCGACAAAATCCAAAAAAATCGAAGTTGGTTTCAAATAAATTTATTAAAATTTGACACTTCCAACTAAAATTTTTTTCACAATCCTAGAAATTGAAGTTATTTTCATCTAAATTTACTCAAATATACATCCTACACCAAAAATACTCGACAAAATCCAAAAAAATCGAAGTTGGTTTCAAATAAATTTATTAAAATTTGACGCTTCCAACTAAAATTTTTTTTACAATCCTAGAAATTGAAGTTATTTTCATCTAAATTTACTCAAATATACATCCTACACCAAAAATACTCGACAAAATCCAAAAAAATCGAAGTTGGTTTCAAATAAATTTATTAAAATTTGACACTTCCAACTAAAATTTTTTTCACAATCCTAAAAATTGAAGTTATTTTCATCTAAATTTACTCAAATATACATCCTACACCAAAAATACTCGACAAAATCCAAAAAAATCGAAGTTGGTTTCAAATAAATTTATTAAAATTTGACACTTCCAACTAAAATTTTTTTCACAATCCTAGAAATTGAAGTTATTTTCATCTAAATTTACTCAAATATAGATCCTACAAAAAAATACTCAAAAAAATCCAAAAAAATCGAAGTTGGTTTCAAATAAATTTATTAAAATTTGACACTTCCAACTAAAATTTTTTTCACAATCCTAAAAATTGAAGTTATTTTCATCTAAATTTACTCAAATATACATCCTACTCCAAAAATACTCGACAAAATCCAAAAAAATCGAAGTTGGTTTCAATTAAATTTATTAAAATTTGACACTTCCAACTAAAATTTTTTTCACAATCCTAAAAATTGAAGTTATTTTCATCTAAATTTACTCAAATATACACCCTACACCAAAAATACTCGACAAAATCCAAAAAAATCGAAGTTGGTTTCAAATAAATTTATTAAAATTTTACGCTTCCAACTAAAATTTTTTTTCACAATCCTAGAAATTGAAGTTATTTTCATCTAAATTTACTCAAATATACATCCTACACCAAAAATACTCGACAAAATCCAAAAAAATCGAAGTTGGTTTCAAATAAATTTATTAAAATTTGACACTTCCAACTAAAATTTTTTTCACAATCCTAGAAATTGAAGTTATTTTCATCTAAATTTACTCAAATATACATCCTACACCAAAAATACTCGACAAAATCCAAAAAAATCGAAGTTGGTTTCAAATAAATTTATTAAAATTTGACGCTTCCAACTAAAATTTTTTTCACAATCCTAGAAATTGAAGTTATTTTCATCTAAATTTACTCAAATATACATCCTACACCAAAAATACTCGACAAAATCCAAAAAAATCAAAGTTGGTTTCAAATAAATTTATTAAAATTTGACACTTCCAACTAAAATTTTTTTCACAATCCTAGAAATTGAAGTTATTTTCATCTAAATTTACTCAAATATACATCCTACACCAAAAATACTCGACAAAATCCAAAAAAATCGAAGTTGGTTTCAAATAAATTTATTAAAATTTGACGCTTCCAACTAAAATTTTTTTCACAATCCTAGAAATTGAAGTTATTTTCATCTAAATTTACTCAAATATACATCCTACACCAAAAATACTCGACAAAATCCAAAAAAATCGAAGTTGGTTTCAAATAAATTTATTAAAATTTGACGCTTCCAACTAAAATTTTTTTCACAATCCTAGAAATTGAAGTTATTTTCATCTAAATTTACTCAAATATACATCCTACACCAAAAATACTCGACAAAATCCAAAAAAATCGAAGTTGGTTTCAAATAAATTTATTAAAATTTGACACTTCCGACTAAAATTTTTTTCACAATCCTAGAAATTGAAGTTATTTTCATCTAAATTTACTCAAATATACATCCTACACCAAAAATACTCGACAAAATCCAAAAAAATCGAAGTTGGTTTCAAATAAATTTATTAAAATTTGACACTTCCAACTAAAATTTTTTTCACAATCGTAAAAATTGAAGTTATTTTCATCTAAATTTACTCAAATATAGATCCTACAAAAAATACTCAACAAAATAAAAAAAATCGAAGTTGGTTTCAAATAAATTTATTAAAATTTGACACTTCCAACTAAAATTTTTTTCACAATCCTAGAAATTGAAGTTATTTTCATCTAAATTTACTCAAATATAGATCCTACAAAAAAATACTCAACAAAATCCAAAAAAATCGAAGTTGGTTTCAAATAAATTTATTAAAATTTGACACTTCCGACTAAAATTTTTTTCACAATCCTAGAAATTGAAGTTATTTTCATCTAAATTTACTCAAATATACATCCTACACCAAAAATACTCGCCAAAATCCAAAAAAATCGAAGTTGGTTTCAAATAAATTTATTAAAATTTGACACTTCCAACTAAAATTTTTTTCACAATCCAATAAATTTTCGTTATTTTCATCTAAATTTACTCAAATATACATCCTACAACAAAAATACTCGATAAAATAAAAAAAAATCGAAGTTGGTTTCAAATAAATTTATTAAAATTTGACACTTCCAACTAAAATTTTTTCACAATCCTAGAAATTGAAGTTATTTTCATCTAAATTTACTCAAATATAGATCCTACAAAAAAATACTCAACAAAATCCAAAAAAATCGAAGTTGGTTTCAAATAAATTTATTAATATTTGACACTTCCAACTAAAATGTTTTTCACAATCCTAAAAATTGAAGTTATTTTCATCTAAATTTACTCAAATATACATCCTACACCAATAATACTCGACAAAATCCAAAAAAATCGAAGTTGGTTTCAATTAAATTTATTAAAATTTGACACTTCCAACTAAAATTTTTTTCACAATCCTAAAAATTGAAGTTATTTTCATCTAAATTTACTCAAATATAGATCCTACAAAAAATACTCAACAAAATCCAAAAAAAACGAAGTTGATTTCAAATAAATTTATTAAAATTTGACGCTTCCAACTAAAATTTTTTTCACAATCCTAGAAATTGAAGTTATTTTCATCTAAATTTACTCAAATATACATCCTACACCAAAAATACTCGACAAAATCCAAAAAAATCGAAGTTGGTTTCAAATAATTTATTAAAATTTGACACTTCCAACTAAAATTTTTTTCACAATCCTAAAAATTGAAGTTATTTTCATCTAAATTTACTCAAATATACATCCTACACCAAAAATACTCGACAAAATCCAAAAAAATCGAAGTTGGTTTCAAATAAATTTATTAAAATTTGACACTTCCAACTAAAATTTTTTTCACAATCCTAGAAATTGAAGTTATTTTCATCTAAATTTACTCAAATATAGATCCTACAAAAAAATACTCAACAAAATCCAAAAAAATCGAAGTTGGTTTCAAATAAATTTATTAAAATTTGACACTTCCAACTAAAATTTTTTTCACAATCCTAAAAATTGAAGTTATTTTCATCTAAATTTACTCAAATATACATCCTACTCCAAAAATACTCGACAAAATCCAAAAAAATCGAAGTTGGTTTCAATTAAATTTATTAAAATTTGACACTTCCAACTAAAATTTTTTTCACAATCCTAAAAATTGAAGTTATTTTCATCTAAATTTACTCAAATATACATCCTACTCCAAAAATACTCGACAAAATCAAAAAAAATCGAAGTTGGTTTCAATTAAATTTATTAAAATTTGACACTTCCAACTAAAATTTTTTTCACAATCCTAAAAATTGAAGTTATTTTCATCTAAATTTACTCAAATATACATCCTACACCAAAAATACTCGACAAAATCCAAAAAAATCGAAGTTGGTTTCAAATAAATTTATTAAAATTTGACGCTTCCAACTAAAATTTTTTTCACAATCCTAGAAATTGAAGTTATTTTCATCTAAATTTACTCAAATATACATCCTACACCAAAAATACTCGACAAAATCCAAAAAAATCGAAGTTGGTTTCAAATAAATTTATTAAAATTTGACACTTCCAACTAAAATTTTTTTCACAATCCTAGAAATTGAAGTTATTTTCATCTAAATTTACTCAAATATACATCCTACACCAAAAATACTCGACAAAATCCAAAAAAATCGAAGTTGGTTTCAAATAAATTTATTAAAATTTGACGCTTCCAACTAAAATTTTTTTCACAATCCTAGAAATTGAAGTTATTTTCATCTAAATTTACTCAAATATACATCCTACACCAAAAATACTCGACAAAATCCAAAAAAATCGAAGTTGGTTTCAAATAAATTTATTAAAATTTGACACTTCCAACTAAAATTTTTTTCACAATCCTAGAAATAGAAGTTATTTTCATCTAAATTTACTCAAATATACATCCTACACCAAAAATACTCGACAAAATCCAAAAAAATCGAAGTTGGTTTCAAATAAATTTATTAAAATTTGACACTTCCAACTAAAATTTTTTTCGCAATCCTAAAAATTGAAGTTTTTTCATCTAAATTTACTCAAATATAGATCCTACAAAAAATACTCAACAAAATAAAAAAAAAACGAAGTTGATTTCAAATAAATTTATTAAAATTTGACACTTCCAACTAAAATTTTTTTCACAATCCAATAAATTTTCGTTATTTTCATCTAAATTTACTCAAATATACATCCTACAACAAAAATACTCGACAAAATAAAAAAAAATCGAAGTTGGTTTCAAATAAATTTATTAAAATTTGACACTTCCAACTAAAATTTTTTTCACAATCCTAGAAATTGAAGTTATTTTCATCTAAATTTACTCAAATATACATCCTACACCAAAAATACTCGACAAAATCCAAAAAAATCGAAGTTGGTTTCAAATAAATTTATTAAAATTTGACACTTCCAACTAAAATTTTTTTCACAATCCTAAAAATTGAAGTTATTTTCATCTAAATTTACTCAAATATACATCCTACACCAAAAATACTCGACAAAATCCAAAAAAATCGAAGTTGGTTTCAAATAAATTTATTAAAATTTGACACTTCCAACTAAAATTTTTTTCACAATCCTAGAAATTGAAGTTATTTTCATCTAAATTTACTCAAATATAGATCCTACAAAAAAATACTCAACAAAATCCAAAAAAATCGAAGTTGGTTTCAAATAAATTTATTAAAATTTGACACTTCCAACTACAATTTTTTTCACAATCCTAAAAATTGAAGTTATTTTCATCTAAATTTACTCAAATATACATCCTACTCCAAAAATACTCGACAAAATCCAAAAAAATCGAAGTTGGTTTCAATTAAATTTATTAAAATTTGACACTTCCAACTAAAATTTTTTTCACAATCGTAAAAATTGAAGTTATTTTCATCTAAATTTACTCAAATATAGATCCTACAAAAAATACTCAACAAAATCCAAAAAAATCGAAGTTGGTTTCAAATAAATTTATTAAAATTTGACACTTCCAACTAAAATTTTTTTCACAATCGTAAAAATTGAAGTTATTTTCATCTAAATTTACTCAAATATAGATCCTACAAAAAATACTCAACAAAATAAAAAAAAAAACGAAGTTGGTTTCAAATAAATTTATTAAAATTTGACACTTCCAACTAAAATTTTTTTCACAATCCTAGAAATTGAAGTTATTTTCATCTAAATTTACTCAAATATAGATCCTACAAAAAAATACTCAACAAAATCCAAAAAAATCGAAGTTGGTTTCAAATAAATTTATTAAAATTTGACACTTCCAACTAAAATTTTTTTCACAATCCAATAAATTTTCGTTATTTTCATCTAAATTTACTCAAATATACATCCTACAACAAAAATACTCGATAAAATAAAAAAAATCGAAGTTGGTTTCAAATAAATTTATTAAAATTTGACACTTCCAACTAAAATTTTTTCACAATCCTAGAAATTGAAGTTATTTTCATCTAAATTTACTCAAATATAGATCGTACAAAAAAATACTCAACAAAATCCAAAAAAATCGAAGTTGGTTTCAAATAAATTTATTAAAATTTGACACTTCCAACTAAAATTTTTTTCACAATCCTAAAAATTGAAGTTATTTTCATCTAAATTTACTCAAATATACATCCTACACCAATAATACTCGACAAAATCCAAAAAAATCGAAGTTGGTTTCAATTAAATTTATTAAAATTTGACACTTCCAACTAAAATTTTTTTCACAATCCTAAAAATTGAAGTTATTTTCATCTAAATTTACTCAAATATAGATCCTACAAAAAATACTCAACAAAATCCAAAAAAAACGAAGTTGATTTCAAATAAATTTATTAAAATTTGACGCTTCCAACTAAAATTTTTTTCACAATCCTAGAAATTGAAGTTATTTTCATCTAAATTTACTCAAATATACATCCTACACCAAAAATACTCGACAAAATCCAAAAAAATCGAAGTTGGTTTCAAATAAATTTATTAAAATTTGACACTTCCAACTAAAATTTTTTTCACAATCCTAGAAATTGAAGTTATTTTCATCTAAATTTACTCAAATATACATCCTACACCAAAAATACTCGACAAAATCCAAAAAAATCGAAGTTGGTTTCAAATAAATTTATTAAAATTTGACGCTTCCAACTAAAATTTTTTTCACAATCCTAGAAATTGAAGTTATTTTCATCTAAATTTACTCAAATATACATCCTACACCAAAAATACTCGACAAAATCCAAAAAAATCGAAGTTGGTTTCAAATAAATTTATTAAAATTTGACACTTCCAACTAAAATTTTTTTCACAATCCTAGAAATTGAAGTTATTTTCATCTAAATTTACTCAAATATACATCCTACACCAAAAATACTCGACAAAATCCAAAAAAATCGAAGTTGGTTTCAAATAAATTTATTAAAATTTGACACTTCCAACTAAAATTTTTTTCGCAATCCTAAAAATTGAAGTTTTTTCATCTAAATTTACTCAAATATAGATCCTACAAAAAATACTCAACAAAATCCAAAAAAAACGAAGTTGATTTCAAATAAATTTATTAAAATTTGACACTTCCAACTAAAATTTTTTTCACAATCCAATAAATTTTCGTTATTTTCATCTAAATTTACTCAAATATACATCCTACAACAAAAATACTCGACAAAATAAAAAAAAATCGAAGTTGGTTTCAAATAAATTTATTAAAATTTGACACTTCCAACTAAAATTTTTTTCACAATCCTAGAAATTGAAGTTATTTTCATCTAAATTTACTCAAATATACATCCTACACCAAAAATACTCGACAAAATCCAAAAAAATCGAAGTTGGTTTCAAATAAATTTATTAAAATTTGACACTTCCAACTAAAATTTTTTTCACAATCCTAAAAATTGAAGTTATTTTCAGCTAAATTTACTCAAATATAGATCCTACAAAAAATACTCAACAAAATAAAAAAAAAACGAAGTTGATTTCAAATAAATTTATTAAAATTTGACACTTCCAACTAAAATTTTTTTCACAATCCAATAAATTTTCGTTATTTTCATCTAAATTTACTCAAATATACATCCTACAACAAAAATACTCGACAAAATAAAAAAAAATCGAAGTTGGTTTCAAATAAATTTATTAAAATTTGACACTTCCAACTAAAATTTTTTTCACAATCCTAGAAATTGAAGTTATTTTCATCTAAATTTACTCAAATATAGATCCTACAAAAAAATACTCAACAAAATCCAAAAAAATCGAAGTTGCTTTCAAATAAATTTATTAAAATTTGACACTTCCAACTAAAATTTTTTTCACAATCCTAAAAATTGAAGTTATTTTCATCTAAATTTACTCAAATATACATCCTACTCCAAAAATACTCGACAAAATCCAAAAAAATCGAAGTTGGTTTCAATTAAATTTATTAAAATTTGACACTTCCAACTAAAATTTTTTTCACAATCCTAAAAATTGAAGTTATTTTCATCTAAATTTACTCAAATATACATCCTACACCAAAAATACTCGACAAAATTCAAAAAAATCGAAGTTGGTTTCAAATAAATTTATTAAAATTTGACACTTCCAACTAAAATTTTTTTCACAATCCTAAAAATTGAAGTTATTTTCATCTAAATTTACTCAAATATACATCCTACACCAAAAATACTCGACAAAATCCAAAAAAATCGAAGTTGGTTTCAAATAAATTTATTAAAATTTGACACTTCCACCTAAAATTTTTTTCACAATCCTAGAAATTGAAGTTATTTTCATCTAAATTTACTCAAATATAGATCCTACAAAAAATACTCAACAAAATAAAAAAAAAACGAAGTTGATTTCAAATAAATTTATTAAAATTTGACACTTCCAACTAAAATTTTTTTCACAATCCAATAAATTTTCGTTATTTTCATCTAAATTTACTCAAATATACATCCTACAACAAAAATACTCGACAAAATAAAAAAAAATCGAAGTTGGTTTCAAATAAATTTATTAAAATTTGACACTTCCAACTAAAATTTTTTTCACAATCCTAGAAATTGAAGTTATTTTCATCTAAATTTACTCAAATATAGATCCTACAAAAAAATACTCAACAAAATCCAAAAAAATCGAAGTTGCTTTCAAATAAATTTATTAAAATTTGACACTTCCAACTAAAATTTTTTTCACAATCCTAAAAATTGAAGTTATTTTCATCTAAATTTACTCAAATATACATCCTACTCCAAAAATACTCGACAAAATCCAAAAAAATCGAAGTTGGTTTCAATTAAATTTATTAAAATTTGACACTTCCAACTAAAATTTTTTTCACAATCCTAAAAATTGAAGTTATTTTCATCTAAATTTACTCAAATATACATCCTACACCAAAAATACTCGACAAAATCCAAAAAAATCGAAGTTGGTTTCAAATAAATTTATTAAAATTTGACACTTCCAACTAAAATTTTTTTCGCAATCCTAAAATTGAAGTTTTTTCATCTAAATTTACTCAAATATAGATCCTACAAAAAAATACTCAACAAAATCCAAAAAAATCGAAGTTGGTTTCAAATAAATTTATTAAAATTTGACACTTCCAACTAAAATTTTTTTCACAATCCTAAAAATTGAAGTTATTTTCATCTAAATTTACTCAAATATACATCCTACTCCAAAAATACTCGACAAAATCCAAAAAAATCGAAGTTGGTTTCAATTAAATTTATTAAAATTTGACACTTCCAACTAAAATTTTTTTCACAATCCTAAAAATTGAAGTTATTTTCATCTAAATTTACTCAAATATACACCCTACACCAAAAATACTCGACAAAATCCAAAAAAATCGAAGTTGGTTTCAAATAAATTTATTAAAATTTGACGCTTCCAACTAAAATTTTTTTCACAATCCTAGAAATTGAAGTTATTTTCATCTAAATTTACTCAAATATACATCCTACACCAAAAATACTCGACAAAATCCAAAAAAATCGAAGTTGGTTTCAAATAAATTTATTAAAATTTGACACTTCCAACTAAAATTTTTTTCACAATCCTAGAAATTGAAGTTATTTTCATCTAAATTTACTCAAATATAGATCCTACAAAAAAATACTCCACAAAATCCAAAAAAATCGAAGTTGGTTTCAAATAAATTTATTAAAATTTGACACTTCCAACTAAAATTTTTTTCACAATCCTAAAAATTGAAGTTATTTTCATCTAAATTTACTCAAATATACATCCTACTCCAAAAATACTCGACAAAATCCAAAAAAATCGAAGTTGGTTTCAATTAAATTTATTAAAATTTGACACTTCCAACTAAAATTTTTTTCACAATCCTAAAAATTGAAGTTATTTTCATCTAAATTTACTCAAATATACACCCTACACCAAAAATACTCGACAAAATCCAAAAAAATCGAAGTTGGTTTCAAATAAATTTATTAAAATTTGACGCTTCCAACTAAAATTTTTTTCACAATCCTAGAAATTGAAGTTATTTTCATCTAAATTTACTCAAATATACATCCTACACCAAAAATACTCGACAAAATCCAAAAAAATCGAAGTTGGTTTCAAATAAATTTATTAAAATTTGACACTTCCAACTAAAATTTTTTTCACAATCCTAGAAATTGAAGTTATTTTCATCTAAATTTACTCAAATATACATCCTACACCAAAAATACTCGACAAAATCCAAAAAAATCGAAGTTGGTTTCAAATAAATTTATTAAAATTTGACGCTTCCAACTAAAATTTTTTTCACAATCCTAGAAATTGAAGTTATTTTCATCTAAATTTACTCAAATATACACCCTACACCAAAAATACTCGACAAAATCCAAAAAAATCGAAGTTGGTTTCAAATAAATTTATTAAAATTTGACGCTTCCAACTAAAATTTTTTTCACAATCCTAGAAATTGAAGTTATTTTCATCTAAATTTACTCAAATATACATCCTACACCAAAAATACTCGACAAAATCCAAAAAAATCGAAGTTGGTTTCAAATAAATTTATTAAAATTTGACACTTCCAACTAAAATTTTTTTCACAATCCTAGAAATTGAAGTTATTTTCATCTAAATTTACTCAAATATACATCCTACACCAAAAATACTCGACAAAATCCAAAAAAATCGAAGTTGGTTTCAAATAAATTTATTAAAATTTGACGCTTCCAACTAAAATTTTTTTTACAATCCTAGAAATTGAAGTTATTTTCATCTAAATTTACTCAAATATACATCCTACACCAAAAATACTCGACAAAATCCAAAAAAATCGAAGTTGGTTTCAAATAAATTTATTAAAATTTGACACTTCCAACTAAAATTTTTTTCACAATCCTAAAAATTGAAGTTATTTTCATCTAAATTTACTCAAATATACATCCTACACCAAAAATACTCGACAAAATCCAAAAAAATCGAAGTTGGTTTCAAATAAATTTATTAAAATTTGACACTTCCAACTAAAATTTTTTTCACAATCCTAGAAATTGAAGTTATTTTCATCTAAATTTACTCAAATATAGATCCTACAAAAAAATACTCAAAAAAATCCAAAAAAATCGAAGTTGGTTTCAAATAAATTTATTAAAATTTGACACTTCCAACTAAAATTTTTTTCACAATCCTAAAAATTGAAGTTATTTTCATCTAAATTTACTCAAATATACATCCTACTCCAAAAATACTCGACAAAATCCAAAAAAATCGAAGTTGGTTTCAATTAAATTTATTAAAATTTGACACTTCCAACTAAAATTTTTTTCACAATCCTAAAAATTGAAGTTATTTTCATCTAAATTTACTCAAATATACACCCTACACCAAAAATACTCGACAAAATCCAAAAAAATCGAAGTTGGTTTCAAATAAATTTATTAAAATTTGACGCTTCCAACTAAAATTTTTTTTCACAATCCTAGAAATTGAAGTTATTTTCATCTAAATTTACTCAAATATACATCCTACACCAAAAATACTCGACAAAATCCAAAAAAATCGAAGTTGGTTTCAAATAAATTTATTAAAATTTGACACTTCCAACTAAAATTTTTTTCACAATCCTAGAAATTGAAGTTATTTTCATCTAAATTTACTCAAATATACATCCTACACCAAAAATACTCGACAAAATCCAAAAAAATCGAAGTTGGTTTCAAATAAATTTATTAAAATTTGACGCTTCCAACTAAAATTTTTTTCACAATCCTAGAAATTGAAGTTATTTTCATCTAAATTTACTCAAATATACATCCTACACCAAAAATACTCGACAAAATCCAAAAAAATCAAAGTTGGTTTCAAATAAATTTATTAAAATTTGACACTTCCAACTAAAATTTTTTTCACAATCCTAGAAATTGAAGTTATTTTCATCTAAATTTACTCAAATATACATCCTACACCAAAAATACTCGACAAAATCCAAAAAAATCGAAGTTGGTTTCAAATAAATTTATTAAAATTTGACGCTTCCAACTAAAATTTTTTTCACAATCCTAGAAATTGAAGTTATTTTCATCTAAATTTACTCAAATATACATCCTACACCAAAAATACTCGACAAAATCCAAAAAAATCGAAGTTGGTTTCAAATAAATTTATTAAAATTTGACACTTCCAACTAAAATTTTTTTCACAATCCTAGAAATTGAAGTTATTTTCATCTAAATTTACTCAAATATACATCCTACACCAAAAATACTCGACAAAATCCAAAAAAATCGAAGTTGGTTTCAAATAAATTTATTAAAATTTGACACTTCCAACTAAAATTTTTTTCGCAATCCTAAAATTGAAGTTTTTTCATCTAAATTTACTCAAATATAGATCCTACAAAAAATACTCAACAAAATCCAAAAAAAACGAAGTTGATTTCAAATAAATTTATTAAAATTTGACACTTCCAACTAAAATTTTTTTCACAATCCAATAAATTTTCGTTATTTTCATCTAAATTTACTCAAATATACATCCTACAACAAAAATACTCGACAAAATAAAAAAAAATCGAAGTTGGTTTCAAATAAATTTATTAAAATTTGACACTTCCAACTAAAATTTTTTTCACAATCCTAGAAATTGAAGTTATTTTCATCTAAATTTACTCAAATATACATCCTACACCAAAAATACTCGACAAAATCCAAAAAAATCGAAGTTGGTTTCAAATAAATTTATTAAAATTTGACGCTTCCAACTAAAATTTTTTTTCACAATCCTAGAAATTGAAGTTATTTTCATCTAAATTTACTCAAATATACATCCTACACCAAAAATACTCGACAAAATCCAAAAAAATCGAAGTTGGTTTCAAATAAATTTATTAAAATTTGACACTTCCAACTAAAATTTTTTTCACAATCCTAGAAATTGAAGTTATTTTCATCTAAATTTACTCAAATATACATCCTACACCAAAAATACTCGACAAAATCCAAAAAAATCGAAGTTGGTTTCAAATAAATTTATTAAAATTTGACGCTTCCAACTAAAATTTTTTTCACAATCCTAGAAATTGAAGTTATTTTCATCTAAATTTACTCAAATATACATCCTACACCAAAAATACTCGACAAAATCCAAAAAAATCAAAGTTGGTTTCAAATAAATTTATTAAAATTTGACACTTCCAACTAAAATTTTTTTCACAATCCTAGAAATTGAAGTTATTTTCATCTAAATTTACTCAAATATACATCCTACACCAAAAATACTCGACAAAATCCAAAAAAATCGAAGTTGGTTTCAAATAAATTTATTAATATTTGACGCTTCCAACTAAAATTTTTTTCACAATCCTAGAAATTGAAGTTATTTTCATCTAAATTTACTCAAATATACATCCTACACCAAAAATACTCGACAAAATCCAAAAAAATCGAAGTTGGTTTCAAATAAATTTATTAAAATTTGACACTTCCAACTAAAATTTTTTTCACAATCCTAGAAATTGAAGTTATTTTCATCTAAATTTACTCAAATATACATCCTACACCAAAAATACTCGACAAAATCCAAAAAAATCGAAGTTGGTTTCAAATAAATTTATTAAAATTTGACACTTCCAACTAAAATTTTTTTCGCAATCCTAAAAATTGAAGTTTTTTCATATAAATTTACTCAAATATAGATCCTACAAAAAATACTCAACAAAATCCAAAAAAAACGAAGTTGATTTCAAATAAATTTATTAAAATTTGACACTTCCAACTAAAATTTTTTTCACAATCCAATAAATTTTCGTTATTTTCATCTAAATTTACTCAAATATACATCCTACAACAAAAATACTCGACAAAATAAAAAAAAATCGAAGTTGGTTTCAAATAAATTTATTAAAATTTGACACTTCCAACTAAAATTTTTTTCACAATCCTAGAAATTGAAGTTATTTTCATCTAAATTTACTCAAATATACATCCTACACCAAAAATACTCGACAAAATCCAAAAAAATCGAAGTTGGTTTCAAATAAATTTATTAAAATTTGACACTTCCAACTAAAATTTTTTTCACAATCCTAAAAATTGAAGTTATTTTCAGCTAAATTTACTCAAATATAGATCCTACAAATAATACTCAACAAAATAAAAAAAAAACGAAGTTGATTTCAAATAAATTTATTAAAATTTGACACTTCCAACTAAAATTTTTTTCACAATCCAATAAATTTTCGTTATTTTCATCTAAATTTACTCAAATATACATCCTACAACAAAAATACTCGACAAAATAAAAAAAAATCGAAGTTGGTTTCAAATAAATTTATTAAAATTTGACACTTCCAACTAAAATTTTTTTCACAATCCTAGAAATTGAAGTTATTTTCATCTAAATTTACTCAAATATAGATCCTACAAAAAAATACTCAACAAAATCCAAAAAAATCGAAGTTGCTTTCAAATAAATTTATTAAAATTTGACACTTCCAACTAAAATTTTTTTCACAATCCTAAAAATTGAAGTTATTTTCATCTAAATTTACTCAAATATACATCCTACTCCAAAAATACTCGACAAAATCCAAAAAAATCGAAGTTGGTTTCAATTAAATTTATTAAAATTTGACACTTCCAACTAAAATTTTTTTCACAATCCTAAAAATTGAAGTTATTTTCATCTAAATTTACTCAAATATACATCCTACACCAAAAATACTCGACAAAATCCAAAAAAATCGAAGTTGGTTTCAAATAAATTTATTAAAATTTGACACTTCCAACTAAAATTTTTTTCACAATCCTAAAAATTGAAGTTATTTTCATCTAAATTTACTCAAATATACATCCTACACCAAAAATACTCGACAAAATCCAAAAAAATCGAAGTTGGTTTCAAATAAATTTATTAAAATTTGACACTTCCAACTAAAATTTTTTTCACAATCCTAGAAATTGAAGTTATTTTCATCTAAATTTACTCAAATATAGATCCTACAAAAAAATACTCAACAAAATCCAAAAAAATCGAAGTTGGTTTCAAATAAATTTATTAAAATTTGACACTTCCAACTAAAATTTTTTTCACAATCCTAAAAATTGAAGTTATTTTCATCTAAATTTACTCAAATATACATCCTACTCCAAAAATACTCGACAAAATCCAAAAAAATCGAAGTTGGTTTCAATTAAATTTATTAAAATTTGACACTTCCAACTAAAATTTTTTTCACAATCCTAAAAATTGAAGTTATTTTCATCTAAATTTACTCAAATATACACCCTACACCAAAAATACTCGACAAAATCCAAAAAAATCGAAGTTGGTTTCAAATAAATTTATTAAAATTTGACGCTTCCAACTAAAATTTTTTTCACAATCCTAGAAATTGAAGTTATTTTCATCTAAATTTACTCAAATATACATCCTACACCAAAAATACTCGACAAAATCCAAAAAAATCGAAGTTGGTTTCAAATAAATTTATTAAAATTTGACACTTCCAACTAAAATTTTTTTCACAATCCTAAAAATTGAAGTTATTTTCATCTAAATTTACTCAAATATAGATCCTACAAAAAAATACTCAACAAAATCCAAAAAAATCGAAGTTGGTTTCAAATAAATTTATTAAAATTTGACACTTCCAACTAAAATTTTTTTCACAATCCTAAAAATTGAAGTTATTTTCATCTAAATTTACTCAAATATACACCCTACACCAAAAATACTCGACAAAATCCAAAAAAATCGAAGTTGGTTTCAAATAAATTTATTAAAATTTGACGCTTCCAACTAAAATTTTTTTCACAATCCTAGAAATTGAAGTTATTTTCATCTAAATTTACTCAAATATACATCCTACACCAAAAATACTCGACAAAATCCAAAAAAATCGAAGTTGGTTTCAAATAAATTTATTAAAATTTGACACTTCCAACTAAAATTTTTTTCACAATCCTAGAAATTGAAGTTATTTTCATCTAAATTTACTCAAATATACATCCTACACCAAAAATACTCGACAAAATCCAAAAAAATCGAAGTTGGTTTCAAATAAATTTATTAAAATTTGACGCTTCCAACTAAAATTTTTTTCACAATCCTAGAAATTTAAGTTATTTTCATCTAAATTTACTCAAATATACACCCTACACCAAAAATACTCGACAAAATCCAAAAAAATCGAAGTTGGTTTCAAATAAATTTATTAAAATTTGACGCTTCCAACTAAAATTTTTTTCACAATCCTAGAAATTGAAGTTATTTTCATCTAAATTTACTCAAATATACATCCTACACCAAAAATACTCGACAAAATCCAAAAAAATCGAAGTTGGTTTCAAATAAATTTATTAAAATTTGACACTTCCAACTAAAATTTTTTTCACAATCCTAGAAATTGAAGTTATTTTCATCTAAATTTACTCAAATATACATCCTACACCAAAAATACTCGACAAAATCCAAAAAAATCGAAGTTGGTTTCAAATAAATTTATTAAAATTTGACGCTTCCAACTAAAATTTTTTTTACAATCCTAGAAATTGAAGTTATTTTCATCTAAATTTACTCAAATATACATCCTACACCAAAAATACTCGACAAAATCCAAAAAAATCGAAGTTGGTTTCAAATAAATTTATTAAAATTTGACACTTCCAACTAAAATTTTTTTCACAATCCTAAAAATTGAAGTTATTTTCATCTAAATTTACTCAAATATACATCCTACACCAAAAATACTCGACAAAATCCAAAAAAATCGAAGTTGGTTTCAAATAAATTTATTAAAATTTGACACTTCCAACTAAAATTTTTTTCACAATCCTAGAAATTGAAGTTATTTTCATCTAAATTTACTCAAATATAGATCCTACAAAAAAATACTCAAAAAAATCCAAAAAAATCGAAGTTGGTTTCAAATAAATTTATTAAAATTTGACACTTCCAACTAAAATTTTTTTCACAATCCTAAAAATTGAAGTTATTTTCATCTAAATTTACTCAAATATACATCCTACTCCAAAAATACTCGACAAAATCCAAAAAAATCGAAGTTGGTTTCAATTAAATTTATTAAAATTTGACACTTCCAACTAAAATTTTTTTCACAATCCTAAAAATTGAAGTTATTTTCATCTAAATTTACTCAAATATACACCCTACACCAAAAATACTCGACAAAATCCAAAAAAATCGAAGTTGGTTTCAAATAAATTTATTAAAATTTGACGCTTCCAACTAAAATTTTTTTTCACAATCCTAGAAATTGAAGTTATTTTCATCTAAATTTACTCAAATATACATCCTACACCAAAAATACTCGACAAAGTCCAAAAAAATCGAAGTTGGTTTCAAATAAATTTATTAAAATTTGACACTTCCAACTAAAATTTTTTTCACAATCCTAGAAATTGAAGTTATTTTCATCTAAATTTACTCAAATATACATCATACACCAAAAATACTCGACAAAATCCAAAAAAATCGAAGTTGGTTTCAAATAAATTTATTAAAATTTGACGCTTCCAACTAAAATTTTTTTCACAATCCTAGAAATTGAAGTTATTTTCATCTAAATTTACTCAAATATACATCCTACACCAAAAATACTCGACAAAATCCAAAAAAATCAAAGTTGGTTTCAAATAAATTTATTAAAATTTGACACTTCCAACTAAAATTTTTTTCACAATCCTAGAAATTGAAGTTATTTTCATCTAAATTTACTCAAATATACATCCTACACCAAAAATACTCGACAAAATCCAAAAAAATCGAAGTTGGTTTCAAATAAATTTATTAAAATTTGACACTTCCAACTAAAATTTTTTTCGCAATCCTAAAAATTGAAGTTTTTTCATCTAAATTTACTCAAATATAGATCCTACAAAAAATACTCAACAAAATCCAAAAAAAAACGAAGTTGATTTCAAATAAATTTATTAAAATTTGACACTTCCAACTAAAATTTTTTTCACAATCCAAAAAATTTTCGTTATTTTCATCTAAATTTACTCAAATATACATCCTACAACAAAAATACTCGACAAAATAAAAAAAAATCGAAGTTGGTTTCAAATAAATTTATTAAAATTTGACACTTCCAACTAAAATTTTTTTCACAATCCTAGAAATTGAAGTTATTTTCATCTAAATTTACTCAAATATACATCCTACACCAAAAATACTCGACAAAATCCAAAAAAATCGAAGTTGGTTTCAAATAAATTTATTAAAATTTGACACTTCCAACTAAAATTTTTTTCACAATCCTAAAAATTGAAGTTATTTTCAGCTAAAT
Source organism: Andrena praecox (assembly GCA_963932275.1). Classification (NCBI taxonomy): domain Eukaryota; kingdom Metazoa; phylum Arthropoda; class Insecta; order Hymenoptera; family Andrenidae; genus Andrena; species Andrena praecox. The sequence goes on along the minus strand of CAWVQO010000413.1, from coordinate 1,604,669 downwards.
TTACTCAAATATAGATCCTACAAAAAATACTCAACAAAATAAAAAAAAAAACGAAGTTGATTTCAAATAAATTTATTAAAATTTGACACTTCCAACTAAAATTTTTTTCACAATCCAATAAATTTTCGTTATTTTCATCTAAATTTACTCAAATATACATCCTACAACAAAAATACTCGACAAAATAAAAAAAAATCGAAGTTGGTTTCAAATAAATTTATTAAAATTTGACACTTCCAACTAAAATTTTTTTCACAATCCTAGAAATTGAAGTTATTTTCATCTAAATTTACTCAAATATAGATCCTACAAAAAAATACTCAACAAAATCCAAAAAAATCGAAGTTGCTTTCAAATAAATTTATTAAAATTTGACACTTCCAACTAAAATTTTTTTCACAATCCTAAAAATTGAAGTTATTTTCATCTAAATTTACTCAAATATACATCCTACTCCAAAAATACTCGACAAAATCCAAAAAAATCGAAGTTGGTTTCAATTAAATTTATTAAAATTTGACACTTCCAACTAAAATTTTTTTCACAATCCTAGAAATTGAAGTTATTTTCATCTAAATTTACTCAAATATACATCCTACACCAAAAATACTCGACAAAATCCAAAAAAATCGAAGTTGGTTTCAAATAAATTTATTAAAATTTGACACTTCCAACTAAAATTTTTTTCACAATCCTAAAAATTGAAGTTATTTTCATCTAAATTTACTCAAATATACATCCTACACCAAAAATACTCGACAAAATCCAAAAAAATCGAAGTTGGTTTCAAATAAATTTATTAAAATTTGACACTTCCAACTAAAATTTTTTTCACAATCCTAGAAATTGAAGTTATTTTCATCTAAATTTACTCAAATATAGATCCTACAAAAAAATACTCAACAAAATCCAAAAAAATCGAAGTTGGTTTCAAATAAATTTATTAAAATTTGACACTTCCAACTAAAATTTTTTTCACAATCCTAAAAATTGAAGTTATTTTCATCTAAATTTACTCAAATATACATCCTACTCCAAAAATACTCGACAAAATCCAAAAAAATCGAAGTTGGTTTCAATTAAATTTATTAAATTTGACACTTCCAACTAAAATTTTTTTCACAATCCTAAAAATTGAAGTTATTTTCATCTAAATTTACTCAAATATACACCCTACACCAAAAATACTCGACAAAATCCAAAAAAATCGAAGTTGGTTTCAAATAAATTTATTAAAATTTGACGCTTCCAACTAAAATTTTTTTCACAATCCTAGAAATTGAAGTTATTTTCATCTAAATTTACTCAAATATACATCCTACACCAAAAATACTCGACAAAATCCAAAAAAATCGAAGTTGGTTTCAAATAAATTTATTAAAATTTGACACTTCCAACTAAAATTTTTTTCACAATCCTAGAAATTGAAGTTATTTTCATCTAAATTTACTCAAATATACATCCTACACCAAAAATACTCGACAAAATCCAAAAAAATCGAAGTTGGTTTCAAATAAATTTATTAAAATTTGACGCTTCCAACTAAAATTTTTTTCACAATCCTAGAAATTGAAGTTATTTTCATCTAAATTTACTCAAATATACATCCTACACCAAAAATACTCGACAAAATCGAAAAAAAATCAAAGTTGGTTTCAAATAAATTTATTAAAATTTGACACTTCCAACTAAAATTTTTTTCACAATCCTAGAAATTGAAGTTATTTTCATCTAAATTTACTCAAATATACATCCTACACCAAAAATACTCGACAAAATCCAAAAAAATCGAAGTTGGTTTCAAATAAATTTATTAAAATTTGACACTTCCAACTAAAATTTTTTTCACAATCCAATAAATTTTCGTTATTTTCATCTAAATTTACTCAAATATACATCCTACAACAAAAATACTCGACAAAATAAAAAAAAATCGAAGTTGGTTTCAAATAAATTTATTAAAATTTGACACTTCCAACTAAAATTTTTTTCACAATCCTAGAAATTGAAGTTATTTTCATCTAAATTTACTCAAATATAGATCCTACAAAAAAATACTCAACAAAATCCAAAAAAATCGAAGTTGCTTTCAAATAAATTTATTAAAATTTGACACTTCCAACTAAAATTTTTTTCACAATCCTAAAAATTGAAGTTATTTTCATCTAAATTTACTCAAATATACATCCTACTCCAAAAATACTCGACAAAATCCAAAAAAATCGAAGTTGGTTTCAATTAAATTTATTAAAATTTGACACTTCCAACTAAAATTTTTTTCACAATCCTAAAAATTGAAGTTATTTTCATCTAAATTTACTCAAATATACATCCTACACCAAAAATACTCGACAAAATCCAAAAAAATCGAAGTTGGTTTCAAATAAATTTATTAAAATTTGACGCTTCCAACTAAAATTTTTTTCACAATCCTAAAAATTGAAGTTATTTTCATCTAAATTTACTCAAATATACATCCTACACCAAAAATACTCGACAAAATCCAAAAAAATCGAAGTTGGTTTCAATTAAATTTATTAAAATTTGACACTTCCAACTAAAATTTTTTTCACAATCCTAGAAATTGAAGTTATTTTCATCTAAATTTACTCAAATATTCATCCTACAACAAAAATACTCGACAAAATAAAAAAAAATCGAAGTTGGTTTCAAATAAATTTATTAAAATTTGACACTTCCAACTAAAATTTTTTTCACAATCCTAGAAATTGAAGTTATTTTCATCTAAATTTACTCAAATATAGATCCTACAAAAAAATACTCAACAAAATCCAAAAAAATCGAAGTTGGTTTCAAATAAATTTATTAAAATTTGACACTTCCAACTAAAATTTTTTTCACAATCCTAAAAATTGAAGTTATTTTCATCTAAATTTACTCAAATATACATCCTACACCAAAAATACTCGACAAAATCCAAAAAAATCGAAGTTGGTTTCAATTAAATTTATTAAAATTTGACACTTCCAACTAAAATTTTTTTCACAATCCTAGAAATTGAAGTTATTTTCATCTAAATTTACTCAAATATACATCCTACACCAAAAATACTCGACAAAATCAAAAAAAATCGAAGTTGGTTTCAAATAAATTTATTAAAATTTGACACTTCCAACTAAAATTTTTTTCACAATCGTAAAAATTGAAGTTATTTTCATCTAAATTTACTCAAATATAGATCCTACAAAAAATACTCAACAAAATCCAAAAAAATCGAAGTTGGTTTCAAATAAATTTATTAAAATTTGACACTTCCAACTAAAATTTTTTTCACAATCGTAAAAATTGAAGTTATTTTCATCTAAATTTACTCAAATATAGATCCTACAAAAAATACTCAACAAAATCCAAAAAAAACGAAGTTGGTTTCAAATAAATTTATTAAAATTAGACACTTGTAACTAAATTTTTTTTCAAAATCCTAGAAATTGAAGTTATTTTCATCTAAATTTACTCAAATATACATCCTACACCAAAAATACTCCACCAAATCCAAAAAAATCGAAGTGGGTTTCAAATAAATTTATTAAATTTGACACTTCCAACTAAAATTTTTTTCACAATCCTAGAAATTGAAGTTATTTTCATCTAAATTTACTCAAATATACATCCTACACCAAAAATACTCGACAAAATCCAAAAAAATCGAAGTTGGTTTCAAATAAATTTATTAAAATTTGACACTTCCAACTAAAATTTTTTTCACAATCGTAAAAATTGAAGTTATTTTCATCTAAATTTACTCAAATATACATCCTACACCAAAAATACTCGCCAAAATCCAAAAAAATCGAAGTTGGTTTCAAATAAATTTATTAAAATTAGACACTTGTAACTAAAATTTTTTTCAAAATCCTAGAAATTGAAGTTATTTTCATCTAAATTTACTCAAATATACATCCTACACCAAAAATACTCCACAAAATCCAAAAAAATCGAAGTTGGTTTCAAATAAATTTATTAAAATTTGACACTTCCAACTAAAATTTTTTTCACAATCCTAGAAATTGAAGTTATTTTCATCTAAATTTACTCAAATATACATCCTACACCAAAAATACTCGCCAAAATCCAAAAAAATCGAAGTTGGTTTCAAATAAATTTATTAAAATTTGACACTTCCAACTAAAATTTTTTTCACAATCCAATAAATTTTCGTTATTTTCATCTAAATTTACTCAAATATACATCCTACACCAATAATACTCGACAAAATCCAAAAAAATCGAAGTTGGTTTCAATTAAATTTATTAAAATTTGACACTTCCAACTAAAATTTTTTTCACAATCCTAAAAATTGAAGTTATTTTCATCTAAATTTACTCAAATATAGATCCTACAAAAAATACTCAACAAAATCCAAAAAAAACGAAGTTGATTTCAAATAAATTTATTAAAATTTGACGCTTCCAACTAAAATTTTTTTCACAATCCTAGAAATTGAAGTTATTTTCATCTAAATTTACTCAAATATACATCCTACACCAAAAATACTCGACAAAATCCAAAAAAATCGAAGTTGGTTTCAAATAAATTTATTAAAATTTGACACTTCCAACTAAAATTTTTTTCACAATCCTAGAAATTGAAGTTATTTTCATCTAAATTTACTCAAATATACATCCTACACCAAAAATACTCGACAAAATCCAAAAAAATCGAAGTTGGTTTCAAATAAATTTATTAAAATTTGACACTTCCAACTAAAATTTTTTTCACAATCCTAGAAATTGAAGTTATTTTCATCAAAATTTACTCAAATATAGATCCTACAAAAAAATACTCAACAAAATCCAAAAAAATCGAAGTTGGTTTCAAATAAATTTATTAAAATTTGACACTTCCAACTAAAATTTTTTTCACAATCCTAAAAATTGAAGTTATTTTCATCTAAATTTACTCAAATATACATCCTACACCAAAAATACTCGACAAAATCCTAAAAAATCGAAGTTGGTTTCAAATAAATTTATTAAAATTTGACACTTCCAACTAAAATATTTTTCACAATCGTAAAAATTGAAGTTATTTTCATCTAAATTTACTCAAATATACATCCTACACCAAAAATACTCGACAAAATAAAAAAAAATCGAAGTTGGTTTCAAATAAATTTATTAAAATTTGACGCTTCCAACTAAAATTTTTTTCACAATCCTAGAAATTGAAGTTATTTTCATCTAAATTTACTCAAATATACATCCTACACCAAAAATACTCGACAAAATCCAAAAAAATCGAAGTTGGTTTCAAATAAATTTATTAAAATTTGACACTTCCAACTAAAATTTTTTTCACAATCCTAGAAATTGAAGTTATTTTCATCTAAATTTACTCAAATATACATCCTACACCAAAAATACTCGACAAAATCCAAAAAAATCGAAGTTGGTTTCAAATAAATTTATTAAAATTTGACACTTCCAACTAAAATTTTTTTCACAATCCTAGAAATTGAAGTTATTTTCATCTAAATTTACTCAAATATACATCCTACACCAAAAATACTCGACAAAATCCAAAAAAATCGAAGTTGGTTTCAAATAAATTTATTAAAATTTGACGCTTCCAACTAAAATTTTTTTCACAATCCTAGAAATTGAAGTTATTTTCATCTAAATTTACTCAAATATACATCCTACACCAAAAATACTCGACAAAATCGAAAAAAAATCAAAGTTGGTTTCAAATAAATTTATTAAAATTTGACACTTCCAACTAAAATTTTTTTCACAATCCTAGAAATTGAAGTTATTTTCATCTAAATTTACTCAAATATACATCCTACACCAAAAATACTCGACAAAATCCAAAAAAATCGAAGTTGGTTTCAAATAAATTTATTAAAATTTGACACTTCCAACTAAAATTTTTTTCACAATCCAATAAATTTTCGTTATTTTCATCTAAATTTACTCAAATATACATCCTACAACAAAAATACTCGACAAAATAAAAAAAAATCGAAGTTGGTTTCAAATAAATTTATTAAAATTTGACACTTCCAACTAAAATTTTTTTCACAATCCTAGAAATTGAAGTTATTTTCATCTAAATTTACTCAAATATAGATCCTACAAAAAAATACTCAACAAAATCCAAAAAAATCGAAGTTGCTTTCAAATAAATTTATTAAAATTTGACACTTCCAACTAAAATTTTTTTCACAATCCTAAAAATTGAAGTTATTTTCATCTAAATTTACTCAAATATACATCCTACTCCAAAAATACTCGACAAAATCCAAAAAAATCGAAGTTGGTTTCAATTAAATTTATTAAAATTTGACACTTCCAACTAAAATTTTTTTCACAATCCTAAAAATTGAAGTTATTTTCATCTAAATTTACTCAAATATACATCCTACACCAAAAATACTCGACAAAATCCAAAAAAATCGAAGTTGGTTTCAAATAAATTTATTAAAATTTGACGCTTCCAACTAAAATTTTTTTCACAATCCTAGAAATTGAAGTTATTTTCATCTAAATTTACTCAAATATACATCCTACACCAAAAATACTCGACAAAATCCAAAAAAATCGAAGTTGGTTTCAAATAAATTTATTAAAATTTGACACTTCCAACTAAAATTTTTTTCACAATCCTAGAAATTGAAGTTATTTTCATCTAAATTTACTCAAATATACATCCTACACCAAAAATACTCGACAAAATCCAAAAAAATCGAAGTTGGTTTCAAATAAATTTATTAAAATTTGACGCTTCCAACTAAAATTTTTTTCACAATCCTAGAAATTGAAGTTATTTTCATCTAAATTTACTCAAATATACATCCTACACCAAAAATACTCGACAAAATAAAAAAAAATCGAAGTTGGTTTCAAATAAATTTATTAAAATTTGACGCTTCCAACTAAAATTTTTTTCACAATCCTAGAAATTGAAGTTATTTTCATCTAAATTTACTCAAATATACATCCTACACCAAAAATACTCGACAAAATCCAAAAAAATCGAAGTTGGTTTCAAATAAATTTATTAAAATTTGACACTTCCAACTAAAATTTTTTTCACAATCCTAGAAATTGAAGTTATTTTCATCTAAATTTACTCAAATATACATCCTACACCAAAAATACTCGACAAAATCCAAAAAAATCGAAGTTGGGTTCAAATAAATTTATTAAAATTTGACGCTTCCAACTAAAATTTTTTTCACAATCCTAGAAATTGAAGTTATTTTCATCTAAATTTACTCAAATATACATCCTACACCAAAAATACTCGACAAAATAAAAAAAAATCGAAGTTGGTTTCAAATAAATTTATTAAAATTTGACGCTTCCAACTAAAATTTTTTTCACAATCCTAGAAATTGAAGTTATTTTCATCTAAATTTACTCAAATATACATCCTACACCAAAAATACTCCACAAAATCCAAAAAAATCGAAGTTGGTTTCAAATAAATTTATTAAAATTTGACACTTCCAACTAAAATTTTTTTCACAATCCTAGAAATTGAAGTTATTTTCATCTAAATTTACTCAAATATACATCCTACACCAAAAATACTCGACAAAATCCAAAAAAATCGAAGTTGGTTTCAAATAAATTTATTAAAATTTGACGCTTCCAACTAAAATTTTTTTCACAATCCTAGAAATTGAAGTTATTTTCATCTAAATTTACTCAAATATACATCCTACACCAAAAATACTCGACAAAATCCAAAAAAATCGAAGTTGGTTTCAAATAAATTTATTAAAATTTGACACTTCCAACTAAAATTTTTTTCACAATCCTAGAAATTGAAGTTATTTTCATCTAAATTTACTCAAATATACATCCTACACCAAAAATACTCGACAAAATCCAAAAAAATCGAAGTTGGTTTCAAATAAATTTATTAAAATTTGACGCTTCCAACTAAAATTTTTTTCACAATCCTAGAAATTGAAGTTATTTTCATCTAAATTTACTCAAATATACATCCTACACCAAAAATACTCGACAAAATCCAAAAAAATCGAAGTTGGTTTCAAATAAATTTATTAAAATTTGACACTTCCAACTAAAATTTTTTTCACAATCCTAGAAATTGAAGTTATTTTCATCTAAATTTACTCAAATATACATCCTACACGAAAAATACTCGACAAAATCCAAAAAAATCGAAGTTCGTTTCAAATAAATTTATTAAAATTTGACACTTCCAACTAAAATTTTTTTCACAATCGTAAAAATTGAAGTTATTTTCATCTAAATTTACTCAAATATAGATCCTACAAAAAATACTCAACAAAATCCAAAAAAATCGAAGTTGGTTTCAAATAAATTTATTAAAATTTGACACTTCCAACTAAAATTTTTTTCACAATCGTAAAAATTGAAGTTATTTTCATCTAAATTTACTCAAATATAGATCCTACAAAAAATACTCAACAAAATCCAAAAAAAACGAAGTTGGTTTCAAATAAATTTATTAAAATTTGACACTTCCAACTAAAATTTTTTTCACAATCCTAGAAATTGAAGTTATTTTCATCTAAATTTACTCAAATATAGATCCTACAAAAAAATACTCAACAAAATCCAAAAAAATCGAAGTTGGTTTCAAATAAATTTATTAAAATTTGACACTTCCAACTAAAATTTTTTTCACAATCCAATAAATTTTCGTTATTTTCAGCTAAATTTACTCAAATATACATCCTACAACAAAAATACTCGATAAAATAAAAAAAAATCGAAGTTGGTTTCAAATAAATTTATTAAAATTTGACACTTCCAACTAAAATTTTTTCACAATCCTAGAAATTGAAGTTATTTTCATCTAAATTTACTCAAATATAGATCCTACAAAAAAATACTCAACAAAATCCAAAAAAATCGAAGTTGGTTTCAAATAAATTTATTAAAATTTGACACTTCCAACTAAAATTTTTTTCACAATCCTAAAAATTGAAGTTATTTTCATCTAAATTTACTCAAATATACATCCTACACCAAAAATACTCGACAAAATCCAAAAAAATCGAAGTTGGTTTCAAATAAATTTATTAAAATTTGACGCTTCCAACTAAAATTTTTTTCACAATCCTAAAAATTGAAGTTATTTTCATCTAAATTTACTCAAATATAGATCCTACAAAAAATACTCAACAAAATCCAAAAAAAACGAAGTTGATTTCAAATAAATTTATTAAAATTTGACACTTCCAACTAAAATTTTTTTCACAATCCAATAAATTTTCGTTATTTTCATCTAAATTTACTCAAATATACATCCTACAACAAAAATACTCGACAAAATAAAAAAAAATCGAAGTTGGTTTCAAATAAATTTATTAAAATTTGACACTTCCAACTAAAATTTTTTTCACAATCCTAGAAATTGAAGTTATTTTCATCTAAATTTACTCAAATATAGATCCTACAAAAAAATACTCAACAAAATCCAAAAAAATCGAAGTTGGTTTCAAATAAATTTATTAAAATTTGACACTTCCAACTAAAATTTTTTTCACAATCCTAAAAATTGAAGTTATTTTCATCTAAATTTACTCAAATATACATCCTACACCAAAAATACTCGACAAAATCCAAAAAAATCGAAGTTGGTTTCAAATAAATTTATTAAAATTTGACGCTTCCAACTAAAATTTTTTTCACAATCCTAAAAATTGAAGTTATTTTCATCTAAATTTACTCAAATATAGATCCTACAAAAAATACTCAACAAAATCCCAAAAAAACGAAGTTGATTTCAAATAAATTTATTAAAATTTGACACTTCCAACTAAAATTTTTTTCACAATCCAATAAATTTTCGTTATTTTCATCTAAATTTACTCAAATATACATCCTACAACAAAAATACTCGACAAAATAAAAAAAAATCGAAGTTGGTTTCAAATAAATTTATTAAAATTTGACACTTCCAACTAAAATTTTTTTCACAATCCTAGAAATTGAAGTTATTTTCATCTAAATTTACTCAAATATAGATCCTACAAAAAAATACTCAACAAAATCCAAAAAAATCGAAGTTGGTTTCAAATAAATTTATTAAAATTTGACACTTCCAACTAAAATTTTTTTCACAATCCTAAAAATTGAAGTTATTTTCATCTAAATTTACTCAAATATACATCCTACACCAAAAATACTCGACAAAATCCAAAAAAATCGAAGTTGGTTTCAATTAAATTTATTAAAATTTGACACTTCCAACTAAAATTTTTTTCACAATCCTAAAAATTGAAGTTATTTTCATCTAAATTTACTCAAATATAGATCCTACAAAAAATACTCAAAAAAATCCAAAAAAGACGAAGTTGATTTCAAATAAATTTATTAAAATTTGACACTTCCGACTAAAATTTTTTTCACAATCCTAGAAATTGAAGTTATTTTCATCTAAATTTACTCAAATATACATCCTACACCAAAAATACTCGACAAAATCCAAAAAAATCGAAGTTGGGTTCAAATAAATTTATTAAAATTTGACGCTTCCAACTAAAATTTTTTTCACAATCCTAGAAATTGAAGTTATTTTCATCTAAATTTACTCAAATATACATCCTACACCAAAAATACTCGACAAAATAAAAAAAAATCGAAGTTGGTTTCAAATAAATTTATTAAAATTTGACGCTTCCAACTAAAATTTTTTTCACAATCCTAGAAATTGAAGTTATTTTCATCTAAATTTACTCAAATATACATCCTACACCAAAAATACTCCACAAAATCCAAAAAAATCGAAGTTGGTTTCAAATAAATTTATTAAAATTTGACACTTCCAACTAAAATTTTTTTCACAATCCTAGAAATTGAAGTTATTTTCATCTAAATTTACTCAAATATACATCCTACACCAAAAATACTCGACAAAATCCAAAAAAATCGAAGTTGGTTTCAAATAAATTTATTAAAATTTGACGCTTCCAACTAAAATTTTTTTCACAATCCTAGAAATTGAAGTTATTTTCATCTAAATTTACTCAAATATACATCCTACACCAAAAATACTCGACAAAATCCAAAAAAATCGAAGTTGGTTTCAAATAAATTTATTAAAATTTGACACTTCCAACTAAAATTTTTTTCACAATCCTAGAAATTGAAGTTATTTTCATCTAAATTTACTCAAATATACATCCTACACCAAAAATACTCGACAAAATCCAAAAAAATCGAAGTTGGTTTCAAATAAATTTATTAAAATTTGACGCTTCCAACTAAAATTTTTTTCACAATCCTAGAAATTGAAGTTATTTTCATCTAAATTTACTCAAATATACATCCTACACCAAAAATACTCGACAAAATCCAAAAAAATCGAAGTTGGTTTCAAATAAATTTATTAAAATTTGACACTTCCAACTAAAATTTTTTTCACAATCCTAGAAATTGAAGTTATTTTCATCTAAATTTACTCAAATATACATCCTACACGAAAAATACTCGACAAAATCCAAAAAAATCGAAGTTCGTTTCAAATAAATTTATTAAAATTTGACACTTCCAACTAAAATTTTTTTCACAATCGTAAAAATTGAAGTTATTTTCATCTAAATTTACTCAAATATAGATCCTACAAAAAATACTCAACAAAATCCAAAAAAATCGAAGTTGGTTTCAAATAAATTTATTAAAATTTGACACTTCCAACTAAAATTTTTTTCACAATCGTAAAAATTGAAGTTATTTTCATCTAAATTTACTCAAATATAGATCCTACAAAAAATACTCAACAAAATCCAAAAAAAACGAAGTTGGTTTCAAATAAATTTATTAAAATTTGACACTTCCAACTAAAATTTTTTTCACAATCCTAGAAATTGAAGTTATTTTCATCTAAATTTACTCAAATATAGATCCTACAAAAAAATACTCAACAAAATCCAAAAAAATCGAAGTTGGTTTCAAATAAATTTATTAAAATTTGACACTTCCAACTAAAATTTTTTTCACAATCCAATAAATTTTCGTTATTTTCAGCTAAATTTACTCAAATATACATCCTACAACAAAAATACTCGATAAAATAAAAAAAAATCGAAGTTGGTTTCAAATAAATTTATTAAAATTTGACACTTCCAACTAAAATTTTTTCACAATCCTAGAAATTGAAGTTATTTTCATCTAAATTTACTCAAATATAGATCCTACAAAAAAATACTCAACAAAATCCAAAAAAATCGAAGTTGGTTTCAAATAAATTTATTAAAATTTGACACTTCCAACTAAAATTTTTTTCACAATCCTAAAAATTGAAGTTATTTTCATCTAAATTTACTCAAATATACATCCTACACCAAAAATACTCGACAAAATCCAAAAAAATCGAAGTTGGTTTCAAATAAATTTATTAAAATTTGACGCTTCCAACTAAAATTTTTTTCACAATCCTAAAAATTGAAGTTATTTTCATCTAAATTTACTCAAATATAGATCCTACAAAAAATACTCAACAAAATCCAAAAAAAACGAAGTTGATTTCAAATAAATTTATTAAAATTTGACACTTCCAACTAAAATTTTTTTCACAATCCAATAAATTTTCGTTATTTTCATCTAAATTTACTCAAATATACATCCTACAACAAAAATACTCGACAAAATAAAAAAAAATCGAAGTTGGTTTCAAATAAATTTATTAAAATTTGACACTTCCAACTAAAATTTTTTTCACAATCCTAGAAATTGAAGTTATTTTCATCTAAATTTACTCAAATATAGATCCTACAAAAAAATACTCAACAAAATCCAAAAAAATCGAAGTTGGTTTCAAATAAATTTATTAAAATTTGACACTTCCAACTAAAATTTTTTTCACAATCCTAAAAATTGAAGTTATTTTCATCTAAATTTACTCAAATATACATCCTACACCAAAAATACTCGACAAAATCCAAAAAAATCGAAGTTGGTTTCAAATAAATTTATTAAAATTTGACGCTTCCAACTAAAATTTTTTTCACAATCCTAAAAATTGAAGTTATTTTCATCTAAATTTACTCAAATATAGATCCTACAAAAAATACTCAACAAAATCCCAAAAAAACGAAGTTGATTTCAAATAAATTTATTAAAATTTGACACTTCCAACTAAAATTTTTTTCACAATCCAATAAATTTTCGTTATTTTCATCTAAATTTACTCAAATATACATCCTACAACAAAAATACTCGACAAAATAAAAAAAAATCGAAGTTGGTTTCAAATAAATTTATTAAAATTTGACACTTCCAACTAAAATTTTTTTCACAATCCTAGAAATTGAAGTTATTTTCATCTAAATTTACTCAAATATAGATCCTACAAAAAAATACTCAACAAAATCCAAAAAAATCGAAGTTGGTTTCAAATAAATTTATTAAAATTTGACACTTCCAACTAAAATTTTTTTCACAATCCTAAAAATTGAAGTTATTTTCATCTAAATTTACTCAAATATACATCCTACACCAAAAATACTCGACAAAATCCAAAAAAATCGAAGTTGGTTTCAATTAAATTTATTAAAATTTGACACTTCCAACTAAAATTTTTTTCACAATCCTAAAAATTGAAGTTATTTTCATCTAAATTTACTCAAATATAGATCCTACAAAAAATACTCAAAAAAATCCAAAAAAGACGAAGTTGATTTCAAATAAATTTATTAAAATTTGACACTTCCGACTAAAATTTTTTTCACAATCCTAGAAATTGAAGTTATTTTCATCTAAATTTACTCAAATATACATCCTACACCAAAAATACTCGCCAAAATCCAAAAAAAATCGAAGTTGGTTTCAAATAAATTTATTAAAATTAGACACTTGTAACTAAAATTTTTTTCAAAATCCTAGAAATTGAAGTTATTTTCATCTAAATTTACTCAAATATACATCCTACACCAAAAATACTCCACAAAATCCAAAAAAATCGAAGTTGGTTTCAAATAAATTTATTAAAATTTGACACTTCCAACTAAAATTTTTTTCACAATCCTAGAAATTGAAGTTATTTTCATCTAAATTTACTCAAATATAGATCCTACAAAAAATACTCAACAAAATCCAAAAAAATCGAAGTTGGTTTCAAATAAATTTATTAAAATTTGACACTTCCAACTAAAATTTTTTTCACAATCGTAAAATTGAAGTTATTTTCATCTAAATTTACTCAAATATAGATCCTACAAAAAATACTCAACCAAATCCAAAAAAATCGAAGTTGGTTTCAAAGAAATTTATTAAAATTTGACACTTCCAACTAAAATTTTTTTCACAATCGTAAAAATTGAAGTTATTTTCATCTAAATTTACTCAAATATAGATCCTACAAAAAATACTCAACAAAATCCAAAAAAAACGAAGTTGGTTTCAAATAAATTTATTAAAATTTGACACTTCCAACTAAAATTTTTTTCACAATCCTAGAAATTGAAGTTATTTTCATCTAAATTTACTCAAATATAGATCCTACAAAAAAATACTCAACAAAATCCAAAAAAATCGAAGTTGGTTTCAAATAAATTTATTAAAATTTGACACTTCCAACTAAAATTTTTTTCACAATCCTAAAAATTGAAGTTATTTTCATCTAAATTTACTCAAATATACATCCTACACCAAAAATACTCGACAAAATCCAAAAAAATCGAAGTTGGTTTCAAATAAATTTATTAAAATTTGACACTTCCAACTAAAATTTTTTTCACAATCCTAAAAATTGAAGTTATTTTCATCTAAATTTACTCAAATATAGATCCTACAAAAAATACTCAACAAAATCCAAAAAAGACGAAGTTGATTTCAAATAAATTTATTAAAATTTGACACTTCCGACTAAAATTTTTTTCACAATCCTAGAAATTGAAGTTATTTTCATCTAAATTTACTCAAATATACATCCTACACCAAAAATACTCGCCAAAATCCAAAAAAATCGAAGTTGGTTTCAAATAAATTTATTAAAATTAGACACTTGTAACTAAAATTTTTTTCAAAATCCTAGAAATTGAAGTTATTTTCATCTAAATTTACTCAAATATACATCCTACACCAAAAATACTCCACAAAATCCAAAAAAATCGAAGTTGGTTTCAAATAAATTTATTAAAATTTGACACTTCCAACTAAAATTTTTTTCACAATCCTAGAAATTGAAGTTATTTTCATCTAAATTTACTCAAATATACATCCTACACCAAAAATACTCGCCAAAATCCAAAAAAATCGAAGTTGGTTTCAAATAAATTTATTAAAATTGGACACTTCCAACTAAAATTTTTTTCACAATCCAATAAATTTTCGTTATTTTCATCTAAATTTACTCAAATATACATCCTACACCAATAATACTCGACAAAATCCAAAAAAATCGAAGTTGGTTTCAATTAAATTTATTAAAATTTGACACTTCCAACTAAAATTTTTTTCACAATCCTAAAAATTGAAGTTATTTTCATCTAAATTTACTCAAATATAGATCCTACAAAAAATGCTCAACAAAATCCAAAAAAAACGAAGTTGATTTCAAATAAATTTATTAAAATTTGACGCTTCCAACTAAAATTTTTTTCACAATCCTAGAAATTGAAGTTATTTTCATCTAAATTTACTCAAATATACATCCTACACCAAAAATACTCGACAAAATCCAAAAAAATCGAAGTTGGTTTCAAATAAATTTATTAAAATTTGACACTTCCAACTAAAATTTTTTTCACAATCCTAGAAATTGAAGTTATTTTCATCTAAATTTACTCAAATATACATCCTACACCAAAAATACTCGACAAAATCCAAAAAAATCGAAGTTGGTTTCAAATAAATTTATTAAAATTTGACACTTCCAACTAAAATTTTTTTCACAATCCTAGAAATTGAAGTTATTTTCATCTAAATTTACTCAAATATAGATCCTACAAAAAAATACTCAACAAAATCCAAAAAAATCGAAGTTGGTTTCAAATAAATTTATTAAAATTTGACACTTCCAACTAAAATTTTTTTCACAATCCTAAAAATTGAAGTTATTTTCATCTAAATTTACTCAAATATACATCCTACACCAAAAATACTCGACAAAATCCTAAAAAATCGAAGTTGGTTTCAAATAAATTTATTAAAATTTGACACTTCCAACTAAAATATTTTTCACAATCGTAAAAATTGAAGTTATTTTCATCTAAATTTACTCAAATATACATCCTACACCAAAAATACTCGACAAAATAAAAAAAAATCGAAGTTGGTTTCAAATAAATTTATTAAAATTTGACGCTTCCAACTAAAATTTTTTTCACAATCCTAGAAATTGAAGTTATTTTCATCTAAATTTACTCAAATATACATCCTACACCAAAAATACTCGACAAAATCCAAAAAAATCGAAGTTGGTTTCAAATAAATTTATTAAAATTTGACACTTCCAACTAAAATTTTTTTCACAATCCTAGAAATTGAAGTTATTTTCATCTAAATTTACTCAAATATACATCCTACACCAAAAATACTCGACAAAATCCAAAAAAATCGAAGTTGGTTTCAAATAAATTTATTAAAATTTGACGCTTCCAACTAAAATTTTTTTCACAATCCTAGAAATTGAAGTTATTTTCATCTAAATTTACTCAAATATACATCCTACACCAAAAATACTCGACAAAATAAAAAAAAATCGAAGTTGGTTTCAAATAAATTTATTAAAATTTGACGCTTCCAACTAAAATTTTTTTCACAATCCTAGAAATTGAAGTTATTTTCATCTAAATTTACTCAAATATACATCCTACACCAAAAATACTCCACAAAATCCAAAAAAATCGAAGTTGGTTTCAAATAAATTTATTAAAATTTGACACTTCCAACTAAAATTTTTTTCACAATCCTAGAAATTGAAGTTATTTTCATCTAAATTTACTCAAATATACATCCTACACCAAAAATACTCGACAAAATCCAAAAAAATCGAAGTTGGTTTCAAATAAATTTATTAAAATTTGACGCTTCCAACTAAAATTTTTTTCACAATCCTAGAAATTGAAGTTATTTTCATCTAAATTTACTCAAATATACATCCTACACCAAAAATACTCGACAAAATCCAAAAAAATCGAAGTTGGTTTCAAATAAATTTATTAAAATTTGACACTTCCAACTAAAATTTTTTTCACAATCCTAGAAATTGAAGTTATTTTCATCTAAATTTACTCAAATATACATCCTACACCAAAAATACTCGACAAAATCCAAAAAAATCGAAGTTGGTTTCAAATAAATTTATTAAAATTTGACGCTTCCAACTAAAAATTTTTTCACAATCCTAGAAATTGAAGTTATTTTCATCTAAATTTACTCAAATATACATCCTACACCAAAAATACTCGACAAAATCCAAAAAAATCGAAGTTGGTTTCAAATAAATTTATTAAAATTTGACACTTCCAACTAAAATTTTTTTCACAATCCTAGAAATTGAAGTTATTTTCATCTAAATTTACTCAAATATACATCCTACACGAAAAATACTCGACAAAATCCAAAAAAATCGAAGTTCGTTTCAAATAAATTTATTAAAATTTGACACTTCCAACTTAAATTTTTTTCACAATCGTAAAAATTGAAGTTATTTTCATCTAAATTTACTCAAATATAGATCCTACAAAAAATACTCAACAAAATCCAAAAAAATCGAAGTTGGTTTCAAATAAATTTATTAAAATTTGACACTTCCAACTAAAATTTTTTTCACAATCGTAAAAATTGAAGTTATTTTCATCTAAATTTACTCAAATATAGATCCTACAAAAAATACTCAACAAAATCCAAAAAAAACGAAGTTGGTTTCAAATAAATTTATTAAAATTTGACACTTCCAACTAAAATTTTTTTCACAATCCTAGAAATTGAAGTTATTTTCATCTAAATTTACTCAAATATAGATCCTACAAAAAAATACTCAACAAAATCCAAAAAAATCGAAGTTGGTTTCAAATAAATTTATTAAAATTTGACACTTCCAACTAAAATTTTTTTCACAATCCAATAAATTTTCGTTATTTTCATCTAAATTTACTCAAATATACATCCTACACCAATAATACTCGACAAAATCCAAAAAAATCGAAGTTGGTTTCAATTAAATTTATTAAAATTTGACACTTCCAACTAAAATTTTTTTCACAATCCTAAAAATTGAAGTTATTTTCATCTAAATTTACTCAAATATAGATCCTACAAAAAATACTCAACAAAATCCAAAAAAAACGAAGTTGATTTCAAATAAATTTATTAAAATTTGACGCTTCCAACTAAAATTTTTTTCACAATCCTAGAAATTGAAGTTATTTTCATCTAAATTTACTCAAATATACATCCAACACCAAAAATACTCGACAAAATCCAAAAAAATCGAAGTTGGTTTCAAATAAATTTATTAAAATTTGACACTTCCAACTAAAATTTTTTTCACAATCCTAGAAATTGAAGTTATTTTCATCTAAATTTACTCAAATATACATCCTACACAAAAAATACTCGACAAAATCCAAAAAAATCGAAGTTGGTTCAAATAAATTTATTAAAATTTGACACTTCCAACTAAAATTTTTTTCACAATCCTAGAAATTGAAGTTATTTTCATCTAAATTTACTCAAATATAGATCCTACAAAAAAATACTCAACAAAATCCAAAAAAATCGAAGTTGGTTTCAAATAAATTTATTAAAATTTGACACTTCTAACTAAAATTTTTTTCACAATCCTAAAAATTGAAGTTATTTTCATCTAAATTTACTCAAATATACATCCTACACCAAAAATACTCGACAAAATCCAAAAAAATCAAAGTTGGTTTCAAATAAATTTATTAAAATTTGACACTTCCAACTAAAATTTTTTTCACAATCCTAGAAATTGAAGTTATTTTCATCTAAATTTACTCAAATATACATCCTACACCAAAAATACTCGACAAAATCCAAAAAAATCGAAGTTGGTTTCAAATAAATTTATTAAAATTTGACACTTCCAACTAAAATTTTTTTCGCAATCCCAAAAATTGAAGTTTTTTCATCTAAATTTACTCAAATATAGATCCTACAAAAAATACTCAACAAAATCCAAAAAAAACGAAGTTGATTTCAAATAAATTTATTAAAATTTGACACTTCCAACTAAAATTTTTTTCACAATCCAATAAATTTTCGTTATTTTCATCTAAATTTACTCAAATATACATCCTACAACAAAAATACTCGACAAAATAAAAAAAAATCGAAGTTGGTTTCAAATAAATTTATTAAAACTTGACACTTCCTACTAAAATTTTTTTCACAATCCTAGAAATTGAAGTTATTTTCATCTAAATTTACTCAAATATAGATCCTACAAAAAAATACTCAACAAAATCCAAAAAAATCGAAGTTGGTTTCAAATAAATTTATTAAAATTTGACACTTCCAACTAAAATTTTTTTCACAATCCTAGAAATTGAAGTTATTTTCATCTAAATTTACTCAAATATAGATCCTACAAAAAAATACTCAACAAAATCCAAAAAAATCGAAGTTGGTTTCAAATAAATTTATTAAAATTTGACACTTCCAACTAAAATTTTTTTCACAATCCAATAAATTTTCGTTATTTTCAGCTAAATTTACTCAAATATACATCCTACAACAAAAATACTCGATAAAATAAAAAAAAATCGAAGTTGGTTTCAAATAAATTTATTAAAATTTGACACTTCCAACTAAAATTTTTTTCACAATCCTAAAAATTGAAGTTATTTTCATCTAAATTTACTCAAATATACATCCTACACCAAAAATACTCGACAAAATCCAAAAAAATCGAAGTTGGTTTCAATTAAATTTATTAAAATTTGACACTTCCAACTAAAATTTTTTTCACAATCCTAAAAATTGAAGTTATTTTCATCTAAATTTACTCAAATATAGATCCTACAAAAAATACTCAACAAAATCCAAAAAAGACGAAGTTGATTTCAAATAAATTTATTAAAATTTGACACTTCCGACTAAAATTTTTTTCACAATCCTAGAAATTGAAGTTATTTTCATCTAAATTTACTCAAATATACATCCTACACCAAAAATACTCGCCAAAATCCAAAAAAATCGAAGTTGGTTTCAAATAAATTTATTAAAATTAGACACTTGTAACTAAAATTTTTTTCAAAATCCTAGAAATTGAAGTTATTTTCTTCTAAATTTACTCAAATATACATCCTACACCAAAAATACTCCACAAAATCCAAAAAAATCGAAGTTGGTTTCAAATAAATTTATTAAAATTTGACACTTCCAACTAAAATTTTTTTCACAATCCTAGAAATTGAAGTTATTTTCATCTAAATTTACTCAAATATACATCCTACACCAAAAATACTCGCCAAAATCCAAAAAAATCGAAGTTGGTTTCAAATAAATTTATTAAAATTTGACACTTCCAACTAAAATTTTTTTCACAATCCAATAAATTTTCGTTATTTTCATCTAAATTTACTCAAATATACATCCTACACCAATAATACTCGACAAAATCCAAAAAAATCGAAGTTGGTTTCAATTAAATTTATTAAAATTTGACACTTCCAACTAAAATTTTTTTCACAATCCTAAACATTGAAGTTATTTTCATCTAAATTTACTCAAATATAGATCCTACAAAAAATACTCAACAAAATCCAAAAAAAACGAAGTTGATTTCAAATAAATTTATTAAAATTTGACGCTTCCAACTAAAATTTTTTTCACAATCCTAGAAATTGAAGTTATTTTCATCTAAATTTACTCAAATATACATCCAACACCAAAAATACTCGACAAAATCCAAAAAAATCGAAGTTGGTTTCAAATAAATTTATTAAAATTTGACACTTCCAACTAAAATTTTTTTCACAATCCTAGAAATTGAAGTTATTTTCATCTAAATTTACTCAAATATACATCCTACACCAAAAATACTCGACAAAATCCAAAAAAATCGAAGTTGGTTCAAATAAATTTATTAAAATTTGACACTTCCAACTAAAATTTTTTTCACAATCCTAGAAATTGAAGTTATTTTCATCTAAATTTACTCAAATATAGATCCTACAAAAAAATACTCAACAAAATCCAAAAAAATCGAAGTTGGTTTCAAATAAATTTATTAAAATTTGACACTTCCAACTAAAATTTTTTTCACAATCCTAAAAATTGAAGTTATTTTCATCTAAATTTACTCAAATATACATCCTACACCAAAAATACTCGCCAAAATCCAAAAAAATCGAAGTTGGTTTCAAATAAATTTATTAAAATTAGACACTTGTAACTAAATTTTTTTTCAAAATCCTAGAAATTGAAGTTATTTTCATCTAAATTTACTCAAATATACATCCTACACCAAAAATACTCCACAAAATCCAAAAAAATCGAAGTTGGTTTCAAATAAATTTATTAAAATTTGACACTTCCAACTAAAATTTTTTTCACAATCCTAGAAATTGAAGTTATTTTCATCTAAATTTACTCAAATATACATCCTACACCAAAAATACTCGACAAAATCCAAAAAAATCGAAGTTGGTTTCAAATAAATTTATTAAAATTTGACACTTCCAACTAAAATTTTTTTCACAATCGTAAAAATTGAAGTTATTTTCATCTAAATTTACTCAAATATAGATCCTACAAAAAATACTCAACAAAATCCAAAAAAATCGAAGTTGGTTTCAAATAAATTTATTAAAATTTGACACTTCCAACTAAAATTTTTTTCACAATCGTAAAAATTGAAGTTATTTTCATCTAAATTTACTCAAATATAGATCCTACAAAAAATACTCAACAAAATCCAAAAAAAACGAAGTTGGTTTCAAATAAATTTATTAAAATTTGACACTTCCAACTAAAATTTTTTTCACAATCCTAGAAATTGAAGTTATTTTCATCTAAATTTACTCAAATATAGATCCTACAAAAAAATACTCAACAAAATCCAAAAAAATCGAAGTTGGTTTCAAATAAATTTATTAAAATTTGACACTTCCAACTAAAATTTTTTTCACAATCCTAAAAATTGAAGTTATTTTCATCTAAATTTACTCAAATATACATCCTACACCAAAAATACTCGACAAAATCCAAAAAAATCGAAGTTGGTTCAAATAAATTTATTAAAATTTGACACTTCCAACTAAAATTTTTTTCACAATCCTAGAAATTGAAGTTATTTTCATCTAAATTTACTCAAATATAGATCCTACAAAAAAATACTCAACAAAATCCAAAAAAATCGAAGTTGGTTTCAAATAAATTTATTAAAATTTGACACTTCCAACTAAAATTTTTTTCACAATCCTAAAAATTGAAGTTATTTTCATCTAAATTTACTCAAATATACATCCTACACCAAAAATACTCGCCAAAATCCAAAAAAATCGAAGTTGGTTTCAAATAAATTTATTAAAATTAGACACTTGTAACTAAATTTTTTTTCAAAATCCTAGAAATTGAAGTTATTTTCATCTAAATTTACTCAAATATACATCCTACACCAAAAATACTCCACAAAATCCAAAAAAATCGAAGTTGGTTTCAAATAAATTTATTAAAATTTGACACTTCCAACTAAAATTTTTTTCACAATCCTAGAAATTGAAGTTATTTTCATCTAAATTTACTCAAATATACATCCTACACCAAAAATACTCGACAAAATCCAAAAAAATCGAAGTTGGTTTCAAATAAATTTATTAAAATTTGACACTTCCAACTAAAATTTTTTTCACAATCGTAAAAATTGAAGTTATTTTCATCTAAATTTACTCAAATATAGATCCTACAAAAAATACTCAACAAAATCCAAAAAAATCGAAGTTGGTTTCAAATAAATTTATTAAAATTTGACACTTCCAACTAAAATTTTTTTCACAATCGTAAAAATTGAAGTTATTTTCATCTAAATTTACTCAAATATAGATCCTACAAAAAATACTCAACAAAATCCAAAAAAAACGAAGTTGGTTTCAAATAAATTTATTAAAATTTGACACTTCCAACTAAAATTTTTTTCACAATCCTAGAAATTGAAGTTATTTTCATCTAAATTTACTCAAATATAGATCCTACAAAAAAATACTCAACAAAATCCAAAAAAATCGAAGTTGGTTTCAAATAAATTTATTAAAATTTGACACTTCCAACTAAAATTTTTTTCACAATCCTAAAAATTGAAGTTATTTTCATCTAAATTTACTCAAATATACATCCTACACCAAAAATACTCGACAAAATCCAAAAAAATCAAAGTTGGTTTCAAATAAATTTATTAAAATTTGACACTTCCAACTAAAATTTTTTTCACAATCCTAGAAATTGAAGTTATTTTCATCTAAATTTACTCAAATATACATCCTACACCAAAAATACTCGACAAAATCCAAAAAAATCGAAGTTGGTTTCAAATAAATTTATTAAAATTTGACACTTCCAACTAAAATTTTTTTCACAATCCTAAAAATTGAAGTTTTTTCATCTAAATTTACTCAAATATAGATCCTACAAAAAATACTCAACAAAATCCAAAAAAAACGAAGTTGATTTCAAATAAATTTATTAAAATTTGACACTTCCAACTAAAATTTTTTTCACAATCCTAGAAATTGAAGTTATTTTCATCTAAATTTACTCAAATATACATCCTACACCAAAAATACTCGACAAAATCCAAAAAAATCGAAGTTGGTTTCAAATAAATTTATTAAAATTTGACACTTCCAACTAAAATTTTTTTCACAATCGTAAAAATTGAAGTTATTTTCATCTAAATTTACTCAAATATAGATCCTACAAAAAATACTCAACAAAATCCAAAAAAATCGAAGTTGGTTTCAAATAAATTTATTAAAATTTGACACTTCCAACTAAAATTTTTTTCACAATCGTAAAAATTGAAGTTATTTTCATCTAAATTTACTCAAATATAGATCCTACAAAAAATACTCAACAAAATCCAAAAAAAACGAAGTTGGTTTCAAATAAATTTATTAAAATTTGACACTTCCAACTAAAATTTTTTTCACAATCCTAGAAATTGAAGTTATTTTCAACTAAATTTACTCAAATATAGATCCTACAAAAAAATACTCAACAAAATCCAAAAAAATCGAAGTTGGTTTCAAATAAATTTATTAAAATTTGACACTTCCAACTAAAATTTTTTTCACAATCCTAAAAATTGAAGTTATTTTCATCTAAATTTACTCAAATATACATCCTACACCAAAAATACTCGACAAAATCCAAAAAAATCGAAGTTGGTTCAAATAAATTTATTAAAATTTGACACTTCCAACTAAAATTTTTTTCACAATCCTAGAAATTGAAGTTATTTTCATCTAAATTTACTCAAATATAGATCCTACAAAAAAATACTCAACAAAATCCAAAAAAATCGAAGTTGGTTTCAAATAAATTTATTAAAATTTGACACTTCCAACTAAAATTTTTTTCACAATCCTAAAAATTGAAG
Source organism: Andrena praecox (assembly GCA_963932275.1). Classification (NCBI taxonomy): domain Eukaryota; kingdom Metazoa; phylum Arthropoda; class Insecta; order Hymenoptera; family Andrenidae; genus Andrena; species Andrena praecox. Next base: position 1,580,132 of record CAWVQO010000413.1, on the reverse strand, counting down.
TTATTTTCATCTAAATTTACTCAAATATACATCCTACACCAAAAATACTCGCCAAAATCCAAAAAAATCGAAGTTGGTTTCAAATAAATTTATTAAAATTAGACACTTGTAACTAAATTTTTTTTCAAAATCCTAGAAATTGAAGTTATTTTCATCTAAATTTACTCAAATATACATCCTACACCAAAAATACTCCACAAAATCCAAAAAAATCGAAGTTGGTTTCAAATAAATTTATTAAAATTTGACACTTCCAACTAAAATTTTTTTCACAATCCTAGAAATTGAAGTTATTTTCATCTAAATTTACTCAAATATACATCCTACACCAAAAATACTCGACAAAATCCAAAAAAATCGAAGTTGGTTTCAAATAAATTTATTAAAATTTGACACTTCCAACTAAAATTTTTTTCACAATCGTAAAAATTGAAGTTATTTTCATCTAAATTTACTCAAATATAGATCCTACAAAAAATACTCAACAAAATCCAAAAAAATCGAAGTTGGTTTCAAATAAATTTATTAAAATTTGACACTTCCAACTAAAATTTTTTTCACAATCGTAAAAATTGAAGTTATTTTCATCTAAATTTACTCAAATATAGATCCTACAAAAAATACTCAACAAAATCCAAAAAAAACGAAGTTGGTTTCAAATAAATTTATTAAAATTTGACACTTCCAACTAAAATTTTTTTCACAATCCTAGAAATTGAAGTTATTTTCATCTAAATTTACTCAAATATAGATCCTACAAAAAAATACTCAACAAAATCCAAAAAAATCGAAGTTGGTTTCAAATAAATTTATTAAAATTTGACACTTCCAACTAAAATTTTTTTCGCAATCCTAAAAATTGAAGTTTTTTCATCTAAATTTACTCAAATATAGATCCTACAAAAAATACTCAACAAAATCCAAAAAAAACGAAGTTGATTTCAAATAAATTTATTAAAATTTGACACTTCCAACTAAAATTTTTTTCACAATCCAATAAATTTTCGTTATTTTCATCTAAATTTACTCAAATATACATCCTACAACAAAAATACTCGACAAAATAAAAAAAAATCGAAGTTGGTTTCAAATAAATTTATTAAAATTTGACACTTCCTACTAAAATTTTTTTCACAATCCTAGAAATTGAAGTTATTTTCATCTAAATTTACTCAAATATACATCCTACACCAAAAATACTCGACAAAATCCAAAAAAATCGAAGTTGGTTTCAAATAAATTTATTAAAATTTGACACTTCCAACTAAAATTTTTTTCACAATCCTAAAAATTGAAGTTATTTTCATCTAAATTTACTCAAATATACATCCTACACCAAAAATACTCGACAAAATCCAAAAAAATCGAAGTTGGTTTCAATTAAATTTATTAAAATTTGACACTTCCAACTAAAATTTTTTTCACAATCCTAAAAATTGAAGTTATTTTCATCTAAATTTACTCAAATATAGATCCTACAAAAAATACTCAACAAAATCCAAAAAAGACGAAGTTGATTTCAAATAAATTTATTAAAATTTGACACTTCCGACTAAAATTTTTTTCACAATCCTAGAAATTGAAGTTATTTTCATCTAAATTTACTCAAATATACATCCTACACCAAAAATACTCGCCAAAATCCAAAAAAATCGAAGTTGGTTTCAAATAAATTTATTAAAATTAGACACTTGTAACTAAAATTTTTTTCAAAATCCTAGAAATTGAAGTTATTTTCATCTAAATTTACTCAAATATACATCCTACACCAAAAATACTCGCCAAAATCCAAAAAAATCGAAGTTGGTTTCAAATAAATTTATTAAAATTAGACACTTGTAACTAAAATTTTTTTCGCAATCCTAAAAATTGAAGTTTTTTCATCTAAATTTACTCAAATATAGATCCTACAAAAAATACTCAACAAAATCCAAAAAAAACGAAGTTGATTTCAAATAAATTTATTAAAATTTGACACTTCCAACTAAAATTTTTTTCACAATCCAATAAATTTTCGTTATTTTCATCTAAATTTACTCAAATATACATCCTACAACAAAAATACTCGACAAAATAAAAAAAAATCGAAGTTGGTTTCAAATAAATTTATTAAAATTTGACACTTCCTACTAAAATTTTTTTCACAATCCTAGAAATTGAAGTTATTTTCATCTAAATTTACTCAAATATACATCCTACACCAAAAATACTCGACAAAATCCAAAAAAATCGAAGTTGGTTTCAAATAAATTTATTAAAATTTGACACTTCCAACTAAAATTTTTTTCACAATCCAAAAAAATCGAAGTTGGTTTCAAATAAATTTATTAAAATTTGACACTTCCAACTAAAATTTTTTTCACAATCCTAAAAATTGAAGTTATTTTCATCTAAATTTACTCAAATATACATCCTACTCCAAAAATACTCGACAAAATCCAAAAAAATCGAAGTTGGTTTCAATTAAATTTATTAAAATTTGACACTTCCAACTAAAATTTTGTTCACAATCCTAAAAATTGAAGTTATTTTCATCTAAATTTACTCAAATATAGATCCTACAAAAAATACTCAACAAAATCCAAAAAAAACGAAGTTGGTTTCAAATAAATTTATTAAAATTTGACACTTCCAACTAAAATTTTTTTCACAATCCTAGAAATTGAAGTTATTTTCATCTAAATTTACTCAAATATAGATCCTACAAAAAAATACTCAACAAAATCCAAAAAAATCGAAGTTGGTTTCAAATAAATTTATTAAAATTTGACACTTCCAACTTAAATTTTTTTCACAATCCAATAAATTTTCGTTATTTTCAGCTAAATTTACTCAAATATACATCCTACAACAAAAATACTCGATAAAATAAAAAAAAATCGAAGTTGGTTTCAAATAAATTTATTAAAATTTGACACTTCCAACTAAAATTTTTTCACAATCCTAGAAATTGAAGTTATTTTCATCTAAATTTACTCAAATATAGATCCTACAAAAAAATACTCAACAAAATCCAAAAAAATCGAAGTTGGTTTCAAATAAATTTATTAAAATTTGACACTTCCAACTAAAATTTTTTTCACAATCCTAAAAATTGAAGTTATTTTCATCTAAATTTACTCAAATATACATCCTACACCAAAAATACTCGACAAAATCCAAAAAAATCGAAGTTGGTTTCAATTAAATTTATTAAAATTTGACACTTCCAACTAAAATTTTTTTCACAATCCTAAAAATTGAAGTTATTTTCATCTAAATTTACTCAAATATAGATCCTACAAAAAATACTCAACAAAATCCAAAAAAGACGAAGTTGATTTCAAATAAATTTATTAAAATTTGACACTTCCGACTAAAATTTTTTTCACAATCCTAGAAATTGAAGTTATTTTCATCTAAATTTACTCAAATATACATCCTACACCAAAAATACTCGCCAAAATCCAAAAAAATCGAAGTTGGTTTCAAATAAATTTATTAAAATTAGACACTTGTAACTAAAATTTTTTTCAAAATCCTAGAAATTGAAGTTATTTTCATCTAAATTTACTCAAATATACATCCTACACCAAAAATACTCCACAAAATCCAAAAAAATCGAAGTTGGTTTCAAATAAATTTATTAAAATTTGACACTTCCAACTAAAATTTTTTTCACAATCCTAGAAATTGAAGTTATTTTCATCTAAATTTACTCAAATATACATCCTACACCAAAAATACTCGCCAAAATCCAAAAAAATCGAAGTTGGTTTCAAATAAATTTATTAAAATTTGACACTTCCAACTAAAATTTTTTTCACAATCCAATAAATTTTCGTTATTTTCATCTAAATTTACTCAAATATACATCCTACACCAATAATACTCGACAAAATCCAAAAAAATCGAAGTTGGTTTCAATTAAATTTATTAAAATTTGACACTTCCAACTAAAATTTTTTTCACAATCCTAAAAATTGAAGTTATTTTCATCTAAATTTACTCAAATATAGATCCTACAAAAAATACTCAACAAAATCCAAAAAAAACGAAGTTGATTTCAATTAAATTTATTAAAATTTGACGCTTCCAACTAAAATTTTTTTCACAATCCTAGAAATTGAAGTTATTTTCATCTAAATTTACTCAAATATACATCCAACACCAAAAATACTCGACAAAATCCAAAAAAATCGAAGTTGGTTTCAAATAAATTTATTAAAATTTGACACTTCCAACTAAAATTTTTTTCACAATCCAATAAATTTTCGTTATTTTCAGCTAAATTTACTCAAATATACATCCTACAACAAAAATACTCGATAAAATAAAAAAAAATCGAAGTTGGTTTCAAATAAATTTATTAAAATTTGACACTTCCAACTAAAATTTTTTCACAATCCTAGAAATTGAAGTTATTTTCATCTAAATTTACTCAAATATAGATCCTACAAAAAAATACTCAACAAAATCCAAAAAAATCGAAGTTGGTTTCAAATAAATTTATTAAAATTTGACACTTCCAACTAAAATTTTTTTCACAATCCTAAAAATTGAAGTTATTTTCATCTAAATTTACTCAAATATACATCCTACACCAAAAATACTCGACAAAATCCAAAAAAATCGAAGTTGGTTTCAATTAAATTTATTAAAATTTGACACTTCCAACTAAAATTTTTTTCACAATCCTAAAAATTGAAGTTATTTTCATCTAAATTTACTCAAATATAGATCCTACAAAAAATACTCAACAAAATCCAAAAAAGACGAAGTTGATTTCAAATAAATTTATTAAAATTTGACACTTCCGACTAAAATTTTTTTCACAATCCTAGAAATTGAAGTTATTTTCATCTAAATTTACTCAAATATACATCCTACACCAAAAATACTCGCCAAAATCCAAAAAAATCGAAGTTGGTTTCAAATAAATTTATTAAAATTAGACACTTGTAACTAAAATTTTTTTCAAAATCCTAGAAATTGAAGTTATTTTCATCTAAATTTACTCAAATATACATCCTACACCAAAAATACTCCACAAAATCCAAAAAAATCGAAGTTGGTTTCAAATAAATTTATTAAAATTTGACACTTCCAACTAAAATTTTTTTCACAATCCTAGAAATTGAAGTTATTTTCATCTAAATTTACTCAAATATACATCCTACACCAAAAATACTCGCCAAAATCCAAAAAAATCGAAGTTGGTTTCAAATAAATTTATTAAAATTTGACACTTCCAACTAAAATTTTTTTCACAATCCAATAAATTTTCGTTATTTTCATCTAAATTTACTCAAATATACATCCTACACCAATAATACTCGACAAAATCCAAAAAAATCGAAGTTGGTTTCAATTAAATTTATTAAAATTTGACACTTCCAACTAAAATTTTTTTCACAATCCTAAAAATTGAAGTTATTTTCATCTAAATTTACTCAAATATAGATCCTACAAAAAATACTCAACAAAATCCAAAAAAAACGAAGTTGATTTCAATTAAATTTATTAAAATTTGACGCTTCCAACTAAAATTTTTTTCACAATCCTAGAAATTGAAGTTATTTTCATCTAAATTTACTCAAATATACATCCAACACCAAAAATACTCGACAAAATCCAAAAAAATCGAAGTTGGTTTCAAATAAATTTATTAAAATTTGACACTTCCAACTAAAATTTTTTTCACAATCCAATAAATTTTCGTTATTTTCATCTAAATTTACTCAAATATACATCCTACACCAATAATACTCGACAAAATCCAAAAAAATCGAAGTTGGTTTCAATTAAATTTATTAAAATTTGACACTTCCAACTAAAATTTTTTTCACAATCCTAAAAATTGAAGTTATTTTCATCTAAATTTACTCAAATATAGATCCTACAAAAAATACTCAACAAAATCCAAAAAAAACGAAGTTGATTTCAAATAAATTTATTAAAATTTGACGCTTCCAACTAAAATTTTTTTCACAATCCTAGAAATTGAAGTTATTTTCATCTAAATTTACTCAAATATACATCCAACACCAAAAATACTCGACAAAATCCAAAAAAATCGAAGTTGGTTTCAAATAAATTTATTAAAATTTGACACTTCCAACTAAAATTTTTTTCACAATCCTAGAAATTGAAGTTATTTTCATCTAAATTTACTCAAATATACATCCTACACCAAAAATACTCGACAAAATCCAAAAAAATCGAAGTTGGTTCAAATAAATTTATTAAAATTTGACACTTCCAACTAAAATTTTTTTCACAATCCTAGAAATTGAAGTTATTTTCATCTAAATTTACTCAAATATAGATCCTACAAAAAAATACTCAACAAAATCCAAAAAAATCGAAGTTGGTTTCAAATAAATTTATTAAAATTTGACACTTCCAACTAAAATTTTTTTCACAATCCTAAAAATTGAAGTTATTTTCATCTAAATTTACTCAAATATACATCCTACACCAAAAATACTCGACAAAATCCAAAAAAATCAAAGTTGGTTTCAAATAAATTTATTAAAATTTGACACTTCCAACTAAAATTTTTTTCACAATCCTAGAAATTGAAGTTATTTTCATCTAAATTTACTCAAATATACATCCTACACCAAAAATACTCGACAAAATCCAAAAAAATCGAAGTTGGTTTCAAATAAATTTATTAAAATTTGACACTTCCAACTAAAATTTTTTTCGCAATCCTAAAAATTGAAGTTTTTTCATCTAAATTTACTCAAATATAGATCCTACAAAAAATACTCAACAAAATCCAAAAAAAACGAAGTTGATTTCAAATAAATTTATTAAAATTTGACACTTCCAACTAAAATTTTTTTCACAATCCAATAAATTTTCGTTATTTTCATCTAAATTTACTCAAATATACATCCTACAACAAAAATACTCGACAAAATAAAAAAAAATCGAAGTTGGTTTCAAATAAATTTATTAAAATTTGACACTTCCTACTAAAATTTTTTTCACAATCCTAGAAATTGAAGTTATTTTCATCTAAATTTACTCAAATATACATCCTACACCAAAAATACTCGACAAAATCCAAAAAAATCGAAGTTGGTTTCAAATAAATTTATTAAAATTTGACACTTCCAAATAAAATTTTTTTCACAATCCAAAAAATCGAAGTTGGTTTCAAATAAATTTATTAAAATTTGACACTTCCAACTAAAATTTTTTTCACAATCCTAAAAATTTAAGTTATTTTCATCTAAATTTACTCAAATATACATCCTACTCCAAAAATACTCGACAAAATCCAAAAAAATCGAAGTTGGTTTCAATTAAATTTATTAAAATTTGACACTTCCAACTAAAATTTTGTTCACAATCCTAAAAATTGAAGTTATTTTCATCTAAATTTACTCAAATATACATCCTACACCAAAAATACTCGACAAAATCCAAAAAAATCGAAGTTGGTTTCAAATAAATTTATTAAAATTTGACGCTTCCAACTAAAATTTTTTTCACTATCCTAAAAATTGAAGTTATTTTCATCTAAATTTACTCAAATATAGATCCTTCAAAAAATACTCAACAAAATCCAAAAAAAACGAAGTTGGTTTCAATTAAATTTATTAAAATTTGACACTTCCAACTAAAATTTTTTTCACAATCCTAAAAATTGAAGTTATTTTCATCTAAATTTACTCAAATATAGATCCTACAAAAAATACTCAACAAAATCCAAAAAAAACGAAGTTGATTTCAATTAAATTTATTAAAATTTGACGCTTCCAACTAAAATTTTTTTCACAATCCTAGAAATTGAAGTTATTTTCATCTAAATTTACTCAAATATACATCCAACACCAAAAATACTCGACAAAATCCAAAAAAATCGAAGTTGGTTTCAAATAAATTTATTAAAATTTGACACTTCCAACTAAAATTTTTTTCACAATCCAATAAATTTTCGTTATTTTCATCTAAATTTACTCAAATATACATCCTACACCAATAATACTCGACAAAATCCAAAAAAATCGAAGTTGGTTTCAATTAAATTTATTAAAATTTGACACTTCCAACTAAAATTTTTTTCACAATCCTAAAAATTGAAGTTATTTTCATCTAAATTTACTCAAATATAGATCCTACAAAAAATACTCAACAAAATCAAAAAAAAACGAAGTTGATTTCAAATAAATTTATTAAAATTTGACGCTTCCAACTAAAATTTTTTTCACAATCCTAGAAATTGAAGTTATTTTCATCTAAATTTACTCAAATATACATCCAACACCAAAAATACTCGACAAAATCCAAAAAAATCGAAGTTGGTTTCAAATAAATTTATTAAAATTTGACACTTCCAACTAAAATTTTTTTCACAATCCTAGAAATTGAAGTTATTTTCATCTAAATTTACTCAAATATACATCCTACACCAAAAATACTCGACAAAATCCAAAAAAATCGAAGTTGGTTCAAATAAATTTATTAAAATTTGACACTTCCAACTAAAATTTTTTTCACAATCCTAGAAATTGAAGTTATTTTCATCTAAATTTACTCAAATATAGATCCTACAAAAAAATACTCAACAAAATCCAAAAAAATCGAAGTTGGTTTCAAATAAATTTATTAAAATTTGACACTTCCAACTAAAATTTTTTTCACAATCCTAAAAATTGAAGTTATTTTCATCTAAATTTACTTAAATATACATCCTACACCAAAAATACTCGACAAAATCCAAAAAAATCAAAGTTGGTTTCAAATAAATTTATTAAAATTTGACACTTCCAACTAAAATTTTTTTCACAATCCTAGAAATTGAAGTTATTTTCATCTAAATTTACTCAAATATACATCCTACACCAAAAATACTCGACAAAATCCAAAAAAATCGAAGTTGGTTTCAAATAAATTTATTAAAATTTGACACTTCCAACTAAAATTTTTTTCGCAATCCTAAAAATTGAAGTTTTTTCATCTAAATTTACTCAAATATAGATCCTACAAAAAATACTCAACAAAATCCAAAAAAACGAAGTTGATTTCAAATAAATTTATTAAAATTTGACACTTCCAACTAAAATTTTTTTCACAATCCAATAAATTTTCGTTATTTTCATCTAAATTTACTCAAATATACATCCTACAACAAAAATACTCGACAAAATAAAAAAAAATCGAAGTTGGTTTCAAATAAATTTATTAAAATTTGACACTTCCTACTAAAATTTTTTTCACAATCCTAGAAATTGAAGTTATTTTCATCTAAATTTACTCAAATATACATCCTACACCAAAAATACTCGACAAAATCCAAAAAAATCGAAGTTGGTTTCAAATAAATTTATTAAAATTTGACACTTCCAAATAAAATTTTTTTCACAATCCTAAAAATTGAAATTATTTTCATCTAAATTTACTCAAATATACATCCTACACCAAAAATACTCGACAAAATCCAAAAAAATCGAAGTTGGTTTCAAATAAATTTATTAAAATTTGACGCTTCCAACTAAAATTTTTTTCACAATCCTAAAAATTGAAGTTATTTTCATCTAAATTTACTCAAATATAGATCCTTCAAAAAATACTCAACAAAATCCAAAAAAAACGAAGTTGGTTTCAATTAAATTTATTAAAATTTGACACTTCCAACTAAAATTTTTTTCACAATCCTAAAAATTGAAGTTATTTTCATCTAAATTTACTCAAATATAGATCCTACAAAAAATACTCAACAAAATCCAAAAAAAACGAAGTTGATTTCAATTAAATTTATTAAAATTTGACGCTTCCAACTAAAATTTTTTTCACAATCCTAGAAATTGAAGTTATTTTCATCTAAATTTACTCAAATATACATCCAACACCAAAAATACTCGACAAAATCCAAAAAAATCGAAGTTGGTTTCAAATAAATTTATTAAAATTTGACACTTCCAACTAAAATTTTTTTCACAATCCAATAAATTTTCGTTATTTTCATCTAAATTTACTCAAATATACATCCTACACCAATAATACTCGACAAAATCCAAAAAAATCGAAGTTGGTTTCAATTAAATTTATTAAAATTTGACACTTCCAACTAAAATTTTTTTCACAATCCTAAAAATTGAAGTTATTTTCATCTAAATTTACTCAAATATAGATCCTACAAAAAATACTCAACAAAATCCAAAAAAAACGAAGTTGATTTCAAATAAATTTATTAAAATTTGACGCTTCCAACTAAAATTTTTTTCACAATCCTAGAAATTGAAATTATTTTCATCTAAATTTACTCAAATATACATCCAACACCAAAAATACTCGACAAAATCCAAAAAAATCGAAGTTGGTTTCAAATAAATTTATTAAAATTTGACACTTCCAACTAAAATTTTTTTCACAATCCTAGAAATTGAAGTTATTTTCATCTAAATTTACTCAAATATACATCCTACACCAAAAATACTCGACAAAATCCAAAAAAATCGAAGTTGGTTCAAATAAATTTATTAAAATTTGACACTTCCAACTAAAATTTTTTTCACAATCCTAGAAATTGAAGTTATTTTCATCTAAATTTACTCAAATATAGATCCTACAAAAAAATACTCAACAAAATCCAAAAAAATCGAAGTTGGTTTCAAATAAATTTATTAAAATTTGACACTTCCAACTAAAATTTTTTTCACAATCCTAAAAATTGAAGTTATTTTCATCTAAATTTACTCAAATATACATCCTACACCAAAAATACTCGACAAAATCAAAAAAAATCAAAGTTGGTTTCAAATAAATTTATTAAAATTTGACACTTCCAACTAAAATTTTTTTCACAATCCTAGAAATTGAAGTTATTTTCATCTAAATTTACTCAAATATACATCCTACACCAAAAATACTCGACAAAATCAAAAAAAATCGAAGTTGGTTTCAAATAAATTTATTAAAATTTGACACTTCCAACTAAAATTTTTTTCGCAATCCTAAAAATTGAAGTTTTTTCATCTAAATTTACTCAAATATAGATCCTACAAAAAATACTCAACAAAATCCAAAAAAAACGAAGTTGATTTCAAATAAATTTATTAAAATTTGACACTTCCAACTAAAATTTTTTTCACAATCCAATAAATTTTCGTTATTTTCATCTAAATTTACTCAAATATACATCCTACAACAAAAATACTCGACAAAATAAAAAAAAATCGAAGTTGGTTTCAAATAAATTTATTAAAATTTGACACTTCCTACTAAAATTTTTTTCACAATCCTAGAAATTGAAGTTATTTTCATCTAAATTTACTCAAATATACATCCTACACCAAAAATACTCGACAAAATCCAAAAAAATCGAAGTTGGTTTCAAATAAATTTATTAAAATTTGACACTTCCAACTAAAATTTTTTTCACAATCCTAAAAATTGAAGTTATTTTCATCTAAATTTACTCAAATATACATCCTACACCAAAAATACTCGACAAAATCCAAAAAAATCGAAGTTGGTTTCAATTAAATTTATTAAAATTTGACACTTCCAACTAAAATTTTTTTCACAATCCTAAAAATTGAAGTTATTTTCATCTAAATTTACTCAAATATAGATCCTACAAAAAATACTCAACAAAATCCAAAAAAGACGAAGTTGATTTCAAATAAATTTATTAAAATTTGACACTTCCGACTAAAATTTTTTTCACAATCCTAGAAATTGAAGTTATTTTCATCTAAATTTACTCAAATATACATCCTACACCAAAAATACTCGCCAAAATCCAAAAAAATCGAAGTTGGTTTCAAATAAATTTATTAAAATTAGACACTTGTAACTAAAATTTTTTTCAAAATCCTAGAAATTGAAGTTATTTTCATCTAAATTTACTCAAATATAGATCCTACAAAAAATACTCAACAAAATCCAAAAAAATCGAAGTTGGTTTCAAATAAATTTATTAAAATTTGACACTTCCAACTAAAATTTTTTTCACAATCGTAAAAATTGAAGTTATTTTCATCTAAATTTACTCAAATATAGATCCTACAAAAAATACTCAACAAAATCCAAAAAAAACGAAGTTGGTTTCAAATAAATTTATTAAAATTTGACACTTCCAACTAAAATTTTTTTCACAATCCTAGAAATTGAAGTTATTTTCATCTAAATTTACTCAAATATAGATCCTACAAAAAAATACTCAACAAAATCCAAAAAAATCGAAGTTGGTTTCAAATAAATTTATTAAAATTTGACACTTCCAACTAAAATTTTTTTCACAATCCAATAAATTTTCGTTATTTTCAGCTAAATTTACTCAAATATACATCCTACAACAAAAATACTCGATAAAATAAAAAAAAATCGAAGTTGGTTTCAAATAAATTTATTAAAATTTGACACTTCCAACTAAAATTTTTTCACAATCCTAGAAATTGAAGTTATTTTCATCTAAATTTACTCAAATATAGATCCTACAAAAAAATACTCAACAAAATCCAAAAAAATCGAAGTTGGTTTCAAATAAATTTATTAAAATTTGACACTTCCAACTAAAATTTTTTTCACAATCCTAAAAATTGAAGTTATTTTCATCTAAATTTACTCAAATATACATCCTACACCAAAAATACTCGACAAAATCCAAAAAAATCGAAGTTGGTTTCAATTAAATTTATTAAAATTTGACACTTCCAACTAAAATTTTTTTCACAATCCTAAAAATTGAAGTTATTTTCATCTAAATTTACTCAAATATAGATCCTACAAAAAATACTCAACAAAATCCAAAAAAGACGAAGTTGATTTCAAATAAATTTATTAAAATTAGACACTTGTAACTAAAATTTTTTTCAAAATCCTAGAAATTGAAGTTATTTTCATCTAAATTTACTCAAATATACATCCTACACCAAAAATACTCCACAAAATCCAAAAAAATCGAAGTTGGTTTCAAATAAATTTATTAAAATTTGACACTTCCAACTAAAATTTTTTTCACAATCCTAGAAATTGAAGTTATTTTCATCTAAATTTACTCAAATATACATCCTACACCAAAAATACTCGCCAAAATCCAAAAAAATCGAAGTTGGTTTCAAATAAATTTATTAAAATTTGACACTTCCAACTAAAATTTTTTTCACAATCCAATAAATTTTCGTTATTTTCATCTAAATTTACTCAAATATACATCCTACACCAATAATACTCGACAAAATCCAAAAAAATCGAAGTTGGTTTCAATTAAATTTATTAAAATTTGACACTTCCAACTAAAATTTTTTTCACAATCCTAAAAATTGAAGTTATTTTCATCTAAATTTACTCAAATATAGATCCTACAAAAAATACTCAACAAAATCCAAAAAAAACGAAGTTGATTTCAATTAAATTTATTAAAATTTGACGCTTCCAACTAAAATTTTTTTCACAATCCTAGAAATTGAAGTTATTTTCATCTAAATTTACTCAAATATACATCCAACACCAAAAATACTCGACAAAATCCAAAAAAATCGAAGTTGGTTTCAAATAAATTTATTAAAATTTGACACTTCCAACTAAAATTTTTTTCACAATCCAATAAATTTTCGTTATTTTCATCAAAATTTACTCAAATATACATCCTACACCAATAATACTCGACAAAATCCAAAAAAATCGAAGTTGGTTTCAATTAAATTTATTAAAATTTGACACTTCCAACTAAAATTTTTTTCACAATCCTAAAAATTGAAGTTATTTTCATCTAAATTTACTCAAATATAGATCCTACAAAAAATACTCAACAAAATCCAAAAAAAACGAAGTTGATTTCAAATAAATTTATTAAAATTTGACGCTTTCAACTAAAATTTTTTTCACAATCCTAGAAATTGAAGTTATTTTCATCTAAATTTACTCAAATATACATCCAACACCAAAAATACTCGACAAAATCCAAAAAAATCGAAGTTGGTTTCAAATAAATTTATTAAAATTTGACACTTCCAACTAAAATTTTTTTCACAATCCTAGAAATTGAAGTTATTTTCATCTAAATTTACTCAAATATAGATCCTACAAAAAAATACTCAACAAAATCCAAAAAAATCGAAGTTGGTTTCAAATAAATTTATTAAAATTTGACACTTCCAACTAAAATTTTTTTCACAATCCTAAAAATTGAAGTTATTTTCATCTAAATTTACTCAAATATACATCCTACACCAAAAATACTCGACAAAATCCAAAAAAATCAAAGTTGGTTTCAAATAAATTTATTAAAAATTGACACTTCCAACTAAAATTTTTTTCACAATCCTAGAAATTGAAGTTATTTTCATCTAAATTTACTCAAATATACATCCTACACCAAAAATACTCGACAAAATCCAAAAAAATCGAAGTTGGTTTCAAATAAATTTATTAAAATTTGACACTTCCAACTAAAATTTTTTTCGCAATCCTAAAAATTGAAGTTTTTTCATCTAAATTTACTCAAATATAGATCCTACAAAAAATACTCAACAAAATCCAAAAAAAACGAAGTTGATTTCAAATAAATTTATTAAAATTTGACACTTCCAACTAAAATTTTTTTCACAATCCAATAAATTTTCGTTATTTTCATCTAAATTTACTCAAATATACATCCTACAACAAAAATACTCGACAAAATAAAAAAAAATCGAAGTTGGTTTCAAATAAATTTATTAAAATTTGACACTTCCTACTAAAATTTTTTTCACAATCCTAGAAATTGAAGTTATTTTCATCTAAATTTACTCAAATATACATCCTACACCAAAAATACTCGACAAAATCCAAAAAAATCGAAGTTGGTTTCAAATAAATTTATTAAAATTTGACACTTCCAACTAAAATTTTTTTCACAATCCAAAAAAATCGAAGTTGGTTTCAAATAAATTTATTAAAATTTGACACTTCCAACTAAAATTTTTTTCACAATCCTAAAAATTGAAGTTATTTTCATCTAAATTTACTCAAATATACATCCTACTCCAAAAATACTCGACAAAATCCAAAAAAATCGAAGTTGGTTTCAATTAAATTTATTAAAATTTGACACTTCCAACTAAAATTTTGTTCACAATCCTAAAAATTGAAGTTATTTTCATCTAAATTTACTCAAATATACATCCTACACCAAAAATACTCGCCAAAATCCAAAAAAATCGAAGTTGGTTTCAAATAAATTTATTAAAATTTGACACTTCCAACTAAAATTTTTTTCACAATCCAATAAATTTTCGTTATTTTCATCTAAATTTACTCAAATATACATCCTACACCAATAATACTCGACAAAATCCAAAAAAATCGAAGTTGGTTTCAATTAAATTTATTAAAATTTGACACTTCCAACTAAAATTTTTTTCACAATCCTAAAAATTGAAGTTATTTTCATCTAAATTTACTCAAATATAGATCCTACAAAAAATACTCAACAAAATCCAAAAAAAACGAAGTTGATTTCAATTAAATTTATTAAAATTTGACGCTTCCAACTAAAATTTTTTTCACAATCCTAGAAATTGAAGTTATTTTCATCTAAATTTACTCAAATATACATCCAACACCAAAAATACTCGACAAAATCCAAAAAAATCGAAGTTGGTTTCAAATAAATTTATTAAAATTTGACACTTCCAACTAAAATTTTTTTCACAATCCAATAAATTTTCGTTATTTTCATCTAAATTTACTCAAATATACATCCTACACCATTAATACTCGACAAAATCCAAAAAAATCGAAGTTGGTTTCAATTAAATTTATTAAAATTTGACACTTCCAACTAAAATTTTTTTCACAATCCTAAAAATTGAAGTTATTTTCATCTAAATTTACTCAAATATACATCCTACACCAAAAATACTCGACAAAATCCAAAAAAATCAAAGTTGGTTTCAAATAAATTTATTAAAAATTGACACTTCCAACTAAAATTTTTTTCACAATCCTAGAAATTGAAGTTATTTTCATCTAAATTTACTCAAATATACATCCTACACCAAAAATACTCGACAAAATCCAAAAAAATCGAAGTTGGTTTCAAATAAATTTATTAAAATTTGACACTTCCAACTAAAATTTTTTTCGCAATCCTAAAAATTGAAGTTTTTTCATCTAAATTTACTCAAATATAGATCCTACAAAAAATACTCAACAAAATCCAAAAAAAACGAAGTTGATTTCAAATAAATTTATTAAAATTTGACACTTCCAACTAAAATTTTTTTCACAATCCAATAAATTTTCGTTATTTTCATCTAAATTTACTCAAATATACATCCTACAACAAAAATACTCGACAAAATAAAAAAAAATCGAAGTTGGTTTCAAATAAATTTATTAAAATTTGACACTTCCTACTAAAATTTTTTTCACAATCCTAGAAATTGAAGTTATTTTCATCTAAATTTACTCAAATATACATCCTACACCAAAAATACTCGACAAAATCAAAAAAAATCGAAGTTGGTTTCAAATAAATTTATTAAAATTTGACACTTCCAACTAAAATTTTTTTCACAATCCAAAAAAATCGAAGTTGGTTTCAAATAAATTTATTAAAATTTGACACTTCCAACTAAAATTTTTTTCACAATCCTAAAAATTGAAGTTATTTTCATCTAAATTTACTCAAATATACATCCTACTCCAAAAATACTCGACAAAATCCAAAAAAATCGAAGTTGGTTTCAATTAAATTTATTAAAATTTGACACTTCCAACTAAAATTTTGTTCACAATCCTAAAAATTGAAGTTATTTTCATCTAAATTTACTCAAATATACATCCTACACCAAAAATACTCGACAAAATCCAAAAAAATCGAAGTTGGTTTCAAATAAATTTATTAAAATTTGACGCTTCCAACTAAAATTTTTTTCACAATCCAATAAATTTTCGTTATTTTCATCTAAATTTACTCAAATATACATCCTACAACAAAAATACTCGACAAAATAAAAAAAAATCGAAGTTGGTTTCAAATAAATTTATTAAAATTTGACACTTCCTACTAAAATTTTTTTCACAATCCTAGAAATTGAAGTTATTTTCATCTAAATTTACTCAAATATACATCCTACACCAAAAATACTCGACAAAATCCAAAAAAATCGAAGTTGGTTTCAAATAAATTTATTAAAATTTGACACTTCCAACTAAAATTTTTTTCACAATCCAAAAAAATCGAAGTTGGTTTCAAATAAATTTATTAAAATTTGACACTTCCAACTAAAATTTTTTTCACAATCCTAAAAATTGAAGTTATTTTCATCTAAATTTACTCAAATATACATCCTACTCCAAAAATACTCGACAAAATCCAAAAAAATCGAAGTTGGTTTCAATTAAATTTATTAAAATTTGACACTTCCAACTAAAATTTTGTTCACAATCCTAAAAATTGAAGTTATTTTCATCTAAATTTACTCAAATATACATCCTACAAAAAAATACTCAACAAAATCCAAAAAAATCGAAGTTGGTTTCAAATAAATTTATTAAAATTTGACACTTCCAACTAAAATTTTTTTCACAATCCTAAAAATTGAAGTTATTTTCATCTAAATTTACTCAAATATACATCCTACACCAAAAATACTCGACAAAATCCAAAAAAATCAAAGTTGGTTTCAAATAAATTTATTAAAAATTGACACTTCCAACTAAAATTTTTTTCACAATCCTAGAAATTGAAGTTATTTTCATCTAAATTTACTCAAATATACATCCTACACCAAAAATACTCGACAAAATCCAAAAAAATCGAAGTTGGTTTCAAATAAATTTATTAAAATTTGACACTTCCAACTAAAATTTTTTTCGCAATCCTAAAAATTGAAGTTTTTTCATCTAAATTTACTCAAATATAGATCCTACAAAAAATACTCAACAAAATCCAAAAAAAACGAAGTTGATTTCAAATAAATTTATTAAAATTTGACACTTCCAACTAAAATTTTTTTCACAATCCAATAAATTTTCGTTATTTTCATCTAAATTTACTCAAATATACATCCTACAACAAAAATACTCGACAAAATAAAAAAAAATCGAAGTTGGTTTCAAATAAATTTATTAAAATTTGACACTTCCTACTAAAATTTTTTTCACAATCCTAGAAATTGAAGTTATTTTCATCTAAATTTACTCAAATATACATCCTACACCAAAAATACTCGACAAAATCCAAAAAAATCGAAGTTGGTTTCAAATAAATTTATTAAAATTTGACACTTCCAACTAAAATTTTTTTCACAATCCAAAAAAATCGAAGTTGGTTTCAAATAAATTTATTAAAATTTGACACTTCCAACTAAAATTTTTTTCACAATCCTAAAAATTGAAGTTATTTTCATCTAAATTTACTCAAATATACATCCTACTCCAAAAATACTCGACAAAATCCAAAAAAATCGAAGTTGGTTTCAATTAAATTTATTAAAATTTGACACTTCCAACTAAAATTTTGTTCACAATCCTAAAAATTGAAGTTATTTTCATCTAAATTTACTCAAATATACATCCTACACCAAAAATACTCGACAAAATCCAAAAAAATCGAAGTTGGTTTCAAATAAATTTATTAAAATTTGACGCTTCCAACTAAAATTTTTTTCACAATCCTAAAAATTGAAGTTATTTTCATCTAAATTTACTCAAATATAGATCCTTCAAAAAATACTCAACAAAATCCAAAAAAAACGAAGTTGATTTCAAATAAATTTATTAAAATTTGACACTTCCAACTAAAATTTTTTTCACAATCCAATAAATTTTCGTTATTTTCATCTAAATTTACTCAAATATACATCCTACAACAAAAATACTCGACAAAATAAAAAAAAATCGAAGTTGGTTTCAAATAAATTTATTAAAATTTGACACTTCTAACTAAATTTTTTTTCACAATCCTAGAAATTGAAGTTATTTTCATCTAAATTTACTCAAATATAGATCCTACAAAAAAATACTCAACAAAATCCAAAAAAATCGAAGTTGGTTTCAAATAAATTTATTAAAATTTGACACTTCCAACTAAAATTTTTTTCACAATCCTAAAAATTGAAGTTATTTTCATCTAAATTTACTCAAATATACATCCTACACCAAAAATACTCGACAAAATCCAAAAAAATCGAAGTTGGTTTCAATTAAATTTATTAAAATTTGACACTTCCAACTAAAATTTTTTTCACAATCCTAAAAATTGAAGTTATTTTCATCTAAATTTACTCAAATATAGATCCTACAAAAAATACTCAACAAAATCCAAAAAAGACGAAGTTGATTTCAAATAAATTTATTAAAATTTGACACTTCCGACTAAAATTTTTTTCACAATCCTAGAAATTGAAGTTATTTTCATCTAAATTTACTCAAATATACATCCTACACCAAAAATACTCGCCAAAATCCAAAAAAATCGAAGTTGGTTTCAAATATATTTATTAAAATTAGACACTTGTAACTAAATTTTTTTTCAAAATCCTAGAAATTGAAGTTATTTTCATCTAAATTTACTCAAATATAGATCCTACAAAAAATACTCAACAAAATCCAAAAAAATCGAAGTTGGTTTCAAATAAATTTATTAAAATTTGACACTTCCAACTAAAATTTTTTTCACAATCGTAAAAATTGAAGTTATTTTCATCTAAATTTACTCAAATATAGATCCTACAAAAAATACTCAACAAAATCCAAAAAAAACGAAGTTGGTTTCAAATAAATTTATTAAAATTTGACACTTCCAACTAAAATTTTTTTCACAATCCTAGAAATTGAAGTTATTTTCATCTAAATTTACTCAAATATAGATCCTACAAAAAAATACTCAACAAAATCCAAAAAAATCGAAGTTGGTTTCAAATAAATTTATTAAAATTTGACACTTCCAACTAAAATTTTTTTCACAATCCAATAAATTTTCGTTATTTTCAGCTAAATTTACTCAAATATACATCCTACAACAAAAATACTCGATAAAATAAAAAAAAATCGAAGTTGGTTTCAAATAAATTTATTAAAATTTGACACTTCCAACTAAAATTTTTTCACAATCCTAGAAATTGAAGTTATTTTCATCTAAATTTACTCAAATATAGATCCTACAAAAAAATACTCAACAAAATCCAAAAAAATCGAAGTTGGTTTCAAATAAATTTATTAAAATTTGACACTTCCAACTAAAATTTTTTTCACAATCCTAAAAATTGAAGTTATTTTCATCTAAATTTACTCAAATATACATCCTACACCAAAAATACTCGACAAAATCCAAAAAAATCGAAGTTGGTTTCAATTAAATTTATTAAAATTTGACACTTCCAACTAAAATTTTTTTCACAATCCTAAAAATTGAAGTTATTTTCATCTAAATTTACTCAAATATAGATCCTACAAAAAATACTCAACAAAATCCAAAAAAGACGAAGTTGATTTCAAATAAATTTATTAAAATTTGACACTTCCGACTAAAATTTTTTTCACAATCCTAGAAATTGAAGTTATTTTCATCTAAATTTACTCAAATATACATCCTACACCAAAAATACTCGCCAAAATCCAAAAAAATCGAAGTTGGTTTCAAATAAATTTATTAAAATTAGACACTTGTAACTAAAATTTTTTTCAAAATCCTAGAAATTGAAGTTATTTTCATCTAAATTTACTCAAATATACATCCTACACCAAAAATACTCCACAAAATCCAAAAAAATCGAAGTTGGTTTCAAATAAATTTATTAAAATTTGACACTTCCAACTAAAATTTTTTTCACAATCCTAGAAATTGAAGTTATTTTCATCTAAATTTACTCAAATATACATCCTACACCAAAAATACTCGCCAAAATCCAAAAAAATCGAAGTTGGTTTCAAATAAATTTATTAAAATTTGACACTTCCAACTAAAATTTTTTTCACAATCCAATAAATTTTCGTTTTTTTCATCTAAATTTACTCAAATATACATCCTACACCAATAATACTCGACAAAATCCAAAAAAATCGAAGTTGGTTTCAATTAAATTTATTAAAATTTGACACTTCCAACTAAAATTTTTTTCACAATCCTAAAAATTGAAGTTATTTTCATCTAAATTTACTCAAATATAGATCCTACAAAAAATACTCAACAAAATCCAAAAAAAACGAAGTTGATTTCAATTAAATTTATTAAAATTTGACGCTTCCAACTAAAATTTTTTTCACAATCCTAGAAATTGAAGTTATTTTAATCTAAATTTACTCAAATATACATCCAACACCAAAAATACTCGACAAAATCCAAAAAAATCGAAGTTGGTTTCAAATAAATTTATTAAAATTTGACACTTCCAACTAAAATTTTTTTCACAATCCAATAAATTTTCGTTATTTTCATCTAAATTTACTCAAATATACATCCTACACCAATAATACTCGACAAAATCCAAAAAAATCGAAGTTGGTTTCAATTAAATTTATTAAAATTTGACACTTCCAACTAAAATTTTTTTCACAATCCTAAAAATTGAAGTTATTTTCATCTAAATTTACTCAAATATAGATCCTACAAAAAATACTCAACAAAATCCAAAAAAAACGAAGTTGATTTCAAATAAATTTATTAAAATTTGACGCTTTCAACTAAAATTTTTTTCACAATCCTAGAAATTGAAGTTATTTTCATCTAAATTTACTCAAATATACATCCAACACCAAAAATACTCGACAAAATCCAAAAAAATCGAAGTTGGTTTCAAATAAATTTATTAAAATTTGACACTTCCAACTAAAATTTTTTTCACAATCCTAGAAATTGAAGTTATTTTCATCTAAATTTACTCAAATATAGATCCTACAAAAAAATACTCAACAAAATCCAAAAAAATCGAAGTTGGTTTCAAATAAATTTATTAAAATTTGACACTTCCAACTAAAATTTTTTTCACAATCCTAAAAATTGAAGTTATTTTCATCTAAATTTACTCAAATATACATCCTACACCAAAAATACTCGACAAAATCCAAAAAAATCAAAGTTGGTTTCAAATAAATTTATTACAAATTGACACTTCCAACTAAAATTTTTTTCACAATCCTAGAAATTGAAGTTATTTTCATCTAAATTTACTCAAATATACATCCTACACCAAAAATACTCGACAAAATCCAAAAAAATCGAAGTTGGTTTCAAATAAATTTATTAAAATTTGACACTTCCATCTAAAATTTTTTTCGCAATCCTAAAAATTGAAGTTTTTTCATCTAAATTTACTCAAATATAGATCCTACAAAAAATACTCAACAAAATCCAAAAAAAAACGAAGTTGATTTCAAATAAATTTATTAAAATTTGACACTTCCAACTAAAATTTTTTTCACAATCCAATAAATTTTCGTTATTTTCATCTAAATTTACTCAAATATACATCCTACAACAAAAATACTCGACAAAATAAAAAAAAATCGAAGTTGGTTTCAAATAAATTTATTAAAATTTGACACTTCCTACTAAATTTTTTTTCACAATCCTAGAAATTGAAGTTATTTTCATCTAAATTTACTCAAATATACATCCTACACCAAAAATACTCGACAAAATCCAAAAAAATCGAAGTTGGTTTCAAATAAATTTATTAAAATTTGACACTTCCAACTAAAATTTTTTTCACAATCCAAAAAAATCGAAGTTGGTTTCAAATAAATTTATTAAAATTTGACACTTCCAACTAAAATTTTTTTCACAATCCTAAAAATTGAAGTTATTTTCATCTAAATTTACTCAAATATACATCCTACTCCAAAAATACCCGACAAAATCCAAAAAAATCGAAGTTGGTTTCAATTAAATTTATTAAAATTTGACACTTCCAACTAAAATTTTGTTCACAATCCTAAAAATTGAAGTTATTTTCATCTAAATTTACTCAAATATACATCCTACACCAAAAATACTCGACAAAATCCAAAAAAATCGAAGTTGGTTTCAAATAAATTTATTAAAATTTGACGCTTCCAACTAAAATTTTTTTCACAATCCTAAAAATTGAAGTTATTTTCATCTAAATTTACTCAAATATAGATCCTTCAAAAAATACTCAACAAAATCCAAAAAAAACGAAGTTGATTTCAAATAAATTTATTAAAATTTGACACTTCCAACTAAAATTTTTTTCACAATCCAATAAATTTTCGTTATTTTCATCTAAATTTACTCAAATATACATCCTACAACAAAAATACTCGACAAAATAAAAAAAAATCGAAGTTGGTTTCAAATAAATTTATTAAAATTTGTCACTTCTAACTAAATTTTTTTTCACAATCCTAGAAATTGAAGTTATTTTCATCTAAATTTACTCAAATATAGATCCTACAAAAAAATACTCAACAAAATCCAAAAAAATCGAAGTTGGTTTCAAATAAATTTATTAAAATTTGACACTTCCAACTAAAATTTTTTTCACAATCCTAAAAATTGAAGTTATTTTCATCTAAATTTACTCAAATATACATCCTACACCAAAAATACTCGACAAAATCCAAAAAAATCGAAGTTGGTTTCAATGAAATTTATTAAAATTTGACACTTCCAACTAAAATTTTTTTCACAATCCTAAAAATTGAAGTTATTTTCATCTAAATTTACTCAAATATAGATCCTACAAAAAATACTCAACAAAATCCAAAAAAGACGAAGTTGATTTCAAATAAATTTATTAAAATTTGACACTTCCGACTAAAATTTTTTTCACAATCCTAGAAATTGAAGTTATTTTCATCTAAATTTACTCAAATATACATCCTACACCAAAAATACTCGCCAAAATCCAAAAAAATCGAAGTTGGTTTCAAATAAATTTATTAAAATTAGACACTTGTAACTAAAATTTTTTTCAAAATCCTAGAAATTGAAGTTATTTTCATCTAAATTTACTCAAATATAGATCCTACAAAAAATACTCAACAAAATCCAAAAAAATCGAAGTTGGTTTCAAATAAATTTATTAAAATTTGACACTTCCAACTAAAATTTTTTTCACAATCGTAAAAATTGAAGTTATTTTCATCTAAATTTACTCAAATATAGATCCTACAAAAAATACTCAACAAAATTCAAAAAAAACGAAGTTGGTTTCAAATAAATTTATTAAAATTTGACACTTCCAACTAAAATTTTTTTCACAATCCTAGAAATTGAAGTTATTTTCATCTAAATTTACTCAAATATAGATCCTACAAAAAAATACTCAACAAAATCCAAAAAAATCGAAGTTGGTTTCAAATAAATTTATTAAAATTTGACACTTCCAACTAAAATTTTTTTCACAATCCAATAAATTTTCGTTATTTTCAGCTAAATTTACTCAAATATACATCCTACAACAAAAATACTCGATAAAATAAAAAAAAATCGAAGTTGGTTTCAAATAAATTTATTAAAATTTGACACTTCCAACTAAAATTTTTTCACAATCCTAGAAATTGAAGTTATTTTCATCTAAATTTACTCAAATATAGATCCTACAAAAAAATACTCAACAAAATCCAAAAAAATCGAAGTTGGTTTCAAATAAATTTATTAAAATTTGACACTTCCAACTAAAATTTTTTTCACAATCCTAAAAATTGAAGTTATTTTCATCTAAATTTACTCAAATATACATCCTACACCAAAAATACTCGTCAAAATCCAAAAAAATCGAAGTTGGTTTCAATTAAATTTATTAAAATTTGACACTTCCAACTAAAATTTTTTTCACAATCCTAAAAATTGAAGTTATTTTCATCTAAATTTACTCAAATATAGATCCTACAAAAAATACTCAACAAAATCCAAAAAAGACGAAGTTGATTTCAAATAAATTTATTAAAATTTGACACTTCCGACTAAAATTTTTTTCACAATCCTAGAAATTGAAGTTATTTTCATCTAAATTTACTCAAATATAGATCCTTCAAAAAATACTCAACAAAATCCATAAAAAACGAAGTTGATTTCAAATAAATTTATTAAAATTTGACACTTCCAACTAAAATTTTTTTCACAATCCAATAAATTTTCGTTATTTTCATCTAAATTTACTCAAATATACATCCTACACCAATAATACTCGACAAAATCCAAAAAAATCGAAGTTGGTTTCAATTAAATTTATTAAAATTTGACACTTCCAACTAAAATTTTTTTCACAATCCTAAAAATTGAAGTTATTTTCATCTAAATTTACTCAAATATAGATCCTACAAAAAATACTCAACAAAATCCAAAAAAAACGAAGTTGATTTCAATTAAATTTATTAAAATTTGACGCTTCCAACTAAAATTTTTTTCACAATCCTAGAAATTGAAGTTATTTTCATCTAAATTTACTCAAATATACATCCAACACCAAAAATACTCGACAAAATCCAAAAAAATCGAAGTTGGTTTCAAATAAATTTATTAAAATTTGACACTTCCAACTAAAATTTTTTTCACAATCCAATAAATTTTCGTTATTTTCATCTAAATTTACTCAAATATACATCCTACACCAATAATACTCGACAAAATCCAAAAAAATCGAAGTTGGTTTCAATTAAATTTATTAAAATTTGACACTTCCAACTAAAATTTTTTTCACAATCCTAAAAATTGAAGTTATTTTCATCTAAATTTACTCAAATATAGATCCTACAAAAAATACTCAACAAAATCCAAAAAAAACGAAGTTGATTTCAAATAAATTTATTAAAATTTGACGCTTCCAACTAAAATTTTTTTCACAATCCTAGAAATTGAAGTTATTTTCATCTAAATTTACTCAAATATAGATCCTACAAAAAATACTCAACAAAATCCAAAAAAAAACGAAGTTGGTTTCAAATAAATTTATTAAAATTTGACACTTCCAACTAAAATTTTTTTCACAATCCAATAAATTTTCGTTATTTTCAGCTAAATTTACTCAAATATACATCCTACACCAAAACTACTCGACAAAATCCAAAAAAATCGAAGTTGGTTTCAAATAAATTTATTAAAATTTGACGCTTCCAACTAAAATTTTTTTCACAATCCTAAAAATTGAAGTTATTTTCATCTAAATTTACTCAAATATAGATCCTACAAAAAATACTCAACAAAATCCAAAAAAAACGAAGTTGATTTCAAATAAATTTATTAAAATTTGACACTTCCAACTAAAATTTTTTTCACAATCCAATAAATTTTCGTTATTTTCATCTAAATTTACTCAAATATACATCCTACAACAAAAATACTCGACAAAATAAAAAAAAATCGAAGTTGGTTTCAAATAAATTTATTAAAATTTGACACTTCCAACTAAAATTTTTTTCACAATCCTAGAAATTGAAGTTATTTTCATCTAAATTTACTCAAATATAGATCCTACAAAAAAATACTCAACAAAATCCAAAAAAATCGAAGTTGGTTTCAAATAAATTTATTAAAATTTGACACTTCCAACTAAAATTTTTTTCACAATCCTAAAAATTGAAGTTATTTTCATCTAAATTTACTCAAATATACATCCTACACCAAAAATACTCGACAAAATCCAAAAAAATCGAAGTTGGTTTCAATTAAATTTATTAAAATTTGACACTTCCAACTAAAATTTTTTTCACAATCCTAAAAATTGAAGTTATTTTCATCTAAATTTACTCAAATATTGATCCTACAAAAAATACTCAACAAAATCCAAAAAAGACGAAGTTGATTTCAAATAAATTTATTAAAATTTGACACTTCCGACTAAAATTTTTTTCACAATCCTAGAAATTGAAGTTATTTTCATCTAAATTTACTCAAATATACATCCTACACCAAAAATACTCGCCAAAATCCAAAAAAATCGAAGTTGGTTTCAAATAAATTTATTAAAATTAGACACTTGTAACTAAAATTTTTTTCAAAATCCTAGAAATTGAAGTTATTTTCATCTAAATTTACTCAAATATAGATCCTACAAAAAATACTCAACAAAATCCAAAAAAATCGAAGTTGGTTTCAAATAAATTTATTAAAATTTGACACTTCCAACTAAAATTTTTTTCACAATCGTAAAAATTGAAGTTATTTTCATCTAAATTTACTCAAATATAGATCCTACAAAAAATACTCAACAAAATTCAAAAAAAACGAAGTTGGTTTCAAATAAATTTATTAAAATTTGACACTTCCAACTAAAATTTTTTTCACAATCCTAGAAATTGAAGTTATTTTCATCTAAATTTACTCAAATATAGATCCTACAAAAAAATACTCAACAAAATCCAAAAAAATCGAAGTTGGTTTCAAATAAATTTATTAAAATTTGACACTTCCAACTAAAATTTTTTTCACAATCCAATAAATTTTCGTTATTTTCAGCTAAATTTACTCAAATATACATCCTACAACAAAAATACTCGATAAAATAAAAAAAAATCGAAGTTGGTTTCAAATAAATTTATTAAAATTTGACACTTCCAACTAAAATTTTTTCACAATCCTAGAAATTGAAGTTATTTTCATCTAAATTTACTCAAATATAGATCCTACAAAAAAATACTCAACAAAATCCAAAAAAATCGAAGTTGGTTTCAAATAAATTTATTAAAATTTGACACTTCCAACTAAAATTTTTTTCACAATCCTAAAAATTGAAGTTATTTTCATCTAAATTTACTCAAATATACATCCTACACCAAAAATACTCGTCAAAATCCAAAAAAATCGAAGTTGGTTTCAATTAAATTTATTAAAATTTGACACTTCCAACTAAAATTTTTTTCACAATCCTAAAAATTGAAGTTATTTTCATCTAAATTTACTCAAATATAGATCCTACAAAAAATACTCAACAAAATCCAAAAAAGACGAAGTTGATTTCAAATAAATTTATTAAAATTTGACACTTCCGACTAAAATTTTTTTCACAATCCTAGAAATTGAAGTTATTTTCATCTAAATTTACTCAAATATAGATCCTTCAAAAAATACTCAACAAAATCCATAAAAAACGAAGTTGATTTCAAATAAATTTATTAAAATTTGACACTTCCAACTAAAATTTTTTTCACAATCCAATAAATTTTCGTTATTTTCATCTAAATTTACTCAAATATACATCCTACACCAATAATACTCGACAAAATCCAAAAAAATCGAAGTTGGTTTCAATTAAATTTATTAAAATTTGACACTTCCAACTAAAATTTTTTTCACAATCCTAAAAATTGAAGTTATTTTCATCTAAATTTACTCAAATATAGATCCTACAAAAAATACTCAACAAAATCCAAAAAAAACGAAGTTGATTTCAATTAAATTTATTAAAATTTGACGCTTCCAACTAAAATTTTTTTCACAATCCTAGAAATTGAAGTTATTTTCATCTAAATTTACTCAAATATACATCCAACACCAAAAATACTCGACAAAATCCAAAAAAATCGAAGTTGGTTTCAAATAAATTTATTAAAATTTGACACTTCCAACTAAAATTTTTTTCACAATCCAATAAATTTTCGTTATTTTCATCTAAATTTACTCAAATATACATCCTACACCAATAATACTCGACAAAATCCAAAAAAATCGAAGTTGGTTTCAATTAAATTTATTAAAATTTGACACTTCCAACTAAAATTTTTTTCACAATCCTAAAAATTGAAGTTATTTTCATCTAAATTTACTCAAATATAGATCCTACAAAAAATACTCAACAAAATCCAAAAAAAACGAAGTTGATTTCAAATAAATTTATTAAAATTTGACGCTTCCAACTAAAATTTTTTTCACAATCCTAGAAATTGAAGTTATTTTCATCTAAATTTACTCAAATATAGATCCTACAAAAAATACTCAACAAAATCCAAAAAAAAACGAAGTTGGTTTCAAATAAATTTATTAAAATTTGACACTTCCAACTAAAATTTTTTTCACAATCCAATAAATTTTCGTTATTTTCAGCTAAATTTACTCAAATATACATCCTACACCAAAACTACTCGACAAAATCCAAAAAAATCGAAGTTGGTTTCAAATAAATTTATTAAAATTTGACGCTTCCAACTAAAATTTTTTTCACAATCCTAAAAATTGAAGTTATTTTCATCTAAATTTACTCAAATATAGATCCTACAAAAAATACTCAACAAAATCCAAAAAAAACGAAGTTGATTTCAAATAAATTTATTAAAATTTGACACTTCCAACTAAAATTTTTTTCACAATCCAATAAATTTTCGTTATTTTCATCTAAATTTACTCAAATATACATCCTACAACAAAAATACTCGACAAAATAAAAAAAAATCGAAGTTGGTTTCAAATAAATTTATTAAAATTTGACACTTCCAACTAAAATTTTTTTCACAATCCTAGAAATTGAAGTTATTTTCATCTAAATTTACTCAAATATAGATCCTACAAAAAAATACTCAACAAAATCCAAAAAAATCGAAGTTGGTTTCAAATAAATTTATTAAAATTTGACACTTCCAACTAAAATTTTTTTCACAATCCTAAAAATTGAAGTTATTTTCATCTAAATTTACTCAAATATACATCCTACACCAAAAATACTCGACAAAATCCAAAAAAATCGAAGTTGGTTTCAATTAAATTTATTAAAATTTGACACTTCCAACTAAAATTTTTTTCACAATCCTAAAAATTGAAGTTATTTTCATCTAAATTTACTCAAATATTGATCCTACAAAAAATACTCAACAAAATCCAAAAAAGACGAAGTTGATTTCAAATAAATTTATTAAAATTTGACACTTCCGACTAAAATTTTTTTCACAATCCTAGAAATTGAAGTTATTTTCATCTAAATTTACTCAAATATACATCCTACACCAAAAATACTCGCCAAAATCCAAAAAAATCGAAGTTGGTTTCAAATAAATTTATTAAAATTAGACACTTGTAACTAAAATTTTTTTCAAAATCCTAGAAATTGAAGTTATTTTCATCTAAATTTACTCAAATATACATCCTACACCAAAAATACTCCACAAAATCCAAAAAAATCGAAGTTGGTTTCAAATAAATTTATTAAATTTGACACTTCCAACTAAAATTTTTTTCACAATCCTAGAAATTGAAGTTATTTTCATCTAAATTTACTCAAATATACATCCTACACCAAAAATACTCGACAAAATCCAAAAAAATCGAAGTTGGTTTCAAATAAATTTATTAAAATTTGACACTTCCAACTAAAATTTTTTTCACAATCGTAAAAATTGAAGTTATTTTCATCTAAATTTACTCAAATATAGATCCTACAAAAAATACTCAACAAAATAAAAAAAAAACGAAGTTGGTTTCAAATAAATTTATTAAAATTTGACACTTCCAACTAAAATTTTTTTCACAATCCTAGAAATTGAAGTTATTTTCATCTAAATTTACTCAAATATAGATCCTACAAAAAAATACTCAACAAAATCCAAAAAAATCGAAGTTGGTTTCAAATAAATTTATTAAAATTTGACACTTCCAACTAAAATTTTTTTCACAATCCAATAAATTTTCGTTATTTTCATCTAAATTTACTCAAATATACATCCTACAACAAAAATACTCGATAAAATAAAAAAAAATCGAAGTTGGTTTCAAATAAATTTATTAAAATTTGACACTTCCAACTAAAATTTTTTCACAATCCTAGAAATTGAAGTT
This sequence comes from Andrena praecox, assembly GCA_963932275.1. NCBI lineage: Eukaryota > Metazoa > Arthropoda > Insecta > Hymenoptera > Andrenidae > Andrena > Andrena praecox. Next base: position 1,549,474 of record CAWVQO010000413.1, on the reverse strand, counting down.
ATTTTCATCTAAATTTACTCAAATATACATCCTACACCAAAAATACTCGACAAAATCCAAAAAAATCGAAGTTGGTTTCAAATAAATTTATTAAAATTTGACACTTCCAACTAAAATTTTTTTCACAATCCTAGAAATTGAAGTTATTTTCATCTAAATTTACTCAAATATACATCCTACACCAAAAATACTCGACAAAATCCAAAAAAATCGAAGTTGGTTTCAAATAAATTTATTAAAATTTGACGCTTCCAACTAAAATTTTTTTCACAATCCTAAAAATTGAAGTTATTTTCATCTAAATTTACTCAAATATAGATCCTACAAAAAATACTCAACAAAATCCAAAAAAGACGAAGTTGATTTCAAATAAATTTATTAAAATTTGACACTTCCGACTAAAATTTTTTTCACAATCCTAGAAATTGAAGTTATTTTCATCTAAATTTACTCAAATATACATCCTACACCAAAAATACTCGCCAAAATCCAAAAAAATCGAAGTTGGTTTCAAATAAATTTATTAAAATTAGACACTTGTAACTAAAATTTTTTTCAAAATCCTAGAAATTGAAGTTCTTTTCATCTAAATTTACTCAAATATACATCCTACACCAAAAATACTCCACAAAATCCAAAAAAATCGAAGTTGGTTTCAAATAAATTTATTAAATTTGACACTTCCAACTAAAATTTTTTTCACAATCCTAGAAATTGAAGTTATTTTCATCTAAATTTACTCAAATATACATCCTACACCAAAAATACTCGACAAAATCCAAAAAAATCGAAGTTGGTTTCAAATAAATTTATTAAAATTTGACACTTCCAACTATAATTTTTTTCACAATCGTAAAAATTGAAGTTATTTTCATCTAAATTTACTCAAATATAGATCCTACAAAAAATACTCAACAAAATAAAAAAAAAACGAAGTTGGTTTCAAATAAATTTATTAAAATTTGACACTTCCAACTAAAATTTTTTTCACAATCCTAGAAATTGAAGTTATTTTCATCTAAATTTACTCAAATATACATCCTACACCAAAAATACTCGCCAAAATCCAAAAAAATCGAAGTTGGTTTCAAATAAATTTATTAAAATTAGACACTTGTAACTAAAATTTTTTTCAAAATCCTAGAAATTTAAGTTATTTTCATCTAAATTTACTCAAATATAGATCCTACAAAAAATACTCAACAAAATCCAAAAAAATCGAAGTTGGTTTCAAATAAATTTATTAAAATTTGACACTTCCAACTAAAATTTTTTTCACAATCGTAAAAATTGAAGTTATTTTCATCTAAATTTACTCAAATATAGATCCTACAAAAAATACTCAACAAAATCCAAAAAAAAACGAAGTTGGTTTCAAATAAATTTATTAAAATTTGACACTTCCAACTAAAATTTTTTTCACAATCCTAGAAATTGAAGTTATTTTCATCTAAATTTACTCAAATATAGATCCTACAAAAAAATACTCAACAAAATCCAAAAAAATCGAAGTTGGTTTCAAATAAATTTATTAAAATTTGACACTTCCAACTAAAATTTTTTTCACAATCCAATAAATTTTCGTTATTTTCAGCTAAATTTACTCAAATATACATCCTACAACAAAAATACTCGATAAAATAAAAAAAAATCGAAGTTGGTTTCAAATAAATTTATTAAAATTTGACACTTCCAACTAAAATTTTTTCACAATCCTAGAAATTGAAGTTATTTTCATCTAAATTTACTCAAATATAGATCCTACAAAAAAATACTCAACAAAATCCAAAAAAATCGAAGTTGGTTTCAAATAAATTTATTAAAATTTGACACTTCCAACTAAAATATTTTTCACAATCCTAAAAATTGAAGTTATTTTCATCTAAATTTACTCAAATATACATCCTACACCAAAAATATTCGACAAAATCCAAAAAAATCGAAGTTGGTTTCAAATAAATTTATTAAAATTTGACGCTTCCAACTAAAATTTTTTTCACAATCCTAAAAATTGAAGTTATTTTCATCTAAATTTACTCAAATATAGATCCTACAAAAAATACTCAACAAAATCCAAAAAAAACGAAGTTGATTTCAAATAAATTTATTAAAATTTGACACTTCCAACTAAAATTTTTTTCACAATCCAATAAATTTTCGTTATTTTCATCTAAATTTACTCAAATATACATCCTACACCAAAAATACTCGCCAAAATCCAAAAAAATCGAAGTTGGTTTCAAATAAATTTATTAAAATTAGACACTTGTAACTAAAATTTTTTTCAAAATCCTAGAAATTGAAGTTATTTTCATCTAAATTTACTCAAATATACATCCTACACCAAAAATACTCCACAAAATCCAAAAAAATCGAAGTTGGTTTCAAATAAATTTATTAAAATTTGACACTTCCAACTAAAATTTTTTTCACAATCCTAGAAATTGAAGTTATTTTCATCTAAATTTACTCAAATATACATCCTACACCAAAAATACTCGCCAAAATCCAAAAAAATCGAAGTTGGTTTCAAATAAATTTATTAAAATTTGACACTTCCAACTAAAATTTTTTTCACAATCCAATAAATTTTCGTTATTTTCATCTAAATTTACTCAAATATACATCCTACACCAATAATACTCGACAAAATCCAAAAAAATCGAAGTTGGTTTCAATTAAATTTATTAAAATTTGACACTTCCAACTAAAATTTTTTTCACAATCCTAAAAATTGAAGTTATTTTCATCTAAATTTACTCAAATATAGATCCTACAAAAAATACTCAACAAAATCCAAAAAAAACGAAGTTGATTTCAAATAAATTTATTAAAATTTGACGCTTCCAACTAAAATTTTTTTCACAATCCTAGAAATTGAAGTTATTTTCATCTAAATTTACTCAAATATACATCCTACACCAAAAATACTCGACAAAATCCAAAAAAATCGAAGTTGGTTTCAAATAAATTTATTAAAATTTGACACTTCCAACTAAAATTTTTTTCACAATCCTAGAAATTGAAGTTATTTTCATCTAAATTTACTCAAATATACATCCTACACCAAAAATACTCGAGAAAATCAAAAAAAATCGAAGTTGGTTTCAAATAAATTTATTAAAATTTGACGCTTCCAACTAAAATTTTTTTCACAATCCTAGAAATTGAAGTTATTTTCATCTAAATTTACTCAAATATACATCCTACACCAAAAATACTCGACAAAATCCAAAAAAATCGAAGTTGGTTTCAAATAAATTTATTAAAATTTGACACTTCCAACTAAAATTTTTTTCACAATCCTAAAAATTGAAGTTATTTTCATCTAAATTTACTCAAATATAGATCCTACAAAAAATACTCAACAAAATCCAAAAAAGACGAAGTTGATTTCAAATAAATTTATTAAAATTTGACACTTCCGACTAAAATTTTTTTCACAATCCTAGAAATTGAAGTTATTTTCATCTAAATTTACTCAAATATACATCCTACACCAAAAATACTCGCCAAAAACCAAAAAAATCGAAGTTGGTTTCAAATAAATTTATTAAAATTAGACACTTGTAACTAAAATTTTTTTCAAAATCCTAGAAATTGAAGTTCTTTTCATCTAAATTTACTCAAATATACATCCTACACCAAAAATACTCCACAAAATCCAAAAAAATCGAAGTTGGTTTCAAATAAATTTATTAAATTTGACACTTCCAACTAAAATTTTTTTCACAATCCTAGAAATTGAAGTTATTTTCATCTAAATTTACTCAAATATACATCCTACACCAAAAATACTCGACAAAATCCAAAAAAATCGAAGTTGGTTTCAAATAAATTTATTAAAATTTGACACTTCCAACTAAAATTTTTTTCACAATCGTAAAAATTGAAGTTATTTTCATCTAAATTTACTCAAATATAGATCCTACAAAAAATACTCAACAAAATAAAAAAAAAACGAAGTTGGTTTCAAATAAATTTATTAAAATTTGACACTTCCAACTAAAATTTTTTTCACAATCCTAGAAATTGAAGTTATTTTCATCTAAATTTACTCAAATATACATCCTACACCAAAAATACTCGCCAAAATCCAAAAAAATCGAAGTTGGTTTCAAATAAATTTATTAAAATTAGACACTTGTAACTAAAATTTTTTTCAAAATCCTAGAAATTTAAGTTATTTTCATCTAAATTTACTCAAATATAGATCCTACAAAAAATACTCAACAAAATCCAAAAAAATCGAAGTTGGTTTCAAATAAATTTATTAAAATTTGACACTTCCAACTAAAATTTTTTTCACAATCGTAAAAATTGAAGTTATTTTCATCTAAATTTACTCAAATATAGATCCTACAAAAAATACTCAACAAAATCCAAAAAAAAACGAAGTTGGTTTCAAATAAATTTATTAAAATTTGACACTTCCAACTAAAATTTTTTTCACAATCCTAGAAATTGAAGTTATTTTCATCTAAATTTACTCAAATATAGATCCTACAAAAAAATACTCAACAAAATCCAAAAAAATCGAAGTTGGTTTCAAATAAATTTATTAAAATTTGACACTTCCAACTAAAATTTTTTTCACAATCCAATAAATTTTCGTTATTTTCAGCTAAATTTACTCAAATATACATCCTACAACAAAAATACTCGATAAAATAAAAAAAAATCGAAGTTGGTTTCAAATAAATTTTTTAAAATTTGACACTTCCAACTAAAATTTTTTCACAATCCTAGAAATTGAAGTTATTTTCATCTAAATTTACTCAAATATAGATCCTACAAAAAAATACTCAACAAAATCCAAAAAAATCGAAGTTGGTTTCAAATAAATTTATTAAAATTTGACACTTCCAACTAAAATATTTTTCACAATCCTAAAAATTGAAGTTATTTTCATCTAAATTTACTCAAATATACATCCTACACCAAAAATATTCGACAAAATCCAAAAAAATCGAAGTTGGTTTCAAATAAATTTATTAAAATTTGACGCTTCCAACTAAAATTTTTTTCACAATCCTAAAAATTGAAGTTATTTTCATCTAAATTTACTCAAATATAGATCCTACAAAAAATACTCAACAAAATCCAAAAAAAACGAAGTTGATTTCAAATAAATTTATTAAAATTTGACACTTCCAACTAAAATTTTTTTCACAATCCAATAAATTTTCGTTATTTTCATCTAAATTTACTCAAATATACATCCTACACCAAAAATACTCGCCAAAATCCAAAAAAATCGAAGTTGGTTTCAAATAAATTTATTAAAATTAGACACTTGTAACTAAAATTTTTTTCAAAATCCTAGAAATTGAAGTTATTTTCATCTAAATTTACTCAAATATACATCCTACACCAAAAATACTCCACAAAATCCAAAAAAATCGAAGTTGGTTTCAAATAAATTTATTAAAATTTGACACTTCCAACTAAAATTTTTTTCACAATCCTAGAAATTGAAGTTATTTTCATCTAAATTTACTCAAATATACATCCTACACCAAAAATACTCGCCAAAATCCAAAAAAATCGAAGTTGGTTTCAAATAAATTTATTAAAATTTGACACTTCCAACTAAAATTTTTTTCACAATCCAATAAATTTTCGTTATTTTCATCTAAATTTACTCAAATATACATCCTACACCAATAATACTCGACAAAATCCAAAAAAATCGAAGTTGGTTTCAATTAAATTTATTAAAATTTGACACTTCCAACTAAAATTTTTTTCACAATCCTAAAAATTGAAGTTATTTTCATCTAAATTTACTCAAATATAGATCCTACAAAAAATACTCAACAAAATCCAAAAAAAACGAAGTTGATTTCAAATAAATTTATTAAAATTTGACGCTTCCAACTAAAATTTTTTTCACAATCCTAGAAATTGAAGTTATTTTCATCTAAATTTACTCAAATATACATCCTACACCAAAAATACTCGACAAAATCCAAAAAAATCGAAGTTGGTTTCAAATAAATTTATTAAAATTTGACACTTCCAACTAAAATTTTTTTCACAATCCTAGAAATTGAAGTTATTTTCATCTAAATTTACTCAAATATACATCCTACACCAAAAATACTCGAGAAAATCAAAAAAAATCGAAGTTGGTTTCAAATAAATTTATTAAAATTTGACGCTTCCAACTAAAATTTTTTTCACAATCCTAGAAATTGAAGTTATTTTCATCTAAATTTACTCAAATATACATCCTACACCAAAAATACTCGACAAAATCCAAAAAAATCGAAGTTGGTTTCAAATAAATTTATTAAAATTTGACACTTCCAACTAAAATTTTTTTCACAATCCTAGAAATTGAAGTTATTTTCATCTAAATTTACTCAAATATACATCCTACACCAAAAATACTCGCCAAAATAAAAAAAAATCGAAGTTGGTTTCAAATAAATTTATTAAAATTAGACACTTGTAACTAAAATTTTTTTCAAAATCCTAGAAATTGAAGTTTTTTCATCTAAATTTACTCAAATATAGATCCTACAAAAAATACTCAACAAAATCCAAAAAAAACGAAGTTGATTTCAAATAAATTTATTAAAATTTGACACATCCAACTAAAATTTTTTTCACAATCCTAGAAATTGAAGTTATTTTCATCTAAATTTACTCAAATATACATCCTACACCAAAAATACTCGACAAAATCCAAAAAAATCGAAGTTGGTTTCAAATAAATTTATTAAAATTTGACACTTCCAACTAAAATTTTTTTCACAATCCTAGAAATTGAAGTTATTTTCATCTAAATTTACTCAAATATACATCCTACACCAAAAATACTCGAGAAAATCAAAAAAAATCGAAGTTGGTTTCAAATAAATTTATTAAAATTTGACGCTTCCAACTAAAATTTTTTTCACAATCCTAGAAATTGAAGTTATTTTCATCTAAATTTACTCAAATATACATCCTACACCAAAAATACTCGACAAAATCCAAAAAAATCGAAGTTGGTTTCAAATAAATTTATTAAAATTTGACACTTCCAACTAAAATTTTTTTCACAATCCTAGAAATTGAAGTTATTTTCATCTAAATTTACTCAAATATACATCCTACACCAAAAATACTCGCCAAAATAAAAAAAAATCGAAGTTGGTTTCAAATAAATTTATTAAAATTAGACACTTGTAACTAAAATTTTTTTCAAAATCCTAGAAATTGAAGTTTTTTCATCTAAATTTACTCAAATATAGATCCTACAAAAAATACTCAACAAAATCCAAAAAAAACGAAGTTGATTTCAAATAAATTTATTAAAATTTGACACATCCAACTAAAATTTTTTTCACAATCCAATAAATTTTCGTTATTTTCATCTAAATTTACTCAAATATACATCCTACAACAAAAATACTGGACAAAATAAAAAAAAATCGAAGTTGGTTTCAAATAAATTTATTACAATTTGACACTCCCCCCTAAAATTTTTTTCACAATCCTAGAAATTGAAGTTATTTTCATCTAAATTTACTCAAATATACATCCTACACCAAAAATACTCGACAAAATCCAAAAAAATCGAAGTTGGTTTCAAATAAATTTATTAAAATTTGACACTTCCAACTAAAATTTTTTTCACAATCCTAAAAATTGAAGTTATTTTCAGCAAAATTTACTCAAATATAGATCCTACAAAAAATACTCAACAAAATAAATAAAAAACGAAGTTGATTTCAAATAAATTTATTAAAATTTGACACTTCCAACTAAAATTTTTTTCACAATCCAATAAATTTTCGTTATTTTCATCTAAATTTACTCAAATATACATCCTACTCCAAAAATACTCGACAAAATCCAAAAAAATCGAAGTTGGTTTCAATTAAATTTATTAAAATTTGACACTTCCAACTAAAATTTTTTTCACAATCCTAAAAATTGAAGTTATTTTCATCTAAATTTACTCAAATATACATCCTACACCAAAAATACTCGACAAAATCCAAAAAAATCGAAGTTGGTTTCAAATAAATTTATTAAAATTTGACGCTTCCAACGAAAATTTTTTTCACAATCCTAGAAATTGAAGTTATTTTCATCTAAATTTACTCAAATATACATCCTACACCAAAAATACTCCACAAAATCCAAAAAAATCGAAGTTGGTTTCAAATAAATTTATTAAAATTTGACACTTCCAACTAAAATTTTTTTCACAATCCTAGAAATTGAAGTTATTTTCATCTAAATTTACTCAAATATACATCCTACACCAAAAATACTCGCCAAAATCCAAAAAAATCGAAGTTGGTTTCAAATAAATTTATTAAAATTTGACACTTCCAACTAAAATTTTTTTCACAATCCAATAAATTTTCGTTATTTTCATCTAAATTTACTCAAATATACATCCTACACCAATAATACTCGACAAAATCCAAAAAAATCGAAGTTGGTTTCAATTAAATTTATTAAAATTTGACACTTCCAACTAAAATTTTTTTCACAATCCTAAAAATTGAAGTTATTTTCATCTAAATTTACTCAAATATAGATCCTACAAAAAATACTCAACAAAATCCAAAAAAAACGAAGTTGATTTCAAATAAATTTATTAAAATTTGACGCTTCCAACTAAAATTTTTTTCACAATCCTAGAAATTGAAGTTATTTTCATCTAAATTTACTCAAATATACATCCTACACCAAAAATACTCGACAAAATCCAAAAAAATCGAAGTTGGTTTCAAATAAATTTATTAAAATTTGACACTTCCAACTAAAATTTTTTTCACAATCCTAGAAATTGAAGTTATTTTCATCTAAATTTACTCAAATATACATCCTACACCAAAAATACTCGAGAAAATCAAAAAAAATCGAAGTTGGTTTCAAATAAATTTATTAAAATTTGACGCTTCCAACTAAAATTTTTTTCACAATCCTAGAAATTGAAGTTATTTTCATCTAAATTTACTCAAATATACATCCTACACCAAAAATACTCGACAAAATCCAAAAAAATCGAAGTTGGTTTCAAATAAATTTATTAAAATTTGACACTTCCAACTAAAATTTTTTTCACAATCCTAAAAATTGAAGTTATTTTCATCTAAATTTACTCAAATATAGATCCTACAAAAAATACTCAACAAAATCCAAAAAAGACGAAGTTGATTTCAAATAAATTTATTAAAATTTGACACTTCCGACTAAAATTTTTTTCACAATCCTAGAAATTGAAGTTATTTTCATCTAAATTTACTCAAATATACATCCTACACCAAAAATACTCGCCAAAAACCAAAAAAATCGAAGTTGGTTTCAAATAAATTTATTAAAATTAGACACTTGTAACTAAAATTTTTTTCAAAATCCTAGAAATTGAAGTTCTTTTCATCTAAATTTACTCAAATATACATCCTACACCAAAAATACTCCACAAAATCCAAAAAAATCGAAGTTGGTTTCAAATAAATTTATTAAATTTGACACTTCCAACTAAAATTTTTTTCACAATCCTAGAAATTGAAGTTATTTTCATCTAAATTTACTCAAATATACATCCTACACCAAAAATACTCGACAAAATCCAAAAAAATCGAAGTTGGTTTCAAATAAATTTATTAAAATTTGACACTTCCAACTAAAATTTTTTTCACAATCGTAAAAATTGAAGTTATTTTCATCTAAATTTACTCAAATATAGATCCTACAAAAAATACTCAACAAAATAAAAAAAAAACGAAGTTGGTTTCAAATAAATTTATTAAAATTTGACACTTCCAACTAAAATTTTTTTCACAATCCTAGAAATTGAAGTTATTTTCATCTAAATTTACTCAAATATACATCCTACACCAAAAATACTCGCCAAAATCCAAAAAAATCGAAGTTGGTTTCAAATAAATTTATTAAAATTAGACACTTGTAACTAAAATTTTTTTCAAAATCCTAGAAATTTAAGTTATTTTCATCTAAATTTACTCAAATATAGATCCTACAAAAAATACTCAACAAAATCCAAAAAAATCGAAGTTGGTTTCAAATAAATTTATTAAAATTTGACACTTCCAACTAAAATTTTTTTCACAATCGTAAAAATTGAAGTTATTTTCATCTAAATTTACTCAAATATAGATCCTACAAAAAATACTCAACAAAATCCAAAAAAAAACGAAGTTGGTTTCAAATAAATTTATTAAAATTTGACACTTCCAACTAAAATTTTTTTCACAATCCTAGAAATTGAAGTTATTTTCATCTAAATTTACTCAAATATAGATCCTACAAAAAAATACTCAACAAAATCCAAAAAAATCGAAGTTGGTTTCAAATAAATTTATTAAAATTTGACACTTCCAACTAAAATTTTTTTCACAATCCAATAAATTTTCGTTATTTTCAGCTAAATTTACTCAAATATACATCCTACAACAAAAATACTCGATAAAATAAAAAAAAATCGAAGTTGGTTTCAAATAAATTTTTTAAAATTTGACACTTCCAACTAAAATTTTTTCACAATCCTAGAAATTGAAGTTATTTTCATCTAAATTTACTCAAATATAGATCCTACAAAAAAATACTCAACAAAATCCAAAAAAATCGAAGTTGGTTTCAAATAAATTTATTAAAATTTGACACTTCCAACTAAAATATTTTTCACAATCCTAAAAATTGAAGTTATTTTCATCTAAATTTACTCAAATATACATCCTACACCAAAAATATTCGACAAAATCCAAAAAAATCGAAGTTGGTTTCAAATAAATTTATTAAAATTTGACGCTTCCAACTAAAATTTTTTTCACAATCCTAAAAATTGAAGTTATTTTCATCTAAATTTACTCAAATATAGATCCTACAAAAAATACTCAACAAAATCCAAAAAAAACGAAGTTGATTTCAAATAAATTTATTAAAATTTGACACTTCCAACTAAAATTTTTTTCACAATCCAATAAATTTTCGTTATTTTCATCTAAATTTACTCAAATATACATCCTACACCAAAAATACTCGCCAAAATCCAAAAAAATCGAAGTTGGTTTCAAATAAATTTATTAAAATTAGACACTTGTAACTAAAATTTTTTTCAAAATCCTAGAAATTGAAGTTATTTTCATCTAAATTTACTCAAATATACATCCTACACCAAAAATACTCCACAAAATCCAAAAAAATCGAAGTTGGTTTCAAATAAATTTATTAAAATTTGACACTTCCAACTAAAATTTTTTTCACAATCCTAGAAATTGAAGTTATTTTCATCTAAATTTACTCAAATATACATCCTACACCAAAAATACTCGCCAAAATCCAAAAAAATCGAAGTTGGTTTCAAATAAATTTATTAAAATTTGACACTTCCAACTAAAATTTTTTTCACAATCCAATAAATTTTCGTTATTTTCATCTAAATTTACTCAAATATACATCCTACACCAATAATACTCGACAAAATCCAAAAAAATCGAAGTTGGTTTCAATTAAATTTATTAAAATTTGACACTTCCAACTAAAATTTTTTTCACAATCCTAAAAATTGAAGTTATTTTCATCTAAATTTACTCAAATATAGATCCTACAAAAAATACTCAACAAAATCCAAAAAAAACGAAGTTGATTTCAAATAAATTTATTAAAATTTGACGCTTCCAACTAAAATTTTTTTCACAATCCTAGAAATTGAAGTTATTTTCATCTAAATTTACTCAAATATACATCCTACACCAAAAATACTCGACAAAATCCAAAAAAATCGAAGTTGGTTTCAAATAAATTTATTAAAATTTGACACTTCCAACTAAAATTTTTTTCACAATCCTAGAAATTGAAGTTATTTTCATCTAAATTTACTCAAATATACATCCTACACCAAAAATACTCGAGAAAATCAAAAAAAATCGAAGTTGGTTTCAAATAAATTTATTAAAATTTGACGCTTCCAACTAAAATTTTTTTCACAATCCTAGAAATTGAAGTTATTTTCATCTAAATTTACTCAAATATACATCCTACACCAAAAATACTCGACAAAATCCAAAAAAATCGAAGTTGGTTTCAAATAAATTTATTAAAATTTGACACTTCCAACTAAAATTTTTTTCACAATCCTAGAAATTGAAGTTATTTTCATCTAAATTTACTCAAATATACATCCTACACCAAAAATACTCGCCAAAATAAAAAAAAATCGAAGTTGGTTTCAAATAAATTTATTAAAATTAGACACTTGTAACTAAAATTTTTTTCAAAATCCTAGAAATTGAAGTTTTTTCATCTAAATTTACTCAAATATAGATCCTACAAAAAATACTCAACAAAATCCAAAAAAAACGAAGTTGATTTCAAATAAATTTATTAAAATTTGACACATCCAACTAAAATTTTTTTCACAATCCAATAAATTTTCGTTATTTTCATCTAAATTTACTCAAATATACATCCTACAACAAAAATACTCGACAAAATAAAAAAAAATCGAAGTTGGTTTCAAATAAATTTATTACAATTTGACACTCCCCCCTAAAATTTTTTTCACAATCCTAGAAATTGAAGTTATTTTCATCTAAATTTACTCAAATATACATCCTACACCAAAAATACTCGACAAAATCCAAAAAAATCGAAGTTGGTTTCAAATAAATTTATTAAAATTTGACACTTCCAACTAAAATTTTTTTCACAATCCTAAAAATTGAAGTTATTTTCAGCAAAATTTACTCAAATATAGATCCTACAAAAAATACTCAACAAAATAAATAAAAAACGAAGTTGATTTCAAATAAATTTATTAAAATTTGACACTTCCAACTAAAATTTTTTTCACAATCCAATAAATTTTCGTTATTTTCATCTAAATTTACTCAAATATACATCCTACTCCAAAAATACTCGACAAAATCCAAAAAAATCGAAGTTGGTTTCAATTAAATTTATTAAAATTTGACACTTCCAACTAAAATTTTTTTCACAATCCTAAAAATTGAAGTTATTTTCATCTAAATTTACTCAAATATACATCCTACACCAAAAATACTCGACAAAATCCAAAAAAATCGAAGTTGGTTTCAAATAAATTTATTAAAATTTGACGCTTCCAACGAAAATTTTTTTCACAATCCTAAAAATTGAAGTTATTTTCATCTAAATTTACTCAAATATAGATCCTACAAAAAAATACTCAACAAAATCCAAAAAAATCGAAGTTGGTTTCAAATAAATTTATTAAAATTTGACACTTCCAACTAAAATTTTTTTCACAATCCTAAAAATTGAAGTTATTTTCATCTAAATTTACTCAAATATAGATCCTACAAAAAATACTCAACAAAATCCAAAAAAGACGAAGTTGATTTCAAATAAATTTATTAAAATTGGACACTTCCGACTAAATTTTTTTTCACAATCCTACAAATTGAAGTTATTTTCATCTAAATTTACTCAAATATACATCCTACACCAAAAATACTCGCCAAAATCCAAAAAAATCGAAGTTGGTTTCAAATAAATTTATTAAATTTTGACACTTCCAACTAAAATTTTTTCACAATCGTAAAAATTGAAGTTATTTTCATCTAAATTTACTCAAATATAGATCCTACAAAAAATACTCAACAAAATCCAAAAAAATCGAAGTTGGTTTCAAATAAATTTATTAAAATTTGACACTTCCAACTAAAATTTTTTTCACAATCGTAAAAATTGAAGTTATTTTCATCTAAATTTACTCAAATATAGATCCTACAAAAAATACTCAACAAAATCCAAAAAAAAACGAAGTTGGTTTCAAATAAATTTATTAAAATTTGACACTTCCAACTAAAATTTTTTTCACAATCCTAGAAATTGAAGTTATTTTCATCTAAATTTACTCAAATATAGATCCTACAAAAGAATACTCAACAAAATCCAAAAAAATCGAAGTTGGTTTCAAATAAATTTATTAAAATTTGACACTTCCAACTAAAATTTTTTTCACAATCCAATAAATTTTCGTTATTTTCATCTAAATTTACTCAAATATACATCCTACAACAAAAATACTCGACAAAATAAAAAAAAATCGAAGTTGGTTTCAAATAAATTTATTAAAATTTGACACTTCCAACTAAAATTTTTTCACAATCCTAGAAATTGAAGTTATTTTCATCTAAATTTACTCAAATATACATCCTACACCAAAAATACTCGACAAAATCCAAAAAAATCGAAGTTGGTTTCAAATAAATTTATTAAAATTTGACACTTCCAACTAAAATTTTTTTCACAATCCTAAAAATTGAAGTTATTTTCAGCAAAATTTACTCAAATATAGATCCTACAAAAAATACTCAACAAAATAAAAAAAAAACGAAGTTGATTTCAAATAAATTTATTAAAATTTGACACTTCCAACTAAAATTTTTTTCACAATCCAATAAATTTTCGTTATTTTCATCTAAATTTACTCAAATATACATCCTACTCCAAAAATACTCGACAAAATCCAAAAAAATCGAAGTTGGTTTCAATTAAATTTATTAAAATTTGACACTTCCAACTAAAATTTTTTTCACAATCCTAAAAATTGAAGTTATTTTCATCTAAATTTACTCAAATATACATCCTACACCAAAAATACTCGACAAAATCCAAAAAAATCGAAGTTGGTTTCAAATAAATTTATTAAAATTTGACGCTTCCAACTAAAATTTTTTTCACAATCCTAAAAATTGAAGTTATTTTCATCTAAATTTACTCAAATATAGATCCTACAAAAAATACTCAACAAAATCCAAAAAAAACGAAGTTGATTTCAAATAAATTTATTAAAATTTGACACTTCCAACTAAAATTTTTTTCACAATCCAATAAATTTTCGTTATTTTCATCTAAATTTACTCAAATATACATCCTACAACAAAAATACTCGACAAAATAAAAAAAAATCGAAGTTGGTTTCAAATAAATTTATTAAAATTTGACACTTCCAACTAAAATTTTTTTCACAATCCTAGAAATTGAAGTTATTTTCATCTAAATTTACTCAAATATAGATCCTACAAAAAAATACTCAACAACATCCAAAAAAAATCGAAGTTGGTTTCAAATAAATTTATTAAAATTTGACACTTCCAACTAAAATTTTTTTCACAATCCTAAAAATTGAAGTTATTTTCATCTAAATTTACTCAAATATACATCCTACACCAAAAATACTCGACAAAATCCAAAAAAATCGAAGTTGGTTTCAATTAAATTTATTAAAATTTGACACTTCCAACTAAAATTTTTTTCACAATCCTAAAAATTGAAGTTATTTTCATCTAAATTTACTCAAATATAGATCCTACAAAAAATACTCAACAAAATCCAAAAAAGACGAAGTTGATTTCAAATAAATTTATTAAAATTTGACACTTCCGACTAAAATTTTTTTCACAATCCTAGAAATTGAAGTTATTTTCATCTAAATTTACTCAAATATACATCCTACACCAAAAATACTCGACAAAATCCAAAAAAATCGAAGTTGGTTTCAAATAAATTTATTAAAATTCGACACATCCAACTAAAATTTTTTTCACAATCGTAAAAATTGAAGTTATTTTCATCTAAATTTACTCAAATATAGATCCTACAAAAAATACTCAACAAAATCCAAAAAAAACGAAGTTGGTTTCAAATAAATTTATTAAAATTTGACACTTCCAACTAAAATTTTTTTCACAATCCTAGAAATTGAAGTTATTTTCATCTAAATTTACTCAAATATAGATCCTACAAAAAAATACTCAACAAAATCCAAAAAAATCGAAGTTGGTTTCAAATAAATTTATTAAAATTTGACACTTCCAACTAAAATTTTTTTCACAATCCAATAAATTTTCGTTATTTTCATCTAAATTTACTCAAATATACATCCTACAACAAAAATACTCGATAAAATAAAAAAAAATCGAAGTTGGTTTCAAATAAATTTATTAAAATTTGACACTTCCAACTAAAATTTTTTCACAATCCTAGAAATTGAAGTTATTTTCATCTAAATTTACTCAAATATAGATCCTACAAAAAAATACTCAACAAAATCCAAAAAAATCGAAGTTGGTTTCAAATAAATTTATTAAAATTTGACACTTCCAACTAAAATTTTTTTCACAATCCTAAAAATTGAAGTTATTTTCATCTAAATTTACTCAAATATACATCCTACACCAAAAATACTCGACAAAATCCAAAAAAATCGGAGTTGGTTTCAAATAAATTTATTAAAATTTGACGCTTCCAACTAAAATTTTTTTCACAATCCTAAAAATTGAAGTTATTTTCATCTAAATTTACTCAAATATAGATCCTACAAAAAAATACTCAACAAAATCCAAAAAAATCGAAGTTGGTTTCAAATAAATTTATTAAAATTTGACACTCCCAACTAAAATTTTTTTCACAATCCTAAAAATTGAAGTTATTTTCATCTAAATTTACTCAAATATAGATCCTACAAAAAATACTCAACAAAATCCAAAAAAAACGAAGTTGATTTCAAATAAATTTATTAAAATTTGACGCTTCCAACTAAAATTTTTTTCACAATCCTAGAAATTGAAGTTATTTTCATCTAAATTTACTCAAATATACATCCTACACCAAAAATACTCGCCAAAATCCAAAAAAATCGAAGTTGGTTTCAAATAAATTTATTAAAATTAGACACTTGTAACTAAAATTTTTTTCAAAATCCTAGAAATTGAAGTTATTTTCATCTAAATTTACTCAAATATACATCCTACACCAAAAATACTTGACAAAATCAAAAAAAAACGAAGTTGGTTTCAAATAAATTTATTAAAATTTGACACTTCCAACTAAAATTTTTTTCACAATCCTAGAAATTGAAGTTATTTTCAGCTAAATTTACTCAAATATAGATCCTACAAAAAATACTCAACAAAATAAAAAAAAAACGAAGTTGATTTCAAATAAATTTATTAAAATTTGACACTTCCAACTAAAATTTTTTTCACAATCCAATAAATTTTCGTTATTTTCATCTAAATTTACTCAAATATACATCCTACTCCAAAAATACTCGACAAAATCCAAAAAAATCGAAGTTGGTGTCAATTAAATTTATTAAAATTTGACACTTCCAACTAAAATTTTTTTCACAATCCTAAAAATTGAAGTTATTTTCATCTAAATTTACTCAAATATACATCCTACACCAAAAATACTCGACAAAATCCAAAAAAATCGAAGTTGGTTTCAAATAAATTTATTAAAATTTGACGCTTCCAACTAAAATTTTTTTCATAATCCTAAAAATTGAAGTTATTTTCATCTAAATTTACTCAAATATAGATCCTACAAAAAATACTCAACAAAATCCAAAAAGAACGAAGTTGATTTCAAATAAATTTATTAAAATTTGACACTTCCAACTAAAATTTTTTTCACAATCCAATAAATTTTCGTTATTTTCATCTAAATTTACTCAAATATACATCCTACAACAAAAATACTCGACAAAATAAAAAAAAATCGAAGTTGGTTTCAAATAAATTTATTAAAATTTGACACTTCCAACTAAAATTTTTTTCACAATCCTAGAAATTGAAGTTATTTTCATCTAAATTTACTCAAATATAGATCCTACAAAAAAATACTCAACAAAATCCAAAAAAATCGAAGTTGGTTTCAAATAAATTTATTAAAATTTGACACTTCCAACTAAAATTTTTTTCACAATCCTAAAAATTGAAATTATTTTCATCTAAATTTACTCAAATATACATCCTACACCAAAAATACTCGACAAAATCCAAAAAAATCGAAGTTGGTTTCAAATAAATTTATTAAAATTTGACACTTCCAACTAAAATTTTTTTCACAATCCTAGAAATTGAAGTTATTTTCATCTAAATTTACTCAAATATAGATCCTACAAAAAAATACTCAACAACATCCAAAAAAAATCGAAGTTGGTTTCAAATAAATTTATTAAAATTTGACACTTCCAACTAAAATTTTTTTCACAATCCTAAAAATTGAAGTTATTTTCATCTAAATTTACTCAAATATACATCCTACACCAAAAATACTCGACAAAATCCAAAAAAATCGAAGTTGGTTTCAATTAAATTTATTAAAATTTGACACTTCCAACTAAAATTTTTTTCACAATCCTAAAAATTGAAGTTATTTTCATCTAAATTTACTCAAATATAGATCCTACAAAAAATACTCAACAAAATCCAAAAAAGACGAAGTTGATTTCAAATAAATTTATTAAAATTTGACACTTCCGACTAAAATTTTTTTCACAATCCTAGAAATTGAAGTTATTTTCATCTAAATTTACTCAAATATACATCCTACACCAAAAATACTCGACAAAATCCAAAAAAATCGAAGTTGGTTTCAAATAAATTTATTAAAATTCGACACATCCAACTAAAATTTTTTTCACAATCGTAAAAATTGAAGTTATTTTCATCTAAATTTACTCAAATATAGATCCTACAAAAAATACTCAACAAAATCCAAAAAAAACGAAGTTGGTTTCAAATAAATTTATTAAAATTTGACACTTCCAACTAAAATTTTTTTCACAATCCTAGAAATTGAAGTTATTTTCATCTAAATTTACTCAAATATAGATCCTACAAAAAAATACTCAACAAAATCCAAAAAAATCGAAGTTGGTTTCAAATAAATTTATTAAAATTTGACACTCCCAACTAAAATTTTTTTCACAATCCTAAAAATTGAAGTTATTTTCATCTAAATTTACTCAAATATAGATCCTACAAAAAATACTCAACAAAATCCAAAAAAAACGAAGTTGATTTCAAATAAATTTATTAAAATTTGACGCTTCCAACTAAAATTTTTTTCACAATCCTAGAAATTGAAGTTATTTTCATCTAAATTTACTCAAATATACATCCTACACCAAAAATACTCGCCAAAATCCAAAAAAATCGAAGTTGGTTTCAAATAAATTTATTAAAATTAGACACTTGTAACTAAAATTTTTTTCAAAATCCTAGAAATTGAAGTTATTTTCATCTAAATTTACTCAAATATACATCCTACACCAAAAATACTTGACAAAATCAAAAAAAAACGAAGTTGGTTTCAAATAAATTTATTAAAATTTGACACTTCCAACTAAAATTTTTTTCACAATCCTAGAAATTGAAGTTATTTTCAGCTAAATTTACTCAAATATAGATCCTACAAAAAATACTCAACAAAATAAAAAAAAAACGAAGTTGATTTCAAATAAATTTATTAAAATTTGACACTTCCAACTAAAATTTTTTTCACAATCCAATAAATTTTCGTTATTTTCATCTAAATTTACTCAAATATACATCCTACTCCAAAAATACTCGA
Source organism: Andrena praecox (assembly GCA_963932275.1). NCBI lineage: Eukaryota > Metazoa > Arthropoda > Insecta > Hymenoptera > Andrenidae > Andrena > Andrena praecox. Next base: position 1,530,091 of record CAWVQO010000413.1, on the reverse strand, counting down.
CAAAATCCAAAAAAATCGAAGTTGGTGTCAATTAAATTTATTAAAATTTGACACTTCCAACTAAAATTTTTTTCACAATCCTAAAAATGGAAGTTATTTTCATCTAAATTTACTCAAATATACATCCTACACCAAAAATACTCGACAAAATCCAAAAAAATCGAAGTTGGTTTCAAATAAATTTATTAAAATTTGACGCTTCCAACTAAAATTTTTTTCATAATCCTAAAAATTGAAGTTATTTTCATCTAAATTTACTCAAATATAGATCCTACAAAAAATACTCAACAAAATCCAAAAAAAACGAAGTTGATTTCAAATAAATTTATTAAAATTTGACACTTCCAACTAAAATTTTTTTCACAATCCAATAAATTTTCGTTATTTTCATCTAAATTTACTCAAATATACATCCTACAACAAAAATACTCGACAAAATAAAAAAAAATCGAAGTTGGTTTCAAATAAATTTATTAAAATTTGACACTTCCAACTAAAATTTTTTTCACAATCCTAGAAATTGAAGTTATTTTCATCTAAATTTACTCAAATATAGATCCTACAAAAAAATACTCAACAAAATCCAAAAAAATCGAAGTTGGTTTCAAATAAATTTATTAAAATTTGACACTTCCAACTAAAATTTTTTTCACAATCCTAAAAATTGAAATTATTTTCATCTAAATTTACTCAAATATACATCCTACACCAAAAATACTCGACAAAATCCAAAAAAATCGAAGTTGGTTTCAAATAAATTTATTAAAATTTGACACTTCCAACTAAAATTTTTTTCACAATCCTAGAAATTGAAGTTATTTTCATCTAAATTTACTCAAATATAGATCCTACAAAAAAATACTCAACAACATCCAAAAAAAATCGAAGTTGGTTTCAAATAAATTTATTAAAATTTGACACTTCCAACTAAAATTTTTTTCACAATCCTAAAAATTGAAGTTATTTTCATCTAAATTTACTCAAATATACATCCTACACCAAAAATACTCGACAAAATCCAAAAAAATCGAAGTTGGTTTCAATTAAATTTATTAAAATTTGACACTTCCAACTAAAATTTTTTTCACAATCCTAAAAATTGAAGTTATTTTCATCTAAATTTACTCAAATATAGATCCTACAAAAAATACTCAACAAAATCCAAAAAAGACGAAGTTGATTTCAAATAAATTTATTAAAATTTGACACTTCCGACTAAAATTTTTTTCACAATCCTAGAAATTGAAGTTATTTTCATCTAAATTTACTCAAATATACATCCTACACCAAAAATACTCGACAAAATCCAAAAAAATCGAAGTTGGTTTCAAATAAATTTATTAAAATTCGACACATCCAACTAAAATTTTTTTCACAATCGTAAAAATTGAAGTTATTTTCATCTAAATTTACTCAAATATAGATCCTACAAAAAATACTCAACAAAATCCAAAAAAAACGAAGTTGGTTTCAAATAAATTTATTAAAATTTGACACTTCCAACTAAAATTTTTTTCACAATCCTAGAAATTGAAGTTATTTTCATCTAAATTTACTCAAATATAGATCCTACAAAAAAATACTCAACAAAATCCAAAAAAATCGAAGTTGGTTTCAAATAAATTTATTAAAATTTGACACTTCCAACTAAAATTTTTTTCACAATCCAATAAATTTTCGTTATTTTCATCTAAATTTACTCAAATATACATCCTACAACAAAAATACTCGATAAAATAAAAAAAAATCGAAGTTGGTTTCAAATAAATTTATTAAAATTTGACACTTCCAACTAAAATTTTTTCACAATCCTAGAAATTGAAGTTATTTTCATCTAAATTTACTCAAATATAGATCCTACAAAAAAATACTCAACAAAATCCAAAAAAATCGAAGTTGGTTTCAAATAAATTTATTAAAATTTGACACTTCCAACTAAAATTTTTTTCACAATCCTAAAAATTGAAGTTATTTTCATCTAAATTTACTCAAATATACATCCTACACCAAAAATACTCGACAAAATCCAAAAAAATCGGAGTTGGTTTCAAATAAATTTATTAAAATTTGACGCTTCCAACTAAAATTTTTTTCACAATCCTAAAAATTGAAGTTATTTTCATCTAAATTTACTCAAATATAGATCCTACAAAAAAATACTCAACAAAATCCAAAAAAATCGAAGTTGGTTTCAAATAAATTTATTAAAATTTGACACTCCCAACTAAAATTTTTTTCACAATCCTAAAAATTGAAGTTATTTTCATCTAAATTTACTCAAATATAGATCCTACAAAAAATACTCAACAAAATCCAAAAAAGACGAAGTTGATTTCAAATAAATTTATTAAAATTTGACACTTCCGACTAAAATTTTTTTCACAATCCTACAAATTGAAGTTATTTTCATCTAAATTTACTCAAATATACATCCTACACCAAAAATACTCGCCAAAATCCAAAAAAATCGAAGTTGGTTTCAAATAAATTTATTAAAATTAGACACTTGTAACTAAAATTTTTTTCAAAATCCTAGAAATTGAAGTTATTTTCATCTAAATTTACTCAAATATACATCCTACACCAAAAATACTCGACAAAATCCAAAAAAATCGAAGTTGGTTTCAAATAAATTTATTAAATTTTGACACTTCCAACTAAAATTTTTTCACAATCGTAAAAATTGAAGTTATTTTCAGCTAAATTTACTCAAATATAGATCCTACAAAAAATACTCAACAAAATAAAAAAAAAACGAAGTTGATTTCAAATAAATTTATTAAAATTTGACACTTCCAACTAAAATTTTTTTCACAATCCAATAAATTTTCGTTATTTTCATCTAAATTTACTCAAATATACATCCTACTCCAAAAATACTCGACAAAATCCAAAAAAATCGAAGTTGGTGTCAATTAAATTTATTAAAATTTGACACTTCCAACTAAAATTTTTTTCACAATCCTAAAAATTGAAGTTATTTTCATCTAAATTTACTCAAATATACATCCTACACCAAAAATACTCGACAAAATCCAAAAAAATCGAAGTTGGTTTCAAATAAATTTATTAAAATTTGACGCTTCCAACTAAAATTTTTTTCATAATCCTAAAAATTGAAGTTATTTTCATCTAAATTTACTCAAATATAGATCCTACAAAAAATACTCAACAAAATCCAAAAAAAACGAAGTTGATTTCAAATAAATTTATTAAAATTTGACACTTCCAACTAAAATTTTTTTCACAATCCAATAAATTTTCGTTATTTTCATCTAAATTTACTCAAATATACATCCTACAACAAAAATACTCGACAAAATAAAAAAAAATCGAAGTTGGTTTCAAATAAATTTATTAAAATTTGACACTTCCAACTAAAATTTTTTTCACAATCCTAGAAATTGAAGTTATTTTCATCTAAATTTACTCAAATATAGATCCTACAAAAAAATACTCAACAAAATCCAAAAAAATCGAAGTTGGTTTCAAATAAATTTATTAAAATTTGACACTTCCAACTAAAATTTTTTTCACAATCCTAAAAATTGAAATTATTTTCATCTAAATTTACTCAAATATACATCCTACACCAAAAATACTCGACAAAATCCAAAAAAATCGAAGTTGGTTTCAAATAAATTTATTAAAATTTGACACTTCCAACTAAAATTTTTTTCACAATCCTAGAAATTGAAGTTATTTTCATCTAAATTTACTCAAATATAGATCCTACAAAAAAATACTCAACAACATCCAAAAAAAATCGAAGTTGGTTTCAAATAAATTTATTAAAATTTGACACTTCCAACTAAAATTTTTTTCACAATCCTAAAAATTGAAGTTATTTTCATCTAAATTTACTCAAATATACATCCTACACCAAAAATACTCGACAAAATCCAAAAAAATCGAAGTTGGTTTCAATTAAATTTATTAAAATTTGACACTTCCAACTAAAATTTTTTTCACAATCCTAAAAATTGAAGTTATTTTCATCTAAATTTACTCAAATATAGATCCTACAAAAAATACTCAACAAAATCCAAAAAAGACGAAGTTGATTTCAAATAAATTTATTAAAATTTGACACTTCCGACTAAAATTTTTTTCACAATCCTAGAAATTGAAGTTATTTTCATCTAAATTTACTCAAATATACATCCTACACCAAAAATACTCGACAAAATCCAAAAAAATCGAAGTTGGTTTCAAATAAATTTATTAAAATTCGACACATCCAACTAAAATTTTTTTCACAATCGTAAAAATTGAAGTTATTTTCATCTAAATTTACTCAAATATAGATCCTACAAAAAATACTCAACAAAATCCAAAAAAAACGAAGTTGGTTTCAAATAAATTTATTAAAATTTGACACTTCCAACTAAAATTTTTTTCACAATCCTAGAAATTGAAGTTATTTTCATCTAAATTTACTCAAATATAGATCCTACAAAAAAATACTCAACAAAATCCAAAAAAATCGAAGTTGGTTTCAAATAAATTTATTAAAATTTGACACTTCCAACTAAAATTTTTTTCACAATCCAATAAATTTTCGTTATTTTCATCTAAATTTACTCAAATATACATCCTACAACAAAAATACTCGATAAAATAAAAAAAAATCGAAGTTGGTTTCAAATAAATTTATTAAAATTTGACACTTCCAACTAAAATTTTTTCACAATCCTAGAAATTGAAGTTATTTTCATCTAAATTTACTCAAATATAGATCCTACAAAAAAATACTCAACAAAATCCAAAAAAATCGAAGTTGGTTTCAAATAAATTTATTAAAATTTGACACTTCCAACTAAAATTTTTTTCACAATCCTAAAAATTGAAGTTATTTTCATCTAAATTTACTCAAATATACATCCTACACCAAAAATACTCGACAAAATCCAAAAAAATCGGAGTTGGTTTCAAATAAATTTATTAAAATTTGACGCTTCCAACTAAAATTTTTTTCACAATCCTAAAAATTGAAGTTATTTTCATCTAAATTTACTCAAATATAGATCCTACAAAAAAATACTCAACAAAATCCAAAAAAATCGAAGTTGGTTTCAAATAAATTTATTAAAATTTGACACTCCCAACTAAAATTTTTTTCACAATCCTAAAAATTGAAGTTATTTTCATCTAAATTTACTCAAATATAGATCCTACAAAAAATACTCAACAAAATCCAAAAAAGACGAAGTTGATTTCAAATAAATTTATTAAAATTTGACACTTCCGACTAAAATTTTTTTCACAATCCTACAAATTGAAGTTATTTTCATCTAAATTTACTCAAATATACATCCTACACCAAAAATACTCGCCAAAATCCAAAAAAATCGAAGTTGGTTTCAAATAAATTTATTAAAATTAGACACTTGTAACTAAAATTTTTTTCAAAATCCTAGAAATTGAAGTTATTTTCATCTAAATTTACTCAAATATACATCCTACACCAAAAATACTCGACAAAATCCAAAAAAATCGAAGTTGGTTTCAAATAAATTTATTAAATTTTGACACTTCCAACTAAAATTTTTTCACAATCGTAAAAATTGAAGTTATTTTCATCTAAATTTACTCAAATATAGATCCTACAAAAAATACTCAACAAAATCCAAAAAAATCGAAGTTGGTTTCAAATAAATTTATTAAAATTTGACACTTCCAACTAAAATTTTTTTCACAATCGTAAAAATTGAAGTTATTTTCATCTAAATTTACTCAAATATAGATCCTACAAAAGAATACTCAACAAAATCCAAAAAAATCGAAGTTGGTTTCAAATAAATTTATTAAAATTTGACACTTCCAACTAAAATTTTTTTCACAATCCAATAAATTTTCGTTATTTTCATCTAAATTTACTCAAATATACATCCTACAACAAAAATACTCGACAAAATAAAAAAAAATCGAAGTTGGTTTCAAATAAATTTATTAAAATTTGACACTTCCAACTAAAATTTTTTCACAATCCTAGAAATTGAAGTTATTTTCATCTAAATTTACTCAAATATACATCCTACACCAAAAATACTCGACAAAATCCAAAAAAATCGAAGTTGGTTTCAAATAAATTTATTAAATTTTGACACTTCCAACTAAAATTTTTTCACAATCGTAAAAATTGAAGTTATTTTCATCTAAATTTACTCAAATATAGATCCTACAAAAAATACTCAACAAAATCCAAAAAAATCGAAGTTGGTTTCAAATAAATTTATTAAAATTTGACACTTCCAACTAAAATTTTTTTCACAATCGTAAAAATTGAAGTTATTTTCATCTAAATTTACTCAAATATAGATCCTACAAAAGAATACTCAACAAAATCCAAAAAAATCGAAGTTGGTTTCAAATAAATTTATTAAAATTTGACACTTCCAACTAAAATTTTTTTCACAATCCAATAAATTTTCGTTATTTTCATCTAAATTTACTCAAATATACATCCTACAACAAAAATACTCGACAAAATAAAAAAAAATCGAAGTTGGTTTCAAATAAATTTATTAAAATTTGACACTTCCAACTAAAATTTTTTCACAATCCTAGAAATTGAAGTTATTTTCATCTAAATTTACTCAAATATACATCCTACACCAAAAATACTCGACAAAATCCAAAAAAATCGAAGTTGGTTTCAAATAAATTTATTAAAATTTGACACTTCCGACTAAATTTTTTTTCACAATCCTAGAAATTGAAGTTATTTTCATCTAAATTTACTCAAATATACATCCTACACCAATAATACTGGACAAAATCCAAAAAAATCGAAGTTGGTTTCAATTAAATTTATTAAAATTTGTCACTTCCAACTAAAATTTTTTTCACAATCCTAAAAATTGAAGTTATTTTCATCTAAATTTACTCAAATATAGATCCTACAAAAAATACTCAACAAAATCCAAAAAAAACGAAGTTGATTTCAAATAAATTTATTAAAATTTGACGCTTCCAACTAAAATTTTTTTCACAATCCTAGAAATTGAAGTTATTTTCATCTAAATTTACTCAAATATACATCCTACACCAAAAATACTCGCCAAAATCCAAAAAAATCGAAGTTGGTTTCAAATAAATTTATTAAAATTAGACACTTGTAACTAAAATTTTTTTCAAAATCCTAGAAATTGAAGTTATTTTCATCTAAATTTACTCAAATATACATCCTACACCAAAAATACTTGACAAAATCAAAAAAAAACGAAGTTGGTTTCAAATAAATTTATTAAAATTTGACACTTCCAACTAAAATTTTTTTCACAATCCTAGAAATTGAAGTTATTTTCAGCTAAATTTACTCAAATATAGATCCTACAAAAAATACTCAACAAAATAAAAAAAAAACGAAGTTGATTTCAAATAAATTTATTAAAATTTGACACTTCCAACTAAAATTTTTTTCACAATCCAATAAATTTTCGTTATTTTCATCTAAATTTACTCAAATATACATCCTACTCCAAAAATACTCGACAAAATCCAAAAAAATCGAAGTTGGTGTCAATTAAATTTATTAAAATTTGACACTTCCAACTAAAATTTTTTTCACAATCCTAAAAATTGAAGTTATTTTCATCTAAATTTACTCAAATATACATCCTACACCAAAAATACTCGACAAAATCCAAAAAAATCGAAGTTGGTTTCAAATAAATTTATTAAAATTTGACGCTTCCAACTAAAATTTTTTTCATAATCCTAAAAATTGAAGTTATTTTCATCTAAATTTACTCAAATATAGATCCTACAAAAAATACTCAACAAAATCCAAAAAAAACGAAGTTGATTTCAAATAAATTTATTAAAATTTGACACTTCCAACTAAAATTTTTTTCACAATCCAATAAATTTTCGTTATTTTCATCTAAATTTACTCAAATATACATCCTACAACAAAAATACTCGACAAAATAAAAAAAAATCGAAGTTGGTTTCAAATAAATTTATTAAAATTTGACACTTCCAACTAAAATTTTTTTCACAATCCTAGAAATTGAAGTTATTTTCATCTAAATTTACTCAAATATAGATCCTACAAAAAAATACTCAACAAAATCCAAAAAAATCGAAGTTGGTTTCAAATAAATTTATTAAAATTTGACACTTCCAACTAAAATTTTTTTCACAATCCTAAAAATTGAAATTATTTTCATCTAAATTTACTCAAATATACATCCTACACCAAAAATACTCGACAAAATCCAAAAAAATCGAAGTTGGTTTCAAATAAATTTATTAAAATTTGACACTTCCAACTAAAATTTTTTTCACAATCCTAGAAATTGAAGTTATTTTCATCTAAATTTACTCAAATATAGATCCTACAAAAAAATACTCAACAACATCCAAAAAAAATCGAAGTTGGTTTCAAATAAATTTATTAAAATTTGACACTTCCAACTAAAATTTTTTTCACAATCCTAAAAATTGAAGTTATTTTCATCTAAATTTACTCAAATATACATCCTACACCAAAAATACTCGACAAAATCCAAAAAAATCGAAGTTGGTTTCAATTAAATTTATTAAAATTTGACACTTCCAACTAAAATTTTTTTCACAATCCTAAAAATTGAAGTTATTTTCATCTAAATTTACTCAAATATAGATCCTACAAAAAATACTCAACAAAATCCAAAAAAGACGAAGTTGATTTCAAATAAATTTATTAAAATTTGACACTTCCGACTAAAATTTTTTTCACAATCCTAGAAATTGAAGTTATTTTCATCTAAATTTACTCAAATATACATCCTACACCAAAAATACTCGACAAAATCCAAAAAAATCGAAGTTGGTTTCAAATAAATTTATTAAAATTCGACACATCCAACTAAAATTTTTTTCACAATCGTAAAAATTGAAGTTATTTTCATCTAAATTTACTCAAATATAGATCCTACAAAAAATACTCAACAAAATCCAAAAAAAACGAAGTTGGTTTCAAATAAATTTATTAAAATTTGACACTTCCAACTAAAATTTTTTTCACAATCCTAGAAATTGAAGTTATTTTCATCTAAATTTACTCAAATATAGATCCTACAAAAAAATACTCAACAAAATCCAAAAAAATCGAAGTTGGTTTCAAATAAATTTATTAAAATTTGACACTTCCAACTAAAATTTTTTTCACAATCCAATAAATTTTCGTTATTTTCATCTAAATTTACTCAAATATACATCCTACAACAAAAATACTCGATAAAATAAAAAAAAATCGAAGTTGGTTTCAAATAAATTTATTAAAATTTGACACTTCCAACTAAAATTTTTTCACAATCCTAGAAATTGAAGTTATTTTCATCTAAATTTACTCAAATATAGATCCTACAAAAAAATACTCAACAAAATCCAAAAAAATCGAAGTTGGTTTCAAATAAATTTATTAAAATTTGACACTTCCAACTAAAATTTTTTTCACAATCCTAAAAATTGAAGTTATTTTCATCTAAATTTACTCAAATATACATCCTACACCAAAAATACTCGACAAAATCCAAAAAAATCGGAGTTGGTTTCAAATAAATTTATTAAAATTTGACGCTTCCAACTAAAATTTTTTTCACAATCCTAAAAATTGAAGTTATTTTCATCTAAATTTACTCAAATATAGATCCTACAAAAAAATACTCAACAAAATCCAAAAAAATCGAAGTTGGTTTCAAATAAATTTATTAAAATTTGACACTCCCAACTAAAATTTTTTTCACAATCCTAAAAATTGAAGTTATTTTCATCTAAATTTACTCAAATATAGATCCTACAAAAAATACTCAACAAAATCCAAAAAAGACGAAGTTGATTTCAAATAAATTTATTAAAATTTGACACTTCCGACTAAAATTTTTTTCACAATCCTACAAATTGAAGTTATTTTCATCTAAATTTACTCAAATATACATCCTACACCAAAAATACTCGCCAAAATCCAAAAAAATCGAAGTTGGTTTCAAATAAATTTATTAAAATTAGACACTTGTAACTAAAATTTTTTTCAAAATCCTAGAAATTGAAGTTATTTTCATCTAAATTTACTCAAATATACATCCTACACCAAAAATACTCGACAAAATCCAAAAAAATCGAAGTTGGTTTCAAATAAATTTATTAAATTTTGACACTTCCAACTAAAATTTTTTCACAATCGTAAAAATTGAAGTTATTTTCATCTAAATTTACTCAAATATAGATCCTACAAAAAATACTCAACAAAATCCAAAAAAATCGAAGTTGGTTTCAAATAAATTTATTAAAATTTGACACTTCCAACTAAAATTTTTTTCACAATCGTAAAAATTGAAGTTATTTTCATCTAAATTTACTCAAATATAGATCCTACAAAAGAATACTCAACAAAATCCAAAAAAATCGAAGTTGGTTTCAAATAAATTTATTAAAATTTGACACTTCCAACTAAAATTTTTTTCACAATCCAATAAATTTTCGTTATTTTCATCTAAATTTACTCAAATATACATCCTACAACAAAAATACTCGACAAAATAAAAAAAAATCGAAGTTGGTTTCAAATAAATTTATTAAAATTTGACACTTCCAACTAAAATTTTTTCACAATCCTAGAAATTGAAGTTATTTTCATCTAAATTTACTCAAATATACATCCTACACCAAAAATACTCGACAAAATCCAAAAAAATCGAAGTTGGTTTCAAATAAATTTATTAAAATTTGACACTTCCGACTAAAATTTTTTTCACAATCCTAGAAATTGAAGTTATTTTCATCTAAATTTACTCAAATATACATCCTACACCAATAATACTGGACAAAATCCAAAAAAATCGAAGTTGGTTTCAATTAAATTTATTAAAATTTGACACTTCCAACTAAAATTTTTTTCACAATCCTAAAAATTGAAGTTATTTTCATCTAAATTTACTCAAATATAGATCCTACAAAAAATACTCAACAAAATCCAAAAAAAACGAAGTTGATTTCAAATAAATTTATTAAAATTTGACGCTTCCAACTAAAATTTTTTTCACAATCCTAGAAATTGAAGTTATTTTCATCTAAATTTACTCAAATATACATCCTACACCAAAAATACTCGCCAAAATCCAAAAAAATCGAAGTTGGTTTCAAATAAATTTATTAAAATTAGACACTTGTAACTAAAATTTTTTTCAAAATCCTAGAAATTGAAGTTATTTTCATCTAAATTTACTCAAATATACATCCTACACCAAAAATACTTGACAAAATCAAAAAAAAACGAAGTTGGTTTCAAATAAATTTATTAAAATTTGACACTTCCAACTAAAATTTTTTTCACAATCCTAGAAATTGAAGTTATTTTCAGCTAAATTTACTCAAATATAGATCCTACAAAAAATACTCAACAAAATAAAAAAAAAACGAAGTTGATTTCAAATAAATTTATTAAAATTTGACACTTCCAACTAAAATTTTTTTCACAATCCAATAAATTTTCGTTATTTTCATCTAAATTTACTCAAATATACATCCTACTCCAAAAATACTCGACAAAATCCAAAAAAATCGAAGTTGGTGTCAATTAAATTTATTAAAATTTGACACTTCCAACTAAAATTTTTTTCACAATCCTAAAAATTGAAGTTATTTTCATCTAAATTTACTCAAATATACATCCTACACCAAAAATACTCGACAAAATCCAAAAAAATCGAAGTTGGTTTCAAATAAATTTATTAAAATTTGACGCTTCCAACTAAAATTTTTTTCATAATCCTAAAAATTGAAGTTATTTTCATCTAAATTTACTCAAATATAGATCCTACAAAAAATACTCAACAAAATCCTAAAAAAAACGAAGTTGATTTCAAATAAATTTATTAAAATTTGACACTTCCAACTAAAATTTTTTTCACAATCCAATAAATTTTCGTTATTTTCATCTAAATTTACTCAAATATACATCCTACAACAAAAATACTCGACAAAATAAAAAAAAATCGAAGTTGGTTTCAAATAAATTTATTAAAATTTGACACTTCCAACTAAAATTTTTTTCACAATCCTAGAAATTGAAGTTATTTTCATCTAAATTTACTCAAATATAGATCCTACAAAAAAATACTCAACAAAATCCAAAAAAATCGAAGTTGGTTTCAAATAAATTTATTAAAATTTGACACTTCCAACTAAAATTTTTTTCACAATCCTAAAAATTGAAATTATTTTCATCTAAATTTACTCAAATATACATCCAACACCAAAAATACTCGACAAAATCCAAAAAAATCGAAGTTGGTTTCAATTAAATTTATTAAAATTTGACACTTCCAACTAAAATTTTTTTCACAATCCTAAAAATTGAAGTTATTTTCATCTAAATTTACTCAAATATAGATCCTACAAAAAATACTCAACAAAATCCAAAAAAGACGAAGTTGATTTCAAATAAATTTATTAAAATTTGACACTTCCGACTAAAATTTTTTCACAATCCTAGAAATTGAAGTTATTTTCATCTAAATTTACTCAAATATACATCCTACACCAAAAATACTCGCCAAAATCCAAAAAAATCGAAGTTGGTTTCAAATAAATTTATTAAAATTAGACACTTGTAACTAAATTTTTTTTCAAAATCCTAGAAATTGAAGTTATTTTCATCTAAATTTACTCAAATATACATCCTACACCAAAAATACTCCACAAAATCCAAAAAAATCGAAGTTGGTTTCAAATAAATTTATTAAATTTGACACTTCCAACTAAAATTTTTTTCACAATCCTAGAAATTGAAGTTATTTTCATCTAAATTTACTCAAATATACATCCTACACCAAAAATACTCGACAAAATCCAAAAAAATCGAAGTTGGTTTCAAATAAATTTATTAAAATTTGACACTTCCAACTAAAATTTTTTTCACAATCGTAAAAATTGAAGTTATTTTCATCTAAATTTACTCAAATATAGATCCTACAAAAAATACTCAACAAAATAAAAAAAAAACGAAGTTGGTTTCAAATAAATTTATTAAAATTTGACACTTCCAACTAAAATTTTTTTCACAATCCTAGAAATTGAAGTTATTTTCATCTAAATTTACTCAAATATAGATCCTACAAAAAAATACTCAACAAAATCCAAAAAAATCGAAGTTGGTTTCAAATAAATTTATTAAAATTTGACACTTCCAACTAAAATTTTTTTCACAATCCAATAAATTTTCGTTATTTTCATCTAAATTTACTCAAATATACATCCTACAACAAAAATACTCGATAAAATAAAAAAAAATCGAAGTTGGTTTCAAATAAATTTATTAAAATTTGACACTTCCAACTAAAATTTTTTCACAATCCTAGAAATTGAAGTTATTTTCATCTAAATTTACTCAAATATACATCCTACACCAAAAATACTCGACAAAATCCAAAAAAATCGAAGTTGGTTTCAAATAAATTTATTAAAATTTGACACTTCCAACTAAAATTTTTTTCACAATCCTAGAAATTGAAGTTATTTTCATCTAAATTTACTCAAATATAGATCCTACAAAAAAATACTCAACAAAATCCAAAAAAATCGAAGTTGGTTTCAAATAAATTTATTAAAATTTGACACTTCCAACTAAAATTTTTTCACAATCGTAAAAATTGAAGTTATTTTCATCTAAATTTACTCAAATATAGATCCTACAAAAAAATACTCATCAAAATCCAAAAATATCGAAGTTGGTTTCAAATAAATTTATTCAAATTTGACACTTCCAACTAAAATTTTTTTCACAATCCTAAAAATTGAAGTTATTTTCATCTAAATTTACTCAAATATACATCCTACACCAAAAATACTCGACAAAATCCAAAAAAATCGAAGTTGGTTTCAAATAAATTTATTAAAATTAGACACTTGTAACTAAATTTTTTTTCAAAATCCTAGAAATTGAAGTTATTTTCATCTAAATTTACTCAAATATTCATCCTACACCAAAAATACTCCACAAAATCCAAAAAAATCGAAGTTGGTTTCAAATAAATTTATTAAAATTTGACACTTCCAACTAAAAATTTTTTCACAATCCTAGAAATTGAAGTTATTTTCATCTAAATTTACTCAAATATACATCCTACACCAAAAATACTCGAAAAAATCCAAAAAAATCGAAGTTGGTTTCTAATAAATTTATTAAAATTTGACACTTCCAACTAAAATTTTTTTCACAATCCTAAAAATTGAAGTTATTTTCATCTAAATTTACTCAAATATAGATCCTACAAAAAATACTCAACAAAATCCAAAAAAAATGAAGTTGATTTCAAATAAATTTATTAAAATTTGACACTTCCGACTAAAATTTTTTTCACAATCCTAGAAATTGAAGTTATTTTCATCTAAATTTACTCAAATATACATCCTACACCAAAAATACTCGACAAAATCCAAAAAAATCGAAGTTGGTTTCAAATAAATTTATTAAAATTAGACACTTGTAACTAAAATTTTTTTCAAAATCCTAGAAATTGAAGTTATTTTCATCTAAATTTACTCAAATATTCATCCTACACCAAAAATACTCCACAAAATCCAAAAAAATCGAAGTTGGTTTCAAATAAATTTATTAAAATTTGACACTTCCAACTAAAAATTTTTTCACAATCCTAGAAATTGAAGTTATTTTCATCTAAATTTACTCAAATATACATCCTACACCAAATATACTCGAAAAAATCCAAAAAAATCGAAGTTGGTTTCTAATAAATTTATTAAAATTTGACACTTCCAACTAAAATTTTTTTCACAATCCTAAAAATTGAAGTTATTTTCATCTAAATTTACTCAAATATAGATCCTACAAAAAATACTCAACAAAATCCAAAAAAAATGAAGTTGATTTCAAATAAATTTATTAAAATTTGACACTTCCGACTAAAATTTTTTTCACAATCCTAGAAATTGAAGTTATTTTCATCTAAATTTACTCAAATATACATCCTACACCAAAAATACTCGACAAAATCCAAAAAAATCGAAGTTGGTTTCAAATAAATTTATTAAAATTAGACACTTGTAACTAAAATTTTTTTCAAAATCCTAGAAATTGAAGTTATTTTCATCTAAATTTACTCAAATATACATCCTACACCAAAAATACTCGACAAAATCCAAAAAAATCGAAGTTGGTTTCAAATATATTTATTAAAATTTGACACTTCCAACTAAAATTTTTTTCACAATCCTAGAAATTGAAGTTATTTTCATCTAAATTTACTCAAATATAGATCCTACAAAAAATACTCAACAAAATCCAAAAAAGACGAAGTTGATTTCAAATAAATTTATTAAAATTTGACACTTCCGACTAAAATTTTTTTCACAATCCTACAAATTGAAGTTATTTTCATCTAAATTTACTCAAATATACATCCTACACCAAAAATACTCGCCAAAATCCAAAAAAATCGAAGTTGGTTTCAAATAAATTTATTAAAATTAGACACTTGTAACTAAAATTTTTTTCAAAATCCTAGAAATTGAAGTTATTTTCATCTAAATTTACTCAAATATACATCCTACACCAAAAATACTCCACAAAGTCCAAAAAAATCGAAGTTGGTTTCAAATAAATTTATTAAAATTTGACACTTCCAACTAAAATTTTTTTCACAATCCTAGAAATTGAAGTTATTTTCATCTAAATTTACTCAAATATACATCCTACACCAAAAATACTCGACAAAATCCAAAAAAATCGAAGTTGGTTTCAAATAAATTTATTAAAATTTGACACTTCCAACTAAAATTTTTTCACAATCGTAAAAATTGAAGTTATTTTCATCTAAATTTACTCAAATATAGATCCTACAAAAAAATACTCATCAAAATCCAAAAATATCGAAGTTGGTTTCAAATAAATTTATTCAAATTTGACACTTCCAACTAAAATTTTTTTCACAATCCTAAAAATTGAAGTTATTTTCATCTAAATTTACTCAAATATACATCCTACACCAAAAATACTCGACAAAATCCAAAAAAATCGAAGTTGGTTTCAAATAAATTTATTAAAATTAGACACTTGTAACTAAAATTTTTTTCAAAATCCTAGAAATTGAAGTTATTTTCAACTAAATTTACTCAAATATACATCCTACACCAAAAATACTCGACAAAATCCAAAAAAATCGAAGTTGGTTTCAAATAAATTTATTAAAATTTGACGCTTCCAACTAAAATTTTTTTCACAATCCTAAAAATTGAAGTTATTTTCATCTAAATTTACTCAAATATAGATCCTACAAAAAAATACTCAACAAAATCCAAAAAAATCGAAGTTGGTTTCAAATAAATTTATTAAAATTTGACACTTCCAACTAAAATTTTTTTCACAATCCTAAAAATTGAAGTTATTTTCATCTAAATTTACTCAAATATAGATCCTACAAAAAATACTCAACAAAATCCAAAAAAGACGAAGTTGATTTCAAATAAATTTATTAAAATTTGACACTTCCGACTAAAATTTTTTTCACAATCCTACAAATTGAAGTTATTTTCATCTAAATTTACTCAAATATACATCCTACACCAAAAATACTCGCCAAAATCCAAAAAAATCGAAGTTGGTTTCAAATAAATTTATTAAAATTAGACACTTGTAACTAAAATTTTTTTCAAAATCCTAGAAATTGAAGTTATTTTCATCTAAATTTACTCAAATATACATCCTACACCAAACATACTCCACAAAATCCAAAAAAATCGAAGTTGGTTTCAAATAAATTTATTAAAATTTGACACTTCCAACTAAAATTTTTTTCACAATCCTAGAAATTGAAGTTATTTTCATCTAAATTTACTCAAATATACATCCTACACCAAAAATACTCGACAAAATCCAAAAAAATCGAAGTTGGTTTCAAATAAATTTATTAAAATTTGACACTTCCAACTAAAATTTTTTCACAATCGTAAAAATTGAAGTTATTTTCATCTAAATTTACTCAAATATAGATCCTACAAAAAAATACTCAACAAAATCCAAAAAAATCGAAGTTGGTTTCAAATAAATTTATTAAAATTTGACACTTCCAACTAAAATTTTTTTCACAATCCTAAAAATTGAAGTTATTTTCATCTAAATTTACTCAAATATAGATCCTACAAAAAATACTCAACAAAATCCAAAAAAGACGAAGTTGATTTCAAATAAATTTATTAAAATTTGACACTTCCGACTAAAATTTTTTTCACAATCCTAGAAATTGAAGTTATTTTCATCTAAATTTACTCAAATATACACCCTACACCAAAAATACTCGACAAAATCCAAAAAAATCGAAGTTGGTTTCAAATAAATTTATTAAAATTTGACACTTCCAACTAAAATTTTTTCACAATCGTAAAAATTGAAGTTATTTTCATCTAAATTTACTCAAATATAGATCCTACAAAAAAATACTCATCAAAATCCAAAAATATCGAAGTTGGTTTCAAATAAATTTATTCAAATTTGACACTTCCAACTAATATTTTTTTCACAATCCTAAAAATTGAAGTTATTTTCATCTAAATTTACTCAAATATACATCCTACACCAAAAATACTCGACAAAATCCAAAAAAATCGAAGTTGGTTTCAAATAAATTTATTAAAATTAGACACTTGTAACTAAAATTTTTTTCAAAATCCTAGAAATTGAAGTTATTTTCATCTAAATTTACTCAAATAAACATCCTACACCAAAAATACTCGACAAAATCCAAAAAAATCGAAGTTGGTTTCAAATAAATTTATTAAAATTTGACGCTTCCAACTAAAATTTTTTTCACAATCCTAAAAATTGAAGTTATTTTCATCTAAATTTACTCAAATATAGATCCTACAAAAAAATACTCAACAAAATCCAAAAAAATCGAAGTTGGTTTCAAATAAATTTATTAAAATTTGACACTTCCAACTAAAATTTTTTTCACAATCCTAAAAATTGAAGTTATTTTCATCTAAATTTACTCAAATATAGATCCTACAAAAAATACTCAACAAAATCCAAAAAAGACGAAGTTGATTTCAAATAAATTTATTAAAATTTGACACTTCCGACTAAAATTTTTTTCAAAATCCTAGAAATTGAAGTTATTTTCATCTAAATTTACTCAAATATACATCCTACACCAAACATACTCCACAAAATCCAAAAAAATCGAAGTTGGTTTCAAATAAATTTATTAAAATTTGACACTTCCAACTAAAATTTTTTTCACAATCCTAGAAATTGAAGTTATTTTCATCTAAATTTACTCAAATATACATCCTACACCAAAAATACTCGACAAAATCCAAAAAAATCGAAGTTGGTTTCAAATAAATTTATTAAAATTTGACACTTCCAACTAAAATTTTTTCACAATCGTAAAAATTGAAGTTATTTTCATCTAAATTTACTCAAATATAGATCCTACAAAAAATACTCAACAAAATCCAAAAAAGACGAAGTTGATTTCAAATAAATTTATTAAAATTTGACACTTCCGACTAAAATTTTTTTCACAATCCTACAAATTGAAGTTATTTTCATCTAAATTTACTCAAATATACATCCTACACCAAAAATACTCGCCAAAATCCAAAAAAATCGAAGTTGATTTCAAATAAATTTATTAAAATTTGACACTTCCAACTAAAATATTTTTCACAATCCAAAAAATGGTCGTTATTTTCATCTAAATGTACTCAAATATACATCCTACAACAAAAATACTCGACAAAATCCAAAAAAATCGCAGTTGATTTCAAAAAAATTTATTAAAATTTGACACTTCCAACTAAAATTTTTTTCACAATCCTAAAAATTGAAGTTATTTTCATCTTAATTTACTCAAATATACATCCTACACAAAAAATACTCGACAAAATCCAAAAAAATCGAAGTAGGTTTCAAATAAATTTATTAAAATTTGGCACTTCCAACTAAAATTTTTTTCACAATCCTAGAAATTGAAGTTATTTTCATCTAAATTTACTCAAATATACATCCTACACCAAAAATACTCCACAAAATCCAAAAAAATCGGAGTTGGTTTCAAATAAATTTATTAAAATTTGACACTTGCAACTAAATTTTTTTTCACAATCCTAAAAATTGAAGTTATTTTCATCTAAATTTACTCAAATATAGATCCTACAAAAAATACTCAACAAAATCCAAAAAAATCGAAGTTGGTTTCAAATAAATTTATTAAAATTTGACACTTCCAACTAAAATTTTTTCACAATCCTAGAAATTGAAGTTATTTTCATCTAAATTTACTCAAATATAGATCCTACAAAAAAATACTCAACAAAATCCAAAAAAATCGAAGTTGGTTTCAAATAAATTTATTAAAATTTGACACTTCCAACTAAAATTTTTTTCACAATCCTAAAAATTGAAGTTATTTTCATCTAAATTTACTCAAATATACATCCTACACCAAAAATACTCGACAAAATCCAAAAAAATCGAAGTTGGTTTCAAATAAATTTATTAAAATTTGACGCTTCCAACTAAAATTTTTTTCACAATCCTAAAAATTGAAGTTATTTTCATCTAAATTTACTCAAATATAGATCCTACAAAAAAATACTCAACAAAATCGAAGTTGGTTTCAAATAAATTTATTAAAATTTGACACTTCCAACTAAAATTTTTTTCACAATCCTAATAATTGAAGTTATTTTCATCTAAATTTACTCAAATATAGATCCTACAAAAAATACTCAACAAAATCCAAAAAAGACGAAGTTGATTTCAAATAAATTTATTAAAATTTGACACTTCCGACTAAAATTTTTTTCACAATCCTACAAATTGAAGTTATTTTCATCTAAATTTACTCAAATATACATCCTACACCAAAAATACTCGCCAAAATCCAAAAAAATCGAAGTTGGTTTCAAATAAATTTATTAAAATTAGACACTTGTAACTAAAATTTTTTTCAAAATCCTAGAAATTGAAGTTATTTTCATCTAAATTTACTCAAATATAGATCCTACAAAAAATACTCAACAAAATAAAAAAAAAACGAAGTTGGTTTCAAATAAATTTATTAAAATTTGACACTTCCAACTAAAATTTTTTTCACAATCCTAGAAATTGAAGTTATTTTCATCTAAATTTACTCAAATATACATCCTACACCAAAAATACTCGACAAAATCCAAAAAAATCGAAGTTGGTTTCAAATAAATTTATTAAAATTTGACACTTCCAACTAAAATTTTTTTCACAATCGTAAAAATTGAAGTTATTTTCATCTAAATTTACTCAAATATAGATCCTACAAAAAATACTCAACAAAATCCAAAAAAATCGAAGTTGGTTTCAAATAAATTTATTAAAATTTGACACTTCCAACTAAAATTTTTTTCACAATCGTAAAAATTGAAGTTATTTTCATCTAAATTTACTCAAATATAGATCCTACAAAAAATACTCAACAAAATAAAAAAAAAACGAAGTTGGTTTCAAATAAATTTATTAAAATTTGACACTTCCAACTAAAATTTTTTTCACAATCCTAGAAATTGAAGTTATTTTCATCTAAATTTACTCAAATATAGATCCTACAAAAAAATACTCAACAAAATCCAAAAAAATCGAAGTTGGTTTCAAATAAATTTATTAAAATTTGACACTTCCAACTAAAATTTTTTTCACAATCCAATAAATTTTCGTTATTTTCATCTAAATTTACTCAAATATACATCCTACAACAAAAATACTCGACAAAATAAAAAAAAATCGAAGTTGGTTTCAAATAAATTTATTAAAATTTGACACTTCCAACTAAAATTTTTTCACAATCCTAGAAATTGAAGTTATTTTCATCTAAATTTACTCAAATATACATCCTACACCAAAAATACTCGACAAAATCCAAAAAAATCGAAGTTGGTTTCAAATAAATTTATTAAAATTTGACGCTTCCAACTAAAATTTTTTTCACAATCCTAAAAATTGAAGTTATTTTCATCTAAATTTACTCAAATATAGATCCTACAAAAAAATACTCAACAAAATCCAAAAAAATCGAAGTTGGTTTCAAATAAATTTATTAAAATTTGACACTTCCAACTAAAATTTTTTTCACAATCCTAAAAATTGAAGTTATTTTCATCTAAATTTACTCAAATATAGATCCTACAAAAAATACTCAACAAAATCCAAAAAAATCGCAGTTGATTTCAAATAAATTTATTAAAATTTGACACTTCCAACTAAAATTTTTTACTCAGTCCAAAAAATTGAAGTTATTTTCATCTAAATTTACTCAAATATAGATCCTACAACAAAAATACTCAACAAAATCCAAAAAAATCGAAGTTGATTTCAAATAAATTTATTAAAATTTGACACTTCCAACTAAAATATTTTTCACAATCCAAAAAATGGTCGTTATTTTCATCTAAATGTACTCAAATATAGATCCTACAAAAAAATACTCAACAAAATCCAAAAAAATCGAAGTTGGTTTCAAATAAATTTATTAAAATTTGACACTTCCAACTAAAATTTTTTTCACAATCCTAAAAATTGAAGTTATTTTCATCTAAATTTACTCAAATATAGATCCTACAAAAAATACTCAACAAAATCCAAAAAAGACGAAGTTGATTTCAAATAAATTTATTAAAATTTGACACTTCCGACTAAAATTTTTTTCAAAATCCTAGAAATTGAAGTTATTTTCATCTAAATTTACTCAAATATACATCCTACACCAAACATACTCCACAAAATCCAAAAAAATCGAAGTTGGTTTCAAATAAATTTATTAAAATTTGACACTTCCAACTAAAATTTTTTTCACAATCCAAGAAATTGAAGTTATTTTCATCTAAATTTACTCAAATATACATCCTACACCAAAAATACTCGACAAAATCCAAAAAAATCGAAGTTGGTTTCAAATAAATTTATTAAAATTTGACACTTCCAACTAAAATTTTTTCACAATCGTAAAAATTGAAGTTATTTTCATCTAAATTTACTCAAATATAGATCCTACAAAAAATACTCAACAAAATCCAAAAAAGACGAAGTTGATTTCAAATAAATTTATTAAAATTTGACACTTCCGACTAAAATTTTTTTCACAATCCTACAAATTGAAGTTATTTTCATCTAAATTTACTCAAATATACATCCTACACCAAAAATACTCGCCAAAATCCAAAAAAATCGAAGTTGGTTTCAAATAAATTTATTAAAATTAGACACTTGTAACTAAATTTTTTTTCAAAATCCTAGAAATTGAAGTTATTTTCATCTAAATTTACTCAAATATACACCCTACACCAAAAATACTCGACAAAATCCAAAAAAATCGAAGTTGGTTTCAAATAAATTTATTAAAATTTGACACTTCCAACTAAAATTTTTTCACAATCGTAAAAATTGAAGTTATTTTCATCTAAATTTACTCAAATATAGATCCTACAAAAAATACTCAACAAAATCCAAAAAAATCGAAGTTGGTTTCAAATAAATTTATTAAAATTTGACACTTCCAACTAAAATTTTTTCACAATCCTAGAAATTGAAGTTATTTTCATCTAAATTTACTCAAATATAGATCCTACAAAAAAATACTCAACAAAATCCAAAAAAATCGAAGTTGGTTTCAAATAAATTTATTAAAATTTGACACTTCCAACTAAAATTTTTTTCACAATCCTAAAAATTGAAGTTATTTTCATCTAAATTTACTCAAATATACATCCTACACCAAAAATACTCGACAAAATCCAAAAAAATCGAAGTTGGTTTCAAATAAATTTATTAAAATTTGACGCTTCCAACTAAAATTTTTTTCACAATCCTAAAAATTGAAGTTATTTTCATCTAAATTTACTCAAATATAGATCCTACAAAAAAATACTCAACAAAATCGAAGTTGGTTTCAAATAAATTTATTAAAATTTGACACTTCCAACTAAAATTTTTTTCACAATCCTAATAATTGAAGTTATTTTCATCTAAATTTACTCAAATATAGATCCTACAAAAAATACTCAACAAAATCCAAAAAAGACGAAGTTGATTTCAAATAAATTTATTAAAATTTGACACTTCCGACTAAAATTTTTTTCACAATCCTACAAATTGAAGTTATTTTCATCTAAATTTACTCAAATATACATCCTACACCAAAAATACTCGCCAAAATCCAAAAAAATCGAAGTTGGTTTCAAATAAATTTATTAAAATTAGACACTTGTAACTAAAATTTTTTTCAAAATCCTAGAAATTGAAGTTATTTTCATCTAAATTTACTCAAATATACATCCTACACCAAAAATACTCCACAAAATCCAAAAAAATCGAAGTTGGTTTCAAATAAATTTATTAAAATTTGACACTTCCAACTAAAATTTTTTTCACAATCCTAGAAATTGAAGTTATTTTCATCTAAATTTACTCAAATATACATCCTACACCAAAAATACTCGACAAAATCCAAAAAAATCGAAGTTGGTTTCAAATAAATTTATTAAAATTTGACACTTCCAACTAAAATTTTTTTCACAATCGTAAAAATTGAAGTTATTTTCATCTAAATTTACTCAAATATAGATCCTACAAAAAATACTCAACAAAATCCAAAAAAATCGAAGTTGGTTTCAAATAAATTTATTAAAATTTGACACTTCCAACTAAAATTTTTTTCACAATCGTAAAAATTGAAGTTATTTTCATCTAAATTTACTCAAATATAGATCCTACAAAAAATACTCAACAAAATAAAAAAAAAACGAAGTTGGTTTCAAATAAATTTATTAAAATTTGACACTTCCAACTAAAATTTTTTTCACAATCCTAGAAATTGAAGTTATTTTCATCTAAATTTACTCAAATATAGATCCTACAAAAAAATACTCAACAAAATCCAAAAAAATCGAAGTTGGTTTCAAATAAATTTATTAAAATTTGACACTTCCAACTAAAATTTTTTTCACAATCCAATAAATTTTCGTTATTTTCATCTAAATTTACTCAAATATACATCCTACAACAAAAATACTCGACAAAATAAAAAAAAATCGAAGTTGGTTTCAAATAAATTTATTAAAATTTGACACTTCCAACTAAAATTTTTTCACAATCCTAGAAATTGAAGTTATTTTCATCTAAATTTACTCAAATATACATCCTACACCAAAAATACTCGACAAAATCCAAAAAAATCGAAGTTGGTTTCAAATAAATTTATTAAAATTTGACACTTCCGACTAAAATTTTTTTCACAATCGTAGAAATTGAAGTTATTTTCATCTAAATTTACTCAAATATACATCCTACACCAATAATACTCGACAAAATCCAAAAAAATCGAAGTTGGTTTCAATTAAATTTATTAAAATTTGACACTTCCAACTAAAATTTTTTTCACAATCCTAAAAATTGAAGTTATTTTCATCTAAATTTACTCAAATATAGATCCTACAAAAAATACTCAACAAAATCCAAAAAAAACGAAGTTGATTTCAAATAAATTTATTAAAATTTGACGCTTCCAACTAAAATTTTTTTCACAATCCTAGAAATTGAAGTTATTTTCATCTAAATTTACTCAAATATACATCCTACACCAAAAATACTCGACAAAATCCAAAAAAATCGAAGTTGGTTTCAAATAAATTTATTAAAATTTGACACTTCCAACTAAAATTTTTTTCACAATCCTAGAAATTGAAGTTATTTTCATCTAAATTTACTCAAATATACATCCTACACCAAAAATACTCGACAAAATCCAAAAAAATCGAAGTTGGTTTCAAACAAATTTATTAAAATTTGACACTTCCAACTAAAATTTTTTTCACAATCCTAGAAATTGAAGTTATTTTCATCTAAATTTACTCAAATATAGATCCTACAAAAAAATACTCAACAAAATCCAAAAAAATCGAAGTTGGTTTCAAATAAATTTATTAAAATTTGACACTTCCAACTAAAATTTTTTTCACAATCCAATAAATTTTCGTTATTTTCATCTAAATTTACTCAAATATACATCCTACAACAAAAATACTCGACAAAATAAAAAAAAATCGAAGTTGGTTTCAAATAAATTTATTAAAATTTGACACTTCCAACTAAAAATTTTTTCACAATCCTAGAAATTGAAGTTATTTTCATCTAAATTTACTCAAATATACATCCTACACCAAATATACTCGAAAAAATCCAAAAAAATCGAAGTTGGTTTCTAATAAATTTATTAAAATTTGACACTTCCAACTAAAATTTTTTTCACAATCCTAAAAATTGAAGATATTTTCATCTAAATTTACTCAAATATAGATCCTACAAAAAATACTCAACAAAATCCAAAAAAAATGAAGTTGATTTCAAATAAATTTATTAAAATTTGACACTTCCGACTAAAATTTTTTTCACAATCCTAGAAATTGAAGTTATTTTCATCTAAATTTACTCAAATATACATCCTACACCAAAAATACTCGACAAAATCCAAAAAAATCGAAGTTGGTTTCAAATAAATTTATTAAAATTAGACACTTGTAACTAAAATTTTTTTCAAAATCCTAGAAATTGAAGTTATTTTCATCTAAATTTACTCAAATATACATCCTACACCAAAAATACTCGACAAAATCCAAAAAAATCGAAGTTGGTTTCAAATATATTTATTAAAATTTGACACTTCCAACTAAAATTTTTTTCACAATCCTAGAAATTGAAGTTATTTTCATCTAAATTTACTCAAATATAGATCCTACAAAAAATACTCAACAAAATCCAAAAAAGACGAAGTTGATTTCAAATAAATTTATTAAAATTTGACACTTCCGACTAAAATTTTTTTCACAATCCTACAAATTGAAGTTATTTTCATCTAAATTTACTCAAATATACATCCTACACCAAAAATACTCGCCAAAATCCAAAAAAATCGAAGTTGGTTTCAAATAAATTTATTAAAATTAGACACTTGTAACTAAAATTTTTTTCAAAATCCTAGAAATTGAAGTTATTTTCATCTAAATTTACTCAAATATACATCCTACACCAAAAATACTCCACAAAGTCCAAAAAAATCGAAGTTGGTTTCAAATAAATTTATTAAAATTTGACACTTCCAACTAAAATTTTTTTCACAATCCTAGAAATTGAAGTTATTTTCATCTAAATTTACTCAAATATACATCCTACACCAAAAATACTCGACAAAATCCAAAAAAATCGAAGTTGGTTTCAAATAAATTTATTAAAATTTGACACTTCCAACTAAAATTTTTTCACAATCGTAAAAATTGAAGTTATTTTCATCTAAATTTACTCAAATATAGATCCTACAAAAAAATACTCATCAAAATCCAAAAATATCGAAGTTGGTTTCAAATAAATTTATTCAAATTTGACACTTCCAACTAAAATTTTTTTCACAATCCTAAAAATTGAAGTTATTTTCATCTAAATTTACTCAAATATACATCCTACACCAAAAATACTCGACAAAATCCAAAAAAATCGAAGTTGGTTTCAAATAAATTTATTAAAATTAGACACTTGTAACTAAAATTTTTTTCAAAATCCTAGAAATTGAAGTTATTTTCATCTAAATTTACTCAAATATACATCCTACACCAAAAATACTCGACAAAATCCAAAAAAATCGAAGTTGGTTTCAAATAAATTTATTAAAATTTGACGCTTCCAACTAAAATTTTTTTCACAATCCTAAAAATTGAAGTTATTTTCATCTAAATTTACTCAAATATAGATCCTACAAAAAAATACTCAACAAAATCCAAAAAAATCGAAGTTGGTTTCAAATAAATTTATTAAAATTTGACACTTCCAACTAAAATTTTTTTCACAATCCTAAAAATTGAAGTTATTTTCATCTAAATTTACTCAAATATAGATCCTACAAAAAATACTCAACAAAATCCAAAAAAGACGAAGTTGATTTCAAATAAATTTATTAAAATTTGACACTTCCGACTAAAATTTTTTTCACAATCCTACAAATTGAAGTTATTTTCATCTAAATTTACTCAAATATACATCCTACACCAAAAATACTCGCCAAAATCCAAAAAAATCGAAGTTGGTTTCAAATAAATTTATTAAAATTAGACACTTGTAACTAAAATTTTTTTCAAAATCCTAGAAATTGAAGTTATTTTCATCTAAATTTACTCAAATATACATCCTACACCAAACATACTCCACAAAATCCAAAAAAATCGAAGTTGGTTTCAAATAAATTTATTAAAATTTGACACTTCCAACTAAAATTTTTTTCACAATCCTAGAAATTGAAGTTATTTTCATCTAAATTTACTCAAATATACATCCTACACCAAAAATACTCGACAAAATCCAAAAAAATCGAAGTTGGTTTCAAATAAATTTATTAAAATTTGACACTTCCAACTAAAATTTTTTCACAATCGTAAAAATTGAAGTTATTTTCATCTAAATTTACTCAAATATAGATCCTACAAAAAAATACTCAACAAAATCCAAAAAAATCGAAGTTGGTTTCAAATAAATTTATTAAAATTTGACACTTCCAACTAAAATTTTTTTCACAATCCTAAAAATTGAAGTTATTTTCATCTAAATTTACTCAAATATAGATCCTACAAAAAATACTCAACAAAATCCAAAAAAGACGAAGTTGATTTCAAATAAATTTATTAAAATTTGACACTTCCGACTAAAATTTTTTTCACAATCCTAGAAATTGAAGTTATTTTCATCTAAATTTACTCAAATATACACCCTACACCAAAAATACTCGACAAAATCCAAAAAAATCGAAGTTGGTTTCAAATAAATTTATTAAAATTTGACACTTCCAACTAAAATTTTTTCACAATCGTAAAAATTGAAGTTATTTTCATCTAAATTTACTCAAATATAGATCCTACAAAAAAATACTCATCAAAATCCAAAAATATCGAAGTTGGTTTCAAATAAATTTATTCAAATTTGACACTTCCAACTAAAATTTTTTTCACAATCCTAAAAATTGAAGTTATTTTCATCTAAATTTACTCAAATATACATCCTACACCAAAAATACTCGACAAAATCCAAAAAAATCGAAGTTGGTTTCAAATAAATTTATTAAAATTAGACACTTGTAACTAAAATTTTTTTCAAAATCCTAGAAATTGAAGTTATTTTCATCTAAATTTACTCAAATATACATCCTACACCAAAAATACTCGACAAAATCCAAAAAAATCGAAGTTGGTTTCAAATAAATTTATTAAAATTTGACACTTCCAACTAAAATTTTTTCACAATCGTAAAAATTGAAGTTATTTTCATCTAAATTTACTCAAATATAGATCCTACAAAAAATACTCAACAAAATCCAAAAAAGACGAAGTTGATTTCAAATAAATTTATTAAAATTTGACACTTCCGACTAAAATTTTTTTCACAATCCTAGAAATTGAAGTTATTTTCATCTAAATTTACTCAAATATACATCCTACACCAAAAATACTCGACAAAATCCAAAAAAATCGAAGTTGGTTTCAAATAAATTTATTAAAATTTGACACTTCCAACTAAAATTTTTTTCACAATCCTAGAAATTGAAGTTATTTTCATCTAAATTTACTCAAATATACATCCTACACCAAAAATACTCGACAAAATCCAAAAAAATCGAAGTTGGTTTCAAACAAATTTATTAAAATTTGACACTTCCAACTAAAATTTTTTTCACAATCCTAGAAATTGAAGTTATTTTCATCTAAATTTACTCAAATATAGATCCTACAAAAAAATACTCAACAAAATCCAAAAAAATCGAAGTTGGTTTCAAATAAATTTATTAAAATTTGACACTTCCAACTAAAATTTTTTTCACAATCCAATAAATTTTCGTTATTTTCATCTAAATTTACTCAAATATACATCCTACAACAAAAATACTCGACAAAATAAAAAAAAATCGAAGTTGGTTTCAAATAAATTTATTAAAATTTGACACTTCCAACTAAAATTTTTTTCACAATCCTAGAAATTGAAGTTATTTTCATCTAAATTTACTCAAATATAGATCCTACAAAAAAATACTCATCAAAATCCAAAAAAATCGAAGTTGGTTTCAAATAAATTTATTAAAATTTGACACTTCCAACTAAAATTTTTTTCACAATCCTAGAAATTGAAGTTATTTTCATCTAAATTTACTCAAATATACATCCTACACCAAAAATACTCGACAAAATCCAAAAAAATCGAAGTTGGTTTCAAATAAATTTATTAAAATTTGACACTTCCAACTAAAATTTTTTTCACAATCCTAGAAATTGAAGTTATTTTCATCTAAATTTACTCAAATATAGATCCTACAAAAAAATACTCATCAAAATCCAAAAAAATCGAAGTTGGTTTCAAATAAATTTATTAAAATTTGACACTTCCAACTAAAATTTTTTTCACAATCCTAGAAATTGAAGTTATTTTCATCCAAATTTACTCAAATATACATCCTACACCAAAAATACTCGAAAAAATCCAAAAAAATCGAAGTTGGTTTCTAATAAATTTATTAAAATTTGACACTTCCAACTAAAATTTTTTTCACAATCCTAAAAATTGAAGTTATTTTCATCTAAATTTACTCAAATATAGATCCTACAAAAAATACTCAACAAAATCCAAAAAAAATGAAGTTGATTTCAAATAAATTTATTAAAATTTGACACTTCCGACTAAAATTTTTTTCACAATCCTAGAAATTGAAGTTATTTTCATCTAAATTTACTCAAATATACATCCTACACCAAAAATACTCGACAAAATCCAAAAAAATCGAAGTTGGTTTCAAATAAATTTATTAAAATTAGACACTTGTAACTAAAATTTTTTTCAAAATCCTAGAAATTGAAGTTATTTTCATCTAAATTTACTCAAATATACATCCTACACCAAAAATACTCGACAAAATCCAAAAAAATCGAAGTTGGTTTCAAATATATTTATTAAAATTTGACACTTCCAACTAAAATTTTTTTCACAATCCTAGAAATTGAAGTTATTTTCATCTAAATTTACTCAAATATACATCCTACACCAAAAATACTCGACAAAATCCAAAAAAATCGAGGTTGGTTTGAAATAAATTTATTAAAATTTGACACTTCCAACTAAAATTTTTTTCACAATCCTAGAAATTGAAGTTATTTTCATCTAAATTTACTCAAATATAGATCCTACAAAAAAATACTCAACAAAATCCAAAAAAATCGAAGTTGGTTTCAAATAAATTTATTAAAATTTGACACTTCCAACTAAAATTTTTTTCACAATCCAATAAATTTTCGTTATTTTCATCTAAATTTACTCAAATATACATCCTACAACAAAAATACTCGACAAAATAAAAAAAAATCGAAGTTGGTTTCAAATAAATTTATTAAAATTTGACACTTCCAACTAAAATTTTTTTCACAATCCTAGAAATTGAAGTTATTTTCATCTAAATTTACTCAAATATACATCCTACACCAATAATACTCGACAAAATCCAAAAAAATCGAAGTTGGTTTCTATTAAATTTATTAAAATTTGACACTTCCAACTAAAATTTTTTTCACAATCCTAAAAATTGAAGTTATTTTCATCTAAATTTACTCAAATATAGATCCTACAAAAAATGTTCAACAAAATCCAAAAAAGACGAAGTTGATTTCAAATAAATTTATTAAAATTTGACACTTCCGACTAAAATTTTTTTCACAATCCTAGAAATTGAAGTTATTTTCATCTAAATTTACTCAAATATACATCCTACACCAAAAATACTCGACAAAATCCAAAAAAATCGAAGTTGGTTTCAAATAAATTTATTAAAATTAGACACTTGTAACTAAAATTTTTTTCAAAATCCTAGAAATTGAAGTTATTTTCATCTAAATTTACTCAAATATACATCCTACACCAAAAATACTCCACAAAATCCAAAAAAATTGAAATAGGTTTCAAATAAATTTATTAAAATTTGGCACTTCCAACTAAAATTTTTTTCACAATCCTAGAAATTGAAGTTATTTTCATCTAAATTTACTCAAATATACATCCTACACCAAAAATACTCCACAAAATCCAAAAAAATCGGAGTTGGTTTCAAATAAATTTATTAAAATTTGACACTTGCAACTAAAATTTTTTTCACAATCCTAAAAATTGAAGTTATTTTCATCTAAATTTACTCAAATATACATCCTACACCAAAAATACTCGACAAAATCCAAAAAAATCGAAGTAGGTTTCAAATAAATATATTAAAATTTGACACTTCCAACTAAAATTTTTTCACAATCCTAAAAATTGAAGTTATTTTCATCTAAATTTACTCAAATATAGATCCTACCAAAAAATACTCAACAAAATCCAAAAAAATCGCAGTTGATTTCAAATAAATTTATTAAAATTTGACACTTCCAACTAAAATTTTTTACTCAATCCAAAAAATTGAAGTTATTTTCATCCAAATTTACTCAAATATAGATCCTACAACAAAAATACTCGACAAAATCCAAAAAAAATCGAAGTTGGTTTCAAATAAATTTATTAAAATTTGACACTCCCAACTAAAATATTTTTCACAATCCAAAAAATGGTCGTTATTTTCATCTAAATGTACTCAAATATACATCCTACAACAAAAATACTCGACAAAATCCAAAAAAATCGAAGTTGGTTTCAAATAAATTTATTAAAATTTGACACTTCCAACTAAAATTTTTTTCACAATCCTAAAAATTGAAGTTATTTTCATCTTAATTTACTCAAATATACATCCTACACCAAAAATACTCGACAAAATCCAAAAAAATCGAAGTAGGTTTCAAATAAATTTATTAAAATTTGACACTTCGAACCAAAAATTGTTTCACAATCCAAAAAAATGAAATTATTTTCATCTAAATTTCCTCAATATAGATCCTAGAACAAAAATACTCTACAAAATCGAAAAAAATCGGAATTGATTTCAAATAAATTTATTAAAATTTGACACTTGCAACTAAAATTTTTTTCACAATCCTAAAAATTGAAGTTATTTTCATCTAAATTTACTCAAATATAATTCCTACACCAAAAATACTCGACAAAATCCAAAAAAATCGAAGTTGATATCAAATAAATTTATTAAAATTTGACACTTGCAACTAAAATTTTTTTCACAATCCTAAAAATTGAAGTTATTTTCATCTAAATTTACTCAAATATACATCCTACACCAAAAATACTCGACAAAATCCAAAAAAATCGAAGTTGGTTTCAAACAAATTTATTAAAATTTGACACTTCCAACTAAAATTTTTTTCACAATCCTAGAAATTGAAGTTATTTTCATCTAAATTTACTCAAATATAGATCCTACAAAAAAATACTCAACAAAATCCAAAAAAATCGAAGTTGGTTTCAATTAAATTTATTAAAATTTGACACTTCCAACTAAAATTTTTTTCACAATCCTAAAAATTGAAGTTATTTTCATCTAAATTTACTCAAATATAGATCCTACAAAAAATACTCAACAAAATCCAAAAAAAACGAAGTTGATTTCAAATAAATTTATTAAAATTTGACGCTTCCAACTAAAATTTTTTTCACAATCCTAGAAATTGAAGTTATTTTCATCTAAATTTACTCAAATATACATCCTACACCAAAAATACTCGACAAAATCCAAAAAAATCGAAGTTGGTTTCAAATAAATTTATTAAAATTTGACACTTCCAACTAAAATTTTTTTCACAATCCTAGAAATTGAAGTTATTTTCATCTAAATTTACTCAAATATACATCCTACACCAAAAATACTCGACAAAATCCAAAAAAATCGAAGTTGGTTTCAAACAAATTTATTAAAATTTGACACTTCCAACTAAAATTTTTTTCACAATCCTAGAAATTGAAGTTATTTTCATCTAAATTTACTCAAATATAGATCCTACAAAAAAATACTCAACAAAATCCAAAAAAATCGAAGTTGGTTTCAAATAAATTTATTAAAATTTGACACTTCCAACTAAAATTTTTTTCACAATCCAATAAATTTTCGTTATTTTCATCTAAATTTACTCAAATATACATCCTACAACAAAAATACTCGACAAAATAAAAAAAAATCGAAGTTGGTTTCAAATAAATTTATTAAAATTTGACACTTCCAACTAAAATTTTTTTCACAATCCTAGAAATTGAAGTTATTTTCATCTAAATTTACTCAAATATAGATCCTACAAAAAAATACTCATCAAAATCCAAAAAAATCGAAGTTGGTTTCAAATAAATTTATTAAAATTTGACACTTCCAACTAAAATTTTTTTCACAATCCTAGAAATTGAAGTTATTTTCATCTAAATTTACTCAAATATACATCCTACACCAAAAATACTCGACAAAATCCAAAAAAATCGAAGTTGGTTTCAAATAAATTTATTAAAATTTGACACTTCCAACTAAAATTTTTTTCACAATCCTAGAAATTGAAGTTATTTTCATCTAAATTTACTCAAATATAGATCCTACAAAAAAATACTCAACAAAATCCAAAAAAATCGAAGTTGGTTTCAAATAAATTTATTAAAATTTGACACTTCCAACTAAAATTTTTTTCACAATCCTAGAAATTGAAGTTATTTTCATCTAAATTTACTCAAATATACATCCTACACCAAAAATACTCGAAAAAATCCAAAAAAATCGAAGTTGGTTTCTAATAAATTTATTAAAATTTGACACTTCCAACTAAAATTTTTTTCACAATCCTAAAAATTGAAGTTATTTTCATCTAAATTTACTCAAATATAGATCCTACAAAAAATACTCAACAAAATCCAAAAAAAATGAAGTTGATTTCAAATAAATTTATTAAAATTTGACACTTCCGACTAAAATTTTTTTCACAATCCTAGAAATTGAAGTTATTTTCATCTAAATTTACTCAAATATACATCCTACACCAAAAATACTCGACAAAATCCAAAAAAATCGAAGTTGGTTTCAAATAAATTTATTAAAATTAGACACTTGTAACTAAATTTTTTTTCAAAATCCTAGAAATTGAAGTTATTTTCATCTAAATTTACTCAAATATACATCCTACACCAAAAATACTCGAAAAAATCCAAAAAAATCGAAGTTGGTTTCAAATATATTTCTTAAAATTTGACACTTCCAACTAAAATTTTTTTCACAATCCTAGAAATTGAAGTTATTTTCATCTAAATTTACTCAAATATACATCCTACACCAAAAATACTCGACAAAATCCAAAAAAATCGAGGTTGGTTTCAAATAAATTTATTAAAATTTGACACTTCCAACTAAAATTTTTTTCACAATCCTAGAAATTGAAGTTATTTTCATCTAAATTTACTCAAATATAGATCCTACAAAAAAATACTCAACAAAATCCAAAAAAATCGAAGTTGGTTTCAAATAAATTTATTAAAATTTGACACTTCCAACTAAAATTTTTTTCACAATCCAATAAATTTTCGTTATTTTCATCTAAATTTACTCAAATATACATCCTACAACAAAAATACTCGACAAAATAAAAAAAAATCGAAGTTGGTTTCAAATAAATTTATTAAAATTTGACACTTCCAACTAAAATTTTTTTCACAATCCTAGAAATTGAAGTTATTTTCATCTAAATTTACTCAAATATACATCCTACACCAATAATGCTCGACAAAATCCAAAAAAATCGAAGTTGGTTTCTATTAAATTTATTAAAATTTGACACTTCCAACTAAAATTTTTTTCACAATCCTAAAAATTGAAGTTATTTTCATCTAAATTTACTCAAATATAGATCCTACAAAAAATGTTCAACAAAATCCAAAAAAGACGAAGTTGATTTCAAATAAATTTATTAAAATTTGACACTTCCGACTAAAATTTTTTTCACAATCCTAGAAATTGAAGTTATTTTCATCTAAATTTACTCAAATATACATCCTACACCAAAAATACTCGACAAAATCCAAAAAAATCGAAGTTGGTTTCAAATAAATTTATTAAAATTAGACACTTGTAACTAAAATTTTTTTCAAAATCCTAGAAATTGAAGTTATTTTCATCTAAATTTACTCAAATATACATCCTACACCAAAAATACTCCACAAAATCCAAAAAAATTGAAGTAGGTTTCAAATAAATTTATTAAAATTTGGCACTTCCAACTAAAATTTTTTTCACAATCCTAGAAATTGAAGTTATTTTCATCTAAATTTACTCAAATATACATCCTACACCAAAAATACTCCACAAAATCCAAAAAAATCGGAGTTGGTTTCAAATAAATTTATTAAAATTTGACACTTGCAACTAAAATTTTTTTCACAATCCTAAAAATTGAAGTTATTTTCATCTAAATTTACTCAAATATACATCCTACACCAAAAATACTCGACAAAATCCAAAAAAATCGAAGTAGGTTTCAAATAAATATATTAAAATTTGACACTTCCAACTAAAATTTTTTTCACAATCCTAAAAATTGAAGTTATTTTCATCTAAATTTACTCAAATATAGATCCTACCAAAAAATACTCAACAAAATCCAAAAAAATCGCAGTTGATTTCAAATAAATTTATTAAAATTTGACACTTCCAACTAAAATTTTTTACTCAATCCAAAAAATTGAAGTTATTTTCATCCAAATTTACTCAAATATAGATCCTACAACAAAAATACTCGACAAAATCCAAAAAAATCGAAGTTGGTTTCAAATAAATTTATTAAAATTTGACACTTCCAACTAAAATATTTTTCACAATCCAAAAAATGGTCGTTATTTTCATCTAAATGTACTCAAATATACATCCTACAACAAAAATACTCGACAAAATCCAAAAAAATCGAAGTTGGTTTCAAATAAATTTATTAAAATTTGACACTTCCAACTAAAATTTTTTTCACAATCCTAAAAATTGAAGTTATTTTCATCTTAATTTACTCAAATATACATCCTACACCAAAAATACTCGACAAAATCCAAAAAAATCGAAGTAGGTTTCAAATAAATTTATTAAAATTTGACACTTCGAACCAAAAATTGTTTCACAATCCAAAAAAATGAAATTATTTTCATCTAAATTTCCTCAATATAGATCCTAGAACAAAAATACTCTACAAAATCGAAAAAAATCGGAATTGATTTCAAATAAATTTATTAAAATTTGACACTTGCAACTAAAATTTTTTTCACAATCCTAAAAATTGAAGTTATTTTCATCTAAATTTACTCAAATATAATTCCTACACCAAAAATACTCGACAAAATCCAAAAAAATCGAAGTTGATATCAAATAAATTTATTAAAATTTGACACTTGCAACTAAAATTTTTTTCACAATCCTAAAAATTGAAGTTATTTTCATCTAAATTTACTCAAATATACATCCTACACCAAAAATACTCGACAAAATCCAAAACAATCGAAGTAGGTTTCAAATAAATTTATTAAAATTTGACACTTCCAACTAAAATTTTTTTCACAATCCTAAAAATTGAAGTTATTTTCATCTAAACTTACTCAAATATAGATCCTACCAAAAAATACTCAACAAAATCCAAAAAAATCGCAGTTGATTTCAAAAAAATTTATTAAAATTTGACACTTCCAACTAAAATTTTTTACTCAATCCAAAAAATTGAAGTTATTTTCATCTAAATTTACTCAAATATAGATCCTACAACAAAAATACTCAACAAAATCCAAAAAAATCGAAGTTGATTTCAAATAAATTTATTAAAATTTGACACTTCCAACTAAAATATTTTTCACAATCCAAAAAATGGTCGTTATTTTCATCTAAATGTACTCAAATATACATCCTACAACAAAAATACTCGACAAAATCCAAAAAAATCGAAGTTGGTTTCAAATAAATTTATTAAAATTTGACACTTCCAACTAAAATTTTTTTCACAATCCTAAAAATTGAAGTTATTTTCATCTTAATTTACTCAAATATACATCCTACACCAAAAATACTCGACAAAATCCAAAAAAATCGAAGTAGGTTTCAAATAAATTTATTAAAATTTGGCACTTCCAACTAAAATTTTTTTCACAATCCTAGAAATTGAAGTTATTTTCATCTAAATTTACTCAAATATACATCCTACACCAAAAATACTCCACAAAATCCAAAAAAATCGGAGTTGGTTTCAAATAAATTTATTAAAATTTGACACTTGCAACTAAAATTTTTTTCACAATCCTAAAAATTGAAGTTATTTTCATCTAAATTTACTCAAATATACATCCTACACCAAAAATACTCGACAAAATCCAAAAAAATCGAAGTAGGTTTCAAATAAATTTATTAAAATTTGACACTTCCAACTAAAATTTTTTTCACAATCCTAAAAATTGAAGTTATTTTCATCTAAATTTACTCAAATATAGATCCTACCAAAAAATACTCAACAAAATCCAAAAAAATCGCAGTTGATTTCAAATAAATTTATTAAAATTTGACACTTCCAACTAAAATTTTTTACTCAATCCAAAAAAATGAAGTTATTTTCATCTAAATTTACTCAAATATAGATCCTACAACAAAAATACTCGACAAAATCCAAAAAAATCGAAGTTGGTTTCAAATAAATTTATTAAAATTTGACACTTCCAACTAAAATATTTTTCACAATCCAAAAAATGGTCGTTATTTTCATCTAAATGTACTCAAATATACATCCTACAATAAAAATACTCGACAAAATCCAAAAAAATCGAAGTTGGTTTCAAATAAATTTATTAAAATTTGACACTTCCAACTAAAATTTTTTTCACAATCCTAAAAATTGAAGTTATTTTCATCTTAATTTACTCAAATATACATCCTACACCAAAAATACTCGACAAAATCCAAAAAAATCGAAGTAGGTTTCAAATAAATTTATTAAAATTTGACACTTGCAACTAAAATTTTTTTCACAATCCTAAAAATTGAAGTTATTTTCATCTAAATTTACTCAAATATAGATCCTACCAAAAAATACTCAACAAAATCCAAAAAAATCGCAGTTGATTTCAAATAAATTTATTAAAATTTGACACTTCCAACTAAAATTTTTTACTCAATCCAAAAAATTGAAGTTATTTTCATCTAAATTTACTCAAATATAGATCCTACAACAAAATTACTCAACAAAATCCAAAAAAATCGAAGTTGATTTCAAATAAATTTATTAAAATTTGACACTTCCAACTAAAATATTTTTCACAATCCAAAAAATGGTCGTTATTTTCATCTAAATGTACTCAAATATACATCCTACAACAAAAATACTCGACAAAATCCAAAAAAATCGAAGTTGGTTTCAAATAAATTTATTAAAATTTGACACTTCCAACTAAAATTTTTTTCACAATCCTAAAAATGGAAGTTATTTTCATCTTAATTTACTCAAATATACATCCTACACCAAAAATACTCGACAAAATCCAAAAAAATCGAAGTAGGTTTCAAATAAATTTATTAAAATTTGACACTTCGAACCAAAAATTGTTTCACAATCCAAAAAAATGAAATTATTTTCATCTAAATTTCCTCAATATAGATCCTAGAACAAAAATACTCTACAAAATCGAAAAAAATCGGAGTTGATTTCAAATAAATTTATTAAAATTTGACACTTGCAACTAAAATTTTTTTCACAATCCTAAAAATTGAAGTTATTTTCATCTAAATTTACTCAAATATAATTCCTACACCAAAAATACTCGACAAAATCCAAAAAAATCGAAGTTGATATCAAATAAATTTATTAAAATTTGACACTTGCAACTAAAATTTTTTTCACAATCCTAAAAATTGAAGTTATTTTCATCTAAATTTACTCAAATATAGATCCTACCAAAAAATACTCAACAAAATCCAAAAAAATCGGAGTTGATTTCAAATAAATTTATTAAAATTTGACACTTGCAACTAAAATTTTTTTCACAATCCTAAAAATTGAAGTTATTTTCATCTAAATTTACTCAAATATACATCCTACACCAAAAATACTCGACAAAATCCAAAAAAATCGAAGTAGGTTTCAAATAAATTTATTAAAATTTGACACTTCCAACTAAAATTTTTTTCACAATCCTAAAAATTGAAGTTATTTTCATCTAAATTTACTCAAATATAGATCCTACCAAAAAATACTCAACAAAATCCAAAAAAATCGGAGTTGATTTCAAATAAATTTATTAAAATTTGACACTTCCAACTAAAATTATTTACTCAATCCAAAAAATTGAAGTTATTTTCATCTAAATTTACTCAAATATAGATCCTACAACAAAAATACTCAACAAAATCCAAAAAAATCGAAGTTGATTTCAAATAAATTTATTAAAATTTGACACTTCCAACTAAAATATTTTTCACAATCCAAAAAATGGTCGTTATTTTCATCTAAATGTACTCAAATATACATCCTACAACAAAAATACCCGACAAAATCCAAAAAAATCGAAGTTGGTTTCAAATAAATTTATTAAAATTTGACACTTCCAACTAATATTTTTTTCACAATCCTAAAAATTGAAGTTATTTTCATCTTAATTTACTCAAATATACATCCTACACCAAAAATACTCGACAAAATCCAAAAAAATCGAAGTAGGTTTCAAATAAATTTATTAAAATTTGGCACTTCCAACTAAAATTTTTTTCACAATCCTAGAAATTGAAGTTATTTTCATCTAAATTTACTCAAATATACATCCTACACCAAAAATACTCCACAAAATCCAAAAAAATCGGAGTTGGTTTCAAATAAATTTATTAAAATTTGACACTTCCAACTAAAATTTTCTTCACAATCCAAAAAATGGTCGTTATTTTCATCTAAATGTACTCAAATATACATCCTACAAAAAAAATACTCGACAAAATCCAAAAAAATCGAAGTTGGTTTCAAATAAATTTATTAAAATTTGACACTTCCAACTAAAATTTTTTTCACAATCCTAAAAATTGAAGTTATTTTCATCTTAATTTACTCAAATATACATCCTACACCAAAAATACTCGACAAAATCCAAAAAAATCGAAGTAGGTTTCAAATAAATTTATTAAAATTTGGCACTTCCAACTAAAATTTTTTTCACAATCCTAGAAATTGAAGTTATTTTCATCTAAATTTACTCAAATATACATCCTACACCAAAAATACTCCACAAAATCCAAAAAAATCGGAGTTGGTTTCAAATAAATTTATTAAAATTTGACACTTGCAACTAAAATTTTTTTCACAATCCTAAAAATTGAAGTTATTTTCATCTAAATTTACTCAAATATAGATCCTACCAAAAAATACTCAACAAAATCCAAAAAAATCGGAGTTGATTTCAAATAAATTTATTAAAATTTGACACTTGCAACTAAAATTTTTTTCACAATCCTAAAAATTGAAGTTATTTTCATCTAAATTTACTCAAATATACATCCTACACCAAAAATACTCGACAAAATCCAAAAAAATCGAAGTAGGTTTCAAATAAATTTATTAAAATTTGACACTTCCAACTAAAATTTTTTTCACAATCCTAAAAATTGAAGTTATTTTCATCTAAATTTACTCAAATATAGATCCTACCAAAAAATACTCAACAAAATCCAAAAAAATCGCAGTTGATTTCAAATAAATTTATTAAAATTTGACACTTCCAACTAAAATTTTTTACTCAATCCAAAAAATTGAAGTTATTTTCATCTAAATTTACTCAAATATAGATCCTACAACAAAAATACTCAACAAAATCCAAAAAAATCGAAGTTGATTTCAAATAAATTTATTAAAATTTGACACTTCCAACTAAAATATTTTTCACAATCCAAAAAATGGTCGTTATTTTCATCTAAATGTACTCAAATATACATCCTACAACAAAAATACTCGACAAAATCCAAAAAAATCGAAGTTGGTTTCAAATAAATTTATTAAAATTTGACACTTCCAACTAAAATTTTTTTCACAATCCTAAAAATTGAAGTTATTTTCATCTTAATTTACTCAAATATACATCCTACACCAAAAATACTCGACAAAATCCAAAAAAATCGAAGTAGGTTTCAAATAAATTTATTAAAATTTGACACTTCGAACCAAAAATTGTTTCACAATCCAAAAAAATGAAATTATTTTCATCTAAATTTCCTCAATATAGATCCTAGAACAAAAATACTCTACAAAATCGAAAAAAATCGGAGTTGATTTCAAATAAATTTATTAAAATTTGACACTTGCAACTAAAATTTTTTTCACAATCCTAAAAATTGAAGTTATTTTCATCTAAATTTACTCAAATATAATTCCTACACCAAAAATACTCGACAAAATCCAAAAAAATCGAAGTTGATATCAAATATATTTATTAAAATTTGACACTTGCAACTAAAATTTTTTTCACAATCCTAAAAATTGAAGTTATTTTCATCTAAATTTACTCAAATATAGATCCTACCAAAAAATACTCAACAAAATCCAAAAAAATCGGAGTTGATTTCAAATAAATTTATTAACATTTGACACTTGCAACTAAAATTTTTTTCACAATCCTAAAAATTGAAGTTATTTTCATCTAAATTTACTCAAATATACATCCTACACCAAAAATACTCGACAAAATCCAAAAAAATCGAAGTAGGTTTCAAATAAATTTATTAAAATTTGACACTTCCAACTAAAATTTTTTTCACAATCCTAAAAATTGAAGTTATTTTCATCTAAATTTACTCAAATATAGATCCTACCAAAAAATACTCAACAAAATCCAAAAAAATCGCAGTTGATTTCAAATAAATTTATTAAAATTTGACACTTCCAACTAAAATTTTTTACTCAGTCCAAAAAATTGAAGTTATTTTCATCTAAATTTACTCAAATATAGATCCTACAACAAAAATACTCAACAAAATCCAAAAAAATCGAAGTTGATTTCAAATAAATTTATTAAAATTTGACACTTCCAACTAAAATATTTTTCACAATCCAAAAAATGGTCGTTATTTTCATCTAAATGTACTCAAATATACATCCTACAACAAAAATACTCGACAAAATCCAAAAAAATCGAAGTTGGTTTCAAATAAATTTATTAAAATTTGACACTTCCAACTAATATTTTTTTCACAATCCTAAAAATTGAAGTTATTTTCATCTTAATTTACTCAAATATACATCCTACACCAAAAATACTCGACAAAATCCAAAAAAATCGAAGTAGGTTTCAAATAAATTTATTAAAATTTGGCACTTCCAACTAAAATTTTTTTCACAATCCTAGAAATTGAAGTTATTTTCATCTAAATTTACTCAAATATACATCCTACAACAAAAATACTCCACAAAATCCAAAAAAATCGGAGTTGGTTTCAAATAAATTTATTAAAATTTGACACTTCCAACTAAAATTTTCTTCACAATCCAAAAAATGGTCGTTATTTTCATCTAAATGTACTCAAATATACATCCTACAACAAAAATACTCGACAAAATCCAAAAAAATCGAAGTTGGTTTCAAATAAATTTATTAAAATTTGACACTTCCAACTAAAATTTTTTTCACAATCCTAAAAATTGAAGTTATTTTCATCTTAATTTACTCAAATATACATCCTACACCAAAAATACTCGACAAAATCCAAAAAAATCGAAGTAGGTTTCAAATAAATTTATTAAAATTTGGCACTTCCAACTAAAATTTTTTTCACAATCCTAGAAATTGAAGTTATTTTCATCTAAATTTACTCAAATATACATCCTACACCAAAAATACTCCACAAAATCCAAAAAAATCGGAGTTGGTTTCAAATAAATTTATTAAAATTTGACACTTGCAACTAAAATTTTTTTCACAATCCTAAAAATTGAAGTTATTTTCATCTAAATTTACTTAAATATACATCCTACACCAAAAATACTCGACAAAATCCAAAAAAATCGAAGTAGGTTTCAAATAAATTTATTAAAATTTGACACTTCCAACTAAAATTTTTTTCACAATCCTAAAAATTGAAGTTATTTTCATCTAAATTTACTCAAATATAGATCCTACCAAAAAATACTCAACAAAATCCAAAAAAATCGCAGTTGATTTCAAATAAATTTATTAAAATTTGACACTTCCAACTAAAATTTTTTACTCAATCCAAAAAATTGAAGTTATTTTCATCCAAATTTACTCAAATATAGATCCTACAACAAAAATACTCGACAAAATCCAAAAAAATCGAAGTTGGTTTCAAATAAATTTATTAAAATTTGACACTTCCAACTAAAATATTTTTCACAATCCAAAAAATGGTCGTTATTTTCATCTAAATGTACTCAAATATACATCCTACAACAAAAATACTCGACAAAATCCAAAAAAATCGAAGTTGGTTTCAAATAAATTTATTAAAATTTGACACTTCCAACTAAAATTTTTTTCACAATCCTAAAAATTGAAGTTATTTTCATCTTAATTTACTCAAATATACATCCTACACCAAAAATACTCGACAAAATCCAAAAAAATCGAAGTAGGTTTCAAATAAATTTATTAAAATTTGGCACTTCCAACTAAAATTTTTTTCACAATCCTAGAAATTGAAGTTATTTTCATCTAAATTTACTCAAATATACATCCTACACCAAAAATACTCCACAAAATCCAAAAAAATCGGAGTTGGTTTCAAATAAATTTATTAAAATTTGACACTTGCAACTAAAATTTTTTTCACAATCCTAAAAATTGAAGTTATTTTCATCTAAATTTACTTAAATATACATCCTACACCAAAAATACTCGACAAAATCCAAAAAAATCGAAGTAGGTTTCAAATAAATTTATTAAAATTTGACACTTCCAACTAAAATTTTTTTCACAATCCTAAAAATTGAAGTTATTTTCATCTAAATTTACTCAAATATAGATCCTACCAAAAAATACTCAACAAAATCCAAAAAAATCGCAGTTGATTTCAAATAAATTTATTAAAATTTGACACTTCCAACTAAAATTTTTTACTCAATCCAAAAAATTGAAGTTATTTTCATCCAAATTTACTCAAATATAGATCCTACAACAAAAATACTCGACAAAATCCAAAAAAATCGAAGTTGGTTTCAAATAAATTTATTAAAATTTGACACTTCCAACTAAAATATTTTTCACAATCCAAAAAATGGTCGTTATTTTCATCTAAATGTACTCAAATATACATCCTACAACAAAAATACTCGACAAAATCCAAAAAAATCGAAGTTGGTTTCAAATAAATTTATTAAAATTTGACACTTCCAACTAAAATTTTTTTCACAATCCTAAAAATTGAAGTTATTTTCATCTTAATTTACTCAAATATACATCCTACACCAAAAATACTCGACAAAATCCAAAAAAATCGAAGTAGGTTTCAAATAAATTTATTAAAATTTGGCACTTCCAACTAAAATTTTTTTCACAATCCT
The DNA here is from genome assembly GCA_963932275.1 of Andrena praecox. NCBI lineage: Eukaryota > Metazoa > Arthropoda > Insecta > Hymenoptera > Andrenidae > Andrena > Andrena praecox. The sequence continues at coordinate 1,485,565 of CAWVQO010000413.1, read as the reverse complement.
AGAAATTGAAGTTATTTTCATCTAAATTTACTCAAATATACATCCTACACCAAAAATACTCCACAAAATCCAAAAAAATCGGAGTTGGTTTCAAATAAATTTATTAAAATTTGACACTTCCAACTAAAATTTTCTTCACAATCCAAAAAATGGTCGTTATTTTCATCTAAATGTACTCAAATATACATCCTACAACAAAAATACTCGACAAAATCCAAAAAAATCGAAGTTGGTTTCAAATAAATTTATTAAAATTTGACACTTGCAACTAAAAATTTTTTTCACAATCCAAAAAATTGAAGTTATTTTCATCTTAATTTACTCAAATATACATCCTACACCAAAAATACTCGACAAAATCCAAAAAAATCGAAGTAGGTTTCAAATAAATTTATTAAAATTTGGCACTTCCAACTAAAATTTTTTTCACAATCCTAGAAATTGAAGTTATTTTCATCTAAATTTACTCAAATATACATCCTACACCAAAAATACTCCACAAAATCCAAAAAAATCGGAGTTGGTTTCAAATAAATTTATTAAAATTTGACACTTGCAACTAAAATTTTTTTCACAATCCTAAAAATTGAAGTTATTTTCATCTAAATTTACTCAAATATACATCCTACACCAAAAATACTCGACAAAATCAAAAAAAATCGAAGTAGGTTTCAAATAAATTTATTAAAATTTGACACTTCCAACTAAAATTTTTTTCACAATCCTAAAAATTGAAGTTATTTTCATCTAAATTTACTCAAATATAGATCCTACCAAAAAATACTCAACAAAATCCAAAAAAATCGCAGTTGATTTCAAATAAATTTATTAAAATTTGACACTTCCAACTAAAATTTTTTACTCAATCCAAAAAATTGAAGTTATTTTCATCTAAATTTACTCAAATATAGATCCTACAACAAAAATACTCGACAAAATCCAAAAAAATCGAAGTTGGTTTCAAATAAATTTATTAAAATTTGACACTTCCAACTAAAATATTTTTCACAATCCAAAAAATGGTCGTTATTTTCATCTAAATGTACTCAAATATACATCCTACAACAAAAATACTCGACAAAATCCAAAAAAATCGAAGTTGGTTTCAAATAAATTTATTAAAATTTGACACTTCCAACTAAAATTTTTTTCACAATCCTAAAAATTGAAGTTATTTTCATCTTAATTTACTCAAATCTACATCCTACACCAAAAATACTCGACAAAATCCAAAAAAATCGAAGTAGGTTTCAAATAAATTTATTAAAATTTGACACTTGCAACTAAAATTTTTTTCACAATCCTAAAAATTGAAGTTATTTTCATCTAAATTTACTCAAATATAATTCCTACACCAAAAATACTCGACAAAATCCAAAAAAATCGAAGTTGATTTCAAATAAATTTATTAAAATTTGACACTTGCAACTAAAATTTTTTTCACAATCCTAAAAATTGAAGTTATTTTCATCTAAATTTACTCAAATATAGATCCTACCAAAAAATACTCAACAAAATCCAAAAAAATCGCAGTTGATTTCAAATAAATTTATTAAAATTTGACACTTCCAACTAAAATTTTTTACTCAATCCAAAAAATTGAAGTTATTTTCATCTAAATTTACTCAAATATAGATCCTACAACAAAAATACTCAACAAAATCAAAAAAAATCGAAGTTGATTTCAAATAAATTTATTAAAATTTGACACTTCCAACTAAAATATTTTTCACAATCCAAAAAATGGTCGTTATTTTCATCTAAATGTACTCAAATATACATCCTACAACAAAAATACTCGACAAAATCCAAAAAAATCGAAGTTGGTTTCAAATAAATTTATTAAAATTTGACACTTCCAACTAAAATTTTTTTCACAATCCTAAAAATTGAAGTTATTTTCATCTTAATTTACTCAAATATACATCCTACACCAAAAATACTCGACAAAATCCAAAAAAATCGAAGTAGGTTTCAAATAAATTTATTAAAATTTGACACTTCGAACCAAAAATTGTTTCACAATCCAAAAAAATGAAATTATTTTCATCTAAATTTCCTCAATATAGATCCTAGAACAAAAATACTCTACAAAATCGAAAAAAATCGGAGTTGATTTCAAATAAATTTATTAAAATTTGACACTTGCAACTAAAATTTTTTTCACAATCCTAAAAATTGAAGTTAATTTCATCTAAATTTACTCAAATATAATTCCTACACCAAAAATACTCGACAAAATCCAAAAAAATCGAAGTTGGTTTCAAATAAATTTATTAAAATTTGACACTTGCAACTAAAATTTTTTTCACAATCCTAAAAATTGAAGTTATTTTCATCTAAATTTACTCAAATATAGATCCTACCAAAAAATACTCAACAAAATCCAAAAAAATCGGAGTTGATTTCAAATAAATTTATTAAAATTTGACACTTGCAACTAAAATTTTTTTCACAATCCTAAAAATTGAAGTTATTTTCATCTAAATTTACTCAAATATACATCCTACACCAAAAATACTCGACAAAATCCAAAAAAATCGAAGTAGGTTTCAAATAAATTTATTAAAATTTGACACTTCCAACTAAAATTTTTTTCACAATCCTAAAAATTGAAGTTATTTTCATCTAAATTTACTCAAATATAGATCCTACCAAAAAATACTCAACAAAATCCAAAAAAATCGCAGTTGATTTCAAATAAATTTATTAAAATTTGACACTTCCAACTAAAATTTTTTACTCAATCCAAAAAATTGAAGTTATTTTCATCTAAATTTACTCAAATATAGATCCTACAACAAAAATACTCAACAAAATCCAAAAAAATCGAAGTTGATTTCAAATAAATTTATTAAAATTTGACACTTCCAACTAATATTTTTTTCACAATCCTAAAAATTGAAGTTATTTTCATCTTAATTTACTCAAATATACATCCTACACCAAAAATACTCGACAAAATCCAAAAAAATCGAAGTAGGTTTCAAATAAATTTATTAAAATTTGGCACTTCCAACTAAAATTTTTTTCACAATCCTAGAAATTGAAGTTATTTTCATCTAAATTTACTCAAATATACATCCTACACCAAAAATACTCCACAAAATCCCAAAAAATCGGAGTTGGTTTCAAAGAAATTTATTAAAATTTGACACTTCCAACTAAAATTTTCTTCACAATCCAAAAAATGGTCGTTATTTTCATCTAAATGTACTCAAATATACATCCTACAACAAAAATACTCGACAAAATCCAAAAAAATCGAAGTTGGTTTCAAATAAATTTATTAAAATTTGACACTTCCAACTAAAATTTTTTTCACAATCCTAAAAATTGAAGTTATTTTCATCTTAATTTACTCAAATATACATCCTACACCAAAAATACTCGACAAAATCCAAAAAAATCGAAGTAGGTTTCAAATAAATTTATTAAAATTTGACACTTCGAACCAAAAATTGTTTCACAATCCAAAAAAATGAAATTATTTTCATCTAAATTTCCTCAATATAGATCCTAGAACAAAAATACTCTACAAAATCGAAAAAAATCGGAGTTGATTTCAAATAAATTTATTAAAATTTGACACTTGCAACTAAAATTTTTTTCACAATCCTTAAAATTGAAGTTATTTTCATCTAAATTTACTCAAATATAATTCCTACACCAAAAATACTCGACAAAATCCAAAAAAATCGAAGTTGATATCAAATAAATTTATTAAAATTTGACACTTGCAACTAAAATTTTTTTCACAATCCTAAAAATTGAAGTTATTTTCATCTAAATTTACTCAAATATAGATCCTACCAAAAAATACTCAACAAAATCCAAAAAAATCGGAGTTGATTTCAAATAAATTTATTAACATTTGACACTTGCAACTAAAATTTTTTTCACAATCCTAAAAATTGAAGTTATTTTCATCTAAATTTACTCAAATATACATCCTACACCAAAAATACTCGACAAAATCCAAAAAAATCGAAGTAGGTTTCAAATAAATTTATTAAAATTTGACACTTCCAACTAAAATTTTTTTCACAATCCTAAAAATTGAAGTTATTTTCATCTAAATTTACTCAAATATAGATCCTACCAAAAAATACTCAACAAAATCCAAAAAAATCGCAGTTGATTTCAAATAAATTTATTAAAATTTGACACTTCCAACTAAAATTTTTTACTCAGTCCAAAAAATTGAAGTTATTTTCATCTAAATTTACTCAAATATAGATCCTACAACAAAAATACTCAACAAAATCCAAAAAAATCGAAGTTGATTTCAAATAAATTTATTAAAATTTGACACTTCCAACTAAAATATTTTTCACAATCCAAAAAATGGTCGTTATTTTCATCTAAATGTACTCAAATATACATCCTACAACAAAAATACTCGACAAAATCCAAAAAAATCGAAGTTGGTTTCAAATAAATTTATTAAAATTTGACACTTCCAACTAATATTTTTTTCACAATCCTAAAAATTGAAGTTATTTTCATCTTAATTTACTCAAATATACATCCTACACCAAAAATACTCGACAAAATCCAAAAAAATCGAAGTAGGTTTCAAATAAATTTATTAAAATTTGACACTTCCAACTAAAATTTGTTTCACAATCCTAAAAATTGAAGTTATTTTCATCTTAATTTACTCAAATATACATCCTACACCAAAAATACTCGACAAAATCCAAAAAAATCGAAGTAGGTTTCAAATAAATTTATTAAAATTTGGCACTTCCAACTAAAATTTTTTTCACAATCCTAGAAATTGAAGTTATTTTCATCTAAATTTACTCAAATATACATCCTACACCAAAAATACTCCACAAAATCCAAAAAAATCGGAGTTGGTTTCAAATAAATTTATTAAAATTTGACACTTGCAACTAAAATTTTTTTCACAATCCTAAAAATTGAAGTTATTTTCATCTAAATTTACTCAAATATACATCCTACACCAAAAATACTCGACAAAATCCAAAAAAATCGAAGTAGGTTTCAAATAAATTTATTAAAATTTGACACTTCCAACTAAAATTTGTTTCACAATCCTAAAAATTGAAGTTATTTTCATCTAAATTTACTCAAATATAGATCCTACCAAAAAATACTCAACAAAATCCAAAAAAATCGCAGTTGATTTCAAATAAATTTATTAAAATTTGACACTTCCAACTAAAATTTTTTAATCAATCCAAAAAATTGAAGTTATTTTCATCCAAATTTACTCAAATATAGATCCTACAACAAAAATACTCGACAAAATCCAAAAAAATCGAAGTTGGTTTCAAATAAATTTATTAAAATTTGACACTTCCAACTAAAATATTTTTCACAATCCAAAAAATGGTCGTTATTTTCATCTAAATGTACTCAAATATACATCCTACAACAAAAATACTCGACAAAATCCAAAAAAATCGAAGTAGGTTTCAAATAAATTTATTAAAATTTGACACTTCCAACTAAAATTTTTTTCACAATCCTAAAAATTGAAGTTATTTTCATCTAAATTTACTCAAATATAGATCCTACCAAAAAATACTCAACAAAATCCAAAAAAATCGCAGTTGATTTCAAATAAATTTATTAAAATTTGACACTTCCAACTAAAATTTTTTACTCAGTCCAAAAAATTGAAGTTATTTTCATCTAAATTTACTCAAATATAGATCCTACAACAAAAATACTCAACAAAATCCAAAAAAATCGAAGTTGATTTCAAATAAATTTATTAAAATTTGACACTTCCAACTAAAATATTTTTCACAATCCAAAAAATGGTCGTTATTTTCATCTAAATGTACTCAAATATACATCCTACAACAAAAATACTCGACAAAATCCAAAAAAATCGAAGTTGGTTTCAAATAAATTTATTAAAATTTGACACTTCCAACTAATATTTTTTTCACAATCCTAAAAATTGAAGTTATTTTCATCTTAATTTACTCAAATATACATCCTACACCAAAAATACTCGACAAAATCCAAAAAAATCGAAGTAGGTTTCAAATAAATTTATTAAAATTTGACACTTCCAACTAAAATTTGTTTCACAATCCTAAAAATTGAAGTTATTTTCATCTTAATTTACTCAAATATACATCCTACACCAAAAATACTCGACAAAATCCAAAAAAATCGAAGTAGGTTTCAAATAAATTTATTAAAATTTGGCACTTCCAACTAAAATTTTTTTCACAATCCTAGAAATTGAAGTTATTTTCATCTAAATTTACTCAAATATACATCCTACACCAAAAATACTCCACAAAATCCAAAAAAATCGGAGTTGGTTTCAAATAAATTTATTAAAATTTGACACTTGCAACTAAAATTTTTTTCACAATCCTAAAAATTGAAGTTATTTTCATCTAAATTTACTCAAATATACATCCTACACCAAAAATACTCGACAAAATCCAAAAAAATCGAAGTAGGTTTCAAATAAATTTATTAAAATTTGACACTTCCAACTAAAATTTGTTTCACAATCCTAAAAATTGAAGTTATTTTCATCTAAATTTACTCAAATATAGATCCTACCAAAAAATACTCAACAAAATCCAAAAAAATCGCAGTTGATTTCAAATAAATTTATTAAAATTTGACACTTCCAACTAAAATTTTTTAATCAATCCAAAAAATTGAAGTTATTTTCATCCAAATTTACTCAAATATAGATCCTACAACAAAAATACTCGACAAAATCCAAAAAAATCGAAGTTGGTTTCAAATAAATTTATTAAAATTTGACACTTCCAACTAAAATATTTTTCACAATCCAAAAAATGGTCGTTATTTTCATCTAAATGTACTCAAATATACATCCTACAACAAAAATACTCGACAAAATCCAAAAAAATCGAAGTTGGTTTCAAATAAATTTATTAAAATTTGACACTTCCAACTAAAATTTTTTTCACAATCCTAAAAATTGAAGTTATTTTCATCTTAATTTACTCAAATATACATCCTACACCAAAAATACTCGACAAAATCCAAAAAAATCGAAGTAGGTTTCAAATAAATTTATTAAAATTTGACACTTCGAACCAAAAATTGTTTCACAATCCAAAAAAATGAAATTATTTTCATCTAAATTTCCTCAATATAGATCCTAGAACAAAAATACTCTACAAAATCGAAAAAAATCGGAGTTGATTTCAAATAAATTTATTAAAATTTGACACTTGCAACTAAAATTTTTTTCACAATCCTAAAAATTGAAGTTATTTTCATCTAAATTTACTCAAATATAATTCCTACACCAAAAATACTCGACAAAATCAAAAAAAATCGAAGTTGGTTTCAAATAAATTTATTAAAATTTGACACTTGCAACTAAAATTTTTTTCACAATCCTAAAAATTGAAGTTATTTTCATCTAAATTTACTCAAATATAGATCCTACCAAAAAATACTCAACAAAATCCAAAAAAATCGGAGTTGATTTCAAATAAATTTATTAAAATTTGACACTTGCAACTAAAATTTTTTTCACAATCCTAAAAATTGAAGTTATTTTCATCTAAATTTACTCAAATATACATCCTACACCAAAAATACTCGACAAAATCCAAAAAAATCGAAGTAGGTTTCAAATAAATTTATTAAAATTTGACACTTCCAACTAAAATTTTTTTCACAATCCTAAAAATTGAAGTTATTTTCATCTAAATTTACTCAAATATAGATCCTACCAAAAAATACTCAACAAAATCCAAAAAAATCGCAGTTGATTTCAAATAAATTTATTAAAATTTGACACTTCCAACTAAAATTTTTTACTCAATCCAAAAAATTGAAGTTATTTTCATCTAAATTTACTCAAATATAGATCCTACAACAAAAATACTCAACAAAATCCAAAAAAATCGAAGTTGATTTCAAATAAATTTATTAAAATTTGACACTTCCAACTAATATTTTTTTCACAATCCTAAAAATTGAAGTTATTTTCATCTTAATTTACTCAAATATACATCCTACACCAAAAATACTCGACAAAATCCAAAAAAATCGAAGTAGGTTTCAAATAAATTTATTAAAATTTGGCACTTCCAACTAAAATTTTTTTCACAATCCTAGAAATTGAAGTTATTTTCATCTAAATTTACTCAAATATACATCCTACACCAAAACTACTCCACAAAATCCAAAAAAATCGGAGTTGGTTTCAAAGAAATTTATTAAAATTTGACACTTCCAACTAAAATTTTCTTCACAATCCAAAAAATGGTCGTTATTTTCATCTAAATGTACTCAAATATACATCCTACAACAAAAATACTCGACAAAATCCAAAAAAATCGAAGTTGGTTTCAAATAAATTTATTAAAATTTGACACTTCCAACTAAAATTTTTTTCACAATCCTAAAAATTGAAGTTATTTTCATCTTAATTTACTCAAATATACATCCTACACCAAAAATACTCGACAAAATCCAAAAAAATCGAAGTAGGTTTCAAATAAATTTATTAAAATTTGACACTTCGAACCAAAAATTGTTTCACAATCCAAAAAAATGAAATTATTTTCATCTAAATTTCCTCAATATAGATCCTAGAACAAAAATACTCTACAAAATCGAAAAAAATCGGAGTTGATTTCAAATAAATTTATTAAAATTTGACACTTGCAACTAAAATTTTTTTCACAATCCTAAAAATTGAAGTTATTTTCATCTAAATTTACTCAAATATAATTCCTACACCAAAAATACTCGACAAAATCCAAAAAAATCGAAGTTGATATCAAATAAATTTATTAAAATTTGACACTTGCAACTAAAATTTTTTTCACAATCCTAAAAATTGAAGTTATTTTCATCTAAATTTACTCAAATATAGATCCTACCAAAAAATACTCAACAAAATCCAAAAAAATCGGAGTTGATTTCAAATAAATTTATTAACATTTGACACTTGCAACTAAAATTTTTTTCACAATCCTAAAAATTGAAGTTATTTTCATCTAAATTTACTCAAATATACATCCTACACCAAAAATACTCGACAAAATCCAAAAAAATCGAAGTAGGTTTCAAATAAATTTATTAAAATTTGACACTTCCAACTAAAATTTTTTTCACAATCCTAAAAATTGAAGTTATTTTCATCTAAATTTACTCAAATATAGATCCTACCAAAAAATACTCAACAAAATCCAAAAAAATCGCAGTTGATTTCAAATAAATTTATTAAAATTTGACACTTCCAACTAAAATTTTTTACTCAGTCCAAAAAATTGAAGTTATTTTCATCTAAATTTACTCAAATATAGATCCTACAACAAAAATACTCAACAAAATCCAAAAAAATCGAAGTTGATTTCAAATAAATTTATTAAAATTTGACACTTCCAACTAAAATATTTTTCACAATCCAAAAAATGGTCGTTATTTTCATCTAAATGTACTCAAATATACATCCTACAACAAAAATACTCGACAAAATCCAAAAAAATCGAAGTTGGTTTCAAATAAATTTATTAAAATTTGACACTTCCAACTAATATTTTTTTCACAATCCTAAAAATTGAAGTTATTTTCATCTTAATTTACTCAAATATACATCCTACACCAAAAATACTCGACAAAATCCAAAAAAATCGAAGTAGGTTTCAAATAAATTTATTAAAATTTGGCACTTCCAACTAAAATTTTTTTCACAATCCTAGAAATTGAAGTTATTTTCATCTAAATTTACTCAAATATACATCCTACAACAAAAATACTCCACAAAATCCAAAAAAATCGGAGTTGGTTTCAAATAAATTTATTAAAATTTGACACTTCCAACTAAAATTTTCTTCACAATCCAAAAAATGGTCGTTATTTTCATCTAAATGTACTCAAATATACATCCTACAACAAAAATACTCGACAAAATCCAAAAAAATCGAAGTTGGTTTCAAATAAATTTATTAAAATTTGACACTTCCAACTAAAATTTGTTTCACAATCCTAAAAATTGAAGTTATTTTCATCTTAATTTACTCAAATATACATCCTACACCAAAAATACTCGACAAAATCCAAAAAAATCGAAGTAGGTTTCAAATAAATTTATTAAAATTTGGCACTTCCAACTAAAATTTTTTTCACAATCCTAGAAATTGAAGTTATTTTCATCTAAATTTACTCAAATATACATCCTACACCAAAAATACTCCACAAAATCCAAAAAAATCGGAGTTGGGTTCAAATAAATTTATTAAAATTTGACACTTGCAACTAAAATTTTTTTCACAATCCTAAAAATTGAAGTTATTTTCATCTAAATTTACTCAAATATACATCCTACACCAAAAATACTCGACAAAATCCAAAAAAATCGAAGTAGGTTTCAAATAAATTTATTAAAATTTGACACTTCCAACTAAAATTTTTTTCACAATCCTAAAAATTGAAGTTATTTTCATCTAAATTTACTCAAATATAGATCCTACCAAAAAATACTCAACAAAATCCAAAAAAATCGCAGTTGATTTCAAATAAATTTATTAAAATTTGACACTTCCAACTAAAATTTTTTAATCAATCCAAAAAATTGAAGTTATTTTCATCCAAATTTACTCAAATATAGATCCTACAACAAAAATACTCGACAAAATCCAAAAAAATCGAAGTTGGTTTCAAATAAATTTATTAAAATTTGACACTTCCAACTAAAATATTTTTCACAATCCAAAAAATGGTCGTTATTTTCATCTAAATGTACTCAAATATACATCCTACAACAAAAATACTCGACAAAATCCAAAAAAATCGGAGTTGGTTTCAAATAAATTTATTAAAATTTGACACTTGCAACTAAAATTTTTTTCACAATCCTAAAAATTGAAGTTATTTTCATCTAAATTTACTCAAATATAGATCCTACCAAAAAATACTCAACAAAATCCAAAAAAATCGGAGTTGATTTCAAATAAATTTATTAACATTTGACACTTGCAACTAAAATTTTTTTCACAATCCTAAAAATTGAAGTTATTTTCATCTAAATTTACTCAAATATACATCCTACACCAAAAATACTCGACAAAATCCAAAAAAATCGAAGTAGGTTTCAAATAAATTTATTAAAATTTGACACTTCCAACTAAAATTTTTTTCACAATCCTAAAAATTGAAGTTATTTTCATCTAAATTTACTCAAATATAGATCCTACCAAAAAATACTCAACAAAATCCAAAAAAATCGCAGTTGATTTCAAATAAATTTATTAAAATTTGACACTTCCAACTAAAATTTTTTACTCAGTCCAAAAAATTGAAGTTATTTTCATCTAAATTTACTCAAATATAGATCCTACAACAAAAATACTCAACAAAATCCAAAAAAATCGAAGTTGATTTCAAATAAATTTATTAAAATTTGACACTTCCAACTAAAATATTTTTCACAATCCAAAAAATGGTCGTTATTTTCATCTAAATGTACTCAAATATACATCCTACAACAAAAATACTCGACAAAATCCAAAAAAATCGAAGTTGGTTTCAAATAAATTTATTAAAATTTGACACTTCCAACTAATATTTTTTTCACAATCCTAAAAATTGAAGTTATTTTCATCTTAATTTACTCAAATATACATCCTACACCAAAAATACTCGACAAAATCCAAAAAAATCGAAGTAGGTTTCAAATAAATTTATTAAAATTTGGCACTTCCAACTAAAATTTTTTTCACAATCCTAGAAATTGAAGTTATTTTCATCTAAATTTACTCAAATATACATCCTACAACAAAAATACTCCACAAAATCCAAAAAAATCGGAGTTGGTTTCAAATAAATTTATTAAAATTTGACACTTCCAACTAAAATTTTCTTCACAATCCAAAAAATGGTCGTTATTTTCATCTAAATGTACTCAAATATACATCCTACAACAAAAATACTCGACAAAATCCAAAAAAATCGAAGTTGGTTTCAAATAAATTTATTAAAATTTGACACTTCCAACTAAAATTTGTTTCACAATCCTAAAAATTGAAGTTATTTTCATCTTAATTTACTCAAATATACATCCTACACCAAAAATACTCGACAAAATCCAAAAAAATCGGAGTTGGTTTCAAATAAATTTATTAAAATTTGACACTTCCAACTAAAATATTTTTCACAATCCAAAAAATGGTCGTTATTTTCATCTAAATGTACTCAAATATACATCCTACAACAAAAATACTCGACAAAATCCAAAAAAATCGAAGTTGGTTTCAAATAAATTTATTAAAATTTGACACTTCCAACTAATATTTTTTTCACAATCCTAAAAATTGAAGTTATTTTCATCTTAATTTACTCAAATATACATCCTACACCAAAAATACTCGACAAAATCCAAAAAAATCGAAGTAGGTTTCAAATAAATTTATTAAAATTTGGCACTTCCAACTAAAATTTTTTTCACAATCCTAGAAATTGAAGTTATTTTCATCTAAATTTACTCAAATATACATCCTACACCAAAAATACTCCACAAAATCCCAAAAAATCGGAGTTGGTTTCAAAGAAATTTATTAAAATTTGACACTTCCAACTAAAATTTTCTTCACAATCCAAAAAATGGTCGTTATTTTCATCTAAATGTACTCAAATATACATCCTACAACAAAAATACTCGACAAAATCCAAAAAAATCGAAGTTGGTTTCAAATAAATTTATTAAAATTTGACACTTCCAACTAAAATTTTTTTCACAATCCTAAAAATTGAAGTTATTTTCATCTTAATTTACTCAAATATACATCCTACACCAAAAATACTCGACAAAATCCAAAAAAATCGAAGTAGGTTTCAAATAAATTTATTAAAATTTGACACTTCGAACCAAAAATTGTTTCACAATCCAAAAAAATGAAATTATTTTCATCTAAATTTCCTCAATATAGATCCTAGAACAAAAATACTCAACAAAATCCAAAAAAATCGGAGTTGATTTCAAATAAATTTATTAACATTTGACACTTGCAACTAAAATTTTTTTCACAATCCTAAAAATTGAAGTTATTTTCATCTAAATTTACTCAAATATACATCCTACACCAAAAATACTCGACAAAATCCAAAAAAATCGAAGTAGGTTTCAAATAAATTTATTAAAATTTGACACTTCCAACTAAAATTTTTTTCACAATCCTAAAAATTGAAGTTATTTTCATCTAAATTTACTCAAATATAGATCCTACCAAAAAATACTCAACAAAATCCAAAAAAATCGCAGTTGATTTCAAATAAATTTATTAAAATTTGACACTTCCAACTAAAATTTTTTACTCAGTCCAAAAAATTGAAGTTATTTTCATCTAAATTTACTCAAATATAGATCCTACAACAAAAATACTCAACAAAATCCAAAAAAATCGAAGTTGATTTCAAATAAATTTATTAAAATTTGACACTTCCAACTAAAATATTTTTCACAATCCAAAAAATGGTCGTTATTTTCATCTAAATGTACTCAAATATACATCCTACAACAAAAATACTCGACAAAATCCAAAAAAATCGAAGTTGGTTTCAAATAAATTTATTAAAATTTGACACTTCCAACTAATATTTTTTTCACAATCCTAAAAATTGAAGTTATTTTCATCTTAATTTACTCAAATATACATCCTACACCAAAAATACTCGACAAAATCCAAAAAAATCGAAGTAGGTTTCAAATAAATTTATTAAAATTTGGCACTTCCAACTAAAATTTTTTTCACAATCCTAGAAATTGAAGTTATTTTCATCTAAATTTACTCAAATATACATCCTACAACAAAAATACTCCACAAAATCCAAAAAAATCGGAGTTGGTTTCAAATAAATTTATTAAAATTTGACACTTCCAACTAAAATTTTCTTCACAATCCAAAAAATGGTCGTTATTTTCATCTAAATGTACTCAAATATACATCCTACAACAAAAATACTCGACAAAATCCAAAAAAATCGAAGTTGGTTTCAAATAAATTTATTAAAATTTGACACTTCCAACTAAAATTTGTTTCACAATCCTAAAAATTGAAGTTATTTTCATCTAAATTTACTCAAATATAGATCCTACCAAAAAATACTCAACAAAATCCAAAAAAATCGCAGTTGATTTCAAATAAATTTATTAAAATTTGACACTTCCAACTAAAATTTTTTAATCAATCCAAAAAATTGAAGTTATTTTCATCCAAATTTACTCAAATATAGATCCTACAACAAAAATACTCGACAAAATCCAAAAAAATCGAAGTTGGTTTCAAATAAATTTATTAAAATTTGACACTTCCAACTAAAATATTTTTCACAATCCAAAAAATGGTCGTTATTTTCATCTAAATGTACTCAAATATACATCCTACAACAAAAATACTCGACAAAATCCAAAAAAATCGAAGTTGGTTTCAAATAAATTTATTAAAATTTGACACTTCCAACTAAAATTTTTTTCACAATCCTAAAAATTGAAGTTATTTTCATCTTAATTTACTCAAATATACATCCTACACCAAAAATACTCGACAAAATCCAAAAAAATCGAAGTAGGTTTCAAATAAATTTATTAAAATTTGACACTTCGAACCAAAAATTGTTTCACAATCCAAAAAAATGAAATTATTTTCATCTAAATTTCCTCAATATAGATCCTAGAACAAAAATACTCTACAAAATCGAAAAAAATCGGAGTTGATTTCAAATAAATTTATTAAAATTTGACACTTGCAACTAAAATTTTTTTCACAATCCTAAAAATTGAAGTTATTTTCATCTAAATTTACTCAAATATAATTCCTACACCAAAAATACTCGACAAAATCCAAAAAAATCGAAGTTGGTTTCAAATAAATTTATTAAAATTTGACACTTGCAACTAAAATTTTTTTCACAATCCTAAAAATTGAAGTTATTTTCATCTAAATTTACTCAAATATAGATCCTACACCAAAAATACTCGACAAAATCCAAAAAAATCGAAGTAGGTTTCAAATAAATTTATTAAAATTTGACACTTCCAACTAAAATTTTTTTCACAATCCTAAAAATTGAAGTTATTTTCATCTAAATTTACTCAAATATAGATCCTACCAAAAAATACTCAACAAAATCCAAAAAAATCGCAGTTGATTTCAAATAAATTTATTAAAATTTGACACTTCCAACTAAAATTTTTTACTCAATCCAAAAAATTGAAGTTATTTTCATCTAAATTTACTCAAATATAGATCCTACAACAAAAATACTCAACAAAATCCAAAAAAATCGAAGTTGATTTCAAATAAATTTATTAAAATTTGACACTTCCAACTAATATTTTTTTCACAATCCTAAAAATTGAAGTTATTTTCATCTTAATTTACTCAAATATACATCCTACACCAAAAATACTCGACAAAATCCAAAAAAATCGAAGTAGGTTTCAAATAAATTTATTAAAATTTGGCACTTCCAACTAAAATTTTTTTCACAATCCTAGAAATTGAAGTTATTTTCATCTAAATTTACTCAAATATACATCCTACACCAAAACTACTCCACAAAATCCAAAAAAATCGGAGTTGGTTTCAAAGAAATTTATTAAAATTTGACACTTCCAACTAAAATTTTCTTCACAATCCAAAAAATGGTCGTTATTTTCATCTAAATGTACTCAAATATACATCCTACAACAAAAATACTCGACAAAATCCAAAAAAATCGAAGTTGGTTTCAAATAAATTTATTAAAATTTGACACTTCCAACTAAAATTTTTTTCACAATCCTAAAAATTGAAGTTATTTTCATCTTAATTTACTCAAATATACATCCTACACCAAAAATACTCGACAAAATCCAAAAAAATCGAAGTAGGTTTCAAATAAGTTTATTAAAATTTGACACTTCGAACCAAAAATTGTTTCACAATCCAAAAAAATGAAATTATTTTCATCTAAATTTCCTCAATATAGATCCTAGAACAAAAATACTCTACAAAATCGAAAAAAATCGGAGTTGATTTCAAATAAATTTATTAAAATTTGACACTTGCAACTAAAATTTTTTTCACAATCCTAAAAATTGAAGTTATTTTCATCTAAATTTACTCAAATATAATTCCTACACCAAAAATACTCGACAAAATCCAAAAAAATCGAAGTTGATATCAAATAAATTTATTAAAATTTGACACTTGCAACTAAAATTTTTTTCACAATCCTAAAAATTGAAGTTATTTTCATCTAAATTTACTCAAATATAGATCCTACCAAAAAATACTCAACAAAATCCAAAAAAATCGGAGTTGATTTCAAATAAATTTATTAACATTTGACACTTGCAACTAAAATTTTTTTCACAATCCTAAAAATTGAAGTTATTTTCATCTAAATTTACTCAAATATACATCCTACACCAAAAATACTCGACAAAATCCAAAAAAATCGAAGTAGGTTTCAAATAAATTTATTAAAATTTGACACTTCCAACTAAAATTTTTTTCACAATCCTAAAAATTGAAGTTATTTTCATCTAAATTTACTCAAATATAGATCCTACCAAAAAATACTCAACAAAATCCAAAAAAATCGCAGTTGATTTCAAATAAATTTATTAAAATTTGACACTTCCAACTAAAATTTTTTACTCAGTCCAAAAAATTGAAGTTATTTTCATCTAAATTTACTCAAATATAGATCCTACAACAAAAATACTCAACAAAATCCAAAAAAATCGAAGTTGATTTCAAATAAATTTATTAAAATTTGACACTTCCAACTAAAATATTTTTCACAATCCAAAAAATGGTCGTTATTTTCATCTAAATGTACTCAAATATACATCCTACAACAAAAATACTCGACAAAATCCAAAAAAATCGGAGTTGGTTTCAAATAAATTTATTAAAATTTGACACTTGCAACTAAAATTTTTTTCACAATCCTAAAAATTGAAGTTATTTTCATCTAAATTTACTCAAATATAGATCCTACCAAAAAATACTCAACAAAATCCAAAAAAATCGGAGTTGATTTCAAATAAATTTATTAACATTTGACACTTGCAACTAAAATTTTTTTCACAATCCTAAAAATTGAAGTTATTTTCATCTAAATTTACTCAAATATACATCCTACACCAAAAATACTCGACAAAATCCAAAAAAATCGAAGTAGGTTTCAAATAAATTTATTAAAATTTGACACTTCCAACTAAAATTTTTTTCACAATCCTAAAAATTGAAGTTATTTTCATCTAAATTTACTCAAATATAGATCCTACCAAAAAATACTCAACAAAATCCAAAAAAATCGCAGTTGATTTCAAATAAATTTATTAAAATTTGACACTTCCAACTAAAATTTTTTACTCAGTCCAAAAAATTGAAGTTATTTTCATCTAAATTTACTCAAATATAGATCCTACAACAAAAATACTCAACAAAATCCAAAAAAATCGAAGTTGATTTCAAATAAATTTATTAAAATTTGACACTTCCAACTAAAATATTTTTCACAATCCAAAAAATGGTCGTTATTTTCATCTAAATGTACTCAAATATACATCCTACAACAAAAATACTCGACAAAATCCAAAAAAATCGAAGTTGGTTTCAAATAAATTTATTAAAATTTGACACTTCCAACTAATATTTTTTTCACAATCCTAAAAATTGAAGTTATTTTCATCTTAATTTACTCAAATATACATCCTACACCAAAAATACTCGACAAAATCCAAAAAAATCGAAGTAGGTTTCAAATAAATTTATTAAAATTTGGCACTTCCAACTAAAATTTTTTTCACAATCCTAGAAATTGAAGTTATTTTCATCTAAATTTACTCAAATATACATCCTACAACAAAAATACTCCACAAAATCCAAAAAAATCGGAGTTGGTTTCAAATAAATTTATTAAAATTTGACACTTCCAACTAAAATTTTCTTCACAATCCAAAAAATGGTCGTTATTTTCATCTAAATGTACTCAAATATACATCCTACAACAAAAATACTCGACAAAATCCAAAAAAATCGAAGTTGGTTTCAAATAAATTTATTAAAATTTGACACTTCCAACTAAAATTTGTTTCACAATCCTAAAAATTGAAGTTATTTTCATCCAAATTTACTCAAATATAGATCCTACAACAAAAATACTCGACAAAATCCAAAAAAATCGAAGTTGGTTTCAAATAAATTTATTAAAATTTGACACTTCCAACTAAAATATTTTTCACAATCCAAAAAATGGTCGTTATTTTCATCTAAATGTACTCAAATATACATCCTACAACAAAAATACTCGACAAAATCCAAAAAAATCGGAGTTGATTTCAAATAAATTTATTAACATTTGACACTTGCAACTAAAATTTTTTTCACAATCCTAAAAATTGAAGTTATTTTCATCTAAATTTACTCAAATATACATCCTACACCAAAAATACTCGACAAAATCCAAAAAAATCGAAGTAGGTTTCAAATAAATTTATTAAAATTTGACACTTCCAACTAAAATTTTTTTCACAATCCTAAAAATTGAAGTTATTTTCATCTAAATTTACTCAAATATAGATCCTACCAAAAAATACTCAACAAAATCCAAAAAAATCGCAGTTGATTTCAAATAAATTTATTAAAATTTGACACTTCCAACTAAAATTTTTTACTCAGTCCAAAAAATTGAAGTTATTTTCATCTAAATTTACTCAAATATAGATCCTACAACAAAAATACTCAACAAAATCCAAAAAAATCGAAGTTGATTTCAAATAAATTTATTAAAATTTGACACTTCCAACTAAAATATTTTTCACAATCCAAAAAATGGTCGTTATTTTCATCTAAATGTACTCAAATATACATCCTACAACAAAAATACTCGACAAAATCCAAAAAAATCGAAGTTGGTTTCAAATAAATTTATTAAAATTTGACACTTCCAACTAATATTTTTTTCACAATCCTAAAAATTGAAGTTATTTTCATCTTAATTTACTCAAATATACATCCTACACCAAAAATACTCGACAAAATCCAAAAAAATCGAAGTAGGTTTCAAATAAATTTATTAAAATTTGGCACTTCCAACTAAAATTTTTTTCACAATCCTAGAAATTGAAGTTATTTTCATCTAAATTTACTCAAATATACATCCTACAACAAAAATACTCCACAAAATCCAAAAAAATCGGAGTTGGTTTCAAATAAATTTATTAAAATTTGACACTTCCAACTAAAATTTTCTTCACAATCCAAAAAATGGTCGTTATTTTCATCTAAATGTACTCAAATATACATCCTACAACAAAAATACTCGACAAAATCCAAAAAAATCGAAGTTGGTTTCAAATAAATTTATTAAAATTTGACACTTCCAACTAAAATTTGTTTCACAATCCTAAAAATTGAAGTTATTTTCATCTTAATTTACTCAAATATACATCCTACACCAAAAATACTCGACAAAATCCAAAAAAATCGAAGTAGGTTTCAAATAAATTTATTAAAATTTGGCACTTCCAACTAAAATTTTTTTCACAATCCTAGAAATTGAAGTTATTTTCATCTAAATTTACTCAAATATACATCCTACACCAAAAATACTCCACAAAATCCAAAAAAATCGGAGTTGGTTTCAAATAAATTTATTAAAATTTGACACTTGCAACTAAAATTTTTTTCACAATCCTAAAAATTGAAGTTATTTTCATCTAAATTTACTCAAATATACATCCTACACCAAAAATACTCGACAAAATCCAAAAAAATCGAAGTAGGTTTCAAATAAATTTATTAAAATTTGACACTTCCAACTAAAATTTTTTTCACAATCCTAAAAGTTGAAGTTATTTTCATCTAAATTTACTCAAATATAGATCCTACCAAAAAATACTCAACAAAATCCAAAAAAATCGCAGTTGATTTCAAATAAATTTATTAAAATTTGACACTTCCAACTAAAATTTTTTAATCAATCCAAAAAATTGAAGTTATTTTCATCCAAATTTACTCAAATATAGATCCTACAACAAAAATACTCGACAAAATCCAAAAAAATCGAAGTTGGTTTCAAATAAATTTATTAAAATTTGACACTTCCAACTAAAATATTTTTCACAATCCAAAAAATGGTCGTTATTTTCATCTAAATGTACTCAAATATACATCCTACAACAAAAATACTCGACAAAATCCAAAAAAATCGAAGTTGGTTTCAAATAAATTTATTAAAATTTGACACTTCCAACTAAAATTTTTTTCACAATCCTAAAAATTGAAGTTATTTTCATCTTAATTTACTCAAATATACATCCTACACCAAAAATACTCGACAAAATCCAAAAAAATCGAAGTAGGTTTCAAATAAATTTATTAAAATTTGGCACTTCCAACTAAAATTTTTTTCACAATCCTAGAAATTGAAGTTATTTTCATCTAAATTTACTCAAATATACATCCTACACCAAAAATACTCCACAAAATCCAAAAAAATCGGAGTTGGTTTCAAATAAATTTATTAAAATTTGACACTTCCAACTAAAATTTTCTTCACAATCCAAAAAATGGTCGTTATTTTCATCTAAATGTACTCAAATATACATCCTACAACAAAAATACTCGACAAAATCCAAAAAAATCGAAGTTGGTTTCAAATAAATTTATTAAAATTTGACACTTGCAACTAAAAATTTTTTTCACAATCCAAAAAATTGAAGTTATTTTCATCTTAATTTACTCAAATATACATCCTACACCAAAAATACTCGACAAAATCCAAAAAAATCGAAGTTGGTTTCAAATAAATTTATTAAAATTTGACACTTCCAACTAAAATTTTTTTCACAATCCTAGAAATTGAAGTTATTTTCATCTAAATTTACTCAAATATAGATCCTACAAAAAAATACTCAACAACATCCAAAAAAAATCGAAGTTGGTTTCAAATAAATTTATTAAAATTTGACACTTCCAACTAAAATTTTTTTCACAATCCTAAAAATTGAAGTTATTTTCATCTAAATTTACTCAAATATACATCCTACACCAAAAATACTCGACAAAATCCAAAAAAATCGAAGTTGGTTTCAATTAAATTTATTAAAATTTGACACTTCCAACTAAAATTTTTTTCACAATCCTAAAAATTGAAGTTATTTTCATCTAAATTTACTCAAATATAGATCCTACAAAAAATACTCAACAAAATCCAAAAAAGACGAAGTTGATTTCAAATAAATTTATTAAAATTTGACACTTCCGACTAAAATTTTTTTCACAATCCTAGAAATTGAAGTTATTTTCATCTAAATTTACTCAAATATACATCCTACACCAAAAATACTCGACAAAATCCAAAAAAATCGAAGTTGGTTTCAAATAAATTTATTAAAATTCGACACATCCAACTAAAATTTTTTTCACAATCGTAAAAATTGAAGTTATTTTCATCTAAATTTACTCAAATATAGATCCTACAAAAAATACTCAACAAAATCCAAAAAAAACGAAGTTGGTTTCAAATAAATTTATTAAAATTTGACACTTCCAACTAAAATTTTTTTCACAATCCTAGAAATTGAAGTTATTTTCATCTAAATTTACTCAAATATAGATCCTACAAAAAAATACTCAACAAAATCCAAAAAAATCGAAGTTGGTTTCAAATAAATTTATTAAAATTTGACACTTCCAACTAAAATTTTTTTCACAATCCAATAAATTTTCGTTATTTTCATCTAAATTTACTCAAATATACATCCTACAACAAAAATACTCGATAAAATAAAAAAAAATCGAAGTTGGTTTCAAATAAATTTATTAAAATTTGACACTTCCAACTAAAATTTTTTCACAATCCTAGAAATTGAAGTTATTTTCATCTAAATTTACTCAAATATAGATCCTACAAAAAAATACTCAACAAAATCCAAAAAAATCGAAGTTGGTTTCAAATAAATTTATTAAAATTTGACACTTCCAACTAAAATTTTTTTCACAATCCTAAAAATTGAAGTTATTTTCATCTAAATTTACTCAAATATACATCCTACACCAAAAATACTCGACAAAATCCAAAAAAATCGGAGTTGGTTTCAAATAAATTTATTAAAATTTGACGCTTCCAACTAAAATTTTTTTCACAATCCTAAAAATTGAAGTTATTTTCATCTAAATTTACTCAAATATAGATCCTACAAAAAAATACTCAACAAAATCCAAAAAAATCGAAGTTGGTTTCAAATAAATTTATTAAAATTTGACACTCCCAACTAAAATTTTTTTCACAATCCTAAAAATTGAAGTTATTTTCATCTAAATTTACTCAAATATAGATCCTACAAAAAATACTCAACAAAATCCAAAAAAAACGAAGTTGATTTCAAATAAATTTATTAAAATTTGACGCTTCCAACTAAAATTTTTTTCACAATCCTAGAAATTGAAGTTATTTTCATCTAAATTTACTCAAATATACATCCTACACCAAAAATACTCGCCAAAATCCAAAAAAATCGAAGTTGGTTTCAAATAAATTTATTAAAATTAGACACTTGTAACTAAAATTTTTTTCAAAATCCTAGAAATTGAAGTTATTTTCATCTAAATTTACTCAAATATACATCCTACACCAAAAATACTTGACAAAATCAAAAAAAAACGAAGTTGGTTTCAAATAAATTTATTAAAATTTGACACTTCCAACTAAAATTTTTTTCACAATCCTAGAAATTGAAGTTATTTTCAGCTAAATTTACTCAAATATAGATCCTACAAAAAATACTCAACAAAATAAAAAAAAAACGAAGTTGATTTCAAATAAATTTATTAAAATTTGACACTTCCAACTAAAATTTTTTTCACAATCCAATAAATTTTCGTTATTTTCATCTAAATTTACTCAAATATACATCCTACTCCAAAAATACTCGACAAAATCCAAAAAAATCGAAGTTGGTGTCAATTAAATTTATTAAAATTTGACACTTCCAACTAAAATTTTTTTCACAATCCTAAAAATGGAAGTTATTTTCATCTAAATTTACTCAAATATACATCCTACACCAAAAATACTCGACAAAATCCAAAAAAATCGAAGTTGGTTTCAAATAAATTTATTAAAATTTGACGCTTCCAACTAAAATTTTTTTCATAATCCTAAAAATTGAAGTTATTTTCATCTAAATTTACTCAAATATAGATCCTACAAAAAATACTCAACAAAATCCAAAAAAAACGAAGTTGATTTCAAATAAATTTATTAAAATTTGACACTTCCAACTAAAATTTTTTTCACAATCCAATAAATTTTCGTTATTTTCATCTAAATTTACTCAAATATACATCCTACAACAAAAATACTCGACAAAATAAAAAAAAATCGAAGTTGGTTTCAAATAAATTTATTAAAATTTGACACTTCCAACTAAAATTTTTTTCACAATCCTAGAAATTGAAGTTATTTTCATCTAAATTTACTCAAATATAGATCCTACAAAAAAATACTCAACAAAATCCAAAAAAATCGAAGTTGGTTTCAAATAAATTTATTAAAATTTGACACTTCCAACTAAAATTTTTTTCACAATCCTAAAAATTGAAATTATTTTCATCTAAATTTACTCAAATATACATCCTACACCAAAAATACTCGACAAAATCCAAAAAAATCGAAGTTGGTTTCAAATAAATTTATTAAAATTTGACACTTCCAACTAAAATTTTTTTCACAATCCTAGAAATTGAAGTTATTTTCATCTAAATTTACTCAAATATAGATCCTACAAAAAAATACTCAACAACATCCAAAAAAAATCGAAGTTGGTTTCAAATAAATTTATTAAAATTTGACACTTCCAACTAAAATTTTTTTCACAATCCTAAAAATTGAAGTTATTTTCATCTAAATTTACTCAAATATACATCCTACACCAAAAATACTCGACAAAATCCAAAAAAATCGAAGTTGGTTTCAATTAAATTTATTAAAATTTGACACTTCCAACTAAAATTTTTTTCACAATCCTAAAAATTGAAGTTATTTTCATCTAAATTTACTCAAATATAGATCCTACAAAAAATACTCAACAAAATCCAAAAAAGACGAAGTTGATTTCAAATAAATTTATTAAAATTTGACACTTCCGACTAAAATTTTTTTCACAATCCTAGAAATTGAAGTTATTTTCATCTAAATTTACTCAAATATACATCCTACACCAAAAATACTTGACAAAATCAAAAAAAAACGAAGTTGGTTTCAAATAAATTTATTAAAATTTGACACTTCCAACTAAAATTTTTTTCACAATCCTAGAAATTGAAGTTATTTTCAGCTAAATTTACTCAAATATAGATCCTACAAAAAATACTCAACAAAATAAAAAAAAAACGAAGTTGATTTCAAATAAATTTATTAAAATTTGACACTTCCAACTAAAATTTTTTTCACAATCCAATAAATTTTCGTTATTTTCATCTAAATTTACTCAAATATACATCCTACTCCAAAAATACTCGACAAAATCCAAAAAAATCGAAGTTGGTGTCAATTAAATTTATTAAAATTTGACACTTCCAACTAAAATTTTTTTCACAATCCTAAAAATTGAAGTTATTTTCATCTAAATTTACTCAAATATACATCCTACACCAAAAATACTCGACAAAATCCAAAAAAATCGAAGTTGGTTTCAAATAAATTTATTAAAATTTGACGCTTCCAACTAAAATTTTTTTCATAATCCTAAAAATTGAAGTTATTTTCATCTAAATTTACTCAAATATAGATCCTACAAAAAATACTCAACAAAATCCAAAAAAAACGAAGTTGATTTCAAATAAATTTATTAAAATTTGACACTTCCAACTAAAATTTTTTTCACAATCCAATAAATTTTCGTTATTTTCATCTAAATTTACTCAAATATACATCCTACAACAAAAATACTCGACAAAATAAAAAAAAATCGAAGTTGGTTTCAAATAAATTTATTAAAATTTGACACTTCCAACTAAAATTTTTTTCACAATCCTAGAAATTGAAGTTATTTTCATCTAAATTTACTCAAATATAGATCCTACAAAAAAATACTCAACAAAATCCAAAAAAATCGAAGTTGGTTTCAAATAAATTTATTAAAATTTGACACTTCCAACTAAAATTTTTTTCACAATCCTAAAAATTGAAATTATTTTCATCTAAATTTACTCAAATATACATCCTACACCAAAAATACTCGACAAAATCCAAAAAAATCGAAGTTGGTTTCAAATAAATTTATTAAAATTTGACACTTCCGACTAAAATTTTTTTCACAATCCTAGAAATTGAAGTTATTTTCATCTAAATTTACTCAAATATACATCCTACACCAATAATACTGGACAAAATCCAAAAAAATCGAAGTTGGTTTCAATTAAATTTATTAAAATTTGACACTTCCAACTAAAATTTTTTTCACAATCCTAAAAATTGAAGTTATTTTCATCTAAATTTACTCAAATATAGATCCTACAAAAAATACTCAACAAAATCCAAAAAAAACGAAGTTGATTTCAAATAAATTTATTAAAATTTGACGCTTCCAACTAAAATTTTTTTCACAATCCTAGAAATTGAAGTTATTTTCATCTAAATTTACTCAAATATACATCCTACACCAAAAATACTCGCCAAAATCCAAAAAAATCGAAGTTGGTTTCAAATAAATTTATTAAAATTAGACACTTGTAACTAAAATTTTTTTCAAAATCCTAGAAATTGAAGTTATTTTCATCTAAATTTACTCAAATATACATCCTACACCAAAAATACTTGACAAAATCAAAAAAAAACGAAGTTGGTTTCAAATAAATTTATTAAAATTTGACACTTCCAACTAAAATTTTTTTCACAATCCTAGAAATTGAAGTTATTTTCAGCTAAATTTACTCAAATATAGATCCTACAAAAAATACTCAACAAAATAAAAAAAAAACGAAGTTGATTTCAAATAAATTTATTAAAATTTGACACTTCCAACTAAAATTTTTTTCACAATCCAATAAATTTTCGTTATTTTCATCTAAATTTACTCAAATATACATCCTACTCCAAAAATACTCGACAAAATCCAAAAAAATCGAAGTTGGTGTCAATTAAATTTATTAAAATTTGACACTTCCAACTAAAATTTTTTTCACAATCCTAAAAATTGAAGTTATTTTCATCTAAATTTACTCAAATATACATCCTACACCAAAAATACTCGACAAAATCCAAAAAAATCGAAGTTGGTTTCAAATAAATTTATTAAAATTTGACGCTTCCAACTAAAATTTTTTTCATAATCCTAAAAATTGAAGTTATTTTCATCTAAATTTACTCAAATATAGATCCTACAAAAAATACTCAACAAAATCCTAAAAAAAACGAAGTTGATTTCAAATAAATTTATTAAAATTTGACACTTCCAACTAAAATTTTTTTCACAATCCAATAAATTTTCGTTATTTTCATCTAAATTTACTCAAATATACATCCTACAACAAAAATACTCGACAAAATAAAAAAAAATCGAAGTTGGTTTCAAATAAATTTATTAAAATTTGACACTTCCAACTAAAATTTTTTTCACAATCCTAGAAATTGAAGTTATTTTCATCTAAATTTACTCAAATATAGATCCTACAAAAAAATACTCAACAAAATCCAAAAAAATCGAAGTTGGTTTCAAATAAATTTATTAAAATTTGACACTTCCAACTAAAATTTTTTTCACAATCCTAAAAATTGAAATTATTTTCATCTAAATTTACTCAAATATACATCCTACACCAAAAATACTCGACAAAATCCAAAAAAATCGAAGTTGGTTTCAATTAAATTTATTAAAATTTGACACTTCCAACTAAAATTTTTTTCACAATCCTAAAAATTGAAGTTATTTTCATCTAAATTTACTCAAATATAGATCCTACAAAAAATACTCAACAAAATCCAAAAAAGACGAAGTTGATTTCAAATAAATTTATTAAAATTTGACACTTCCGACTAAAATTTTTTCACAATCCTAGAAATTGAAGTTATTTTCATCTAAATTTACTCAAATATACATCCTACACCAAAAATACTCGCCAAAATCCAAAAAAATCGAAGTTGGTTTCAAATAAATTTATTAAAATTAGACACTTGTAACTAAATTTTTTTTCAAAATCCTAGAAATTGAAGTTATTTTCATCTAAATTTACTCAAATATACATCCTACACCAAAAATACTCCACAAAATCCAAAAAAATCGAAGTTGGTTTCAAATAAATTTATTAAATTTGACACTTCCAACTAAAATTTTTTTCACAATCCTAGAAATTGAAGTTATTTTCATCTAAATTTACTCAAATATACATCCTACACCAAAAATACTCGACAAAATCCAAAAAAATCGAAGTTGGTTTCAAATAAATTTATTAAAATTTGACACTTCCAACTAAAATTTTTTTCACAATCGTAAAAATTGAAGTTATTTTCATCTAAATTTACTCAAATATAGATCCTACAAAAAATACTCAACAAAATCAAAAAAAAACGAAGTTGGTTTCAAATAAATTTATTAAAATTTGACACTTCCAACTAAAATTTTTTTCACAATCCTAGAAATTGAAGTTATTTTCATCTAAATTTACTCAAATATAGATCCTACAAAAAAATACTCAACAAAATCCAAAAAAATCGAAGTTGGTTTCAAATAAATTTATTAAAATTTGACACTTCCAACTAAAATTTTTTTCACAATCCAATAAATTTTCGTTATTTTCATCTAAATTTACTCAAATATACATCCTACAACAAAAATACTCGATAAAATAAAAAAAAATCGAAGTTGGTTTCAAATAAATTTATTAAAATTTGACACTTCCAACTAAAATTTTTTCACAATCCTAGAAATTGAAGTTATTTTCATCTAAATTTACTCAAATATACATCCTACACCAAAAATACTCGACAAAATCCAAAAAAATCGAAGTTGGTTTCAAATAAATTTATTAAAATTTGACACTTCCAACTAAAATTTTTTTCACAATCCTAGAAATTGAAGTTATTTTCATCTAAATTTACTCAAATATAGATCCTACAAAAAAATACTCAACAAAATCCAAAAAAATCGAAGTTGGTTTCAAATAAATTTATTAAAATTTGACACTTCCAACTAAAATTTTTTCACAATCGTAAAAATTGAAGTTATTTTCATCTAAATTTACTCAAATATAGATCCTACAAAAAAATACTCATCAAAATCCAAAAATATCGAAGTTGGTTTCAAATAAATTTATTCAAATTTGACACTTCCAACTAAAATTTTTTTCACAATCCTAAAAATTGAAGTTATTTTCATCTAAATTTACTCAAATATACATCCTACACCAAAAATACTCGACAAAATCCAAAAAAATCGAAGTTGGTTTCAAATAAATTTATTAAAATTAGACACTTGTAACTAAAATTTTTTTCAAAATCCTAGAAATTGAAGTTATTTTCATCTAAATTTACTCAAATATTCATCCTACACCAAAAATACTCCACAAAATCCAAAAAAATCGAAGTTGGTTTCAAATAAATTTATTAAAATTTGACACTTCCAACTAAAAATTTTTTCACAATCCTAGAAATTGAAGTTATTTTCATCTAAATTTACTCAAATATACATCCTACACCAAAAATACTCGAAAAAATCCAAAAAAATCGAAGTTGGTTTCTAATAAATTTATTAAAATTTGACACTTCCAACTAAAATTTTTTTCACAATCCTAAAAATTGAAGTTATTTTCATCTAAATTTACTCAAATATAGATCCTACAAAAAATACTCAACAAAATCCAAAAAAAATGAAGTTGATTTCAAATAAATTTATTAAAATTTGACACTTCCGACTAAAATTTTTTTCACAATCCTAGAAATTGAAGTTATTTTCATCTAAATTTACTCAAATATACATCCTACACCAAAAATACTCGACAAAATCCAAAAAAATCGAAGTTGGTTTCAAATAAATTTATTAAAATTAGACACTTGTAACTAAAATTTTTTTCAAAATCCTAGAAATTGAAGTTATTTTCATCTAAATTTACTCAAATATTCATCCTACACCAAAAATACTCCACAAAATCCAAAAAAATCGAAGTTGGTTTCAAATAAATTTATTAAAATTTGACACTTCCAACTAAAAATTTTTTCACAATCCTAGAAATTGAAGTTATTTTCATCTAAATTTACTCAAATATACATCCTACACCAAATATACTCGAAAAAATCCAAAAAAATCGAAGTTGGTTTCTAATAAATTTATTAAAATTTGACACTTCCAACTAAAATTTTTTTCACAATCCTAAAAATTGAAGTTATTTTCATCTAAATTTACTCAAATATAGATCCTACAAAAAATACTCAACAAAATCCAAAAAAAATGAAGTTGATTTCAAATAAATTTATTAAAATTTGACACTTCCGACTAAAATTTTTTTCACAATCCTAGAAATTGAAGTTATTTTCATCTAAATTTACTCAAATATACATCCTACACCAAAAATACTCGACAAAATCCAAAAAAATCGAAGTTGGTTTCAAATAAATTTATTAAAATTAGACACTTGTAACTAAAATTTTTTTCAAAATCCTAGAAATTGAAGTTATTTTCATCTAAATTTACTCAAATATACATCCTACACCAAAAATACTCGACAAAATCCAAAAAAATCGAAGTTGGTTTCAAATATATTTATTAAAATTTGACACTTCCAACTAAAATTTTTTTCACAATCCTAGAAATTGAAGTTATTTTCATCTAAATTTACTCAAATATAGATCCTACAAAAAATACTCAACAAAATCCAAAAAAGACGAAGTTGATTTCAAATAAATTTATTAAAATTTGACACTTCCGACTAAAATTTTTTTCACAATCCTACAAATTGAAGTTATTTTCATCTAAATTTACTCAAATATACATCCTACACCAAAAATACTCGCCAAAATCCAAAAAAATCGAAGTTGGTTTCAAATAAATTTATTAAAATTAGACACTTGTAACTAAAATTTTTTTCAAAATCCTAGAAATTGAAGTTATTTTCATCTAAATTTACTCAAATATACATCCTACACCAAAAATACTCCACAAAGTCCAAAAAAATCGAAGTTGGTTTCAAATAAATTTATTAAAATTTGACACTTCCAACTAAAATTTTTTTCACAATCCTAGAAATTGAAGTTATTTTCATCTAAATTTACTCAAATATACATCCTACACCAAAAATACTCGACAAAATCCAAAAAAATCGAAGTTGGTTTCAAATAAATTTATTAAAATTTGACACTTCCAACTAAAATTTTTTCACAATCGTAAAAATTGAAGTTATTTTCATCTAAATTTACTCAAATATAGATCCTACAAAAAAATACTCATCAAAATCCAAAAATATCGAAGTTGGTTTCAAATAAATTTATTCAAATTTGACACTTCCAACTAAAATTTTTTTCACAATCCTAAAAATTGAAGTTATTTTCATCTAAATTTACTCAAATATACATCCTACACCAATAATACTGGACAAAATCCAAAAAAATCGAAGTTGGTTTCAATTAAATTTATTAAAATTTGTCACTTCCAACTAAAATTTTTTTCACAATCCTAAAAATTGAAGTTATTTTCATCTAAATTTACTCAAATATAGATCCTACAAAAAATACTCAACAAAATCCAAAAAAAACGAAGTTGATTTCAAATAAATTTATTAAAATTTGACGCTTCCAACTAAAATTTTTTTCACAATCCTAGAAATTGAAGTTATTTTCATCTAAATTTACTCAAATATACATCCTACACCAAAAATACTCGCCAAAATCCAAAAAAATCGAAGTTGGTTTCAAATAAATTTATTAAAATTAGACACTTGTAACTAAAATTTTTTTCAAAATCCTAGAAATTGAAGTTATTTTCATCTAAATTTACTCAAATATACATCCTACACCAAAAATACTTGACAAAATCAAAAAAAAACGAAGTTGGTTTCAAATAAATTTATTAAAATTTGACACTTCCAACTAAAATTTTTTTCACAATCCTAGAAATTGAAGTTATTTTCAGCTAAATTTACTCAAATATAGATCCTACAAAAAATACTCAACAAAATAAAAAAAAAACGAAGTTGATTTCAAATAAATTTATTAAAATTTGACACTTCCAACTAAAATTTTTTTCACAATCCAATAAATTTTCGTTATTTTCATCTAAATTTACTCAAATATACATCCTACTCCAAAAATACTCGACAAAATCCAAAAAAATCGAAGTTGGTGTCAATTAAATTTATTAAAATTTGACACTTCCAACTAAAATTTTTTTCACAATCCTAAAAATTGAAGTTATTTTCATCTAAATTTACTCAAATATACATCCTACACCAAAAATACTCGACAAAATCCAAAAAAATCGAAGTTGGTTTCAAATAAATTTATTAAAATTTGACGCTTCCAACTAAAATTTTTTTCATAATCCTAAAAATTGAAGTTATTTTCATCTAAATTTACTCAAATATAGATCCTACAAAAAATACTCAACAAAATCCAAAAAAAACGAAGTTGATTTCAAATAAATTTATTAAAATTTGACACTTCCAACTAAAATTTTTTTCACAATCCAATAAATTTTCGTTATTTTCATCTAAATTTACTCAAATATACATCCTACAACAAAAATACTCGACAAAATAAAAAAAAATCGAAGTTGGTTTCAAATAAATTTATTAAAATTTGACACTTCCAACTAAAATTTTTTTCACAATCCTAGAAATTGAAGTTATTTTCATCTAAATTTACTCAAATATAGATCCTACAAAAAAATACTCAACAAAATCCAAAAAAATCGAAGTTGGTTTCAAATAAATTTATTAAAATTTGACACTTCCAACTAAAATTTTTTTCACAATCCTAAAAATTGAAATTATTTTCATCTAAATTTACTCAAATATACATCCTACACCAAAAATACTCGACAAAATCCAAAAAAATCGAAGTTGGTTTCAAATAAATTTATTAAAATTTGACACTTCCGACTAAAATTTTTTTCACAATCCTAGAAATTGAAGTTATTTTCATCTAAATTTACTCAAATATACATCCTACACCAAAAATACTCGACAAAATCCAAAAAAATCGGAGTTGGTTTCAAATAAATTTATTAAAATTTGACGCTTCCAACTAAAATTTTTTTCACAATCCTAAAAATTGAAGTTATTTTCATCTAAATTTACTCAAATATAGATCCTACAAAAAAATACTCAACAAAATCCAAAAAAATCGAAGTTGGTTTCAAATAAATTTATTAAAATTTGACACTCCCAACTAAAATTTTTTTCACAATCCTAAAAATTGAAGTTATTTTCATCTAAATTTACTCAAATATAGATCCTACAAAAAATACTCAACAAAATCCAAAAAAGACGAAGTTGATTTCAAATAAATTTATTAAAATTTGACACTTCCGACTAAAATTTTTTTCACAATCCTACAAATTGAAGTTATTTTCATCTAAATTTACTCAAATATACATCCTACACCAAAAATACTCGCCAAAATCCAAAAAAATCGAAGTTGGTTTCAAATAAATTTATTAAAATTAGACACTTGTAACTAAAATTTTTTTCAAAATCCTAGAAATTGAAGTTATTTTCATCTAAATTTACTCAAATATACATCCTACACCAAAAATACTCGACAAAATCCAAAAAAATCGAAGTTGGTTTCAAATAAATTTATTAAATTTTGACACTTCCAACTAAAATTTTTTCACAATCGTAAAAATTGAAGTTATTTTCATCTAAATTTACTCAAATATAGATCCTACAAAAAATACTCAACAAAATCCAAAAAAATCGAAGTTGGTTTCAAATAAATTTATTAAAATTTGACACTTCCAACTAAAATTTTTTTCACAATCGTAAAAATTGAAGTTATTTTCATCTAAATTTACTCAAATATAGATCCTACAAAAGAATACTCAACAAAATCCAAAAAAATCGAAGTTGGTTTCAAATAAATTTATTAAAATTTGACACTTCCAACTAAAATTTTTTTCACAATCCAATAAATTTTCGTTATTTTCATCTAAATTTACTCAAATATACATCCTACAACAAAAATACTCGACAAAATAAAAAAAAATCGAAGTTGGTTTCAAATAAATTTATTAAAATTTGACACTTCCAACTAAAATTTTTTCACAATCCTAGAAATTGAAGTTATTTTCATCTAAATTTACTCAAATATACATCCTACACCAAAAATACTCGACAAAATCCAAAAAAATCGAAGTTGGTTTCAAATAAATTTATTAAATTTTGACAGTTCCAACTAAAATTTTTTCACAATCGTAAAAATTGAAGTTATTTTCATCTAAATTTACTCAAATATAGATCCTACAAAAAATACTCAACAAAATCCAAAAAAATCGAAGTTGGTTTCAAATAAATTTATTAAAATTTGACACTTCCAACTAAAATTTTTTTCACAATCGTAAAAATTGAAGTTATTTTCATCTAAATTTACTCAAATATAGATCCTACAAAAGAATACTCAACAAAATCCAAAAAAATCGAAGTTGGTTTCAAATAAATTTATTAAAATTTGACACTTCCAACTAAAATTTTTTTCACAATCCAATAAATTTTCGTTATTTTCATCTAAATTTACTCAAATATACATCCTACAACAAAAATACTCGACAAAATAAAAAAAAATCGAAGTTGGTTTCAAATAAATTTATTAAAATTTGACACTTCCAACTAAAATTTTTTCACAATCCTAGAAATTGAAGTTATTTTCATCTAAATTTACTCAAATATACATCCTACACCAAAAATACTCGACAAAATCCAAAAAAATCGAAGTTGGTTTCAAATAAATTTATTAAAATTTGACACTTCCGACTAAATTTTTTTTCACAATCCTAGAAATTGAAGTTATTTTCATCTAAATTTACTCAAATATACATCCTACACCAATAATACTGGACAAAATCCAAAAAAATCGAAGTTGGTTTCAATTAAATTTATTAAAATTTGTCACTTCCAACTAAAATTTTTTTCACAATCCTAAAAATTGAAGTTATTTTCATCTAAATTTACTCAAATATAGATCCTACAAAAAATACTCAACAAAATCCAAAAAAAACGAAGTTGATTTCAAATAAATTTATTAAAATTTGACGCTTCCAACTAAAATTTTTTTCACAATCCTAGAAATTGAAGTTATTTTCATCTAAATTTACTCAAATATACATCCTACACCAAAAATACTCGCCAAAATCCAAAAAAATCGAAGTTGGTTTCAAATAAATTTATTAAAATTAGACACTTGTAACTAAAATTTTTTTCAAAATCCTAGAAATTGAAGTTATTTTCATCTAAATTTACTCAAATATACATCCTACACCAAAAATACTTGACAAAATCAAAAAAAAACGAAGTTGGTTTCAAATAAATTTATTAAAATTTGACACTTCCAACTAAAATTTTTTTCACAATCCTAGAAATTGAAGTTATTTTCAGCTAAATTTACTCAAATATAGATCCTACAAAAAATACTCAACAAAATAAAAAAAAAACGAAGTTGATTTCAAATAAATTTATTAAAATTTGACACTTCCAACTAAAATTTTTTTCACAATCCAATAAATTTTCGTTATTTTCATCTAAATTTACTCAAATATACATCCTACTCCAAAAATACTCGACAAAATCCAAAAAAATCGAAGTTGGTTTCAATTAAATTTATTAAAATTTGACACTTCCAACTAAAATTTTTTTCACAATCCTAAAAATTGAAGTTATTTTCATCTAAATTTACTCAAATATAGATCCTACAAAAAATACTCAACAAAATCCAAAAAAAACGAAGTTGATTTCAAATAAATTTATTAAAATTTGACGCTTCCAACTAAAATTTTTTTCACAATCCTAGAAATTGAAGTTATTTTCATCTAAATTTACTCAAATATACATCCTACACCAAAAATACTCGCCAAAATCCAAAAAAATCGAAGTTGGTTTCAAATAAATTTATTAAAATTAGACACTTGTAACTAAAATTTTTTTCAAAATCCTAGAAATTGAAGTTATTTTCATCTAAATTTACTCAAATATACATCCTACACCAAAAATACTTGACAAAATCAAAAAAAAACGAAGTTGGTTTCAAATAAATTTATTAAAATTTGACACTTCCAACTAAAATTTTTTTCACAATCCTAGAAATTGAAGTTATTTTCATCTAAATTTACTCAAATATAGATCCTACAAAAAAATACTCAACAAAATCCAAAAAAATCGAAGTTGGTTTCAAATAAATTTATTAAAATTTGACACTTCCAACTAAAATTTTTTTCACAATCCTAAAAATTGAAATTATTTTCATCTAAATTTACTCAAATATACATCCTACACCAAAAATACTCGACAAAATCCAAAAAAATCGAAGTTGGTTTCAAATAAATTTATTAAAATTTGACACTTCCGACTAAAATTTTTTTCACAATCCTAGAAATTGAAGTTATTTTCATCTAAATTTACTCAAATATACATCCTACACCAATAATACTGGACAAAATCCAAAAAAATCGAAGTTGGTTTCAATTAAATTTATTAAAATTTGACACTTCCAACTAAAATTTTTTTCACAATCCTAAAAATTGAAGTTATTTTCATCTAAATTTACTCAAATATAGATCCTACAAAAAATACTCAACAAAATCCAAAAAAAACGAAGTTGATTTCAAATAAATTTATTAAAATTTGACGCTTCCAACTAAAATTTTTTTCACAATCCTAGAAATTGAAGTTATTTTCATCTAAATTTACTCAAATATACATCCTACACCAAAAATACTCGCCAAAATCCAAAAAAATCGAAGTTGGTTTCAAATAAATTTATTAAAATTAGACACTTGTAACTAAAATTTTTTTCAAAATCCTAGAAATTGAAGTTATTTTCATCTAAATTTACTCAAATATACATCCTACACCAAAAATACTTGACAAAATCAAAAAAAAACGAAGTTGGTTTCAAATAAATTTATTAAAATTTGACACTTCCAACTAAAATTTTTTTCACAATCCTAGAAATTGAAGTTATTTTCAGCTAAATTTACTCAAATATAGATCCTACAAAAAATACTCAACAAAATAAAAAAAAAACGAAGTTGATTTCAAATAAATTTATTAAAATTTGACACTTCCAACTAAAATTTTTTTCACAATCCAATAAATTTTCGTTATTTTCATCTAAATTTACTCAAATATACATCCTACTCCAAAAATACTCGACAAAATCCAAAAAAATCGAAGTTGGTGTCAATTAAATTTATTAAAATTTGACACTTCCAACTAAAATTTTTTTCACAATCCTAAAAATTGAAGTTATTTTCATCTAAATTTACTCAAATATACATCCTACACCAAAAATACTCGACAAAATCCAAAAAAATCGAAGTTGGTTTCAAATAAATTTATTAAAATTTGACGCTTCCAACTAAAATTTTTTTCATAATCCTAAAAATTGAAGTTATTTTCATCTAAATTTACTCAAATATAGATCCTACAAAAAATACTCAACAAAATCCTAAAAAAAACGAAGTTGATTTCAAATAAATTTATTAAAATTTGACACTTCCAACTAAAATTTTTTTCACAATCCAATAAATTTTCGTTATTTTCATCTAAATTTACTCAAATATACATCCTACAACAAAAATACTCGACAAAATAAAAAAAAATCGAAGTTGGTTTCAAATAAATTTATTAAAATTTGACACTTCCAACTAAAATTTTTTTCACAATCCTAGAAATTGAAGTTATTTTCATCTAAATTTACTCAAATATAGATCCTACAAAAAAATACTCAACAAAATCCAAAAAAATCGAAGTTGGTTTCAAATAAATTTATTAAAATTTGACACTTCCAACTAAAATTTTTTTCACAATCCTAAAAATTGAAATTATTTTCATCTAAATTTACTCAAATATACATCCTACACCAAAAATACTCGACAAAATCCAAAAAAATCGAAGTTGGTTTCAATTAAATTTATTAAAATTTGACACTTCCAACTAAAATTTTTTTCACAATCCTAAAAATTGAAGTTATTTTCATCTAAATTTACTCAAATATAGATCCTACAAAAAATACTCAACAAAATCCAAAAAAGACGAAGTTGATTTCAAATAAATTTATTAAAATTTGACACTTCCGACTAAAATTTTTTCACAATCCTAGAAATTGAAGTTATTTTCATCTAAATTTACTCAAATATACATCCTACACCAAAAATACTCGCCAAAATCCAAAAAAATCGAAGTTGGTTTCAAATAAATTTATTAAAATTAGACACTTGTAACTAAATTTTTTTTCAAAATCCTAGAAATTGAAGTTATTTTCATCTAAATTTACTCAAATATACATCCTACACCAAAAATACTCCACAAAATCCAAAAAAATCGAAGTTGGTTTCAAATAAATTTATTAAATTTGACACTTCCAACTAAAATTTTTTTCACAATCCTAGAAATTGAAGTTATTTTCATCTAAATTTACTCAAATATACATCCTACACCAAAAATACTCGACAAAATCCAAAAAAATCGAAGTTGGTTTCAAATAAATTTATTAAAATTTGACACTTCCAACTAAAATTTTTTTCACAATCGTAAAAATTGAAGTTATTTTCATCTA
Source organism: Andrena praecox (assembly GCA_963932275.1). NCBI lineage: Eukaryota > Metazoa > Arthropoda > Insecta > Hymenoptera > Andrenidae > Andrena > Andrena praecox. The sequence continues at coordinate 1,447,810 of CAWVQO010000413.1, read as the reverse complement.
AATTTACTCAAATATAGATCCTACAAAAAATACTCAACAAAATCAAAAAAAAACGAAGTTGGTTTCAAATAAATTTATTAAAATTTGACACTTCCAACTAAAATTTTTTTCACAATCCTAGAAATTGAAGTTATTTTCATCTAAATTTACTCAAATATAGATCCTACAAAAAAATACTCAACAAAATCCAAAAAAATCGAAGTTGGTTTCAAATAAATTTATTAAAATTTGACACTTCCAACTAAAATTTTTTTCACAATCCAATAAATTTTCGTTATTTTCATCTAAATTTACTCAAATATACATCCTACAACAAAAATACTCGATAAAATAAAAAAAAATCGAAGTTGGTTTCAAATAAATTTATTAAAATTTGACACTTCCAACTAAAATTTTTTCACAATCCTAGAAATTGAAGTTATTTTCATCTAAATTTACTCAAATATACATCCTACACCAAAAATACTCGACAAAATCCAAAAAAATCGAAGTTGGTTTCAAATAAATTTATTAAAATTTGACACTTCCAACTAAAATTTTTTTCACAATCCTAGAAATTGAAGTTATTTTCATCTAAATTTACTCAAATATAGATCCTACAAAAAAATACTCAACAAAATCCAAAAAAATCGAAGTTGGTTTCAAATAAATTTATTAAAATTTGACACTTCCAACTAAAATTTTTTCACAATCGTAAAAATTGAAGTTATTTTCATCTAAATTTACTCAAATATAGATCCTACAAAAAAATACTCATCAAAATCCAAAAATATCGAAGTTGGTTTCAAATAAATTTATTCAAATTTGACACTTCCAACTAAAATTTTTTTCACAATCCTAAAAATTGAAGTTATTTTCATCTAAATTTACTCAAATATACATCCTACACCAAAAATACTCGACAAAATCCAAAAAAATCGAAGTTGGTTTCAAATAAATTTATTAAAATTAGACACTTGTAACTAAAATTTTTTTCAAAATCCTAGAAATTGAAGTTATTTTCATCTAAATTTACTCAAATATTCATCCTACACCAAAAATACTCCACAAAATCCAAAAAAATCGAAGTTGGTTTCAAATAAATTTATTAAAATTTGACACTTCCAACTAAAAATTTTTTCACAATCCTAGAAATTGAAGTTATTTTCATCTAAATTTACTCAAATATACATCCTACACCAAAAATACTCGAAAAAATCCAAAAAAATCGAAGTTGGTTTCTAATAAATTTATTAAAATTTGACACTTCCAACTAAAATTTTTTTCACAATCCTAAAAATTGAAGTTATTTTCATCTAAATTTACTCAAATATAGATCCTACAAAAAATACTCAACAAAATCCAAAAAAAATGAAGTTGATTTCAAATAAATTTATTAAAATTTGACACTTCCGACTAAAATTTTTTTCACAATCCTAGAAATTGAAGTTATTTTCATCTAAATTTACTCAAATATACATCCTACACCAAAAATACTCGACAAAATCCAAAAAAATCGAAGTTGGTTTCAAATAAATTTATTAAAATTAGACACTTGTAACTAAAATTTTTTTCAAAATCCTAGAAATTGAAGTTATTTTCATCTAAATTTACTCAAATATTCATCCTACACCAAAAATACTCCACAAAATCCAAAAAAATCGAAGTTGGTTTCAAATAAATTTATTAAAATTTGACACTTCCAACTAAAAATTTTTTCACAATCCTAGAAATTGAAGTTATTTTCATCTAAATTTACTCAAATATACATCCTACACCAAATATACTCGAAAAAATCCAAAAAAATCGAAGTTGGTTTCTAATAAATTTATTAAAATTTGACACTTCCAACTAAAATTTTTTTCACAATCCTAAAAATTGAAGTTATTTTCATCTAAATTTACTCAAATATAGATCCTACAAAAAATACTCAACAAAATCCAAAAAAAATGAAGTTGATTTCAAATAAATTTATTAAAATTTGACACTTCCGACTAAAATTTTTTTCACAATCCTAGAAATTGAAGTTATTTTCATCTAAATTTACTCAAATATACATCCTACACCAAAAATACTCGACAAAATCCAAAAAAATCGAAGTTGGTTTCAAATAAATTTATTAAAATTAGACACTTGTAACTAAAATTTTTTTCAAAATCCTAGAAATTGAAGTTATTTTCATCTAAATTTACTCAAATATACATCCTACACCAAAAATACTCGACAAAATCCAAAAAAATCGAAGTTGGTTTCAAATATATTTATTAAAATTTGACACTTCCAACTAAAATTTTTTTCACAATCCTAGAAATTGAAGTTATTTTCATCTAAATTTACTCAAATATAGATCCTACAAAAAATACTCAACAAAATCCAAAAAAGACGAAGTTGATTTCAAATAAATTTATTAAAATTTGACACTTCCGACTAAAATTTTTTTCACAATCCTACAAATTGAAGTTATTTTCATCTAAATTTACTCAAATATACATCCTACACCAAAAATACTCGCCAAAATCCAAAAAAATCGAAGTTGGTTTCAAATAAATTTATTAAAATTAGACACTTGTAACTAAAATTTTTTTCAAAATCCTAGAAATTGAAGTTATTTTCATCTAAATTTACTCAAATATACATCCTACACCAAAAATACTCCACAAAGTCCAAAAAAATCGAAGTTGGTTTCAAATAAATTTATTAAAATTTGACACTTCCAACTAAAATTTTTTTCACAATCCTAGAAATTGAAGTTATTTTCATCTAAATTTACTCAAATATACATCCTACACCAAAAATACTCGACAAAATCCAAAAAAATCGAAGTTGGTTTCAAATAAATTTATTAAAATTTGACACTTCCAACTAAAATTTTTTCACAATCGTAAAAATTGAAGTTATTTTCATCTAAATTTACTCAAATATAGATCCTACAAAAAAATACTCATCAAAATCCAAAAATATCGAAGTTGGTTTCAAATAAATTTATTCAAATTTGACACTTCCAACTAAAATTTTTTTCACAATCCTAAAAATTGAAGTTATTTTCATCTAAATTTACTCAAATATACATCCTACACCAAAAATACTCGACAAAATCCAAAAAAATCGAAGTTGGTTTCAAATAAATTTATTAAAATTAGACACTTGTAACTAAAATTTTTTTCAAAATCCTAGAAATTGAAGTTATTTTCATCTAAATTTACTCAAATATACATCCTACACCAAAAATACTCGACAAAATCCAAAAAAATCGAAGTTGGTTTCAAATAAATTTATTAAAATTTGACGCTTCCAACTAAAATTTTTTTCACAATCCTAAAAATTGAAGTTATTTTCATCTAAATTTACTCAAATATAGATCCTACAAAAAAATACTCAACAAAATCCAAAAAAATCGAAGTTGGTTTCAAATAAATTTATTAAAATTTGACACTTCCAACTAAAATTTTTTTCACAATCCTAAAAATTGAAGTTATTTTCATCTAAATTTACTCAAATATAGATCCTACAAAAAATACTCAACAAAATCCAAAAAAGACGAAGTTGATTTCAAATAAATTTATTAAAATTTGACACTTCCGACTAAAATTTTTTTCACAATCCTACAAATTGAAGTTATTTTCATCTAAATTTACTCAAATATACATCCTACACCAAAAATACTCGCCAAAATCCAAAAAAATCGAAGTTGGTTTCAAATAAATTTATTAAAATTAGACACTTGTAACTAAAATTTTTTTCAAAATCCTAGAAATTGAAGTTATTTTCATCTAAATTTACTCAAATATACATCCTACACCAAACATACTCCACAAAATCCAAAAAAATCGAAGTTGGTTTCAAATAAATTTATTAAAATTTGACACTTCCAACTAAAATTTTTTTCACAATCCTAGAAATTGAAGTTATTTTCATCTAAATTTACTCAAATATACATCCTACACCAAAAATACTCGACAAAATCCAAAAAAATCGAAGTTGGTTTCAAATAAATTTATTAAAATTTGACACTTCCAACTAAAATTTTTTCACAATCGTAAAAATTGAAGTTATTTTCATCTAAATTTACTCAAATATAGATCCTACAAAAAAATACTCAACAAAATCCAAAAAAATCGAAGTTGGTTTCAAATAAATTTATTAAAATTTGACACTTCCAACTAAAATTTTTTTCACAATCCTAAAAATTGAAGTTATTTTCATCTAAATTTACTCAAATATAGATCCTACAAAAAATACTCAACAAAATCCAAAAAAGACGAAGTTGATTTCAAATAAATTTATTAAAATTTGACACTTCCGACTAAAATTTTTTTCACAATCCTAGAAATTGAAGTTATTTTCATCTAAATTTACTCAAATATACACCCTACACCAAAAATACTCGACAAAATCCAAAAAAATCGAAGTTGGTTTCAAATAAATTTATTAAAATTTGACACTTCCAACTAAAATTTTTTCACAATCGTAAAAATTGAAGTTATTTTCATCTAAATTTACTCAAATATAGATCCTACAAAAAAATACTCATCAAAATCCAAAAATATCGAAGTTGGTTTCAAATAAATTTATTCAAATTTGACACTTCCAACTAATATTTTTTTCACAATCCTAAAAATTGAAGTTATTTTCATCTAAATTTACTCAAATATACATCCTACACCAAAAATACTCGACAAAATCCAAAAAAATCGAAGTTGGTTTCAAATAAATTTATTAAAATTAGACACTTGTAACTAAAATTTTTTTCAAAATCCTAGAAATTGAAGTTATTTTCATCTAAATTTACTCAAATATACATCCTACACCAAAAATACTCGACAAAATCCAAAAAAATCGAAGTTGGTTTCAAATAAATTTATTAAAATTTGACGCTTCCAACTAAAATTTTTTTCACAATCCTAAAAATTGAAGTTATTTTCATCTAAATTTACTCAAATATAGATCCTACAAAAAAATACTCAACAAAATCCAAAAAAATCGAAGTTGGTTTCAAATAAATTTATTAAAATTTGACACTTCCAACTAAAATTTTTTTCACAATCCTAAAAATTGAAGTTATTTTCATCTAAATTTACTCAAATATAGATCCTACAAAAAATACTCAACAAAATCCAAAAAAGACGAAGTTGATTTCAAATAAATTTATTAAAATTTGACACTTCCGACTAAAATTTTTTTCAAAATCCTAGAAATTGAAGTTATTTTCATCTAAATTTACTCAAATATACATCCTACACCAAACATACTCCACAAAATCCAAAAAAATCGAAGTTGGTTTCAAATAAATTTATTAAAATTTGACACTTCCAACTAAAATTTTTTTCACAATCCTAGAAATTGAAGTTATTTTCATCTAAATTTACTCAAATATACATCCTACACCAAAAATACTCGACAAAATCCAAAAAAATCGAAGTTGGTTTCAAATAAATTTATTAAAATTTGACACTTCCAACTAAAATTTTTTCACAATCGTAAAAATTGAAGTTATTTTCATCTAAATTTACTCAAATATAGATCCTACAAAAAATACTCAACAAAATCCAAAAAAGACGAAGTTGATTTCAAATAAATTTATTAAAATTTGACACTTCCGACTAAAATTTTTTTCACAATCCTACAAATTGAAGTTATTTTCATCTAAATTTACTCAAATATACATCCTACACCAAAAATACTCGCCAAAATCCAAAAAAATCGAAGTTGATTTCAAATAAATTTATTAAAATTTGACACTTCCAACTAAAATATTTTTCACAATCCAAAAAATGGTCGTTATTTTCATCTAAATGTACTCAAATATACATCCTACAACAAAAATACTCGACAAAATCCAAAAAAATCGCAGTTGATTTCAAAAAAATTTATTAAAATTTGACACTTCCAACTAAAATTTTTTTCACAATCCTAAAAATTGAAGTTATTTTCATCTTAATTTACTCAAATATACATCCTACACAAAAAATACTCGACAAAATCCAAAAAAATCGAAGTAGGTTTCAAATAAATTTATTAAAATTTGGCACTTCCAACTAAAATTTTTTTCACAATCCTAGAAATTGAAGTTATTTTCATCTAAATTTACTCAAATATACATCCTACACCAAAAATACTCCACAAAATCCAAAAAAATCGGAGTTGGTTTCAAATAAATTTATTAAAATTTGACACTTGCAACTAAATTTTTTTTCACAATCCTAAAAATTGAAGTTATTTTCATCTAAATTTACTCAAATATAGATCCTACAAAAAATACTCAACAAAATCCAAAAAAATCGAAGTTGGTTTCAAATAAATTTATTAAAATTTGACACTTCCAACTAAAATTTTTTCACAATCCTAGAAATTGAAGTTATTTTCATCTAAATTTACTCAAATATAGATCCTACAAAAAAATACTCAACAAAATCCAAAAAAATCGAAGTTGGTTTCAAATAAATTTATTAAAATTTGACACTTCCAACTAAAATTTTTTTCACAATCCTAAAAATTGAAGTTATTTTCATCTAAATTTACTCAAATATACATCCTACACCAAAAATACTCGACAAAATCCAAAAAAATCGAAGTTGGTTTCAAATAAATTTATTAAAATTTGACGCTTCCAACTAAAATTTTTTTCACAATCCTAAAAATTGAAGTTATTTTCATCTAAATTTACTCAAATATAGATCCTACAAAAAAATACTCAACAAAATCGAAGTTGGTTTCAAATAAATTTATTAAAATTTGACACTTCCAACTAAAATTTTTTTCACAATCCTAATAATTGAAGTTATTTTCATCTAAATTTACTCAAATATAGATCCTACAAAAAATACTCAACAAAATCCAAAAAAGACGAAGTTGATTTCAAATAAATTTATTAAAATTTGACACTTCCGACTAAAATTTTTTTCACAATCCTACAAATTGAAGTTATTTTCATCTAAATTTACTCAAATATACATCCTACACCAAAAATACTCGCCAAAATCCAAAAAAATCGAAGTTGGTTTCAAATAAATTTATTAAAATTAGACACTTGTAACTAAAATTTTTTTCAAAATCCTAGAAATTGAAGTTATTTTCATCTAAATTTACTCAAATATAGATCCTACAAAAAATACTCAACAAAATAAAAAAAAAACGAAGTTGGTTTCAAATAAATTTATTAAAATTTGACACTTCCAACTAAAATTTTTTTCACAATCCTAGAAATTGAAGTTATTTTCATCTAAATTTACTCAAATATACATCCTACACCAAAAATACTCGACAAAATCCAAAAAAATCGAAGTTGGTTTCAAATAAATTTATTAAAATTTGACACTTCCAACTAAAATTTTTTTCACAATCGTAAAAATTGAAGTTATTTTCATCTAAATTTACTCAAATATAGATCCTACAAAAAATACTCAACAAAATCCAAAAAAATCGAAGTTGGTTTCAAATAAATTTATTAAAATTTGACACTTCCAACTAAAATTTTTTTCACAATCGTAAAAATTGAAGTTATTTTCATCTAAATTTACTCAAATATAGATCCTACAAAAAATACTCAACAAAATAAAAAAAAAACGAAGTTGGTTTCAAATAAATTTATTAAAATTTGACACTTCCAACTAAAATTTTTTTCACAATCCTAGAAATTGAAGTTATTTTCATCTAAATTTACTCAAATATAGATCCTACAAAAAAATACTCAACAAAATCCAAAAAAATCGAAGTTGGTTTCAAATAAATTTATTAAAATTTGACACTTCCAACTAAAATTTTTTTCACAATCCAATAAATTTTCGTTATTTTCATCTAAATTTACTCAAATATACATCCTACAACAAAAATACTCGACAAAATAAAAAAAAATCGAAGTTGGTTTCAAATAAATTTATTAAAATTTGACACTTCCAACTAAAATTTTTTCACAATCCTAGAAATTGAAGTTATTTTCATCTAAATTTACTCAAATATACATCCTACACCAAAAATACTCGACAAAATCCAAAAAAATCGAAGTTGGTTTCAAATAAATTTATTAAAATTTGACGCTTCCAACTAAAATTTTTTTCACAATCCTAAAAATTGAAGTTATTTTCATCTAAATTTACTCAAATATAGATCCTACAAAAAAATACTCAACAAAATCCAAAAAAATCGAAGTTGGTTTCAAATAAATTTATTAAAATTTGACACTTCCAACTAAAATTTTTTTCACAATCCTAAAAATTGAAGTTATTTTCATCTAAATTTACTCAAATATAGATCCTACAAAAAATACTCAACAAAATCCAAAAAAGACGAAGTTGATTTCAAATAAATTTATTAAAATTTGACACTTCCGACTAAAATTTTTTTCACAATCCTACAAATTGAAGTTATTTTCATCTAAATTTACTCAAATATACATCCTACACCAAAAATACTCGCCAAAATCCAAAAAAATCGAAGTTGGTTTCAAATAAATTTATTAAAATTAGACACTTGTAACTAAAATTTTTTTCAAAATCCTAGAAATTGAAGTTATTTTCATCTAAATTTACTCAAATATACATCCTACACCAAACATACTCCACAAAATCCAAAAAAATCGAAGTTGGTTTCAAATAAATTTATTAAAATTTGACACTTCCAACTAAAATTTTTTTCACAATCCTAGAAATTGAAGTTATTTTCATCTAAATTTACTCAAATATACATCCTACACCAAAAATACTCGACAAAATCCAAAAAAATCGAAGTTGGTTTCAAATAAATTTATTAAAATTTGACACTTCCAACTAAAATTTTTTCACAATCGTAAAAATTGAAGTTATTTTCATCTAAATTTACTCAAATATAGATCCTACAAAAAAATACTCAACAAAATCCAAAAAAATCGAAGTTGGTTTCAAATAAATTTATTAAAATTTGACACTTCCAACTAAAATTTTTTTCACAATCCTAAAAATTGAAGTTATTTTCATCTAAATTTACTCAAATATAGATCCTACAAAAAATACTCAACAAAATCCAAAAAAGACGAAGTTGATTTCAAATAAATTTATTAAAATTTGACACTTCCGACTAAAATTTTTTTCACAATCCTAGAAATTGAAGTTATTTTCATCTAAATTTACTCAAATATACACCCTACACCAAAAATACTCGACAAAATCCAAAAAAATCGAAGTTGGTTTCAAATAAATTTATTAAAATTTGACACTTCCAACTAAAATTTTTTCACAATCGTAAAAATTGAAGTTATTTTCATCTAAATTTACTCAAATATAGATCCTACAAAAAAATACTCATCAAAATCCAAAAATATCGAAGTTGGTTTCAAATAAATTTATTCAAATTTGACACTTCCAACTAAAATTTTTTTCACAATCCTAAAAATTGAAGTTATTTTCATCTAAATTTACTCAAATATACATCCTACACCAAAAATACTCGACAAAATCCAAAAAAATCGAAGTTGGTTTCAAATAAATTTATTAAAATTAGACACTTGTAACTAAAATTTTTTTCAAAATCCTAGAAATTGAAGTTATTTTCATCTAAATTTACTCAAATATACATCCTACACCAAAAATACTCGACAAAATCCAAAAAAATCGAAGTTGGTTTCAAATAAATTTATTAAAATTTGACGCTTCCAACTAAAATTTTTTTCACAATCCTAAAAATTGAAGTTATTTTCATCTAAATTTACTCAAATATAGATCCTACAAAAAAATACTCAACAAAATCCAAAAAAATCGAAGTTGGTTTCAAATAAATTTATTAAAATTTGACACTTCCAACTAAAATTTTTTTCACAATCCTAAAAATTGAAGTTATTTTCATCTAAATTTACTCAAATATAGATCCTACAAAAAATACTCAACAAAATCCAAAAAAGACGAAGTTGATTTCAAATAAATTTATTAAAATTTGACACTTCCGACTAAAATTTTTTTCAAAATCCTAGAAATTGAAGTTATTTTCATCTAAATTTACTCAAATATACATCCTACACCAAACATACTCCACAAAATCCAAAAAAATCGAAGTTGGTTTCAAATAAATTTATTAAAATTTGACACTTCCAACTAAAATTTTTTTCACAATCCTAGAAATTGAAGTTATTTTCATCTAAATTTACTCAAATATACATCCTACACCAAAAATACTCGACAAAATCCAAAAAAATCGAAGTTGGTTTCAAATAAATTTATTAAAATTTGACACTTCCAACTAAAATTTTTTCACAATCGTAAAAATTGAAGTTATTTTCATCTAAATTTACTCAAATATAGATCCTACAAAAAATACTCAACAAAATCCAAAAAAGACGAAGTTGATTTCAAATAAATTTATTAAAATTTGACACTTCCGACTAAAATTTTTTTCACAATCCTAGAAATTGAAGTTATTTTCATCTAAATTTACTCAAATATACATCCTACACCAAAAATACTCGACAAAATCCAAAAAAATCGAAGTTGGTTTCAAATAAATTTATTAAAATTCGACACATCCAACTAAAATTTTTTTCACAATCGTAAAAATTGAAGTTATTTTCATCTAAATTTACTCAAATATAGATCCTACAAAAAATACTCAACAAAATCCAAAAAAAACGAAGTTGGTTTCAAATAAATTTATTAAAATTTGACACTTCCAACTAAAATTTTTTTCACAATCCTAGAAATTGAAGTTATTTTCATCTAAATTTACTCAAATATAGATCCTACAAAAAAATACTCAACAAAATCCAAAAAAATCGAAGTTGGTTTCAAATAAATTTATTAAAATTTGACACTTCCAACTAAAATTTTTTTCACAATCCAATAAATTTTCGTTATTTTCATCTAAATTTACTCAAATATACATCCTACAACAAAAATACTCGATAAAATAAAAAAAAATCGAAGTTGGTTTCAAATAAATTTATTAAAATTTGACACTTCCAACTAAAATTTTTTCACAATCCTAGAAATTGAAGTTATTTTCATCTAAATTTACTCAAATATAGATCCTACAAAAAAATACTCAACAAAATCCAAAAAAATCGAAGTTGGTTTCAAATAAATTTATTAAAATTTGACACTTCCAACTAAAATTTTTTTCACAATCCTAAAAATTGAAGTTATTTTCATCTAAATTTACTCAAATATACATCCTACACCAAAAATACTCGACAAAATCCAAAAAAATCGGAGTTGGTTTCAAATAAATTTATTAAAATTTGACGCTTCCAACTAAAATTTTTTTCACAATCCTAAAAATTGAAGTTATTTTCATCTAAATTTACTCAAATATAGATCCTACAAAAAAATACTCAACAAAATCCAAAAAAATCGAAGTTGGTTTCAAATAAATTTATTAAAATTTGACACTCCCAACTAAAATTTTTTTCACAATCCTAAAAATTGAAGTTATTTTCATCTAAATTTACTCAAATATAGATCCTACAAAAAATACTCAACAAAATCCAAAAAAGACGAAGTTGATTTCAAATAAATTTATTAAAATTTGACACTTCCGACTAAAATTTTTTTCACAATCCTACAAATTGAAGTTATTTTCATCTAAATTTACTCAAATATACATCCTACACCAAAAATACTCGCCAAAATCCAAAAAAATCGAAGTTGGTTTCAAATAAATTTATTAAAATTAGACACTTGTAACTAAAATTTTTTTCAAAATCCTAGAAATTGAAGTTATTTTCATCTAAATTTACTCAAATATACATCCTACACCAAAAATACTCGACAAAATCCAAAAAAATCGAAGTTGGTTTCAAATAAATTTATTAAATTTTGACACTTCCAACTAAAATTTTTTCACAATCGTAAAAATTGAAGTTATTTTCATCTAAATTTACTCAAATATAGATCCTACAAAAAATACTCAACAAAATCCAAAAAAATCGAAGTTGGTTTCAAATAAATTTATTAAAATTTGACACTTCCAACTAAAATTTTTTTCACAATCGTAAAAATTGAAGTTATTTTCATCTAAATTTACTCAAATATAGATCCTACAAAAGAATACTCAACAAAATCCAAAAAAATCGAAGTTGGTTTCAAATAAATTTATTAAAATTTGACACTTCCAACTAAAATTTTTTTCACAATCCAATAAATTTTCGTTATTTTCATCTAAATTTACTCAAATATACATCCTACAACAAAAATACTCGACAAAATAAAAAAAAATCGAAGTTGGTTTCAAATAAATTTATTAAAATTTGACACTTCCAACTAAAATTTTTTCACAATCCTAGAAATTGAAGTTATTTTCATCTAAATTTACTCAAATATACATCCTACACCAAAAATACTCGACAAAATCCAAAAAAATCGAAGTTGGTTTCAAATAAATTTATTAAATTTTGACAGTTCCAACTAAAATTTTTTCACAATCGTAAAAATTGAAGTTATTTTCATCTAAATTTACTCAAATATAGATCCTACAAAAAATACTCAACAAAATCCAAAAAAATCGAAGTTGGTTTCAAATAAATTTATTAAAATTTGACACTTCCAACTAAAATTTTTTTCACAATCGTAAAAATTGAAGTTATTTTCATCTAAATTTACTCAAATATAGATCCTACAAAAGAATACTCAACAAAATCCAAAAAAATCGAAGTTGGTTTCAAATAAATTTATTAAAATTTGACACTTCCAACTAAAATTTTTTTCACAATCCAATAAATTTTCGTTATTTTCATCTAAATTTACTCAAATATACATCCTACAACAAAAATACTCGACAAAATAAAAAAAAATCGAAGTTGGTTTCAAATAAATTTATTAAAATTTGACACTTCCAACTAAAATTTTTTCACAATCCTAGAAATTGAAGTTATTTTCATCTAAATTTACTCAAATATAGATCCTACAAAAAAATACTCAACAAAATCCAAAAAAATCGAAGTTGGTTTCAAATAAATTTATTAAAATTTGACACTTCCAACTAAAATTTTTTTCACAATCCTAAAAATTGAAGTTATTTTCATCTAAATTTACTCAAATATACATCCTACACCAAAAATACTCGACAAAATCCAAAAAAATCGAAGTTGGTTTCAAATAAATTTATTAAAATTTGACGCTTCCAACTAAAATTTTTTTCACAATCCTAAAAATTGAAGTTATTTTCATCTAAATTTACTCAAATATAGATCCTACAAAAAAATACTCAACAAAATCGAAGTTGGTTTCAAATAAATTTATTAAAATTTGACACTTCCAACTAAAATTTTTTTCACAATCCTAATAATTGAAGTTATTTTCATCTAAATTTACTCAAATATAGATCCTACAAAAAATACTCAACAAAATCCAAAAAAGACGAAGTTGATTTCAAATAAATTTATTAAAATTTGACACTTCCGACTAAAATTTTTTTCACAATCCTACAAATTGAAGTTATTTTCATCTAAATTTACTCAAATATACATCCTACACCAAAAATACTCGCCAAAATCCAAAAAAATCGAAGTTGGTTTCAAATAAATTTATTAAAATTAGACACTTGTAACTAAAATTTTTTTCAAAATCCTAGAAATTGAAGTTATTTTCATCTAAATTTACTCAAATATACATCCTACACCAAAAATACTCCACAAAATCCAAAAAAATCGAAGTTGGTTTCAAATAAATTTATTAAAATTTGACACATCCAACTAAAATTTTTTTCACAATCCTAGAAATTGAAGTTATTTTCATCTAAATTTACTCAAATATACATCCTACACCAAAAATACTCGACAAAATCCAAAAAAATCGAAGTTGGTTTCAAATAAATTTATTAAAATTTGACACTTCCAACTAAAATTTTTTTCACAATCGTAAAAATTGAAGTTATTTTCATCTAAATTTACTCAAATATAGATCCTACAAAAAATACTCAACAAAATCCAAAAAAATCGAAGTTGGTTTCAAATAAATTTATTAAAATTTGACACTTCCAACTAAAATTTTTTTCACAATCGTAAAAATTGAAGTTATTTTCATCTAAATTTACTCAAATATAGATCCTACAAAAAATACTCAACAAAATAAAAAAAAAACGAAGTTGGTTTCAAATAAATTTATTAAAATTTGACACTTCCAACTAAAATTTTTTTCACAATCCTAGAAATTGAAGTTATTTTCATCTAAATTTACTCAAATATAGATCCTACAAAAAAATACTCAACAAAATCCAAAAAAATCGAAGTTGGTTTCAAATAAATTTATTAAAATTTGACACTTCCAACTAAAATTTTTTTCACAATCCAATAAATTTTCGTTATTTTCATCTAAATTTACTCAAATATACATCCTACAACAAAAATACTCGACAAAATAAAAAAAAATCGAAGTTGGTTTCAAATAAATTTATTAAAATTTGACACTTCCAACTAAAATTTTTTCACAATCCTAGAAATTGAAGTTATTTTCATCTAAATTTACTCAAATATACATCCTACACCAAAAATACTCGACAAAATCCAAAAAAATCGAAGTTGGTTTCAAATAAATTTATTAAAATTTGACACTTCCGACTAAAATTTTTTTCACAATCGTAGAAATTGAAGTTATTTTCATCTAAATTTACTCAAATATACATCCTACACCAATAATACTCGACAAAATCCAAAAAAATCGAAGTTGGTTTCAATTAAATTTATTAAAATTTGACACTTCCAACTAAAATTTTTTTCACAATCCTAAAAATTGAAGTTATTTTCATCTAAATTTACTCAAATATAGATCCTACAAAAAATACTCAACAAAATCCAAAAAAAACGAAGTTGATTTCAAATAAATTTATTAAAATTTGACGCTTCCAACTAAAATTTTTTTCACAATCCTAGAAATTGAAGTTATTTTCATCTAAATTTACTCAAATATACATCCTACACCAAAAATACTCGACAAAATCCAAAAAAATCGAAGTTGGTTTCAAATAAATTTATTAAAATTTGACACTTCCAACTAAAATTTTTTTCACAATCCTAGAAATTGAAGTTATTTTCATCTAAATTTACTCAAATATACATCCTACACCAAAAATACTCGACAAAATCCAAAAAAATCGAAGTTGGTTTCAAACAAATTTATTAAAATTTGACACTTCCAACTAAAATTTTTTTCACAATCCTAGAAATTGAAGTTATTTTCATCTAAATTTACTCAAATATAGATCCTACAAAAAAATACTCAACAAAATCCAAAAAAATCGAAGTTGGTTTCAAATAAATTTATTAAAATTTGACACTTCCAACTAAAATT
Organism: Andrena praecox; assembly: GCA_963932275.1. Classification (NCBI taxonomy): domain Eukaryota; kingdom Metazoa; phylum Arthropoda; class Insecta; order Hymenoptera; family Andrenidae; genus Andrena; species Andrena praecox. Next base: position 1,432,589 of record CAWVQO010000413.1, on the reverse strand, counting down.
TTTTTCACAATCCAATAAATTTTCGTTATTTTCATCTAAATTTACTCAAATATACATCCTACAACAAAAATACTCGACAAAATAAAAAAAAATCGAAGTTGGTTTCAAATAAATTTATTAAAATTTGACACTTCCAACTAAAAATTTTTTCACAATCCTAGAAATTGAAGTTATTTTCATCTAAATTTACTCAAATATACATCCTACACCAAATATACTCGAAAAAATCCAAAAAAATCGAAGTTGGTTTCTAATAAATTTATTAAAATTTGACACTTCCAACTAAAATTTTTTTCACAATCCTAAAAATTGAAGATATTTTCATCTAAATTTACTCAAATATAGATCCTACAAAAAATACTCAACAAAATCCAAAAAAAATGAAGTTGATTTCAAATAAATTTATTAAAATTTGACACTTCCGACTAAAATTTTTTTCACAATCCTAGAAATTGAAGTTATTTTCATCTAAATTTACTCAAATATACATCCTACACCAAAAATACTCGACAAAATCCAAAAAAATCGAAGTTGGTTTCAAATAAATTTATTAAAATTAGACACTTGTAACTAAAATTTTTTTCAAAATCCTAGAAATTGAAGTTATTTTCATCTAAATTTACTCAAATATACATCCTACACCAAAAATACTCGACAAAATCCAAAAAAATCGAAGTTGGTTTCAAATATATTTATTAAAATTTGACACTTCCAACTAAAATTTTTTTCACAATCCTAGAAATTGAAGTTATTTTCATCTAAATTTACTCAAATATAGATCCTACAAAAAATACTCAACAAAATCCAAAAAAGACGAAGTTGATTTCAAATAAATTTATTAAAATTTGACACTTCCGACTAAAATTTTTTTCACAATCCTACAAATTGAAGTTATTTTCATCTAAATTTACTCAAATATACATCCTACACCAAAAATACTCGCCAAAATCCAAAAAAATCGAAGTTGGTTTCAAATAAATTTATTAAAATTAGACACTTGTAACTAAAATTTTTTTCAAAATCCTAGAAATTGAAGTTATTTTCATCTAAATTTACTCAAATATACATCCTACACCAAAAATACTCCACAAAGTCCAAAAAAATCGAAGTTGGTTTCAAATAAATTTATTAAAATTTGACACTTCCAACTAAAATTTTTTTCACAATCCTAGAAATTGAAGTTATTTTCATCTAAATTTACTCAAATATACATCCTACACCAAAAATACTCGACAAAATCCAAAAAAATCGAAGTTGGTTTCAAATAAATTTATTAAAATTTGACACTTCCAACTAAAATTTTTTCACAATCGTAAAAATTGAAGTTATTTTCATCTAAATTTACTCAAATATAGATCCTACAAAAAAATACTCATCAAAATCCAAAAATATCGAAGTTGGTTTCAAATAAATTTATTCAAATTTGACACTTCCAACTAAAATTTTTTTCACAATCCTAAAAATTGAAGTTATTTTCATCTAAATTTACTCAAATATACATCCTACACCAAAAATACTCGACAAAATCCAAAAAAATCGAAGTTGGTTTCAAATAAATTTATTAAAATTAGACACTTGTAACTAAAATTTTTTTCAAAATCCTAGAAATTGAAGTTATTTTCATCTAAATTTACTCAAATATACATCCTACACCAAAAATACTCGACAAAATCCAAAAAAATCGAAGTTGGTTTCAAATAAATTTATTAAAATTTGACGCTTCCAACTAAAATTTTTTTCACAATCCTAAAAATTGAAGTTATTTTCATCTAAATTTACTCAAATATAGATCCTACAAAAAAATACTCAACAAAATCCAAAAAAATCGAAGTTGGTTTCAAATAAATTTATTAAAATTTGACACTTCCAACTAAAATTTTTTTCACAATCCTAAAAATTGAAGTTATTTTCATCTAAATTTACTCAAATATAGATCCTACAAAAAATACTCAACAAAATCCAAAAAAGACGAAGTTGATTTCAAATAAATTTATTAAAATTTGACACTTCCGACTAAAATTTTTTTCACAATCCTACAAATTGAAGTTATTTTCATCTAAATTTACTCAAATATACATCCTACACCAAAAATACTCGCCAAAATCCAAAAAAATCGAAGTTGGTTTCAAATAAATTTATTAAAATTAGACACTTGTAACTAAAATTTTTTTCAAAATCCTAGAAATTGAAGTTATTTTCATCTAAATTTACTCAAATATACATCCTACACCAAACATACTCCACAAAATCCAAAAAAATCGAAGTTGGTTTCAAATAAATTTATTAAAATTTGACACTTCCAACTAAAATTTTTTTCACAATCCTAGAAATTGAAGTTATTTTCATCTAAATTTACTCAAATATACATCCTACACCAAAAATACTCGACAAAATCCAAAAAAATCGAAGTTGGTTTCAAATAAATTTATTAAAATTTGACACTTCCAACTAAAATTTTTTCACAATCGTAAAAATTGAAGTTATTTTCATCTAAATTTACTCAAATATAGATCCTACAAAAAAATACTCAACAAAATCCAAAAAAATCGAAGTTGGTTTCAAATAAATTTATTAAAATTTGACACTTCCAACTAAAATTTTTTTCACAATCCTAAAAATTGAAGTTATTTTCATCTAAATTTACTCAAATATAGATCCTACAAAAAATACTCAACAAAATCCAAAAAAGACGAAGTTGATTTCAAATAAATTTATTAAAATTTGACACTTCCGACTAAAATTTTTTTCACAATCCTAGAAATTGAAGTTATTTTCATCTAAATTTACTCAAATATACACCCTACACCAAAAATACTCGACAAAATCCAAAAAAATCGAAGTTGGTTTCAAATAAATTTATTAAAATTTGACACTTCCAACTAAAATTTTTTCACAATCGTAAAAATTGAAGTTATTTTCATCTAAATTTACTCAAATATAGATCCTACAAAAAAATACTCATCAAAATCCAAAAATATCGAAGTTGGTTTCAAATAAATTTATTCAAATTTGACACTTCCAACTAAAATTTTTTTCACAATCCTAAAAATTGAAGTTATTTTCATCTAAATTTACTCAAATATACATCCTACACCAAAAATACTCGACAAAATCCAAAAAAATCGAAGTTGGTTTCAAATAAATTTATTAAAATTAGACACTTGTAACTAAAATTTTTTTCAAAATCCTAGAAATTGAAGTTATTTTCATCTAAATTTACTCAAATATACATCCTACACCAAAAATACTCGACAAAATCCAAAAAAATCGAAGTTGGTTTCAAATAAATTTATTAAAATTTGACACTTCCAACTAAAATTTTTTCACAATCGTAAAAATTGAAGTTATTTTCATCTAAATTTACTCAAATATAGATCCTACAAAAAATACTCAACAAAATCCAAAAAAGACGAAGTTGATTTCAAATAAATTTATTAAAATTTGACACTTCCGACTAAAATTTTTTTCACAATCCTAGAAATTGAAGTTATTTTCATCTAAATTTACTCAAATATACATCCTACACCAAAAATACTCGACAAAATCCAAAAAAATCGAAGTTGGTTTCAAATAAATTTATTAAAATTTGACACTTCCAACTAAAATTTTTTTCACAATCCTAGAAATTGAAGTTATTTTCATCTAAATTTACTCAAATATACATCCTACACCAAAAATACTCGACAAAATCCAAAAAAATCGAAGTTGGTTTCAAACAAATTTATTAAAATTTGACACTTCCAACTAAAATTTTTTTCACAATCCTAGAAATTGAAGTTATTTTCATCTAAATTTACTCAAATATAGATCCTACAAAAAAATACTCAACAAAATCCAAAAAAATCGAAGTTGGTTTCAAATAAATTTATTAAAATTTGACACTTCCAACTAAAATTTTTTTCACAATCCAATAAATTTTCGTTATTTTCATCTAAATTTACTCAAATATACATCCTACAACAAAAATACTCGACAAAATAAAAAAAAATCGAAGTTGGTTTCAAATAAATTTATTAAAATTTGACACTTCCAACTAAAATTTTTTTCACAATCCTAGAAATTGAAGTTATTTTCATCTAAATTTACTCAAATATAGATCCTACAAAAAAATACTCATCAAAATCCAAAAAAATCGAAGTTGGTTTCAAATAAATTTATTAAAATTTGACACTTCCAACTAAAATTTTTTTCACAATCCTAGAAATTGAAGTTATTTTCATCTAAATTTACTCAAATATACATCCTACACCAAAAATACTCGACAAAATCCAAAAAAATCGAAGTTGGTTTCAAATAAATTTATTAAAATTTGACACTTCCAACTAAAATTTTTTTCACAATCCTAGAAATTGAAGTTATTTTCATCTAAATTTACTCAAATATAGATCCTACAAAAAAATACTCATCAAAATCCAAAAAAATCGAAGTTGGTTTCAAATAAATTTATTAAAATTTGACACTTCCAACTAAAATTTTTTTCACAATCCTAGAAATTGAAGTTATTTTCATCCAAATTTACTCAAATATACATCCTACACCAAAAATACTCGAAAAAATCCAAAAAAATCGAAGTTGGTTTCTAATAAATTTATTAAAATTTGACACTTCCAACTAAAATTTTTTTCACAATCCTAAAAATTGAAGTTATTTTCATCTAAATTTACTCAAATATAGATCCTACAAAAAATACTCAACAAAATCCAAAAAAAATGAAGTTGATTTCAAATAAATTTATTAAAATTTGACACTTCCGACTAAAATTTTTTTCACAATCCTAGAAATTGAAGTTATTTTCATCTAAATTTACTCAAATATACATCCTACACCAAAAATACTCCACAAAATCCAAAAAAATTGAAGTAGGTTTCAAATAAATTTATTAAAATTTGGCACTTCCAACTAAAATTTTTTTCACAATCCTAGAAATTGAAGTTATTTTCATCTAAATTTACTCAAATATACATCCTACACCAAAAATACTCCACAAAATCCAAAAAAATCGGAGTTGGTTTCAAATAAATTTATTAAAATTTGACACTTGCAACTAAAATTTTTTTCACAATCCTAAAAATTGAAGTTATTTTCATCTAAATTTACTCAAATATACATCCTACACCAAAAATACTCGACAAAATCCAAAAAAATCGAAGTAGGTTTCAAATAAATATATTAAAATTTGACACTTCCAACTAAAATTTTTTCACAATCCTAAAAATTGAAGTTATTTTCATCTAAATTTACTCAAATATAGATCCTACCAAAAAATACTCAACAAAATCCAAAAAAATCGCAGTTGATTTCAAATAAATTTATTAAAATTTGACACTTCCAACTAAAATTTTTTACTCAATCCAAAAAATTGAAGTTATTTTCATCCAAATTTACTCAAATATAGATCCTACAACAAAAATACTCGACAAAATCCAAAAAAAATCGAAGTTGGTTTCAAATAAATTTATTAAAATTTGACACTCCCAACTAAAATATTTTTCACAATCCAAAAAATGGTCGTTATTTTCATCTAAATGTACTCAAATATACATCCTACAACAAAAATACTCGACAAAATCCAAAAAAATCGAAGTTGGTTTCAAATAAATTTATTAAAATTTGACACTTCCAACTAAAATTTTTTTCACAATCCTAAAAATTGAAGTTATTTTCATCTTAATTTACTCAAATATACATCCTACACCAAAAATACTCGACAAAATCCAAAAAAATCGAAGTAGGTTTCAAATAAATTTATTAAAATTTGACACTTCGAACCAAAAATTGTTTCACAATCCAAAAAAATGAAATTATTTTCATCTAAATTTCCTCAATATAGATCCTAGAACAAAAATACTCTACAAAATCGAAAAAAATCGGAATTGATTTCAAATAAATTTATTAAAATTTGACACTTGCAACTAAAATTTTTTTCACAATCCTAAAAATTGAAGTTATTTTCATCTAAATTTACTCAAATATAATTCCTACACCAAAAATACTCGACAAAATCCAAAAAAATCGAAGTTGATATCAAATAAATTTATTAAAATTTGACACTTGCAACTAAAATTTTTTTCACAATCCTAAAAATTGAAGTTATTTTCATCTAAATTTACTCAAATATACATCCTACACCAAAAATACTCGACAAAATCCAAAAAAATCGAAGTTGGTTTCAAACAAATTTATTAAAATTTGACACTTCCAACTAAAATTTTTTTCACAATCCTAGAAATTGAAGTTATTTTCATCTAAATTTACTCAAATATAGATCCTACAAAAAAATACTCAACAAAATCCAAAAAAATCGAAGTTGGTTTCAATTAAATTTATTAAAATTTGACACTTCCAACTAAAATTTTTTTCACAATCCTAAAAATTGAAGTTATTTTCATCTAAATTTACTCAAATATAGATCCTACAAAAAATACTCAACAAAATCCAAAAAAAACGAAGTTGATTTCAAATAAATTTATTAAAATTTGACGCTTCCAACTAAAATTTTTTTCACAATCCTAGAAATTGAAGTTATTTTCATCTAAATTTACTCAAATATACATCCTACACCAAAAATACTCGACAAAATCCAAAAAAATCGAAGTTGGTTTCAAATAAATTTATTAAAATTTGACACTTCCAACTAAAATTTTTTTCACAATCCTAGAAATTGAAGTTATTTTCATCTAAATTTACTCAAATATACATCCTACACCAAAAATACTCGACAAAATCCAAAAAAATCGAAGTTGGTTTCAAACAAATTTATTAAAATTTGACACTTCCAACTAAAATTTTTTTCACAATCCTAGAAATTGAAGTTATTTTCATCTAAATTTACTCAAATATAGATCCTACAAAAAAATACTCAACAAAATCCAAAAAAATCGAAGTTGGTTTCAAATAAATTTATTAAAATTTGACACTTCCAACTAAAATTTTTTTCACAATCCAATAAATTTTCGTTATTTTCATCTAAATTTACTCAAATATACATCCTACAACAAAAATACTCGACAAAATAAAAAAAAATCGAAGTTGGTTTCAAATAAATTTATTAAAATTTGACACTTCCAACTAAAATTTTTTTCACAATCCTAGAAATTGAAGTTATTTTCATCTAAATTTACTCAAATATAGATCCTACAAAAAAATACTCATCAAAATCCAAAAAAATCGAAGTTGGTTTCAAATAAATTTATTAAAATTTGACACTTCCAACTAAAATTTTTTTCACAATCCTAGAAATTGAAGTTATTTTCATCTAAATTTACTCAAATATACATCCTACACCAAAAATACTCGACAAAATCCAAAAAAATCGAAGTTGGTTTCAAATAAATTTATTAAAATTTGACACTTCCAACTAAAATTTTTTTCACAATCCTAGAAATTGAAGTTATTTTCATCTAAATTTACTCAAATATAGATCCTACAAAAAAATACTCAACAAAATCCAAAAAAATCGAAGTTGGTTTCAAATAAATTTATTAAAATTTGACACTTCCAACTAAAATTTTTTTCACAATCCTAGAAATTGAAGTTATTTTCATCTAAATTTACTCAAATATACATCCTACACCAAAAATACTCGAAAAAATCCAAAAAAATCGAAGTTGGTTTCTAATAAATTTATTAAAATTTGACACTTCCAACTAAAATTTTTTTCACAATCCTAAAAATTGAAGTTATTTTCATCTAAATTTACTCAAATATAGATCCTACAAAAAATACTCAACAAAATCCAAAAAAAATGAAGTTGATTTCAAATAAATTTATTAAAATTTGACACTTCCGACTAAAATTTTTTTCACAATCCTAGAAATTGAAGTTATTTTCATCTAAATTTACTCAAATATACATCCTACACCAAAAATACTCGACAAAATCCAAAAAAATCGAAGTTGGTTTCAAATAAATTTATTAAAATTAGACACTTGTAACTAAATTTTTTTTCAAAATCCTAGAAATTGAAGTTATTTTCATCTAAATTTACTCAAATATACATCCTACACCAAAAATACTCGAAAAAATCCAAAAAAATCGAAGTTGGTTTCAAATATATTTCTTAAAATTTGACACTTCCAACTAAAATTTTTTTCACAATCCTAGAAATTGAAGTTATTTTCATCTAAATTTACTCAAATATACATCCTACACCAAAAATACTCGACAAAATCCAAAAAAATCGAGGTTGGTTTCAAATAAATTTATTAAAATTTGACACTTCCAACTAAAATTTTTTTCACAATCCTAGAAATTGAAGTTATTTTCATCTAAATTTACTCAAATATAGATCCTACAAAAAAATACTCAACAAAATCCAAAAAAATCGAAGTTGGTTTCAAATAAATTTATTAAAATTTGACACTTCCAACTAAAATTTTTTTCACAATCCAATAAATTTTCGTTATTTTCATCTAAATTTACTCAAATATACATCCTACAACAAAAATACTCGACAAAATAAAAAAAAATCGAAGTTGGTTTCAAATAAATTTATTAAAATTTGACACTTCCAACTAAAATTTTTTTCACAATCCTAGAAATTGAAGTTATTTTCATCTAAATTTACTCAAATATACATCCTACACCAATAATGCTCGACAAAATCCAAAAAAATCGAAGTTGGTTTCTATTAAATTTATTAAAATTTGACACTTCCAACTAAAATTTTTTTCACAATCCTAAAAATTGAAGTTATTTTCATCTAAATTTACTCAAATATAGATCCTACAAAAAATGTTCAACAAAATCCAAAAAAGACGAAGTTGATTTCAAATAAATTTATTAAAATTTGACACTTCCGACTAAAATTTTTTTCACAATCCTAGAAATTGAAGTTATTTTCATCTAAATTTACTCAAATATACATCCTACACCAAAAATACTCGACAAAATCCAAAAAAATCGAAGTTGGTTTCAAATAAATTTATTAAAATTAGACACTTGTAACTAAAATTTTTTTCAAAATCCTAGAAATTGAAGTTATTTTCATCTAAATTTACTCAAATATACATCCTACACCAAAAATACTCCACAAAATCCAAAAAAATTGAAGTAGGTTTCAAATAAATTTATTAAAATTTGGCACTTCCAACTAAAATTTTTTTCACAATCCTAGAAATTGAAGTTATTTTCATCTAAATTTACTCAAATATACATCCTACACCAAAAATACTCCACAAAATCCAAAAAAATCGGAGTTGGTTTCAAATAAATTTATTAAAATTTGACACTTGCAACTAAAATTTTTTTCACAATCCTAAAAATTGAAGTTATTTTCATCTAAATTTACTCAAATATACATCCTACACCAAAAATACTCGACAAAATCCAAAAAAATCGAAGTAGGTTTCAAATAAATATATTAAAATTTGACACTTCCAACTAAAATTTTTTTCACAATCCTAAAAATTGAAGTTATTTTCATCTAAATTTACTCAAATATAGATCCTACCAAAAAATACTCAACAAAATCCAAAAAAATCGCAGTTGATTTCAAATAAATTTATTAAAATTTGACACTTCCAACTAAAATTTTTTACTCAATCCAAAAAATTGAAGTTATTTTCATCCAAATTTACTCAAATATAGATCCTACAACAAAAATACTCGACAAAATCCAAAAAAATCGAAGTTGGTTTCAAATAAATTTATTAAAATTTGACACTTCCAACTAAAATATTTTTCACAATCCAAAAAATGGTCGTTATTTTCATCTAAATGTACTCAAATATACATCCTACAACAAAAATACTCGACAAAATCCAAAAAAATCGAAGTTGGTTTCAAATAAATTTATTAAAATTTGACACTTCCAACTAAAATTTTTTTCACAATCCTAAAAATTGAAGTTATTTTCATCTTAATTTACTCAAATATACATCCTACACCAAAAATACTCGACAAAATCCAAAAAAATCGAAGTAGGTTTCAAATAAATTTATTAAAATTTGACACTTCGAACCAAAAATTGTTTCACAATCCAAAAAAATGAAATTATTTTCATCTAAATTTCCTCAATATAGATCCTAGAACAAAAATACTCTACAAAATCGAAAAAAATCGGAATTGATTTCAAATAAATTTATTAAAATTTGACACTTGCAACTAAAATTTTTTTCACAATCCTAAAAATTGAAGTTATTTTCATCTAAATTTACTCAAATATAATTCCTACACCAAAAATACTCGACAAAATCCAAAAAAATCGAAGTTGATATCAAATAAATTTATTAAAATTTGACACTTGCAACTAAAATTTTTTTCACAATCCTAAAAATTGAAGTTATTTTCATCTAAATTTACTCAAATATACATCCTACACCAAAAATACTCGACAAAATCCAAAACAATCGAAGTAGGTTTCAAATAAATTTATTAAAATTTGACACTTCCAACTAAAATTTTTTTCACAATCCTAAAAATTGAAGTTATTTTCATCTAAACTTACTCAAATATAGATCCTACCAAAAAATACTCAACAAAATCCAAAAAAATCGCAGTTGATTTCAAAAAAATTTATTAAAATTTGACACTTCCAACTAAAATTTTTTACTCAATCCAAAAAATTGAAGTTATTTTCATCTAAATTTACTCAAATATAGATCCTACAACAAAAATACTCAACAAAATCCAAAAAAATCGAAGTTGATTTCAAATAAATTTATTAAAATTTGACACTTCCAACTAAAATATTTTTCACAATCCAAAAAATGGTCGTTATTTTCATCTAAATGTACTCAAATATACATCCTACAACAAAAATACTCGACAAAATCCAAAAAAATCGAAGTTGGTTTCAAATAAATTTATTAAAATTTGACACTTCCAACTAAAATTTTTTTCACAATCCTAAAAATTGAAGTTATTTTCATCTTAATTTACTCAAATATACATCCTACACCAAAAATACTCGACAAAATCCAAAAAAATCGAAGTAGGTTTCAAATAAATTTATTAAAATTTGGCACTTCCAACTAAAATTTTTTTCACAATCCTAGAAATTGAAGTTATTTTCATCTAAATTTACTCAAATATACATCCTACACCAAAAATACTCCACAAAATCCAAAAAAATCGGAGTTGGTTTCAAATAAATTTATTAAAATTTGACACTTGCAACTAAAATTTTTTTCACAATCCTAAAAATTGAAGTTATTTTCATCTAAATTTACTCAAATATACATCCTACACCAAAAATACTCGACAAAATCCAAAAAAATCGAAGTAGGTTTCAAATAAATTTATTAAAATTTGACACTTCCAACTAAAATTTTTTTCACAATCCTAAAAATTGAAGTTATTTTCATCTAAATTTACTCAAATATAGATCCTACCAAAAAATACTCAACAAAATCCAAAAAAATCGCAGTTGATTTCAAATAAATTTATTAAAATTTGACACTTCCAACTAAAATTTTTTACTCAATCCAAAAAAATGAAGTTATTTTCATCTAAATTTACTCAAATATAGATCCTACAACAAAAATACTCGACAAAATCCAAAAAAATCGAAGTTGGTTTCAAATAAATTTATTAAAATTTGACACTTCCAACTAAAATATTTTTCACAATCCAAAAAATGGTCGTTATTTTCATCTAAATGTACTCAAATATACATCCTACAATAAAAATACTCGACAAAATCCAAAAAAATCGAAGTTGGTTTCAAATAAATTTATTAAAATTTGACACTTCCAACTAAAATTTTTTTCACAATCCTAAAAATTGAAGTTATTTTCATCTTAATTTACTCAAATATACATCCTACACCAAAAATACTCGACAAAATCCAAAAAAATCGAAGTAGGTTTCAAATAAATTTATTAAAATTTGACACTTGCAACTAAAATTTTTTTCACAATCCTAAAAATTGAAGTTATTTTCATCTAAATTTACTCAAATATAGATCCTACCAAAAAATACTCAACAAAATCCAAAAAAATCGCAGTTGATTTCAAATAAATTTATTAAAATTTGACACTTCCAACTAAAATTTTTTACTCAATCCAAAAAATTGAAGTTATTTTCATCTAAATTTACTCAAATATAGATCCTACAACAAAATTACTCAACAAAATCCAAAAAAATCGAAGTTGATATCAAATAAATTTATTAAAATTTGACACTTGCAACTAAAATTTTTTTCACAATCCTAAAAATTGAAGTTATTTTCATCTAAATTTACTCAAATATAGATCCTACCAAAAAATACTCAACAAAATCCAAAAAAATCGGAGTTGATTTCAAATAAATTTATTAAAATTTGACACTTGCAACTAAAATTTTTTTCACAATCCTAAAAATTGAAGTTATTTTCATCTAAATTTACTCAAATATACATCCTACACCAAAAATACTCGACAAAATCCAAAAAAATCGAAGTAGGTTTCAAATAAATTTATTAAAATTTGACACTTCCAACTAAAATTTTTTTCACAATCCTAAAAATTGAAGTTATTTTCATCTAAATTTACTCAAATATAGATCCTACCAAAAAATACTCAACAAAATCCAAAAAAATCGGAGTTGATTTCAAATAAATTTATTAAAATTTGACACTTCCAACTAAAATTATTTACTCAATCCAAAAAATTGAAGTTATTTTCATCTAAATTTACTCAAATATAGATCCTACAACAAAAATACTCAACAAAATCCAAAAAAATCGAAGTTGATTTCAAATAAATTTATTAAAATTTGACACTTCCAACTAAAATATTTTTCACAATCCAAAAAATGGTCGTTATTTTCATCTAAATGTACTCAAATATACATCCTACAACAAAAATACCCGACAAAATCCAAAAAAATCGAAGTTGGTTTCAAATAAATTTATTAAAATTTGACACTTCCAACTAATATTTTTTTCACAATCCTAAAAATTGAAGTTATTTTCATCTTAATTTACTCAAATATACATCCTACACCAAAAATACTCGACAAAATCCAAAAAAATCGAAGTAGGTTTCAAATAAATTTATTAAAATTTGGCACTTCCAACTAAAATTTTTTTCACAATCCTAGAAATTGAAGTTATTTTCATCTAAATTTACTCAAATATACATCCTACACCAAAAATACTCCACAAAATCCAAAAAAATCGGAGTTGGTTTCAAATAAATTTATTAAAATTTGACACTTCCAACTAAAATTTTCTTCACAATCCAAAAAATGGTCGTTATTTTCATCTAAATGTACTCAAATATACATCCTACAAAAAAAATACTCGACAAAATCCAAAAAAATCGAAGTTGGTTTCAAATAAATTTATTAAAATTTGACACTTCCAACTAAAATTTTTTTCACAATCCTAAAAATTGAAGTTATTTTCATCTTAATTTACTCAAATATACATCCTACACCAAAAATACTCGACAAAATCCAAAAAAATCGAAGTAGGTTTCAAATAAATTTATTAAAATTTGGCACTTCCAACTAAAATTTTTTTCACAATCCTAGAAATTGAAGTTATTTTCATCTAAATTTACTCAAATATACATCCTACACCAAAAATACTCCACAAAATCCAAAAAAATCGGAGTTGGTTTCAAATAAATTTATTAAAATTTGACACTTGCAACTAAAATTTTTTTCACAATCCTAAAAATTGAAGTTATTTTCATCTAAATTTACTCAAATATAGATCCTACCAAAAAATACTCAACAAAATCCAAAAAAATCGGAGTTGATTTCAAATAAATTTATTAAAATTTGACACTTGCAACTAAAATTTTTTTCACAATCCTAAAAATTGAAGTTATTTTCATCTAAATTTACTCAAATATACATCCTACACCAAAAATACTCGACAAAATCCAAAAAAATCGAAGTAGGTTTCAAATAAATTTATTAAAATTTGACACTTCCAACTAAAATTTTTTTCACAATCCTAAAAATTGAAGTTATTTTCATCTAAATTTACTCAAATATAGATCCTACCAAAAAATACTCAACAAAATCCAAAAAAATCGCAGTTGATTTCAAATAAATTTATTAAAATTTGACACTTCCAACTAAAATTTTTTACTCAATCCAAAAAATTGAAGTTATTTTCATCTAAATTTACTCAAATATAGATCCTACAACAAAAATACTCAACAAAATCCAAAAAAATCGAAGTTGATTTCAAATAAATTTATTAAAATTTGACACTTCCAACTAAAATATTTTTCACAATCCAAAAAATGGTCGTTATTTTCATCTAAATGTACTCAAATATACATCCTACAACAAAAATACTCGACAAAATCCAAAAAAATCGAAGTTGGTTTCAAATAAATTTATTAAAATTTGACACTTCCAACTAAAATTTTTTTCACAATCCTAAAAATTGAAGTTATTTTCATCTTAATTTACTCAAATATACATCCTACACCAAAAATACTCGACAAAATCCAAAAAAATCGAAGTAGGTTTCAAATAAATTTATTAAAATTTGACACTTCGAACCAAAAATTGTTTCACAATCCAAAAAAATGAAATTATTTTCATCTAAATTTCCTCAATATAGATCCTAGAACAAAAATACTCTACAAAATCGAAAAAAATCGGAGTTGATTTCAAATAAATTTATTAAAATTTGACACTTGCAACTAAAATTTTTTTCACAATCCTAAAAATTGAAGTTATTTTCATCTAAATTTACTCAAATATAATTCCTACACCAAAAATACTCGACAAAATCCAAAAAAATCGAAGTTGATATCAAATATATTTATTAAAATTTGACACTTGCAACTAAAATTTTTTTCACAATCCTAAAAATTGAAGTTATTTTCATCTAAATTTACTCAAATATAGATCCTACCAAAAAATACTCAACAAAATCCAAAAAAATCGGAGTTGATTTCAAATAAATTTATTAACATTTGACACTTGCAACTAAAATTTTTTTCACAATCCTAAAAATTGAAGTTATTTTCATCTAAATTTACTCAAATATACATCCTACACCAAAAATACTCGACAAAATCCAAAAAAATCGAAGTAGGTTTCAAATAAATTTATTAAAATTTGACACTTCCAACTAAAATTTTTTTCACAATCCTAAAAATTGAAGTTATTTTCATCTAAATTTACTCAAATATAGATCCTACCAAAAAATACTCAACAAAATCCAAAAAAATCGCAGTTGATTTCAAATAAATTTATTAAAATTTGACACTTCCAACTAAAATTTTTTACTCAGTCCAAAAAATTGAAGTTATTTTCATCTAAATTTACTCAAATATAGATCCTACAACAAAAATACTCAACAAAATCCAAAAAAATCGAAGTTGATTTCAAATAAATTTATTAAAATTTGACACTTCCAACTAAAATATTTTTCACAATCCAAAAAATGGTCGTTATTTTCATCTAAATGTACTCAAATATACATCCTACAACAAAAATACTCGACAAAATCCAAAAAAATCGAAGTTGGTTTCAAATAA
Organism: Andrena praecox; assembly: GCA_963932275.1. NCBI lineage: Eukaryota > Metazoa > Arthropoda > Insecta > Hymenoptera > Andrenidae > Andrena > Andrena praecox. The sequence goes on along the minus strand of CAWVQO010000413.1, from coordinate 1,417,155 downwards.
ATTTATTAAAATTTGACACTTCCAACTAATATTTTTTTCACAATCCTAAAAATTGAAGTTATTTTCATCTTAATTTACTCAAATATACATCCTACACCAAAAATACTCGACAAAATCCAAAAAAATCGAAGTAGGTTTCAAATAAATTTATTAAAATTTGGCACTTCCAACTAAAATTTTTTTCACAATCCTAGAAATTGAAGTTATTTTCATCTAAATTTACTCAAATATACATCCTACAACAAAAATACTCCACAAAATCCAAAAAAATCGGAGTTGGTTTCAAATAAATTTATTAAAATTTGACACTTCCAACTAAAATTTTCTTCACAATCCAAAAAATGGTCGTTATTTTCATCTAAATGTACTCAAATATACATCCTACAACAAAAATACTCGACAAAATCCAAAAAAATCGAAGTTGGTTTCAAATAAATTTATTAAAATTTGACACTTCCAACTAAAATTTTTTTCACAATCCTAAAAATTGAAGTTATTTTCATCTTAATTTACTCAAATATACATCCTACACCAAAAATACTCGACAAAATCCAAAAAAATCGAAGTAGGTTTCAAATAAATTTATTAAAATTTGGCACTTCCAACTAAAATTTTTTTCACAATCCTAGAAATTGAAGTTATTTTCATCTAAATTTACTCAAATATACATCCTACACCAAAAATACTCCACAAAATCCAAAAAAATCGGAGTTGGTTTCAAATAAATTTATTAAAATTTGACACTTGCAACTAAAATTTTTTTCACAATCCTAAAAATTGAAGTTATTTTCATCTAAATTTACTTAAATATACATCCTACACCAAAAATACTCGACAAAATCCAAAAAAATCGAAGTAGGTTTCAAATAAATTTATTAAAATTTGACACTTCCAACTAAAATTTTTTTCACAATCCTAAAAATTGAAGTTATTTTCATCTAAATTTACTCAAATATAGATCCTACCAAAAAATACTCAACAAAATCCAAAAAAATCGCAGTTGATTTCAAATAAATTTATTAAAATTTGACACTTCCAACTAAAATTTTTTACTCAATCCAAAAAATTGAAGTTATTTTCATCCAAATTTACTCAAATATAGATCCTACAACAAAAATACTCGACAAAATCCAAAAAAATCGAAGTTGGTTTCAAATAAATTTATTAAAATTTGACACTTCCAACTAAAATATTTTTCACAATCCAAAAAATGGTCGTTATTTTCATCTAAATGTACTCAAATATACATCCTACAACAAAAATACTCGACAAAATCCAAAAAAATCGAAGTTGGTTTCAAATAAATTTATTAAAATTTGACACTTCCAACTAAAATTTTTTTCACAATCCTAAAAATTGAAGTTATTTTCATCTTAATTTACTCAAATATACATCCTACACCAAAAATACTCGACAAAATCCAAAAAAATCGAAGTAGGTTTCAAATAAATTTATTAAAATTTGGCACTTCCAACTAAAATTTTTTTCACAATCCTAGAAATTGAAGTTATTTTCATCTAAATTTACTCAAATATACATCCTACACCAAAAATACTCCACAAAATCCAAAAAAATCGGAGTTGGTTTCAAATAAATTTATTAAAATTTGACACTTGCAACTAAAATTTTTTTCACAATCCTAAAAATTGAAGTTATTTTCATCTAAATTTACTTAAATATACATCCTACACCAAAAATACTCGACAAAATCCAAAAAAATCGAAGTAGGTTTCAAATAAATTTATTAAAATTTGACACTTCCAACTAAAATTTTTTTCACAATCCTAAAAATTGAAGTTATTTTCATCTAAATTTACTCAAATATAGATCCTACCAAAAAATACTCAACAAAATCCAAAAAAATCGCAGTTGATTTCAAATAAATTTATTAAAATTTGACACTTCCAACTAAAATTTTTTACTCAATCCAAAAAATTGAAGTTATTTTCATCCAAATTTACTCAAATATAGATCCTACAACAAAAATACTCGACAAAATCCAAAAAAATCGAAGTTGGTTTCAAATAAATTTATTAAAATTTGACACTTCCAACTAAAATATTTTTCACAATCCAAAAAATGGTCGTTATTTTCATCTAAATGTACTCAAATATACATCCTACAACAAAAATACTCGACAAAATCCAAAAAAATCGAAGTTGGTTTCAAATAAATTTATTAAAATTTGACACTTCCAACTAAAATTTTTTTCACAATCCTAAAAATTGAAGTTATTTTCATCTTAATTTACTCAAATATACATCCTACACCAAAAATACTCGACAAAATCCAAAAAAATCGAAGTAGGTTTCAAATAAATTTATTAAAATTTGGCACTTCCAACTAAAATTTTTTTCACAATCCTAGAAATTGAAGTTATTTTCATCTAAATTTACTCAAATATACATCCTACACCAAAAATACTCCACAAAATCCAAAAAAATCGGAGTTGGTTTCAAATAAATTTATTAAAATTTGACACTTCCAACTAAAATTTTCTTCACAATCCAAAAAATGGTCGTTATTTTCATCTAAATGTACTCAAATATACATCCTACAACAAAAATACTCGACAAAATCCAAAAAAATCGAAGTTGGTTTCAAATAAATTTATTAAAATTTGACACTTGCAACTAAAAATTTTTTTCACAATCCAAAAAATTGAAGTTATTTTCATCTTAATTTACTCAAATATACATCCTACACCAAAAATACTCGACAAAATCCAAAAAAATCGAAGTAGGTTTCAAATAAATTTATTAAAATTTGGCACTTCCAACTAAAATTTTTTTCACAATCCTAGAAATTGAAGTTATTTTCATCTAAATTTACTCAAATATACATCCTACACCAAAAATACTCCACAAAATCCAAAAAAATCGGAGTTGGTTTCAAATAAATTTATTAAAATTTGACACTTGCAACTAAAATTTTTTTCACAATCCTAAAAATTGAAGTTATTTTCATCTAAATTTACTCAAATATACATCCTACACCAAAAATACTCGACAAAATCAAAAAAAATCGAAGTAGGTTTCAAATAAATTTATTAAAATTTGACACTTCCAACTAAAATTTTTTTCACAATCCTAAAAATTGAAGTTATTTTCATCTAAATTTACTCAAATATAGATCCTACCAAAAAATACTCAACAAAATCCAAAAAAATCGCAGTTGATTTCAAATAAATTTATTAAAATTTGACACTTCCAACTAAAATTTTTTACTCAATCCAAAAAATTGAAGTTATTTTCATCTAAATTTACTCAAATATAGATCCTACAACAAAAATACTCGACAAAATCCAAAAAAATCGAAGTTGGTTTCAAATAAATTTATTAAAATTTGACACTTCCAACTAAAATATTTTTCACAATCCAAAAAATGGTCGTTATTTTCATCTAAATGTACTCAAATATACATCCTACAACAAAAATACTCGACAAAATCCAAAAAAATCGAAGTTGGTTTCAAATAAATTTATTAAAATTTGACACTTCCAACTAAAATTTTTTTCACAATCCTAAAAATTGAAGTTATTTTCATCTTAATTTACTCAAATCTACATCCTACACCAAAAATACTCGACAAAATCCAAAAAAATCGAAGTAGGTTTCAAATAAATTTATTAAAATTTGACACTTGCAACTAAAATTTTTTTCACAATCCTAAAAATTGAAGTTATTTTCATCTAAATTTACTCAAATATAATTCCTACACCAAAAATACTCGACAAAATCCAAAAAAATCGAAGTTGATTTCAAATAAATTTATTAAAATTTGACACTTGCAACTAAAATTTTTTTCACAATCCTAAAAATTGAAGTTATTTTCATCTAAATTTACTCAAATATAGATCCTACCAAAAAATACTCAACAAAATCCAAAAAAATCGCAGTTGATTTCAAATAAATTTATTAAAATTTGACACTTCCAACTAAAATTTTTTACTCAATCCAAAAAATTGAAGTTATTTTCATCTAAATTTACTCAAATATAGATCCTACAACAAAAATACTCAACAAAATCAAAAAAAATCGAAGTTGATTTCAAATAAATTTATTAAAATTTGACACTTCCAACTAAAATATTTTTCACAATCCAAAAAATGGTCGTTATTTTCATCTAAATGTACTCAAATATACATCCTACAACAAAAATACTCGACAAAATCCAAAAAAATCGAAGTTGGTTTCAAATAAATTTATTAAAATTTGACACTTCCAACTAAAATTTTTTTCACAATCCTAAAAATTGAAGTTATTTTCATCTTAATTTACTCAAATATACATCCTACACCAAAAATACTCGACAAAATCCAAAAAAATCGAAGTAGGTTTCAAATAAATTTATTAAAATTTGACACTTCGAACCAAAAATTGTTTCACAATCCAAAAAAATGAAATTATTTTCATCTAAATTTCCTCAATATAGATCCTAGAACAAAAATACTCTACAAAATCGAAAAAAATCGGAGTTGATTTCAAATAAATTTATTAAAATTTGACACTTGCAACTAAAATTTTTTTCACAATCCTAAAAATTGAAGTTAATTTCATCTAAATTTACTCAAATATAATTCCTACACCAAAAATACTCGACAAAATCCAAAAAAATCGAAGTTGGTTTCAAATAAATTTATTAAAATTTGACACTTGCAACTAAAATTTTTTTCACAATCCTAAAAATTGAAGTTATTTTCATCTAAATTTACTCAAATATAGATCCTACCAAAAAATACTCAACAAAATCCAAAAAAATCGGAGTTGATTTCAAATAAATTTATTAAAATTTGACACTTGCAACTAAAATTTTTTTCACAATCCTAAAAATTGAAGTTATTTTCATCTAAATTTACTCAAATATACATCCTACACCAAAAATACTCGACAAAATCCAAAAAAATCGAAGTAGGTTTCAAATAAATTTATTAAAATTTGACACTTCCAACTAAAATTTTTTTCACAATCCTAAAAATTGAAGTTATTTTCATCTAAATTTACTCAAATATAGATCCTACCAAAAAATACTCAACAAAATCCAAAAAAATCGCAGTTGATTTCAAATAAATTTATTAAAATTTGACACTTCCAACTAAAATTTTTTACTCAATCCAAAAAATTGAAGTTATTTTCATCTAAATTTACTCAAATATAGATCCTACAACAAAAATACTCAACAAAATCCAAAAAAATCGAAGTTGATTTCAAATAAATTTATTAAAATTTGACACTTCCAACTAATATTTTTTTCACAATCCTAAAAATTGAAGTTATTTTCATCTTAATTTACTCAAATATACATCCTACACCAAAAATACTCGACAAAATCCAAAAAAATCGAAGTAGGTTTCAAATAAATTTATTAAAATTTGGCACTTCCAACTAAAATTTTTTTCACAATCCTAGAAATTGAAGTTATTTTCATCTAAATTTACTCAAATATACATCCTACACCAAAAATACTCCACAAAATCCCAAAAAATCGGAGTTGGTTTCAAAGAAATTTATTAAAATTTGACACTTCCAACTAAAATTTTCTTCACAATCCAAAAAATGGTCGTTATTTTCATCTAAATGTACTCAAATATACATCCTACAACAAAAATACTCGACAAAATCCAAAAAAATCGAAGTTGGTTTCAAATAAATTTATTAAAATTTGACACTTCCAACTAAAATTTTTTTCACAATCCTAAAAATTGAAGTTATTTTCATCTTAATTTACTCAAATATACATCCTACACCAAAAATACTCGACAAAATCCAAAAAAATCGAAGTAGGTTTCAAATAAATTTATTAAAATTTGACACTTCGAACCAAAAATTGTTTCACAATCCAAAAAAATGAAATTATTTTCATCTAAATTTCCTCAATATAGATCCTAGAACAAAAATACTCTACAAAATCGAAAAAAATCGGAGTTGATTTCAAATAAATTTATTAAAATTTGACACTTGCAACTAAAATTTTTTTCACAATCCTTAAAATTGAAGTTATTTTCATCTAAATTTACTCAAATATAATTCCTACACCAAAAATACTCGACAAAATCCAAAAAAATCGAAGTTGATATCAAATAAATTTATTAAAATTTGACACTTGCAACTAAAATTTTTATCACAATCCTAAAAATTGAAGTTATTTTCATCTAAATTTACTCAAATATAGATCCTACCAAAAAATACTCAACAAAATCCAAAAAAATCGGAGTTGATTTCAAATAAATTTATTAACATTTGACACTTGCAACTAAAATTTTTTTCACAATCCTAAAAATTGAAGTTATTTTCATCTAAATTTACTCAAATATACATCCTACACCAAAAATACTCGACAAAATCCAAAAAAATCGAAGTAGGTTTCAAATAAATTTATTAAAATTTGACACTTCCAACTAAAATTTTTTTCACAATCCTAAAAATTGAAGTTATTTTCATCTAAATTTACTCAAATATAGATCCTACCAAAAAATACTCAACAAAATCCAAAAAAATCGCAGTTGATTTCAAATAAATTTATTAAAATTTGACACTTCCAACTAAAATTTTTTACTCAGTCCAAAAAATTGAAGTTATTTTCATCTAAATTTACTCAAATATAGATCCTACAACAAAAATACTCAACAAAATCCAAAAAAATCGAAGTTGATTTCAAATAAATTTATTAAAATTTGACACTTCCAACTAAAATTTTCTTCACAATCCAAAAAATGGTCGTTATTTTCATCTAAATGTACTCAAATATACATCCTACAACAAAAATACTCGACAAAATCCAAAAAAATCGCAGTTGATTTCAAATAAATTTATTAAAATTTGACACTTCCAACTAAAATTTTTTACTCAGTCCAAAAAATTGAAGTTATTTTCATCTAAATTTACTCAAATATAGATCCTACACCAAAAATACTCGACAAAATCCAAAAAAATCGAAGTAGGTTTCAAATAAATTTATTAAAATTTGACACTTCCAACTAAAATTTTTTTCACAATCCTAAAAATTGAAGTTATTTTCATCTTAATTTACTCAAATATACATCCTACACCAAAAATACTCGACAAAATCCAAAAAAATCGAAGTAGGTTTCAAATAAATTTATTAAAATTTGACACTTCCAACTAAAATTTGTTTCACAATCCTAAAAATTGAAGTTATTTTCATCTTAATTTACTCAAATATACATCCTACACCAAAAATACTCGACAAAATCCAAAAAAATCGAAGTAGGTTTCAAATAAATTTATTAAAATTTGGCACTTCCAACTAAAATTTTTTTCACAATCCTAGAAATTGAAGTTATTTTCATCTAAATTTACTCAAATATACATCCTACACCAAAAATACTCCACAAAATCCAAAAAAATCGGAGTTGGTTTCAAATAAATTTATTAAAATTTGACACTTGCAACTAAAATTTTTTTCACAATCCTAAAAATTGAAGTTATTTTCATCTAAATTTACTCAAATATACATCCTACACCAAAAATACTCGACAAAATCCAAAAAAATCGAAGTAGGTTTCAAATAAATTTATTAAAATTTGACACTTCCAACTAAAATTTGTTTCACAATCCTAAAAATTGAAGTTATTTTCATCTAAATTTACTCAAATATAGATCCTACCAAAAAATACTCAACAAAATCCAAAAAAATCGCAGTTGATTTCAAATAAATTTATTAAAATTTGACACTTCCAACTAAAATTTTTTAATCAATCCAAAAAATTGAAGTTATTTTCATCCAAATTTACTCAAATATAGATCCTACAACAAAAATACTCGACAAAATCCAAAAAAATCGAAGTTGGTTTCAAATAAATTTATTAAAATTTGACACTTCCAACTAAAATATTTTTCACAATCCAAAAAATGGTCGTTATTTTCATCTAAATGTACTCAAATATACATCCTACAACAAAAATACTCGACAAAATCCAAAAAAATCGAAGTTGGTTTCAAATAAATTTATTAAAATTTGACACTTCCAACTAAAATTTTTTTCACAATCCTAAAAATTGAAGTTATTTTCATCTTAATTTACTCAAATATACATCCTACACCAAAAATACTCGACAAAATCCAAAAAAATCGAAGTAGGTTTCAAATAAATTTATTAAAATTTGACACTTCGAACCAAAAATTGTTTCACAATCCAAAAAAATGAAATTATTTTCATCTAAATTTCCTCAATATAGATCCTAGAACAAAAATACTCTACAAAATCGAAAAAAATCGGAGTTGATTTCAAATAAATTTATTAAAATTTGACACTTGCAACTAAAATTTTTTTCACAATCCTAAAAATTGAAGTTATTTTCATCTAAATTTACTCAAATATAATTCCTACACCAAAAATACTCGACAAAATCAAAAAAAATCGAAGTTGGTTTCAAATAAATTTATTAAAATTTGACACTTGCAACTAAAATTTTTTTCACAATCCTAAAAATTGAAGTTATTTTCATCTAAATTTACTCAAATATAGATCCTACCAAAAAATACTCAACAAAATCCAAAAAAATCGGAGTTGATTTCAAATAAATTTATTAAAATTTGACACTTGCAACTAAAATTTTTTTCACAATCCTAAAAATTGAAGTTATTTTCATCTAAATTTACTCAAATATACATCCTACACCAAAAATACTCGACAAAATCCAAAAAAATCGAAGTAGGTTTCAAATAAATTTATTAAAATTTGACACTTCCAACTAAAATTTTTTTCACAATCCTAAAAATTGAAGTTATTTTCATCTAAATTTACTCAAATATAGATCCTACCAAAAAATACTCAACAAAATCCAAAAAAATCGCAGTTGATTTCAAATAAATTTATTAAAATTTGACACTTCCAACTAAAATTTTTTACTCAATCCAAAAAATTGAAGTTATTTTCATCTAAATTTACTCAAATATAGATCCTACAACAAAAATACTCAACAAAATCCAAAAAAATCGAAGTTGATTTCAAATAAATTTATTAAAATTTGACACTTCCAACTAATATTTTTTTCACAATCCTAAAAATTGAAGTTATTTTCATCTTAATTTACTCAAATATACATCCTACACCAAAAATACTCGACAAAATCCAAAAAAATCGAAGTAGGTTTCAAATAAATTTATTAAAATTTGGCACTTCCAACTAAAATTTTTTTCACAATCCTAGAAATTGAAGTTATTTTCATCTAAATTTACTCAAATATACATCCTACACCAAAACTACTCCACAAAATCCAAAAAAATCGGAGTTGGTTTCAAAGAAATTTATTAAAATTTGACACTTCCAACTAAAATTTTCTTCACAATCCAAAAAATGGTCGTTATTTTCATCTAAATGTACTCAAATATACATCCTACAACAAAAATACTCGACAAAATCCAAAAAAATCGAAGTTGGTTTCAAATAAATTTATTAAAATTTGACACTTCCAACTAAAATTTTTTTCACAATCCTAAAAATTGAAGTTATTTTCATCTTAATTTACTCAAATATACATCCTACACCAAAAATACTCGACAAAATCCAAAAAAATCGAAGTAGGTTTCAAATAAATTTATTAAAATTTGACACTTCGAACCAAAAATTGTTTCACAATCCAAAAAAATGAAATTATTTTCATCTAAATTTCCTCAATATAGATCCTAGAACAAAAATACTCTACAAAATCGAAAAAAATCGGAGTTGATTTCAAATAAATTTATTAAAATTTGACACTTGCAACTAAAATTTTTTTCACAATCCTAAAAATTGAAGTTATTTTCATCTAAATTTACTCAAATATAATTCCTACACCAAAAATACTCGACAAAATCCAAAAAAATCGAAGTTGATATCAAATAAATTTATTAAAATTTGACACTTGCAACTAAAATTTTTTTCACAATCCTAAAAATTGAAGTTATTTTCATCTAAATTTACTCAAATATAGATCCTACCAAAAAATACTCAACAAAATCCAAAAAAATCGGAGTTGATTTCAAATAAATTTATTAACATTTGACACTTGCAACTAAAATTTTTTTCACAATCCTAAAAATTGAAGTTATTTTCATCTAAATTTACTCAAATATACATCCTACACCAAAAATACTCGACAAAATCCAAAAAAATCGAAGTAGGTTTCAAATAAATTTATTAAAATTTGACACTTCCAACTAAAATTTTTTTCACAATCCTAAAAATTGAAGTTATTTTCATCTAAATTTACTCAAATATAGATCCTACCAAAAAATACTCAACAAAATCCAAAAAAATCGCAGTTGATTTCAAATAAATTTATTAAAATTTGACACTTCCAACTAAAATTTTTTACTCAGTCCAAAAAATTGAAGTTATTTTCATCTAAATTTACTCAAATATAGATCCTACAACAAAAATACTCAACAAAATCCAAAAAAATCGAAGTTGATTTCAAATAAATTTATTAAAATTTGACACTTCCAACTAAAATATTTTTCACAATCCAAAAAATGGTCGTTATTTTCATCTAAATGTACTCAAATATACATCCTACAACAAAAATACTCGACAAAATCCAAAAAAATCGAAGTTGGTTTCAAATAAATTTATTAAAATTTGACACTTCCAACTAATATTTTTTTCACAATCCTAAAAATTGAAGTTATTTTCATCTTAATTTACTCAAATATACATCCTACACCAAAAATACTCGACAAAATCCAAAAAAATCGAAGTAGGTTTCAAATAAATTTATTAAAATTTGGCACTTCCAACTAAAATTTTTTTCACAATCCTAGAAATTGAAGTTATTTTCATCTAAATTTACTCAAATATACATCCTACAACAAAAATACTCCACAAAATCCAAAAAAATCGGAGTTGGTTTCAAATAAATTTATTAAAATTTGACACTTCCAACTAAAATTTTCTTCACAATCCAAAAAATGGTCGTTATTTTCATCTAAATGTACTCAAATATACATCCTACAACAAAAATACTCGACAAAATCCAAAAAAATCGAAGTTGGTTTCAAATAAATTTATTAAAATTTGACACTTCCAACTAAAATTTGTTTCACAATCCTAAAAATTGAAGTTATTTTCATCTTAATTTACTCAAATATACATCCTACACCAAAAATACTCGACAAAATCCAAAAAAATCGAAGTAGGTTTCAAATAAATTTATTAAAATTTGGCACTTCCAACTAAAATTTTTTTCACAATCCTAGAAATTGAAGTTATTTTCATCTAAATTTACTCAAATATACATCCTACACCAAAAATACTCCACAAAATCCAAAAAAATCGGAGTTGGGTTCAAATAAATTTATTAAAATTTGACACTTGCAACTAAAATTTTTTTCACAATCCTAAAAATTGAAGTTATTTTCATCTAAATTTACTCAAATATACATCCTACACCAAAAATACTCGACAAAATCCAAAAAAATCGAAGTAGGTTTCAAATAAATTTATTAAAATTTGACACTTCCAACTAAAATTTTTTTCACAATCCTAAAAATTGAAGTTATTTTCATCTAAATTTACTCAAATATAGATCCTACCAAAAAATACTCAACAAAATCCAAAAAAATCGCAGTTGATTTCAAATAAATTTATTAAAATTTGACACTTCCAACTAAAATTTTTTAATCAATCCAAAAAATTGAAGTTATTTTCATCCAAATTTACTCAAATATAGATCCTACAACAAAAATACTCGACAAAATCCAAAAAAATCGAAGTTGGTTTCAAATAAATTTATTAAAATTTGACACTTCCAACTAAAATATTTTTCACAATCCAAAAAATGGTCGTTATTTTCATCTAAATGTACTCAAATATACATCCTACAACAAAAATACTCGACAAAATCCAAAAAAATCGGAGTTGGTTTCAAATAAATTTATTAAAATTTGACACTTGCAACTAAAATTTTTTTCACAATCCTAAAAATTGAAGTTATTTTCATCTAAATTTACTCAAATATAGATCCTACCAAAAAATACTCAACAAAATCCAAAAAAATCGGAGTTGATTTCAAATAAATTTATTAACATTTGACACTTGCAACTAAAATTTTTTTCACAATCCTAAAAATTGAAGTTATTTTCATCTAAATTTACTCAAATATACATCCTACACCAAAAATACTCGACAAAATCCAAAAAAATCGAAGTAGGTTTCAAATAAATTTATTAAAATTTGACACTTCCAACTAAAATTTTTTTCACAATCCTAAAAATTGAAGTTATTTTCATCTAAATTTACTCAAATATAGATCCTACCAAAAAATACTCAACAAAATCCAAAAAAATCGCAGTTGATTTCAAATAAATTTATTAAAATTTGACACTTCCAACTAAAATTTTTTACTCAGTCCAAAAAATTGAAGTTATTTTCATCTAAATTTACTCAAATATAGATCCTACAACAAAAATACTCAACAAAATCCAAAAAAATCGAAGTTGATTTCAAATAAATTTATTAAAATTTGACACTTCCAACTAAAATATTTTTCACAATCCAAAAAATGGTCGTTATTTTCATCTAAATGTACTCAAATATACATCCTACAACAAAAATACTCGACAAAATCCAAAAAAATCGAAGTTGGTTTCAAATAAATTTATTAAAATTTGACACTTCCAACTAATATTTTTTTCACAATCCTAAAAATTGAAGTTATTTTCATCTTAATTTACTCAAATATACATCCTACACCAAAAATACTCGACAAAATCCAAAAAAATCGAAGTAGGTTTCAAATAAATTTATTAAAATTTGGCACTTCCAACTAAAATTTTTTTCACAATCCTAGAAATTGAAGTTATTTTCATCTAAATTTACTCAAATATACATCCTACAACAAAAATACTCCACAAAATCCAAAAAAATCGGAGTTGGTTTCAAATAAATTTATTAAAATTTGACACTTCCAACTAAAATTTTCTTCACAATCCAAAAAATGGTCGTTATTTTCATCTAAATGTACTCAAATATACATCCTACAACAAAAATACTCGACAAAATCCAAAAAAATCGAAGTTGGTTTCAAATAAATTTATTAAAATTTGACACTTCCAACTAAAATTTGTTTCACAATCCTAAAAATTGAAGTTATTTTCATCTTAATTTACTCAAATATACATCCTACACCAAAAATACTCGACAAAATCCAAAAAAATCGGAGTTGGTTTCAAATAAATTTATTAAAATTTGACACTTCCAACTAAAATATTTTTCACAATCCAAAAAATGGTCGTTATTTTCATCTAAATGTACTCAAATATACATCCTACAACAAAAATACTCGACAAAATCCAAAAAAATCGAAGTTGGTTTCAAATAAATTTATTAAAATTTGACACTTCCAACTAATATTTTTTTCACAATCCTAAAAATTGAAGTTATTTTCATCTTAATTTACTCAAATATACATCCTCCACCAAAAATACTCGACAAAATCCAAAAAAATCGAAGTAGGTTTCAAATAAATTTATTAAAATTTGGCACTTCCAACTAAAATTTTTTTCACAATCCTAGAAATTGAAGTTATTTTCATCTAAATTTACTCAAATATACATCCTACACCAAAAATACTCCACAAAATCCCAAAAAATCGGAGTTGGTTTCAAAGAAATTTATTAAAATTTGACACTTCCAACTAAAATTTTCTTCACAATCCAAAAAATGGTCGTTATTTTCATCTAAATGTACTCAAATATACATCCTACAACAAAAATACTCGACAAAATCCAAAAAAATCGAAGTTGGTTTCAAATAAATTTATTAAAATTTGACACTTCCAACTAAAATTTTTTTCACAATCCTAAAAATTGAAGTTATTTTCATCTTAATTTACTCAAATATACATCCTACACCAAAAATACTCGACAAAATCCAAAAAAATCGAAGTAGGTTTCAAATAAATTTATTAAAATTTGACACTTCGAACCAAAAATTGTTTCACAATCCAAAAAAATGAAATTATTTTCATCTAAATTTCCTCAATATAGATCCTAGAACAAAAATACTCTACAAAATCGAAAAAAATCGGAGTTGATTTCAAATAAATTTATTAAAATTTGACACTTGCAACTAAAATTTTTTTCACAATCCTAAAAATTGAAGTTATTTTCATCTAAATTTACTCAAATATAATTCCTACACCAAAAATACTCGACAAAATCCAAAAAAATCGAAGTTGATATCAAATAAATTTATTAAAATTTGACACTTGCAACTAAAATTTTTTTCACAATCCTAAAAATTGAAGTTATTTTCATCTAAATTTACTCAAATATAGATCCTACCAAAAAATACTCAACAAAATCCAAAAAAATCGGAGTTGATTTCAAATAAATTTATTAACATTTGACACTTGCAACTAAAATTTTTTTCACAATCCTAAAAATTGAAGTTATTTTCATCTAAATTTACTCAAATATACATCCTACACCAAAAATACTCGACAAAATCCAAAAAAATCGAAGTAGGTTTCAAATAAATTTATTAAAATTTGACACTTCCAACTAAAATTTTTTTCACAATCCTAAAAATTGAAGTTATTTTCATCTAAATTTACTCAAATATAGATCCTACCAAAAAATACTCAACAAAATCCAAAAAAATCGCAGTTGATTTCAAATAAATTTATTAAAATTTGACACTTCCAACTAAAATTTTTTACTCAGTCCAAAAAATTGAAGTTATTTTCATCTAAATTTACTCAAATATAGATCCTACAACAAAAATACTCAACAAAATCCAAAAAAATCGAAGTTGATTTCAAATAAATTTATTAAAATTTGACACTTCCAACTAAAATATTTTTCACAATCCAAAAAATGGTCGTTATTTTCATCTAAATGTACTCAAATATACATCCTACAACAAAAATACTCGACAAAATCCAAAAAAATCGAAGTTGGTTTCAAATAAATTTATTAAAATTTGACACTTCCAACTAATATTTTTTTCACAATCCTAAAAATTGAAGTTATTTTCATCTTAATTTACTCAAATATACATCCTACACCAAAAATACTCGACAAAATCCAAAAAAATCGAAGTAGGTTTCAAATAAATTTATTAAAATTTGGCACTTCCAACTAAAATTTTTTTCACAATCCTAGAAATTGAAGTTATTTTCATCTAAATTTACTCAAATATACATCCTACAACAAAAATACTCCACAAAATCCAAAAAAATCGGAGTTGGTTTCAAATAAATTTATTAAAATTTGACACTTCCAACTAAAATTTTCTTCACAATCCAAAAAATGGTCGTTATTTTCATCTAAATGTACTCAAATATACATCCTACAACAAAAATACTCGACAAAATCCAAAAAAATCGAAGTTGGTTTCAAATAAATTTATTAAAATTTGACACTTCCAACTAAAATTTGTTTCACAATCCTAAAAATTGAAGTTATTTTCATCTTAATTTACTCAAATATACATCCTACACCAAAAATACTCGACAAAATCCAAAAAAATCGAAGTAGGTTTCAAATAAATTTATTAAAATTTGGCACTTCCAACTAAAATTTTTTTCACAATCCTAGAAATTGAAGTTATTTTCATCTAAATTTACTCAAATATACATCCTACACCAAAAATACTCCACAAAATCCAAAAAAATCGGAGTTGGTTTCAAATAAATTTATTAAAATTTGACACTTGCAACTAAAATTTTTTTCACAATCCTAAAAATTGAAGTTATTTTCATCTAAATTTACTCAAATATAGATCCTACCAAAAAATACTCAACAAAATCCAAAAAAATCGGAGTTGATTTCAAATAAATTTATTAACATTTGACACTTGCAACTAAAATTTTTTTCACAATCCTAAAAATTGAAGTTATTTTCATCTAAATTTACTCAAATATACATCCTACACCAAAAATACTCGACAAAATCCAAAAAAATCGAAGTAGGTTTCAAATAAATTTATTAAAATTTGACACTTCCAACTAAAATTTTTTTCACAATCCTAAAAATTGAAGTTATTTTCATCTAAATTTACTCAAATATAGATCCTACCAAAAAATACTCAACAAAATCCAAAAAAATCGCAGTTGATTTCAAATAAATTTATTAAAATTTGACACTTCCAACTAAAATTTTTTACTCAGTCCAAAAAATTGAAGTTATTTTCATCTAAATTTACTCAAATATAGATCCTACAACAAAAATACTCAACAAAATCCAAAAAAATCGAAGTTGATTTCAAATAAATTTATTAAAATTTGACACTTCCAACTAAAATATTTTTCACAATCCAAAAAATGGTCGTTATTTTCATCTAAATGTACTCAAATATACATCCTACAACAAAAATACTCGACAAAATCCAAAAAAATCGAAGTTGGTTTCAAATAAATTTATTAAAATTTGACACTTCCAACTAATATTTTTTTCACAATCCTAAAAATTGAAGTTATTTTCATCTTAATTTACTCAAATATACATCCTACACCAAAAATACTCGACAAAATCCAAAAAAATCGAAGTAGGTTTCAAATAAATTTATTAAAATTTGGCACTTCCAACTAAAATTTTTTTCACAATCCTAGAAATTGAAGTTATTTTCATCTAAATTTACTCAAATATACATCCTACAACAAAAATACTCCACAAAATCCAAAAAAATCGGAGTTGGTTTCAAATAAATTTATTAAAATTTGACACTTCCAACTAAAATTTTCTTCACAATCCAAAAAATGGTCGTTATTTTCATCTAAATGTACTCAAATATACATCCTACAACAAAAATACTCGACAAAATCCAAAAAAATCGAAGTTGGTTTCAAATAAATTTATTAAAATTTGACACTTCCAACTAAAATTTGTTTCACAATCCTAAAAATTGAAGTTATTTTCATCTTAATTTACTCAAATATACATCCTACACCAAAAATACTCGACAAAATCCAAAAAAATCGGAGTTGGTTTCAAATAAATTTATTAAAATTTGACACTTCCAACTAAAATATTTTTCACAATCCAAAAAATGGTCGTTATTTTCATCTAAATGTACTCAAATATACATCCTACAACAAAAATACTCGACAAAATCCAAAAAAATCGAAGTTGGTTTCAAATAAATTTATTAAAATTTGACACTTCCAACTAATATTTTTTTCACAATCCTAAAAATTGAAGTTATTTTCATCTTAATTTACTCAAATATACATCCTCCACCAAAAATACTCGACAAAATCCAAAAAAATCGAAGTAGGTTTCAAATAAATTTATTAAAATTTGGCACTTCCAACTAAAATTTTTTTCACAATCCTAGAAATTGAAGTTATTTTCATCTAAATTTACTCAAATATACATCCTACACCAAAAATACTCCACAAAATCCCAAAAAATCGGAGTTGGTTTCAAAGAAATTTATTAAAATTTGACACTTCCAACTAAAATTTTCTTCACAATCCAAAAAATGGTCGTTATTTTCATCTAAATGTACTCAAATATACATCCTACAACAAAAATACTCGACAAAATCCAAAAAAATCGAAGTTGGTTTCAAATAAATTTATTAAAATTTGACACTTCCAACTAAAATTTTTTTCACAATCCTAAAAATTGAAGTTATTTTCATCTTAATTTACTCAAATATACATCCTACACCAAAAATACTCGACAAAATCCAAAAAAATCGAAGTAGGTTTCAAATAAATTTATTAAAATTTGACACTTCGAACCAAAAATTGTTTCACAATCCAAAAAAATGAAATTATTTTCATCTAAATTTCCTCAATATAGATCCTAGAACAAAAATACTCTACAAAATCGAAAAAAATCGGAGTTGATTTCAAATAAATTTATTAAAATTTGACACTTGCAACTAAAATTTTTTTCACAATCCTAAAAATTGAAGTTATTTTCATCTAAATTTACTCAAATATAATTCCTACACCAAAAATACTCGACAAAATCCAAAAAAATCGAAGTTGATATCAAATAAATTTATTAAAATTTGACACTTGCAACTAAAATTTTTTTCACAATCCTAAAAATTGAAGTTATTTTCATCTAAATTTACTCAAATATAGATCCTACCAAAAAATACTCAACAAAATCCAAAAAAATCGGAGTTGATTTCAAATAAATTTATTAACATTTGACACTTGCAACTAAAATTTTTTTCACAATCCTAAAAATTGAAGTTATTTTCATCTAAATTTACTCAAATATACATCCTACACCAAAAATACTCGACAAAATCCAAAAAAATCGAAGTAGGTTTCAAATAAATTTATTAAAATTTGACACTTCCAACTAAAATTTTTTTCACAATCCTAAAAATTGAAGTTATTTTCATCTAAATTTACTCAAATATAGATCCTACCAAAAAATACTCAACAAAATCCAAAAAAATCGCAGTTGATTTCAAATAAATTTATTAAAATTTGACACTTCCAACTAAAATTTTTTACTCAGTCCAAAAAATTGAAGTTATTTTCATCTAAATTTACTCAAATATAGATCCTACAACAAAAATACTCAACAAAATCCAAAAAAATCGAAGTTGATTTCAAATAAATTTATTAAAATTTGACACTTCCAACTAAAATATTTTTCACAATCCAAAAAATGGTCGTTATTTTCATCTAAATGTACTCAAATATACATCCTACAACAAAAATACTCGACAAAATCCAAAAAAATCGAAGTTGGTTTCAAATAAATTTATTAAAATTTGACACTTCCAACTAATATTTTTTTCACAATCCTAAAAATTGAAGTTATTTTCATCTTAATTTACTCAAATATACATCCTACACCAAAAATACTCGACAAAATCCAAAAAAATCGAAGTAGGTTTCAAATAAATTTATTAAAATTTGGCACTTCCAACTAAAATTTTTTTCACAATCCTAGAAATTGAAGTTATTTTCATCTAAATTTACTCAAATATACATCCTACAACAAAAATACTCCACAAAATCCAAAAAAATCGGAGTTGGTTTCAAATAAATTTATTAAAATTTGACACTTCCAACTAAAATTTTCTTCACAATCCAAAAAATGGTCGTTATTTTCATCTAAATGTACTCAAATATACATCCTACAACAAAAATACTCGACAAAATCCAAAAAAATCGAAGTTGGTTTCAAATAAATTTATTAAAATTTGACACTTCCAACTAAAATTTGTTTCACAATCCTAAAAATTGAAGTTATTTTCATCTTAATTTACTCAAATATACATCCTACACCAAAAATACTCGACAAAATCCAAAAAAATCGAAGTAGGTTTCAAATAAATTTATTAAAATTTGGCACTTCCAACTAAAATTTTTTTCACAATCCTAGAAATTGAAGTTATTTTCATCTAAATTTACTCAAATATACATCCTACACCAAAAATACTCCACAAAATCCAAAAAAATCGGAGTTGGTTTCAAATAAATTTATTAAAATTTGACACTTGCAACTAAAATTTTTTTCACAATCCTAAAAATTGAAGTTATTTTCATCTAAATTTACTCAAATATACATCCTACACCAAAAATACTCGACAAAATCCAAAAAAATCGAAGTAGGTTTCAAATAAATTTATTAAAATTTGACACTTCCAACTAAAATTTGTTTCACAATCCTAAAAATTGAAGTTATTTTCATCTAAATTTACTCAAATATAGATCCTACCAAAAAATACTCAACAAAATCCAAAAAAATCGCAGTTGATTTCAAATAAATTTATTAAAATTTGACACTTCCAACTAAAATTTTTTAATCAATCCAAAAAATTGAAGTTATTTTCATCCAAATTTACTCAAATATAGATCCTACAACAAAAATACTCGACAAAATCCAAAAAAATCGAAGTTGGTTTCAAATAAATTTATTAAAATTTGACACTTCCAACTAAAATATTTTTCACAATCCAAAAAATGGTCGTTATTTTCATCTAAATGTACTCAAATATACATCCTACAACAAAAATACTCGACAAAATCCAAAAAAATCGAAGTTGGTTTCAAATAAATTTATTAAAATTTGACACTTCCAACTAAAATTTTTTTCACAATCCTAAAAATTGAAGTTATTTTCATCTTAATTTACTCAAATATACATCCTACACCAAAAATACTCGACAAAATCCAAAAAAATCGAAGTAGGTTTCAAATAAATTTATTAAAATTTGACACTTCGAACCAAAAATTGTTTCACAATCCAAAAAAATGAAATTATTTTCATCTAAATTTCCTCAATATAGATCCTAGAACAAAAATACTCTACAAAATCGAAAAAAATCGGAGTTGATTTCAAATAAATTTATTAAAATTTGACACTTGCAACTAAAATTTTTTTCACAATCCTAAAAATTGAAGTTATTTTCATCTAAATTTACTCAAATATAATTCCTACACCAAAAATACTCGACAAAATCCAAAAAAATCGAAGTTGGTTTCAAATAAATTTATTAAAATTTGACACTTGCAACTAAAATTTTTTTCACAATCCTAAAAATTGAAGTTATTTTCATCTAAATTTACTCAAATATAGATCCTACACCAAAAATACTCGACAAAATCCAAAAAAATCGAAGTAGGTTTCAAATAAATTTATTAAAATTTGACACTTCCAACTAAAATTTTTTTCACAATCCTAAAAATTGAAGTTATTTTCATCTAAATTTACTCAAATATAGATCCTACCAAAAAATACTCAACAAAATCCAAAAAAATCGCAGTTGATTTCAAATAAATTTATTAAAATTTGACACTTCCAACTAAAATTTTTTACTCAATCCAAAAAATTGAAGTTATTTTCATCTAAATTTACTCAAATATAGATCCTACAACAAAAATACTCAACAAAATCCAAAAAAATCGAAGTTGATTTCAAATAAATTTATTAAAATTTGACACTTCCAACTAATATTTTTTTCACAATCCTAAAAATTGAAGTTATTTTCATCTTAATTTACTCAAATATACATCCTACACCAAAAATACTCGACAAAATCCAAAAAAATCGAAGTAGGTTTCAAATAAATTTATTAAAATTTGGCACTTCCAACTAAAATTTTTTTCACAATCCTAGAAATTGAAGTTATTTTCATCTAAATTTACTCAAATATACATCCTACACCAAAACTACTCCACAAAATCCAAAAAAATCGGAGTTGGTTTCAAAGAAATTTATTAAAATTTGACACTTCCAACTAAAATTTTCTTCACAATCCAAAAAATGGTCGTTATTTTCATCTAAATGTACTCAAATATACATCCTACAACAAAAATACTCGACAAAATCCAAAAAAATCGAAGTTGGTTTCAAATAAATTTATTAAAATTTGACACTTCCAACTAAAATTTTTTTCACAATCCTAAAAATTGAAGTTATTTTCATCTTAATTTACTCAAATATACATCCTACACCAAAAATACTCGACAAAATCCAAAAAAATCGAAGTAGGTTTCAAATAAGTTTATTAAAATTTGACACTTCGAACCAAAAATTGTTTCACAATCCAAAAAAATGAAATTATTTTCATCTAAATTTCCTCAATATAGATCCTAGAACAAAAATACTCTACAAAATCGAAAAAAATCGGAGTTGATTTCAAATAAATTTATTAAAATTTGACACTTGCAACTAAAATTTTTTTCACAATCCTAAAAATTGAAGTTATTTTCATCTAAATTTACTCAAATATAATTCCTACACCAAAAATACTCGACAAAATCCAAAAAAATCGAAGTTGATATCAAATAAATTTATTAAAATTTGACACTTGCAACTAAAATTTTTTTCACAATCCTAAAAATTGAAGTTATTTTCATCTAAATTTACTCAAATATAGATCCTACCAAAAAATACTCAACAAAATCCAAAAAAATCGGAGTTGATTTCAAATAAATTTATTAACATTTGACACTTGCAACTAAAATTTTTTTCACAATCCTAAAAATTGAAGTTATTTTCATCTAAATTTACTCAAATATACATCCTACACCAAAAATACTCGACAAAATCCAAAAAAATCGAAGTAGGTTTCAAATAAATTTATTAAAATTTGACACTTCCAACTAAAATTTTTTTCACAATCCTAAAAATTGAAGTTATTTTCATCTAAATTTACTCAAATATAGATCCTACCAAAAAATACTCAACAAAATCCAAAAAAATCGCAGTTGATTTCAAATAAATTTATTAAAATTTGACACTTCCAACTAAAATTTTTTACTCAGTCCAAAAAATTGAAGTTATTTTCATCTAAATTTACTCAAATATAGATCCTACAACAAAAATACTCAACAAAATCCAAAAAAATCGAAGTTGATTTCAAATAAATTTATTAAAATTTGACACTTCCAACTAAAATATTTTTCACAATCCAAAAAATGGTCGTTATTTTCATCTAAATGTACTCAAATATACATCCTACAACAAAAATACTCGACAAAATCCAAAAAAATCGGAGTTGGTTTCAAATAAATTTATTAAAATTTGACACTTGCAACTAAAATTTTTTTCACAATCCTAAAAATTGAAGTTATTTTCATCTAAATTTACTCAAATATAGATCCTACCAAAAAATACTCAACAAAATCCAAAAAAATCGGAGTTGATTTCAAATAAATTTATTAACATTTGACACTTGCAACTAAAATTTTTTTCACAATCCTAAAAATTGAAGTTATTTTCATCTAAATTTACTCAAATATACATCCTACACCAAAAATACTCGACAAAATC
Organism: Andrena praecox; assembly: GCA_963932275.1. Taxonomy (NCBI): domain Eukaryota; kingdom Metazoa; phylum Arthropoda; class Insecta; order Hymenoptera; family Andrenidae; genus Andrena; species Andrena praecox. The sequence continues at coordinate 1,394,452 of CAWVQO010000413.1, read as the reverse complement.
CAAAAAAATCGAAGTAGGTTTCAAATAAATTTATTAAAATTTGACACTTCCAACTAAAATTTTTTTCACAATCCTAAAAATTGAAGTTATTTTCATCTAAATTTACTCAAATATAGATCCTACCAAAAAATACTCAACAAAATCCAAAAAAATCGCAGTTGATTTCAAATAAATTTATTAAAATTTGACACTTCCAACTAAAATTTTTTACTCAGTCCAAAAAATTGAAGTTATTTTCATCTAAATTTACTCAAATATAGATCCTACAACAAAAATACTCAACAAAATCCAAAAAAATCGAAGTTGATTTCAAATAAATTTATTAAAATTTGACACTTCCAACTAAAATATTTTTCACAATCCAAAAAATGGTCGTTATTTTCATCTAAATGTACTCAAATATACATCCTACAACAAAAATACTCGACAAAATCCAAAAAAATCGAAGTTGGTTTCAAATAAATTTATTAAAATTTGACACTTCCAACTAATATTTTTTTCACAATCCTAAAAATTGAAGTTATTTTCATCTTAATTTACTCAAATATACATCCTACACCAAAAATACTCGACAAAATCCAAAAAAATCGAAGTAGGTTTCAAATAAATTTATTAAAATTTGGCACTTCCAACTAAAATTTTTTTCACAATCCTAGAAATTGAAGTTATTTTCATCTAAATTTACTCAAATATACATCCTACAACAAAAATACTCCACAAAATCCAAAAAAATCGGAGTTGGTTTCAAATAAATTTATTAAAATTTGACACTTCCAACTAAAATTTTCTTCACAATCCAAAAAATGGTCGTTATTTTCATCTAAATGTACTCAAATATACATCCTACAACAAAAATACTCGACAAAATCCAAAAAAATCGAAGTTGGTTTCAAATAAATTTATTAAAATTTGACACTTCCAACTAAAATTTGTTTCACAATCCTAAAAATTGAAGTTATTTTCATCCAAATTTACTCAAATATAGATCCTACAACAAAAATACTCGACAAAATCCAAAAAAATCGAAGTTGGTTTCAAATAAATTTATTAAAATTTGACACTTCCAACTAAAATATTTTTCACAATCCAAAAAATGGTCGTTATTTTCATCTAAATGTACTCAAATATACATCCTACAACAAAAATACTCGACAAAATCCAAAAAAATCGGAGTTGATTTCAAATAAATTTATTAACATTTGACACTTGCAACTAAAATTTTTTTCACAATCCTAAAAATTGAAGTTATTTTCATCTAAATTTACTCAAATATACATCCTACACCAAAAATACTCGACAAAATCCAAAAAAATCGAAGTAGGTTTCAAATAAATTTATTAAAATTTGACACTTCCAACTAAAATTTTTTTCACAATCCTAAAAATTGAAGTTATTTTCATCTAAATTTACTCAAATATAGATCCTACCAAAAAATACTCAACAAAATCCAAAAAAATCGCAGTTGATTTCAAATAAATTTATTAAAATTTGACACTTCCAACTAAAATTTTTTACTCAGTCCAAAAAATTGAAGTTATTTTCATCTAAATTTACTCAAATATAGATCCTACAACAAAAATACTCAACAAAATCCAAAAAAATCGAAGTTGATTTCAAATAAATTTATTAAAATTTGACACTTCCAACTAAAATATTTTTCACAATCCAAAAAATGGTCGTTATTTTCATCTAAATGTACTCAAATATACATCCTACAACAAAAATACTCGACAAAATCCAAAAAAATCGAAGTTGGTTTCAAATAAATTTATTAAAATTTGACACTTCCAACTAATATTTTTTTCACAATCCTAAAAATTGAAGTTATTTTCATCTTAATTTACTCAAATATACATCCTACACCAAAAATACTCGACAAAATCCAAAAAAATCGAAGTAGGTTTCAAATAAATTTATTAAAATTTGGCACTTCCAACTAAAATTTTTTTCACAATCCTAGAAATTGAAGTTATTTTCATCTAAATTTACTCAAATATACATCCTACAACAAAAATACTCCACAAAATCCAAAAAAATCGGAGTTGGTTTCAAATAAATTTATTAAAATTTGACACTTCCAACTAAAATTTTCTTCACAATCCAAAAAATGGTCGTTATTTTCATCTAAATGTACTCAAATATACATCCTACAACAAAAATACTCGACAAAATCCAAAAAAATCGAAGTTGGTTTCAAATAAATTTATTAAAATTTGACACTTCCAACTAAAATTTGTTTCACAATCCTAAAAATTGAAGTTATTTTCATCTTAATTTACTCAAATATACATCCTACACCAAAAATACTCGACAAAATCCAAAAAAATCGAAGTAGGTTTCAAATAAATTTATTAAAATTTGGCACTTCCAACTAAAATTTTTTTCACAATCCTAGAAATTGAAGTTATTTTCATCTAAATTTACTCAAATATACATCCTACACCAAAAATACTCCACAAAATCCAAAAAAATCGGAGTTGGTTTCAAATAAATTTATTAAAATTTGACACTTGCAACTAAAATTTTTTTCACAATCCTAAAAATTGAAGTTATTTTCATCTAAATTTACTCAAATATACATCCTACACCAAAAATACTCGACAAAATCCAAAAAAATCGAAGTAGGTTTCAAATAAATTTATTAAAATTTGACACTTCCAACTAAAATTTTTTTCACAATCCTAAAAGTTGAAGTTATTTTCATCTAAATTTACTCAAATATAGATCCTACCAAAAAATACTCAACAAAATCCAAAAAAATCGCAGTTGATTTCAAATAAATTTATTAAAATTTGACACTTCCAACTAAAATTTTTTAATCAATCCAAAAAATTGAAGTTATTTTCATCCAAATTTACACAAATATAGATCCTACAACAAAAATACTCGACAAAATCCAAAAAAATCGAAGTTGGTTTCAAATAAATTTATTAAAATTTGCCACTTCCAACTAAAATATTTTTCACAATCCAAAAAATGGTCGTTATTTTCATCTAAATGTACTCAAATATACATCCTACAACAAAAATACTCGACAAAATCCAAAAAAATCGAAGTTGGTTTCAAATAAATTTATTAAAATTTGACACTTCCAACTAAAATTTTTTTCACAATCCTAAAAATTGAAGTTATTTTCATCTTAATTTACTCAAATATACATCCTACACCAAAAATACTCGACAAAATCCAAAAAAATCGAAGTAGGTTTCAAATAAATTTATTAAAATTTGGCACTTCCAACTAAAATTTTTTTCACAATCCTAGAAATTGAAGTTATTTTCATCTAAATTTACTCAAATATACATCCTACACCAAAAATACTCCACAAAATCCAAAAAAATCGGAGTTGGTTTCAAATAAATTTATTAAAATTTGACACTTCCAACTAAAATTTTCTTCACAATCCAAAAAATGGTCGTTATTTTCATCTAAATGTACTCAAATATACATCCTACAACAAAAATACTCGACAAAATCCAAAAAAATCGAAGTTGGTTTCAAATAAATTTATTAAAATTTGACACTTGCAACTAAAAATTTTTTTCACAATCCAAAAAATTGAAGTTATTTTCATCTTAATTTACTCAAATATACATCCTACACCAAAAATACTCGACAAAATCCAAAAAAATCGAAGTAGGTTTCAAATAAATTTATTAAAATTTGGCACTTCCAACTAAAATTTTTTTCACAATCCTAGAAATTGAAGTTATTTTCATCTAAATTTACTCAAATATACATCCTACACCAAAAATACTCCACAAAATCCAAAAAAATCGGAGTTGGTTTCAAATAAATTTATTAAAATTTGACACTTGCAACTAAAATTTTTTTCACAATCCTAAAAATTGAAGTTATTTTCATCTAAATTTACTCAAATATACATCCTACACCAAAAATACTCGACAAAATCCAAAAAAATCGAAGTAGGTTTCAAATAAATTTATTAAAATTTGACACTTCCAACTAAAATTTTTTTCACAATCCTAAAAATTGAAGTTATTTTCATCTAAATTTACTCAAATATAGATCCTACCAAAAAATACTCAACAAAATCCAAAAAAATCGCAGTTGATTTCAAATAAATTTATTAAAATTTGACACTTCCAACTAAAATTTTTTACTCAATCCAAAAAATTGAAGTTATTTTCATCTAAATTTACTCAAATATAGATCCTACAACAAAAATACTCGACAAAATCCAAAAAAATCGAAGTTGGTTTCAAATAAATTTATTAAAATTTGACACTTCCAACTAAAATATTTTTCACAATCCAAAAAATGGTCGTTATTTTCATCTAAATGTACTCAAATATACATCCTACAACAAAAATACTCGACAAAATCCAAAAAAATCGAAGTTGGTTTCAAATAAATTTATTAAAATTTGACACTTCCAACTAAAATTTTTTTCACAATCCTAAAAATTGAAGTTATTTTCATCTTAATTTACTCAAATCTACATCCTACACCAAAAATACTCGACAAAATCCAAAAAAATCGAAGTAGGTTTCAAATAAATTTATTAAAATTTGACACTTGCAACTAAAATTTTTTTCACAATCCTAAAAATTGAAGTTATTTTCATCTAAATTTACTCAAATATAATTCCTACACCAAAAATACTCGACAAAATCCAAAAAAATCGAAGTTGATTTCAAATAAATTTATTAAAATTTGACACTTGCAACTAAAATTTTTTTCACAATCCTAAAAATTGAAGTTATTTTCATCTAAATTTACTCAAATATAGATCCTACCAAAAAATACTCAACAAAATCCAAAAAAATCGCAGTTGATTTCAAATAAATTTATTAAAATTTGACACTTCCAACTAAAATTTTTTACTCAATCCAAAAAATTGAAGTTATTTTCATCTAAATTTACTCAAATATAGATCCTACAACAAAAATACTCAACAAAATCCAAAAAAATCGAAGTTGATTTCAAATAAATTTATTAAAATTTGACACTTCCAACTAAAATATTTTTCACAATCCAAAAAATGGTCGTTATTTTCATCTAAATGTACTCAAATATACATCCTACAACAAAAATACTCGACAAAATCCAAAAAAATCGAAGTTGGTTTCAAATAAATTTATTAAAATTTGACACTTCCAACTAAAATTTTTTTCACAATCCTAAAAATTGAAGTTATTTTCATCTTAATTTACTCAAATATACATCCTACACCAAAAATACTCGACAAAATCCAAAAAAATCGAAGTAGGTTTCAAATAAATTTATTAAAATTTGACACTTCGAACCAAAAATTGTTTCACAATCCAAAAAAATGAAATTATTTTCATCTAAATTTCCTCAATATAGATCCTAGAACAAAAATACTCTACAAAATCGAAAAAAATCGGAGTTGATTTCAAATAAATTTATTAAAATTTGACACTTGCAACTAAAATTTTTTTCACAATCCTAAAAATTGAAGTTATTTTCATCTAAATTTACTCAAATATAATTCCTACACCAAAAATACTCGACAAAATCCAAAAAAATCGAAGTTGGTTTCAAATAAATTTATTAAAATTTGACACTTGCAACTAAAATTTTTTTCACAATCCTAAAAATTGAAGTTATTTTCATCTAAATTTACTCAAATATAGATCCTACCAAAAAATACTCAACAAAATCCAAAAAAATCGGAGTTGATTTCAAATAAATTTATTAAAATTTGACACTTGCAACTAAAATTTTTTTCACAATCCTAAAAATTGAAGTTATTTTCATCTAAATTTACTCAAATATACATCCTACACCAAAAATACTCGACAAAATCCAAAAAAATCGAAGTAGGTTTCAAATAAATTTATTAAAATTTGACACTTCCAACTAAAATTTTTTTCACAATCCTAAAAATTGAAGTTATTTTCATCTAAATTTACTCAAATATAGATCCTACCAAAAAATACTCAACAAAATCCAAAAAAATCGCAGTTGATTTCAAATAAATTTATTAAAATTTGACACTTCCAACTAAAATTTTTTACTCAATCCAAAAAATTGAAGTTATTTTCATCTAAATTTACTCAAATATAGATCCTACAACAAAAATACTCAACAAAATCCAAAAAAATCGAAGTTGATTTCAAATAAATTTATTAAAATTTGACACTTCCAACTAATATTTTTTTCACAATCCTAAAAATTGAAGTTATTTTCATCTTAATTTACTCAAATATACATCCTACACCAAAAATACTCGACAAAATCCAAAAAAATCGAAGTAGGTTTCAAATAAATTTATTAAAATTTGGCACTTCCAACTAAAATTTTTTTCACAATCCTAGAAATTGAAGTTATTTTCATCTAAATTTACTCAAATATACATCCTACACCAAAAATACTCCACAAAATCCAAAAAAATCGGAGTTGGTTTCAAAGAAATTTATTAAAATTTGACACTTCCAACTAAAATTTTCTTCACAATCCAAAAAATGGTCGTTATTTTCATCTAAATGTACTCAAATATACATCCTACAACAAAAATACTCGACAAAATCCAAAAAAATCGAAGTTGGTTTCAAATAAATTTATTAAAATTTGACACTTCCAACTAAAATTTTTTTCACAATCCTAAAAATTGAAGTTATTTTCATCTTAATTTACTCAAATATACATCCTACACCAAAAATACTCGACAAAATCCAAAAAAATCGAAGTAGGTTTCAAATAAATTTATTAAAATTTGGCACTTCCAACTAAAATTTTTTTCACAATCCTAGAAATTGAAGTTATTTTCATCTAAATTTACTCAAATATACATCCTACACCAAAAATACTCCACAAAATCCAAAAAAATCGGAGTTGGTTTCAAATAAATTTATTAAAATTTGACACTTGCAACTAAAATTTTTTTCACAATCCTAAAAATTGAAGTTATTTTCATCTAAATTTACTCAAATATACATCCTACACCAAAAATACTCGACAAAATCCAAAAAAATCGAAGTAGGTTTCAAATAAATTTATTAAAATTTGACACTTCCAACTAAAATTTTTTTCACAATCCTAAAAATTGAAGTTATTTTCATCTAAATTTACTCAAATATAGATCCTACCAAAAAATACTCAACAAAATCCAAAAAAATCGCAGTTGATTTCAAATAAATTTATTAAAATTTGACACTTCCAACTAAAATTTTTTACTCAATCCAAAAAATTGAAGTTATTTTCATCTAAATTTACTCAAATATAGATCCTACAACAAAAATACTCGACAAAATCCAAAAAAATCGAAGTTGGTTTCAAATAAATTTATTAAAATTTGACACTTCCAACTAAAATATTTTTCACAATCCAAAAAATGGTCGTTATTTTCATCTAAATGTACTCAAATATACATCCTACAACAAAAATACTCGACAAAATCCAAAAAAATCGAAGTTGGTTTCAAATAAATTTATTAAAATTTGACACTTCCAACTAAAATTTTTTTCACAATCCTAAAAATTGAAGTTATTTTCATCTTAATTTACTCAAATATACATCCTACACCAAAAATACTCGACAAAATCCAAAAAAATCGAAGTAGGTTTCAAATAAATTTATTAAAATTTGACACTTCGAACCAAAAATTGTTTCACAATCCAAAAAAATGAAATTATTTTCATCTAAATTTCCTCAATATAGATCCTAGAACAAAAATACTCTACAAAATCGAAAAAAATCGGAGTTGATTTCAAATAAATTTATTAAAATTTGACACTTGCAACTAAAATTTTTTTCACAATCCTAAAAATTGAAGTTATTTTCATCTAAATTTACTCAAATATAATTCCTACACCAAAAATACTCGACAAAATCCAAAAAAATCGAAGTTGATTTCAAATAAATTTATTAAAATTTGACACTTGCAACTAAAATTTTTTTCACAATCCTAAAAATTGAAGTTATTTTCATCTAAATTTACTCAAATATAATTCCTACACCAAAAATACTCGACAAAATCCAAAAAAATCGAAGTTGATATCAAATAAATTTACTAAAATTTGACACTTGCAACTAAAATTTTTTTCACAATCCTAAAAATTGAAGTTATTTTCATCTAAATTTACTCAAATATAGATCCTACCAAAAAATACTCAACAAAATCCTAAAAAATCGGAGTTGATTTCAAATAAATTTATTAAAATTTGACACTTGCAACTAAAATTTTTTTCACAATCCTAAAAATTGAAGTTATTTTCATCTAAATTTACTCAAATATAGATCCTACAACAAAAATACTCAACAAAATCCAAAAAAATCGAAGTTGATTTCAAATAAATTTATTAAAATTTGACACTTCCAACTAAAATATTTTTCACAATCCAAAAAATGGTCGTTATTTTCATCTAAATGTACTCAAATATACATCCTACAACAAAAATACTCGACAAAATCCAAAAAAATCGCAGTTGATTTCAAAAAAATTTATTAAAATTTGACACTTCCAACTAAAATTTTTTTCACAATCCTAAAAATTGAAGTTATTTTCATCTTAATTTACTCAAATATACATCCTACACAAAAAATACTCGACAAAATCCAAAAAAATCGAAGTAGGTTTCAAATAAATTTATTAAAATTTGGCACTTCCAACTAAAATTTTTTTCACAATCCTAGAAATTGAAGTTATTTTCATCTAAATTTACTCAAATATACATCCTACACCAAAAATACTCCACAAAATCCAAAAAAATCGGAGTTGGTTTCAAATAAATTTATTAAAATTTGACACTTGCAACTAAATTTTTTTTCACAATCCTAAAAATTGAAGTTATTTTCATCTAAATTTACTCAAATATACATCCTACACCAAAAATACTCGACAAAATCCAAAAAAATCGAAGTAGGTTTCAAATAAATTTATCAAAATTTGGCACTTCCAACTAAAATTTTTTTCACAATCCTAGAAATTGAAGTTATTTTCATCTAAATTTACTCAAATATACATCCTACACCAAAAATACTCCACAAAATCCAAAAAAATCGAAGTTGATTTCAAATAAATTTATTAAAATTTGACACTTGCAACTAAAATTTTTTTCACAATCCTAAAAATTGAAGTTATTTTCATCTAAATTTACTCAAATATAGATCCTACCAAAAAATACTCAACAAAATCCAAAAAAATCGCAGTTGATTTCAAATAAATTTATTAAAATTTGACACTTCCAACTAAAATTTTTTACTCAATCCAAAAAATTGAAGTTATTTTCATCTAAATTTACTCAAATATAGATCCTACAACAAAAATACTCAACAAAATCCAAAAAAATCGAAGTTGATTTCAAATAAATTTATTAAAATTTGACACTTCCAACTAAAATATTTTTCACAATCCAAAAAATGGTCGTTATTTTCATCTAAATGTACTCAAATATACATCCTACAACAAAAATACTCGACAAAATCCAAAAAAATCGAAGTTGGTTTCAAATAAATTTATTAAAATTTGACACTTCCAACTAAAATTTTTTTCACAAACCTAAAAATTGAAGTTATTTTCATCTTAATTTACTCAAATATACATCCTACACCAAAAATACTCGACAAAATCCAAAAAAATCGAAGTAGGTTTCAAATAAATTTATTAAAATTTGACACTTCGAACCAAAAATTGTTTCACAATCCAAAAAAATGAAATTATTTTCATCTAAATTTCCTCAATATAGATCCTAGAACAAAAATACTCTACAAAATCGAAAAAAATCGGAGTTGTTTTCAAATAAATTTATTAAAATTTGACACTTGCAACTAAAATTTTTTTCACAATCCTAAAAATTGAAGTTATTTTCATCTAAATTTACTCAAATATAATTCCTACACCAAAAATACTCGACAAAATCCAAAAAAATCGAAGTTGATTTCAAATAAATTTATTAAAATTTGACACTTGCAACTAAAATTTTTTTCACAATCCTAAAAATTGAAGTTATTTTCATCTAAATTTACTCAAATATAATTCCTACACCAAAAATACTCGACAAAATCCAAAAAAATCGAAGTTGATATCAAATAAATTTACTAAAATTTGACACTTGCAACTAAAAGTTTTTTCACAATCCTAAAAATTGAAGTTATTTTCATCTAAATTTACTCAAATATAGATCCTACCAAAAAATACTCAACAAAATCCAAAAAAATCGGAGTTGATTTCCAATAAATTTATTAAAATTTGACACTTGCAACTAAAATTTTTTTCACAATCCTAAAAATTGAAGTTATTTTCATCTAAATTTACTCAAATATAGATCCTACAACAAAAATACTCAACAAAATCCAAAAAAATCGAAGTTGATTTCAAATAAATTTATTAAAATTTGACACTTCCAACTAAAATATTTTTCACAATCCAAAAAATGGTCGTTATTTTCATCTAAATGTACTCAAATATACATCCTACAACAAAAATACTCGACAAAATCCAAAAAAATCGCAGTTGATTTCAAAAAAATTTATTAAAATTTGACACTTCCAACTAAAATTTTTTTCACAATCCTAAAAATTGAAGTTATTTTCATCTTAATTTACTCAAATATACATCCTACACAAAAAATACTCGACAAAATCCAAAAAAATCGAAGTAGGTTTCAAATAAATTTATTAAAATTTGGCACTTCCAACTAAAATTTTTTTCACAATCCTAGAAATTGAAGTTATTTTCATCTAAATTTACTCAAATATACATCCTACACCAAAAATACTCCACAAAATCCAAAAAAATCGGAGTTGGTTTCAAATAAATTTATTAAAATTTGACACTTGCAACTAAATTTTTTTTCACAATCCTAAAAATTGAAGTTATTTTCATCTAAATTTACTCAAATATACATCCTACACCAAAAATATTCGACAAAATCCAAAAAAATCGAAGTAGGTTTCAAATAAATTTATCAAAATTTGGCACTTCCAACTAAAATTTTTTTCACAATCCTAGAAATTGAAGTTATTTTCATCTAAATTTACTCAAATATACATCCTACACCAAAAATACTCCACAAAATCCAAAAAAATCGGAGTTGGTTTCAAATAAATTTATTAAAATTTGACACTTGCAACTAAATTTTTTTTCACAATCCTAAAAATTGAAGTTATTTTCATCTAAATTTACTCAAATATACATCCTACACCAAAAATACTCGACAAAATCCAAAAAAATCGAAGTAGGTTTCAAATAAATTTATTAAAATTTGACACTTCCAACTAAAATTTTTTTCACAATCCTAAAAATTGAAGTTATTTTCATCTAAATTTACTCAAATATAGATCCTACCAAAAATACTCGACAAAATCCAAAAAAATCGAAGTAGGTTTCAAATAAATTTATTAAAATTTGACACTTCCAACTAAAATTTTTTTTCACAATCCCAGAAAGTGTCGTTATTTTCATCTAAATTTACTGAAATATAGATCCTAGAACAAAAATGCTCTACAAAATCCAAAAAAATCGCAGTTGATTTCAAATAAATTTATTAAAATTTGACACTTCCAACTAAAATTTTTTACTCAATCCAAAAAATTGAAGTTATTTTCATCTAAATTTACTCAAATATAGATCCTACAACAAAAATACTCAACAAAATCCAAAAAAATCGAAGTTGATTTCAAATAAATTTATTAAAATTTGACACTTCCAACTAAAATATTTTTCACAATCCAAAAAATGGTCGTTATTTTCATCTAAATGTACTCAAATATACATCCTACAACAAAAATACTCGACAAAATCCAAAAAAATCGAAGTTGGTTTCAAATAAATTTATTAAAATTTGACACTTCCAACTAAAATTTTTTTCACAATCCTAAAAATTGAAGTTATTTTCATCTTAATTTACTCAAATATACATCCTACACCAAAAATACTCGACAAAATCCAAAAAAATCGAAGTAGGTTTCAAATAAATTTATTAAAATTTGACACTTCGAACCAAAAATTGTTTCACAATCCAAAAAAATGAAATTATTTTCATCTAAATTTCCTCAATATAGATCCTAGAACAAAAATACTCTACAAAATCGAAAAAAATCGGAGTTGATTTCAAATAAATTTATTAAAATTTGACACTTGCAACTAAAATTTTTTTCACAATCCTAAAAATTGAAGTTATTTTCATCTAAATTTACTCAAATATAATTCCTACACCAAAAATACTCGACAAAATCCAAAAAAATCGAAGTTGATATCAAATAAATTTATTAAAATTTGACACTTGCAACTAAAATTTTTTTCACAATCCTAAAAATTGAAGTTATTTTCATCTAAATTTACTCAAATATAGATCCTACCAAAAAATACTCAACAAAATCCAAAAAAAATCGGAGTTGATTTCAAATAAATTTATTAAAATTTGACACTTGCAACTAAAATTTTTTTCACAATCCTAAAAATTGAAGTTATTTTCATCTAAATTTACTCAAATATACATCCTACACCAAAAATACTCGACAAAATCCAAAAAAATCGAAGTAGGTTTCAAATAAATTTATTAAAATTTGACACTTCCAACTAAAATTTTTTTCACAATCCTAAAAATTGAAGTTATTTTCATCTTAATTTACTCAAATATACATCCTACACCAAAAATACTCGACAAAATCCAAAAAAATCGAAGTAGGTTTCAAATAAATTTATTAAAATTTGGCACTTCCAACTAAAATTTTTTTTCACAATCCCAGAAAGTGTCGTTATTTTCATCTAAATTTACTGAAATATAGATCCTAGAACAAAAATGCTCTACAAAATCCAAAAAAATCGCAGTTGATTTCAAATAAATTTATTAAAATTTGACACTTCCAACTAAAATTTTTTACTCAATCCAAAAAATTGAAGTTATTTTCATCTAAATTTACTCAAATATAGATCCTACAACAAAAATACTCAACAAAATCCAAAAAAATCGAAGTTGATTTCAAATAAATTTATTAAAATTTGACACTTCCAACTAAAATATTTTTCACAATCCAAAAAATGGTCGTTATTTTCATCTAAATGTACTCAAATATACATCCTACAACAAAAATACTCGACAAAATCCAAAAAAATCGAAGTTGGTTTCAAATTAATTTATTAAAATTTGACACTTCCAACTAAAATTTTTTTCACAATCCTAAAAATTGAAGTTATTTTCATCTTAATTTACTCAAATATACATCCTACACCAAAAATACTCGACAAAATCCAAAAAAATCGAAGTAGGTTTCAAATAAATTTATTAAAATTTGACACTTCGAACCAAAAATTGTTTCACAATCCAAAAAAATGAAATTATTTTCATCTAAATTTCCTCAATATAGATCCTAGAACAAAAATACTCTACAAAATCGAAAAAAATCGGAGTTGATTTCAAATAAATTTATTAAAATTTGACACTTGCAACTAAAATTTTTTTCACAATCCTAAAAATTGAAGTTATTTTCATCTAAATTTACTCAAATATAATTCCTACACCAAAAATACTCGACAAAATCCAAAAAAATCGAAGTTGATATCAAATAAATTTATTAAAATTTGACACTTGCAACTAAAATTTTTTTCACAATCCTAAAAATTGAAGTTATTTTCATCTAAATTTACTCAAATATAGATCCTACCAAAAAATACTCAACAAAATCCAAAAAAATCGGAGTTGATTTCAAATAAATTTATTAAAATTTGACACTTGCAACTAAAATTTTTTTCACAATCCTAAAAATTGAAGTTATTTTCATCTAAATTTACTCAAATATACATCCTACACCAAAAATACTCGACAAAATCCAAAAAAATCGAAGTAGGTTTCAAATAAATTTATTAAAATTTGACACTTCCAACTAAAATTTTTTTCACAATCCTAAAAATTGAAGTTATTTTCATCTAAATTTACTCAAATATAGATCCTACCAAAAAATACTCAACAAAATCCAAAAAAATCGCAGTTGATTTCAAATAAATTTATTAAAATTTGACACTTCCAACTAAAATTTTTTACTCAATCCAAAAAATTGAAGTTATTTTCATCTAAATTTACTCAAATATAGATCCTACAACAAAAATACTCGACAAAATCCAAAAAAATCGAAGTTGATTTCAAATAAATTTATTAAAATTTGACACTTCCAACTAAAATATTTTTCACAATCCAAAAAATGGTCGTTATTTTCATCTAAATGTACTCAAATATACATCCTACAACAAAAATACTCGACAAAATCCAAAAAAATCGAAGTTGGTTTCAAATAAATTTATTAAAATTTGACACTTCCAACTAAAATTTTTTTCACAATCCTAAAAATTGAAGTTATTTTCATCTTAATTTACTCAAATATACATCCTACACCAAAAATACTCGACAAAATCCAAAAAAATCGAAGTAGGTTTCAAATAAATTTATTAAAATTTGACACTTCGAACCAAAAATTGTTTCACAATCCAAAAAAATGAAATTATTTTCATCTAAATTTCCTCAATATAGATCCTAGAACAAAAATACTCTACAAAATCGAAAAAAATCGGAGTTGATTTCAAATAAATTTATTAAAATTTGACACTTGCAACTAAAATTTTTTTCACAATCCTAAAAATTGAAGTTATTTTCATCTAAATTTACTCAAATATAGATCCTACCAAAAAATACTCAACAAAATCCAAAAAAATCGGAGTTGATTTCAAATAAATTTATTAAAATTTGACACTTGCAACTAAAATTTTTTTCACAATCCTAAAAATTGAAGTTATTTTCATCTAAATTTACTCAAATATAGATCCTACAACAAAAATACTCAACAAAATCCAAAAAAATCGAAGTTGATTTCAAATAAATTTATTAAAATTTGACACTTCCAACTAAAATATTTTTCACAATCCAAAAAATGGTCGTTATTTTCATCTAAATGTACTCAAATATACATCCTACAACAAAAATACTCGACAAAATCCAAAAAAATCGCAGTTGATTTCAAAAAAATTTATTAAAATTTGACACTTCCAACTAAAATTTTTTTCACAATCCTAAAAATTGAAGTTATTTTCATCTTAATTTACTCAAATATACATCCTACACAAAAAATACTCGACAAAATCCAAAAAAATCGAAGTAGGTTTCAAATAAATTTATTAAAATTTGGCACTTCCAACTAAAATTTTTTTCACAATCCTAGAAATTGAAGTTATTTTCATCTAAATTTACTCAAATATACATCCTACACCAAAAATACTCCACAAAATCCAAAAAAATCGGAGTTGGTTTCAAATAAATTTATTAAAATTTGACACTTGCAACTAAATTTTTTTTCACAATCCTAAAAATTGAAGTTATTTTCATCTAAATTTACTCAAATATACATCCTACACCAAAAATACTCGACAAAATCCAAAAAAATCGAAGTAGGTTTCAAATAAATTTATTAAAATTTGACACTTCCAACTAAAATTTTTTTCACAATCCTAAAAATTGAAGTTATTTTCATCTAAATTTACTCAAATATAGATCCTACCAAAAATACTCGACAAAATCCAAAAAAATCGAAGTAGGTTTCAAATAAATTTATTAAAATTTGACACTTCCAACTAAAATTTTTTTTCACAATCCCAGAAAGTGTCGTTATTTTCATCTAAATTTACTGAAATATAGATCCTAGAACAAAAATGCTCTACAAAATCCAAAAAAATCGCAGTTGATTTCAAATAAATTTATTAAAATTTGACACTTCCAACTAAAATTTTTTACTCAATCCAAAAAATTGAAGTTATTTTCATCTAAATTTACTCAAATATAGATCCTACAACAAAAATACTCAACAAAATCCAAAAAAATCGAAGTTGATTTCAAATAAATTTATTAAAATTTGACACTTCCAACTAAAATATTTTTCACAATCCAAAAAATGGTCGTTATTTTCATCTAAATGTACTCAAATATACATCCTACAACAAAAATACTCGACAAAATCCAAAAAAATCGAAGTTGGTTTCAAATAAATTTATTAAAATTTGACACTTCCAACTAAAATTTTTTTCACAATCCTAAAAATTGAAGTTATTTTCATCTTAATTTACTCAAATATACATCCTACACCAAAAATACTCGACAAAATCCAAAAAAATCGAAGTAGGTTTCAAATAAATTTATTAAAATTTGACACTTCGAACCAAAAATTGTTTCACAATCCAAAAAAATGAAATTATTTTCATCTAAATTTCCTCAATATAGATCCTAGAACAAAAATACTCTACAAAATCGAAAAAAATCGGAGTTGATTTCAAATAAATTTATTAAAATTTGACACTTGCAACTAAAATTTTTTTCACAATCCTAAAAATTGAAGTTATTTTCATCTAAATTTACTCAAATATAATTCCTACACCAAAAATACTCGACAAAATCCAAAAAAATCGAAGTTGGTTTCAAATAAATTTATTAAAATTTGACACTTCCAACTAAAATATTTTTCACAATCCAAAAAATGGTCGTTATTTTCATCTAAATTTACTCAAATATAGATCCTACCAAAAAATACTCAACAAAATCCAAAAAAATCGCAGTTGATTTCAAAAAAATTTATTAAAATTTGACACTTCCAACTAAAATTTTTTACTCAATCCAAAAAATTGAAGTTATTTTCATCTAAATTTACTCAAATATAGATCCTACAACAAAAATACTCAACAAAATCCAAAAAAATCGAAGTTGATTTCAAATAAATTTATTAAAATTTGACACTTCCAACTAAAATATTTTTCACAATCCAAAAAATGGTCGTTATTTTCATCTAAATGTACTCAAATATACATCCTACAACAAAAATACTCGACAAAATCCAAAAAAATCGAAGTTGGTTTCAAATAAATTTATTAAAATTTGACACTTCCAACTAAAATTTTTTTCACAATCCTAAAAATTGAAGTTATTTTCATCTTAATTTACTCAAATATACATCCTACACCAAAAATACTCGACAAAATCCAAAAAAATCGAAGTAGGTTTCAAATAAATTTATTAAAATTTGGCACTTCCAACTAAAATTTTTTTCACAATCCTAGAAATTGAAGTTATTTTCATCTAAATTTACTCAAATATACATCCTACACCAAAAATACTCCACAAAATCCAAAAAAATCGGAGTTGGTTTCAAATAAATTTATTAAAATTTGACACTTGCAACTAAAATTTTTTTCACAATCCTAAAAATTGAAGTTATTTTCATCTAAATTTACTCAAATATACATCCTACACCAAAAATACTCGACAAAATCCAAAAAAATCGAAGTAGGTTTCAAATAAATTTATTAAAATTTGACACTTCGAACCAAAAATTGTTTCACAATCCAAAAAAATGAAATTATTTTCATCTAAATTTCCTCAATATAGATCCTAGAACAAAAATACTCTACAAAATCGAAAAAAATCGGAGTTGATTTCAAATAAATTTATTAAAATTTGACACTTGCAACTAAAATTTTTTTCACAATCCTAAAAATTGAAGTTATTTTCATCTAAATTTACTCAAATATAATTCCTACACCAAAAATACTCGACAAAATCCAAAAAAATCGAAGTTGGTTTCAAATAAATTTATTAAAATTTGACACTTCCAACTAAAATATTTTTCGCAATCCAAAAAATGGTCGTTATTTTCATCTAAATGTACTCAAATATACATCCTACAACAAAAATACTCGACAAAATCCAAAAAAATCGAAGTTGGTTTCAAATAAATTTATTAAAATTTGACACTTCCAACTAAAATTTTTTTCACAATCCTAAAAATTGAAGTTATTTTCATCTTAATTTACTCAAATATACATCCTACACCAAAAATACTCGACAAAATCCAAAAAAATCGAAGTAGGTTTCAAATAAATTTATTAAAATTTGACACTTCCAACTAAAATTTTCTTCACAATCCAAAAAATGGTCGATATTTTCATCTAAATGTACTCAAATATACATCCTACAACAAAAATACTCGACAAAATCCAAAAAAATCGAAGTTGGTTTCAAATAAATTTATTAAAATTTGACACTTCCAACTAAAATTTTTTTCACAATCCTAAAAATTGAAGTTATTTTCATCTTAATTTACTCAAATATACATCCTACACCAAAAATACTCGACAAAATCCAAAAAAATCGAAGTAGGTTTCAAATAAATTTATTAAAATTTGGCACTTCCAACTAAAATTTTGTTCACAATCCTAGAAATTGAAGTTATTTTCATCTAAATTTACTCAAATATACATCCTACACCAAAAATACTCCACAAAATCCAAAAAAATCGGATTTGGTTTCAAATAAATTTATTAAAATTTGACACTTGCAACTAAAATTTTTTTCACAATCCTAAAAATTGAAGTTATTTTCATCTAAATTTACTCAAATATAGATCCTACCAAAAAATACTCAACAAAATCCAAAAAAATCGGAGTTGATTTCAAATAAATTTATTAAAATTTGACACTTGCAACTAAAATTTTTTTCACAATCCTAAAAATTGAAGTTATTTTCATCTAAATTTACTCAAATATACATCCTACACCAAAAATACTCGACAAAATCCAAAAAAATCGAAGTAGGTTTCAAATAAATTTATTAAAATTTGACACTTCCAACTAAAATTTTTTTCACAATCCTAAAAATTGAAGTTATTTTCATCTAAATTTACTCAAATATAGATCCTACCAAAAAATACTCAACAAAATCCAAAAAAATCGCAGTTGATTTCAAAAAAATTTATTAAAATTTGACACTTCCAACTAAAATTTTTTACTCAATCCAAAAAATTGAAGTTATTTTCATCTAAATTTACTCAAATATAGATCCTACAACAAAAATACTCAACAAAATCCAAAAAAATCGAAGTTGATTTCAAATAAATTTATTAAAATTTGACACTTCCAACTAAAATATTTTTCACAATCCAAAAAATGGTCGTTATTTTCATCTAAATGTACTCAAATATACATCCTACAACAAAAATACTCGACAAAATCCAAAAAAATCGAAGTTGGTTTCAAATAAATTTATTAAAATTTGACACTTCCAACTAAAATTTTTTTCACAATCCTAAAAATTGAAGTTATTTTCATCTTAATTTACTCAAATATACATCCTACACCAAAAATACTCGACAAAATCCAAAAAAATCGAAGTAGGTTTCAAATAAATTTATTAAAATTTGGCACTTCCAACTAAAATTTTGTTCACAATCCTAGAAATTGAAGTTATTTTCATCTAAATTTACTCAAATATACATCCTACACCAAAAATACTCCACAAAATCCAAAAAAATCGGATTTGGTTTCAAATAAATTTATTAAAATTTGACACTTGCAACTAAAATTTTTTTCACAATCCTAAAAATTGAAGTTATTTTCATCTAAATTTACTCAAATATAGATCCTACCAAAAAATACTCAACAAAATCCAAAAAAATCGGAGTTGATTTCAAATAAATTTATTAAAATTTGACACTTGCAACTAAAATTTTTTTCACAATCCTAAAAATTGAAGTTATTTTCATCTAAATTTACTCAAATATACATCCTACACCAAAAATACTCGACAAAATCCAAAAAAATCGAAGTAGGTTTCAAATAAATTTATTAAAATTTGACACTTCCAACTAAAATTTTTTTCACAATCCTAAAAATTGAAGTTATTTTCATCTAAATTTACTCAAATATAGATCCTACCAAAAAATACTCAACAAAATCCAAAAAAATCGCAGTTGATTTCAAAAAAATTTATTAAAATTTGACACTTCCAACTAAAATTTTTTACTCAATCCAAAAAATTGAAGTTATTTTCATCTAAATTTACTCAAATATAGATCCTACAACAAAAATACTCAACAAAATCCAAAAAAATCGAAGTTGATTTCAAATAAATTTATTAAAATTTGACACTTCCAACTAAAATATTTTTCACAATCCAAAAAATGGTCGTTATTTTCATCTAAATGTACTCAAATATACATCCTACAACAAAAATACTCGACAAAATCCAAAAAAATCGAAGTTGGTTTCAAATAAATTTATTAAAATTTGACACTTCCAACTAAAATTTTTTTCACAATCCTAAAAATTGAAGTTATTTTCATCTTAATTTACTCAAATATACATCCTACACCAAAAATACTCGACAAAATCCAAAAAAATCGAAGTAGGTTTCAAATAAATTTATTAAAATTTGGCACTTCCAACTAAAATGATTTTCACAATCCTAGAAATTGAAGTTATTTTCATCTAAATTTACTCAAATATACATCCTACACCAAAAATACTCCACAAAATCCAAAAACATCGGAGTTGGTTTCAAATAAATTTATTAAAATTTGACACTTGCAACTAAAATTTTTTTCACAATCCTAAAAATTGAAGTTATTTTCATCTAAATTTACTCAAATATACATCCTACACCAAAGATACTCGACAAAATCCAAAAAAATCGAAGTAGGTTTCAAATAAATTTATTAAAATTTGACACTTCGAACCAAAAATTGTTTCACAATCCAAAAAAATGAAATTATTTTCATCTAAATTTCCTCAATATAGATCCTAGAACAAAAATACTCTACAAAATCGAAAAAAATCGGAGTTGATTTCAAATAAATTTATTAAAATTTGACACTTGCAACTAAAATTTTTTTCACAATCCTAAAAATTGAAGTTATTTTCATCTAAATTTACTCAAATATAATTCCTACGCCAAAAATACTCGACAAAATCCAAAAAAATCGAAGTTGGTTTCAAATAAATTTATTAAAATTTGACACTTCCAACTAAAATATTTTTCACAATCCAAAAAATGGTCGTTATTTTCATCTAAATGTACTCAAATATACATCCTACAACAAAAATACTCGACAAAATCCAAAAAAATCGAAGTAGGTTTCAAATAAATTTATTAAAATTTGACACTTCGAACCAAAAATTGTTTCACAATCCAAAAAAATGAAATTATTTTCATCTAAATTTCCTCAATATAGATCCTAGAACAAAAATACTCTACAAAATCGAAAAAAATCGGAGTTGATTTCAAATAAATTTATTAAAATTTGACACTTGCAACTAAAATTTTTTTCACAATCCTAAAAATTGAAGTTATTTTCATCTAAATTTACTCAAATATAATTCCTACGCCAAAAATACTCGACAAAATCCAAAAAAATCGAAGTTGGTTTCAAATAAATTTATTAAAATTTGACACTTCCAACTAAAATATTTTTCACAATCCAAAAAATGGTCGTTATTTTCATCTAAATGTACTCAAATATACATCCTACAACAAAAATACTCGACAAAATCCAAAAAAATCGAAGTAGGTTTCAAATAAATTTATTAAAATTTGACACTTCGAACCAAAAATTGTTTCACAATCCAAAAAAATGAAATTATTTTCATCTAAATTTCCTCAATATAGATCCTAGAACAAAAATACTCTACAAAATCGAAAAAAATCGGAGTTGATTTCAAATAAATTTATTAAAATTTGACACTTGCAACTAAAATTTTTTTCACAATCCTAAAAATTGAAGTTATTTTCATCTTAATTTACTCAAATATACATCCTACACCAAAAATACTCGACAAAATCCAAAAAAATCGAAGTAGGTTTCAAATAAATTTATTAAAATTTGACACTTCCAACTAAAATTTTCTTCACAATCCTAAAAATTGAAGTTATTTTCATCTTAATTTACTCAAATATACATCCTACACCAAAAATACTCGACAAAATCCAAAAAAATCGAAGTAGGTTAAAAATAAATTTATTAAAATTTGACACTTCCAACTAAAATTTTCTTCACAATCCAAAAAATGGTCGTTATTTTCATCTAAATGTACTCAAATATACATCCTACAACAAAAATACTCGACAAAATCCAAAAAAATCGAAGTTGGTTTCAAATAAATTTATTAAAATTTGACACTTCCAACTAAAATTTTTTTCACAATCCTAAAAATTGAAGTTATTTTCATCTTAATTTACTCAAATATACATCCTACACCAAAAATACTCGACAAAATCCAAAAAAATCGAAGTAGGTTTCAAATAAATTTATTAAAATTTGGCACTTCCAACTAAAATTTTTTTCACAATCCTAGAAATTGAAGTTATTTTCATCTAAATTTACTCAAATATACATCCTACACCAAAAATACTCCACAAAATCCAAAAAAATCGGAGTTGGTTTCAAATAAATTTATTAAAATTTGACACTTGCAACTAAAATTTTTTTCACAATCCTAAAAATTGAAGTTATTTTCATCTAAATTTACTCAAATATAGATCCTACCAAAAAATACTCAACAAAATCCAAAAAAATCGGAGTTGATTTCAAATAAATTTATTAAAATTTGACACTTGCAACTAAAATTTTTTTCACAATCCTAAAAATTGAAGTTATTTTCATCTAAATTTACTCAAATATACATCCTACACCAAAAATACTCGACAAAATCCAAAAAAATCGAAGTAGGTTTCAAATAAATTTATTAAAATTTGACACTTCCAACTAAAATTTTTTTCACAATCCTAAAAATTGAAGTTATTTTCATCTAAATTTACTCAAATATAGATCCTACCAAAAAATACTCAACAAAATCCAAAAAAATCGCAGTTGATTTCAAAAAAATTTATTAAAATTTGACACTTCCAACTAAAATTTTTTACTCAATCCAAAAAATTGAAGTTATTTTCATCTAAATTTACTCAAATATAGATCCTACAACAAAAATACTCAACAAAATCCAAAAAAATCGAAGTTGATTTCAAATAAATTTATTAAAATTTGACACTTCCAACTAAAATTGTTTCACAATCCAAAAAAATGAAATTATTTTCATCTAAATTTCCTCAATATAGATCCTAGAACAAAAATACTCTACAAAATCGAAAAAAATCGGAGTTGATTTCAAATAAATTTATTAAAATTTGACACTTGCAACTAAAATTTTTTTCACAATCCTAAAAATTGAAGTTATTTTCATCTAAATTTACTCAAATATAATTCCTACGCCAAAAATACTCGACAAAATCCAAAAAAATCGAAGTTGGTTTCAAATAAATTTATTAAAATTTGACACTTCCAACTAAAATATTTTTCACAATCCAAAAAATGGTCGTTATTTTCATCTAAATGTACTCAAATATACATCCTACAACAAAAATACTCGACAAAATCCAAAAAAATCGAAGTAGGTTTCAAATAAATTTATTAAAATTTGACACTTCGAACCAAAAATTGTTTCACAATCCAAAAAAATGAAATTATTTTCATCTAAATTTCCTCAATATAGATCCTAGAACAAAAATACTCTACAAAATCGAAAAAAATCGGAGTTGATTTCAAATAAATTTATTAAAATTTGACACTTGCAACTAAAATTTTTTTCACAATCCTAAAAATTGAAGTTATTTTCATCTTAATTTACTCAAATATACATCCTACACCAAAAATACTCGACAAAATCCAAAAAAATCGAAGTAGGTTTCAAATAAATTTATTAAAATTTGACACTTCCAACTAAAATTTTCTTCACAATCCTAAAAATTGAAGTTATTTTCATCTTAATTTACTCAAATATACATCCTACACCAAAAATACTCGACAAAATCCAAAAAAATCGAAGTAGGTTAAAAATAAATTTATTAAAATTTGACACTTCCAACTAAAATTTTCTTCACAATCCAAAAAATGGTCGTTATTTTCATCTAAATGTACTCAAATATACATCCTACAACAAAAATACTCGACAAAATCCAAAAAAATCGAAGTTGGTTTCAAATAAATTTATTAAAATTTGACACTTCCAACTAAAATTTTTTTCACAATCCTAAAAATTGAAGTTATTTTCATCTTAATTTACTCAAATATACATCCTACACCAAAAATACTCGACAAAATCCAAAAAAATCGAAGTAGGTTTCAAATAAATTTATTAAAATTTGGCACTTCCAACTAAAATTTTTTTCACAATCCTAGAAATTGAAGTTATTTTCATCTAAATTTACTCAAATATACATCCTACACCAAAAATACTCCACAAAATCCAAAAAAATCGGAGTTGGTTTCAAATAAATTTATTAAAATTTGACACTTGCAACTAAAATTTTTTTCACAATCCTAAAAATTGAAGTTATTTTCATCTAAATTTACTCAAATATAGATCCTACCAAAAAATACTCAACAAAATCCAAAAAAATCGGAGTTGATTTCAAATAAATTTATTAAAATTTGACACTTGCAACTAAAATTTTTTTCACAATCCTAAAAATTGAAGTTATTTTCATCTAAATTTACTCAAATATACATCCTACACCAAAAATACTCGACAAAATCCAAAAAAATCGAAGTAGGTTTCAAATAAATTTATTAAAATTTGACACTTCCAACTAAAATTTTTTTCACAATCCTAAAAATTGAAGTTATTTTCATCTAAATTTACTCAAATATAGATCCTACCAAAAAATACTCAACAAAATCCAAAAAAATCGCAGTTGATTTCAAAAAAATTTATTAAAATTTGACACTTCCAACTAAAATTTTTTACTCAATCCAAAAAATTGAAGTTATTTTCATCTAAATTTACTCAAATATAGATCCTACAACAAAAATACTCAACAAAATCCAAAAAAATCGAAGTTGATTTCAAATAAATTTATTAAAATTTGACACTTCCAACTAAAATTTTTTTCACAATCCTAAAAATTGAAGTTATTTTCATCTTAATTTACTCAAATATACATCCTACAACAAAAATACTCGACAAAATCCAAAAAAATCGAAGTTGGTTTCAAATAAATTTATTAAAATTTGACACTTCCAACTAAAATTTTTTTCACAATCCTATAAATTGAAGTTATTTTCATCTTAATTTACTCAAATATACATCCTACACCAAAAATACTCGACAAAATCCAAAAAAATCGAAGTAGGTTTCAAATAAATTTATTAAAATTTGACACTTCGAACCAAAAATTGTTTCACAATCCAAAAAAATGAAATTATTTTCATCTAAATTTCCTCAATATAGATCCTAGAACAAAAATACTCTACAAAATCGAAAAAAATCGGAGTTGATTTCAAATAAATTTATTAAAATTTGACACTTGCAGCTAAATTTTTTTTAACAATCCTAAAAATTGAAGTTATTTTCATCTAAATTTACTCAAATATAATTCCTACACCAAAAATACTCGACAAAATCCAAAAAAATCGAAGTTGATATCAAATAAATTTATTAAAATTTGACACTTCCAATTAAAATTTTTTCACAATCCAAAAAATTGTCGTTATTTTCATCTAAATTAACTCAAATGTACATCCTACAACAAAAATACTCAACAAAATAAGAAAAAGCGTGGTTGATTTCAAAAAAATTTAGTAAAAATTGACCCTACCGACTAAAATTTTTTTTCACAATCCAAAAAATTGTCGTCATTTTCATCTAAATTTACTCAAATATAGATCCTACATCAAAAATACTCAACAAAATCCAAAATAATCCAAGTCGATTTCAAATATATTTATTAAAATTTGACAAAAATCGTGACAAAATCCATAAAATCGAAGTTAATTTCACCTGAAATTACTCAAATTAAGCTTCCCTATCAAAAAAACTTAACATAGTCGAGAAAAATCGAAGTTGGTTTCAAATAAATTATGTAAAATTTGACACTTCCAACTAAATTTTTTTTTCACAATCCAAAAAATTGTCGTTATTTTCATCTAAATTTACTCAAATATAGATTCTACCACGAAAATACTCAACAAAATCCAAAAAAATCGAAGTTGGTATCAAATAAATTGAATAAAATTTGACACTTCCAACTAAAATTTTTTTTCACAATCCCAGAAAGTCTCGTTATTTTCATCTAAATTTACTAAAATATAGATCCTAGAACAAAAATGCTCTACAAAATCCAAAAAAATCGAAGTTGGTTTCAAATAAATTTATTAAAATTGGACACTTCCAACAAAAATTATTTCACAATCCAAAAAAATGAAATTATTTTCATCTAAATTTACTCAATATAAATCCTAGAACAAAAATGCTCTACAAAATCCAAAATAATCGAAGTTGATTTCAAATAAATTTATTAAAATTTGACACTTGCAGCTAAAATTTTTTTCACAATCTAAAAAATCGATGTCATTTTCATCTAAATTTACTCTAATATAGATCCTACAATAAAAATACTCGACAAAATCCAAAAAAATCGAAGTTGGTTTCAAATAAATTTATTAAAATTCACACTTCCAACTAAAATTTTTTTTCACAATCCAAAAATTGTTGTTATTTACATCTAAATTTACTCAAATATAGATCCTACAACAAAAATTCTCAACAAAATAAAAAAAAATCTAAGTTTGTTTCGAAAAAATTTATTAAAAATTGACACTTCCAACTAAATTTTTTTCACAATCCAAAAAAATGAAATTATTTTCATCTAGATTTACTCAAATATAGATCCTACATCAAAAATACTCAACAAAATCCAAAATACTCCAAGTCGATATCAAATATATTTATTAAAATTTGACAAAAATCGTGACAAAATCCAAAAAATCGAAGTTAATTTCAACTGAAATTACTCAAATTAAGCTTCTCTATAAAAAAAACTTAACATAGTCGAGAAAAATCGTGGTTGGTCAAATAAATTTATTAAAATTTGACATTTCCTACTCAAATTTTTTTCACAATCCAAAAAATTGAAGTTATTTTCATCTAAATTTACTCAAATATAGATTCTAGAACAAAAATGCTCTACAAAATCCAAAACAATCGAAGTTGATTTCAAATAAGTATATTAAAATTGTAAGCGACGGAAAAAGAGAGCCACCGGCGCCGGGAATCGAACCCGAGCCGCCCGCGTGCTGATCAGCAGCGATAGCCACACCGCTACGCCGACTCTACGCGGTCCCTTCTATTCCGTCGCCACATTACTTTCGTTGGGACGCCACGTATGGTCATAACTTTGCACTCATAGGCCGTTCCCTAATTTGCCCTAAACGCTTACAGTTCGACCGTTCTGACACTGTGGCCGCCCTCGGCCACCTCATTTGGGGCCTTTACACGGACGTTCTTTTCCGACACTTTTGCGCGCCACACGCCAGCGCGACACTCTTTTGGCGTGGCGTACCGGAACGTCGGAAGGAGCGCGCAGGCCAGAGGGTCGTACCCGTCACTACTTAGAGATAGCGAGTTCGGGTTTCCATTTCTACGTCGATTCCATATGCTTTTTCCAGGATCCAGCGCAGTCTTGTATTATGTACTACCTGTTCCATGTATATTATCGATCTGTGAAACGATCGGCAAGACACGATAGCGATATACGCAGTATCGCGAAAAGTATACGAATTCCTCGATGTACCTGGCTTATGAGAGGATATTACAAATGCTGTTACTCCTACGGCACACTGACACATATGTTTTTACGAAGCTACATTTGGTTTACCTGAAGGTGCTATAAATTATGGAAATGGTTTATTACTCAGTTATAACGACTGTATTGCGATCTGCATTCTCCTTGCAGACGAAAAGTTTCCACCTCATCGGAAGTTCTTGCTAGCATCTTGTGCGCGGCTAGAAGCGTGGCGCGCCGGAATTCCACGTTCTTGCGTACGAGCAGAACCGTTTTGTCAGGCGTGGCGCGTCCAAAAGTGTGGCGCGCAAACCTCTACTTCAGAAAAGGTTAGATAAGAGACAGAAAAGGTAGTTAGAAAAGGAAAGCGGCACTTGAAACCAAGGGTTTGGCGTGGCGCGTGGAATATCCGACAGTGCGGAAATTCTGAGGCGCGCGGCGCGCCTGGCTGCCAAGACTCTGCGAGCGGCTACAAGCGGTAGAAAGTGAACGAGAATTTTTTCATACCAAAGAATTAAATATATTTACTTCCAGCTTCGTGGCTTCATTTGTCAATCTTTAGGGATTATGAAAAAAAATTGTATGCAAAAATAGTGGTTACATCCAGAGTTATAGTGCTTCAAATAGAGCGCCATACAAAACTCATATGCGCACCGTTAGCATAAAATCAGTCGTTGTTGTTTGTCTCAAATAGATTAATATACGATTAATAGATTAAACCTTATTAACCAAAATCATGATGTTATTTATTTTCATGTGCTAGTAAATTATGTCTGTACCTATCTATCGCAAATTATTTGCGTAAAATCTAAATATTCGGATAGTTAGTTAAAAAATTAAATATGAATATCTTAATACACGTGAAACCGTATATTTCGATACACGTGAATTTCAGTACACGGGTACACGTGTATCGAAATATACGATTTCACGTGTATTAAGATATTCATATTTAATGTTTTAACTAACTATCCTTGACCATCGTATCTTTTAAAATAATAATGCAAGAAAAAAATCGTCTGGCCTAATAAATTTGCCCCATTGAACCATGCAATCCCATATAAACATTGTTTTTCTATCTCGAATATGTTAGGAAATATCCAACTGTTTACTGTTCCCGCGGACACCCTGTCTGTACCTCTTTATTACTTTCTGCCGTTTCTTCTTCCATCTACATACATACCTGGTTTCAAGGGTTCGCACAGGCCTGGTCATCGTCAGAAACATTTGGCGGCCAGGCGTTTACGAACCGAAGAACACTTTCCTTGTCCCACGCTTTCTCTTTACTCTCTCTATGTTTTTCTCGGTTTTTCCCCTTTCATCCCCGTTTCTGGCTCACTATCTTTCTTGTTCGCTATCTCTAACTCTGTCTAGTCGTCCCTTTTTAACCGGCGAAAATTTACGGAGCGGTCACTTGTTCTCGAACCGGCTTTCAGACTTCACGTATCGCGCACGCATTATTTCATTTTTACTGTTATTTGTTACTATTAATTGTTACTGTTAAGTGTTACTATTACTTGTTACTATTAATTTCTACTGTTAATTGTTACCATTAATTGGTACTGTTAATTGTTCTTGTTAATTGTTCTTGTTAATTGTTACTTTTAATTGTTACTTTTAATTGTTGCTTTTAATTGTTAATTGTTGGGTGGGGTTACGGGTGTTCGTTACACCGAACCACCTGAAGTATCAGTGACGTGCGTGTTGACAGCCTAGTCTGTGTGAGACAGTGGTTCCAAAAACTGTGTGATGTTGGCGATAAATGATAACCGACGTCGGAACTTGGCTATTGCTGCTGCTGCTGCTGCTGCTGTATATTTAGCAGAAGCAGAGCGGAGAAGAGACAGAAGAAGGAAGCGCTTCTGGGTAAAGCAATACCGCGCAAATTCGAACGATCTATCCCTTGTTCGAGAACTGAGAGACGATCACCCAGATGATTACAGAAATTATTTGAGGATGGATTCTCAAGCGTTTGATGAAATCTTAAAATTAGTTCGAAACAGAATCACGAAACAGGATACAGTCATGAGACAGAGCATCACTGCAGAGCAACGTCTCATCGCCACTTTGCGATTTTTGGCAACTGGGCGTTCTTACGAAGATTTAAAATTTAGTACGGGGATATCAGCTCCTTCATTATCCAAGATAATTCCCGAGACTTGCAAAGCACTGTATCAGGTCCTGCGGACTGAGTTCTTAAAGGTAAGGGTTACAAATTATTAATACATATATATGGAATAACAATAATGCTTTACTAGAGGCGGTCCGTTGGAAAAATTTCTGTGCGGCGTGCACCATAGCGTCTGTTCTATTTATATTACAAAAGGCTTGTTTATTATAATGTAATAACCCACCACCAATTTAACTTAGAATAAACTATGTACATAAGAAAAAGAATAAGTAAAATATATATGTTACAAAGTGATAGACACCAGATACATTGGCGGACGAACGAAAGTTTACAACGTTTAAAATCGCATAACTTTTTTAGAATTGGTCCAAACGACATGAGTTTTTTTTTTAGAATCTAGAAGGATTAGTTTGCTAAGTAGCGTGTTTCGTCGTTTTGAAGAAAAATGCAATTGGTCAGAATAGCAAAAAAATAGTAAAGGGTTTATCTTTAAACCCGTTTGTAAAATGAAGTAAGTTGTATTCATACAGAAAATGTCATTAAAATCGGTTAGCGTTGCTCTGAGCTATAAACGCTTAAAGATCGCAGAATAAGGTCGAGAATCGCGGGAATTGTCGAAATTAGCGATTCTCGACCTTATTCTGCGATTTTTAAGCGTTTATAGCTCAGAGCAACGCTAACCGATTTTAATGACATTTTCTGTATGAATACAACTTACTTCATTTTACAAACGGGTTTAAAGATAAACCCTTTACTATTTTTTTGCTATTCTGACCAATTGCATTTTTCTTCAAAACGACGAAACACGCTACTTAGCAAACTAATCCTTCTAGATTCTAAAAAAAAAACTCATGTCGTTTGGACCAATTCTAAAAAAGTTATGCGATTTTAAACGTTGTAAACTTTCGTTCGTCTGCCAACGTATATACAGGAAAAAGTAGTTCCTCGTCACTTTATTATTCCGTATCATATATGTAAATAATTAAATTTTACTTATTTTCTACATTTTAAAATTTGTCCTTAAAGTTTAAACGCTAAAGTTGATAATGAAACTAGATCCCCTAGCTTCCTTCTGTATGGGATGAATTGGATCCTTCGGTGCTTCCACTGCAGTTGGCCATGGCAATCGCAGTGCAATTGTTGTCGCACAAGTCTGTGCGTGGGTGCAGACTTTTCAATAGACCCCGTCTTAAGACGGCGGTTATTATGGACTCCGCATAAATGGCCTGCTCCATTTCCATCCTCTGCAATTGCTTTCCTACTTTTATGCCAATGGCCTCAAATTCAGTGATATCCACTTTGCTGGTGGATGGCGCCTTCAACGCTTCGGTGCATGTCCGAAAAAATTCGCTCGCGTCTTGTTCCGGCTTTCTTTTTTTCCCACTTTTTCTATTGGCCGTATTTGGGGCATTGTTTGTGACGGGCATTTCTTCTTCCTTCAAACAAAAAAAAAATTAATAAAATGAGAAATAGCAAAGAAATTCAATAACAATAAGTTCGTGTCTGTCTGTATGCCTGTCTGTTGTTCATGAAACTTGTGACGTTTCCCTGTCAACATCATATCTGTGCGCGCTACCTATTTAATTTTTTTATTTTTGTATTGTATATTTTTTGTCATAGTTCCCGAATACCAAGGACGAGTGGAAAAACGTAGCGGAAGGTTTTAAAAACAGATGGGATTTCGTAAACTGTGGAGGTGCTGTGGATGGAAAGCACATTCGCATTGTTCCACCACCAGAATCTGGAGCGTTTTATTATAATTATAAGAATTACTACAGCATTGTACTAATGGCGTTAGTGGATTCTAATTATGAATTTATGTTTGTCGACGTTGGAAAAAATGGTAGAATATCGGATGGGGGTGTCATTGAACACACAGAATTTTTGCGACGATTAAAGAACGGTCAATTGAATTTACCCGAAAATCACGAAACCGTGAATAACCTAAACTTTGCCTTTTTAGGCGATGAAGCGTTTGCGTTAACGAATAATTTTTTAAAACCTTATTCTCAAAGAGAACTAGACCACGACAAACGAATCTTTAACTACAGATTGTCGCGAGCAAGGAATGTCGTTGAGAATGCATTTGGCATATTGTCTTCGCGATTTCGAGTGCTGCATACACCAATAAATATGAAAATTGAAAATATATGCCATGTGGTGTTGGCTACATGCGTTCTGCATAATTTTTTGCGAAGGCGAAGTAAAACGTTCATTGCGAACAACACTAGTATGCAGATGGAGGGAGAATGTCAAAACAATGGAGTGCAGTTGGATAATTTGCAACCCGTCATTCCCAGGAATATCAACAACTGTGCCAAACAAAATAGGGACCGGTACAAAGAATATTTTGTAGGAGAAGGGAGTGTTCCGTGGCAGGAAGATATGTTGAATGCAGGTAGAGCGTAAATCTTTGTTGTATTATGGGAACCTTCCGGTCTAGAGCCCAAAAAGAAGGAGATCTTTAGGAATTAATTGAAGGAAAACTACTATATATAATTTAATGGGACTATTTGCATTGTAGGGTAAAGGCACCAGTAGTCGACCATGTATCAGTAGTCGACCACTTTCAGAAAAACATGAGAAATAAGGTTTTTAGAAGTGATGATCTTCTGAATAAAGTGCAGTTCTCTAACTGCATTCTGTTCAAAAGATCGTCACTTCTAAAAACCTTATTTCTCATGTTTTTCTGAAAGTGGTCGACTACTGATACATGGTCGACTACTGGTGCCTTTACCCTACAATGCAAATAGTCCCATTAAATTATATATAGTAGTTTTCCTTTAATTAATTCCTAAATATCACCTATTTTTTGGGGCTCTAGGCCAGAACCTCCCCTTAACCCTCGGTTGTCACACATACTTTTTCGAACGTCGTTGTCACACTGGGTCAATTTGACCCTGTCAATTTTCAATCAGTTGTTATTTAAAAACTATTTGTTAAATTAAGTCTAAACAATTCTGAGATGATGTTTGAACATTGTAGAATATATGCCCATCGTTGAAAATTGACATTTAAAGTATCAACATGCATAAAAAAAAGTTTGAAGCAATAAGAGTTTCGACAAAAAGGTTTTTTGCTTAAAAAAACGCAGGGTTAATTTGACGCAGTGCGACAACCAAGGGTTAATAGACTGGGCCATAACAGGATATTATGTGTAGCGTGTGTCTAAGAAGGAGATGTTTCTAAGTTGTACGCCTCCTTTTCTTTTATGTAGCTTTCTCTCAATTGTTGTACAAGCTAATTAAATGTATTAAATAGTATTATATATATATATATATATATTAATACTATTATATAGATAATAATAATCATTTTTCTACACTGTACAGAATGTTAAACAAGTAATATGCACTGGTTTGGTGTGTGAATGTACACCTGTGGACCGGTAGAGATTTGTAAACAAATTTTGCTACGAAATTGTCTATTACAAGGTACAGTTGCACGTAGAGTACAGTACGTACTCCCAAACGTAAAGAAACACAATGCGACGTTTAAAGGGACCGAAGATAGTGCAAAGGGCATTGACCTTGTTAGGCCCACTAGGCCACTGTGCCAGACCCCACCATTCGTATAGAAACTATCAATGCGGCAGAGTAGTGGTAGACCCAAGCCTCTACGTGCAACTGTACACAATCGAATCGTTGAAACATTAACTTCCAATGTAATAAATAATTTCATAGCAAAATTTGTTTACAAATCTCTACCGGTGCACAGGTGTACATTCACCCACCAAACCAGTGAATATTACTTTTTTAACACCTTGCACATTAAGTCAACCTGCGCATGCGTTAATATTACTGTTCAATATGATGAAATTGAATTACTTTGTAATTATAATGTATGGAGTAATCAATTGTAATCAATTGTGTCTATTGCAAAATTGTCAATAAAATATTATTCATTAGAAATTCTGTTTCTTCGTTACTTTCAGCCCCGCATTCAATGCTTTTACTACATATTTAGTACTTTTGGCCCGTATTAGTAATAATAATAAAATAAACAAATAAACTTACTCGATCAGGCTGGGTTTCACTTTCAGCAGGGTCCTTTTCAATTATTGATGCCTCTGCATCATCTTCTAAATTATTTGTTGATGCCGCTGCATCTTCTAAATTATTTGTTGATGCCGCTGCATCTTCCAAATTATTCGTTGATGTGTCGTTTCCCTCCACCTCAGAAGATTCCTCCAGGAAAGATGGTCCCGCATCATTGTCAATATTCGACATACTTGCACTTGGGGTCTCCTGATCCAACGTAAACAACATCTTGTCATAGTACCATAAGGTAGGTACGTATACCTCGTCCGCCCCCTTGCCGGAACGTTTGGACTCCGTCACTTTATGCATTTCCTTCCGGAAAGTTCCACGGAGACTTTGTATTCTTTTCCGAATGAAGTCTTTATCGGCTTCCGGAAAGTGTGGCTTCACCAAGTTGATGAGCCTTTTGTAGGATTCCGTTTTTAAATTCCTATTGAAATATATATTTTTATTTTTGATTTTCCACAGGCAAGGCATATCCCTGTACATATCAATAAGTTCGCCCGTCAATTTTTTACTCCAGGAGTCTGTCATTTTCTTATGTGTTAAAACAGCACGGTACACTCGCAACTCACTGTCTAATATCCGAACACTTTGACTTTCCGTTTGATTTTGCCTCGACTCCGTGTTTTCCCTTAAAATATAAACATTGGTTCCTCCCACCGTAGCTGAAATTCGGGGTGGAGGTGGTTATGCCAAAATATAATTGGTCAAGGTGTGACAGAAGGTACTGGTGACCATTCTCCTGGGGTTCGTAAGGTCTAGCCCAGTAATAAAAATTAAAACGCCCATCAGTGGAGGCATCGCGGAGAGTACCAGGATTATGGCAATTGGAATTGCCGACCCAGGTGTTCGCCAGGCGCAGGGAATAAACTTAAATATCCCAAGTCTCAACAGTCATGGTTAAAAAAGAGAAATATGTATATAGTCCTGGGAGCAGGGTACATGTAATTTTTCTTTCAGCCATTGATAAACTAAATTGAGTTTCATTATAAGTATATAGAAATACGCGTTGTTACTGCACACCTTGCAATCAATCCGCCGCGCTTATCGGCAATCTACTGCTAATATATTTTTATAAACAATTGATCTACATATACAGCTCCACCCTCGCGTTGTTGTACTAACAAATCACACGCGATTACTCGCGTTCAGCGTCAAAACACATTGCGGGGGCACTCGGGGCCAGAAGGGGTAGTTTGCGCGTGGTCTCGCCTGCGCCATCCTCTTTTTAAATTACACGCGTTCGATTTACATGAAATTGGGTATAATTTTCATTTGAAAAACGTAAGAAATGCATCGGTATCACTTCCATATCGATACGATAAAGAATAAAGAATACAGCTTTTCTGTAACAGGTATGAATCCTCGGCCGACCGCAGCGAATCGAGGTCGGCGACCCACAGTCGAGGGTGAAATATTCATTACAGCGTGTTAAGAGACTCATTATTCGTCATCGTATCGATCTGAAAATAACACTAATGGATTCATGGCGTTCTCCCAATTAAAATTATCACAAAGCAATACAAATTATAAAAGTGGTAGGGATTTCTTAAACGCACTCTCTTATCGTATCGATTCCTGGCTCATCGCGGAGTCCGACGAGAGTGCAACTTATCCGAAAGCATGATTAGATCGATGTAGACTCTGTGATCCGTAGGGTGATCGAAGTAATTGTGAAAATTTTGTTTTATGAGGGCTGCTCGGATTTGGTGGTCCGAACGCAGATCAGAATGAGCAAAGGACATTGCTGATTGGCCAAATTTTCCTTGAAGAGGAGGGACCTTCCCTCTGCAAGTTCGACGGTGTAGGAGGGACCACCCCCCTCTCGATAACGTAGAGGTGTAAAAGTAGACATCTGCTTACCAAAACTAGCCAGATTGATCGGTCAGAGTCTCGCCCAGGGTCGCGGTTTATACCCGTATTGTCCCGCGGGTCTGCTGGGGGAACCCGCCGAAGGAGCAATATACGGATTTACTCAGGAAGCAATTCGAAATCGCTGAAAAACGGCACGATGTCCATTTGCCCTTTTCGACATCTGGCAGACAAATGTTTGCCGACGAAACCTTAGAAAACAAGCAATTAACTACTTAGGTAGTTGTAAACCAGGGTTGGCTAACTGGTGGCTCGCGAGTCACCGGGGGTCCCTCCGCCTTGCTGCCACGGCCCCCTCCATACCGACCAGGCCCTGACGATTGCAATCGAAAAGAGAAGAAAGGAAGCAGGAATCGACTGCGATTCACAGGGTCTGGTAGGGTTGCCATCCGTACTTTAAAATAAAGTATCTTACATTATTATAGGCAAATATACTCTATACTTTTGAATAACAATAAACTACGCGAAAATACTTTATTTCACAATTAATGATATTACGTGAAACGTAACGGAATATTATTATCTTGTATCTCTTTCTTCCACTTCAGCATTTACTGAGAAAGTTTTCTCTGTCATGAATGTGAAGTGGCGGGATGAAAGAAACAAAGCCTCTCTCAATCTAATAAGAAACGAATTATTAATATATTTCAATATGAACATTGACTGCAATGATGCCATGGATATATTTCAAAATAATAAAAATTTACTCTGTAATGCTAAAAGCAATAGAAAATATGTTCGTAAGAAATAAAAACTAATAAGATTAAAATGTACCTTTAATTTTTTGAGCGTACTTTTTTGTATAACCCACGAAACAAATGAACGTTATTTTTCTGTAAAAAAGGTGGCAACCCTAGGGCCTGGTCGGTATGGAGGGGGCCGTGCCAGCAAGGCGGAGGGACCCCCGGTGACTCGCGAGCCACCAGTTAGCCAACCCTGGTTTACAACTACCTAAGTAGTTAATTGCTTGTTTTCTAAGGTTTCGTCGGCAAACATTTGTCTGCCAGATGTCGAAAAGGGCAAATGGACATCGTGCCGTTTTTCAGCGATTTCGAATTGCTTCCTGAGTAAATCCGTATATTGCTCCTTCGACGGGTTCCCCCAGCAGACCCGCGGGACAATACGGGTATAAACCGCGACCCTGGGCGAGACTCTGACCGATCAATCTGGCTAGTTTTGGTAAGCAGATGTCTACTTTTACACCTCTACGTTATCGAGAGGGGGGTGGTCCCTCCTACACCGTCGAACTTGCAGAGGGAAGGTCCCTCCTCTTCAAGGAAAATTTGGCCAATCAGCAATGTCCTTTGCTCATTCTGATCTGCGTTCGGACCACCAAATCCGAGCAGCCCTCATAAAACAAAATTTTCACAATTACTTCGATCACCCTACGGATCACAGAGTCTACATCGATCTAATCATGCTTTCGGATAAGTTGCACTCTCGTCGGACTCCGCGATGAGCCAGGAATCGATACGATAAGAGAGTGCGTTTAAGAAATCCCTACCCCTTTTATAATTTGTATTGCTTTGTGATAATTTTAATTGGGAGAACCCCATGAATCCATTAGTGTTATTTTCAGATCGATACGATGACGAATAATGAGTCTCTTAACACGCTGTAATGAATATATCACCCTCGACTGTGGGTCGCCGACCTCGATTCGCTGCGGTCGGCCGAGGATTCATACCTGTTACAGAAAAGCTGTATTCTTTATTCTTTATCGTATCGATATGGAAGTGATACCGATGCATTTCTTACGTTTTTCAAATGAAAATTATACCAAATTTCATGTAAATCGAACTATTTTTAACGAAGTTATGGAAATCAATTTATTATGAAGATTCCTTAATTAAGATCCGATTTGTGTCGTTTTTAGACCATTTTCATCAGGAAAACATAAGGAAACGATACACACTACTTTCGCCAAGATCCGATGAAAAATGTAGAATTTTTTTTTCGTCACTTCTTAGGGGACAACAATTGTACGGCCCCCTGGACTCGAGGGTCGAAGTCCTTGAAACCCATCGAGGCACGGCTTATCGGTAGGGTTGCCTCTTGAGTCGAGGTTTGCGTGCGACGAAAATTCAAGCGCGCCACACTTTTGGACGCGCCACGCCTGACAAAACGGTTCTGCTCGTACGCAAGAACGTGGAATTCCGGCGCGCCACGCTTCTAGCCGCGCACAAGATGCTAGCAAGAACTTCCGATGAGGTGGAAACTTTTCGTCTGCAAGGAGAATGCAGATCGCAATACAGTCGTTATAACTGAGTAATAAACCATTTCCATAATTTATAGCACCTTCAGGTAAACCAAATGTAGCTTCGTAAAAACATATGTGTCAGTGTGCCGTAGGAGTAACAGCATTTGTAATATCCTCTCATAAGCCAGGTACATCGAGGAATTCGTATACTTTTCGCGATACTGCGTATATCGCTATCGTGTCTTGCCGATCGTTTCACAGATCGATAATATACATGGAACAGGTAGTACATAATACAAGACTGCGCTGGATCCTGGAAAAAGCATATGGAATCGACGTAGAAATGGAAACCCGAACTCGCTATCTCTAAGTAGTGACGGGTACGACCCTCTGGCCTGCGCGCTCCTTCCGACGTTCCGGTACGCCACGCCAAAAGAGTGTCGCGCTGGCGTGTGGCGCGCAAAAGTGTCGGAAAAGAACGTCCGTGTAAAGGCCCCAATTAGCACGAGAAAGCGCACACTAATACCACAGTTCAGATCCCACATCTGAAATTGTAAGCGACGGAAAAAGAGAGCCACCGGCGCCGGGAATCGAACCCGAGCCGCCCGCGTGCTGATCAGCAGCGTTAGCCACACCGCTACGCCGACTCTACGCGGTCCCTTCTATTCCGTCGCTACATTACTTTCGTTGGGACGCCACCTATGGTCATAACTTTGCACTCAAAGGCCGTTCCCTAATTTGCCCTAAACTCTTACAAATTTGACAAAAATCGTGTCAAAATCCAAAAAATCGAAGTTAATTTCAACTGAAATTACTCAAATTGAGCTTTTCTATAAAAAAAATCTATCATAGTCGAGAAAAATCGAAGTTTGTTTCAAAAAAATTTATTAAAATTTGACACTTCCAACTAAATTTTTTTTTCACAATCCAAAAAATTGTCGTCATTTTCATCTAAATTTACTCAAATATAGATCCTACATCAAAAATACTCAACAAAATCCAAAATACTCCAAGTCGATTTCAAATATATTTATTAAAATTTGACAAAAATTGGGACAAAATCCAAAAAATCGAAGTTAATTTCAACTGAAATTACTCAAATTAAGCTTCTCTATAAAAAAAACTTAACATAGTCGAGAAAAATCGAAGTTGGTTTCAAATAAATTAATTAAAATTTGACACTTCCAAACTAAAATTTTTTTTTCACAATCCATTAAATTGTCGTTATTTTCATCTAAATTTACTCAAATATACATCCTACAACAAAAATACTCACCAAAATCCAAAAAAATTGAAGTTGGTTTCAAATATATTTATTAAAATTTGACACTTCCAATTAAAATTTTTTTTCACAATCCAAAAAATTGTCGTTGTTTTCATCTAAATTTACTCAAATATAGATCCTATAACAAATATGCTCTACAAAATCCAAAAAAATCGATGTTGGTTTTAAATAAATTTATTAAAATTTGACACTTCCAACTAAAATTTTTTCACAATCCAAAAAATTGTCGTTGTTTTCATCTAAATTTACTCAAATATAGATCCTATAACAAAAATGCTCTACAAAATCCAAAAAAATCGATGTTGGTTTTAAATAAATTTATTAAAATTTGACACTTCCAACTAAAATTTTTTCACAATCCAAAAAATTGTCGTTATTTTCATCTAAATTAACTCAAATGTACATCCTACAACAAAAATGCTCAACAAAATAAGAAAAACCGTGGTTGATTTCAAAAAAATTTAGTATAAATTGACACTACCGAATAAAATTTTTTTTCACAATCCAAAAAATTGTCGTCATTTTCATCTAAATTTACTCAAATATAGATCCTACATAAAAAATACTCAACAAAATCCAAAATAATCCAAGTCGATTTCAAATATATTTATTAAAATTTGACAAAAATCGTGACAAAATCCATAAAATCGAAGTTAATTTCACCTGAAATTACACAAATTAAGCTTCCCTATCAAAAAAACTTAACATAGTCGAGAAAAATCGAAGTTGGTTTCAAATAAATTATGTAAAATTTGACACTTCCAACTAAATTTTTTTTTCACAATCCAAAAAATTGTCGTTATTTTCATCTAAATTTACTCAAATATAGATTCTACCACGAAAATACTCAACAAAATCCAAAAAAATCGAAGTTGGTTTCAAATAAATTGATTAAAATTTGACACTTCCAACTAAAATTTTTTTTCACAATCCCAGAAAGTGTCGTTATTTTCATCTAAATTTACTGAAATATAGATCCTAGAACAAAAATGCTCTACAAAATCCAAAAAAATCGAAGTTGGTTTCAAATAAATTGATTAAAATTTGACACTTCCAACTAAAATTTTTTTTCACAATCCCAGAAAGTGTCGTTATTTTCATCTAAATTTACTGAAATATAGATCCTAGAACAAAAATGCTCTACAAAATCCAAAAAAATCGAAGTTGGTTTCAAATAAATTTATTAAAATTTGAGACTTCCAACTAAAATTTTTTTTACAATCCAAAAAATTGAAGTAATTTTCATCTAAATTTACTCTAATATAGATCCTACAATAAAAATACTCAACAAAATCCAAAAAAATCGAAGTTGGTATCAAATAAATTGATTAAAATTTGACACTTCCAACTAAAATTTTTTTTCACAATCCCAGAAATTGTCGTTATTTTCATCTAAATTTAATCTAATATAGATCCTACAACAAAAATACTCAGCAAAATCCAAAATAATCCAAGTCGATTTCATATATATTTATTAAAATTTAACAAAAATCGTGACAAATTCCAAAAAATCGATGTTAATTTCAACTGAAATTACTCAAATTAAGCTTCTCTATAAAAAAAACTTAACATAGTCGACAAAAATCGAAGTTGGTTTCAAATAAATTAATTAAAATTTGACATTTCCAACTAAAATTTTTTTCACAATCTAAAAAATCGATGTCATTTTCATCTAAATTTACTCTAATATAGATCCTACAATAAAAATACTCGACAAAATCCAAAAAAATCGAAGTTGGTTTCAAATAAATTTATTAAAATTCACACTTCCAACTAAAATTTTTTTTCACAATCCAAAAATTGTTGTTATTTACATCTAAATTTACTGAAATATAGATCCTAGAACAAAAATGCTCTACAAAATCCAAAAAAATCGAAGTTGGTTTCAAATAAATTGATTAAAATTTGACACTTCCAACTAAAATTTTTTTTCACAATCCCAGAAAGTGTCGTTATTTTCATCTAAATTTACTGAAATATAGATCCTAGAACAAAAATGCTCTACAAAATCCAAAAAAATCGAAGTTGGTTTCAAATAAATTTATTAAAATTTGAGACTTCCTACTAAAATTTTTTTTACAATCCAAAAAATTGAAGTAATTTTCATCTAAATTTACTCTAATATAGATCCTACAATAAAAATACTCAACAAAATCCAAAAAAATCGAAGTTGGTATCAAATAAATTGATTAAAATTTGACACTTCCAACTAAAATTTTTTTTCACAATCCCAGAAATTGTCGTTATTTTCATCTAAATTTACTCTAATATAGATCCTACAACAAAAATACTCACCAAAATCCAAAATAATCCAAGTCGATTTCATATATATTTATTCAAATTTAACAAAAATCGTGACAAATTCCAAAAAATCGAAGTTAATTTCAACTGAAATTACTCAAATTAAGCTTCTCTATAAAAAAAACTTAACATAGTCGACAAAAATCGAAGTTTGTTTCAAATAAATTAATTAAAATTTGACATTTCCAACTAAAATTTTTTTCACAATCTAAAAAATCGATGTCATTTTCATCTAAATTTACTCTAATATAGATCCTACAATAAAAATACTCGACAAAATCCAAAAAAATCGAAGTTGGTTTCAAATAAATTTATTAAAATTCACACTTCCAACTAAAATTTTTTTTCACAATCCAAAAATTGTTGTTATTTACATCTAAATTTACTGAAATATAGATCCTAGAACAAAAATGCTCTACAAATCCAAAAAAATCGAAGTTGGTTTCAAATAAATTGATTAAAATTTGACACTTCCAACTAAAATTTTTTTTCACAATCCCAGAAAGTGTCGTTATTTTCATCTAAATTTACTGAAATATAGATCCTAGAACAAAAATGCTCTACAAAATCCAAAAAAATCGAAGTTGGTTTCAAATAAATTTATTAAAATTTGAGACTTCCAACTAAAATTTTTTTTACAATCCAAAAAATTGAAGTAATTTTCATCTAAATTTACTCTAATATAGATCCTACAATAAAAATACTCAACAAAATCCAAAAAAATCGAAGTTGGTATCAAATAAATTGATTAAAATTTGACACTTCCAACTAAAATTTTTTTTCACAATCCCAGAAATTGTCGTTATTTTCATCTAAATTTACTCTAATATAGATCCTACAACAAAAATACTCAACAAAATCCAAAATAATCCAAGTCGATTTCATATATATTTATTCAAATTTAACAAAAATCGTGACAAATTCCAAAAAATCGAAGTTAATTTCAACTGAAATTACTCAAATTAAGCTTCTCTATAAAAAAAAACTTAACATAGTCGACAAAAATCGAAGTTGGTTTCAAATAAATTAATTAAAATTTGACATTTCCAACTAAAATTTTTTTCACAATCTAAAAAATCGATGTCATTTTCATCTAAATTTACTCTAATATAGATCCTACAATAAAAATACTCGACAAAATCAAAAAAAATCGAAGTTGGTTTCAAATAAATTTATTAAAATTCACACTTCCAACTAAAATTTTTTTTCACAATCCAAAAATTGTTGTTATTTACATCTAAATTTACTGAAATATAGATCCTAGAACAAAAATGCTCTACAAAATCCAAAAAAATCGAAGTTGGTTTCAAATAAATTGATTAAAATTTGACACTTCCAACTAAAATTTTTTTTCACAATCCCAGAAAGTGTCGTTATTTTCATCTAAATTTACTGAAATATAGAACCTAGAACAAAAATGCTCTACAAAATCGAAAAAAATCGAAGTTGGTTTCAAATAAATTTATAAATTTGAGACTTCCAACTAAAATTTTTTTCACAATCCAAAAAAATGAAATTATTTTCATCTAAATTTACTCAAATATAGATCCTATAACAAAAATGCTCTACAAAATCCAAAAAAATCGATGTTGGTTTTAAATAAATTTATTAAAATTTGACACTTCCAACTAAAATTTTTTCACAATCCAAAAAATTGTCGTTGTTTTCATCTAAATTTACTCAAATATAGATCCTATAACAAAAATGCTCTACAAAATCCAAAAAAATCGATGTTGGTTTTAAATAAATTTATTAAAATTTGACACTTCCAACTAAAATTTTTTCACAATCCAAAAAATTGTCGTTATTTTCATCTAAATTAACTCAAATGTACATCCTACAACAAAAATGCTCAACAAAATAAGAAAAACCGTGGTTGATTTCAAAAAAATTTAGTATAAATTGACACTACCGAATAAAATTTTTTTTCACAATCCAAAAAATTGTCGTCATTTTCATCTAAATTTACTCAAATATAGATCCTACATCAAAAATACTCAACAAAATCCAAAATAATCCAAGTCGATTTCAAATATATTTATTAAAATTTGACAAAAATCGTGACAAAATCCATAAAATCGAAGTTAATTTCACCTGAAATTACTCAAATTAAGCTTCCCTATCAAAAAAACTTAACATAGTCGAGAAAAATCGAAGTTGGTTTCAAATAAATTATGTAAAATTTGACACTTCCAACTAAATTTTTTTTTCACAATCCAAAAAATTGTCGTTATTTTCATCTAAATTTACTCAAATATAGATCCTACAATAAAAATACTCAACAAAATCCAAAAAAATCGAAGTTGGTATCAAATAAATTGATTAAAATTTGACACTTCCAACTAAAATTTTTTTTCACAATCCCAGAAATTGTCGTTATTTTCATCTAAATTTACTCTAATATAGATCCTACAACAAAAATACTCAACAAAATCCAAAATAATCCAAGTCGATTTCATATATATTTATTAAAATTTAACAAAAATCGTGACAAATTCCAAAAAATCGAAGTTAATTTCAACTGAAATTACTCAAATTAAGCTTCTCTATAAAAAAAACTTAACATAGTCGACAAAAATCGAAGTTGGTTTCAAATAAATTAATTAAAATTTGACATTTCCAACTAAAATTTTTTTCACTATCTAAAAAATCGATGTCATTTTCATCTAAATTTACTCTAATATAGATCCTACAATAAAAATACTCGACAAAATCCAAAAAAATCGAAGTTGGTTTCAAATAAATTTATTAAAATTCACACTTCCAACTAAAATATTTTTTCACAACCCAAAAATTGTTGTTATTTACATCTAAATTTACTGAAATATAGATCCTAGAACAAAAATGCTCTACAAATCCAAAAAAATCGAAGTTGGTTTCAAATAAATTGATTAAAATTTGACACTTCCAACTAAAATTTTTTTTCACAATCCCAGAAAGTGTCGTTATTTTCATCTAAATTTACTGAAATATAGATCCTAGAACAAAAATGCTCTACAAAATCCAAAAAAATCGAAGTTGGTTTCAAATAAATTTATTAAAATTTGAGACTTCCAACTAAAATTTTTTTTACAATCCAAAAAATTGAAGTAATTTTCATCTAAATTTACTCTAATATAGATCCTACAATAAAAATACTCAACAAAATCCAAAAAAATCGAAGTTGGTATCAAATAAATTGATTAAAATTTGACACTTCCAACTAAAATTTTTTTTCACAATCCCAGAAATTGTCGTTATTTTCATCTAAATTTACTCTAATATAGATCCTACAACAAAAATACTCAACAAAATCCAAAATAATCCAAGTCGATTTCATATATATTTATTCAAATTTAACAAAAATCGTGACAAATTCCAAAAAATCGAAGTTAATTTCAACTGAAATTACTCAAATTAAGCTTCTCTATAAAAAAAACTTAACATAGTCGACAAAAATCGAAGTTGGTTTCAAATAAATTAATTAAAATTTGACATTTCCAACTAAAATTTTTTTCACAATCTAAGAAATCGATGTCATTTTCATCTAAATTTACTCTAATATAGA
This sequence comes from Andrena praecox, assembly GCA_963932275.1. Taxonomy (NCBI): domain Eukaryota; kingdom Metazoa; phylum Arthropoda; class Insecta; order Hymenoptera; family Andrenidae; genus Andrena; species Andrena praecox. The sequence continues at coordinate 1,349,723 of CAWVQO010000413.1, read as the reverse complement.
TCCTACAATAAAAATACTCGACAAAATCCAAAAAAATCGAAGTTGGTTTCAAATAAATTTATTAAAATTCACACTTCCAACTAAAATTTTTTTTCACAATCCAAAAATTGTAGTTATTTACAACTAAATTTACTGAAATATAGATCCTAGAACAAAAATGCTCTACAAAATCCAAAAAAATCGAAGTTGGTTTCCAATAAATTGATTAAAATTTGACACTTCCAACTAAAATTTTTTTTCACAATCCCAGAAAGTGTCGTTATTTTCATCTAAATTTACTGAAATATAGATCCTAGAACAAAAATGCTCTACAAAATCCAAAAAAATCGAAGTTGGTTTCAAATAAATTTATTAAAATTTGAGACTTCCAACAAAAATTTTTTTTACAATCCAAAAAATTGAAGTAATTTTCATCTAAGTTTACTCTAATATAGATCCTACAATAAAAATACTCAACAAAATCCAAAAAAATCGAAGTTGGTATCAAATAAATTGATTAAAATTTGACACTTCCCACTAAAATTTTTTTTCACAATCCCAGAAATTGTCGTTATTTTCATCTAAATTTACTCTAATATAGATCCTACAACAAAAATACTCAACAAAATCCAAAATAATCCAAGTCGATTTCATATATATTTATTAAAATTTAACAAAAATCGTGACAAATTCCAAAAAATCGAAGTTAATTTCAACTGAAATTACTCAAATTAAGCTTCTCTATAAAAAAAACTTAACATAGTCGACAAAAATCGAAGTTGGTTTCAAATAAATTAATTAAAATTTGACATTTCCAACTAAAATTTTTTTCAGAATCTAAAAAATCGATGTCATTTTCATCTAAATTTACTCTAATATAGATCCTACAATAAAAATACTCGACAAAATCCAAAAAAATCGAAGTTGGTTTCAAATAAATTTATTAAAATTCACACTTCCAACTAAAATTTTTTTTCACAATCCAAAAATTGTTGTTATTTACATCTAAATTTACACAAATATAGATCCTACAACAAAAATACTCAACAAAATAAAAAAAAATCGAAGTTTGTTTCGAAAAAATTTATTAAAAATGGACACTTCCAACTAAATTTTTTTCACAATCCAAAAAAATGAAATTATTTTCATCTAAATTTACTCAAATATAGATCCTACATCAAAAATACTCAACAAAATCCAAAATACTCCAAGTCGATATCAAATATATTTATTAAAATTTGACAAAAATCGTGACAAAATCCAAAAAATCGAAGTTAATTTCAACTGAAATTACTCAAATTAAGCTTCTCTATAAAAAAAACTTAACATAGTCGAGAAAAATCGTGGTTGGTCAAATAAATTTATTAAAATTTGACATTTCCTACTCAAATTTTTTTCACAATCCAAAAAATTGAAGTTATTTTCATCTAAATTTACTCAAATATAGATTCTAGAACAAAAATGCTCTACAAAATCCAAAATAATCGAAGTTGATTTCAAATAAGTATATTAAAATTGTAAGCGACGGAAAAAGAGAGCCACCGGCGCCGGGAATCGAACCCGAGCCGCCCGCGTGCTGATCAGCAGCGTTAGCCACACCGCTACGGCGACTCTACGCGGTCCCTTCTATTCCGTCGCTACATTACTTTCGTTGGGACACCACCTATGGTCATAACTTTGCACTCATAGGCCGTTCCCTAATTTGCCCTAAACGCTTACAGTTCGGCCGTTCTGACACTGTGGCCGCCCTCGGCCACCTCATTAGCACGAGAAAGCGCACACTAATACCACAGTTCAGATCCCACATCTGAAATTGTAAGCGACGGAAAAAGAGAGCCACCGGCGCCGGGAATCGAACCCGAGCCGCCCGCGTGCTGATCAGCAGCGTTAGCCACACCGCTACGCCGACTCTACGCGGTCCCTTCTATTCCGTCGCTACATTACTTTCGTTGGGACGCCACCTATGGTCATAACTTTGCACTCATAGGCCGTTCCCTAATTTGCCCTAAACTCTTACAAATTGACCAAAATCGTGTCAAAATCCAAAAAATCGAAGTTAATTTCAACTGAAATTACTCAAATTGAGCTTCTCTATAAAAAAAAATCTATCATAGTCGAGAAAAATCGAAGTTTGTTTCAAAAAAATTTATTAAAATTTGACACTTCCAACTAAAATTTTTTTTCACAATCCAAAAAATTCTCGTCATTTTCATCTAAATTTACTCAAATATAGATCCTACATCAAAAATACTCAACAAAATCCAAAATACTCCAAGTCGATTTCAAATATATTTATTAAGATTTGACAAAAATTGTGACGAAATCCAAAAAATCGAAGTTAATTTCAACTGAAATTACTCAAATTAAGCTTCTCTATAAAAAAAACTTAACATAGTCGACAAAAATCGAAGTTGGTTTCAAATAAATTAATTAAAATTTGACATTTCCAACTAAAATTTTTTTCACTATCTAAAAAATCGATGTCATTTTCATCTAAATTTACTCTAATATAGATCCTACAATAAAAATACTCGACAAAATCCAAAAAAATCGAAGTTGGTTTCAAATAAATTTATTAAAATTCACACTTCCAACTAAAATTTTTTTTCACAACCCAAAAATTGTTGTTATTTACATCTAAATTTACTGAAATATAGATCCTAGAACAAAAATGCTCTACAAATCCAAAAAAATCGAAGTTGGTTTCAAATAAATTGATTAAAATTTGACACTTCCAACTAAAATTTTTTTTCACAATCCCAGAAAGTGTCGTTATTTTCATCTAAATTTACTGAAATATAGATCCTAGAACAAAAATGCTCTACAAAATCCAAAAAAATCGAAGTTGGTTTCAAATAAATTTATTAAAATTTGAGACTTCCAACTAAAATTTTTTTTACAATCCAAAAAATTGAAGTAATTTTCATCTAAATTTACTCTAATATAGATCCTACAATAAAAATACTCAACAAAATCCAAAAAAATCGAAGTTGGTATCAAATAAATTGATTAAAATTTGACACTTCCAACTAAAATTTTTTTTCACAATCCCAGAAATTGTCGTTATTTTCATCTAAATTTACTCTAATATAGATCCTACAACAAAAATCCTCAACAAAATCCAAAATAATACAAGTCGATTTCATATATATTTATTAAAATTTAACAAAAATCGTGACAAATTCCAAAAAATCGAAGTTAATTTCAACTGAAATTACTCAAATTAAGCTTCTCTATAAAAAAAACTTAACATAGTCGACAAAAATCGAAGTTGGTTTCAAATAAATTAATTAAAATTTGACATTTCCAACTAAAATTTTTTTCACAATCTAAAAAATCGATGTCATTTTCATCTAAATTTACTCTAATATAGATCCTACAATAAAAATACTCGACAAAATCCAAAAAAATCGAAGTTGGTTTCAAATAAATTTATTAAAATTCACACTTCCAACTAAAATTTTTTTTCACAATCCAAAAATTGTTGTTATTTACATCTAAATTTACTGAAATATAGATCCTAGAACAAAAATGCTCTACAAAATCCAAAAAAATCGAAGTTGGTTTCAAATAAATTGATTAAAATTTGACACTTCCAACTAAAATTTTTTTTCACAATCCCAGAAAGTGTCGTTATTTTCATCTAAATTTACTGAAATATAGATCCTAGAACAAAAATGCTCTACAAAATCCAAAAAAATCGAAGTTGGTTTCAAATAAATTTATTAAAATTTGAGACTTCCTACAAAAATTTTTTTTACAATCCAAAAAATTGAAGTAATTTTCATCTAAATTTACTCTAATATAGATCCTACAATAAAAATACTCAACAAAATCCAAAAAAATCGAAGTTGGTATCAAATAAATTGATTAAAATTTGACACTTCCAACTAAAATTTTTTTTCACAATCCCAGAAATTGTCGTTATTTTCATCTAAATTTACTCTAATATAGATCCTACAACAAAAATACTCAACAAAATCCAAAATAATCCAAGTCGATTTCATATATATTTATTAAAATTTAACAAAAATCGTGACAAATTCCAAAAAATCGAAGTTAATTTCAACTGAAATTACTCAAATTAAGCTTCTCTATAAAAAAAACTTAACATAGTCGACAAAAATCGAAGTTGGTTTCAAATAAATTAATTAAAATTTGACATTTCCAACTAAAATTTTTTTCACAATCTAAAAAATCGATGTCATTTTCATCTAAATTTACTCTAATATAGATCCTACAATAAAAATACTCGACAAAATCCAAAAAAATCGAAGTTGGTTTCAAATAAATTTATTAAAATTCACACTTCCAACTAAAATTTTTTTTCACAATCCAAAAATTGTTGTTATTTACATCTAAATTTACTCAAATATAGATCCTACAACAAAAATACTCAACAAAATAAAAAAAAATCGAAGTTTGTTTCGAAAAAATTTATTAAAAATTGACACTTCCAACTAAATTTTTTTCACAATCCAAAAAAATGAAATTATTTTCATCTAAATTTACTCAAATATAGATCCTACATCAAAAATACTCAACAAAATCCAAAATACTCCAAGTCGATATCAAATATATTTATTAAAATTTGACAAAAATCGTGACAAAATCCAAAAAATCGAAGTTAATTTCAACTGAAATTACTCAAATTAAGCTTCTCTATAAAAAAAACTTAACATAGTCGAGAAAAATCGTGGTTGGTCAAATAAATTTATTAAAATTTGACATTTCCTACTCAAATTTTTTTCACAATCCAAAAAATTGAAGTTATTTTCATCTAAATTTACTCAAATATAGATTCTAGAACAAAAATGCTCTACAAAATCCAAAATAATCGAAGTTGATTTCAAATAAGTATATTAAAATTGTAAGCGACGGAAAAAGAGAGCCACCGGCGCCGGGAATCGAACCCGAGCCGCCCGCGTGCTGATCAGCAGCGTTAGCCACACCGCTACGGCGACTCTACGCGGTCCCTTCTATTCCGTCGCTACATTACTTTCGTTGGGACACCACCTATGGTCATAACTTTGCACTCATAGGCCGTTCCCTAATTTGCCCTAAACGCTTACAGTTCGGCCGTTCTGACACTGTGGCCGCCCTCGGCCACCTCATTAGCACGAGAAAGCGCACACTAATACCACAGTTCAGATCCCACATCTGAAATTGTAAGCGACGGAAAAAGAGAGCCACCGGCGCCGGGAATCGAACCCGAGCCGCCCGCGTGCTGATCAGCAGCGTTAGCCACACCGCTACGCCGACTCTACGCGGTCCCTTCTATTCCGTCGCTACATTACTTTCGTTGGGACGCCACCTATGGTCATAACTTTGCACTCATAGGCCGTTCCCTAATTTGCCCTAAACTCTTACAAATTGACCAAAATCGTGTCAAAATCCAAAAAATCGAAGTTAATTTCAACTGAAATTACTCAAATTGAGCTTCTCTATAAAAAAAAATCTATCATAGTCGAGAAAAATCGAAGTTTGTTTCAAAAAAATTTATTAAAATTTGACACTTCCAACTAAAATTTTTTTTCACAATCCAAAAAATTCTCGTCATTTTCATCTAAATTTACTCAAATATAGATCCTACATCAAAAATACTCAACAAAATCCAAAATACTCCAAGTCGATTTCAAATATATTTATTAAGATTTGACAAAAATTGTGACGAAATCCAAAAAATCGAAGTTAATTTCAACTGAAATTACTCAAATTAAGCTTCTCTATAAAAAAAACTTAACATAGTCGAGAAAAATCGAAGTTGGTTTCAAATAAATTAATTAAAATTTGACACTTCCAAACTAAAATTTTTTTTTCACAATCCATTAAATTGTCGTTATTTTCATCTAAATTTACTCAAATATACATCCTACAACAAAAATACTCACCAAAATCCAAAAAAATTGAAGTTGGTTTCAAATATATTTATTAAAATTTGACACTTCCAATTAAAATTTTTTTTCACAATCCCAGAAATTGTCGTTATTTTCATCTAAATTTACTCTAATATAGATCCTACAACAAAAATACTCAACAAAATCCAAAATAATCCAAGTCGATTTCATATATATTTATTAAAATTTAACAAAAATCGTGACAAATTCCAAAAAATCGAAGTTAATTTCAACTGAAATTACTCAAATTAAGCTTCTCTATAAAAAAAACTTAACATAGTCGACAAAAATCGAAGTTGGTTTCAAATAAATTAATTAAAATTTGACATTTCCAACTAAAATTTTTTTCACTATCTAAAAAATCGATGTCATTTTCATCTAAATTTACTCTAATATAGATCCTACAATAAAAATACTCGACAAAATCCAAAAAAATCGAAGTTGGTTTCAAATAAATTTATTAAAATTCACACTTCCAACTAAAATTTTTTTTCACAACCCAAAAATTGTTGTTATTTACATCTAAATTTACTGAAATATAGATCCTAGAACAAAAATGCTCTACAAATCCAAAAAAATCGAAGTTGGTTTCAAATAAATTGATTAAAATTTGACACTTCCAACTAAAATTTTTTTTCACAATCCCAGAAAGTGTCGTTATTTTCATCTAAATTTACTGAAATATAGATCCTAGAACAAAAATGCTCTACAAAATCCAAAAAAATCGAAGTTGGTTTCAAATAAATTTATTAAAATTTGAGACTTCCAACTAAAATTTTTTTTACAATCCAAAAAATTGAAGTAATTTTCATCTAAATTTACTCTAATATAGATCCTACAATAAAAATACTCAACAAAATCCAAAAAAATCGAAGTTGGTATCAAATAAATTGATTAAAATTTGACAGTTCCAACTAAAATTTTTTTTCACAATCCCAGAAATTGTCGTTATTTTCATCTAAATTTACTCTAATATAGATCCTACAACAAAAATCCTCAACAAAATCCAAAATAATACAAGTCGATTTCATATATATTTATTAAAATTTAACAAAAATCGTGACAAATTCCAAAAAATCGAAGTTAATTTCAACTGAAATTACTCAAATTAAGCTTCTCTATAAAAAAAACTTAACATAGTCGACAAAAATCGAAGTTGGTTTCAAATAAATTAATTAAAATTTGACATTTCCAACTAAAATTTTTTTCACAATCTAAAAAATCGATGTCATTTTCATCTAAATTTACTCTAATATAGATCCTACAATAAAAATACTCGACAAAATCCAAAAAAATCGAAGTTGGTTTCAAATAAATTTATTAAAATTCACACTTCCAACTAAAATTTTTTTTCACAATCCAAAAATTGTTGTTATTTACATCTAAATTTACTCAAATATAGATCCTACAACAAAAATTCTCAACAAAATAAAAAAAAATCTAAGTTTGTTTCGAAAAAATTTATTAAAAATTGACACTTCCAACTAAATTTTTTTCACAATCCAAAAAAATGAAATTATTTTCATCTAGATTTACTCAAATATAGATCCTACATTAAAAATACTCAACAAAATCCAAAATACTCCAAGTCGATATCAAATATATTTATTAAAATTTGACAAAAATCGTGACAAAATCCAAAAAATCGAAGTTAATTTCAACTGAAATTACTCAAATTAAGCTTCTCTATAAAAAAAACTTAACATAGTCGAGAAAAATCGTGGTTGGTCAAATAAATTTATTAAAATTTGACATTTCCTACTCAAATTTTTTTCACAATCCAAAAAATTGAAGTTATTTTCATCTAAATTTACTCAAATATAGATTCTAGAACAAAAATGCTCTACAAAATCCAAAACAATCGAAGTTGATTTCAAATAAGTATATTAAAATTGTAAGCGACGGAAAAAGAGAGCCACCGGCGCCGGGAATCGAACCCGAGCCGCCCGCGTGCTGATCAGCAGCGATAGCCACACCGCTACGCCGACTCTACGCGGTCCCTTCTATTCCGTCGCCACATTACTTTCGTTGGGACGCCACGTATGGTCATAACTTTGCACTCATAGGCCGTTCCCTAATTTGCCCTAAACGCTTACAGTTCGACCGTTCTGACACTGTGGCCGCCCTCGGCCACCTCATTTGGGGCCTTTACACGGACGTTCTTTTCCGACACTTTTGCGCGCCACACGCCAGCGCGACACTCTTTTGGCGTGGCGTACCGGAACGTCGGAAGGAGCGCGCAGGCCAGAGGGTCGTACCCGTCACTACTTAGAGATAGCGAGTTCGGGTTTCCATTTCTACGTCGATTCCATATGCTTTTTCCAGGATCCAGCGCAGTCTTGTATTATGTACTACCTGTTCCATGTATATTATCGATCTGTGAAACGATCGGCAAGACACGATAGCGATATACGCAGTATCGCGAAAAGTATACGAATTCCTCGATGTACCTGGCTTATGAGAGGATATTACAAATGCTGTTACTCCTACGGCACACTGACACATATGTTTTTACGAAGCTACATTTGGTTTACCTGAAGGTGCTATAAATTATGGAAATGGTTTATTACTCAGTTATAACGACTGTATTGCGATCTGCATTCTCCTTGCAGACGAAAAGTTTCCACCTCATCGGAAGTTCTTGCTAGCATCTTGTGCGCGGCTAGAAGCGTGGCGCGCCGGAATTCCACGTTCTTGCGTACGAGCAGAACCGTTTTGTCAGGCGTGGCGCGTCCAAAAGTGTGGCGCGCAAACCTCTACTTCAGAAAAGGTTAGATAAGAGACAGAAAAGGTAGTTAGAAAAGGAAAGCGGCACTTGAAACCAAGGGTTTGGCGTGGCGCGTGGAATATCCGACAGTGCGGAAATTCTGAGGCGCGCGGCGCGCCTGGCTGCCAAGACTCTGCGAGCGGCTACAAGCGGTAGAAAGTGAACGAGAATTTTTTCATACCAAAGAATTAAATATATTTACTTCCAGCTTCGTGGCTTCATTTGTCAATCTTTAGGGATTATGAAAAAAAATTGTATGCAAAAATAGTGGTTACATCCAGAGTTATAGTGCTTCAAATAGAGCGCCATACAAAACTCATATGCGCACCGTTAGCATAAAATCAGTCGTTGTTGTTTGTCTCAAATAGATTAATATACGATTAATAGATTAAACCTTATTAACCAAAATCATGATGTTATTTATTTTCATGTGCTAGTAAATTATGTCTGTACCTATCTATCGCAAATTATTTGCGTAAAATCTAAATATTCGGATAGTTAGTTAAAAAATTAAATATGAATATCTTAATACACGTGAAACCGTATATTTCGATACACGTGAATTTCAGTACACGGGTACACGTGTATCGAAATATACGATTTCACGTGTATTAAGATATTCATATTTAATGTTTTAACTAACTATCCTTGACCATCGTATCTTTTAAAATAATAATGCAAGAAAAAAATCGTCTGGCCTAATAAATTTGCCCCATTGAACCATGCAATCCCATATAAACATTGTTTTTCTATCTCGAATATGTTAGGAAATATCCAACTGTTTACTGTTCCCGCGGACACCCTGTCTGTACCTCTTTATTACTTTCTGCCGTTTCTTCTTCCATCTACATACATACCTGGTTTCAAGGGTTCGCACAGGCCTGGTCATCGTCAGAAACATTTGGCGGCCAGGCGTTTACGAACCGAAGAACACTTTCCTTGTCCCACGCTTTCTCTTTACTCTCTCTATGTTTTTCTCGGTTTTTCCCCTTTCATCCCCGTTTCTGGCTCACTATCTTTCTTGTTCGCTATCTCTAACTCTGTCTAGTCGTCCCTTTTTAACCGGCGAAAATTTACGGAGCGGTCACTTGTTCTCGAACCGGCTTTCAGACTTCACGTATCGCGCACGCATTATTTCATTTTTACTGTTATTTGTTACTATTAATTGTTACTGTTAAGTGTTACTATTACTTGTTACTATTAATTTCTACTGTTAATTGTTACCATTAATTGGTACTGTTAATTGTTCTTGTTAATTGTTCTTGTTAATTGTTACTTTTAATTGTTACTTTTAATTGTTGCTTTTAATTGTTAATTGTTGGGTGGGGTTACGGGTGTTCGTTACACCGAACCACCTGAAGTATCAGTGACGTGCGTGTTGACAGCCTAGTCTGTGTGAGACAGTGGTTCCAAAAACTGTGTGATGTTGGCGATAAATGATAACCGACGTCGGAACTTGGCTATTGCTGCTGCTGCTGCTGCTGCTGTATATTTAGCAGAAGCAGAGCGGAGAAGAGACAGAAGAAGGAAGCGCTTCTGGGTAAAGCAATACCGCGCAAATTCGAACGATCTATCCCTTGTTCGAGAACTGAGAGACGATCACCCAGATGATTACAGAAATTATTTGAGGATGGATTCTCAAGCGTTTGATGAAATCTTAAAATTAGTTCGAAACAGAATCACGAAACAGGATACAGTCATGAGACAGAGCATCACTGCAGAGCAACGTCTCATCGCCACTTTGCGATTTTTGGCAACTGGGCGTTCTTACGAAGATTTAAAATTTAGTACGGGGATATCAGCTCCTTCATTATCCAAGATAATTCCCGAGACTTGCAAAGCACTGTATCAGGTCCTGCGGACTGAGTTCTTAAAGGTAAGGGTTACAAATTATTAATACATATATATGGAATAACAATAATGCTTTACTAGAGGCGGTCCGTTGGAAAAATTTCTGTGCGGCGTGCACCATAGCGTCTGTTCTATTTATATTACAAAAGGCTTGTTTATTATAATGTAATAACCCACCACCAATTTAACTTAGAATAAACTATGTACATAAGAAAAAGAATAAGTAAAATATATATGTTACAAAGTGATAGACACCAGATACATTGGCGGACGAACGAAAGTTTACAACGTTTAAAATCGCATAACTTTTTTAGAATTGGTCCAAACGACATGAGTTTTTTTTTTAGAATCTAGAAGGATTAGTTTGCTAAGTAGCGTGTTTCGTCGTTTTGAAGAAAAATGCAATTGGTCAGAATAGCAAAAAAATAGTAAAGGGTTTATCTTTAAACCCGTTTGTAAAATGAAGTAAGTTGTATTCATACAGAAAATGTCATTAAAATCGGTTAGCGTTGCTCTGAGCTATAAACGCTTAAAGATCGCAGAATAAGGTCGAGAATCGCGGGAATTGTCGAAATTAGCGATTCTCGACCTTATTCTGCGATTTTTAAGCGTTTATAGCTCAGAGCAACGCTAACCGATTTTAATGACATTTTCTGTATGAATACAACTTACTTCATTTTACAAACGGGTTTAAAGATAAACCCTTTACTATTTTTTTGCTATTCTGACCAATTGCATTTTTCTTCAAAACGACGAAACACGCTACTTAGCAAACTAATCCTTCTAGATTCTAAAAAAAAAACTCATGTCGTTTGGACCAATTCTAAAAAAGTTATGCGATTTTAAACGTTGTAAACTTTCGTTCGTCTGCCAACGTATATACAGGAAAAAGTAGTTCCTCGTCACTTTATTATTCCGTATCATATATGTAAATAATTAAATTTTACTTATTTTCTACATTTTAAAATTTGTCCTTAAAGTTTAAACGCTAAAGTTGATAATGAAACTAGATCCCCTAGCTTCCTTCTGTATGGGATGAATTGGATCCTTCGGTGCTTCCACTGCAGTTGGCCATGGCAATCGCAGTGCAATTGTTGTCGCACAAGTCTGTGCGTGGGTGCAGACTTTTCAATAGACCCCGTCTTAAGACGGCGGTTATTATGGACTCCGCATAAATGGCCTGCTCCATTTCCATCCTCTGCAATTGCTTTCCTACTTTTATGCCAATGGCCTCAAATTCAGTGATATCCACTTTGCTGGTGGATGGCGCCTTCAACGCTTCGGTGCATGTCCGAAAAAATTCGCTCGCGTCTTGTTCCGGCTTTCTTTTTTTCCCACTTTTTCTATTGGCCGTATTTGGGGCATTGTTTGTGACGGGCATTTCTTCTTCCTTCAAACAAAAAAAAAATTAATAAAATGAGAAATAGCAAAGAAATTCAATAACAATAAGTTCGTGTCTGTCTGTATGCCTGTCTGTTGTTCATGAAACTTGTGACGTTTCCCTGTCAACATCATATCTGTGCGCGCTACCTATTTAATTTTTTTATTTTTGTATTGTATATTTTTTGTCATAGTTCCCGAATACCAAGGACGAGTGGAAAAACGTAGCGGAAGGTTTTAAAAACAGATGGGATTTCGTAAACTGTGGAGGTGCTGTGGATGGAAAGCACATTCGCATTGTTCCACCACCAGAATCTGGAGCGTTTTATTATAATTATAAGAATTACTACAGCATTGTACTAATGGCGTTAGTGGATTCTAATTATGAATTTATGTTTGTCGACGTTGGAAAAAATGGTAGAATATCGGATGGGGGTGTCATTGAACACACAGAATTTTTGCGACGATTAAAGAACGGTCAATTGAATTTACCCGAAAATCACGAAACCGTGAATAACCTAAACTTTGCCTTTTTAGGCGATGAAGCGTTTGCGTTAACGAATAATTTTTTAAAACCTTATTCTCAAAGAGAACTAGACCACGACAAACGAATCTTTAACTACAGATTGTCGCGAGCAAGGAATGTCGTTGAGAATGCATTTGGCATATTGTCTTCGCGATTTCGAGTGCTGCATACACCAATAAATATGAAAATTGAAAATATATGCCATGTGGTGTTGGCTACATGCGTTCTGCATAATTTTTTGCGAAGGCGAAGTAAAACGTTCATTGCGAACAACACTAGTATGCAGATGGAGGGAGAATGTCAAAACAATGGAGTGCAGTTGGATAATTTGCAACCCGTCATTCCCAGGAATATCAACAACTGTGCCAAACAAAATAGGGACCGGTACAAAGAATATTTTGTAGGAGAAGGGAGTGTTCCGTGGCAGGAAGATATGTTGAATGCAGGTAGAGCGTAAATCTTTGTTGTATTATGGGAACCTTCCGGTCTAGAGCCCAAAAAGAAGGAGATCTTTAGGAATTAATTGAAGGAAAACTACTATATATAATTTAATGGGACTATTTGCATTGTAGGGTAAAGGCACCAGTAGTCGACCATGTATCAGTAGTCGACCACTTTCAGAAAAACATGAGAAATAAGGTTTTTAGAAGTGATGATCTTCTGAATAAAGTGCAGTTCTCTAACTGCATTCTGTTCAAAAGATCGTCACTTCTAAAAACCTTATTTCTCATGTTTTTCTGAAAGTGGTCGACTACTGATACATGGTCGACTACTGGTGCCTTTACCCTACAATGCAAATAGTCCCATTAAATTATATATAGTAGTTTTCCTTTAATTAATTCCTAAATATCACCTATTTTTTGGGGCTCTAGGCCAGAACCTCCCCTTAACCCTCGGTTGTCACACATACTTTTTCGAACGTCGTTGTCACACTGGGTCAATTTGACCCTGTCAATTTTCAATCAGTTGTTATTTAAAAACTATTTGTTAAATTAAGTCTAAACAATTCTGAGATGATGTTTGAACATTGTAGAATATATGCCCATCGTTGAAAATTGACATTTAAAGTATCAACATGCATAAAAAAAAGTTTGAAGCAATAAGAGTTTCGACAAAAAGGTTTTTTGCTTAAAAAAACGCAGGGTTAATTTGACGCAGTGCGACAACCAAGGGTTAATAGACTGGGCCATAACAGGATATTATGTGTAGCGTGTGTCTAAGAAGGAGATGTTTCTAAGTTGTACGCCTCCTTTTCTTTTATGTAGCTTTCTCTCAATTGTTGTACAAGCTAATTAAATGTATTAAATAGTATTATATATATATATATATATATTAATACTATTATATAGATAATAATAATCATTTTTCTACACTGTACAGAATGTTAAACAAGTAATATGCACTGGTTTGGTGTGTGAATGTACACCTGTGGACCGGTAGAGATTTGTAAACAAATTTTGCTACGAAATTGTCTATTACAAGGTACAGTTGCACGTAGAGTACAGTACGTACTCCCAAACGTAAAGAAACACAATGCGACGTTTAAAGGGACCGAAGATAGTGCAAAGGGCATTGACCTTGTTAGGCCCACTAGGCCACTGTGCCAGACCCCACCATTCGTATAGAAACTATCAATGCGGCAGAGTAGTGGTAGACCCAAGCCTCTACGTGCAACTGTACACAATCGAATCGTTGAAACATTAACTTCCAATGTAATAAATAATTTCATAGCAAAATTTGTTTACAAATCTCTACCGGTGCACAGGTGTACATTCACCCACCAAACCAGTGAATATTACTTTTTTAACACCTTGCACATTAAGTCAACCTGCGCATGCGTTAATATTACTGTTCAATATGATGAAATTGAATTACTTTGTAATTATAATGTATGGAGTAATCAATTGTAATCAATTGTGTCTATTGCAAAATTGTCAATAAAATATTATTCATTAGAAATTCTGTTTCTTCGTTACTTTCAGCCCCGCATTCAATGCTTTTACTACATATTTAGTACTTTTGGCCCGTATTAGTAATAATAATAAAATAAACAAATAAACTTACTCGATCAGGCTGGGTTTCACTTTCAGCAGGGTCCTTTTCAATTATTGATGCCTCTGCATCATCTTCTAAATTATTTGTTGATGCCGCTGCATCTTCTAAATTATTTGTTGATGCCGCTGCATCTTCCAAATTATTCGTTGATGTGTCGTTTCCCTCCACCTCAGAAGATTCCTCCAGGAAAGATGGTCCCGCATCATTGTCAATATTCGACATACTTGCACTTGGGGTCTCCTGATCCAACGTAAACAACATCTTGTCATAGTACCATAAGGTAGGTACGTATACCTCGTCCGCCCCCTTGCCGGAACGTTTGGACTCCGTCACTTTATGCATTTCCTTCCGGAAAGTTCCACGGAGACTTTGTATTCTTTTCCGAATGAAGTCTTTATCGGCTTCCGGAAAGTGTGGCTTCACCAAGTTGATGAGCCTTTTGTAGGATTCCGTTTTTAAATTCCTATTGAAATATATATTTTTATTTTTGATTTTCCACAGGCAAGGCATATCCCTGTACATATCAATAAGTTCGCCCGTCAATTTTTTACTCCAGGAGTCTGTCATTTTCTTATGTGTTAAAACAGCACGGTACACTCGCAACTCACTGTCTAATATCCGAACACTTTGACTTTCCGTTTGATTTTGCCTCGACTCCGTGTTTTCCCTTAAAATATAAACATTGGTTCCTCCCACCGTAGCTGAAATTCGGGGTGGAGGTGGTTATGCCAAAATATAATTGGTCAAGGTGTGACAGAAGGTACTGGTGACCATTCTCCTGGGGTTCGTAAGGTCTAGCCCAGTAATAAAAATTAAAACGCCCATCAGTGGAGGCATCGCGGAGAGTACCAGGATTATGGCAATTGGAATTGCCGACCCAGGTGTTCGCCAGGCGCAGGGAATAAACTTAAATATCCCAAGTCTCAACAGTCATGGTTAAAAAAGAGAAATATGTATATAGTCCTGGGAGCAGGGTACATGTAATTTTTCTTTCAGCCATTGATAAACTAAATTGAGTTTCATTATAAGTATATAGAAATACGCGTTGTTACTGCACACCTTGCAATCAATCCGCCGCGCTTATCGGCAATCTACTGCTAATATATTTTTATAAACAATTGATCTACATATACAGCTCCACCCTCGCGTTGTTGTACTAACAAATCACACGCGATTACTCGCGTTCAGCGTCAAAACACATTGCGGGGGCACTCGGGGCCAGAAGGGGTAGTTTGCGCGTGGTCTCGCCTGCGCCATCCTCTTTTTAAATTACACGCGTTCGATTTACATGAAATTGGGTATAATTTTCATTTGAAAAACGTAAGAAATGCATCGGTATCACTTCCATATCGATACGATAAAGAATAAAGAATACAGCTTTTCTGTAACAGGTATGAATCCTCGGCCGACCGCAGCGAATCGAGGTCGGCGACCCACAGTCGAGGGTGAAATATTCATTACAGCGTGTTAAGAGACTCATTATTCGTCATCGTATCGATCTGAAAATAACACTAATGGATTCATGGCGTTCTCCCAATTAAAATTATCACAAAGCAATACAAATTATAAAAGTGGTAGGGATTTCTTAAACGCACTCTCTTATCGTATCGATTCCTGGCTCATCGCGGAGTCCGACGAGAGTGCAACTTATCCGAAAGCATGATTAGATCGATGTAGACTCTGTGATCCGTAGGGTGATCGAAGTAATTGTGAAAATTTTGTTTTATGAGGGCTGCTCGGATTTGGTGGTCCGAACGCAGATCAGAATGAGCAAAGGACATTGCTGATTGGCCAAATTTTCCTTGAAGAGGAGGGACCTTCCCTCTGCAAGTTCGACGGTGTAGGAGGGACCACCCCCCTCTCGATAACGTAGAGGTGTAAAAGTAGACATCTGCTTACCAAAACTAGCCAGATTGATCGGTCAGAGTCTCGCCCAGGGTCGCGGTTTATACCCGTATTGTCCCGCGGGTCTGCTGGGGGAACCCGCCGAAGGAGCAATATACGGATTTACTCAGGAAGCAATTCGAAATCGCTGAAAAACGGCACGATGTCCATTTGCCCTTTTCGACATCTGGCAGACAAATGTTTGCCGACGAAACCTTAGAAAACAAGCAATTAACTACTTAGGTAGTTGTAAACCAGGGTTGGCTAACTGGTGGCTCGCGAGTCACCGGGGGTCCCTCCGCCTTGCTGCCACGGCCCCCTCCATACCGACCAGGCCCTGACGATTGCAATCGAAAAGAGAAGAAAGGAAGCAGGAATCGACTGCGATTCACAGGGTCTGGTAGGGTTGCCATCCGTACTTTAAAATAAAGTATCTTACATTATTATAGGCAAATATACTCTATACTTTTGAATAACAATAAACTACGCGAAAATACTTTATTTCACAATTAATGATATTACGTGAAACGTAACGGAATATTATTATCTTGTATCTCTTTCTTCCACTTCAGCATTTACTGAGAAAGTTTTCTCTGTCATGAATGTGAAGTGGCGGGATGAAAGAAACAAAGCCTCTCTCAATCTAATAAGAAACGAATTATTAATATATTTCAATATGAACATTGACTGCAATGATGCCATGGATATATTTCAAAATAATAAAAATTTACTCTGTAATGCTAAAAGCAATAGAAAATATGTTCGTAAGAAATAAAAACTAATAAGATTAAAATGTACCTTTAATTTTTTGAGCGTACTTTTTTGTATAACCCACGAAACAAATGAACGTTATTTTTCTGTAAAAAAGGTGGCAACCCTAGGGCCTGGTCGGTATGGAGGGGGCCGTGCCAGCAAGGCGGAGGGACCCCCGGTGACTCGCGAGCCACCAGTTAGCCAACCCTGGTTTACAACTACCTAAGTAGTTAATTGCTTGTTTTCTAAGGTTTCGTCGGCAAACATTTGTCTGCCAGATGTCGAAAAGGGCAAATGGACATCGTGCCGTTTTTCAGCGATTTCGAATTGCTTCCTGAGTAAATCCGTATATTGCTCCTTCGACGGGTTCCCCCAGCAGACCCGCGGGACAATACGGGTATAAACCGCGACCCTGGGCGAGACTCTGACCGATCAATCTGGCTAGTTTTGGTAAGCAGATGTCTACTTTTACACCTCTACGTTATCGAGAGGGGGGTGGTCCCTCCTACACCGTCGAACTTGCAGAGGGAAGGTCCCTCCTCTTCAAGGAAAATTTGGCCAATCAGCAATGTCCTTTGCTCATTCTGATCTGCGTTCGGACCACCAAATCCGAGCAGCCCTCATAAAACAAAATTTTCACAATTACTTCGATCACCCTACGGATCACAGAGTCTACATCGATCTAATCATGCTTTCGGATAAGTTGCACTCTCGTCGGACTCCGCGATGAGCCAGGAATCGATACGATAAGAGAGTGCGTTTAAGAAATCCCTACCCCTTTTATAATTTGTATTGCTTTGTGATAATTTTAATTGGGAGAACCCCATGAATCCATTAGTGTTATTTTCAGATCGATACGATGACGAATAATGAGTCTCTTAACACGCTGTAATGAATATATCACCCTCGACTGTGGGTCGCCGACCTCGATTCGCTGCGGTCGGCCGAGGATTCATACCTGTTACAGAAAAGCTGTATTCTTTATTCTTTATCGTATCGATATGGAAGTGATACCGATGCATTTCTTACGTTTTTCAAATGAAAATTATACCAAATTTCATGTAAATCGAACTATTTTTAACGAAGTTATGGAAATCAATTTATTATGAAGATTCCTTAATTAAGATCCGATTTGTGTCGTTTTTAGACCATTTTCATCAGGAAAACATAAGGAAACGATACACACTACTTTCGCCAAGATCCGATGAAAAATGTAGAATTTTTTTTTCGTCACTTCTTAGGGGACAACAATTGTACGGCCCCCTGGACTCGAGGGTCGAAGTCCTTGAAACCCATCGAGGCACGGCTTATCGGTAGGGTTGCCTCTTGAGTCGAGGTTTGCGTGCGACGAAAATTCAAGCGCGCCACACTTTTGGACGCGCCACGCCTGACAAAACGGTTCTGCTCGTACGCAAGAACGTGGAATTCCGGCGCGCCACGCTTCTAGCCGCGCACAAGATGCTAGCAAGAACTTCCGATGAGGTGGAAACTTTTCGTCTGCAAGGAGAATGCAGATCGCAATACAGTCGTTATAACTGAGTAATAAACCATTTCCATAATTTATAGCACCTTCAGGTAAACCAAATGTAGCTTCGTAAAAACATATGTGTCAGTGTGCCGTAGGAGTAACAGCATTTGTAATATCCTCTCATAAGCCAGGTACATCGAGGAATTCGTATACTTTTCGCGATACTGCGTATATCGCTATCGTGTCTTGCCGATCGTTTCACAGATCGATAATATACATGGAACAGGTAGTACATAATACAAGACTGCGCTGGATCCTGGAAAAAGCATATGGAATCGACGTAGAAATGGAAACCCGAACTCGCTATCTCTAAGTAGTGACGGGTACGACCCTCTGGCCTGCGCGCTCCTTCCGACGTTCCGGTACGCCACGCCAAAAGAGTGTCGCGCTGGCGTGTGGCGCGCAAAAGTGTCGGAAAAGAACGTCCGTGTAAAGGCCCCAATTAGCACGAGAAAGCGCACACTAATACCACAGTTCAGATCCCACATCTGAAATTGTAAGCGACGGAAAAAGAGAGCCACCGGCGCCGGGAATCGAACCCGAGCCGCCCGCGTGCTGATCAGCAGCGTTAGCCACACCGCTACGCCGACTCTACGCGGTCCCTTCTATTCCGTCGCTACATTACTTTCGTTGGGACGCCACCTATGGTCATAACTTTGCACTCAAAGGCCGTTCCCTAATTTGCCCTAAACTCTTACAAATTTGACAAAAATCGTGTCAAAATCCAAAAAATCGAAGTTAATTTCAACTGAAATTACTCAAATTGAGCTTTTCTATAAAAAAAATCTATCATAGTCGAGAAAAATCGAAGTTTGTTTCAAAAAAATTTATTAAAATTTGACACTTCCAACTAAATTTTTTTTTCACAATCCAAAAAATTGTCGTCATTTTCATCTAAATTTACTCAAATATAGATCCTACATCAAAAATACTCAACAAAATCCAAAATACTCCAAGTCGATTTCAAATATATTTATTAAAATTTGACAAAAATTGGGACAAAATCCAAAAAATCGAAGTTAATTTCAACTGAAATTACTCAAATTAAGCTTCTCTATAAAAAAAACTTAACATAGTCGAGAAAAATCGAAGTTGGTTTCAAATAAATTAATTAAAATTTGACACTTCCAAACTAAAATTTTTTTTTCACAATCCATTAAATTGTCGTTATTTTCATCTAAATTTACTCAAATATACATCCTACAACAAAAATACTCACCAAAATCCAAAAAAATTGAAGTTGGTTTCAAATATATTTATTAAAATTTGACACTTCCAATTAAAATTTTTTTTCACAATCCAAAAAATTGTCGTTGTTTTCATCTAAATTTACTCAAATATAGATCCTATAACAAATATGCTCTACAAAATCCAAAAAAATCGATGTTGGTTTTAAATAAATTTATTAAAATTTGACACTTCCAACTAAAATTTTTTCACAATCCAAAAAATTGTCGTTGTTTTCATCTAAATTTACTCAAATATAGATCCTATAACAAAAATGCTCTACAAAATCCAAAAAAATCGATGTTGGTTTTAAATAAATTTATTAAAATTTGACACTTCCAACTAAAATTTTTTCACAATCCAAAAAATTGTCGTTATTTTCATCTAAATTAACTCAAATGTACATCCTACAACAAAAATGCTCAACAAAATAAGAAAAACCGTGGTTGATTTCAAAAAAATTTAGTATAAATTGACACTACCGAATAAAATTTTTTTTCACAATCCAAAAAATTGTCGTCATTTTCATCTAAATTTACTCAAATATAGATCCTACATAAAAAATACTCAACAAAATCCAAAATAATCCAAGTCGATTTCAAATATATTTATTAAAATTTGACAAAAATCGTGACAAAATCCATAAAATCGAAGTTAATTTCACCTGAAATTACACAAATTAAGCTTCCCTATCAAAAAAACTTAACATAGTCGAGAAAAATCGAAGTTGGTTTCAAATAAATTATGTAAAATTTGACACTTCCAACTAAATTTTTTTTTCACAATCCAAAAAATTGTCGTTATTTTCATCTAAATTTACTCAAATATAGATTCTACCACGAAAATACTCAACAAAATCCAAAAAAATCGAAGTTGGTTTCAAATAAATTGATTAAAATTTGACACTTCCAACTAAAATTTTTTTTCACAATCCCAGAAAGTGTCGTTATTTTCATCTAAATTTACTGAAATATAGATCCTAGAACAAAAATGCTCTACAAAATCCAAAAAAATCGAAGTTGGTTTCAAATAAATTGATTAAAATTTGACACTTCCAACTAAAATTTTTTTTCACAATCCCAGAAAGTGTCGTTATTTTCATCTAAATTTACTGAAATATAGATCCTAGAACAAAAATGCTCTACAAAATCCAAAAAAATCGAAGTTGGTTTCAAATAAATTTATTAAAATTTGAGACTTCCAACTAAAATTTTTTTTACAATCCAAAAAATTGAAGTAATTTTCATCTAAATTTACTCTAATATAGATCCTACAATAAAAATACTCAACAAAATCCAAAAAAATCGAAGTTGGTATCAAATAAATTGATTAAAATTTGACACTTCCAACTAAAATTTTTTTTCACAATCCCAGAAATTGTCGTTATTTTCATCTAAATTTAATCTAATATAGATCCTACAACAAAAATACTCAGCAAAATCCAAAATAATCCAAGTCGATTTCATATATATTTATTAAAATTTAACAAAAATCGTGACAAATTCCAAAAAATCGAAGTTAATTTCAACTGAAATTACTCAAATTAAGCTTCTCTATAAAAAAAACTTAACATAGTCGACAAAAATCGAAGTTGGTTTCAAATAAATTAATTAAAATTTGACATTTCCAACTAAAATTTTTTTCACAATCTAAAAAATCGATGTCATTTTCATCTAAATTTACTCTAATATAGATCCTACAATAAAAATACTCGACAAAATCCAAAAAAATCGAAGTTGGTTTCAAATAAATTTATTAAAATTCACACTTCCAACTAAAATTTTTTTTCACAATCCAAAAATTGTTGTTATTTACATCTAAATTTACTGAAATATAGATCCTAGAACAAAAATGCTCTACAAAATCCAAAAAAATCGAAGTTGGTTTCAAATAAATTGATTAAAATTTGACACTTCCAACTAAAATTTTTTTTCACAATCCCAGAAAGTGTCGTTATTTTCATCTAAATTTACTGAAATATAGATCCTAGAACAAAAATGCTCTACAAAATCCAAAAAAATCGAAGTTGGTTTCAAATAAATTTATTAAAATTTGAGACTTCCTACTAAAATTTTTTTTACAATCCAAAAAATTGAAGTAATTTTCATCTAAATTTACTCTAATATAGATCCTACAATAAAAATACTCAACAAAATCCAAAAAAATCGAAGTTGGTATCAAATAAATTGATTAAAATTTGACACTTCCAACTAAAATTTTTTTTCACAATCCCAGAAATTGTCGTTATTTTCATCTAAATTTACTCTAATATAGATCCTACAACAAAAATACTCACCAAAATCCAAAATAATCCAAGTCGATTTCATATATATTTATTCAAATTTAACAAAAATCGTGACAAATTCCAAAAAATCGAAGTTAATTTCAACTGAAATTACTCAAATTAAGCTTCTCTATAAAAAAAACTTAACATAGTCGACAAAAATCGAAGTTTGTTTCAAATAAATTAATTAAAATTTGACATTTCCAACTAAAATTTTTTTCACAATCTAAAAAATCGATGTCATTTTCATCTAAATTTACTCTAATATAGATCCTACAATAAAAATACTCGACAAAATCCAAAAAAATCGAAGTTGGTTTCAAATAAATTTATTAAAATTCACACTTCCAACTAAAATTTTTTTTCACAATCCAAAAATTGTTGTTATTTACATCTAAATTTACTGAAATATAGATCCTAGAACAAAAATGCTCTACAAATCCAAAAAAATCGAAGTTGGTTTCAAATAAATTGATTAAAATTTGACACTTCCAACTAAAATTTTTTTTCACAATCCCAGAAAGTGTCGTTATTTTCATCTAAATTTACTGAAATATAGATCCTAGAACAAAAATGCTCTACAAAATCCAAAAAAATCGAAGTTGGTTTCAAATAAATTTATTAAAATTTGAGACTTCCAACTAAAATTTTTTTTACAATCCAAAAAATTGAAGTAATTTTCATCTAAATTTACTCTAATATAGATCCTACAATAAAAATACTCAACAAAATCCAAAAAAATCGAAGTTGGTATCAAATAAATTGATTAAAATTTGACACTTCCAACTAAAATTTTTTTTCACAATCCCAGAAATTGTCGTTATTTTCATCTAAATTTACTCTAATATAGATCCTACAACAAAAATACTCAACAAAATCCAAAATAATCCAAGTCGATTTCATATATATTTATTCAAATTTAACAAAAATCGTGACAAATTCCAAAAAATCGAAGTTAATTTCAACTGAAATTACTCAAATTAAGCTTCTCTATAAAAAAAAACTTAACATAGTCGACAAAAATCGAAGTTGGTTTCAAATAAATTAATTAAAATTTGACATTTCCAACTAAAATTTTTTTCACAATCTAAAAAATCGATGTCATTTTCATCTAAATTTACTCTAATATAGATCCTACAATAAAAATACTCGACAAAATCAAAAAAAATCGAAGTTGGTTTCAAATAAATTTATTAAAATTCACACTTCCAACTAAAATTTTTTTTCACAATCCAAAAATTGTTGTTATTTACATCTAAATTTACTGAAATATAGATCCTAGAACAAAAATGCTCTACAAAATCCAAAAAAATCGAAGTTGGTTTCAAATAAATTGATTAAAATTTGACACTTCCAACTAAAATTTTTTTTCACAATCCCAGAAAGTGTCGTTATTTTCATCTAAATTTACTGAAATATAGAACCTAGAACAAAAATGCTCTACAAAATCGAAAAAAATCGAAGTTGGTTTCAAATAAATTTATAAATTTGAGACTTCCAACTAAAATTTTTTTCACAATCCAAAAAAATGAAATTATTTTCATCTAAATTTACTCAAATATAGATCCTATAACAAAAATGCTCTACAAAATCCAAAAAAATCGATGTTGGTTTTAAATAAATTTATTAAAATTTGACACTTCCAACTAAAATTTTTTCACAATCCAAAAAATTGTCGTTGTTTTCATCTAAATTTACTCAAATATAGATCCTATAACAAAAATGCTCTACAAAATCCAAAAAAATCGATGTTGGTTTTAAATAAATTTATTAAAATTTGACACTTCCAACTAAAATTTTTTCACAATCCAAAAAATTGTCGTTATTTTCATCTAAATTAACTCAAATGTACATCCTACAACAAAAATGCTCAACAAAATAAGAAAAACCGTGGTTGATTTCAAAAAAATTTAGTATAAATTGACACTACCGAATAAAATTTTTTTTCACAATCCAAAAAATTGTCGTCATTTTCATCTAAATTTACTCAAATATAGATCCTACATCAAAAATACTCAACAAAATCCAAAATAATCCAAGTCGATTTCAAATATATTTATTAAAATTTGACAAAAATCGTGACAAAATCCATAAAATCGAAGTTAATTTCACCTGAAATTACTCAAATTAAGCTTCCCTATCAAAAAAACTTAACATAGTCGAGAAAAATCGAAGTTGGTTTCAAATAAATTATGTAAAATTTGACACTTCCAACTAAATTTTTTTTTCACAATCCAAAAAATTGTCGTTATTTTCATCTAAATTTACTCAAATATAGATCCTACAATAAAAATACTCAACAAAATCCAAAAAAATCGAAGTTGGTATCAAATAAATTGATTAAAATTTGACACTTCCAACTAAAATTTTTTTTCACAATCCCAGAAATTGTCGTTATTTTCATCTAAATTTACTCTAATATAGATCCTACAACAAAAATACTCAACAAAATCCAAAATAATCCAAGTCGATTTCATATATATTTATTAAAATTTAACAAAAATCGTGACAAATTCCAAAAAATCGAAGTTAATTTCAACTGAAATTACTCAAATTAAGCTTCTCTATAAAAAAAACTTAACATAGTCGACAAAAATCGAAGTTGGTTTCAAATAAATTAATTAAAATTTGACATTTCCAACTAAAATTTTTTTCACTATCTAAAAAATCGATGTCATTTTCATCTAAATTTACTCTAATATAGATCCTACAATAAAAATACTCGACAAAATCCAAAAAAATCGAAGTTGGTTTCAAATAAATTTATTAAAATTCACACTTCCAACTAAAATATTTTTTCACAACCCAAAAATTGTTGTTATTTACATCTAAATTTACTGAAATATAGATCCTAGAACAAAAATGCTCTACAAATCCAAAAAAATCGAAGTTGGTTTCAAATAAATTGATTAAAATTTGACACTTCCAACTAAAATTTTTTTTCACAATCCCAGAAAGTGTCGTTATTTTCATCTAAATTTACTGAAATATAGATCCTAGAACAAAAATGCTCTACAAAATCCAAAAAAATCGAAGTTGGTTTCAAATAAATTTATTAAAATTTGAGACTTCCAACTAAAATTTTTTTTACAATCCAAAAAATTGAAGTAATTTTCATCTAAATTTACTCTAATATAGATCCTACAATAAAAATACTCAACAAAATCCAAAAAAATCGAAGTTGGTATCAAATAAATTGATTAAAATTTGACACTTCCAACTAAAATTTTTTTTCACAATCCCAGAAATTGTCGTTATTTTCATCTAAATTTACTCTAATATAGATCCTACAACAAAAATACTCAACAAAATCCAAAATAATCCAAGTCGATTTCATATATATTTATTCAAATTTAACAAAAATCGTGACAAATTCCAAAAAATCGAAGTTAATTTCAACTGAAATTACTCAAATTAAGCTTCTCTATAAAAAAAACTTAACATAGTCGACAAAAATCGAAGTTGGTTTCAAATAAATTAATTAAAATTTGACATTTCCAACTAAAATTTTTTTCACAATCTAAGAAATCGATGTCATTTTCATCTAAATTTACTCTAATATAGATCCTACAATAAAAATACTCGACAAAATCCAAAAAAATCGAAGTTGGTTTCAAATAAATTTATTAAAATTCACACTTCCAACTAAAATTTTTTTTCACAATCCAAAAATTGTAGTTATTTACAACTAAATTTACTGAAATATAGATCCTAGAACAAAAATGCTCTACAAAATCCAAAAAAATCGAAGTTGGTTTCAAATAAATTGATTAAAATTTGACACTTCCAACTAAAATTTTTTTTCACAATCCCAGAAAGTGTCGTTATTTTCATCTAAATTTACTGAAATATAGATCCTAGAACAAAAATGCTCTACAAAATCCAAAAAAATCGAAGTTGGTTTCAAATAAATTTATTAAAATTTGAGACTTCCAACAAAAATTTTTTTTACAATCCAAAAAATTGAAGTAATTTTCATCTAAGTTTACTCTAATATAGATCCTACAATAAAAATACTCAACAAAATCCAAAAAAATCGAAGTTGGTATCAAATAAATTGATTAAAATTTGACACTTCCCACTAAAATTTTTTTTCACAATCCCAGAAATTGTCGTTATTTTCATCTAAATTTACTCTAATATAGATCCTACAACAAAAATACTCAACAAAATCCAAAATAATCCAAGTCGATTTCATATATATTTATTAAAATTTAACAAAAATCGTGACAAATTCCAAAAAATCGAAGTTAATTTCAACTGAAATTACTCAAATTAAGCTTCTCTATAAAAAAAACTTAACATAGTCGACAAAAATCGAAGTTGGTTTCAAATAAATTAATTAAAATTTGACATTTCCAACTAAAATTTTTTTCAGAATCTAAAAAATCGATGTCATTTTCATCTAAATTTACTCTAATATAGATCCTACAATAAAAATACTCGACAAAATCCAAAAAAATCGAAGTTGGTTTCAAATAAATTTATTAAAATTCACACTTCCAACTAAAATTTTTTTTCACAATCCAAAAATTGTTGTTATTTACATCTAAATTTACACAAATATAGATCCTACAACAAAAATACTCAACAAAATAAAAAAAAATCGAAGTTTGTTTCGAAAAAATTTATTAAAAATGGACACTTCCAACTAAATTTTTTTCACAATCCAAAAAAATGAAATTATTTTCATCTAAATTTACTCAAATATAGATCCTACATCAAAAATACTCAACAAAATCCAAAATACTCCAAGTCGATATCAAATATATTTATTAAAATTTGACAAAAATCGTGACAAAATCCAAAAAATCGAAGTTAATTTCAACTGAAATTACTCAAATTAAGCTTCTCTATAAAAAAAACTTAACATAGTCGAGAAAAATCGTGGTTGGTCAAATAAATTTATTAAAATTTGACATTTCCTACTCAAATTTTTTTCACAATCCAAAAAATTGAAGTTATTTTCATCTAAATTTACTCAAATATAGATTCTAGAACAAAAATGCTCTACAAAATCCAAAATAATCGAAGTTGATTTCAAATAAGTATATTAAAATTGTAAGCGACGGAAAAAGAGAGCCACCGGCGCCGGGAATCGAACCCGAGCCGCCCGCGTGCTGATCAGCAGCGTTAGCCACACCGCTACGGCGACTCTACGCGGTCCCTTCTATTCCGTCGCTACATTACTTTCGTTGGGACACCACCTATGGTCATAACTTTGCACTCATAGGCCGTTCCCTAATTTGCCCTAAACGCTTACAGTTCGGCCGTTCTGACACTGTGGCCGCCCTCGGCCACCTCATTAGCACGAGAAAGCGCACACTAATACCACAGTTCAGATCCCACATCTGAAATTGTAAGCGACGGAAAAAGAGAGCCACCGGCGCCGGGAATCGAACCCGAGCCGCCCGCGTGCTGATCAGCAGCGTTAGCCACACCGCTACGCCGACTCTACGCGGTCCCTTCTATTCCGTCGCTACATTACTTTCGTTGGGACGCCACCTATGGTCATAACTTTGCACTCATAGGCCGTTCCCTAATTTGCCCTAAACTCTTACAAATTGACCAAAATCGTGTCAAAATCCAAAAAATCGAAGTTAATTTCAACTGAAATTACTCAAATTGAGCTTCTCTATAAAAAAAAATCTATCATAGTCGAGAAAAATCGAAGTTTGTTTCAAAAAAATTTATTAAAATTTGACACTTCCAACTAAAATTTTTTTTCACAATCCAAAAAATTCTCGTCATTTTCATCTAAATTTACTCAAATATAGATCCTACATCAAAAATACTCAACAAAATCCAAAATACTCCAAGTCGATTTCAAATATATTTATTAAGATTTGACAAAAATTGTGACGAAATCCAAAAAATCGAAGTTAATTTCAACTGAAATTACTCAAATTAAGCTTCTCTATAAAAAAAACTTAACATAGTCGACAAAAATCGAAGTTGGTTTCAAATAAATTAATTAAAATTTGACATTTCCAACTAAAATTTTTTTCACTATCTAAAAAATCGATGTCATTTTCATCTAAATTTACTCTAATATAGATCCTACAATAAAAATACTCGACAAAATCCAAAAAAATCGAAGTTGGTTTCAAATAAATTTATTAAAATTCACACTTCCAACTAAAATTTTTTTTCACAACCCAAAAATTGTTGTTATTTACATCTAAATTTACTGAAATATAGATCCTAGAACAAAAATGCTCTACAAAATCCAAAAAAATCGAAGTTGGTTTCAAATAAATTGATTAAAATTTGACACTTCCAACTAAAATTTTTTTTCACAATCCCAGAAAGTGTCGTTATTTTCATCTAAATTTACTGAAATATAGATCCTAGAACAAAAATGCTCTACAAAATCCAAAAAAATCGAAGTTGGTTTCAAATAAATTTATTAAAATTTGAGACTTCCTACAAAAATTTTTTTTACAATCCAAAAAATTGAAGTAATTTTCATCTAAATTTACTCTAATATAGATCCTACAATAAAAATACTCAACAAAATCCAAAAAAATCGAAGTTGGTATCAAATAAATTGATTAAAATTTGACACTTCCAACTAAAATTTTTTTTCACAATCCCAGAAATTGTCGTTATTTTCATCTAAATTTACTCTAATATAGATCCTACAACAAAAATACTCAACAAAATCCAAAATAATCCAAGTCGATTTCATATATATTTATTAAAATTTAACAAAAATCGTGACAAATTCCAAAAAATCGAAGTTAATTTCAACTGAAATTACTCAAATTAAGCTTCTCTATAAAAAAAACTTAACATAGTCGACAAAAATCGAAGTTGGTTTCAAATAAATTAATTAAAATTTGACATTTCCAACTAAAATTTTTTTCACAATCTAAAAAATCGATGTCATTTTCATCTAAATTTACTCTAATATAGATCCTACAATAAAAATACTCGACAAAATCCAAAAAAATCGAAGTTGGTTTCAAATAAATTTATTAAAATTCACACTTCCAACTAAAATTTTTTTTCACAATCCAAAAATTGTTGTTATTTACATCTAAATTTACTCAAATATAGATCCTACAACAAAAATACTCAACAAAATAAAAAAAAATCGAAGTTTGTTTCGAAAAAATTTATTAAAAATTGACACTTCCAACTAAATTTTTTTCACAATCCAAAAAAATGAAATTATTTTCATCTAAATTTACTCAAATATAGATCCTACATCAAAAATACTCAACAAAATCCAAAATACTCCAAGTCGATATCAAATATATTTATTAAAATTTGACAAAAATCGTGACAAAATCCAAAAAATCGAAGTTAATTTCAACTGAAATTACTCAAATTAAGCTTCTCTATAAAAAAAACTTAACATAGTCGAGAAAAATCGTGGTTGGTCAAATAAATTTATTAAAATTTGACATTTCCTACTCAAATTTTTTTCACAATCCAAAAAATTGAAGTTATTTTCATCTAAATTTACTCAAATATAGATTCTAGAACAAAAATGCTCTACAAAATCCAAAATAATCGAAGTTGATTTCAAATAAGTATATTAAAATTGTAAGCGACGGAAAAAGAGAGCCACCGGCGCCGGGAATCGAACCCGAGCCGCCCGCGTGCTGATCAGCAGCGTTAGCCACACCGCTACGGCGACTCTACGCGGTCCCTTCTATTCCGTCGCTACATTACTTTCGTTGGGACACCACCTATGGTCATAACTTTGCACTCATAGGCCGTTCCCTAATTTGCCCTAAACGCTTACAGTTCGGCCGTTCTGACACTGTGGCCGCCCTCGGCCACCTCATTAGCACGAGAAAGCGCACACTAATACCACAGTTCAGATCCCACATCTGAAATTGTAAGCGACGGAAAAAGAGAGCCACCGGCGCCGGGAATCGAACCCGAGCCGCCCGCGTGCTGATCAGCAGCGTTAGCCACACCGCTACGCCGACTCTACGCGGTCCCTTCTATTCCGTCGCTACATTACTTTCGTTGGGACGCCACCTATGGTCATAACTTTGCACTCATAGGCCGTTCCCTAATTTGCCCTAAACTCTTACAAATTGACCAAAATCGTGTCAAAATCCAAAAAATCGAAGTTAATTTCAACTGAAATTACTCAAATTGAGCTTCTCTATAAAAAAAAATCTATCATAGTCGAGAAAAATCGAAGTTTGTTTCAAAAAAATTTATTAAAATTTGACACTTCCAACTAAAATTTTTTTTCACAATCCAAAAAATTCTCGTCATTTTCATCTAAATTTACTCAAATATAGATCCTACATCAAAAATACTCAACAAAATCCAAAATACTCCAAGTCGATTTCAAATATATTTATTAAGATTTGACAAAAATTGTGACGAAATCCAAAAAATCGAAGTTAATTTCAACTGAAATTACTCAAATTAAGCTTCTCTATAAAAAAAACTTAACATAGTCGACAAAAATCGAAGTTGGTTTCAAATAAATTAATTAAAATTTGACATTTCCAACTAAAATTTTTTTCACTATCTAAAAAATCGATGTCATTTTCATCTAAATTTACTCTAATATAGATCCTACAATAAAAATACTCGACAAAATCCAAAAAAATCGAAGTTGGTTTCAAATAAATTTATTAAAATTCACACTTCCAACTAAAATTTTTTTTCACAACCCAAAAATTGTTGTTATTTACATCTAAATTTACTGAAATATAGATCCTAGAACAAAAATGCTCTACAAATCCAAAAAAATCGAAGTTGGTTTCAAATAAATTGATTAAAATTTGACACTTCCAACTAAAATTTTTTTTCACAATCCCAGAAAGTGTCGTTATTTTCATCTAAATTTACTGAAATATAGATCCTAGAACAAAAATGCTCTACAAAATCCAAAAAAATCGAAGTTGGTTTCAAATAAATTTATTAAAATTTGAGACTTCCAACTAAAATTTTTTTTACAATCCAAAAAATTGAAGTAATTTTCATCTAAATTTACTCTAATATAGATCCTACAATAAAAATACTCAACAAAATCCAAAAAAATCGAAGTTGGTATCAAATAAATTGATTAAAATTTGACACTTCCAACTAAAATTTTTTTTCACAATCCCAGAAATTGTCGTTATTTTCATCTAAATTTACTCTAATATAGATCCTACAACAAAAATCCTCAACAAAATCCAAAATAATACAAGTCGATTTCATATATATTTATTAAAATTTAACAAAAATCGTGACAAATTCCAAAAAATCGAAGTTAATTTCAACTGAAATTACTCAAATTAAGCTTCTCTATAAAAAAAACTTAACATAGTCGACAAAAATCGAAGTTGGTTTCAAATAAATTAATTAAAATTTGACATTTCCAACTAAAATTTTTTTCACAATCTAAAAAATCGATGTCATTTTCATCTAAATTTACTCTAATATAGATCCTACAATAAAAATACTCGACAAAATCCAAAAAAATCGAAGTTGGTTTCAAATAAATTTATTAAAATTCACACTTCCAACTAAAATTTTTTTTCACAATCCAAAAATTGTTGTTATTTACATCTAAATTTACTGAAATATAGATCCTAGAACAAAAATGCTCTACAAAATCCAAAAAAATCGAAGTTGGTTTCAAATAAATTGATTAAAATTTGACACTTCCAACTAAAATTTTTTTTCACAATCCCAGAAAGTGTCGTTATTTTCATCTAAATTTACTGAAATATAGATCCTAGAACAAAAATGCTCTACAAAATCCAAAAAAATCGAAGTTGGTTTCAAATAAATTTATTAAAATTTGAGACTTCCTACAAAAATTTTTTTTACAATCCAAAAAATTGAAGTAATTTTCATCTAAATTTACTCTAATATAGATCCTACAATAAAAATACTCAACAAAATCCAAAAAAATCGAAGTTGGTATCAAATAAATTGATTAAAATTTGACACTTCCAACTAAAATTTTTTTTCACAATCCCAGAAATTGTCGTTATTTTCATCTAAATTTACTCTAATATAGATCCTACAACAAAAATACTCAACAAAATCCAAAATAATCCAAGTCGATTTCATATATATTTATTAAAATTTAACAAAAATCGTGACAAATTCCAAAAAATCGAAGTTAATTTCAACTGAAATTACTCAAATTAAGCTTCTCTATAAAAAAAACTTAACATAGTCGACAAAAATCGAAGTTGGTTTCAAATAAATTAATTAAAATTTGACATTTCCAACTAAAATTTTTTTCACAATCTAAAAAATCGATGTCATTTTCATCTAAATTTACTCTAATATAGATCCTACAATAAAAATACTCGACAAAATCCAAAAAAATCGAAGTTGGTTTCAAATAAATTTATTAAAATTCACACTTCCAACTAAAATTTTTTTTCACAATCCAAAAATTGTTGTTATTTACATCTAAATTTACTCAAATATAGATCCTACAACAAAAATACTCAACAAAATAAAAAAAAATCGAAGTTTGTTTCGAAAAAATTTATTAAAAATTGACACTTCCAACTAAATTTTTTTCACAATCCAAAAAAATGAAATTATTTTCATCTAAATTTACTCAAATATAGATCCTACATCAAAAATACTCAACAAAATCCAAAATACTCCAAGTCGATATCAAATATATTTATTAAAATTTGACAAAAATCGTGACAAAATCCAAAAAATCGAAGTTAATTTCAACTGAAATTACTCAAATTAAGCTTCTCTATAAAAAAAACTTAACATAGTCGAGAAAAATCGTGGTTGGTCAAATAAATTTATTAAAATTTGACATTTCCTACTCAAATTTTTTTCACAATCCAAAAAATTGAAGTTATTTTCATCTAAATTTACTCAAATATAGATTCTAGAACAAAAATGCTCTACAAAATCCAAAATAATCGAAGTTGATTTCAAATAAGTATATTAAAATTGTAAGCGACGGAAAAAGAGAGCCACCGGCGCCGGGAATCGAACCCGAGCCGCCCGCGTGCTGATCAGCAGCGTTAGCCACACCGCTACGGCGACTCTACGCGGTCCCTTCTATTCCGTCGCTACATTACTTTCGTTGGGACACCACCTATGGTCATAACTTTGCACTCATAGGCCGTTCCCTAATTTGCCCTAAACGCTTACAGTTCGGCCGTTCTGACACTGTGGCCGCCCTCGGCCACCTCATTAGCACGAGAAAGCGCACACTAATACCACAGTTCAGATCCCACATCTGAAATTGTAAGCGACGGAAAAAGAGAGCCACCGGCGCCGGGAATCGAACCCGAGCCGCCCGCGTGCTGATCAGCAGCGTTAGCCACACCGCTACGCCGACTCTACGCGGTCCCTTCTATTCCGTCGCTACATTACTTTCGTTGGGACGCCACCTATGGTCATAACTTTGCACTCATAGGCCGTTCCCTAATTTGCCCTAAACTCTTACAAATTGACCAAAATCGTGTCAAAATCCAAAAAATCGAAGTTAATTTCAACTGAAATTACTCAAATTGAGCTTCTCTATAAAAAAAAATCTATCATAGTCGAGAAAAATCGAAGTTTGTTTCAAAAAAATTTATTAAAATTTGACACTTCCAACTAAAATTTTTTTTCACAATCCAAAAAATTCTCGTCATTTTCATCTAAATTTACTCAAATATAGATCCTACATCAAAAATACTCAACAAAATCCAAAATACTCCAAGTCGATTTCAAATATATTTATTAAGATTTGACAAAAATTGTGACGAAATCCAAAAAATCGAAGTTAATTTCAACTGAAATTACTCAAATTAAGCTTCTCTATAAAAAAAACTTAACATAGTCGAGAAAAATCGAAGTTGGTTTCAAATAAATTAATTAAAATTTGACACTTCCAAACTAAAATTTTTTTTTCACAATCCATTAAATTGTCGTTATTTTCATCTAAATTTACTCAAATATACATCCTACAACAAAAATACTCACCAAAATCCAAAAAAATTGAAGTTGGTTTCAAATATATTTATTAAAATTTGACACTTCCAATTAAAATTTTTTTTCACAATCCCAGAAATTGTCGTTATTTTCATCTAAATTTACTCTAATATAGATCCTACAACAAAAATACTCAACAAAATCCAAAATAATCCAAGTCGATTTCATATATATTTATTAAAATTTAACAAAAATCGTGACAAATTCCAAAAAATCGAAGTTAATTTCAACTGAAATTACTCAAATTAAGCTTCTCTATAAAAAAAACTTAACATAGTCGACAAAAATCGAAGTTGGTTTCAAATAAATTAATTAAAATTTGACATTTCCAACTAAAATTTTTTTCACTATCTAAAAAATCGATGTCATTTTCATCTAAATTTACTCTAATATAGATCCTACAATAAAAATACTCGACAAAATCCAAAAAAATCGAAGTTGGTTTCAAATAAATTTATTAAAATTCACACTTCCAACTAAAATTTTTTTTCACAACCCAAAAATTGTTGTTATTTACATCTAAATTTACTGAAATATAGATCCTAGAACAAAAATGCTCTACAAATCCAAAAAAATCGAAGTTGGTTTCAAATAAATTGATTAAAATTTGACACTTCCAACTAAAATTTTTTTTCACAATCCCAGAAAGTGTCGTTATTTTCATCTAAATTTACTGAAATATAGATCCTAGAACAAAAATGCTCTACAAAATCCAAAAAAATCGAAGTTGGTTTCAAATAAATTTATTAAAATTTGAGACTTCCAACTAAAATTTTTTTTACAATCCAAAAAATTGAAGTAATTTTCATCTAAATTTACTCTAATATAGATCCTACAATAAAAATACTCAACAAAATCCAAAAAAATCGAAGTTGGTATCAAATAAATTGATTAAAATTTGACAGTTCCAACTAAAATTTTTTTTCACAATCCCAGAAATTGTCGTTATTTTCATCTAAATTTACTCTAATATAGATCCTACAACAAAAATCCTCAACAAAATCCAAAATAATACAAGTCGATTTCATATATATTTATTAAAATTTAACAAAAATCGTGACAAATTCCAAAAAATCGAAGTTAATTTCAACTGAAATTACTCAAATTAAGCTTCTCTATAAAAAAAACTTAACATAGTCGACAAAAATCGAAGTTGGTTTCAAATAAATTAATTAAAATTTGACATTTCCAACTAAAATTTTTTTCACAATCTAAAAAATCGATGTCATTTTCATCTAAATTTACTCTAATATAGATCCTACAATAAAAATACTCGACAAAATCCAAAAAAATCGAAGTTGGTTTCAAATAAATTTATTAAAATTCACACTTCCAACTAAAATTTTTTTTCACAATCCAAAAATTGTTGTTATTTACATCTAAATTTACTGAAATATAGATCCTAGAACAAAAATGCTCTACAAAATCCAAAATAATCGAAGTTGATTTCAAATAAGTATATTAAAATTGTAAGCGACGGAAAAAGAGAGCCACCGGCGCCGGGAATCGAACCCGAGCCGCCCGCGTGCTGATCAGCAGCGTTAGCCACACCGCTACGGCGACTCTACGCGGTCCCTTCTATTCCGTCGCTACATTACTTTCGTTGGGACACCACCTATGGTCATAACTTTGCACTCATAGGCCGTTCCCTAATTTGCCCTAAACGCTTACAGTTCGGCCGTTCTGACACTGTGGCCGCCCTCGGCCACCTCATTAGCACGAGAAAGCGCACACTAATACCACAGTTCAGATCCCACATCTGAAATTGTAAGCGACGGAAAAAGAGAGCCACCGGCGCCGGGAATCGAACCCGAGCCGCCCGCGTGCTGATCAGCAGCGTTAGCCACACCGCTACGCCGACTCTACGCGGTCCCTTCTATTCCGTCGCTACATTACTTTCGTTGGGACGCCACCTATGGTCATAACTTTGCACTCATAGGCCGTTCCCTAATTTGCCCTAAACTCTTACAAATTGACCAAAATCGTGTCAAAATCCAAAAAATCGAAGTTAATTTCAACTGAAATTACTCAAATTGAGCTTCTCTATAAAAAAAAATCTATCATAGTCGAGAAAAATCGAAGTTTGTTTCAAAAAAATTTATTAAAATTTGACACTTCCAACTAAAATTTTTTTTCACAATCCAAAAAATTCTCGTCATTTTCATCTAAATTTACTCAAATATAGATCCTACATCAAAAATACTCAACAAAATCCAAAATACTCCAAGTCGATTTCAAATATATTTATTAAGATTTGACAAAAATTGTGACGAAATCCAAAAAATCGAAGTTAATTTCAACTGAAATTACTCAAATTAAGCTTCTCTATAAAAAAAACTTAACATAGTCGAGAAAAATCGAAGTTGGTTTCAAATAAATTAATTAAAATTTGACACTTCCAAACTAAAATTTTTTTTTCACAATCCATTAAATTGTCGTTATTTTCATCTAAATTTACTCAAATATACATCCTACAACAAAAATACTCACCAAAATCCAAAAAAATTGAAGTTGGTTTCAAATATATTTATTAAAATTTGACACTTCCAATTAAAATTTTTTTTCACAATCCAAAAAATTGTCGTTGTTTTCATCTAAATTTACTCAAATATAGATCCTATAACAAAAATGCTCTACAAAATCCAAAAAAATCGATGTTGGTTTTAAATAAATTTATTAAAATTTGACACTTCCAACTAAAATTTTTTCACAATCCAAAAAATTGTCGTTGTTTTCATCTAAATTTACTCAAATATAGATCCTATAACAAAAATGCTCTACAAAATCCAAAAAAATCGATGTTGGTTTTAAATAAATTTATTAAAATTTGACACTTCCAACTAAAATTTTTTCACAATCCAAAAAATTGTCGTTATTTTCATCTAAATTAACTCAAATGTACATCCTACAACAAAAATGCTCAACAAAATAAGAAAAACCGTGTTTGATTTCAAAAAAATTTAGTATAAATTGACACTACCGAATAAAATTTTTTTTCACAATCCAAAAAATTGTCGTCATTTTCATCTAAATTTACTCAAATATAGATCCTACATCAAAAATACTCAACAAAATCCAAAATAATCCAAGTCGATTTCAAATATATTTATTAAAATTTGACAAAAATCGTGACAAAATCCATAAAATCGAAGTTAATTTCACCTGAAATTACTCAAATTAAGCTTCCCTATCAAAAAAACTTAACATAGTCGAGAAAAATCGAAGTTGGTTTCAAATAAATTATGTAAAATTTGACACTTCCAACTAAATTTTTTTTTCACAATCCAAAAAATTGTCGTTATTTTCATCTAAATTTACTCAAATATAGATTCTACCACGAAAATACTCAACAAAATCCAAAAAAATCGAAGTTGGTATCAAATAAATTGATTAAAATTTGACACTTCCAACTAAAATTTTTTTTTCACAATCCCAGAAAGTGTCGTTATTTTCATCTAAATTTACTGAAATATAGATCCTAGAACAAAAATGCTCTACAAAATCCAAAAAAATCGAAGTTGGTTTCAAATAAATTTATTAAAATTTGAGACTTCCAACTAAAATTTTTTTTACAATCCAAAAAATTGAAGTAATTTTCATCTAAATTTACTCTAATATAGATCCTACAATAAAAATACTCAACAAAATCCAAAAAAATCGAAGTTGGTATCAAATAAATTGATTAAAATTTGATACTTCCAACTAAAATTTTTTTTCACAATCCCAGAAATTGTCGTTATTTTCATCTAAATTTACTCTAATATAGATCCTACAACAAAAATACTCAACAAAATCCAAAATAATCCAAGTCGATTTCATATATATTTATTAAAATTTAACAAAAATCGTGACAAATTCCAAAAAATCGAAGTTAATTTCAACTGAAATTACTCAAATTAAGCTTCTCTATAAAAAAAACTTAACATAGTCGACAAAAATCGAAGTTGGTTTCAAATAAATTAATTAAAATTTGACATTTCCAACTAAAATTTTTTTCACAATCTAAAAAATCGATGTCATTTTCATCTAAATTTACTCTAATATAGATCCTACAATAAAAATACTCGACAAAATCCAAAAAAATCGAAGTTGGTTTCAAATAAATTTATTAAAATTCACACTTCCAACTAAAATTTTTTTTCACAATCCAAAAATTGTTGTTATTTACATCTAAATTTACTGAAATATAGATCCTAGAACAAAAATGCTCTACAAAATCCAAAAAAATCGAAGTTGGTTTCAAATAAATTGATTAAAATTTGACACTTCCAACTAAAATTTTTTTTCACAATCCCAGAAAGTGTCGTTATTTTCATCTAAATTTACTGAAATATAGATCCTAGAACAAAAATGCTCTACAAAATCGAAAAAAATCGAAGTTGGTTTCAAATAAATTTATAAATTTGAGACTTCCAACTAAAATTTTTTTCACAATCCAAAAAAATGAAATTATTTTCATCTAAATTTACTCAAATATAGATCCTATAACAAAAATGCTCTACAAAATCCAAAAAAATCGATGTTGGTTTTAAATAAATTTATTAAAATTTGACACTTCCAACTAAAATTTTTTCACAATCCAAAAAATTGTCGTTATTTTCATCTAAATTAACTCAAATGTACATCCTACAACAAAAATGCTCAACAAAATAAGAAAAACCGTGGTTGATTTCAAAAAAATTTAGTATAAATTGACACTACCGAATAAAATTTTTTTTCACAATCCAAAAAATTGTCGTCATTTTCATCTAAATTTACTCAAATATAGATCCTACATCAAAAATACTCAACAAAATCCAAAATAATCCAAGTCGATTTCAAATATATTTATTAAAATTTGACAAAAATCGTGACAAAATCCATAAAATCGAAGTTAATTTCACCTGAAATTACTCAAATTAAGCTTCCCTATCAAAAAAACTTAACATAGTCGAGAAAAATCGAAGTTGGTTTCAAATAAATTATGTAAAATTTGACACTTCCAACTAAATTTTTTTTTCACAATCCAAAAAATTGTCGTTATTTTCATCTAAATTTACTCAAATATAGATTCTACCACGAAAATACTCAACAAAATCCAAAAAAATCGAAGTTGGTATCAAATAAATTGATTAAAATTTGACACTTCCAACTAAAATTTTTTTTCACAATCCCAGAAAGTGTCGTTATTTTCATCTAAATTTACTGAAATATAGATCCTAGAACAAAAATGCTCTACAAAATCCAAAAAAATCGAAGTTGGTTTCAAATAAATTTATTAAAATTTGAGACTTCCAACTAAAATTTTTTTTACAATCCAAAAAATTGAAGTAATTTTCATCTAAATTTACTCTAATATAGATCCTACAATAAAAATACACAACAAATTCCAAAAAAATCGAAGTTGGTATCAAATAAATTGATTAAAATTTGATACTTCCAACTAAAATTTTTTTTCACAATCCCAGAAATTGTCGTTATTTTCATCTAAATTTACTCTAATATAGATCCTACAACAAAAATACTCAACAAAATCCAATATAATCCAAGTCGATTTCATATATATTTATTAAAATTTAACAAAAATCGTGACAAATTCCAAAAAATCGAAGTTAATTTCAACTGAAATTACTCAAATTAAGCTTCTCTATAAAAAAAACTTAACATAGTCGACAAAAATCGAAGTTGGTTTCAAATAAATTAATTAAAATTTGACATTTCCAACTAAAATTTTTTTCACTATCTAAAAAATCGATGTCATTTTCATCTAAATTTACTCTAATATAGATCCTACAATAAAAATACTCGTCAAAATCCAAAAAAATCGAAGTTGGTTTCAAATAAATTTATTAAAATTCACA
Organism: Andrena praecox; assembly: GCA_963932275.1. Classification (NCBI taxonomy): domain Eukaryota; kingdom Metazoa; phylum Arthropoda; class Insecta; order Hymenoptera; family Andrenidae; genus Andrena; species Andrena praecox. The sequence continues at coordinate 1,309,815 of CAWVQO010000413.1, read as the reverse complement.
CTTCCAACTAAAATTTTTTTTCACAACCCAAAAATTGTTGTTATTTACATCTAAATTTACTGAAATATAGATCCTAGAACAAAAATGCTCTACAAATCCAAAAAAATCGAAGTTGGTTTCAAATAAATTGATTAAAATTTGACACTTCCAACTAAAATTTTTTTTCACAATCCCAGAAAGTGTCGTTATTTTCATCTAAATTTACTGAAATATAGATCCTAGAACAAAAATGCTCTACAAAATCCAAAAAAATCGAAGTTGGTTTCAAATAAATTTATTAAAATTTGAGACTTCCAACTAAAATTTTTTTTACAATCCAAAAAATTGAAGTAATTTTCATCTAAATTTACTCTAATATAGATCCTACAATAAAAATACTCAACAAAATCCAAAAAAATCGAAGTTGGTATCAAATAAATTGATTAAAATTTGACACTTCCAACTAAAATTTTTTTTCACAATCCCAGAAATTGTCGTTATTTTCATCTAAATTTACTCTAATATAGATCCTACAACAAAAATACTCAACAAAATCCAAAATAATCCAAGTCGATTTCATATATATTTATTAAAATTTAACAAAAATCGTGACAAATTCCAAAAAATCGAAGTTAATTTCAACTGAAATTACTCAAATTAAGCTTCTCTATAAAAAAAACTTAACATAGTCGACAAAAATCGAAGTTGGTTTCAAATAAATTAATTAAAATTTGACATTTCCAACTAAAATTTTTTTCACAATCTAAAAAATCGATGTCATTTTCATCTAAATTTACTCTAATATAGATCCTACAATAAAAATACTCGACAAAATCCAAAAAAATCGAAGTTGGTTTCAAATAAATTTATTAAAATTCACACTTCCAACTAAAATTTTTTTTCACAATCCAAAAATTGTTGTTATTTACATCTAAATTTACTGAAATATAGATCCTAGAACAAAAATGCTCTACAAAATCCAAAAAAATCGAAGTTGGTTTCAAATAAATTGATTAAAATTTGACACTTCCAACTAAAATTTTTTTTCACAATCCCAGAAAGTGTCGTTATTTTCATCTAAATTTACTGAAATATAGATCCTAGAACAAAAATGCTCTACAAAATCCAAAAAAATCGAAGTTGGTTTCAAATAAATTTATTAAAATTTGAGACTTCCAACAAAAATTTTTTTTACAATCCAAAAAATTGAAGTAATTTTCATCTAAATTTACTCTAATATAGATCCTACAATAAAAATACTCAACAAAATCCAAAAAAATCGAAGTTGGTATCAAATAAATTGATTAAAATTTGACACTTCCAACTAAAATTTTTTTTCACAATCCCAGAAATTGTCGTTATTTTCATCTAAATTTACTCTAATATAGATCCTACAACAAAAATACTCAACAAAATCCAAAATAATCCAAGTCGATTTCATATATATTTATTAAAATTTAACAAAAATCGTGACAAATTCCAAAAAATCGAAGTTAATTTCAACTGAAATTACTCAAATTAAGCTTCTCTATAAAAAAAACTTAACATAGTCGACAAAAATCGAAGTTGGTTTCAAATAAATTAATTAAAATTTGACATTTCCAACTAAAATTTTTTTCACTATCTAAAAAATCGATGTCATTTTCATCTAAATTTACTCTAATATAGATCCTACAATAAAAATACTCGACAAAATCCAAAAAAATCGAAGTTGGTTTCAAATAAATTTATTAAAATTCACACTTCCAACTAAAATTTTTTTTCACAACCCAAAAATTGTTGTTATTTACATCTAAATTTACTGAAATATAGATCCTAGAACAAAAATGCTCTACAAATCCAAAAAAATCGAAGTTGGTTTCAAATAAATTGATTAAAATTTGACACTTCCAACTAAAATTTTTTTTCACAATCCCAGAAAGTGTCGTTATTTTCATCTAAATTTACTGAAATATAGATCCTAGAACAAAAATGCTCTACAAAATCCAAAAAAATCGAAGTTGGTTTCAAATAAATTTATTAAAATTTGAGACTTCCAACTAAAATTTTTTTTACAATCCAAAAAATTGAAGTAATTTTCATCTAAATTTACTCTAATATAGATCCTACAATAAAAATACTCAACAAAATCCAAAAAAATCGAAGTTGGTATCAAATAAATTGATTAAAATTTGACACTTCCAACTAAAATTTTTTTTCACAATCCCAGAAATTGTCGTTATTTTCATCTAAATTTACTCTAATATAGATCCTACAACAAAAATCCTCAACAAAATCCAAAATAATACAAGTCGATTTCATATATATTTATTAAAATTTAACAAAAATCGTGACAAATTCCAAAAAATCGAAGTTAATTTCAACTGAAATTACTCAAATTAAGCTTCTCTATAAAAAAAACTTAACATAGTCGACAAAAATCGAAGTTGGTTTCAAATAAATTAATTAAAATTTGACATTTCCAACTAAAATTTTTTTCACAATCTAAAAAATCGATGTCATTTTCATCTAAATTTACTCTAATATAGATCCTACAATAAAAATACTCGACAAAATCCAAAAAAATCGAAGTTGGTTTCAAATAAATTTATTAAAATTCACACTTCCAACTAAAATTTTTTTTCACAATCCAAAAATTGTTGTTATTTACATCTAAATTTACTGAAATATAGATCCTAGAACAAAAATGCTCTACAAAATCCAAAAAAATCGAAGTTGGTTTCAAATAAATTGATTAAAATTTGACACTTCCAACTAAAATTTTTTTTCACAATCCCAGAAAGTGTCGTTATTTTCATCTAAATTTACTGAAATATAGATCCTAGAACAAAAATGCTCTACAAAATCGAAAAAAATCGAAGTTGGTTTCAAATAAATTTATAAATTTGAGACTTCCAACTAAAATTTTTTTCACAATCCAAAAAAATGAAATTATTTTCATCTAAATTTACTCAAATATAGATCCTATAACAAAAATGCTCTACAAAATCCAAAAAAATCGATGTTGGTTTTAAATAAATTTATTAAAATTTGACACTTCCAACTAAAATTTTTTCACAATCCAAAAAATTGTCGTTATTTTCATCTAAATTAACGCAAATGTACATCCTACAACAAAAATGCTCAACAAAATAAGAAAAACCGTGGTTGATTTCAAAAAAATTTAGTATAAATTGACACTACCGAATAAAATTTTTTTTCACAATCCAAAAAATTGTCGTCATTTTCATCTAAATTTACTCAAATATAGATCCTACATCAAAAATACTCAACAAAATCCAAAATAATCCAAGTCGATTTCAAATATATTTATTAAAATTTGACAAAAATCGTGACAAAATCCATAAAATCGAAGTTAATTTCACCTGAAATTACTCAAATTAAGCTTCCCTATCAAAAAAACTTAACATAGTCGAGAAAAATCGAAGTTGGTTTCAAATAAATTATGTAAAATTTGACACTTCCAACTAAATTTTTTTTTCACAATCCAAAAAATTGTCGTTATTTTCATCTAAATTTACTCAAATATAGATTCTACCACGAAAATACTCAACAAAATAAAAAAAAATCGAAGTTGGTATCAAATAAATTGATTAAAATTTGACACTTCCAACTAAAATTTTTTTTCACAATCCCAGAAAGTGTCGTTATTTTCATCTAAATTTACTGAAATATAGATCCTAGAACAAAAATGCTCTACAAAATCCAAAAAAATCGAAGTTGGTTTCAAATAAATTTATTAAAATTTGAGACTTCCAACTAAAATTTTTTTTACAATCCAAAAAATTGAAGTAATTTTCATCTAAATTTACTCTAATATAGATCCTACAATAAAAATACTCAACAAAATCCAAAAAAATCGAAGTTGGTATCAAATAAATTGATTAAAATTTGACACTTCCAACTAAAATTTTTTTTCACAATCCCAGAAATTGTCGTTATTTTCATCTAAATTTACTCTAATATAGATCCTACAACAAAAATACTCAACAAAATCCAAAATAATCCAAGTCGATTTCATATATATTTATTAAAATTTAACAAAAATCGTGACAAATTCCAAAAAATCGAAGTTAATTTCAACTGAAATTACTCAAATTAAGCTTCTCTATAAAAAAAACTTAACATAGTCGACAAAAATCGAAGTTGGTTTCAAATAAATTAATTAAAATTTGACATTTCCAACTAAAATTTTTTTCACAATCTAAAAAATCGATGTCATTTTCATCTAAATTTACTCTAATATAGATCCTACAATAAAAATACTCGACAAAATCCAAAAAAATCGAAGTTGGTTTCAAATAAATTTATTAAAATTCACACTTCCAACTAAAATTTTTTTTCACAATCCAAAAATTGTTGTTATTTACATCTAAATTTACTGAAATATAGATCCTAGAACAAAAATGCTCTACAAAATCCAAAAAAATCGAAGTTGGTTTCAAATAAATTGATTAAAATTTGACACTTCCAACTAAAATTTTTTTTCACAATCCCAGAAAGTGTCGTTATTTTCATCTAAATTTACTGAAATATAGATCCTAGAACAAAAATGCTCTACAAAATCCAAAAAAATCGAAGTTGGTTTCAAATAAATTTATTAAAATTTGAGACTTCCAACAAAAATTTTTTTTACAATCCAAAAAATTGAAGTAATTTTCATCTAAATTTACTCTAATATAGATCCTACAATAAAAATACTCAACAAAATCCAAAAAAATCGAAGTTGGTATCAAATAAATTGATTAAAATTTGACACTTCCAACTAAAATTTTTTTTCACAATCCCAGAAATTGTCGTTATTTTCATCTAAATTTACTCTAATATAGATCCTACAACAAAAATACTCAACAAAATCCAAAATAATCCAAGTCGATTTCATATATATTTATTAAAATTTAACAAAAATCGTGACAAATTCCAAAAAATCGAAGTTAATTTCAACTGAAATTACTCAAATTAAGCTTCTCTATAAAAAAAACTTAACATAGTCGACAAAAATCGAAGTTGGTTTCAAATAAATTAATTAAAATTTGACATTTCCAACTAAAATTTTTTTCACTATCTAAAAAATCGATGTCATTTTCATCTAAATTTACTCTAATATAGATCCTACAATAAAAATACTCGACAAAATCCAAAAAAATCGAAGTTGGTTTCAAATAAATTTATTAAAATTCACACTTCCAACTAAAATTTTTTTTCACAACCCAAAAATTGTTGTTATTTACATCTAAATTTACTGAAATATAGATCCTAGAACAAAAATGCTCTACAAATCCAAAAAAATCGAAGTTGGTTTCAAATAAATTGATTAAAATTTGACACTTCCAACTAAAATTTTTTTTCACAATCCCAGAAAGTGTCGTTATTTTCATCTAAATTTACTGAAATATAGATCCTAGAACAAAAATGCTCTACAAAATCCAAAAAAATCGAAGTTGGTTTCAAATAAATTTATTAAAATTTGAGACTTCCAACTAAAATTTTTTTTACAATCCAAAAAATTGAAGTAATTTTCATCTAAATTTACCCTAATATAGATCCTACAATAAAAATACTCAACAAAATCCAAAAAAATCGAAGTTGGTATCAAATAAATTGATTAAAATTTGACACTTCCAACTAAAATTTTTTTTCACAATCCCAGAAATTGTCGTTATTTTCATCTAAATTTACTCTAATATAGATCCTACAACAAAAATCCTCAACAAAATCCAAAATAATACAAGTCGATTTCATATATATTTATTAAAATTTAACAAAAATCGTGACAAATTCCAAAAAATCGAAGTTAATTTCAACTGAAATTACTCAAATTAAGCTTCTCTATAAAAAAAACTTAACATAGTCGACAAAAATCGAAGTTGGTTTCAAATAAATTAATTAAAATTTGACATTTCCAACTAAAATTTTTTTCACAATCTAAAAAATCGATGTCATTTTCATCTAAATTTACTCTAATATAGATCCTACAATAAAAATACTCGACAAAATCCAAAAAAATCGAAGTTGGTTTCAAATAAATTTATTAAAATTCACACTTCCAACTAAAATTTTTTTTCACAATCCAAAAATTGTTGTTATTTACATCTAAATTTACTGAAATATAGATCCTAGAACAAAAATGCTCTACAAAATCCAAAATAATCGAAGTTGATTTCAAATAAGTATATTAAAATTGTAAGCGACGGAAAAAGAGAGCCACCGGCGCCGGGAATCGAACCCGAGCCGCCCGCGTGCTGATCAGCAGCGTTAGCCACACCGCTACGGCGACTCTACGCGGTCCCTTCTATTCCGTCGCTACATTACTTTCGTTGGGACACCACCTATGGTCATAACTTTGCACTCATAGGCCGTTCCCTAATTTGCCCTAAACGCTTACAGTTCGGCCGTTCTGACACTGTGGCCGCCCTCGGCCACCTCATTAGCACGAGAAAGCGCACACTAATACCACAGTTCAGATCCCACATCTGAAATTGTAAGCGACGGAAAAAGAGAGCCACCGGCGCCGGGAATCGAACCCGAGCCGCCCGCGTGCTGATCAGCAGCGTTAGCCACACCGCTACGCCGACTCTACGCGGTCCCTTCTATTCCGTCGCTACATTACTTTCGTTGGGACGCCACCTATGGTCATAACTTTGCACTCATAGGCCGTTCCCTAATTTGCCCTAAACTCTTACAAATTGACCAAAATCGTGTCAAAATCCAAAAAATCGAAGTTAATTTCAACTGAAATTACTCAAATTGAGCTTCTCTATAAAAAAAATCTATCATAGTCGAGAAAAATCGAAGTTTGTTTCAAAAAAATTTATTAAAATTTGACACTTCCAACTAAAATTTTTTTTCACAATCCAAAAAATTCTCGTCATTTTCATCTAAATTTACTCAAATATAGATCCTACATCAAAAATACTCAACAAAATCCAAAATACTCCAAGTCGATTTCAAATATATTTATTAAGATTTGACAAAAATTGTGACGAAATCCAAAAAATCGAAGTTAATTTCAACTGAAATTACTCAAATTAAGCTTCTCTATAAAAAAAACTTAAACATAGTCGAGAAAAATCGAAGTTGGTTTCAAATAAATTAATTAAAATTTGACACTTCCAAACTAAAATTTTTTTTTCACAATCCATTAAATTGTCGTTATTTTCATCTAAATTTACTCAAATATACATCCTACAACAAAAATACTCACCAAAATCCAAAAAAATTGAAGTTGGTTTCAAATATATTTATTAAAATTTGACACTTCCAATTAAAATTTTTTTTCACAATCCAAAAAATTGTCGTTGTTTTCATCTAAATTTACTCAAATATAGATCCTATAACAAAAATGCTCTACAAAATCCAAAAAAATCGATGTTGGTTTTAAATAAATTTATTAAAATTTGACACTTCCAACTAAAATTTTTTCACAATCCAAAAAATTGTCGTTGTTTTCATCTAAATTTACTCAAATATAGATCCTATAACAAAAATGCTCTACAAAATCCAAAAAAATCGATGTTGGTTTTAAATAAATTTATTAAAATTTGACACTTCCAACTAAAATTTTTTCACAATCCAAAAAATTGTCGTTATTTTCATCTAAATTAACTCAAATGTACATCCTACAACAAAAATGCTCAACAAAATAAGAAAAACCGTGGTTGATTTCAAAAAAATTTAGTATAAATTGACACTACCGAATAAAATTTTTTTTCACAATCCAAAAAATTGTCGTCATTTTCATCTAAATTTACTCAAATATAGATCCTACATCAAAAATACTCAACAAAATCCAAAATAATCCAAGTCGATTTCAAATATATTTATTAAAATTTGACAAAAATCGTGACAAAATCCATAAAATCGAAGTTAATTTCACCTGAAATTACTCAAATTAAGCTTCCCTATCAAAAAAACTTAACATAGTCGAGAAAAATCGAAGTTGGTTTCAAATAAATTATGTAAAATTTGACACTTCCAACTAAATTTTTTTTTCACAATCCAAAAAATTGTCGTTATTTTCATCTAAATTTACTCAAATATAGATTCTACCACGAAAATACTCAACAAAATCCAAAAAAATCGAAGTTGGTATCAAATAAATTGATTAAAATTTGACACTTCCAACTAAAATTTTTTTTTCACAATCCCAGAAAGTGTCGTTATTTTCATCTAAATTTACTGAAATATAGATCCTAGAACAAAAATGCTCTACAAAATCCAAAAAAATCGAAGTTGGTTTCAAATAAATTTATTAAAATTTGAGACTTCCAACTAAAATTTTTTTTACAATCCAAAAAATTGAAGTAATTTTCATCTAAATTTACTCTAATATAGATCCTACAATAAAAATACTCAACAAAATCCAAAAAAATCGAAGTTGGTATCAAATAAATTGATTAAAATTTGATACTTCCAACTAAAATTTTTTTTCACAATCCCAGAAATTGTCGTTATTTTCATCTAAATTTACTCTAATATAGATCCTACAACAAAAATACTCAACAAAATCCAAAATAATCCAAGTCGATTTCATATATATTTATTAAAATTTAACAAAAATCGTGACAAATTCCAAAAAATCGAAGTTAATTTCAACTGAAATTACTCAAATTAAGCTTCTCTATAAAAAAAACTTAACATAGTCGACAAAAATCGAAGTTGGTTTCAAATAAATTAATTAAAATTTGACATTTCCAACTAAAATTTTTTTCACTATCTAAAAAATCGATGTCATTTTCATCTAAATTTACTCTAATATAGATCCTACAATAAAAATACTCGACAAAATCCAAAAAAATCGAAGTTGGTTTCAAATAAATTTATTAAAATTCACACTTCCAACTAAAATTTTTTTTCACAACCCAAAAATTGTTGTTATTTACATCTAAATTTACTGAAATATAGATCCTAGAACAAAAATGCTCTACAAATCCAAAAAAATCGAAGTTGGTTTCAAATAAATTGATTAAAATTTGACACTTCCAACTAAAATTTTTTTTCACAATCCCAGAAAGTGTCGTTATTTTCATCTAAATTTACTGAAATATAGATCCTAGAACAAAAATGCTCTACAAAATCCAAAAAAATCGAAGTTGGTTTCAAATAAATTTATTAAAATTTGAGACTTCCAACTAAAATTTTTTTTACAATCCAAAAAATTGAAGTAATTTTCATCTAAATTTACTCTAATATAGATCCTACAATAAAAATACTCAACAAAATCCAAAAAAATCGAAGTTGGTATCAAATAAATTGATTAAAATTTGACACTTCCAACTAAAATTTTTTTTCACAATCCCAGAAATTGCCGTTATTTTCATCTAAATTTACTCTAATATAGATCCTACAACAAAAATCCTCAACAAAATTCAAAATAATACAAGTCGATTTCATATATATTTATTAAAATTTAACAAAAATCGTGACAAATTCCAAAAAATCGAAGTTAATTTCAACTGAAATTACTCAAATTAAGCTTCTCTATAAAAAAAACTTAACATAGTCGACAAAAATCGAAGTTGGTTTCAAATAAATTAATTAAAATTTGACATTTCCAACTAAAATTTTTTTCACAATCTAAAAAATCGATGTCATTTTCATCTAAATTTACTCTAATATAGATCCTACAATAAAAATACTCGACAAAATCCAAAAAAATCGAAGTTGGTTTCAAATAAATTTATTAAAATTCACACTTCCAACTAAAATTTTTTTTCACAATCCAAAAATTGTTGTTATTTACATCTAAATTTACTGAAATATAGATCCTAGAACAAAAATGCTCTACAAAATCCAAAAAAATCGAAGTTGGTTTCAAATAAATTGATTAAAATTTGACACTTCCAACTAAAATTTTTTTTCACAATCCCAGAAAGTGTCGTTATTTTCATCTAAATTTACTGAAATATAGATCCTAGAACAAAAATGCTCTACAAAATCGAAAAAAATCGAAGTTGGTTTCAAATAAATTTATAAATTTGAGACTTCCAACTAAAATTTTTTTCACAATCCAAAAAAATGAAATTATTTTCATCTAAATTTACTCAAATATAGATCCTATAACAAAAATGCTCTACAAAATCCAAAAAAATCGATGTTGGTTTTAAATAAATTTATTAAAATTTGACACTTCCAACTAAAATTTTTTCACAATCCAAAAAATTGTCGTTATTTTCATCTAAATTAACTCAAATGTACATCCTACAACAAAAATGCTCAACAAAATAAGAAAAACCGTGGTTGATTTCAAAAAAATTTAGTATAAATTGACACTACCGAATAAAATTTTTTTTCACAATCCAAAAAATTGTCGTCATTTTCATCTAAATTTACTCAAATATAGATCCTACATCAAAAATACTCAACAAAATCCAAAATAATCCAAGTCGATTTCAAATATATTTATTAAAATTTGACAAAAATCGTGACAAAATCCATAAAATCGAAGTTAATTTCACCTGAAATTACTCAAATTAAGCTTCCCTATCAAAAAAACTTAACATAGTCGAGAAAAATCGAAGTTGGTTTCAAATAAATTATGTAAAATTTGACACTTCCAACTAAATTTTTTTTTCACAATCCAAAAAATTGTCGTTATTTTCATCTAAATTTACTCAAATATAGATTCTACCACGAAAATACTCAACAAAATCCAAAAAAATCGAAGTTGGTATCAAATAAATTGATTAAAATTTGACACTTCCAACTAAAATTTTTTTTCACAATCCCAGAAAGTGTCGTTATTTTCATCTAAATTTACTGAAATATAGATCCTAGAACAAAAATGCTCTACAAAATCCAAAAAAAATCGAAGTTGGTTTCAAATAAATTTATTAAAATTTGAGACTTCCAACTAAAATTTTTTTTACAATCCAAAAAATTGAAGTAATTTTCATCTAAATTTACTCTAATATAGATCCTACAATAAAAATACTCAACAAAATCCAAAAAAATCGAAGTTGGTATCAAATAAATTGATTAAAATTTGACACTTCCAACTAAAATTTTTTTTCACAATCCCAGAAATTGTCGTTATTTTCATCTAAATTTACTCTAATATAGATCCTACAACAAAAATACTCAACAAAATCCAAAATAATCCAAGTCGATTTCATATATATTTATTAAAATTTAACAAAAATCGTGACAAATTCCAAAAAATCGAAGTTAATTTCAACTGAAATTACTCAAATTAAGCTTCTCTATAAAAAAAACTTAACATAGTCGACAAAAATCGAAGTTGGTTTCAAATAAATTAATTAAAATTTGACATTTCCAACTAAAATTTTTTTCACTATCTAAAAAATCGATGTCATTTTCATCTAAATTTACTCTAATATAGATCCTACAATAAAAATACTCGACAAAATCCAAAAAAATCGAAGTTGGTTTCAAATAAATTTATTAAAATTCACACTTCCAACTAAAATTTTTTTTCACAACCCAAAAATTGTTGTTATTTACATCTAAATTTACTGAAATATAGATCCTAGAACAAAAATGCTCTACAAATCCAAAAAAATCGAAGTTGGTTTCAAATAAATTGATTAAAATTTGACACTTCCAACTAAAATTTTTTTTCACAATCCCAGAAAGTGTCGTTATTTTCATCTAAATTTACTGAAATATAGATCCTAGAACAAAAATGCTCTACAAAATCCAAAAAAATCGAAGTTGGTTTCAAATAAATTTATTAAAATTTGAGACTTCCAACTAAAATTTTTTTTACAATCCAAAAAATTGAAGTAATTTTCATCTAAATTTACTCTAATATAGATCCTACAATAAAAATACTCAACAAAATCCAAAAAAATCGAAGTTGGTATCAAATAAATTGATTAAAATTTGACACTTCCAACTAAAATTTTTTTTCACAATCCCAGAAATTGTCGTTATTTTCATCTAAATTTACTCTAATATAGATCCTACAACAAAAATACTCAACAAAATCCAAAATAATCCAAGTCGATTTCATATATATTTATTCAAATTTAACAAAAATCGTGACAAATTCCAAAAAATCGAAGTTAATTTCAACTGAAATTACTCAAATTAAGCTTCTCTATAAAAAAAACTTAACATAGTCGACAAAAATCGAAGTTGGTTTCAAATAAATTAATTAAAATTTGACATTTCCAACTAAAATTTTTTTCACAATCTAAAAAATCGATGTCATTTTCATCTAAATTTACTCTAATATAGATCCTACAATAAAAATACTCGACAAAATCCAAAAAAATCGAAGTTGGTTTCAAATAAATTTATTAAAATTCACACTTCCAACTAAAATTTTTTTTCACAATCCAAAAATTGTTGTTATTTACAACTAAATTTACTGAAATATAGATCCTAGAACAAAAATGCTCTACAAAATCCAAAAAAATCGAAGTTGGTTTCAAATAAATTGATTAAAATTTGACACTTCCAACTAAAATTTTTTTTCACAATCCCAGAAAGTGTCGTTATTTTCATCTAAATTTACTGAAATATAGATCCTAGAACAAAAATGCTCTACAAAATCCAAAAAAATCGAAGTTGGTTTCAAATAAATTTATTAAAATTTGAGACTTCCAACAAAAATTTTTTTTACAATCCAAAAAATTGAAGTAATTTTCATCTAAATTTACTCTAATATAGATCCTACAATAAAAATACTCAACAAAATCCAAAAAAATCGAAGTTGGTATCAAATAAATTGATTAAAATTTGACACTTCCAACTAAAATTTTTTTTCACAATCCCAGAAATTGTCGTTATTTTCATCTAAATTTACTCTAATATAGATCCTACAACAAAAATACTCAACAAAATCCAAAATAATCCAAGTCGATTTCATATATATTTATTAAAATTTAACAAAAATCGTGACAAATTCCAAAAAATCGAAGTTAATTTCAACTGAAATTACTCAAATTAAGCTTCTCTATAAAAAAAACTTAACATAGTCGACAAAAATCGAAGTTGGTTTCAAATAAATTAATTAAAATTTGACATTTCCAACTAAAATTTTTTTCACAATCTAAAAAATCGATGTCATTTTCATCTAAATTTACTCTAATATAGATCCTACAATAAAAATACTCGACAAAATCCAAAAAAATCGAAGTTGGTTTCAAATAAATTTATTAAAATTCACACTTCCAACTAAAATTTTTTTTCACAATCCAAAAATTGTTGTTATTTACATCTAAATTTACTCAAATATAGATCCTACAACAAAAATACTCAACAAAATAAAAAAAAATCGAAGTTTGTTTCGAAAAAATTTATTAAAAATTGACACTTCCAACTAAATTTTTTTCACAATCCAAAAAAATGAAATTATTTTCATCTAAATTTACTCAAATATAGATCCTACATCAAAAATACTCAACAAAATCCAAAATACTCCAAGTCGATATCAAATATATTTATTAAAATTTGACAAAAATCGTGACAAAATCCAAAAAATCGAAGTTAATTTCAACTGAAATTACTCAAATTAAGCTTCTCTATAAAAAAAACTTAACATAGTCGAGAAAAATCGTGGTTGGTCAAATAAATTTATTAAAATTTGACATTTCCTACTCAAATTTTTTTCACAATCCAAAAAATTGAAGTTATTTTCATCTAAATTTACTCAAATATAGATTCTAGAACAAAAATGCTCTACAAAATCCAAAATAATCGAAGTTGATTTCAAATAAGTATATTAAAATTGTAAGCGACGGAAAAAGAGAGCCACCGGCGCCGGGAATCGAACCCGAGCCGCCCGCGTGCTGATCAGCAGCGTTAGCCACACCGCTACGGCGACTCTACGCGGTCCCTTCTATTCCGTCGCTACATTACTTTCGTTGGGACACCACCTATGGTCATAACTTTGCACTCATAGGCCGTTCCCTAATTTGCCCTAAACGCTTACAGTTCGGCCGTTCTGACACTGTGGCCGCCCTCGGCCACCTCATTAGCACGAGAAAGCGCACACTAATACCACAGTTCAGATCCCACATCTGAAATTGTAAGCGACGGAAAAAGAGAGCCACCGGCGCCGGGAATCGAACCCGAGCCGCCCGCGTGCTGATCAGCAGCGTTAGCCACACCGCTACGCCGACTCTACGCGGTCCCTTCTATTCCGTCGCTACATTACTTTCGTTGGGACGCCACCTATGGTCATAACTTTGCACTCATAGGCCGTTCCCTAATTTGCCCTAAACTCTTACAAATTGACCAAAATCGTGTCAAAATCCAAAAAATCGAAGTTAATTTCAACTGAAATTACTCAAATTGAGCTTCTCTATAAAAAAAAATCTATCATAGTCGAGAAAAATCGAAGTTTGTTTCAAAAAAATTTATTAAAATTTGACACTTCCAACTAAAATTTTTTTTCACAATCCAAAAAATTCTCGTCATTTTCATCTAAATTTACTCAAATATAGATCCTACATCAAAAATACTCAACAAAATCCAAAATACTCCAAGTCGATTTCAAATATATTTATTAAGATTTGACAAAAATTGTGACGAAATCCAAAAAATCGAAGTTAATTTCAACTGAAATTACTCAAATTAAGCTTCTCTATAAAAAAAACTTAACATAGTCGAGAAAAATCGAAGTTGGTTTCAAATAAATTAATTAAAATTTGACACTTCCAAACTAAAATTTTTTTTTCACAATCCATTAAATTGTCGTTATTTTCATCTAAATTTACTCAAATATACATCCTACAACAAAAATACTCACCAAAATCCAAAAAAATTGAAGTTGGTTTCAAATATATTTATTAAAATTTGACACTTCCAATTAAAATTTTTTTTCACAATCCAAAAAATTGTCGTTGTTTTCATCTAAATTTACTCAAATATAGATCCTATAACAAAAATGCTCTACAAAATCCAAAAAAATCGATGTTGGTTTTAAATAAATTTATTAAAATTTGACACTTCCAACTAAAATTTTTTCACAATCCAAAAAATTGTCGTTGTTTTCATCTAAATTTACTCAAATATAGATCCTATAACAAAAATGCTCTACAAAATCCAAAAAAATCGATGTTGGTTTTAAATAAATTTATTAAAATTTGACACTTCCAACTAAAATTTTTTCACAATCCAAAAAATTGTCGTTATTTTCATCTAAATTAACTCAAATGTACATCCTACAACAAAAATGCTCAACAAAATAAGAAAAACCGTGGTTGATTTCAAAAAAATTTAGTATAAATTGACACTACCGAATAAAATTTTTTTTCACAATCCAAAAAATTGTCGTCATTTTCATCTAAATTTACTCAAATATAGATCCTACATCAAAAATACTCAACAAAATCCAAAATAATCCAAGTCGATTTCAAATATATTTATTAAAATTTGACAAAAATCGTGACAAAATCCATAAAATCGAAGTTAATTTCACCTGAAATTACTCAAATTAAGCTTCCCTATCAAAAAAACTTAACATAGTCGAGAAAAATCGAAGTTGGTTTCAAATAAATTAATTAAAATTGGACACTTCCAAACTAAAATTTTTTTTCACAATCCATTAAATTGTCGTTATTTTCATCTAAATTTACTCAAATATACATCCTACAACAAAAATACTCACCAAAATCCAAAAAAATTGAAGTTGGTTTCAAATATATTTATTAAAATTTGACACTTCCAATTAAAATTTTTTTTCACAATCCAAAAAATTGTCGTTGTTTTCATCTAAATTTACTCAAATATAGATCCTATAACAAAAATGCTCTACAAAATCAAAAAAAATCGATGTTGGTTTCAAATAAATTTATTAAAATTTGACACTTCCAACAAAAATTATTTCACAATCCAAAAAAATGAAATTATTTTCATCTAAATTTACTCAATATAAATCCTAGAACAAAAATGCTCTACAAAATCCAAAAAAATCGAAGTTGGTTTCAAATAAATTTATTAAAATTTGAGACTTCCAACAAAAAATTTTTTCACAATCCTAAAAATTGAAGTCATTTTCATCTAAATTTACTCAAATATAGATCCTACAACAAAAATACTCAACAAAATCCAAAAAAATCGAAGTTGGTATCAAATAAATTGATTAAAATTTGACACTTCCAACTAAAATTTTTTTTCACAATCCCAGAAATTGTCGTTATTTTCATCTAAATTTACTCAAATATAGATCCTAGAACAAAAATGCTCTACAAAATCCAAAAAAATCGATGTTGGTTTCAGAGAAATTTATTAAAATTTGAGACTTCCAACTAAAATTTTTTATACAATCCAAAAAATTGAAGTCATTTTCATCTAAATTTACTCTAATATAGATCCTACAATAAAAATACTCGACAAAATTCAAAAAAATCGAAGTTGGTCAAATAAATTTATTAAAATACACACTTCCAACTAAATTTTTTTTTCACAATCCAAAAAATTGTTGTTATTTTCATCTAAATTTACTCAAATATAGATCCTACCACGAAAATACTCAACAAAATCCAAAATAATCGAAGTTGGTTTCAAATAAATTTATTAAAATTTGAGACTTCCAACTTAAATTTTTTCACAATCCAAAAAATTGAAGTCATTTTCATCTAAATTTACTCTAATATAGATCCTACAACAAAAATACTCAACAAAATAAAAAAAAATCGAAGTAGGTTTCAAATAAATATATTAAAATTTGACACATCGAACCAAAAATTTTTTCACAATCCAAAAAAATGAAATTATTTTCATCTAAATTTACTCAATATAGATCCTAGAACAAAAATGCTCTACAAAATCGAAAAAAATCGAAGTTGGTTTCAAATAAATTTATAAATTTGAGACTTCCAACTAAAATTTTTTTCACAATCCAAAAAAAATGAAATTATTTTCATCTAAATTTACTCAAATATAGATCCTATAACAAAAATGCTCTACAAAATCCAAAAAAATCGATGTTGGTTATAAATAAATTTATTAAAATTTGACACTTCCAACTAAAATTTTTTCACAATCCAAAAAATTGTCGTTGTTTTCATCTAAATTTACTCAAATATAGATCCTATAACAAAAATGCTCTACAAAATCCAAAAAAATCGATGTTGGTTTTAAATAAATTTATTAAAATTTGACACTTCCAACTAAAATTTTTTCACAATCCAAAAAATTGTCGTTATTTTCATCTAAATTAACTCAAATGTACATCCTACAAGAAAAATACTCAACAAAATAAGAAAAACCGTGGTTGATTTCAAAAAAATTTAGTAAAAATTGACACTACCGACTAAAATTTTTTTTCACAATCCAAAAAATTGTCGTCATTTTCATCTAAATTTACTCAAATATAGATCCTACATCAAAAATACTCAACAAAATCCAAAATAATCCAAGTCGATTTCAAATATATTTATTAAAATTTGACAAAAATCGTGACAAAATCCATAAAATCGAAGTTAATTTCACCTGAAATTACTCAAATTAAGCTTCCCTATCAAAAAAATTTAACATAGTCGAGAAAAATCGAAGTTGGTTTCAAATAAATTATGTAAAATTTGACACTTCCAACTAAATTTTTTTTTCACAATCCAAAAAATTGTCGTTATTTTCATCTAAATTTACTCAAATATAGATTCTACCACGAAAATACTCAACAAAATCCAAAAAAATCGAAGTTGGTATCAAATAAATTGATTAAAATTTGACACTTCCAACTAAAATTTTTTCTCACAATCCCAGAAAGTGTCGTTATTTTCATCTAAATTTACTGAAATATAGATCCCAGAACAAAAATGCTCTACAAAATCCAAAAAAATCGAAGTTGGTTTCAAATAAATTTATTAAAATTTGACACTTCCAACAAAAATTATTTCACAATCCAAAAAAATGAAATTATTTTCATCTAAATTTACTCAAATATAGATCCTACAACAAAAATACTCAACAAAATCCAAAAAAATCGAAGTTGGTATCAAATAAATTGATTAAAATTTGACACTTCCAACTAAAATTTTTTTTCACAATCCCAGAAATTGTCGTTATTTTCATCTAAATTTACTCAAATATAGATCCTACAACAAAAATTCTCAACAAAATAAAAAAAAATCGAAATTTGTTTCGAAAAAATTTATTAAAAATTGACACTTCCAACTAAATTATTTTTCACAATCCAAAAAAATGAAATTATTTTCATCTAAATTTACTCAAATATAGATCCTACATCAAAAATACTCAACAAAATCCAAAATACTCCAAGTCGATATCAAATATATTTATTAAAATTTGACAAAAATCGTGACAAAATCCAAAAAATCGAAGTTAATTTCAACTGAAATTACTCAAATTAAGCTTCTCTATAAAAAAAACTTAACATAGTCGATAAAAATCGTGGTTGGTCAAATAAATTTATTAAAATTTGACATTTCCTACTCAAATTTTTTTTCACAATCCCAGAAATTGTCGTTATTTTCATCTAAATTTACTCTAATATAGATCCTACAACAAAAATACTCAACAAAATCCAAAATAATCCAAGTCGATTTCATATATATTTATTAAAATTTAACAAAAATCGTGACAAATTCCAAAAAATCGAAGTTAATTTCAACTGAAATTACTCAAATTAAGCTTCTCTATAAAAAAAACTTAACATAGTCGAGAAAAATCGAAGTTGGTTTCAAATAAATTAATTAAAATTTGACATTTCCAACTAAAATTTTTTTCACAATCTAATAAATCGATGTCATTTTCATCTAAATTTACTCTAATATAGATCCTACAATAAAAATACTCGACAAAATCCAAAAAAATCGAAGTTGGTTTCAAATAAATTTATTAAAATTTGAGACTTCCAACTAAAAATTTTTTCACAATCCTAAAAATTGAAGTCATTTTCATCTAAATTTACTCAAATATAGATCCTACAACAAAAATACTCAACAAAATCCAAAAAAATCGATGTTGGTTTTAAATAAATTTATTAAAATTTGACACTTCCAACTAAAATTTTTTCACAATCCAAAAAATTGTCGTTGTTTTCATCTAAATTTACTCAAATATAGATCCTATAACAAAAATGCTCTACAAAATCCAAAAAAATCGATGTTGGTTTTAAATAAATTTATTAAAATTTGACACTTCCAACTAAAATTTTTTCACAATCCAAAAAATTGTCGTTATTTTCATCTAAATTTACTCAAATATAGATCCTAGAACAAAAATGCTCTACAAAATCCAAAATAATCGAAGTTGGTTTCAAATAAATTTATTAAAATTTGAGACTTCCAACTTAAATTTTTTCACAATCCAAAAAATTGAAGTCATTTTCATCTAAATTTACTCTAATATAGATCCTACAACAAAAATACTCAACAAAATAAAAAAAAATCGAAGTAGGTTTCAAATAAATTTATTAAAATTTGACACTTCGAACCAAAAATTTTTTCACAATCCAAAAAAATGAAATTATTTTCATCTAAATTTACTCAATATAGATCCTAGAACAAAAATGCTCTACAAAATCGAAAAAAATCGAAGTTGGTTTCAAATAAATTTATAAATTTGAGACTTCCAAATAAAATTTTTTTCACAATCCTAAAAATTGAAGTCATTTTCATCTAAATTTACTCAAATATAGATCCTACAACAAAAATACTCAACAAAATCAAAAAAAATCGAAGTTGGTATCAAATAAATTGATTAAAATTTGACACTTCCAACTAAAATTTTTTTTCACAATCCCAGAAATTGTCGTTATTTTCATCTAAATTTACTCAAATATAGATTCTAGAACAAAAATGCTCTACAAAATCCAAAAAAATCGAAGTTGGTTTCAAATAAATTTATTAAAATTCACACTTCCAACTAAATTTTTTTCACAATCCAAAAAAATGAAATTATTTTCATCTAAATTTACTCAAATATAGATCCTACATCAAAAATACTCAACAAAATCCAAAATACTCCAAGTCGATATCAAATATATTTATTAAAATTTGACAAAAATCGTGACAAAATCCAAAAAATCGAAGTTAATTTCAACTGAAATTACTCAAATTAAGCTTCTCTATAAAAAAAACTTAACATAGTCGAGAAAAATCGTGGTTGGTCAAATAAATTTATTAAAATTTGACATTTCCTACTCAAATTTTTTTTCACAATCCCAGAAATTGTCGTTATTTTCATCTAAATTTACTCTAATATAGATCCTACAACAAAAATACTCAACAAAATCCAAAATAATCCAAGTCGATTTCATATATATTTATTAAAATTTAACAAAAATCGTGACAAATTCCAAAAAATCGAAGTTAATTTCAACTGAAATTACTCAAATTAAGCTTCTCTATAAAAAAAACTTAACATAGTCGAGAAAAATCGAAGTTGGTTTCAAATAAATTTATTAAAATTCACACTTCCAACTAAAATTTTTTTTCACAATCCCAAAATTGTTGTTATTTACATCTAAATTTACTCAAATATAGATCGTACAACAAAAATACTCAACAAAATAAAAAAAAATCGAAGTTTGTTTCGAAAAAATTTATTACCAATTGACACTTCCAACTAAATTTTTTTCACAATCCAAAAAAATGAAATTATTTTCATCTAAATTTACTCAATATAGATCCTAGAACAAAAATGCTCTACAAAATCGAAAAAAATCGAAGTTGGTTTCAAATAAATTTATAAATTTGAGACTTCCAAATAAAATTTTTTTCACAATCCTAAAAATTGAAGTCATTTTCATCTAAATTTACTCAAATATAGATCCTACAACAAAAATACTCAACAAAATCCAAAAAAATCGAAGTTGGTATCAAATAAATTGATTAAAATTTGACACTTCCAACTAAAATTTTTTTTCACAATCCCAGAAATTGTCGTTATTTTCATCTAAATTTACTCAAATATAGATTCTAGAACAAAAATGCTCTACAAAATCCAAAAAAATCGAAGTTGGTTTCAAATAAATTTATTAAAATTCACACTTCCAACTAAAATTTTTTTTCACAATCCAAAAATTGTTGTTATTTACATCTAAATTTACTCAAATATAGATCCTACAACAAAAATTCTCAACAAAATAAAAAAAAATCGAAATTTGTTTCGAAAAAATTTATTAAAAATTGACACTTCCAACTAAATTTTTTTCACAATCCAAAAAAATGAAATTATTTTCATCTAAATTTACTCAAATATAGATCCTACATCAGAAATACTCAACAAAATCCAAAATACTCCAAGTCGATATCAAATATATTTATTAAAATTTGACAAAAATCGTGACAAAATCCAAAAAATCGAAGTTAATTTCAACTGAAATTACTCAAATTAAGCTTCTCTATAAAAAAAACTTAACATAGTCGAGAAAAATCGTGGTTGGTCAAATAAATTTATTAAAATTTGACATTTCCTACTCAAATTTTTTTTCACAATCCCAGAAATTGTCGTTATTTTCATCTAAATTTACTCTAATATAGATCCTACAACAAAAATACTCAACAAAATCCAAAATAATCCAAGTCGATTTCATATATATTTATTAAAATTTAACAAAAATCGTGACAAATTCAAAAAAATCGAAGTTAATTTCAACTGAAATTACTCAAATTAAGCTTCTCTATAAAAAAAACTTAACATAGTCGAGAAAAATCGAAGTTGGTTTCAAATAAATTTATTAAAATTCACACTTCCAACTAAAATTTTTTTTCACAATCCAAAAATTGTTGTTATTTACATCTAAATTTACTCAAATATAGATCCTACAACAAAAATACTCAACAAAATAAAAAAAAATCGAAGTTTGTTTCGAAAAAATTTATTACCAATTGACACTTCCAACTAAATTTTTTTCACAATCCAAAAAAATGAAATTATTTTCATCTAAATTTACTCATATATAGATCCTACATCAAAAATACTCAACAAAATCCAAAATACTCCAAGTCGATATCAAATATATTTATTAAAATTTGACAAAAATCGTGACAAAATCCAAAAAATCGAAGTTAATTTCAACTGAAATTACTCAAATTAAGCTTCTCTATAAAAAAAACTTAACATAGTCGAGAAAAATCGTGGTTGGTCAAATAAATTGATTAAAATTTTACACTTCCAACTAAAATTTTTTTTCACAATCCCAGAAATTGTCGTTATTTTCATCTAAATTTACTCAAATATAGATCCTATAACAAAAATGCTCTACAAAATCCAAAAAAATCGATGTTGGTTTTAAATAAATTTATTAAAATTTGACACTTCCAACTAAAATTTTTTCACAATCCAAAAAATTGTCGTTATTTTCATCTAAATTAACTCAAATGTACATCCTACAAGAAAAATACTCAACAAAATAAGAAAAACCGTGGTTGATTTCAAAAAAATTTAGTAAAAATTGACACTACCGACTAAAATTTTTTTTCACAATCCAAAAAATTGTCGTCATTTTCATCTAAATTTACTCAAATATAGATCCTACATCAAAAATACTCAACAAAATCCAAAATAATCCAAGTCGATTTCAAATATATTTATTAAAATTTGACAAAAATCGTGACAAAATCCATAAAATCGAAGTTAATTTCACCTGAAATTACTCAAATTAAGCTTCCCTATCAAAAAAACTTAACATAGTCGAGAAAAATCGAAGTTGGTTTCAAATAAATTATGTAAAATTTGACACTTCCAACTAAATTTTTTTTTCACAATCAAAAAAATTGTCGTTATTTTCATCTAAATTTACTCAAATATAGATTCTACCACGAAAATAATCAACAAAATCCAAAAAAATCGAAGTTGGTATCAAATAAATTGATTAAAATTTGACACTTCCAACTAAAATTTTTTTTCACAATCCCAGAAAGTGTCGTTATTTTCATCTAAATTTACTGAAATATAGATCCTAGAACAAAAATGCTCTACAAAATCCAAAAAAATCGAAGTTGGTTTCAAATAAATTTATTAAAATTTGACACTTCCAACAAAAATTATTTCACAATCCAAAAAAATGAAATTATTTTCATCTAAATTTACTCAATATAAATCCTAGAACAAAAATGCTCTACAAAATCCAAAAAAATCGAAGTTGGTTTCAAATAAATTTATTAAAATTTGCGACTTCCAACTAAAAATTTTTTCACAATCCTAAAAATTGAAGTCATTTTCATCTAAATTTACTCAAATATAGATCCTACAACAAAAATACTCAACAAAATCCAAAAAAATCGAAGTTGGTATCAAATAAATTGATTAAAATTTGACACTTCCAACTAAAATTTTTTTTCACAATCCCAGAAATTGTCGTTATTTTCATCTAAATTTACTCAAATATAGATCCTAGAACAAAAATGCTGTACAAAATCCAAAAAAATCGATGTTGGTTTCAGAGAAATTTATTAAAATTTGAGACTTCCAACTAAAATTTTTTATACAATCCAAAAAATTGAAGTCATTTTCATCTAAATTTACTCTAATATAGATCCTACAATAAAAATACTCGACAAAATTCAAAAAAATCGAAGTTGGTCAAATAAATTTATTAAAATTCACACTTCCAACTAAAATTTTTTTTCACAATCCAAAAAATTGTTGTTATTTTCATCTAAATTTACTCAAATATAGATCCTACCACGAAAATACTCAACAAAATCCAAAAAAATCGATGTTGGTTTCAGAGAAATTTATTAAAATTTGAGACTTCCAACTAAAAATTTTTTCACAATCCTAAAAATTGAAGTCATTTTCATCTAAATTTACTCTAATATAGATCCTACAACAAAAATACTCAACAAAATAAAAAAAAATCGAAGTAGGTTTCAAATAAATTTATTAAAATTTGACACATCGAACCAAAAATTTTTTCACAATCCAAAAAAATGAAATTATTTTCATCTAAATTTACTCAATATAGATCCTAGAACAAAAATGCTCTACAAAATCGAAAAAAATCGAAGTTGGTTTCAAATAAATTTATAAATTTGAGACTTCCAACTAAAATTTTTTTCACAATCCAAAAAAATGAAATTATTTTCATCTAAATTTTCTCAAATATAGATCCTATAACAAAAATGCTCTACAAAATCCAAAAAAATCGATGTTGGTTTTAAATAAATTTATTAAAATTTGACACTTCCAACTAAAATTTTTTCACAATCCAAAAAATTGTCGTTGTTTTCATCTAAATTTACTCAAATATAGATCCTATAACAAAAATGCTCTACAAAATCCAAAAAAATCGATGTTGGTTTTAAATAAATTTATTAAAATTTGACACTTCCAACTAAAATTTTTTCACAATCCAAAAAATTGTCGTTATTTTCATCTAAATTTACTCAAATATAGATCCTAGAACAAAAATGCTCTACAAAATCCAAAATAATCGAAGTTGGTTTCAAATAAATTTATTAAAATTTGACACTTCCAACAAAAATTATTTCACAATCCAAAAAAATGAAATTATTTTCATCTAAATTTACTCAATATAAATCCTAGAACAAAAATGCTCTACAAAATCCAAAAAAATCGAAGTTGGTTTCAAATAAATTTATTAAAATTTGAGACTTCCAACTAAAAATTTTTTCACAATCCTAAAAATTGAAGTCATTTTCATCTAAATTTACTCAAATATAGATCCTACAACAAAAATACTCAACAAAATCCAAAAAAATCGAAGTTGGTATCAAATAAATTTATTAAAATTCACACTTCCAACTAAAATTTTTTTTCACAATCCAAAAAATTGTTGTTATTTTCATCTAAATTTACTCAAATATAGATCCTACCACGAAAATACTCAACAAAATCCAAAAAAATCGATGTTGGTTTCAGAGAAATTTATTAAAATTTGAGACTTCCAACTAAAAATTTTTTCACAATCCTAAAAATTGAAGTCATTTTCATCTAAATTTACTCTAATATAGATCCTACAACAAAAATACTCAACAAAATAAAAAAAAATCGAAGTAGGTTTCAAATAAATTTATTAAAATTTGACACATCGAACCAAAAATTTTTTCACAATCCAAAAAAATGAAATTATTTTCATCTAAATTTACTCAATATAGATCCTAGAACAAAAATGCTCTACAAAATCGAAAAAAATCGAAGTTGGTTTCAAATAAATTTATAAATTTGAGACTTCCAACTAAAATTTTTTTCACAATCCAAAAAAATGAAATTATTTTCATCTAAATTTTCTCAAATATAGATCCTATAACAAAAATGCTCTACAAAATCCAAAAAAATCGATGTTGGTTTTAAATAAATTTATTAAAATTTGACACTTCCAACTAAAATTTTTTCACAATCCAAAAAATTGTCGTTGTTTTCATCTAAATTTACTCAAATATAGATCCTATAACAAAAATGCTCTACAAAATCCAAAAAAATCGATGTTGGTTTTAAATAAATTTATTAAAATTTGACACTTCCAACTAAAATTTTTTCACAATCCAAAAAATTGTCGTTATTTTCATCTAAATTTACTCAAATATAGATCCTAG
Organism: Andrena praecox; assembly: GCA_963932275.1. Classification (NCBI taxonomy): domain Eukaryota; kingdom Metazoa; phylum Arthropoda; class Insecta; order Hymenoptera; family Andrenidae; genus Andrena; species Andrena praecox. The sequence continues at coordinate 1,284,394 of CAWVQO010000413.1, read as the reverse complement.
AACAAAAATGCTCTACAAAATCCAAAATAATCGAAGTTGGTTTCAAATAAATTTATTAAAATTTGACACTTCCAACAAAAATTATTTCACAATCCAAAAAAATGAAATTATTTTCATCTAAATTTACTCAATATAAATCCTAGAACAAAAATGCTCTACAAAATCCAAAAAAATCGAAGTTGGTTTCAAATAAATTTATTAAAATTTGAGACTTCCAACTAAAAATTTTTTCACAATCCTAAAAATTGAAGTCATTTTCATCTAAATTTACTCAAATATAGATCCTACAACAAAAATACTCAACAAAATCCAAAAAAATCGAAGTTGGTATCAAATAAATTGATTAAAATTTGACACTTCCAACTAAAATTTTTTTTCACAATCCCAGAAATTGTCGTTATTTTCATCTAAATTTACTCTAATATAGATCCTACAACAAAAATACTCAACAAAATAAAAAAAAATCGAAGTAGGTTTCAAATAAATTTATTAAAATTTGACACTTCGAACCAAAAATTTTTTCACAATCCAAAAAAATGAAATTATTTTCATCTAAATTTACTCAATATAGATCCTAGAACAAAAATGCTCTACAAAATCGAAAAAAATCGAAGTTGGTTTCAAATAAATTTATAAATTTGAGACTTCCAAATAAAATTTTTTTCACAATCCTAAAAATTGAAGTCATTTTCATCTAAATATACTCAAATATAGATCCTACAACAAAAATACTCAACAAAATCCAAAAAAATCGAAGTTGGTATCAAATAAATTGATTAAAATTTGACACTTCCAACTAAAATTTTTTTTCACAATCCCAGAAATTGTCGTTATTTTCATCTAAATTTACTCAAATATAGATCCTAGAACAAAAATGCTCTACAAAATCCAAAAAAATCGAAGTTGGTTTCAAATAAATTTATTAAAATTCACACTTCCAACTAAAATTTTTTTTCACAATCCAAAAATTGTTGTTATTTACATCTAAATTTACTCAAATATAGATCCTACAACAAAAATTCTCAACAAAATAAAAAAAAATCGAAATTTGTTTCGAAAAAATTTATTAAAAATTGACACTTCCAACTAAATTTTTTTCACAATCCAAAAAAATGAAATTATTTTCATCTAAATTTACTCAAATATAGATCCTACATCAAAAATACTCAACAAAATCCAAAATACTCCAAGTCGATATCAAATATATTTATTAAAATTTGACAAAAATCGTGACAAAATCCAAAAAATCGAAGTTAATTTCAACTGAAATTACTCAAATTAAGCTTCTCTATAAAAAAAACTTAACATAGTCGAGAAAAATCGTGGTTGGTCAAATAAATTTATTAAAATTTGACATTTCCTACTCAAATTTTTTTTCACAATCCCAGAAATTGTCGTTATTTTCATCTAAATTTACTCTAATATAGATCCTACAACAAAAATACTCAACAAAATCCAAAATAATCCAAGTCGATTTCATATATATTTATTAAAATTTAACAAAAATCGTGACAAATTCCAAAAAATCGAAGTTAATTTCAACTGAAATTACTCAAATTAAGCTTCTCTATAAAAAAAACTTAACATAGTCGAGAAAAATCGAAGTTGGTTTCAAATAAATTAATTAAAATTTGACATTTCCAACTAAAATTTTTTTCACAATCTAATAAATCGATGTCATTTTCATCTAAATTTACTCTAATATAGATCCTACAATAAAAATACTCGACAAAATCCAAAAAAATCGAAGTTGGTTTCAAATAAATTTATTAAAATTCACACTTCCAACTAAAATTTTTTTTCACAATCCAAAAATTGTTGTTATTTACATCTAAATTTACTCAAATATAGATCCTACAACAAAAATACTCAACAAAATAAAAAAAAATCGAAGTTTGTTTCGAAAAAATTTATTACCAATTGACACTTCCAACTAAATTTTTTTCACAATCCAAAAAAATGAAATTATTTTCATCTAAATTTACTCATATATAGATCCTACATCAAAAATACTCAACAAAATCCAAAATACTCCAAGTCGATATCAAATATATTTATTAAAATTTGACAAAAATCGTGACAAAATCCATAAAATCGAAGTTAATTTCACCTGAAATTACTCAAATTAAGCTTCCCTATCAAAAAAACTTAACATAGTCGAGAAAAATCGAAGTTGGTTTCAAATAAATTATGTAAAATTTGACACTTCCAACTAAATTTTTTTTTCACAATCAAAAAAATTGTCGTTATTTTCATCTAAATTTACTCAAATATAGATTCTACCACGAAAATAATCAACAAAATCCAAAAAAATCGAAGTTGGTATCAAATAAATTGATTAAAATTTGACACTTCCAACTAAAATTTTTTTTCACAATCCCAGAAAGTGTCGTTATTTTCATCTAAATTTACTGAAATATAGATCCTAGAACAAAAATGCTCTACAAAATCCAAAAAAATCGAAGTTGGTTTCAAATAAATTTATTAAAATTTGACACTTCCAACAAAAATTATTTCACAATCCAAAAAAATGAAATTATTTTCATCTAAATTTACTCAATATAAATCCTAGAACAAAAATGCTCTACAAAATCCAAAAAAATCGAAGTTGGTTTCAAATAAATTTATTAAAATTTGAGACTTCCAACTAAAAATTTTTTCACAATCCTAAAAATTGAAGTCATTTTCATCTAAATTTACTCAAATATAGATCCTACAACAAAAATACTCAACAAAATCCAAAAAAATCGAAGTTGGTATCAAATAAATTGATTAAAATTTGACACTTCCAACTAAAATTTTTTTTCACAATCCCAGAAATTGTCGTTATTTTCATCTAAATTTACTCAAATATAGATCCTAGAACAAAAATGCTGTACAAAATCCAAAAAAATCGATGTTGGTTTCAGAGAAATTTATTAAAATTTGAGACTTCCAACTAAAATTTTTTATACAATCCAAAAAATTGAAGTCATTTTCATCTAAATTTACTCTAATATATATCCTACAATAAAAATACTCGACAAAATTCAAAAAAATCGAAGTTGGTCAAATAAATTTATTAAAATTCACACTTCCAACTAAAATTTTTTTTCACAATCCAAAAAATTGTTGTTATTTTCATCTAAATTTACTCAAATATAGATCCTACCACGAAAATACTCAACAAAATCCAAAAAAATCGATGTTGGTTTCAGAGAAATTTATTAAAATTTGAGACTTCCAACTAAAAATTTTTTCACAATCCTAAAAATTGAAGTCATTTTCATCTAAATTTACTCTAATATAGATCCTACAACAAAAATACTCAACAAAATAAAAAAAAATCGAAGTAGGTTTCAAATAAATTTATTAAAATTTGACACATCGAACCAAAAAGTTTTTCACAATCCAAAAAAATGAAATTATTTTCATCTAAATTTACTCAATATAGATCCTAGAACAAAAATGCTCTACAAAATCGAAAAAAATCGAAGTTGGTTTCAAATAAATTTATAAATTTGAGACTTCCAAATAAAATTTTTTTCACAATCCTAAAAATTGAAGTCATTTTCATCTAAATTTACTCAAATATAGATCCTACAACAAAAATACTCAACAAAATCCAAAAAAATCGAAGTTGGTATCAAATAAATTGATTAAAATTTGACACTTCCAACTAAAATTTTTTTTCACAATCCCAGAAATTGTCGTTATTTTCATCTAAATTTACTCAAATATAGATCCTAGAACAAAAATGCTCTACAAAATCCAAAAAAATCGAAGTTGGTTTCAAATAAATTTATTAAAATTCACACTTCCAACTAAAATTTTTTTTCACAATCCAAAAATTGTTGTTATTTACATCTAAATTTACTCAAATATAGATCCTACAACAAAAATTCTCAACAAAATAAAAAAAAATCGAAATTTGTTTCGAAAAAATTTATTAAAAATTGACACTTCCAACTAAATTTTTTTCACAATCCAAAAAAATGAAATTATTTTCATCTAAATTTACTCAAATATAGATCCTACATCAAAAATACTCAACAAAATCCAAAATACTCCAAGTCGATATCAAATATATTTATTAAAATTTGACAAAAATCGTGACAAAATCCAAAAAATCGAAGTTAATTTCAACTGAAATTACTCAAATTAAGCTTCTCTATAAAAAAAACTTAACATAGTCGAGAAAAATCGTGGTTGGTCAAATAAATTTATTAAAATTTGACATTTCCTACTCAAATTTTTTTTCACAATCCCAGAAATTGTCGTTATTTTCATCTAAATTTACTCTAATATAGATCCTACAACAAAAATACTCAACAAAATCCAAAATAATCCAAGTCGATTTCATATATATTTATTAAAATTTAACAAAAATCGTGACAAATTCCAAAAAATCGAAGTTAATTTCAACTGAAATTACTCAAATTAAGCTTCTCTATAAAAAAAACTTAACATAGTCGAGAAAAATCGAAGTTGGTTTCAAATAAATTAATTAAAATTTGACATTTCCAACTAAAATTTTTTTCACAATCTAATAAATCGATGTCATTTTCATCTAAATTTACTCTAATATAGATCCTACAATAAAAATACTCGACAAAATCCAAAAAAATCGAAGTTGGTTTCAAATAAATTTATTAAAATTCACACTTCCAACTAAAATTTTTTTTCACAATCCAAAAATTGTTGTTATTTACATCTAAATTTACTCAAATATAGATCCTACAACAAAAATACTCAACAAAATAAAAAAAAATCGAAGTTTGTTTCGAAAAAATTTATTACCAATTGACACTTCCAACTAAATTTTTTTCACAATCCAAAAAAATGAAATTATTTTCATCTAAATTTACTCATATATAGATCCTACATCAAAAATACTCAACAAAATCCAAAATACTCCAAGTCGATATCAAATATATTTATTAAAATTTGACAAAAATCGTGACAAAATCCATAAAATCGAAGTTAATTTCACCTGAAATTACTCAAATTAAGCTTCCCTATCAAAAAAACTTAACATAGTCGAGAAAAATCGAAGTTGGTTTCAAATAAATTATGTAAAATTTGACACTTCCAACTAAATTTTTTTTTCACAATCAAAAAAATTGTCGTTATTTTCATCTAAATTTACTCAAATATAGATTCTACCACGAAAATAATCAACAAAATCCAAAAAAATCGAAGTTGGTATCAAATAAATTGATTAAAATTTGACACTTCCAACTAAAATTTTTTTTCACAATCCCAGAAAGTGTCGTTATTTTCATCTAAATTTACTGAAATATAGATCCTAGAACAAAAATGCTCTACAAAATCCAAAAAAATCGAAGTTGGTTTCAAATAAATTTATTAAAATTTGACACTTCCAACAAAAATTATTTCACAATCCAAAAAAATGAAATTATTTTCATCTAAATTTACTCAATATAAATCCTAGAACAAAAATGCTCTACAAAATCCAAAAAAATCGAAGTTGGTTTCAAATAAATTTATTAAAATTTGCGACTTCCAACTAAAAATTTTTTCACAATCCTAAAAATTGAAGTCATTTTCATCTAAATTTACTCAAATATAGATCCTACAACAAAAATACTCAACAAAATCCAAAAAAATCGAAGTTGGTATCAAATAAATTGATTAAAATTTGACACTTCCAACTAAAATTTTTTTTCACAATCCCAGAAATTGTCGTTATTTTCATCTAAATTTACTCAAATATAGATCCTAGAACAAAAATGCTGTACAAAATCCAAAAAAATCGATGTTGGTTTCAGAGAAATTTATTAAAATTTGAGACTTCCAACTAAAATTTTTTATACAATCCAAAAAATTGAAGTCATTTTCATCTAAATTTACTCTAATATAGATCCTACAATAAAAATACTCGACAAAATTCAAAAAAATCGAAGTTGGTCAAATAAATTTATTAAAATTCACACTTCCAACTAAAATTTTTTTTCACAATCCAAAAAATTGTTGTTATTTTCATCTAAATTTACTCAAATATAGATCCTACCACGAAAATACTCAACAAAATCCAAAAAAATCGATGTTGGTTTCAGAGAAATTTATTAAAATTTGAGACTTCCAACTAAAAATTTTTTCACAATCCTAAAAATTGAAGTCATTTTCATCTAAATTTACTCTAATATAGATCCTACAACAAAAATACTCAACAAAATAAAAAAAAATCGAAGTAGGTTTCAAATAAATTTATTAAAATTTGACACATCGAACCAAAAATTTTTTCACAATCCAAAAAAATGAAATTATTTTCATCTAAATTTACTCAATATAGATCCTAGAACAAAAATGCTCTACAAAATCGAAAAAAATCGAAGTTGGTTTCAAATAAATTTATAAATTTGAGACTTCCAACTAAAATTTTTTTCACAATCCAAAAAAATGAAATTATTTTCATCTAAATTTTCTCAAATATAGATCCTATAACAAAAATGCTCTACAAAATCCAAAAAAATCGATGTTGGTTTTAAATAAATTTATTAAAATTTGACACTTCCAACTAAAATTTTTTCACAATCCAAAAAATTGTCGTTGTTTTCATCTAAATTTACTCAAATATAGATCCTATAACAAAAATGCTCTACAAAATCCAAAAAAATCGATGTTGGTTTTAAATAAATTTATTAAAATTTGACACTTCCAACTAAAATTTTTTCACAATCCAAAAAATTGTCGTTATTTTCATCTAAATTTACTCAAATATAGATCCTAGAACAAAAATGCTCTACAAAATCCAAAATAATCGAAGTTGGTTTCAAATAAATTTATTAAAATTTGACACTTCCAACAAAAATTATTTCACAATCCAAAAAAATGAAATTATTTTCATCTAAATTTACTCAATATAAATCCTAGAACAAAAATGCTCTACAAAATCCAAAAAAATCGAAGTTGGTTTCAAATAAATTTATTAAAATTTGAGACTTCCAACTAAAAATTTTTTCACAATCCTAAAAATTGAAGTCATTTTCATCTAAATTTACTCAAATATAGATCCTACAACAAAAATACTCAACAAAATCCAAAAAAATCGAAGTTGGTATCAAATAAATTTATTAAAATTCACACTTCCAACTAAAATTTTTTTTCACAATCCAAAAAATTGTTGTTATTTTCATCTAAATTTACTCAAATATAGATCCTACCACGAAAATACTCAACAAAATCCAAAAAAATCGATGTTGGTTTCAGAGAAATTTATTAAAATTTGAGACTTCCAACTAAAAATTTTTTCACAATCCTAAAAATTGAAGTCATTTTCATCTAAATTTACTCTAATATAGATCCTACAACAAAAATACTCAACAAAATAAAAAAAAATCGAAGTAGGTTTCAAATAAATTTATTAAAATTTGACACATCGAACCAAAAATTTTTTCACAATCCAAAAAAATGAAATTATTTTCATCTAAATTTACTCAATATAGATCCTAGAACAATAATGCTCTACAAAATCGAAAAAAATCGAAGTTGGTTTCAAATAAATTTATAAATTTGAGACTTCCAACTAAAATTTTTTTCACAATCCAAAAAAATGAAATTATTTTCATCTAAATTTTCTCAAATATAGATCCTATAACAAAAATGCTCTACAAAATCCAAAAAAATCGATGTTGGTTTTAAATAAATTTATTAAAATTTGACACTTCCAACTAAAATTTTTTCACAATCCAAAAAATTGTCGTTGTTTTCATCTAAATTTACTCAAATATAGATCCTATAACAAAAATGCTCTACAAAATCCAAAAAAATCGATGTTGGTTTTAAATAAATTTATTAAAATTTGACACTTCCAACTAAAATTTTTTCACAATCCAAAAAATTGTCGTTATTTTCATCTAAATTTACTCAAATATAGATCCTAGAACAAAAATGCTCTACAAAATCCAAAATAATCGAAGTTGGTTTCAAATAAATTTATTAAAATTTGACACTTCCAACAAAAATTATTTCACAATCCAAAAAAATGAAATTATTTTCATCTAAATTTACTCAATATAAATCCTAGAACAAAAATGCTCTACAAAATCCAAAAAAATCGAAGTTGGTTTCAAATAAATTTATTAAAATTTGAGACTTCCAACTAAAAATTTTTTCACAATCCTAAAAATTGAAGTCATTTTCATCTAAATTTACTCAAATATAGATCCTACAACAAAAATACTCAACAAAATCCAAAAAAATCGAAGTTGGTATCAAATAAATTGATTAAAATTTGACACTTCCAACTAAAATTTTTTTTCACAATCCCAGAAATTGTCGTTATTTTCATCTAAATTTACTCTAATATAGATCCTACAACAAAAATACTCAACAAAATAAAAAAAAATCGAAGTAGGTTTCAAATAAATTTATTAAAATTTGACACTTCGAACCAAAAATTTTTTCACAATCCAAAAAAATGAAATTATTTTCATCTAAATTTACTCAATATAGATCCTAGAACAAAAATGCTCTACAAAATCGAAAAAAATCGAAGTTGGTTTCAAATAAATTTATAAATTTGAGACTTCCAAATAAAATTTTTTTCACAATCCTAAAAATTGAAGTCATTTTCATCTAAATATACTCAAATATAGATCCTACAACAAAAATACTCAACAAAATCCAAAAAAATCGAAGTTGGTATCAAATAAATTGATTAAAATTTGACACTTCCAACTAAAATTTTTTTTCACAATCCCAGAAATTGTCGTTATTTTCATCTAAATTTACTCAAATATAGATCCTAGAACAAAAATGCTCTACAAAATCCAAAAAAATCGAAGTTGGTTTCAAATAAATTTATTAAAATTCACACTTCCAACTAAAATTTTTTTTCACAATCCAAAAATTGTTGTTATTTACATCTAAATTTACTCAAATATAGATCCTACAACAAAAATTCTCAACAAAATAAAAAAAAATCGAAATTTGTTTCGAAAAAATTTATTAAAAATTGACACTTCCAACTAAATTTTTTTCACAATCCAAAAAAATGAAATTATTTTCATCTAAATTTACTCAAATATAGATCCTACATCAAAAATACTCAACAAAATCCAAAATACTCCAAGTCGATATCAAATATATTTATTAAAATTTGACAAAAATCGTGACAAAATCCAAAAAATCGAAGTTAATTTCAACTGAAATTACTCAAATTAAGCTTCTCTATAAAAAAAACTTAACATAGTCGAGAAAAATCGTGGTTGGTCAAATAAATTTATTAAAATTTGACATTTCCTACTCAAATTTTTTTTCACAATCCCAGAAATTGTCGTTATTTTCATCTAAATTTACTCTAATATAGATCCTACAACAAAAATACTCAACAAAATCCAAAATAATCCAAGTCGATTTCATATATATTTATTAAAATTTAACAAAAATCGTGACAAATTCCAAAAAATCGAAGTTAATTTCAACTGAAATTACTCAAATTAAGCTTCTCTATAAAAAAAACTTAACATAGTCGAGAAAAATCGAAGTTGGTTTCAAATAAATTAATTAAAATTTGACATTTCCAACTAAAATTTTTTTCACAATCTAATAAATCGATGTCATTTTCATCTAAATTTACTCTAATATAGATCCTACAATAAAAATACTCGACAAAATCCAAAAAAATCGAAGTTGGTTTCAAATAAATTTATTAAAATTCACACTTCCAACTAAAATTTTTTTTCACAATCCAAAAATTGTTGTTATTTACATCTAAATTTACTCAAATATAGATCCTACAACAAAAATACTCAACAAAATAAAAAAAAATCGAAGTTTGTTTCGAAAAAATTTATTACCAATTGACACTTCCAACTAAATTTTTTTCACAATCCAAAAAAATGAAATTATTTTCATCTAAATTTACTCATATATAGATCCTACATCAAAAATACTCAACAAAATCCAAAATACTCCAAGTCGATATCAAATATATTTATTAAAATTTGACAAAAATCGTGACAAAATCCATAAAATCGAAGTTAATTTCACCTGAAATTACTCAAATTAAGCTTCCCTATCAAAAAAACTTAACATAGTCGAGAAAAATCGAAGTTGGTTTCAAATAAATTATGTAAAATTTGACACTTCCAACTAAATTTTTTTTTCACAATCAAAAAAATTGTCGTTATTTTCATCTAAATTTACTCAAATATAGATTCTACCACGAAAATAATCAACAAAATCCAAAAAAATCGAAGTTGGTATCAAATAAATTGATTAAAATTTGACACTTCCAACTAAAATTTTTTTTCACAATCCCAGAAAGTGTCGTTATTTTCATCTAAATTTACTGAAATATAGATCCTAGAACAAAAATGCTCTACAAAATCCAAAAAAATCGAAGTTGGTTTCAAATAAATTTATTAAAATTTGAGACTTCCAACTAAAAATTTTTTCACAATTCTAAAAATTGAAGTCATTTTCATCTAAATTTACTCTAATATAGATCCTACAATAAAAATACTCGACAAAATTCAAAAAAATCGAAGTTGGTCAAATAAATTTATTAAAATTCACACTTCCAACTAAAATTTTTTTTCACAATCCAAAAAATTGTTGTTATTTTCATCTAAATTTACTCAAATATAGATCCTACCACGAAAATACTCAACAAAATCCAAAAAAATCGATGTTGGTTTCAGAGAAATTTATTAAAATTTGAGACTTCCAACTAAAAATTTTTTCACAATCCTAAAAATTGAAGTCATTTTCATCTAAATTTACTCTAATATAGATCCTACAACAAAAATACTCAACAAAATAAAAAAAAATCGAAGTAGGTTTCAAATAAATTTATTAAAATTTGACACATCGAACCAAAAATTTTTTTACAATCCAAAAAAATGAAATTATTTTCATCTAAATTTACTCAATATAAATCCTAGAACAAAAATGCTCTACAAAATCCAAAAAAATCGAAGTTGGTTTCAAATAAATTTATTAAAATTTGAGACTTCCAACTAAAAATTTTTTCACAATCCTAAAAATTGAAGTCATTTTCATCTAAATTTACTCAAATATAGATCCTACAACAAAAATACTCAACAAAATCCAAAAAAATCGAAGTTGGTATCAAATAAATTGATTAAAATTTGACACTTCCAACTAAAATTTTTTTTCACAATCCCAGAAATTGTCGTTATTTTCATCTAAATTTACTCAAATATAGATCCTAGAACAAAAATGCTGTACAAAATCCAAAAAAATCGATGTTGGTTTCAGAGAAATTTATTAAAATTTGAGACTTCCAACTAAAATTTTTTATACAATCCAAAAAATTGAAGTCATTTTCATCTAAATTTACTCTAATATAGATCCTACAATAAAAATACTCGACAAAATTCAAAAAAATCGAATTTGGTCAAATAAATTTATTAAAATTCACACTTCCAACTAAAATTTTTTTTCACAATCCAAAAAATTGTTGTTATTTTCATCTAAATTTACTCAAATATAGATCCTACCACGAAAATACTCAACAAAATCCAAAAAAATCGATGTTGGTTTCAGAGAAATTTATTAAAATTTGAGACTTCCAACTAAAAATTTTTTCACAATCCTAAAAATTGAAGTCATTTTCATCTAAATTTACTCTAATATAGATCCTACAACAAAAATACTCAACAAAATAAAAAAAAATCGAAGTAGGTTTCAAATAAATTTATTAAAATTTGACACATCGAACCAAAAATTTTTTCACAATCCAAAAAAATGAAATTATTTTCATCTAAATTTACTCAATATAGATCCTAGAACAAAAATGCTCTACAAAATCGAAAAAAATCGAAGTTGGTTTCAAATAAATTTATAAATTCGAGACTTCCAACTAAAATTTTTTTCACAATCCAAAAAAATGAAATTATTTTCATCTAAATTTTCTCAAATATAGATCCTATAACAAAAATGCTCTACAAAATCCAAAAAAATCGATGTTGGTTTTAAATAAATTTATTAAAATTTGACACTTCCAACTAAAATTTTTTCACAATCCAAAAAATTGTCGTTGTTTTCATCTAAATTTACTCAAATATAGATCCTATAACAAAAATGCTCTACAAAATCCAAAAAAATCGATGTTGGTTTTAAATAAATTTATTAAAATTTGACACTTCCAACTAAAATTTTTTCACAATCCAAAAAATTGTCGTTATTTTCATCTAAATTTACTCAAATATAGATCCTAGAACAAAAATGCTCTACAAAATCCAAAATAATCGAAGTTGGTTTCAAATAAATTTATTAAAATTTGACACTTCCAACAAAAATTATTTCACAATCCAAAAAAATGAAATTATTTTCATCTAAATTTACTCAATATAAATCCTAGAACAAAAATGCTCTACAAAATCCAAAAAAATCGAAGTTGGTTTCAAATAAATTTATTAAAATTTGAGACTTCCAACTAAAAATTTTTTCACAATCCTAAAAATTGAAGTCATTTTCATCTAAATTTACTCAAATATAGATCCTACAACAAAAATACTCAACAAAATCCAAAAAAATCGAAGTTGGTATCAAATAAATTGATTAAAATTTGACACTTCCAACTAAAATTTTTTTTCACAATCCCAGAAATTGTCGTTATTTTCATCTAAATTTACTCTAATATAGATCCTACAACAAAAATACTCAACAAAATAAAAAAAAATCGAAGTAGGTTTCAAATAAATTTATTAAAATTTGACACTTCGAACCAAAAATTTTTTCACAATCCAAAAAAATGAAATTATTTTCATCTAAATTTACTCAATATAGATCCTAGAACAAAAATGCTCTACAAAATCGAAAAAAATCGAAGTTGGTTTCAAATAAATTTATAAATTTGAGACTTCCAAATAAAATTTTTTTCACAATCCTAAAAATTGAAGTCATTTTCATCTAAATTTACTCAAATATAGATCCTACAACAAAAATACTCAACAAAATCCAAAAAAATCGAAGTTGGTATCAAATAAATTGATTAAAATTTGACACTTCCAACTAAAATTTTTTTTCACAATCCCAGAAATTGTCGTTATTTTCATCTAAATTTACTCAAATATAGATCCTAGAACAAAAATGCTCTACAAAATCCAAAAAAATCGAAGTTGGTTTCAAATAAATTTATTATAATTCACACTTCCAACTAAAATTTTTTTTCACAATCCAAAAATTGTTGTTATTTACATCTAAATTTACTCAAATATAGATCCTACAACAAAAATTCTCAACAAAATAAAAAAAAATCGGAATTTGTTTCGAAAAAATTTATTAAAAATTGACACTTCCAACTAAATTTTTTTCACAATCCAAAAAAATGAAATTATTTTCATCTAAATTTACTCAAATATAGATCCTACATCAAAAATACTCAACAAAATCCAAAATACTCCAAGTCGATATCAAATATATTTATTAAAATTTGACAAAAATCGTGACAAAATCCAAAGAATCGAAGTTAATTTCAACTGAAATTACTCAAATTAAGCTTCTCTATAAAAAAAACTTAACATAGTCGAGAAAAATCGTGGTTGGTCAAATAAATTTATTAAAATTTGACATTTCCTACTCAAATTTTTTTTCACAATCCCAGAAATTGTCGTTATTTTCATCTAAATTTACTCTAATATAGATCCTACAACAAAAATACTCAACAAAATCCAAAATAATCCAAGTCGATTTCATATATATTTATTAAAATTTAACAAAAATCGTGACAAATTCCAAAAAATCGAAGTTAATTTCAACTGAAATTACTCAAATTAAGCTTCTCTATAAAAAAAACTTAACATAGTCGAGAAAAATCGAAGTTGGTTTCAAATAAATTAATTAAAATTTGAGACTTCCAACTAAAATTTTTTATACAATCCAAAAAATTGAAGTCATTTTCATCTAAATTTACTCTAATATAGATCCTACAATAAAAATACTCGACAAAATTCAAAAAAATCGAATTTGGTCAAATAAATTTATTAAAATTCACACTTCCAACTAAAATTTTTTTTCACAATCCAAAAAATTGTTGTTATTTTCATCTAAATTTACTCAAATATAGATCCTACCACGAAAATACTCAACAAAATCCAAAAAAATCGATGTTGGTTTCAGAGAAATTTATTAAAATTTGAGACTTCCAACTAAAAATTTTTTCACAATCCTAAAAATTGAAGTCATTTTCATCTAAATTTACTCTAATATAGATCCTACAACAAAAATACTCAACAAAATAAAAAAAAATCGAAGTAGGTTTCAAATAAATTTATTAAAATTTGACACATCGAACCAAAAATTTTTTCACAATCCAAAAAAATGAAATTATTTTCATCTAAATTTACTCCATATAGATCCTAGAACAAAAATGCTCTACAAAATCGAAAAAAATCGAAGTTGGTTTCAAATAAATTTATAAATTTGAGACTTCCAACTAAAATTTTTTTCACAATCCAAAAAAATGAAATTATTTTCATCTAAATTTTCTCAAATATAGATCCTATAACAAAAATGCTCTACAAAATCCAAAAAAATCGATGTTGGTTTTAAATAAATTTATTAAAATTTGACACTTCCAACTAAAATTTTTTCACAATCCAAAAAATTGTCGTTGTTTTCATCTAAATTTACTCAAATATAGATCCTATAACAAAAATGCTCTACAAAATCCAAAAAAATCGATGTTGGTTTTAAATAAATTTATTAAAATTTGACACTTCCAACTAAAATTTTTTCACAATCCAAAAAATTGTCGTTATTTTCATCTAAATTTACTCAAATATAGATCCTAGAACAAAAATGCTCTACAAAATCCAAAATAATCGAAGTTGGTTTCAAATAAATTTATTAAAATTTGACACTTCCAACAAAAATTATTTCACAATCCAAAAAAATGAAATTATTTTCATCTAAAGTTACTCAATATAAATCCTAGAACAAAAATGCTCTACAAAATCCAAAAAAATCGAAGTTGGTTTCAAATAAATTTATTAAAATTTGAGACTTCCAACTAAAAATTTTTTCACAATCCTAAAAATTGAAGTCATTTTCATCTAAATTTACTCAAATATAGATCCTACAACAAAAATACTCAACAAAATCCAAAAAAATCGAAGTTGGTATCAAATAAATTGATTAAAATTTGACACTTCCAACTAAAATTTTTTTTCACAATCCCAGAAATTGTCGTTATTTTCATCTAAATTTACTCTAATATAGATCCTACAACAAAAATACTCAACAAAATAAAAAAAAATCGAAGTAGGTTTCAAATAAATTTATTAAAATTTGACACTTCGAACCAAAAATTTTTTCACAATCCAAAAAAATGAAATTATTTTCATCTAAATTTACTCAATATAGATCCTAGAACAAAAATGCTCTACAAAATCGAAAAAAATCGAAGTCGGTTTCAAATAAATTTATAAATTTGAGACTTCCAAATAAAATTTTTTTCACAATCCTAAAAATTGAAGTCATTTTCATCTAAATTTACTCAAATATAGATCCTACAACAAAAATACTCAACAAAATCCAAAAAAATCGAAGTTGGTATCAAATAAATTGATTAAAATTTGACACTTCCAACTAAAATTTTTTTTCACAATCCCAGAAATTGTCGTTATTTTCATCTAAATTTACTCAAATATAGATCCTAGAACAAAAATGCTCTACAAAATCCAAAAAAATCGAAGTTGGTTTCAAATAAATTTATTAAAATTCACACTTCCAACTAAAATTTTTTTTCACAATCCAAAAATTGTTGTTATTTACATCTAAATTTACTCAAATATAGATCCTACAACAAAAATTCTCAACAAAATAAAAAAAAATCGAAATTTGTTTCGAAAAAATTTATTAAAAATTGACACTTCCAACTAAATTTTTTTCACAATCCAAAAAAATGAAATTATTTTCATCTAAATTTACTCAAATATAGATCCTACATCAAAAATACTCAACAAAATCCAAAATACTCCAAGTCGATATCAAATATATTTATTAAAATTTGACAAAAATCGTGACAAAATCCAAAAAATCGAAGTTAATTTCAACTGAAATTACTCAAATTAAGCTTCTCTATAAAAAAAACTTAACATAGTCGAGAAAAATCGTGGTTGGTCAAATAAATTTATTAAAATTTGACATTTCCTACTCAAATTTTTTTTCACAATCCCAGAAATTGTCGTTATTTTCATCTAAATTTACTCTAATATAGATCCTACAACAAAAATACTCAACAAAATCCAAAATAATCCAAGTCGATTTCATATATATTTATTCAAATTTAACAAAAATCGTGACAAATTCCAAAAAATCGAAGTTAATTTCAACTGAAATTACTCAAATTAAGCTTCTCTATAAAAAAAACTTAACATAGTCGAGAAAAATCGAAGTTGGTTTCAAATAAATTAATTAAAATTTGACATTTCCAACTAAAATTTTTTTCACAATCTAATAAATCGATGTCATTTTCATCTAAATTTACTCTAATATAGATCCTACAATAAAAATACTCGACAAAATCCAAAAAAATCGAAGTTGGTTTCAAATAAATTTATTAAAATTCACACTTCCAACTAAAATTTTTTTTCACAATCCAAAAATTGTTGTTATTTACATCTAAATTTACTCAAATATAGATCCTACAACAAAAATACTCAACAAAATAAAAAAAAATCGAAGTTTGTTTCGAAAAAATTTATTACCAATTGACACTTCCAACTAAATTTTTTTCACAATCCAAAAAAATGAAATTATTTTCATCTAAATTTACTCATATATAGATCCTACATCAAAAATACTCAACAAAATCCAAAATACTCCAAGTCGATATCAAATATATTTATTAAAATTTGACAAAAATCGTGACAAAATCCATAAAATCGAAGTTAATTTCACCTGAAATTACTCAAATTAAGCTTCCCTATCAAAAAAACTTAACATAGTCGAGAAAAATCGAAGTTGGTTTCAAATAAATTATGTAAAATTTGACACTTCCAACTAAATTTTTTTTTCACAATCAAAAAAATTGTCGTTATTTTCATCTAAATTTACTCAAATATAGATTCTACCACGAAAATAATCAACAAAATCCAAAAAAATCGAAGTTGGTATCAAATAAATTGATTAAAATTTGACACTTCCAACTAAAATTTTTTTTCACAATCCCAGAAAGTGTCGTTATTTTCATCTAAATTTACTGAAATATAGATCCTAGAACAAAAATGCTCTACAAAATCCAAAAAAATCGAAGTTGGTTTCAAATAAATTTATTAAAATTTGAGACTTCCAACTAAAAATTTTTTCACAATCCTAAAAATTGAAGTCATTTTCATCTAAATTTACTCTAATATAGATCCTACAATAAAAATACTCGACAAAATTCAAAAAAATCGAAGTTGATCAAATAAATTTATTAAAATTCACACTTCCAACTAAAATTTTTTTTCACAATCCAAAAAATTGTTGTTATTTTCATCTAAATTTACTCAAATATAGATCCTACAACAAAAATACTCAACAAAATAAAAAAAAATCGAAGTAGGTTTCAAATATATTTATTAAAATTTGACACATCGAACCAAAAATTTTTTCACAATCCAAAAAAATGAAATTATTTTCATCTAAATTTACTCAATATAGATCCTAGAACAAAAATGCTCTACAAAATCGAAAAAAATCGAAGTTGGTTTCAAATAAATTTATAAATTTGAGACTTCCAACTAAAATTTTTTTCACAATCCAAAAAAATGAAATTATTTTCATCTAAATTTTCTCAAATATAGATCCTATAACAAAAATGCTCTACAAAATCCAAAAAAATCGATTTTGGTTTTAAATAAATTTATTAAAATTTGACACTTCCAACTAAAATTTTTTCACAATCCAAAAAATTGTCGTTGTTTTCATCTAAATTTACTCAAATATAGATCCTATAACAAAAATGCTCTACAAAATCCAAAAAAATCGATGTTGGTTTTAAATAAATTTATTAAAATTTGACACTTCCAACTAAAATTTTTTCACAATCCAAAAAATTGTCGTTATTTTCATCTAAATTTACTCAAATATAGATCCTAGAACAAAAATGCTCTACAAAATCCAAAATAATCGAAGTTGGTTTCAAATAAATTTATTAAAATTTGACACTTCCAACAAAAATTATTTCACAATCCAAAAAAATGAAATTATTTTCATCTAAATTTACTCAATATAAATCCTAGAACAAAAATGCTCTACAAAATCCAAAAAAATCGAAGTTGGTTTCAAATAAATTTATTAAAATTTGAGACTTCCAACTAAAAATTTTTTCACAATCCTAAAAATTGAAGTCATTTTCATCTAAATTTACTCAAATATAGATCCTACAACAAAAATACTCAACAAAATCCAAAAAAATCGAAGTTGGTATCAAATAAATTGATTAAAATTTGACACTTCCAACTAAAATTTTTTTTCACAATCCCAGAAATTGTCGTTATTTTCATCTAAATTTACTCTAATATAGATCCTACAACAAAAATACTCAACAAAATAAAAAAAAATCGAAGTAGGTTTCAAATAAATTTATTAAAATTTGACACTTCGAACCAAAAATTTTTTCACAATCCAAAAAAATGAAATTATTTTCATCTAAATTTACTCAATATAGATCCTAGAACAAAAATGCTCTACAAAATCGAAAAAAATCGAAGTTGGTTTCAAATAAATTTATAAATTTGAGACTTCCAAATAAAATTTTTTTCACAATCCTAAAAATTGAAGTCATTTTCATCTAAATTTACTCAAATATAGATCCTACAACAAAAATACTCAACAAAATCCAAAAAAATCGAAGTTGGTATCAAATAAATTGATTAAAATTTGACACTTCCAACTAAAATTTTTTTTCACAATCCCAGAAATTGTCGTTATTTTCATCTAAATTTACTCAAATATAGATCCTAGAACAAAAATGCTCTACAAAATCCAAAAAAATCGAAGTTGGTTTCAAATAAATTTATTAAAATTCACACTTCCAACTAAAATTTTTTTTCACAATCCAAAAATTGTTGTTATTTACATCTAAATTTACTCAAATATAGATCCTACAACAAAAATACTCAACAAAATAAAAAAAAATCGAAGTTTGTTTCGAAAAAATTTATTACCAATTGACACTTCCAACTAAATTTTTTTCACAATCCAAAAAAATGAAATTATTTTCATCTAAATTTACTCATATATAGATCCTACATCAAAAATACTCAACAAAATCCAAAATACTCCAAGTCGATATCAAATATATTTATTAAAATTTGACAAAAATCGTGACAAAATCCATAAAATCGAAGTTAATTTCACCTGAAATTACTCAAATTAAGCTTCCCTATCAAAAAAACTTAACATAGTCGAGAAAAATCGAAGTTGGTTTCAAATAAATTATGTAAAATTTGACACTTCCAACTAAATTTTTTTTTCACAATCAAAAAAATTGTCGTTATTTTCATCTAAATTTACTCAAATATAGATTCTACCACGAAAATAATCAACAAAATCCAAAAAAATCGAAGTTGGTATCAAATAAATTGATTAAAATTTGACACTTCCAACTAAAATTTTTTTTCACAATCCCAGAAAGTGTCGTTATTTTCATCTAAATTTACTGAAATATAGATCCTAGAACAAAAATGCTCTACAAAATCCAAAAAAATCGAAGTTGGTTTCAAATAAATTTATTAAAATTTGAGACTTCCAACTAAAAATTTTTTCACAATCCTAAAAATTGAAGTCATTTTCATCTAAATTTACTCTAATATAGATCCTACAATAAAAATACTCGACAAAATTCAAAAAAATCGAAGTTGATCAAATAAATTTATTAAAATTCACACTTCCAACTAAAATTTTTTTTCACAATCCAAAAAATTGTTGTTATTTTCATCTAAATTTACTCAAATATAGATCCTACAACAAAAATACTCAACAAAATAAAAAAAAATCGAAGTAGGTTTCAAATATATTTATTAAAATTTGACACATCGAACCAAAAATTTTTTCACAATCCAAAAAAATGAAATTATTTTCATCTAAATTTACTCAATATAGATCCTAGAACAAAAATGCTCTACAAAATCGAAAAAAATCGAAGTTGGTTTCAAATAAATTTATAAATTTGAGACTTCCAACTAAAATTTTTTTCACAATCCAAAAAAATGAAATTATTTTCATCTAAATTTTCTCAAATATAGATCCTATAACAAAAATGCTCTACAAAATCCAAAAAAATCGATTTTGGTTTTAAATAAATTTATTAAAATTTGACACTTCCAACTAAAATTTTTTCACAATCCAAAAAATTGTCGTTGTTTTCATCTAAATTTACTCAAATATAGATCCTATAACAAAAATGCTCTACAAAATCCAAAAAAATCGATGTTGGTTTTAAATAAATTTATTAAAATTTGACACTTCCAACTAAAATTTTTTCACAATCCAAAAAATTGTCGTTATTTTCATCTAAATTTACTCAAATATAGATCCTAGAACAAAAATGCTCTACAAAATCCAAAATAATCGAAGTTGGTTTCAAATAAATTTATTAAAATTTGAGACTTCCAACTTAAATTTTTTCACAATCCAAAAAATTGAAGTCATTTTCATCTAAATTTACTCTAATATAGATCCTACAACAAAAATACTCAACAAAATAAAAAAAAATCGAAGTAGGTTTCCAATAAATTTATTAAAATTTGACACTTCGAACCAAAAATTTTTTCACAATCAAAAAAAATGAAATTATTTTCATCTAAATTTACTCAATATAGATCCTAGAACAAAAATGCTCTACAAATTCGAAAAAAATCGAAGTTGGTTTCAAATAAATTTATAAATTTGAGACTTCCAAATAAATTTTTTTTCACAATCCTAAAAATTGAAGTCATTTTCATCTAAATTTACTCAAATATAGATCCTACAACAAAAATACTCGACAAAATCCAAAAAAATCGAAGTTGGTTTCAAATAAATTTATTAAAATTCACACTTCCAACTAAAATTTTTTTTCACAATCCAAAAATTGTTGTTATTTACATCTAAATTTACTCAAATATAGATCCTACAACAAAAATACTCAACAAAATAAAAAAAAATCGAAGTTTGTTTCGAAAAAATTTATTACCAATTGACACTTCCAACTAAATTTTTTTCACAATCCAAAAAAATGAAATTATTTTCATCTAAATTTACTCATATATAGATCCTACATCAAAAATACTCAACAAAATCCAAAATACTCCAAGTCGATATCAAATATATTTATTAAAATTTGACAAAAATCGTGACAAAATCCATAAAATCGAAGTTAATTTCACCTGAAATTACTCAAATTAAGCTTCCCTATCAAAAAAACTTAACATAGTCGAGAAAAATCGAAGTTGGTTTCAAATAAATTATGTAAAATTTGACACTTCCAACTAAATTTTTTTTTCACAATCAAAAAAATTGTCGTTATTTTCATCTAAATTTACTCAAATATAGATTCTACCACGAAAATAATCAACAAAATCCAAAAAAATCGAAGTTGGTATCAAATAAATTGATTAAAATTTGACACTTCCAACTAAAATTTTTTTTCACAATCCCAGAAAGTGTCGTTATTTTCATCTAAATTTACTGAAATATAGATCCTAGAACAAAAATGCTCTACAAAATCCAAAAAAATCGAAGTTGGTTTCAAATAAATTTATTAAAATTTGAGACTTCCAACTAAAAATTTTTTCACAATTCTAAAAATTGAAGTCATTTTCATCTAAATTTACTCTAATATAGATCCTACAATAAAAATACTCGACAAAATTCAAAAAAATCGAAGTTGGTCAAATAAATTTATTAAAATTCACACTTCCAACTAAAATTTTTTTTCACAATCCAAAAAATTGTTGTTATTTTCATCTAAATTTACTCAAATATAGATCCTACCACGAAAATACTCAACAAAATCCAAAAAAATCGATGTTGGTTTCAGAGAAATTTATTAAAATTTGAGACTTCCAACTAAAAATTTTTTCACAATCCTAAAAATTGAAGTCATTTTCATCTAAATTTACTCTAATATAGATCCTACAACAAAAATACTCAACAAAATAAAAAAAAATCGAAGTAGGTTTCAAATAAATTTATTAAAATTTGACACATCGAACCAAAAATTTTTTTACAATCCAAAAAAATGAAATTATTTTCATCTAAATTTACTCAATATAAATCCTAGAACAAAAATGCTCTACAAAATCCAAAAAAATCGAAGTTGGTTTCAAATAAATTTATTAAAATTTGAGACTTCCAACTAAAAATTTTTTCACAATCCTAAAAATTGAAGTCATTTTCATCTAAATTTACTCAAATATAGATCCTACAACAAAAATACTCAACAAAATCCAAAAAAATCGAAGTTGGTATCAAATAAATTGATTAAAATTTGACACTTCCAACTAAAATTTTTTTTCACAATCCCAGAAATTGTCGTTATTTTCATCTAAATTTACTCAAATATAGATCCTAGAACAAAAATGCTGTACAAAATCCAAAAAAATCGATGTTGGTTTCAGAGAAATTTATTAAAATTTGAGACTTCCAACTAAAATTTTTTATACAATCCAAAAAATTGAAGTCATTTTCATCTAAATTTACTCTAATATAGATCCTACAATAAAAATACTCGACAAAATTCAAAAAAATCGAATTTGGTCAAATAAATTTATTAAAATTCACACTTCCAACTAAAATTTTTTTTCACAATCCAAAAAATTGTTGTTATTTTCATCTAAATTTACTCAAATATAGATCCTACCACGAAAATACTCAACAAAATCCAAAAAAATCGATGTTGGTTTCAGAGAAATTTATTAAAATTTGAGACTTCCAACTAAAAATTTTTTCACAATCCTAAAAATTGAAGTCATTTTCATCTAAATTTACTCTAATATAGATCCTACAACAAAAATACTCAACAAAATAAAAAAAAATCGAAGTAGGTTTCAAATAAATTTATTAAAATTTGACACATCGAACCAAAAATTTTTTCACAATCCAAAAAAATGAAATTATTTTCATCTAAATTTACTCAATATAGATCCTAGAACAAAAATGCTCTACAAAATCGAAAAAAATCGAAGTTGGTTTCAAATAAATTTATAAATTTGAGACTTCCAACTAAAATTTTTTTCACAATCCAAAAAAATGAAATTATTTTCATCTAAATTTTCTCAAATATAGATCCTATAACAAAAATGCTCTACAAAATCCAAAAAAATCGATGTTGGTTTTAAATAAATTTATTAAAATTTGACACTTCCAACTAAAATTTTTTCACAATCCAAAAAATTGTCGTTGTTTTCATCTAAATTTACTCAAATATAGATCCTATAACAAAAATGCTCTACAAAATCCAAAAAAATCGATGTTGGTTTTAAATAAATTTATTAAAATTTGACACTTCCAACTAAAATTTTTTCACAATCCAAAAAATTGTCGTTATTTTCATCTAAATTTACTCAAATATAGATCCTAGAACAAAAATGCTCTACAAAATCCAAAATAATCGAAGTTGGTTTCAAATAAATTTATTAAAATTTGACACTTCCAACAAAAATTATTTCACAATCCAAAAAAATGAAATTATTTTCATCTAAATTTACTCAATATAAATCCTAGAACAAAAATGCTCTACAAAATCCAAAAAAATCGAAGTTGGTTTCAAATAAATTTATTAAAATTTGAGACTTCCAACTAAAAATTTTTTCACAATCCTAAAAATTGAAGTCATTTTCATCTAAATTTACTCAAATATAGATCCTACAACAAAAATACTCAACAAAATCCAAAAAAATCGAAGTTGGTATCAAATAAATTGATTAAAATTTGACCCTTCCAACTAAAATTTTTTTTCACAATCCCAGAAATTGTCGTTATTTTCATCTAAATTTACTCTAATATAGATCCTACAACAAAAATACTCAACAAAATAAAAAAAAATCGAAGTAGGTTTCAAATAAATTTATTAAAATTTGACACTTCGAACCAAAAATTTTTTCACAATCCAAAAAAATGAAATTATTTTCATCTAAATTTACTCAATATAGATCCTAGAACAAAAATGCTCTACAAAATCGAAAAAAATCGAAGTTGGTTTCAAATAAATTTATAAATTTGAGACTTCCAAATAAAATTTTTTTCACAATCCTAAAAATTGAAGTCATTTTCATCTAAATTTACTCAAATATAGATCCTACAACAAAAATACTCAACAAAATCCAAAAAAATCGAAGTTGGTATCAAATAAATTGATTAAAATTTGACACTTCCAACTAAAATTTTTTTTCACAATCCCAGAAATTGTCGTTATTTTCATCTAAATTTACTCAAATATAGATCCTAGAACAAAAATGCTCTACAAAATCCAAAAAAATCGAAGTTGGTTTCAAATAAATTTATTATAATTCACACTTCCAACTAAAATTTTTTTTCACAATCCAAAAATTGTTGTTATTTACATCTAAATTTACTCAAATATAGATCCTACAACAAAAATTCTCAACAAAATAAAAAAAAATCGGAATTTGTTTCGAAAAAATTTATTAAAAATTGACACTTCCAACTAAATTTTTTTCACAATCCAAAAAAATGAAATTATTTTCATCTAAATTTACTCAAATATAGATCCTACATCAAAAATACTCAACAAAATCCAAAATACTCCAAGTCGATATCAAATATATTTATTAAAATTTGACAAAAATCGTGACAAAATCCAAAAAATCGAAGTTAATTTCAACTGAAATTACTCAAATTAAGCTTCTCTATAAAAAAAACTTAACATAGTCGAGAAAAATCGTGGTTGGTCAAATAAATTTATTAAAATTTGACATTTCCTACTCAAATTTTTTTTCACAATCCCAGAAATTGTCGTTATTTTCATCTAAATTTACTCTAATATAGATCCTACAACAAAAATACTCAACAAAATCCAAAATAATCCAAGTCGATTTCATATATATTTATTAAAATTTAACAAAAATCGTGACAAATTCCAAAAAATCGAAGTTAATTTCAACTGAAATTACTCAAATTAAGCTTCTCTATAAAAAAAACTTAACATAGTCGAGAAAAATCGAAGTTGGTTTCAAATAAATTAATTAAAATTTGAGACTTCCAACTAAAATTTTTTATACAATCCAAAAAATTGAAGTCATTTTCATCTAAATTTACTCTAATATAGATCCTACAATAAAAATACTCGACAAAATTCAAAAAAATCGAATTTGGTCAAATAAATTTATTAAAATTCACACTTCCAACTAAAATTTTTTTTCACAATCCAAAAAATTGTTGTTATTTTCATCTAAATTTACTCAAATATAGATCCTACCACGAAAATACTCAACAAAATCCAAAAAAATCGATGTTGGTTTCAGAGAAATTTATTAAAATTTGAGACTTCCAACTAAAAATTTTTTCACAATCCTAAAAATTGAAGTCATTTTCATCTAAATTTACTCTAATATAGATCCTACAACAAAAATACTCAACAAAATAAAAAAAAATCGAAGTAGGTTTCAAATAAATTTATTAAAATTTGACACATCGAACCAAAAATTTTTTCACAATCCAAAAAAATGAAATTATTTTCATCTAAATTTACTCCATATAGATCCTAGAACAAAAATGCTCTACAAAATCGAAAAAAATCGAAGTTGGTTTCAAATAAATTTATAAATTTGAGACTTCCAACTAAAATTTTTTTCACAATCCAAAAAAATGAAATTATTTTCATCTAAATTTTCTCAAATATAGATCCTATAACAAAAATGCTCTACAAAATCCAAAAAAATCGATGTTGGTTTTAAATAAATTTATTAAAATTTGACACTTCCAACTAAAATTTTTTCACAATCCAAAAAATTGTCGTTGTTTTCATCTAAATTTACTCAAATATAGATCCTATAACAAAAATGCTCTACAAAATCCAAAAAAATCGATGTTGGTTTTAAATAAATTTATTAAAATTTGACACTTCCAACTAAAATTTTTTCACAATCCAAAAAATTGTCGTTATTTTCATCTAAATTTACTCAAATATAGATCCTAGAACAAAAATGCTCTACAAAATCCAAAATAATCGAAGTTGGTTTCAAATAAATTTATTAAAATTTGACACTTCCAACAAAAATTATTTCACAATCCAAAAAAATGAAATTATTTTCATCTAAAGTTACTCAATATAAATCCTAGAACAAAAATGCTCTACAAAATCCAAAAAAATCGAAGTTGGTTTCAAATAAATTTATTAAAATTTGAGACTTCCAACTAAAAATTTTTTCACAATCCTAAAAATTGAAGTCATTTTCATCTAAATTTACTCAAATATAGATCCTACAACAAAAATACTCAACAAAATCCAAAAAAATCGAAGTTGGTATCAAATAAATTGATTAAAATTTGACACTTCCAACTAAAATTTTTTTTCACAATCCCAGAAATTGTCGTTATTTTCATCTAAATTTACTCTAATATAGATCCTACAACAAAAATACTCAACAAAATAAAAAAAAATCGAAGTAGGTTTCAAATAAATTTATTAAAATTTGACACTTCGAACCAAAAATTTTTTCACAATCCAAAAAAATGAAATTATTTTCATCTAAATTTACTCAATATAGATCCTAGAACAAAAATGCTCTACAAAATCGAAAAAAATCGAAGTCGGTTTCAAATAAATTTATAAATTTGAGACTTCCAAATAAAATTTTTTTCACAATCCTAAAAATTGAAGTCATTTTCATCTAAATTTACTCAAATATAGATCCTACAACAAAAATACTCAACAAAATCCAAAAAAATCGAAGTTGGTATCAAATAAATTGATTAAAATTTGACACTTCCAACTAAAATTTTTTTTCACAATCCCAGAAATTGTCGTTATTTTCATCTAAATTTACTCAAATATAGATCCTAGAACAAAAATGCTCTACAAAATCCAAAAAAATCGAAGTTGGTTTCAAATAAATTTATTAAAATTCACACTTCCAACTAAAATTTTTTTTCACAATCCAAAAATTGTTGTTATTTACATCTAAATTTACTCAAATATAGATCCTACAACAAAAATTCTCAACAAAATAAAAAAAAATCGAAATTTGTTTCGAAAAAATTTATTAAAAATTGACACTTCCAACTAAATTTTTTTCACAATCCAAAAAAATGAAATTATTTTCATCTAAATTTACTCAAATATAGATCCTACATCAAAAATACTCAACAAAATCCAAAATACTCCAAGTCGATATCAAATATATTTATTAAAATTTGACAAAAATCGTGACAAAATCCAAAAAATCGAAGTTAATTTCACCTGAAATTACTCAAATTAAGCTTCCCTATCAAAAAAACTTAACATAGTCGAGAAAAATCGAAGTTGGTTTCAAATAAATTATGTAAAATTTGACACTTCCAACTAAATTTTTTTTTCACAATCAAAAAAATTGTCGTTATTTTCATCTAAATTTACTCAAATATAGATTCTACCACGAAAATAATCAACAAAATCCAAAAAAATCGAAGTTGGTATCAAATAAATTGATTAAAATTTGACACTTCCAACTAAAATTTTTTTTCACAATCCCAGAAAGTGTCGTTATTTTCATCTAAATTTACTGAAATATAGATCCTAGAACAAAAATGCTCTACAAAATCCAAAAAAATCGAAGTTGGTTTCAAATAAATTTATTAAAATTTGAGACTTCCAACTAAAAATTTTTTCACAATCCTAAAAATTGAAGTCATTTTCATCTAAATTTACTCTAATATAGATCCTACAATAAAAATACTCGACAAAATTCAAAAAAATCGAAGTTGATCAAATAAATTTATTAAAATTCACACTTCCAACTAAAATTTTTTTTCACAATCCAAAAAATTGTTGTTATTTTCATCTAAATTTACTCAAATATAGATCCTACAACAAAAATACTCAACAAAATAAAAAAAAATCGAAGTAGGTTTCAAATATATTTATTAAAATTTGACACATCGAACCAAAAATTTTTTCACAATCCAAAAAAATGAAATTATTTTCATCTAAATTTACTCAATATAGATCCTAGAACAAAAATGCTCTACAAAATTGAAAAAAATCGAAGTTGGTTTCAAATAAATTTATAAATTTGAGACTTCCAACTAAAATTTTTTTCACAATCCAAAAAAATGAAATTATTTTCATCTAAATTTTCTCAAATATAGATCCTATAACAAAAATGCTCTACAAAATCCAAAAAAATCGATTTTGGTTTTAAATAAATTTATTAAAATTTGACACTTCCAACTAAAATTTTTTCACAATCCAAAAAATTGTCGTTGTTTTCATCTAAATTTACTCAAATATAGATCCTATAACAAAAATGCTCTACAAAATCCAAAAAAATCGATGTTGGTTTTAAATAAATTTATTAAAATTTGACACTTCCAACTAAAATTTTTTCACAATCCAAAAAATTGTCGTTATTTTCATCTAAATTTACTCAAATATAGATCCTAGAACAAAAATGCTCTACAAAATCCAAAATAATCGAAGTTGGTTTCAAATAAATTTATTAAAATTTGACACTTCCAACAAAAATTATTTCACAATCCAAAAAAATGAAATTATTTTCATCTAAATTTACTCAATATAAATCCTAGAACAAAAATGCTCTACAAAATCCAAAAAAATCGAAGTTGGTTTCAAATAAATTTATTAAAATTTGAGACTTCCAACTAAAAATTTTTTCACAATCCTAAAAATTGAAGTCATTTTCATCTAAATTTACTCAAATATAGATCCTACAACAAAAATACTCAACAAAATCCAAAAAAATCGAAGGTGGTATCAAATAAATTGATTAAAATTTGACACTTCCAACTAAAATTTTTTTTCACAATCCCAGAAATTGTCGTTATTTTCATCTAAATTTACTCTAATATAGATCCTACAACAAAAATACTCAACAAAATAAAAAAAAATCGAAGTAGGTTTCAAATAAATTTATTAAAATTTGACACTTCGAACCAAAAATTTTTTCACAATCCAAAAAAATGAAATTATTTTCATCTAAATTTACTCAATATAGATCCTAGAACAAAAATGCTCTACAAAATCGAAAAAAATCGAAGTTGGTTTCAAATAAATTTATAAATTTGAGACTTCCAAATAAAATTTTTTTCACAATCCTAAAAATTGAAGTCATTTTCATCTAAATTTACTCAAATATAGATCCTACAACAAAAATACTCAACAAAATCCAAAAAAATCGAAGTTGGTATCAAATAAATTGATTAAAATTTGACACTTCCAACTAAAATTTTTTTTCACAATCCCAGAAATTGTCGTTATTTTCATCTAAATTTACTCAAATATAGATCCTAGAACAAAAATGCTCTACAAAATCCAAAAAAATCGAAGTTGGTTTCAAATAAATTTATTAAAATTCACACTTCCAACTAAAATTTTTTTTCACAATCCAAAAATTGTTGTTATTTACATCTAAATTTACTCAAATATAGATCCTACAACAAAAATACTCAACAAAATAAA
Source organism: Andrena praecox (assembly GCA_963932275.1). NCBI lineage: Eukaryota > Metazoa > Arthropoda > Insecta > Hymenoptera > Andrenidae > Andrena > Andrena praecox. Next base: position 1,254,810 of record CAWVQO010000413.1, on the reverse strand, counting down.
AAAAAATCGAAGTTTGTTTCGAAAAAATTTATTACCAATTGACACTTCCAACTAAATTTTTTTCACAATCCAAAAAAATGAAATTATTTTCATCTAAATTTACTCATATATAGATCCTACATCAAAAATACTCAACAAAATCCAAAATACTCCAAGTCGATATCAAATATATTTATTAAAATTTGACAAAAATCGTGACAAAATCCATAAAATCGAAGTTAATTTCACCTGAAATTACTCAAATTAAGCTTCCCTATCAAAAAAACTTAACATAGTCGAGAAAAATCGAAGTTGGTTTCAAATAAATTATGTAAAATTTGACACTTCCAACTAAATTTTTTTTTCACAATCAAAAAAATTGTCGTTATTTTCATCTAAATTTACTCAAATATAGATTCTACCACGAAAATAATCAACAAAATCCAAAAAAATCGAAGTTGGTATCAAATAAATTGATTAAAATTTGACACTTCCAACTAAAATTTTTTTTCACAATCCCAGAAAGTGTCGTTATTTTCATCTAAATTTACTGAAATATAGATCCTAGAACAAAAATGCTCTACAAAATCCAAAAAAATCGAAGTTGGTTTCAAATAAATTTATTAAAATTTGAGACTTCCAACTAAAAATTTTTTCACAATCCTAAAAATTGAAGTCATTTTCATCTAAATTTACTCTAATATAGATCCTACAATAAAAATACTCGACAAAATTCAAAAAAATCGAAGTTGATCAAATAAATTTATTAAAATTCACACTTCCAACTAAAATTTTTTTTCACAATCCAAAAAATTGTTGTTATTTTCATCTAAATTTACTCAAATATAGATCCTACAACAAAAATACTCAACAAAATAAAAAAAAATCGAAGTAGGTTTCAAATATATTTATTAAAATTTGACACATCGAACCAAAAATTTTTTCACAATCCAAAAAAATGAAATTATTTTCATCTAAATTTACTCAATATAGATCCTAGAACAAAAATGCTCTACAAAATCGAAAAAAATCGAAGTTGGTTTCAAATAAATTTATAAATTTGAGACTTCCAACTAAAATTTTTTTCACAATCCAAAAAAATGAAATTATTTTCATCTAAATTTTCTCAAATATAGATCCTATAACAAAAATGCTCTACAAAATCCAAAAAAATCGATTTTGGTTTTAAATAAATTTATTAAAATTTGACACTTCCAACTAAAATTTTTTCACAATCCAAAAAATTGTCGTTGTTTTCATCTAAATTTACTCAAATATAGATCCTATAACAAAAATGCTCTACAAAATCCAAAAAAATCGATGTTGGTTTTAAATAAATTTATTAAAATTTGACACTTCCAACTAAAATTTTTTCACAATCCAAAAAATTGTCGTTATTTTCATCTAAATTTACTCAAATATAGATCCTAGAACAAAAATGCTCTACAAAATCCAAAATAATCGAAGTTGGTTTCAAATAAATTTATTAAAATTTGACACTTCCAACAAAAATTATTTCACAATCCAAAAAAATGAAATTATTTTCATCTAAATTTACTCAATATAAATCCTAGAACAAAAATGCTCTACAAAATCCAAAAAAATCGAAGTTGGTTTCAAATAAATTTATTAAAATTTGAGACTTCCAACTAAAAATTTTTTCACAATCCTAAAAATTGAAGTCATTTTCATCTAAATTTACTCAAATATAGATCCTACAACAAAAATACTCAACAAAATCCAAAAAAATCGAAGTTGGTATCAAATAAATTGATTAAAATTTGACACTTCCAACTAAAATTTTTTTTCACAATCCCAGAAATTGTCGTTATTTTCATCTAAATTTACTCTAATATAGATCCTACAACAAAAATACTCAACAAAATAAAAAAAAATCGAAGTAGGTTTCAAATAAATTTATTAAAATTTGACACTTCGAACCAAAAATTTTTTCACAATCCAAAAAAATGAAATTATTTTCATCTAAATTTACTCAATATAGATCCTAGAACAAAAATGCTCTACAAAATCGAAAAAAATCGAAGTTGGTTTCAAATAAATTTATAAATTTGAGACTTCCAAATAAAATTTTTTTCACAATCCTAAAAATTGAAGTCATTTTCATCTAAATTTACTCAAATATAGATCCTACAACAAAAATACTCAACAAAATCCAAAAAAATCGAAGTTGGTATCAAATAAATTGATTAAAATTTGACACTTCCAACTAAAATTTTTTTTCACAATCCCAGAAATTGTCGTTATTTTCATCTAAATTTACTCAAATATAGATCCTAGAACAAAAATGCTCTACAAAATCCAAAAAAATCGAAGTTGGTTTCAAATAAATTTATTAAAATTCACACTTCCAACTAAAATTTTTTTTCACAATCCAAAAATTGTTGTTATTTACATCTAAATTTACTCAAATATAGATCCTACAACAAAAATTCTCAACAAAATAAAAAAAAATCGAAATTTGTTTCGAAAAAATTTATTAAAAATTGACACTTCCAACTAAATTTTTTTCACAATCCAAAAAAATGAAATTATTTTCATCTAAATTTACTCAAATATAGATCCTACATCAAAAATACTCAACAAAATCCAAAATACTCCAAGTCGATATCAAATATATTTATTAAAATTTGACAAAAATCGTGACAAAATCCAAAAAATCGAAGTTAATTTCAACTGAAATTACTCAAATTAAGCTTCTCTATAAAAAAAAACTTAACATAGTCGAGAAAAATCGTGGTTGGTCAAATAAATTTATTAAAATTTGACATTTCCTACTCAAATTTTTTTTCACAATCCCAGAAATTGTCGTTATTTTCATCTAAATTTACTCTAATATAGATCCTACAACAAAAATACTCAACAAAATCCAAAATAATCCAAGTCGATTTCATATATATTTATTAAAATTTAACAAAAATCGTGACAAATTCCAAAAAATCGAAGTTAATTTCAACTGAAATTACTCAAATTAAGCTTCTCTATAAAAAAAACTTAACATAGTCGAGAAAAATCGAAGTTGGTTTCAAATAAATTAATTAAAATTTGACATTTCCAACTAAAATTTTTTTCACAATCTAATAAATCGATGTCATTTTCATCTAAATTTACTCTAATATAGATCCTACAATAAAAATACTCGACAAAATCCAAAAAAATCGAAGTTGGTTTCAAATAAATTTATTAAAATTCACACTTCCAACTAAAATTTTTTTTCACAATCCAAAAATTGTTGTTATTTACATCTAAATTTACTCAAATATAGATCCTACAACAAAAATACTCAACAAAATAAAAGAAAATCGAAGTTTGTTTCGAAAAAATTTATTACCAATTGACACTTCCAACTAAATTTTTTTCACAATCCAAAAAAATGAAATTATTTTCATCTAAATTTACTCATATATAGATCCTACATCAAAAATACTCAACAAAATCCAAAATACTCCAAGTCGATATCAAATATATTTATTAAAATTTGACAAAAATCGTGACAAAATCCATAAAATCGAAGTTAATTTCACCTGAAATTACTCAAATTAAGCTTCCCTATCAAAAAAACTTAACATAGTCGAGAAAAATCGAAGTTGGTTTCAAATAAATTATGTAAAATTTGACACTTCCAACTAAATTTTTTTTTCACAATCAAAAAAATTGTCGTTATTTTCATCTAAATTTACTCAAATATAGATTCTACCACGAAAATAATCAACAAAATCCAAAAAAATCGAAGTTGGTATCAAATAAATTGATTAAAATTTGACACTTCCAACTAAAATTTTTTTTCACAATCCCAGAAAGTGTCGTTATTTTCATCTAAATTTACTGAAATATAGATCCTAGAACAAAAATGCTCTACAAAATCCAAAAAAATCGAAGTTGGTTTCAAATAAATTTATTAAAATTTGACACTTCCAACAAAAATTATTTCACAATCCAAAAAAATGAAATTATTTTCATCTAAATTTACTCAATATAAATCCTAGAACAAAAATGCTCTACAAAATCCAAAAAAATCGAAGTTGGTTTCAAATAAATTTATTAAAATTTGAGACTTCCAACTAAAAATTTTTTCACAATCCTAAAAATTGAAGTCATTTTCATCTAAATTTACTCAAATATAGATCCTACAACCAAAATACTCAACAAAATCCAAAAAAATCGAAGTTGGTATCAAATAAATTGATTAAAATTTGACACTTCCAACTAAAATTTTTTTTCACAATCCCAGAAATTGTCGTTATTTTCATCTAAATTTACTCAAATATAGATCCTAGAACAAAAATGCTCTACAAAATCCAAAAAAATCGATGTTGGTTTCAGAGAAATTTATTAAAATTTGAGACTTCCAACTAAAATTTTTTATACAATCCAAAAAATTGAAGTCATTTTCATCTAAATTTACTCTAATATAGATCCTACAATAAAAATACTCGACAAAATTCAAAAAAATCGAAGTTGGTCAAATAAATTTATTAAAATTCACACTTCCAACTAAAATTTTTTTTCACAATCCAAAAAATTGTTGTTATTTTCATCTAAATTTACTCAAATATAGATCCTACCACGAAAATACTCAACAAAATCCAAAAAAATCGATGTTGGTTTCAGAGAAATTTATTAAAATTTGAGACTTCCAACTAAAAATTTTTTCACAATCCTAAAAATTGAAGTCATTTTCATCTAAATTTACTCTAATATAGATCCTACAACAAAAATACTCAACAAAATAAAAAAAAATCGAAGTAGGTTTCAAATAAATTTATTAAAATTTGACACATCGAACCAAAAATTTTTTCACAATCCAAAAAAATGAAATTATTTTCATCTAAATTTACTCAATATAGATCCTAGAACAAAAATGCTCTACAAAATCGAAAAAAATCGAAGTTGGTTTCAAATAAATTTATAAATTTGAGACTTCCAACTAAAATTTTTTTCACAATCCAAAAAAATGAAATTATTTTCATCTAAATTTTCTCAAATATAGATCCTATAACAAAAATGCTCTACAAAATCCAAAAAAATCGATGTTGGTTTTAAATAAATTTATTAAAATTTGACACTTCCAACTAAAATTTTTTCACAATCCAAAAAATTGTCGTTGTTTTCATCTAAATTTACTCAAATATAGATCCTATAACAAAAATGCTCTACAAAATCCAAAAAAATCGATGTTGGTTTTAAATAAATTTATTAAAATTTGACACTTCCAACTAAAATTTTTTCACAATCCAAAAAATTGTCGTTATTTTCATCTAAATTTACTCAAATATAGATCCTAGAACAAAAATGCTCTACAAAATCCAAAATAATCGAAGTTGGTTTCAAATAAATTTATTAAAATTTGAGACTTCCAACTTAAATTTTTTCACAATCCAAAAAATTGAAGTCATTTTCATCTAAATTTACTCTAATATAGATCCTACAACAAAAATACTCAACAAAATAAAAAAAAATCGAAGTAGGTTTCCAATAAATTTATTAAAATTTGACACTTCGAACCAAAAATTTTTTCACAATCAAAAAAAATGAAATTATTTTCATCTAAATTTACTCAATATAGATCCTAGAACAAAAATGCTCTACAAATTCGAAAAAAATCGAAGTTGGTTTCAAATAAATTTATAAATTTGAGACTTCCAAATAAATTTTTTTTCACAATCCTAAAAATTGAAGTCATTTTCATCTAAATTTACTCAAATATAGATCCTACAACAAAAATGCTCTACAAAATCCAAAAAAATCGAAGTTGGTTTCAAATAAATTTATTAAAATTCACACTTCCAACTAAAATTTTTTTTCACAATCCAAAAATTGTTGTTATTTACATCTAAATTTACTCAAATATAGATCCTACAACAAAAATTCTCAACAAAATAAAAAAAAATCGAAATTTGTTTCGAAAAAATTTATTAAAAATTGACACTTCCAACTAAATTTTTTTCACAATCCAAAAAAATGAAATTATTTTCATCTAAATTTACTCAAATATAGATCCTACATCAAAAATACTCAACAAAATCCAAAATACTCCAAGTCGATATCAAATATATTTATTAAAATTTGACAAAAATCGTGACAAAATCCAAAAAATCGAAGTTAATTTCAACTGAAATTACTCAAATTAAGCTTCTCTATAAAAAAAACTTAACATAGTCGAGAAAAATCGTGGTTGGTCAAATAAATTTATTAAAATTTGACATTTCCTACTCTAATTTTTTTTCACAATCCCAGAAATTGTCGTTATTTTCATCTAAATTTACTCTAATATAGATCCTACAACAAAAATACTCAACAAAATCCAAAATAATCCAAGTCGATTTCATATATATTTATTAAAATTTAACAAAAATCGTGACAAATTCCAAAAAATCGAAGTTAATTTCAACTGAAATTACTCAAATTAAGCTTCTCTATAAAAAAAACTTAACATAGTCGAGAAAAATCGAAGTTGGTTTCAAATAAATTAATTAAAATTTGACATTTCCAACTAAAATTTTTTTCACAATCTAATAAATCGATGTCATTTTCATCTAAATTTACTCTAATATAGATCCTACAATAAAAATACTCGACAAAATCCAAAAAAATCGAAGTTGGTTTCAAATAAATTTATTAAAATTCACACTTCCAACTAAAATTTTTTTTCACAATCCAAAAATTGTTGTTATTTACATCTAAATTTACTCAAATATAGATCCTACAACAAAAATACTCAACAAAATAAAAAAAAATCGAAGTTTGTTTCGAAAAAATTTATTACCAATTGACACTTCCAACTAAATTTTTTTCACAATCCAAAAAAATGAAATTATTTTCATCTAAATTTACTCATATATAGATCCTACATCAAAAATACTCAACAAAATCCAAAATACTCCAAGTCGATATCAAATATATTTATTAAAATTTGACAAAAATCGTGACAAAATCCATAAAATCGAAGTTAATTTCACCTGAAATTACTCATATTAAGCTTCCCTATCAAAAAAACTTAACATAGTCGAGAAAAATCGAAGTTGGTTTCAAATAAATTATGTAAAATTTGACACTTCCAACTGTCACGTCCCGGGTGAAGGTCTTTGGGAGAATGACATGAGGGGTTTTATTCGAAGGGAATGCAGGCGCGAATGCCAGATTCGTGGCACTGCGGAGAGTAGGATGCAGGCGCGAATGCCAGATTCGTGGCACTGCGGAGAGTAGGAATTCAGGCGCGAATGCCAGATTCGTGGCACTGAATGTTCGAAGGGATGCAGGCGCGAATGCCAGATTCGTGGCACTGCGGAGAGTAGGATGCAGGCGCGAATGCCAGATTCGTGGCACTGCGGAGAGCAGGAATTCAGGCGCGAATGCCAGATTCGTGGCACTGAATGTTCGAAGGGATGCAGGCGCGAATGCCAGATTCGTGGCACTGCGGAGAGTAGGATGCAGGCGCGAATGCCAGATTCGTGGCACTGCGGAGAGTAGGAATTCAGGCGCGAATGCCAGATTCGTGGCACTGAATGTTCGAAGGGATGCAGGTGCGAATGCCAGATTCGTGGCACTGCGGAGAGTAGGATGCAGGCGCGAATGCCAGATTCGTGGCGCTGCGGAGGGTAGGATGCAGGCGCGAATGCCAGATTCGTGGCACTGCGGAGAGTAGGGATTCAGGCGCGAATGCCAGATTCGTAGCTCTGAACGACCAGGGAAGGTTTGGACTGTAATCCCTCCGGTAATGACACCCGTTAGCACTCTTGTTTTGTTTTGGTTTGGTAATAGGATTTACCGTTGCATTCGTACTAAAGAAACCACACTTAGTTTTCCTAAGAATAGCACGGTTCGTGCTGCAGTGTGTTTGTAAATACTGGGAGAGCTCTCGCGAATCAGCTGTTGCGGCAGCTTGGTTTCGTGGGGAAGCCTTATGATTTGAGGATACGCACAATAACTCGAAACATGATTGATAACAAAGCGGTTTATTAGCTTTGTTAGAGAGGGTTTAACAATGCGTGGGAAGATTTTGTATTCACACGCGCAACATTTATAATATGAGTTATGAATATGAATGGCGATATAAGCATAAATGAAAGAATATAATAGTAAGTAAGCAATAAGCATAAATGAAAGAATATAATAGTAAGTAAGCGATAAGCATAAACGAAAGAATATAATAATAAGTAAGCGATAAGCATAAACGAAAGAATATAATAATAAGTAAGCGATAAGCATAAACGAAAGAATATAATAATAAGCTATAAGCGTTGATAAATAATAATATGGTATGGGGTGATATGCACTATAATGATGGTATATAATAATGACTTACAGTGATTGTCGTAGAGCACTGATTAGAATAGTTAACACTGGTTAAATAATACTCTGAACTGTTCGATAGTCTGTTGACAAAAGAGCGTTATGAGCTCTCGATCCTTCGTATTTATATGATCTTCCAGGAGTACTGCGGGGGTTCGCGCGGTAAAGACCTTGACAGATTTCGGAACAAGACGCAGTAGATTTTGGGGGTTTTTGTAAACGGTATGGCTATTAATAGATGTATTTATGTCACGTACGCCAAATGCGTCGTAATTACAATCACGTGTTGATCACGTTTGTACATTTGCGTCGCAGTAACATTTCTAGGGTTTTTGCATGGGGCTTTGAAGCGAAATACTCAACCCATTTGGTGGAGTTTAGGAGGTCGTATAGGAATGGGGTAAACGGTGTATTGACTTCTGTGATCATAGTAAGGGCGTGAGACGTAGTCTCGATTTGGAAGAGGGTTTTAAGGATGAGGGGTTTGTTTAAACGTAGATTTGGAAGGAAGTTTTCATGCCTCATATGGCGAATAGGCGAAGGAGTTTTGTAACGATCATCTCGTGATGGGGATCTCTAAGATACATCATCGAGGTGGCGTTTTGTATGGGTCATCTTGTGTTGGGGACCGCTAAGGTACAACATCAAGGTGATCGGCGATTGGGATTGACCATTTAGAGACAGGGACCACTAAGGTATATCGTCTAAGTGATCGGTTGGGTTTGAAAAAGGGGTATGGCTTGAGTTCGATGGTTTTTGATGGAGTTGTGGATGGGTTTGTGAGGAAGTGGTGTTAAAATACCGCGCGAAAAATAGTGGGACGTCACACCTCCCCCCTTATATGAAGAAATTTTTATATTTCTTAACATAAGTGGCGGGTGGCTTGGAATGAGAAAAAAAAATTTTGAGCGAAATATAGTGGGACATCACACCTCCCCCTTTATATGAAGAAATTTTTACATTTCTTAACATAAGGTTTGGGTGGTTTAAAAAACAAAATATAAGGCCTGTTTGGCGAGAAAAAGGGGAAAAGAAAAACAAAAGATAAAGCCTGTTTGGCGTGAAAAAAAAAAGGAAAAAACAAAAGATAAAGCCTGTTTGGCGTGAAAAAAAAAAAAAAAAGGAAAAAACAAAAGATAAAGCCTGTTTGGCGTGAAAAAAAAAAAGAAATAAATGGGAGAAAAAGGTTCATTTACAAGGGATTATTTATAAGGATAGAAAAGGAAGGAAGGATTAGGATCGGTGTAGGGTATAGGTGGTTTTGTTTGAATTTAGAAGGGTCTCTACGGGACGAAGGGGTAGTGGCTTTCGGGAACTGCTTCCCGTTGACCGATGTTGGAGGATGAGAGTCATCGATGGAGGTGTCCGTTCTGCGGAGGCGCCTCTCTGTTGATGACTCGAAGAGATCACTTTAGGGAGGAAGGAGGCGGTGTTCCTTCCTTCTCTCTGGACGGCATAGCCGCGTGAATGTGGTTGTTATAAATGTTGCAGTAGAAATTATCTATGATGGAAAATTTATTAGAGTATCTGGTTTGTGGTGGCGTGGGGTCAACCGGGACTCTCGCGTATGTGAGAAGGACTATCGTAATGTCTTTTGCACCATGAACTCCTACTCAGAGGTGATAGACAACCAATGTATGTTTCGTTTTCAATGTCTTTGGGTAACGTAAATTTCGCGAAATTTAACTCATGTCGAGTGTATCCAGTATCCTTGTGGACACTGGCATTATACGGGAACGCGGCCAAGTTCCATTCGTCCCAGTCGCTGTATCTACCGATTAACAATTTTAAATATTCGGTCAAAACGAGTTGCAATCTCTCTAAAAAGCCGTTAGTCTGTGGGTGAAAGGCTGTGGTTCGGAATTGTTGCATTTTACATTCCCGTGGTACTGTTTTCGTGAAATTTCGAGTAAAATTTGCTGCTTGGTCAGTGAGGGTGGCTCTAGGAGCTCCGAAATGACAGTTAAATCTTTTGATGAATTCGTCGGCGATTTTAATTGATGTGAATAGGCTTAGGAGCACGCACACAAAATATTTTATCAATAGAAGCTGCATGGGTAATTTGCAAATCTGGTCGGTTCTCGTGGTAGGCAGTCGTTCACGTATGTTTTCTGGGGAAGAACTTGGCGGAATTTCTGCTGGCGACAATTTCCGGCGCATCTTTTGGTGCAGTTGAATTTCTTTGGGTTCTCCTCCTAGATGAGCGCTGGATTTGGGCTTTGCAGGGTCGACGGAGTTGCTCCCACTCGTTGCCACATGGATCGGTGAACTGGAGTATCGAGGCCTCTTGGATCCGCTTGGTTTACGTTCGGGCCAGTCCTCCGAGTCGTCGACAGATACTTCGCGTGGTCGTTTTGAGCATGCCTCCACTGCAGGGGAATTATGGGATAGGGCGTCTGCAGTGACGTGGAATTCCCGCTCAAAGTTCGAGAATTGCAGGATGGGATTCTTCTGCAATATTGATGTGAAGTATTCAAATTGTGTTTGTTGGGACGGTCCCCAGTCGAATGGTGTGCTCCTCTTCAATAGTGAGGTCAATGGGCGAACCTTTCTAGAGAATTTTGGGATAAACCGTCTATGATGTCGGTTCAGAACAAGGAATCCTTTAATTCGTTTTGGCGTGCGAGGTGCAGGATAGTTCTGGACGGTTTGAATTTTCTCTTGGTCCAGTTTCACTCGGTCTGCTTCCTCGGTGATTATGTGTCCCGTTGAGATTGACTGGAGTGGTTGTCCTACCCTAGAAGGGATTTCTTCAGATTTTTCCGTTATTTCCTGTTCCGGCGTAGCTGCAAGAGACTCTTGGGAGGTTAGGGGAAGGGTTGATTTGGCGTCATGCGCAGGGGATGAGCGTGAGTGCACCTTCGCGGGTGCCTCGAGGTGGTGGATCGACGGATCCTGGGCTAAGAGGGACTTGCTTTTTATTATGGGGTGGATGGGAGTGATGCCTATCGGCGTCGTAGTCTCTTTTGGACGTACCGGTTTGGATCCTGGAATTATTCTGTCGAATTTCTCTACTTCGATGGTGGGCATTCTGATTGGAATGTCAATCTCGCTAGAGTTTATAATTTGCAGGTGGCCCTTTAGGTCCGGATTAGCTGTATGTGCGGAAAAGGAGGATTTTGACTTCTCCCGTAGCACGACTGGGTTTAGTTGTACTGTAGCGACTCTTATGATACCGCTAGTGACTTGGGGTGTATTGCAAGTGGGTGCGCTTCTGTTTGGCCCACTCCATAGTTCGCATCCATCGGGGCTCGGAGGAGTAATTCCCGACTCCGTTTCCCACAAGGTTCTAGGATCCTTGTCGATGGTGAATATGCGTTTTCTGCATTCCAAGGTCACATGTCCAGGCTTCTTGCAGTAACTGCAATTGCGTTCCTTCGGAGGTGGAGGACGGTTTTTATTCCAGTATGGGAGCAGGGGATTGGGTGCTTGATACCTATATTCCGCGGCGCGGTTTAGAGGGTACCTCTCGGAATTTTGGTTGATTGTAGATCGTTGATTATTTCGACAGGACCGTGCGTCGTGACCTGTCTCGCTGCAGATTTGACAGATTAGTTTGGGATCGGAGAATCGGAGACGGTCCCTATCAATCTGCTTGTTCACGAGTATGGCTGCCTCGAAAGCTTCTTCGAGCGTTTCAAAAGTATGCTGTAACAGCATTGTCCTTATGTGAGGTGGAAGACCATCAATGAACGAGTCCAAGGTTAGGCGATCTACGTCCTGAGTTCGTGCGAAGTCGCGGTAGTGTTCCCTATACTCTTCCAGGATGGCGAATCGGAGGTCTTTGACGCGTGAAATGTACTCTAATATGTGCTCGTTGGATCCTTTGATAACGTTTGCAAGTTCCCCACGATAGTGGTCAGACGTTTTACCAGGAGAAAATGTACGTTTAAGTTGTCTGATTAGATCATTTACGGTTTCAAAGACCCTATCCTCAACCGCCAAGTACGCATGGTCTTGCAGCTTATTTGTCAACAACCTCGCTAGCTGGGGTTCGGCTTGCGAGGGAACCAGAGCCTTAGCCCTATTGCAGGCTCTCGCGAATTGCAAAACGGACATGTTGTGACCGTTAAACTTTGGGACGGTTTCTATTGCGTCTTTCAATTCGATCTGGGGCAATGGATCCTGGTCCGATACATTGTTATAATTTATCATTGGTTTCCTATCAAAACGGGAGGAACCGGGAGCTGCGAAATTGTTTGCCATTGGCGGAGGTGCAAGAAGTTTTTCCACCATGTCGCGGATGGCTTGAATTCGACCGGAGAGACCTTCTAACGCGGGGCCGTCCGAATCGGAGACTACGCCTGAATGCGTATTGGATTCCCGATTTGCGACAATTTCCGCGTACGAGCTTTTAATTTGGGCTACCTCTTGCTGTAATAATTGCACCAGCTCCATTCTTTCGGCGGTCGCGGCGTCTTCAGGGTTAGGGGAAGGACCCGCGTCTGGGTCCATTATGTTAGAGTCCTCGGTATCGCCGTACACGGACATGTTTAGGCCGTTTATTTAAAATTCGGGGCGTTCTATACTCATTTTTGATGATTGTCAAACCGACGGTAGCTCTTATTCGAGAGCAAATAACTTTCACAGCACTCGATGCAGTCTCTTATTGGGCGTTCTGGAATTAATGATTTACTGCATCGAGGACAATAAACAGGGGTTCTAAACGTATAGTAATAATGGGTCCAATATATTTCTACGGTATCTGCGGGCGCTAGGCTAGAGCACTTTAAGCAAACCTCGCTGCCGTCAATGGTTGTAGCTACGCCTCCCGAAGTGCAGGTTAGCGCGTTCAAATATGCCGTCAAACTTTGTAACCTACGGCTCCGGTAAGATGGTTGACACCGACTAGGGCGTTCAATACACATTTTAAATGTTGGGACTTTGTGGGTACCGCGTTAGAGAATTTATTTTCTTTCAACGGTGGACGCATCCCACCGCTGTCACCAAAAATATGTCACGTCCCGGGTGAAGGTCTTTGGGAGAATGACATGAGGGGTTTTATTCGAAGGGAATGCAGGCGCGAATGCCAGATTCGTGGCACTGCGGAGAGTAGGATGCAGGCGCGAATGCCAGATTCGTGGCACTGCGGAGAGTAGGAATTCAGGCGCGAATGCCAGATTCGTGGCACTGAATGTTCGAAGGGATGCAGGCGCGAATGCCAGATTCGTGGCACTGCGGAGAGTAGGATGCAGGCGCGAATGCCAGATTCGTGGCACTGCGGAGAGCAGGAATTCAGGCGCGAATGCCAGATTCGTGGCACTGAATGTTCGAAGGGATGCAGGCGCGAATGCCAGATTCGTGGCACTGCGGAGAGTAGGATGCAGGCGCGAATGCCAGATTCGTGGCACTGCGGAGAGTAGGAATTCAGGCGCGAATGCCAGATTCGTGGCACTGAATGTTCGAAGGGATGCAGGTGCGAATGCCAGATTCGTGGCACTGCGGAGAGTAGGATGCAGGCGCGAATGCCAGATTCGTGGCGCTGCGGAGGGTAGGATGCAGGCGCGAATGCCAGATTCGTGGCACTGCGGAGAGTAGGGATTCAGGCGCGAATGCCAGATTCGTAGCTCTGAACGACCAGGGAAGGTTTGGACTGTAATCCCTCCGGTAATGACACCCGTTAGCACTCTTGTTTTGTTTTGGTTTGGTAATAGGATTTACCGTTGCATTCGTACTAAAGAAACCACACTTAGTTTTCCTAAGAATAGCACGGTTCGTGCTGCAGTGTGTTTGTAAATACTGGGAGAGCTCTCGCGAATCAGCTGTTGCGGCAGCTTGGTTTCGTGGGGAAGCCTTATGATTTGAGGATACGCACAATAACTCGAAACATGATTGATAACAAAGCGGTTTATTAGCTTTGTTAGAGAGGGTTTAACAATGCGTGGGAAGATTTTGTATTCACACGCGCAACATTTATAATATGAGTTATGAATATGAATGGCGATATAAGCATAAATGAAAGAATATAATAGTAAGTAAGCAATAAGCATAAATGAAAGAATATAATAGTAAGTAAGCGATAAGCATAAACGAAAGAATATAATAATAAGTAAGCGATAAGCATAAACGAAAGAATATAATAATAAGTAAGCGATAAGCATAAACGAAAGAATATAATAATAAGCTATAAGCGTTGATAAATAATAATATGGTATGGGGTGATATGCACTATAATGATGGTATATAATAATGACTTACAGTGATTGTCGTAGAGCACTGATTAGAATAGTTAACACTGGTTAAATAATACTCTGAACTGTTCGATAGTCTGTTGACAAAAGAGCGTTATGAGCTCTCGATCCTTCGTATTTATATGATCTTCCAGGAGTACTGCGGGGGTTCGCGCGGTAAAGACCTTGACAGATTTCGGAACAAGACGCAGTAGATTTTGGGGGTTTTTGTAAACGGTATGGCTATTAATAGATGTATTTATGTCACGTACGCCAAATGCGTCGTAATTACAATCACGTGTTGATCACGTTTGTACATTTGCGTCGCAGTAACATTTCTAGGGTTTTTGCATGGGGCTTTGAAGCGAAATACTCAACCCATTTGGTGGAGTTTAGGAGGTCGTATAGGAATGGGGTAAACGGTGTATTGACTTCTGTGATCATAGTAAGGGCGTGAGACGTAGTCTCGATTTGGAAGAGGGTTTTAAGGATGAGGGGTTTGTTTAAACGTAGATTTGGAAGGAAGTTTTCATGCCTCATATGGCGAATAGGCGAAGGAGTTTTGTAACGATCATCTCGTGATGGGGATCTCTAAGATACATCATCGAGGTGGCGTTTTGTATGGGTCATCTTGTGTTGGGGACCGCTAAGGTACAACATCAAGGTGATCGGCGATTGGGATTGACCATTTAGAGACAGGGACCACTAAGGTATATCGTCTAAGTGATCGGTTGGGTTTGAAAAAGGGGTATGGCTTGAGTTCGATGGTTTTTGATGGAGTTGTGGATGGGTTTGTGAGGAAGTGGTGTTAAAATACCGCGCGAAAAATAGTGGGACGTCACACAACTAAATTTTTTTTTCACAATCAAAAAAATTGTCGTTATTTTCATCTAAATTTACTCAAATATAGATTCTACCACGAAAATAATCAACAAAATCCAAAAAAATCGAAGTTGGTATCAAATAAATTGATTCAAATTTGACACTTCCAACTAAAATTTTTTTTCACAATCCCAGAAAGTGTCGTTATTTTCATCTAAATTTACTGAAATATAGATCCTAGAACAAAAATGCTCTACAAAATCCAAAAAAATCGAAGTTGGTTTCAAATAAATTTATTAAAATTTGAGACTTCCAACTAAAAATTTTTTCACAATCCTAAAAATTGAAGTCATTTTCATCTAAATTTACTCTAATATAGATCCTACAATAAAAATACTCGACAAAATTAAAAAAAATCGAAGTTGGTCAAATAAATTTATTAAAATTCACACTTCCAACTAAAATTTTTTTTCACAATCCAAAAAATTGTTGTTATTTTCATCTAAATTTACTCAAATATAGATCCTACAACAAAAATACTCAACAAAATAAAAAAAAATCGAAGTAGGTTTCAAATATATTTATTAAAATTTGACACATCGAACCAAAAATTTTTTCACAATCCAAAAAAATGAAATTATTTTCATCTAAATTTACTCAATATAGATCCTAGAACAAAAATGCTCTACAAAATCGAAAAAAATCGAAGTTGGTTTCAAATAAATTTATAAATTTGAGACTTCCAACTAAAATTTTTTTCACAATCCAAAAAAATGAAATTATTTTCATCTAAATTTTCTCAAATATAGATCCTATAACAAAAATGCTCTACAAAATCCAAAAAAATCGATGTTGGTTTTAAATAAATTTATTAAAATTTGACACTTCCAACTAAAATTTTTTCACAATCCAAAAAATTGTCGTTGTTTTCATCTAAATTTACTCAAATATAGATCCTATAACAAAAATGCTCTACAAAATCCAAAAAAATCGATGTTGGTTTTAAATAAATTTATTAAAATTTGACACTTCCAACTAAAATTTTTTCACAATCCAAAAAATTGTCGTTATTTTCATCTAAATTTACTCAAATATAGATCCTAGAACAAAAATGCTCTACAAAATCCAAAATAATCGAAGTTGGTTTCAAATAAATTTATTAAAATTTGAGACTTCCAACTTAAATTTTTTCACAATCCAAAAAATTGAAGTCATTTTCATCTAAATTTACTCTAATATAGATCCTACAACAAAAATACTCAACAAAATAAAAAAAAATCGAAGTAGGTTTCAAATAAATTTATTAAAATTTGACACTTCGAACCAAAAATTTTTTCACAATCCAAAAAAATGAAATTATTTTCATCTAAATTTACTCAATATAGATCCTAGAACAAAAATGCTCTACAAAATCGAAAAAAATCGAAGTTGGTTTCAAATAAATTTATAAATTTGAGACTTCCAAATAAATTTTTTTTCACAATCCTAAAAATTGAAGTCATTTTCATCTAAATTTACTCAAATATAGATCCTACAACAAAAATACTCAACAAAATCCAAAAAAATCGAAGTTGGTATCAAATAAATTGATTAAAATTTGACACTTCCAACTAAAATTTTTTTTCACAATCCCAGAAATTGTCGTTATTTTCATCTAAATTTACTCAAATATAGATCCTAGAACAAAAATGCTCTACAAAATCCAAAAAAATCGAAGTTGGTTTCAAATAAATTTATTAAAATTCACACTTCCAACTAAAATTTTTTTTCACAATCCAAAAATTGTTGTTATTTACATCTAAATTTACTCAAATATAGATCCTACAACAAAAATTCTCAACAAAATAAAAAAAAATCGAAATTTGTTTCGAAAAAATTTATTAAAAATTGACACTTCCAACTAAATTTTTTTCACAATCCAAAAAAATGAAATTATTTTCATCTAAATTTACTCAAATATAGATCCTACATAAAAAATACTCAACAAAATCCAAAATACTCCAAGTCGATATCAAATATATTTATTAAAATTTGACAAAAATCGTGACAAAATCCAAAAAATCGAAGTTAATTTCAACTGAAATTACTCAAATTAAGCTTCTCTATAAAAAAAACTTAACATAGTCGAGAAAAATCGTGGTTGGTCAAATAAATTTATTAAAATTTGACATTTCCTACTCAAATTTTTTTTCACAATCCCAGAAATTGTCGTTATTTTCATCTAAATTTACTCTAATATAGATCCTACAACAAAAATACTCAACAAAATCCAAAATAATCCAAGCCGATTTCATATATATTTATTAAAATTTAACAAAAATCGTGACAAATTCCAAAAAATCGAAGTTAATTTCAACTGAAATTACTCAAATTAAGCTTCTCTATAAAAAAAACTTAACATAGTCGAGAAAAATCGAAGTTGGTTTCAAATAAATTAATTAAAATTTGACATTTCCAACTAAAATTTTTTTCACAATCTAATAAATCGATGTCATTTTCATCTAAATTTACTCTAATATAGATCCTACAATAAAAATACTCGACAAAATCCAAAAAAATCGAAGTTGGTTTCAAATAAATTTATTAAAATTCACACTTCCAACTAAAATTTTTTTTCACAATCCAAAAATTGTTGTTATTTACATCTAAATTTACTCAAATATAGATCCTACAACAAAAATACTCAACAAAATAAAAAAAAATCGAAGTTTGTTTCGAAAAAATTTATTACCAATTGACACTTCCAACTAAATTTTTTTCACAATCCAAAAAAATGAAATTATTTTCATCTAAATTTACTCATATATAGATCCTACATCAAAAATACTCAACAAAATCCAAAATACTCCAAGTCGATATCAAATATATTTATTAAAATTTGACAAAAATCGTGACAAAATCCATAAAATCGAAGTTAATTTCACCTGAAATTACTCAAATTAAGCTTCCCTATCAAAAAAACTTAACATAGTCGAGAAAAATCGAAGTTGGTTTCAAATAAATTATGTAAAATTTGACACTTCCAACTAAATTTTTTTTTCACAATCAAAAAAATTGTCGTTATTTTCATCTAAATTTACTCAAATATAGATTCTACCACGAAAATAATCAACAAAATCCAAAAAAATCGAAGTTGGTATCAAATAAATTGATTCAAATTTGACACTTCCAACTAAAATTTTTTTTCACAATCCCAGAAAGTGTCGTTATTTTCATCTAAATTTACTGAAATATAGATCCTAGAACAAAAATGCTCTACAAAATCCAAAAAAATCGAAGTTGGTTTCAAATAAATTTATTAAAATTTGAGACTTCCAACTAAAAATTTTTTCACAATCCTAAAAATTGAAGTCATTTTCATCTAAATTTACTCTAATATAGATCCTACAATAAAAATACTCGACAAAATTCAAAAAAATCGAAGTTGGTCAAATAAATTTATTAAAATTCACACTTCCAACTAAAATTTTTTTTCACAATCCAAAAAATTGTTGTTATTTTCATCTAAATTTACTCAAATATAGATCCTACAACAAAAATACTCAACAAAATAAAAAAAAATCGAAGTAGGTTTCAAATAAATTTATTAAAATTTGACACATCGAACCAAAAATTTTTTCACAATCCAAAAAAATGAAATTATTTTCATCTAAATTTACTCAATATAGATCCTAGAACAAAAATGCTCTACAAAATCGAAAAAAATCGAAGTTGGTTTCAAATAAATTTATAAATTTGAGACTTCCAACTAAAATTTTTTCCACAATCCAAAAAAATGAAATTATTTTCATCTAAATTTTCTCAAATATAGATCCTATAACAAAAATGCTCTACAAAATCCAAAAAAATCGATGTTGGTTTTAAATAAATTTATTAAAATTTGACACTTCCAACTAAAATTTTTTCACAATCCAAAAAATTGTCGTTGTTTTCATCTAAATTTACTCAAATATAGATCCTATAACAAAAATGCTCTACAAAATCCAAAAAAATCGATGTTGGTTTTAAATAAATTTATTAAAATTTGACACTTCCAACTAAAATTTTTTCACAATCCAAAAAATTGTCGTTATTTTCATCTAAATTTACTCAAATATAGATCCTAGAACAAAAATGCTCTACAAAATCCAAAATAATCGAAGTTGGTTTCAAATAAATTTATTAAAATTTGACACTTCCAACAAAAATTATTTCACAATCCAAAAAAATGAAATTATTTTCATCTAAATTTACTCAATATAAATCCTAGAACAAAAATGCTCTACAAAATCCAAAAAAATCGAAGTTGGTTTCAAATAAATTTATTAAAATTTGAGACTTCCAACTAAAAATTTTTTCACAATCCTAAAAATTGAAGTCATTTTCATCTAAATTTACTCAAATATAGATCCTACAACAAAAATACTCAACAAAATCCAAAAAAATCGAAGTTGGTATCAAATAAATTGATTAAAATTTGACACTTCCAACTAAAATTTTTTTTCACAATCCCAGAAATTGTCGTTATTTTCATCTAAATTTACTCTAATATAGATCCTACAACAAAAATACTCAACAAAATAAAAAAAAATCGAAGTAGGTTTCAAATAAATTTATTAAAATTTGACACTTCGAACCAAAAATTTTTTCACAATCCAAAAAAATGAAATTATTTTCATCTAAATTTACTCAATATAGATCCTAGAACAAAAATGCTCTACAAAATCGAAAAAAATCGAAGTTGGTTTCAAATAAATTTATAAATTTGAGACTTCCAAATAAAATTTTTTTCACAATCCTAAAAATTGAAGTCATTTTCATCTAAATTTACTCAAATATAGATCCTACAACAAAAATACTCAACAAAATCCAAAAAAATCGAAGTTGGTATCAAATAAATTGATTAAAATTTGACACTTCCAACTAAAATTTTTTTTCACAATCCCAGAAATTGTCGTTATTTTCATCTAAATTTACTCAAATATAGATCCTAGAACAAAAATGCTCTACAAAATCCAAAAAAATCGAAGTTGGTTTCAAATAAATTTATTAAAATTCACACTTCCAACTAAAATTTTTTTTCACAATCCAAAAATTGTTGTTATTTACATCTAAATTTACTCAAATATAGATCCTACAACAAAAATTCTCAACAAAATAAAAAAAAATCGAAATTTGTTTCGAAAAAATTTATTAAAAATTGACACTTCCAACTAAATTTTTTTCACAATCCAAAAAAATGAAATTATTTTCATCTAAATTTACTCAAATATAGATCCTACATCAAAAATACTCAACAAAATCCAAAATACTCCAAGTCGATATCAAATATATTTATTAAAATTTGACAAAAATCGTGACAAAATCCAAAAAATCGAAGTTAATTTCAACTGAAATTACTCAAATTAAGCTTCTCTATAAAAAAAACTTAACATAGTCGAGAAAAATCGTGGTTGGTCAAATAAATTTATTAAAATTTGACATTTCCTACTCAAATTTTTTTTCACAATCCCAGAAATTGTCGTTATTTTCATCTAAATTTACTCTAATATAGATCCTACAACAAAAATACTCAACAAAATCCAAAATAATCCAAGTCGATTTCATATATATTTATTAAAATTTAACAAAAATCGTGACAAATTCCAAAAAATCGAAGTTAATTTCAACTGAAATTACTCAAATTAAGCTTCTCTATAAAAAAAACTTAACATAGTCGAGAAAAATCGAAGTTGGTTTCAAATAAATTAATTAAAATTTGACATTTCCAACTAAATTTTTTTTCACAATCTAATAAATCGATGTCATTTTCATCTAAATTTACTCTAATATAGATCCTACAATAAAAATACTCGACAAAATCCAAAAAAATCGAAGTTGGTTTCAAATAAATTTATTAAAATTCACACTTCCAACTAAAATTTTTTTTCACAATCCAAAAATTGTTGTTATTTACATCTAAATTTACTCAAATATAGATCCTACAACAAAAATACTCAACAAAATAAATAAAAATCGAAGTTTGTTTCGAAAAAATTTATTACCAATTGACACTTCCAACTAAATTTTTTTCACAATCCAAAAAAATGAAATTATTTTCATCTAAATTTACTCATATATAGATCCTACATCAAAAATACTCAACAAAATCCAAAATACTCCAAGTCGATATCAAATATATTTATTAAAATTTGACAAAAATCGTGACAAAATCCATAAAATCGAAGTTAATTTCACCTGAAATTACTCAAATTAAGCTTCCCTATCAAAAAAACTTAACATAGTCGAGAAAAATCGAAGTTGGTTTCAAATAAATTATGTAAAATTTGACACTTCCAACTAAATTTTTTTTTCACAATCAAAAAAATTGTCGTTATTTTCATCTAAATTTACTCAAATATAGATTCTACCACGAAAATAATCAACAAAATCCAAAAAAATCGAAGTTGGTATCAAATAAATTGATTAAAATTTGACACTTCCAACTAAAATTTTTTTTCACAATCCCAGAAAGTGTCGTTATTTTCATCTAAATTTACTGAAATATAGATCCTAGAACAAAAATGCTCTACAAAATCCAAAAAAATCGAAGTTGGTTTCAAATAAATTTATTAAAATTTGAGACTTCCAACTAAAAATTTTTTCACAATCCTAAAAATTGAAGTCATTTTCATCTAAATTTACTCTAATATAGATCCTACAATAAAAATACTCGACAAAATTCAAAAAAATCGAAGTTGGTCAAATAAATTTATTAAAATTCACACTTCCAACTAAAATTTTTTTTCACAATCCAAAAAATTGTTGTTATTTTCATCTAAATTTACTCAAATATAGATCCTACCACGAAAATACTCAACAAAATCCAAAAAAATCGATGTTGGTTTCAGAGAAATTTATTAAAATTTGAGACTTCCAACTAAAAATTTTTTCACAATCCTAAAAATTGAAGTCATTTTCATCTAAATTTACTCTAATATAGATCCTACAACAAAAATACTCAACAAAATAAAAAAAAATCGAAGTAGGTTTCAAATAAATTTATTAAAATTTGACACATCGAACCAAAAATTTTTTTACAATCCAAAAAAATGAAATTATTTTCATCTAAATTTACTCAATATAGATCCTAGAACAAAAATGCTCTACAAAATCGAAAAAAATCGAAGTTGGTCTCAAATAAATTTATAAATTTGAGACTTCCAACTAAAATTTTTTTCACAATCCAAAAAAATGAAATTATTTTCATCTAAATTTTCTCAAATATAGATCCTATAACAAAAATGATCTACAAAATCCAAAAAAATCGATGTTGGTTTTAAATAAATTTATTAAAATTTGACACTTCCAACTAAAATTTTTTCACAATCCAAAAAATTGTCGTTGTTTTCATCTAAATTTACTCAAATATAGATCCTATAACAAAAATGCTCTACAAAATCCAAAAAAATCGATGTTGGTTTTAAATAAATTTATTAAAATTTGACACTTCCAACTAAAATTTTTTCACAATCCAAAAAATTGTCGTTATTTTCATCTAAATTTACTCAAATATAGATCCTAGAACAAAAATGCTCTACAAAATCCAAAATAATCGAAGTTGGTTTCAAATAAATTTATTAAAATTTGAGACTTCCAACTTAAATTTTTTCACAATCCAAAAAATTGAAGTCATTTTCATCTAAATTTACTCTAATATAGATCCTACAACAAAAATACTCAACAAAATAAAAAAAAATCGAAGTAGGTTTCAAATAAATTTATTAAAATTTGACACTTCGAACCAAAAATTTTTTCACAATCCAAAAAAATGAAATTATTTTCATCTAAATTTACTCAATATAGATCCTAGAACAAAAATGCTCTACAAAATCGAAAAAAATCGAAGTTGGTTTCAAATAAATTTATAAATTTGAGACTTCCAAATAAAATTTTTTTCACAATCCTAAAAATTGAAGTCATTTTCATCTAAATTTACTCAAATATAGATCCTACAACAAAAATACTCAACAAAATCCAAAAAAATCGAAGTTGGTATCAAATAAATTGATTAAAATTTGACACTTCCAACTAAAATTTTTTTTCACAATCCCAGAAATTGTCGTTATTTTCATCTAAATTTACTCAAATATAGATCCTAGAACAAAAATGCTCTACAAAATCCAAAAAAATCGAAGTTGGTTTCAAATAAATTTATTAAAATTCACACTTCCAACTAAAATTTTTTTTCACAATCCAAAAAATTGTCGTTATTTTCATCTAAATTTACTCAAATATAGATCCTAGAACAAAAATGCTCTACAAAATCCAAAATAATCGAAGTTGGTTTCAAATAAATTTATTAAAATTTGACACTTCCAACAAAAATTATTTCACAATCCAAAAAAATGAAATTATTTTCATCTAAATTTACTCAATATAAATCCTAGAACAAAAATGCTCTACAAAATCCAAAAAAATCGAAGTTGGTTTCAAATAAATTTATTAAAATTTGAGACTTCCAACTAAAAATTTTTTCACAATCCTAAAAATTGAAGTCATTTTCATCTAAATTTACTCAAATATAGATCCTACAACAAAAATACTCAACAAAATCCAAAAAAATCGAAGTTGGTATCAAATAAATTGATTAAAATTTGACACTTCCAACTAAAATTTTTTTTCACAATCCCAGAAATTGTCGTTATTTTCATCTAAATATACTCTAATATAGATCCTACAACAAAAATACTCAACAAAATAAAAAAAAATCGAAGTAGGTTTCAAATAAATTTATTAAAATTTGACACTTCGAACCAAAAATTTTTTCACAATCCAAAAAAATGAAATTATTTTCATCTAAATTTACTCAATATAGATCCTAGAACAAAAATGCTCTACAAAATCGAAAAAAATCGAAGTTGGTTTCAAATAAATTTATAAATTTGAGACTTCCAAATAAAATTTTTTTCACAATCCTAAAAATTGAAGTCATTTTCATCTAAATTTACTCAAATATAGATCCTAGAACAAAAATGCTCTACAAAATCCAAAAAAATCGAAGTTGGTTTCAAATAAATTTATTAAAATTCACACTTCCAACTAAAATTTTTTTTCACAATCCAAAAATTGTTGTTATTTACATCTAAATTTACTCAAATATAGATCCTACAACAAAAATTCTCAACAAAATAAAAAAAAATCGAAATTTGTTTCGAAAAAATTTATTAAAAATTGACACTTCCAACTAAATTTTTTTCACAATCCAAAAAAATGAAATTATTTTCATCTAAATTTACTCAAATATAGATCCTACATCAAAAATACTCAACAAAATCCAAAATACTCCAAGTCGATATCAAATATATTTATTAAAATTTGACAAAAATCGTGACAAAATCCAAAAAATCGAAGTTAATTTCAACTGAAATTACTCAAATTAAGCTTCTCTATAAAAAAAACTTAACATAGTCGAGAAAAATCGTGGTTGGTCAAATAAATTTATTAAAATTTGACATTTCCTACTCAAATTTTTTTTCACAATCCCAGAAATTGTCGTTATTTTCATCTAAATTTACTCTAATATAGATCCTACAACAAAAATACTCAACAAAATCCAAAATAATCCAAGTCGATTTCATATATATTTATTAAAATTTAACAAAAATCGTGACAAATTCCAAAAAATCGAAGTTAATTTCAACTGAAATTACTCAAATTAAGCTTCTCTATAAAAAAAACTTAACATAGTCGAGAAAAATCGAAGTTGGTTTCAAATAAATTAATTAAAATTTGACATTTCCAACTAAATTTTTTTTCACAATCTAATAAATCGATGTCATTTTCATCTAAATTTACTCTAATATAGATCCTACAATAAAAATACTCGACAAAATCCAAAAAAATCGAAGTTGGTTTCAAATAAATTTATTAAAATTCACACTTCCAACTAAAATTTTTTTTCACAATCCAAAAATTGTTGTTATTTACATCTAAATTTACTCAAATATAGATCCTACAACAAAAATACTCAACAAAATAAATAAAAATCGAAGTTTGTTTCGAAAAAATTTATTACCAATTGACACTTCCAACTAAATTTTTTTCACAATCCAAAAAAATGAAATTATTTTCATCTAAATTTACTCATATATAGATCCTACATCAAAAATACTCAACAAAATCCAAAATACTCCAAGTCGATATCAAATATATTTATTAAAATTTGACAAAAATCGTGACAAAATCCATAAAATCGAAGTTAATTTCACCTGAAATTACTCAAATTAAGCTTCCCTATCAAAAAAACTTAACATAGTCAAGAAAAATCGAAGTTGGTTTCAAATAAATTATGTAAAATTTGACACTTCCAACTAAATTTTTTTTTCACAATCAAAAAAATTGTCGTTATTTTCATCTAAATTTACTCAAATATAGATTCTACCACGAAAATAATCAACAAAATCCAAAAAAATCGAAGTTGGTATCAAATAAATTGATTAAAATTTGACACTTCCAACTAAAATTTTTTTTCACAATCCCAGAAAGTGTCGTTATTTTCATCTAAATTTACTGAAATATAGATCCTAGAACAAAAATGCTCTACAAAATCCAAAAAAATCGAAGTTGGTTTCAAATAAATTTATTAAAATTTGAGACTTCCAACTAAAAATTTTTTCACAATCCTAAAAATTGAAGTCATTTTCATCTAAATTTACTCTAATATAGATCCTACAATAAAAATACTCGACAAAATTCAAAAAAATCGAAGTTGGTCAAATAAATTTATTAAAATTCACACTTCCAACTAAAATTTTTTTTCACAATCCAAAAAATTGTTGTTATTTTCATCTAAATTTACTCAAATATAGATCCTACCACGAAAATACTCAACAAAATCCAAAAAAATCGATGTTGGTTTCAGAGAAATTTATTAAAATTTGAGACTTCCAACTAAAAATTTTTTCACAATCCTAAAAATTGAAGTCATTTTCATCTAAATTTACTCTAATATAGATCCTACAACAAAAATACTCAACAAAATAAAAAAAAATCGAAGTAGGTTTCAAATAAATTTATTAAAATTTGACACATCGAACCAAAAATTTTTTTACAATCCAAAAAAATGAAATTATTTTCATCTAAATTTACTCAATATAGATCCTAGAACAAAAATGCTCTACAAAATCGAAAAAAATCGAAGTTGGTCTCAAATAAATTTATAAATTTGAGACTTCCAACTAAAATTTTTTTCACAATCCAAAAAAATGAAATTATTTTCATCTAAATTTTCTCAAATATAGATCCTATAACAAAAATGCTCTACAAAATCCAAAAAAATCGATGTTGGTTTTAAATAAATTTATTAAAATTTGACACTTCCAACTAAAATTTTTTCACAATCCAAAAAATTGTCGTTGTTTTCATCTAAATTTACTCAAATATAGATCCTATAACAAAAATGCTCTACAAAATCCAAAAAAATCGATGTTGGTTTTAAATAAATTTATTAAAATTTGACACTTCCAACTAAAATTTTTTCACAATCCAAAAAATTGTCGTTATTTTCATCTAAATTTACTCAAATATAGATCCTAGAACAAAAATGCTCTACAAAATCCAAAATAATCGAAGTTGGTTTCAAATAAATTTATTAAAATTTGAGACTTCCAACTTAAATTTTTTCACAATCCAAAAAATTGAAGTCATTTTCATCTAAATTTACTCTAATATAGATCCTACAACAAAAATACTCAACAAAATAAAAAAAAATCGAAGTAGGTTTCAAATAAATTTATTAAAATTTGACACTTCGAACCAAAAATTTTTTCACAATCCAAAAAAATGAAATTATTTTCATCTAAATTTACTCAATATAGATCCTAGAACAAAAATGCTCTACAAAATCGAAAAAAATCGAAGTTGGTTTCAAATAAATTTATAAATTTGAGACTTCCAAATAAAATTTTTTTCACAATCCTAAAAATTGAAGTCATTTTCATCTAAATTTACTCAAATATAGATCCTACAACAAAAATACTCAACAAAATCCAAAAAAATCGAAGTTGGTTTCAAATAAATTTATTAAAATTCACACTTCCAACTAAAATTTTTTTTCACAATCCAAAAATTGTTGTTATTTACATCTAAATTTACTCAAATATAGATCCTACAACAAAAATTCTCAACAAAATAAAAAAAAATCGAAATTTGTTTCGAAAAAATTTATTAAAAATTGACACTTCCAACTAAATTTTTTGCACAATCCAAAAAAATGAAATTATTTTCATCTAAATTTACTCAAATATAGATCCTACATCAAAAATACTCAACAAAATCCAAAATACTCCAAGTCGATATCAAATATATTTATTAAAATTTGACAAAAATCGTGACAAAATCCAAAAAATCGAAGTTAATTTCAACTGAAATTACTCAAATTAAGCTTCTCTATAAAAAAAACTTAACATAGTCGAGAAAAATCGTGGTTGGTCAAATAAATTTATTAAAATTTGACATTTCCTACTCAAATTTTTTTTCACAATCCCAGAAATTGTCGTTATTTTCATCTAAATTTACTCTAATATAGATCCTACAACAAAAATACTCAACAAAATCCAAAATAATCCAAGTCGATTTCATATATATTTATTAAAATTTAACAAAAATCGTGACAAATTCCAAAAAATCGAAGTTAATTTCAACTGAAATTACTCAAATTAAGCTTCTCTATAAAAAAAACTTAACATAGTCGAGAAAAATCGAAGTTGGTTTCAAATAAATTAATTAAAATTTGACATTTCCAACTAAATTTTTTTTCACAATCTAATAAATCGATGTCATTTTCATCTAAATTTACTCTAATATAGATCCTACAATAAAAATACTCGACAAAATCCAAAAAAATCGAAGTTGGTTTCAAATAAATTTATTAAAATTCACACTTCCAACTAAAATTTTTTTTCACAATCCAAAAATTGTTGTTATTTACATCTAAATTTACTCAAATATAGATCCTACAACAAAAATACTCAACAAAATAAAAAAAAATCGAAGTTTGTTTCGAAAAAATTTATTACCAATTGACACTTCCAACTAAATTTTTTTCACAATCCAAAAAAATGAAATTATTTTCATCTAAATTTACTCATATATAGATCCTACATCAAAAATACTCAACAAAATCCAAAATACTCCAAGTCGATATCAAATATATTTATTAAAATTTGACAAAAATCGTGACAAAATCCATAAAATCGAAGTTAATTTCACCTGAAATTACTCAAATTAAGCTTCCCTATCAAAAAAACTTAACATAGTCGAGAAAAATCGAAGTTGGTTTCAAATAAATTATGTAAAATTTGACACTTCCAACTAAATTTTTTTTTCACAATCAAAAAAATTGTCGTTATTTTCATCTAAATTTACTCAAATATAGATTCTACCACGAAAATAATCAACAAAATCCAAAAAAATCGAAGTTGGTATCAAATAAATTGATTAAAATTTGACACTTCCAACTAAAATTTTTTTCACAATCCTAAAAATTGAAGTTATTTTCATCTAAATTTACTCAAATATACATCCTACACCAAAAATACTCGACAAAATCCAAAAAAATCGAAGTTGGTTTCAATTAAATTTATTAAAATTTGACACTTCCAACTAAAATTTTTTTCACAATCCTAAAAATTGAAGTTATTTTCATCTAAATTTACTCTAATATAGATCCTACAACAAAAATACTCAACAAAATCCAAAAAAATCGATGTTGGTTTCAGAGAAATTTATTAAAATTTGAGACTTCCAACTAAAAATTTTTTCACAATCCTAAAAATTGAAGTCATTTTCATCTAAATTTACTCTAATATAGATCCTACAACAAAAATACTCAACAAAATAAAAAAAAATCGAAGTAGGTTTCAAATAAATTTATTAAAATTTGACACATCGAACCAAAAATTTTTTTACAATCCAAAAAAATGAAATTATTTTCATCTAAATTTACTCAATATAGATCCTAGAACAAAAATGCTCTACAAAATCGAAAAAAATCGAAGTTGGTCTCAAATAAATTTATAAATTTGAGACTTCCAACTAAAATTTTTTTCACAATCCAAAAAAATGAAATTATTTTCATCTAAATTTTCTCAAATATAGATCCTATAACAAAAATGCTCTACAAAATCCAAAAAAATCGATGTTGGTTTTAAATAAATTTATTAAAATTTGACACTTCCAACTAAAATTTTTTCACAATCCAAAAAATTGTCGTTGTTTTCATCTAAATTTACTCAAATATAGATCCTATAACAAAAATGCTCTACAAAATCCAAAAAAATCGATGTTGGTTTTAAATAAATTTATTAAAATTTGACACTTCCAACTAAAATTTTTTCACAATCCAAAAAATTGTCGTTATTTTCATCTAAATTTACTCAAATATAGATCCTAGAACAAAAATGCTCTACAAAATCCAAAATAATCGAAGTTGGTTTCAAATAAATTTATTAAAATTTGAGACTTCCAACTTAAATTTTTTCACAATCCAAAAAATTGAAGTCATTTTCATCTAAATTTACTCTAATATAGATCCTACAACAAAAATACTCAACAAAATAAAAAAAAATCGAAGTAGGTTTCAAATAAATTTATTAAAATTTGACACTTCGAACCAAAAATTTTTTCACAATCCAAAAAAATGAAATTATTTTCATCTAAATTTACTCAATATAGATCCTAGAACAAAAATGCTCTACAAAATCGAAAAAAATCGAAGTTGGTTTCAAATAAATTTATAAATTTGAGACTTCCAAATAAAATTTTTTTCACAATCCTAAAAATTGAAGTCATTTTCATCTAAATTTACTCAAATATAGATCCTACAACAAAAATACTCAACAAAATCCAAAAAAATCGAAGTTGGTATCAAATAAATTGATTAAAATTTGACACTTCCAACTAAAATTTTTTTTCACAATCCCAGAAATTGTCGTTATTTTCATCTAAATTTACTCAAATATAGATCCTAGAACAAAAATGCTCTACAAAATCCAAAAAAATCGAAGTTGGTTTCAAATAAATTTATTAAAATTCACACTTCCAACTAAAATTTTTTTTCACAATCCAAAAAATTGTCGTTATTTTCATCTAAATTTACTCAAATATAGATCCTAGAACAAAAATGCTCTACAAAATCCAAAATAATCGAAGTTGGTTTCAAATAAATTTATTAAAATTTGACACTTCCAACAAAAATTATTTCACAATCCAAAAAAATGAAATTATTTTCATCTAAATTTACTCAATATAAATCCTAGAACAAAAATGCTCTACAAAATCCAAAAAAATCGAAGTTGGTTTCAAATAAATTTATTAAAATTTGAGACTTCCAACTAAAAATTTTTTCACAATCCTAAAAATTGAAGTCATTTTCATCTAAATTTACTCAAATATAGATCCTACAACAAAAATACTCAACAAAATCCAAAAAAATCGAAGTTGGTATCAAATAAATTGATTAAAATTTGACACTTCCAACTAAAATTTTTTTTCACAATCCCAGAAATTGTCGTTATTTTCATCTAAATATACTCTAATATAGATCCTACAACAAAAATACTCAACAAAATAAAAAAAAATCGAAGTAGGTTTCAAATAAATTTATTAAAATTTGACACTTCGAACCAAAAATTTTTTCACAATCCAAAAAAATGAAATTATTTTCATCTAAATTTACTCAATATAGATCCTAGAACAAAAATGCTCTACAAAATCGAAAAAAATCGAAGTTGGTTTCAAATAAATTTATAAATTTGAGACTTCCAAATAAAATTTTTTTCACAATCCTAAAAATTGAAGTCATTTTCATCTAAATTTACTCAAATATAGATCCTACAACAAAAATACTCAACAAAATCCAAAAAAATCGAAGTTGGTATCAAATAAATTGATTAAAATTTGACACTTCCAACTAAAATTTTTTTTCACAATCCCAGAAATTGTCGTTATTTTCATCTAAATTTACTCAAATATAGATCCTAGAACAAAAATGCTCTACAAAATCCAAAAAAATCGAAGTTGGTTTCAAATAAATTTATTAAAATTCACACTTCCAACTAAAATTTTTTTTCACAATCCAAAAATTGTTGTTATTTACATCTAAATTTACTCAAATATAGATCCTACAACAAAAATTCTCAACAAAATAAAAAAAAATCGAAATTTGTTTCGAAAAAATTTATTAAAAATTGACACTTCCAACTAAATTTTTTGCACAATCCAAAAAAATGAAATTATTTTCATCTAAATTTACTCAAATATAGATCCTACATCAAAAATACTCAACAAAATCCAAAATACTCCAAGTCGATATCAAATATATTTATTAAAATTTGACAAAAATCGTGACAAAATCCAAAAAATCGAAGTTAATTTCAACTGAAATTACTCAAATTAAGCTTCTCTATAAAAAAAACTTAACATAGTCGAGAAAAATCGTGGTTGGTCAAATAAATTTATTAAAATTTGACATTTCCTACTCAAATTTTTTTTCACAATCCCAGAAATTGTCGTTATTTTCATCTAAATTTACTCAATAGATCCTACAACAAAAATACTCAACAAAATCCAAAATAATCCAAGTCGATTTCATATATATTTATTAAAATTTAACAAAAATCGTGACAAATTCCAAAAAATCGAAGTTAATTTCAACTGAAATTACTCAAATTAAGCTTCTCTATAAAAAAAACTTAACATAGTCGAGAAAAATCGAAGTTGGTTTCAAATAAATTAATTAAAATTTGACATTTCCAACTAAATTTTTTTTCACAATCTAATAAATCGATGTCATTTTCATCTAAATTTACTCTAATATAGATCCTACAATAAAAATACTCGACAAAATCCAAAAAAATCGAAGTTGGTTTCAAATAAATTTATTAAAATTCACACTTCCAACTAAAATTTTTTTTCACAATCCAAAAATTGTTGTTATTTACATCTAAATTTACTCAAATATAGATCCTACAACAAAAATACTCAACAAAATAAAAAAAAATCGAAGTTTGTTTCGAAAAAATTTATTACCAATTGACACTTCCAACTAAATTTTTTTCACAATCCAAAAAAATGAAATTATTTTCATCTAAATTTACTCATATATAGATCCTACATCAAAAATACTCAACAAAATCCAAAATACTCCAAGTCGGTATCAAATATATTTATTAAAATTTGACAAAAATCGTGACAAAATCCATAAAATCGAAGTTAATTTCACCTGAAATTACTCAAATTAAGCTTCCCTATCAAAAAAACTTAACATAGTCGAGAAAAATCGAAGTTGGTTTCAAATAAATTATGTAAAATTTGACACTTCCAACTAATTTTTTTTTTCACAATCAAAAAAATTGTCGTTATTTTCATCTAAATTTACTCAAATATAGATTCTACCACGAAAATAATCAACAAAATCCAAAAAAATCGAAGTTGGTATCAAATAAATTGATTAAAATTTGACACTTCCAACTAAAATTTTTTTTCACAATCCCAGAAAGTGTCGTTATTTTCATCTAAATTTACTGAAATATAGATCCTAGAACAAAAATGCTCTACAAAATCCAAAAAAATCGAAGTTGGTTTCAAATAAATTTATTAAAATTTGACACTTCCAACAAAAATTATTTCACAATCCAAAAAAATTGTTGTTATTTTCATCTAAATTTACTCAAATATAGATCCTACCACGAAAATACTCAACAAAATCCAAAAAAATCGATGTTGGTTTCAGAGAAATTTATTAAAATTTGAGACTTCCAACTAAAAATTTTTTCACAATCCTAAAAATTGAAGTCATTTTCATCTAAATTTACTCTAATATAGATCCTACAACAAAAATACTCAACAAAATAAAAAAAAATCGAAGTAGGTTTCAAATAAATTTATTAAAATTTGACACATCGAACCAAAAATTTTTTTACAATCCAAAAAAATGAAATTATTTTCATCTAAATTTACTCAATATAGATCCTAGAACAAAAATGCTCTACAAAATCGAAAAAAATCGAAGTTGGTCTCAAATAAATTTATAAATTTGAGACTTCCAACTAAAATTTTTTTCACAATCCAAAAAAATGAAATTATTTTCATCTAAATTTTCTCAAATATAGATCCTATAACAAAAATGCTCTACAAAATCCAAAAAAATCGATGTTGGTTTTAAATAAATTTATTAAAATTTGACACTTCCAACTAAAATTTTTTCACAATCCAAAAAATTGTCGTTGTTTTCATCTAAATTTACTCAAATATAGATCTTATAACAAAAATGCTCTACAAAATCCAAAAAAATCGATGTTGGTTTTAAATAAATTTATTAAAATTTGACACTTCCAACTAAAATTTTTTCACAATCCAAAAAATTGTCGTTATTTTCATCTAAATTTACTCAAATATAGATCCTAGAACAAAAATGCTCTACAAAATCCAAAATAATCGAAGTTGGTTTCAAATAAATTTATTAAAATTTGAGACTTCCAACTTAAATTTTTTCACAATCCAAAAAATTGAAGTCATTTTCATCTAAATTTACTCTAATATAGATCCTACAACAAAAATACTCAACAAAATAAAAAAAAATCGAAGTAGGTTTCAAATAAATTTATTAAAATTTGACACTTCGAACCAAAAATTTTTTCACAATCCAAAAAAATGAAATTATTTTCATCTAAATTTACTCAATATAGATCCTAGAACAAAAATGCTCTACAAAATCCAAAAAAATCGAAGTTGGTTTCAAATAAATTTATTAAAATTTGAGACTTCCAACTAAAAATTTTTTCACAATCCTAAAAATTGAAGTCATTTTCATCTAAATTTACTCAAATATAGATCCTACAACAAAAATACTCAACAAAATCCAAAAAAATCGAAGTTGGTATCAAATAAATTGATTAAAATTTGACACTTCCAACTAAAATTTTTTTTCACAATCCCAGAAATTGTCGTTATTTTCATCTAAATTTACTCTAATATAGATCCTACAACAAAAATACTCAACAAAATAAAAAAAAATCGAAGTAGGTTTCAAATAAATTTATTAAAATTTGACACTTCCAACTAAATTTTTTTCACAATCCAAAAAAATGAAATTATTTTCATCTAAATTTACTCAAATATAGATCCTACATCAAAAATACTCAACAAAATCCAAAATACTCCAAGTCGATATCAAATATATTTATTAAAATTTGACAAAAATCGTGACAAAATCCAAAAAATCGAAGTTAATTTCAACTGAAATTACTCAAATTAAGCTTCTCTATAAAAAAAACTTAACATAGTCGAGAAAAATCGTGGTTGGTCAAATAAATTTATTAAAATTTGACATTTCCTACTCAAATTTTTTTTCACAATCCCAGAAATTGTTGTTATTTTCATCTAAATTTACTCTAATATAGATCCTACAACAAAAATACTCAACAAAATCCAAAATAATCCAAGTCGATTTCATATATATTTATTAAAATTTAACAAAAATCGTGACAAATTCCAAAAAATCGAAGTTAATTTCAACTGAAATTACTCAAATTAAGCTTCTCTATAAAAAAAACTTAACATAGTCGAGAAAAATCGAAGTTGGTTTCAAATAAATTAATTAAAATTTGACATTTCCAACTAAAATTTTTTTCACAATCTAATAAATCGATGTCATTTTCATCTAAATTTACTCTAATATAGATCCTACAATA
Source organism: Andrena praecox (assembly GCA_963932275.1). Taxonomy (NCBI): domain Eukaryota; kingdom Metazoa; phylum Arthropoda; class Insecta; order Hymenoptera; family Andrenidae; genus Andrena; species Andrena praecox. The sequence goes on along the minus strand of CAWVQO010000413.1, from coordinate 1,219,817 downwards.
AAAATACTCGACAAAATCCAAAAAAATCGAAGTTGGTTTCAAATAAATTTATTAAAATTCACACTTCCAACTAAAATTTTTTTTCACAATCCAAAAATTGTTGTTATTTACATCTAAATTTACTCAAATATAGATCCTACAACAAAAATACTCAACAAAATAAAAAAAAATCGAAGTTTGTTTCGAAAAAATTTATTACCAATTGACACTTCCAACTAAATTTTTTTCACAATCCAAAAAAATGAAATTATTTTCATCTAAATTTACTCATATATAGATCCTACATCAAAAATACTCAACAAAATCCAAAATACTCCAAGTCGATATCAAATATATTTATTAAAATTTGACAAAAATCGTGACAAAATCCATAAAATCGAAGTTAATTTCACCTGAAATTACTCAAATTAAGCTTCCCTATCAAAAAAACTTAACATAGTCGAGAAAAATCGAAGTTGGTTTCAAATAAATTATGTAAAATTTGACACTTCCAACTAAATTTTTTTTTCACAATCAAAAAAATTGTCGTTATTTTCATCTAAATTTACTCAAATATAGATTCTACCACGAAAATAATCAACAAAATCCAAAAAAATCGAAGTTGGTATCAAATAAATTGATTAAAATTTGACACTTCCAACTAAAATTTTTTTTCACAATCCCAGAAAGTGTCGTTATTTTCATCTAAATTTACTGAAATATAGATCCTAGAACAAAAATGCTCTACAAAATCCAAAAAAATCGAAGTTGGTTTCAAATAAATTTATTAAAATTTGACACTTCCAACAAAAATTATTTCACAATCCAAAAAAATGAAATTATTTTCATCTAAATTTACTCAATATAAATCCTAGAACAAAAATGCTCTACAAAATCCAAAAAAATCGAAGTTGGTTTCAAATAAATTTATTAAAATTTGAGACTTCCAACTAAAAATTTTTTCACAATCCTAAAAATTGAAGTCATTTTCATCTAAATTTACTCAAATATAGATCCTACAACAAAAATACTCAACAAAATCCAAAAAAATCGAAGTTGGTATCAAATAAATTGATTAAAATTTGACACTTCCAACTAAAATTTTTTTTCACAATCCCAGAAATTGTCGTTATTTTCATCTAAATTTACTCTAATATAGATCCTACAACAAAAATACTCAACAAAATAAAAAAAAATCGAAGTAGGTTTCAAATAAATTTATTAAAATTTGACACTTCGAACCAAAAATTTTTTCACAATCCAAAAAAATGAAATTATTTTCATCTAAATTTACTCAATATAGATCCTAGAACAAAAATGCTCTACAAAATCGAAAAAAATCGAAGTTGGTTTCAAATAAATTTATAAATTTGAGACTTCCAAATAAAATTTTTTTCACAATCCTAAAAATTGAAGTCATTTTCATCTAAATTTACTCAAATATAGATCCTACAACAAAAATACTCAACAAAATCCAAAAAAAATCGAAGTTGGTATCAAATAAATTGATTAAAATTTGACACTTCCAACTAAAATTTTTTTTCACAATCCCAGAAATTGTCGTTATTTTCATCTAAATTTACTCAAATATAGATCCTAGAACAAAAATGCTCTACAAAATCCAAAAAAATCGAAGTTGGTTTCAAATAAATTTATTAAAATTCACACTTCCAACTAAAATTTTTTTTCACAATCCAAAAATTGTTGTTATTTACATCTAAATTTACTCAAATATAGATCCTACAACAAAAATTCTCAACAAAATAAAAAAAAATCGAAATTTGTTTCGAAAAAATTTATTAAAAATTGACACTTCCAACTAAATTTTTTTCACAATCCAAAAAAATGAAATTATTTTCATCTAAATTTACTCAAATATAGATCCTACATCAAAAATACTCAACAAAATCCAAAATACTCCAAGTCGATATCAAATATATTTATTAAAATTTGACAAAAATCGTGACAAAATCCAAAAAATCGAAGTTAATTTCAACTGAAATTACTCAAATTAAGCTTCTCTATAAAAAAAACTTAACATAGTCGAGAAAAATCGTGGTTGGTCAAATAAATTTATTAAAATTTGACATTTCCTACTCAAATTTTTTTTCACAATCCCAGAAATTGTCGTTATTTTCATCTAAATTTACTCTAATATAGATCCTACAACAAAAATACTCAACAAAATCCAAAATAATCCAAGTCGATTTCATATATATTTATTAAAATTTAACAAAAATCGTGACAAATTCCAAAAAATCGAAGTTAATTTCAACTGAAATTACTCAAATTAAGCTTCTCTATAAAAAAAACTTAACATAGTCGAGAAAAATCGAAGTTGGTTTCAAATAAATTAATTAAAATTTGACATTTCCAACTAAAATTTTTTTCCCAATCTAATAAATCGATGTCATTTTCATCTAAATTTACTCTAATATAGATCCTACAATAAAAATACTCGACAAAATCCAAAAAAATCGAAGTTGGTTTCAAATAAATTTATTAAAATTCACACTTCCAACTAAAATTTTTTTTCACAATCCAAAAATTGTTGTTATTTACATCTAAATTTACTCAAATATAGATCCTACAACAAAAATACTCAACAAAATAAAAAAAAATCGAAGTTTGTTTCGAAAAAATTTATTACCAATTGACACTTCCAACTAAATTTTTTTCACAATCCAAAAAAATGAAATTATTTTCATCTAAATTTACTCATATATAGATCCTACATCAAAAATACTCAACAAAATCCAAAATACTCCAAGTCGATATCAAATATATTTATTAAAATTTGACAAAAATCGTGACAAAATCCATAAAATCGAAGTTAATTTCACCTGAAATTACTCAAATTAAGCTTCTCTATAAAAAAAACTTAACATAGTCGAGAAAAATCGAAGTTGGTTTCAAATAAATTATGTAAAATTTGACACTTCCAACTAAATTTTTTTTTCACAATCAAAAAAATTGTCGTTATTTTCATCTAAATTTACTCAAATATAGATTCTACCACGAAAATAATCAACAAAATCCAAAAAAATCGAAGTTGGTATCAAATAAATTGATTAAAATTTGACACTTCCAACTAAAATTTTTTTTCACAATCCCAGAAAGTGTCGTTATTTTCATCTAAATTTACTGAAATATAGATCCTAGAACAAAAATGCTCTACAAAATCCAAAAAAATCGAAGTTGGTTTCAAATAAATTTATTAAAATTTGACACTTCCAACAAAAATTATTTCACAATCCAAAAAAATGAAATTATTTTCATCTAAATTTACTCAATATAAATCCTAGAACAAAAATGCTCTACAAAATCCAAAATAATCGAAGTTGGTTTCAAATAAATTTATTAAAATTTGACACTTCCAACAAAAATTATTTCACAATCCAAAAAAATGAAATTATTTTCATCTAAATTTACTCAATATAAATCCTAGAACAAAAATGCTCTACAAAATCCAAAAAAATCGAAGTTGGTTTCAAATAAATTTATTAAAATTTGAGACTTCCAACTAAAAATTTTTTCACAATCCTAAAAATTGAAGTCATTTTCATCTAAATTTACTCAAATATAGATCCTACAACAAAAATACTCAACAAAATCCAAAAAAATCGAAGTTGGTATCAAATAAATTGATTAAAATTTGACACTTCCAACTAAAATTTTTTTTCACAATCCCAGAAATTGTCGTTATTTTCATCTAAATTTACTCTAATATAGATCCTACAACAAAAATACTCAACAAAATAAAAAAAAATCGAAGTAGGTTTCAAATAAATTTATTAAAATTTGACACTTCGAACCAAAAATTTTTTCACAATCCAAAAAAATGAAATTATTTTCATCTAAATTTACTCAATATAGATCCTAGAACAAAAATGCTCTACAAAATCGAAAAAAATCGAAGTTGGTTTCAAATAAATTTATAAATTTGAGACTTCCAAATAAAATTTTTTTCACAATCCTAAAAATTGAAGTCATTTTCATCTAAATTTACTCAAATATAGATCCTACAACAAAAATACTCAACAAAATCCAAAAAAATCGAAGTTGGTATCAAATAAATTGATTAAAATTTGACACTTCCAACTAAAATTTTTTTTCACAATCCCAGAAATTGTCGTTATTTTCATCTAAATTTACTCAAATATAGATCCTAGAACAAAAATGCTCTACAAAATCCAAAAAAATCGAAGTTGGTTTCAAATAAATTTATTAAAATTCACACTTCCAACTAAAATTTTTTTTCACAATCCAAAAATTGTTGTTATTTACATCTAAATTTACTCAAATATAGATCCTACAACAAAAATTCTCAACAAAATAAAAAAAAATCGAAATTTGTTTCGAAAAAATTTATTAAAAATTGACACTTCCAACTAAATTTTTTTCACAATCCAAAAAAATGAAATTATTTTCATCTAAATTTACTCAAATATAGATCCTATAACAAAAATGCTCTACAAAATCCAAAAAAATCGATGTTGGTTTTAAATAAATTTATTAAAATTTGACACTTCCAACTAAAATTTTTTCACAATCCAAAAAATTGTCGTTATTTTCATCTAAATTTACTCAAATATAGATCCTAGAACAAAAATGCTCTACAAAATCCAAAATAATCGAAGTTGGTTTCAAATAAATTTATTAAAATTTGAGACTTCCAACTTAAATTTTTTCACAATCCAAAAAATTGAAGTCATTTTCATCTAAATTTACTCTAATATAGATCCTACAACAAAAATACTCAACAAAATAAAAAAAAATCGAAGTAGGTTTCAAATAAATTTATTAAAATTTGACACTTCGAACCAAAAATTTTTTCACAATCCAAAAAAATGAAATTATTTTCATCTAAATTTACTCAATATAGATCCTAGAACAAAAATGCTCTACAAAATCGAAAAAAATCGAAGTTGGTTTCAAATAAATTTATAAATTTGAGACTTCCAAATAAAATTTTTTTCACAATCGTAAAAATTGAAGTCATTTTCATCTAAATTTACTCAAATATAGATCCTACAACAAAAATACTCAACAAAATCCAAAAAAATCGAAGTTGGTATCAAATAAATTCATTAAAATTTGACACTTCCAACTAAAATTTTTTTTCACAATCCCAGAAATTGTCGTTATTTTCATCTAAATTTACTCAAATATAGATTCTAGAACAAAAATGCTCGACAAAATTCAAAAAAATCGAAGTTGGTCAAATAAATTTATTAAAATTCACACTTCCAACTAAAATTTTTTTTCACAATCCAAAAAATTGTTGTTATTTTCATCTAAATTTACTCAAATATAGATCCTACCACGAAAATACTCAACAAAATCCAAAATAATCGAAGTTGGTTTCAAATAAATTTATTAAAATTTGAGACTTCCAACTTAAATTTTTTCACAATCCAAAAAATTGAAGTCATTTTCATCTAAATTTACTCTAATATAGATCCTACAACAAAAATACTCAACAAAATAAAAAAAAATCGAAGTAGGTTTCAAATAAATTTATTAAAATTTGACACATCGAACCAAAAATTTTTTCACAATCCAAAAAAATGAAATTATTTTCATCTAAATTTACTCAATATAGATCCTAGAACAAAAATGCTCTACAAAATCGAAAAAAATCGAAGTTGGTTTCAAATAAATTTATAAATTTGAGACTTCCAACTAAAATTTTTTTCACAATCCAAAAAAATGAAATTATTTTCATCTAAATTTACTCAAATATAGATCCTATAACAAAAATGCTCTACAAAATCCAAAAAAATCGATGTTGGTTTTAAATAAATTTATTAAAATTTGACACTTCCAACTAAAATTTTTTCACAATCCAAAAAATTGTCGTTGTTTTCATCTAAATTTACTCAAATATAGATCCTATAACAAAAATGCTCTACAAAATCCAAAAAAATCGATGTTGGTTTTAAATAAATTTATTAAAATTTGACACTTCCAACTAAAATTTTTTCACAATCCAAAAAATTGTCGTTATTTTCATCTAAATTAACTCAAATGTACATCCTACAACAAAAATACTCAACAAAATAAGAAAAACCGTGGTTGATTTCAAAAAAATTTAGTAAAAATTGACCCTACCGACTAAAATTTTTTTTCACAATCCAAAAAATTGTCGTCATTTTCATCTAAATTTACTCAAATATAGATCCTACATAAAAAATACTCAACAAAATCCAAAATAATCCAAGTCGATTTCAAATATATTTATTAAAATTTGACAAAAATCGTGAGAAAATCCATAAAATCGAAGTTAATTTCACCTGAAATTACTCAAATTAAGCTTCCCTATCAAAAAAACTTAACATAGTCGAGAAAAATCGAAGTTGGTTTCAAATAAATTATGTAAAATTTGACACTTCCAACTAAATTTTTTTTTCACAATCCAAAAAATTGTCGTTATTTTCATCTAAATTTACTCAAATATAGATTCTACCACGAAAATACTCAACAAAATCCAAAAAAATCGAAGTTGGTATCAAATAAATTGATTAAAATTTGACACTTCCAACTAAAATTTTTTTTCACAATCCCAGAAAGTGTCGTTATTTTCATCTAAATTTACTGAAATATAGATCCTAGAACAAAAATGCTCTACAAAATCCAAAAAAATCGAAGTTGGTTTCAAATAAATTTATTAAAATTTGACACTTCCAACAAAAATTATTTCACAATCCAAAAAAATGAAATTATTTTCATCTAAATTTACTCAATATAAATCCTAGAACAAAAATGCTCTACAAAATCCAAAAAAATCGAAGTTGGTTTCAAATAAATTTATTAAAATTTGAGACTTCCAACTAAAAATTTTTTCACAATCCTAAAAATTGAAGTCATTTTCATCTAAATTTACTCAAATATAGATCCTACAACAAAAATACTCAACAAAATCCAAAAAAATCGAAGTTGGTATCAAATAAATTGATTAAAATTTGACACTTCCAACTAAAATTTTTTTTCACAATCCAAAAATTGTTGTTATTTACATCTAAATTTACTCAAATATAGATCCTACAACAAAAATTCTCAACAAAATAAAAAAAAATCGAAATTTGTTTCGAAAAAATTTATTAAAAATTGACACTTCCAACTAAATTTTTTTCACAATCCAAAAAAATGAAATTATTTTCATCTAAATTTACTCAAATATAGATCCTACATCAAAAATACTCAACAAAATCCAAAATACTCCAAGTCGATATCAAATATATTTATTAAAATTTGACAAAAATCGTGACAAAATCCAAAAAATCGAAGTTAATTTCAACTGAAATTACTCAAATTAAGCTTCTCTATAAAAAAAACTTAACATAGTCGAGAAAAATCGTGGTTGGTCAAATAAATTTATTAAAATTTGACATTTCCTACTCAAATTTTTTTTCACAATCCCAGAAATTGTCGTTATTTTCATCTAAATTTACTCTAATATAGATCCTACAACAAAAATACTCAACAAAATCCAAAATAATCCAAGTCGATTTCATATATATTTATTAAAATTTAACAAAAATCGTGACAAATTCCAAAAAATCGAAGTTAATTTCAACTGAAATTACTCAAATTAAGCTTCTCTATAAAAAAAACTTAACATAGTCGAGAAAAATCGAAGTTGGTTTCAAATAAATTAATTAAAATTTGACATTTCCAACTAAAATTTTTTTCACAATCTAATAAATCGATGTCATTTTCATCTAAATTTACTCTAATATAGATCCTACAATAAAAATACTCGACAAAATCCAAAAAAATCGAAGTTGGTTTCAAATAAATTTATTAAAATTCACACTTCCAACTAAAATTTTTTTTCACAATCCAAAAATTGTTGTTATTTACATCTAAATTTACTCAAATATAGATCCTACAACAAAAATACTCAACAAAATAAAAAAAAATCGAAGTTTGTTTCGAAAAAATTTATTACCAATTGACACTTCCAACTAAATTTTTTTCACAATCCAAAAAAATGAAATTATTTTCATCTAAATTTACTCATATATAGATCCTACATCAAAAATACTCAACAAAATCCAAAATACTCCAAGTCGATATCAAATATATTTATTAAAATTTGACAAAAATCGTGACAAAATCCATAAAATCGAAGTTAATTTCACCTGAAATTACTCAAATTAAGCTTCCCTATCAAAAAAACTTAACATAGTCGAGAAAAATCGAAGTTGGTTTCAAATAAATTATGTAAAATTTGACACTTCCAACTAAATTTTTTTTTCACAATCAAAAAAATTGTCGTTATTTTCATCTAAATTTACTCAAATATAGATTCTACCACGAAAATAATCAACAAAATCCAAAAAAATCGAAGTTGGTATCAAATAAATTGATTAAAATTTGACACTTCCAACTAAAATTTTTTTTCACAATCCCAGAAAGTGTCGTTATTTTCATCTAAATTTACTGAAATATAGATCCTAGAACAAAAATGCTCTACAAAATCCAAAAAAATCGAAGTTGGTTTCAAATAAATTTATTAAAATTTGACACTTCCAACAAAAATTATTTCACAATCCAAAAAAATGAAATTATTTTCATCTAAATTTACTCAATATAAATCCTAGAACAAAAATGCTCTACAAAATCCAAAAAAATCGAAGTTGGTTTCAAATAAATTTATTAAAATTTGAGACTTCCAACTAAAAATTTTTTCACAATCCTAAAAATTGAAGTCATTTTCATCTAAATTTACTCAAATATAGATCCTACAACAAAAATACTCAACAAAATCCAAAAAAATCGAAGTTGGTATCAAATAAATTGATTAAAATTTGACACTTCCAACTAAAATTTTTTTTCACAATCCCAGAAATTGTCGTTATTTTCATCTAAATTTACTCAAATATAGATCCTAGAACAAAAATGCTGTACAAAATCCAAAAAAATCGATGTTGGTTTCAGAGAAATTTATTAAAATTTGAGACTTCCAACTAAAATTTTTTATACAATCCAAAAAATTGAAGTCATTTTCATCTAAATTTACTCTAATATAGATCCTACAATAAAAATACTCGACAAAATTCAAAAAAATCGAAGTTGGTCAAATAAATTTATTAAAATTCACACTTCCAACTAAAATTTTTTTTCACAATCCAAAAAATTGTTGTTATTTTCATCTAAATTTACTCAAATATAGATCCTACCACGAAAATACTCAACAAAATCCAAAAAAATCGATGTTGGTTTCAGAGAAATTTATTAAAATTTGAGACTTCCAACTAAAAATTTTTTCACAATCCTAAAAATTGAAGTCATTTTCATCTAAATTTACTCTAATATAGATCCTACAACAAAAATACTCAACAAAATAAAAAAAAATCGAAGTAGGTTTCAAATAAATTTATTAAAATTTGACACATCGAACCAAAAATTTTTTCACAATCCAAAAAAATGAAATTATTTTCATCTAAATTTACTCAATATAGATCCTAGAACAAAAATGCTCTACAATATCGAAAAAAATCGAAGTTGGTTTCAAATAAATTTATAAATTTGAGACTTCCAACTAAAATTTTTTTCACAATCCAAAAAAATGAAATTATTTTCATCTAAATTTTCTCAAATATAGATCCTATAACAAAAATGCTCTACAAAATCCAAAAAAATCGATGTTGGTTTTAAATAAATTTATTAAAATTTGACACTTCCAACTAAAATTTTTTCACAATCCAAAAAATTGTCGTTGTTTTCATCTAAATTTACTCAAATATAGATCCTATAACAAAAATGCTCTACAAAATCCAAAAAAATCGATGTTGGTTTTAAATAAATTTATTAAAATTTGACACTTCCAACTAAAATTTTTTCACAATCCAAAAAATTGTCGTTATTTTCATCTAAATTTACTCAAATATAGATCCTAGAACAAAAATGCTCTACAAAATCCAAAATAATCGAAGTTGGTTTCAAATAAATTTATTAAAATTTGACACTTCCAACAAAAATTATTTCACAATCCAAAAAAATGAAATTATTTTCATCTAAATTTACTCAATATAAATCCTAGAACAAAAATGCTCTACAAAATCCAAAAAAATCGAAGTTGGTTTCAAATAAATTTATTAAAATTTGAGACTTCCAACTAAAAATTTTTTCACAATCCTAAAAATTGAAGTCATTTTCATCTAAATTTACTCAAATATAGATCCTACAACAAAAATACTCAACAAAATCCAAAAAAATCGAAGTTGGTATCAAATAAATTGATTAAAATTTGACACTTCCAACTAAAATTTTTTTTCACAATCCCAGAAATTGTCGTTATTTTCATCTAAATTTACTCTAATATAGATCCTACAACAAAAATACTCAACAAAATAAAAAAAAATCGAAGTAGGTTTCAAATAAATTTATTAAAATTTGACACTTCGAACCAAAAATTTTTTCACAATCCAAAAAAATGAAATTATTTTCATCTAAATTTACTCAATATAGATCCTAGAACAAAAATGCTCTACAAAATCGAAAAAAATCGAAGTTGGTTTCAAATAAATTTATAAATTTGAGACTTCCAAATAAAATTTTTTTCACAATCCTAAAAATTGAAGTCATTTTCATCTAAATTTACTCAAATATAGATCCTACAACAAAAATACTCAACAAAATAAAAAAAAAATCGAAGTTGGTATCAAATAAATTGATTAAAATTTGACACTTCCAACTAAAATTTTTTTTCACAATCCCAGAAATTGTCGTTATTTTCATCTAAATTTACTCAAATATAGATCCTAGAACAAAAATGCTCTACAAAATCCAAAAAAATCGAAGTTGGTTTCAAATAAATTTATTAAAATTCACACTTCCAACTAAAATTTTTTTTCACAATCCAAAAATTGTTGTTATTTACATCTAAATTTACTCAAATATAGATCCTACAACAAAAATTCTCAACAAAATAAAAAAAAATCGAAATTTGTTTCGAAAAAATTTATTAAAAATTGACACTTCCAACTAAATTTTTTTCACAATCCAAAAAAATGAAATTATTTTCATCTAAATTTACTCAAATATAGATCCTACATCAAAAATACTCAACAAAATCCAAAATACTCCAAGTCGATATCAAATATATTTATTAAAATTTGACAAAAATCGTGACAAAATCCAAAAAATCGAAGTTAATTTCAACTGAAATTACTCAAATTAAGCTTCTCTATAAAAAAAACTTAACATAGTCGAGAAAAATCGTGGTTGGTCAAATAAATTTATTAAAATTTGACATTTCCTACTCAAATTTTTTTTCACAATCCCAGAAATTGTCGTTATTTTCATCTAAATTTACTCTAATATAGATCCTACAACAAAAATACTCAACAAAATCCAAAATAATCCAAGTCGATTTCATATATATTTATTAAAATTTAACAAAAATCGTGACAAATTCCAAAAAATCGAAGTTAATTTCAACTGAAATTACTCAAATTAAGCTTCTCTATAAAAAAAACTTAACATAGTCGAGAAAAATCGAAGTTGGTTTCAAATAAATTAATTAAAATTTGACATTTCCAACTAAAATTTTTTTCCCAATCTAATAAAGCGATGTCATTTTCATCTAAATTTACTCTAATATAGATCCTACAATAAAAATACTCGACAAAATCCAAAAAAATCGAAGTTGGTTTCAAATAAATTTATTAAAATTCACACTTCCAACTAAAATTTTTTTTCACAATCCAAAAATTGTTGTTATTTACATCTAAATTTACTCAAATATAGATCCTACAACAAAAATACTCAACAAAATAAAAAAAAATCGAAGTTTGTTTCGAAAAAATTTATTACCAATTGACACTTCCAACTAAATTTTTTTCACAATCCAAAAAAATGAAATTATTTTCATCTAAATTTACTCATATATAGATCCTACATCAAAAATACTCAACAAAATCCAAAATACTCCAAGTCGATATCAAATATATTTATTAAAATTTGACAAAAATCGTGACAAAATCCATAAAATCGAAGTTAATTTCACCTGAAATTACTCAAATTAAGCTTCCCTATCAAAAAAACTTAACATAGTCGAGAAAAATCGAAGTTGGTTTCAAATAAATTATGTAAAATTTGACACTTCCAACTAAATTTTTTTTTCACAATCAAAAAAATTGTCGTTATTTTCATCTAAATTTACTCAAATATAGATTCTACCACGAAAATAATCAACAAAATCCAAAAAAATCGAAGTTGGTATCAAATAAATTGATTAAAATTTGACACTTCCAACTAAAATTTTTTTTCACAATCCCAGAAAGTGTCGTTATTTTCATCTAAATTTACTGAAATATAGATCCTAGAACAAAAATGCTCTACAAAATCCAAAAAAATCGAAGTTGGTTTCAAATAAATTTATTAAAATTTGACACTTCCAACAAAAATTATTTCACAATCCAAAAAAATGAAATTATTTTCATCTAAATTTACTCAATATAAATCCTAGAACAAAAATGCTCTACAAAATCCAAAAAAATCGAAGTTGGTTTCAAATAAATTTATTAAAATTTGAGACTTCCAACTAAAAATTTTTTCACAATCCTAAAAATTGAAGTCATTTTCATCTAAATTTACTCAAATATAGATCCTACAACAAAAATACTCAACAAAATCCAAAAAAATCGAAGTTGGTATCAAATAAATTGATTAAAATTTGACACTTCCAACTAAAATTTTTTTTCACAATCCCAGAAATTGTCGTTATTTTCATCTAAATTTACTCAAATATAGATCCTAGAACAAAAATGCTGTACAAAATCCAAAAAAATCGATGTTGGTTTCAGAGAAATTTATTAAAATTTGAGACTTCCAACTAAAATTTTTTATACAATCCAAAAAATTGAAGTCATTTTCATCTAAATTTACTCTAATATAGATCCTACAATAAAAATACTCGACAAAATTCAAAAAAATCGAAGTTGGTCAAATAAATTTATTAAAATTCACACTTCCAACTAAAATTTTTTTTCACAATCCAAAAAATTGTTGTTATTTTCATCTAAATTTACTCAAATATAGATCCTACCACGAAAATACTCAACAAAATCCAAAAAAATCGATGTTGGTTTCAGAGAAATTTATTAAAATTTGAGACTTCCAACTAAAAATTTTTTCACAATCCTAAAAATTGAAGTCATTTTCATCTAAATTTACTCTAATATAGATCCTACAACAAAAATACTCAACAATATAAAAAAAAATCGAAGTAGGTTTCAAATAAATTTATTAAAATTTGACACATCGAACCAAAAATTTTTTCACAATCCAAAAAAATGAAATTATTTTCATCTAAATTTACTCAATATAGATCCTAGAACAAAAATGCTCTACAAAATCGAAAAAAATCGAAGTTGGTTTCAAATAAATTTATAAATTTGAGACTTCCAACTAAAATTTTTTTCACAATCCAAAAAAATGAAATTATTTTCATCTAAATTTTCTCAAATATAGATCCTATAACAAAAATGCTCTACAAAATCCAAAAAAATCGATGTTGGTTTTAAATAAATTTATTAAAATTTGACACTTCCAACTAAAATTTTTTCACAATCCAAAAAATTGTCGTTGTTTTCATCTAAATTTACTCAAAAATAGATCCTATAACAAAAATGCTCTACAAAATCCAAAAAAATCGATGTTGGTTTTAAATAAATTTATTAAAATTTGACACTTCCAACTAAAATTTTTTCACAATCCAAAAAATTGTCGTTATTTTCATCTAAATTTACTCAAATATAGATCCTAGAACAAAAATGCTCTGCAAAATCCAAAATAATCGAAGTTGGTTTCAAATAAATTTATTAAAATTTGAGACTTCCAACTTAAATTTTTTCACAATCCAAAAAATTGAAGTCATTTTCATCTAAATTTACTCTAATATAGATCCTACAACAAAAATACTCAACAAAATAAAAAAAAATCGAAGTAGGTTTCAAATAAATTTATTAAAATTTGACACTTCGAACCAAAAATTTTTTCACAATCCAAAAAAATGAAATTATTTTCATCTAAATTTACTCAATATAGATCCTAGAACAAAAATGCTCTACAAAATCGAAAAAAATCGAAGTTGGTTTCAAATAAATTTATAAATTTGAGACTTCCAAATAAAATTTTTTTCACAATCCTAAAAATTGAAGTCATTTTCATCTAAATTTACTCAAATATAGATCCTACAACAAAAATACTCAACAAAATCCAAAAAAATCGAAGTTGGTATCAAATAAATTGATTAAAATTTGACACTTCCAACTAAAATTTTTTTTCACAATCCCAGAAATTTTCGTTATTTTCATCTAAATTTACTCAAATATAGATTCTAGAACAAAAATGCTCGACAAAATTCAAAAAAATCGAAGTTGGTCAAATAAATTTATTAAAATTCACACTTCCAACTAAAATTTTTTTTCACAATCCAAAAAATTGTTGTTATTTTCATCTAAATTTACTCAAATATAGATCCTACCACGAAAATACTCAACAAAATCCAAAATAATCGAAGTTGGTTTCAAATAAATTTATTAAAATTTGAGACTTCCAACTTAAATTTTTTCACAATCCAAAAAATTGAAGTCATTTTCATCTAAATTTACTCTAATATAGATCCTACAACAAAAATACTCAACAAAATAAAAAAAAATCGAAGTAGGTTTCAAATAAATTTATTAAAATTTGACACATCGAACCAAAAATTTTTTCACAATCCAAAAAAATGAAATTATTTTCATCTAAATTTACTCAATATAGATCCTAGAACAAAAATGCTCTACAAAATCGAAAAAAATCGAAGTTGGTTTCAAATAAATTTATAAATTTGAGACTTCCAACTAAAATTTTTTTCACAATCCAAAAAAATGAAATTATTTTCATCTAAATTTACTCAAATATAGATCCTATAACAAAAATGCTCTACAAAATCCACAAAAATCGATGTTGGTTTTAAATAAATTTATTAAAATTTGACACTTCCAACTAAAATTTTTTCACAATCCAAAAAATTGTCGTTGTTTTCATCTAAATTTACTCAAATATAGATCCTATAACAAAAATGCTCTACAAAATCCAAAAAAATCGATGTTGGTTTTAAATAAATTTATTAAAATTTGACACTTCCAACTAAAATTTTTTCACAATCCAAAAAATTGTCGTTATTTTCATCTAAATTAACTCAAATGTACATCCTACAAGAAAAATACTCAACAAAATAAGAAAAACCGTGGTTGATTTCAAAAAAATTTAGTAAAAATTGACACTACCGACTAAAATTTTTTTTCACAATCCCAGAAATTGTCGTTATTTTCATCTAAATTTACTCTAATATAGATCCTACAACAAAAATACTCAACAAAATCCAAAATAATCCAAGTCGATTTCATATATATTTATTAAAATTTAACAAAAATCGTGACAAATTCCAAAAAATCGAAGTTAATTTCAACTGAAATTACTCAAATTAAGCTTCTCTATAAAAAAAACTTAACATAGTCGAGAAAAATCGAAGTTGGTTTCAAATAAATTAATTAAAATTTGACATTTCCAACTAAAATTTTTTTCCCAATCTAATAAATCGATGTCATTTTCATCTAAATTTACTCTAATATAGATCCTACAATAAAAATACTCGACAAAATCCAAAAAAATCGAAGTTGGTTTCAAATAAATTTATTAAAATTCACACTTCCAACTAAAATTTTTTTTCACAATCCAAAAATTGTTGTTATTTACATCTAAATTTACTCAAATATAGATCCTACAACAAAAATACTCAACAAAATAAAAAAAAATCGAAGTTTGTTTCGAAAAAATTTATTACCAATTGACACTTCCAACTAAATTTTTTTCACAATCCAAAAAAATGAAATTATTTTCATCTAAATTTACTCATATATAGATCCTACATCAAAAATACTCAACAAAATCCAAAATACTCCAAGTCGATATCAAATATATTTATTAAAATTTGACAAAAATCGTGACAAAATCCATAAAATCGAAGTTAATTTCACCTGAAATTACTCAAATTAAGCTTCCCTATCAAAAAAACTTAACATAGTCGAGAAAAATCGAAGTTGGTTTCAAATAAATTATGTAAAATTTGACACTTCCAACTAAATTTTTTTTTCACAATCAAAAAAATTGTCGTTATTTTCATCTAAATTTACTCAAATATAGATTCTACCACGAAAATAATCAACAAAATCCAAAAAAATCGAAGTTGGTATCAAATAAATTGATTAAAATTTGACACTTCCAACTAAAATTTTTTTCACAATCCCAGAAAGTGTCGTTATTTTCATCTAAATTTACTGAAATATAGATCCTAGAACAAAAATGCTCTACAAAATCCAAAAAAATCGAAGTTGGTTTCAAATAAATTTATTAAAATTTGACACTTCCAACAAAAATTATTTCACAATCCAAAAAAATGAAATTATTTTCATCTAAATTTACTCAATATAAATCCTAGAACAAAAATGCTCTACAAAATCCAAAAAAATCGAAGTTGGTTTCAAATAAATTTATTAAAATTTGAGACTTCCAACTAAAAATTTTTTCACAATCCTAAAAATTGAAGTCATTTTCATCTAAATTTACTCAAATATAGATCCTACAACAAAAATACTCAACAAAATCCAAAAAAATCGAAGTTGGTATCAAATAAATTGATTAAAATTTGACACTTCCAACTAAAATTTTTTTTCACAATCCCAGAAATTGTCGTTATTTTCATCTAAATTTACTCAAATATAGATCCTAGAACAAAAATGCTGTACAAAATCCAAAAAAATCGATGTTGGTTTCAGAGAAATTTATTAAAATTTGAGACTTCCAACTAAAATTTTTTATACAATCCAAAAAATTGAAGTCATTTTCATCTAAATTTACTCTAATATAGATCCTACAATAAAAATACTCGACAAAATTCAAAAAAATCGAAGTTGGTCAAATAAATTTATTAAAATTCACACTTCCAACTAAAATTTTTTTTCACAATCCAAAAAATTGTTGTTATTTTCATCTAAATTTACTCAAATATAGATCCTACCACGAAAATACTCAACAAAATCCAAAAAAATCGATGTTGGTTTCAGAGAAATTTATTAAAATTTGAGACTTCCAACTAAAAATTTTTTCACAATCCTAAAAATTGAAGTCATTTTCATCTAAATTTACTCTAATATAGATCCTACAACAAAAATACTCAACAATATAAAAAAAAATCGAAGTAGGTTTCAAATAAATTTATTAAAATTTGACACATCGAACCAAAAATTTTTTCACAATCCAAAAAAATGAAATTATTTTCATCTAAATTTACTCAATATAGATCCTAGAACAAAAATGCTCTACAAAATCGAAAAAAATCGAAGTTGGTTTCAAATAAATTTATAAATTTGAGACTTCCAACTAAAATTTTTTTCACAATCCAAAAAAATGAAATTATTTTCATCTAAATTTACTCAAATATAGATCCTATAACAAAAATGCTCTACAAAATCCACAAAAATCGATGTTGGTTTTAAATAAATTTATTAAAATTTGACACTTCCAACTAAAATTTTTTCACAATCCAAAAAATTGTCGTTGTTTTCATCTAAATTTACTCAAATATAGATCCTATAACAAAAATGCTCTACAAAATCCAAAAAAATCGATGTTGGTTTTAAATAAATTTATTAAAATTTGACACTTCCAACTAAAATTTTTTCACAATCCAAAAAATTGTCGTTATTTTCATCTAAATTAACTCAAATGTACATCCTACAAGAAAAATACTCAACAAAATAAGAAAAACCGTGGTTGATTTCAAAAAAATTTAGTAAAAATTGACACTACCGACTAAAATTTTTTTTCACAATCCAAAAAATTGTCGTCATTTTCATCTAAATTTACTCAAATATAGATCCTACATCAAAAATACTCAACAAAATCCAAAATAATCCAAGTCGATTTCAAATATATTTATTAAAATTTGACAAAAATCGTGACAAAATCCATAAAATCGAAGTTAATTTCACCTGAAATTACTCAAATTAAGCTTCCCTATCAAACAAATTTAACATAGTCGAGAAAAATCGAAGTTGGTTTCAAATAAATTATGTAAAATTTGACACTTCCAACTAAATTTTTTTTTCACAATCCAAAAAATTGTCGTTATTTTCATCTAAATTTACTCAAATATAGATTCTACCACGAAAATAATCAACAAAATCCAAAAAAATCGAAGTTGGTATCAAATAAATTGATTAAAATTTGACACTTCCAACTAAAATTTTTTTTCACAATCCCAGAAAGTGTCGTTATTTTCATCTAAATTTACTGAAATATAGATCCTAGAACAAAAATGCTCTACAAAATCCAAAAAAATCGAAGTTGGTTTCAAATAAATTTATTAAAATTTGACACTTCCAACAAAAATTATTTCACAATCCAAAAAAATGAAATTATTTTCATCTAAATTTACTCAATATAAATCCTAGAACAAAAATGCTCTACAAAATCCAAAAAAATCGAAGTTGGTTTCAAATAAATTTATTAAAATTTGAGACTTCCAACTAAAAATTTTTTCACAATCCTAAAAATTGAAGTCATTTTCATCTAAATTTACTCAAATATAGATCCTACAACAAAAATACTCAACAAAATCCAAAAAAATCGAAGTTGGTATCAAATAAATTGATTAAAATTTGACACTTCCAACTAAAATTTTTTTTCACAATCCCAGAAATTGTCGTTATTTTCATCTAAATTTACTCTAATATAGATCCTACAACAAAAATACTCAACAAAATAAAAAAAAATCGAAATAGGTTTCAAATAAATTTATTAAAATTTGACACTTCGAACCAAAAATTTTTTCACAATCCAAAAAAATGAAATTATTTTCATCTAAATTTACTCAATATAGATCCTAGAACAAAAATGCTCTACAAAATCGAAAAAAATCGAAGTTGGTTTCAAATAAATTTATAAATTTGAGACTTCCAAATAAAATTTTTTTCACAATCCTAAAAATTGAAGTCATTTTCATCTAAATTTACTCAAATATAGATCCTACAACAAAAATACTCAACAAAATCCAAAAAAATCGAAGTTGGTATCAAATAAATTGATTAAAATTTGACACTTCCAACTAAAATTTTTTTTCACAATCCCAGAAATTGTCGTTATTTTCATCTAAATTTACTCAAATATAGATCCTAGAACAAAAATGCTCTACAAAATCCAAAAAAATCGAAGTTGGTTTCAAATAAATTTATTAAAATTCACACTTCCAACTAAAATTTTTTTTCACAATCCAAAAATTGTTGTTATTTACATCTAAATTTACTCAAATATAGATCCTACAACAAAAATTCTCAACAAAATAAAAAAAAATCGAAATTTGTTTCGAAAAAATTTATTAAAAATTGACACTTCCAACTAAATTTTTTTCACAATCCAAAAAAATGAAATTATTTTCATCTAAATTTACTCAAATATAGATCCTACATCAAAAATACTCAACAAAATCCAAAATACTCCAAGTCGATATCAAATATATTTATTAAAATTTGACAAAAATCGTGACAAAATCCAAAAAATCGAAGTTAATTTCAACTGAAATTACTCAAATTAAGCTTCTCTATAAAAAAAACTTAACATAGTCGAGAAAAATCGTGGTTGGTCAAATAAATTTATTAAAATTTGACATTTCCTAATCAAATTTTTTTTCACAATCCCAGAAATTGTCGTTATTTTCATCTAAATTTACTCTAATATAGATCCTACAACAAAAATACTCAACAAAATCCAAAATAATCCAAGTCGATTTCATATATATTTATTAAAATTTAACAAAAATCGTGACAAATTCCAAAAAATCGAAGTTAATTTCAACTGAAATTACTCAAATTAAGCTTCTCTATAAAAAAAACTTAACATAGTCGAGAAAAATCGAAGTTGGTTTCAAATAAATTAATTAAAATTTGACATTTCCAACTAAAATTTTTTTCACAATCTAATAAATTGAAGTCATTTTCATCTAAATTTACTCTAATATAGATCCTACAACAAAAATACTCAACAAAATAAAAAAAAATCGAAGTAGGTTTCAAATAAATTTATTAAAATTTGACACATCGAACCAAAAATTTTTTCACAATCCAAAAAAATGAAATTATTTTCATCTAAATTTACTCAATATAGATCCTAGAACAAAAATGCTCTACAAAATCGAAAAAAATCGAAGTTGGTTTCAAATAAATTTATAAATTTGAGACTTCCAACTAAAATTTTTTTTCACAATCCAAAAATTGTTGTTATTTACATCTAAATTTACTCAAATATAGATCCTACAACAAAAATACTCAACAAAATAAAAAAAAATCGAAGTTTGTTTCGAAAAAATTTATTACCAATTGACACTTCCAACTAAATTTTTTTCACAATCCAAAAAAATGAAATTATTTTCATCTAAATTTACTCATATATAGATCCTACATCAAAAATACTCAACAAAATCCAAAATACTCCAAGTCGATATCAAATATATTTATTAAAATTTGACAAAAATCGTGACAAAATCCATAAAATCGAAGTTAATTTCACCTGAAATTACTCAAATTAAGCTTCCCTATCAAAAAAACTTAACATAGTCGAGAAAAATCGAAGTTGGTTTCAAATAAATTATGTAAAATTTGACACGTCCAACTAAATTTTTTTTTCACAATCAAAAAAATTGTCGTTATTTTCATCTAAATTTACTCAAATATAGATTCTACCACGAAAATAATCAACAAAATCCAAAAAAATCGAAGTTGGTATCAAATAAATTGATTAAAATTTGACACTTCCAACTAAAATTTTTTTTCACAATCCCAGAAAGTGTCGTTATTTTCATCTAAATTTACTGAAATATAGATCCTACAACAAAAATACTCAACAAAATAAAAAAAAATCGAAGTAGGTTTCAAATAAATTTATTAAAATTTGACACTTCGAACCAAAAATTTTTTCACAATCCAAAAAAATGAAATTATTTTCATCTAAATTTACTCAATATAGATCCTAGAACAAAAATGCTCTACAAAATCGAAAAAAATCGAAGTTGGTTTCAAATAAATTTATAAATTTGAGACTTCCAAATAAATTTTTTTTCACAATCCTAAAAATTGAAGTCATTTTCATCTAAATTTACTCAAATATAGATCCTACAACAAAAATACTCAACAAAATCCAAAAAAATCGAAGTTGGTATCAAATAAATTGATTAAAATTTGACACTTCCAACTAAAATTTTTTTTCACAATCCCAGAAATTGTCGTTATTTTCATCTAAATTTACTCAAATATAGATTCTAGAACAAAAATGCTCGACAAAATTCAAAAAAATCGAAGTTGGTCAAATAAATTTATTAAAATTCACACTTCCAACTAAAATTTTTTTTCACAATCCAAAAAATTGTTGTTATTTTCATCTAAATTTACTCAAATATAGATCCTACCACGAAAATACTCAACAAAATCCAAAATAATCGAAGTTGGTTTCAAATAAATTTATTAAAATTTGAGACTTCCAACTTAAATTTTTTCACAATCCAAAAAATTGAAGTCATTTTCATCTAAATTTACTCTAATATAGATCCTACAACAAAAATACTCAACAAAATAAAAAAAAATCGAAGTAGGTTTCAAATAAATTTATTAAAATTTGACACATCGAACCAAAAATTTTTTCACAATCCAAAAAAATGAAATTATTTTCATCTAAATTTACTCAATATAGATCCTAGAACAAAAATGCTCTACAAAATCGAAAAAAATCGAAGTTGGTTTCAAATAAATTTATAAATTTGAGACTTCCAACTAAAATTTTTTTCACAATCCAAAAAAATGAAATTATTTTCATCTAAATTTACTCATATATAGATCCTACATCAAAAATACTCAACAAAATCCAAAATACTCCAAGTCGATATCAAATATATTTATTAAAATTTGACAAAAATCGTGACAAAATCCATAAAATCGAAGTTAATTTCACCTGAAATTACTCAAATTAAGCTTCCCTATCAAAAAAACTTAACATAGTCGAGAAAAATCGAAGTTGGTTTCAAATAAATTATGTAAAATTTGACACTTCCAACTAAAAATTTTTTCACAATCCTAAAAATTGAAGTCATTTTCATCTAAATTTACTCTAATATAGATCCTACAACAAAAATACTCAACAAAATAAAAAAAAATCGAAGTAGGTTTCAAATAAATTTATTAAAATTTGACACATCGAACCAAAAATTTTTTCACAATCCAAAAAAATGAAATTATTTTCATCTAAATTTACTCAATATAGATCCTAGAACAAAAATGCTCTACAAAATCGAAAAAAATCGAAGTTGGTTTCAAATAAATTTATAAATTTGAGACTTCCCACTAAAATTTTTTTCACAATCCAAAAAAATGAAATTATTTTCATCTAAATTTTCTCAAATATAGATCCTATAACAAAAATGCTCTACAAAATCCAAAAAAATCGATGTTGGTTTTAAATAAATTTATTAAAATTTGACACTTCCAACTAAAATTTTTTCACAATCCAAAAAATTGTCGTTGTTTTCATCTAAATTTACTCAAATATAGATCCTATAACAAAAATGCTCTACAAAATCCAAAAAAATCGATGTTGGTTTTAAATAAATTTATTAAAATTTGACACTTCCAACTAAAATTTTTTCACAATCCAAAAAATTGTCGTTATTTTCATCTAAATTTACTCAAATATAGATCCTAGAACAAAAATGCTCTACAAAATCCAAAATAATCGAAGTTGGTTTCAAATAAATTTATTAAAATTTGACACTTCCAACAAAAATTATTTCACAATCCAAAAAAATGAAATTATTTTCATCTAAATTTACTCAATATAAATCCTAGAACAAAAATGCTCTACAAAATCCAAAAAAATCGAAGTTGGTTTCAAATAAATTTATTAAAATTCACACTTCCAACTAAAATTTTTTTTCACAATCCAAAAATTGTTGTTATTTACATCTAAATTTACTCAAATATAGATCCTACAACAAAAATACTCAACAAAATAAAAAAAAATCGAAGTTTGTTTCGAAAAAATTTATTACCAATTGACACTTCCAACTAAATTTTTTTCACAATCCAAAAAAATGAAATTATTTTCATCTAAATTTACTCATATATAGATCCTACATCAAAAATACTCAACAAAATCCAAAATACTCCAAGTCGATATCAAATATATTTATTAAAATTTGACAAAAATCGTGACAAAATCCATAAAATCGAAGTTAATTTCACCTGAAATTACTCAAATTAAGCTTCCCTATCAAAAAAACTTAACATAGTCGAGAAAAATCGAAGTTGGTTTCAAATAAATTATGTAAAATTTGACACTTCCAACTAAATTTTTTTTTCACAATCAAAAAAATTGTCGTTATTTTCATCTAAATTTACTCAAATATAGATTCTACCACGAAAATAATCAACAAAATCCAAAAAAATCGAAGTTGGTATCAAATAAATTGATTAAAATTTGACACTTCCAACTAAAATTTTTTTTCACAATCCCAGAAAGTGTCGTTATTTTCATCTAAATTTACTGAAATATAGATCCTAGAACAAAAATGCTCTACAAAATCCAAAAAAATCGAAGTTGGTTTCAAATAAATTTATTAAAATTTGACACTTCCAACAAAAATTATTTCACAATCCAAAAAAATGAAATTATTTTCATCTAAATTTACTCAATATAAATCCTAGAACAAAAATGCTCTACAAAATCCAAAAAAATCGAAGTTGGTTTCAAATAAATTTATTAAAATTTGAGACTTCCAACTAAAAATTTTTTCACAATCCTAAAAATTGAAGTCATTTTCATCTAAATTTACTCAAATATAGATCCTACAACTAAAATACTCAACAAAATCCAAAAAAATCGAAGTTGGTATCAAATAAATTGATTAAAATTTGACACTTCCAACTAAAATTTTTTTTCACAATCCCAGAAATTGTCGTTATTTTCATCTAAATTTACTCAAATATAGATCCTAGAACAAAAATGCTGTACAAAATCCAAAAAAATCGATGTTGGTTTCAGAGAAATTTATTAAAATTTGAGACTTCCAACTAAAATTTTTTATACAATCCAAAAAATTGAAGTCATTTTCATCTAAATTTACTCTAATATAGATCCTACAATAAAAATACTCGACAAAATTCAAAAAAATCGAAGTTGGTCAAATAAATTTATTAAAATTCACACTTCCAACTAAAATTTTTTTTCACAATCCAAAAAATTGTTGTTATTTTCATCTAAATTTACTCAAATATAGATCCTACCACGAAAATACTCAACAAAATCCAAAAAAATCGATGTTGGTTTCAGAGAAATTTATTAAAATTTGAGACTTCCAACTAAAAATTTTTTCACAATCCTAAAAATTGAAGTCATTTTCATCTAAATTTACTCTAATATAGATCCTACAACAAAAATACTCAACAATATAAAAAAAAATCGAAGTAGGTTTCAAATAAATTTATTAAAATTTGACACATCGAACCAAAAATTTTTTCACAATCCAAAAAAATGAAATTATTTTCATCTAAATTTACTCAATATAGATCCTAGAACAAAAATGCTCTACAAAATCGAAAAAAATCGAAGTTGGTTTCAAATAAATTTATAAATTTGAGACTTCCAACTAAAATTTTTTTCACAATCCAAAAAAATGAAATTATTTTCATCTAAATTTTCTCAAATATAGATCCTATAACAAAAATGCTCTACAAAATCCAAAAAAATCGATGTTGGTTTTAAATAAATTTATTAAAATTTGACACTTCCAACTAAAATTTTTTCACAATCCAAAAAATTGTCGTTGTTTTCATCTAAATTTACTCAAAAATAGATCCTATAACAAAAATGCTCTACAAAATCCAAAAAAATCGATGTTGGTTTTAAATAAATTTATTAAAATTTGACACTTCCAACTAAAATTTTTTCACAATCCAAAAAATTGTCGTTATTTTCATCTAAATTTACTCAAATATAGATCCTAGAACAAAAATGCTCTACAAAATCCAAAATAATCGAAGTTGGTTTCAAATAAATTTATTAAAATTTGAGACTTCCAACTTAAATTTTTTCACAATCCAAAAAATTGAAGTCATTTTCATCTAAATTTACTCTAATATAGATCCTACAACAAAAATACTCAACAAAATAAAAAAAAATCGAAGTAGGTTTCAAATAAATTTATTAAAATTTGACACTTCGAACCAAAAATTTTTTCACAATCCAAAAAAATGAAATTATTTTCATCTAAATTTACTCAATATAGATCCTAGAACAAAAATGCTCTACAAAATCGAAAAAAATCGAAGTTGGTTTCAAATAAATTTATAAATTTGAGACTTCCAAATAAAATTTTTTTCACAATCCTAAAAATTGAAGTCATTTTCATCTAAATTTACTCAAAAATAGATCCTACAACAAAAATACTCAACAAAATCCAAAAAAATCGAAGTTGGTATCAAATAAATTGATTAAAATTTGACACTTCCAACTAAAATTTTTTTTCACAATCCCAGAAATTGTCGTTATTTTCATCTAAATTTACTCAAATATAGATTCTAGAACAAAAATGCTCGACAAAATTCAAAAAAATCGAAGTTGGTCAAATAAATTTATTAAAATTCACACTTCCAACTAAAATTTTTTTTCACAATCCAAAAAATTGTTGTTATTTTCATCTAAATTTACTCAAATATAGATCCTACCACGAAAATACTCAACAAAATCCAAAATAATCGAAGTTGGTTTCAAATAAATTTATTAAAATTTGAGACTTCCAACTTAAATTTTTTCACAATCCAAAAAATTGAAGTCATTTTCATCTAAATTTACTCTAATATAGATCCTACAACAAAAATACTCAACAAAATAAAAAAAAATCGAAGTAGGTTTCAAATAAATTTATTAAAATTTGACACATCGAACCAAAAATTTTTTCACAATCCAAAAAAATGAAATTATTTTCATCTAAATTTACTCAATATAGATCCTAGAACAAAAATGCTCTACAAAATCGAAAAAAATCGAAGTTGGTTTCAAATAAATTTATAAATTTGAGACTTCCAACTAAAATTTTTTTCACAATCCAAAAAAATGAAATTATTTTCATCTAAATTTACTCAAATATAGATCCTATAACAAAAATGCTCTACAAAATCCACAAAAATCGATGTTGGTTTTAAATAAATTTATTAAAATTTGACACTTCCAACTAAAATTTTTTCACAATCCAAAAAATTGTCGTTGTTTTCATCTAAATTTACTCAAATATAGATCCTATAACAAAAATGCTCTACAAAATCCAAAAAAATCGATGTTGGTTTTAAATAAATTTATTAAAATTTGACACTTCCAACTAAAATTTTTTCACAATCCAAAAAATTGTCGTTATTTTCATCTAAATTAACTCAAATGTACATCCTACAAGAAAAATACTCAACAAAATAAGAAAAACCGTGGTTGATTTCAAAAAAATTTAGTAAAAATTGACACTACCGACTAAAATTTTTTTTCACAATCCAAAAAATTGTCGTCATTTTCATCTAAATTTACTCAAATATAGATCCTACATCAAAAATACTCAACAAAATCCAAAATAATCCAAGTCGATTTCAAATATATTTATTAAAATTTGACAAAAATCGTGACAAAATCCATAAAATCGAAGTTAATTTCACCTGAAATTACTCAAATTAAGCTTCCCTATCAAAAAAATTTAACATAGTCGAGAAAAATCGAAGTTGGTTTCAAATAAATTATGTAAAATTTGACACTTCCAACTAAATTTTTTTTTCACAATCCAAAAAATTGTCGTTATTTTCATCTAAATTTACTCAAATATAGATTCTACCACGAAAATACTCAACAAAATCCAAAAAAATCGAAGTTGGTATCAAATAAATTGATTAAAATTTGACACTTCCAACTAAAATTTTTTTTCACAATCCAAAAATTGTTGTTATTTACATCTAAATTTACTCAAATATAGATCCTACAACAAAAATTCTCAACAAAATAAAAAAAAATCGAAATTTGTTTCGAAAAAATTTATTAAAAATTGACACTTCCAACTAAATTTTTTTCACAATCCAAAAAAATGAAATTATTTTCATCTAAATTTACTCAAATATAGATCCTACATCAAAAATACTCAACAAAATCCAAAATACTCCAAGTCGATATCAAATATATTTATTAAAATTTGACAAAAATCGTGACAAAATCCAAAAAATCGAAGTTAATTTCAACTGAAATTACTCAAATTAAGCTTCTCTATAAAAAAAACTTAACATAGTCGAGAAAAATCGTGGTTGGTCAAATAAATTTATTAAAATTTGACATTTCCTACTCAAATTTTTTTTCACAATCCCAGAAATTGTCGTTATTTTCATCTAAATTTACTCTAATATAGATCCTACAACAAAAATACTCAACAAAATCCAAAATAATCCAAGTCGATTTCATATATATTTATTAAAATTTAACAAAAATCGTGACAAATTCCAAAAAATCGAAGTTAATTTCAACTGAAATTACTCAAATTAAGCTTCTCTATAAAAAAAACTTAACATAGTCGAGAAAAATCGAAGTTGGTTTCAAATAAATTAATTAAAATTTGACATTTCCAACTAAAATTTTTTTCACAATCTAATAAATCGATGTCATTTTCATCTAAATTTACTCTAATATAGATCCTACAATAAAAATACTCGACAAAATCCAAAAAAATCGAAGTTGGTTTCAAATAAATTTATTAAAATTCACACTTCCAACTAAAATTTTTTTTCACAATCCAAAAATTGTTGTTATTTACATCTAAATTTACTCAAATATAGATCCTACAACAAAAATACTCAACAAAATAAAAAAAAATCGAAGTTTGTTTCGAAAAAATTTATTACCAATTGACACTTCCAACTAAATTTTTTTCACAATCCAAAAAAATGAAATTCTTTTCATCTAAATTTACTCATATATAGATCCTACATCAAAAATACTCAACAAAATCCAAAATACTCCAAGTCGATATCAAATATATTTATTAAAATTTGACAAAAATCGTGACAAAATCCATAAAATCGAAGTTAATTTCACCTGAAATTACTCAAATTAAGCTTCCCTATCAAAAAAACTTAACATAGTCGAGAAAAATCGAAGTTGGTTTCAAATAAATTATGTAAAATTTGACACTTCCAACTAAATTTTTTTTTCACAATCAAAAAAATTGTCGTTATTTTCATCTAAATTTACTCAAATATAGATTCTACCACGAAAATAATCAACAAAATCCAAAAAAATCGAAGTTGGTATCAAATAAATTGATTAAAATTTGACACTTCCAACTAAAATTTTTTTTCACAATCCCAGAAAGTGTCGTTATTTTCATCTAAATTTACTGAAATATAGATCCTAGAACAAAAATGCTCTACAAAATCCAAAAAAATCGAAGTTGGTTTCAAATAAATTTATTAAAATTTGACACTTCCAACAA
Source organism: Andrena praecox (assembly GCA_963932275.1). Lineage (NCBI taxonomy): Eukaryota > Metazoa > Arthropoda > Insecta > Hymenoptera > Andrenidae > Andrena > Andrena praecox. Next base: position 1,191,226 of record CAWVQO010000413.1, on the reverse strand, counting down.
AAATTATTTCACAATCCAAAAAAATGAAATTATTTTCATCTAAATTTACTCAATATAAATCCTAGAACAAAAATGCTCTACAAAATCCAAAAAAATCGAAGTTGGTTTCAAATAAATTTATTAAAATTTGAGACTTCCAACTAAAAATTTTTTCACAATCCTAAAAATTGAAGTCATTTTCATCTAAATTTACTCAAATATAGATCCTACAACAAAAATACTCAACAAAATCAAAAAAAATCGAAGTTGGTATCAAATAAATTGATTAAAATTTGACACTTCCAACTAAAATTTTTTTTCACAATCCCAGAAATTGTCGTTATTTTCATCTAAATTTACTCAAATATAGATCCTAGAACAAAAATGCTGTACAAAATCCAAAAAAATCGATGTTGGTTTCAGAGAAATTTATTAAAATTTGAGACTTCCAACTAAAATTTTTTATACAATCCAAAAAATTGAAGTCATTTTCATCTAAATTTACTCTAATATAGATCCTACAACAAAAATACTCAACAAAATAAAAAAAAATCGAAGTAGGTTTCAAATAAATTTATTAAAATTTGACACTTCGAACCAAAAATTTTTTCACAATCCAAAAAAATGAAATTATTTTCATCTAAATTTACTCAATATAGATCCTAGAACAAAAATGCTCTACAAAATCGAAAAAAATCGAAGTTGGTTTCAAATAAATTTATAAATTTGAGACTTCCAAATAAAATTTTTTTCACAATCCTAAAAATTGAAGTCATTTTCATCTAAATTTACTCAAATATAGATCCTACAACAAAAATACTCAACAAAATCCAAAAAAATCGAAGTTGGTATCAAATAAATTGATTAAAATTTGACACTTCCAACTAAAATTTTTTTTCACAATCCCAGAAATTGTCGTTATTTTCATCTAAATTTACTCAAATATAGATTCTAGAACAAAAATGCTCGACAAAATTCAAAAAAATCGAAGTTGGTCAAATAAATTTATTAAAATTCACACTTCCAACTAAAATTTTTTTTCACAATCCAAAAAATTGTTGTTATTTTCATCTAAATTTACTCAAATATAGATCCTACCACGAAAATACTCAACAAAATCCAAAATAATCGAAGTTGGTTTCAAATAAATTTATTAAAATTTGAGACTTCCAACTTAAATTTTTTCACAATCCAAAAAATTGAAGTCATTTTCATCTAAATTTACTCTAATATAGATCCTACAACAAAAATACTCAACAAAATAAAAAAAAATCGAAGTAGGTTTCAAATAAATTTATTAAAATTTGACACATCGAACCAAAAATTTTTTCACAATCCAAAAAAATGAAATTATTTTCATCTAAATTTACTCAATATAGATCCTAGAACAAAAATGCTCTACAAAATCGAAAAAAATCGAAGTTGGTTTCAAATAAATTTATAAATTTGAGACTTCCAACTAAAATTTTTTTCACAATCCAAAAAAATGAAATTATTTTCATCTAAATTTACTCAAATATAGATCCTATAACAAAAATGCTCTACAAAATCCAAAAAAATCGATGTTGGTTTTAAATAAATTTATTAAAATTTGACACTTCCAACTAAAATTTTTTCACAATCCAAAAAATTGTCGTTGTTTTCATCTAAATTTACTCAAATATAGATCCTATAACAAAAATGCTCTACAAAATCCAAAAAAATCGATGTTGGTTTTAAATAAATTTATTAAAATTTGACACTTCCAACTAAAATTTTTTCACAATCCAAAAAATTGTCGTTATTTTCATCTAAATTAACTCAAATGTACATCCTACAAGAAAAATACTCAACAAAATAAGAAAAACCGTGGTTGATTTCAAAAAAATTTAGTAAAAATTGACACTACCGACTAAAATTTTTTTTCACAATCCAAAAAATTGTCGTCATTTTCATCTAAATTTACTCAAATATAGATCCTACATCAAAAATACTCAACAAAATCCAAAATAATCCAAGTCGATTTCAAATATATTTATTAAAATTTGACAAAAATCGTGACAAAATCCATAAAATCGAAGTTAATTTCACCTGAAATTACTCAAATTAAGCTTCCCTATCAAAAAAATTTAACATAGTCGAGAAAAATCGAAGTTGGTTTCAAATAAATTATGTAAAATTTGACACTTCCAACTAAATTTTTTTTTCACAATCCAAAAAATTGTCGTTATTTTCATCTAAATTTACTCAAATATAGATTCTACCACGAAAATACTCAACAAAATCCAAAAAAATCGAAGTTGGTATCAAATAAATTGATTAAAATTTGACACTTCCAACTAAAATTTTTTTTCACAATCCCAGAAAGTGTCGTTATTTTCATCTAAATTTACTGAAATATAGATCCTAGAACAAAAATGCTCTACAAAATCCAAAAAAATCGAAGTTGGTTTCAAATAAATTTATTAAAATTTGACACTTCCAACAAAAATTATTTCACAATCCAAAAAAATGAAATTATTTTCATCTAAATTTACTCAATATAAATCCTAGAACAAAAATGCTCTACAAAATCCAAAAAAATCGAAGTTGGTTTCAAATAAATTTATAAATTTGAGACTTCCAAATAAAATTTTTTTCACAATCCTAAAAATTGAAGTCATTTTCATCTAAATTTACTCAAATATAGATCCTACAACAAAAATACTCAACAAAATCCAAAAAAATCGAAGTTGGTATCAAATAAATTGATTAAAATTTGACACTTCCAACTAAAATTTTTTTTCACAATCCCAGAAATTGTCGTTATTTTCATCTAAATTTACTCAAATATAGATCCTAGAACAAAAATGCTCTACAAAATCCAAAAAAATCGAAGTTGGTTTCAAATAAATTTATTAAAATTCACACTTCCAACTAAAATTTTTTTTCACAATCCAAAAATTGTTGTTATTTACATCTAAATTTACTCAAATATAGATCCTACAACAAAAATACTCAACAAAATAAAAAAAAATCGAAGTTTGTTTCGAAAAAATTTATTACCAATTGACACTTCCAACTAAATTTTTTTCACAATCCAAAAAAATGAAATTATTTTCATCTAAATTTACTCATATATAGATCCTACATCAAAAATACTCAACAAAATCCAAAATACTCCAAGTCGATATCAAATATATTTATTAAAATTTGACAAAAATCGTGACAAAATCCATAAAATCGAAGTTAATTTCACCTGAAATTACTCAAATTAAGCTTCCCTATCAAAAAAACTTAACATAGTCGAGAAAAATCGAAGTTGGTTTCAAATAAATTATGTAAAATTTGACACTTCCAACTAAATTTTTTTTTCACAATCAAAAAAATTGTCGTTATTTTCATCTAAATTTACTCAAATATAGATTCTACCACGAAAATAATCAACAAAATCCAAAAAAATCGAAGTTGGTATCAAATAAATTGATTAAAATTTGACACTTCCAACTAAAATTTTTTTTCACAATCCCAGAAAGTGTCGTTATTTTCATCTAAATTTACTGAAATATAGATCCTAGAACAAAAATGCTCTACAAAATCCAAAAAAATCGAAGTTGGTTTCAAATAAATTTATTAAAATTTGACACTTCCAACAAAAATTATTTCACAATCCAAAAAAATGAAATTATTTTCATCTAAATTTACTCAATATAAATCCTAGAACAAAAATGCTCTACAAAATCCAAAAAAATCGAAGTTGGTTTCAAATAAATTTATTAAAATTTGAGACTTCCAACTAAAAATTTTTTCACAATCCTAAAAATTGAAGTCATTTTCATCTAAATTTACTCAAATATAGATCCTACAACAAAAATACTCAACAAAATCCAAAAAAATCGAAGTTGGTATCAAATAAATTGATTAAAATTTGACACTTCCAACTAAATTTTTTTTTCACAATCCCAGAAATTGTCGTTATTTTCATCTAAATTTACTCAAATATAGATCCTAGAACAAAAATGCTGTACAAAATCCAAAAAAATCGATGTTGGTTTCAGAGAAATTTATTAAAATTTGAGACTTCCAACTAAAATTTTTTATACAATCCAAAAAATTGAAGTCATTTTCATCTAAATTTACTCTAATATAGATCCTACAACAAAAATACTCAACAAAATAAAAAAAAATCGAAGTAGGTTTCAAATAAATTTATTAAAATTTGACACTTCGAACCAAAAATTTTTTCACAATCCAAAAAAATGAAATTATTTTCATCTAAATTTACTCAATATAGATCCTAGATCAAAAATGCTCTACAAAATCGAAAAAAATCGAAGTTGGTTTCAAATAAATTTATAAATTTGAGACTTCCAAATAAAATTTTTTTCACAATCCTAAAAATTGAAGTCATTTTCATCTAAATTTACTCAAATATAGATCCTACAACAAAAATACTCAACAAAATCCAAAAAAATCGAAGTTGGTATCAAATAAATTGATTAAAATTTGACACTTCCAACTAAAATTTTTTTTCACAATCCCAGAAATTGTCGTTATTTTCATCTAAATTTACTCAAATATAGATTCTAGAACAAAAATGCTCGACAAAATTCAAAAAAATCGAAGTTGGTCAAATAAATTTATTAAAATTCACACTTCCAACTAAAATTTTTTTTCACAATCCAAAAAATTGTTGTTATTTTCATCTAAATTTACTCAAATATAGATCCTACCACGAAAATACTCAACAAAATCCAAAATAATCGAAGTTGGTTTCAAATAAATTTATTAAAATTTGAGACTTCCAACTTAAATTTTTTCACAATCCAAAAAATTGAAGTCATTTTCATCTAAATTTACTCTAATATAGATCCTACAACAAAAATACTCAACAAAATAAAAAAAAATCGAAGTAGGTTTCAAATAAATTTATTAAAATTTGACACATCGAACCAAAAATTTTTTCACAATCCAAAAAAATGAAATTATTTTCATCTAAATTTACTCAATATAGATCCTAGAACAAAAATGCTCTACAAAATCGAAAAAAATCGAAGTTGGTTTCAAATAAATTTATAAATTTGAGACTTCCAACTAAAATTTTTTTCACAATCCAAAAAAATGAAATTATTTTCATCTAAATTTACTCAAATATAGATCCTATAACAAAAATGCTCTACAAAATCCAAAAAAATCGATGTTGGTTTTAAATAAATTTATTAAAATTTGACACTTCCAACTAAAATTTTTTCACAATCCAAAAAATTGTCGTTGTTTTCATCTAAATTTACTCAAATATAGATCCTATAACAAAAATGCTCTACAAAATCCAAAAAAATCGATGTTGGTTTTAAATAAATTTATTAAAATTTGACACTTCCAACTAAAATTTTTTCACAATCCAAAAAATTGTCGTTATTTTCATCTAAATTAACTCAAATGTACATCCTACAAGAAAAATACTCAACAAAATAAGAAAAACCGTGGTTGATTTCAAAAAAATTTAGTAAAAATTGACACTACCGACTAAAATTTTTTTTCACAATCCAAAAAATTGTCGTTATTTTAATCTAAATTTACTCAAATATAGATCCTAGAACAAAAATGCTCTACAAAATCCAAAAAAATCGAAGTTGGTTTCAAATAAATTTATTAAAATTCACACTTCCAACTAAAATTTTTTTTCACAAACCAAAAATTGTTGTTATTTACATCTAAATTTACTCAAATATAGATCCTACAACAAAAATTCTCAACAAAATAAAAAAAAATCGAAATTTGTTTCGAAAAAATTTATTAAAAATTGACACTTCCAACTAAATTTTTTTCACAATCCAAAAAAATGAAATTATTTTCATCTAAATTTACTCAAATATAGATCCTACATCAAAAATACTCAACAAAATCCAAAATACTCCAAGTCGATATCAAATATATTTATTAAAATTTGACAAAAATCGTGACAAAATCCAAAAAATCGAAGTTAATTTCAACTGAAATTACTCAAATTAAGCTTCTCTATAAAAAAAACTTAACATAGTCGAGAAAAATCGTGGTTGGTCAAATAAATTTATTAAAATTTGACATTTCCTACTCAAATTTTTTTTCACAATCCCAGAAATTGTCGTTATTTTCATCTAAATTTACTCTAATATAGATCCTACAACAAAAATACTCAACAAAATCCAAAATAATCCAAGTCGATTTCATATATATTTATTAAAATTTAACAAAAATCGTGACAAATTCCAAAAAATCGAAGTTAATTTCAACTGAAATTACTCAAATTAAGCTTCTCTATAAAAAAAACTTAACATAGTCGAGAAAAATCGAAGTTGGTTTCAAATAAATTAATTAAAATTTGACATTTCCAACTAAAATTTTTTTCACAATCTAATAAATCGATGTCATTTTCATCTAAATTTACTCAAATATAGATTCTAGAACAAAAATGCTCGACAAAATTCAAAAAAATCGAAGTTGGTCAAATAAATTTATTAAAATTCACACTTCCAACTAAAATTTTTTTTCACAATCCAAAAAATTGTTGTTATTTTCATCTAAATTTACTCAAATATAGATCCTACCACGAAAATACTCAACAAAATCCAAAATAATCGAAGTTGGTTTCAAATAAATTTATTAAAATTTGAGACTTCCAACTTAAATTTTTTCACAATCCAAAAAATTGAAGTCATTTTCATCTAAATTTACTCTAATATAGATCCTACAACAAAAATACTCAACAAAATAAAAAAAAATCGAAGTAGGTTTCAAATAAATTTATTAAAATTTGACACATCGAACCAAAAATTTTTTCACAATCCAAAAAAATGAAATTATTTTCATCTAAATTTACTCAATATAGATCCTAGAACAAAAATGCTCTACAAAATCGAAAAAAATCGAAGTTGGTTTCAAATAAATTTATAAATTTGAGACTTCCAACTAAAATTTTTTTCACAATCCAAAAAAATGAAATTATTTTCATCTAAATTTACTCATATATAGATCCTACATCAAAAATACTCAACAAAATCCAAAATACTCCAAGTCGATATCAAATATATTTATTAAAATTTGACAAAAATCGTGACAAAATCCATAAAATCGAAGTTAATTTCACCTGAAATTACTCAAATTAAGCTTCCCTATCAAAAAAACTTAACATAGTCGAGAAAAATCGAAGTTGGTTTCAAATAAATTATGTAAAATTTGACACTTCCAACTAAAAATTTTTTCACAATCCTAAAAATTGAAGTCATTTTCATCTAAATTTACTCTAATATAGATCCTACAACAAAAATACTCAACAAAATAAAAAAAAATCGAAGTAGGTTTCAAATAAATTTATTAAAATTTGACACATCGAACCAAAAATTTTTTCACAATCCAAAAAAATGAAATTATTTTCATCTAAATTTACTCAATATAGATCCTAGAACAAAAATGCTCTACAAAATCGAAAAAAATCGAAGTTGGTTTCAAATAAATTTATAAATTTGAGACTTCCAACTAAAATTTTTTTCACAATCCAAAAAAATGAAATTATTTTCATCTAAATTTTCTCAAATATAGATCCTATAACAAAAATGCTCTACAAAATCCAAAAAAATCGATGTTGGTTTTAAATAAATTTATTAAAATTTGACACTTCCAACTAAAATTTTTTCACAATCCAAAAAATTGTCGTTGTTTTCATCTAAATTTACTCAAATATAGATCCTATAACAAAAATGCTCTACAAAATCCAAAAAAATCGATGTTGGTTTTAAATAAATTTATTAAAATTTGACACTTCCAACTAAAATTTTTTCACAATCCAAAAAATTGTCGTTATTTTCATCTAAATTTACTCAAATATAGATCCTAGAACAAAAATGCTCTACAAAATCCAAAATAATCGAAGTTGGTTTCAAATAAATTTATTAAAATTTGACACTTCCAACAAAAATTATTTCACAATCCAAAAAAATGAAATTATTTTCATCTAAATTTACTCAATATAAATCCTAGAACAAAAATGCTCTACAAAATCCAAAAAAATCGAAGTTGGTTTCAAATAAATTTATTAAAATTCACACTTCCAACTAAAATTTTTTTTCACAATCCAAAAATTGTTGTTATTTACATCTAAATTTACTCAAATATAGATCCTACAACAAAAATACTCAACAAAATAAAAAAAAATCGAAGTTTGTTTCGAAAAAATTTATTACCAATTGACACTTCCAACTAAATTTTTTTCACAATCCAAAAAAATGAAATTATTTTCATCTAAATTTACTCATATATAGATCCTACATCAAAAATACTCAACAAAATCCAAAATACTCCAAGTCGATATCAAATATATTTATTAAAATTTGACAAAAATCGTGACAAAATCCATAAAATCGAAGTTAATTTCACCTGAAATTACTCAAATTAAGCTTCCCTATCAAAAAAACTTAACATAGTCGAGAAAAATCGAAGTTGGTTTCAAATAAATTATGTAAAATTTGACACTTCCAACTAAATTTTTTTTTCACAATCAAAAAAATTGTCGTTATTTTCATCTAAATTTACTCAAATATAGATTCTACCACGAAAATAATCAACAAAATCCAAAAAAATCGAAGTTGGTATCAAATAAATTGATTAAAATTTGACACTTCCAACTAAAATTTTTTTTCACAATCCCAGAAAGTGTCGTTATTTTCATCTAAATTTACTGAAATATAGATCCTACAACAAAAATACTCAACAAAATAAAAAAAAAGCGAAGTAGGTTTCAAATAAATTTATTAAAATTTGACACTTCGAACCAAAAATTTTTTCACAATCCAAAAAAATGAAATTATTTTCATCTAAATTTACTCAATATAGATCCTAGAACAAAAATGCTCTACAAAATCGAAAAAAATCGAAGTTGGTTTCAAATAAATTTATAAATTTGAGACTTCCAAATAAAATTTTTTTCACAATCCTAAAAATTGAAGTCATTTTCATCTAAATTTACTCAAATATAGATCCTACAACAAAAATACTCAACAAAATCCAAAAAAATCGAAGTTGGTATCAAATAAATTGATTAAAATTTGACACTTCCAACTAAAATTTTTTTTCACAATCCCAGAAATTGTCGTTATTTTCATCTAAATTTACTCAAATATAGATTCTAGAACAAAAATGCTCGACAAAATTCAAAAAAATCGAAGTTGGTTTCAAATAAATTATGTAAAATTTGACACTTCCAACTAAATTTTTTTTTCACAATCAAAAAAATTGTCGTTATTTTCATCTAAATTTACTCAAATATAGATTCTACCACGAAAATAATCAACAAAATCCAAAAAAATCGAAGTTGGTATCAAATAAATTGATTAAAATTTGACACTTCCAACTAAAATTTTTTTTCACAATCCCAGAAAGTGTCGTTATTTTCATCTAAATTTACTGAAATATAGATCCTAGAACAAAAATGCTCTACAAAATCCAAAAAAATCGAAGTTGGTTTCAAATAAATTTATTAAAATTTGACACTTCCAACAAAAATTATTTCACAATCCAAAAAAATGAAATTATTTTCATCTAAATTTACTCAATATAAATCCTAGAACAAAAATGCTCTACAAAATCCAAAAAAATCGAAGTTGGTTTCAAATAAATTTATTAAAATTTGAGACTTCCAACTAAAAATTTTTTCACAATCCTAAAAATTGAAGTCATTTTCATCTAAATTTACTCAAATATAGATCCTACAACAAAAATACTCAACAAAATCCAAAAAAATCGAAGTTGGTATCAAATAAATTGATTAAAATTTGACACTTCCAACTAAAATTTTTTTTCACAATCCCAGAAATTGTCGTTATTTTCATCTAAATTTACTCAAATATAGATTCTAGAACAAAAATGCTCGACAAAATTCAAAAAAATCGAAGTTGGTTTCAAATAAATTATGTAAAATTTGACACTTCCAACTAAATTTTTTTTTCACAATCAAAAAAATTGTCGTTATTTTCATCTAAATTTACTCAAATATAGATTCTACCACGAAAATAATCAACAAAATCCAAAAAAATCGAAGTTGGTATCAAATAAATTGATTAAAATTTGACACTTCCAACTAAAATTTTTTTTCACAATCCCAGAAAGTGTCGTTATTTTCATCTAAATTTACTGAAATATAGATCCTAGAACAAAAATGCTCTACAAAATCCAAAAAAATCGAAGTTGGTTTCAAATAAATTTATTAAAATTTGACACTTCCAACAAAAATTATTTCACAATCCAAAAAAATGAAATTATTTTCATCTAAATTTACTCAATATAAATCCTAGAACAAAAATGCTCTACAAAATCCAAAAAAATCGAAGTTGGTTTCAAATAAATTTATTAAAATTTGAGACTTCCAACTAAAAATTTTTTCACAATCCTAAAAATTGAAGTCATTTTCATCTAAATTTACTCAAATATAGATCCTACAACAAAAATACTCAACAAAATCCAAAAAAATCGAAGTTGGTATCAAATAAATTGATTAAAATTTGACACTTCCAACTAAAATTTTTTTTCACAATCCCAGAAATTGTCGTTATTTTCATCTAAATTTACTCAAATATAGATCCTAGAACAAAAATGCTGTACAAAATCCAAAAAAATCAATGTTGGTTTCAGAGAAATTTATTAAAATTTGAGACTTCCAACTAAAATTTTTTATACAATCCAAAAAATTGAAGTCATTTTCATCTAAATTTACTCTAATATAGATCCTACAATAAAAATACTCGACAAAATTCAAAAAAATCGAAGTTGGTCAAATAAATTTATTAAAATTCACACTTCCAACTAAAATTTTTTTTCACAATCCAAAAAATTGTTGTTATTTTCATCTAAATTTACTCAAATATAGATCCTACCACGAAAATACTCAACAAAATCCAAAAAAATCGATGTTGGTTTCAGAGAAATTTATTAAAATTTGAGACTTCCAACTAAAAATTTTTTCACAATCCTAAAAATTGAAGTCATTTTCATCTAAATTTACTCTAATATAGATCCTACAACAAAAATACTCAACAAAATAAAAAAAAATCGAAGTAGGTTTCAAATAAATTTATTAAAATTTGACACATCGAACCAAAAATTTTTTCACAATCCAAAAAAATGAAATTATTTTCATCTAAATTTACTCAATATAGATCCTAGAACAAAAATGCTCTACAAAATCGAAAAAAATCGAAGTTGGTTTCAAATAAATTTATAAATTTGAGACTTCCAACTAAAATTTTTTTCACAATCCAAAAAAATGAAATTATTTTCATCTAAATTTTCTCAAATATAGATCCTATAACAAAAATGCTCTACAAAATCCAAAAAAATCGATGTTGGTTTTAAATAAATTTATTAAAATTTGACACTTCCAACTAAAATTTTTTCACAATCCAAAAAATTGTCGTTGTTTTCATCTAAATTTACTCAAATATAGATCCTATAACAAAAATGCTCTACAAAATCCAAAAAAATCGATGTTGGTTTTAAATAAATTTATTAAAATTTGACACTTCCAACTAAAATTTTTTCACAATCCAAAAAATTGTCGTTATTTTCATCTAAATTTACTCAAATATAGATCCTAGAACAAAAATGCTCTACAAAATCCAAAATAATCGAAGTTGGTTTCAAATAAATTTATTAAAATTTGACACTTCCAACAAAAATTATTTCACAATCCAAAAAAATGATATTATTTTCATCTAAATTTACTCAATATAAATCCTAGAACAAAAATGCTCTACAAAATCCAAAAAAATCGAAGTTGGTTTCAAATAAATTTATTAAAATTTGAGACTTCCAACTAAAAATTTTTTCACAATCCTAAAAATTGAAGTCATTTTCATCTAAATTTACTCAAATATAGATCCTACAACAAAAATACTCAACAAAATCCAAAAAAATCGAAGTTGGTATCAAATAAATTGATTAAAATTTGACACTTCCAACTAAAATTTTTTTTCACAATCCCAGAAATTGTCGTTATTTTCATCTAAATTTACTCTAATATAGATCCTGCAACAAAAATACTCAACAAAATAAAAAAAAATTGAAGTAGGTTTCAAATAAATTTATTAAAATTTGACACTTCGAACCAAAAATTTTTTCACAATCCAAAAAAATGAAATTATTTTCATCTAAATTTACTCAATATAGATCCTAGAACAAAAATGCTCTACAAAATCGAAAAAAATCGAAGTTGGTTTCAAATAAATTTATAAATTTGAGACTTCCAAATAAAATTTTTTTCACAATCCTAAAAATTGAAGTCATTTTCATCTAAATTTACTCAAATATAGATCCTACAACAAAAATGCTCTACAAAATCCAAAAAAATCGAAGTTGGTTTAAAATAAATTTATTAAAATTCACACTTCCAACTAAAATTTTTTTTCACAATCCAAAAATTGTTGTTATTTACATCTAAATTTACTCAAATATAGATCCTACAACAAAAATTCTCAACAAAATAAAAAAAAATCGAAATTTGTTTCGAAAAAATTTATTAAAAATTGACACTTCCAACTAAATTTTTTTCACAATCCAAAAAAATGAAATTATTTTCATCTAAATTTACTCAAATATAGATCCTACATCAAAAATACTCAACAAAATCCAAAATACTCCAAGTCGATATCAAATATATTTATTAAAATTTGACAAAAATCGTGACAAAATCCAAAAAATCGAAGTTAATTTCAACTGAAATTACTCAAATTAAGCTTCTCTATAAAAAAAACTTAACATAGTCGAGAAAAATCGTGGTTGGTCAAATAAATTTATTAAAATTTGACATTTCCTACTCAAATTTTTTTTCACAATCCCAGAAATTGTCGTTATTTTCATCTAAATTTACTCTAATATAGATCCTACAACAAAAATACTCAACAAAATCCAAAATAATCCAAGTCGATTTCATATATATTTATTAAAATTCAACAAAAATCGTGACAAATTCCAAAAAATCGAAGTTAATTTCAACTGAAATTACTCAAATTAAGCTTCTCTATAAAAAAAACTTAACATAGTCGAGAAAAATCGAAGTTGGTTTCAAATAAATTAATTAAAATTTGACATTTCCAACTAAAATTTTTTTCACAATCTAATAAATCGATGTCATTTTCATCTAAATTTACTCTAATATAGATCCTACAATAAAAATACTCGACAAAATCCAAAAAAATCGAAGTTGGTTTCAAATAAATTTATTAAAATTCACACTTCCAACTAAAATTTTTTTTCACAATCCAAAAATTGTTGTTATTTACATCTAAATTTACTCAAATATAGATCCTACAACAAAAATACTCAACAAAATAAAAAAAAATCGAAGTTTGTTTCGAAAAAATTTATTACCAATTGACACTTCCAACTAAATTTTTTTCACAATCCAAAAAAATTAAATTATTTTCATCTAAATTTACTCATATATAGATCCTACATCAAAAATACTCAACAAAATCCAAAATACTCCAAGTCGATATCAAATATATTTATTAAAATTTGACAAAAATCGTGACAAAATCCATAAAATCGAAGTTAATTTCACCTGAAATTACTCAAATTAAGCTTCCCTATCAAAAAAACTTAACATAGTCGAGAAAAATCGAAGTTGGTTTCAAATAAATTATGTAAAATTTGACACTTCCAACTAAATTTTTTTTTCACAATCAAAAAAATTGTCGTTATTTTCATCTAAATTTACTCAAATATAGATTCTACCACGAAAATAATCAGCAAAATCCAAAAAAATCGAAGTTGGTATCAAATAAATTGATTAAAATTTGACACTTCCAACTAAAATTTTTTTTCACAATCCCAGAAAGTGTCGTTATTTTCATCTAAATTTACTGAAATATAGATCCTAGAACAAAAATGCTCCACAAAATCCAAAAAAATCGAAGTTGGTTTCAAATAAATTTATTAAAATTTGACACTTCCAACAAAAATTATTTCACAATCCAAAAAAATGAAATTATTTTCATCTAAATTTACTCAATATAAATCCTAGAACAAAAATGCTCTACAAAATCCAAAAAATCGAAGTTGGTTTCAAATAAATTTATTAAAATTTGAGACTTCCAACTAAAAATTTTTTCACAATCCTAAAAATTGAAGTCATTTTCATCTAAATTTACTCAAATATAGATCCTACAACAAAAATACTCAACAAAATCCAAAAAAATCGAAGTTGGTATCAAATAAATTGATTAAAATTTGACACTTCCAACTAAAATTTTTTTTCACAATCCCAGAAATTGTCGTTATTTTCATCTAAATTTACTCAAATATAGATCCTAGAACAAAAATGCTGTACAAAATCCAAAAAAATCGATGTTGGTTTCAGAGAAATTTATTAAAATTTGAGACTTCCAACTAAAATTTTTTATACAATCCAAAAAATTGAAGTCATTTTCATCTAAATTTACTCTAATATAGATCCTACAATAAAAATACTCGACAAAATTCAAAAAAATCGAAGTTGGTCAAATAAATTTATTAAAATTCACACTTCCAACTAAAATTTTTTTTCACAATCCAAAAAATTGTTGTTATTTTCATCTAAATTTACTCAAATATAGATCCTACCACGAAAATACTCAACAAAATCCAAAAAAATCGATGTTGGTTTCAGAGAAATTTATTAAAATTTGAGACTTCCAACTAAAAATTTTTTCACAATCCTAAAAATTGAAGTCATTTTCATCTAAATTTACTCTAATATAGATCCTACAACAAAAATACTCAACAAAATAAAAAAAAATCGAAGTAGGTTTCAAATAAATTTATTAAAATTTGACACATCGAACCAAAAATTTTTTCACAATCCAAAAAAATGAAATTATTTTCATCTAAATTTACTCAATATAGATCCTAGAACAAAAATGCTCTACAAAATCGAAAAAAATCGAAGTTGGTTTCAAATAAATTTATAAATTTGAGACTTCCAAATAAAATTTTTTTCACAATCCTAAAAATTGAAGTCATTTTCATCTAAATTTACTCAAATATAGATCCTACAACAAAAATACTCAACAAAATCCAAAAAAATCGAAGTTGGTATCAAATAAATTGATTAAAATTTGACACTTCCAACTAAAATTTTTTTTCACAATCCCAGAAATTGTCGTTATTTTCATCTAAATTTACTCTAATATAGATCCTACAACAAAAATACTCAACAAAATAAAAAAAAATCGAAGTAGGTTTCAAATAAATTTATTAAAATTTGACACTTCGAACCAAAAATTTTTTCACAATCCAAAAAAATGAAATTATTTTCATCTAAATTTACTCAATATAGATCCTAGAACAAAAATGCTCTACAAAATCGAAAAAAATCAAAGTTGGTTTCAAATAAATTTATTAAAATTCACACTTCCAACTAAAATTTTTTTTCACAATCCAAAAATTGTTGTTATTTACATCTAAATTTACTCAAATATAGATCCTACAACAAAAATTCTCAACAAAATAAAAAAAAATCGAAATTTGTTTCGAAAAAATTTATTAAAAATTGACACTTCCAACTAAATTTTTTTCACAATCCAAAAAAATGAAATTATTTTCATCTAAATTTACTCAAATATAGATCCTACATCAAAAATACTCAACAAAATCCAAAATACTCCAAGTCGATATCAAATATATTTATTAAAATTTGACAAAAATCGTGACAAAATCCAAAAAATCGAAGTTAATTTCAACTGAAATTACTCAAATTAAGCTTCTCTATAAAAAAAACTTAACATAGTCGAGAAAAATCGTGGTTGGTCAAATAAATTTATTAAAATTTGACATTTCCTACTCAAATTTTTTTTCACAATCCCAGAAATTGTCGTTATTTTCATCTAAATTTACTCTAATATAGATCCTACAACAAAAATACTCAACAAAATCCAAAATAATCCAAGTCGATTTCATATATATTTATTAAAATTTAACAAAAATCGTGACAAATTCCAAAAAATCGAAGTTAATTTCAACTGAAATTACTCAAAGTAAGCTTCTCTATAAAAAAAACTTAACATAGTCGAGAAAAATCGAAGTTGGTTTCAAATAAATTAATTAAAATTTGACATTTCCAACTAAAATTTTTTTCACAATCTAATAAATCGATGTCATTTTCATCTAAATTTACTCTAATATAGATCCTACCACGAAAATACTCAACAAAATCCAAAAAAATCGATGTTGGTTTCAGAGAAATTTATTAAAATTTGAGACTTCCAACTAAAAATTTTTTCACAATCCTAAAAATTGAAGTCATTTTCATCTAAATTTACTCTAATATAGATCCTACAACAAAAATACTCAACAAAATAAAAAAAAATCGAAGTTTGTTTCGAAAAAATTTATTACCAATTGACACTTCCAACTAAATTTTTTTCACAATCCAAAAAAATGAAATTATTTTCATCTAAATTTACTCATATATAGATCCTACATCAAAAATACTCAACAAAATCCAAAATACTCCAAGTCGATATCAAATATATTTATTAAAATTTGACAAAAATCGTGACAAAATCCATAAAATCGAAGTTAATTTCACCTGAAATTACTCAAATTAAGCTTCCCTATCAAAAAAACTTAACATAGTCGAGAAAAATCGAAGTTGGTTTCAAATAAATTATGTAAAATTTGACACTTCCAACTAAATTTTTTTTTCACAATCAAAAAAATTGTCGTTATTTTCATCTAAATTTACTCAAATATAGATTCTACCACGAAAATAATCAACAAAATCCAAAAAAATCGAAGTTGGTATCAAATAAATTGATTAAAATTTGACACTTCCAACTAAAATTTTTTTTCACAATCCCAGAAAGTGTCGTTATTTTCATCTAAATTTACTGAAATATAGATCCTAGAACAAAAATGCTCTACAAAATCCAAAAAAATCGAAGTTGGTTTCAAATAAATTTATTAAAATTTGACACTTCCAACAAAAATTATTTCACAATCCAAAAAAATGAAATTATTTTCATCTAAATTTACTCAATATAAATCCTAGAACAAAAATGCTCTACAAAATCCAAAAAAATCGAAGTTGGTTTCAAATAAATTTATTAAAATTTGAGACTTCCAACTAAAAATTTTTTCACAATCCTAAAAATTGAAGTCATTTTCATCTAAATTTACTCAAATATAGATCCTACAACAAAAATACTCAACAAAATCCAAAAAAATCGAAGTTGGTATCAAATAAATTGATTAAAATTTGACACTTCCAACTAAAATTTTTTTTCACAATCCCAGAAATTGTCGTTATTTTCATCTAAATTTACTCTAATATAGATCCTACAACAAAAATACTCAACAAAATCCAAAATAATCCAAGTCGATTTCATATATATTTATTCAAATTTAACAAAAATCGTGACAAATTCCAAAAAATCGAAGTTAATTTCAACTGAAATTACTCAAATTAAGCTTCTCTATAAAAAAAACTTAACATAGTCGACAAAAATCGAAGTTGGTTTCAAATAAATTAATTAAAATTTGACATTTCCAACTAAAATTTTTTTCACAATCTAAAAAATCGATGTCATTTTCATCTAAATTTACTCTAATATAGATCCTACAATAAAAATACTCGACAAAATCCAAAAAAATCGAAGTTGGTTTCAAATAAATTTATTAAAATTCACACTTCCAACTAAAATTTTTTTTCACAATCCAAAAATTGTTGTTATTTACATCTAAATTTACTGAAATATAGATCCTAGAACAAAAATGCTCTACAAAATCCAAAAAAATCGAAGTTGGTTTCAAATAAATTGATTAAAATTTGACCCTTCCAACTAAAATTTTTTTTCACAATCCCAGAAAGTGTCGTTATTTTCATCTAAATTTACTGAAATATAGATCCTAGAACAAAAATGCTCTACAAAATCCAAAAAAATCGAAGTTGGTTTCAAATAAATTTATTAAAATTTGAGACTTCCAACAAAAATTTTTTTTACAATCCAAAAAATTGAAGTAATTTTCATCTAAATTTACTCTAATATAGATCCTACAATAAAAATACTCAACAAAATCCAAAAAAATCGAAGTTGGTATCAAATAAATTGATTAAAATTTGACACTTCCAACTAAAATTTTTTTTCACAATCCCAGAAATTGTCGTTATTTTCATCTAAATTTACTCTAATATAGATCCTACAACAAAAAT
Source organism: Andrena praecox (assembly GCA_963932275.1). Lineage (NCBI taxonomy): Eukaryota > Metazoa > Arthropoda > Insecta > Hymenoptera > Andrenidae > Andrena > Andrena praecox. Next base: position 1,173,072 of record CAWVQO010000413.1, on the reverse strand, counting down.
ACTCAACAAAATCCAAAATAATCCAAGTCGATTTCATATATATTTATTAAAATTTAACAAAAATCGTGACAAATTCCAAAAAATCGAAGTTAATTTCAACTGAAATTACTCAAATTAAGCTTCTCTATAAAAAAAACTTAACATAGTCGACAAAAATCGAAGTTGGTTTCAAATAAATTAATTAAAATTTGACATTTCCAACTAAAATTTTTTTCACAATCTAAAAAATCGATGTCATTTTCATCTAAATTTACTCTAATATAGATCCTACAATAAAAATACTCGACAAAATCCAAAAAAATCGAAGTTGGTTTCAAATAAATTTATTAAAATTCACACTTCCAACTAAAATTTTTTTTCACAATCCAAAAATTGTTGTTATTTACATCTAAATTTACTCAAATATAGATCCTACAACAAAAATACTCAACAAAATAAAAAAAAATCGAAGTTTGTTTCGAAAAAATTTATTAAAAATTGACACTTCCAACTAAATTTTTTTCACAATCCAAAAAAATGAAATTATTTTCATCTAAATTTACTCAAATATAGATCCTACATCAAAAATACTCAACAAAATCCAAAATACTCCAAGTCGATATCAAATATATTTATTAAAATTTGACAAAAATCGTGACAAAATCCAAAAAATCGAAGTTAATTTCAACTGAAATTACTCAAATTAAGCTTCTCTATAAAAAAAACTTAACATAGTCGAGAAAAATCGTGGTTGGTCAAATAAATTTATTAAAATTTGACATTTCCTACTCAAATTTTTTTCACAATCCAAAAAATTGAAGTTATTTTCATCTAAATTTAATCAAATATAGATTCTAGAACAAAAATGCTCTACAAAATCCAAAATAATCGAAGTTGATTTCAAATAAGTATATTAAAATTGTAAGCGACGGAAAAAGAGAGCCACCGGCGCCGGGAATCGAACCCGAGCCGCCCGCGTGCTGATCAGCAGCGTTAGCCACACCGCTACGGCGACTCTACGCGGTCCCTTCTATTCCGTCGCTACATTACTTTCGTTGGGACACCACCTATGGTCATAACTTTGCACTCATAGGCCGTTCCCTAATTTGCCCTAAACGCTTACAGTTCGGCCGTTCTGACACTGTGGCCGCCCTCGGCCACCTCATTAGCACGAGAAAGCGCACACTAATACCACAGTTCAGATCCCACATCTGAAATTGTAAGCGACGGAAAAAGAGAGCCACCGGCGCCGGGAATCGAACCCGAGCCGCCCGCGTGCTGATCAGCAGCGTTAGCCACACCGCTACGCCGACTCTACGCGGTCCCTTCTATTCCGTCGCTACATTACTTTCGTTGGGACGCCACCTATGGTCATAACTTTGCACTCATAGGCCGTTCCCTAATTTGCCCTAAACTCTTACAAATTGACCAAAATCGTGTCAAAATCCAAAAAATCGAAGTTAATTTCAACTGAAATTACTCAAATTGAGCTTCTCTATAAAAAAAAATCTATCATAGTCGAGAAAAATCGAAGTTTGTTTCAAAAAAATTTATTAAAATTTGACACTTCCAACTAAAATTTTTTTTCACAATCCAAAAAATTGTCGTCATTTTCATCTAAATTTACTCAAATATAGATCCTACATCAAAAATACTCAACAAAATCCAAAATACTCCAAGTCGATTTCAAATATATTTATTAAGATTTGACAAAAATTGTGACGAAATCCAAAAAATCGAAGTTAATTTCAACTGAAATTACTCAAATTAAGCTTCTCTATAAAAAAAACTTAACATAGTCGAGAAAAATCGAAGTTGGTTTCAAATAAATTAATTAAAATTTGACACTTCCAAACTAAAATTTTTTTTCACAATCCATTAAATTGTCGTTATTTTCATCTAAATTTACTCAAATATACATCCTACAACAAAAATACTCACCAAAATCCAAAAAAATTGAAGTTGGTTTCAAATATATTTATTAAAATTTGACACTTCCAATTAAAATTTTTTTTCACAATCCAAAAAATTGTCGTTGTTTTCATCTAAATTTACTCAAATATAGATCCTATAACAAAAATGCTCTACAAAATCCAAAAAAATCGATGTTGGTTTCAAATAAATTTATTAAAATTTGTCACTTCCAACAAAAATTATTTCACAATCCAAAAAAATGAAATTATTTTCATCTAAATTTACTCAATATAAATCCTAGAACAAAAATGCTCTACAAAATCCAAAAAAATCGAAGTTGGTTTCAAATAAATTTATTAAAATTTGAGACTTCCAACTAAAAATTTTTTCACAATCCTAAAAATTGAAGTCATTTTCATCTAAATTTACTCAAATATAGATCCTACAACAAAAATACTCAACAAAATCCAAAAAAATCGAAGTTGGTATCAAATAAATTGATTAAAATTTGACACTTCCAACTAAAATTTTTTTTCACAATCCCAGAAATTGTCGTTATTTTCATCTAAATTTACTCAAATATAGATCCTAGAACAAAAATGCTCTACAAAATCCAAAAAAATCGATGTTGGTTTCAGAGAAATTTATTAAAATTTGAGACTTCCAACTAAAATTTTTTATACAATCCAAAAAATTGAAGTCATTTTCATCTAAATTTACTCTAATATAGATCCTACAATAAAAATACTCGACAAAATCCAAAAAAATCGAAGTTGGTTTCAAATAAATTTATTAAAATTCACACTTCCAACTAAAATTTTTTTTCACAATCCAAAAATTGTTGTTATTTACATCTAAATTTACTCAAATATAGATCCTACAACAAAAATACTCAACAAAATAAAAAAAAATCGAAGTTTGTTTCGAAAAAATTTATTACCAATTGACACTTCCAACTAAATTTTTTTCACAATCCAAAAAAATGAAATTATTTTCATCTAAATTTACTCATATATAGATCCTACATCAAAAATACTCAACAAAATCCAAAATACTCCAAGTCGATATCAAATATATTTATTAAAATTTGACAAAAATCGTGACAAAATCCATAAAATCGAAGTTAATTTCACCTGAAATTACTCAAATTAAGCTTCCCTATCAAAAAAACTTAACATAGTCGAGAAAAATCGAAGTTGGTTTCAAATAAATTATGTAAAATTTGACACTTCCAACTAAATTTTTTTTTCACAATCAAAAAAATTGTCGTTATTTTCATCTAAATTTACTCAAATATAGATTCTACCACGAAAATAATCAACAAAATCCAAAAAAATCGAAGTTGGTATCAAATAAATTGATTAAAATTTGACACTTCCAACTAAAATTTTTTTTCACAATCCCAGAAAGTGTCGTTATTTTCATCTAAATTTACTGAAATATAGATCCTAGAACAAAAATGCTCTACAAAATCCAAAAAAATCGAAGTTGGTTTCAAATAAATTTATTAAAATTTGACACTTCCAACAAAAATTATTTCACAATCCAAAAAAATGAAATTATTTTCATCTAAATTTACTCAATATAAATCCTAGAACAAAAATGCTCTACAAAATCCAAAAAAATCGAAGTTGGTTTCAAATAAATTTATTAAAATTTGAGACTTCCAACTAAAAATTTTTTCACAATCCTAAAAATTGAAGTCATTTTCATCTAAATTTACTCAAATATAGATCCTACAACAAAAATGCTCTACAAAATCCAAAAAAATCGAAGTTGGTTTCAAATAAATTTATTAAAATTCACACTTCCAACTAAAATTTTTTTTCACAATCCAAAAATTGTTGTTATTTACATCTAAATTTACTCAAATATAGATCCTACAACAAAAATTCTCAACAAAATAAAAAAAAATCGAAATTTGTTTCGAAAAAATTTATTAAAAATTGACACTTCCAACTAAATTTTTTTCACAATCCAAAAAAATGAAATTATTTTCATCTAAATTTACTCAAATATAGATCCTACATCAAAAATACTCAACAAAATCCAAAATACTCCAAGTCGATATCAAATATATTTATTAAAATTTGACAAAAATCGTGACAAAATCCAAAAAATCGAAGTTAATTTCAACTGAAATTACTCAAATTAAGCTTCTCTATAAAAAAAACTTAACATAGTCGAGAAAAATCGTGGTTGGTCAAATAAATTTATTAAAATTTGACATTTCCTACTCTAATTTTTTTTCACAATCCCAGAAATTGTCGTTATTTTCATCTAAATTTACTCTAATATAGATCCTACAACAAAAATACTCAACAAAATCCAAAATAATCCAAGTCGATTTCATATATATTTATTAAAATTTAACAAAAATCGTGACAAATTCCAAAAAATCGAAGTTAATTTCAACTGAAATTACTCAAATTAAGCTTCTCTATAAAAAAAACTTAACATAGTCGAGAAAAATCGAAGTTGGTTTCAAATAAATTTATTAAAATTCACACTTCCAACTAAAATTTTTTTTCACAATCCAAAAATTGTTGTTATTTACATCTAAATTTACTCAAATATAGATCCTACAACAAAAATACTCAACAAAATAAAAAAAAATCGAAGTTTGTTTCGAAAAAATTTATTACCAATTGACACTTCCAACTAAATTTTTTTCACAATCCAAAAAAATGAAATTATTTTCATCTAAATTTACTCATATATAGATCCTACATCAAAAATACTCAACAAAATCCAAAATACTCCAAGTCGATATCAAATATATTTATTAAAATTTGACAAAAATCGTGACAAAATCCATAAAATCGAAGTTAATTTCACCTGAAATTACTCAAATTAAGCTTCCCTATCAAAAAAACTTAACATAGTCGAGAAAAATCGAAGTTGGTTTCAAATAAATTATGTAAAATTTGACACTTCCAACTAAATTTTTTTTTCACAATCAAAAAAATTGCCGTTATTTTCATCTAAATTTACTCAAATATAGATTCTACCACGAAAATAATCAACAAAATCCAAAAAAATCGAAGTTGGTATCAAATAAATTGATTAAAATTTGACACTTCCAACTAAAATTTTTTTTCACAATCCCAGTAATTGTCGTTATTTTCATCTAAATTTACTCAAATATAGATCCTAGAACAAAAATGCTCTACAAAATCCAAAAAAATCGATGTTGGTTTCAGAGAAATTTATTAAAATTTGAGACTTCCAACTAAAATTTTTTATACAATCCAAAAAATTGAATTCATTTTCATCTAAATTTACTCTAATATAGATCCTACAATAAAAATACTCGACAAAATTCAAAAAAATCGAAGTTGGTCAAATAAATTTATTAAAATTCACACTTCCAACTAAAATTTTTTTTCACAATCCAAAAAATTGTTGTTATTTTCATCTAAATTTACTCAAATATAGATCCTACCACGAAAATACTCAACAAAATCCAAAAAAATCGATGTTGGTTTCAGAGAAATTTATTAAAATTTGAGACTTCCAACTAAAAATTTTTTCACAATCCTAAGAATTGAAGTCATTTACATCTAAATTTACTCTAATATAGATCCTACAACAAAAATACTCAACAAAATAAAAAAAAATCGAAGTAGGTATCAAATAAATTGATTAAAATTTGACACTTCCAACTAAAATTTTTTTTCACAATCCCAGAAATTGTCGTTATTTTCATCTAAATTTACTCAAATATAGATCCTAGAACAAAAATGCTCTACAAAATCCAAAAAAATCGATGTTGGTTTCAGAGAAATTTATTAAAATTTGAGACTTCCAACTAAAATTTTTTATACAATCCAAAAAATTGAAGTCATTTTCATCTAAATTTACTCTAATATAGATCCTACAATAAAAATACTCGACAAAATTCAAAAAAATCGAAGTAGGTTTCAAATAAATTTATTAAAATTTGACACATCGAACCAAAAATTTTTTCACAATCCAAAAAAATGAAATTATTTTCATCTAAATTTACTCAATATAGATCCTAGAACAAAAATGCTCTACAAAATCGAAAAAAATCGAAGTTGGTTTCAAATAAATTTATAAATTTGAGACTTCCAAATAAAATTTTTTTCACAATCCTAAAAATTGAAGTCATTTTCATCTAAATTTACTCAAATATAGATCCTACAACAAAAATACTCAACAAAATCCAAAAAAATCGAAGTTGGTATCAAATAAATTGATTAAAATTTGACACTTCCAACTAAAATTTTTTTTCACAATCCAAAAATTGTTGTTATTTACATCTAAATTTACTCAAATATAGATCCTACAACAAAAATTCTCAACAAAATAAAAAAAAATCGAAATTTGTTTCGAAAAAATTTATTAAAAATTGACACTTCCAACTAAATTTTTTTCACAATCCAAAAAAATGAAATTATTTTCATCTAAATTTACTCAAATATAGATCCTACATCAAAAATACTCAACAAAATCCAAAATACTCCAAGTCGATATCAAATATATTTATTAAAATTTGACAAAAATCGTGACAAAATCCAAAAAATCGAAGTTAATTTCAACTGAAATTACTCAAATTAAGCTTCTCTATAAAAAAAACTTAACATAGTCGAGAAAAATCGTGGTTGGTCAAATAAATTTATTAAAATTTGACATTTCCTACTCAAATTTTTTTTCACAATCCCAGAAATTGTCGTTATTTTCATCTAAATTTACTCTAATATAGATCCTACAACAAAAATACTCAACAAAATCCAAAATAATTCAAGTCGATTTCATATATATTTTTTAAAATTTAACAAAAATCGTGACAAATTCCAAAAAATCGAAGTTAATTTCAACTGAAATTACTCAAATTAAGCTTCTCTATAAAAAAAACTTAACATAGTCGAGAAAAATCGAAGTTGGTTTCAAATAAATTACTTAAAATTTGACATTTCCAACTAAAATTTTTTTCACAATCTAATAAATCGATGTCATTTTCATCTAAATTTACTCTAATATAGATCCTACAATAAAAATACTCGACAAAATCCAAAAAAATCGAAGTTGGTTTCAAATAAATTTATTAAAATTCACACTTCCAACTAAAATTTTTTTTCACAATCCAAAAATTGTTGTTATTTACATCTAAATTTACTCAAATATAGATCCTACAACAAAAATACTCAACAAAATAAAAAAAAATCGAAGTTTGTTTCGAAAAAATTTATTACCAATTGACACTTCCAACTAAATTTTTTTCACAATCCAAAAAAATGAAATTATTTTCATCTAAATTTACTCAAATATAGATCCTACATAAAAAATACTCAACAAAATCCAAAATACTCCAAGTCGATATCAAATATATTTATTAAAATTTGACAAAAATCGTGACAAAATCCAAAAAATCGAAGTTAATTTCAACTGAAATTACTCAAATTAAGCTTCTCTATAAAAAAAACTTAACATAGTCGAGAAAAATCGTGGTTGGTCAAATAAATTTATTAAAATTTGACATTTCCTACTCTAATTTTTTTTCACAATCCCAGAAATTGTCGTTATTTTCATCTAAATTTACTCTAATATAGATCCTACAACAAAAATACTCAACAAAATCCAAAATAATCCAAGTCGATTTCATATATATTTATTAAAATTTAACAAAAATCGTGACAAATTCCAAAAAATCGAAGTTAATTTCAACTGAAATTACTCAAATTAAGCTTCTCTATAAAAAAAACTTAACATAGTCGAGAAAAATCGAAGTTGGTTTCAAATAAATTTATTAAAATTCACACTTCCAACTAAAATTTTTTTTCACAATCCAAAAATTGTTGTTATTTACATCTAAATTTACTCAAATATAGATCCTACAACAAAAATACTCAACAAAATAAAAAAAAATCGAAGTTTGTTTCGAAAAAATTTATTACCAATTGACACTTCCAACTAAATTTTTTTCACAATCCAAAAAAATGAAATTATTTTCATCTAAATTTACTCATATATAGATCCTACATAAAAAATACTCAACAAAATCCAAAATACTCCAAGTCGATATCAAATATATTTATTAAAATTTGACAAAAATCGTGACAAAATCCATAAAATCGAAGTTAATTTCACCTGAAATTACTCAAATTAAGCTTCCCTATCAAAAAAACTTAACATAGTCGAGAAAAATCGAAGTTGGTTTCAAATAAATTATGTAAAATTTGACACTTCCAACTAAATTTTTTTTTCACAATCAAAAAAATTGTCGTTATTTTCATCTAAATTTACTCAAATATAGATCCTAGAACAAAAATGCTCTACAAAATCCAAAAAAATCGAAGTTGGTTTCAAATAAATTTATAAATTTGAGACTTCCAACTAAAATTTTTTTCACAATCCAAAAAAATGAAATTATTTTCATCTAAATTTACTCAAATATAGATCCTATAACAAAAATGCTCTACAAAATCCAAAAAAATCGATGTTGGTTTTAAATAAATTTATTAAAATTTGACACTTCCAACTAAAATTTTTTCACAATCCAAAAAATTGTCGTTGTTTTCATCTAAATTTACTCAAATATAGATCCTATAACAAAAATGCTCTACAAAATCCAAAAAAATCGATGTTGGTTTTAAATAAATTTATTAAAATTTGACACTTCCAACTAAAATTTTTTCACAATCCAAAAAATTGTCGTTATTTTCATCTAAATTAACTCAAATGTACATCCTACAACAAAAATACTCAACAAAATAAGAAAAACCGTGGTTGATTTCAAAAAAATTTAGTAAAAATTGACCCTACCGACTAAAATTTTTTTTCACAATCCAAAAAATTGTCGTCATTTTCATCTAAATTTACTCAAATATAGATCCTACATAAAAAATACTCAACAAAATCCAAAATAATCCAAGTCGATTTCAAATATATTTATTAAAATTTGACAAAAATCGTGAGAAAATCCATAAAATCGAAGTTAATTTCACCTGAAATTACTCAAATTAAGCTTCCCTATCAAAAAAACTTAACATAGTCGAGAAAAATCGAAGTTGGTTTCAAATAAATTATGTAAAATTTGACACTTCCAACTAAATTTTTTTTTCACAATCCCAGAAATTGTCGTTATTTTCATCTAAATTTACTCAAATATAGATCCTAGAACAAAAATGCTCTACAAAATCCAAAAAAATCGAAGTTGGTTTCAAATAAATTTATTAAAATTTGAGACTTCCATCTAAAATTTTTTTACAATCCAAAAAATTGAAGTAATTTTCATCTAAATTTACTCTAATATAGGTCCTACAATAAAAATACTCAACAAAATCCAAAAAAATCGAAGTTGGTATCAAATAAATTGATTAAAATTTGACACTTCCAACTAAAATTTTTTTTCACAATCCCAGAAATTGTCGTTATTTTCATCTAAATTTACTCTAATATAGATCCTACAACAAAAATACTCAACAAAATCCAAAATAATCCAAGTCGATTTCATATATATTTATTAAAATTTAACAAAAATCGTGACAAATTCCTAAAAATCAAAGTTAATTTCAACTGAAATTACTCAAATTAAGCTTCTCTATAAAAAAAACTTAACATAGTCGCGAAAAATCGAAGTTGGTTTCAAATAAATTAATTAAAATTTGACATTTCCAACTAAAATTTTTTTCACAATCTAAAAAATCGATGTCATTTTCATCTAAATTTACTCTAATATAGATCCTACAATAAAAATACTCGACAAAATCCAAAAAAATCGAAGTTGGTTTCAAATAAATTTATTAAAATTCACACTTCCAACTAAAATTTTTTTTCACAATCCAAAAATTGTTGTTATTTACATCTAAATTTACTCAAATATAGATCCTACAACAAAAATTCTCAACAAAATAAAAAAAAATCGAAGTTTGTTTCGAAAAAATTTATTAAAAATTGACACTTCCAACTAAATTTTTTTCACAATCCAAAAAAATGAAATTATTTTCATCTAAATTTACTCAAATATAGATCCTACATCAAAAATACTCAACAAAATCCAAAATACTCCAAGTCGATATCAAATATATTTATTAAAATTTGACAAAAATCGTGACAAAATCCAAAAAATCGAAGTTAATTTCAACTGAAATTACTCAAATTGAGCTTCTCTATAAAAAAAAATCTATCATAGTCGAGAAAAATCGAAGTTTGTTTCAAAAAAATTTATTAAAATTTGACACTTCCAACTAAAATTTTTTTTCACAATCCAAAAAATTGTCGTCATTTTCATCTAAATTTACTCAAATATAGATCCTACATCAAAAATACTCAACAAAATCCAAAATACTCCAAGTCGATTTCAAATATATTTATTAAGATTTGACAAAAATTGTGACGAAATCCAAAAAATCGAAGTTAATTTCAACTGAAATTACTCAAATTAAGCTTCTCTATAAAAAAAACTTAACATAGTCGAGAAAAATCGAAGTTGGTTTCAAATAAATTAATTAAAATTTGACACTTCCAAACTAAAATTTTTTTTCACAATCCATTAAATTGTCGTTATTTTCATCTAAATTTACTCAAATATACATCCTACAACAAAAATACTCACCAAAATCCAAAAAAATTGAAGTTGGTTTCAAATATATTTATTAAAATTTGACACTTCCAATTAAAATTTTTTTTCACAATCCAAAAAATTGTCGTTGTTTTCATCTAAATTTACTCAAATATAGATCCTATAACAAAAATGCTCTACAAAATCCAAAAAAATCGATGTTGGTTTCAAATAAATTTATTAAAATTTGTCACTTCCAACAAAAATTATTTCACAATCCAAAAAAATGAAATTATTTTCATCTAAATTTACTCAATATAAATCCTAGAACAAAAATGCTCTACAAAATCCAAAAAAATCGAAGTTGGTTTCAAATAAATTTATTAAAATTTGAGACTTCCAACTAAAAATTTTTTCACAATCCTAAAAATTGAAGTCATTTTCATCTAAATTTACTCAAATATAGATCCTACCACGAAAATACTCAACAAAATCCAAAATAATCGAAGTTGGTTTCAAATAAATTTATTAAAATTTGAGACTTCCAACTTAAACTTTTTCACAATCCAAAAAATTGAAGTCATTTTCATCTAAATTTACTCTAATATAGATCCTACAACAAAAATACTCAACAAAATAAAAAAAAATCGAAGTAGGTTTCAAATAAATTTATTAAAATTTGACACATCGAACCAAAAATTTTTTCACAATCCAAAAAAATGAAATTATTTTCATCTAAATTTACTCAATATAGATCCTAGAACAAAAATGCTCTACAAAATCGAAAAAAATCGAAGTTGGTTTCAAATAAATTTATAAATTTGAGACTTCCAACTAAAATTTTTTTCACAATCCAAAAAAATGAAATTATTTTCATCTAAATTTACTCAAATATAGATCCTATAACAAAAATGCTCTACAAAATCCAAAAAAATCGATGTTGGTTTTAAATAAATTTATTAAAATTTGACACTTCCAACTAAAATTTTTTCACAATCCAAAAAATTGTCGTTGTTTTCATCTAAATTTACTCAAATATAGATCCTATAACAAAAATGCTCTACAAAATCCAAAAAAATCGATGTTGGTTTTAAATAAATTTATTAAAATTTGACACTTCCAACTAAAATTTTTTCACAATCCAAAAAATTGTCGTTATTTTCATCTAAATTAACTCAAATGTACATCCTACAAGAAAAATACTCAACAAAATAAGAAAAACCGTGGTTGATTTCAAAAAAATTTAGTAAAAATTGACACTACCGACTAAAATTTTTTTTCACAATCCAAAAAATTGTCGTCATTTTCATCTAAATTTACTCAAATATAGATCCTACATCAAAAATACTCAACAAAATCCAAAATAATCCAAGTCGATTTCAAATATATTTATTAAAATTTGACAAAAATCGTGACAAAATCCATAAAATCGAAGTTAATTTCACCTGAAATTACTCAAATTAAGCTTCCCTATCAAAAAAATTTAACATAGTCGAGAAAAATCGAAGTTGGTTTCAAATAAATTATGTAAAATTTGACACTTCCAACTAAATTTTTTTTTCACAATCCAAAAAATTGTCGTTATTTTCATCTAAATTTACTCAAATATAGATTCTACCACGAAAATACTCAACAAAATCCAAAAAAATCGAAGTTGGTATCAAATAAATTGATTAAAATTTGACACTTCCAACTAAAATTTTTTTTCACAATCCCAGAAAGTGTCGTTATTTTCATCTAAATTTACTGAAATATAGATCCTAGAACAAAAATGCTCTACAAAATCCAAAAAAATCGAAGTTGGTTTCAAATAAATTTATTAAAATTTGACACTTCCAACAAAAATTATTTCACAATCCAAAAAAATGAAATTATTTTCATCTAAATTTACTCAATATAAATCCTAGAACAAAAATGCTCTACAAAATCCAAAAAAATCGAAGTTGGTTTCAAATAAATTTATTAAAATTTGAGACTTCCAACTAACAATTTTTTCACAATCCTAAAAATTGAAGTCATTTTCATCTAAATTTACTCAAATATAGATCCTACAACAAAAATACTCAACAAAATCCAAAAAAATCGAAGTTGGTATCAAATAAATTGATTAAAATTTGACACTTCCAACTAAAATTTTTTTTCACAATCCCAGAAATTGTCGTTATTTTCATCTAAATTTACTCTAATATAGATCCTACAACAAAAATACTCAACAAAATAAAAAAAAATCGAAGTAGGTTTCAAATAAATTTATTAAAATTTGACACTTCGAACCAAAAATTTTTTCACAATCCAAAAAAATGAAATTATTTTCATCTAAATTTACTCAATATAGATCCTAGAACAAAAATGCTCTACAAAATCGAAAAAAATCGAAGTTGGTTTCAAATAAATTTATAAATTTGAGACTTCCAAATAAATTTTTTTTCACAATCCTAAAAATTGAAGTCATTTTCATCTAAATTTACTCAAATATAGATCCTACAACAAAAATACTCAACAAAATCCAAAAAAATCGAAGTTGGTATCAAATAAATTGATTAAAATTTGACACTTCCAACTAAACTTTTTTTTCACAATCCCAGAAATTGTCGTTATTTTCATCTAAATTTACTCAAATATAGATCCTAGAACAAAAATTCTCTACAAAATCCAAAAAAATCGAAGTTGGTTTCAAATAAATTTATTAAAATTCACACTTCCAACTAAAATTTTTTTTCACAATCCAAAAATTGTTGTTATTTACATCTAAATTTACTCAAATATAGATCCTACAACAAAAATTCTCAACAAAATAAAAAAAAATCGAAATTTGTTTCGAAAAAATTTATTAAAAATTGACACTTCCAACTAAATTTTTTTCACAATCCAAAAAAATGAAATTATTTTCATCTAAATTTACTCAAATATAGATCCTACATCAAAAATACTCAACAAAATCCAAAATACTCCAAGTCGATATCAAATATATTTATTAAAATTTGACAAAAATCGTGACAAAATCCAAAAAATCGAAGTTAATTTCAACTCAAATTACTCAAATTAAGCTTCTCTATAAAAAAAACTTAACATAGTCGAGAAAAATCGTGGTTGGTCAAATAAATTTATTAAAATTTGACATTTCCTACTCAAATTTTTTTTCACAATCCCAGAAATTGTCGTTATTTTCATCTAAATTTACTCTAATATAGATCCTACAACAAAAATACTCAACAAAATCCAAAATAATTCAAGTCGATTTCATATATATTTATTAAAATTTAACAAAAATCGTGACAAATTCCAAAAAATCGAAGTTAATTTCAACTGAAATTACTCAAATTAAGCTTCTCTATAAAAAAAACTTAACATAGTCGAGAAAAATCGAAGTTGGTTTCAAATAAATTACTTAAAATTTGACATTTCCAACTAAAATTTTTTTCACAATCTAATAAATCGATGTCATTTTCATCTAAATTTACTCTAATATAGATCCTACAATAAAAATACTCGACAAAATCCAAAAAAATCGAAGTTGGTTTCAAATAAATTTATTAAAATTCACACTTCCAACTAAAATTTTTTTTCACAATCCAAAAATTGTTGTTATTTACATCTAAATTTACTCAAATATAGATCCTACAACAAAAATACTCAACAAAATCCAAAATAATCGAAGTTGGTTTCAAATAAATTTATTAAAATTTGAGACTTCCAACTAAAAATTTTTTCACAATCCTAAAAATTGAAGTCATTTTCATCTAAATTTACTCAAATATAGATCCTACCACGAAAATACTCAACAAAATCCAAAATAATCGAAGTTGGTTTCAAATAAATTTATTAAAATTTGAGACTTCCAACTTAAATTTTTTCACAATCCAAAAAATTGAAGTCATTTTCATCTAAATTTACTCTAATATAGATCCTACAACAAAAATACTCAACAAAATAAAAAAAAATCGAAGTAGGTTTCAAATAAATTTATTAAAATTTGACACATCGAACCAAAAATTTTTTCACAATCCAAAAAAATGAAATTATTTTCATCTAAATTTACTCAATATAGATCCTAGAACAAAAATGCTCTACAAAATCGAAAAAAATCGAAGTTGGTTTCAAATAAATTTATAAATTTGAGACTTCCAACTAAAATTTTTTTCACAATCCAAAAAAATGAAATTATTTTCATCTAAATTTACTCAAATATAGATCCTATAACAAAAATGCTCTACAAAATCCAAAAATATCGATGTTGGTTTTAAATAAATTTATTAAAATTTGACACTTCCAACTAAAATTTTTTCACAATCCAAAAAATTGTCGTTGTTTTCATCTAAATTTACTCAAATATAGATCCTATAACAAAAATGCTCTACAAAATCCAAAAAAATCGATGTTGGTTTTAAATAAATTTATTAAAATTTGACACTTCCAACTAAAATTTTTTCACAATCCAAAAAATTGTCGTTATTTTCATCTAAATTAACTCAAATGTACATCCTACAACAAAAATACTCAACAAAATAAGAAAAACCGTGGTTGATTTCAAAAAAATTTAGTAAAAATTGACCCTACCGACTAAAATTTTTTTTCACAATCCAAAAAATTGTCGTCATTTTCATCTAAATTTACTCAAATATAGATCCTACATCAAAAATACTCAACAAAATCCAAAATAATCCAAGTCGATTTCAAATATATTTATTAAAATTTGACAAAAATCGTGAGAAAATCCATAAAATCGAAGTTAATTTCACCTGAAATTACTCAAATTAAGCTTCCCTATCAAAAAAACTTAACATAGTCGAGAAAAATCGAAGTTGGTTTCAAATAAATTATGTAAAATTTGACACTTCCAACTAAATTTTTTTTTCACAATCCCAGAAATTGTCGTTATTTTCATCTAAATTTACTCAAATATAGATCCTAGAACAAAAATGCTCTACAAAATCCAAAAAAATCGAAGTTGGTTTCAAATAAATTTATTAAAATTTGAGACTTCCAACTAAAATTTTTTTTACAATCCAAAAAATTGAAGTAATTTTCATCTAAATTTACTCTAATATAGGTCCTACAATAAAAATACTCAACAAAATCCAAAAAAATCGAAGTTGGTATCAAATAAATTGATTAAAATTTGACACTTCCAACTAAAATTTTTTTTCACAATCCCAGAAATTGTCGTTATTTTCATCTAAATTTACTCTAATATAGATCCTACAACAAAAATACTCAACAAAATCCAAAATAATCCAAGTCGATTTCATATATATTTATTAAAATTTAACAAAAATCGTGACAAATTCCAAAAAATCAAAGTTAATTTCAACTGAAATTACTCAAATTAAGCTTCTCTATAAAAAAAACTTAACATAGTCGCGAAAAATCGAAGTTGGTTTCAAATAAATTAATTAAAATTTGACATTTCCAACTAAAATTTTTTTCACAATCTAAAAAATCGATGTCATTTTCATCTAAATTTACTCTAATATAGATCCTACAATAAAAATACTCGACAAAATCCAAAAAAATCGAAGTTGGTTTCAAATAAATTTATTAAAATTCACACTTCCAACTAAAATTTTTTTTCACAATCCAAAAATTGTTGTTATTTACATCTAAATTTACTCAAATATAGATCCTACAACAAAAATTCTCAACAAAATAAAAAAAAATCGAAGTAGGTTTCAAATAAATTTATTAAAATTTGACACTTCGAACCAAAAATTTTTTCACAATCCAAAAAAATGAAATTATTTTCATCTAAATTTACTCAATATAGATCCTAGAACAAAAATGCTCTACAAAATCGAAAAAAATCGAAGTTGGTTTCAAATAAATTTATAAATTTGAGACTTCCAAATAAAATTTTTTTCACAATCCTAAAAATTGAAGTCATTTTCATCTAAATTTACTCAAATATAGATCCTACAACAAAAATACTCAACAAAATCCAAAAAAATCGAAGTTGGTATCAAATAAATTGATTAAAATTTGACACTTCCAACTAAACTTTTTTTTCACAATCCCAGAAATTGTCGTTATTTTCATCTAAATTTACTCAAATATAGATCCTAGAACAAAAATTCTCTACAAAATCCAAAAAAATCGAAGTTGGTTTCAAATAAATTTATTAAAATTCACACTTCCAACTAAAATTTTTTTTCACAATCCAAAAATTGTTGTTATTTACATCTAAATTTACTCAAATATAGATCCTACAACAAAAATACTCAACAAAATAAAAAAAAATCGAAGTTTGTTTCGAAAAAATTTATTACCAATTGACACTTCCAACTAAATTTTTTTCACAATCCAAAAAAATGAAATTATTTTCATCTAAATTTACTCATATATAGATCCTACATCAAAAATACTCAACAAAATCCAAAATACTCCAAGTCGATATCAAATATATTTATTAAAATTTGACAAAAATCGTGACAAAATCCATAAAATCGAAGTTAATTTCACCTGAAATTACTCAAATTAAGCTTCCCTATAAAAAAAACTTAACATAGTCGAGAAAAATCGAAGTTGGTTTCAAATAAATTATGTAAAATTTGACACTTCCAACTAAATTTTTTTTTCACAATCAAAAAAATTGTCGTTATTTTCATCTAAATTTACTCAAATATAGATTCTACCACGAAAATAATCAACAAAATCCAAAAAAATCGAAGTTGGTATCAAATAAATTGATTAAAATTTGACACTTCCAACTAAAATTTTTTTTCACAATCCCAGAAAGTGTCGTTATTTTCATCTAAATTTACTGAAATATAGATCCTAGAACAAAAATGCTCTACAAAATCCAAAAAAATCGAAGTTGGTTTCAAATAAATTTATTAAAATTTGACACTTCCAACAAAAATTATTTCACAATCCAAAAAAATGAAATTATTTTCATCTAAATTTACTCAATATAAATCCTAGAACAAAAATGCTCTACAAAATCCAAAAAAATCGAAGTTGGTTTCAAATAAATTTATTAAAATTTGAGACTTCCAACTAAAAATTTTTTCACAATCCTAAAAATTGAAGTCATTTTCATCTAAATTTACTCAAATATAGATCCTACAACCAAAATACTCAACAAAATCCAAAAAAATCGAAGTTGGTATCAAATAAATTGATTAAAATTTGACACTTCCAACTAAAATTTTTTTTCACAATCCCAGAAATTGTCGTTATTTTCATCTAAATTTACTCAAATATAGATCCTAGAACAAAAATGCTCTACAAAATCCAAAAAAATCGATGTTGGTTTCAGAGAAATTTATTAAAATTTGAGACTTCCAACTAAAATTTTTTATACAATCCAAAAAATTGAAGTCATTTTCATCTAAATTTACTCTAATATAGATCCTACAATAAAAATACTCGACAAAATTCAAAAAAATCGAAGTTGGTCAAATAAATTTATTAAAATTCACACTTCCAACTAAACTTTTTTTTCACAATCCAAAAAATTGTTGTTATTTTCATCTAAATTTACTCAAATATAGATCCTACCACGAAAATACTCAACAAAATCCAAAAAAATCGATGTTGGTTTCAGAGAAATTTATTAAAATTTGAGACTTCCAACTAAAAATTTTTTCACAATCCTAAAAATTGAAGTCATTTTCATCTAAATTTACTCTAATATAGATCCTACAACAAAAATACTCAACAAAATAAAAAAAAATCGAAGTAGGTTTCAAATAAATTTATTAAAATTTGACACATCGAACCAAAAATTTTTTCACAATCCAAAAAAATGAAATTATTTTCATCTAAATTTACTCAATATAGATCCTAGAACAAAAATGCTCTACAAAATCGAAAAAAATCGAAGTTGGTTTCAAATAAATTTATAAATTTGAGACTTCCAACTAAAATTTTTTTCACAATCCAAAAAAATGAAATTATTTTCATCTAAATTTTCTCAAATATAGATCCTATAACAAAAATGCTCTACAAAATCCAAAAAAATCGATGTTGGTTTTAAATAAATTTATTAAAATTTGACACTTCCAACTAAAATTTTTTCACAATCCAAAAAATTGTCGTTGTTTTCATCTAAATTTACTCAAATATAGATCCTATAACAAAAATGCTCTACAAAATCCAAAAAAATCGATGTTGGTTTTAAATAAATTTATTAAAATTTGACACTTCCAACTTAAATTTTTTCACAATCCAAAAAATTGAAGTCATTTTCATCTAAATTTACTCTAATATAGATCCTACAACAAAAATACTCAACAAAATAAAAAAAAATCGAAGTAGGTTTCCAATAAATTTATTAAAATTTGACACTTCGAACCAAAAATTTTTTCACAATCAAAAAAAATGAAATTATTTTCATCTAAATTTACTCAATATAGATCCTAGAACAAAAATGCTCTACAAAATCGAAAAAAATCGAAGTTGGTTTCAAATAAATTTATAAATTTGAGACTTCCAAATAATTTTTTTTTCACAATCCTAAAAATTGAAGTCATTTTCATCTAAATTTACTCAAATATAGATCCTACAACAAAAATGCTCTACAAAATCCAAAAAAATCGAAGTTGGTTTCAAATAAATTTATTAAAATTCACACTTCCAACTAAAATTTTTTTTCACAATCCAAAAATTGTTGTTATTTACATCTAAATTTACTCAAATATAGATCCTACAACAAAAATTCTCAACAAAATAAAAAAAAATCGAAATTTGTTTCGAAAAAATTTATTAAAAATTGACACTTCCAACTAAATTTTTTTCACAATCCAAAAAAATGAAATTATTTTCATCTAAATTTACTCAAATATAGATCCTACATCAAAAATACTCAACAAAATCCAAAATACTCCAAGTCGATATCAAATATATTTATTAAAATTTGACAAAAATCGTGACAAAATCCAAAAAATCGAAGTTAATTTCAACTGAAATTACTCAAATTAAGCTTCTCTATAAAAAAAACTTAACATAGTCGAGAAAAATCGTGGTTGGTCAAATAAATTTATTAAAATTTGACATTTCCTACTCAAATTTTTTTCACAATCCAAAAAATTGAAGTTATTTTCATCTAAATTTACTCAAATATAGATTCTAGAACAAAAATGCTCTACAAAATCCAAAACAATCGAAGTTGATTTCAAATAAGTATATTAAAATTGTAAGCGACGGAAAAAGAGAGCCACCGGCGCCGGGAATCGAACCCGAGCCGCCCGCGTGCTGATCAGCAGCGATAGCCACACCGCTACGCCGACTCTACGCGGTCCCTTCTATTCCGTCGCCACATTACTTTCGTTGGGACGCCACGTATGGTCATAACTTTGCACTCATAGGCCGTTCCCTAATTTGCCCTAAACGCTTACAGTTCGACCGTTCTGACACTGTGACCGCCCTCGGCCACTTCATTAGCACGAGAAAGCGCACACTAATACCACAGTTCAGATCCCACATCTGAAATTGTAAGCGACGGAAAAAGAGAGCCACCGGCGCCGGGAATCGAACCCGAGCCGCCCGCGTGCTGATCAGCAGGGTTAGCCACACCGCTACGGCGATTCTACGCGGTCCCTTCTATTCCGTCGCTACATTACTTTCGTTGGGACGCCACCTATGGTCATAACTTTGCACTCATAGGCCGTTCCCTAATTTGCCCTAAACTCTTACAAATTTGCCCTAAACTCTTACAAATTTGACAAAAATCGTGTCAAAATCCAAAAAATCGAAGTTAATTTCAACTGAAATTACTCAAATTGAGCTTCTCTATAAAAAAAAATCTATCATAGTCGAGAAAAATCGAAGTTTGTTTCAAAAAAATTTATTAAAATTTGACACTTCCAACTAAATTTTTTTTTCACAATCCAAAAAATTGTCGTCATTTTCATCTAAATTTACTCAAATATAGATCCTACATCAAAAATACTCAACAAAATCAAAAATACTCCAAGTCGATTTCAAATATATTTATTAAAATTTGACAAAAATGGTGACAAAATCCAAAAAATCGAAGTTAATTTCAACTGAAATTACTCAAATTAAGCTTCTCTATAAAAAAAACTTAACATAGTCGAG
Organism: Andrena praecox; assembly: GCA_963932275.1. Taxonomy (NCBI): domain Eukaryota; kingdom Metazoa; phylum Arthropoda; class Insecta; order Hymenoptera; family Andrenidae; genus Andrena; species Andrena praecox. Next base: position 1,152,614 of record CAWVQO010000413.1, on the reverse strand, counting down.
AAAAATCGAAGTTGGTTTCAAATAAATTAATTATAATTTGACACTTCCAAACTAAAATTTTTTTTTCACAATCCATTAAATTGTCGTTATTTTCATCTAAATTTACTCAAATATACATCCTACAACAAAAATACTCACCAAAATCCAAAAAAATCGAAGTTGGTTTCAAATATATTTATTAAAATTTGACACTTCCAATTAAAATTTTTTTTCACAATCCAAAAAATTGTCGTTGTGTTCATCTAAATTTACTCAAATATAGATCCTATAACAAAAATGTTTTACAAAATCAAAAAAAATCGATGTTGGTTTTAAATAAATTTATTAAAATTTGACACTTCCAACTAAAATTTTTTCACAATCCAAAAAATTGTCGTTGTTTTCATCTAAATTTACTCAAATATAGATCCTATAACAAAAATGCTCTACAAAATCCAAAAAAATCGATGTTGGTTTTAAATAAATTTATTAAAATTTAACAAAAATCGTGACAAATTCCAAAAAATCGAAGTTAATTTCAACTGAAATTACTCAAATTAAGCTTCTCTATAAAAAAAACTTAACATAGTCGAGAAAAATCGAAGTTGGTTTCAAATAAATTTATTAAAATTCACACTTCCAACTAAAATTTTTTTTCACAATCCAAAAATTGTTGTTATTTACATCTAAATTTACTCAAATATAGATCCTACAACAAAAATACTCAACAAAATAAAAAAAAATCGAAGTTTGTTTCGAAAAAATTTATTACCAATTGACACTTCCAACTAAATTTTTTTCACAATCCAAAAAAATGAAATTATTTTCATCTAAATTTACTCATATATAGATCCTACATCAAAAATACTCAACAAAATCCAAAATACTCCAAGTCGATATCAAATATATTTATTAAAATTTGACAAAAATCGTGACAAAATCCATAAAATCGAAGTTAATTTCACCTGAAATTACTCAAATTAAGCTTCCCTATCAAAAAAACTTAACATAGTCGAGAAAAATCGAAGTTGGTTTCAAATAAATTATGTAAAATTTGACACTTCCAACTAAATTTTTTGTTCACAATCAAAAAAATTGTCGTTATTTTCATCTAAATTTACTCAAATATAGATTCTACCACGAAAATAATCAACAAAATCCAAAAAAATCGAAGTTGGTATCAAATAAATTGATTAACATTTGACACTTCCAACTAAAATTTTTTTTCACAATCCCAGAAATTGTCGTTATTTTCATCTAAATTTACTCAAATATAGATCCTAGAACAAAAATGCTCTACAAAATCCAAAAAAATCGATGTTGGTTTCAGAGAAATTTATTAAAATTTGAGACTTCCAACTAAAATTTTTTATACAATCCAAAAAATTGAATTCATTTTCATCTAAATTTACTCTAATATAGATCCTACAATAAAAATACTCGACAAAATTCAAAAAAATCGAAGTTGGTCAAATAAATTTATTAAAATTCACACTTCCAACTAAAATTTTTTTTCACAATCCAAAAAATTGTTGTTATTTTCATCTAAATTTACTCAAATATAGATCCTACCACGAAAATACTCAACAAAATCCAAAAAAATCGATGTTGGTTTCAGAGAAATTTATTAAAATTTGAGACTTCCAACTAAAAATTTTTTCACAATCCTAAGAATTGAAGTCATTTTCATCTAAATTTACTCTAATATAGATCCTACAACAAAAATACTCAACAAAATAAAAAAAAATCGAAGTAGGTATCAAATAAATTGATTAAAATTTGACACTTCCAACTAAAATTTTTTTTCACAATCCCAGAAATTGTCGTTATTTTCATCTAAATTTACTCAAATATAGATCCTAGAACAAAAATGCTCTACAAAATCCAAAAAAATCGATGTTGGTTTCAGAGAAATTTATTAAAATTTGAGACTTCCAACTAAAATTTTTTATACAATCCAAAAAATTGAAGTCATTTTCATCTAAATTTACTCTAATATAGATCCTACAATAAAAATACTCGACAAAATTCAAAAAAATCGAAGTTGGTCAAATAAATTTATTAAAATTCACACTTCCAACTAAAATTTTGTTTCACAATCCAAAAAATTGTTGTTATTTTCATCTAAATTTACTCAAATATAGATCCTACCACGAAAATACTCAACAAAATCCAAAAAAATCGATGTTGGTTTCAGAGAAATTTATTAAAATTTGAGACTTCCAACTAAAAATTTTTTCACAATCCTAAAAATTGAAGTCATTTTCATCTAAATTTACTCTAATATAGATCCTACAACAAAAATAGTCAACAAAATAAAAAAAAATCGAAGTAGGTTTCAAATAAATTTATTAAAATTTGACACATCGAACCAAAAATTTTTTCACAATCCAAAAAAATGAAATTATTTTCATCTAAATTTACTCAATATAGATCCTAGAACAAAAATGCTCTACAAAATCGAAAAAAATCGAAGTTGGTTTCAAATAAATTTATAAATTTGAGACTTCCAACTAAAATTTATTTCACAATCCAAAAAAATGAAATTATTTTCATCTAAATTTACTCAAATATAGATCCTATAACAAAAATGCTCTACAAAATCCAAAAAAATCGATGTTGGTTTTAAATAAATTTATTAAAATTTGACACTTCCAACTAAAATTTTTTCACAATCCAAAAAATTGTCGTTGTTTTCATCTAAATTTACTCAAATATAGATCCTATAACAAAAATACTCAACAAAATAAGAAAAACCGTGGTTGATTTCAAAAAAATTTAGTAAAAATTGACACTACCGACTAAAATTTTTTTTCACAATCCAAAAAATTGTCGTCATTTTCATCTAAATTTACTCAAATATAGATCCTACATCAAAAATACTCAACAAAATCCAAAATAATCCAAGTCGATTTCAAATGTATTTATTAAAATTTGACAAAAATCGTGACAAAATCCATAAAATCGAAGTTAATTTCACCTGAAATTACTCAAATTAAGCTTCCCTATGAAAAAAACTTAACATAGTCGAGAAAAATCGAAGTTGGTATCAAATAAATTGAATAAAATTTGACACTTCCAACTAAAATTTTTTTTCACAATCCCAGAAAGTCTCGTTATTTTCATCTAAATTTACTAAAATATAGATCCTAGAACAAAAATGCTCTACAAAATCAAAAAAAATCGAAGTTGGTTTCAAATAAATTTATTAAAATTTGACACTTCCAACAAAAATTATTTCACAATCCAAAAAAATGAAATTATTTTCATCTAAATTTACTCAATATAAATCCTAGAACAAAAATGCTCTACAAAATCCAAAATAATCGAAGTTGATTTCAAATAAGTATATTAAAATTGTAAGCGACGGAAAAAGAGAGCCACCGGCGCCGGGAATCGAACCCGAGCCGCCCGCGTGCGGATCAGCAGCGATAGCCACACCGCTACGCCGACTCTACGCGGTCCCTTCTATTCCGTCGCCACATTACTTTCGTTGGGACGCCACGTATGGTCATAACTTTGCACTCATAGGCCGTTCCCTAATTTGCCCTAAACGCTTACAGTTCGACCGTTCTGACACTGTGACCGCCCTCGGCCACTTCATTAGCACGAGAAAGCGCACACTAATACCACAGTTCAGATCCCACATCTGAAATTGTAAGCGACGGAAAAAGAGAGCCACCGGCGCCGGGAATCGAACCCGAGCCGCCCGCGTGCTGATCAGCAGCGTTAGCCACACCGCTACGCCGACTCTACGCGGTCCCTTCTATTCCGTCGCTACATTACTTTCGTTGGGACGCCACCTATGGTCATAACTTTGTACTCATAGGCCGTTCCCTAATTTGCCCTAAAGTCTTACAAATTTGACAAAAATCGTGTCAAAATCCAAAAAATCGAAGTTAATTTCAACTGAAATTACTCAAATTGAGCTTTTCTATAAAAAAAATCTATCATAGTCGAGAAAAATCGAAGTTTGTTTCAAAAAAATTTATTAAAATTTGACACTTCCAACTAAAATTTTTTTTCACAATCCAAAAAATTGTCGTCATTTTCATCTAAATTTACTCAAATATAGATCCTACATCAAAAATACTCAACAAAATCCAAAATACTCCAAGTCGATTTCAAATATATTTATTAAAATTTGACAAAAATTGTGACAAAATCCAAAAAATCGAAGTTAATTTCAACTGAAATTACTCAAATTAAGCTTCTCTATAAAAAAAACTTAACATAGTCGAGAAAAATCGAAGTTGGTTTCAAATAAATTAATTAAAATTTGACACTTCCAAACTAAAATTTTTTTTTCACAATCCATTAAATTGTCGTTATTTTCATCTAAATTTACTCAAATATACATCCTACAACAAAAATACTCACCAAAATCCAAAAAAATTGAAGTTGGTTTCAAATATATTTATTAAAATCTGACACTTCCAATTAAAATTTTTTTTCACAATCCAAAAAATTGTCGTTGTTTTCATCTAAATTTACTCAAATATAGATCCTATAACAAAAATGCTCTACAAAATCCAAAAAAATCGATGTTGGTTTTAAATAAATTTATTAAAATTTGACACTTCCAACTAAAATTTTTTCACAATCCAAAAAATTGTCGTTGTTTTCATCTAAATTTACTCAAATATAGATCCTATAACAAAAATGCTCTACAAAATCCAAAAAAATCGATGTTGGTTTTAAATAAATTTATTAAAATTTGACACTTCCAACTAAAATTTTTTCACAATCCAAAAAATTGTCGTTATTTTCATCTAAATTAACTCAAATGTACATCCTACAACAAAAATACTCAACAAAATAAGAAAAACCGTGGTTGATTTCAAAAAAATTTAGTAAAAATTGACCCTACCGACTAAAATTTTTTTCACAATCCAAAAAATTGTCGTCATTTTCATCTAAATTTACTCAAATATAGATCCTACATCAAAAATACTCAACAAAATCCAAAATAATCCAAGTCGATTTCAAATATATTTATTAAAATTTGACAAAAATCGTGAGAAAATCCATAAAATCGAAGTTAATTTCACCTGAAATTACTCAAATTAAGCTTCCCTATCAAAAAAACTTAACATAGTCGAGAAAAATCGAAGTTGGTTTCAAATAAATTATGTAAAATTTGACACTTCCAACTAAATTTTTTTTTCACAATCCCAGAAATTGTCGTTATTTTCATCTAAATTTACTCAAATATAGATCCTAGAACAAAAATGCTCTACAAAATCCAAAAAAATCGATGTTGGTTTCAAATAAATTTATTAAAATTTGAGACTTCCAACTAAAATTTTTTTTACAATCCAAAAAATTGAAGTAATTTTCATCTAAATTTACTCTAATATAGGTCCTACAATAAAAATACTCAACAAAATCCAAAAAAATCGAAGTTGGTATCAAATAAATTGATTAAAATTTGACACTTCCAACTAAAATTTTTTTTCACAATCCCAGAAATTGTCGTTATTTTCATCTAAATTTACTCTAATATAGGTCCTACAATAAAAATACTCAACAAAATCCAAAAAAATCGAAGTTGGTATCAAATAAATTGATTAAAATTTGACACTTCCAACTAAAATTTTTTTTCACAATCCCAGAAATTGTCGTTATTTTCATCTAAATTTACTCTAATATAGATCCTACAACAAAAATACTCAACAAAATCCAAAATAATCCAAGTCGATTTCATATATATTTATTAAAATTTAACAAAAATCGTGACAAATTCCAAAAAATCAAAGTTAATTTCAACTGAAATTACTCAAATTAAGCTTCTCTATAAAAAAAACTTAACATAGTCGAGAAAAATCGAAGCTGGTTTCAAATAAATTAATTAAAATTTGACATTTCCAACTAAAATTTTTTTCACAATCTAAAAAATCGATGTCATTTTCATCTAAATTTACTCTAATATAGATCCTACAATAAAAATACTCGACAAAATCCAAAAAAATCGAAGTTGGTTTCAAATAAATTTATTAAAATTCACACTTCCAACTAAAATTTTTTTTCACAATCCAAAAATTGTTGTTATTTACATCTAAATTTACTCAAATATAGATCCTACAACAAAAATTCTCAACAAAATAAAAAAAAATCTAAGTTTGTTTCGAAAAAATTTATTAAAAATTGACACTTCCAACTAAATTTTTTTCACAATCCAAAAAAATGAAATTATTTTCATCTAGATTTACTCAAATATAGATCCTACATCAAAAATACTCAACAAAATCCAAAATACTCCAAGTCGATATCAAATATATTTATTAAAATTTGACAAAAATCGTGACAAAATCCAAAAAATCGAAGTTAATTTCAACTGAAATTACTCAAATTAAGCTTCTCTATAAAAAAAACTTAACATAGTCGAGAAAAATCGTGGTTGGTCAAATAAATTTATTAAAATTTGACATTTCCTACTCAAATTTTTTTCACAATCCAAAAAATTGAAGTTATTTTCATCTAAATTTACTCAAATATAGATTCTAGAACAAAAATGCTCTACAAAATCCAAAACAATCGAAGTTGATTTCAAATAAGTATATTAAAATTGTAAGCGACGGAAAAAGAGAGCCACCGGCGCCGGGAATCGAACCCGAGCCGCCCGCGTGCTGATCAGCAGCGATAGCCACACCGCTACGCCGACTCTACGCGGTCCCTTCTATTCCGTCGCCACATTACTTTCGTTGGGACGCCACGTATGGTCATAACTTTGCACTCATAGGCCGTTCCCTAATTTGCCCTAAACGCTTACAGTTCGACCGTTCTGACACTGTGACCGCCCTCGGCCACTTCATTAGCACGAGAAAGCGCACACTAATACCACAGTTCAGATCCCACATCTGAAATTGTAAGCGACGGAAAAAGAGAGCCACCGGCGCCGGGAATCGAACCCGAGCCGCCCGCGTGCTGATCAGCAGGGTTAGCCACACCGCTACGGCGATTCTACGCGGTCCCTTCTATTCCGTCGCTACATTACTTTCGTTGGGACGCCACCTATGGTCATAACTTTGCACTCATAGGCCGTTCCCTAATTTGCCCTAAACTCTTAAAAATTTGCCCTAAACTCTTACAAATTTGACAAAAATCGTGTCAAAATCCAAAAAATCGAAGTTAATTTCAACTGAAATTACTCAAATTGAGCTTCTCTATAAAAAAAAATCTATCATAGTCGAGAAAAATCGAAGTTTGTTTCAAAAAAATTTATTAAAATTTGACACTTCCAACTAAATTTTTTTTTCACAATCCAAAAAATTGTCGTCATTTTCATCTAAATTTACTCAAATATAGATCCTACATCAAAAATACTCAACAAAATCCAAAATACTCCAAGTCGATTTCAAATATATTTATTAAAATTTGACAAAAATGGTGACAAAATCCAAAAAATCGAAGTTAATTTCAACTGAAATTACTCAAATTAAGCTTCTCTATAAAAAAAACTTAACATAGTCGAGAAAAATCGAAGTTGGTTTCAAATAAATTAATTAAAATTTGACACTTCCAAACTAAAATTTTTTTTTCACAATCCATTAAATTGTCGTTATTTTCATCTAAATTTACTCAAATATACATCCTACAACAAAAATACTCACCAAAATCCAAAAAAATCGAAGTTGGCTTCAAATATATTTATTAAAATCTGACACTTCCAATTAAAATTTTTTTTCACAATCCAAAAAATTGTCGTTGTTTTCATCTAAATTTACTCAAATATAGATCCTATAACAAAAATGCTCTACAAAATCCAAAAAAATCGATGTTGGTTTTAAATAAATTTATTAAAATTTGACACTTCCAACTAAAATTTTTTCACAATCCAAAAAATTGTCGTTGTTTTCATCTAAATTTACTCAAATATAGATCCTATAACAAAAATGCTCTACAAAATCAAAAAAAATCGATGTTGGTTTTAAATAAATTTATTAAAATTTGACACTTCCAACTAAAATTTTTTCACAATCCAAAAAATTGTCGTTATTTTCATCTAAATTAACTCAAATGTACATCCTACAACAAAAATACTCAACAAAATAAGAAAAACCGTGGTTGATTTCAAAAAAATTTAGTAAAAATTGACCCTACCGACTAAAATTTTTTTTCACAATCCAAAAAATTGTCGTCATTTTCATCTAAATTTACTCAAATATAGATCCTACATCAAAAATACTCAACAAAATCCAAAATAATCCAAGTCGATTTCAAATATATTTATTAAAATTTGACAAAAATCGTGAGAAAATCCATAAAATCGAAGTTAATTTCACCTGAAATTACTCAAATTAAGCTTCCCTATCAAAAAAACTTAACATAGTCGAGAAAAATCGAAGTTGGTTTCAAATAAATTATGTAAAATTTGACACTTCCAACTAAATTTTTTTTTCACAATCCCAGAAATTGTCGTTATTTTCATCTAAATTTACTCAAATATAGATCCTAGAACAAAAATGCTCTACAAAATCCAAAAAAATCGAAGTTGGTTTCAAATAAATTTATTAAAATTTGAGACTTCCAACTAAAATTTTTTTTACAATCCAAAAAATTGAAGTAATTTTCATCTAAATTTACTCTAATATAGGTCCTACAATAAAAATACTCAACAAAATCCAAAAAAATCGAAGTTGGTATCAAATAAATTGATTAAAATTTGACACTTCCAACTAAAATTTTTTTTCACAATCCCAGAAATTGTCGTTATTTTCATCTAAATTTACTCTAATATAGATCCTACAACAAAAATACTCAACAAAATCCAAAATAATCCAAGTCGATTTCATATATATTTATTAAAATTTAACAAAAATCGTGACAAATTCCAAAAAATCAAAGTTAATTTCAACTGAAATTACTCAAATTAAGCTTCTCTATAAAAAAAACTTAACATAGTCGAGAAAAATCGAAGTTGGTTTCAAATAAATTAATTAAAATTTGACATTTCCAACTAAAATTTTTTTCACAATCTAAAAAATCGATGTCATTTTCATCTAAATTTACTCTAATATAGATCCTACAATAAAAATACTCGACAAAATCCAAAAAAATCGAAGTTGGTTTCAAATAAATTTATTAAAATTCACACTTCCAACTAAAATTTTTTTTCACAATCCAAAAATTGTTGTTATTTACATCTAAATTTACTCAAATATAGATCCTACAACAAAAATTCTCAACAAAATAAAAAAAAATCGAAGTTTGTTTCGAAAAAATTTATTAAAAATTGACACTTCCAACTAAATTTTTTTCACAATCCAAAAAAATGAAATTATTTTCATCTAAATTTACTCAAATATAGATCCTACATCAAAAATACTCAACAAAATCCAAAATACTCCAAGTCGATATCAAATATATTTATTAAAATTTGACAAAAATCGTGACAAAATCCAAAAAATCGAAGTTAATTTCAACTGAAATTACTCAAATTAAGCTTCTCTATAAAAAAAACTTAACATAGTCGAGAAAAATCGTGGTTGGTCAAATAAATTTATTAAAATTTGACATTTCCTACTCAAATTTTTTTCACAATCCAAAAAATTGAAGTTATTTTCATCTAAATTTACTCAAATATAGATTCTAGAACAAAAATGCTCTACAAAATCCAAAACAATCGAAGTTGATTTCAAATAAGTATATTAAAATTGTAAGCGACGGAAAAAGAGAGCCACCGGCGCCGGGAATCGAACCCGAGCCGCCCGCGTGCTGATCAGCAGCGATAGCCACACCGCTACGCCGACTCTACGCGGTCCCTTCTATTCCGTCGCCACATTACTTTCGTTGGGACGCCACGTATGGTCATAACTTTGCACTCATAGGCCGTTCCCTAATTTGCCCTAAACGCTTACAGTTCGACCGTTCTGACACTGTGACCGCCCTCGGCCACTTCATTAGCACGAGAAAGCGCACACTAATACCACAGTTCAGATCCCACATCTGAAATTGTAAGCGACGGAAAAAGAGAGCCACCGGCGCCGGGAATCGGACCCGAGCCGCCCGCGTGCTGATCAGCAGGGTTAGCCACACCGCTACGGCGATTCTACGCGGTCCCTTCTATTCCGTCGCTACATTACTTTCGTTGGGACGCCACCTATGGTCATAACTTTGCACTCATAGGCCGTTCCCTAATTTGCCCTAAACTCTTACAAATTTGCCCTAAACTCTTACAAATTTGACAAAAATCGTGTCAAAATCCAAAAAATCGAAGTTAATTTCAACTGAAATTACTCAAATTGAGCTTCTCTATAAAAAAAAATCTATCATAGTCGAGAAAAATCGAAGTTTGTTTCAAAAAAATTTATTAAAATTTGACACTTCCAACTAAATTTTTTTTTCACAATCCAAAAAATTGTCGTCATTTTCATCTAAATTTACTCAAATATAGATCCTACATCAAAAATACTCAACAAAATCCAAAATACTCCAAGTCGATTTCAAATATATTTATTAAAATTTGACAAAAATGGTGACAAAATCCAAAAAATCGAAGTTAATTTCAACTGAAATTACTCAAATTAAGCTTCTCTATAAAAAAAACTTAACATAGTCGAGAAAAATCGAAGTTGGTTTCAAATAAATTAATTAAAATTTGACACTTCCAAACTAAAATTTTTTTTTCACAATCCATTAAATTGTCGTTATTTTCATCTAAATTTACTCAAATATACATCCTACAACAAAAATACTCACCAAAATCCAAAAAAATCGAAGTTGGTTTCAAATATATTTATTAAAATTTGACACTTCCAATTAAAATTTTTTTTCACAATCCAAAAAATTGTCGTTGTGTTCATCTAAATTTACTCAAATATAGATCCTATAACAAAAATGTTTTACAAAATCAAAAAAAATCGATGTTGGTTTTAAATAAATTTATTAAAATTTGACACTTCCAACTAAAATTTTTTCACAATCCAAAAAATTGTCGTTGTTTTCATCTAAATTTACTCAAATATAGATCCTATAACAAAAATGCTCTACAAAATCCAAAAAAATCGATGTTGGTTTTAAATAAATTTATTAAAATTTGACACTTCCAACTAAAATTTTTTCACAATCCAAAAAATTGTCGTTATTTTCATCTAAATTTACTCAAATATACATCCTACAACAAAAATACTCAACAAAATAAAAAAAAATCGAAGTTGGTTTTAAATAAATTTATTAAAATTTGGCACTTCCAACAAAATTTTTTTCACAATCCAAAAAATTGTCGTTATTTTCATCTAAATTAACTCAAATATAGATCCTAGAAAAAGAAAGGTCTGTGAAGTTGGCACCCCCAAATTCGAATTTTTGGAAAAACTCAACGGCATTCGTTTGTCCATCGTTTGCCCACGTTTGCCCATAAAAAATTTTCGTTTGCCCACCCTTCAAAAAAAGTTATGGCAAAAAAAAATTTTTCATCAGCACCCTGAAAACATTTTAATGATTTGACAGTGGAAAATGATTGCCCATCGTTTGCCCACGATTGCCCACCAAACAATTTTTTTTCCCACCCTTCAAAAAAAAGTTATGAGAAAATTAAAAATTTCGTCATCAGCACCCTCCATGAACAGTTTTGAATTTTTTAAAAGTAGGAAACGATTCTCCACGATCTGGCTTCGTTTGCCCACCCAATAATTTCGTATGCCCACCCTCCAGAATCGAATAAAAAAATAAAAATCGCGAAAATGAAGTGTTCCGAAGACGCGACCACGTATAAGTTCGATTATTTATTATCTAAACGTTCGAATCGTTTGTCCAACGACGGATTTCGTTAGTGTAGATGTGGAAGACGTTTGCCCACCCAATAATTTCGTATGCCCACCCTTCAGAATCGAAATAAAAAATAAAAACCGCGAAAATGAAGAGTTCCGAAGACGCGACCACGCATAAGTTCGATTTTTTCCGAAAATATTATCAAAATCGATCTTTCAACGATGCAGTCCTTTAGTCTAGATGTAGAAGAGGTTTGCCCACCCAATAATTTCGTATGCCCACCCTCCAGAATCGAAATAAAAAATAAAAACCGCGGAAATGAAGAGTTCCGAAGACGCGACCACGTATAAGTTCGATTTTTTTCGAAAATATTATCAAAATCGATCTTTCAACGATGCAGTCCTTTAGTCTAGATGTAGAAGACGTTTGCCCACCCAATAATTTCGTATGCCCACCCTTCAGAATCGAAATAAAAAATAAAAACCGCGAAAATGAAGAGTTCCGAAGACGCGACCACGTATAAGTTCGATTTTTTTCGAAAATATTATCAAAATCGATCTTTCAACGATGCAGTCCGTTAGTCTAGATGCAGAAGAGATTTGCCCACCCAATAATTTCGTATGCCCACCCTCCAGAATCGAATTAAAAAATAAAAACCGCGAAAATGAAGAGTTCCGAAGACGCGACCACGTATAAGTTCGATTTTTTTCGAAAATATTATCGAAATCGATCTTTCAACGATGCAGTCCGTTAGTCTAGATGTAGAAGAGATTTGCCCACCCAATAATTTCGTATGCCCACCCTTCAGAATCGAAATAAAAAATAAAAACCGCGAAAATGAAGAGTTCCGAAGACGCGACCACGTATAAGTTCGATTTTTTTCGAAAATATTATCAAAATCGATCTTTCAACGATGCAGTCCGTTAGTCTAGATGTAGAAGAGATTTGTCCACCCAATAATTTCGTATGCCCACCCTCCAGAATCGAATTAAAAAATAAAAACCGCGAAAATGAAGAGTTCCGAAGACGCGACCACGTATAAGTTCGATTATTTATTAACTAAACGTTCGAATCGTTTGTCCAACGACGGATTTCGTTAGTGTAGATGTGGAAGACGTTTGCCCACCCAATAATTTCGTATGCCCACCCTTCAGAATCGAAATAAAAAGTAAAAACCGCGAAAATGAAGAGTTCCGAAGACGCGACCACGTATAAGTTCGATTTTTTTCGAAAATATTATCAAAATCGATCTTTCAACGATGCAGTCCGTTAGTCTAGATGCAGAAGAGATTTGCCCACCCAATAATTTCGTATGCCCACCCTCCAGAATCGAATTAAAAAATAAAAACCGCGAAAATGAAGAGTTCCGAAGACGCGACCACGTATAAGTTCGATTTTTTCCGAAAATATTATCAAAATCGATCTTTCAACGATGCAGTCCTTTAGTCTAGATGTAGAAGACGTTTGCCCACCCAATAATTTCGTATGCCCACCCTTCAGAATCGAAATAAAAAATAAAAACCACGAAAATGAAGAGTTCCGAAGACGCGACCACGTATAAGTTCGATTATTTATTAACTAAACGTTCGAATCGTTTGTCCAACGACGCATTTCGTTAGTGTAGATGTGGAAGACGTTTGCCCATGCAATAATTTCGTATGCCCACCCTTCAGAATCGAATAAAAAAATAAAAACCGCGAAAATGAAGAGTTCTGAAGACGCGACCACGTATAAGTTCGATTTTTTCCGAAAATATTATCAAAATCGATCTTTCAACGATGCAGACCTTTAGTCTAGATGTAGAGGAGGATTGCCCACCCAATAATTTCGTATGCCCACCCTCCAGAATCGAAATAAAAAATAAAAACCGCGGAAATGAAGAGTTCCGAAGACGCGACCACGTATAAGTTCGATTTTTTCGAAAATATTATCAAAATCGATCTTTCAACGATGCAGTCCGTTAGTCTAGATGCAGAAGAGATTTGCCCACCCAATAATTTCGTATGCCCACCCTCCAGAATCGAATTAAAAAATAAAAACCGCGAAAATGAAGAGTTCCGAAGACGCGACCACGTATAAGTTCGATTTTTTTCGAAAATATTATCAAAATCGATCTTTCAACGATGCAGTCCGTTAGTCTAGATGTAGAAGAGATTTGCCCACCCAATAATTTCGTATGCCCACCCTCCGGAATCGAATTAAAAAATAAAAACCGCGAAAATGAAGGGTTCCGAAGACGCGACCACGTATAAGTTCGATTATTTATTAACTAAACGTTCGAATCGTTTGTCCAACGTCGTATTTCGTTAGTGTAGATGTGGATGACGTTTGCCCACCCAATAATTTCGTATGCCCACCCTTCAGAATCGAAATAAAAAATAAAAACCGCGAAAATGAAGAGTTCCGAAGACGCGACCACGTATAAGTTCGATTTTTTTCGAAAATATTATCAAAATCGATCTTTCAACGATGCAGTCCGTTAGTCTAGATGCAGAAGAGATTTGCCCACCCAATAATTTCGTATGCCCACCCTCCAGAATCGAATTAAAAAATAAAAACCGCGAAAATGAAGAGTTCCGAAGACGCGACCACGTATAAGTTCGATTTTTTCCGAAAATATTATCAAAATCGATCTTTCAACGATGCAGTCCTTTAGTCTAGATGTAGAAGACGTTTGCCCACCCAATAATTTCGTATGCCCACCCTTCAGAATCGAAATAAAAAGTAAAAACCGCGAAAATGAAGAGTTCCGAAGACGCGACCACGTATAAGTTCGATTTTTTTCGAAAATATTATGAAAATCGATCTTTCAACGATGCAGTCCGTTAGTCTGGATGCAGAAGAGATTTGCCCACCCAATAATTTCGTATGCCCACGCTCCAGAATCGAATTAAAAAATAAAAACCGCGAAAATGAAGAGTTCCGAAGACGCGACCACGTATAAGTTCGATTTTTTCCGAAAATATTATCAAAATCGATCTTTCAACGATGCAGTCCTTTAGTCTAGATGTAGAAGACGTTTGCCCACCCAATAATTTCGTATGCCCACCCTTCAGAATCGAAATAAAAAATAAAAACCACGAAAATGAAGAGTTCCGAAGACGCGACCACGTATAAGTTCGATTTTTTCCGAAAATGTTATCAAAATCGATCTTTCAACGATGCAGCCCGTTAGTCTAGATGTAGAAGAGATTTGCCCACCCAACAATTTCGTATGCGCACTCTTCAGAATCGAATTAAAAAATAAAAACCGCGAAAATGAAGAGTTCCGTAGACGCGACCACGTATAAGTTCGTTTTTTTTCGAAAATATTATCAAAATCGATCTTTCAACGATGCAGTCCTTTAGTCTAGATGTAGAAGACGTTTGCCCACCCAATAATTTCGTATGCCCACCCTTCAGAATCGAAATAAAAAATAAAAACCACGAAAATGAAGAGTTCCGAAGACGCGACCACGTATAAGTTCGATTATTTATTAACTAAACGTTCGAATCGTTTGTCCAACGACGCATTTCGTTAGTGAAGATGTGGAAGACGTTTGCCCATCCAATAATTTCGTATGCCCACCCTTCAGAATCGAATAAATAAATAAAAACCGCGAAAATGAAGAGTTCCGAAGACGCGACCACGTATAAGTTCGATTTTTTCCGAAAATATTATCAAAATCGATCATTCAACGATGCAGTCCTTTAGTCTAGATGTAGAAGACGTTTGCCCATGCAATAATTTCGTATGCCCACCCTTCAGAATCGAATTAAAAAATAAAAACCGCGAAAATGAAGAGTTCCGAAGACGCGACCACGTATAAGTTCGATTTTTTCCGAAAATGTTATCAAAATCGATCTTTCAACGATGCAGTCCGTTAGTCTAGATGCAGAAGAGATTTGCCCACCCAATAATTTCGTATGCCCACCCTCCAGAATCGAATTAAAAAATAAAAACCACGAAAATGAAGAGTTCCGAAGACGCGACCACGTATAAGTTCGATTATTTATTAACTAAACGTTCGAATCGTTTGTCCAACGTCGTATTTCGTTAGTGTAGATGTGGATGACGTTTGCCCACCCAATAATTTCGTATGCCCACCCTTCAGAATCGAAATAAAAAATAAAAACCGCGAAAATGAAGAGTTCCGAAGACGCGACCACGTATAAGTTCGATTTTTTTCGAAAATATTATCAAAATCGATCTTTCAACGATGCAGTCCGTTAGTCTAGATGCAGAAGAGATTTGCCCACCCAATAATTTCGTATGCCCACCCTCCAGAATCGAATTAAAAAATAAAAACCGCGAAAATGAAGAGTTCCGAAGACGCGACCACGTATAAGTTCGATTTTTTCCGAAAATATTATCAAAATCGATCTTTCAACGATGCAGTCCTTTAGTCTAGATGTAGAAGACGTTTGCCCACCCAATAATTTCGTATGCCCACCCTTCAGAATCGAAATAAAAAGTAAAAACAGCGAAAATGAAGAGTTCCGAAGACGCGACCACGTATAAGTTCGATTTTTTTCGAAAATATTATGAAAATCGATCTTTCAACGATGCAGTCCGTTAGTCTAGATGCAGAAGAGATTTGCCCACCCAATAATTTCGTATGCCCACCCTCCAGAATCGAATTAAAAAATAAAAACCGCGAAAATGAAGAGTTCCGAAGACGCGACCACGTATAAGTTCGATTTTTTCCGAAAATATTATCAAAATCGATCTTTCAACGATGCAGTCCTTTAGTCTAGATGTAGAAGACGTTTGCCCACCCAATAATTTCGTATGCCCACCCTTCAGAATCGAAATAAAAAATAAAAACCACGAAAATGAAGAGTTCCGAAGACGCGACCACGTATAAGTTCGATTATTTATTAACTAAACGTTCGAATCGTTTGTCCAACGACGCATTTCGTTAGTGTAGATGTGGCAGACGTTTGCCCATGCAATAATTTCGTATGCCCACCCTTCAGAATCGAATAAAAAAATAAAAACCGCGAAAATGAAGAGTTCTGAAGACGCGACCACGTATAAGTTCGATTTTTTCCGAAAATATTATCAAAATCGATCTTTCAACGATGCAGACCTTTAGTCTAGATGTAGAGGAGGATTGCCCACCCAATAATTTCGTATGCCCACCCTCCAGAATCGAATTAAAAAATAAAAACCGCGAAAATGGAGAGTTCCGAAGACGCGACCACGTATAAGTTCGATTTTTTTCGAAAATATTATCAAAATCGATCTTTCAACGAAGCAGTCCGTTAGTCTAGATGTAGAAGAGATTTGCCCACCCAATAATTTCGTATGCACACCCTCCAGAATCGAATTAAAAAATAAAAACCGCGAAAATGAAGAGTTCAGAAGACGCGACCACGTATAAGTTCCATTTTTTCCGAAAATATTATCAAAATCGGTTTTTCAACGATGCAGTCCTTTAGTCTAGATGTAGAAGACGTTTGCCCACCCAATAATTTCGTAAGCCCACCCTTCAGAATCGAATTAAAAAATAAAAACCGCGAAAATGAAGAGTTCCGAAGACGCGACCACGTATAAGTTCGATTTTTTTCGAAAATATTATCAAAATCGATCTTTCAACGATGCAGTCCGTTAGTGTAGATGTGGAAGACGTTTGCCCACCCAATAATTTCGTATGCCCACCCTCCAGAATCGAAATAAAAAATAAAAACCGCGGAAATGAAGAGTTCCGAAGACGCGACCACGCATAAGTTCGATTTTTTTCGAAAATATTATCAAAATCGATCTTTCAACGATGCAGTCCGTTAGTGTAGATGTGGAAGACGTTTGCCCACCCAATAATTTCGTATGCCCACCCTCCAGAATCGAAATAAAAAATAAAAACCGCGGAAATGAAGAGTTCCGAAGACGCGACCACGTATAAGTTCGATTTTTTCCGAAAATATTATCAAAATCGATCTTTCAACGATGCAGTCCTTTAGTCTAGATGTAGAAGACGTTTGCCCACCCAATAATTTCGTATGCCCACCCTTCAGAATCGAATTAAAAAATAAAAACCGCGAAATGAAGAGTTCCGAAGACGCGGCCACGTATAAGTTCGATTTTTTTCGAAAATATTATCAAAATCGATCTTTCAACGATGCAGTCCGTTAGTCTAGATGTAGAAGAGATTTGCCCACCCAATAATTTCGTATGCCCACCCTCCAGAATCGAATTAAAAAATAAAAACCGCGAAAATGAAGAGTTCCCAAGACGCGACCACGTATAAGTTCGATTTTTTCCGAAAATATTATCAAAATCGATCTTTCAACGATGCAGTCCTTTAGTCTAGATGTAGAAGACGTTTTCCCACCCAATAATTTCGTATGCCCACCCTCCAGAATCGAAATAAAAAATAAAAACCGCGGAAATGAAGAGTTCCGAAGACGCGACCACGTATAAGTTCGATTTTTTCCGATAATATTATCAAAACCGATCTTTCAACGATGCAGTCCTTTAGTCTAGATGTAGAAGACGTTTGCCCACCCAATAATTTCGTATGCCCACCCTTCAGAATCGAAATAAAAAATAAAAACCGCGAAAATGAAGAGTTCCGAAGACGCGACCACGTATAAGTTCGATTTTTTCCGAAAATATTATCAAAATCGATCTTTCAACGATGCAGTCCTTTAGTCTAGATGTAGAAGACGTTTGCCCACCCAATAATTTCGTATGCCCACCCTTCAGAATCGAATAAAAAAATAAAAACCGCGAAAATGAAGAGTTCCGAAGACGCGACCACGTATAAGTACGATTTTTTTCGAAAATATTATCAAAATCGGTCTTTCAACGATGCAGTCCGTTAGACTAGATGTAGAAGAGATTTGCCCACCCAATAATTTCGTATGCCCACCCTCCAGAATCGAATTAAAAAATAAAAACCGCGAAAATGAAGAGTTCCGAAGACGCGACCACGTATAAGTTCGATTATTTATTAACTAAACGTTCGAATCGTTTGTCCAACGACGCATTTCGTTAGTGTAGATGTGGAAGACGTTTGCCCACCCAATAATTTCGTATGCCCCCCCTTCAGAATCGAACTAAAAAATAAAAACCGCGAAAATGAAGAGTTCCGAAGACGCGACCACGTATAAGTTCGATTTTTTCCGAAAATATTATCAAAATCGATCTTTCAACGATGCAGTCTTTTAGTCTAGATGTAGAAGACGTTTGCCCACCCAATAATTTCGTATGCCCACCCTTCAGAATCGAAATAAAAAATAAAAACCGCGAAAATGAAGAGTTCCGATGACGCGACCACGTATAAGTTCGATTATTTATTAACTAAACGTTCGAATCGTTTGTCCAACGACGCATTTCGTTAGTGTAGATGTGGAAGACGTTTGCTCATGCAATAATTTCGTATGCCCACCCTTCAGAATCGAATAAAAAAATAAAAACCGCGAAAATGAAGAGTTCTGAAGACGCGACCACGTATAAGTTCGATTTTTTCCGAAAATATTATCAAAATCGATCTTTCAACGATGCAGTCCGTTAGTCTAGATGTAGAAGAGATTTGCCCACCCAATAATTTTGTATGCCCACCCTCCGGAATCGAATTAAAAAATAAACACCGCGAAAATGAAGAGTTCCGAAGACGCGACCACGTATAAGTTCGATTATTTATTAACTAAACGTTCGAATCGTTTGTCCAACGACGCATTTCGTTAGTGTAGATGTGGAAGACGTTTGCTCATGCAATAATTTCGTATGCCCACCCTTCAGAATCGAATAAAAAAATAAAAACCGCGAAAATGAGGAGTTCTGAAGACGCGACCACGTATAAGTTCGATTTTTTCCGAAAATATTATCAAAATCGATCTTTCAACGATGCAGTCCTTTTAGTCTAGATGTAGAGGAGGATTGCCCACCCAATAATTTCGTATGCCCACCCTCCAGAATCGAATTAAAAAATAAACACCGCGAAAATGAAGAGTTCCGAAGACGCGACCACGTATAAGTTCGATTTTTTTCGAAAATATTATCAAAATCGATCTTTCAACGATGCAGTCCTTTAGTCTAGATGTAGAAGACGTTTGCCCACCCAATAATTTCGTATGCCCACCCTCCAGAATCGAAATAAAAAATAAAAACCGCGGAAATGAAGAGTTCCGAAGACGCGACCACGTATAAGTTCGATTTTTTCCGAAAATATTATCAAAATCGATCTTTCAACGATGCAGTCCGTTAGTCTAGATGCAGAAGAGATTTGCCCACCCAATAATTTCGTATGCCCACCCTCCAGAATCGAATTAAAAAATAAAAATCGCGAAAATGAAGAGTTCCGAAGACGCGACCACGTATAAGTTCGATTTTTTTCGAAAATATTATCGAAATCGATCTTTCAACGATGCAGTCCGTTAGTCTAGATGTAGAAGAGATTTGCCCACCCAATAATTTCGTATGCCCACCCTTCAGAATCGAAATAAAAAATAAAAACCGCGAAAATGAAGAGTTCCGAAGACGCGACCACGTATAAGTTCGATTTTTTTCGAAAATATTATCAAAATCGATCTTTCAACGATGCAGTCCGTTAGTCTAGATGTAGAAGAGATTTGTCCACCCAATAATTTCGTATGCCCACCCTCCAGAATCGAATTAAAAAATAAAAACCGCGAAAATGAAGAGTTCCGAAGACGCGACCACGTATAAGTTCGATTATTTATTAACTAAACGTTCGAATCGTTTGTCCAACGACGGATTTCGTTAGTGTAGATGTGGAAGACGTTTGCCCACCCAATAATTTCGTATGCCCACCCTTCAGAATCGAAATAAAAAGTAAAAACCGCGAAAATGAAGAGTTCCGAAGACGCGACCACGTATAAGTTCGATTTTTTTCGAAAATATTATCAAAATCGATCTTTCAACGATGCAGTCCGTTAGTCTAGATGCAGAAGAGATTTGCCCACCCAATAATTTCGTATGCCCACCCTCCAGAATCGAATTAAAAAATAAAAATCGCGAAAATGAAGAGTTCCGAAGACGCGACCACGTATAAGTTCGATTTTTTTCGAAAATATTATCGAAATCGATCTTTCAACGATGCAGTCCGTTAGTCTAGATGTAGAAGAGATTTGCCCACCCAATAATTTCGTATGCCCACCCTTCAGAATCGAAATAAAAAATAAAAACCGCGAAAATGAAGAGTTCCGAAGACGCGACCACGTATAAGTTCGATTTTTTTCGAAAATATTATCAAAATCGATCTTTCAACGATGCAGTCCGTTAGTCTAGATGTAGAAGAGATTTGTCCACCCAATAATTTCGTATGCCCACCCTCCAGAATCGAATTAAAAAATAAAAACCGCGAAAATGAAGAGTTCCGAAGACGCGACCACGTATAAGTTCGATTATTTATTAACTAAACGTTCGAATCGTTTGTCCAACGACGGATTTCGTTAGTGTAGATGTGGAAGACGTTTGCCCACCCAATAATTTCGTATGCCCACCCTTCAGAATCGAAATAAAAAGTAAAAACCGCGAAAATGAAGAGTTCCGAAGACGCGACCACGTATAAGTTCGATTTTTTTCGAAAATATTATCAAAATCGATCTTTCAACGATGCAGTCCGTTAGTCTAGATGCAGAAGAGATTTGCCCACCCAATAATTTCGTATGCCCACCCTCCAGAATCGAATTAAAAAATAAAAACCGCGAAAATGAAGAGTTCCGAAGACGCGACCACGTATAAGTTCGATTTTTTCCGAAAATATTATCAAAATCGATCTTTCAACGATGCAGTCCTTTAGTCTAGATGTAGAAGACGTTTGCCCACGCAATAATTTCGTATGCCCACCCTTCAGAATCGAAATAAAAAATAAAAACCACGAAAATGAAGAGTTCCGAAGACGCGACCACGTATAAGTTCGATTATTTATTAACTAAACGTTCGAATCGTTTGTCCAACGACGCATTTCGTTAGTGTAGATGTGGAAGACGTTTGCCCATGCAATAATTTCGTATGCCCACCCTTCAGAATCGAATAAAAAAATAAAAACCGCGAAAATGAAGAGTTCTGAAGACGCGACCACGTATAAGTTCGATTTTTTCCGAAAATATTATCAAAATCGATCTTTCAACGATGCAGACCTTTAGTCTAGATGTAGAGGAGGATTGCCCACCCAATAATTTCGTATGCCCACCCTCCAGAATCGAAATAAAAAATAAAAACCGCGGAAATGAAGAGTTCCGAAGACGCGACCACGTATAAGTTCGTTTTTTTTCGAAAATATTATCAAAATCGATCTTTCAACGATGCAGTCCTTTAGTCTAGATGTAGAAGACGTTTGCCCACCCAATAATTTCGTATGCCCACCCTTCAGAATCGAAATAAAAAATAAAAACCACGAAAATGAAGAGTTCCGAAGACGCGACCACGTATAAGTTCGATTATTTATTAACTAAACGTTCGAATCGTTTGTCCAACGACGCATTTCGTTAGTGAAGATGTGGAAGACGTTTGCCCACCCAATAATTTCGTATGCCCACCCTTCAGAATCGAACTAAAAAATAAAAACCGCGAAAATGAAGAGTTCCGAAGACGCGACCACGTATAAGTTCGATTTTTTTCGAAAATATTATCAAAATCGATCTTTCAACGATGCAGTCCGTTAGTCTAGATGTAGAAGAGATTTGCCCACCCAATAATTTCGTATGCCCACCCTCCGGAATCGAATTAAAAAATAAACACCGCGAAAATGAAGAGTTCCGAAGACGCGACCACGTATAAGTTCGATTATTTATTAACTAAACGTTCGAATCGTTTGTCCAACGACGCATTTCGTTAGTGTAGATGTGGAAGACGTTTGCTCATGCAATAATTTCGTATGCCCACCCTTCAGAATCGAATAAAAAAATAAAAACCGCGAAAATGAAGAGTTCTGAAGACGCGACCACGTATAAGTTCGATTTTTTTCGAAAATATTATCAAAATCGATCTTTCAACGATGCAGTCCGTTAGTCTAGACGTAGAAGAGATTTGCCCACCCAATAATTTCGTATGCCCACCCTCCGGAATCGAATTAAAAAATAAAAACCGCGAAAATGAAGGGTTCCGAAGACGCGACCACGTATAAGTTCGATTATTTATTAACTAAACGTTCGAATCGTTTGTCCAACGTCGTATTTCGTTAGTGTAGATGTGGATGACGTTTGCCCACCCAATAATTTCGTATGCCCACCCTTCAGAATCGAAATAAAAAATAAAAACCGCGAAAATGAAGAGTTCCGAAGACGCGACCACGTATAAGTTCGATTTTTTTCGAAAATATTATCAAAATCGATCTTTCAACGATGCAGTCCGTTAGTCTAGATGCAGAAGAGATTTGCCCACCCAATAATTTCGTATGCCCACCCTCCAGAATCGAATTAAAAATAAAAACCGCGAAAATGAAGAGTTCCGAAGACGCGACCACGTATAAGTTCGATTTTTTCCGAAAATATTATCAAAATCGATCTTTCAACGATGCAGTCCTTTAGTCTAGATGTAGAAGACGTTTGCCCACCCAATAATTTCGTATGCCCACCCTTCAGAATCGAAATAAAAAGTAAAAACCGCGAAAATGAAGAGTTCCGAAGACGCGACCACGTATAAGTTCGATTTTTTTCGAAAATATTATGAAAATCGATCTTTCAACGATGCAGTCCGTTAGTCTAGATGCAGAAGAGATTTGCCCACCCAATAATTTCGTATGCCCACGCTCCAGAATCGAATTAAAAAATAAAAACCGCGAAAATGAAGAGTTCCGTAGACGCGACCACGTATAAGTTCGTTTTTTTTCGAAAATATTATCAAAATCGATCTTTCAACGATGCAGTCCTTTAGTCTAGATGTAGAAGACGTTTGCCCACCCAATAATTTCGTATGCCCACCCTTCAGAATCGAAATAAAAAATAAAAACCACGAAAATGAAGAGTTCCGAAGACGCGACCACGTATAAGTTCGATTATTTATTAACTAAACGTTCGAATCGTTTGTCCAACGACGCATTTCGTTAGTGAAGATGTGGAAGACGTTTGCCCATCCAATAATTTCGTATGCCCACCCTTCAGAATCGAATAAATAAATAAAAACCGCGAAAATGAAGAGTTCCGAAGACGCGACCACGTATAAGTTCGATTTTTTTCGAAAATATTATCAAAATCGATCTTTCAACGATGCAGTCCGTTAGTCTAGATGCAGAAGAGATTTGCCCACCCAATAATTTCGTATGCCCACCCTCCAGAATCGAATTAAAAAATAAAAACCGCGAAAATGAAGAGTTCCGAAGACGCGACCACGTATAAGTTCGATTTTTTCCGAAAATATTATCAAAATCGATCTTTCAACGATGCAGTCCTTTAGTCTAGATGTAGAAGACGTTTGCCCAACCAATAATTTCGTATGCCCACCCTTCAGAATCGAAATAAAAAGTAAAAACAGCGAAAATGAAGAGTTCCGAAGACGCGACCACGTATAAGTTCGATTTTTTTCGAAAATATTATGAAAATCGATCTTTCAACGATGCAGTCCGTTAGTCTAGATGCAGAAGAGATTTGCCCACCCAATAATTTCGTATGCCCACCCTCCAGAATCGAATTAAAAAATAAAAACCGCGAAAATGAAGAGTTCCGAAGACGCGACCACGTATAAGTTCGATTTTTTCCGAAAATATTATCAAAATCGATCTTTCAACGATGCAGTCCTTTAGTCTAGATGTAGAAGACGTTTGCCCACCCAATAATTTCGTATGCCCACCCTTCAGAATCGAAATAAAAAATAAAAACCACGAAAATGAAGAGTTCCGAAGACGCGACCACGTATAAGTTCGATTATTTATTAACTAAACGTTCGAATCGTTTGTCCAACGACGCATTTCGTTAGTGTAGATGTGGCAGACGTTTGCCCATGCAATAATTTCGTATGCCCACCCTTCCGAATCGAATAAAAAAATAAAAACCGCGAAAATGAAGAGTTCTGAAGACGCGACCACGTATAAGTTCGATTTTTTCCGAAAATATTATCAAAATCGATCTTTCAACGATGCAGACCTTTAGTCTAGATGTAGAGGAGGATTGCCCACCCAATAATTTCGTATGCCCACCCTCCAGAATCGAATTAAAAAATAAAAACCGCGAAAATGGAGAGTTCCGAAGACGCGACCACGTATAAGTTCGATTTTTTTCGAAAATATTATCAAAATCGATCTTTCAACGAAGCAGTCCGGTAGTCTAGATGTAGATGAGATTTGCCCACCCAATAATTTCGTATGCACACCCTCCAGAATCGAATTAAAAAATAAAAACCGCGAAAATGAAGAGTTCAGAAGACGCGACCACGTATAAGTTCCATTTTTTCCGAAAATATTATCAAAATCGGTTTTTCAACGATGCAGTCCTTTAGTCTAGATGTAGAAGACGTTTGCCCACCCAATAATTTCGTAAGCCCACCCTTCAGAATCGAATTAAAAAATAAAAACCGCGAAAATGAAGAGTTCCGAAGACGCGACCACGTATAAGTTCGATTTTTTTCGAAAATATTATCAAAATCGATCTTTCCCCGATGCAGTCCGTTAGTGTAGATGTGGAAGACGTTTGCCCACCCAATAATTTCGTATGCCCACCCTCCAGAATCGAAATAAAAAATAAAAACCGCGGAAATGAAGAGTTCCGAAGACGCGACCACGCATAAGTTCGATTTTTTTCGAAAATATTATCAAAATCGATCTTTCAACGATGCAGTCCGTTAGTGTAGATGTGGAAGACGTTTGCCCACCCAATAATTTCGTATGCCCACCCTCCAGAATCGAAATAAAAAATAAAAACCGCGGAAATGAAGAGTTCCGAAGACGCGACCACGTATAAGTTCGATTTTTTCCGAAAATATTATCAAAATCGATCTTTCAACGATGCAGTCCTTTAGTCTAGATGTAGAAGACGTTTGCCCACCCAATAATTTCGTATGCCCACCCTTCAGAATCGAATTAAAAAATAAAAACCGCGAAATGAAGAGTTCCGAAGACGCGGCCACGTATAAGTTCGATTTTTTTCGAAAATATTATCAAAATCGATCTTTCAACGATGCAGTCCGTTAGTCTAGATGTAGAAGAGATTTGCCCACCCAATAATTTCGTATGCCCACCCTCCAGAATCGAATTAAAAAATAAAAACCGCGAAAATGAAGAGTTCCCAAGACGCGACCACGTATAAGTTCGATTTTTTCCGAAAATATTATCAAAATCGATCTTTCAACGATGCAGTCCTTTAGTCTAGATGTAGAAGACGTTTTCCCACCCAATAATTTCGTATGCCCACCCTCCAGAATCGAAATAAAAAATAAAAACCGCGGAAATGAAGAGTTCCGAAGACGCGACCACGTATAAGTTCGATTTTTTCCGATAATATTATCAAAACCGATCTTTCAACGATGCAGTCCTTTAGTCTAGATGTAGAAGAGGTTTGCCCACCCAATAATTTCGTATGCCCACCCTCCAGAATCGAATTAAAAAATAAAAACCGCGAAAAAGAAGAGTTCCGAAGACGCGACCACGTATAAGTTCGATTTTTTCCGAAAATATTATCAAAATCGATCTTTCAACGATGCAGTCCTTTAGTCTAGATGTAGAAGACGTTTGCCCACCCAATAATTTCGTATGCCCACCCTTCAGAATCGAATTAAAAAATAAAAACCGCGAAATGAAGAGTTCCGAAGACGCGGCCACGTATAAGTTCGATTTTTTTCGAAAATATTATCAAAATCGATCTTTCAACAATGCAGTCCTTTAGTCTAGATGTAGAAGACGTTTGCCCACCCAATAATTTCGTATGCCCACCCTTCAGAATCGAATTAAAAAATAAAAACCGCGAAAATGAAGAGTTCCGAAGACGCGGCCACGTATAAGTTCGATTTTTTTCGAAAATATCATCAAAATCGATCTTTCAACGATGCAGTCCTTTAGTCTAGATGTAGAAGAGGTTTGCCCACCCAATAATTTCGTATGCCCACCCTCAGGAATCGAAATAAAAAATAAAAACCGCGGAAATGAAGAGTTCCGAAGACGCGACCACGTATAAGTTCGATTTTTTCCGAAAATATTATCAAAATCGATCTTTCAACGATGCAGTCCTTTAGTCTAGATGTAGAAGACGTTTGCCCACCCAATAATTTCGTATGCCCACCCTTCAGAATCGAATAAAAAAATAAAAACCGCGAAAATGAAGAGTTCCGAAGACGCGACCACGTATAAGTACGATTTTTTTCGAAAATATTATCAAAATCGGTCTTTCAACGATGCAGTCCGTTAGACTAGATGTAGAAGAGATTTGCCCACCCAATAATTTCGTATGCCCACCCTCCAGAATCGAATTAAAAAATAAAAACCGCGAAAATGAAGAGTTCCGAAGACGCGACCACGTATAAGTTCGATTATTTATTAACTAAACGTTCGAATCGTTTGTCCAACGACGCATTTCGTTAGTGTAGATGTGGAAGACGTTTGCCCACCCAATAATTTCGTATGCCCCCCCTTCAGAATCGAACTAAAAAATAAAAACCGCGAAAATGAAGAGTTCCGAAGACGCGACCACGTATAAGTTCGATTTTTTCCGAAAATATTATCAAAATCGATCTTTCAACGATGCAGTCTTTTAGTCTAGATGTAGAAGACGTTTGCCCACCCAATAATTTCGTATGCCCACCCTTCAGAATCGAAATAAAAAATAAAAACCGCGAAAATGAAGAGTTCCGATGACGCGACCACGTATAAGTTCGATTATTTATTAACTAAACGTTCGAATCGTTTGTCCAACGACGCATTTCGTTAGTGTAGATGTGGAAGACGTTTGCTCATGCAATAATTTCGTATGCCCACCCTTCAGAATCGAATAAAAAAATAAAAACCGCGAAAATGAAGAGTTCTGAAGACGCGACCACGTATAAGTTCGATTTTTTCCGAAAATATTATCAAAATCGATCTTTCAACGATGCAGTCCGTTAGTCTAGATGTAGAAGAGATTTGCCCACCCAATAATTTTGTATGCCCACCCTCCGGAATCGAATTAAAAAATAAACACCGCGAAAATGAAGAGTTCCGAAGACGCGACCACGTATAAGTTCGATTATTTATTAACTAAACGTTCGAATCGTTTGTCCAACGACGCATTTCGTTAGTGTAGATGTGGAAGACGTTTGCTCATGCAATAATTTCGTATGCCCACCCTTCAGAATCGAATAAAAAAATAAAAACCGCGAAAATGAAGAGTTCTGAAGACGCGACCACGTATAAGTTCGATTTTTTCCGAAAATATTATCAAAATCGATCTTTCAACGATGCAGTCCTTTTAGTCTAGATGTAGAGGAGGATTGCCCACCCAATAATTTCGTATGCCCACCCTCCAGAATCGAATTAAAAAATAAACACCGCGAAAATGAAGAGTTCCGAAGACGCGACCACGTATAAGTTCGATTTTTTTCGAAAATATTATCAAAATCGATCTTTCAACGATGCAGTCCTTTAGTCTAGATGTAGAAGACGTTTGCCCACCCAATAATTTCGTATGCCCACCCTCCAGAATCGAAATAAAAAATAAAAACCGCGGAAATGAAGAGTTCCGAAGACGCGACCACGTATAAGTTCGATTTTTTCCGATAATATTATCAAGACCGATCTTTCAACGATGCAGTCCTTTAGTCTAGATGTAGAAGACGTTTGCCCACCCAATAATTTCGTATGCCCACCCTTCAGAATCGAACTAAAAAATAAAAACCGCGAAAATGAAGAGTTCCGAAGACGCGACCACGTATAAGTTCGATTTTTTTCGAAAATATTATCAAAATCGATCTTTCAACGATGCAGTCCGTTAGTCTAGATGTAGAAGAGATTTGCCCACCCAATAATTTCGTATGCCCACCCTCCGGAATCGAATTAAAAAATAAACACCGCGAAAATGAAGAGTTCCGAAGACGCGACCACGTATAAGTTCGATTATTTATTAACTAAACGTTCGAATCGTTTGTCCAACGACGCATTTCGTTAGTGTAGATGTGGAAGACGTTTGCTCATGCAATAATTTCGTATGCCCACCCTTCAGAATCGAATAAAAAAATAAAAACCGCGAAAATGAAGAGTTCTGAAGACGCGACCACGTATAAGTTCGATTTTTTTCGAAAATATTATCAAAATCGATCTTTCAACGATGCAGTCCGTTAGTCTAGACGTAGAAGAGATTTGCCCACCCAATAATTTCGTATGCCCACCCTCCGGAATCGAATTAAAAAATAAAAACCGCGAAAATGAAGGGTTCCGAAGACGCGACCACGTATAAGTTCGATTATTTATTAACTAAACGTTCGAATCGTTTGTCCAACGTCGTATTTCGTTAGTGTAGATGTGGATGACGTTTGCCCACCCAATAATTTCGTATGCCCACCCTTCAGAATCGAAATAAAAAATAAAAACCGCGAAAATGAAGAGTTCCGAAGACGCGACCACGTATAAGTTCGATTTTTTTCGAAAATATTATCAAAATCGATCTTTCAACGATGCAGTCCGTTAGTCTAGATGCAGAAGAGATTTGCCCACCCAATAATTTCGTATGCCCACCCTCCAGAATCGAATTAAAAATAAAAACCGCGAAAATGAAGAGTTCCGAAGACGCGACCACGTATAAGTTCGATTTTTTCCGAAAATATTATCAAAATCGATCTTTCAACGATGCAGTCCTTTAGTCTAGATGTAGAAGACGTTTGCCCACCCAATAATTTCGTATGCCCACCCTTCAGAATCGAAATAAAAAGTAAAAACCGCGAAAATGAAGAGTTCCGAAGACGCGACCACGTATAAGTTCGATTTTTTTCGAAAATATTATGAAAATCGATCTTTCAACGATGCAGTCCGTTAGTCTAGATGCAGAAGAGATTTGCCCACCCAATAATTTCGTATGCCCACGCTCCAGAATCGAATTAAAAAATAAAAACCGCGAAAATGAAGAGTTCCGTAGACGCGACCACGTATAAGTTCGTTTTTTTTCGAAAATATTATCAAAATCGATCTTTCAACGATGCAGTCCTTTAGTCTAGATGTAGAAGACGTTTGCCCACCCAATAATTTCGTATGCCCACCCTTCAGAATCGAAATAAAAAATAAAAACCACGAAAATGAAGAGTTCCGAAGACGCGACCACGTATAAGTTCGATTATTTATTAACTAAACGTTCGAATCGTTTGTCCAACGACGCATTTCGTTAGTGAAGATGTGGAAGACGTTTGCCCATCCAATAATTTCGTATGCCCACCCTTCAGAATCGAATAAATAAATAAAAACCGCGAAAATGAAGAGTTCCGAAGACGCGACCACGTATAAGTTCGATTTTTTCCGAAAATATTATCAAAATCGATCATTCAACGATGCAGTCCTTTAGTCTAGATGTAGAAGACGTTTGCCCACCCAATAATTTCGTATGCCCACCCTTCAGAATCGAAATAAAAAGTAAAAACCGCGAAAATGAAGAGTTCCGAAGACGCGACCACGTATAAGTTCGATTTTTTTCGAAAATATTATGAAAATCGATCTTTCAACGATGCAGTCCGTTAGTCTAGATGCAGAAGAGATTTGCCCACCCAATAATTTCGTATGCCCACCCTCCAGAATCGAATTAAAAAATAAAAACCGCGAAAATGAAGAGTTCCGAAGACGCGACCACGTATAAGTTCGATTTTTTCCGAAAATATTATCAAAATCGATCTTTCAACGATGCAGTCCTTTAGTCTAGATGTAGAAGACGTTTGCCCACCCAATAATTTCGTATGCCCACCCTTCAGAATCGAAATAAAAAATAAAAACCACGAAAATGAAGAGTTCCGAAGACGCGACCACGTATAAGTTCGATTATTTATTAACTAAACGTTCGAATCGTTTGTGCAACGACGCATTTCGTTAGTGTAGATGTGGCAGACGTTTGCCCATGCAATAATTTCGTATGCCCACCCTTCAGAATCGAATAAAAAAATAAAAACCGCGAAAATGAAGAGTTCTAAAGACGCGACCACGTATAAGTTCGATTTTTTCCGAAAATATTATCAAAATCGATCTTTCAACGATGCAGACCTTTAGTCTAGATGTAGAGGAGGATTGCCCACCCAATAATTTCGTATGCCCACCCTCCAGAATCGAATTAAAAAATAAAAACCGCGAAAATGGAGAGTTCCGAAGACGCGACCACGTATAAGTTCGATTTTTTTCGAAAATATTATCAAAATCGATCTTTCAACGAAGCAGTCCGTTAGTCTAGATGTAGAAGAGATTTGCCCACCCAATAATTTCGTATGCACACCCTCCAGAATCGAATTAAAAAATAAAAACCGCGAAAATGAAGAGTTCAGAAGACGCGACCACGTATAAGTTCCATTTTTTCCGAAAATATTATCAAAATCGGTTTTTCAACGATGCAGTCCTTTAGTCTAGATGTAGAAGACGTTTGCCCACCCAATAATTTCGTAAGCCCACCCTTCAGAATCGAATTAAAAAATAAAAACCGCGAAAATGAAGAGTTCCGAAGACGCGACCACGTATAAGTTCGATTTTTTTCGAAAATATTA
Source organism: Andrena praecox (assembly GCA_963932275.1). Lineage (NCBI taxonomy): Eukaryota > Metazoa > Arthropoda > Insecta > Hymenoptera > Andrenidae > Andrena > Andrena praecox. The sequence continues at coordinate 1,121,350 of CAWVQO010000413.1, read as the reverse complement.
TCAAAATCGATCTTTCAACGATGCAGTCCGTTAGTGTAGATGTGGAAGACGTTTGCCCACCCAATAATTTCGTATGCCCACCCTCCAGAATCGAAATAAAAAATAAAAACCGCGGAAATGAAGAGTTCCGAAGACGCGACCACGCATAAGTTCGATTTTTTTCGAAAATATTATCAAAATCGATCTTTCAACGATGCAGTCCTTTAGTCTAGATGTAGAAGAGGTTTGCCCACCCAATAATTTCGTATGCCCACCCTCAGGAATCGAAATAAAAAATAAAAACCGCGGAAATGAAGAGTTCCGAAGACGCGACCACGTATAAGTTCGATTTTTTCCGAAAATATTATCAAAATCGATCTTTCAACGATGCAGTCCTTTAGTCTAGATGTAGAAGACGTTTGCCCACCCAATAATTTCGTATGCCCACCCTTCAGAATCGAATTAAAAAATAAAAACCGCGAAATGAAGAGTTCCGAAGACGCGGCCACGTATAAGTTCGATTTTTTTCGAAAATATTATCAAAATCGATCTTTCAACGATGCAGTCCGTTAGTCTAGATGTAGAAGAGATTTGCCCACCCAATAATTTCGTATGCCCACCCTCCAGAATCGAATTAAAAAATAAAAACCGCGAAAATGAAGAGTTCCCAAGACGCGACCACGTATAAGTTCGATTTTTTCCGAAAATATTATCAAAATCGATCTTTCAACGATGCAGTCCTTTAGTCTAGATGTAGAAGACGTTTTCCCACCCAATAATTTCGTATGCCCACCCTCCAGAATCGAAATAAAAAATAAAAACCGCGGAAATGAAGAGTTCCGAAGACGCGACCACGTATAAGTTCGATTTTTTCCGATAATATTATCAAAACCGATCTTTCAACGATGCAGTCCTTTAGTCTAGATGTAGAAGAGGTTTGCCCACCCAATAATTTCGTATGCCCACCCTCCAGAATCGAATTAAAAAATAAAAACCGCGAGAAAGAAGAGTTCCGAAGACGCGACCACGTATAAGTTCGATTTTTTCCGAAAATATTATCAAAATCGATCTTTCAACGATGCAGTCCTTTAGTCTAGATGTAGAAGACGTTTGCCCACCCAATAATTTCGTATGCCCACCCTTCAGAATCGAATTAAAAAATAAAAACCGCGAAATGAAGAGTTCCGAAGACGCGGCCACGTATAAGTTCGATTTTTTTCGAAAATATTATCAAAATCGATCTTTCAACAATGCAGTCCGCTAGTCTAGATGTAGAAGAGATTTGCCCACCCAATAATTTCGTATGCCCACCCTCCAGAATCGAAATAAAAAATAAAAACCGCGGAAATGAAGAGTTCCGAAGACGCGACCACGTATAAGTTCGATTTTTTCCGAAAATATTATCAAAATCGATCTTTCAACGATGCAGTCCTTTAGTCTAGATGTAGAAGACGTTTGCCCACCCAATAATTTCGTATGCCCACCCTTCAGAATCGAATTAAAAAATAAAAACCGCGAAAATGAAGAGTTCCGAAGACGCGGCCACGTATAAGTTCGATTTTTTTCGAAAATATCATCAAAATCGATCTTTCAACGATGCAGTCCTTTAGTCTAGATGTAGAAGAGGTTTGCCCACCCAATAATTTCGTATGCCCACCCTCAGGAATCGAAATAAAAAATAAAAACCGCGGAAATGAAGAGTTCCGAAGACGCGACCACGTATAAGTTCGATTTTTTCCGAAAATATTATCAAAATCGATCTTTCAACGATGCAGTCCTTTAGTCTAGATGTAGAAGACGTTTGCCCACCCAATAATTTCGTATGCCCACCCTTCAGAATCGAATAAAAAAATAAAAACCGCGAAAATGAAGAGTTCCGAAGACGCGACCACGTATAAGTACGATTTTTTTCGAAAATATTATCAAAATCGATCTTTCAACGATGCAGTCCGTTAGACTAGATGTAGAAGAGATTTGCCCACCCAATAATTTCGTATGCCCACCCTCCAGAATCGAATTAAAAAATAAAAACCGCGAAAATGAAGAGTTCCGAAGACGCGACCACGTATAAGTTCGATTATTTATTAACTAAACGTTCGAATCGTTTGTCCAACGACGCATTTCGTTAGTGTAGATGTGGAAGACGTTTGCCCACCCAATAATTTCGTATGCCCCCCCTTCAGAATCGAACTAAAAAATAAAAACCGCGAAAATGAAGAGTTCCGAAGACGCGACCACGTATAAGTTCGATTTTTTCCGTAAATATTATCAAAATCGATCTTTCAACGATGCAGTCTTTTAGTCTAGATGTAGAAGACGTTTGCCCACCCAATAATTTCGTATGCCCACCCTTCAGAATCGAAATAAAAAATAAAAACCGCGAAAATGAAGAGTTCCGATGACGCGACCACGTATAAGTTCGATTATTTATTAACTAAACGTTCGAATCGTTTGTCCAACGACGCATTTCGTTAGTGTAGATGTGGAAGACGTTTGCTCATGCAATAATTTCGTATGCCCACCCTTCAGAATCGAATAAAAAAATAAAAACCGCGAAAATGAAGAGTTCTGAAGACGCGACCACGTATAAGTTCGATTTTTTCCGAAAATATTATCAAAATCGATCTTTCAACGATGCAGTCCGTTAGTCTAGATGTAGAAGAGATTTGCCCACCCAATAATTTTGTATGCCCACCCTCCGGAATCGAATTAAAAAATAAACACCGCGAAAATGAAGAGTTCCGAAGACGCGACCACGTATAAGTTCGATTATTTATTAACTAAACGTTCGAATCGTTTGTCCAACGACGCATTTCGTTAGTGTAGATGTGGAAGACGTTTGCTCATGCAATAATTTCGTATGCCCACCCTTCAGAATCGAATAAAAAAATAAAAACCGCGAAAATGAAGAGTTCTGAAGACGCGACCACGTATAAGTTCGATTTTTTCCGAAAATATTATCAAAATCGATCTTTCAACGATGCAGTCCTTTTAGTCTAGATGTAGAGGAGGATTGCCCACCCAATAATTTCGTATGCCCACCCTCCAGAATCGAATTAAAAAATAAACACCGCGAAAATGAAGAGTTCCGAAGACGCGACCACGTATAAGTTCGATTTTTTTCGAAAATATTATCATAATCGATCTTTCAACGATGCAGTCCTTTAGTCTAGATGTAGAAGACGTTTGCCCACCCAATAATTTCGTATGCCCACCCTCCAGAATCGAAATAAAAAATAAAAACCGCGGAAATGAAGAGTTCCGAAGACGCGACCACGTATAAGTTCGATTTTTTCCGATAATATTATCAAAACCGATCTTTCAACGATGCAGTCCTTTAGTCTAGATGTAGAAGACGTTTGCCCACCCAATAATTTCGTATGCCCACCCTTCAGAATCGAACTAAAAAATAAAAACCGCGAAAATGAAGAGTTCCGAAGACGCGACCACGTATAAGTTCGATTTTTTTCGAAAATATTATCAAAATCGATCTTTCAACGATGCAGTCCGTTAGTCTAGATGTAGAAGAGATTTGCCCACCCAATAATTTCGTATGCCCACCCTCCGGAATCGAATTAAAAAATAAACACCGCGAAAATGAAGAGTTCCGAAGACGCGACCACGTATAAGTTCGATTATTTATTAACTAAACGTTCGAATCGTTTGTCCAACGACGCATTTCGTTAGTGTAGATGTGGAAGACGTTTGCTCATGCAATAATTTCGTATGCCCACCCTTCAGAATCGAATAAAAAAATAAAAACCGCGAAAATGAAGAGTTCTGAAGACGCGACCACGTATAAGTTCGATTTTTTCCGAAAATATTATCAAAATCGATCTTTCAACGATGCAGTCCTTTTAGTCTAGATGTAGAGGAGGATTGCCCACCCAATAATTTCGTATGCCCACCCTCCAGAATCGAATTAAAAAATAAACACCGCGAAAATGAAGAGTTCCGAAGACGCGACCACGTATAAGTTCGATTTTTTTCGAAAATATTATCATAATCGATCTTTCAACGATGCAGTCCTTTAGTCTAGATGTAGAAGACGTTTGCCCACCCAATAATTTCGTATGCCCACCCTCCAGAATCGAAATAAAAAATAAAAACCGCGGAAATGAAGAGTTCCGAAGACGCGACCACGTATAAGTTCGATTTTTTCCGATAATATTATCAAAACCGATCTTTCAACGATGCAGTCCTTTAGTCTAGATGTAGAAGACGTTTGCCCACCCAATAATTTCGTATGCCCACCCTTCAGAATCGAACTAAAAAATAAAAACCGCGAAAATGAAGAGTTCCGAAGACGCGACCACGTATAAGTTCGATTTTTTTCGAAAATATTATCAAAATCGATCTTTCAACGATGCAGTCCGTTAGTCTAGATGTAGAAGAGATTTGCCCACCCAATAATTTCGTATGCCCACCCTCCGGAATCGAATTAAAAAATAAACACCGCGAAAATGAAGAGTTCCGAAGACGCGACCACGTATAAGTTCGATTATTTATTAACTAAACGTTCGAATCGTTTGTCCAACGACGCATTTCGTTAGTGTAGATGTGGAAGACGTTTGCTCATGCAATAATTTCGTATGCCCACCCTTCAGAATCGAATAAAAAAATAAAAACCGCGAAAATGAAGAGTTCTGAAGACGCGACCACGTATAAGTTCGATTATTTACTAACTAAACGTTCGAATCGTTTGTCCATCGACGCATTTCGTTAGTGTATATGTGGAAGACGTTTGCCCACCCAATAATTTCGTATGCCCACCCTTCAGAATCGAAATAAAAAATAAAAACCGCGAAAATGAAGAGTTCCGAAAACGCGACCACGTATAAGTTCGATTTTTTTCGAAAATATTATCAAAATCGATCTTTCAACGATGCAGTCCTTTAGTCTAGATGTAGAAGAGGTTTGCCCACCCAATAATTTCGTATGCCCACCCTCCAGAATCGAAATAAAAAATAAAAACCGCGGAAATGAAGAGTTCCGATGACGCGACCACGTATAAGTTCGATTTTTTCCGAAAATATTTTCAAAATCGATCTTTCAACGATGCAGTCCTTTAGTCTAGATGTAGAAGACGTTTGCCCACCCAATAATTTCGTATGCCCACCCTCCAGAATCGAAATAAAAAATAAAAACCGCGGAAATGAAGAGTTCCGAAGACGCGACCACGTATAAGTTCGATTTTTTCCGATAATATTATCAAAACCGATCTTTCAACGATGCAGTCCTTTAGTCTAGATGTAGAAGACGTTTGCCCACCCAATAATTTCGTATGCCCACCCTTCAGAATCGAACTAAAAAATAAAAACCGCGAAAATGAAGAGTTCCGAAGACGCGACCACGTATAAGTTCGATTTTTTTCGAAAATATTATCAAAATCGATCTTTCAACGATGCAGTCCGTTAGTCTAGATGTAGAAGAGATTTGCCCACCCAATAATTTCGTATGCCCACCCTCCGGAATCGAATTAAAAAATAAACACCGCGAAAATGAAGAGTTCCTAAGACGCGACCACGTATAAGTTCGATTATTTATTAACTAAACGTTCGAATCGTTTGTCCAACGACGCATTTCGTTAGTGTAGATGTGGAAGACGTTTGCTCATGCAATAATTTCGTATGCCCACCCTTCAGAATCGAATAAAAAAATAAAAACCGCGAAAATGAAGAGTTCTGAAGACGCGACCACGTATAAGTTCGATTTTTTCCGAAAATATTATCAAAATCGATCTTTCAACGATGCAGTCCTTTTAGTCTAGATGTAGAGGAGGATTGCCCACCCAATAATTTCGTATGCCCACCCTCCAGAATCGAAATAAAAAATAAAAACCGCGAAAATGAAGAGTTCCGAAGACGCGACCACGTATAAGTTCGATTTTTTCCGATAATATTATCAAAACCGATCTTTCAACGATGCAGTCCTTTAGTCTAGATGTAGAAGACGTTTGCCCACCCAATAATTTCGTATGCCCACCCTTCAGAATCGAACTAAAAAATAAAAACCGCGAAAATGAAGAGTTCCGAAGACGCGACCACGTATAAGTTCGATTTTTTTCGAAAATATTATCAAAATCGATCTTTCAACGATGCAGTCCGTTAGTCTAGATGTAGAAGAGATTTGCCCACCCAATAATTTCGTATGCCCACCCTCCGGAATCGAATTAAAAAATAAACACCGCGAAAATGAAGAGTTCCGAAGACGCGACCACGTATAAGTTCGATTATTTATTAACTAAACGTTCGAATCGTTTGTCCAACGACGCATTTCGTTAGTGTAGATGTGGAAGACGTTTGCTCATGCAATAATTTCGTATGCCCACCCTTCAGAATCGAATAAAAAAATAAAAACCGCGAAAATGAAGAGTTCTGAAGACGCGACCACGTATAAGTTCGATTATTTACTAACTAAACGTTCGAATCGTTTGTCCATCGACGCATTTCGTTAGTGTATATGTGGAAGACGTTTGCCCACCCAATAATTTCGTATGCCCACCCTTCAGAATCGAAATAAAAAATAAAAACCGCGAAAATGAAGAGTTCCGAAAACGCGACCACGTATAAGTTCGATTTTTTTCGAAAATATTATCAAAATCGATCTTTCAACGATGCAGTCCTTTAGTCTAGATGTAGAAGAGGTTTGCCCACCCAATAATTTCGTATGCCCACCCTCCAGAATCGAAATAAAAAATAAAAACCGCGGAAATGAAGAGTTCCGATGACGCGACCACGTATAAGTTCGATTTTTTCCGAAAATATTTTCAAAATCGATCTTTCAACGATGCAGTCCTTTAGTCTAGATGTAGAAGACGTTTGCCCACCCAATAATTTCGTATGCCCACCCTCCAGAATCGAAATAAAAAATAAAAACCGCGGAAATGAAGAGTTCCGAAGACGCGACCACGTATAAGTTCGATTTTTTCCGATAATATTATCAAAACCGATCTTTCAACGATGCAGTCCTTTAGTCTAGATGTAGAAGACGTTTGCCCACCCAATAATTTCGTATGCCCACCCTTCAGAATCGAACTAAAAAATAAAAACCGCGAAAATGAAGAGTTCCGAAGACGCGACCACGTATAAGTTCGATTTTTTTCGAAAATATTATCAAAATCGATCTTTCAACGATGCAGTCCGTTAGTCTAGATGTAGAAGAGATTTGCCCACCCAATAATTTCGTATGCCCACCCACCGGAATCGAATTAAAAAATAAACACCGCGAAAATGAAGAGTTCCGAAGACGCGACCACGTATAAGTTCGATTATTTATTAACTAAACGTTCGAATCGTTTGTCCAACGACGCATTTCGTTAGTGTAGATTTGGAAGACGTTTGCTCATGCAATAATTTCGTATGCCCACCCTTCAGAATCGAATAAAAAAATAAAAACCGCGAAAATGAAGAGTTCCGAAGACGCGACCACGTATAAGTTCGATTTTTTTCGAAAATATTATCAAAATCGATCTTTCAACGATGCAGTCCGTTAGTCTAGATGTAGAAGAGATTTGCCCACCCAATAATTTCGTATGCACACCCTCCAGAATCGAATTAAAAAATAAAAACCGCGAAAATGAAGAGTTCCGAAGACGCGACCACGTATAAGTTCGATTTTTTTCGAAAATATTATCAAAATCGATCTTTCAACGATGCAGTCCTTTAGTCTAGATGTAGAAGAGGTTTGCCCACCCAATAATTTCGTATGCCCACCCTCCAGAATCGAAATAAAAAATAAAAACCGCGGAAATGAAGAGTTCCGATGACGCGACCACGTATAAGTTCGATTTTTTCCGAAAATATTTTCAAAATCGATCTTTCAACGATGCAGTCCTTTAGTCTAGATGTAGAGGAGGATTGCCCACCCAATAATTTCGTATGCCCACCCTCCAGAATCGAAATAAAAAATAAAAACCGCGGAAATGAAGAGTTCCGATGACGCGACCACGTATAAGTTCGATTTTTTCCGAAAATATTATCAAAATCGATCTTTCAACGATGCAGTCCTTTAGTCTAGATGTAGAAGACGTTTGCCCACCCAATAATTTCGTATGCCCACCCTCCAGAATCGAATTAAAAAATAAAAACCGCGAAAATGAAGAGTTCCGAAGACGCGACCACGTATAAGTTCGATTTTTTCCGAAAATATTTTCAAAATCGATCTTTCAACGATGCAGTCCTTTAGTCTAGATGTAGAAGACGTTTGCCCACCCAATAATTTCGTATGCCCACCCTTCAGAATCGAAATAAAAAATAAAAACCACGAAAATGAAGAGTTCCGAAGACGCGACCACGTATAAGATCGATTATTTACTAACTAAACGTTCGAATCGTTTGTCCATCGACGCATTTCGTTAGTGTATATGTGGAAGACGTTTGCCCACCCAATAATTTCGTATGCCCACCCTTCAGAATCGAAATAAAAAATAAAAACCGCGAAAATGAAGAGTTCCGAAAACGCGACCACGTATAAGTTCGATTTTTTCCGAAAATATTATCAAAATCGATCTTTCAACGATGCAGTCCTTTAGTCTAGATGTAGACTACGTTTGCCCACCCAATAATTTCGTATGCCCACCCTTCAGAATCGAACTAAAAAATAAAAACCGCGAAAATGAAGAGTTCCGAAGACGCGACCACGTATAAGTTCGATTTTTTCCGAAAATATTATCAAAATCGATCTTTCAACGATGCAGTCCTTTAGTCTAGATGTAGAAGACGTTTGCCCACCCAATAATTTCGTATGCCCACCCTCCAGAATCGAATTAAAAAATAAAAACCGCGAAAATGAAGAGTTCCGAAGACGCGACCACGTATAAGTTCGATTTTTTCCGAAAATATTTTCAAAATCGATCTTTCAACGATGCAGTCCTTTAGTCTAGATGTAGAAGACGTTTGCCCACCCAATAATTTCGTATGCCCACCCTCCAGAATCGAAATAAAAAATAAAAACCGCGAAAATGAAGAGTTCCGAAGACGCGACCACGTATAAGTTCGATTTTTTCCGATAATATTATCAAAACCGATCTTTCAACGATGCAGTCCTTTAGTCTAGATGTAGAAGACGTTTGCCCACCCAATAATTTCGTATGCCCACCCTTCAGAATCGAACTAAAAAATAAAAACCGCGAAAATGAAGAGTTCCGAAGACGCGACCACGTATAAGTTCGATTTTTTTCGAAAATATTATCAAAATCGATCTTTCAACGATGCAGTCCGTTAGTCTAGATGTAGAAGAGATTTGCCCACCCAATAATTTCGTATGCCCACCCTCCGGAATCGAATTAAAAAATAAACACCGCGAAAATGAAGAGTTCCGAAGACGCGACCACGTATAAGTTCGATTATTTATTAACTAAACGTTCGAATCGTTTGTCCAACGACGCATTTCGTTAGTGTAGATGTGGAAGACGTTTGCTCATGCAATAATTTCGTATGCCCACCCTTCAGAATCGAATAAAAAAATAAAAACCGCGAAAATGAAGAGTTCTGAAGACGCGACCACGTATAAGTTCGATTATTTACTAACTAAACGTTCGAATCGTTTGTCCATCGACGCATTTCGTTAGTGTATATGTGGAAGACGTTTGCCCACCCAATAATTTCGTATGCCCACCCTTCAGAATCGAAATAAAAAATAAAAACCGCGAAAATGAAGAGTTCCGAAAACGCGACCACGTATAAGTTCGATTTTTTTCGAAAATATTATCAAAATCGATCTTTCAACGATGCAGTCCTTTAGTCTAGATGTAGAAGAGGTTTGCCCACCCAATAATTTCGTATGCCCACCCTCCAGAATCGAAATAAAAAATAAAAACCGCGGAAATGAAGAGTTCCGATGACGCGACCACGTATAAGTTCGATTTTTTCCGAAAATATTTTCAAAATCGATCTTTCAACGATGCAGTCCTTTAGTCTAGATGTAGAAGACGTTTGCCCACCCAATAATTTCGTATGCCCACCCTCCAGAATCGAAATAAAAAATAAAAACCGCGGAAATGAAGAGTTCCGAAGACGCGACCACGTATAAGTTCGATTTTTTCCGATAATATTATCAAAACCGATCTTTCAACGATGCAGTCCTTTAGTCTAGATGTAGAAGACGTTTGCCCACCCAATAATTTCGTATGCCCACCCTTCAGAATCGAACTAAAAAATAAAAACCGCGAAAATGAAGAGTTCCGAAGACGCGACCACGTATAAGTTCGATTTTTTTCGAAAATATTATCAAAATCGATCTTTCAACGATGCAGTCCGTTAGTCTAGATGTAGAAGAGATTTGCCCACCCAATAATTTCGTATGCCCACCCACCGGAATCGAATTAAAAAATAAACACCGCGAAAATGAAGAGTTCCGAAGACGCGACCACGTATAAGTTCGATTATTTATTAACTAAACGTTCGAATCGTTTGTCCAACGACGCATTTCGTTAGTGTAGATTTGGAAGACGTTTGCTCATGCAATAATTTCGTATGCCCACCCTTCAGAATCGAATAAAAAAATAAAAACCGCGAAAATGAAGAGTTCCGAAGACGCGACCACGTATAAGTTCGATTTTTTTCGAAAATATTATCAAAATCGATCTTTCAACGATGCAGTCCGTTAGTCTAGATGTAGAAGAGATTTGCCCACCCAATAATTTCGTATGCACACCCTCCAGAATCGAATTAAAAAATAAAAACCGCGAAAATGAAGAGTTCCGAAGACGCGACCACGTATAAGTTCGATTTTTTCCGAAAATATTTTCAAAATCGATCTTTCAACGATGCAGTCCTTTAGTCTAGATGTAGAAGACGTTTGCCCACCCAATAATTTCGTATGCCCGCCCTTCAGAATCGAAATAAAAAATAAAAACCACGAAAATGAAGAGTTCCGAAGACGCGACCACGTATAAGATCGATTATTTACTAACTAAACGTTCGAATCGTTTGTCCATCGACGCATTTCGTTAGTGTATATGTGGAAGACGTTTGCCCACCCAATAATTTCGTATGCCCACCCTTCAGAATCGAAATAAAAAATAAAAACCGCGAAAATGAAGAGTTCCGAAAACGCGACCACGTATAAGTTCGATTTTTTCCGAAAATATTATCAAAATCGATCTTTCAACGATGCAGTCCTTTAGTCTAGATGTAGAAGACGTTTGCCCACCCAATAATTTCGTATGCCCACCCTTCAGAATCGAACTAAAAAATAAAAACCGCGAAAATGAAGAGTTCCGAAGACGCGACCACGTATAAGTTCGATTTTTTTCGAAAATATTATCAAAATCGATCTTTCAACGATGCAGTCCGTTAGTCTAGATGTAGAAGAGATTTGCCCACCCAATAATTTCGTATGCCCACCCTCCGGAATCGAATTAAAAAATAAACACCGCGAAAATGAAGAGTTCCGAAGACGCGACCACGTATAAGTTCGATTATTTATTAACTAAACGTTCGAATCGTTTGTCCAACGACGCATTTCGTTAGTGTAGATTTGGAAGACGTTTGCTCATGCAATAATTTCGTATGCCCACCCTTCAGAATCGAATAAAAAAATAAAAACCGCGAAAATGAAGAGTTCCGAAGACGCGACCACGTATAAGTTCGATTTTTTTCGAAAATATTATCAAAATCGATCTTTCAACGATGCAGTCCGTTAGTCTAGATGTAGAAGAGATTTGCCCACCCAATAATTTCGTATGCACACCCTCCAGAATCGAATTAAAAAATAAAAACCGCGAAAATGAAGAGTTCCGAAGACGCGACCACGTATAAGTTCGATTTTTTTCGAAAATATTATCAAAATCGATCTTTCAACGATGCAGTCCGTTAGTCTAGATGTAGAAGAGATTTGCCCACCCAATAATTTCGTATGCCCACCCTCCGGAATCGAATTAAAAAATAAACACCGCGAAAATGAAGAGTTCCGAAGACGCGACCACGTATAAGTTCGATTATTTATTAACTAAACGTTCGAATCGTTTGTCCAACGACGCATTTCGTTAGTGTAGATGTGGAAGACGTTTGCTCATGCAATAATTTCGTATGCCCACCCTTCAGAATCGAATAAAAAAATAAAAACCGCGAAAATGAAGAGTTCTGAAGACGCGACCAGGTATAAGTTCGATTTTTTCCGAAAATATTATCAAAATCGATCTTTCAACGATGCAGTCCTTTTAGTCTAGATGTAGAGGAGGATTGCCCACCCAATAATTTCGTATGCCCACCCTCCAGAATCGAAATAAAAAATAAAAACCGCGGAAATGAAGAGTTCCGATGACGCGACCACGTATAAGTTCGATTTTTTCCGAAAATATTATCAAAATCGATCTTTCAACGATGCAGTCCTTTAGTCTAGATGTAGAAGACGTTTGCCCACCCAATAATTTCGTATGCCCACCCTCCAGAATCGAATTAAAAAATAAAAACCGCGAAAATGAAGAGTTCCGAAGACGCGACCACGTATAAGTTCGATTTTTTCCGAAAATATTTTCAAAATCGATCTTTCAACGATGCAGTCCTTTAGTCTAGATGTAGAAGACGTTTGCCCACCCAATAATTTCGTATGCCCACCCTTCAGAATCGAAATAAAAAATAAAAACCACGAAAATGAAGAGTTCCGAAGACGCGACCACGTATAAGATCGATTATTTACTAACTAAACGTTCGAATCGTTTGTCCATCGACGCATTTCGTTAGTGTATATGTGGAAGACGTTTGCCCACCCAATAATTTCGTATGCCCACCCACCGGAATCGAATTAAAAAATAAACACCGCGAAAATGAAGAGTTCCGAAGACGCGACCACGTATAAGTTCGATTATTTATTAACTAAACGTTCGAATCGTTTGTCCAACGACGCATTTCGTTAGTGTAGATTTGGAAGACGTTTGCTCATGCAATAATTTCGTATGCCCACCCTTCAGAATCGAATAAAAAAATAAAAACCGCGAAAATGAAGAGTTCCGAAGACGCGACCACGTATAAGTTCGATTTTTTTCGAAAATATTATCAAAATCGATCTTTCAACGATGCAGTCCGTTAGTCTAGATGTAGAAGAGATTTGCCCACCCAATAATTTCGTATGCACACCCTCCAGAATCGAATTAAAAAATAAAAACCGCGAAAATGAAGAGTTCCGAAGACGCGACCACGTATAAGTTCGATTTTTTCCGAAAATATTTTCAAAATCGATCTTTCAACGATGCAGTCCTTTAGTCTAGATGTAGAAGACGTTTGCCCACCCAATAATTTCGTATGCCCACCCTTCAGAATCGAAATAAAAAATAAAAACCACGAAAATGAAGAGTTCCGAAGACGCGACCACGTATAAGATCGATTATTTACTAACTAAACGTTCGAATCGTTTGTCCATCGACGCATTTCGTTAGTGTATATGTGGAAGACGTTTGCCCACCCAATAATTTCGTATGCCCACCCTTCAGAATCGAAATAAAAAATAAAAACCGCGAAAATGAAGAGTTCCGAAAACGCGACCACGTATAAGTTCGATTTTTTCCGAAAATATTATCAAAATCGATCTTTCAACGATGCAGTCCTTTAGTCTAGATGTAGAAGACGTTTGCCCACCCAATAATTTCGTATGCCCACCCTTCAGAATCGAACTAAAAAATAAAAACCGCGAAAATGAAGAGTTCCGAAGACGCGACCACGTATAAGTTCGATTTTTTTCGAAAATATTATCAAAATCGATCTTTCAACGATGCAGTCCGTTAGTCTAGATGTAGAAGAGATTTGCCCACCCAATAATTTCGTATGCCCACCCTCCGGAATCGAATTAAAAAATAAACACCGCGAAAATGAAGAGTTCCGAAGACGCGACCACGTATAAGTTCGATTATTTATTAACTAAACGTTCGAATCGTTTGTCCAACGACGCATTTCGTTAGTGTAGATGTGGAAGACGTTTGCTCATGCAATAATTTCGTATGCCCACCCTTCAGAATCGAATAAAAAAATAAAAACCGCGAAAATGAAGAGTTCTGAAGACGCGACCAGGTATAAGTTCGATTTTTTCCGAAAATATTATCAAAATCGATCTTTCAACGATGCAGTCCTTTTAGTCTAGATGTAGAGGAGGATTGCCCACCCAATAATTTCGTATGCCCACCCTCCAGAATCGAAATAAAAAATAAAAACCGCGGAAATGAAGAGTTCCGAAGACGCGACCACGTATAAGTTCGATTTTTTCCGATAATATTATCAAAACCGATCTTTCAACGATGCAGTCCTTTAGTCTAGATGTAGAAGACGTTTGCCCACCCAATAATTTCGTATGCCCACCCTTCAGAATCGAACTAAAAAATAAAAACCGCGAAAATGAAGAGTTCCGAAGACGCGACCACGTATAAGTTCGATTTTTTTCGAAAATATTATCAAAATCGATCTTTCAACGATGCAGTCCGTTAGTCTAGATGTAGAAGAGATTTGCCCACCCAATAATTTCGTATGCCCACCCACCGGAATCGAATTAAAAAATAAACACCGCGAAAATGAAGAGTTCCGAAGACGCGACCACGTATAAGTTCGATTATTTATTAACTAAACGTTCGAATCGTTTGTCCAACGACGCATTTCGTTAGTGTAGATTTGGAAGACGTTTGCTCATGCAATAATTTCGTATGCCCACCCTTCAGAATCGAATAAAAAAATAAAAACCGCGAAAATGAAGAGTTCCGAAGACGCGACCACGTATAAGTTCGATTTTTTTCGAAAATATTATCAAAATCGATCTTTCAACGATGCAGTCCGTTAGTCTAGATGTAGAAGAGATTTGCCCACCCAATAATTTCGTATGCACACCCTCCAGAATCGAATTAAAAAATAAAAACCGCGAAAATGAAGAGTTCCGAAGACGCGACCACGTATAAGTTCGATTTTTTTCGAAAATATTATCAAAATCGATCTTTCAACGATGCAGTCCGTTAGTCTAGATGTAGAAGAGATTTGCCCACCCAATAATTTCGTATGCCCACCCTCCGGAATCGAATTAAAAAATAAACACCGCGAAAATGAAGAGTTCCGAAGACGCGACCACGTATAAGTTCGATTATTTATTAACTAAACGTTCGAATCGTTTGTCCAACGACGCATTTCGTTAGTGTAGATGTGGAAGACGTTTGCTCATGCAATAATTTCGTATGCCCACCCTTCAGAATCGAATAAAAAAATAAAAACCGCGAAAATGAAGAGTTCTGAAGACGCGACCAGGTATAAGTTCGATTTTTTCCGAAAATATTATCAAAATCGATCTTTCAACGATGCAGTCCTTTTAGTCTAGATGTAGAGGAGGATTGCCCACCCAATAATTTCGTATGCCCACCCTCCAGAATCGAAATAAAAAATAAAAACCGCGGAAATGAAGAGTTCCGATGACGCGACCACGTATAAGTTCGATTTTTTCCGAAAATATTATCAAAATCGATCTTTCAACGATGCAGTCCTTTAGTCTAGATGTAGAAGACGTTTGCCCACCCAATAATTTCGTATGCCCACCCTCCAGAATCGAATTAAAAAATAAAAACCGCGAAAATGAAGAGTTCCGAAGACGCGACCACGTATAAGTTCGATTTTTTCCGAAAATATTTTCAAAATCGATCTTTCAACGATGCAGTCCTTTAGTCTAGATGTAGAAGACGTTTGCCCACCCAATAATTTCGTATGCCCACCCTTCAGAATCGAAATAAAAAATAAAAACCACGAAAATGAAGAGTTCCGAAGACGCGACCACGTATAAGATCGATTATTTACTAACTAAACGTTCGAATCGTTTGTCCATCGACGCATTTCGTTAGTGTATATGTGGAAGACGTTTGCCCACCCAATAATTTCGTATGCCCACCCTTCAGAATCGAAATAAAAAATAAAAACCGCGAAAATGAAGAGTTCCGAAAACGCGACCACGTATAAGTTCGATTTTTTCCGAAAATATTATCAAAATCGATCTTTCAACGATGCAGTCCTTTAGTCTAGATGTAGAAGACGTTTGCCCACCCAATAATTTCGTATGCCCACCCTTCAGAATCGAACTAAAAAATAAAAACCGCGAAAATGAAGAGTTCCGAAGACGCGACCACGTATAAGTTCGATTTTTTTCGAAAATATTATCAAAATCGATCTTTCAACGATGCAGTCCGTTAGTCTAGATGTAGAAGAGATTTGCCCACCCAATAATTTCGTATGCCCACCCTCCGGAATCGAATTAAAAAATAAACACCGCGAAAATGAAGAGTTCCTAAGACGCGACCACGTATAAGTTCGATTATTTATTAACTAAACGTTCGAATCGTTTGTCCAACGACGCATTTCGTTAGTGTAGATGTGGAAGACGTTTGCTCATGCAATAATTTCGTATGCCCACCCTTCAGAATCGAATAAAAAAATAAAAACCGCGAAAATGAAGAGTTCTGAAGACGCGACCACGTATAAGTTCGATTTTTTCCGAAAATATTATCAAAATCGATCTTTCAACG
The DNA here is from genome assembly GCA_963932275.1 of Andrena praecox. Taxonomy (NCBI): domain Eukaryota; kingdom Metazoa; phylum Arthropoda; class Insecta; order Hymenoptera; family Andrenidae; genus Andrena; species Andrena praecox. Next base: position 1,104,891 of record CAWVQO010000413.1, on the reverse strand, counting down.
ATGCAGTCCTTTTAGTCTAGATGTAGAGGAGGATTGCCCACCCAATAATTTCGTATGCCCACCCTCCAGAATCGAAATAAAAAATAAAAACCGCGGAAATGAAGAGTTCCGATGACGCGACCACGTATAAGTTCGATTTTTTCCGAAAATATTATCAAAATCGATCTTTCAACGATGCAGTCCTTTAGTCTAGATGTAGAAGACGTTTGCCCACCCAATAATTTTGTATGCCCACCCTCCAGAATCGAATTAAAAAATAAAAACCGCGAAAATGAAGAGTTCCGAAGACGCGACCACGTATAAGTTCGATTTTTTCCGAAAATATTTTCAAAATCGATCTTTCAACGATGCAGTCCTTTAGTCTAGATGTAGAAGACGTTTGCCCACCCAATAATTTCGTATGCCCACCCTTCAGAATCGAAATAAAAAATAAAAACCACGAAAATGAAGAGTTCCGAAGACGCGACCACGTATAAGATCGATTATTTACTAACTAAACGTTCGAATCGTTTGTCCATCGACGCATTTCGTTAGTGTATATGTGGAAGACGTTTGCCCACCCAATAATTTCGTATGCCCACCCTTCAGAATCGAAATAAAAAATAAAAACCGCGAAAATGAAGAGTTCCGAAAACGCGACCACGTATAAGTTCGATTTTTTCCGAAAATATTATCAAAATCGATCTTTCAACGATGCAGTCCTTTAGTCTAGATGTAGAAGACGTTTGCCCACCCAATAATTTCGTATGCCCACCCTTCAGAATCGAACTAAAAAATAAAAACCGCGAAAATGAAGAGTTCCGAAGACGCGACCACGTATAAGTTCGATTTTTTTCGAAAATATTATCAAAATCGATCTTTCAACGATGCAGTCCGTTAGTCTAGATGTAGAAGAGATTTGCCCACCCAATAATTTCGTATGCCCACCCTCCGGAATCGAATTAAAAAATAAACACCGCGAAAATGAAGAGTTCCGAAGACGCGACCACGTATAAGTTCGATTTTTTCCGAAAATCTTATCAAAATCGATCTTTCAACGATGCAGTCCTTTAGTCTAGATGTAGAAGACATTTGCCCACCCAATAATTTCGTATGCCCACCCTCCAGAATCGAAATAAAAAATAAAAACCGCGGAAATGAAGAGTTCCGAAGACGCGACCACGTATAAGTTCGATTTTTTCCGATAATATTATCAAAATCGATCTTTCAACGATGCAGTCCTTTAGTCTAGATGTAGAAGAGGTTTGCCCACCCAATAATTTCGTATGCCCACCCTCCAGAATCGAATTAAAAAATAAAAACCGCGAAAAAGAAGAGTTCCGAAGACGCGACCACGTATAAGTTCGATTTTTTCCGAAAATATTATCAAAATCGATCTTTCAACGATGCAGTCCTTTAGTCTAGATGTAGAAGACGTTTGCCCACCCAATAATTTCGTATGCCCACCCTTCAGAATCGAATTAAAAAATAAAAACCGCGAAATGAAGAGTTCCGAAGACGCGACCACGTATAAGTTCGATTTTTTCCGAAAATATTATCAAAATCGATCTTTCAACGAAGCAGTCCTTCAGTCTAGATGTAGAAGACGTTTGCCCACCCAATAATTTCGTATGCCCACCCTTCAGAATCGAAATAAAAAATAAAAACCACGAAAATGAAGAGTTCCGAAGACGCGACCACGTATAAGTTCGATTATTTACTAACTAAACGTTCGAATCGTTTGTCCATCGACGCATTTCGTTAGTGTAGATGTGGAAGACGTTTGCCCACCCAATAATTTCGTATGCCCACCCTTCAGAATCGAAATAAAAAATAAAAACCGCGAAAATGAAGAGTTCCGAAAACGCGACCACGTATAAGTTCGATTTTTTTCGAAAATATTATTAAAATCGATCTTTCAACGATGCAGTCCTTTAGTCTAGATGTAGAAGAGGTTTGCCCACCCAATAATTTCGTATGCCCACCCTCCAGAATCGAAATAAAAAATAAAAACCGCGGAAATGAAGAGTTCCAATGACGCGACCACGTATAAGTTCGATTTTTTCCGAAAATATTATCAAAATCGATCTTTCAACGATGCAGTCCTTTAGTCTAGATGTAGAAGACGTTTGCCCACCCAATAATTTCGTATGCCCACCCTCCAGAATCGAAATAAAAAATAAAAACCGCGGAAATGAAGAGTTCCGAAGACGCGACCACGTATAAGTTCGATTTTTTCCGATAATATTATCAAAATCGATCTTTCAACGATGCAGTCCTTTAGTCTAGATGTAGAAGACGTTTGCCCACCCAATAATTTCGTATGCCCACCCTTCAGAATCGAAATAAAAAATAAAAACCGCGAAAATGAAGAGTTCCGAAAACGCGACCACGTATAAGTTCGATTTTTTTCGAAAATATTATCAAAATCGATCTTTCAACGATGCAGTCCTTTAGTCTAGATGTAGAAGAGGTTTGCCCACCCAATAATTTCGTATGCCCACCCTCCAGAATCGAAATAAAAAATAAAAACCGCGAAAATGAAGAGTTCCCAAGACGCGACCACGTATAAGTTCGATTATTTATTAACTAAACGTTCGAATCGTTTGTCCAACGACGCATTTCGTTAGTGTAGATGTGGAAGACGTTTGCCCACCCAATAATTTCGTATGCCCCCCCTTCAGAATCGAAATAAAATATAAAAACCGCGCAATTGAAGAGTTCCGAAGACGCGACCACGTATAAGTTCGATTTTTTCCGAAAATATTATCAAAATCGATCTTTCAACGATGCAGTCCTTTAGTCTAGATGTAGAAGACGTTTGCCCACACAATAATTTCGTATGCCCACCCTCCAGAATCGAATTAAAAAATAAAAACCGCGAAAATGAAGAGTTCCGAAGACGCGACCACGTATAAGTTCGATTATTTATTAACTAAACGTTCGAATCGTTTGTCCAACGACGCATTTCGTTAGTGTAGATGTGGAAGACGTTTGCCCACCCAATAATTTCGTATGCCCCCCCTTCAGAATCGAAATAAAATATAAAAACCGCGAAATTGAAGAGTTCCGAAGACGCGACCACGTATAAGTTCGATTTTTTCCGAAAATATTATCAAAATCGATCTTTCAACGATGCAGTCCTTTTAGTCTAGATGTAGAGGAGGATTGCCCACCCAATAATTTCGTATGCCCACCCTCCAGAATCGAAATAAAAAATAAAAACCGCGGAAATGAAGAGTTCCGATGACGCGACCACGTATAAGTTCGATTTTTTCCGAAAATATTATCAAAATCGATCTTTCAACGATGCTGTCCTTTAGTCTAGATGTAGAAGACGTTTGCCCACCCAATAATTTCGTATGCCCACCCTCCAGAATCGAATTAAAAAATAAAAACCGCGAAAATGAAGAGTTCCGAAGACGCGACCACGTATAAGTTCGATTTTTTCCGAAAATATTTTCAAAATCGATCTTTCAACGATGCAGTCCTTTAGTCTAGATGTAGAAGACGTTTGCCCACCCAATACTTTCGTATGCCCACCCTTCAGAATCGAAATAAAAAATAAAAACCACGAAAATGAAGAGTTCCGAAGACGCGACCACGTATAAGATCGATTATTTACTAACTAAACGTTCGAATCGTTTGTCCATCGACGCATTTCGTTAGTGTATATGTGGAAGACGTTTGCCCACCCAATAATTTCGTATGCCCACCCTTCAGAATCGAAATAAAAAATAAAAACCGCGAAAATGAAGAGTTCCGAAAACGCGACCACGTATAAGTTCGATTTTTTCCGAAAATATTATCAAAATCGATCTTTCAACGATGCAGTCCTTTAGTCTAGATGTAGAAGACGTTTGCCCACCCAATAATTTCGTATGCCCACCCTTCAGAATCGAACTAAAAAATAAAAACCGCGAAAATGAAGAGTTCCGAAGACGCGACCACGTATAAGTTCGATTTTTTTCGAAAATATTATCAAAATCGATCTTTCAACGATGCAGTCCGTTAGTCTAGATGTAGAAGAGATTTGCCCACCCAATAATTTCGTATGCCCACCCTCCGGAATCGAATTAAAAAATAAACACCGCGAAAATGAAGAGTTCCGAAGACGCGACCACGTATAAGTTCGATTATTTATTAACTAAACGTTCGAATCGTTTGTCCAACGACGCATTTCGTTAGTGTAGATGTGGAAGACGTTTGCTCATGCAATAATTTCGTATGCCCACCCTTCAGAATCGAATAAAAAAATAAAAACCGCGAAAATGAAGAGTTCTGAAGACGCGACCACGTATAAGTTCGATTTTTTCCGAAAATATTATCAAAATCGATCTTTCAACGATGCAGTCCTTTTAGTCTAGATGTAGAGGAGGATTGCCCACCCAATAATTTCGTATGCCCACCCTCCAGAATCCAAATAAAAAATAAAAACCGCGGAAATGAAGAGTTCCGATGACGCGACCACGTATAAGTTCGATTTTTTCCGAAAATATTATCAAAATCGATCTTTCAACGATGCAGTCCTTTAGTCTAGATGTAGAAGACGTTTGCCCACCCAATAATTTCGTATGCCCACCCTCCAGAATCGAATTAAAAAATAAAAACCGCGAAAATGAAGAGTTCCGAAGACGCGGCCACGTATAAGTTCGATTTTTTTCGAAAATATCATCAAAATCGATCTTTCAACGATGCAGTCCTTTAGTCTAGATGTAGAAGAGGTTTGCCCACCCAATAATTTCGTATGCCCACCCTCCAGAATCGAAATAAAAAATAAAAACCGCGGAAATGAAGAGTTCCGAAGACGCGACCACGTATAAGATCGATTTTTTCCGAAAATATTATCAAAATCGATCTTTCAACGATGCAGGCCTTTAGTCTAGATGTAGAAGACGTTTGCCCACCCAATAATTTCGAATGCCCACCCTCCAGAATCGAAATAAAAAATAAAAACCGCGGAAATGAAGAGTTCCGAAGACGCGACCACGTATAAGTTCGATTTTTTTCGAAAATATTATCAAAATCGATCTTTCAACGATGCAGTCCGTTAGTCTAGATGTAGAAGAGATTTGCCCACCCAATAATTTCGTATGCACACCCTCCAGAATCGAATTAAAAAATAAAATCCGCGAAAATGAAGAGTTCAGAAGACGCGACCACGTATAAGTTCCATTTTTTCCGAAAATATTATCAAAATCGGTTTTTCAACGATGCAGTCCTTTAGTCTAGATGTAGAAGACGTTTGCCCACCCAATAATTTCGTAAGCCCACCCTTCAGAATCGAATTAAAAAATAAAAACCGCGAAAATGAAGAGTTCTGAAGACGCGACCACGTATAAGTTCGATTTTTTTCGAAAATATTATCAAAATCGATCTTTCAACGATGCAGTCCGTTAGTGTAGATGTGGAAGACGTTTGCCCACCCAATAATTTCGTATGCCCACCCGCCAGAATCGAATTAAAAAATAAAAACCGCGAAAATGAAGAGTTCCGAAGACGCGACCACGTATAAGTTCGATTTTTTCCGAAAATATTATCAAAATCGATCTCTCAACGATGCAGTCCTTTAGTCTAGATGTAGAAGACGTTTGCCCACCCAATAATTTCGTATGCCCACCCTTCAGAATCGAAATAAAAAATAAAAACCACGAAAATGAAGAGTTCCGAAGACGCGACCACGTATAAGTTCGATTATTTATTAACTAAACGTTCGAATCGTTTGTCCAACGACGCATTTCGTTAGTGTAGATGTGGAAGACGTTTGCCCATGCAATAATTTCGTATGCCCACCCTTCAGAATCGAATAAAAAAATAAAAACCGCGAAAATGAAGAGTTCTGAAGACGCGACCACGTATAAGTTCGATTTTTTCCGAAAATATTATCAAAATCGATCTTTCAACGATGCAGTCCTTTAGTCTAGATGTAGAGGAGGATTGCCCACCCAATAATTTCGTATGCCCACCCTCCAGAATCGAAATAAAAAATAAAAACCGCGGAAATGAAGAGTTCCGAAGACGCGACCACGTATAAGTTCGATTTTTTCCGATAATATTATCAAAATCGATCTTTCAACGATGCAGTCCGTTAGTCCAGATGTAGAAGAGATTTGCCCACCCAATAATTTCGTATGCCCACCCGCCAGAATCGAATTAAAAAATAAAAACCGCGAAAATGAAGAGTTCCGAAGACGCGACCACGTATAAGTTCGATTTTTTCCGAAAATATTATCAAAATCGATCTTTCAACGATGCAGTCCTTTAGTCTAGATGTAGAAGACGTTTGCCCACCCAATAATTTCGTATGCCCACCCTTCAGAATCGAAATAAAAAATAAAAACCACGAAAATGAAGAGTTCCGAAGACGCGACCACGTATAAGTTCGATTATTTATTAACTAAACGTTCGAATCGTTTGTCCAACGACGCATTTCGTTAGTGTAGATGTGGAAGACGTTTGCCCATGCAATAATTTCGTATGCCCACCCTCCAGAATCGAAATAAAAAATAAAAACCGCGGAAATGAAGAGTTCCGAAGACGCGACCACGTATAAGTTCGATTTTTTCCGATAATATTATCAAAATCGATCTTTCAACGATGCAGTCCTTTAGTCTAGATGTAGAAGAGGTTTGCCCACCCAATAATTTCGTATGCCCACCCTCCAGAATCGAATTAAAAAATAAAAACCGCGAAAATGAAGAGTTCTGAAGACGCGACCACGTATAAGTTCGATTTTTTCCGAAAATATTATCAAAATCGATCTTTCAACGATGCAGTCCTTTTAGTCTAGATGTAGAGGAGGATTGCCCACCCAATAATTTCGTATGCCCACCCTCCAGAATCGAATTAAAAAATAAACACCGCGAAAATGATAAGTTCCGAAGACGCGACCACGTATAAGTTCGATTTTTTTCGAAAATATTATCAAAATCGATCTTTCAACGATGCAGTCCGTTAGTCTAGATGTAGAAGAGATTTGCCCACCCAATAATTTCGTATGCCCACCCTCCGGAATCGAATTAAAAAATAAACACCGCGAAAATGAAGAGTTCCGAAGACGCGACCACGTATAAGTTCGATTATTTATTAACTAAACGTTCGAATCGTTTGTCCAACGACGCATTTCGTTAGTGTAGATGTGGAAGACGTTTGCTCATGCAATAATTTCGTATGCCCACCCTTCAGAATCGAATAAAAAAATAAAAACCGCGAAAATGAAGAGTTCTGAAGACGCGACCACGTATAAGTTCGATTTTTTCCGAAAATATTATCAAAATCGATCTTTCAACGATGCAGTCCTTTTAGTCTAGATGTAGAGGAGGATTGCCCACCCAATAATTTCGTATGCCCACCCTCCAGAATCCAAATAAAAAATAAAAACCGCGGAAATGAAGAGTTCCGATGACGCGACCACGTATAAGTTCGATTTTTTCCGAAAATATTATCAAAATCGATCTTTCAACGATGCAGTCCTTTAGTCTAGATGTAGAAGACGTTTGCCCACCCAATAATTTCGTATGCCCACCCTCCAGAATCGAATTAAAAAATAAAAACCGCGAAAATGAAGAGTTCCGAAGACGCGGCCACGTATAAGTTCGATTTTTTTCGAAAATATCATCAAAATCGATCTTTCAACGATGCAGTCCTTTAGTCTAGATGTAGAAGAGGTTTGCCCACCCAATAATTTCGTATGCCCACCCTCCAGAATCGAAATAAAAAATAAAAACCGCGGAAATGAAGAGTTCCGAAGACGCGACCACGTATAAGATCGATTTTTTCCGAAAATATTATCAAAATCGATCTTTCAACGATGCAGGCCTTTAGTCTAGATGTAGAAGACGTTTGCCCACCCAATAATTTCGAATGCCCACCCTCCAGAATCGAAATAAAAAATAAAAACCGCGGAAATGAAGAGTTCCGAAGACGCGACCACGTATAAGTTCGATTTTTTCCGAAAATATTATCAAAATCGATCTTTCAACGATGCAGTCCTTTAGTCTAGATGGAGAAGAGGTTTGCCCACCCTATAATTTCGTATGCCCACCCTCCAGAATCGAAATAAAAAATAAAAACCGCGGAAATGAAGAGTTCCGAAGACGCGACCACGTATAAGTTCGATTTTTTTCGAAAATATTATCAAAATCGATCTTTCAACGATGCAGTCCGTTAGTCTAGATGTAGAAGAGATTTGCCCACCCAATAATTTCGTATGCACACCCTCCAGAATCGAATTAAAAAATAAAATCCGCGAAAATGAAGAGTTCAGAAGACGCGACCACGTATAAGTTCCATTTTTTCCGAAAATATTATCAAAATCGGTTTTTCAACGATGCAGTCCTTTAGTCTAGATGTAGAAGACGTTTGCCCACCCAATAATTTCGTAAGCCCACCCTTCAGAATCGAATTAAAAAATAAAAACCGCGAAAATGAAGAGTTCTGAAGACGCGACCACGTATAAGTTCGATTTTTTTCGAAAATATTATCAAAATCGATCTTTCAACGATGCAGTCCGTTAGTGTAGATGTGGAAGACGTTTGCCCACCCAATAATTTCGTATGCCCACCCGCCAGAATCGAATTAAAAAATAAAAACCGCGAAAATGAAGAGTTCCGAAGACGCGACCACGTATAAGTTCGATTTTTTCCGAAAATATTATCAAAATCGATCTCTCAACGATGCAGTCCTTTAGTCTAGATGTAGAAGACGTTTGCCCACCCAATAATTTCGTATGCCCACCCTTCAGAATCGAAATAAAAAATAAAAACCACGAAAATGAAGAGTTCCGAAGACGCGACCACGTATAAGTTCGATTATTTATTAACTAAACGTTCGAATCGTTTGTCCAACGACGCATTTCGTTAGTGTAGATGTGGAAGACGTTTGCCCATGCAATAATTTCGTATGCCCACCCTTCAGAATCGAATAAAAAAATAAAAACCGCGAAAATGAAGAGTTCTGAAGACGCGACCACGTATAAGTTCGATTTTTTCCGAAAATATTATCAAAATCGATCTTTCAACGATGCAGTCCTTTAGTCTAGATGTAGAGGAGGATTGCCCACCCAATAATTTCGTATGCCCACCCTCCAGAATCGAAATAAAAAATAAAAACCGCGGAAATGAAGAGTTCCGAAGACGCGACCACGTATAAGTTCGATTTTTTCCGATAATATTATCAAAATCGATCTTTCAACGATGCAGTCCGTTAGTCCAGATGTAGAAGAGATTTGCCCACCCAATAATTTCGTATGCCCACCCGCCAGAATCGAATTAAAAAATAAAAACCGCGAAAATGAAGAGTTCCGAAGACGCGACCACGTATAAGTTCGATTTTTTCCGAAAATATTATCAAAATCGATCTTTCAACGATGCAGTCCTTTAGTCTAGATGTAGAAGACGTTTGCCCACCCAATAATTTCGTATGCCCACCCTTCAGAATCGAAATAAAAAATAAAAACCACGAAAATGAAGAGTTCCGAAGACGCGACCACGTATAAGTTCGATTATTTATTAACTAAACGTTCGAATCGTTTGTCCAACGACGCATTTCGTTAGTGTAGATGTGGAAGACGTTTGCCCATGCAATAATTTCGTATGCCCACCCTCCAGAATCGAAATAAAAAATAAAAACCGCGGAAATGAAGAGTTCCGAAGACGCGACCACGTATAAGTTCGATTTTTTCCGATAATATTATCAAAATCGATCTTTCAACGATGCAGTCCTTTAGTCTAGATGTAGAAGAGGTTTGCCCACCCAATAATTTCGTATGCCCACCCTCCAGAATCGAATTAAAAAATAAAAACCGCGAAAATGAAGAGTTCTGAAGACGCGACCACGTATAAGTTCGATTTTTTCCGAAAATATTATCAAAATCGATCTTTCAACGATGCAGTCCTTTTAGTCTAGATGTAGAGGAGGATTGCCCACCCAATAATTTCGTATGCCCACCCTCCAGAATCGAATTAAAAAATAAACACCGCGAAAATGATAAGTTCCGAAGACGCGACCACGTATAAGTTCGATTTTTTTCGAAAATATTATCAAAATCGACCTTTCAACGATGCAGTCCGTTAGTCTAGATGTAGAAGAGATTTGCCCACCCAATAATTTCGTATGCACACCCTCCAGAATCGAATTAAAAAATAAAAACCGCGAAAATGAAGAGTTCCGAAGACGCGACCACGTATAAGTTCGATTTTTTCCGAAAATATTATCAAAATCGATCTTTCAACGATGCAGTCCTTTAGTCTAGATGTAGAAGAGGTTTGCCCACCCAATAATTTCGTATGCCCACCCTCCAGAATCGAATTAAAAAATAAAAACCGCGAAAATGAAGAGTTCTGAAGACGCGACCACGTATAAGTTCGATTTTTTCCGAAAATATTATCAAAATCGATCTTTCAACGATGCAGTCCTTTTAGTCTAGATGTAGAGGAGGATTGCCCACCCAATAATTTCGTATGCCCACCCTCCAGAATCGAATTAAAAAATAAACACCGCGAAAATGATAAGTTCCGAAGACGCGACCACGTATAAGTTCGATTTTTTTCGAAAATATTATCAAAATCGACCTTTCAACGATGCAGTCCGTTAGTCTAGATGTAGAAGAGATTTGCCCACCCAATAATTTCGTATGCACACCCTCCAGAATCGAATTAAAAAATAAAAACCGCGAAAATGAAGAGTTCCGAAGACGCGACCACGTATAAGTTCGATTTTTTTCGAAAATATTATCAAAATCGATCTTTCAACGATGCAGTCCGTTAGACTAGATGTAGAAGAGATTGGCCCACCCAATAATTTCGTATGCCCACCCTCCAGAATCGAAATAAAAAACAAAAACCGCGGAAATGAAGAGTTCCGATGACGCGACCACGTATAAGTTCGATTTTTTCCGAAAATATTATCAAAATCGATCTTTCAACGATGCAGTCCTTTAGTCTAGATGTAGAAGAGGTTTGCCCACCCAATAATTTCGTATGCCCACCCTCCAGAATCGAAATAAAAAATAAAAACCGCGGAAATGAAGAGTTCCCAAGACGCGACCACGTATAAGTTCGATTTTTTCCGAAAATATTATAAAAATCGATCTTTCAACGATGCAGTCCTTTAGTCTAGATGTAGAAGACGTTTGCCCACCCAATAATTACGTATGCCCACCCTTCAGAATCGAATTAAAAAATAAAACCGCGAAATGAAGAGTTCCGAAGACGCGGCCACGTATTAGTTCGATTTTTTTCGAAAATATTATCAAAATCGATCATTCAACGATGCAGTCCGTTAGTCTAGATGTAGAAGAGATTTGCCCACCCAATAATTTCGTATGCCCACCCTTCAGAATCGAAATAAAAAATAAAAACCGCGAAAATGAAGAGTTCCGAAGACGCGACCACGTATAAGTTCGATTTTTTTCGAAAATATTATCAAAATCGATCATTCAACGATGCAGTCCGTTAGTCTAGATGTAGAAGAGATTTGCCCACCCAATAATTTCGTATGCCCACCCTCCAGAATCGAATTAAAAAATAAACACCGCGAAAATGAAGAGTTCCGAAGACGCGACCACGTATAAGTTCGATTTTTTTCGAAAATATTATCAAAATCGATCTTTCAACGATGCAGTCCGTTAGTCTAGATGTAGAAGAGATTTGCCCACCCAATAATTTCGTATGCACACCCTCCAGAATCGAATTAAAAAATAAAAACCGCGAAAATGAAGAGTTCCGAAGACGCGACCACGTATAAGTTCGATTTTTTCCGAATATATTATCAAAATCGATCTTTCAACGATGCAGTCCTTTAGTCTAGATGTAGAAGACGTTTGCCCACCCAATAATTTCGTATGCCCACCCTTCAGAATCGAACTAAAAAATAAAAACCGCGAAAATGAAGAGTTCCGAAGACGCGACCACGTATAAGGTCGATTTTTTCCGAAAATATTATCAAAATCGATCTTTCAACGATGCAGTCCTTTTAGTCTAGATGTAGAGGAGGATTACCCACCCAATAATTTCGTATGCCCACCCTCCAGAATCGAAATAAAAAATAAAAACCGCGGAAATGAAGAGTTCCGATGACGCGACCACGTATAAGTTCGATTTTTTCCGATAATATTATCAAAATCGATCTTTCAACGATGCAGTCCTTTAGTCTAGATGTAGAAGAGGTTTGCCCACCCAAGAATTTCGTATGCCCACCCTCCAGAATCGAATTAAAAAATAAAAACCGCGAAAAAGAAGAGTTCCGAAGACGCGACCACGTATAAGTTCGATTTTTTCCGAAAATATTATCAAAATCGATCTTTCAACGATGCAGTCCTTTAGTCTAGATGTAGAAGACGTTTGCCCACCCAATAATTTCGTATGCCCACCCTTCAGAATCGAAATAAAAAATAAAAACCGCGAAAATGAAGAGTTCCGAAAACGCGACCACGTATAAGTTCGATTTTTTCCGAAAATATTATCAAAATCGATCTTTCAACGATGCAGTCCTTTAGTCTAGATGTAGAAGAGGTTTGCCCACCCAATAATTTCGTATGCCCACCCTCCAGAATCGAATTAAAAAATAAAAACCGCGAAAATGAAGAGTTCTGAAGACGCGACCACGTATAAGTTCGATTTTTTCCGAAAATATTATCAAAATCGATCTTTCAACGATGCAGTCCTTTTAGTCTAGATGTAGAGGAGGATTGCCCACCCAATAATTTCGTATGCCCACCCTCCAGAATCGAATTAAAAAATAAACACCGCGAAAATGATAAGTTCCGAAGACGCGACCACGTATAAGTTCGATTTTTTTCGAAAATATTATCAAAATCGACCTTTCAACGATGCAGTCCGTTAGTCTAGATGTAGAAGAGATTTGCCCACCCAATAATTTCGTATGCACACCCTCCAGAATCGAATTAAAAAATAAAAACCGCGAAAATGAAGAGTTCCGAAGACGCGACCACGTATAAGTTCGATTTTTTTCGAAAATATTATCAAAATCGATCTTTCAACGATGCAGTCCGTTAGACTAGATGTAGAAGAGATTGGCCCACCCAATAATTTCGTATGCCCACCCTCCAGAATCGAAATAAAAAACAAAAACCGCGGAAATGAAGAGTTCCGATGACGCGACCACGTATAAGTTCGATTTTTTCCGAAAATATTATCAAAATCGATCTTTCAACGATGCAGTCCTTTAGTCTAGATGTAGAAGAGGTTTGCCCACCCAATAATTTCGTATGCCCACCCTCCAGAATCGAAATAAAAAATAAAAACCGCGGAAATGAAGAGTTCCCAAGACGCGACCACGTATAAGTTCGATTTTTTCCGAAAATATTATAAAAATCGATCTTTCAACGATGCAGTCCTTTAGTCTAGATGTAGAAGACGTTTGCCCACCCAATAATTACGTATGCCCACCCTTCAGAATCGAATTAAAAAATAAAACCGCGAAATGAAGAGTTCCGAAGACGCGGCCACGTATTAGTTCGATTTTTTTCGAAAATATTATCAAAATCGATCATTCAACGATGCAGTCCGTTAGTCTAGATGTAGAAGAGATTTGCCCACCCAATAATTTCGTATGCCCACCCTTCAGAATCGAAATAAAAAATAAAAACCGCGAAAATGAAGAGTTCCGAAGACGCGACCACGTATAAGTTCGATTTTTTTCGAAAATATTATCAAAATCGATCATTCAACGATGCAGTCCGTTAGTCTAGATGTAGAAGAGATTTGCCCACCCAATAATTTCGTATGCCCACCCTCCAGAATCGAATTAAAAAATAAACACCGCGAAAATGAAGAGTTCCGAAGACGCGACCACGTATAAGTTCGATTTTTTTCGAAAATATTATCAAAATCGATCTTTCAACGATGCAGTCCGTTAGTCTAGATGTAGAAGAGATTTGCCCACCCAATAATTTCGTATGCACACCCTCCAGAATCGAATTAAAAAATAAAAACCGCGAAAATGAAGAGTTCCGAAGACGCGACCACGTATAAGTTCGATTTTTTCCGAATATATTATCAAAATCGATCTTTCAACGATGCAGTCCTTTAGTCTAGATGTAGAAGACGTTTGCCCACCCAATAATTTCGTATGCCCACCCTTCAGAATCGAACTAAAAAATAAAAACCGCGAAAATGAAGAGTTCCGAAGACGCGACCACGTATAAGGTCGATTTTTTCCGAAAATATTATCAAAATCGATCTTTCAACGATGCAGTCCTTTTAGTCTAGATGTAGAGGAGGATTACCCACCCAATAATTTCGTATGCCCACCCTCCAGAATCGAAATAAAAAATAAAAACCGCGGAAATGAAGAGTTCCGATGACGCGACCACGTATAAGTTCGATTTTTTCCGATAATATTATCAAAATCGATCTTTCAACGATGCAGTCCTTTAGTCTAGATGTAGAAGAGGTTTGCCCACCCAAGAATTTCGTATGCCCACCCTCCAGAATCGAATTAAAAAATAAAAACCGCGAAAAAGAAGAGTTCCGAAGACGCGACCACGTATAAGTTCGATTTTTTCCGAAAATATTATCAAAATCGATCTTTCAACGATGCAGTCCTTTAGTCTAGATGTAGAAGACGTTTGCCCACCCAATAATTTCGTATGCCCACCCTTCAGAATCGAAATAAAAAATAAAAACCGCGAAAATGAAGAGTTCCGAAAACGCGACCACGTATAAGTTCGATTTTTTTCGAAAATATTATCAAAATCGATCTTTCAACGATGCAGTCCTTTAGTCTAGATGTAGAAGAGGTTTGCCCACCCAATAATTTCGTATGCCCACCCTCCAGAATCGAAATAAAAAATAAAAACCGCGAAAATGAAGAATTCCCAAGACGCGACCACGTATAAGTTCGATTATTTATTAACTAAACGTTCGAATCGTTTGTCCAACGACGCATTTCGTTAGTGTAGATGTGGAAGACGTTTGCCCACCCAATAATTTCGTATGCCCCCCCTTCAGAATCGAAATAAAATATAAAAACCGCGCAATTGAAGAGTTCCGAAGACGCGACCACGTATAAGTTCGATTTTTTCCGAAAATATTATCAAAATCGATCTTTCAACGATGCAGTCCTTTAGTCTAGATGTAGAAGACGTTTGCCCACACAATAATTTCGTATGCCCACCCTCCAGAATCGAATTAAAAAATAAAAACCGCGAAAATGAAGAGTTCCGAAGACGCGACCACGTATAAGTTCGATTATTTATTAACTAAACGTTCGAATCGTTTGTCCAACGACGCATTTCGTTAGTGTAGATGTGGAAGACGTTTGCCCACCCAATAATTTCGTATGCCCCCCCTTCAGAATCGAAATAAAATATAAAAACCGCGAAATTGAAGAGTTCCGAAGACGCGACCACGTATAAGTTCGATTTTTTTCGAAAATATTATCAAAATCGATCTTTCAACGATGCAGTCCGTTAGTCTAGATGTAGAAGAGATTTGCCCACCCAATAATTTCGTATGCCCACCCTCCAGAATCGAATTAAAAAATAAAAACCGCGAAAATGAAGAGTTCCCAAGACGCGACCACGTATAAGTTCGATTTTTTCCGAAAATCTTATCAAAATCGATCTTTCAACGATGCAGTCCTTTAGTCTAGATGTAGAAGACATTTGCCCACCCAATAATTTCGTATGCCCACCCTCCAGAATCGAAATAAAAAATAAAAACCGCGGAAATGAAGAGTTCCGAAGACGCGACCACGTATAAGTTCGATTTTTTCCGATAATATTATCAAAATCGATCTTTCAACGATGCAGTCCTTTAGTCTAGATGTAGAAGAGGTTTGCCCACCCAATAATTTCGTATGCCCACCCTCCAGAATCGAATTAAAAAATAAAAACCGCGAAAAAGAAGAGTTCCGAAGACGCGACCACGTATAAGTTCGATTTTTTCCGAAAATATTATCAAAATCGATCTTTCAACGATGCAGTCCTTTAGTCTAGATGTAGAAGACGTTTGCCCACCCAATAATTTCGTATGCCCACCCTTCAGAATCGAATTAAAAAATAAAAACCGCGAAATGAAGAGTTCCGAAGACGCGACCACGTATAAGTTCGATTTTTTCCGAAAATATTATCAAAATCGATCTTTCAACGATGCAGTCCTTTAGTCTAGATGTAGAAGACGTTTGCCCACCCAATAATTTCGTATGCCCACCCTTCAGAATCGAAATAAAAAATAAAAACCACGAAAATGAAGAGTTCCGAAGACGCGACCACGTATAAGTTCGATTATTTACTAACTAAACGTTCGAATCGTTTGTCCATCGACGCATTTCGTTAGTGTAGATGTGGAAGACGTTTGCCCACCCAATAATTTCGTATGCCCACCCTTCAGAATCGAAATAAAAAATAAAAACCGCGAAAATGAAGAGTTCCGAAAACGCGACCACGTATAAGTTCGATTTTTTTCGAAAATATTATCAAAATCGATCTTTCAACGATGCAGTCCTTTAGTATAGATGTAGAAGAGGTTTGCCCACCCAATAATTTCGTATGCCCACCCTCCAGAATCGAAATAAAAAATAAAAACCGCGAAAATGAAGAGTTCCCAAGACGCGACCACGTATAAGTTCGATTATTTATTAACTAAACGTTCGAATCGTTTGTCCAACGACGCATTTCGTTAGTGTAGATGTGGAAGACGTTTGCCCACCCAATAATTTCGTATGCCCACCCTTCAGAATCGAAATAAAAAATAAAAACCGCGGAAATGAAGAGTTCCGAAAACGCGACCACGTATAAGTTCGATTTTTTTCGAAAATATTATCAAAATCGATCTTTCAACGATGCAGTCCGTTAGACTAGATGTAGAAGAGATTGGCCCACCCAATAATTTCGTATGCCCACCCTCCAGAATCGAATTAAAAAATAAAAACCGCGAAAATGAAGAGTTCCGAAGACGCGACCACGTATAAGTTCGATTTTTTCCGAAAATATTATCAAAATCGATCTTTCAACGATGCAGTCCTTTAGTCTAGATGTAGAAGACGTTTGCCCACCCAATAATTTCGTATGCCCACCCTCCAGAATCGAAATAAAAAATAAAAACCGCGGAAATGAAGAGTTCCCAAGACGCGACCACGTATAAGTTCGATTTTTTTCGAAAATATTATCAAAATCGATCTTTCAACGATGCAGTCCTTTAGTCTAGATGTAGAAGAGGTTTGCCCACCCAATAATTTCGTATGCCCACCCTCCAGAATCGAATTAAAAAATAAAAACCGCGAAAATGAAGAGTTCCGAAGACGCGACCACGTATAAGTTCGATTTTTTCCGAAAATATTATCAAAATCGATCTTTCAACGATGCAGTCCTTTAGTCTAGATGTAGAAGACGTTTGCCCACCCAATAATTTCGTATGCCCACCCTCCAGAATAGAAATAAAAAATAAAAACCGCGGAAATGAAGAGTTCCGAAGACGCGACCACGTATAAGTTCGATTTTTTCCAATAATATTATCAAAATCGATCTTTCAACGATGCAGTCCGTTAGTCTAGATGTAGAAGAGATTTGCCCACCCAATAATTTCGTATGCCCACCCTCCAGAATCGAATTAAAAAATAAAAACCGCGAAAATGAAGAGTTCCGAAGACGCGACCACGTATAAGTTCGATTTTTTCCGAAAATATTATCAAAATCGATCTTTCAACGATGCAGTCCTTTAGTCTAGATGTAGAAGACGTTTGCCCACCCAATAATTTCGTATGCCCACCCTCCAGAATCGAAATAAAAAATAAAAACCGCGGAAATGAAGAGTTCCGAAGACGCGACCACGTATAAGTTCGATTTTTTCCGATAATATTATCAAAATCGATCTTTCAACGATGCAGTCCTTTAGTCTAGATGTAGAAGAGGTTTGCCCACCCAAGAATTTCGTATGCCCACCCTCCAGAATCGAATTAAAAAATAAAAACCGCGAAAAAGAAGAGTTCCGAAAACGCGACCACGTATAAGTTCGATTTTTTTCGAAAATATTATCAAAATCCATCTTTCAACGATGCAGTCCTTTAGTCTAGATGTAGAAGACGTTTGCCCACCCAATAATTTCGTATGCCCACCCTTCAGAATCGAATTAAAAAATAAAAACCGCGAAATGAGGAGTTCCGAAGACGCGACCACGTATAAGTTCGATTTATTTCGAAAATATTATCAAAATCGATCATTCAACGATGCAGTCCGTTAGTCTAGATGTAGAAGAGATTTGCCCACCCAATAATTTCGTATGCCCACCCTCCAGAATCGAATTAAAAAATAAACACCGCGAAAATGAAGAGTTCCGAAGACGCGACCACGTATAAGTTCGATTTTTTTCGAAAATATTATCAAAATCGATCTTTCAACGATGCAGTCCGTTAGTCTAGATGTAGAAGAGATTTGCCCACCCAATAATTTCGTATGCCCACCCTCCAGAATCGAATTAAAAAATAAAAACCGCGAAAATGAAGAGTTCCGAAGACGCGACCACGTATAAGTTCGATTTTTTCCGAAAATATTATCAAAATCGATCTTTCAACGATGCAGTCCTTTAGTCTAGATGTAGAAGACGTTTGCCCACCCAATAATTTCGTATGCCCACCCTTCAGAATCGAAATAAAAAATAAAAACCGCGAAAATGAAGAGTTCCGAAAACGCGACCACGTATAAGTTCGATTTTTTTCGAAAATATTATCAAAATCGATCTTTCAACGATGCAGTCCTTTAGTCTAGATGTAGAAGAGGTTTGCCCACCCAATAATTTCGTATGCCCACCCTCCAGAATCGAAATAAAAAATAAAAACCGCGAAAATGAAGAGTTCCCAAGACGCGACCACGTATAAGTTCGATTATTTATTAACTAAACGTTCGAATCGTTTGTCCAACGACGCATTTCGTTAGTGTAGATGTGGAAGACGTTTGCCCACCCAATAATTTCGTATGCCCCCCCTTCAGAATCGAAATAAAATATAAAAACCGCGCAATTGAAGAGTTCCGAAGACGCGACCACGTATAAGTTCGATTTTTTCCGAAAATATTATCAAAATCGATCTTTCAACGATGCAGTCCTTTAGTCTAGATGTAGAAGACGTTTGCCCACACAATAATTTCGTATGCCCACCCTCCAGAATCGAATTAAAAAATAAAAACCGCGAAAATGAAGAGTTCCGAAGACGCGACCACGTATAAGTTCGATTATTTATTAACTAAACGTTCGAATCGTTTGTCCAACGACGCATTTCGTTAGTGTAGATGTGGAAGACGTTTGCCCACCCAATAATTTCGTATGCCCCCCCTTCAGAATCGAAATAAAATATAAAAACCGCGAAATTGAAGAGTTCCGAAGACGCGACCACGTATAAGTTCGATTTTTTTCGAAAATATTATCAAAATCGATCTTTCAACGATGCAGTCCGTTAGTCTAGATGTAGAAGAGATTTGCCCACCCAATAATTTCGTATGCCCACCCTCCAGAATCGAATTAAAAAATAAAAACCGCGAAAATGAAGAGTTCCCAAGACGCGACCACGTATAAGTTCGATTTTTTCCGAAAATCTTATCAAAATCGATCTTTCAACGATGCAGTCCTTTAGTCTAGATGTAGAAGACATTTGCCCACCCAATAATTTCGTATGCCCACCCTCCAGAATCGAAATAAAAAATAAAAACCGCGGAAATGAAGAGTTCCGAAGACGCGACCACGTATAAGTTCGATTTTTTCCGATAATATTATCAAAATCGATCTTTCAACGATGCAGTCCTTTAGTCTAGATGTAGAAGAGGTTTGCCCACCCAATAATTTCGTATGCCCACCCTCCAGAATCGAATTAAAAAATAAAAACCGCGAAAAAGAAGAGTTCCGAAGACGCGACCACGTATAAGTTCGATTTTTTCCGAAAATATTATCAAAATCGATCTTTCAACGATGCAGTCCTTTAGTCTAGATGTAGAAGACGTTTGCCCACCCAATAATTTCGTATGCCCACCCTTCAGAATCGAATTAAAAAATAAAAACCGCGAAATGAAGAGTTCCGAAGACGCGACCACGTATAAGTTCGATTTTTTCCGAAAATATTATCAAAATCGATCTTTCAACGATGCAGTCCTTTAGTCTAGATGTAGAAGACGTTTGCCCACCCAATAATTTCGTATGCCCACCCTTCAGAATCGAAATAAAAAATAAAAACCACGAAAATGAAGAGTTCCGAAGACGCGACCACGTATAAGTTCGATTATTTACTAACTAAACGTTCGAATCGTTTGTCCATCGACGCATTTCGTTAGTGTAGATGTGGAAGACGTTTGCCCACCCAATAATTTCGTATGCCCACCCTTCAGAATCGAAATAAAAAATAAAAACCGCGAAAATGAAGAGTTCCGAAAACGCGACCACGTATAAGTTCGATTTTTTTCGAAAATATTATCAAAATCGATCTTTCAACGATGCAGTCCTTTAGTATAGATGTAGAAGAGGTTTGCCCACCCAATAATTTCGTATGCCCACCCTCCAGAATCGAAATAAAAAATAAAAACCGCGAAAATGAAGAGTTCCCAAGACGCGACCACGTATAAGTTCGATTATTTATTAACTAAACGTTCGAATCGTTTGTCCAACGACGCATTTCGTTAGTGTAGATGTGGAAGACGTTTGCCCACCCAATAATTTCGTATGCCCACCCTTCAGAATCGAAATAAAAAATAAAAACCGCGGAAATGAAGAGTTCCGAAAACGCGACCACGTATAAGTTCGATTTTTTTCGAAAATATTATCAAAATCGATCTTTCAACGATGCAGTCCGTTAGACTAGATGTAGAAGAGATTGGCCCACCCAATAATTTCGTATGCCCACCCTCCAGAATCGAATTAAAAAATAAAAACCGCGAAAATGAAGAGTTCCGAAGACGCGACCACGTATAAGTTCGATTTTTTCCGAAAATATTATCAAAATCGATCTTTCAACGATGCAGTCCTTTAGTCTAGATGTAGAAGACGTTTGCCCACCCAATAATTTCGTATGCCCACCCTCCAGAATCGAAATAAAAAATAAAAACCGCGGAAATGAAGAGTTCCCAAGACGCGACCACGTATAAGTTCGATTTTTTTCGAAAATATTATCAAAATCGATCTTTCAACGATGCAGTCCTTTAGTCTAGATGTAGAAGAGGTTTGCCCACCCAATAATTTCGTATGCCCACCCTCCAGAATCGAATTAAAAAATAAAAACCGCGAAAATGAAGAGTTCCGAAGACGCGACCACGTATAAGTTCGATTTTTTCCGAAAATATTATCAAAATCGATCTTTCAACGATGCAGTCCTTTAGTCTAGATGTAGAAGACGTTTGCCCACCCAATAATTTCGTATGCCCACCCTCCAGAATCGAAATAAAAAATAAAAACCGCGGAAATGAAGAGTTCCGAAGACGCGACCACGTATAAGTTCGATTTTTTCCAATAATATTATCAAAATCGATCTTTCAACGATGCAGTCCTTTAGTCTAGATGTAGAAGAGGTTTGCCCACCCAATAATTTCGTATGCCCACCCTCCAGAATCGAATTAAAAAATAAAAACCGCGAAAAAGAAGAGTTCCGAAGACGCGACCACGTATAAGTTCGATTTTTTCCGAAAATATTATCAAAATCGATCTTTCAACGATGCAGTCCTTTAGTCTAGATGTAGAAGACGTTTGCCCACCCAATAATTTCGTATGCCCACCCTTCAGAATCGAATTAAAAAATAAAAACCGCGAAATGAAGAGTTCCGAAGACGCGGCCACGTATTAGTTCGATTTTTTTCGAAAATATTATCAAAATCGATCTTTCAACGATGCAGTCCGTTAGTCTAGATGTAGAAGAGATTTGCCCACCCAATAATTTCGTATCCCCACCCTTCAGAATCGAAATAAAAAATAAAAACCGCGAAAATGAAGAGTTCCGAAGACGCGACCACGTATAAGTTCGATTTATTTCGAAAATATTATCAAAATCGATCATTCAACGATGCAGTCCGTTAGTCTAGATGTAGAAGAGATTTGCCCACCCAATAATTTCGTATGCCCACCCTCCAGAATCGAATTAAAAAATAAACACCGCGAAAATGAAGAGTTCCGAAGACGCGACCACGTATAAGTTCGATTTTTTTCGAAAATATTATCAAAATCGATCTTTCAACGATGCAGTCCGTTAGTCTAGATGTAGAAGAGATTTGCCCACCCAATAATTTCGTATGCCCACCCTCCAGAATCGAATTAAAAAATAAAAACCGCGAAAATGAAGAGTTCCGAAGACGCGACCACGTATAAGTTCGATTTTTTCCGAAAATATTATCAAAATCGATCTTTCAACGATGCAGTCCTTTAGTCTAGATGTAGAAGACGTTTGCCCACCCAATAATTTCGTATGCCCACCCTCCAGAATCGAAATAAAAAATAAAAACCGCGGAAATGAAGAGTTCCGAAGACGCGACCACGTATAAGTTCGATTTTTTCCGATAATATTATCAAAATCGATCTTTCAACGATGCAGTCCTTTAGTCTAGATGTAGAAGAGGTTTGCCCACCCAAGAATTTCGTATGCCCACCCTCCAGAATCGAATTAAAAAATAAAAACCGCGAAAAAGAAGAGTTCCGAAAACGCGACCACGTATAAGTTCGATTTTTTTCGAAAATATTATCAAAATCCATCTTTCAACGATGCAGTCCTTTAGTCTAGATGTAGAAGACGTTTGCCCACCCAATAATTTCGTATGCCCACCCTTCAGAATCGAATTAAAAAATAAAAACCGCGAAATGAGGAGTTCCGAAGACGCGGCCACGTATAAGTTCGATTTTTTTCGAAAATATTATCAAAATCGATCTTTCAACGATGCAGTCCGTTAGACTAGATGTAGAAGAGATTTGCCCACCCAATAATTTCGTATGCCCACCTTCCAGAATCGAATTAAAAAATAAAAACCGCGAAAATGAAGAGTTCCGAAGACGCGACCACGTATAAGTTCGATTATTTATTAACTAAACGTTCGAATCGTTTGTCCAACGACGCATTTCGTTAGTGTAGATGTGGAAGACGTTTGTCCACCCAATAATTTCGTATGCCCCCCCTTCAGAACCGAAATAAAATATAAAAACCGCGAAATTGAAGAGTTCCGAAGACGCGACCACGTATAAGTTCGATTTTTTCCGAAAATATTATCAAAATCGATCTTTCAACGATGCAGTCCTTTAGTCTAGATGTAGAAGACGTTTGCCCACCCAATAATTTCGTATGCCCACCCTCCAGAATCGAATTAAAAAATAAAAACCGCGAAAATGAAGAGTTCCGAAGACGCGACCACGTATAAGTTCGATTATTTATTAACTAAACGTTCGAATCGTTTGTCCAACGACGCATTTCGTTAGTTTAGATGTGGAAGACGTTTGCCCACCCAATAATTTCGTATGCCCCCCCTTGAGAATCGAAATAAAATATAAAAACCGCGCAATTGAAGAGTTCCGAAGACGCGACCACGTATAAGTTCGATTTTTTCCGAAAATATTATCAAAATCGATCTTTCAACGATGCAGTCCTTTAGTCTAGATGTAGAAGACGTTTGCCCACACAATAATTTCGTATGCCCACCCTCCAGAATCGAATTAAAAAATAAAAACCGCGAAAATGAAGAGTTCCGAAGACGCGACCACGTATAAGTTCGATTATTTATTAACTAAACGTTCGAATCGTTTGTCCAACGACGCATTTCGTTAGTTTAGATGTGGAAGACGTTTGCCCACCCAATAATTTCGTATGCCCACCCTTCAGAATCGAAATAAAAAATAAAAACCGCGAAAATGAAGAGTTCCGAAGACGCGACCACGTATAAGTTCGATTTTTTCCGAAAATATTATCAAAATCGATCTTTCAACGATGCAGTCCTTTAGTCTAGATGTAGAAGACGTTTGCCCACCCAATAATTTCGTATGCCCACCCTTCAGAATCGAAATAAAAAATAAAAACCACGAAAATGAAGAGTTCCGAAGACGCGACCACGTATAAGTTCGATTATTTTTTAACTAAACGTTCGAATCGTTTGTCCAACGACGCATTTCGTTAGTGTAGATGTGGAAGACGTTTGCCCACCCAATAATTTCGTATGCCCACCCTTCAGAATCGAAATAAAAAATAAAAACCGCGAAAATGGAGAGTTCCGAAAACGCGACCACGTACAAGTTCGATTTTTTTCGAAAATATTATCAAAATCGATCTTTGAACGATGCAGTCCGTTAGTCTAGATGTAGAAGAGATTTGCCCACCCAATAATTTCGTATGCACACCCTCCAGAATCGAATTAAAAAATAAAAACCGCAAAAATGAAGAGTTCCGAAGACGCGACCACGTATAAGTTCGATTTTTCCGAAAATATTATCAAAATCGATCTTTCAACGATGCAGTCCTTTAGTCTAGATGTAGAAGACGTTTGCCCACCCAATAATTTCGTATGCCCACCCTTCAGAATCGAATTAAAAAATAAAAACCGCGAAAATGAAGAGTTCCGAAGACGCGACCACGTATAAGTTCGATTTTTTCCGAAAATATTATCAAAATCGATCTTTCAACGATGCAGTCCGTTAGTGTAGATGTGGAAGACGTTTGCCCACCCAATAATTTCGTATGCCCACCCTCCAGAATCGAAATAAAAAATAAAAACCGCGGAAATGAAGAGTTCCGAAGACGCGACCACGTATAAGTTCGATTTTTTCCGGAAATATTATCAAAATCGATCTTTCAACGATGCAGTCCTTTAGTCTAGATGTAGAAGACGTTTGCCCACACAATAATTTCGTATGCCCACCCTTCAGAATCGAAATAAAAAATAAAAACCACGAAAATGAAGAGTTCCGAGGACGCGACCACGTATAAGTTCGATTATTTATTAACTAAACGTTCGAATCGTTTGTCCAACGACGCATTTCGTTAGTGTAGATGTGGAAGACGTTTGCCCACCCAATAATTTCGTATGCCCCCCCCCCTTCAGAATCGAAATAAAATATAAAAACCGCGGAAATGAAGAGTTCCGAAGACGCGACCACGTATAAGTTCGATTTTTTCCGGAAATATTATCAAAATCGATCTTTCAACGATGCAGTCCTTTAGTCTAGATGTAGAAGACGTTTGCCCACACAATAATTTCGTATGCCCACCCTTCAGAATCGAAATAAAAAATAAAAACCGCGAAAATGGAGAGTTCCGAAAACGCGACCACGTATAAGTTCGATTTTTTTCGAAAATATTATCAAAATCGATCTTTCAACGATGCAGTCCGTTAGTCTAGATGTAGAAGAGATTTGCCCACCCAATAATTTCGTATGCCCACCCTCCAGAATCGAATTAAAAAATAAAAACCGCGAAAATGAAGAGTTCCGAAGACGCGACCACGTATAAGTTCGATTTTTTCCGAAAATATTATCAAAATCGATCTTTCAACGATGCAGTCCTTTAGTCTAGATGTAGAAGACGTTTGCCCACCCATTAATTTCGTATGCCCACCCTTCAGAATCGAAATAAAAAATAAAAACCACGAAAATGAAGATTTCCGAAGACGCGACCACGTATAAGTTCGATTATTTTTTAACTAAACGTTCGAATCGTTTGTCCAACGACGCATTTCGTTAGTGTAGATGTGGAAGACGTTTGCCCACCCAATAATTTCGTATGCCCACCCTTCAGAATCGAAATAAAAAATAAAAACCGCGAAAATGGAGAGTTCCGAAAACGCGACCACGTATAAGTTCGATTTTTTCCGAAAATATTATCAAAATCGATCTTTCAACGATGCAGTCCGTTAGTCTAGATGTAGAAGAGATTTGCCCACCCAATAATTTCGTATGCCCACCCTCCAGAATCGAATTAAAAAATAAAAACCGCGAAAATGAAGAGTTCCGAAGACGCGACCACGTATAAGTTCGATTTTTTCCGAAAATATTATCAAAATCGATCTTTCAACGATGCAGTCCTTTAGTCTAGATGTAGAAGACGTTTGCCCACCCAATAATTTCGTATGCCCACCCTTCAGAATCGAATTAAAAAATAAAAACCGCGAAAATGAAGAGTTCCGAAGACGCGGCCACGTATAAGTTCGATTTTTTTCGAAAATATCATCAAAATCGATCTTTCAACGATGCAGTCCGTTAGTCTAGATGTAGAAGAGATTTGCCCACCCAATAATTTCGTATGCCCACCCTTCAGAATCGAAATAAAAAAAAAAAACCGCGAAAATGAAGAGTTCCGAAAACGCGACCACGTATAAGTTCGATTTTTTTCGAAAATATTATCAAAATCGATCTTTCAACGATGCAGTCCGTTAGTCTAGATGTAGAAGAGATTTGCCCACCCAATAATTTCGTATGCCCACCCTCCAGAATCGAATTAAAAAATAAAAACCGCGAAAATGAAGAGTTCCGAAGACGCGACCACGTATAAGTTCGATTTTTTCCGAAAATATTATCAAAATCGATCTTTCAACGATGCAGTCCTTTAGTCTAGATGTAGAAGACGTTTGCCCACCCATTAATTTCGTATGCCCACCCTTCAGAATCGAAATAAAAAATAAAAACCACGAAAATGAAGATTTCCGAAGACGCGACCACGTATAAGTTCGATTATTTTTTAACTAAACGTTCGAATCGTTTGTCCAACGACGCATTTCGTTAGTGTAGATGTGGAAGACGTTTGCCCACCCAATAATTTCGTATGCCCACCCTTCAGAATCGAAATAAAAAATAAAAACCGCGAAAATGGAGAGTTCCGAAAACGCGACCACGTATAAGTTCGATTTTTTCCGAAAATATTATCAAAATCGATCTTTCAACGATGCAGTCCGTTAGTCTAGATGTAGAAGAGATTTGCCCACCCAATAATTTCGTATGCCCACCCTCCAGAATCGAATTAAAAAATAAAAACCGCGAAAATGAAGAGTTCCCAAGACGCGACCACGTATAAGTTCGATTTTTTCCGAAAATATTATCAAAATCGATCTTTCAACGATGCAGTCCGTTAGTGTAGATGTGGAAGACGTTTGCCCACCCAATAATTTCGTATGCCCACCCTCCAGAATCGAAATAAAAAATAAAAACCGCGGAAATGAAGAGTTCCGAAGACGCGTCCACGTATAAGTTCGATTTTTTCCGAAAATATTATCAAAATCGATCTTTCAACGATGCAGTCCGTTAGTCTAGATCTAGAAGAGATTTGCCCACCCAATAATTTCGTATGCCCACCCTCCAGAATCGAATTAAAAAATAAAAACCGCGAAAATGAAGAGTTCCGAAGACGCGACCACGTATAAGTTCGATTATTTATTAACTAAACGTTCGAATCGTTTGTCCAACGACGCATTTCGTTAGTGTAGATGTGGAAGACGTTTGCCCATGCAATAATTTCGTATGCCCACCCTTCAGAATCGAATAAAAAAATAAAAACCGCGAAAATGAAGAGTTCTGAAGACGCGACCACGTATAAGTTCGATTTTTTCCGAAAATATTATCAAAATCGATCTTTCAACGATGCAGTCCTTTAGTCTAGATGCAGAAGACGTTTGCCCACCCAATAATTTCGTATGCCCACCCTTCAGAATCGAAATAAAAAATAAAAACCACGAAAATGAAGAGTTCCGAAGACGCGTCCACGTATAAGTTCGATTTTTTCCGAAAATATTATCAAAATCGATCTTTCAACGATGCAGTCCGTTAGTCTAGATCTAGAAGAGATTTGCCCACCCAATAATTTCGTATGCCCACCCTCCAGAATCGAATTAAAAAATAAAAACCGCGAAAATGAAGAGTTCCGAAAACGCGACCACGTACAAGTTCGATTTTTTTCGAAAATATTATCAAAATCGATCTTTGAACGATGCAGTCCGTTAGTCTAGATGTAGAAGAGATTTGCCCACCCAATAATTTCGTATGCACACCCTCCAGAATCGAATTAAAAAATAAAAACCGCAAAAATGAAGAGTTCCGAAGACGCGACCACGTATAAGTTCGATTTTTTCCGAAAATATTATCAAAATCGATCTTTCAACGATGCAGTCCTTTAGTCTAGATGTAGAAGACGTTTGCCCACCCAATAATTTCGTATGCCCACCCTTCAGAATCGAATTAAAAAATAATAACCGCGAAAATGAAGAGTTCCGAAGACGCGGCCACGTATAAGTTCGATTTTTTTCGAAAATATCATCAAAATCGATCTTTCAACGATGCAGTCCGTTAGTCTAGATGTAGAAGAGATTTGCCCACCCAATAATTTCGTATGCCCACCCTTCAGAATCGAAATAAAAAATAAAAACCGCGAAAATGAAGAGTTCCGAAAACGCGACCACGTATAAGTTCGATTTTTTTCGAAAATATTATCAAAATCGATCTTTCAACGATGCAGTCCGTTAGTCTAGATGTAGAAGAGATTTGCCCACCCAATAATTTCGTATGCCCACCCTCCAGAATCGAATTAAAAAATAAAAACCGCGAAAATGAAGAGTTCCGAAGACGCGACCACGTATAAGTTCGATTATTTATTAACTAAACGTTCGAATCGTTTGTCCAACGACGCATTTCGTTAGTGTAGATGTGGAAGACGTTTGCCCATGCAATAATTTCGTATGCCCACCCTTCAGAATCGAATAAAAAAATAAAAACCGCGAAAATGAAGAGTTCCGAAGACGCGACCACGTATAAGTTCGATTTTTTTCGAAAATATTATCAAAATCGATCTTTCAACGAAGCAGTCCGTTAGTCTAGATGTAGAAGAGATTTGCCCACCCAATAATTTCGTATGCACACCCTCCAGAATCGAATTAAAAAATAAAAACCGCGAAAATGAAGAGTTCCGAAGACGCGACCACGTATAAGTTCCATTTTTTCCGAAAATATTATCAAAATCGATCTTTCAACGATGCAGTCCTTTAGTCTAGATGTAGAAGACGTTTGCCCACCCAATAATTTCGTATGCCCACCCTTCAGAATCGAAATAAAAAATAAAAACCACGAAAATGAAGAGTTCCGAAGACGCGACCACGTATAAGTTCGATTATTTTTTAACTAAACGTTCGAATCGTTTGTCCAACGACGCATTTCGTTAGTGTAGATGTGGAAGATGTTTGCCCACCCAATAATTTCGTATGCCCCCCCTTCAGAATCGAAATAAAATATAAAAACCGCGAAAAAGAAGAGTTCCGAAGACGCGACCACGTATAAGTTCGATTTTTTCCGAAAATATTATCAAAATCGATCTTTCAACGATGCAGTCCGTTAGTCTAGATGTAGAAGAGATTTGCCTACCCAATAATTTCGTATGCACACCCTCCAGAATCGAATTAAAAAATAAAAACCGCAAAAATGAAGAGTTCCGAAGACGCGACCACGTATAAATTCGATTTTTTTCGAAAATATTATCAAAATCGATCTTTCAACGATGCAGTCCGTTAGTGTAGATGTGGAAGACGTTTGCCCACCCAATAATTTCGTATGCCCACCCTCCAGAATCGAAATAAAAAATAAAAACCGCGGAAATGAAGAGTTCCGAAGACGCGTCCACGTATAAGTTCGATTTTTTCCGAAAATATTATCAAAATCGATCTTTCAACGAAGCAGTCCGTTAGTCTAGATGTAGAAGAGATTTGCGCACCCAATAATTTCGTATGTCCACCCTCCAGAATCGAATTAAAAAATAAAAACCGCGAAAATGAAGAGTTCTGAAGACGCGACCACGTATAAGTTCGATTTTTTCCGAAAATATTATCAAAATCGATCTTTCAACGATGCAGTCCTTTAGTCTAGATGTAGAAGACGTTTGCCCACCCAATAATTTCGTATGCCCACCCTTCAGAATCGAAATAAAAAATAAAAACCACGAAAATGAAGAGTTCCGAAGACGCGACCACGTATAAGTTCGATTTGTTTCGAAAATATTATCATAATCGATCTTTCAACGATGCAGTCCGTTAGTCTGGATGTAGAAGAGATTTGCCCACCCAATAATTTCGTATGCCCACCCTCCAGAATCGAATTAAAATATAAAAACCGCGAAAATGAATAGTTCCGAAGACGCGACCACGTATAAGTTCGATTTTTTCCGAAAATATTATCAAAATCGATCTTTCAACGATGCAGTCCTTTAGTCTAGATGTAGAAGACGTTTGCCTACCCAATAATTTCGTATGCCCACCCTTCAGAATCGAAATAAAAAATAAAAACCACGAAAATGAAGAGTTCCGAAGACGCGACCACGTATAAGTTCGATTATTTTTTAACTAAACGTTCGAATCGTTTGTCCAACGACGCATTTCGTTAGTGTAGATGTGAAAGACGTTTGCCCACCCAATAATTTCGTATGCCCACCCTTCAGAATCGAAATAAAAAATAAAAACCGCGAAAATGGAGAGTTCCGAAAACGCGACCACGTATAAGTTCGATTTTTTTCGAAAATATTATCAAAATCGATCTTTCAACGATGCAGTCCGTTAGTCTAGATGTAGAAGAGATTTGCCCACCCAATAATTTCGTATGCCCACCCTCCAGAATCGAATTAAAAAATAAAAACCGTGAAAATGAAGAGTTCCGAAGACGCGACCACGTATAAGTTCGATTATTTATTAACTAAACGTTCGAATCGTTTGTCCAACGACGCATTTCGTTAGTGTAGATGTGGAAGACGTTTGCCCACCCAATAATTTCGTATGCCCCCCCCTTCAGAATCGAAATAAAATATAAAAACCGCGAAAATGAAGAGTTCCGAAGACGCGACCACGTATAAGTTCGATTTTTTCCGAAAATATTATCAAAATCGATCTTTCAACGATGCAGTCCGTTAGTCTAGATGTAGAAGGGATTTGCCCACCCAATAATTTCGTATGCCCACCCTCCAGAATCGAATTAAAAAATAAAAACCGCGAAAATGAAGAGTTCCGAAGACGCGACCACGTATAAGTTCGATTTGTTTCGAAAATATTATCAAAATCGATCTTTCAACGATGCAGTCCGTTAGTCTAGATGTAGAAGAGATTTGCCTACCCAATAATTTCGTATGCACACCCTCCAGAATCGAATTAAAAAATAAAAACCGCAAAAATGAAGAGTTCCGAAGACGCGACCACGTATAAGTTCGATTTTTTCCGAAAATATTATCAAAATCGATCTTTCAACGATGCAGTCCTTTAGTCTAGATGTAGAAGACGTTTGCCTACCCAATAATTTCGTATGCCCACCCTTCAGAATCGAAATAAAAAATAAAAACCACGAAAATGAAGAGGTCCGAAGACGCGACCACGTATAAGTTCGATTATTTTTTAACTAAACGTTCGAATCGTTTGTCCAACGACGCATTTCGTTAGTGTAGATGTGAAAGACGTTTGCCCACCCAATAATTTCGTATGCCCACCCTCCAGAATCGAATTAAAAAATAAAAACCGTGAAAATGAAGAGTTCCGAAGACGCGACCACGTATAAGTTCGATTATTTATTAACTAAACGTTCGAATCGTTTGTCCAACGACGCATTTCGTTAGTGTAGATGTGGAAGACGTTTGCCCACCCAATAATTTCGTATGCCCCCCCTTCAGAATCGAAATAAAATATAAAAACCGCGAAAATGAAGAGTTCCGAAGACGCGACCACGTATAAGTTCGATTTTTTCCGAAAATATTATCAAAATCGATCTTTCAACGATGCAGTCCGTTAGTCTAGATGTAGAAGGGATTTGCCCACCCAATAATTTCGTATGCCCACCCTCCAGAATCGAATTAAAAAATAAAAACCGCGAAAATGAAGAGTTCCGAAGACGCGACCACGTATAAGTTCGATTTTTTTCGAAAATATTATCAAAATCGATCTTTCAACGATGCAGTCCGTTAGTCTAGATGTAGAAGAGATTTGCCTACCCAATAATTTCGTATGCACACCCTCCAGAATCGAATTAAAAAATAAAAACCGCAAAAATGAAGAGTTCCGAAGACGCGACCACGTATAAGTTCGATTTTTTCCGAAAATATTATCAAAATCGATCTTTCAACGATGCAGTCCTTTAGTCTAGATGTAGAAGACGTTTGCCCACCCAATAATTTCGTATGCCCACCCTTCAGAATCGAATTAAAAAATAAAAACCGCGAAAATGAAGAGTTCCGAAGACGCGGCCACGTATAAGTTCGATTTTTTCCGAAAATATTATCAAAATCGATCTTTCAACGATGCAGTCCTTTAGTCTAGATGTAGAAGACGTTTGCCCACCCAATAATTTCGTATGCCCACCCTTCAGAATCGAATTAAAAAATAAAAACCGCGAAAATGAAGAGTTCCGAAGACGCGGCCACGTATAAGTTCGATTTTTTTCGAAAATATCATCAAAATCGATCTTTCAACGATGCAGTCCGTTAGTCTAGATGTAGAAGAGATTTGCCCACCCAATAATTTCGTATGCCCACCCTTCAGAATCGAAATAAAAAATAAAAACCGCGAAAATGAAGAGTTCCGAAAACGCGACCACGTATAAGTTGGATTTTTTCGAAAATATTATCAAAATCGATCTTTCAACGATGCAGTCCGTTAGTCTAGATGTAGAAGAGATTTGCCCACCCAATAATTTCGTATGCCCACCCTCCAGAATCGAATTAAAAAATAAAAACCGCGAAAATGAAGAGTTCCGAAGACGCGACCACGTATAAGTTTGATTATTTATTAACTAAACGTTCGAATCGTTTGTCCAACGACGCATTTCGTTAGTGTAGATGTGGAAGACGTTTGCCCATGCAATAATTTCGTATGCCCACCCTTCAGAATCGAATAAAAAAATAAAAACCGCGAAAATGAAGAGTTCTGAAGACGCGACCACGTATAAGTTCGATTTTTTCCGAAAATATTATCAAAATCGATCTTTCAACGATGCAGTCCTTTAGTCTAGATGTAGAGGAGGATTGCCCACCCAATAATTTCGTATGCCCACTCTCCAGAATCGAAATAAAAAATAAAAACCGCGGAAATTAAGAGTTCCGAAGACGCGACCACGTATAAGTTGGATTTTTTCGAAAATATTATCAAAATCGATCTTTCAACGATGCAGTCCGTTAGTCTAGATGTAGAAGAGATTTGCCCACCCAATAATTTCGTATGCCCACCCTCCAGAATCGAATTGAAAAATAAAAACCGTGAAAATGAAGAGTTCCGAAGACGCGACCACGTATAAGTTCGATTATTTATTAACTAAACGTTCGAATCGTTTGTCCAACGACGCATTTCGTTAGTGTAGATGTGGAAGACGTTTGCCCACCCAATAATTTCGTATGCCCCCCCTTCAGAATCGAAATAAAATATAAAAACCGCGAAAATGAAGAGTTCCGAAGACGCGACCACGTATAAGTTCGATTTTTTCCGAAAATATTATCAAAATCGATCTTTCAACGATGCAGTCCGTTAGTCTAGATGTAGAAGGGATTTGCCCACCCAATAATTTCGTATGCCCACCCTCCAGAATCGAATTAAAAAATAAAAACCGCGAAAATGAAGAGTTCCGAAGACGCGACCACGTATAAGTTCGATTTTTTCCGAAAATATTATCAAAATCGATCTTTCAACGATGCAGTCCGTTAGTCTAGATGTAGAAGGGATTTGCCCACCCAATAATTTCGTATGCCCACCCTCCAGAATCGAATTAAAAAATAAAAACCGCGAAAATGAAGAGTTCCGAAGACGCGACCACGTATAAGTTCGATTTTTTCCGAAAATATTATCAAAATCGATCTTTCAACGATTCAGTCCTTTAGTCTAGATGTAGAAGACGTTTGCCCACCCAATCATTTCGTATGCCCACCCTTCAGAATCGAATTAAAAAATAAAAACCGCGAAAATGAAGAGTTCCGAAGACGCGGCCACGTATAAGTTCGATTTTTTCCGAAAATATTATCAAAATCGATCTTTCAACGATGCAGTCCTTTAGTCTAGATGTAGAAGACGTTTGCCCACCCAATAATTTCGTATGCCCACCCTTCAGAATCGAATTAAAAAATAAAAACCGCGAAAATGAAGAGTTCCGAAGACGCGACCACGTATAAGTTCGATTTTTTTCGAAAATATTATCAAAATCGATCTTTCAACGATGCAGTCCGTTAGTCTAGATGTAGAAGAGATTTGCCCACCCAATAATTTCGTATGCACACCCTCCAGAATCGAATTAAAAAAT
The DNA here is from genome assembly GCA_963932275.1 of Andrena praecox. Taxonomy (NCBI): domain Eukaryota; kingdom Metazoa; phylum Arthropoda; class Insecta; order Hymenoptera; family Andrenidae; genus Andrena; species Andrena praecox. The sequence goes on along the minus strand of CAWVQO010000413.1, from coordinate 1,070,725 downwards.
AAAAACCGCAAAAATGAAGAGTTCCGAAGACGCGACCACGTATAAATTCGATTTTTTTCGAAAATATTATCAAAATCGATCTTTCAACGATGCAGTCCGTTAGTGTAGATGTGGAAGACGTTTGCCCACCCAATAATTTCGTATTCCCACCCTCCAGAATCGGAATAAAAAATAAAAACCGCGGAAATTAAGAGTTCCGAAGACGCGACCACGTATAATTTCGATTTTTTCCGAAAATATTATCAAAATCGATCTTTCAACGATGCAGTCCGTTAGTCTAGATGTAGAAGAGATTTGCCCACCCAATAATTTCGTATGCCCACCCTCCAGAATCGAATTAAAAAATAAAAACCGCGAAAATGAAGAGTTCCGAAGACGCGACCACGTATAAGTTCGATTTTTTTCGAAAATATTATCAAAATCGATCTTTCAACGAAGCAGTCCGTTAGTCTAGATGTAGAAGAGATTTGCCCACCCAATAATTTCGTATGCACACCCTCCAGAATCGAATTAAAAAATAAAAACCGCGAAAATGAAGAGTTCCGAAGACGCGACCACGTATAAGTTCCATTTTTTCCGAAAATATTATCAAAATCGATCTTTCAACGATGCAGTCCTTTAGTCTAGATGTAGAAGACGTTTGCCCACCCAATAATTTCGTATGCCCACCCTTCAGAATCGAATTAAAAAATAAAAACCGCGAAAATGAAGAGTTCCGAAGACGCGGCCACGTATAAGTTCGATTTTTTTCGAAAATATTATCAAAATCGATCTTTCAACGATGCAGTCCGTTAGTCTAGATGTAGAAGAGATTTGCCCACCCAATAATTTCGTATGCCCACCCTCCAGAATCGAATTAAAAAATAAAAACCGCGAAAATGAAGAGTTCCGAAGACGCGACCACGTATAAGTTCGATTATTTATTAACTAAACGTTCGAATCGTTTGTCCAACGACGCATTTCGTTAGTGTAGATGTGGAAGACGTTTGCCCATGCAATAATTTCGTATGCCCACCCTTCAGAATCGAATAAAAAAATAAAAACCGCGAAAATGAAGAGTTCCGAAGACGCGACCACGTATAAGTTCGATTTTTTCCGAAAATATTATCAAAATCGATCTTTCAACGATGCAGTCCTTTAGTCTAGATGTAGAGGAGGATTGCCCACCCAATAATTTCGTATGCCCACTCTCAAGAATCGAAATAAAAAATAAAAACCGCGAAAATGAAGAGTTCCGAAGACGCGACCACGTATAAGTTCCATTTTTTCCGAAAATATTATCAAAATCGATCTTTCAACGATGCAGTCCTTTAGTCTAGATGTAGAAGACGTTTGCCCACCCAATAATTTCGTATGCCCACCCTTCAGAATCGAATTAAAAAATAAAAACCGCGAAAATGAAGAGTTCCGAAGACGCGGCCACGTATAAGTTCGATTTTTTTCGAAAATATCATCAAAATCGATCTTTCAACGATGCAGTCCGTTTGTCTACATGTAGAAGAGATTTGCCCACCCAATAATTTCGTATGCCCACCCTCCAGAATCGAAATAAAAAATAAAAACCGCGGAAATGAAGAGTTACGATGACGCGACCACGTATAAGTTCGATTTTTTCCGAAAATATTATCAAAATCGATCTTTCAACGATGCAGTCCGTTTGTCTACATGTAGAAGAGATTTGCCCACCCAATAATTTCGTATGCCCACCCTCCAGAATCGAAATAAAAAATAAAAACCGCGGAAATGAAGAGTTACGATGACGCGACCACGTATAAGTTCGATTTTTTCCGAAAATATTATCAAAATCGATCTTTCAACGATGCAGTCCTTTAGTCTAGATGTAGAAGACGTTTGCCCACCCAATCATTTCGTATGCCCACCCTCCAGAATCGAATTAAAAAATAAAAACCGCGAAAATGAAGAGTTCCGAAGACGCGACCACGTATAAGTTCGATTTTTTTCGAAAATATTATCAAAATCGATCTTTCAACGATGCAGTCCGTTAGTCTAGATGTAGAAGAGATTTGCCCACCCAATAATTTCGTATGCACACCCTCCAGAATCGAATTAAAAAATAAAAACCGCAAAAATGAAGAGTTCCGAAGACGCGACCACGTATAAATTCGATTTTTTTCGAAAATATTATCAAAATCGATCTTTCAACGATGCAGTCCGTTAGTGTAGATGTGGAAGACGTTTGCCCACCCAATAATTTCGTATTCCCACCCTCCAGAATCGGAATAAAAAATAAAAACCGCGGAAATTAAGAGTTCCGAAGACGCGACCACGTATAATTTCGATTTTTTCCGAAAATATTATCAAAATCGATCTTTCAACGATGCAGTCCGTTAGTCTAGATGTAGAAGAGATTTGCCCACCCAATAATTTCGTATGCCCACCCTCCAGAATCGAATTAAAAAATAAAAACCGCGAAAATGAAGAGTTCCGAAGACGCGACCACGTATAAGTTCGATTTTTTTCGAAAATATTATCAAAATCGATCTTTCAACGAAGCAGTCCGTTAGTCTAGATGTAGAAGAGATTTGCCCACCCAATAATTTCGTATGCACACCCTCCAGAATCGAATTAAAAAATAAAAACCGCGAAAATGAAGAGTTCCGAAGACGCGACCACGTATAAGTTCCATTTTTTCCGAAAATATTATCAAAATCGATCTTTCAACGATGCAGTCCTTTAGTCTAGATGTAGAAGAGATTTGCCCACCCAATAATTTCGTATGCCCACCCTCCAGAATCGAATTAAAAAATAAAAACCGCGAAAATGAAAAGTTCCGAAGACGCGACCACGTATAAGTTCGATTATTTATTAACTAAACGTTCGAATCGTTTGTCCAACGACGCATTTCGTTAGTGTAGATGTGGAAGACGTTTGCCCATGCAATAATTTCGTATGCCCACCCTTCAGAATCGAATAAAAAAATAAAAACCGCGAAAATGAAGAGTTCTGAAGACGCGACCACGTATAAGTTCGATTTTTTCCGAAAATATTATCAAAATCGATCTTTCAACGATGCAGTCCTTTAGTCTAGATGTAGAGGAGGATTGCCCATCCAATAATTTCGTATGCCCACTCTCAAGAATCGAAATAAAAAATAAAAACCGCGGAAATTAAGAGTTCCGAAGACGCGACCACGTATAATTTCGATTTTTTCCGAAAATATTATCAAAATCGATCTTTCAACGATGCAGTCCGTTAGTCTAGATGTAGAAGAGATTTGCCCACCCAATAATTTCGTATGCCCACCCTCCAGAATCGAATTAAAAAATAAAAACCGCGAAAATGAAGAGTTCCGAAGACGCGACCACGTATAAGTTCGATTTTTTTCGAAAATATTATCAAAATCGATCTTTCAACGAAGCAGTCCGTTAGTCTAGATGTAGAAGAGATTTGCCCACCCAATAATTTCGTATGCACACCCTCCAGAATCGAATTAAAAAAAAAAAACCGCGAAAATGAAGAGTTCCGAAGACGCGACCACGTATAAGTTCCATTTTTTCCGAAAATATTATCAAAATCGATCTTTCAACGATGCAGTCCTTTAGTCTAGATGTAGAAGACGTTTGCCCACCCAATAATTTCGTATGCCCACCCTTCAGAATCGAATTAAAAAATAAAAACCGCGAAAATGAAGAGTTCCGAAGACGCGGCCACGTATAAGTTCGATTTTTTTCGAAAATATCATCAAAATCGATCTTTCAACGATGCAGTCCGTTTGTCTACATGTAGAAGAGATTTGCCCACCCAATAATTTCGTATGCCCACCCTCCAGAATCGAAATAAAAAATAAAAACCGCGGAAATGAAGAGTTACGATGACGCGACCACGTATAAGTTCGATTTTTTCCGAAAATATTATCAAAATCGATCTTTCAACGATGCAGTCCTTTAGTCTAGATGTAGAAGACGTTTGCCCACCCAATCATTTCGTATGCCCACCCTCCAGAATCGAATTAAAAAATAAAAACCGCGAAAATGAAGAGTTCCGAAGACGCGACCACGTATAAGTTCGATTTTTTTCGAAAATATTATCAAAATCGATCTTTCAACGATGCAGTCCGTTAGTCTAGATGTAGAAGAGATTTGCCCACCCAATAATTTCGTATGCACACCCTCCAGAATCGAATTAAAAAATAAAAACCGCAAAAATGAAGAGTTCCGAAGACGCGACCACGTATAAATTCGATTTTTTTCGAAAATATTATCAAAATCGATCTTTCAACGATGCAGTCCGTTAGTGTAGATGTGGAAGACGTTTGCCCACCCAATAATTTCGTATTCCCACCCTCCAGAATCGGAATAAAAAATAAAAACCGCGGAAATTAAGAGTTCCGAAGACGCGACCACGTATAATTTCGATTTTTTCCGAAAATATTATCAAAATCGATCTTTCAACGATGCAGTCCGTTAGTCTAGATGTAGAAGAGATTTGCCCACCCAATAATTTCGTATGCCCACCCTCCAGAATCGAATTAAAAAATAAAAACCGCGAAAATGAAGAGTTCCGAAGACGCGACCACGTATAAGTTCGATTTTTTTCGAAAATATTATCAAAATCGATCTTTCAACGAAGCAGTCCGTTAGTCTAGATGTAGAAGAGATTTGCCCACCCAATAATTTCGTATGCACACCCTCCAGAATCGAATTAAAAAATAAAAACCGCGAAAATGAAGAGTTCCGAAGACGCGACCACGTATAAGTTCCATTTTTTCCGAAAATATTATCAAAATCGATCTTTCAACGATGCAGTCCTTTAGTCTAGATGTAGAAGAGATTTGCCCACCCAATAATTTCGTATGCCCACCCTCCAGAATCGAATTAAAAAATAAAAACCGCGAAAATGAAGAGTTCCGAAGACGCGACCACGTATAAGTTCGATTTTTTTCGAAAATATTATCAAAATCGATCTTTCAACGAAGCAGTCCGTTAGTCTAGATGTAGAAGAGATTTGCCCACCCAATAATTTCGTATGCACACCCTCCAGAATCGAATTAAAAAATAAAAACCGCGAAAATGAAGAGTTCCGAAGACGCGACCACGTATAAGTTCCATTTTTTCCGAAAATATTATCAAAATCGATCTTTCAACGATGCAGTCCTTTAGTCTAGATGTAGAAGACGTTTGCCCACCCAATAATTTCGTATGCCCACCCTTCAGAATCGAATTAAAAAATAAAAACCGCGAAAATGAAGAGTTCCGAAGACGCGGCCACGTATAAGTTCGATTTTTTTCGAAAATATCATCAAAATCGATCTTTCAACGATGCAGTCCGTTTGTCTACATGTAGAAGAGATTTGCCCACCCAATAATTTCGTATGCCCACTCTCCAGAATCGAAATAAAAAATAAAAACCGCGGAAATTAAGAGTTCCGAAGACGCGACCACGTATAATTTCGATTTTTTCCGAAAATATTATCAAAATCGATCTTTCAACGATGCAGTCCGTTAGTCTAGATGTAGAAGAGATTTGCCCACCCAATAATTTCGTATGCCCACCCTCCAGAATCGAATTAAAAAATAAAAACCGCGAAAATGAAGAGTTCCGAAGACGCGACCACGTATAAGTTCGATTTTTTTCGAAAATATTATCAAAATCGATCTTTCAACGAAGCAGTCCGTTAGTCTAGATGTAGAAGAGATTTGCCCACCCAATAAATTCGTATGCACACCCTCCAGAATCGAATTAAAAAATAAAAACCGCGAAAATGAAGAGTTCCGAAGACGCGACCACGTATAAGTTCCATTTTTTCCGAAAATATTATCAAAATCGATCTTTCAACGATGCAGTCCTTTAGTCTAGATGTAGAAGACGTTTGCCCACCCAATAATTTCGTATGCCCACCCTTCAGAATCGAATTAAAAAATAAAAACCGCGAAAATGAAGAGTTCCGAAGACGCGGCCACGTATAAGTTCGATTTTTTTCGAAAATATCATCAAAATCGATCTTTCAACGATGCAGTCCGTTTGTCTACATGTAGAAGAGATTTGCCCACCCAATAATTTCGTATGCCCACCCTCCAGAATCGAAATAAAAAATAAAAACCGCGGAAATGAAGAGTTACGATGACGCGACCACGTATAAGTTCGATTTTTTCCGAAAATATTATCAAAATCGATCTTTCAACGATGCAGTCCTTTAGTCTAGATGTAGAAGACGTTTGCCCACCCAATCATTTCGTATGCCCACCCTCCAGAATCGAATTAAAAAATAAAAACCGCGAAAATGAAGAGTTCCGAAGACGCGACCACGTATAAGTTCGATTTTTTTCGAAAATATTATCAAAATCGATCTTTCAACGATGCAGTCCGTTAGTCTAGATGTAGAAGAGATTTGCCCACCCAATAATTTCGTATGCACACCCTCCAGAATCGAATTAAAAAATAAAAACCGCAAAAATGAAGAGTTCCGAAGACGCGACCACGTATAAATTCGATTTTTTTCGAAAATATTATCAAAATCGATCTTTCAACGATGCAGTCCGTTAGTGTAGATGTGGAAGACGTTTGCCCACCCAATAATTTCGTATTCCCACCCTCCAGAATCGGAATAAAAAATAAAAACCGCGGAAATTAAGAGTTCCGAAGACGCGACCACGTATAATTTCGATTTTTTCCGAAAATATTATCAAAATCGATCTTTCAACGATGCAGTCCGTTAGTCTAGATGTAGAAGAGATTTGCCCACCCAATAATTTCGTATGCCCACCCTCCAGAATCGAATTAAAAAATAAAAACCGCGAAAATGAAGAGTTCCGAAGACGCGACCACGTATAAGTTCGATTTTTTTCGAAAATATTATCAAAATCGATCTTTCAACGAAGCAGTCCGTTAGTCTAGATGTAGAAGAGATTTGCCCACCCAATAATTTCGTATGCACACCCTCCAGAATCGAATTAAAAAATAAAAACCGCGAAAATGAAGAGTTCCGAAGACGCGACCACGTATAAGTTCCATTTTTTCCGAAAATATTATCAAAATCGATCTTTCAACGATGCAGTCCTTTAGTCTAGATGTAGAAGACGTTTGCCCACCCAATAATTTCGTATGCCCACCCTTCAGAATCGAATTAAAAAATAAAAACCGCGAAAATGAAGAGTTCCGAAGACGCGGCCACGTATAAGTTCGATTTTTTTCGAAAATATCATCAAAATCGATCTTTCAACGATGCAGTCCGTTAGTCTAGATGTAGAAGAGATTTGCCCACCCAATAATTTCGTATGCCCACCCTTCAGAATCGAAATAAAAAATAAAAACCGCGAAAATGAAGAGTTCCGAAAACGCGACCACGTATAAGTTGGATTTTTTCGAAAATATTATCAAAATCGATCTTTCAACGATGCAGTCCGTTAGTCTAGATGTAGAAGAGATTTGCCCACCCAATAATTTCGTATGCCCACCCTCCAGAATCGAATTAAAAAATAAAAACCGCGAAAATGAAGAGTTCCGAAGACGCGACCACGTATAAGTTCGATTATTTATTAACTAAACGTTCGAATCGTTTGTCCAACGACGCATTTCGTTAGTGTAGATGTGGAAGACGTTTGCCCATGCAATAATTTCGTATGCCCACCCTTCAGAATCGAATAAAAAAATAAAAACCGCGAAAATGAAGAGTTCTGAAGACGCGACCACGTATAAGTTCGATTTTTTCCGAAAATATTATCAAAATCGATCTTTCAACGATGCAGTCCTTTAGTCTAGATGTAGAGGAGGATTGCCCACCCAATAATTTCGTATGCCCACTCTCCAGAATCGAAATAAAAAATAAAAACCGCGGAAATTAAGAGTTCCGAAGACGCGACCACGTATAATTTCGATTTTTTCCGAAAATATTATCAAAATCGATCTTTCAACGATGCAGTCCGTTAGTCTAGATGTAGAAGAGATTTGCCCACCCAATAATTTCGTATGCCCACCCTCCAGAATCGAATTAAAAAATAAAAACCGCGAAAATGAAGAGTTCCGAAGACGCGACCACGTATAAGTTCGATTTTTTTCGAAAATATTATCAAAATCGATCTTTCAACGAAGCAGTCCGTTAGTCTAGATGTAGAAGAGATTTGCCCACCCAATAAATTCGTATGCACACCCTCCAGAATCGAATTAAAAAATAAAAACCGCGAAAATGAAGAGTTCCGAAGACGCGACCACGTATAAGTTCCATTTTTTCCGAAAATATTATCAAAATCGATCTTTCAACGATGCAGTCCTTTAGTCTAGATGTAGAAGACGTTTGCCCACCCAATAATTTCGTATGCCCACCCTTCAGAATCGAATTAAAAAATAAAAACCGCGAAAATGAAGAGTTCCGAAGACGCGGCCACGTAGAAGTTCGATTTTTTTCGAAAATATCATCAAAATCGATCTTTCAACGATGCAGTCCGTTAGTCTACATGTAGAAGAGATTTGCCCACCCAATAATTTCGTATGCCCACCCTCCAGAATCGAAATAAAAAATAAAAACCGCGGAAATGAAGAGTTACGATGACGCGACCACGTATAAGTTCGATTTTTTCCGAAAATATTATCAAAATCGATCTTTCAACGATGCAGTCCTTTAGTCTAGATGTAGAAGACGTTTGCCCACCCAATAATTTCGTATGCCCACCCTCCAGAATCGAATTAAAAAATAAAAACCGCGAAAATGAAGAGTTCCGAAGACGCGACCACGTATAAGTTCGATTTTTTTCGAAAATATTATCAAAATCGATCTTTCAACGATGCAGTCCGTTAGTCTAGATGTAGAAGAGATTTGCCCACCCAATAATTTCGTATGCACACCCTCCAGAATCGAATTAAAAAATAAAAACCGCAAAAATGAAGAGTTCCGAAGACGCGACCACGTATAAATTCGATTTTTTTCGAAAATATTATCAAAATCGATCTTTCAACGATGCAGTCCGTTAGTGTAGATGTGGAAGACGTTTGCCCACCCAATAATTTCGTATGCCCACCCTCCAGAATCGAAATAAAAAATAAAAACCGCGGAAATGAAGAGTTCCGAAGACGCGTCCACGTATAAGTTCGATTTTTTCCGAAAATATTATCAAAATCGATCTTTCAACGAAGCAGTCCGTTAGTCTAGATGTAGAAGAGATTTGCGCACCCAATAATTTCGTATGCCCACCCTCCAGAATCGAATTAAAAAATAAAAACCGCGAAAATGAAGAGTTCCGAAGACGCGACCACGTATAAGTTCGATTTTTTTCGAAAATATTATCAAAATCGATGTTTCAACGATGCAGTCCGTTAGTCTAGATGTAGAAGAGATTTGCCCACCCAATAATTTCGTATGCCCACCCTTCAGAATCGAAATAAAAAATAAAAACCGCGAAAATGAAGAGTTCCGAAAACGCGACCACGTATAAGTTCGATTTTTTTCGAAAATATTATCAAAATCGATCTTTCAACGATGCAGTCCGTTAGTCTAGATGTAGAAGAGATTTGCCCACACAATAATTTCGTATGCCCACCCTCCAGAATCGAATTAAAAAATAAAAACCGCGAAAATGAAGAGTTCCGAAGACGCGACCACGTATAAGTTCGATTATTTATTAACTAAACGTTCGAATCGTTTGTCCAACGACGCAGTCCGTTAGTCTAGATGTAGAAGAGATTTGCCCACCCAATAATTTCGTATGCCCACCCTCCAGAATCGAATTAAAAAATAAAAACCGCGAAAATGAAGAGTTCCGAAAACGCGACCACGTATAAGTTCGATTTTTTTCGAAAATATTATCAAAATCGATCTTTCAACGATGCAGTCCGTTAGTCTAGATGTAGAAGAGATTTGCCCACACAATAATTTCGTATGCCCACCCTCCAGAATCGAATTAAAAAATAAAAACAGCGAAAATGAAGAGTTCCGAAGACGCGACTACGTATAAGTTCGATTATTTATTAACTAAACGTTCGGATCGTTTGTCCAACGACGCAGTCCGTTAGTCTAGATGTAGAAGAGATTTGCCCACCCAATAATTTCGTATGCCCACCCTCCAGAATCGAATTAAAAAATAAAAACCGCGAAAATGAAGAGTTCCGAAGACGCGACCACGTATAAGTTCGATTATTTATTAACTAAACGTTCGAATCGTTTGTCCAACGACGCATTTCGTTAGTGTAGATGTGGAAGACGTTTGCCCATGCAATAATTTCGTATGCCCACTCTCCAGAATCGAAATAAAAAATAAAAACCGCGGAAATTAAGAGTTCCGAAGACGCGACCACGTATAAGTTCGATTTTTTCCGAAAATATTATCAAAATCGATCTTTCAACGATGCAGTCCGTTAGTCTAGATGTAGAAGAGATTTGCCCACCCAATAATTTCGTATGCCCACCCTCCAGAATCGAATTAAAAAATAAAAACCGCGAAAATGAAGAGTTCCGAAGACGCGACCACGTATAAGTTCGATTTTTTTCGAAAATATTATCAAAATCGATCTTTCAACGAAGCAGTCCGTTAGTCTAGATGTAGAAGAGATTTGCCCACCCAATAATTTCGTATGCACACCCTCCAGAATCGAATTAAAAAATAAAAACCTCGAAAATGAAGAGTTCCGAAGACGCGACCACGTATAAGTTCCATTTTTTCCGAAAATATTATCAAAATCGATCTTTCAACGATGCAGTCCTTTAGTCTAGATGTAGAAGACGTTTGCCCACCCAATAATTTCGTATGCCCACCCTTCAGAATCGAATTAAAAAATAAAAACCGCGAAAATGAAGAGTTCCGAAGACGCGACCACGTATAAGTTCGATTATTTATTAACTAAACGTTCGAATCGTTTGTCCAACGACGCAGTCCGTTAGTCTAGATGTAGAAGAGATTTGCCCACCCAATAATTTCGTATGCCCACCCTCCAGAATCGAATTAAAAAATAAAAACCGCAAAAATGAAGAGTTCCGAAGACGCGACCACGTATAAGTTCGATTTTTTCCGAAAATATTATCAAAATCGATCTTTCAACGATGCAGTCCGTTAGTCTAGATGTAGAAGAGATTTGCCCACCCAATAATTTCGTATGCCCACCCTCCGGAATCGAATTAAAAAATAAACACCGCGAAAATGAAGAGTTCCGAAGACGCGACCACGTATAAGTTCGATTATTTATTAACTAAACGTTCGAATCGTTTGTCCAACGACGCATTTCGTTAGTGTAGATGTGGAAGACGTTTGCCCATGCAATAATTTCGTATGCCCACCCATCAGAATCGAAATAAAAAATAAAAACCGCGAAAATGAAGAGTTCCGAAGACGCGACCACGTATAAGTTCGATTTTTTTCGAAAATATTATCAAAATCGATCTTTCAACGATGCAGTCCGTTAGCCTAGATGTAGAAGAGATTTGCCCACCCAATAATTTCGTATGCACACCCTCCAGAATCGAATTAAAAAATAAAAACCGCGAAAATGAAGAGTTCCGAAGACGCGACCACGTATAAGATCGATTTTTTCCGAAAATATTATCAAAATCGATCTTTCAACGATGCAGTCCTTTAGTCTAGATGTAGAAGAGGTTTGCCCACCCAATAATTTCGTATGCCCACCCTCCAGAATCGAAATAAAAAATAAAAACCGCGGAAATGAAGAGTTCCGAAGACGCGACCACGTATAAGTTCGATTTTTTTCGAAAATATTATCAAAATCGATCTTTCAACGATGCAGTCCTTTAGTCTAGATGTAGAAGACGTTTGCCCACCCAATAATTTCGTATGCCCACCCTTCAGAATCGAAATAAAAAATAAAAACCGCGAAAATGAAGAGTTCCGAAGACGCGACCACGTATAAGTTCGATTTTTTTCGAAAATATTATCAAAATCGATCATTCAACGATGCAGTCCGTTAGTCTAGATGTAGAAGAGATTTGCCCACCCAATAATTTCGTATGCCCACCCTCCAGAATCGAATTAAAAAATAAAAACCGCGAAAATGAAAAGTTCCGAAGACGCGACCACGTATAAGTTCGATTTTTTTCGAAAATATTATCAAAATCGATCTTTCAACGATGCAGTCCGTTATTCTAGATGTAGAAGAGATTTGCCCACCCAATAATTTCGTATGCACACCCTCCAGAATCGAATTAAAAAATAGAAACCGCGAAAATGAAGAGTTCCGAAGACGCGACCACGTATAAATTCGATTTTTTTCGAAAATATTATCAAAATCGATCTTTCAACGATGCAGTCCGTTAGTGTAGATGTGGAAGACGTTTGCCCACCCAATAATTTCGTATGCCCACCCTCCAGAATCGAAATAAAAAATAAAAACCGCGGAAATGAAGAGTTCCGAAGACGCGTCCACGTATAAGTTCGATTTTTTCCGAAAATATTATCAAAATCGATCTTTCAACGAAGCAGTCCGTTAGTCTAGATGTAGAAGAGATTTGCGCACCCAATAATTTCGTATGCCCACCCTCCAGAATCGAATTAAAAAATAAAAACCGCGAAAATGAAGAGTTCCGAAGACGCGACCACGTATAAGTTCGATTTTTTTCGAAAATATTATCAAAATCGATGTTTCAACGATGCAGTCCGTTAGTCTAGATGTAGAAGAGATTTGCCCACCCAATAATTTCGTATGCCCACCCTTCAGAATCGAAATAAAAAATAAAAACCGCGAAAATGAAGAGTTCCGAAAACGCGACCACGTATAAGTTCGATTTTTTTCGAAAATATTATCAAAATCGATCTTTCAACGATGCAGTCCGTTAGTCTAGATGTAGAAGAGATTTGCCCACACAATAATTTCGTATGCCCACCCTCCAGAATCGAATTAAAAAATAAAAACCGCGAAAATGAAGAGTTCCGAAGACGCGACCACGTATAAGTTCGATTATTTATTAACTAAACGTTCGAATCGTTTGTCCAACGACGCAGTCCGTTAGTCTAGATGTAGAAGAGATTTGCCCACCCAATAATTTCGTATGCCCACCCTCCAGAATCGAATTAAAAAATAAAAACCGCGAAAATGAAGAGTTCCGAAAACGCGACCACGTATAAGTTCGATTTTTTTCGAAAATATTATCAAAATCGATCTTTCAACGATGCAGTCCGTTAGTCTAGATGTAGAAGAGATTTGCCCACCCAATAATTTCGTATGCCCACCCTCCAGAATCGAATTAAAAAATAAAAACCGCGAAAATGAAGAGTTCCGAAGACGCGACCACGTATAAGTTCGATTTTTTTCGAAAATATTATCAAAATCGATCTTTCAACGAAGCAGTCCGTTAGTCTAGATGTAGAAGAGATTTGCCCACCCAATAATTTCGTATGCACACCCTCCAGAATCGAATTAAAAAATAAAAACCTCGAAAATGAAGAGTTCCGAAGACGCGACCACGTATAAGTTCCATTTTTTCCGAAAATATTATCAAAATCGATCTTTCAACGATGCAGTCCTTTAGTCTAGATGTAGAAGACGTTTGCCCACCCAATAATTTCGTATGCCCACCCTTCAGAATCGAATTAAAAAATAAAAACCGCGAAATGAAGAGTTCCGAAGACGCGGCCACGTATAAGTCCGATTTTTTCCGAAAATATTATCAAAATCGATCTTTCAACGATGCAGTCCGTTAGTCTAGATGTAGAAGAGATTTGCCCACCCAATAATTTCGTATGCACACCCTCCAGAATAGAATTAAAAAATAAAAACCGCGAAAATGAAGAGTTCCGAAGACGCGACCACGTATAAGTTCGATTATTTATTAACTAAACGTTCGAATCGTTTGTCCAACGACGCATTTCGTTAGTGTAGATGTGGAAGACGTTTGCCCATGCAATAATTTCGTATGTCCACCCATCAGAATCGAAATAAAAAATAAAAACCGCGAAAATGAAGAGTTCCGAAGACGCGACCACGTATAAGTTCGATTTTTTCCGAAAATATTATCAAAATCGATTTTCAACGATGCAGTCCTTTAGTCTAGATGTAGAAGACGTTTGCCCACCCAATAATTTCGTATGCCCACCCTTCAGAATCGAATTAAAAAATAAAAACCGCGAAAATGAAGAGTTCCGAAGACGCGACCTCGTATAAGTTCGATTTTTTCCGAAAATATTATCAAAATCGATCTTTCAACGATGCAGTCCTTTAGTCTAGATGTAGAAGAGGTTTGCCCACCCAATAATTTCGTATGCCCACCCTTCAGAATCGAATTAAAAAATAAAAACCGCGAAAATGAAGAGTTCCGAAGACGCGACCACGTATAAGTTCGATTTTTTTCGAAAATATTATCAAAATCGATCTTTCAACGATGCAGTCCGTTAGTCTAGATGTAGAAGAGATTTGCCCACCCAATAATTTCGTATGCCCACCCTCCGGAATCGAATTAAAAAATAAACACCGCGAAAATGAAGAGTTCCGAAGACGCGACCACGTATAAGTTCGATTATTGATTAACTAAACGTTGGAATCGTTTGTCCAACGACGCATTTCGTTAGTGTAGATGTGGAAGACGTTTGCCCATGCAATAATTTCGTATGCCCACCCTTCAGAATCGAAATAAAAAATAAAAACCGCGAAAATGAAGAGTTCCGAAGACGCGACCACGTATAAGTTCGATTTTTTTCGAAAATATTATCAAAATCGATCTTTCAACGATGCAGCCCTTTAGTCTAGATGTAGAAGAGGTTTGCCCACCCAATAATTTCGTATGCCCACCCTCCAGAATCGAAATAAAAAATAAAAACCGCGGAAATGAAGAGTTCCGATGACGCGACCACGTATAAGTTCGATTATTTATTAACTAAACGTTCGAATCGTTAGTCCAACGACGCATTTCGTTAGTCTAGATGTGGAAGACGTTTGCCCACCCAATAATTTCGTATGCCCCCCCTTCAGAATCGAAATAAAAAATAAAAACCGCGAAAATGAAGAGTTCCGAAGACGCGACCACGTATAAGTTCGATTATTTATTAACTAAACGTTCGAATCGTTTGTCCAACGACGCATTTCGTTAGTTTAGATGTGGAAGACGTTTGCCCACCCAATAATTTCGTATGCCCACCCTCCAGAATCGAATTAAAAAATAAAAACCGCGAAAATGAAGAGTTCCGAAGACGCGACCACGTATAAGTTCGATTTTTTCCGAAAATATTATCAAAATCGATCTTTCAACGATGCAGTCCTTTAGTCTAGATGTAGAAGACGTTTGCCCACCCAATAATTTCGTATGCCCACCCTCCAGAATCGAATTAAAAAATAAAAACCGCGAAAATGAAGAGTTCCGAAGACGCGACCACGTATAAGATCGATTTTTTCCGAAAATATTATTGTTATGTATATGGATAATAACGATACAGGCAACTTCCTGTGACAATACGTTTAATAATATGTATTCGTCTTGCCGGTCAACACGACACTGAACTGTTGTTCGGCGCTCTCGCTCTGTGTGCCTCGGCTCGCTCACGCACTCGTCACGTACAACACACCTACTAATATATTACAATCTCCTCTCGCTTTAAGAAGTTTATAATATTAATTCTTAGCTCGCTTTTCCGCTAAACGCTTTGATGCTCTTGGTGTTGCCACCATTTCGAGTTGACGTTTTCCGGACCAGTTATTAGAGTTATTTGCTTCTCTATACTTTAACATTTGATCAATATGTCTTTTCCAATATTTTCCCGGTGAAACTTCAACTTCGAAATTTACCGGTGACAACTGAGCCGTAATAACCGCGAGAATTTTCTTATTCGAATTTTTTGTATAGTCATCTACCCACACTCTTTCCCCCTCTACAAATTTTACGTCCCGCGATCCTCCTCGACTCATCGTTTGCTGTAACTGTGCGTTTTCTATTTTATCTGCTAAGTTCGGTTTTACACAATCGAGCTTTGTTCGCATTTCGCGTTTGAACATCATAAATGCAGGTGATCTTCCTGTTGAACAGTGTTCCGTACTTCGCTGATCAAATAGGAATTTATCGATAGCTTCATCAAGTTTCTTTCCTGACTTAATCATCTTATTTACTTTATCCTTAAAAACACCGACAAAATTTTCTGCTGCACCGTTCGTGGCCGGATGATACGGCGCTGAGAACGTGTGTTTGACTCCGTTTCCTTTCAAAAATAACATAAAATCATTGCTCGTATACTGTCGCCCGTTATCCGTTACTAAATGGGTTGGTAAGCCGAAACGCGAAAAAATTTTTCTAAACTGCTTTATGATACTTTCGGTTTGTGTATTAGTTTTCATATCGATCACTTCTGGCCATTTGCTATACGCGTCAATTACAATCATAAACATGTGACCGTGGAAAGGCCCTAGGAAATCACTATGAATTCTACTCCAGCATTTATTTGGTGAAGGCCAAGGGTTTAGCGGTACTTTTGGTGGGGCTTTACGTTCTTGCACGCAGATTCTACACGTAGCCGCTAATTCCTCTAGTTGCGCATCAATATTAGGCCACCAAACGCAGGACCTTGCTCGCATTTTCATTTTAACGCTACCGAAATGTGAATCGTGTAGTTCGTTCAGTATTTGAGTTTTAAGACTGTCCGGTACAATTACACGGTAACCCCATAACAAGCAGTCTTTTTCTATATACAGTTCGTGTTGTTTCGCATAATACTTTTGTTCATTCTCCGTAAGACTTTCTCGTGATGGCCAATCATTTTGTACATATTTGATTATTTTACTTAATGTTTTATCTTTTCTCGTTTCTTTTGCTATCATTTTAGCCGTCACAATTTTTAACTCTTCTTCAATATAATTAATACTTTGAAAGTCTTCACTGAAAATGGACGTTTTATCTGTTATCGGTAGTCTCGACAACGCATCACAATTACCATTCTTTTTCGTGTTTACATATTCAATTTTGTATGTAAAATGAGAAAGGAAATAGGCCCATCTTTGCAGTCGACTGGCTACCGTTAAAGGTATTTCTTGATTCGGTCCAAAAATGTACACTAATGGTTTATGATCCGTTTTTAAAATTATCTCTCGACCATATACATAATTATAAAATTTTTTGAAACCAAATACTATTGCTCCCGCCTCCTTATCAATGATGGCTCTATTTTGCTCTTTTTCCGGTATTACTTTTGACGCAAACGCGATGGGTCTTTCTTCGCCGTTAGCGTAACGGTGTGACAATATTGCAGAAAGCCCATATTTCGACGCGTCGCACGCAAGTATTAGCTCTTGTGTCGAGTCGTAATTTGCCAATACTTTAGCCGATATGATTTCCTTCCTTAACCATTCATACGCTTTGTCGGCTTTATCGTTCCATATAAACTCCGTGTTTTTTGTTAATTCATATAACGGTTTTAATTGGGAGGCACGGTCAGGTAAAAAACGTTCATAATATGTTACCAGCCCTAAAAATGATAATAATTGCTTTTTATTCTTCGGTACCGGTGCATTTGCTATAGCTTCTACTTTTTTCTTTGACGTACCCAGTTCTCCTTTACGAATTACAAAACCTAAAATTTCTAACTGCTCCTTAGCAAATTCGCATTTTTTAACGTTTGCTCTCAATCCGTAATTTTCTAACCTTTGCAAAACCTTATATATTGTGTCGATATGCTCCTTATCGTCTTTACCGGTGATATATATATTATCTAAATAAACCGCTACTTGTCCCTCGATATCTCGTAAGCAATTCTCCATTATTCTTTGAAATTCTCCCGGACCTGATGCAACTCCTTCCGTTAACTTTGTATATCGAAATAAGCCCACATGTGTGATTATCGTTAACATATCACGCGACTCTGGATGTACCGGTATTTGCATATACGCATGTGATAAATCAATTTGAGTAAATTTTTGGCCGCCTTGCAGTTTTTCGAAAATTTCGTTAATTGTCGGTAATGGATGTCTATTTATTACTAACCATTGGTTCACTGTTAATTTAAAGTTACCGCATATACGTATACTGTTATCGTTTTTTATTATTGGTACGATAGGTGTAACCCATTCACTCGTTAGTACTTTTTCAATATGCCCTAATTGCTCTAATCGCTTTAATTCCTCCTCCACTTTGCGTTTTAACGCAAACGGTATGTGTCGTAGCTTACATGCTTTCGGTACTGCATTTTCTTTTAATATTAATTTAATTGTACCTTTATTAAAACAACCTACTCCTTCTCCAAATAATTTCGGAAAATCATTCGCTACTTTTTCGGCTAGAATTTTATCCATACCTGACTCTATATTATTTATCTTGAACAAAGGCCAAAGTCCGAAAGCATGTAACCATGACCGTCCTAGCAAAGTCGTGCCTTTCCCCGGTAAGACCACAATATCTAACGTATACTTCTGTTTATCAAAACAAACTTCCAACTCCCGTAATAATCCTACTGGCTTTACTTGTAAGTTATACGCGTTCATAGCAAACGAAATTTTGAAAATCTTTACTTTTGGAAAGTATTTGTTTCTTGTCTCGTCTGAAATAATACTCCAATATGATCCGGAGTCGACTTCCATTTCAAAGTGGGTCGCATTTATATTAACATTTAAATACATAGGCGATCGCGCTACATCCACTTTTGTTATACTGTTCGTATTGCAAACTTTACCCCTAACCTTTATGTTTTTGAGTTCGTATACTTCTTCTTCTGTGCCGCTCGTATCGCTTGTTTCTTCTTCTGCTGCCTTTTGTAGGTGCTGTACTTTCTGGCTTTGGCTTCGGCATGCTGCTTCTATATGACCTTGACGCTTACATCTTCGACATCGCTGGTATCGGTGTTTGCATTCTTTCCCTATGTGGCCTTTCTTTCCACAACAATAACAAGTTATGTCTTCTCGCTTGCTTTTCTCGCCTCCAGTATTCATGCGAGTGCTTTCCCTTCCATAATTAATGTTGCGACCGCTACGGTAACCTCTTGTTTTAATAAAGTGCACATCACTCTCCTGTCCGCTTGCCTCATTCATTTTATCGGTTGACGTTGCGTCTTTTTCGGATTTTTCACATACTAGAGCTATCTTGTAAGCCTTTTCATATGTTAATTTTTCTTCTTTAAACAATTCGCTTTTTGTTGCATGGTCTTTTAATCCGCACACGAGCTGGTCTCGTAGTGCTGTTTCTACTGATGTAAAGTTACAATTTAATGATAACTCCTTCAGGCGTGCTACAAAATCTGCCAATGACTCTGTTGCCGCTTGTTTTGCCGCATAAAATTTGTACCTTTCCATAGACTCCGATGGCTTTGGACACAAATGCCCTGATATGATTTCTACTACTTCGTCGAACTCTTTGTCCTTGAGTTTTGCCGGGTGACACAGATTTCTTGCTAGCTTGTAGGTATCCGCACTTACTCTTGTTAGCAGAATAGCTGCTTGTTTTTTCTTGTCTGTTATATTATTAACTGTAAAGTATAGTTCCAAGCGTTCGACAAACGTCTCCCAGTCGTCTTTGCCCAGTTCAAACTCCAACTTGATTTTCGATTCGATCATTGCCATTTCCCTTGACTTATTATCTTCGTTATGTGCACCACGTTTCGCCTCTACTTCTATTTTTTTAAGTGACCTTAAATACTTCGTCAACTTATTCTTCAATCTTTCAGTAGAGTCTTTTACTTCGTACGTTACACCGGCACTTGTTAAACGAATACAAATTTCTTCTCTTGTCAATGTCGACAGTTCACTTTCGTCTTTACAGCTTCCTAGCGATTTACTAGATTCGCCGTCCGACATTGGTTTTGCATGCGTGGTTCGAAATTACTCGTCGCCAATTGTTATGTATATGGATAATAACGATACAGGCAACTTCCTGTGACAATACGTTTAATAATATGTATTCGTCTTGCCGGTCAACACGACACTGAACTGTTGTTCGGCGCTCTCGCTCTGTGTGCCTCGGCTCGCTCACGCACTCGTCACGTACAACACACCTACTAATATATTACAATTATCAAAATCGATCTTTCAACGATGCAGTCCTTTAGTCTCGATGTAGAAGAGGTTTGCCAACCCAATAATTTCGTATGCCCACCCTCCAGAATCGAAATAAAAAATAAAAACCGCGGAAATGAAGAGTTCCGAAGACGCGACCACGTATAAGTTCGATTTTTTTCGAAAATATTATCAAAATCGATCTTTCAACGATGCAGTCCGTTAGTCTAGATGTAGAAGAGATTTGCCCACCCAATAATTTCGTATGCCCACCCTCCGGAATCGAATTAAAAAATAAACACCGCGAAAATGAAGAGTTCCGAAGACGCGACCACGTATAAGTTCGATTTTTTTCGAAAATATTATCAAAATCGATCATTCAACGATACAGTCCGTTAGTCTAGATGTAGAAGAGATTTGCCCACCCAATAATTTCGTATGCCCACCCTCCAGAATCGAATTAAAAAATAAAAACCGCGAAAATGGAGAGTTCCGAAGACGCGACCACGTATAAGTTCGATTTTTTTCGAAAATATTATTAAAATCGATCTTTCAACGATGCAGTCCTTTAGTCTAGATGTAGAAGAGGTTTGCCCACCCAATAATTTCGTATGCCCACCCTCCAGAATCGAAATAAAAAATAAAAACCGCGGAAATGAAGAGTTCCGATGACGCGACCACGTATAAGTTCGATTATTTATTAACTAAACGTTCGAATCGTTAGTCCAACGACGCATTTCGTTAGTCTAGATGTGGAAGACGTTTGCCCACCCAATAATTTCGTATGCCCCCACTTCAGAATCGAAATAAAAAATAAAAACCGCGAAAATGAAGAGTTCCGAAGACGCGACCACGTATAAGTTCGATTATTTATTAACTAAACGTTCGAATCGTTTGTCCAACGACGCATTTCGTTAGTTTAGATGTGGAAGACGTTTGCCCACCCAATAATTTCGTATGCCCACCCTTCAGAATCGAAATAAAAAATAAAAACCGCGAAAATGAAGAGTTCCGAAGACGCGACCACGTATAAGTTCGATTTTTTTCGAAAATATTATCAAAATCGATCTTTCAACGATGCAGTCCTTTAGTCTAGATGTAGAAGACGTTTTCCCACCCAATAATTTCGTATGCCCACCCTCCAGAATCGAATTAAAAAATAAAAACCGCGAAAATGAAGAGTTCCGAAGACGCGACCACGTATAAGTTCGATTTTTTCCGAAAATATTATCAAAATCGATCTTTCAACGATGCAGTCCTTTAGTCTAGATGTAGAAGACGTTTGCCCACCCAATAATTTCGTATGCCCACCCTCCAGAATCGAATTAAAAAATAAAAACCGCGAAAATGAAGAGTTCCGAAGACGCGACCACGTATAAGATCGATTTTTTCCGAAAATATTATCAAAATCGATCTTTCAACGATGCAGTCCTTTAGTCTCGATGTAGAAGAGGTTTGCCAACCCAATAATTTCGTATGCCCACCCTCCAGAATCGAAATAAAAAATAAAAACCGCGGAAATGAAGAGTTCCGAAGATGCGACCACGTATAAGATCAATTTTTTCCGAAAATATTATCAAAATCAATCTTTCAACGATGCAGTCCTTTAGTCTCGATGTAGAAGAGGTTTGCCCACCCAATAATTTCGTATGCCCACCCTCCAGAATCGAAATAAAAAATAAAAACCGCGGAAATGAAGAGTTCCGAAGACGCGACCACGTATAAGTTCGATTTTTTTCGAAAATATTATCAAAATCGATCTTTCAACGATGCAGTCCGTTAGTCTAGATGTAGAAGAGATTTGCCCACCCAATAATTTCGTATGCCCACCCTCCGGAATCGAATTAAAAAATAAACACCGCGAAAATGAAGAGTTCCGAAGACGCGACCACGTATAAGTTCGATTTTTTTCGAAAATATTATCAAAATCGATCATTCAACGATACAGTCCGTTAGTCTAGATGTAGAAGAGATTTGCCCACCCAATAATTTCGTATGCCCACCCTCCAGAATCGAATTAAAAAATAAAAACCGCGAAAATGGAGAGTTCCGAAGACGCGACCACGTATAAGTTCGATTTTTTTCGAAAATATTATTAAAATCGATCTTTCAACGATGCAGTCCTTTAGTCTAGATGTAGAAGAGGTTTGCCCACCCAATAATTTCGTATGCCCACCCTCCAGAATCGAAATAAAAAATAAAAACCGCGGAAATGAAGAGTTCCGATGACGCGACCACGTATAAGTTCGATTATTTATTAACTAAACGTTCGAATCGTTAGTCCAACGACGCATTTCGTTAGTCTAGATGTGGAAGACGTTTGCCCACCCAATAATTTCGTATGCCCCCCCTTCAGAATCGAAATAAAAAATAAAAACCGCGGAAATGAAGAGTTCCGAAGATGCGACCACGTATAAGATCAATTTTTTCCGAAAATATTATCAAAATCAATCTTTCAACGATGCAGTCCGTTAGTCTAGATGTAGAAGAGATTTGCCCACCCAATAATTTCGTATGCCCACCCTCCGGAATCGAAATAAAAAATAAAAACCGCGGAAATGAAGAGTTCCGAAGACGCGACCACGTATAAGTTCGATTTTTTCCGATAATATTATCATAATCGATCTTTCAACGATGCAGTCCTTTAGTCTAGATGTAGAAGAGGTTTGCCCACCCAATAATTTCGTATGCCGACCCTCCAGAATCGAAATAAAAAATAAAAACCGCGGAAATGAAGAGTTCCGAAGACGCGACCACGTATAAGTTCGATTTTTTTCGAAAATATTATCAAAATCGATCTTTCAACGATGCAGTCCGTTAGTCTAGATGTAGAAGAGATTTGCCCACCCAATAATTTCGTATGCACACCCTCCAGAATCGAATTAAAAAATAAAAACCGCAAAAATGAAGAGTTCCGAAGACGCGACCACGTATAAATTCGATTTTTTTCGAAAATATTATCAAAATCGATCTTTCAACGATGCAGTCCGTTAGTGTAGATGTGGAAGACGTTTGCCCACCCAATAATTTCGTATGCCCACCCTCCAGAATCGAAATAAAAAATAAAAACCGCGGAAATGAAGAGTTCCGAAGACGCGTCCACGTATAAGTTCGATTTTTTCCGAAAATATTATCAAAATCGATCTTTCAACGAAGCAGTCCGTTAGTCTAGATGTAGAAGAGATTTGCGCACCCAATAATTTCGTATGCCCACCCTCCAGAATCGAATTAAAAAATAAAAACCGCGAAAATGAAGAGTTCCGAAGACGCGACCACGTATAGGTTCGATTTTTTTCGAAAATATTATCAAAATCGATGTTTCAACGATGCAGTCCGTTAGTCTAGATGTAGAAGAGATTTGCCCACCCAATAATTTCGTATGCACACCCTCCAGAATCGAATTAAAAAATAAAAACCGCGAAAATGAAGAGTTCCGAAGACGCGACCACGTATAAGTTTGATTTTTTTCGAAAATATTATCAAAATCGATCTTTCAACGATGCAGTCCGTTAGTCTAGATGTAGAAGAGATTTGCCCACCCAATAATTTCGTATGCCCACCCTCCGGAATCGAATTAAAAAATAAACACCGCGAAAATGAAGAGTTCCGAAGACGCGACCACGTATAAGTTCGATTATTTATTAACTAAACGTTCGAATCGTTTGTCCAACGACGCATTTCGTTAGTGTAGATGTGGAAGACGTTTGCCCATGCAATAATTTCGTATGCCCACCCATCAGAATCGAAATAAAAAATAAAAACCGCGAAAATGAAGAGTTCCGAAGACGCGACCACGTATAAGTTCGATTTTTTCCGAAAATATTATCAAAATCGATCTTTCAACGATGCAGTCCGTTATTCTAGATGTAGAAGAGATTTGCCCACCCAATAATTTCGTATGCACACCCTCCAGAATCGAATTAAAAAATAAAAACCGCGAAAATGAAGAGTTCCGAAGACGCGACCACGTATAAGTTCGATTTTTTCCGAAAATATTATCAAAATTGATCTTTCAACGATGCAGTCCTTTAGTCTAGATGTAGAAGAGGTTTGCCCACCCAATAATTTCGTATGACTACCCTCCAGAATCGAAATAAAAAATAAAAACCGCGGAAATGATGAGTTCCGAAGACGCGACCACGTATAAGTTCGATTTTTTTCGAAAATATTATCAAAATCGATCTTTCAACGATGCAGTCCGTTAGCCTAGATGTAGAAGAGATTTGCCCACCCAATAATTTCGTATGCACACCCTCCAGAATCGAATTAAAAAATAAAAACCGCGAAAATGAAGAGTTCCGAAGACGCGACCACGTATAAGATCGATTTTTTCCGAAAATATTATCAAAATCGATCTTTCAACGATGCAGTCCTTTAGTCTAGATGTAGAAGAGGTTTGCCCACCCAATAATTTCGTATGCCCACCCTCCAGAATCGAAATAAAAAATAAAAACCGCGGAAATGAAGAGTTCCGAAGACGCGACCACGTATAAGTTCGATTTTTTTCGAAAATATTATCAAAATCGATCTTTCAACGATGCAGTCCTTTAGTCTAGATGTAGAAGACGTTTGCCCACCCAATAATTTCGTATGCCCACCCTTCAGAATCGAAATAAAAAATAAAAACCGCGAAAATGAAGAGTTCCGAAGACGCGACCACGTATAAGTTCGATTTTTTTCGAAAATATTATCAAAATCGATCATTCAACGATGCAGTCCGTTAGTCTAGATGTAGAAGAGATTTGCCCACCCAATAATTTCGTATGCCCACCCTCCAGAATCGAATTAAAAAATAAAAACCGCGAAAATGAAAAGTTCCGAAGACGCGACCACGTATAAGTTCGATTTTTTCCGAAAATATTATCAAAATCGATCTTTCAACGATGCAGTCCTTTAGTCTAGATGTAGAAGAGGTTTGCCCACCCAATAATTTCGTATGACTACCCTCCAGAATCGAAATAAAAAATAAAAACCGCGGAAATGAAGAGTTCCGAAGACGCGACCACGTATAAGTTCGATTTTTTTCGAAAATATTATCATAATCGATCTTTCAACGATGCAGTCCGTTAGCCTAGATGTAGAAGAGATTTGCCCACCCAATAATTTCGTATGCACACCCTCCAGAATCGAATTAAAAAATAAAAACCGCGAAAATGAAGAGTTCCGAAGACGCGACCACGTATAAGATCGATTTTTTCCGAAAATATTATCAAAATCGAACTTTCAACGATGCAGTCCTTTAGTCTAGATGTAGAAGAGGTTTGCCCACCCAATAATTTCGTATGCCCACCCTCCAGAATCGAAATAAAAAATAAAAACCGCGGAAATGAAGAGTTCCGAAGACGCGACCACGTATAAGTTCGATTTTTTTCGAAAATATTATCAAAATCGATCTTTCAACGATGCAGTCCTTTAGTCTAGATGTAGAAGACGTTTGCCCACCCAATAATTTCGTATGCCCACCCTTCAGAATCGAAATAAAAAATAAAAACCGCGAAAATGAAGAGTTCCGAAGACGCGACCACGTATAAGTTCGATTTTTTTCGAAAATATTATCAAAATCGATCATTCAACGATGCAGTCCGTTAGTCTAGATGTAGAAGAGATTTGCCCACCCAATAATTTCGTATGCCCACCCTCCAGAATCGAATTAAAAAATAAAAACCGCGAAAATGAAAAGTTCCGAAGACGCGACCACGTATAAGTTCGATTTTTTTCGAAAATATTATCAAAATCGATCTTTCAACGATGCAGTCCGTTATTCTAGATGTAGAAGAGATTTGCCCACCCAATAATTTCGTATGCACACCCTCCAGAATCGAATTAAAAAATAGAAACCGCGAAAATGAAGAGTTCCGAAGACGCGACCACGTATAAGTTCGATTATTTATTAACTAAACGTTCGAATCGTTAGTCCAACGACGCATTTCGTTAGTCTAGATGTGGAAGACGTTTGCCCACCCAATAATTTCGTATGCCCCCACTTCAGAATCGAAATAAAAAATAAAAACCGCGAAAATGAAGAGTTCCGAAGACGCGACCACGTATAAGTTCGATTATTTATTAACTAAACGTTCGAATCGTTTGTCCAACGACGCATTTCGTTAGTTTAGATGTGGAAGACGTTTGCCCACCCAATAATTTCGTATGCCCACCCTTCAGAATCGAAATAAAAAATAAAAACCGCGAAAATGAAGAGTTCCGAAGACGCGACCACGTATAAGTTCGATTTTTTTCGAAAATATTATCAAAATCGATCTTTCAACGATGCAGTCCTTTAGTCTAGATGTAGAAGACGTTTTCCCACCCAATAATTTCGTATGCCCACCCTCCAGAATCGAATTAAAAAATAAAAACCGCGAAAATGAAGAGTTCCGAAGACGCGACCACGTATAAGTTCGATTTTTTCCGAAAATATTATCAAAATCGATCTTTCAACGATGCAGTCCTTTAGTCTAGATGTAGAAGACGTTTGCCCACCCAATAATTTCGTATGCCCACCCTCCAGAATCGAATTAAAAAATAAAAACCGCGAAAATGAAGAGTTCCGAAGACGCGACCACGTATAAGATCGATTTTTTCCGAAAATATTATCAAAATCGATCTTTCAACGATGCAGTCCTTTAGTCTCGATGTAGAAGAGGTTTGCCAACCCAATAATTTCGTATGCCCACCCTCCAGAATCGAAATAAAAAATAAAAACCGCGGAAATGAAGAGTTCCGAAGATGCGACCACGTATAAGATCAATTTTTTCCGAAAATATTATCAAAATCAATCTTTCAACGATGCAGTCCTTTAGTCTCGATGTAGAAGAGGTTTGCCCACCCAATAATTTCGTATGCCCACCCTCCAGAATCGAAATAAAAAATAAAAACCGCGGAAATGAAGAGTTCCGAAGACGCGACCACGTATAAGTTCGATTTTTTTCGAAAATATTATCAAAATCGATCTTTCAACGATGCAGTCCGTTAGTCTAGATGTAGAAGAGATTTGCCCACCCAATAATTTCGTATGCCCACCCTCCGGAATCGAATTAAAAAATAAACACCGCGAAAATGAAGAGTTCCGAAGACGCGACCACGTATAAGTTCGATTTTTTTCGAAAATATTATCAAAATCGATCATTCAACGATACAGTCCGTTAGTCTAGATGTAGAAGAGATTTGCCCACCCAATAATTTCGTATGCCCACCCTCCAGAATCGAATTAAAAAATAAAAACCGCGAAAATGGAGAGTTCCGAAGACGCGACCACGTATAAGTTCGATTTTTTTCGAAAATATTATTAAAATCGATCTTTCAACGATGCAGTCCTTTAGTCTAGATGTAGAAGAGGTTTGCCCACCCAATAATTTCGTATGCCCACCCTCCAGAATCGAAATAAAAAATAAAAACCGCGGAAATGAAGAGTTCCGATGACGCGACCACGTATAAGTTCGATTATTTATTAACTAAACGTTCGAATCGTTAGTCCAACGACGCATTTCGTTAGTCTAGATGTGGAAGACGTTTGCCCACCCAATAATTTCGTATGCCCCCCCTTCAGAATCGAAATAAAAAATAAAAACCGCGGAAATGAAGAGTTCCGAAGATGCGACCACGTATAAGATCAATTTTTTCCGAAAATATTATCAAAATCAATCTTTCAACGATGCAGTCCGTTAGTCTAGATGTAGAAGAGATTTGCCCACCCAATAATTTCGTATGCCCACCCTCCGGAATCGAAATAAAAAATAAAAACCGCGGAAATGAAGAGTTCCGAAGACGCGACCACGTATAAGTTCGATTTTTTCCGATAATATTATCATAATCGATCTTTCAACGATGCAGTCCTTTAGTCTAGATGTAGAAGAGGTTTGCCCACCCAATAATTTCGTATGCCGACCCTCCAGAATCGAAATAAAAAATAAAAACCGCGGAAATGAAGAGTTCCGAAGACGCGACCACGTATAAGTTCGATTTTTTTCGAAAATATTATCAAAATCGATCATTCAACGATGCAGTCCGTTAGTCTAGATGTAGAAGAGATTTGCCCACCCAATAATTTCGTATGCCCACCCTCCAGAATCGAATTAAAAAATAAAAACCGCGAAAATGAAAAGTTCCGAAGACGCGACCACGTATAAGTTCGATTTTTTTCGAAAATATTATCAAAATCGATCTTTCAACGATGCAGTCCGTTATTCTAGATGTAGAAGAGATTTGCCCACCCAATAATTTCGTATGCACACCCTCCAGAATCGAATTAAAAAATAGAAACCGCGAAAATGAAGAGTTCCGAAGACGCGACCACGTATAAGTTCGATTTTTTCCGAAAATATTATCAAAATCGATCTTTCAATGATGCAGTCCTTTAGTCTAGATGTAGAAGAGGTTTGCCCACCCAATAATTTCGTATGACCACCCTCCAGAATCGAAATAAAAAATAAAAACCGCGGAAATGAAGAGTTCCGAAGACGCGCCACGTATAAGTTCGATTTTTTCCGAAAATATTATCAAAATCGATCTTTCAACGATGCAGTCCTTTAGTCTAGATGTAGAAGACGTTTGCCCACCCAATAATTTCGTATGCCCACCCTCCAGAATCGAAATAAAAAATAAAAACCGCGGAAATGAAGAGTTCCGAAGACGCGACCACGTATAAGTTCGATTTTTTCCGATAATATTATCATAATCGATCTTTCAACGATGCAGTCCTTTAGTCTAGATGTAGAAGAGGTTTGCCCACGCAATAATTTCGTATGCCCACCCTCCAGAATCGAAATAAAAAATAAAAACCGCGGAAATGAAGAGTTCCGAAGACGCGACCACGTATAAGTTCGATTTTTTTCGAAAATATTATCAAAATCGATCTTTCAACGATGCAGTCCTTTAGTCTAGATGTAGAAGACGTTTGCCCACCCAATAATTTCGTATGCCCACCCTTCAGAATCGAAATAAAAAATAAAAACCGCGAAAATGAAGAGTTCCGAAGACGCGACCACGTATAAGTTCGATTTTTTCCGAAAATATTATCAAAATCGATCTTTCAACGATGCAGTCCTTTAGTCTAGATGTAGAAGACGTTTGCCCACCCAATAATTTCGTATGCCCACCCTCCAGAATCGAATTAAAAAATAAAAACCGCGAAAATGAAGAGTTCCGAAGACGCGACCACGTATAAGATCGATTTTTTCCGAAAATATTATCAAAATCGATCTTTCAACGATGCAGTCCTTTAGTCTCGATGTAGAAGAGGTTTGCCAACCCAATAATTTCGTATGCCCACCCTCCAGAATCGAAATAAAAAATAAAAACCGCGGAAATGAAGAGTTCCGAAGACGCGACCACGTATAAGTTCGATTTTTTTCGAAAATATTATCAAAATCGATCTTTCAACGATGCAGTCCGTTAGTCTAGATGTAGAAGAGATTTGCCCACCCAATAATTTCGTATGCCCACCCTCCGGAATCGAATTAAAAAATAAACACCGCGAAAATGAAGAGTTCCGAAGACGCGACCACGTATAAGTTCGATTTTTTTCGAAAATATTATCAAAATCGATCATTCAACGATACAGTCCGTTAGTCTAGATGTAGAAGAGATTTGCCCACCCAATAATTTCGTATGCCCACCCTCCAGAATCGAATTAAAAAATAAAAACCGCGAAAATGGAGAGTTCCGAAGACGCGACCACGTATAAGTTCGATTTTTTTCGAAAATATTATTAAAATCGATCTTTCAACGATGCAGTCCTTTAGTCTAGATGTAGAAGAGGTTTGCCCACCCAATAATTTCGTATGCCCACCCTCCAGAATCGAAATAAAAAATAAAAACCGCGGAAATGAAGAGTTCCGATGACGCGACCACGTATAAGTTCGATTATTTATTAACTAAACGTTCGAATCGTTAGTCCAACGACGCATTTCGTTAGTCTAGATGTGGAAGACGTTTGCCCACCCAATAATTTCGTATGCCCCCACTTCAGAATCGAAATAAAAAATAAAAACCGCGAAAATGAAGAGTTCCGAAGACGCGACCACGTATAAGTTCGATTATTTATTAACTAAACGTTCGAATCGTTTGTCCAACGACGCATTTCGTTAGTTTAGATGTGGAAGACGTTTGCCCACCCAATAATTTCGTATGCCCACCCTTCAGAATCGAAATAAAAAATAAAAACCGCGAAAATGAAGAGTTCCGAAGACGCGACCACGTATAAGTTCGATTTTTTTCGAAAATATTATCAAAATCGATCTTTCAACGATGCAGTCCTTTAGTCTAGATGTAGAAGACGTTTTCCCACCCAATAATTTCGTATGCCCACCCTCCAGAATCGAATTAAAAAATAAAAACCGCGAAAATGAAGAGTTCCGAAGACGCGACCACGTATAAGTTCGATTTTTTCCGAAAATATTATCAAAATCGATCTTTCAACGATGCAGTCCTTTAGTCTAGATGTAGAAGACGTTTGCCCACCCAATAATTTCGTATGCCCACCCTCCAGAATCGAATTAAAAAATAAAAACCGCGAAAATGAAGAGTTCCGAAGACGCGACCACGTATAAGATCGATTTTTTCCGAAAATATTATCAAAATCGATCTTTCAACGATGCAGTCCTTTAGTCTCGATGTAGAAGAGGTTTGCCAACCCAATAATTTCGTATGCCCACCCTCCAGAATCGAAATAAAAAATAAAAACCGCGGAAATGAAGAGTTCCGAAGATGCGACCACGTATAAGATCAATTTTTTCCGAAAATATTATCAAAATCAATCTTTCAACGATGCAGTCCTTTAGTCTCGATGTAGAAGAGGTTTGCCCACCCAATAATTTCGTATGCCCACCCTCCAGAATCGAAATAAAAAATAAAAACCGCGGAAATGAAGAGTTCCGAAGACGCGACCACGTATAAGTTCGATTTTTTTCGAAAATATTATCAAAATCGATCTTTCAACGATGCAGTCCGTTAGTCTAGATGTAGAAGAGATTTGCCCACCCAATAATTTCGTATGCCCACCCTCCGGAATCGAATTAAAAAATAAACACCGCGAAAATGAAGAGTTCCGAAGACGCGACCACGTATAAGTTCGATTTTTTTCGAAAATATTATCAAAATCGATCATTCAACGATACAGTCCGTTAGTCTAGATGTAGAAGAGATTTGCCCACCCAATAATTTCGTATGCCCACCCTCCAGAATCGAATTAAAAAATAAAAACCGCGAAAATGGAGAGTTCCGAAGACGCGACCACGTATAAGTTCGATTTTTTTCGAAAATATTATTAAAATCGATCTTTCAACGATGCAGTCCTTTAGTCTAGATGTAGAAGAGGTTTGCCCACCCAATAATTTCGTATGCCCACCCTCCAGAATCGAAATAAAAAATAAAAACCGCGGAAATGAAGAGTTCCGATGACGCGACCACGTATAAGTTCGATTATTTATTAACTAAACGTTCGAATCGTTAGTCCAACGACGCATTTCGTTAGTCTAGATGTGGAAGACGTTTGCCCACCCAATAATTTCGTATGCCCCCCCTTCAGAATCGAAATAAAAAATAAAAACCGCGGAAATGAAGAGTTCCGAAGATGCGACCACGTATAAGATCAATTTTTTCCGAAAATATTATCAAAATCAATCTTTCAACGATGCAGTCCGTTAGTCTAGATGTAGAAGAGATTTGCCCACCCAATAATTTCGTATGCCCACCCTCCGGAATCGAAATAAAAAATAAAAACCGCGGAAATGAAGAGTTCCGAAGACGCGACCACGTATAAGTTCGATTTTTTCCGATAATATTATCATAATCGATCTTTCAACGATGCAGTCCTTTAGTCTAGATGTAGAAGAGGTTTGCCCACCCAATAATTTCGTATGCCGACCCTCCAGAATCGAAATAAAAAATAAAAACCGCGGAAATGAAGAGTTCCGAAGACGCGACCACGTATAAGTTCGATTTTTTTCGAAAATATTATCAAAATCGATCTTTCAACGATGCAGTCCGTTAGTCTAGATGTAGAAGAGATTTGCCCACCCAATAATTTCGTATGCACACCCTCCAGAATCGAATTAAAAAATAAAAACCGCAAAAATGAAGAGTTCCGAAGACGCGACCACGTATAAATTCGATTTTTTTCGAAAATATTATCAAAATCGATCTTTCAACAATGCAGTCCGTTAGTGTAGATGTGGAAGACGTTTGCCCACCCAATAATTTCGTATGCCCACCCTCCAGAATCGAAATAAAAAATAAAAACCGCGGAAATGAAGAGTTCCGAAGACGCGTCCACGTATAAGTTCGATTTTTTCCGAAAATATTATCAAAATCGATCTTTCAACGAAGCAGTCCGTTAGTCTAGATGTAGAAGAGATTTGCGCACCCAATAATTTCGTATGCCCACCCTCCAGAATCGAATTAAAAAATAAAAACCGCGAAAATGAAGAGTTCCGAAGACGCGACCACGTATAGGTTCGATTTTTTTCGAAAATATTATCAAAATCGATGTTTCAACGATGCAGTCCGTTAGTCTAGATGTAGAAGAGATTTGCCCACCCAATAATTTCGTATGCACACCCTCCAGAATCGAATTAAAAAATAAAAACCGCGAAAATGAAGAGTTCCGAAGACGCGACCACGTATAAGTTCGATTTTTTTCGAAAATATTATCAAAATCGATCTTTCAACGATGCAGTCCGTTAGTCTAGATGTAGAAGAGATTTGCCCACCCAATAATTTCGTATGCCCACCCTCCGGAATCGAATTAAAAAATAAACACCGCGAAAATGAAGAGTTCCGAAGACGCGACCACGTATAAGTTCGATTATTTATTAACTAAACGTTCGAATCGTTTGTCCAACGACGCATTTCGTTAGTGTAGATGTGGAAGACGTTTGCCCATGCAATAATTTCGTATGCCCACCCATCAGAATCGAAATAAAAAATAAAAACCGCGAAAATGAAGAGTTCCGAAGACGCGACCACGTATAAGTTCGATTTTTTCCGAAAATATTATCAAAATCGATCTTTCAACGATGCAGTCCGTTATTCTAGATGTAGAAGAGATTTGCCCACCCAATAATTTCGTATGCACACCCTCCAGAATCGAATTAAAAAATAAAAACCGCGAAAATGAAGAGTTCCGAAGACGCGACCACGTATAAGTTCGATTTTTTCCGAAAATATTATCAAAATCGATCTTTCAACGATGCAGTCCTTTAGTCTAGATGTAGAAGAGGTTTGCCCACCCAATAATTTCGTATGACTACCCTCCAGAATCGAAATAAAAAATAAAAACCGCGGAAATGATGAGTTCCGAAGACGCGACCACGTATAAGTTCGATTTTTTTCGAAAATATTATCAAAATCGATCTTTCAACGATGCAGTCCGTTAGCCTAGATGTAGAAGAGATTTGCCCACCCAATAATTTCGTATGCACACCCTCCAGAATCGAATTAAAAAATAAAAACCGCGAAAATGAAGAGTTCCGAAGACGCGACCACGTATAAGATCGATTTTTTCCGAAAATATTATCAAAATCGATCTTTCAACGATGCAGTCCTTTAGTCTAGATGTAGAAGAGGTTTGCCCACCCAATAATTTCGTATGCCCACCCTCCAGAATCGAAATAAAAAATAAAAACCGCGGAAATGAAGAGTTCCGAAGACGCGACCACGTATAAGTTCGATTTTTTTCGAAAATATTATCAAAATCGATCTTTCAACGATGCAGTCCTTTAGTCTAGATGTAGAAGACGTTTGCCCACCCAATAATTTCGTATGCCCACCCTTCAGAATCGAAATAAAAAATAAAAACCGCGAAAATGAAGAGTTCCGAAGACGCGACCACGTATAAGTTCGATTTTTTTCGAAAATATTATCAAAATCGATCATTCAACGATGCAGTCCGTTAGTCTAGATGTAGAAGAGATTTGCCCACCCAATAATTTCGTATGCCCACCCTCCAGAATCGAATTAAAAAATAAAAACCGCGAAAATGAAAAGTTCCGAAGACGCGACCACGTATAAGTTCGATTTTTTTCGAAAATATTATCAAAATCGATCTTTCAACGATGCAGTCCGTTATTCTAGATGTAGAAGAGATTTGCCCACCCAATAATTTCGTATGCACACCCTCCAGAATCGAATTAAAAAATAGAAACCGCGAAAATGAAGAGTTCCGAAGACGCGACCACGTATAAGTTCGATTTTTTCCGAAAATATTATCAAAATCGATCTTTCAACGATGCAGTCCGTTATTCTAGATGTAGAAGAGATTTGCCCACCCAATAATTTCGTATGCACACCCTCCAGAATCGAATTAAAAAATAAAAACCGCGAAAATGAAGAGTTCCGAAGACGCGACCACGTATAAGTTCGATTTTTTCCGAAAATATTATCAAAATCGATCTTTCAACGATGCAGTCCTTTAGTCTAGATGTAGAAGAGGTTTGCCCACCCAATAATTTCGTATGACTACCCTCCAGAATCGAAATAAAAAATAAAAACCGCGGAAATGAAGAGTTCCGAAGACGCGACCACGTATAAGTTCGATTTTTTTCGAAAATATTATCATAATCGATCTTTCAACGATGCAGTCCGTTAGCCTAGATGTAGAAGAGATTTGCCCACCCAATAATTTCGTATGCACACCCTCCAGAATCGAATTAAAAAATAAAAACCGCGAAAATGAAGAGTTCCGAAGACGCGACCACGTATAAGATCGATTTTTTCCGAAAATATTATCAAAATCGAACTTTCAACGATGCAGTCCTTTAGTCTAGATGTAGAAGAGGTTTGCCCACCCAATAATTTCGTATGCCCACCCTCCAGAATCGAAATAAAAAATAAAAACCGCGGAAATGAAGAGTTCCGAAGACGCGACCACGTATAAGTTCGATTTTTTTCGAAAATATTATCAAAATCGATCTTTCAACGATGCAGTCCTTTAGTCTAGATGTAGAAGACGTTTGCCCACCCAATAATTTCGTATGCCCACCCTTCAGAATCGAAATAAAAAATAAAAACCGCGAAAATGAAGAGTTCCGAAGACGCGACCACGTATAAGTTCGATTTTTTTCGAAAATATTATCAAAATCGATCATTCAACGATGCAGTCCGTTAGTCTAGATGTAGAAGAGATTTGCCCACCCAATAATTTCGTATGCCCACCCTCCAGAATCGAATTAAAAAATAAAAACCGCGAAAATGAAAAGTTCCGAAGACGCGACCACGTATAAGTTCGATTTTTTTCGAAAATATTATCAAAATCGATCTTTCAACGATGCAGTCCGTTATTCTAGATGTAGAAGAGATTTGCCCACCCAATAATTTCGTATGCACACCCTCCAGAATCGAATTAAAAAATAGAAACCGCGAAAATGAAGAGTTCCGAAGACGCGACCACGTATAAGTTCGATTTTTTCCGAAAATATTATCAAAATCGATCTTTCAATGATGCAGTCCTTTAGTCTAGATGTAGAAGAGGTTTGCCCACCCAATAATTTCGTATGACCACCCTCCAGAATCGAAATAAAAAATAAAAACCGCGGAAATGAAGAGTTCCGAAGACGCGCCACGTATAAGTTCGATTTTTTCCGAAAATATTATCAAAATCGATCTTTCAACGATGCAGTCCTTTAGTCTAGATGTAGAAGACGTTTGCCCACCCAATAATTTCGTATGCCCACCCTCCAGAATCGAAATAAAAAATAAAAACCGCGGAAATGAAGAGTTCCGAAGACGCGACCACGTATAAGTTCGATTTTTTCCGATAATATTATCATAATCGATCTTTCAACGATGCAGTCCTTTAGTCTAGATGTAGAAGAGGTTTGCCCACGCAATAATTTCGTATGCCCACCCTCCAGAATCGAAATAAAAAATAAAAACCGCGGAAATGAAGAGTTCCGAAGACGCGACCACGTATAAGTTCGATTTTTTTCGAAAATATTATCAAAATCGATCTTTCAACGATGCAGTCCTTTAGTCTAGATGTAGAAGACGTTTGCCCACCCAATAATTTCGTATGCCCACCCTTCAGAATCGAAATAAAAAATAAAAACCGCGAAAATGAAGAGTTCCGAAGACGCGACCACGTATAAGTTCGATTTTTTTCGAAAATATTATCAAAATCGATCATTCAACGATGCAGTCCGTTAGTCTAGATGTAGAAGAGATTTGCCCACCCAATAATTTCGTATGCCCACCCTCCAGAATCGAATTAAAAAATAAAAACCGCGAAAATGAAAAGTTCCGAAGACGCGACCACGTATAAGTTCGATTTTTTTCGAAAATATTATCAAAATCGATCTTTCAACGATGCAGTCCGTTATTCTAGATGTAGAAGAGATTTGCCCACCCAATAATTTCGTATGCACACCCTCCAGAATCGAATTAAAAAATAAAAACCCCGAAAATGAAGAGTTCCGAAGACGCGACCACGTATAAGTTCGATTTTTTCCGAAATTATTATCAAAATCGATCTTTAAATGATGCAGTCCTTTAGTCTAGATGTAGAAGAGGTTTGCCCACCCAATAATTTCGTATGACCACCCTCCAGAATCGAAATAAAAAATAAAAACCGCGGAAATGAAGAGTTCCGAAGACGCGACCACGTATAAGTTCGATTTTTTCCGAAAATATTATCAAAATCGATCTTTCAACGATGCAGTCCTTTAGTCTAGATGTAGAAGACGTTTGCCCACCCAATAATTTCGTATGCCCACCCTCCAGAATCGAAATAAAAAATAAAAACCGCGGAAATGAAGAGATCCGAAGACGCGACCACGTATAAGTTCGATTTTATCCGATAATATTATCATAATCGATCTTTCAACGATGCAGTCCTTTAGTCTAGATGTAGAAGAGGTTTGCCCACCCAATAATTTCGTATGACCACCCTC
Organism: Andrena praecox; assembly: GCA_963932275.1. Lineage (NCBI taxonomy): Eukaryota > Metazoa > Arthropoda > Insecta > Hymenoptera > Andrenidae > Andrena > Andrena praecox. Next base: position 1,033,991 of record CAWVQO010000413.1, on the reverse strand, counting down.
CAGAATCGAAATAAAAAATAAAAACCGCGGAAATGAAGAGTTCCGAAGACGCGCCACGTATAAGTTCGATTTTTTCCGAAAATATTATCAAAATCGATCTTTCAACGATGCAGTCCTTTAGTCTAGATGTAGAAGACGTTTGCGCACCCAATAATTTCGTATGCCCACCCTCCAGAATCGAAATAAAAAATAAAAACCGCGGAAATGAAGAGTTCCGAAGACGCGACCACGTATAAGTTCGATTTTTTCCGATAATATTATCATAATCGATCTTTCAACGATGCAGTCCTTTAGTCTAGATGTAGAAGAGGTTTGCCCACGCAATAATTTCGTATGCCCACCCTCCAGAATCGAAATAAAAAATAAAAACCGCGGAAATGAAGAGTTCCGAAGACGCGACCACGTATAAGTTCGATTTTTTTCGAAAATATTATCAAAATCGATCTTTCAACGATGCAGTCCTTTAGTCTAGATGTAGAAGACGTTTGCCCACCCAATAATTTCGTATGCCCACCCTTCAGAATCGAAATAAAAAATAAAAACCGCGAAAATGAAGAGTTCCGAAGACGCGACCACGTATAAGTTCGATTTTTTTCGAAAATATTATCAAAATCGATCATTCAACGATGCAGTCCGTTAGTCTAGATGTAGAAGAGATTTGCCCACCCAATAATTTCGTATGCCCACCCTCCAGAATCGAATTAAAAAATAAAAACCGCGAAAATGAAAAGTTCCGAAGACGCGACCACGTATAAGTTCGATTTTTTTCGAAAATATTATCAAAATCGATCTTTCAACGATGCAGTCCGTTATTCTAGATGTAGAAGAGATTTGCCCACCCAATAATTTCGTATGCACACCCTCCAGAATCGAATTAAAAAATAAAAACCCCGAAAATGAAGAGTTCCGAAGACGCGACCACGTATAAGTTCGATTTTTTCCGAAATTATTATCAAAATCGATCTTTAAATGATGCAGTCCTTTAGTCTAGATGTAGAAGAGGTTTGCCCACCCAATAATTTCGTATGACCACCCTCCAGAATCGAAATAAAAAATAAAAACCGCGGAAATGAAGAGTTCCGAAGACGCGACCACGTATAAGTTCGATTTTTTCCGAAAATATTATCAAAATCGATCTTTCAACGATGCAGTCCTTTAGTCTAGATGTAGAAGACGTTTGCCCACCCAATAATTTCGTATGCCCACCCTCCAGAATCGAAATAAAAAATAAAAACCGCGGAAATGAAGAGATCCGAAGACGCGACCACGTATAAGTTCGATTTTATCCGATAATATTATCATAATCGATCTTTCAACGATGCAGTCCTTTAGTCTAGATGTAGAAGAGGTTTGCCCACCCAATAATTTCGTATGCCCACCCTCCAGAATCGAATTAAAAAATAAAAACCGCGAAAAAGAAGAGTTCCGAAGACGCGACCACGTATGAGTTCGATTTTGTACGAAAATATTATCAAAATCGATCTTTCAACGAAGCAGTCCTTTAGTCTAGATGTAGAAGACGTTTGCCCACCCAATAATTTCGTATGCCCACCCTTCAGAATCGAATTAAAAAATAAAAACCGCGAAATGAAGAGTTCCGAAGACGCGGCCACGTATAAGTTCGATTTTTTCCGAAAATATTATCAAAATCGATCTTTCAACGATGCAGTCCGTTAGTCTAGATGTAGAAGAGATTTGCCCACCCAATAATTTCGTATGCACACCCTCCAGAATAGAATTAAAAAATAAAAACCGCGAAAATGAAGAGTTCCGAAGACGCGACCACGTATAAGTTCGATTTTTTCCGAAAATATTATCAAAATCGATCTTTCAACGATGCAGTCCTTTAGTCTAGATGTAGAAGACGTTTGCCCACCCAATAATTTCGTATGCCCACCCTCCAGAATCGAAATAAAAAATAAAAACCGCGGAAATGAAGAGATCCGAAGACGCGACCACGTATAAGTTCGATTTTATCCGATAATATTATCATAATCGATCTTTCAACGATGCAGTCCTTTAGTCTAGATGTAGAAGAGGTTTGCCCACCCAATAATTTCGTATGACCACCCTCCAGAATCGAAATAAAAAATAAAAACCGCGGAAATGAAGAGTTCCGAAGACGCGCCACGTATAAGTTCGATTTTTTCCGAAAATATTATCAAAATCGATCTTTCAACGATGCAGTCCTTTAGTCTAGATGTAGAAGACGTTTGCGCACCCAATAATTTCGTATGCCCACCCTCCAGAATCGAAATAAAAAATAAAAACCGCGGAAATGAAGAGTTCCGAAGACGCGACCACGTATAAGTTCGATTTTTTCCGATAATATTATCATAATCGATCTTTCAACGATGCAGTCCTTTAGTCTAGATGTAGAAGAGGTTTGCCCACGCAATAATTTCGTATGCCCACCCTCCAGAATCGAAATAAAAAATAAAAACCGCGGAAATGAAGAGTTCCGAAGACGCGACCACGTATAAGTTCGATTTTTTTCGAAAATATTATCAAAATCGATCTTTCAACGATGCAGTCCTTTAGTCTAGATGTAGAAGACGTTTGCCCACCCAATAATTTCGTATGCCCACCCTTCAGAATCGAAATAAAAAATAAAAACCGCGAAAATGAAGAGTTCCGAAGACGCGACCACGTATAAGTTCGATTTTTTTCGAAAATATTATCAAAATCGATCATTCAACGATGCAGTCCGTTAGTCTAGATGTAGAAGAGATTTGCCCACCCAATAATTTCGTATGCCCACCCTCCAGAATCGAATTAAAAAATAAAAACCGCGAAAATGAAAAGTTCCGAAGACGCGACCACGTATAAGTTCGATTTTTTTCGAAAATATTATCAAAATCGATCTTTCAACGATGCAGTCCGTTATTCTAGATGTAGAAGAGATTTGCCCACCCAATAATTTCGTATGCACACCCTCCAGAATCGAATTAAAAAATAAAAACCCCGAAAATGAAGAGTTCCGAAGACGCGACCACGTATAAGTTCGATTTTTTCCGAAATTATTATCAAAATCGATCTTTAAATGATGCAGTCCTTTAGTCTAGATGTAGAAGAGGTTTGCCCACCCAATAATTTCGTATGACCACCCTCCAGAATCGAAATAAAAAATAAAAACCGCGGAAATGAAGAGTTCCGAAGACGCGACCACGTATAAGTTCGATTTTTTCCGAAAATATTATCAAAATCGATCTTTCAACGATGCAGTCCTTTAGTCTAGATGTAGAAGACGTTTGCCCACCCAATAATTTCGTATGCCCACCCTCCAGAATCGAAATAAAAAATAAAAACCGCGGAAATGAAGAGATCCGAAGACGCGACCACGTATAAGTTCGATTTTATCCGATAATATTATCATAATCGATCTTTCAACGATGCAGTCCTTTAGTCTAGATGTAGAAGAGGTTTGCCCACCCAATAATTTCGTATGCCCACCCTCCAGAATCGAATTAAAAAATAAAAACCGCGAAAAAGAAGAGTTCCGAAGACGCGACCACGTATGAGTTCGATTTTGTACGAAAATATTATCAAAATCGATCTTTCAACGAAGCAGTCCTTTAGTCTAGATGTAGAAGACGTTTGCCCACCCAATAATTTCGTATGCCCACCCTTCAGAATCGAATTAAAAAATAAAAACCGCGAAATGAAGAGTTCCGAAGACGCGGCCACGTATAAGTTCGATTTTTTCCGAAAATATTATCAAAATCGATCTTTCAACGATGCAGTCCGTTAGTCTAGATGTAGAAGAGATTTGCCCACCCAATAATTTCGTATGCACACCCTCCAGAATAGAATTAAAAAATAAAAACCGCGAAAATGAAGAGTTCCGAAGACGCGACCACGTATAAGTTCGATTATTTATTAACTAAACGTTCGAATCGTTTGTCCAACGACGCATTTCGTTAGTGTAAATGTGGAAGACGTTTGCCCATGTAATAATTTCGTATGCCCACCCATCAGAATCGAAATAAAAAATAAAAACCGCGAAAATGAAGAGTTCCGAAGACGCGACCACGTATAAGTTCGATTTTTCCCGAAAATATTATCAAAATCGATTTTCAACGATGCAGTCCTTTAGTCTAGATGTAGAAGACGTTTGCCCACCCAATAATTTCGTATGCCCACCCTTCAGAATCGAATTAAAAAATAAAAACCGCGAAAATGAAGAGTTCCGAAGACGCGACCTCGTATAAGTTCGATTTTTTCCGAAAATATTATCAAAATCGATCTTTCAACGATGCAGTCCTTTAGTCTAGATGTAGAAGAGGTTTGCCCACCCAATAATTTCGTATGCCCACCCTTCAGAATCGAATTAAAAAATAAAAACCGCGAAAATGAAGAGTTCCGAAGACGCGACCACGTATAAGTTCGATTTTTTTCGAAAATATTATCAAAATCGATCTTTCAACGATGCAGTCCGTCAGTCTAGATGTAAAAGAGATTTGCCCACCCAATAATTTCGTATGCCCACCCTCCGGAATCGAATTAAAAAATAAACACCGCGAAAATGAAGAGTTCCGAAGACGCGACCACGTATAAGTTCGATTATTGATTAACTAAACGTTGGAATCGTTTGTCCAACGACGCATTTCGTTAGTGTAGATGTGGAAGACGTTTGCCCATGCAATAATTTCGTATGCCCACCCTTCAGAATCGAATTAAAAAATAAAAACCGCGAAAATGAAGAGTTCCGAAGACGCGACCACGTATAAGTTCGATTTTTTTCGAAAATATTATCAAAATCGATCTTTCAACGATGCAGTCCGTTAGTCTAGATGTAGAAGAGATTTGCCCACCCAATAATTTCGTATGCCCACCCTCCGGAATCGAATTAAAAAATAAACACCGCGAAAATGAAGAGTTCCGAAGACGCGACCACGTATAAGTTCGATTTTTTCCGAAAATATTATCAAAATCGATCTTTCAACGATGCAGTCCTTTAGTCTAGATGTAGAAGAGGTTTGCCCACCCAATAATTTCGTATGACTACCCTCCAGAATCGAAATAAAAAATAAAAACCGCGGAAATGAAGAGTTCCGAAGACGCGACCACGTATAAGTTCGATTTTTTTCGAAAATATTATCAAAATCGATCTTTCAACGATGCAGTCCGTTAGCCTAGATGTAGAAGAGATTTGCCCACCCAATAATTTCGTATGCACACCCTCCAGAATCGAATTAAAAAATAAAAACCGCGAAAATGAAGAGTTCCGAAGACGCGACCACGTATAAGATCGATTTTTTCCGAAAATATTATCAAAATCGATCTTTCAACGATGCAGTCCTTTAGTCTAGATGTAGAAGAGGTTTGCCCACCCAATAATTTCGTATGCCCACCCTCCAGAATCGAAATAAAAAATAAAAACCGCGGAAATGAAGAGTTCCGAAGACGCGACCACGTATAAGTTCGATTTTTTTCGAAAATATTATCAAAATCGATCTTTCAACGATGCAGTCCTTTAGTCTAGATGTAGAAGACGTTTGCCCACCCAATAATTTCATATGCCCACCCTTCAGAATCGAAATAAAAAATAAAAACCGCGAAAATGAAGAGTTCCGAAGACGCGACCACGTATAAGTTCGATTTTTTTCGAAAATATTATCAAAATCGATCATTCAACGATGCAGTCCGTTAGTCTAGATGTAGAAGAGATTTGCCCACCCAATAATTTCGTATGCCCACCCTCCAGAATCGAATTAAAAAATAAAAACCGCGAAAATGAAAAGTTCCGAAGACGCGACCACGTATAAGTTCGATTTTTTTCGAAAATATTATCAAAATCGATCTTTCAACGATGCAGTCCTTTAGTCTAGATGTAGAAGACGTTTGCCCACCCAATAATTTCGTATGCCCACCCTTCAGAATCGAAATAAAAAATAAAAACCGCGAAAATGAAGAGTTCCGAAGACGCGACCACGTATAAGTTCGATTTTTTCCGAAAATATTATCAAAATCGATCTTTCAACGATGCAGTCCTTTAGTCTAGATGTAGAAGACGTTTGCCCACCCAATAATTTCGTATGCCCACCCTTCAGAATCGAAATAAAAAATAAAAACCACGAAAATGAAGAGTTCCGAAGACGCGACCACGTATAAGTTCGATTATTTATTAACTAAACGTTCGAATCGTTTGTCCAACGACGCATTTCGTTAGTGTAGATGTGGAAGACGTTTGCCCACCCAATAATTTCGTATGCCCACCCTTCAGAATCGAAATAAAAAATAAAAACCGCGAAAATGAAGAGTTCCGAAGACGCGACCACGTATAAGTTCGATTTTTTTCGAAAATATTATCAAAATCGATCTTTCAACGATGCAGTCCTTTAGTCTAGATGTAGAAGAGGTTTGCCCACCCAATAATTTCGTATGCCCACCCTCCAGAATCGAAATAAAAAATAAAAACCGCGGAAATGAAGAGTTCCGATGACGCGACCACGTATAAGTTCGATTATTTATTAACTAAACGTTCGAATCGTTAGTCCAACGACGCACTTCGTTAGTCTAGATGTGGAAGACGTTTGCCCACCCAATAATTTCGTATGCCCCCCCTTCAGAATCGAAATAAAAAATAAAAACCGCGAAAATGAAGAGTTCCGAAGACGCGACCACGTATAAGTTCGATTATTTATTAACTAAACGTTCGAATCGTTTGTCCAACGACGCATTTCGTTAGTTTAGATGTGGAAGACGTTTGCCCACCCAATAATTTCGTATGCCCACCCTTCAGAATCGAAATAAAAAATAAAAACCGCGAAAATGAAGAGTTCCGAAGACGCGACCACGTATAAGTTCGATTTTTTTCGAAAATATTATCAAAATCGATCTTTCAACGATGCAGTCCTTTAGTCTAGATGTAGAAGACGTTTTCCCACCCAATAATTTCGTATGCCCACCCTCCAGAATCGAATTAAAAAATAAAAACCGCGAAAGTGAAGAGTTCCGAAGACGCGACCACGTATAAGTTCGATTTTTTCCGAAAATATTATCAAAATCGATCTTTCAACGATGCAGTCCTTTAGTCTAGATGTAGAAGACGTTTGCCCACCCAATAATTTCGTATGCCCACCCTCCAGAATCGAATTAAAAAATAAAAACCGCGAAAATGAAGAGTTCCGAAGACGCGACCACGTATAAGATCGATTTTTTCCGAAAATATTATCAAAATCGATCTTTCAACGATGCAGTCCTTTAGTCTCGATGTAGAAGAGGTTTGCCAACCCAATAATTTCGTATGCCCACCCTCCAGAATCGAAATAAAAAATAAAAACCGCGGAAATGAAGAGTTCCGAAGATGCGACCACGTATAAGTTCGATTATTTATTAACTAAACGTTCGAATCGTTTGTCCAACGACGCATTTCGTTAGTTTAGATGTGGAAGACGTTTGCCCACCCAATAATTTCGTATGCCCACCCTTCAGAATCGAAATAAAAAATAAAAACCGCGAAAATGAAGAGTTCCGAAGACGCGACCACGTATAAGTTCGATTTTTTTCGAAAATATTATCAAAATCGATCTTTCAACGATGCAGTCCTTTAGTCTAGATGTAGAAGACGTTTTCCCACCCAATAATTTCGTATGCCCACCCTCCAGAATCGAATTAAAAAATAAAAACCGCGAAAATGAAGAGTTCCGAAGACGCGACCACGTATAAGTTTGATTTTTTCCGAAAATATTATCAAAATCGATCTTTCAACGATGCAGTCCTTTAGTCTAGATGTAGAAGACGTTTGCCCACCCAATAATTTCGTATGCCCACCCTCCAGAATCGAATTAAAAAATAAAAACCGCGAAAATGAAGAGTTCCGAAGACGCGACCACGTATAAGTTCGATTTTTTTCGAAAATATTATCAAAATCGATCTTTCAACGATGCAGTCCGTTAGTCTAGATGTAGAAGAGATTTGCCCACCCAATAATTTCGTATGCCCACCCTCCGGAATCGAATTAAAAAATAAACACCGCGAAAATGAAGAGTTCCGAAGACGCGACCACGTATAAGTTCGATTATTTATTAACTAAACGTTCGAATCGTTTGTCCAACGACGCATTTCGTTAGTGTAGATGTGGAAGACGTTTGCACATGCAATAATTTCGTATGCCCACCCATCAGAATCGAAATAAAAAATAAAAACCGCGAAAATGAAGAGTTCCGAAGACGCGACCACGTATAAGTTCGATTTTTTCCGAAAATATTATCAAAATCGATCTTTCAACGATGCAGTCCGTTATTCTAGATGTAGAAGAGATTTGCCCACCCAATAATTTCGTATGCACACCCTTCAGAATCGAATTAAAAAATAAAAACCGCGAAAATGAAGAGTTCCGAAGACGCGACCACGTATAAGTTCGATTTTTTCCGAAAATATTATCAAAATCGATCTTTCAACGATGCAGTCCTTTAGTCTAGATGTAGAAGAGGTTTGCCCACCCAATAATTTCGTATGACAACCCTCCAGAATCGAAATAAAAAATAAAAACCGCGGAAATGAAGAGTTCCGAAGACGCGACCACGTATAAGTTCGATTTTTTTCGAAAATATTATCAAAATCGATCTTTCAACGATGCATACCGTTAGCCTAGATGTAGAAGAGATTTGCCCACCCAATAATTTCGTATGCACACCCTCCAGAATCGAATTAAAAAATAAAAACCGCGAAAATGAAGAGTTCCGAAGACGCGACCACGTATAAGTTCGATTTTTTCCGAAAATATTATCAAAATCGATCTTTCAACGATGCAGTCCGTTAGTCTAGATGTAGAAGAGATTTGCCCACCCAATAATTTCGTATGCACACCCTCCAGAATAGAATTAAAAAATAAAAACCGCGAAAATGAAGAGTTCCGAAGACGCGACCACGTATAAGTTCGATTATTTATTAACTAAACGTTCGAATCGTTTGTCCAACGACGCATTTCGTTAGTGTAGATGTGGAAGACGTTTGCCCATGCAATAATTTCGTATGCCCACCCATCAGAATCGAAATAAAAAATAAAAACCGCGAAAATGAAGAGTTCCGAAGACGCGACCACGTATAAGTTCGATTATTGATTAACTAAACGTTGGAATCGTTTGTCCAACGACGCATTTCGTTAGTGTAGATGTGGAAGACGTTTGCCCATGCAATAATTTCGTATGCCCACCCTTCAGAATCGAAATAAAAAATAAAAACCGCGAAAATGAAGAGTTCCGAAGACGCGACAACGTATAAGTTCGATTTTTTCCGAAAATATTATCAAAATCGATCTTTCAACGATGCAGTCCGTTAGTCTAGATGTAGAAGAGATTTGCCCACCCAATCATTTCGTATGCCCACCCGCCAGAATCGAATTAAAAAATAAAAACCGCGAAAATGAAGAGTTCCGAAGACGCGACCACGTATAAGTTCGATTTTTTCCGAAAATATTATCAAAATCGATCTTTCAACGATGCAGTCCTTTAGTCTAGATGTAGAAGACGTTTGCCCACCCAATAATTTCGTATGCCCACCCTTCAGAATCGAAATAAAAAATAAAAACCACGAAAATGAAGAGTTCCGAAGACGTGACCACGTATAAGTTCGATTATTTATTAACTAAACGTTCGAATCGTTTGTCCAACGACGCATTTCGTTAGTGTAGATGTGGAAGACGTTTGCCCACCCAATAATTTCGTATGCCCACCCTTCAGAATCGAAATAAAAAATAAAAACCGCGAAAATGAAGAGTTCCGAAGACGCGACCACGTATAAGTTCGATTATTTATTAACTAAACGTTCGAATCGTTTGTCCAACGACGCATTTCGTTAGTTTAGATGTGGAAGACGTTTGCCCACCCAATAATTTCGTATGCCCACCCTTCAGAATCGAAATAAAAAATAAAAACCGCGAAAATGAAGAGTTCCGAAGACGCGACCACGTATAAGTTCGATTTTTTTCGAAAATATTATCAAAATCGATCTTTCAACGATGCAGTCCTTTAGTCTAGATGTAGAAGACGTTTTCCCACCCAATAATTTCGTATGCCCACCCTCCAGAATCGAATTAAAAAATAAAAACCGCGAAAGTGAAGAGTTCCGAAGACGCGACCACGTATAAGTTCGATTTTTTCCGAAAATATTATCAAAATCGATCTTTCAACGATGCAGTCCTTTAGTCTAGATGTAGAAGACGTTTGCCCACCCAATAATTTCGTATGCCCACCCTCCAGAATCGAATTAAAAAATAAAAACCGCGAAAATGAAGAGTTCCGAAGACGCGACCACGTATAAGATCGATTTTTTCCGAAAATATTATCAAAATCGATCTTTCAACGATGCAGTCCTTTAGTCTCGATGTAGAAGAGGTTTGCCAACCCAATAATTTCGTATGCCCACCCTCCAGAATCGAAATAAAAAATAAAAACCGCGGAAATGAAGAGTTCCGAAGATGCGACCACGTATAAGTTCGATTATTTATTAACTAAACGTTCGAATCGTTAGTCCAACGACGCATTTCGTTAGTCTAGATGTGGAAGACGTTTGCCCACCCAATAATTTCGTATGCCCCCCCTTCAGAATCGAAATAAAAAATAAAAACCGCGGAAATGAAGAGTTCCGAAGATGCGACCACGTATAAGATCAATTTTTTCCGAAAATATTATCAAAATCAATCTTTCAACGATGCAGTCCGTTAGTCTAGATGTAGAAGAGATTTGCCCACCCAATAATTTCGTATGCCCACCCTCCGGAATCGAAATAAAAAATAAAAACCGCGGAAATGAAGAGTTCCGAAGACGCGACCACGTATAAGTTCGATTTTTTCCGAAAATATTATCAAAATCGATCTTTCAACGATGCAGTCCTTTAGTCTAGATGTAGAAGACGTTTGCCCACCCAATAATTTCGTATGCCCACCCTCCAGAATCGAATTAAAAAATAAAAACCGCGAAAATGAAGAGTTCCGAAGACGCGACCACGTATAAGATCGATTTTTTCCGAAAATATTATCAAAATCGATCTTTCAACGATGCAGTCCTTTAGTCTCGATGTAGAAGAGGTTTGCCCACCCCATAATTTCGTATGCCCACCCTCCAGAATCGAATTAAAAAATAAAAACCGCGAAAATGAAGAGTTCCGAAGACGCGACCACGTATAAGATCGATTTTTTCCGAAAATATTATCAAAATCGATCTTTCAACGATGCAGTCCTTTAGTCTCGATGTAGAAGAGGTTTGCCAACCCAATAATTTCGTATGCCCACCCTCCAGAATCGAAATAAAAAATAAAAACCGCGGAAATGAAGAGTTCCGAAGACGCGACCACGTATAAGTTCGATTTTTTTCGAAAATATTATCAAAATCGATCTTTCAACGATGCAGTCCGTTAGTCTAGATGTAGAAGAGATTTGCCCACCCAATAATTTCGTATGCCCACCCTCCAGAATCGAATTAAAAAATAAAAACCGCGAAAATGAAGAGTTCCGAAGACGCGACCACGTATAAGTTCGATTTTTTTCGAAAATATTATCAAAATCGATCTTTCAACGATGCAGTCCTTTAGTCTAGATGTAGAAGACGTTTTCCCACCCAATAATTTCGTATGCCCACCCTCCAGAATCGAATTAAAAAATAAAAACAGCGAAAATGAAGAGTTCCGAAGACGCGACCACGTATAAGTTCGATTTTTTCCGAAAATATTATCAAAATCGATCTTTCAACGATGCAGTCCTTTAGTCTAGATGTAGAAGACGTTTGCCCACCCAATAATTTCGTATGCCCACCCTCCAGAATCGAATTAAAAAATAAAAACCGCGAAAATGAAGAGTTCCGAAGACGCGACCACGTATAAGATCGATTTTTTTCCGAAAATATTATCAAAATCGATCTTTCAACGATGCAGTCCTTTAGTCTAGATGTAGAAGAGGTTTGCCAACCCAATAATTTCGAATGCCCACCCTCCAGAATCGAAATAAAAAATAAAAACCGCGGAAATGAAGAGTTCCGAAGATGCGACCACGTATAAGTTCGATTTTTTTCGAAAATATTATCAAAATCGATCTTTCAACGATGCAGTCCTTTAGTCTAGATGCAGAAGACGTTTGCCCACCCAATAATTTCGTATGCCCACCCTCCAGAATCGAAATAAAAAATAAAAACCGCGGAAATGAAGAGTTCCGAAGACGCGACCACGTATAAGTTCGATTTTTTTCGAAAATATTATCAAAATCGATCATTCAACCATGCAGTCCGTTAGTCTAGATGTAGAAGAGATTTGCCCACCCAATAATTTCGTATGCCCACCCTCCAGAATCGAATTAAAAAATAAAAACCGCGAAAATGAAAAGTTCCGAAGACGCGACCACGTATAAGTTCGATTTTTTCCGAAAATATTATCAAAATCGATCTTTCAACGATGCAGTCCTTTAGTCTAGATGTAGAAGACGTTTGCCCACCCAATAATTTCGTATGCCCACCCTTCAGAATCGAATTAAAAAATAAAAACCGCGAAATGAAGAGTTCCGAAGACGCGGCCACGTATAAGTTCGATTTTTTCCGAAAATATTATCAAAATCGATCTTTCCACGATGCAGTCCTTTAGTCTAGATGTAGAAGAGGTTTGCCCACCCAATAATTTCGTATGACCACCCTCCAGAATCGAAATAAAAAATAAAAACCGCGGAAATGAAGAGTTCCGAAGACGCGACCACGTATAAGTTCGATTTTTTCCGAAAATATTATCAAAATCGATCTTTCAACGATGCAGTCCTTTAGTCTAGATGTAGAAGAGGTTTGCCCACCCAATAATTTCGTATGCCCACCCTCCAGAATCGAAATAAAAAATAAAAACCGCGGAAATGAAGAGTTCCGATGACGCGACCACGTATAAGTTCGATTATTTATTAACTAAACGTTCGAATCGTTAGTCCAACGACGCATTTCGTTAGTCTAGATGTGGAAGACGTTTGCCCACCCAATACTTTCGTATGCCCCCCCTTCAGAATCGAAATAAAAAATAAAAACCGCGAAAATGAAGAGTTCCGAAGACGCGACCACGTATAAGTTCGATTATTTATTAACTAAACGTTCGAATCGTTTGTCCAACGACGCATTTCGTTAGTTTAGATGTGGAAGACGTTTTCCCACCCAATAATTTCGTATGCCCACCCTCCAGAATCGAATTAAAAAATAAAAACCGCGAAAATGAAGAGTTCCGAAGACGCGACCACGTATAAGTTCGATTTTTTCCGAAAATATTATCAAAATCGATCTTTCAACGATGCAGTCCTTTAGTCTAGATGTAGAAGACGTTTGCCCACCCAATAATTTCGTATGCCCACCCTCCAGAATCGAATTAAAAAATAAAAACCGCGAAAATGAAGAGTTCCGAAGACGCGACCACGTATAAGATCGATTTTTTCCGAAAATATTATCAAAATCGATCTTTCAACAATGCAGTCCTTTAGTCTAGATGTAGAAGAGGTTTGCCAACCCAATAATTTCGTATGCCCACCCTCCAGAATCGAAATAAAAAATAAAAACCGCGGAAATGAAGAGTTCCGAAGATGCGACCACGTATAAGTTCGATTTTTTTCGAAAATATTATCAAAATCGATCTTTCAACGATGCAGTCCTTTAGTCTAGATGTAGAAGACGTTTGCCCACCCAATAATTTCGTATGCCCACCCTTCAGAATCGAAATAAAAAATAAAAACCGCGAAAATGAAGAGTTCCGAAGACGCGACCACGTATAAGTTCGATTTTTTTCGAAAATATTATCAAAATCGATCATTCAACGATGCAGTCCGTTAGTCTAGATGTAGAAGAGATTTGCCCACCCAATAATTTCGTATGCCCACCCTCCAGAATCGAATTAAAAAATAAAAACCGCGAAAATGAAAAGTTCCGAAGACGCGACCACGTATAAGTTCGATTTTTTCCGAAAATATTATCAAAATCGATCTTTCAACGATGCAGTCCTTTAGTCTAGATGTAGAAGACGTTTGCCCACCCAATAATTTCGTATGCCCACCCTTCAGAATCGAATTAAAAAATAAAAACCGCGAAATGAAGAGTTCCGAAGACGCGGCCACGTATAAGTTCGATTTTTTCCGAAAATATTATCAAAATCGATCTTTCCACGACGCAGTCCTTTAGTCTAGATGTAGAAGAGGTTTGCCCACCCAATAATTTCGTATGACCACTCTCCAGAATCGAAATAAAAAATAAAAACCGCGGAAATGAAGAGTTCCGAAGACGCGACCACGTATAAGTTCCATTTTTTCCGAAAATATTATCAAAATCGATCTTTCAACGATGCAGTCCTTTAGTCTAGATGTAGAAGACGTTTGCCCACCCAATAATTTCGTATGCCCACCCTCCAGAATCGAAATAAAAAATAAAAACCGCGGAAATGAAGAGTTCCGAAGACGCGACCACGTATAAGTTCGATTTTTTCCGATAATATTATCATAATCGATCTTTCAACGATGCAGTCCTTTAGTCTAGATGTAGAAGAGGTTTGCCCACCCAATAATTTCATATGCCCACCCTCCAGAATCGAAATAAAAAATAAAAACCGCGGAAATGAAGAGTTCCGATGACGCGACCACGTATAAGTTCGATTTTTTCCGAAAATATTATCAAAATCGATCTTTCAACGATGCAGTCCTTTAGCCTAGATGTAGAAGAGGTTTGCCCACCCAATAATTTCATATGCCCACCCTCCAGAATCGAAATAAAAAATAAAAACCGCGGAAATGAAGAGTTCCGATGACGCGACCACGTATAAGTTCGATTTTTTTCGAAAATATTATCAAAATCGATCTTTCAACGATGCAGTCCTTTAGTCTAGATGTAGAAGACGTTTGCCCACCCAATAATTTCGTATGCCCACCCTTCAGAATCGAAATAAAAAATAAAAACCGCGAAAATGAAGAGTTCCGAAGACGCGACCACGTATAAGTTCGAATTTTTTCGAAAATATTATCAAAATCGATCATTCAACGATGCAGTCCGTTAGTCTAGATGTAGAAGAGATTTGCCCACCCAATAATTTCGAATGCCCACCCTCCAGAATCGAAATAAAAAATAAAAACCGCGGAAATGAAGAGTTCCGAAGATGCGACCACGTATAAGTTCGATTTTTTTCGAAAATATTATCAAAATCGATCTTTCAACGATGCAGTCCTTTAGTCTAGATGCAGAAGACGTTTGCCCACCCAATAATTTCGTATGCCCACCCTCCAGAATCGAAATAAAAAATAAAAACCGCGGAAATGAAGAGTTCCGAAGACGCGACCACGTATAAGTTCGATTTTTTTCGAAAATATTATCAAAATCGATCATTCAACCATGCAGTCCGTTAGTCTAGATGTAGAAGAGATTTGCCCACCCAATAATTTCGTATGCCCACCCTCCAGAATCGAATTAAAAAATAAAAACCGCGAAAATGAAAAGTTCCGAAGACGCGACCACGTATAAGTTCGATTTTTTCCGAAAATATTATCAAAATCGATCTTTCAACGATGCAGTCCTTTAGTCTAGATGTAGAAGACGTTTGCCCACCCAATAATTTCGTATGCCCACCCTTCAGAATCGAATTAAAAAATAAAAACCGCGAAATGAAGAGTTCCGAAGACGCGGCCACGTATAAGTTCGATTTTTTCCGAAAATATTATCAAAATCGATCTTTCCACGATGCAGTCCTTTAGTCTAGATGTAGAAGAGGTTTGCCCACCCAATAATTTCGTATGACCACCCTCCAGAATCGAAATAAAAAATAAAAACCGCGGAAATGAAGAGTTCCGAAGACGCGACCACGTATAAGTTCGATTTTTTCCGAAAATATTATCAAAATCGATCTTTCAACGATGCAGTCCTTTAGTCTAGATGTAGAAGAGGTTTGCCCACCCAATAATTTCGTATGCCCACCCTCCAGAATCGAAATAAAAAATAAAAACCGCGGAAATGAAGAGTTCCGATGACGCGACCACGTATAAGTTCGATTATTTATTAACTAAACGTTCGAATCGTTAGTCCAACGACGCATTTCGTTAGTCTAGATGTGGAAGACGTTTGCCCACCCAATACTTTCGTATGCCCCCCCTTCAGAATCGAAATAAAAAATAAAAACCGCGAAAATGAAGAGTTCCGAAGACGCGACCACGTATAAGTTCGATTATTTATTAACTAAACGTTCGAATCGTTTGTCCAACGACGCATTTCGTTAGTTTAGATGTGGAAGACGTTTTCCCACCCAATAATTTCGTATGCCCACCCTCCAGAATCGAATTAAAAAATAAAAACCGCGAAAATGAAGAGTTCCGAAGACGCGACCACGTATAAGTTCGATTTTTTCCGAAAATATTATCAAAATCGATCTTTCAACGATGCAGTCCTTTAGTCTAGATGTAGAAGACGTTTGCCCACCCAATAATTTCGTATGCCCACCCTCCAGAATCGAATTAAAAAATAAAAACCGCGAAAATGAAGAGTTCCGAAGACGCGACCACGTATAAGATCGATTTTTTCCGAAAATATTATCAAAATCGATCTTTCAACAATGCAGTCCTTTAGTCTAGATGTAGAAGAGGTTTGCCAACCCAATAATTTCGTATGCCCACCCTCCAGAATCGAAATAAAAAATAAAAACCGCGGAAATGAAGAGTTCCGAAGATGCGACCACGTATAAGTTCGATTTTTTTCGAAAATATTATCAAAATCGATCTTTCAACGATGCAGTCCTTTAGTCTAGATGTAGAAGACGTTTGCCCACCCAATAATTTCGTATGCCCACCCTTCAGAATCGAAATAAAAAATAAAAACCGCGAAAATGAAGAGTTCCGAAGACGCGACCACGTATAAGTTCGATTTTTTTCGAAAATATTATCAAAATCGATCATTCAACGATGCAGTCCGTTAGTCTAGATGTAGAAGAGATTTGCCCACCCAATAATTTCGTATGCCCACCCTCCAGAATCGAATTAAAAAATAAAAACCGCGAAAATGAAAAGTTCCGAAGACGCGACCACGTATAAGTTCGATTTTTTCCGAAAATATTATCAAAATCGATCTTTCAACGATGCAGTCCTTTAGTCTAGATGTAGAAGACGTTTGCCCACCCAATAATTTCGTATGCCCACCCTTCAGAATCGAATTAAAAAATAAAAACCGCGAAATGAAGAGTTCCGAAGACGCGGCCACGTATAAGTTCGATTTTTTCCGAAAATATTATCAAAATCGATCTTTCCACGACGCAGTCCTTTAGTCTAGATGTAGAAGAGGTTTGCCCACCCAATAATTTCGTATGACCACTCTCCAGAATCGAAATAAAAAATAAAAACCGCGGAAATGAAGAGTTCCGAAGACGCGACCACGTATAAGTTCCATTTTTTCCGAAAATATTATCAAAATCGATCTTTCAACGATGCAGTCCTTTAGTCTAGATGTAGAAGACGTTTGCCCACCCAATAATTTCGTATGCCCACCCTCCAGAATCGAAATAAAAAATAAAAACCGCGGAAATGAAGAGTTCCGAAGACGCGACCACGTATAAGTTCGATTTTTTCCGATAATATTATCATAATCGATCTTTCAACGATGCAGTCCTTTAGTCTAGATGTAGAAGAGGTTTGCCCACCCAATAATTTCATATGCCCACCCTCCAGAATCGAAATAAAAAATAAAAACCGCGGAAATGAAGAGTTCCGATGACGCGACCACGTATAAGTTCGATTTTTTCCGAAAATATTATCAAAATCGATCTTTCAACGATGCAGTCCTTTAGCCTAGATGTAGAAGAGGTTTGCCCACCCAATAATTTCATATGCCCACCCTCCAGAATCGAAATAAAAAATAAAAACCGCGGAAATGAAGAGTTCCGATGACGCGACCACGTATAAGTTCGATTTTTTTCGAAAATATTATCAAAATCGATCTTTCAACGATGCAGTCCTTTAGTCTAGATGTAGAAGACGTTTGCCCACCCAATAATTTCGTATGCCCACCCTTCAGAATCGAAATAAAAAATAAAAACCGCGAAAATGAAGAGTTCCGAAGACGCGACCACGTATAAGTTCGAATTTTTTCGAAAATATTATCAAAATCGATCATTCAACGATGCAGTCCGTTAGTCTAGATGTAGAAGAGATTTGCCCACCCAATAATTTCGAATGCCCACCCTCCAGAATCGAAATAAAAAATAAAAACCGCGGAAATGAAGAGTTCCGAAGATGCGACCACGTATAAGTTCGATTTTTTTCGAAAATATTATCAAAATCGATCTTTCAACGATGCAGTCCTTTAGTCTAGATGCAGAAGACGTTTGCCCACCCAATAATTTCGTATGCCCACCCTCCAGAATCGAAATAAAAAATAAAAACCGCGGAAATGAAGAGTTCCGAAGACGCGACCACGTATAAGTTCGATTTTTTTCGAAAATATTATCAAAATCGATCATTCAACCATGCAGTCCGTTAGTCTAGATGTAGAAGAGATTTGCCCACCCAATAATTTCGTATGCCCACCCTCCAGAATCGAATTAAAAAATAAAAACCGCGAAAATGAAAAGTTCCGAAGACGCGACCACGTATAAGTTCGATTTTTTCCGAAAATATTATCAAAATCGATCTTTCAACGATGCAGTCCTTTAGTCTAGATGTAGAAGACGTTTGCCCACCCAATAATTTCGTATGCCCACCCTTCAGAATCGAATTAAAAAATAAAAACCGCGAAATGGAGAGTTCCGAAGACGCGGCCACGTATAAGTTCGATTTTTTCCGAAAATATTATCAAAATCGATCTTTCCACGATGCAGTCCTTTAGTCTAGATGTAGAAGAGGTTTGCCCACCCAATAATTTCGTATGACCACCCTCCAGAATCGAAATAAAAAATAAAAACCGCGGAAATGAAGAGTTCCGAAGACGCGACCACGTATAAGTTCGATTTTTTCCGAAAATATTATCAAAATCGATCTTTCAACGATGCAGTCCTTTAGTCTAGATGTAGAAGAGGTTTGCCCACCCAATAATTTCGTATGCCCACCCTCCAGAATCGAAATAAAAAATAAAAACCGCGGAAATGAAGAGTTCCGATGACGCGACCACGTATAAGTTCGATTATTTATTAACTAAACGTTCGAATCGTTAGTCCAACGACGCATTTCGTTAGTCTAGATGTGGAAGACGTTTGCCCACCCAATACTTTCGTATGCCCCCCCTTCAGAATCGAAATAAAAAATAAAAACCGCGAAAATGAAGAGTTCCGAAGACGCGACCACGTATAAGTTCGATTATTTATTAACTAAACGTTCGAATCGTTTGTCCAACGACGCATTTCGTTAGTTTAGATGTGGAAGACGTTTTCCCACCCAATAATTTCGTATGCCCACCCTCCAGAATCGAATTAAAAAATAAAAACCGCGAAAATGAAGAGTTCCGAAGACGCGACCACGTATAAGTTCGATTTTTTCCGAAAATATTATCAAAATCGATCTTTCAACGATGCAGTCCTTTAGTCTAGATGTAGAAGACGTTTGCCCACCCAATAATTTCGTATGCCCACCCTCCAGAATCGAATTAAAAAATAAAAACCGCGAAAATGAAGAGTTCCGAAGACGCGACCACGTATAAGATCGATTTTTTCCGAAAATATTATCAAAATCGATCTTTCAACAATGCAGTCCTTTAGTCTAGATGTAGAAGAGGTTTGCCAACCCAATAATTTCGTATGCCCACCCTCCAGAATCGAAATAAAAAATAAAAACCGCGGAAATGAAGAGTTCCGAAGATGCGACCACGTATAAGTTCGATTTTTTTCGAAAATATTATCAAAATCGATCTTTCAACGATGCAGTCCTTTAGTCTAGATGTAGAAGACGTTTGCCCACCCAATAATTTCGTATGCCCACCCTTCAGAATCGAAATAAAAAATAAAAACCGCGAAAATGAAGAGTTCCGAAGACGCGACCACGTATAAGTTCGATTTTTTTCGAAAATATTATCAAAATCGATCATTCAACGATGCAGTCCGTTAGTCTAGATGTAGAAGAGATTTGCCCACCCAATAATTTCGTATGCCCACCCTCCAGAATCGAATTAAAAAATAAAAACCGCGAAAATGAAAAGTTCCGAAGACGCGACCACGTATAAGTTCGATTTTTTCCGAAAATATTATCAAAATCGATCTTTCAACGATGCAGTCCTTTAGTCTAGATGTAGAAGACGTTTGCCCACCCAATAATTTCGTATGCCCACCCTTCAGAATCGAATTAAAAAATAAAAACCGCGAAATGAAGAGTTCCGAAGACGCGGCCACGTATAAGTTCGATTTTTTCCGAAAATATTATCAAAATCGATCTTTCCACGACGCAGTCCTTTAGTCTAGATGTAAAAGAGGTTTGCCCACCCAATAATTTCGTATGACCACTCTCCAGAATCGAAATAAAAAATAAAAACCGCGGAAATGAAGAGTTCCGAAGACGCGACCACGTATAAGTTCCATTTTTTCCGAAAATATTATCAAAATCGATCTTTCAACGATGCAGTCCTTTAGTCTAGATGTAGAAGACGTTTGCCCACCCAATAATTTCGTATGCCCACCCTCCAGAATCGAAATAAAAAATAAAAACCGCGGAAATGAAGAGTTCCGAAGACGCGACCACGTATAAGTTCGATTTTTTCCGATAATATTATCATAATCGATCTTTCAACGATGCAGTCCTTTAGTCTAGATGTAGAAGAGGTTTGCCCACCCAATAATTTCATATGCCCACCCTCCAGAATCGAAATAAAAAATAAAAACCGCGGAAATGAAGAGTTCCGATGACGCGACCACGTATAAGTTCGATTTTTTCCGAAAATATTATCAAAATCGATCTTTCAACGATGCAGTCCTTTAGCCTAGATGTAGAAGAGGTTTGCCCACCCAATAATTTCATATGCCCACCCTCCAGAATCGAAATAAAAAATAAAAACCGCGGAAATGAAGAGTTCCGATGACGCGACCACGTATAAGTTCGATTTTTTTCGAAAATATTATCAAAATCGATCTTTCAACGATGCAGTCCTTTAGTCTAGATGTAGAAGACGTTTGCCCACCCAATAATTTCGTATGCCCACCCTTCAGAATCGAAATAAAAAATAAAAACCGCGAAAATGAAGAGTTCCGAAGACGCGACCACGTATAAGTTCGAATTTTTTCGAAAATATTATCAAAATCGATCATTCAACGATGCAGTCCGTTAGTCTAGATGTAGAAGAGATTTGCCCACCCAATAATTTCGTATGCCCACCCTCCAGAATCGAATTAAAAAATAAAAACCGCGAAAATGAAAAGTTCCGAAGACGCGTCCACGTATAAGTTCGATTTTTTCCGAAAATATTATCAAAATCGATCTTTCAACGATGCAGTCCTTTAGTCTAGATGTAGAAGACGTTTGCCCACCCAATAATTTCGTATGCCCACCCTTCAGAATCGAATTAAAAAATAAAAACCGCGAAATGAAGAGTTCCGAAGACGCGGCCACGTATAAGTTCGATTTTTTCCGAAAATATTATCAAAATCGATCTTTCCACGACGCAGTCCTTTAGTCTAGATGTAGAAGAGGTTTGCCCACCCAATAATTTCGTATGACCACTCTCCAGAATCGAAATAAAAAATAAAAACCGCGGAAATGAAGAGTTCCGAAGACGCGACCACGTATAAGTTCCATTTTTTCCGAAAATATTATCAAAATCGATCTTTCAACGATGCAGTCCTTTAGTCTAGATGTAGAAGACGTTTGCCCACCCAATAATTTCGTATGCCCACCCTCCAGAATCGAAATAAAAAATAAAAACCGCGGAAATGAAGAGTTCCGAAGACGCGACCACGTATAAGTTCGATTTTTTCCGATAATATTATCATAATCGATCTTTCAACGATGCAGTCCTTTAGTCTAGATGTAGAAGAGGTTTGCCCACCCAATAATTTCATATGCCCACCCTCCAGAATCGAAATAAAAAATAAAAACCGCGGAAATGAAGAGTTCCGATGACGCGACCACGTATAAGTTCGATTTTTTCCGAAAATATTATCAAAATCGATCTTTCAACGATGCAGTCCTTTAGCCTAGATGTAGAAGAGGTTTGCCCACCCAATAATTTCGTATGCCCACCCTCCAGAATCGAAATAAAAAATAAAAACCGCGGAAATGAAGAGTTCCGAAGACGCGACCACGTATAAGTTCGAATTTTTTCGAAAATATTATCAAAATCGATCATTCAACGATGCAGTCCGTTAGTCTAGATGTAGAAGAGATTTACCCACCCAATAATTTCGTATGCCCACCCTCCAGAATCGAATTAAAAAATAAAAACCGCGAAAATGAAGAGTTCCGAAGACGCGACCACGTATAAGTTCGATTTTTTTCGAAAATATTATCAAAATCGATCTTTCAACGATGCAGTCCGTTAGTCTAGATGTAGAAGAGATTTGCCCACCCAATAATTTCGTATGCCCACCCTCCAGAATCGAATTAAAAAATAAAAACCGCGAAAATGAAGAGTTCCGAAGACGCGACCACGTATAAGTTCGATTTTTTCCGATAATATTATCATAATCGATCTTTCAACGATGCAGTCCTTTAGTCTAGATGTAGAAGAGGTTTGCCCACCCAATGATTTCGTATGCCCACCCTCCAGAATCGAAATAAAAAATAAAAACCGCGGAAATGAAGAGTTCCGAAGACGCGACCACGTATAAGTTCGATTTTTTTCGAAAATATTATCAAAATCGATCTTTCAACGATGCAGTCCTTTAGTCTAGATGTAGAAGACGTTTGCCCACCCAATAATTTCGTATGCACACCCTCCAGAATCGAATTAAAAAATAAAAACCGCGAAAATGAAGAGTTCCGAAGACGCGACCACGTATAAGTTCGATTTTTTCCGAAAATATTATCAAAATCGATCTTTCAATGATGCAGTCCTTTAGTCTAGATGTAGAAGAGGTTTGCCCACCCAATAATTTCGTATGCCCACCCTCCAGAATCGAATTAAAAAATAAAAACCGCGAAAATGAAGAGTTCCGAAGACGCGACCACGTATAAGTTCGATTTTTTCCGATAATATTATCATAATCGATCTTTCAACGATGCAGTCCTTTAGTCTAGATGTAGAAGAGGTTTGCCCACCCAATAATTTCGTATGCCCACCCTCCAGAATCGAAATAAAAAATAAAAACCGCGGAAATGAAGAGTTCCGAAGACGCGACCACGTATAAGTTCGATTTTTTTCGAAAATATTATCAAAATCGATCTTTCAACGATGCAGTCCTTTAGTCTAGATGTAGAAGACGTTTGCCCACCCAATAATTTCGTATGCACACCCTCCAGAATCGAATTAAAAAATAAAAACCGCGAAAATGAAGAGTTCCGAAGACGCGACCACGTATAAGTTCGATTTTTTCCGAAAATATTATCAAAATCGATCTTTCAATGATGCAGTCCTTTAGTCTAGATGTAGAAGAGGTTTGCCCACCCAATAATTTCGTATGACCACCCCCCAGAATCGAAATAAAAAATAAAAACCGCGGAAATGAAGAGTTCCGAAGACGCGACCACGTATAAGTTCGATTTTTTCCGAAAATATTATCAAAATCGATCTTTCAAAGATGCAGTCCTTTAGTCTAGATGTAGAAGACGTTTGCCCACCCAATAATTTCGTATGCCCACCCTCCAGAATCGAAATAAAAAATAAAAACCGCGGAAATGAAGAATTCCGAAGACGCGACCACGTATAAGTTCGATTTTTTCCGATAATATTATCATAATCGATCTTTCAACGATGCAGTCCTTTAGTCTAGATGTAGAAGAGGTTTGCCCACCCAATAATTTCGTATGCCCACCCTCCAGAATCGAATTAAAAAATAAAAACCGCGAAAAAGAAGAGTTCCGAAGACGCGACCACGTATGAGTTCGATTTTGTACGAAAATATTATCAAAATCGATCTTTCAACGAAGCAGTCCTTTAGTCTAGATGTAGAAGACGTTTGCCCACCCAATAATTTCGTATGCCCACCCTTCAGAATCGAATTAAAAAATAAAAACCGCGAAATGAAGAGTTCCGAAGACGCGGCCACGTATAAGTTCGATTTTTTCCGAAAATATTATCAAAATCGATCTTTCAACGATGCAGTCCGTTAGTCTAGATGTAGAAGAGATTTGCCCACCCAATAATTTCGTATGCACACCCTCCAGAATAGAATTAAAAAATAAAAACCGCGAAAATGAAGAGTTCCGAAGACGCGACCACGTATAAGTTCGATTATTTATTAACTAAACGTTCGAATCGTTTGTCCAACGACGCATTTCGTTAGTGTAGATGTGGAAGACGTTTGCCCATGCAATAATTTCGTATGCCCACCCATCAGAATCGAATTAAAAAATAAAAACCGCGAAAATGAAGAGTTCCGAAGACGCGACCACGTATAAGTTCGATTATTGATTAACTAAACGTTGGAATCGTTTGTCCAACGACGCATTTCGTTAGTGTAGATGTGGAAGACGTTTGCCCATGCAATAATTTCGTATGCCCACCCTTCAGAATCGAAATAAAAAATAAAAACCGCGAAAATGAAGAGTTCCGAAGACGCGACAACGTATAAGTTCGATTTTTTCCGAAAATATTATCAAAATCGATCTTTCAACGATGCAGTCCGTTAGTCTAGATGTAGAAGAGATTTGCCCACCCAATCATTTCGTATGCCCACCCGCCAGAATCGAATTAAAAAATAAAAACCGCGAAAATGAAGAGTTCCGAAGACGCGACCACGTATAAGTTCGATTTTTTCCGAAAATATTATCAAAATCGATCTTTCAACGATGCAGTCCGTTATTCTAGATGTAGAAGAGATTTGCGCACCCAATAATTTCGTATGCACACCCTCCAGAATCGAATTAAAAAATAGAAACCGCGGAAATGAAGAGTTCCGAAGACGCGACCACGTATAAGTTCGATTTTTTCCGATAATATTATCATAATCGATCTTTCAGCGATGCAGTCCTTTAGTCTAGATGTAGAAGAGGTTTGCCCACCCAATAATTTCGTATGCCCACCCTCCAGAATCGAAATAAAAAATAAAAACCGCGGAAATGAAGAGTTCCGAAGACGCGACCACGTATAAGTTCGATTTTTTCCGATAATATTATCATAATCGATCTTTCAACGATGCAGTCCTTTAGTCTAGATGTAGAAGAGGTTTGCCCACCCAATAATTTCGTATGCCCACCCTCCAGAATCGAATTAAAAAATAAAAACCGCGAAAAAGAAGAGTTCCGAAGACGCGACCACGTATGAGTTCGATTTTGTACGAAAATATTATCAAAATCGATCTTTCAACGAAGCAGTCCTTTAGTCTAGATGTAGAAGACGTTTGCCCACCCAATAATTTCGTATGCCCACCCTTCAGAATCGAATTAAAAAATAAAAACCGCGAAATGAAGAGTTCCGAAGACGCGGCCACGTATAAGTTCGATTTTTTCCGAAAATATTATCAAAATCGATCTTTCAACGATGCAGTCCGTTAGTCTAGATGTAGAAGAGATTTGCCCACCCAATAATTTCGTATGCACACCCTCCAGAATAGAATTAAAAAATAAAAACCGCGAAAATGAAGAGTTCCGAAGACGCGACCACGTATAAGTTCGATTATTGATTAACTAAACGTTGGAATCGTTTTTCCAACGACGCATTTCGTTAGTGTAGATGTGGAAGACGTTTGCCCATGCAATAATTTCGTATGCCCACCCTTCAGAATCGAAATAAAAAATAAAAACCGCGAAAATGAAGAGTTCCGAAGACGCGACAACGTATAAGTTCGATTTTTTCCGAAAATATTATCAAAATCGATCTTTCAACGATGCAGTCCGTTAGTCTAGATGTAGAAGAGATTTGCCCACCCAATCATTTCGTATGCCCACCCGCCAGAATCGAATTAAAAAATAAAAACCGCGAAAATGAAGAGTTCCGAAGACGCGACCACGTATAAGTTCGATTTTTTCCGAAAATATTATCAAAATCGATCTTTCAACGATGCAGTCCTTTAGTCTAGATGTAGAAGACGTTTGCCCACCCAATAATTTCGTATGCCCACCCTTCAGAATCGAAATAAAAAATAAAAACCACGAAAATGAAGAGTTCCGAAGACGCGACCACGTATAAGTTCGATTATTTATTAACTAAACGTTCGAATCGTTTGTCCAACGACGCATTTCGTTAGTGTAGATGTGGAAGACGTTTGCCCACCCAATAATTTCGTATGCCCACCCTTCAGAATCGAAATAAAAAATAAAAACCGCGAAAATGAAGAGTTCCGAAGACGCGACCACGTATAAGTTCGATTATTTATTAACTAAACGTTCGAATCGTTTGTCCAACGACGCATTTCGTTAGTTTAGATGTGGAAGACGTTTGCCCACCCAATAATTTCGTATGCCCACCCTTCAGAATCGAAATAAAAAATAAAAACCGCGAAAATGAAGAGTTCCGAAGACGCGACCACGTATAAGTTCGATTTTTTTCGAAAATATTATCAAAATCGATCTTTCAACGATGCAGTCCTTTAGTCTAGATGTAGAAGACGTTTTCCCACCCAATAATTTCGTATGCCCACCCTCCAGAATCGAATTAAAAAATAAAAACCGCGAAAGTGAAGAGTTCCGAAGACGCGACCACGTATAAGTTCGATTTTTTCCGAAAATATTATCAAAATCGATCTTTCGACGATGCAGTCCTTTAGTCTAGATGTAGAAGACGTTTGCCCACCCAATAATTTCGTATGCCCACCCTCCAGAATCGAATTAAATAATAAAAACCGCGGAAATGAAGAGTTCCGAAGATGCGACCACGTATAAGTTCGATTATTTATTAACTAAACGTTCGAATCGTTAGTCCAACGACGCATTTCGTTAGTCTAGATGTGGAAGACGTTTGCCCACCCAATAATTTCGTATGCCCCCCCTTCAGAATCGAAATAAAAAATAAAAACCGCGGAAATGAAGAGTTCCGAAGATGCGACCACGTATAAGATCAATTTTTTCCGAAAATATTATCAAAATCAATCTTTCAACGATGCAGTCCGTTAGTCTAGATGTAGAAGAGATTTGCCCACCCAATAATTTCGTATGCCCACCCTCCGGAATCGAAATAAAAAATAAAAACCGCGGAAATGAAGAGTTCCGAAGACGCGACCACGTATAAGTTCGATTTTTTCCGAAAATATTATCAAAAT
The DNA here is from genome assembly GCA_963932275.1 of Andrena praecox. Taxonomy (NCBI): domain Eukaryota; kingdom Metazoa; phylum Arthropoda; class Insecta; order Hymenoptera; family Andrenidae; genus Andrena; species Andrena praecox. Next base: position 1,006,748 of record CAWVQO010000413.1, on the reverse strand, counting down.
CGATCTTTCAACGATGCAGTCCTTTAGTCTAGATGTAGAAGACGTTTGCCCACCCAATAATTTCGTATGCCCACCCTCCAGAATCGAATTAAAAAATAAAAACCGCGAAAATGAAGAGTTCCGAAGACGCGACCACGTATAAGATCGATTTTTTCCGAAAATATTATCAAAATCGATCTTTCAACGATGCAGTCCGTTAGTCTAGATGTAGAAGAGATTTGCCCACCCAATAATTTCGTATGCCCACCCTCCAGAATCGAATTAAAAAATAAAAACCGCGAAAATGAAGAGTTCCGAAGACGCGACCACGTATAAGTTCGATTTTTTTCGAAAATATTATCAAAATCGATCTTTCAACGATGCAGTCCTTTAGTCTAGATGTAGAAGACGTTTTCCCACCCAATAATTTCGTATGCCCACCCTCCAGAATCGAATTAAAAAATAAAAACAGCGAAAATGAAGAGTTCCGAAGACGCGACCACGTATAAGTTCGATTTTTTCCGATAATATTATCATAATCGATCTTTCAAAGATGCAGTCCTTTAGTCTAGATGTAGAAGAGATTTGCCCACCCAATAATTTCGTATGCCCACCCTCCGGAATCGAAATAAAAAATAAAAACCGCGGAAATGAAGAGTTCCGAAGACGCGACCACGTATAAGTTCGATTTTTTTCGAAAATATTATCAAAATCGATCATTCAACGATGCAGTCCGTTAGTCTAGATGTAGAAGAGATTTGCCCACCCAATAATTTCGTATGCCCACCCTCCAGAATCGAATTAAAAAATAAAAACCGCGAAATGAAGAGTTCCGAAGACGCGGCCACGTATAAGTTCGATTTTTTCCGAAAATATTATCAAAATCGATCTTTCCACGACGCAGTCCTTTAGTCTAGATGTAGAAGAGGTTTGCCCACCCAATAATTTCGTATGACCACTCTCCAGAATCGAAATAAAAAATAAAAACCGCGGAAATGAAGAGTTCCGAAGACGCGACCACGTATAAGTTCCATTTTTTCCGAAAATATTATCAAAATCGATCTTTCAACGATGCAGTCCTTTAGTCTAGATGTAGAAGACGTTTGCCCACCCAATAATTTCGTATGCCCACCCTCCAGAATCGAAATAAAAAATAAAAACCGCGGAAATGAAGAGTTCCGAAGACGCGACCACGTATAAGTTCGATTTTTTCCGATAATATTATCATAATCGATCTTTCAAAGATGCAGTCCTTTAGTCTAGATGTAGAAGAGGTTTGCCCACCCAATAATTTCGTATGCCCACCCTCCAGAATCGAATTAAAAAATAAAAACCGCGAAAAAGAAGAGTTCCGAAGACGCGACCACGTATGAGTTCGATTTTGTACGAAAATATTATCAAAATCGATCTTTCAACGAAGCAGTCCTTTAGTCTAGATGTAGAAGACGTTTGCCCACCCAATAATTTCGTATGCCCACCCTTCAGAATCGAATTAAAAAATAAAAACCGCGAAATGAAGAGTTCCGAAGACGCGGCCACGTATAAGTTCGATTTTTTCCGAAAATATTATCAAAATCGATCTTTCAACGATGCAGTCCGTTAGTCTAGATGTAGAAGAGATTTGCCCACCCAATAATTTCGTATGCACACCCTCCAGAATAGAATTAAAAAATAAAAACCGCGAAAATGAAGAGTTCCGAAGACGCGACCACGTATAAGTTCGATTATTTATTAACTAAACGTTCGAATCGTTTGTCCAACGACGCATTTCGTTAGTGTAGATGTGGAAGACGTTTGCCCATGCAATAATTTCGTATGCCCACCCATCAGAATCGAATTAAAAAATAAAAACCGCGAAAATGAAGAGTTCCGAAGACGCGACCACGTATAAGTTCGATTATTGATTAACTAAACGTTGGAATCGTTTGTCCAACGACGCATTTCGTTAGTGTAGATGTGGAAGACGTTTGCCCATGCAATAATTTCGTATGCCCACCCTTCAGAATCGAAATAAAAAATAAAAACCGCGAAAATGAAGAGTTCCGAAGACGCGACAACGTATAAGTTCGATTTTTTCCGAAAATATTATCAAAATCGATCTTTCAACGATGCAGTCCGTTAGTCTAGATGTAGAAGAGATTTGCCCACCCAATCATTTCGTATGCCCACCCGCCAGAATCGAATTAAAAAATAAAAACCGCGAAAATGAAGAGTTCCGAAGACGCGACCACGTATAAGTTCGATTTTTTCCGAAAATATTATCAAAATCGATCTTTCAACGATGCAGTCCTTTAGTCTATATGTAGAAGACGTTTGCCCACCCAATAATTTCGTATGCCCACCCTTCAGAATCGAAATAAAAAATAAAAACCACGAAAATGAAGAGTTCCGAAGACGCGACCACGTATAAGTTCGATTATTTATTAACTAAACGTTCGAATCGTTTGTCCAACGACGCATTTCGTTAGTGTAGATGTGGAAGACGTTTGCCCACCCAATAATTTCGTATGCCCACCCTTCAGAATCGAAATAAAAAATAAAAACCGCGAAAATGAAGAGTTCCGAAGACGCGACCACGTATAAGTTCGATTTTTTCCGAAAATATCAAAATCGATCTTTCAACGATGCAGTCCTTTAGTCTAGATGTAGAAGACGTTTGCCCACCCAATAATTTCGTATGCGCACCCTCCAGAATCGAATTAAAAAATAAAAACCGCGAAAATGAAGAGTTCCGAAGACGCGACCACGTATAAGTTCGATTATTTATTAACTAAACGTTCGAATCGTTTGTCCAACGACGCATTTCGTTAGTTTAGATGTGGAAGACGTTTTCCCACCCAATAATTTCGTATGCCCACCCTCCAGAATCGAATTAAAAAATAAAAACAGCGAAAATGAAGAGTTCCGAAGACGCGACCACGTATAAGTTCGATTTTTTCCGAAAATATTATCAAAATCGATCTTTCAACGATGCAGTCCTTTAGTCTAGATGTAGAAGACGTTTGCCCACCCAATAATTTCGTATGCCCACCCTCCAGAATCGAATTAAAAAATAAAAACCGCGAAAATGAAGAGTTCCGAAGACGCGACCACGTATAAGATCGATTTTTTCCGAAAATATTATCAAAATCGATCTTTCAAAAATGCAGTCCTTTAGTCTAGATGTAGAAGAGGTTTGCCAACCCAATAATTTCGTATGCCCACCCTCCAGAATCGAAATAAAAAATAAAAACCGCGGAAATGAAGAGTTCCGAAGATGCGACCACGTATAAGTTCGATTTTTTTCGAAAATATTATCAAAATCGATCTTTCAACGATGCAGTCCTTTAGTCTAGATGTAGAAGACGTTTGCCCACCCAATAATTTCGTATGCCCACCCTTCAGAATCGAAATAAAAAATAAAAACCGCGAAAATGAAGAGTTCCGAAGACGCGACCACGTATAAGTTCGATTTTTTTCGAAAATATTATCAAAATCGATCATTCAACGATGCAGTCCGTTAGTCTAGATGTAGAAGAGATTTGCCCACCCAATAATTTCGTATGCCCACCCTCCAGAATCGAATTAAAAAATAAAAACCGCGAAAATGAAAAGTTCCGAAGACGCGACCACGTATAAGTTCGATTTTTTCCGAAAATATTATCAAAATCGATCTTTCAACGATGCAGTCCTTTAGTCTAGATGTAGAAGACGTTTGCCCACCCAATAATTTCGTATGCCCACCCTTCAGAATCGAATTAAAAAATAAAAACCGCGAAATGAAGAGTTCCGAAGACGCGGCCACGTATAAGTTCGATTTTTTCCGAAAATATTATCAAAATCGATCTTTCCACGACGCAGTCCTTTAGTCTAGATGTAGAAGAGGTTTGCCCACCCAATAATTTCGTATGACCACTCTCCAGAATCGAAATAAAAAATAAAAACCGCGGAAATGAAGAGTTCCGAAGACGCGACCACGTATAAGTTCGATTTTTTCCGATAATATTATCATAATCGATCTTTCAACGATGCAGTCCTTTAGTCTAGATGTAGAAGAGGTTTGCCCACCCAATAATTTCATATGCCCACCCTCTAGAATCGAAATAAAAAATAAAAACCGCGGAAATGAAGAGTTCCGATGACGCGACCACGTATAAGTTCGATTTTTTCCGAAAATATTATCAAAATCGATCTTTCAACGATGCAGTCCTTTAGCCTAGATGTAGAAGAGGTTTGCCCACCCAATAATTTCGTATGCCCACCCTCCAGAATCGAAATAAAAAATAAAAACCGCGGAAATGAAGAGTTCCGAAGACGCGACCACGTATAAGTTCGAATTTTTTCGAAAATATTATCAAAATCGATCATTCAACGATGCAGTCCGTTAGTCTAGATGTAGAAGAGATTTACCCACCCAATAATTTCGTATGCCCACCCTCCAGAATCGAATTAAAAAATAAAAACCGCGAAAATGAAGAGTTCCGAAGACGCGACCACGTATAAGTTCGATTTTTTTCGAAAATATTATCAAAATCGATCTTTCAACGATGCAGTCCGTTAGTCTAGATGTAGAAGAGATTTGCCCACCCAATAATTTCGTATGCACACCCTCCAGAATCGAATTAAAAAATAAAAACCGCGAAAATGAAGAGTTCCGAAGACGCGACCACGTATAAGTTCGATTTTTTCCGAAAATATTATCAAAATCGATCTTTCAACGATGCAGTCCTTTAGTCTAGATGTAGAAGAGGTTTGCCCACCCAATAATTTCGTATGCCCACCCTCCAGAATCGAAATAAAAAATAAAAACCGCGAAAATGAAGAGTTCCGAAGACGCGACCACGTATAAGTTCGATTTTTTCCGAAAATATTATCAAAATCGATCTTTCAACGATGCAGTCCTTTTGTCTAGATGTAGAAGAGGTTTGCCCACTCAATAATTTCGTATGCCCACCCTCCAGAATCGAAATAAAAAATAAAAACCGCGGAAATGAAGAGTTCCGATGACGCGACCACGTATAAGTTCGATTTTTTCCGAAAATATTATCAAAATCGATCTTTCAACGATGCAGTCCTTTAGTCTAGATGTAGAAGAGGTTTGCCCACCCAATAATTTCGTATGCCCACCCTCCAGAATCGAAATAAAAAATAAAAACCGCGAAAATGAAGAGTTCCGAAGACGCGACCACGTATAAGTTCGATTTTTTCCGAAAATATTATCAAAATCGATCTTTCAACGATGCAGTCCTTTTGTCTAGATGTAGAAGAGGTTTGCCCACTCAATAATTTCGTATGCCCACCCTCCAGAATCGAAATAAAAAATAAAAACCGCGGAAATGAAGAGTTCCGATGACGCGACCACGTATAAGTTCGATTTTTTCCGAAAATATTATCAAAATCGATCTTTCAACGATGCAGTCCTTTAGTCTAGATGTAGAAGACGTTTGCCCACCCAATAATTTCGTATGCCCACCCTCCAGAATCGAATTAAAAAATAAAAACCGCGAAAATGAAGAGTTCCGAAGACGCGACCACGTATAAGATCGATTTTTTCCGAAAATATTATCAAAATCGATCTTCCAACGATGCAGTCCTTTAGTCTAGATGTAGAAGAGGTTTGCCAACCCAATAATTTCGTATGCCCACCCTCCAGAATCGAAATAAAAAATAAAAACCGCGGAAATGAAGAGTTCCGAAGATGCGACCACGTATAAGTTCGATTTTTTTCGAAAATATTATCAAAATCGATCTTTCAACGATGCAGTCCTTTAGTCTAGATGCAGAAGACGTTTGCCCACCCAATAATTTCGTATGCCCACCCTCCAGAATCGAAATAAAAAATAAAAACCGCGGAAATGAAGAGTTCCGAAGACGCGACCACGTATAAGTTCGATTTTTTTCGAAAATATTATCAAAATCGATCATTCAACGATGCAGTCCGTTAGTCTAGATGTAGAAGAGATTTGCCCACCCAATAATTTCGTATGCCCACCCTCCAGAATCGAATTAAAAAATAAAAACCGCGAAAATGAAAAGTTCCGAAGACGCGACCACGTATAAGTTCGATTTTTTCCGAAAATATTATCAAAATCGATCTTTCAACGATGCAGTCCTTTAGTCTAGATGTAGAAGACGTTTGCCCACCCAATAATTTCGTATGCCCACCCTTCAGAATCGAATTAAAAAATAAAAACCGCGAAATGAAGAGTTCCGAAGACGCGGCCACGTATAAGTTCGATTTTTTCCGAAAATATTATCAAAATCGATCTTTCCACGATGCAGTCCTTTAGTCTAGATGTAGAAGAGGTTTGCCCACCCAATAATTTCGTATGACCACCCTCCAGAATCGAAATAAAAAATAAAAACCGCGGAAATGAAGAGTTCCGAAGACGCGACCACGTATAAGTTCGATTTTTTCCGAAAATATTATCAAAATCGATCTTTCAACGATGCAGTCCTTTAGTCTAGATGTAGAAGAGGTTTGCCCACCCAATAATTTCGTATGCCCACCCTCCAGAATCGAAAAAAAAAATAAAAACCGCGGAAATGAAGAGTTCCGATGACGCGACCACGTATAAGTTCGATTATTTATTAACTAAACGTTCGAATCGTTAGTCCAACGACGCATTTCGTTAGTCTAGATGTGGAAGACGTTTGCCCACCCAATAATTTCGTATGCCCCCCCTTCAGAATCGAAATAAAAAATAAAAACCGCGAAAATGAAGAGTTCCGAAGACGCGACCACGTATAAGTTCGATTATTTATTAACTAAACGTTCGAATCGTTTGTCCAACGACGCATTTCGTTAGTTTAGATGTGGAAGACGTTTTCCCACCCAATAATTTCGTATGCCCACCCTCCAGAATCGAATTAAAAAATAAAAACCGCGAAAATGAAGAGTTCCGAAGACGCGACCACGTATAAGTTCGATTTTTTCCGAAAATATTATCAAAATCGATCTTTCAACGATGCAGTCCTTTAGTCTAGATGTAGAAGACGTTTGCCCACCCAATAATTTCGTATGCCCACCCTCCAGAATCGAATTAAAAAATAAAAACCGCGAAAATGAAGAGTTCCGAAGACGCGACCACGTATAAGATCGATTTTTTCCGAAAATATTATCAAAATCGATCTTTCAACAATGCAGTCCTTTAGTCTAGATGTAGAAGAGGTTTGCCAACCCAATAATTTCGTATGCCCACCCTCCAGAATCGAAATAAAAAATAAAAACCGCGGAAATGAAGAGTTCCGAAGATGCGACCACGTATAAGTTCGATTTTTTTCGAAAATATTATCAAAATCGATCTTTCAACGATGCAGTCCTTTAGTCTAGATGTAGAAGACGTTTGCCCACCCAATAATTTCGTATGCCCACCCTTCAGAATCGAAATAAAAAATAAAAACCGCGAAAATGAAGAGTTCCGAAGACGCGACCACGTATAAGTTCGATTTTTTTCGAAAATATTATCAAAATCGATCATTCAACGATGCAGTCCGTTAGTCTAGATGTAGAAGAGATTTGCCCACCCAATAATTTCGTATGCCCACCCTCCAGAATCGAATTAAAAAATAAAAACCGCGAAAATGAAAAGTTCCGAAGACGCGACCACGTATAAGTTCGATTTTTTCCGAAAATATTATCAAAATCGATCTTTCAACGATGCAGTCCTTTAGTCTAGATGTAGAAGACGTTTGCCCACCCAATAATTTCGTATGCCCACCCTTCAGAATCGAATTAAAAAATAAAAACCGCGAAATGAAGAGTTCCGAAGACGCGGCCACGTATAAGTTCGATTTTTTCCGAAAATATTATCAAAATCGATCTTTCCACGACGCAGTCCTTTAGTCTAGATGTAGAAGAGGTTTGCCCACCCAATAATTTCGTATGACCACTCTCCAGAATCGAAATAAAAAATAAAAACCGCGGAAATGAAGAGTTCCGAAGACGCGACCACGTATAAGTTCCATTTTTTCCGAAAATATTATCAAAATCGATCTTTCAACGATGCAGTCCTTTAGTCTAGATGTAGAAGACGTTTGCCCACCCAATAATTTCGTATGCCCACCCTCCAGAATCGAAATAAAAAATAAAAACCGCGGAAATGAAGAGTTCCGAAGACGCGACCACGTATAAGTTCGATTTTTTCCGATAATATTATCATAATCGATCTTTCAACGATGCAGTCCTTTAGTCTAGATGTAGAAGAGGTTTGCCCACCCAATAATTTCATATGCCCACCCTCCAGAATCGAAATAAAAAATAAAAACCGCGGAAATGAAGAGTTCCGATGACGCGACCACGTATAAGTTCGATTTTTTCCGAAAATATTATCAAAATCGATCTTTCAACGATGCAGTCCTTTAGCCTAGATGTAGAAGAGGTTTGCCCACCCAATAATTTCGTATGCCCGCCCTCCAGAATCGAAATAAAAAATAAAAACCGCGGAAATGAAGAGTTCCGAAGACGCGACCACGTATAAGTTCGAATTTTTTCGAAAATATTATCAAAATCGATCATTCAACGATGCAGTCCGTTAGTCTAGATGTAGAAGATATTTACCCACCCAATAATTTCGTATGCCCACCCTCCAGAATCGAATTAAAAAATAAAAACCGCGAAAATGAAGAGTTCCGAAGACGCGACCACGTATAAGTTCGATTTTTTTCGAAAATATTATCAAAATCGATCTTTCAACGATGCAGTCCGTTAGTCTAGATGTAGAAGAGATTTGCCCACCCAATAATTTCGTATGCCCACCCTCCAGAATCGAATTAAAAAATAAAAACCGCGAAAATGAAGAGTTCCGAAGACGCGACCACGTATAAGTTCGATTTTTTCCGATAATATTATCATAATCGATCTTTCAACGATGCAGTCCTTTAGTCTAGATGTAGAAGAGGTTTGCCCACCCAATAATTTCGTATGCCCACCCTCCAGAATCGAAATAAAAAATAAAAACCGCGGAAATGAAGAGTTCCGAAGACGCGACCACGTATAAGTTCGATTTTTTTCGAAAATATTATCAAAATCGATCTTTCAACGATGCAGTCCTTTAGTCTAGATGTAGAAGACGTTTGCCCACCCAATAATTTCGTATGCACACCCTCCAGAATCGAATTAAAAAATAAAAACCGCGAAAATGAAGAGTTCCGAAGACGCGACCACGTATAAGTTCGATTTTTTCCGAAAATATTATCAAAATCGATCTTTCAATGATGCAGTCCTTTAGTCTAGATGTAGAAGAGGTTTGCCCACCCAATAATTTCGTATGCCCACCCTCCAGAATCGAATTAAAAAATAAAAACCGCGAAAATGAAGAGTTCCGAAGACGCGACCACGTATAAGTTCGATTTTTTCCGATAATATTATCATAATCGATCTTTCAACGATGCAGTCCTTTAGTCTAGATGTAGAAGAGGTTTGCCCACCCAATAATTTCGTATGCCCACCCTCCAGAATCGAAATAAAAAATAAAAACCGCGGAAATGAAGAGTTCCGAAGACGCGACCACGTATAAGTTCGATTTTTTTCGAAAATATTATCAAAATCGATCTTTCAACGATGCAGTCCTTTAGTCTAGATGTAGAAGACGTTTGCCCACCCAATAATTTCGTATGCACACCCTCCAGAATCGAATTAAAAAATAAAAACCGCGAAAATGAAGAGTTCCGAAGACGCGACCACGTATAAGTTCGATTTTTTCCGAAAATATTATCAAAATCGATCTTTCAATGATGCAGTCCTTTAGTCTAGATGTAGAAGAGGTTTGCCCACCCAATAATTTCGTATGACCACCCTCCAGAATCGAAATAAAAAATAAAAACCGCGGAAATGAAGAGTTCCGAAGACGCGACCACGTATAAGTTCGATTTTTTCCGAAAATATTATCAAAATCGATCTTTCAACGATGCAGTCCTTTAGTCTAGATGTAGAAGACGTTTGCCCACCCAATAATTTCGTATGCCCACCCTCCAGAATCGAAATAAAAAATAAAAACCGCGGAAATGAAGAGTTCCGAAGACGCGACCACGTATAAGTTCGATTTTTTCCGATAATATTATCATAATCGATCTTTCAACGATGCAGTCCTTTAGTCTAGATGTAGAAGAGGTTTGCCCACCCAATAATTTCGTATGCCCACCCTCCAGAATCGAATTAAAAAATAAAAACCGCGAAAAAGAAGAGTTCCGAAGACGCGACCACGTATGAGTTCGATTTTGTACGAAAATATTATCAAAATCGATCTTTCAACGAAGCAGTCCTTTAGTCTAGATGTAGAAGACGTTTGCCCACCCAATAATTTCGTATGCCCACCCTTCAGAATCGAATTAAAAAATAAAAACCGCGAAATGAAGAGTTCCGAAGACGCGGCCACGTATAAGTTCGATTTTTTCCGAAAATATTATCAAAATCGATCTTTCAACGATGCAGTCCTTTAGTCTAGATGTAGAAGAGATTTGCCCACCCAATAATTTCGTATGCACACCCTCCAGAATAGAATTAAAAAATAAAAACCGCGAAAATATAGAGTTCCGAAGACGCGACCACGTATAAGTTCGATTATTTATTAACTAAACGTTCGAATCGTTTGTCCAACGACGCATTTCGTTAGTGTAGATGTGGAAGACGTTTGCCCATGCAATAATTTCGTATGCCCACCCATCAGAATCGAATTAAAAAATAAAAACCGCGAAAATTAAGAGTTCCGAAGACGCGACCACGTATAAGTTCGATTATTGATTAACTAAACGTTGGAATCGTTTGTCCAACGACGCATTTCGTTAGTGTAGATGTGGAAGACGTTTGCCCATGCAATAATTTCGTATGCCCACCCTTCAGAATCGAAATAAAAAATAAAAACCGCGAAAATGAAGAGTTCCGAAGACGCGACAACGTATAAGTTCGATTTTTTCCGAAAATATTATCAAAATCGATCTTTCAACGATGCAGTCCGTTAGTCTAGATGTAGAAGAGATTTGCCCACCCAATCATTTCGTATGCCCACCCGCCAGAATCGAATTAAAAAATAAAAACCGCGAAAATGAAGAGTTCCGAAGACGCGACCACGTATAAGTTCGATTTTTTCCGAAAATATTATCAAAATCGATCTTTCAACGATGCAGTCCTTTAGTCTATATGTAGAAGACGTTTGCCCACCCAATAATTTCGTATGCCCACCCTTCAGAATCGAAATAAAAAATAAAAACCACGAAAATGAAGAGTTCCGAAGACGCGACCACGTATAAGTTCGATTATTTATTAACTAAACGTTCGAATCGTTTGTCCAACGACGCATTTCGTTAGTGTAGATGTGGAAGACGTTTGCCCACCCAATAATTTCGTATGCCCACCCTTCAGAATCGAAATAAAAAATAAAAACCGCGAAAATGAAGAGTTCCGAAGACGCGACCACGTATAAGTTCGATTATTTATTAACTAAACGTTCGAATCGTTTGTCCAACGACGCATTTCGTTAGTTTAGATGTGGAAGACGTTTGCCCACCCAATAATTTCGTATGCCCACCCTTCAGAATCGAAATAAAAAATAAAAACCGCGAAAATGAAGAGTTCCGAAGACGCGACCACGTATAAGTTCGATTTTTTTCGAAAATATTATCAAAATCGATCTTTCAACGATGCAGTCCTTTAGTCTAGATGTAGAAGACGTTTTCCCACCCAATAATTTCGTATGCCCACCCTCCAGAATCGAATTAAAAAATAAAAACCGCGAAAGTGAAGAGTTCCGAAGACGCGACCACGTATAAGTTCGATTTTTTCCGAAAATATTATCAAAATCGATCTTTCAACGATGCAGTCCTTTAGTCTCGATGTAGAAGAGGTTTGCCAACCCAATAATTTCGTATGCCCACCCTCCAGAATCGAAATAAAAAATAAAAACCGCGGAAATGAAGAGTTCCGAAGATGCGACCACGTATAAGTTCGATTATTTATTAACTAAACGTTCGAATCGTTAGTCCAACGACGCATTTCGTTAGTCTAGATGTGGAAGACGTTTGCCCACCCAATAATTTCGTATGCCCCCCCTTCAGAATCGAAATAAAAAATAAAAACCGCGGAAATGAAGAGTTCCGAAGATGCGACCACGTATAAGATCAATTTTTTCCGAAAATATTATCAAAATCAATCTTTCAACGATGCAGTCCGTTAGTCTAGATGTAGAAGAGATTTGCCCACCCAATAATTTCGTATGCCCACCCTCCGGAATCGAAATAAAAAATAAAAACCGCGGAAATGAAGAGTTCCGAAGACGCGACCACGTATAAGTTCGATTTTTTCCGAAAATATTATCAAAATCGATCTTTCAACGATGCAGTCCTTTAGTCTCGATGTAGAAGAGGTTTGCCAACCAATAATTTCGTATGCCCACCCTCCAGAATCGAAATAAAAAATAAAAACCGCGGAAATGAAGAGTTCCGAAGATGCGACCACGTATAAGATCAATTTTTTCCGAAAATATTATCAAAATCAATCTTTCAACGATGCAGTCCTTTAGTCTCGATGTAGAAGAGGTTTGCCCACCCAATAATTTCGTATGCCCACCCTCCAGAATCGAAATAAAAAATAAAAACCGCGGAAATGAAGAGTTCCGAAGACGCGACCACGTATAAGTTCGAATTTTTTCGAAAATATTATCAAAATCGATCTTTCAACGATGCAGTCCGTTAGTCTAGATGTAGAAGAGATTTGCCCACCCAATAATTTCGTATGCCCACCCTCCAGAATCGAATTAAAAAATAAAAACCGCGAAAATGAAGAGTTCCGAAGACGCGACCACGTATAAGTTCGATTTTTTTCGAAAATATTATCAAAATCGATCTTTCAACGATGCAGTCCTTTAGTCTAGATGTAGAAGACATTTTCCCACCCAATAATTTCGTATGCCCCTCCTCCAGAATCGAATTAAAAAATAAAAACAGCGAAAATGAAGAGTTCCGAAGACGCGACCACGTATAAGTTCGATTTTTTCCGAAAATATTATCAAAATCGATCTTTCAACGATGCAGTCCTTTAGTCTAGATGTAGAAGACGTTTTCCCACCCAATAATTTCGTATGCCCACCCTCCAGAATCGAATTAAAAAATAAAAACCGCGAAAGTGAAGAGTTCCGAAGACGCGACCACGTATAAGTTCGATTTTTTCCGAAAATATTATCAAAATCGATCTTTCAACGATGCAGTCCTTTAGTCTAGATGTAGAAGACGTTTGCCCACCCAATAATTTCGTATGCCCACCCTCCAGAATCGAATTAAAAAATAAAAACCGCGAAAATGAAGAGTTCCGAAGACGCGACCACGTATAAGATCGATTTTTTCCGAAAATATTATCAAAATCGATCTTTCAACGATGCAATCCTTTAGTCTCGATGTAGAAGAGGTTTGCCAACCCAATAATTTCGTATGCCCACCCTCCAGAATCGAAATAAAAAATAAAAACCGCGGAAATGAAGAGTTCCGAAGATGCGACCACGTATAAGTTCGATTATTTATTAACTAAACGTTCGAATCGTTAGTCCAACGACGCATTTCGTTAGTCTAGATGTGGAAGACGTTTGCCCACCCAATAATTTCGTATGCCCCCCCTTCAGAATCGAAATAAAAAATAAAAACCGCGGAAATGAAGAGTTCCGAAGATGCGACCACGTATAAGATCAATTTTTTCCGAAAATATTATCAAAATCAATCTTTCAACGATGCAGTCCGTTAGTCTAGATGTAGAAGAGATTTGCCCACCCAATAATTTCGTATGCCCACCCTCCGGAATCGAAATAAAAAATAAAAACCGCGGAAATGAAGAGTTCCGAAGACGCGACCACGTATAAGTTCGATTTTTTCCGAAAATATTATCAAAATCGATCTTTCAACGATGCAGTCCTTTAGTCTCGATGTAGAAGAGGTTTGCCAACCAATAATTTCGTATGCCCACCCTCCAGAATCGAAATAAAAAATAAAAACCGCGGAAATGAAGAGTTCCGAAGATGCGACCACGTATAAGATCAATTTTTTCCGAAAATATTATCAAAATCAATCTTTCAACGATGCAGTCCTTTAGTCTCGATGTAGAAGAGGTTTGCCCACCCAATAATTTCGTATGCCCACCCTCCAGAATCGAAATAAAAAATAAAAACCGCGGAAATGAAGAGTTCCGAAGACGCGACCACGTATAAGTTCGAATTTTTTCGAAAATATTATCAAAATCGATCTTTCAACGATGCAGTCCGTTAGTCTAGATGTAGAAGAGATTTGCCCACCCAATAATTTCGTATGCCCACCCTCCAGAATCGAATTAAAAAATAAAAACCGCGAAAATGAAGAGTTCCGAAGACGCGACCACGTATAAGTTCGATTTTTTTCGAAAATATTATCAAAATCGATCTTTCAACGATGCAGTCCTTTAGTCTAGATGTAGAAGACGTTTTCCCACCCAATAATTTCGTATGCCCCTCCTCCAGAATCGAATTAAAAAATAAAAACAGCGAAAATGAAGAGTTCCGAAGACGCGACCACGTATAAGTTCGATTTTTTCCGAAAATATTATCAAAATCGATCTTTCAACGATGCAGTCCTTTAGTCTAGATGTAGAAGACGTTTTCCCACCCAATAATTTCGTATGCCCACCCTCCAGAATCGAATTAAAAAATAAAAACCGCGAAAGTGAAGAGTTCCGAAGACGCGACCACGTATAAGTTCGATTTTTTCCGAAAATATTATCAAAATCGATCTTTCAACGATGCAGTCCTTTAGTCTAGATGTAGAAGACGTTTGCCCACCCAATAATTTCGTATGCCCACCCTCCAGAATCGAATTAAAAAATAAAAACCGCGAAAATGAAGAGTTCCGAAGACGCGACCACGTATAAGATCGATTTTTTCCGAAAATATTATCAAAATCGATCTTTCAACGATGCAGTCCTTTAGTCTCGATGTAGAAGAGGTTTGCCAACCCAATAATTTCGTATGCCCACCCTCCAGAATCGAAATAAAAAATAAAAACCGCGGAAATGAAGAGTTCCGAAGATGCGACCACGTATAAGTTCGATTATTTATTAACTAAACGTTCGATTCGTTAGTCCAACGACGCATTTCGTTAGTCTAGATGTGGAAGACGTTTGCCCACCCAATAATTTCGTATGCCCCCCCTTCAGAATCGAAATAAAAAATAAAAACCGCGGAAATGAAGAGTTCCGAAGATGCGACCACGTATAAGATCAATTTTTTCCGAAAATATTATCAAAATCAATCTTTCAACGATGCAGTCCGTTAGTCTAGATGTAGAAGAGATTTGCCCACCCAATAATTTCGTATGCCCACCCTCCGGAATCGAAATAAAAAATAAAAACCGCGGAAATGAAGAGTTCCGAAGACGCGACCACGTATAAGTTCGATTTTTTCCGAAAATATTATCAAAATCGATCTTTCAACGATGCAGTCCTTTAGTCTAGATGTAGAAGACGTTTGCCCACCCAATAATTTCGTATGCCCACCCTCCAGAATCGAATTAAAAAATAAAAACCGCGAAAATGAAGAGTTCCGAAGACGCGACCACGTATAAGATCGATTTTTTCCGAAAATATTATCAAAATCGATCTTTCAACGATGCAGTCCTTTAGTCTCGATGTAGAAGAGGTTTGCCAACCAATAATTTCGTATGCCCACCCTCCAGAATCGAAATAAAAAATAAAAACCGCGGAAATGAAGAGTTCCGAAGATGCGACCACGTATAAGATCAATTTTTTCCGAAAATATTATCAAAATCAATCTTTCAACGATGCAGTCCTTTAGTCTCGATGTAGAAGAGGTTTGCCCACCCAATAATTTCGTATGCCCACCCTCCAGAATCGAAATAAAAAATAAAAACCGCGGAAATGAAGAGTTCCGAAGACGCGACCACGTATAAGTTCGAATTTTTTCGAAAATATTATCAAAATCGATCTTTCAACGATGCAGTCCGTTAGTCTAGATGTAGAAGAGATTTGCCCACCCAATAATTTCGTATGCCCACCCTCCAGAATCGAATTAAAAAATAAAAACCGCGAAAATGAAGAGTTCCGAAGACGCGACCACGTATAAGTTCGATTTTTTTCGAAAATATTATCAAAATCGATCTTTCAACGATGCAGTCCTTTAGTCTAGATGTAGAAGACGTTTTCCCATCCAATAATTTCGTATGCCCACCCTCCAGAATCGAATTAAAAAATAAAAACAGCGAAAATGAAGAGTTCCGAAGACGCGACCACGTATAAGTTCGATTTTTTCCGAAAATATTATCAAAATCGATCTTTCAACGATGCAGTCCTTTAGTCTAGATGTAGAAGACGTTTGCCCACCCAATAATTTCGTATGCCCACCCTCCAGAATCGAATTAAAAAATAAAAACCGCGAAAATGAAGAGTTCCGAAGACGCGACCACGTATAAGATCGATTTTTTCCGAAAATATTATCAAAATCGATCTTTCAACGATGCAGTCCTTTAGTCTAGATGTAGAAGAGGTTTGCCAACCCAATAATTTCGTATGCCCACCCTCCAGAATCGAAATAAAAAATAAAAACCGCGGAAATGAAGAGTTCCGAAGATGCGACCACGTATAAGTTCGATTTTTTTCGAAAATATTATCAAAATCGATCTTTCAACGATGCAGTCCTTTAGTCTAGATGCAGAAGACGTTTGCCCACCCAATAATTTCGTATGCCCACCCTCCAGAATCGAAATAAAAAATAAAAACCGCGGAAATGAAGAGTTCCGAAGACGCGACCACGTATAAGTTCGATTTTTTTCGAAAATATTATCAAAATCGATCATTCAACGATGCAGTCCGTTAGTCTAGATGTAGAAGAGATTTGCCCACCCAATAATTTCGTATGCCCACCCTCCAGAATCGAATTAAAAAATAAAAACCGCGAAAATGAAAAGTTCCGAAGACGCGACCACGTATAAGTTCGATTTTTTCCGAAAATATTATCAAAATCGATCTTTCAACGATGCAGTCCTTTAGTCTAGATGTAGAAGACGTTTGCCCACCCAATAATTTCGTGTGCCCACCCTTCAGAATCGAATTAAAAAATAAAAACCGCGAAATGAAGAGTTCCGAAGACGCGGCCACGTATAAGTTCGATTTTTTCCGAAAATATTATCAAAATCGATCTTTCCACGATGCAGTCCTTTAGTCTAGATGTAGAAGAGGTTTGCCCACCCAATAATTTCGTATGACCACCCTCCAGAATCGAAATAAAAAATAAAAACCGCGGAAATGAAGAGTTCCGAAGACGCGACCACGTATAAGTTCGATTTTTTCCGAAAATATTATCAAAATCGATCTTTCAACGATGCAGTCCTTTAGTCTAGATGTAGAAGAGGTTTGCCCACCCAATAATTTCGTATGCCCACCCTCCAGAATCGAAATAAAAAATAAAAACCGCGGAAATGAAGAGTTCCGATGACGCGACCACGTATAAGTTCGATTATTTATTAACTAAACGTTCGAATCGTTAGTCCAACGACGCATTTCGTTAGTCTAGATGTGGAAGACGTTTGCCCACCCAATAATTTCGTATGCCCCCCCCTTCAGAATCGAAATAAAAAATAAAAACCGCGAAAATGAAGAGTTCCGAAGACGCGACCACGTATAAGTTCGATTATTTATTAACTAAACGTTCGAATCGTTTGTCCAACGACGCATTTCGTTAGTTTAGATGTGGAAGACGTTTTCCCACCCAATAATTTCGTATGCCCACCCTCCAGAATCGAATTAAAAAATAAAAACCGCGAAAATGAAGAGTTCCGAAGACGCGACCACGTATAAGTTCGATTTTTTCCGAAAATATTATCAAAATCGATCTTTCAACGATGCAGTCCTTTAGTCTAGATGTAGAAGACGTTTGCCCACCCAATAATTTCGTATGCCCACCCTCCAGAATCGAATTAAAAAATAAAAACCGCGAAAATGAAGAGTTCCGAAGACGCGACCACGTATAAGATCGATTTTTTCCGAAAATATTATCAAAATCGATCTTTCAACAATGCAGTCCTTTAGTCTAGATGTAGAAGAGGTTTGCCAACCCAATAATTTCGTATGCCCACCCTCCAGAATCGAAATAAAAAATAAAAACCGCGAAATGAAGAGTTCCGAAGACGCGGCCACGTATAAGTTCGATTTTTTCCGAAAATATTATCAAAATCGATCTTTCCACGACGCAGTCCTTTAGTCTAGATGTAGAAGAGGTTTGCCCACCCAATAATTTCGTATGACCACTCTCCAGAATCGAAATAAAAAATAAAAACCGCGGAAATGAAGAGTTCCGAAGACGCGACCACGTATAAGTTCCATTTTTTCCGAAAATATTATCAAAATCGATCTTTCAACGATGCAGTCCTTTAGTCTAGATGTAGAAGACGTTTGCCCACCCAATAATTTCGTATGCCCACCCTCCAGAATCGAAATAAAAAATAAAAACCGCGGAAATGAAGAGTTCCGAAGACGCGACCACGTATAAGTTCGATTTTTTCCGATAATATTATCATAATCGATCTTTCAACGATGCAGTCCTTTAGTCTAGATGTAGAAGAGGTTTGCCCACCCAATAATTTCATATGCCCACCCTCCAGAATCGAAATAAAAAATAAAAACCGCGGAAATGAAGAGTTCCGATGACGCGACCACGTATAAGTTCGATTTTTTCCGAAAATATTATCAAAATCGATCTTTCAACGATGCAGTCCTTTAGCCTAGATGTAGAAGAGGTTTCCCCACCCAATAATTTCGTATGCCCACCCTCCAGAATCGAAATAAAAAATAAAAACCGCGGAAATGAAGAGTTCCGAAGACGCGACCACGTATAAGTTCGAATTTTTTCGAAAATATTATCAAAATCGATCATTCAACGATGCAGTCCGTTAGTCTAGATGTAGAAGAGATTTACCCACCCAATAATTTCGTATGCCCACCCTCCAGAATCGAATTAAAAAATAAAAACCGCGAAAATGAAGAGTTCCGAAGACGCGACCACGTATAAGTTCGATTTTTTCCGAAAATATTATCAAAATCGATCTTTCAACGATGCAGTCCTTTTGTCTAGATGTAGAAGAGGTTTGCCCACCCAATAATTTCGTATGCCCACCCTCCAGAATCGAAATAAAAAATAAAAACCGCGGAAATGAAGAGTTCCGATGACGCGACCACGTATAAGTTCGATTTTTTCCGAAAATATTATCAAAATCGATCTTTCAACGATGCAGTCCTTTAGTCTAGATGTAGAAGACGTTTGCCCACCCAATAATTTCGTATGCCCACCCTTCAGAATCGAAATAAAAAATAAAAACCGCGAAAATGAAGAGTTCCGAAGACGCGACCACGCATAAGTTCGATTTTTTTCGAAAATATTATCAAAATCGATCTTTCAACGATGCAGTCCGTTAGTGTAGATGTGGAAGACGTTTGCCCACCCAATAATTTCGTATGCCCACCCTTCAGATTCGAAATAAAAAATAAAAACCGCCAAAATGAAGAGTTCCGAAGACGCGACCACGTATAAGTTCGATTTTTTCCGAAAATATTATCAAAATCGATCTTTCAACGATGCAGTCCTTTAGTCTAGATGTAGAAGACGTTTGCCCACCCAATAATTTCGTATGCCCACCCTTCAGAATCGAATTAAAAAATAAAAACCGCGAAAATGAAGAGTTCCGAAGACGCGACCTCGTATAAGTTCGATTTTTTCCGAAAATATTATCAAAATCGATCTTTCAACGATGCAGTCCGTTAGTCTAGATGTAGAAGAGATTTGCCCACCCAATAATTTCGTATGCCCACCCTCCAGAATCGAATTAAAAAATAAAAACCGCGAAAATGAAGAGTTCCGAAGACGCGACCACGTATAAGTTCGATTTTTTCCGAAAATATTATCAAAATCGATCTTTCAACGATGCAGTCCTTTAGTCTAGATGTAGAAGAGGTTTAACCACCCAATAATTTCGTATGCCCACCCTCCAGAATCGAAATAAAAAATAAAAACCGCGGAAATGAAGAGTTCCGAAGACGCGACCACGTATAAGTTCGATTTTTTTCGAAAATATTATCAAAATCGATCATTCAACGATGCAGTCCGTTAGTCTAGATGTAGAAGAGATTTGCCCACCCAATAATTTCGTATGCCCACCCTCCAGAATCGAATTAAAAAATAAAAACCGCGAAAATGAAGAGTTCCGAAGACGCGACCACGTATAAGTTCGATTTTTTTCGAAAATATTATCAAAATCGATCTTTCAACGATGCAGTCCGTTAGTCTAGATGTAGAAGAGATTTGCCCACCCAATAATTTCGTATGCACACCCTCCAGAATCGAATTAAAAAATAAAAACCGCGAAAATGAAGAGTTCCGAAGACGCGACCACGTATAAGTTCGAATTTTTTCGAAAATATTATCAAAATCGATCATTCAACGATGCAGTCCGTTAGTCTAGATGTAGAAGAGATTTGCCCACCCAATAATTTCGTATGCCCACCCTCCAGAATCGAATTAAAAAATAAAAACCGCGAAAATGAAGAGTTCCGAAGACGCGACCACGTATAAGTTCGATTTTTTTCGAAAATATTATCAAAATCGATCTTTCAACGATGCGGTCCGTTAGTCTAGATGTAGAAGAGATTTGCCCACCCAATAATTTCGTATGCACACCCTCCAGAATCGAATTAAAAAATAAAAACCGCGAAAATGAAGAGTTCCGAAGACGCGACCACGTATAAGTTCGATTTTTTCCGAAAATATTATCAAAATCGATCTTTCAACGATGCAGTTCTTTAGTCTAGATGTAGAAGAGGTTTGCCCACCCAATAATTTCGTATGCCCACCCTCCAGAATCGAAATAAAAAATAAAAACCGCGGAAATGAAGAGTTCCGATGACGCGACCACGTATAAGTTCGATTTTTTCCGAAAATATTATCAAAATCGATCTTTCAACGATGCAGTCCTTTAGTCTAGATGTAGAAGACGTTTGCCCACCCAATAATTTCGTATGCCCACCCTTCAGAATCGAAATAAAAAATAAAAACCGCGAAAATGAAGAGTTCCGAAGACGCGACCACGCATAAGTTCGATTTTTTTCGAAAATATTATCAAAATCGATCTTTCAACGATGCAGTCCGTTAGTGTAGATGTGGAAGACGTTTGCCCACCCAATAATTTCGTATGCCCACCCAATAATTTCGTATGCCCACCCTTCAGAATCGAAATAAAAAATAAAAACCACGAAAATGAAGAGTTCAAAAGACGCGACCACGTGTAAGTTCGATTATTTATTAACTAAACGTTCGAATCGTTTGTCCAACGACGCATTTCGTTAGTGTAGATGTGGAAGACGTTTGCCCATCCAATAATTTCGTATGCCCACCCTTCAGAATCGAAATAAAAAATAAAAACCGCGAAAATGAAGAGTTCCGAAGACGCGACCACGTATAAGTTCGATTATTTATTAACTAAACGTTCGAATCGTTTGTCCAACGACGCATTTCGTTAGTGTAGATGTGGAAGACGTTTGCCCATGCAATAATTTCGTATGCCCACCCTTCAGAATCGAATAAAAAAATAAAAACCGCGAAAATGAAGAGTTCCGAAGACGCGACCACGTATAAGTTCGATTTTTTTCGAAAATATTATCAAAATCGATCTTTCAACGATGCAGTCCGTTAGTCTAGATGTAGAAGAGATTTGCCCACCCAATAATTTCGTATGCACACCCTCCAGAATCGAATTAAAAAATAAAAACCGCGAAAATGAAGAGTTCCGAAGACGCGACCACGTATTAGTTCGATTTTTTCCGAAAATATTATCAAAATCGATCTTTCAACGATGCAGTCCTTTAGTCTAGATGTAGAAGACGTTTGCCCACCCAATAATTTCGTATGCACACCCTCCAGAATCGAATTAAAAAATAAAAACCGCGAAAATGAAGAGTTCCGAAGACGCGACCACGTATAAGTTCGATTTTTTACGAAAATATTATCAAAATCGATCTTTCAACGATGCAGTCCTTTAGTCTAGATGTAGAAGAGGTTTGCCCACCCAATAATTTCGTATGCCCACCCTCCAGAATCGAAATAAAAAATAAAAACCGCGGAAATGAAGAGTTCCGATGACGCGACCACGTATAAGTTCGATTTTTTCCGAAAATATTATCAAAATCGATCTTTCAACGATGCAGTCCTTTAGTCTAGATGTAGAAGACGTTTGCCCACCCAATAATTTCGTATGCCCACCCTTCAGAATCGAAATAAAAAATAAAAACCGCGAAAATGAAGAGTTCCGAAGACGCGACCACGTATAAGTTCGATTTTTTTCGAAAATATTATCAAAATCGATCTTTCAACGATGCAGTCCGTTAGTCTAGATGTAGAAGAGATTTGCCCACCCAATAATTTCGTATGCACACCCTCCAGAATCGAATTAAAAAATAAAAACCGCGAAAATGAAGAGTTCCGAAGACGCGACCACGTATAAGTTCGATTTTTTCCGAAAATATTATCAAAATCGATCTTTCAACGATGCAGTCCTTTAGTCTAGATGTAGAAGACGTTTGCCCACCCAATAATTTCGTATGCCCACCCAATAATTTCGTATGCCCACCCTTCAGAATCGAAATAAAAAATAAAAACCACGAAAATGAAGAGTTCCAAAGACGCGACCACGTGTAAGTTCGATTATTTATTAACTAAACGTTCGAATCGTTTGTCCAACGACGCATTTCGTTAGTGTAGATGTGGAAGACGTTTGCCCATCCAATAATTTCGTATGCCCACCCTTCAGAATCGAAATAAAAAATAAAAACCGCGAAAATGAAGAGTTCCGAAGACGCGACCACGTATAAGTTCGATTTTTTCCGAAAATATTATCAAAATCGATCTATCAACGATGCAGTCCTTTAGTCTAGATGTAGAAGACGTTTGCCGACCCAATAATTTCGTATGCCCACCCTTCAGAATCGAAATAAAAAATAAAAACCACGAAAATGAAGAGTTCCGAAGACGCGACCACGTATAAGTACGATTATTTATTAACTAAACGTTCGAATCGTTTGTCCAACGACGAATTTCGTAAGTGTAGATGTGGAAGACGTTTGCCCATGCAATAATTTCGTATGCCCACCCTTCAGAATCGAATAAAAAAATAAAAACCGCGAAAATGAAGAGTTCTGAAGACGCGACCACGTATAAGTTCGATTTTTTCCGAAAATATTATCAAAATCGATCTTTCAACGATGCAGTCCTTTAGTCTAGATGTAGAAGACGTTTGCCCACCCAATAAAGAGATTTGCCCACCCAATAATTTCGTATGCCCACCCTCCAGAATCGAATTAAAAAATAAAAACCGCGAAAATGAAGAGTTCCGAAGACGCGACCACGTATAAGTTCGATTTTTTCCGAAAATATTATCAAAATCGATCTTTCAACGATGCAGTCCTTTAGTCTAGATGTAGAAGAGGTTTAACCACCCAATAATTTCGTATGCCCACCCTTCAGAATCGAAATAAAAAATAAAAACCGCGAAAATGAAGAGTTCCGAAGACACGACCACGCATAAGTTCGATTTTTTTCGAAAACATTATCAAAATCGGTCTTTCAACGATGCAGTCCGTTAGTCTAGATGTAGAAGAGATTTGCCCACCCAATAATTTCGTATGCCCACCCTCCAGAATCGAATTAAAAAATAAAAACCGCGAAAATGAAGAGTTCCGAAGACGCGACCACGTATAAGTTCGATTATTTATTAACTAAACGTTCGAATCGTTTGTCCAACGACGCATTCCGTTAGTTTAGATGTGGAAGACGTTTGCCCACCCAAAAATTTCGTATGCCCACCCTTCAGAATCGAAATAAAAAATAAAAACCACGAAAATGAAGAGTTCCGAAGACGCGACCACGTATAAGTTCGATTTTTTCCGAAAATATTATCAAAATCGATCTTTCAACGATGCAGTCCATTAATCTAGATGTAGAAGACGTTTGCCCACCCAATAATTTCGTATGCGCACCCTTCAGAATCGAAATAAAAAATAAAAAGCATACGAAATTATTGGGTGGGCAAACGTCTTCTACATCTAGACTAAAGGACTGCATCGTTGAAAGATCAATTATGATAATATTTTCGGAAAAAATCGAACTTATACGTGGTCGCATCTTCGGAACTCTTCATTTTCGCGGTTTTTATTTTTTTATTCGATTCTGAAGGGTGGGCATACGAAATTATTGGATGGGCAAACCTCTTCCACATCTACACTAACGAAATGCGTCGTTGGACAAACGATTCGAACGTTTAGTTAATAAATAATCAAACTTATACGTGGTCGCGTCTTCGGAAATCTTCATTTTCGCGTTTTTATTTTTTTATTCGATTCTGAAGGGTGGGCATACGAAATTATTGGGTGGGCAAACGTCTTCTACATCTAGTCTAAAGGACTGCATCGTTGAATGATGGATTTTGATAATATTTTCGGAAAAAATCGAACTTATACGTGGTCGCGTCTTCGGAACTCTTCATTTTCGTGGTTTTTTTTTTTATTTCGAATCTGAAGGGTGGGCATACGAAATTATTGGGTGGGCAAACGTCTTCTACATCTAGACTAAAGGACTGCATCGTTGAAAGATCGATTTTGATAATCTTTTCGGAAAAAATCGAACTTATACGTGGTCGCGTCTTCGGAACTCTTCATTTTCGCGGTTTTTATTTTTTTATTCGATTCTGAAGGGTGGGCATACGAAATTATTGGGTGGGCAAACGTCTTCTACATCTAGACTAAAGGACTGCATCGTTGAAAGATCGATTTTGATAATATTTTCGGAAAAAATCGAACTTATACGTGGTTGCGTCTTCGGAACTCTTCATTTTCGCGGTTTTTATTTTTTAATTCGATTCTGAAGGGTGGGCATACGAAATTATTGCATGGGCAAACGTCTTCCACATCTACACTAACGAAATGCGTCGTTGGACAAACCATTCGAACGTTTAGTTAATAAATAATCGAACTTATACGTGGTCGCGTCTTCAGAACTCTGCATTTTCGTGGTTTTTATTTTTTATTTCGATTCTGAAGGGTGGGCATACGAAATTATTGGGTGGGCAAACGTCTTCTACATCTAGACTAAAGGACTGCATCGTTGAAAGATCGATTTTGATAATATTTTCGGAAAAAATCGAACTTATACGTGGTCGCGTCTTCGGAACTCTTCATTTTCGCGGTTTTTATTTTTTATTTCGATTCTGAAGGGTGGGCATACGAAATTATTGGATGGGCAAACGTCTTCCACATCTACACTAACGAAATGCGTCGTTGGACAAACGATTCGAACGTTTAGTTAATAAATAATCGAACTTATACGTGGTCGCGTCTTCGGAACTCTTCATTTTCGTGGGATTTTTTTTTTATTTCGATTCTCAAGGGTGGGCATACGAAATTATTGGGTGGGCAAACGTCTTCTACTTCTAGACTAAAGGACTGCATCGTTGAAAGATCGATTTTGATAATATTTTCGGAAAAAAACGAACTTATACGTGGTCGCGTCTACAGAACTCTTCATTTTCGCGGTTTTTATTTTTTTATTCGATTCTGAAGGGTGGGCATACGAAATTATTGGGTGGGAAAACGTCTTCTACATCTAGACTAAAGGACTGCATCGTTGAAAGATCGATTTTGATAATATTTTCGGAAAAAATCGAACTTATACGTGGTCGCGTCTTCGGAACTCTTCATTTTCGCGGTTTTTATTTTTTTATTCGATTCTGAAGGGTGGGCATACGAAATTATTGGATGGCCAAACGTCTTCCACATCTACACTAACGAAATGCGTCGTTGGACAAACGATTCGAACGTTTAGTTAATAAATAATCGAACTTATACGTGGTCGCGTCTTCGGAACTCTTTATTTTCGTGGGTTTTATTTTTTATTTCGATTCTGAAGGGTGGGCATTCGAAATTATTGTGTGGGCAAACGTCTTCTACATCTAGACTAAAGGACTGCATCGTTGAAAGATCGATTTTGATAATATTTTCGGAAAAAATCGAACTTATACGTGGTCGCTTCTTCAGAACTCTTCATTTTCGCGGTTTTTAATTTTTAATTCGATTCTGAAGGGTGGGCATACGAAATTATTGGGTGGGCAAACGTTTTCTACATCTAGACTAAAGGACTGCATCGTTGAAAGATCGATTTTGATAATATTTTCGGAAAAAATCGAACTTATACGTGGTCGCGTCTTCGGAACTCTTCATTTTCGCGGTTTTTATTTTTTATTTCGATTCTGAAGGGTGGGCATACGAAATTATTGGATGGGCAAACGTCTTCCACATCTACACTAACGAAATGCGTCGTTGGACAAACGATTCGAACGTTTAGTTAATAAATAATCGAACTTATACGTGGTCGCGTCTTCGGAACTCTTCATTTTCGTGGGATTTTTTTTTTATTTCGATTCTCAAGGGTGGGCATACGAAATTATTGGGTGGGCAAACGTCTTCTACTTCTAGACTAAAGGACTGCATCGTTGAAAGATCGATTTTGATAATATTTTCGGAAAAAAACGAACTTATACGTGGTCGCGTCTACAGAACTCTTCATTTTCGCGGTTTTTATTTTTTTATTCGATTCTGAAGGGTGGGCATACGAAATTATTGGGTGGGAAAACGTCTTCTACATCTAGACTAAAGGACTGCATCGTTGAAAGATCGATTTTGATAATATTTTCGGAAAAAATCGAACTTATACGTGGTCGCGTCTTCGGAACTCTTCATTTTCGCGGTTTTTATTTTTTTATTCGATTCTGAAGGGTGGGCATACGAAATTATTGGATGGCCAAACGTCTTCCACATCTACACTAACGAAATGCGTCGTTGGACAAACGATTCGAACGTTTAGTTAATAAATAATCGAACTTATACGTGGTCGCGTCTTCGGAACTCTTCATTTTCGTGGGTTTTATTTTTTATTTCGATTCTGAAGGGTGGGCATTCGAAATTATTGTGTGGGCAAACGTCTTCTACATCTAGACTAAAGGACTGCATCGTTGAAAGATCGATTTTGATAATATTTTCGGAAAAAAAATGAACTTATACGTGGTCGCTTCTTCAGAACTCTTCATTTTCGCGGTTTTTATTTTTTTATTCGATTCTGAAGGGTGGGCATACGAAATTATTGGGTGGGCAAACGTTTTCTACATCTAGACTAAAGGACTGCGTCGTTGAAAGATCGATTTTGATAATATTTTCGGAAAAAATCGAACTTATACGTGGTCGCGTCTTCGGAACTCTTCATTTTCGCGGTTTTTATTTTTAATTTCGATTCTGAAGGGTGGGCATACGAAATTATTGGATGGGCAAACGTCTTCCACATCTACACTAACGAAATGCGTCGTTGGACAAACGATTCGAACGTTTAGTTAATAAATAATCGATCTTATAAGTGGTCGCGTCTTCGGAACTCTTCATTTTCGGGGGATTTATTTTTTATTTCGATTCTGAAGGGTGGGCATACGAAATTATTGGGTGGGCAAACGTCTTCTACATCTAGACTAAAGGACTGCATCGTTGAAAGATCGATTTTGATAATATTTTCGAGAAAAAAAACGAACTTATACGTGGTCGCGTCTACAGAACTCTTCATTTTCGCGGTTTTTATTTTTTTATTCGATTCTGAAGGGTGGGCATACGAAATTATTGGATGGGCAAACGTCTTCCACATCTACACTAACGAAATGCGTCGTTGGACAAACGATTCGAACGTTTAGTTAATAAATAATCGAACTTATACGTGGTCGCGTCTTCGGAACTCTTCATTTTCATGGTTTTTATTTTTTATTTCGATTCTGAAGGGTGGGCATACGAAATTATTGGGTGGGCAAACGTCTTCTACATCTAGACTAAAGGACTGCATCGTTGAAAGATCGATTTTGATAATCATTTCGGAAAAAATCGAACTTATACGTGGTCGCGTCTTCGGAACTCTTCATTTTCGCGGTTTTTATTTTTTTATTCGATTCTGAAGGGTGGGCATTCGAAATTATTGGGTGGGCAAACGTCTTCTACATCTAGACCAGCGCTGCACAAGGGGGCTGTTTTCGGCGCCTAGCGGCGAGCAACCCACCTATCTCGTTGCTAAGGTCAGAATCGGTGAGGAGAACTGCAGTAGTGTATGTGCGTGAACGTAGGCTCGTAGCATCAGTAAATATGGCTGGGTTCAAGTCATACCAAATGCACGTACACTACTGCAGTAATCCTCGCCGATTCTAACCTTAGCAACGAAATAGGTGGGTTGCTCGCCGCTAGGCGCCGAAAACAGCTCCTTGTGCAGCGCTGATATAGACTAAAGGACTGCATCGTTGAAAGATCGATTTTGATAATCTTTTCGGAAAAAATCGAACTTATACGTGGTCGCGTCTTCGGAACTCTTCATTTTCGCGGTTTTTATTTTTTTATTCGATTCTGAAGGGTGGGGATACGAAATTATTGGATGGGCAAACGTCTTCCACATCTACACTAACGAAATGCGTCGTTGGACAAACGATTCGAACGTTTAGTTAATAAATAATCGAACTTATACGTGGTCGCGTCTTCGGAACTCTTCATTTTCGTGGGTTTTATTTTTTATTTCGATTCTAAAGGGTGGGCATACGAAATTATTGGGTGGGCAAACGTCTTCTACATCTACAACTAAAGGACTGCATCGTTGAAAGATCGATTTTGATAATATTTTCGGAAAAAATCGAACTTATACGTGGTCGCGTCTTCAGAACTCTTCATTTTCGGGGGTTTATTTTTTTATTCGATTCTGAAGGGTGGGCATACGAAATTATTTCATGGGCAAACGTCTTCCACATCTACACTAACGAAATGCGTCGTTGGACAAAAGCTTCGAACGTTTAGTTAATAAATAATCGAACTTATACGTGGTCGCGTCTTCGGAATTCTTCATTTTCGTGGTTTTTATTTTTTATTTCGATACTGAAGGGTGGGCATACGAAATTATTGGGTGGGCAAACGTCTTCTACATCTAGACTAAAGGACTGCATCGTTGAAAGATCGATTTTGATAATATTTTCGGGAAAAATCGAACTTATACGTGGTCGCGTCTACGGAACTCTTCATTTTCGCGGTTTTTATTTTTTTATTTCGATTCTGAAGGGTGGGCATACGAAATTATTGGATGGGCAAACGTCTTCCACATCTACACTAACGAAATGCGTCGTTGGACAAACGATTCGAACGTTTAGTTAATAAATATTCGAACTTATACGTGGTCGCGTCTTCGGAACTTTTCATTTTCGCCGTTTTTATTTTTTTAATCGATTCTGAAGGGTGGGCATACGAAATTATTGGGTGGGCAAACGTCTTCTAGATCTAGACTAAAGGACTGCATCGTTGAAAGATCGATTTTGATAATATTTTCGGAATAAATCGAACTTGTACGTGATCGCGTCTTCGGAACTCTTCATTTTCGAGGTTTTTATTTTTTAATTCGATTCTGAAGAGTGCGCATACGAAATTGTTGGGTGGGCACATCTCTTCTACATCTAGACTAACGGACTGCATCGTTGAAAGATCGATTTTGATAACATTTTCGGAAAAAATCGAACTTATACGTGGTCGCGTCTTCCGAACTCTTCATTTTCGCGGTTTTTATTTTTTTATTTCGATTCTGAAGGGTGGGCATACGAAATTATTGGATGGGCAAACGTCTTCCACATCTACACTAACGAAATGCGTCGTTGGACAAACGATTCGAACGTTTAGTTAATAAATAATCGAACTTATACGTGGTCGCGTCTTCGGAACTCTTCATTTTCGCCGTTTTTATTTTTTTAATCGATTCTGAAGGGTGGGCATACGAAATTATTGGGTGGGCAAACGTCTTCTACATCTAGACTAAAGGACTGCATCGTTGAAAGATCGATTTTGATAATATTTTCGGAAAAAATCGAACTTGTACGTGATCGCGTCTTCGGAACTCTTCATTTTCGACGGTTTTATTTTTTTAATCGATTCTGAAGGGTGGGCATACGAAATTATTGGGTGGGCAAACGTCTTCTACATCTAGACTAATGGACTGCATCGTTGAAAGATCGATTTTGATAATATTTTCGGAAAAAATCGAACTTATACGTGGTCGCGTCTTCGGAACTCTTCATTTTCGCGGTTTTTATTTTTTTATTCGATTCTGAAGGGTGGGGATACGAAATTATTGGATGGGCAAACGTCTTCCACATCTACACTAACGAAATGCGTCGTTGGACAAACGATTCGAACGTTTAGTTAATAAATAATCGAACTTATACGTGGTCGCGTCTTCGGAACTCTTCATTTTCGTGGGTTTTATTTTTTATTTCGATTCTAAAGGGTGGGCATACGAAATTATTGGGTGGGCAAACGTCTTCTACATCTACAACTAAAGGACTGCATCGTTGAAAGATCGATTTTGATAATATTTTCGGAAAAAATCGAACTTATACGTGGTCGCGTCTTCAGAACTCTTCATTTTCGGGGTTTTTATTTTTTTATTCGATTCTGAAGGGTGGGCATACGAAATTATTTCATGGGCAAACGTCTTCCACATCTACACTAACGAAATGCGTCGTTGGACAAAAGCTTCGAACGTTTAGTTAATAAATAATCGAACTTATACGTGGTCGCGTCTTCGGAATTCTTCATTTTCGTGGTTTTTATTTTTTATTTCGATACTGAAGGGTGGGCATACGAAATTATTGGGTGGGCAAACGTCTTCTACATCTAGACTAAAGGACTGCATCGTTGAAAGATCGATTTTGATAATATTTTCGGGAAAAATCGAACTTATACGTGGTCGCGTCTACGGAACTCTTCATTTTCGCGGTTTTTATTTTTTTATTTCGATTCTGAAGGGTGGGCATACGAAATTATTGGATGGGCAAACGTCTTCCACATCTACACTAACGAAATGCGTCGTTGGACAAACGATTCGAACGTTTAGTTAATAAATATTCGAACTTATACGTGGTCGCGTCTTCGGAACTTTTCATTTTCGCCGTTTTTATTTTTTTAATCGATTCTGAAGGGTGGGCATACGAAATTATTGGGTGGGCAAACGTCTTCTAGATCTAGACTAAAGGACTGCATCGTTGAAAGATCGATTTTGATAATATTTTCGGAAAAAATCGAACTTGTACGTGATCGCGTCTTCGGAACTCTTCATTTTCGAGGTTTTTATTTTTTAATTCGATTCTGAAGAGTGCGCATACGAAATTGTTGGGTGGGCACATCTCTTCTACATCTAGACTAACGGACTGCATCGGTGAAAGATCGATTTTGATAACATTTTCGGAAAAAATCGAACTTATACGTGGTCGCGTCTTCCGAACTCTTCATTTTCGCGGTTTTTATTTTTTTATTTCGATTCTGAAGGGTGGGCATACGAAATTATTGGATGGGCAAACGTCTTCCACATCTACACTAACGAAATGCGTCGTTGGACAAACGATTCGAACGTTTAGTTAATAAATAATCGAACTTATACGTGGTCGCGTCTTCGGAACTCTTCATTTTCGCCGTTTTTATTTTTTTAATCGATTCTGAAGGGTGGGCATACGAAATTATTGGGTGGGCAAACGTCTTCTACATCTAGACTAAAGGACTGCATCGTTGAAAGATCGATTTTGATAATATTTTCGGAAAAAATCGAACTTGTACGTGATCGCGTCTTCGGAACTCTTCATTTTCGCCGGTTTTATTTTTTTAATCGATTCTGAAGGGTGGGCATACGAAATTATTGGGTGGGCAAACGTCTTCTACATCTAGACTAATGGACTGCATCGTTGAAAGATCGATTTTGATAATATTTTCGGAATAAATCGAACTTATACGTGGTCGCGTCTTCGGAACTCTTCATTTTCATGGCTTTTTATTTTTTATTTCGATTCTGAAGGGTGGCCATACGAAATTATTGGATGGGCAAACGTCTTCCACATCTACACTAACGAAATGCGTCGTTGGACAAACGATTCGAACGTTTATTTAATAAATAATCGAACTTATACGTGGTCGCGTCTACGGAACTCTTCATTTTCGTGGTTTTTAGTTTTTATTTCGATTCTGAAGGGTG
The DNA here is from genome assembly GCA_963932275.1 of Andrena praecox. Taxonomy (NCBI): domain Eukaryota; kingdom Metazoa; phylum Arthropoda; class Insecta; order Hymenoptera; family Andrenidae; genus Andrena; species Andrena praecox. The sequence goes on along the minus strand of CAWVQO010000413.1, from coordinate 974,661 downwards.
GGCATACGAAATTATTGGGTGGGCAAACGTCTTCTACATCTAGACTAAAGGACTACATCGTTGAAAGATCGATTTTGATAATATTTTCGGAAAAAATCGAACTTGTACGTGATCGCGTCTTCGGAACTCTTCATTTTCGAGGTTTTTATTTTTTTATTTTTGATTCTGAAGGGTGGGCATACGAAATTATTGGGTGGGCAAACGTCTTCTACATCTAGACTAAAGGACTGCATCGTTGAAAGATCGATTTTGATAATATTTTCGGAAAAAATCGAACTTATACGTGGTCGCGTCTACGGAACTCTTCATTTTCGCGGTTTTTATTTTTTTATTTTTGATTCTGAAGGGTGGGCATACGAAATTATTGGATGGGCAAACGTCTCCCACAACTACACTAACGAAATGCGTCGTTGGACAAACGATTCGAACGTTTAGTTAATAAATAATCGAACTAATACTTGGTCGCGTCTTCGGAACTCTTCATTTTCGTGGTTTTTATTTTTTATTTCGATTCTGAAGGGTGGGCATACGAAATTATTGGGTGGGCAAACGTCTTCTACATCTAGACTAAAGGACTGCATCGTTGAAAGATCGATTTTGATAATATTTTCGGAAAAAATCGAACTTATACGTGGTCGCGTCTACGGAACTCTTCATTTTCGCGGTTTTTATTTTTTAATTCGATTCTGAAAAGTGCGCATACGAAATTGTTGGGTGGGCAAATCTCTTCTACATCTAGACTAACGGACTGCATCGTTGAAAGATCGATTTTGATAATATTTTCGGAAAAAATCGAACTTATACGTGGTCGCGTCTACGGAACTCTTCATTTTCGCGGTTTTTATTTTTTAATTCGATTCTGAAGAGTGCGCATACGAAATTATTGGGTGGGCACATCTCTTCTACATCTAGACTAACGGACTGCATCGTTGAAAGATCGATTTTGATAACATTTTCGGAAAAAATCGAACTTATACGTGGTCGCGTCTTCGGAACTCTTCATTTTCGTGGGATTTTTTTTTTATTTCGATTCTCAAGGGTGGGCATACGAAATTATTGGGTGGGCAAACGTCTTCTACTTCTAGACTAAAGGACTGCATCGTTGAAAGATCGATTTTGATAATATTTTCGGAAAAAAACGAACTTATACGTGGTCGCGTCTACAGAACTCTTCATTTTCGCGGTTTTTATTTTTTTATTCGATTCTGAAGGGTGGGCATACGAAATTATTGGGTGGGAAAACGTCTTCTACATCTAGACTAAAGGACTGCATCGTTGAAAGATCGATTTTGATAATATTTTCGGAAAAAATCGAACTTATACGTGGTCGCGTCTTCAGAACTCTTCATTTTCGGGGGTTTATTTTTTTATTCGATTCTGAAGGGTGGGCATACGAAATTATTTCATGGGCAAACGTCTTCTACATCTAGACTAAAGGACTGCATCGTTGAAAGATCGATTTTGATAATATTTTCGGAAAAAAAATGAACTTATACGTGGTCGCTTCTTCAGAACTCTTCATTTTCGCGGTTTTTATTTTTTTATTCGATTCTGAAGGGTGGGCATACGAAATTATTGGGTGGGCAAACGTTTTCTACATCTAGACTAAAGGACTGCGTCGTTGAAAGATCGATTTTGATAATATTTTCGGAAAAAATCGAACTTATACGTGGTCGCGTCTTCGGAACTCTTCATTTTCGCGGTTTTTATTTTTAATTTCGATTCTGAAGGGTGGGCATACGAAATTATTGGATGGGCAAACGTCTTCCACATCTACACTAACGAAATGCGTCGTTGGACAAACGATTCGAACGTTTAGTTAATAAATAATCGATCTTATAAGTGGTCGCGTCTTCGGAACTCTTCATTTTCGGGGGATTTATTTTTTATTTCGATTCTGAAGGGTGGGCATACGAAATTATTGGGTGGGCAAACGTCTTCTACATCTAGACTAAAGGACTGCATCGTTGAAAGATCGATTTTGATAATATTTTCGAGAAAAAAAACGAACTTATACGTGGTCGCGTCTACAGAACTCTTCATTTTCGCGGTTTTTATTTTTTTATTCGATTCTGAAGGGTGGGCATACGAAATTATTGGATGGGCAAACGTCTTCCACATCTACACTAACGAAATGCGTCGTTGGACAAACGATTCGAACGTTTAGTTAATAAATAATCGAACTTATACGTGGTCGCGTCTTCGGAACTCTTCATTTTCATGGTTTTTATTTTTTATTTCGATTCTGAAGGGTGGGCATACGAAATTATTGGGTGGGCAAACGTCTTCTACATCTAGACTAAAGGACTGCATCGTTGAAAGATCGATTTTGATAATCATTTCGGAAAAAATCGAACTTATACGTGGTCGCGTCTTCGGAACTCTTCATTTTCGCGGTTTTTATTTTTTTATTCGATTCTGAAGGGTGGGCATTCGAAATTATTGGGTGGGCAAACGTCTTCTACATCTAGACCAGCGCTGCACAAGGGGGCTGTTTTCGGCGCCTAGCGGCGAGCAACCCACCTATCTCGTTGCTAAGGTCAGAATCGGTGAGGAGAACTGCAGTAGTGTATGTGCGTGAACGTAGGCTCGTAGCATCAGTAAATATGGCTGGGTTCAAGTCATACCAAATGCACGTACACTACTGCAGTAATCCTCGCCGATTCTAACCTTAGCAACGAAATAGGTGGGTTGCTCGCCGCTAGGCGCCGAAAACAGCTCCTTGTGCAGCGCTGATATAGACTAAAGGACTGCATCGTTGAAAGATCGATTTTGATAATCTTTTCGGAAAAAATCGAACTTATACGTGGTCGCGTCTTCGGAACTCTTCATTTTCGCGGTTTTTATTTTTTTATTCGATTCTGAAGGGTGGGGATACGAAATTATTGGATGGGCAAACGTCTTCCACATCTACACTAACGAAATGCGTCGTTGGACAAACGATTCGAACGTTTAGTTAATAAATAATCGAACTTATACGTGGTCGCGTCTTCGGAACTCTTCATTTTCGTGGGTTTTATTTTTTATTTCGATTCTAAAGGGTGGGCATACGAAATTATTGGGTGGGCAAACGTCTTCTACATCTACAACTAAAGGACTGCATCGTTGAAAGATCGATTTTGATAATATTTTCGGAAAAAATCGAACTTATACGTGGTCGCGTCTTCAGAACTCTTCATTTTCGGGGGTTTATTTTTTTATTCGATTCTGAAGGGTGGGCATACGAAATTATTTCATGGGCAAACGTCTTCCACATCTACACTAACGAAATGCGTCGTTGGACAAAAGCTTCGAACGTTTAGTTAATAAATAATCGAACTTATACGTGGTCGCGTCTTCGGAACTCTTCATTTTCGCCGGTTTTATTTTTTTAATCGATTCTGAAGGGTGGGCATACGAAATTATTGGGTGGGCAAACGTCTTCTACATCTAGACTAATGGACTGCATCGTTGAAAGATCGATTTTGATAATATTTTCGGAAAAAATCGAACTTATACGTGGTCGCGTCTTCGGAACTCTTCATTTTCGCGGTTTTTATTTTTTTATTCGATTCTGAAGGGTGGGGATACGAAATTATTGGATGGGCAAACGTCTTCCACATCTACACTAACGAAATGCGTCGTTGGACAAACGATTCGAACGTTTAGTTAATAAATAATCGAACTTATACGTGGTCGCGTCTTCGGAACTCTTCATTTTCGTGGGTTTTATTTTTTATTTCGATTCTAAAGGGTGGGCATACGAAATTATTGGGTGGGCAAACGTCTTCTACATCTACAACTAAAGGACTGCATCGTTGAAAGATCGATTTTGATAATATTTTCGGAAAAAATCGAACTTATACGTGGTCGCGTCTTCAGAACTCTTCATTTTCGGGGTTTTTATTTTTTTATTCGATTCTGAAGGGTGGGCATACGAAATTATTTCATGGGCAAACGTCTTCCACATCTACACTAACGAAATGCGTCGTTGGACAAAAGCTTCGAACGTTTAGTTAATAAATAATCGAACTTATACGTGGTCGCGTCTTCGGAATTCTTCATTTTCGTGGTTTTTATTTTTTATTTCGATACTGAAGGGTGGGCATACGAAATTATTGGGTGGGCAAACGTCTTCTACATCTAGACTAAAGGACTGCATCGTTGAAAGATCGATTTTGATAATATTTTCGGGAAAAATCGAACTTATACGTGGTCGCGTCTACGGAACTCTTCATTTTCGCGGTTTTTATTTTTTTATTTCGATTCTGAAGGGTGGGCATACGAAATTATTGGATGGGCAAACGTCTTCCACATCTACACTAACGAAATGCGTCGTTGGACAAACGATTCGAACGTTTAGTTAATAAATATTCGAACTTATACGTGGTCGCGTCTTCGGAACTTTTCATTTTCGCCGTTTTTATTTTTTTAATCGATTCTGAAGGGTGGGCATACGAAATTATTGGGTGGGCAAACGTCTTCTAGATCTAGACTAAAGGACTGCATCGTTGAAAGATCGATTTTGATAATATTTTCGGAAAAAATCGAACTTGTACGTGATCGCGTCTTCGGAACTCTTCATTTTCGAGGTTTTTATTTTTTAATTCGATTCTGAAGAGTGCGCATACGAAATTGTTGGGTGGGCACATCTCTTCTACATCTAGACTAACGGACTGCATCGGTGAAAGATCGATTTTGATAACATTTTCGGAAAAAATCGAACTTATACGTGGTCGCGTCTTCCGAACTCTTCATTTTCGCGGTTTTTATTTTTTTATTTCGATTCTGAAGGGTGGGCATACGAAATTATTGGATGGGCAAACGTCTTCCACATCTACACTAACGAAATGCGTCGTTGGACAAACGATTCGAACGTTTAGTTAATAAATAATCGAACTTATACGTGGTCGCGTCTTCGGAACTCTTCATTTTCGCCGTTTTTATTTTTTTAATCGATTCTGAAGGGTGGGCATACGAAATTATTGGGTGGGCAAACGTCTTCTACATCTAGACTAAAGGACTGCATCGTTGAAAGATCGATTTTGATAATATTTTCGGAAAAAATCGAACTTGTACGTGATCGCGTCTTCGGAACTCTTCATTTTCGCCGGTTTTATTTTTTTAATCGATTCTGAAGGGTGGGCATACGAAATTATTGGGTGGGCAAACGTCTTCTACATCTAGACTAATGGACTGCATCGTTGAAAGATCGATTTTGATAATATTTTCGGAATAAATCGAACTTATACGTGGTCGCGTCTTCGGAACTCTTCATTTTCATGGCTTTTTATTTTTTATTTCGATTCTGAAGGGTGGCCATACGAAATTATTGGATGGGCAAACGTCTTCCACATCTACACTAACGAAATGCGTCGTTGGACAAACGATTCGAACGTTTATTTAATAAATAATCGAACTTATACGTGGTCGCGTCTACGGAACTCTTCATTTTCGTGGTTTTTAGTTTTTATTTCGATTCTGAAGGGTGGGCATACGAAATTATTGGGTGGGCAAACGTCTTCTACATCTAGACTAAAGGACTACATCGTTGAAAGATCGATTTTGATAATATTTTCGGAAAAAATCGAACTTGTACGTGATCGCGTCTTCGGAACTCTTCATTTTCGAGGTTTTTATTTTTTTATTTTTGATTCTGAAGGGTGGGCATACGAAATTATTGGGTGGGCAAACGTCTTCTACATCTAGACTAAAGGACTGCATCGTTGAAAGATCGATTTTGATAATATTTTCGGAAAAAATCGAACTTATACGTGGTCGCGTCTACGGAACTCTTCATTTTCGCGGTTTTTATTTTTTTATTTTTGATTCTGAAGGGTGGGCATACGAAATTATTGGATGGGCAAACGTCTCCCACAACTACACTAACGAAATGCGTCGTTGGACAAACGATTCGAACGTTTAGTTAATAAATAATCGAACTAATACTTGGTCGCGTCTTCGGAACTCTTCATTTTCGTGGTTTTTATTTTTTATTTCGATTCTGAAGGGTGGGCATACGAAATTATTGGGTGGGCAAACGTCTTCTACATCTAGACTAAAGGACTGCATCGTTGAAAGATCGATTTTGATAATATTTTCGGAAAAAATCGAACTTATACGTGGTCGCGTCTACGGAACTCTTCATTTTCGCGGTTTTTATTTTTTAATTCGATTCTGAAAAGTGCGCATACGAAATTGTTGGGTGGGCAAATCTCTTCTACATCTAGACTAACGGACTGCATCGTTGAAAGATCGATTTTGATAATATTTTCGGAAAAAATCGAACTTATACGTGGTCGCGTCTACGGAACTCTTCATTTTCGCGGTTTTTATTTTTTAATTCGATTCTGAAGAGTGCGCATACGAAATTATTGGGTGGGCACATCTCTTCTACATCTAGACTAACGGACTGCATCGTTGAAAGATCGATTTTGATAACATTTTCGGAAAAAATCGAACTTATACGTGGTCGCGTCTTCGGAACTCTTCATTTTCATGGCTTTTTATTTTTTATTTCGATTCTGAAGGGTGGCCATACGAAATTATTGGATGGGAATACGTCTTCCACATCTACACTAACGAAATGCGTCGTTGGACAAACGATTCGAACGTTTATTTAATAAATAATCGAACTTATACGTGGTCGCGTCTTCGGAACTCTTCATTTTCGTGGGTTTTATTTTTTATTTCGATTCTGAAGGGTGGGCATACCAAATTATTGGGTGGGCAAACGTCTTCTACATCTAGACTAAAGGACTGCATCGTTGAAAGATCGATTTTGATAATATTTTCGGAAAAAATCGAACTTGTACGTGATCGCGTCTACGGAACTCTTCATTTTCGCGGTTTTTATTTTTTAATTCGATTCTGAAGAGTGCACATACGAAATTGTTGGGTGGGCAAATCTCTTCTACATCTAGACTAACGGACTGCATCGTTGAAAGATCGATTTTGATAACATTTTCGGAAAAAATCGAACTTATACGTGGTCGCGTCTTCGGAACTCTTCATTTTCGCCGTTTTTATTTTTTTAATCGATTCTGAAGAGTGCGCATACGAAATTGTTGGGTGGGCAAATCTCTTCTACATCTAGACTAACGGGCTGCATCGTTGAAAGATCGATTTTGATAATATTTTCGGAAAAAATCGAACTTATACGTGGTCGCGTCTTCGGAACTCTTCATTTTCGCGGTTTTTATTTATTTATTCGATTCTGAAGGGTGGGCATACGAAATTATTGGATGGGCAAACGTCTTCCACATCTACACTAACGAAATGCGTCGTTGGACAAACGATTCGAACGTTTAGTTAATAAATAATCGAACTTATACGTGGTCGCGTCTTCGGAACTCTTCATTTTCGTGGTTTTTATTTTTTATTTCGATTCTGAAGGGTGGGCATACGAAATTATTGGGTGGGCAAACGTCTTCTACATCTAGACTAAAGGACTGCATCGTTGAAAGATCGATTTTGATAATATTTTCGGAAAAAAACGAACTTATACGTGGTCGCGTCTACGGAACTCTTCATTTTCGCGGTTTTTATTTTTTAATTCGATTCTGAAGAGTGCGCATACGAAATTGTTGGGTGGGCAAATCTCTTCTACATCTAGACTAACGGGCTGCATCGTTGAAAGATCGATTTTGATAACATTTTCGGAAAAAATCGAACTTATACGTGGTCGCGTCTTCGGAACTCTTCATTTTCGCGGTTTTTATTTTTTTATTTCGATTCTGAAGGGTGGGCATACGAAATTATTGGATGGGCAAACGTCTTCCACATCTACACTAACGAAATGCGTCGTTGAACAAACGTTTCGAACGTTTAGTTAATAAATAATCGAACTTATACGTGGTCGCGTCTTCGGAACTCTTCATTTTCGTGGTTTATATTTTTTATTTCGATTCTGAAGGATGGGCATACGAAATTATTGGGTGGGCAAACGTCTTCTACATCTAGACTAAAGGACTGCATCGTTGGACAAACGATTCGAACGTTTAGTTAATAAATAATCGAACTTATACGTGGTCGCGTCTTCGGAACTCTTCATTTTCGTGGTTTTTATTTTTTTATTTCGATTCTGAAGGGTGGGCATACGAAATTATTGGATGGGCAAACGTCTTCCACATCTACACTAACGAAATGCGTCGTTGGACAAACGATTCGAACGTTTAGTTAATAAATAATCGAACTTATACGTGGTCGTGTCTTCGGAACTCTTCATTTTCGCGGTTTTTATTTTTTAATTCGATTCTGAAGAGTGCGCATACGAAATTATTGGGTGGGCACATCTCTTCTACATCTAGACTAACGGACTGCATCGTTGAAAGATCGATTTTGATAACATTTTCGGAAAAAATTGAACTTATACGTGGTCGCGTCTTCGGAACTCTTCATTTTCGAGGTTTTTATTTTTTTATTTTTGATTCTGAAGGGTGGGCATACGAAATTATTGGGTGGGCAAACGTCTTCTACATCTAGACTAAAGGACTGCATCGTTGAAAGATCGATTTTGATAATATTTTCGGAAAAAATCGAACTTATACGTGGTCGCGTCTACGGAACTCTTCATTTTCGCGGTTTTTATTTTTTTATTTTTGATTCTGAAGGGTGGGCATACGAAATTATTGGATGGGCAAACGTCTCCCACAACTACACTAACGAAATGCGTCGTTGGACAAACGATTCGAATGTTTAGTTAATAAATAATCGAACTAATACTTGGTCGCGTCTTCGGAACTCTTCATTTTCGTGGTTTTTATTTTTTATTTCGATTCTGAAGGGTGGGCATACGAAATTATTGGGTGGGCAAACGTCTTCTACATCTACACTAACGAAATGCGTCGTTGAACAAACGTTTCGAACGTTTAGTTAATAAATAATCGAACTTATACGTGGTCGCGTCTTCGGAACTCTTCATTTTCGTGGTTTATATTTTTTATTTCGATTCTGAAGGATGGGCATACGAAATTATTGGGTGGGCAAACGTCTTCTACATCTAGACTAAAGGACTGCATCGTTGGACAAGCGATTCGAACGTTTAGTTAATAAATAATCGAACTTATACGTGGTCGCGTCTTCGGAACTCTTCATTTTCGTGGTTTTTATTTTTTTATTTCGATTCTGAAGGGTGGGCATACGAAATTATTGGATGGGCAAACGTCTTCCACATCTACACTAACGAAATGCGTCGTTGGACAAACGATTCGAACGTTTAGTTAATAAATAATCGAACTTATACGTGGTCGCGTCTTCGGAACTCTTCATTTTCGCGGTTTTTATTTTTTAATTCGATTCTGAAGAGTGCGCATACGAAATTATTGGGTGGGCACATCTCTTCTACATCTAGACTAACGGACTGCATCGTTGAAAGATCGATTTTGATAACATTTTCGGAAAAAATTGAACTTATACGTGGTCGCGTCTTCGGAACTCTTCATTTTCGCGGTTTTTATTTTTTTATTTCGATTCTGAAGGGTGGGCATACGAAATTATTGGATGGGCAAACGTCTTCCACATCTACACTAACGAAATGCGTCGTTGGACAAACGATTCGAACGGTTAGTTAATAAATAATCGAACTTATACTTGGTCGCGTCTTCGGAACTCTTCATTTTCGTGGTTTTTATTTTTTATTTCGATTCTGAAGGGTGGGCATACGAAATTATTGGATGGGCAAACGTCTTCCACATCTACACTAACGAAATGCGTCGTTGGACAAACGATTCGAACGTTTAGTTAATAAATAATCGAACTTATACTTGGTCGCGTCTTCGGAACTCTTCATTTTCGTGGTTTTTAGTTTTTATTTCGATTCTGAAGGGTGGGCATACGAAATTATTGGATGGGCAAACGTCTTCCACATCTACACTAACGAAATGCGTCGTTGAACAAACGTTTCGAACGTTTAGTTAATAAATAATCGAACTTATACGTGGTCGCGTCTTCGGAACTCTTCATTTTCGTGGTTTATATTTTTTATTTCGATTCTGAAGGATGGGCATACGAAATTATTGGGTGGGCAAACGTCTTCTACATCTAGACTAAAGGACTGCATCGTTGGACAAACGATTCGAACGTTTAGTTAATAAATAATCGAACTTATACGTGGTCGCGTCTTCGGAACTCTTCATTTTCGTGGTTTTTATTTTTTTATTTCGATTCTGAAGGGTGGGCATACGAAATTATTGGATGGGCAAACGTCTTCCACATCTACACTAACGAAATGCGTCGTTGGACAAACGATTCGAACGTTTAGTTAATAAATAATCGAACTTATACGTGGTCGCGTCTTCGGAACTCTTCATTTTCGCGGTTTTTATTTTTTAATTCGAATCTGAAGAGTGCGCATACGAAATTATTGGGTGGGCACATCTCTTCTACATCTAGACTAACGGACTGCATCGTTGAAAGATCGATTTTGATAACATTTTCGGAAAAAATTGAACTTATACGTGGTCGCGTCTTCGGAACTCTTCATTTTCGCGGTTTTTATTTTTTTATTTCGATTCTGAAGGGTGGGCATACGAAATTATTGGATGGGCAAACGTCTTCCACATCTACACTAACGAAATGCGTCGTTGGACAAACGATTCGAACGTTTAGTTAATAAATAATCGAACTTATACTTGGTCGCGTCTTCGGAACTCTTCATTTTCGTGGTTTTTATTTTTTATTTCGATTCTGAAGGGTGGGCATACGAAATTATTGAATGGGCAAACGTCTTCCACATCTACACTAACGAAATGCGTCGTTGGACAAACGATTCGAACGTTTAGTTAATAAATAATCGAACTTATACTTGGTCGCGTCTTCGGAACTCTTCATTTTCGTGGTTTTTAGTTTTTATTTCGATTCTGAAGGGTGGGCATACGAAATTATTGGATGGGCAAACGTCTTCCACATCTACACTAACGAAATGCGTCGTTGAACAAACGTTTCGAACGTTTAGTTAATAAATAATCGAACTTATACGTGGTCGCGTCTTCGGAACTCTTCATTTTCGTGGTTTATATTTTTTATTTCGATTCTGAAGGATGGGCATACGAAATTATTGGGTGGGCAAACGTCTTCTACATCTAGACTAAAGGACTGCATCGTTGGACAAACGATTCGAACGTTTAGTTAATAAATAATCGAACTTATACGTGGTCGCGTCTTCGGAACTCTTCATTTTCGTGGTTTTTATTTTTTTATTTCGATTCTGAAGGGTGGGCATACGAAATTATTGGATGGGCAAACGTCTTCCACATCTACACTAACGAAATGCGTCGTTGGACAAACGATTCGAACGTTTAGTTAATAAATAATCGAACTTATACGTGGTCGCGTCTTCGGAACTCTTCATTTTCGCGGTTTTTATTTTTTAATTCGATTCTGAAGAGTGCGCATACGAAATTATTGGGTGGGCACATCTCTTCTACATCTAGACTAACGGACTGCATCGTTGAAAGATCGATTTTGATAACATTTTCGGAAAAAATTGAACTTATACGTGGTCGCGTCTTCGGAACTCTTCATTTTCGCGGTTTTTATTTTTTTATTTCGATTCTGAAGGGTGGGCATACGAAATTATTGGATGGGCAAACGTCTTCCACATCTACACTAACGAAATGCGTCGTTGGACAAACGATTCGAACGTTTAGTTAATAAATAATCGAACTTATACTTGGTCGCGTCTTCGGAACTCTTAATTTTCGTGGTTTTTATTTTTTATTTCGATTCTGAAGGGTGGGCATACGAAATTATTGGATGGGCAAACGTGTTCCACATCTACACTAACGAAATGCGTCGTTGGACAAACGATTCGAACGTTTAGTTAATAAATAATCGAACTTATACTTGGTCGCGTCTTCGGAACTCTTCATTTTCGTGGTTTTTAGTTTTTATTTCGATTCTGAAGGGTGGGCATACGAAATTATTGGATGGGCAAACGTCTTCCACATCTACACTAACGAAATGCGTCGTTGGACAAACGATTCGAACGTTTAGTTAATAAATAATCGAACTTATACGTGGTCGCGTCTTCGGAACTCTTCATTTTCGCCGTTTTTATTTTTTTAATCGATTCTGAAGGGTGGGCTTACGAAATTATTGGGTGGGCAAACGTCTTCTACATCTAGACTAAAGGACTGCATCGTTGAAAGATCGATTTTGATAATATTTTCGGAAAAAATCGAACTTGTACGTGATCGCGTCTTCGGAACTCTTCATTTTCGCCGGTTTTATTTTTTTAATCGATTCTGAAGGGTGGGCATACGAAATTATTGGGTGGGCAAACGTCTTCTACATCTAGACTAATGGACTGCATCGTTGAAAGATCGATTTTGATAATATTTTCGGAATAAATCGAACTTATACGTGGTCGCGTCTTCGGAACTCTTCATTTTCATGGCTTTTTATTTTTTATTTCGATTCTGAAGGGTGGCCATACGAAATTATTGGATGGGCAAACGTCTTCCACATCTACACTAACGAAATGCGTCGTTGGACAAACGATTCGAACGTTTATTTAATAAATAATCGAACTTATACGTGGTCGCGTCTACGGAACTCTTCATTTTCGTGGTTTTTAGTTTTTATTTCGATTCTGAAGGGTGGGCATACGAAATTATTGGATGGGAATACGTCTTCCACATCTACACTAACGAAATGCGTCGTTGAACAAACGTTTCGAACGTTTAGTTAATAAATAATCGAACTTATACGTGGTCGCGTCTTCGGAACTCTTCATTTTCGTGGTTTATATTTTTTATTTCGATTCTGAAGGATGGGCATACGAAATTATTGGGTGGGCAAACGTCTTCTACATCTAGACTAAAGGACTGCATCGTTGGACAAACGATTCGAACGTTTAGTTAATAAATAATCGAACTTATACGTGGTCGCGTCTTCGGAACTCTTCATTTTCGTGGTTTTTATTTTTTTATTTCGATTCTGAAGGGTGGGCATACGAAATTATTGGATGGGCAAACGTCTTCCACATCTACACTAACGAAATGCGTCGTTGGACAAACGATTCGAACGTTTAGTTAATAAATAATCGAACTTATACGTGGTCGCGTCTTCGGAACTCTTCATTTTCGCGGTTTTTATTTTTTAATTCGATTCTGAAGAGTGCGCATACGAAATTATTGGGTGGGCACATCTCTTCTACATCTAGACTAACGGACTGCATCGTTGAAAGATCGATTTTGATAACATTTTCGGAAAAAATTGAACTTATACGTGGTCGCGTCTTCGGAACTCTTCATTTTCGCGGTTTTTATTTTTTTATTTCGATTCTGAAGGGTGGGCATACGAAATTATTGGATGGGCAAACGTCTTCCACATCTACACTAACGAAATGCGTCGTTGGACAAACGATTCGAACGTTTAGTTAATAAATAATCGAACTTATACTTGGTCGCGTCTTCGGAACTCTTCATTTTCGTGGTTTTTATTTTTTATTTCGATTCTGAAGGGTGGGCATACGAAATTATTGGATGGGCAAACGTCTTCCACATCTACACTAACGAAATGCGTCGTTGGACAAACGATTCGAACGTTTAGTTAATAAATAATCGAACTTATACTTGGTCGCGTCTTCGGAACTCTTCATTTTCGTGGTTTTTAGTTTTTATTTCGATTCTGAAGGGTGGGCATACGAAATTATTGGATGGGCAAACGTCTTCCACATCTACACTAACGAAATGCGTCGTTGAACAAACGTTTCGAACGTTTAGTTAATAAATAATCGAACTTATACGTGGTCGCGTCTTCGGAACTCTTCATTTTCGTGGTTTATATTTTTTATTTCGATTCTGAAGGATGGGCATACGAAATTATTGGGTGGGCAAACGTCTTCTACATCTAGACTAAAGGACTGCATCGTTGGACAAACGATTCGAACGTTTAGTTAATAAATAATCGAACTTATACGTGGTCGCGTCTTCGGAACTCTTCATTTTCGTGGTTTTTATTTTCTTATTTCGATTCTGAAGGGTGGGCATACGAAATTATTGGATGGGCAAACGTCTTCCACATCTACACTAACGAAATGCGTCGTTGGACAAACGATTCGAACGTTTAGTTAATAAATAATCGAACTTATACGTGGTCGCGTCTTCGGAACTCTTCATTTTCGCGGTTTTTATTTTTTAATTCGATTCTGAAGAGTGCGCATACGAAATTATTGGGTGGGCACATCTCTTCTACATCTAAACTAACGGACTGCATCGTTGAAAGATCGATTTTGATAACATTTTCGGAAAAAATTGAACTTATACGTGGTCGCGTCTTCGGAACTCTTCATTTTCGCGGTTTTTATTTTTTTATTTCGATTCTGAAGGGTGGGCATACGAAATTATTGGATGGGCAAACGTCTTCCACATCTACACTAACGAAATGCGTCGTTGGACAAACGATTCGAACGTTTAGTTAATAAATAATCGAACTTATACTTGGTCGCGTCTTCGGAACTCTTAATTTTCGTGGTTTTTATTTTTTATTTCGATTCTGAAGGGTGGGCATACGAAATTATTGGATGGGCAAACGTCTTCCACATCTACACTAACGAAATGCGTCGTTGGACAAACGATTCGAACGTTTAGTTAATAAATAATCGAACTTATACTTGGTCGCGTCTTCGGAACTCTTCATTTTCGTGGTTTTTAGTTTTTATTTCGATTCTGAAGGGTGCGCATACGAAATTATTGGGTGGGCAAACGTCTTCTACATCTAGACTAAAGGACTGCATCGTTGAAAGATCGATTTTGCTAATATTTTCGGAAAAAATCGAACTTGTACGTGATCGCGTCTTCGGAACTCTTCATTTTCGAGGTTTTTATTTTTTTATTTTTGATTCTGAAGGGTGGGCATACGAAATTATTGGGTGGGCAAACGTCTTCTACATCTAGACTAAAGGACTGCATCGTTGAAAGATCGATTTTGATAATATTTTCGGAAAAAATCGAACTTATACGTGGTCGCGTCTACGGAACTCTTCATTTTCGCGGTTTTTATTTTTTAATTCGATTCTGAAGAGTGCGCATACGAAATTATTGGGTGGGCACATCTCTTCTACATCTAGACTAACGGACTGCATCGTTGAAAGATCGATTTTGATAACATTTTCGGAAAAAATGGAACTTATACGTGGTCGCGTCTTCGGAACTCTTCATTTTCGCGGTTTTTATTTTTTTATTTCGATTCTGAAGGGTGGGCATACGAAATTATTGGATGGGCAAACGTCTTCCACATCTACACTAACGAAATGCGTCGTTGGACAAACGATTCGAACGTTTAGTTAATAAATAATCGAACTTATACGTGGTCGCGTCTTCGGAACTCTTCATTTTCGCCGTTTTTATTTTTTTAATCGATTCTGAAGGGTGGGCATACGAAATTATTGGGTGGGCAAACGTCTTCTACATCTAGACTAAAGGACTGCATCGTTGAAAGATCGATTTTGATAATATTTTCGGAAAAAATCGAACTTGTACGTGATCGCGTCTTCGGAACTCTTCATTTTCGCCGTTTTTATTTTTTTAATCGATTCTGAAGGGTGGGCATACGAAATTATTGGGTGGGCAAACGTCTTCTACATCTAGACTAATGGACTGCATCGTTGAAAGATCGATTTTGATAATATTTTCGGAATAAATCGAACTTGTACGTGATCGCGTCTTCGGAACTCTTCATTTTCGAGGATTTATTTTTTTATTTTTGATTCTGAAGGGTGGGCATACGAAATTATTGGATGGGCAAACGTCTCCCACAACTACACTAACGAAATGCGTCGTTGGACAAACGATTCGAACGTTTAGTTAATAAATAATCGAACTAATACTTGGTCGCGTCTACGGAACTCTTCATTTTCGTGGTTTTTATTTTTTATTTCGATTCTGAAGGGTGGGCATACGAAATTATTGGGTGGGCACATCTCTTCTACATCTAGACTAACGGACTGCATCGTTGAAAGATCGATTTTGATAACATTTTCGGAAAAAATCGAACTTATACGTGGTCGCGTCTTCGGAACTCCTCATTTTCATGGCTTTTTATTTTTTATTTCGATTCTGAAGGGTGGCCATACGAAATTATTGGATGGGCAAACGTCTTCCACATCTACACTAACGAAATGCGTCGTTGGACAAACGATTCGAACGTTTATTTAATAAATAATCGAACTTATACGTGGTCGCGTCTTCGGAACTCTTCATTTTCGTGGGTTTTATTTTTTATTTCGATTCTGAAGGGTGGGCATACGAAATTATTGGGTGGGCAAACGTCTTCTACATCTAGACTAAAGGACTGCATCGTTGAAAGATCGATTTTGATAATATTTTCGGAAAAAATCGAACTTGTACGTGATCGCGTCTACGGAACTCTTCATTTCCGCGGTTTTTATTTTTTAATTCGATTCTGAAGAGTGCACATACGAAATTGTTGGGTGGGCAAATCTCTTCTACATCTAGACTAACGGACTGCATCGTTGAATGATCGATTTTGATAACATTTTCGGAAAAAAACGAACTTATACGTGGTCGCGTCTTCGGAACTCTTCATTTTCGCGGTTTTTATTTTTTTATTTCGATTCTGAACGGTGGGCATACGAAATTATTGGATGGGCAAACGTCTTCCACATCTACACTAACGAAATGCGTCGTTGAACAAACGATTCGAACGTTTAGTTAATAAATAATCGAACTTATACGTGGTCGCGTCTTCGGAACTCTTCATTTTCGTGGTTTATATTTTTTATTTCGATTCTGAAGGATGGGCATACGAAATTATTGGGTGGGCAAACGTCTTCTACATCTAGACTAAAGACTGCATCGTTGAAAGATCAATTTTGATAATATTTTCGGAAAAAATCGAACTTATACGTGATCGCGTCTTCGGAACTCTTCATTTTCGAGGTTTTTATTTTTTTATTTTTGATTCTGAAGGGTGGGCATACGAAATTATTGGATGGGCAAACGTCTTCCACATCTACACTAACGAAATGCGTCGTTGGACAAACGATTCGAACGTTTATTTAATAAATAATCGAACTTATACGTGGTCGCGTCTTCGGAACTCTTCATTTTCGTGGGTTTTATTTTTTATTTCGATTCTGAAGGGTGGGCATACGAAATTATTGGGTGGGCAAACGTCTTCTACATCTAGACTAAAGGACTGCATCGTTGAAAGATCGATTTTGATAATATTTTCGGAAAAAATCGAACTTGTACGTGGTCGCGTCTACGGAACTCTTCATTTTCGCGGTTTTTATTTTTTAATTCGATTCTGAAGAGTGCGCATACGAAATTATTGGGTGGGCACATCTCTTCTACATATAGACTAACGGACTGCATCGTTGAAAGATCGATTTTGATAACATTTTCGGAAAAAATCGAACTTATACGTGGTCGCGTCTTCGGAACTCTTCATTTTCGCGGTTTTTATTTTTTTATTTCGATTCTGAAGGGTGGGCATACGAAATTATTGGATGGGCAAACGTCTTCCACATCTACACTAACGAAATGCGTCGTTGGACAAACGATTCGAACGTTTAGTTAATAAATAATCGAACTTATACGTGGTCGCGTCTTCGGAACTCTTCATTTTCGCCGTTTTTATTTTTTTAATCGATTCTGAAGGGTGGGCATACGAAATTATTGGGTGGGCAAACGTCTTCTACATCTAGACTAAAGGACTGCATCGTTGAAAGATCGATTTTGATAATATTTTCGGAAAAAATCGAACTTGTACGTGATCGCGTCTTCGGAACTCTTCATTTTCGCCGTTTTTATTTTTTTAATCGATTCTGAAGGGTGGGCATACGAAATTATTGGGTGGGCAAACGTCTTCTACATCTAGACTAAAGGACTGCATCGTTGAAAGATCGATTTTGATAATATTTTCGGAATAAATCGAACTTGTACGTGATCGCGTCTTCGGAACTCTTCATTTTCGAGGATTTATTTTTTTATTTTTGATTCTGAAGGGTGGGCATACGAAATTATTGGATGGGCAAACGTCTCCCACAACTACACTAACGAAATGCGTCGTTGGACAAACGATTCGAACGTTTAGTTAATAAATAATCGAACTAATACTTGGTCGCGTCTACGGAACTCTTCATTTTCGTGGTTTTTATTTTTTATTTCGATTCTGAAGGGTGGGCATACGAAATTATTGGGTGGGCACATCTCTTCTACATCTAGACTAACGGACTGCATCGTTGAAAGATCGATTTTGATAACATTTTCGGAAAAAATCGAACTTATACGTGGTCGCGTCTTCGGAACTCCTCATTTTCATGGCTTTTTATTTTTTATTTCGATTCTGAAGGGTGGCCATACGAAATTATTGGATGGGCAAACGTCTTCCACATCTACACTAACGAAATGCGTCGTTGGACAAACGATTCGAACGTTTATTTAATAAATAATCGAACTTATACGTGGTCGCGTCTTCGGAACTCTTCATTTTCGTGGGTTTTATTTTTTATTTCGATTCTGAAGGGTGGGCATACGAAATTATTGGGTGGGCAAACGTCTTCTACATCTAGACTAA
This sequence comes from Andrena praecox, assembly GCA_963932275.1. Classification (NCBI taxonomy): domain Eukaryota; kingdom Metazoa; phylum Arthropoda; class Insecta; order Hymenoptera; family Andrenidae; genus Andrena; species Andrena praecox. Next base: position 956,136 of record CAWVQO010000413.1, on the reverse strand, counting down.
AGGACTGCATCGTTGAAAGATCGATTTTGATAATATTTTCGGAAAAAATCGAACTTGTACGTGATCGCGTCTACGGAACTCTTCATTTCCGCGGTTTTTATTTTTTAATTCGATTCTGAAGAGTGCACATACGAAATTGTTGGGTGGGCAAATCTCTTCTACATCTAGACTAACGGACTGCATCGTTGAATGATCGATTTTGATAACATTTTCGGAAAAAAACGAACTTATACGTGGTCGCGTCTTCGGAACTCTTCATTTTCGCGGTTTTTATTTTTTTATTTCGATTCTGAACGGTGGGCATACGAAATTATTGGATGGGCAAACGTCTTCCACATCTACACTAACGAAATGCGTCGTTGAACAAACGATTCGAACGTTTAGTTAATAAATAATCGAACTTATACGTGGTCGCGTCTTCGGAACTCTTCATTTTCGGGGTTTATATTTTTTATTTCGATTCTGAAGGATGGGCATACGAAGTTATTGGGTGGGCAAACGTCTTCTACATCTAGACTAAAGACTGCATCGTTGAAAGATCAATTTTGATAATATTTTCGGAAAAAATCGAACTTATACGTGATCGCGTCTTCGGAACTCTTCATTTTCGAGGTTTTTATTTTTTTATTTTTGATTCTGAAGGGTGGGCATACGAAATTATTGGATGGGCAAACGTCTTCCACATCTACACTAACGAAATGCGTCGTTGGACAAACGATTCGAACGTTTATTTAATAAATAATCGAACTTATACGTGGTCGCGTCTTCGGAACTCTTCATTTTCGTGGGTTTTATTTTTTATTTCGATTCTGAAGGGTGGGCATACGAAATTATTGGGTGGGCAAACGTCTTCTACATCTAGACTAAAGGACTGCATCGTTGAAAGATCGATTTTGATAATATTTTCGGAAAAAATCGAACTTGTACGTGGTCGCGTCTACGGAACTCTTCATTTTCGCGGTTTTTATTTTTTAATTCGATTCTGAAGAGTGCGCATACGAAATTATTGGGTGGGCACATCTCTTCTACATATAGACTAACGGACTGCATCGTTGAAAGATCGATTTTGATAACATTTTCGGAAAAAATCGAACTTATACGTGGTCGCGTCTTCGGAACTCTTCATTTTCGCGGTTTTTATTTTTTTATTTCGATTCTGAAGGGTGGGCATACGAAATTATTGGATGGGCAAACGTCTTCCACATCTACACTAACGAAATGCGTCGTTGGACAAACGATTCGAACGTTTAGTTAATAAATAATCGAACTTATACGTGGTCGCGTCTTCGGGACTCTTCATTTTCGCCGTTTTTATTTTTTTAATCGATTCTGAAGGGTGGGCATACGAAATTATTGGGTGGGCAAACGTCTTCTACATCTAGACTAAAGGACTGCATCGTTGAAAGATCGATTTTGATAATATTTTCGGAAAAAATCGAACTTATACGTGGTCGCGTCTACGGAACTCTTCATTTTCGCGGTTTTTATTTTTTAATTCGATTCTGAAAAGTGCGCATACGAAATTGTTGGGTGGGCAAATCTCTTCTACATCTAGACTAACGGACTGCATCGTTGAAAGATCGATTTTGATAATATTTTCGGAAAAAATCGAACTTATACGTGGTCGCGTCTACGGAACTCTTCATTTTCGCGGTTTTTATTTTTTAATTCGATTCTGAAGAGTGCGCATACGAAATTATTGGGTGGGCACATCTCTTCTACATCTAGACTAACGGACTGCATCGTTGAAAGATCGATTTTGATAACATTTTCGGAAAAAATCGAACTTATACGTGGTCACGTCTTCGGAACTCTTCATTTTCATGGCTTTTTATTTTTTATTTCGATTCTGAAGGGTGGCCATACGAAATTATTGGATGGGCATACGTCTTCCACATCTACACTAACGAAATGCGTCGTTGGACAAACGATTCGAACGTTTATTTAATAAATAATCGAACTTATACGTGGTCGCGTCTTCGGAACTCTTCATTTTCGTGGGTTTTATTTTTTATTTCGATTCTGAAGGGTGGGCATACCAAATTATTGGGTGGGCAAACGTCTTCTACATCTAGACTAAAGGACTGCATCGTTGAAAGATCGATTTTGATAATATTTTCGGAAAAAATCGAACTTGTACGTGATCGCGTCTACGGAACTCTTCATTTTCGCGGTTTTTATTTTTTAATTCGATTCTGAAGAGTGCACATACGAAATTGTTGGGTGGGCAAATCTCTTCTACATCTAGACTAACGGACTGCATCGTTGAAAGATCGATTTTGATAACATTTTCGGAAAAAATCGAACTTATACGTGGTCGCGTCTTCGGAACTCTTCATTTTCGCCGTTTTTATTTTTTTAATCGATTCTGAAGAGTGCGCATACGAAATTGTTGGGTGGGCAAATCTCTTCTACATCTAGACTAACGGGCTGCATCGTTGAAAGATCGATTTTGATAACATTTTCGGAAAAAATCGAACTTATACGTGGTCGCGTCTTCGGAACTCTTCATTTTCATGGCTTTTTATTTTTTATTTCGATTCTGAAGGGTGGCCATACGAAATTATTGGATGGGCAAACGTCTTCCACATCTACACTAACGAAATGCGTCGTTGGACAAACGATTCGAACGTTTATTTAATAAATAATCGAACTTATACGTGGTCGCGTCTTCGGAACTCTTCATTTTCGTGGGTTTTATTTTTTATTTCGATTCTGAAGGGTGGGCATACGAAATTATTGGGTGGGCAAACGTCTTCTACATCTAGACTAAAGGACTGCATCGTTGAAAGATCGATTTTGATAATATTTTCGGAAAAAATCGAACTTGTACGTGATCGCGTCTACGGAACTCTTCATTTTCGCGGTTTTTATTTTTTAATTCGATTCTGAAGAGTGCACATACGAAATTGTTGGGTGGGCAAATCTCTTCTACATCTAGACTAACGGACTGCATCGTTGAATGATCGATTTTGATAACATTTTCGGAAAAAATCGAACTTATACGTGGTCGCGTCTTCGGAACTCTTCATTTTCGCGGTTTTTATTTTTTTATTTCGATTCTGAACGGTGGGCATACGAAATTATTGGATGGGCAAACGTCTTCCACATCTACACTAACGAAATGCGTCGTTGAACAAACGATTCGAACGTTTAGTTAATAAATAATCGAACTTATACGTGGTCGCGTCTTCGGAACTCTTCATTTTCGTGGTTTATATTTTTTATTTCGATTCTGAAGGATGGGCATACGAAATTATTGGGTGGGCAAACGTCTTCTACATCTAGACTAAAGACTGCATCGTTGAAAGATCAATTTTGATAATATTTTCGGAAAAAATCGAACTTATACGTGATCGCGTCTTCGGAACTCTTCATTTTCGAGGTTTTTATTTTTTTATTTTTGATTCTGAAGGGTGGGCATACGAAATTATTGGATGGGCAAACGTCTTCCACATCTACACTAACGAAATGCGTCGTTGGACAAACGATTCGAACGTTTATTTAATAAATAATCGAACTTATACGTGGTCGCGTCTTCGGAACTCTTCATTTTCGTGGGTTTTATTTTTTATTTCGATTCTGAAGGGTGGGCATACGAAATTATTGGGTGGGCAAACGTCTTCTACATCTAGACTAAAGGACTGCATCGTTGAAAGATCGATTTTGATAATATTTTCGGAAAAAATCGAACTTGTACGTGATCGCGTCTTCGGAACTCTTCATTTTCGAGGTTTTTATTTTTTTAGTTTTGATTCTGAAGGGTGGGCATACGAAATTATTGGATGGGCAAACGTCTTCCACATCTACACTAACGAAATGCGTCGTTGGACAAACGATTCGAACGTTTAGTTAATAAATAATCGAACTTATACGTGGTGGCGTCTTCGGAACTCTTCATTTTCGTGGTTTTTAGTTTTTATTTCGATTCTGATGGGTGGGCATACGAAATTATAGGGTGGGCAAACGTCTTCTACATCTAGACTAAAGGACTGCATCGTTGAAAGATCGATTTTGATAATATTTTCGGAAAAAATCGAACTTATACGTGGTCGCGTCTTCGGAACTCTTCATTTTCGCGGTTTTTATTTTTTTATTTCGATTCTGAAGGGTGGGCATACGAAATTATTGCATCGGCAAACGTCTTCCACATCTACACTAACGAAATGCGTCGTTGGACAAACGATTCGAACGTTTAGTTAATAAATAATCGAACTTATACGTGGTCGCGTCTTCGGAACTCTTCATTTTCGCCGTTTTTATTTTTTTAATCGATTCTGAAGGGTGGGCATACGAAATTATTGGGTGGGCAAACGTCTTCTACATCTAGACTAAAGGACTGCATCGTTGAAAGATCGATTTTGATAATATTTTCGGAAAAAATCGAACTTGTACGTGATCGCGTCTACGGAACTCTTCATTTTCGCGGTTTTTATTTTTTAATTCGATTCTGAAGAGTGCGCATACGAAATTATTGGGTGGGCACATCTCTTCTACATCTAGACTAACGGACTGCATCGTTGAAAGATCGATTTTGATAACATTTTCGGAAAAAATCGAACTTATACGTGGTCGCGTCTTCGGAACTCTTCATTTTCATGGCTTTTTATTTTTTATTTCGATTCTGAAGGGTGGGCATACGAAATTATTGCATCGGCAAACGTCTTCCACATCTACACTAACGAAATGCGTCGTTGGACAAACGATTCGAACGTTTAGTTAATAAATAATCGAACTTATACTTGGTCGCGTCTTCGGAACTCTTCATTTTCGTGGTTTTTATTTTTTATTTCGATTCTGAAGGGTGGGCATACGAAATTATTGGGTGGGCACATCTCTTCTACATCTAGACTAACGGACTGCATCGTTGAAAGATCGATTTTGATAACATTTTCGGAAAAAATCGAACTTATACGTGGTCGCGTCTTCGGAACTCTTCATTTTCGCGGTTTTTATTTTTTTATTTCGATTCTGAAGTGTGGGCATACGAAATTATTGCATGGGCAAACGTCTTCCACATCTACACTAACGAAATGCGTCGTTGGACAAACGATTCGAACGTTTAGTTAATAAATAATCGAACTTATACGTGGTCGCGTCTTCGGAACTCTTCATTTTCGCCGTTTTTATTTTTTTAATCGATTCTGAAGGGTGGGCATACGAAATTATTGGGTGGGCACATCTCTTCTACATCTAGACTAACGGACTGCATCGTTGAAAGATCGATTTTGATAACATTTTCGGAAAAAATCGAACTTATACGTGGTCGCGTCTTCGGAACTCTTCATTTTCATGGCTTTTTATTTTTTATTTCGATTCTGAAGGGTGGGCATACGAAATTATTGCATGGGCAAACGTCTTCCACATCTAGACTAACGAAATGCGTCGTTGGACAAACGATTCGAACGTTTAGTTAATAAATAATCGAACTTATACGTGGTCGCGTCTTCGGAACTCTTCATTTTCGCCGTTTTTATTTTTTTAATCGATTCTGAAGGGTGGGCATACGAAATTATTGGGTGGGCAAACGTCTTCTACATCTAGACTAAAGGACTGCATCGTTGAAAGATCGATTTTGATAATATTTTCGGAAAAAATCGAACTTGTACGTGGTCGCGTCTACGGAACTTTTCATTTTCGCGGTTTTTATTTTTTAATTCGATTCTGAAGAGTGCGCATACGAAATTATTGGGTGGGCACATCTCTTCTACATCTAGACTAACGGACTGCATCGTTGAAAGATCGATTTTGATAACATTTTCGGAAAAAATCGAACTTATACGTGGTCGCGTCTTCGGAACTCTTCATTTTCATGGCTTTTTATTTTTTATTTCGATTCTGAAGGGTGGGCATACGAAATTATTGCATGGGCAAACGTCTTCCACATCTAGACTAACGAAATGCGTCGTTGGACAAACGATTCGAACGTTTAGTTAATAAATAATCGAACTTATACGTGGTCGCGTCTTCGGAACTCTTCATTTTCGCGGTTTTTATTTTTTAATTCGATTCTGAAGAGTGCGCATACGAAATTATTGGGTGGGCACATCTCTTCTACATCTAGACTAACGGACTGCATCGTTGAAAGATCGATTTTGATAACATTTTCGGAAAAAATGGAACTTATACGTGGTCGCGTCTTCGGAACTCTTCATTTTCGCGGTTTTTATTTTTTTATTTCGATTCTGAAGGGTGGGCATACGAAATTATTGGATGGGCAAACGTCTTCCACATCTACACTAACGAAATGCGTCGTTGGACAAACGATTCGAACGTTTAGTTAATAAATAATCGAACTTATACGTGGTCGCGTCTTCGGAACTCTTCATTTTCGCCGTTTTTATTTTTTTAATCGATTCTGAAGGGTGGGCATACGAAATTATTGGGTGGGCAAACGTCTTCTACATCTAGACTAAAGGACTGCATCGTTGAAAGATCGATTTTGATAATATTTTCGGAAAAAATCGAACTTGTACGTGATCGCGTCTTCGGAACTCTTCATTTTCGCCGTTTTTATTTTTTTAATCGATTCTGAAGGGTGGGCATACGAAATTATTGGGTGGGCAAACGTCTTCTACATCTAGACTAATGGACTGCATCGTTGAAAGATCGATTTTGATAATATTTTCGGAATAAATCGAACTTGTACGTGATCGCGTCTTCGGAACTCTTCATTTTCGAGGATTTATTTTTTTATTTTTGATTCTGAAGGGTGGGCATACGAAATTATTGGATGGGCAAACGTCTCCCACAACTACACTAACGAAATGCGTCGTTGGACAAACGATTCGAACGTTTAGTTAATAAATAATCGAACTAATACTTGGTCGCGTCTACGGAACTCTTCATTTTCGTGGTTTTTATTTTTTATTTCGATTCTGAAGGGTGGGCATACGAAATTATTGGGTGGGCACATCTCTTCTACATCTAGACTAACGGACTGCATCGTTGAAGGATCGATTTTGATAACATTTTCGGAAAAAATCGAACTTATACGTGGTCGCGTCTTCGGAACTCCTCATTTTCATGGCTTTTTATTTTTTATTTCGATTCTGAAGGGTGGCCATACGAAATTATTGGATGGGCAAACGTCTTCCACATCTACACTAACGAAATGCGTCGTTGGACAAACGATTCGAACGTTTATTTAATAAATAATCGAACTTATACGTGGTCGCGTCTTCGGAACTCTTCATTTTCGTGGGTTTTATTTTTTATTTCGATTCTGAAGGGTGGGCATACGAAATTATTGGGTGGGCAAACGTCTTCTACATCTAGACTAAAGGACTGCATCGTTGAAAGATCGATTTTGATAATATTTTCGGAAAAAATCGAACTTGTACGTGATCGCGTCTACGGAACTCTTCATTTCCGCGGTTTTTATTTTTTAATTCGATTCTGAAGAGTGCACATACGAAATTGTTGGGTGGGCAAATCTCTTCTACATCTAGACTAACGGACTGCATCGTTGAATGATCGATTTTGATAACATTTTCGGAAAAAAACGAACTTATACGTGGTCGCGTCTTCGGAACTCTTCATTTTCGCGGTTTTTATTTTTTTATTTCGATTCTGAACGGTGGGCATACGAAATTATTGGATGGGCAAACGTCTTCCACATCTACACTAACGAAATGCGTCGTTGAACAAACGATTCGAACGTTTAGTTAATAAATAATCGAACTTATACGTGGTCGCGTCTTCGGAACTCTTCATTTTCGTGGTTTATATTTTTTATTTCGATTCTGAAGGATGGGCATACGAAATTATTGGGTGGGCAAACGTCTTCTACATCTAGACTAAAGACTGCATCGTTGAAAGATCAATTTTGATAATATTTTCGGAAAAAATCGAACTTATACGTGATCGCGTCTTCGGAACTCTTCATTTTCGAGGTTTTTATTTTTTTATTTTTGATTCTGAAGGGTGGGCATACGAAATTATTGGATGGGCAAACGTCTTCCACATCTACACTAACGAAATGCGTCGTTGGACAAACGATTCGAACGTTTATTTAATAAATAATCGAACTTATACGTGGTCGCGTCTTCGGAACTCTTCATTTTCGTGGGTTTTATTTTTTATTTCGATTCTGAAGGGTGGGCATACGAAATTATTGGGTGGGCAAACGTCTTCTACATCTAGACTAAAGGACTGCATCGTTGAAAGATCGATTTTGATAATATTTTCGGAAAAAATCGAACTTGTACGTGGTCGCGTCTACGGAACTCTTCATTTTCGCGGTTTTTATTTTTTAATTCGATTCTGAAGAGTGCGCATACGAAATTATTGGGTGGGCACATCTCTTCTACATATAGACTAACGGACTGCATCGTTGAAAGATCGATTTTGATAACATTTTCGGAAAAAATCGAACTTATACGTGGTCGCGTCTTCGGAACTCTTCATTTTCGCGGTTTTTATTTTTTTATTTCGATTCTGAAGGGTGGGCATACGAAATTATTGGATGGGCAAACGTCTTCCACATCTACACTAACGAAATGCGTCGTTGGACAAACGATTCGAACGTTTAGTTAATAAATAATCGAACTTATACGTGGTCGCGTCTTCGGAACTCTTCATTTTCGCCGTTTTTATTTTTTTAATCGATTCTGAAGGGTGGGCATACGAAATTATTGGGTGGGCAAACGTCTTCTACATCTAGACTAAAGGACTGCATCGTTGAAAGATCGATTTTGATAATATTTTCGGAAAAAATCGAACTTGTACGTGATCGCGTCTTCGGAACTCTTCATTTTCGCCGTTTTTATTTTTTTAATCGATTCTGAAGGGTGGGCATACGAAATTATTGGGTGGGCAAACGTCTTCTACATCTAGACTAAAGGACTGCATCGTTGAAAGATCGATTTTGATAATATTTTCGGAATAAATCGAACTTGTACGTGATCGCGTCTTCGGAACTCTTCATTTTCGAGGATTTATTTTTTTATTTTTGATTCTGAAGGGTGGGCATACGAAATTATTGGATGGGCAAACGTCTCCCACAACTACACTAACGAAATGCGTCGTTGGACAAACGATTCGAACGTTTAGTTAATAAATAATCGAACTAATACTTGGTCGCGTCTACGGAACTCTTCATTTTCGTGGTTTTTATTTTTTATTTCGATTCTGAAGGGTGGGCATACGAAATTATTGGGTGGGCACATCTCTTCTACATCTAGACTAACGGACTGCATCGTTGAAAGATCGATTTTGATAACATTTTCGGAAAAAATCGAACTTATACGTGGTCGCGTCTTCGGAACTCCTCATTTTCATGGCTTTTTATTTTTTATTTCGATTCTGAAGGGTGGCCATACGAAATTATTGGATGGGCAAACGTCTTCCACATCTACACTAACGAAATGCGTCGTTGGACAAACGATTCGAACGTTTATTTAATAAATAATCGAACTTATACGTGGTCGCGTCTTCGGAACTCTTCATTTTCGTGGGTTTTATTTTTTATTTCGATTCTGAAGGGTGGGCATACGAAATTATTGGGTGGGCAAACGTCTTCTACATCTAGACTAAAGGACTGCATCGTTGAAAGATCGATTTTGATAATATTTTCGGAAAAAATCGAACTTGTACGTGATCGCGTCTACGGAACTCTTCATTTCCGCGGTTTTTATTTTTTAATTCGATTCTGAAGAGTGCACATACGAAATTGTTGGGTGGGCAAATCTCTTCTACATCTAGACTAACGGACTGCATCGTTGAATGATCGATTTTGATAACATTTTCGGAAAAAAACGAACTTATACGTGGTCGCGTCTTCGGAACTCTTCATTTTCGCGGTTTTTATTTTTTTATTTCGATTCTGAACGGTGGGCATACGAAATTATTGGATGGGCAAACGTCTTCCACATCTACACTAACGAAATGCGTCGTTGAACAAACGATTCGAACGTTTAGTTAATAAATAATCGAACTTATACGTGGTCGCGTCTTCGGAACTCTTCATTTTCGGGGTTTATATTTTTTATTTCGATTCTGAAGGATGGGCATACGAAGTTATTGGGTGGGCAAACGTCTTCTACATCTAGACTAAAGACTGCATCGTTGAAAGATCAATTTTGATAATATTTTCGGAAAAAATCGAACTTATACGTGATCGCGTCTTCGGAACTCTTCATTTTCGAGGTTTTTATTTTTTTATTTTTGATTCTGAAGGGTGGGCATACGAAATTATTGGATGGGCAAACGTCTTCCACATCTACACTAACGAAATGCGTCGTTGGACAAACGATTCGAACGTTTATTTAATAAATAATCGAACTTATACGTGGTCGCGTCTTCGGAACTCTTCATTTTCGTGGGTTTTATTTTTTATTTCGATTCTGAAGGGTGGGCATACGAAATTATTGGGTGGGCAAACGTCTTCTACATCTAGACTAAAGGACTGCATCGTTGAAAGATCGATTTTGATAATATTTTCGGAAAAAATCGAACTTGTACGTGGTCGCGTCTACGGAACTCTTCATTTTCGCGGTTTTTATTTTTTAATTCGATTCTGAAGAGTGCGCATACGAAATTATTGGGTGGGCACATCTCTTCTACATATAGACTAACGGACTGCATCGTTGAAAGATCGATTTTGATAACATTTTCGGAAAAAATCGAACTTATACGTGGTCGCGTCTTCGGAACTCTTCATTTTCGCGGTTTTTATTTTTTTATTTCGATTCTGAAGGGTGGGCATACGAAATTATTGGATGGGCAAACGTCTTCCACATCTACACTAACGAAATGCGTCGTTGGACAAACGATTCGAACGTTTAGTTAATAAATAATCGAACTTATACGTGGTCGCGTCTTCGGGACTCTTCATTTTCGTCGTTTTTATTTTTTTAATCGATTCTGAAGGGTGGGCATACGAAATTATTGGGTGGGCAAACGTCTTCTACATCTAGACTAAAGGACTGCATCGTTGAAAGATCGATTTTGATAATATTTTCGGAAAAAATCGAACTTGTACGTGATCGCGTCTTCGGAACTCTTCATTTTCGCCGTTTTTATTTTTTTAATCGATTCTGAAGGGTGGGCATACGAAATTATTGGGTGGGCAAACGTCTTCTACATCTAGACTAAAGGACTGCATCGTTGAAAGATCGATTTTGATAATATTTTCGGAAAAAATCGAACTTATACGTGGTCGCGTCTACGGAACTCTTCATTTTCGCGGTTTTTATTTTTTAATTCGATTCTGAAAAGTGCGCATACGAAATTGTTGGGTGGGCAAATCTCTTCTACATCTAGACTAACGGACTGCATCGTTGAAAGATCGATTTTGATAATATTTTCGGAAAAAATCGAACTTATACGTGGTCGCGTCTACGGAACTCTTCATTTTCGCGGTTTTTATTTTTTAATTCGATTCTGAAGAGTGCGCATACGAAATTATTGGGTGGGCACATCTCTTCTACATCTAGACTAACGGACTGCATCGTTGAAAGATCGATTTTGATAACATTTTCGGAAAAAATCGAACTTATACGTGGTCACGTCTTCGGAACTCTTCATTTTCATGGCTTTTTATTTTTTATTTCGATTCTGAAGGGTGGCCATACGAAATTATTGGATGGGCATACGTCTTCCACATCTACACTAACGAAATGCGTCGTTGGACAAACGATTCGAACGTTTATTTAATAAATAATCGAACTTATACGTGGTCGCGTCTTCGGAACTCTTCATTTTCGTGGGTTTTATTTTTTATTTCGATTCTGAAGGGTGGGCATACCAAATTATTGGGTGGGCAAACGTCTTCTACATCTAGACTAAAGGACTGCATCGTTGAAAGATCGATTTTGATAATATTTTCGGAAAAAATCGAACTTGTACGTGATCGCGTCTACGGAACTCTTCATTTTCGCGGTTTTTATTTTTTAATTCGATTCTGAAGAGTGCACATACGAAATTGTTGGGTGGGCAAATCTCTTCTACATCTAGACTAACGGACTGCATCGTTGAAAGATCGATTTTGATAACATTTTCGGAAAAAATCGAACTTATACGTGGTCGCGTCTTCGGAACTCTTCATTTTCGCCGTTTTTATTTTTTTAATCGATTCTGAAGAGTGCGCATACGAAATTGTTGGGTGGGCAAATCTCTTCTACATCTAGACTAACGGGCTGCATCGTTGAAAGATCGATTTTGATAACATTTTCGGAAAAAATCGAACTTATACGTGGTCGCGTCTTCGGAACTCTTCATTTTCATGGCTTTTTATTTTTTATTTCGATTCTGAAGGGTGGCCATACGAAATTATTGGATGGGCAAACGTCTTCCACATCTACACTAACGAAATGCGTCGTTGGACAAACGATTCGAACGTTTATTTAATAAATAATCGAACTTATACGTGGTCGCGTCTTCGGAACTCTTCATTTTCGTGGGTTTTATTTTTTATTTCGATTCTGAAGGGTGGGCATACGAAATTATTGGGTGGGCAAACGTCTTCTACATCTAGACTAAAGGACTGCATCGTTGAAAGATCGATTTTGATAATATTTTCGGAAAAAATCGAACTTGTACGTGATCGCGTCTACGGAACTCTTCATTTTCGCGGTTTTTATTTTTTAATTCGATTCTGAAGAGTGCACATACGAAATTGTTGGGTGGGCAAATCTCTTCTACATCTAGACTAACGGACTGCATCGTTGAATGATCGATTTTGATAACATTTTCGGAAAAAATCGAACTTATACGTGGTCGCGTCTTCGGAACTCTTCATTTTCGCGGTTTTTATTTTTTTATTTCGATTCTGAACGGTGGGCATACGAAATTATTGGATGGGCAAACGTCTTCCACATCTACACTAACGAAATGCGTCGTTGAACAAACGATTCGAACGTTTAGTTAATAAATAATCGAACTTATACGTGGTCGCGTCTTCGGAACTCTTCATTTTCGTGGTTTATATTTTTTATTTCGATTCTGAAGGATGGGCATACGAAATTATTGGGTGGGCAAACGTCTTCTACATCTAGACTAAAGACTGCATCGTTGAAAGATCAATTTTGATAATATTTTCGGAAAAAATCGAACTTATACGTGATCGCGTCTTCGGAACTCTTCATTTTCGAGGTTTTTATTTTTTTATTTTTGATTCTGAAGGGTGGGCATACGAAATTATTGGATGGGCAAACGTCTTCCACATCTACACTAACGAAATGCGTCGTTGGACAAACGATTCGAACGTTTATTTAATAAATAATCGAACTTATACGTGGTCGCGTCTTCGGAACTCTTCATTTTCGTGGGTTTTATTTTTTATTTCGATTCTGAAGGGTGGGCATACGAAATTATTGGGTGGGCAAACGTCTTCTACATCTAGACTAAAGGACTGCATCGTTGAAAGATCGATTTTGATAATATTTTCGGAAAAAATCGAACTTGTACGTGATCGCGTCTTCGGAACTCTTCATTTTCGAGGTTTTTATTTTTTTAGTTTTGATTCTGAAGGGTGGGCATACGAAATTATTGGATGGGCAAACGTCTTCCACATCTACACTAACGAAATGCGTCGTTGGACAAACGATTCGAACGTTTAGTTAATAAATAATCGAACTTATACGTGGTGGCGTCTTCGGAACTCTTCATTTTCGTGGTTTTTAGTTTTTATTTCGATTCTGATGGGTGGGCATACGAAATTATAGGGTGGGCAAACGTCTTCTACATCTAGACTAAAGGACTGCATCGTTGAAAGATCGATTTTGATAATATTTTCGGAAAAAATCGAACTTATACGTGGTCGCGTCTTCGGAACTCTTCATTTTCGCGGTTTTTATTTTTTTATTTCGATTCTGAAGGGTGGGCATACGAAATTATTGCATCGGCAAACGTCTTCCACATCTACACTAACGAAATGCGTCGTTGGACAAACGATTCGAACGTTTAGTTAATAAATAATCGAACTTATACGTGGTCGCGTCTTCGGAACTCTTCATTTTCGCCGTTTTTATTTTTTTAATCGATTCTGAAGGGTGGGCATACGAAATTATTGGGTGGGCAAACGTCTTCTACATCTAGACTAAAGGACTGCATCGTTGAAAGATCGATTTTGATAATATTTTCGGAAAAAATCGAACTTGTACGTGATCGCGTCTACGGAACTCTTCATTTTCGCGGTTTTTATTTTTTAATTCGATTCTGAAGAGTGCGCATACGAAATTATTGGGTGGGCACATCTCTTCTACATCTAGACTAACGGACTGCATCGTTGAAAGATCGATTTTGATAACATTTTCGGAAAAAATCGAACTTATACGTGGTCGCGTCTTCGGAACTCTTCATTTTCATGGCTTTTTATTTTTTATTTCGATTCTGAAGGGTGGGCATACGAAATTATTGCATCGGCAAACGTCTTCCACATCTACACTAACGAAATGCGTCGTTGGACAAACGATTCGAACGTTTAGTTAATAAATAATCGAACTTATACTTGGTCGCGTCTTCGGAACTCTTCATTTTCGTGGTTTTTATTTTTTATTTCGATTCTGAAGGGTGGGCATACGAAATTATTGGGTGGGCACATCTCTTCTACATCTAGACTAACGGACTGCATCGTTGAAAGATCGATTTTGATAACATTTTCGGAAAAAATCGAACTTATACGTGGTCGCGTCTTCGGAACTCTTCATTTTCGCGGTTTTTATTTTTTTATTTCGATTCTGAAGTGTGGGCATACGAAATTATTGCATGGGCAAACGTCTTCCACATCTACACTAACGAAATGCGTCGTTGGACAAACGATTCGAACGTTTAGTTAATAAATAATCGAACTTATACGTGGTCGCGTCTTCGGAACTCTTCATTTTCGCCGTTTTTATTTTTTTAATCGATTCTGAAGGGTGGGCATACGAAATTATTGGGTGGGCACATCTCTTCTACATCTAGACTAACGGACTGCATCGTTGAAAGATCGATTTTGATAACATTTTCGGAAAAAATCGAACTTATACGTGGTCGCGTCTTCGGAACTCTTCATTTTCATGGCTTTTTATTTTTTATTTCGATTCTGAAGGGTGGGCATACGAAATTATTGCATGGGCAAACGTCTTCCACATCTAGACTAACGAAATGCGTCGTTGGACAAACGATTCGAACGTTTAGTTAATAAATAATCGAACTTATACGTGGTCGCGTCTTCGGAACTCTTCATTTTCGCCGTTTTTATTTTTTTAATCGATTCTGAAGGGTGGGCATACGAAATTATTGGGTGGGCAAACGTCTTCTACATCTAGACTAAAGGACTGCATCGTTGAAAGATCGATTTTGATAATATTTTCGGAAAAAATCGAACTTGTACGTGGTCGCGTCTACGGAACTTTTCATTTTCGCGGTTTTTATTTTTTAATTCGATTCTGAAGAGTGCGCATACGAAATTATTGGGTGGGCACATCTCTTCTACATCTAGACTAACGGACTGCATCGTTGAAAGATCGATTTTGATAACATTTTCGGAAAAAATCGAACTTATACGTGGTCGCGTCTTCGGAACTCTTCATTTTCATGGCTTTTTATTTTTTATTTCGATTCTGAAGGGTGGGCATACGAAATTATTGCATGGGCAAACGTCTTCCACATCTAGACTAACGAAATGCGTCGTTGGACAAACGATTCGAACGTTTAGTTAATAAATAATCGAACTTATACGTGGTCGCGTCTTCGGAACTCTTCATTTTCGCGGTTTTTATTTTTTAATTCGATTCTGAAGAGTGCGCATACGAAATTATTGGGTGGGAACATCTCTTCTACATCTAGACTAACGGACTGCATCGTTGAAAGATCGATTTTGATAACATTTTCGGAAAAAATCGAACTTATACGTGGTCGCGTCTTCGGAACTCTTCATTTTCGCGGTTTTTATTTTTTTATTTCGATTCTGAAGGGTGGGCATACGAAATTATTGCATGGGCAAACGTCTTCCACATCTACACTAACGAAATGCGTCGTTTGACAAACGATTCGAACGTTTAGTTAATAAATAATCGAACTTATACGTGGTCGCGTCTTCGGAACTCTTCATTTTCGCGGTTTTTATTTTTTTAATCGATTCTGAAGGGTGGGCATACGAAATTATTGGATGGGCAAACGTCTTCCACATCTACACTAACGAAATGCGTCGTTGGACAAACGATTCGAACGTTTAGTTAATAAATAATCGAACTTATACGTGGTCGCGTCTTCGGAACTCTTCATTTTCGCCGTTTTTATTTTTTTAATCGATTCTGAAGGGTGGGCATACGAAATTATTGGGTGGGCAAACGTCTTCTACATCTAGACTAAAGGACTGCATCGTTGAAAGATCGATTTTGATAATATTTTCGGAAAAAATCGAACTTGTACGTGATCGCGTCTTCGGAACTCTTCATTTTCGCCGTTTTTATTTTTTTAATCGATTCTGAAGGGTGGGCATACGAAATTATTGGGTGGGCAAACGTCTTCTACATCTAGACTAATGGACTGCATCGTTGAAAGATCGATTTTGATAATATTTTCGGAATAAATCGAACTTATACGTGGTCGCGTCTTCGGAACTCTTCATTTTCGCGGTTTTTATTTTTTTAATCGATTCTGAAGGGTGGGCATACGAAATTATTGGATGGGCAAACGTCTTCCACATCTACACTAACGAAATGCGTCGTTGGACAAACGATTCGAACGTTTAGTTAATAAATAATCGAACTTATACGTGGTCGCGTCTTCGGAACTCTTCATTTTCGCCGTTTTTATTTTTTTAATCGATTCTGAAGGGTGGGCATACGAAATTATTGGGTGGGCAAACGTCTTCTACATCTAGACTAAAGGACTGCATCGTTGAAAGATCGATTTTGATAATATTTTCGGAAAAAATCGAACTTGTACGTGATCGCGTCTTCGGAACTCTTCATTTTCGCCGTTTTTATTTTTTTAATCGATTCTGAAGGGTGGGCATACGAAATTATTGGGTGGGCAAACGTCTTCTACATCTAGACTAATGGACTGCATCGTTGAAAGATCGATTTTGATAATATTTTCGGAATAAATCGAACTTGTACGTGATCGCGTCTTCGGAACTCTTCATTTTCGAGGATTTATTTTTTTATTTTTGATTCTGAAGGGTGGGCATACGAAATTATTGGATGGGCAAACGTCTCCCACAACTACACTAACGAAATGCGTCGTTGGACAAACGATTCGAACGTTTAGTTAATAAATAATCGAACTTATACGTGGTCGCGTCTTCGGAACTCTTCATTTTCGCCGTTTTTATTTTTTTAATCGATTCTGAAGAGTGCGCATACGAAATTATTGGGTGGGCACATCTCTTCTACATCTAGACTAACGGACTGCATCGTTGAAAGATCGATTTTGATAACATTTTCGGAAAAAATCGAACTTATACGTGGTCGCGTCTTCGGAACTCCTCATTTTCATGGCTTTTTATTTTTTATTTCGATTCTGAAGGGTGGCCATACGAAATTATTGGATGGGCAAACGTCTTCCACATCTACACTAACGAAATGCGTCGTTGGACAAACGATTCGAACGTTTATTTAATAAATAATCGAACTTATACGTTGTCGCGTCTTCGGAACTCTTCATTTTCGTGGGTTTTATTTTTTATTTCGATTCTGAAGGGTGGGCATACGAAATTATTGGGTGGGCAAACGTCTTCTACATCTAGACTAAAGGACTGCATCGTTGAAAGATCGATTTTGATAATATTTTCGGAAAAAATCGAACTTGTACGTGATCGCGTCTACGGAACTCTTCATTTTCGCGGTTTTTATTTTTTAATTCGATTCTGAAGAGTGCACATACGAAATTGTTGGGTGGGCAAATCTCTTCTACATCTAGACTAACGGACTGCATCGTTGAATGATCGATTTTGATAACATTTTCGGAAAAAATCGAACTTATACGTGGTCGCGTCTTCGGAACTCTTCATTTTCGCGGTTTTTATTTTTTTATTTCGATTCTGAAGGGTGGGCATACGAAATTATTGCATGGGCAAACGTCTTCCACATCTACACTAACGAAATGCGTCGTTTGACAAACGATTCGAACGTTTAGTTAATAAATAATCGAACTTATACGTGGTCGCGTCTTCGGAACTCTTCATTTTCGCCGTTTTTATTTTTTTAATCGATTCTGAAGGGTGGGCATACGAAATTATTGGGTGGGCAAACGTCTTCTACATCTAGACTAAAGGACTGCATCGTTGAAAGATCGATTTTGATAATATTTTCGGAAAAAATCGAACTTGTACGTGGTCGCGTCTACGGAACTTTTCATTTTCGCGGTTTTTATTTTTTTATTTCGATTCTGAAGGGTGGGCATACGAAATTATTGCATGGGCAAACGTCTTCCACATCTACACTAACGAAATGCGTCGTTTGACAAACGATTCGAACGTTTAGTTAATAAATAATCGAACTTATACGTGGTCGCGTCTTCGGAACTCTTCATTTTCGCCGTTTTTATTTTTTTAATCGATTCTGAAGGGTGGGCATACGAAATTATTGCATGGGCAAACGTCTTCTACATCTAGACTAAAGGACTGCATCGTTGAAAGATCGATTTTGATAATATTTTTGGAAAAAATCGAACTTGTACGTGGTCGCGTCTTCGGAACTCTTCATTTTCGTGGGTTTTATTTTTTATTTCGATTCTGAAGGGTGGGCATACGAAATTATTGGGTGGGCAAACGTCTTCTACATCTAGACTAAAGGACTGCATCGTTGAAAGATCGATTTTGATAATATTTTCGGAAGAAATCGAACTTATACGTGGTCGCGTCTACGGAACTCTTCATTTTCGCGGTTTTTATTTTTTTATTTTTGATTCTGAAGGGTGGGCATACGAAATTATTGGATGGGCAAACGTCTCCCACAACTACACTAACGAAATGCGTCGTTGGACAAACGATTCGAACGTTTAGTTAAAAAATAATCGAACTTATACTTGGTCGCGTCTTCGGAACTCTTCATTTTCATGGCTTTTTATTTTTTATTTCGATTCTGAAGGGTGGGCATACGAAATTATTGGGTGGGCACATCTCTTCTACATCTAGACTAACGGACTGCATCGTTGAAAGATCGATTTTGATAACATTTTCGGAAAAAATCGAACTTATACGTGGTCGCGTCTTCGGAACTCTTCATTTTCGTGGCTTTTTATTTTTTATTTCGATTCTGAAGGGTGGCCATACGAAATTATTGGATGGGCAAAAGTCTTCCACATCTACACTAACGAAATGCGTCGTTGGACAAACGATTCGAACGTTTATTTAATAAATAATCGAACTTATACGTGGTCGCGTCTTCGGAACTCTTCATTTTCGCCGTTTTTATTTTTTTAATCGATTCTGAAGGGTGGGCATACGAAATTATTGGGTGGGCAAACGTCTTCTACATCTAGACTAAAGGACTGCATCGTTGAAAGATCGATTTTGATAATATTTTCGGAAAAAATCGAACTTGTACGTGATCGCGTCTTCGGAACTCTTCATTTTCGAGGTTTTTATTTTTTTATTTTTGATTCTGAAGGGTGGGCATACGAAATTATTGGATGGGCAAACGTCTTCCACATTTACACTAACGAAATGCGTCGTTGGACAAACGATTCGAACGTTTAGTTAATAAATAATCGAACTTATACGTGGTCGCGTCTTCGGAACTCTTCATTTTCGTGGTTTTTAGTTTTTATTTCGATTCTGAAGGGTGGGCCTACGAAATTATTGGGTGGGCAAACGTCTTCTACATCTAGACTAAAGGACTGCATCGTTGAAAGATCGATTTTGATAATATTTTCGGAAAAAATCGAACTTGTACGTGATCGCGTCTTCGGAACTCTTCATTTTCGTGGCTTTTTATTTTTTATTTCGATTCTGAAGGGTGGCCATACGAAATTATTGGATGGGCAAACGTCTTCCACATCTACACTAACGAAATGCGTCGTTGGACAAACGATTCGAACGTTTAGTTAATAAATAATCGAACTTATACGTGGTCGCGTCTTCGGAACTCTTCATTTTCGTGGTTTTTAGTTTTTATTTCGATTCTGAAGGGTGGGCCTACGAAATTATTGGGTGGGCAAACGTCTTCTACATCTAGACTAAAGGACTGCATCGTTGAAAGATCGATTTTGATAATATTTTCGGAAAAAATCGAACTTGTACGTGATCGCGTCTTCGGAACTCTTCATTTTCGAGGTTTTTATTTTTTTATTTTTGATTCTGAAGGGTGGGCATACGAAATTATTGGATGGGCAAACGTCTTCCACATCTACACTAACGAAATGCGTCGTTGAACAAACGATTCGAACGTTTAGTTAATAAATAATCGAACTTATACGTGGTCGCGTCTTCGGAACTCTTCATTTTCGTGGGTTTTATTTTTTATTTCGATTCTGAAGGGTGGGCATACGAAATTATTGGGTGGGCAAACGTCTTCTACATCTAGACTAAAGGACTGCATCGTTGAAAGATCGATTTTGATAATATTTTCGGAAGAAATCGAACTTATACGTGGTCGCGTCTACGGAACTCTTCATTTTCGCGGTTTTTATTTTTTTATTTTTGATTCTGAAGGGTGGGCATACGAAATTATTGGATGGGCAAACGTCTCCCACAACTACACTAACGAAATGCGTCGTTGGACAAACGATTCGAACGTTTAGTTAAAAAATAATCGAACTTATACTTGGTCGCGTCTTCGGAACTCTTCATTTTCATGGCTTTTTATTTTTTATTTCGATTCTGAAGGGTGGGCATACGAAATTATTGGGTGGGCACATCTCTTCTACATCTAGACTAACGGACTGCATCGTTGAAAGATCGATTTTGATAACATTTTCGGAAAAAATCGAACTTATACGTGGTCGCGTCTTCGGAACTCTTCATTTTCGCGGTTTTTATTTTTTTATTTCGATTCTGAAGGGTGGGCATACGAAATTATTGCATGGGCAAACGTCTTCCACATCTACACTAACGAAATGCGTCGTTGGACAAACGATTCGAACGTTTAGTTAATAAATAATCGAACTTATACGTGGTCGCGTCTTCGGAACTCTTCATTTTCGCCGTTTTTATTTTTTTAATCGATTCTGAAGGGTGGGCATACGAAATTATTGGGTGGGCACATCTCTTCTACATCTAGACTAACGGACTGCATCGTTGAAAGATCGATTTTGATAACATTTTCGGAAAAAATCGAACTTATACGTGGTCGCGTCTTCGGAACTCTTCATTTTCGCGGTTTTTATTTTTTTATTTCGATTCTGAAGGGTGGGCATACGAAATTATTGCATGGGCAAACGTCTTCCACATCTACACTAACGAAATGCGTCGTTGGACAAACGATTCGAACGTTTAGTTAATAAATAATCGAACTTATACGTGGTCGCGTCTTCGGAACTCTTCATTTTCGCCGTTTTTATTTTTTTAATCGATTCTGAAGGGTGGGCATACGAAATTATTGGGTGGGCACATCTCTTCTACATCTAGACTAACGGACTGCATCGTTGAAAGATCGATTTTGATAACATTTTCGGAAAAAATCGAACTTCTACGTGGTCGCGTCTTCGGAACTCTTCATTTTCATGGCTTCTTATTTTTTATTTCGATTCTGAAGGGTGGGCATACGAAATTATTGCATGGGCAAACGTCTTCCACATCTAGACTAACGAAATGCGTCGTTGGACAAACGATTCGAACGTTTAGTTAATAAATAATCGAACTTATACGTGGTCGCGTCTTCGGAACTCTTCATTTTCGCCGTTTTTATTTTTTTAATCGATTCTGAAGGGTGGGCATACGAAATTATTGGGTGGGCAAACGTCTTCTACATCTAGACTAAAGGACTGCATCGTTGAAAGATCGATTTTGATAATATTTTCGGAAAAAATCGAACTTATACGTGGTCGCGTCTTCGGAACTCTTCATTTTCGCGGTTTTTATTTTTTAATTCGATTCTGAAGAGTGCGCATACGAAATTATTGGGTGGGAACATCTCTTCTACATCTAGACTAACGGACTGCATCGTTGAAAGATCGATTTTGATAACATTTTCGGAAAAAATCGAACTTATACGTGGTCGCGTCTTCGGAACTCTTCATTTTCGCGGTTTTTATTTTTTTATTTCGATTCTGAACGGTGGGCATACGAAATTATTGCATGGGCAAACGTCTTCCACATCTACACTAACGAAATGCGTCGTTTGACAAACGATTCGAACGTTTAGTTAATAAATAATCGAACTTATACGTGGTCGCGTCTTCGGAACTCTTCATTTTCGCCGTTTTTATTTTTTTAATCGATTCTGAAGGGTGGGCATACGAAATTATTGCATGGGCAAACGTCTTCCACATCTACACTAACGAAATGCGTCGTTGGACAAACGATTCGAACGTTTAGTTAATAAATAATCGAACTTATACGTGGTCGCGTCTTCGGAACTTTTCATTTTCGCGGTTTTTATTTTTTAATTCGATTCTGAAGAGTGCGCATACGAAATTATTGGGTGGGCAAACGTCTTCTACATCTAGGCTAAAGGACTGCATCGTTGAAAGATCTATTTTGAAATATTTTCGGAAAAAATCGAACTTATACGTGGTCGCGTCTACGGAACTTTTCATTTTCGCGGTTTTTATTTTTTAATTCGATTCTGAAGAGTGCGCATACGAAATTATTGGGTGGGCACATCTCTTCTACATCTAGACTAACGGACTGCATCGTTGAAAGATCGATTTTGATAGCGTTTTCGGAAATAATCGAACTTATACGTGGTCGCGTCTTCGGAACTCTTCATTTTCGTGGCTTTTTATTTTTTATTTCGATTCTGAAGGGTGGCCATACGAAATTATTGGATGGGCAAAAGTCTTCCACATCTACACTAACGAAATGCGTCGTTGGACAAACGATTCGAACGTTTATTTAATAAATAATCGAACTTATACGTGGTCGCGTCTTCGGAACTCTTCATTTTCGCCGTTTTTATTTTTTTAATCGATTCTGAAGGGTGGGCATACGAAATTATTGGGTGGGCAAACGTCTTCTACATCTAGACTAAAGGACTGCATCGTTGAAAGATCGATTTTGATAATATTTTCGGAAAAAATCGAACTTGTACGTGATCGCGTCTTCGGAACTCTTCATTTTCGAGGTTTTTATTTTTTTATTTTTGATTCTGAAGGGTGGGCATACGAAATTATTGGATGGGCAAACGTCTTCCACATTTACACTAACGAAATGCGTCGTTGGACAAACGATTCGAACGTTTAGTTAATAAATAATCGAACTTATACGTGGTCGCGTCTTCGGAACTCTTCATTTTCGTGGTTTTTAGTTTTTATTTCGATTCTGAAGGGTGGGCCTACGAAATTATTGGGTGGGCAAACGTCTTCTACATCTAGACTAAAGGACTGCATCGTTGAAAGATCGATTTTGATAATATTTTCGGAAAAAATCGAACTTGTACGTGATCGCGTCTTCGGAACTCTTCATTTTCGTGGCTTTTTATTTTTTATTTCGATTCTGAAGGGTGGCCATACGAAATTATTGGATGGGCAAACGTCTTCCACATCTACACTAACGAAATGCGTCGTTGGACAAACGATTCGAACGTTTAGTTAATAAATAATCGAACTTATACGTGGTCGCGTCTTCGGAACTCTTCATTTTCGTGGTTTTTAGTTTTTATTTCGATTCTGAAGGGTGGGCCTACGAAATTATTGGGTGGGCAAACGTCTTCTACATCTAGACTAAAGGACTGCATCGTTGAAAGATCGATTTTGATAATATTTTCGGAAAAAATCGAACTTGTACGTGATCGCGTCTTCGGAACTTTTCATTTTCGCGGTTTTTATTTTTTAATTCGATTCTGAAGAGTGCGCATACGAAATTATTGGGTGGGCACATCTCTTCTACATCTAGACTAACGGACTGCATCGTTGAAAGATCGATTTTGATAGCGTTTTCGGAAATAATCGAACTTATACGTGGTCGCGTCTTCGGAACTCTTCATTTTCGTGGCTTTTTATTTTTTATTTCGATTCTGAAGGGTGGCCATACGAAATTATTGGATGGGCAAAAGTCTTCCACATCTACACTAACGAAATGCGTCGTTGGACAAACGATTCGAACGTTTATTTAATAAATAATCGAACTTATACGTGGTCGCGTCTTCGGAACTCTTCATTTTCGCCGTTTTTATTTTTTTAATCGATTCTGAAGGGTGGGCATACGAAATTATTGGGTGGGCAAACGTCTTCTACATCTAGACTAAAGGACTGCATCGTTGAAAGATCGATTTTGATAATATTTTCGGAAAAAATCGAACTTGTACGTGATCGCGTCTTCGGAACTCTTCATTTTCGAGGTTTTTATTTTTTAATTCGATTCTGAAGAGTGCGCATACGAAATTATTGGGTGGGCACATCTCTTCTACATCTAGACTAACGGACTGCATCGTTGAAAGATCGATTTTGATAGCGTTTTCGGAAATAATCGAACTTATACGTGGTCGCGTCTTCGGAACTCTTCATTTTCGTGGCTTTTTATTTTTTATTTCGATTCTGAAGGGTGGCCATACGAAATTATTGGATGGGCAAATCTCTTCCACATCTACACTAACGAAATGCGTCGTTGGACAAACGATTCGAACGTTTATTTAATAAATAATCGAACTTATACGTGGTCGCGTCTTCGGAACTCTTCATTTTCGCCGTTTTTATTTTTTTAATCGATTCTGAAGGGTGGGCCTACGAAATTATTGGGTGGGCAAACGTCTTCTACATCTAGACTAAAGGACTGCATCGTTGAAAGATCGATTTTGATAATATTTTCGGAAAAAATCGAACTTGTACGTGATCGCGTCTTCGGAACTCTTCATTTTCGTGGCTTTTTATTTTTTATTTCGATTCTGAAGGGTGGCCATACGAAATTATTGGATGGGCAAACGTCTTCCACATCTACACTAACGAAATGCGTCGTTGGACAAACGATTCGAACGTTTAGTTAATAAATAATCGAACTTATACGTGGTCGCGTCTTCGGAACTCTTCATTTTCGTGGTTTTTAGTTTTTATTTCGATTCTGAAGGGTGGGCCTACGAAATTATTGGGTGGGCAAACGTCTTCTACATCTAGACTAAAGGACTGCATCGTTGAAAGATCGATTTTGATAATATTTTCGGAAAAAATCGAACTTGTACGTGATCGCGTCTTCGGAACTTTTCATTTTCGCGGTTTTTATTTTTTAATTCGATTCTGAAGAGTGCGCATACGAAATTATTGGGTGGGCACATCTCTTCTACATCTAGACTAACGGACTGCATCGTTGAAAGATCGATTTTGATAGCGTTTTCGGAAATAATCGAACTTATACGTGGTCGCGTCTTCGGAACTCTTCATTTTCGTGGCTTTTTATTTTTTATTTCGATTCTGAAGGGTGGCCATACGAAATTATTGGATGGGCAAAAGTCTTCCACATCTACACTAACGAAATGCGTCGTTGGACAAACGATTCGAACGTTTATTTAATAAATAATCGAACTTATACGTGGTCGCGTCTTCGGAACTCTTCATTTTCGCCGTTTTTATTTTTTTAATCGATTCTGAAGGGTGGGCATACGAAATTATTGGGTGGGCAAACGTCTTCTACATCTAGACTAAAGGACTGCATCGTTGAAAGATCGATTTTGATAATATTTTCGGAAAAAATCGAACTTGTACGTGATCGCGTCTTCGGAACTCTTCATTTTCGAGGTTTTTATTTTTTTATTTTTGATTCTGAAGGGTGGGCATACGAAATTATTGGATGGGCAAACGTCTTCCACATTTACACTAACGAAATGCGTCGTTGGACAAACGATTCGAACGTTTAGTTAATAAATAATCGAACTTATACGTGGTCGCGTCTTCGGAACTCTTCATTTTCGTGGTTTTTAGTTTTTATTTCGATTCTGAAGGGTGGGCCTACGAAATTATTGGGTGGGCAAACGTCTTCTACATCTAGACTAAAGGACTGCATCGTTGAAAGATCGATTTTGATAATATTTTCGGAAAAAATCGAACTTGTACGTGATCGCGTCTTCGGAACTCTTCATTTTCGTGGCTTTTTATTTTTTATTTCGATTCTGAAGGGTGGCCATACGAAATTATTGGATGGGCAAACGTCTTCCACATCTACACTAACGAAATGCGTCGTTGGACAAACGATTCGAACGTTTAGTTAATAAATAATCGAACTTATACGTGGTCGCGTCTTCGGAACTCTTCATTTTCGTGGTTTTTAGTTTTTATTTCGATTCTGAAGGGTGGGCCTACGAAATTATTGGGTGGGCAAACGTCTTCTACATCTAGACTAAAGGACTGCATCGTTGAAAGATCGATTTTGATAATATTTTCGGAAAAAATCGAACTTGTACGTGATCGCGTCTTCGGAACTCTTCATTTTCGAGGTTTTTATTTTTTTATTTTTGATTCTGAAGGGTGGGCATACGAAATTATTGGATGGGCAAACGTCTTCCACATCTACACTAACGAAATGCGTCGTTGAACAAACGATACGAACGTTTAGTTAATAAATAATCGAACTTATACGTGGTCGCGTCTTCGGAACTCTTCATTTTCGTGGGTTTTATTTTTTATTTCGATTCTGAAGGGTGGGCATACGAAATTATTGGGTGGGCAAACGTCTTCTACATCTAGACTAAAGGACTGCATCGTTGAAAGATCGATTTTGATAATATTTTCGGAAGAAATCGAACTTATACGTGGTCGCGTCTACGGAACTCTTCATTTTCGCGGTTTTTATTTTTTTATTTTTGATTCTGAAGGGTGGGCATACGAAATTATTGGATGGGCAAACGTCTCCCACAACTACACTAACGAAATGCGTCGTTGGACAAACGATTCGAACGTTTAGTTAAAAAATAATCGAACTTATACTTGGTCGCGTCTTCGGAACTCTTCATTTTCATGGCTTTTTATTTTTTATTTCGATTCTGAAGGGTGGGCATACGAAATTATTGGGTGGGCACATCTCTTCTACATCTAGACTAACGGACTGCATCGTTGAAAGATCGATTTTGATAACATTTTCGGAAAAAATCGAACTTATACGTGGTCGCGTCTTCGGAACTCTTCATTTTCGCGGTTTTTATTTTTTTATTTCGATTCTGAAGGGTGGGCATACGAAATTATTGCATGGGCAAACGTCTTCCACATCTACACTAACGAAATGCGTCGTTGGACAAACGATTCGAACGTTTAGTTAATAAATAATCGAACTTATACGTGGTGGCGTCTTCGGAACTCTTCATTTTCGTGGTTTTTAGTTTTTATTTCGATTCTGAAGGGTGGGCATACGAAATTATTGGGTGGGCACATCTCTTCTACATCTAGACTAACGGACTGCATCGTTGAAAGATCGATTTTGATAACATTTTCGGAAAAAATCGAACTTATACGTGGTCGCGTCTTCGGAACTCTTCATTTTCGCGGTTTTTATTTTTTTATTTCGATTCTGAAGGGTGGGCATACGAAATTATTGGATGGGCAAACGTCTTCCACATCTACACTAACGAAATGCGTCGTTTGACAAACGATTCGAACGTTTAGTTAATAAATAATCGAACTTATACGTGGTCGCGTCTTCGGAACTCTTCATTTTCGCCGTTTTTATTTTTTTAATCGATTCTGAAGGGTGGGCATACGAAATTATTGGGTGGACAAACGTCTTCTACATCTAGACTAAAGGACTGCATCGTTGAAAGATCGATTTTGATAATATTTTCGGAAAAAATCGAACTTGTACGTGATCGCGTCTTCGGAACTCTTCATTTTCGAGGTTTTTATTTTTTTAGTTTTGATTCTGAAGGGTGGGCATACGAAATTATTGGATGGGCAAACGTCTTCCACATCTACACTAACGAAATGCGTCGTTGGACAAACGATTCGAACGTTTAGTTAATAAATAATCGAACTTATACGTGGTGGCGTCTTCGGAACTCTTCATTTTCGTGGTTTTTAGTTTTTATTTCGATTCTGATGGGTGGGCATACGAAATTATTGGGTGGGCAAACGTCTTCTACATCTAGACTAAAGGACTGCATCGTTGAAAGATCGATTTTGATAATATTTTCGGAAAAAATCGAACTTATACGTGGTCGCGTCTTCGGAACTCTTCATTTTCGCGGTTTTTATTTTTTTATTTCGATTCTGAAGGGTGGGCATACGAAATTATTGCATCGGCAAACGTCTTCCACATCTACACTAACGAAGTGCGTCGTTGGACAAACGATTCGAACGTTTAGTTAATAAATAATCGAACTTATACGTGGTCGCGTCTTCGGAACTCTTCATTTTCGTGGTTTTTAGTTTTTATTTCGATTCTGAAGGGTGGGCATACGAAATTATTGGGTGGGCAAACGTCTTCTACATCTAGACTAAAGGACTGCATCGTTGAAAGATCGATTTTGATAATATTTTCGGAAAAAATCGAACTTGTACGTGATCGCGTCTACGGAACTCTTCATTTTCGCGGTTTTTATTTTTTAATTCGATTCTGAAGAGTGCGCATACGAAATTATTGGGTGGGCACATCTCTTCTACATCTAGACTAACGGACTGCATCGTTGAAAGATCGATTTTGATAACATTTTCGGAAAAAATCGAACTTATACGTGGTCGCGTCTTCGGAACTCTTCATTTTCGCGGTTTTTATTTTTTTATTTCGATTCTGAAGTGTGGGCATACGAAATTATTGCATGGGCAAACGTCTTCCACATCTACACTAACGAAATTCGTCGTTTGACAAACGATTCGAACGTTTAGTTAATAAATAATCGAACTTATACGTGGTCGCGTCTTCGGAACTCTTCATTTTCGCCGTTTTTATTTTTTTAATCGATTCTGAAGGGTGGGCATACGAAATTATTGGGTGGGCAAACGTCTTCTACATCTAGACTAAAGGACTGCATCGTTGAAAGATCGATTTTGATAATATTTTCGGAAAAAATCGAACTTGTACGTGATCGCGTCTTCGGAACGCTTCATTTTCGAGGTTTTTATTTTTTTAGTTTTGATTCTGAAGGGTGGGCATACGAAATTATTGGATGGGCAAACGTCTTCCACATCTACACTAACGAAATGCGTCGTTGGACAAACGATTCGAACGTTTAGTTAATAAATAATCGAACTTATACGTGGTGGCGTCTTCGGAACTCTTCATTTTCGTGGTTTTTAGTTTTTATTTCGATTCTGAAGGGTGGGCATACGAAATTATTGGGTGGGCACATCTCTTCTACATCTAGACTAACGGACTGCATCGTTGAAAGATCGATTTTGATAACATTTTCGGAAAAAATCGAACTTATACGTGGTCGCGTCTACGGAACTCTTCATTTTCGCGGTTTTTATTTTTTTATTTTTGATTCTGAAGGGTGGGCATACGAAATTATTGGATGGGCAAACGTCTCCCACAACTACACTAACGAAATGCGTCGTTGGACAAACGATTCGAACGTTTAGTTAAAAAATAATCGAACTTATACTTGGTCGCGTCTTCGGAACTCTTCATTTTCATGGCTTTTTATTTTTTATTTCGATTCTGAAGGGTGGGCATACGAAATTATTGGGTGGGCACATCTCTTCTACATCTAGACTAACGGACTGCATCGTTGAAAGATCGATTTTGATAACATTTTCGGAAAAAATCGAACTTATACGTGGTCGCGTCTTCGGAACTCTTCATTTTCGCGGTTTTTATTTTTTTATTTCGATTCTGAAGGGTGGGCATACGAAATTATTGCATGGGCAAACGTCTTCCACATCTACACTAACGAAATGCGTCGTTGGACAAACGATTCGAACGTTTAGTTAATAAATAATCGAACTTATACGTGGTCGCGTCTTCGGAACTCTTCATTTTCGCCGTTTTTATTTTTTTAATCGATTCTGAAGGGTGGGCATACGAAATTATTGGGTGGGCACATCTCTTCTACATCTAGACTAACGGACTGCATCGTTGAAAGATCGATTTTGATAACATTTTCGGAAAAAATCGAACTTATACGTGGTCGCGTCTTCGGAACTCTTCATTTTCGCGGTTTTTATTTTTTTATTTCGATTCTGAAGGGTGGGCATACGAAATTATTGCATGGGCAAACGTCTTCCACATCTACACTAACGAAATGCGTCGTTTGACAAACGATTCGAACGTTTAGTTAATAAATAATCGAACTTATACGTGGTCGCGTCTTCGGAACTCTTCATTTTCGCCGTTTTTATTTTTTTAATCGATTCTGAAGGGTGGGCATACGAAATTATTGGGTGGGCAAACGTCTTCTACATCTAGACTAAAGGACTGCATCGTTGAAAGATCGATTTTGATAATATTTTCGGAAAAAATCGAACTTGTACGTGATCGCGTCTTCGGAACTCTTCATTTTCGAGGTTTTTATTTTTTTATTTTTGATTCTGAAGGGTGGGCATACGAAATTATTGGATGGGCAAACGTCTTCCACATCTACACTAACGAAATGCGTCGTTGGACAAACGATTCGAACGTTTAGTTAATAAATAATCGAACTTATACGTGGTCGCGTCTTCGGAACTCTTCATTTTCGCCGTTTTTATTTTTTTAATCGATTCTGAAGGGTGGGCATACGAAATTATTGGGTGGGCAAACGTCTTCTACATCTAGACTAAAGGACTGCATCGTTGAAAGATCGATTTTGATAATATTTTCGGAAAAAATCGAACTTGTACGTGATCGCGTCTTCGGAACTCTTCATTTTCGAGGTTTTTATTTTTTTAGTTTTGATTCTGAAGGGTGGGCATACGAAATTATTGGATGGGCAAACGTCTTCCACATCTACACTAACGAAATGCGTCGTTGGACAAACGATTCGAACGTTTAGTTAATAAATAATCGAACTTATACGTGGTGGCGTCTTCGGAACTCTTCATTTTCGTGGTTTTTAGTTTTTATTTCGATTCTGATGGGTGGGCATACGAAATTATTGGGTGGGCAAACGTCTTCTACATCTAGACTAAAGGACTGCATCGTTGAAAGATCGATTTTGATAATATTTTCGGAAAAAATCGAACTTGTACGTGATCGCGTCTACGGAACTCTTCATTTTCGCGGTTTTTATTTTTTAATTCGATTCTGAAGAGTGCGCATACGAAATTATTGGGTGGGCACATCTCTTCTACATCTAGACTAACGGACTGCATCGTTGAAAAATCGATTTTGATAACATTTTCGGAAAAAATCGAACTTATACGTGGTCGCGTCTTCGGAACTCTTCATTTTCATGGCTTTTTATTTTTTATTTCGATTCTGAAGGGTGGCCATACGAAATTATTGGATGGGCAAACGTCTTCCACATCTACACTAACGAAATGCGTCGTTGGACAAACGATTCGAACGTTTAGTTAATAAATAATCGAACTTATACTTGGTCGCGTCTTCGGAACTCTTCATTTTCGTGGTTTTTATTTTTTATTTCGATTCTGAAGGGTGGGCATACGAAATTATTGGGTGGGCAAACGTCTTCTACATCTAGACTAAAGGACTGCATCGTTGAAAGATCGATTTTGATAATATTTTCGGAAAAAATTGAACTTATACGTGGTCGCGTCTACGGAACTCTTCATTTTCGCGGTTTTTATTTTTTAATTCGATTCTGAAGAGTGCGCATACGAAATTATTGGGTGGGCACATCTCTTCTACATCTAGACTAACGGACTGCATCGTTGAAAGATCGATTTTGATAACATTTTCGGAAAAAATCGAACTTATACGTGGTCGCGTCTTCGGAACTCTTCATTTTCATGGCTTTTTATTTTTTATTTCGATTCTGAAGGGTGGCCATACGAAATTATTGGATGGGCAAACGTCTTCCACATCTACACTAACGAAATGCGTCGTTGGACAAACGATTCGAACGTTTATTTAATAAATAATCGAACTTATACGTGGTCGCGTCTTCGGAACTCTTCATTTTCGTGGGTTTTATTTTTTATTTCGATTCTGAAGGGTGGGCATACGAAATTATTGGGTGGGCAAACGTCTTCTACATCTAGACTAAAGGACTGCATCGTTGAAAGATCGATTTTGATAATATTTTCGGAAAAAATCGAACTTGTACGTGATCGCGTCTTCGGAACTCTTCATTTTCGAGGTTTTTATTTTTTTAGTTTTGATTCTGAAGGGTGGGCATACGAAATTATTGGATGGGCAAACGTCTTCCACATCTACACTAACGAAATGCGTCGTTGGACAAACGATTCGAAGGTTTATTTAATAAATAATCGAACTTATACGTATCGCGTCTTCGGAACTCTTCATTTTCGTGGGTTTTATTTTTTATTTCGATTCTGAAGGGTGGGCATACGAAATTATTGGGTGGGCAAACGTCTTCTACATCTAGACTAAAGGACTGCATCGTTGAAAGATCGATTTTGATAATATTTTCGGAAATAATTGAACTTATACGTGGTCGCGTCTACGGAACTCTTCATTTTCGCGGTTTTTATTTTTTAATTCGATTCTGAAGAGTGCGCATACGAAATTGTTGGGTGGGCAAATCTCTTCTACATCTAGACTAAAGGACTGCATCGTTGAAAGATCGATTTTGATAATATTTTCGGAAAAAATCGAACTTGTACGTGATCGCGTCTTCGGAACTCTTCATTTTCGAGGTTTTTATTTTTTTAGTTTTGATTCTGAAGGGTGGCATACGAAATTATTGGATGGGCAAACGTCTTCCACATCTACACTAACGAAATGCGTCGTTGGACAAACGATTCGAAGGTTTATTTAATAAATAATCGAACTTATACGTATCGCGTCTTCGGAACTCTTCATTTTCGTGGGTTTTATTTTTTATTTCGATTCTGAAGGGTGGGCATACGAAATTATTGGGTGGGCAAACGTCTTCTACATCTAGACTAAAGGACTGCATCGTTGAAAGATCGATTTTGATAATATTTTCGGAAATAATTGGACTTATACGTGGTCGCGTCTACGGAACTCTTCATTTTCGCGGTTTTTATTTTTTAATTCGATTCTGAAGAGTGCGCATACGAAATTGTTGGGTGGGCAAATCTCTTCTACATCTAGACTAACGGACTGCATCGTTGAAAGTTCAATTTTGATAACATTTTCGGAAAAAATCGAACTTATACGTGGTCGCGTCTTCGGAACTCTTCATTTTCGCGGTTTTTATTTTTTTATTTCGATTCTGAAGGGTGGGCATACGAAATTATTGGATGGGCAAACGTCTTCCACATCTACACTAACGAAATGCGTCGTTGAACAAACGATTCGAACGTTTAGTTAATAAATAATCGAACTTATACGTGGTCGCGTCTTCGGAACTCTTCATTTTCGTGGTTTATATTTTTTATTTCGATTCTGAAGGATGGGCATACGAAATTATTGGGTGGGCAAACGTCTTCTACATCTAGACTAAAGGACTGCATCGTTGGACAAACGATTCGAACGTTTAGTTAATAAATAATCGAACTTATACGTGGTCGCGTCTTCGGAACTCTTCATTTTCGTGGTTTTTATTTTTTTATTTCGATTCTGAAGGGTGGGCATACGAAATTATTGGATGGGCAAACGTCTTCCACATTTACACTAACGAAATGCGTCGTTGGACAAACGATTCGAACGTTTATTTAATAAATAATCGAACTTATACGTGGTCGCGTCTTCGGAACTCTTCATTTTCGTGGGTTTTATTTTTTATTTCGATTCTGAAGGGTGGGCATACGAAATTATTGGGTGGGCAAACGTCTTCTACATCTAGACTAAAGGACTGCATCGTTGAAAGATCGATTTTGATAATATTTTCGGAAATAATTGAACTTATACGTGGTCGCGTCTACGGAACTCTTCATTTTCGCGGTTTTTATTTTTTAATTCGATTCTGAAGAGTGCGCATACGAAATTATTGGGTGGGCACATCTCTTCTACATCTAGACTAACGGACTGCATCGTTGAAAGATCGATTTTGATAACATTTTCGGAAAAAATCGAACTTATACGTGGTCGCGTCTTCGGAACTCTTCATTTTCGTGGCTTTTTATTTTTTATTTCGATTCTGAAGGGTGGCCATACGAAATTATTGGATGGGCAAACGTCTTCCACATCTACACTAACGAAATGCGTCGTTGGACAAACGATTCGAACGTTTAGTTAATAAATAATCGAACTTATACTTGGTCGCGTCTTCGGAACTCTTCATTTTCGTGGTTTTTATTTTTTATTTCGATTCTGAAGGGTGGGCATACGAAATTATTGGGTGGGCAAACGTCTTCTACATCTAGACTAAAGGACTGCATCGTTGAAAGATCGATTTTGATAATATTTTCGGAAAAAATTGAACTTATACGTGGTCGCGTCTACGGAACCCTTCATTTTCGCGGTTTTTATTTTTTAATTCGATTCTGAAGAGTGCGCATACGAAATTATTGGGTTGGCACATCTCTTCTACATCTAGACTAACGGACTGCATCGTTGAAAGATCGATTTTGATAACATTTTCGGAAAAAATCGAACTTATACGTGGTCGCGTCTTCGGAACTCTTCATTTTCATGGCTTTTTATTTTTTATTTCGATTCTGAAGGGTGGCCATACGAAATTATTGGATGGGCAAACGTCTTCCACATCTACACTAACGAAATGCGTCGTTGGACAAACGATTCGAACGTTTATTTAATAAATAATCGAACTTATACGTGGTCGCGTCTTCGGAACTCTTCATTTTCGTGGTTTTTATTTTTTATTTCGATTCTGAAGGGTGTTCATACGAAATTATTGGGTGGGCAAACGTCTTCTACATCTAGACTAAAGGACTGCATCGTTGAAAGATCGATTTTGATAATATTTTCGGAAAAAATCGAACTTGTACGTGATCGCGTCTTCGGAACTCTTCATTTTCGAGGTTTTTATTTTTTTATTTCGATTCTGAAGGGTGGGCATACGAAATTATTGGGTGGGCAAACGTCTTCCACATCTACACTAACGAAATGCGTCGTTGGACAAACGATTCGAACGTTTAGTTAATAAATAATCGAACTTATACGTGGTCGCGTCTTCGGAACTCTTCATTTTCGCCGTTTTTATTTTTTTAATCGATTCTGAAGGGTGGGCATACGAAATTATTGGGTGGGCAAACGTCTTCTACATCTAGACTAAAGGACTGCATCGTTGAAAGATCGATTTTGATAATATTTTCGGAAAAAATCGAACTTGTACGTGATCGCGTCTTCGGAACTCTTCATTTTCGAGGTTTTTATTTTTATATTTTTGATTCTGAAGGGTGGGCATACGAAATTATTGGATGGGCAAACGTCTTCCACATCTACACTAACGAAATGCGTCGTTGGACAAACGATTCGAACGTTTAGTTAATAAATAATCGAACTTATACGTGGTCGCGTCTTCGGAACTCTTCATTTTCGCCGTTTTTATTTTTTTAATCGATTCTGAAGGGTGGGCATACGAAATTATTGGGTGGGCAAACGTCTTCTACATCTAGACTAAAGGACTGCATCGTTGAAAGATCGATTTTGATAATATTTTCGGAAAAAATCGAACTTGTACGTGATCGCGTCTTCGGAACTCTTCATTTTCGAGGTTTTTATTTTTATATTTTTGATTCTGAAGGGTGGGCATACGAAATTATTGGATGGGCAAACGTCTTCCACATCTACACTAACGAAATGCGTCGTTGGACAAACGATTCGAACGTTTAGTTAATAAATAATCGAACTTATACTTGGTCGCGTCTTCGGAACTCTTCATTTTCGTGGTTTTTATTTTTTATTTCGATTCTGAAGGGTGGGCATACGAAATTATTGGGTGGGCAAACGTCTTCTACATCTAGACTAAAGGACTGCATCGTTGAAAGATCGATTTTGATAATATTTTCGGAAAAAATTGAACTTATACGTGGTCGCGTCTACGGAACTCTTCATTTTCGCGGTTTTTATTTTTTAATTCGATTCTGAAGAGTGCGCATACGAAATTATTGGGTGGGCACATCTCTTCTACATCTAGACTAACGGACTGCATCGTTGAAAGATCGATTTTGATAACATTTTCGGAAAAAATCGAACTTATACGTGGTCGCGTCTTCGGAACTCTTCATTTTCATGGCTTTTTATTTTTTATTTCGATTCTGAAGGGTGGCCATACGAAATTATTGGATGGGCAAACGTCTTCCACATCTACACTAACGAAATGCGTCGTTGGACAAACGATTCGAACGTTTATTTAATAAATAATCGAACTTATACGTGGTCGCGTCTTCGGAACTCTTCATTTTCGTGGTTTTTATTTTTTATTTCGATTCTGAAGGGTGTTCATACGAAATTATTGGGTGGGCAAACGTCTTCTACATCTAGACTAAAGGACTGCATCGTTGAAAGATCGATTTTGATAATATTTTCGGAAAAAATCGAACTTGTACGTGATCGCGTCTTCGGAACTCTTCATTTTCGAGGTTTTTATTTTTTTATTTCGATTCTGAACGGTGGGCATACGAAATTATTGGGTGGGCAAACGTCTTCCACATCTACACTAACGAAATGCGTCGTTGGACAAACGATTCGAACGTTTAGTTAATAAATAATCGAACTTATACGTGGTCGCGTCTTCGGAACTCTTCATTTTCGCCGTTTTTATTTTTTTAATCGATTCTGAAGGGTGGGCATACGAAATTATTGGGTGGGCAAACGTCTTCTACATCTAGACTAAAGGACTGCATCGTTGAAAGATCGATTTTGATAATATTTTCGGAAAAAATCGAACTTGTACGTGATCGCGTCTTCGGAACTCTTCATTTTCGAGGTTTTTATTTTTATATTTTTGATTCTGAAGGGTGGGCATACGAAATTATTGGATGGGCAAACGTCTTCCACATCTACACTAACGAAATGCGTCGTTGGACAAACGATTCCAACGTTTAGTTAATAAATAATCGAACTTATACGTGGTCGCGTCTTCGGAACTCTTCATTTTCGCCGTTTTTATTTTTTTAATCGATTCTGAAGGGTGGGCATACGAAATTATTGGGTGGGCAAACGTCTTCTACATCTAGACTAAAGGACTGCATCGTTGAAAGATCGATTTTGATAATATTTTCGGAAAAAATCGAACTTGTACGTGATCGCGTCTTCGGAACTCTTCATTTTCGAGGTTTTTATTTTTTTATTTCGATTCTGAAGGGTGGGCATACGAAATTATTGGGTGGGCAAACGTCTTCCACATCTACACTAACGAAATGCGTCGTTGGACAAACGATTCGAACGTTTAGTTAATAAATAATCGAACTTATACGTGGTCGCGTCTTCGGAACTCTTCATTTTCGCCGTTTTTATTTTTTTAATCGATTCTGAAGGGTGGGCATACGAAATTATTGGGTGGGCAAACGTCTTCTACATCTAGACTAAAGGACTGCATCGTTGAAAGATCGATTTTGATAATATTTTCGGAAAAAATCGAACTTGTACGTGATCGCGTCTTCGGAACTCTTCATTTTCGAGGTTTTTATTTTTATATTTTTGATTCTGAAGGGTGGGCATACGAAATTATTGGATGGGCAAACGTCTTCCACATCTACACTAACGAAATGCGTCGTTGGACAAACGATTCGAACGTTTAGTTAATAAATAATCGAACTTATACGTGGTCGCGTCTTCGGAACTCTTCATTTTCGCCGTTTTTATTTTTTTAATCGATTCTGAAGGGTGGGCATACGAAATTATTGGGTGGGCAAACGTCTTCTACATCTAGACTAAAGGACTGCATCGTTGAAAGATCGATTTTGATAATATTTTCGGAAAAAATCGAACTTGTACGTGATCGCGTCTTCGGAACTCTTCATTTTCGAGGTTTTTATTTTTATATTTTTGATTCTGAAGGGTGGGCATACGAAATTATTGGATGGGCAAACGTCTTCCACATTTACACTAACGAAATGCGTCGTTGGACAAACGATTCGAACGTTTAGTTAATAAATAATCGAACTTATACTTGGTCGCGTCTTCGGAACTCTTCATTTTCGTGGTTTTTATTTTTTATTTCGATTCTGAAGGGTGGGCATACGAAATTATTGGGTGGGCAAACGTCTTCTACATCTAGACTAAAGGACTGCATCGTTGAAAGATCGATTTTGATAATATTTTCGGAAAAAATTGAACTTATACGTGGTCGCGTCTACGGAACTCTTCATTTTCGCGGTTTTTATTTTTTAATTCGATTCTGAAGAGTGCGCATACGAAATTATTGGGTGGGCACATCTCTTCTACATCTAGACTAACGGACTGCATCGTTGAAAGATCGATTTTGATAACATTTTCGGAAAAAATCGAACTTATACGTGGTCGCGTCTTCGGAACTCTTCATTTTCATGGCTTTTTATTTTTTATTTCGATTCTGAAGGGTGGCCATACGAAATTATTGGATGGGCAAACGTCTTCCACATCTACACTAACGAAATGCGTCGTTGGACAAACGATTCGAACGTTTATTTAATAAATAATCGAACTTATACGTGGTCGCGTCTTCGGAACTCTTCATTTTCGTGGTTTTTATTTTTTATTTCGATTCTGAAGGGTGTTCATACGAAATTATTGGGTGGGCAAACGTCTTCTACATCTAGACTAAAGGACTGCATCGTTGAAAGATCGATTTTGATAATATTTTCGGAAAAAATCGAACTTGTACGTGATCGCGTCTTCGGAACTCTTCATTTTCGAGGTTTTTATTTTTTTATTTCGATTCTGAACGGTGGGCATACGAAATTATTGGGTGGGCAAACGTCTTCCACATCTACACTAACGAAATGCGTCGTTGGACAAACGATTCGAACGTTTAGTTAATAAATAATCGAACTTATACGTGGTCGCGTCTTCGGAACTCTTCATTTTCGCCGTTTTTATTTTTTTAATCGATTCTGAAGGGTGGGCATACGAAATTATTGGGTGGGCAAACGTCTTCTACATCTAGACTAAAGGACTGCATCGTTGAAAGATCGATTTTGATAATATTTTCGGAAAAAATCGAACTTGTACGTGATCGCGTCTTCGGAACTCTTCATTTTCGAGGTTTTTATTTTTATATTTTTGATTCTGAAGGGTGGGCATACGAAATTATTGGATGGGCAAACGTCTTCCACATCTACACTAACGAAATGCGTCGTTGGACAAACGATTCCAACGTTTAGTTAATAAATAATCGAACTTATACGTGGTCGCGTCTTCGGAACTCTTCATTTTCGCCGTTTTTATTTTTTTAATCGATTCTGAAGGGTGGGCATACGAAATTATTGGGTGGGCAAACGTCTTCTACATCTAGACTAAAGGACTGCATCGTTGAAAGATCGATTTTGATAATATTTTCGGAAAAAATCGAACTTGTACGT
The DNA here is from genome assembly GCA_963932275.1 of Andrena praecox. Classification (NCBI taxonomy): domain Eukaryota; kingdom Metazoa; phylum Arthropoda; class Insecta; order Hymenoptera; family Andrenidae; genus Andrena; species Andrena praecox. The sequence goes on along the minus strand of CAWVQO010000413.1, from coordinate 916,689 downwards.
GATCGCGTCTTCGGAACTCTTCATTTTCGAGGTTTTTATTTTTATATTTTTGATTCTGAAGGGTGGGCATACGAAATTATTGGATGGGCAAACGTCTTCCACATCTACACTAACGAAATGCGTCGTTGGACACACGATTCGAACGTTTAGTTAATAAATAATCGAACTTATACTTGGTCGCGTCTTCGGAACTCTTCATTTTCGTGGTTTTTATTTTTTATTTCGATTCTGAAGGGTGGGCATACGAAATTATTGGGTGGGCAAACGTCTTCTACATCTAGACTAAAGGACTGCATCGTTGAAAGATCGATTTTGATAATATTTTCGGAAAAAATTGAACTTATACGTGGTCGCGTCTACGGAACTCTTCATTTTCGCGGTTTTTATTTTTTAATTCGATTCTGAAGAGTGCGCATACGAAATTATTGGGTGGGCACATCTCTTCTACATCTAGACTAACGGACTGCATCGTTGAAAGATCGATTTTGATAACATTTTCGGAAAAAATCGAACTTATACGTGGTCGCGTCTTCGGAACTCTTCATTTTCGTGGCTTTTTATTTTTTATTTCGATTCTGAAGGGTGGCCATACGAAATTATTGGATGGGCAAACGTCTTCCACATCTACACTAACGAAATGCGTCGTTGGACAAACGATTCGAACGTTTAGTTAATAAATAATCGAACTTATACTTGGTCGCGTCTTCGGAACTCTTCATTTTCGTGGTTTTTATTTTTTATTTCGATTCTGAAGGGTGGGCATACGAAATTATTGGGTGGGCAAACGTCTTCTACATCTAGACTAAAGGACTGCATCGTTGAAAGATCGATTTTGATAATATTTTCGGAAAAAATTGAACTTATACGTGGTCGCGTCTACGGAACCCTTCATTTTCGCGGTTTTTATTTTTTAATTCGATTCTGAAGAGTGCGCATACGAAATTATTGGGTTGGCACATCTCTTCTACATCTAGACTAACGGACTGCATCGTTGAAAGATCGATTTTGATAACATTTTCGGAAAAAATCGAACTTATACGTGGTCGCGTCTTCGGAACTCTTCATTTTCATGGCTTTTTATTTTTTATTTCGATTCTGAAGGGTGGCCATACGAAATTATTGGATGGGCAAACGTCTTCCACATCTACACTAACGAAATGCGTCGTTGGACAAACGATTCGAACGTTTATTTAATAAATAATCGAACTTATACGTGGTCGCGTCTTCGGAACTCTTCATTTTCGTGGTTTTTATTTTTTATTTCGATTCTGAAGGGTGTTCATACGAAATTATTGGGTGGGCAAACGTCTTCTACATCTAGACTAAAGGACTGCATCGTTGAAAGATCGATTTTGATAATATTTTCGGAAAAAATCGAACTTGTACGTGATCGCGTCTTCGGAACTCTTCATTTTCGAGGTTTTTATTTTTTTATTTCGATTCTGAAGGGTGGGCATACGAAATTATTGGGTGGGCAAACGTCTTCCACATCTACACTAACGAAATGCGTCGTTGGACAAACGATTCGAACGTTTAGTTAATAAATAATCGAACTTATACGTGGTCGCGTCTTCGGAACTCTTCATTTTCGCCGTTTTTATTTTTTTAATCGATTCTGAAGGGTGGGCATACGAAATTATTGGGTGGGCAAACGTCTTCTACATCTAGACTAAAGGACTGCATCGTTGAAAGATCGATTTTGATAATATTTTCGGAAAAAATCGAACTTGTACGTGATCGCGTCTTCGGAACTCTTCATTTTCGAGGTTTTTATTTTTATATTTTTGATTCTGAAGGGTGGGCATACGAAATTATTGGATGGGCAAACGTCTTCCACATCTACACTAACGAAATGCGTCGTTGGACAAACGATTCGAACGTTTAGTTAATAAATAATCGAACTTATACGTGGTCGCGTCTTCGGAACTCTTCATTTTCGCCGTTTTTATTTTTTTAATCGATTCTGAAGGGTGGGCATACGAAATTATTGGGTGGGCAAACGTCTTCTACATCTAGACTAAAGGACTGCATCGTTGAAAGATCGATTTTGATAATATTTTCGGAAAAAATCGAACTTGTACGTGATCGCGTCTTCGGAACTCTTCATTTTCGAGGTTTTTATTTTTATATTTTTGATTCTGAAGGGTGGGCATACGAAATTATTGGATGGGCAAACGTCTTCCACATCTACACTAACGAAATGCGTCGTTGGACAAACGATTCGAACGTTTAGTTAATAAATAATCGAACTTATACTTGGTCGCGTCTTCGGAACTCTTCATTTTCGTGGTTTTTATTTTTTATTTCGATTCTGAAGGGTGGGCATACGAAATTATTGGGTGGGCAAACGTCTTCTACATCTAGACTAAAGGACTGCATCGTTGAAAGATCGATTTTGATAATATTTTCGGAAAAAATTGAACTTATACGTGGTCGCGTCTACGGAACTCTTCATTTTCGCGGTTTTTATTTTTTAATTCGATTCTGAAGAGTGCGCATACGAAATTATTGGGTGGGCACATCTCTTCTACATCTAGACTAACGGACTGCATCGTTGAAAGATCGATTTTGATAACATTTTCGGAAAAAATCGAACTTATACGTGGTCGCGTCTTCGGAACTCTTCATTTTCATGGCTTTTTATTTTTTATTTCGATTCTGAAGGGTGGCCATACGAAATTATTGGATGGGCAAACGTCTTCCACATCTACACTAACGAAATGCGTCGTTGGACAAACGATTCGAACGTTTATTTAATAAATAATCGAACTTATACGTGGTCGCGTCTTCGGAACTCTTCATTTTCGTGGTTTTTATTTTTTATTTCGATTCTGAAGGGTGTTCATACGAAATTATTGGGTGGGCAAACGTCTTCTACATCTAGACTAAAGGACTGCATCGTTGAAAGATCGATTTTGATAATATTTTCGGAAAAAATCGAACTTGTACGTGATCGCGTCTTCGGAACTCTTCATTTTCGAGGTTTTTATTTTTTTATTTCGATTCTGAACGGTGGGCATACGAAATTATTGGGTGGGCAAACGTCTTCCACATCTACACTAACGAAATGCGTCGTTGGACAAACGATTCGAACGTTTAGTTAATAAATAATCGAACTTATACGTGGTCGCGTCTTCGGAACTCTTCATTTTCGCCGTTTTTATTTTTTTAATCGATTCTGAAGGGTGGGCATACGAAATTATTGGGTGGGCAAACGTCTTCTACATCTAGACTAAAGGACTGCATCGTTGAAAGATCGATTTTGATAATATTTTCGGAAAAAATCGAACTTGTACGTGATCGCGTCTTCGGAACTCTTCATTTTCGAGGTTTTTATTTTTATATTTTTGATTCTGAAGGGTGGGCATACGAAATTATTGGATGGGCAAACGTCTTCCACATCTACACTAACGAAATGCGTCGTTGGACAAACGATTCCAACGTTTAGTTAATAAATAATCGAACTTATACGTGGTCGCGTCTTCGGAACTCTTCATTTTCGCCGTTTTTATTTTTTTAATCGATTCTGAAGGGTGGGCATACGAAATTATTGGGTGGGCAAACGTCTTCTACATCTAGACTAAAGGACTGCATCGTTGAAAGATCGATTTTGATAATATTTTCGGAAAAAATCGAACTTGTACGTGATCGCGTCTTCGGAACTCTTCATTTTCGAGGTTTTTATTTTTATATTTTTGATTCTGAAGGGTGGGCATACGAAATTATTGGATGGGCAAACGTCTTCCACATCTACACTAACGAAATGCGTCGTTGGACAAACGATTCGAACGTTTAGTTAATAAATAATCGAACTTATACTTGGTCGCGTCTTCGGAACTCTTCATTTTCGTGGTTTTTATTTTTTATTTCGATTCTGAAGGGTGGGCATACGAAATTATTGGGTGGGCAAACGTCTTCTACATCTAGACTAAAGGACTGCATCGTTGAAAGATCGATTTTGATAATATTTTCGGAAAAAATTGAACTATTACGTGGTCGCGTCTACGGAACTCTTCATTTTCGCGGTTTTTATTTTTTAATTCGATTCTGAAGAGTGCGCATACGAAATTATTGGGTGGGCACATCTCTTCTACATCTAGACTAACGGACTGCATCGTTGAAAGATCGATTTTGATAACATTTTCGGAAAAAATCGAACTTATACGTGGTCGCGTCTTCGGAACTCTTCATTTTCATGGCTTTTTATTTTTTATTTCGATTCTGAAGGGTGGCCATACGAAATTATTGGATGGGCAAACGTCTTCCACATCTACACTAACGAAATGCGTCGTTGGACAAACGATTCGAACGTTTATTTAATAAATAATCGAACTTATACGTGGTCGCGTCTTCGGAACTCTTCATTTTCGTGGTTTTTATTTTTTATTTCGATTCTGAAGGGTGTTCATACGAAATTATTGGGTGGGCAAACGTCTTCTACATCTAGACTAAAGGACTGCATCGTTGAAAGATCGATTTTGATAATATTTTCGGAAAAAATCGAACTTGTACGTGATCGCGTCTTCGGAACTCTTCATTTTCGAGGTTTTTATTTTTTTATTTCGATTCTGAACGGTGGGCATACGAAATTATTGGGTGGGCAAACGTCTTCCACATCTACACTAACGAAATGCGTCGTTGGACAAACGATTCGAACGTTTAGTTAATAAATAATCGAACTTATACGTGGTCGCGTCTTCGGAACTCTTCATTTTCGCCGTTTTTATTTTTTTAATCGATTCTGAAGGGTGGGCATACGAAATTATTGGGTGGGCAAACGTCTTCTACATCTAGACTAAAGGACTGCATCGTTGAAAGATCGATTTTGATAATATTTTCGGAAAAAATCGAACTTGTACGTGATCGCGTCTTCGGAACTCTTCATTTTCGAGGTTTTTATTTTTATATTTTTGATTCTGAAGGGTGGGCATACGAAATTATTGGATGGGCAAACGTCTTCCACATCTACACTAACGAAATGCGTCGTTGGACAAACGATTCGAACGTTTAGTTAATAAATAATCGAACTTATACGTGGTCGCGTCTTCGGAACTCTTCATTTTCGCCGTTTTTATTTTTTTAATCGATTCTGAAGGGTGGGCATACGAAATTATTGGGTGGGCAAACGTCTTCTACATCTAGACTAAAGGACTGCATCGTTGAAAGATCGATTTTGATAATATTTTCGGAAAAAATCGAACTTGTACGTGATCGCGTCTTCGGAACTCTTCATTTTCGAGGTTTTTATTTTTATATTTTTGATTCTGAAGGGTGGGCATACGAAATTATTGGATGGGCAAACGTCTTCCACATCTACACTAACGAAATGCGTCGTTGGACAAACGATTCGAACGTTTAGTTAATAAATAATCGAACTTATACTTGGTCGCGTCTTCGGAACTCTTCATTTTCGTGGTTTTTATTTTTTATTTCGATTCTGAAGGGTGGGCATACGAAATTATTGGGTGGGCAAACGTCTTCTACATCTAGACTAAAGGACTGCATCGTTGAAAGATCGATTTTGATAATATTTTCGGAAAAAATCGAACTTATATGTGGTCGCGTCTACGGAACTCTTCATTTTCGCGGTTTTTATTTTTTAATTCGATTCTGAAGAGTGCGCATACGAAATTATTGGGTGGGCACATCTCTTCTACATCTAGACTAACGGACTGCATCGTTAAAAGATCGGTTTTGATAACATTTTCGGAAAAAATCGAACTTATACGTGGTCGCGTCTTCGAAACTCTTCATTTTCGCGGTTTTTATTTTTTAATTCGATTCTGAAGGGTGCGCATACGAAATTATTGGGTGGGCACATCTCTTCTACATCTAGACTAACGGACTGCATCGTTGAAAGATCGATTTTGATAGCGTTTTCGGAAATAATCGAACTTATACGTGGTCGCGTCTTCGGAACTCTTCATTTTCGTGGCTTTTTATTTTTTATTTGGATTCTGAAGGGTGGCCATACGAAATTATTGGATGGGCAAAAGTCTTCCACATCTACACTAACGAAATGCGTCGTTGGACAAACGATTCGAACGTTTATTTAATAAATAATCGAACTTATACGTGGTCGCGTCTTCGGAACTCTTCATTTTCGCCGTTTTTATTTTTTTAATCGATTCTGAAGGGTGGGCATACGAAATTATTGGGTGGGCAAACGTCTTCTACATCTAGACTAAAGGACTGCATCGTTGAAAGATCGATTTTGATAATATTTTCGGAAAAAATCGAACTTGTACGTGATCGCGTCTTCGGAACTCTTCATTTTCGAGGTTTTTATTTTTTTATTTTTGATTCTGAAGGGTGGGCATACGAAATTATTGGGTGGGCAAACGTCTTCTACATCTAGACTAAAGGACTGCATCGTTGAAAGATCGATTTTGATAATATTTTCGGAAAAAATCGAACTTATACGTGGTCGCGTCTACGGAACTCTTCATTTTCGCGGTTTTTATTTTTTAATTCGATTCTGAAGAGTGCGCATACGAAATTATTGGGTGGGCACATCTCTTCTACATCTAGACTAACGGACTGCATCGTTGAAAGATCGATTTTGATAACATTTTCGGAAAAAATCGAACTTATACGTGGTCGCGTCTTCGGAACTCTTCATTTTCATGGCTTTTTATTTTTTATTTCGATTCTGAAGGGTGGCCATACGAAATTATTGGATGGGCAAACGTCTTCCACATTTACACTAACGAAATGCGTCGTTGGACAAACGATTCGAACGTTTATTTAATAAATAATCGAACTTATACGTGGTCGCGTCTTCGGAACTCTTCATTTTCGTGGGTTTTATTTTTTATTTCGATTCTGAAGGGTGGGCATACGAAATTATTGGGTGGGCAAACGTCTTCTACATCTAGACTAAAGGACTGCATCGTTGAAAGATCGATTTTGATAATATTTTCGGAAATAATTGAACTTATACGTGGTCGCGTCTACGGAACTCTTCATTTTCGCGGTTTTTATTTTTTAATTCGATTCTGAAGAGTGCGCATACGAAATTATTGGGTGGGCACATCTCTTCTACATCTAGACTAACGGACTGCATCGTTGAAAGATCGATTTTGATAACATTTTCGGAAAAAATCGAACTTATACGTGGTCGCGTCTTCGGAACTCTTCATTTTCGTGGCTTTTTATTTTTTATTTCGATTCTGAAGGGTGGCCATACGAAATTATTGGATGGGCAAACGTCTTCCACATCTACACTAACGAAATGCGTCGTTGGACAAACGATTCGAACGTTTATTTAATAAATAATCGAACTTATACGTGGTCGCGTCTTCGGAACTCTTCATTTTCGTGGTTTTTATTTTTTATTTCGATTCTGAAGGGTGGGCATACGAAATTATTGGGTGGGCAAACGTCTTCTACATCTAGACTAAAGGACTGCATCGTTGAAAGATCGATTTTGATAATATTTTCGGAAAAAATCGAACTTGTACGTGATCGCGTCTTCGGAACTCTTCATTTTCGAGGTTTTTATTTTTTTATTTCGATTCTGAAGGGTGGGCATACGAAATTATTGGGTGGGCAAACGTCTTCCACATCTACACTAACGAAATGCGTCGTTGGACAAACGATTCGAACGTTTAGTTAATAAATAATCGAACTTATACGTGGTCGCGTCTTCGGAACTCTTCATTTTCGCCGTTTTTATTTTTTTAATCGATTCTGAAGGGTGGGCATACGAAATTATTGGGTGGGCAAACGTCTTCTACATCTAGACTAAAGGACTGCATCGTTGAAAGATCGATTTTGATAATATTTTCGGAAAAAATCGAACTTGTACGTGATCGCGTCTTCGGAACTCTTCATTTTCGAGGTTTTTATTTTTTTATTTTTGATTCTGAAGGGTGGGCATACGAAATTATTGGATGGGCAAACGTCTTCCACATCTACACTAACGAAATGCGTCGTTGGACAAACGATTCGAACGTTTAGTTAATAAATAATCGAACTTATACTTGGTCGCGTCTTCGGAACTCTTCATTTTCGTGGTTTTTATTTTTTATTTCGATTCTGAAGGGTGGGCATACGAAATTATTGGGTGGGCAAACGTCTTCTACATCTAGACTAAAGGACTGCATCGTTGAAAGATCGATTCTGATAATATTTTCGGAAAAAATCGAACTTATACGTGGTCGCGTCTACGGAACTCTTCATTTTCGCGGTTTTTATTTTTTAATTCGATTCTGAAGAGTGCGCATACGAAATTATTGGGTGGGCACATCTCTTCTACATCTAGACTAACGGACCGCATCGTTAAAAGATCGATTTTGATAACATTTTCGGAAAAAATCGAACTTATACGTGGTCGCGTCTTCGGAACTCTTCATTTTCATGGCTTTTTATTTTTTATTTCGATTCTGAACGGTGGGCATACGAAATTATTGCATGGGCAAACGTCTTCCACATCTAGACTAACGAAATGCGTCGTTGGACAAACGATTCGAACGTTTAGTTAATAAATAATCGAACTTATACGTGGTCGCGTCTTCGGAACTCTTCATTTTCGCCGTTTTTATTTTTTTAATCGATTCTGAAGGGTGGGCATACGAAATTATTGGGTGGGCAAACGTCTTCTACATCTAGACTAAAGGACTGCATCGTTGAAAGATCGATTTTGATAATATTTTCGGAAAAAATCGAACTTGTACGTGATCGCGTCTTCGGAACTCTTCATTTTCGAGGTTTTTATTTTTATATTTTTGATTCTGAAGGGTGGGCATACGAAATTATTGGATGGGCAAACGTCTTCCACATCTACACTAACGAAATGCGTCGTTGGACAAACGATTCGAACGTTTAGTTAATAAATAATCGAACTTATACTTGGTCGCGTCTTCGGAACTCTTCATTTTCGTGGTTTTTATTTTTTATTTCGATTCTGAAGGGTGGGCATACGAAATTATTGGGTGGGCAAACGTCTTCTACATCTAGACTAAAGGACTGCATCGTTGAAAGATCGATTTTGATAATATTTTCGGAAAAAATCGAACTTATATGTGGTCGCGTCTACGGAACTCTTCATTTTCGCGGTTTTTATTTTTTAATTCGATTCTGAAGAGTGCGCATACGAAATTATTGGGTGGGCACATCTCTTCTACATCTAGACTAACGGACTGCATCGTTAAAAGATCGATTTTGATAACATTTTCCGAAAAAATCGAACTTATACGTGGTCGCGTCTTCGGAACTCTTCATTTTCGCGGTTTTTATTTTTTAATTCGATTCTGAAGAGTGCGCATACGAAATTATTGGGTGGGCACATCTCTTCTACATCTAGACTAACGGACTGCATCGTTGAAAGATCGATTTTGATAGCGTTTTCGGAAATAATCGAACTTATACGTGGTCGCGTCTTCGGAACTCTTCATTTTCGTGGCTTTTTATTTTTTATTTCGATTCTGAAGGGTGGCCATACGAAATTATTGGATGGGCAAAAGTCTTCCACATCTACACTAACGAAATGCGTCGTTGGACAAACGATTCGAACGTTTATTTAATAAATAATCGAACTTATACGTGGTCGCGTCTTCGGAACTCTTCATTTTCGCCGTTTTTATTTTTTTAATCGATTCTGAAGGGTGGGCATACGAAATTATTGGGTGGGCAAACGTCTTCTACATCTAGACTAAAGGACTGCATCGTTGAAAGATCGATTTTGATAATATTTTCGGAAAAAATCGAACTTGTACGTGATCGCGTCTTCGGAACTCTTCATTTTCGAGGTTTTTATTTTTTTATTTTTGATTCTGAAGGGTGGGCATACGAAATTATTGGGTGGGCACATCTCTTCTACATCTAGACTAACGGACTGCATCGTTGAAAGATCGATTTTGATAACATTTTCGGAAAAAATCGAACTTATACGTGGTCGCGTCTTCGGAACTCTTCATTTTCATGGCTTTTTATTTTTTATTTCGATTCTGAAGGGTGGCCATACGAAATTATTGGATGGGCAAACGTCTTCCACATTTACACTAACGAAATGCGTCGTTGGACAAACGATTCGAACGTTTATTTAATAAATAATCGAACTTATACGTGGTCGCGTCTTCGGAACTCTTCATTTTCGTGGGTTTTATTTTTTATTTCGATTCTGAAGGGTGGGCATACGAAATTATTGGGTGGGCAAACGTCTTCTACATCTAGACTAAAGGACTGCATCGTTGAAAGATCGATTTTGATAATATTTTCGGAAATAATTGAACTTATACGTGGTCGCGTCTACGGAACTCTTCATTTTCGCGGTTTTTATTTTTTAATTCGATTCTGAAGAGTGCGCATACGAAATTATTGGGTGGGCACATCTCTTCTACATCTAGACTAACGGACTGCATCGTTGAAAGATCGATTTTGATAACATTTTCGGAAAAAATCGAACTTATACGTGGTCGCGTCTTCGGAACTCTTCATTTTCGTGGCTTTTTATTTTTTATTTCGATTCTGTAGGGTGGCCATACGAAATTATTGGATGGGCAAACGTCTTCCACATCTACACTAACGAAATGCGTCGTTGGACAAACGATTCGAACGTTTATTTAATAAATAATCGAACTTATACGTGGTCGCGTCTTCGGAACTCTTCATTTTCGTGGTTTTTATTTTTTATTTCGATTCTGAAGGGTGGGCATACGAAATTATTGGGTGGGCAAACGTCTTCTACATCTAGACTAAAGGACTGCATCGTTGAAAGATCGATTTTGATAATATTTTCGGAAAAAATCGAACTTGTACGTGATCGCGTCTTCGGAACTCTTCATTTTCGAGGTTTTTATTTTTTTATTTCGATTCTGAAGGGTGGGCATACGAAATTATTGGGTGGGCAAACGTCTTCCACATCTACACTAACGAAATGCGTCGTTGGACAAACGATTCGAACGTTTAGTTAATAAATAATCGAACTTATACGTGGTCGCGTCTTCGGAACTCTTCATTTTCGCCGTTTTTATTTTTTTAATCGATTCTGAAGGGTGGGCATACGAAATTATTGGGTGGGCAAACGTCTTCTACATCTAGACTAAAGGACTGCATCGTTGAAAGATCGATTTTGATAATATTTTCGGAAAAAATCGAACTTGTACGTGATCGCGTCTTCGGAACTCTTCATTTTCGAGGTTTTTATTTTTTTATTTTTGATTCTGAAGGGTGGGCATACGAAATTATTGGATGGGCAAACGTCTTCCACATCTACACTAACGAAATGCGTCGTTGGACAAACGATTCGAACGTTTAGTTAATAAATAATCGAACTTATACTTGGTCGCGTCTTCGGAACTCTTCATTTTCGTGGTTTTTATTTTTTATTTCGATTCTGAAGGGTGGGCATACGAAATTATTGGGTGGGCAAACGTCTTCTACATCTAGACTAAAGGACTGCATCGTTGAAAGATCGATTCTGATAATATTTTCGGAAAAAATCGAACTTATACGTGGTCGCGTCTACGGAACTCTTCATTTTCGCGGTTTTTATTTTTTAATTCGATTCTGAAGAGTGCGCATACGAAATTATTGGGTGGGCACATCTCTTCTACATCTAGACTAACGGACCGCATCGTTAAAAGATCGATTTTGATAACATTTTCGGAAAAAATCGAACTTATACGTGGTCGCGTCTTCGGAACTCTTCATTTTCATGGCTTTTTATTTTTTATTTCGATTCTGAACGGTGGGCATACGAAATTATTGCATGGGCAAACGTCTTCCACATCTAGACTAACGAAATGCGTCGTTGGACAAACGATTCGAACGTTTAGTTAATAAATAATCGAACTTATACGTGGTCGCGTCTTCGGAACTCTTCATTTTCGCCGTTTTTATTTTTTTAATCGATTCTGAAGGGTGGGCATACGAAATTATTGGGTGGGCACATCTCTTCTACATCTAGACTAACGGACTGCATCGTTGAAAGATCGATTTTGATAACATTTTCGGAAAAAATCAAACTTATACGTGGTCGCGTCTTCGGAACTCTTCATTTTCGCGGTTTTTATTTTTTTATTTCGATTCTGAAGGGTGGGCATACGAAATTATTGCATGGGCAAACGTCTTCCACATCTACACTAACGAAATGCGTCGTTGGACAAACGATTCGAACGTTTAGTTAATAAATAATCGAACTTATACGTGGTCGCGTCTTCGGAACTCTTCATTTTCATGGCTTTTTATTTTTTATTTCGATTCTGAAGGGTTACCATACGAAATTATTGGATGGGCAAACGTCTCCCACATCTACACTAACGAAATGCGTCGTTGAACAAACGATTCGAACGTTTAGTTAATAAATAATCGAACTTATACGTGGTCGCGTCTTCGGAACTCTTCATTTTCGTGGTTTATATTTTTTATTTCGATTCTGAAGGATGGGCATACGAAATTATTGGATGGGCAAACGTCTTCCACATCTACACTAACGAAATGCGTCGTTGGACAAACGATTCGAACGTTTAGTTAATAATTAATCGAACTTATACGTGGTCGCGTCTTCGGAACTCTTCATTTTCGTGGTTTATATTTTTTATTTCGATGCTGAAGGATGGGCATACGAAATTATTGGATGGGCAAACGTCTTCCACATCTACACTAACGAAATGCGTCGTTGGACAAACGATTCGAACGTTTATTTAATAAATAATCGAACTTATACGTGGTCGCGTCTTCGGAACTCTTCATTTTCGTGGTTTTTATTTTTTATTTCGATTCTGAAGGGTGGGCATACGAAATTATTGGGTGGGCAAACGTCTTCTACATCTAGACTAAAGGACTGCATCGTTGAAAGATCGATTTTGATAATATTTTCGGAAAAAATCGAACTTATACGTGGTCGCGTCATTCGGAACTCTTCATTTTCGCGGTTTTTATTTTTTTATTCGATTCTGAAGGGTGGGCATACGAAATTATTGGATGGGCAAACGTCTTCCACATCTACACTAACGAAATGCGTCGTTGGACAAACGATTCGAACGTTTAGTTAATAAATAATCGAACTTATACGTGGTCGCGTCTTCGGAACTCTTCATTTTCGCCGTTTTTATTTTTTTAATCGATTCTGAAGGGTGGGCATACGAAATTATTGGGTGGGCAAACGTCTTCTACATCTAGACTAAAGGACTGCATCGTTGAAAGATCGATTTTGATAATATTTTCGGAAAAAATCGAACTTATACGTGGTCGCGTCTACGGAACTCTTCATTTTCGCGGTTTTTATTTTTTTATTTCGATTCTGAAGGGTGGGCATACGAAATTATTGCATGGGCAAACGTCTTCCACATCTACACTAACGAAATGCGTCGTTGGACAAACGATTCGAACGTTTAGTTAATAAATAATCGAACTTATACTTGGTCGCGTCTTCGGAACTCTTCATTTTCGTGGTTTTTATTTTTTATTTCGATTCTGAAGGGTGGGCATACGAAATTATTGGGTGGGCAAACGTCTTCTACATCTAGACTAACGGACTGCATCGTTGAAAGATCGATTTTGATAACATTTTCGGAAAAAATCGAACTTATACGTGGTCGCGTCTTCGGAACTCTTCATTTTCGCGGTTTTTATTTTTTTATTTCGATTCTGAAGGGTGGGCATACGAAATTATTGCATGGGCAAACGTCTTCCACATCTACACTAACGAAATGCGTCGTTGGACAAACGATTCGAACGTTTAGTTAATAAATAATCGAACTTATACGTGGTCGCGTCTTCGGAACTCTTCATTTTCGCCGTTTTTATTTTTTTAATCGATTCTGAAGGGTGGGCATACGAAATTATTGGGTGGGCAAACGTCTTCTACATCTAGACTAAAGGACTGCATCGTTGAAAGATCGATTTTGATAATATTTTCGGAAAAAATCGAACTTGTACGTGATCGCGTCTTCGGAACTCTTCATTTTCGAGGTTTTTATTTTTTTATTTTTGATTCTGAAGGGTGGGCATACGAAATTATTGGGTGGGCAAACGTCTTCTACATCTAGACTAAAGGACTGCGTCGTTGAAAGATCGATTTTGATATTATTTTCGGAAAAAATCGAACTTATACGTGGTCGCGTCTACGGAACTCTTCATTTTCGCGGTTTTTATTTTTTAATTCGATTCGGAAGAGTGCGCATACGAAATTATTGGGTGGGCACATCTCTTCTACATCTAGACTAACGGACTGCATCGTTGAAAGATCGATTTTGATAACATTTTCGGAAAAAATCGAACTTATACGTGGTCGCGTCTTCGGAACTCTACATTTTCATGGCTTTTTATTTTTTATTTCGATTCTGAAGGGTGGCCATACGAAATTATTGGATGGGCAAACGTCTTCCACATCTACACTAACGAAATGCGTCGTTGGACAAACGATTCGAACGTTTATTTAATAAATAATCGAACTTATACGTGGTCGCGTCTTCGGAACTCTTCATTTTCGTGGGTTTTATTTTTTATTTCGATTCGGAAAGGTGGGCATACGAAATTATTGGGTGGGCAAACGTCTTCTACATCTAGACTAAAGGACTGCATCGTTGAAAGATCGATTTTGATAATATTTTCAGAAAAAATCGAACTTGTACGTGATCGCGTCTTCGGAACTCTTCATTTTCGAGGTTTTTATTATTTTATTTTTGATTCTGAAGGGTGGGCATACGAAATTATTGGATGGGCAAACGTCTTCCACATCTACACTAACGAAATGCGTCGTTGGACAAACGATTCGAACGTTTAGTTAATAAATAATCGAACTTATACGTGGTCGCGTCTTCGGAACTCTTCATTTTCGTGGTTTTTAGTTTTTATTTCGATTCTGAAGGGTGGGCCTACGAAATTATTGGGTGGGCAAACGTCTTCTACATCTAGACTAAAGGACTGCATCGTTGAAAGATCGATTTTGATAATATTTTCGGAAAAAATCGAACTTGTACGTGATCGCGTCTTCGGAACTCTTCATTTTCGAGGTTTTTATTTTTTAATTCGATTCGGAAGAGTGCGCATACGAAATTATTGGGTGGGCACATCTCTTCTACATCTAGACTAACGGACTGCATCGTTGAAAGATCGATTTTGATAACATTTTCGGAAAAAATCGAACTTATACGTGGTCGCGTCTTCGGAACTCTACATTTTCATGGCTTTTTATTTTTTATTTCGATTCTGAAGGGTGGCCATACGAAATTATTGGATGGGCAAACGTCTTCCACATCTACACTAACGAAATGCGTCGTTGGACAAACGATTCGAACGTTTATTTAATAAATAATCGAACTTATACGTGGTCGCGTCTTCGGAACTCTTCATTTTCGTGGGTTTTATTTTTTATTTCGATTCGGAAAGGTGGGCATACGAAATTATTGGGTGGGCAAACGTCTTCTACATCTAGACTAAAGGACTGCATCGTTGAAAGATCGATTTTGATAATATTTTCGGAAATAATTGAACTTATACGTGGTCGCGTCTACGGAACTCTTCATTTTCGCGGTTTTTATTTTTTAATTCGATTCTGAAGAGTGCGCATACGAAATTATTGGGTGGGCAAACGTCTTCTACATCTAGACTAAAGGACTGCATCGTTGAAAGATCGATTTTGATAATATTTTCGGAAAAAATCGAACTTATACGTGGTCGCGTCTACGGAACTCTTCATTTTCGAGGTTTTTATTTTTGATTCTGAAGGGTGGGCACACGAAAATATTGGATGGGCAAACGTCTCCCACAACTACACTAACGAAATGCGTCGTTGGACAAACGATTCGAACGTTTAGTTAAAAAATAATCGAACTTATACTTGGTCGCGTCTTCGGAACTCATCATTTTCGTGGTTTTTATTTTTTATTTCGATTCTGAAGGGTGGCCATACGAAATTATTGGATGGGCAAACGTCTTCCACATCTACACTAACGAAATGCGTCGTTGGACAAACGATTCGAACGTTTAGTTAATAAATAATCGAACTTATACGTGGTCGCGTCTTCGGAACTCTTCATTTTCATGGCTTTTTATTTTTTATTTCGATTCTGAAGGGTGACCATACGAAATTATTGGATGGGCAAACGTCTCCCACATCTACACTAACGAAATGCGTCGTTGAACAAACGATTCGAACGTTTAGTTAATAAATAATCGAACTTATACGTGGTCGCGTCTTCGGAACTCTTCATTTTCGTGGTTTATATTTTTTATTTCGATGCTGAAGGATGGGCATACGAAATTATTGGATGGGCAAACGTCTTCCACATCTACACTAACGAAATGCGTCGTTGGACAAACGATTCGAACGTTTATTTAATAAATAATCGAACTTATACGTGGTCGCGTCTTCGGAACTCTTCATTTTCGTGGTTTTTATTTTTTATTTCGATTCTGAAGGGTGGGCATACGAAATTATTGGGTGGGCAAACGTCTTCTACATCTAGACTAAAGGACTGCATCGTTGAAAGATCGATTTTGATAATATTTTCGGAAAAAATCGAACTTGTACGTGATCGCGTCTTCGGAACTCTTCATTTTCGAGGTTTTTATT
Source organism: Andrena praecox (assembly GCA_963932275.1). Taxonomy (NCBI): domain Eukaryota; kingdom Metazoa; phylum Arthropoda; class Insecta; order Hymenoptera; family Andrenidae; genus Andrena; species Andrena praecox. The sequence goes on along the minus strand of CAWVQO010000413.1, from coordinate 900,167 downwards.
TTTTTATTTTTGATTCTGAAGGGTGGGCATACGAAATTATTGGATGGGCAAACGTCTTCCACATCTACACTAACGAAATGCGTCGTTGGACAAACGATTCGAACGTTTAGTTAATAAATAATCGAACTTATACGTGGTCGCGTCTTCGGAACTCTTCATTTTCGCCGTTTTTATTTTTTATTTCGATTCTGAAGGGTGGGCATACGAAATTATTGGGTGGGCAAACGTCTTCTACATCTAGACTAAAGGACTGCATCGTTGAAAGATCGATTTTGATAATATTTTCGGAAAAAATCGAACTTATACGTGGTCGCGTCATTCGGAACTCTTCATTTTCGCGGTTTTTATTTTTTTATTCGATTCTGAAGGGTGGGCATACGAAATTATTGGATGGGCAAACGTCTTCCACATCTACACTAACGAAATGCGTCGTTGGACAAACGATTCGAACGTTTAGTTAATAAATAATCGAACTTATACGTGGTCGCGTCTTCGGAACTCTTCATTTTCGTGGCTTTTTATTTTTTATTTCGATTTTGAAGGGTGGCCATACGAAATTATTGGGTGGGCAAACGTCTTCTACATCTAGACTAAAGGACTGCATCGTTGAAAGATCGATTTTGATAATATTTTCGGAAAAAATCGAACTTATACGTGGTCGCGTCATTCGGAACTCTTCATTTTCGCGGTTTTTATTTTTTTATTCGATTCTGAAGGGTGGGCATACGAAATTATTGGATGGGCAAACGTCTTTACACATCTACACTAACGAAATGCGTCGTTGGACAAACGATTCGAACGTTTACTTAATAAATAATCGAACTTATACGTGGTCGCGTCTTCGGAACTCTTCATTTTCGTGGCTTTTTATTTTTTATTTCGATTCTGAAGGGTGGCCATACGAAATTATTGGATGGGCAAACGTCTTCCACATCTACACTAACGAAATGCGTCGTTGGACAAACGATTCGAACGTTTAGTTAATAAATAATCGAACTTATACGTGGTCGCGTCTTCGGAACTCTTCATTTTCATGGCTTTTTATTTTTTATTTCGATTCTGAAGTGTGACCATACGAAATTATTGGATGGGCAAACGTCTCCCACATCTACACTAACGAAATGCGTCGTTGAACAAACGATTCGAACGTTTAGTTAATAAATAATCGAACTTATACGTGGTCGCGTCTTCGGAACTCTTCATTTTCGAGGTTTTTATTTTTTTAGTTTTGATTCTGAAGGGTGGGCATACGAAATTAATGGATGGGCAAACGTCTTCCACATCTACACTAACGAAATGCGTCGTTGGACAAACGATTCGAACGTTTAGTTAATAAATAATCGAACTTATACGTGGTCGCGTCTTCGGAACTCTTCATTTTCGCCGTTTTTATTTTTTTAATCGATTCTGAAGGGTGGGCATACGAAATTATTGGGTGGGCAAACGTCTTCTACATCTAGACTAAAGGACTGCATCGTTGAAAGATCGATTTTGATAATATTTTCGGAAAAAATCGAACTTGTACGTGATCGCGTCTTCGGAACTCTTCATTTTCGAGGTTTTTATTTTTATATTTTTGATTCTGAAGGGTGGGCATACGAAATTATTGGATGGGCAAACGTCTTCCACATCTACACTAACGAAATGCGTCGTTGGACAAACGATTCGAACGTTTAGTTAATAAATAATCGAACTTATACGTGGTCGCGTCTTCGGAACTCTTCATTTTCGCCGTTTTTATTTTTTTAATCGATTCTGAAGGGTGGGCATACGAAATTATTGGGTGGGCAAACGTCTTCTACATCTAGACTAAAGGACTGCATCGTTGAAAGATCGATTTTGATAATATTTTCGGAAAAAATCGAACTTGTACGTGATCGCGTCTTCGGAACTCTTCATTTTCGAGGTTTTTATTTTTATATTTTTGATTCTGAAGGGTGGGCATACGAAATTATTGGATGGGCAAACGTCTTCCACATCTACACTAACGAAATGCGTCGTTGGACAAACGATTCGAACGTTTAGTTAATAAATAATCGAACTTATACTTGGTCGCGTCTTCGGAACTCTTCATTTTCGTGGTTTTTATTTTTTATTTCGATTCTGAAGGGTGGGCATACGAAATTATTGGGTGGGCAAACGTCTTCTACATCTAGACTAAAGGACTGCATCGTTGAAAGATCGATTTTGATAATATTTTCGGAAAAAATTGAACTTATACGTGGTCGCGTCTACGGAACTCTTCATTTTCGCGGTTTTTATTTTTTAATTCGATTCTGAAGAGTGCGCATACGAAATTATTGGGTGGGCACATCTCTTCTACATCTAGACTAACGGACTGCATCGTTGAAAGATCGATTTTGATAACATTTTCGGAAAAAATCGAACTTATACGTGGTCGCGTCTTCGGAACTCTTCATTTTCATGGCTTTTTATTTTTTATTTCGATTCTGAAGGGTGGCCATACGAAATTATTGGATGGGCAAACGTCTTCCACATCTACACTAACGAAATGCGTCGTTGGACAAACGATTCGAACGTTTATTTAATAAATAATCGAACTTATACGTGGTCGCGTCTTCGGAACTCTTCATTTTCGTGGTTTTTATTTTTTATTTCGATTCTGAAGGGTGTTCATACGAAATTATTGGGTGGGCAAACGTCTTCTACATCTAGACTAAAGGACTGCATCGTTGAAAGATCGATTTTGATAATATTTTCGGAAAAAATCGAACTTGTACGTGATCGCGTCTTCGGAACTCTTCATTTTCGAGGTTTTTATTTTTTTATTTCGATTCTGAACGGTGGGCATACGAAATTATTGGGTGGGCAAACGTCTTCCACATCTACACTAACGAAATGCGTCGTTGGACAAACGATTCGAACGTTTAGTTAATAAATAATCGAACTTATACGTGGTCGCGTCTTCGGAACTCTTCATTTTCGCCGTTTTTATTTTTTTAATCGATTCTGAAGGGTGGGCATACGAAATTATTGGGTGGGCAAACGTCTTCTACATCTAGACTAAAGGACTGCATCGTTGAAAGATCGATTTTGATAATATTTTCGGAAAAAATCGAACTTGTACGTGATCGCGTCTTCGGAACTCTTCATTTTCGAGGTTTTTATTTTTATATTTTTGATTCTGAAGGGTGGGCATACGAAATTATTGGATGGGCAAACGTCTTCCACATCTACACTAACGAAATGCGTCGTTGGACAAACGATTCCAACGTTTAGTTAATAAATAATCGAACTTATACGTGGTCGCGTCTTCGGAACTCTTCATTTTCGCCGTTTTTATTTTTTTAATCGATTCTGAAGGGTGGGCATACGAAATTATTGGGTGGGCAAACGTCTTCTACATCTAGACTAAAGGACTGCATCGTTGAAAGATCGATTTTGATAATATTTTCGGAAAAAATCGAACTTGTACGTGATCGCGTCTTCGGAACTCTTCATTTTCGAGGTTTTTATTTTTTTATTTCGATTCTGAAGGGTGGGCATACGAAATTATTGGGTGGGCAAACGTCTTCCACATCTACACTAACGAAATGCGTCGTTGGACAAACGATTCGAACGTTTAGTTAATAAATAATCGAACTTATACGTGGTCGCGTCTTCGGAACTCTTCATTTTCGCCGTTTTTATTTTTTTAATCGATTCTGAAGGGTGGGCATACGAAATTATTGGGTGGGCAAACGTCTTCTACATCTAGACTAAAGGACTGCATCGTTGAAAGATCGATTTTGATAATATTTTCGGAAAAAATCGAACTTGTACGTGATCGCGTCTTCGGAACTCTTCATTTTCGAGGTTTTTATTTTTATATTTTTGATTCTGAAGGGTGGGCATACGAAATTATTGGATGGGCAAACGTCTTCCACATCTACACTAACGAAATGCGTCGTTGGACAAACGATTCGAACGTTTAGTTAATAAATAATCGAACTTATACGTGGTCGCGTCTTCGGAACTCTTCATTTTCGCCGTTTTTATTTTTTTAATCGATTCTGAAGGGTGGGCATACGAAATTATTGGGTGGGCAAACGTCTTCTACATCTAGACTAAAGGACTGCATCGTTGAAAGATCGATTTTGATAATATTTTCGGAAAAAATCGAACTTGTACGTGATCGCGTCTTCGGAACTCTTCATTTTCGAGGTTTTTATTTTTATATTTTTGATTCTGAAGGGTGGGCATACGAAATTATTGGATGGGCAAACGTCTTCCACATTTACACTAACGAAATGCGTCGTTGGACAAACGATTCGAACGTTTAGTTAATAAATAATCGAACTTATACTTGGTCGCGTCTTCGGAACTCTTCATTTTCGTGGTTTTTATTTTTTATTTCGATTCTGAAGGGTGGGCATACGAAATTATTGGGTGGGCAAACGTCTTCTACATCTAGACTAAAGGACTGCATCGTTGAAAGATCGATTTTGATAATATTTTCGGAAAAAATTGAACTTATACGTGGTCGCGTCTACGGAACTCTTCATTTTCGCGGTTTTTATTTTTTAATTCGATTCTGAAGAGTGCGCATACGAAATTATTGGGTGGGCACATCTCTTCTACATCTAGACTAACGGACTGCATCGTTGAAAGATCGATTTTGATAACATTTTCGGAAAAAATCGAACTTATACGTGGTCGCGTCTTCGGAACTCTTCATTTTCATGGCTTTTTATTTTTTATTTCGATTCTGAAGGGTGGCCATACGAAATTATTGGATGGGCAAACGTCTTCCACATCTACACTAACGAAATGCGTCGTTGGACAAACGATTCGAACGTTTATTTAATAAATAATCGAACTTATACGTGGTCGCGTCTTCGGAACTCTTCATTTTCGTGGTTTTTATTTTTTATTTCGATTCTGAAGGGTGTTCATACGAAATTATTGGGTGGGCAAACGTCTTCTACATCTAGACTAAAGGACTGCATCGTTGAAAGATCGATTTTGATAATATTTTCGGAAAAAATCGAACTTGTACGTGATCGCGTCTTCGGAACTCTTCATTTTCGAGGTTTTTATTTTTTTATTTCGATTCTGAACGGTGGGCATACGAAATTATTGGGTGGGCAAACGTCTTCCACATCTACACTAACGAAATGCGTCGTTGGACAAACGATTCGAACGTTTAGTTAATAAATAATCGAACTTATACGTGGTCGCGTCTTCGGAACTCTTCATTTTCGCCGTTTTTATTTTTTTAATCGATTCTGAAGGGTGGGCATACGAAATTATTGGGTGGGCAAACGTCTTCTACATCTAGACTAAAGGACTGCATCGTTGAAAGATCGATTTTGATAATATTTTCGGAAAAAATCGAACTTGTACGTGATCGCGTCTTCGGAACTCTTCATTTTCGAGGTTTTTATTTTTATATTTTTGATTCTGAAGGGTGGGCATACGAAATTATTGGATGGGCAAACGTCTTCCACATCTACACTAACGAAATGCGTCGTTGGACAAACGATTCCAACGTTTAGTTAATAAATAATCGAACTTATACGTGGTCGCGTCTTCGGAACTCTTCATTTTCGCCGTTTTTATTTTTTTAATCGATTCTGAAGGGTGGGCATACGAAATTATTGGGTGGGCAAACGTCTTCTACATCTAGACTAAAGGACTGCATCGTTGAAAGATCGATTTTGATAATATTTTCGGAAAAAATCGAACTTGTACGTGATCGCGTCTTCGGAACTCTTCATTTTCGAGGTTTTTATTTTTATATTTTTGATTCTGAAGGGTGGGCATACGAAATTATTGGATGGGCAAACGTCTTCCACATCTACACTAACGAAATGCGTCGTTGGACACACGATTCGAACGTTTAGTTAATAAATAATCGAACTTATACTTGGTCGCGTCTTCGGAACTCTTCATTTTCGTGGTTTTTATTTTTTATTTCGATTCTGAAGGGTGGGCATACGAAATTATTGGGTGGGCAAACGTCTTCTACATCTAGACTAAAGGACTGCATCGTTGAAAGATCGATTTTGATAATATTTTCGGAAAAAATTGAACTTATACGTGGTCGCGTCTACGGAACTCTTCATTTTCGCGGTTTTTATTTTTTAATTCGATTCTGAAGAGTGCGCATACGAAATTATTGGGTGGGCACATCTCTTCTACATCTAGACTAACGGACTGCATCGTTGAAAGATCGATTTTGATAACATTTTCGGAAAAAATCGAACTTATACGTGGTCGCGTCTTCGGAACTCTTCATTTTCGTGGCTTTTTATTTTTTATTTCGATTCTGAAGGGTGGCCATACGAAATTATTGGATGGGCAAACGTCTTCCACATCTACACTAACGAAATGCGTCGTTGGACAAACGATTCGAACGTTTAGTTAATAAATAATCGAACTTATACTTGGTCGCGTCTTCGGAACTCTTCATTTTCGTGGTTTTTATTTTTTATTTCGATTCTGAAGGGTGGGCATACGAAATTATTGGGTGGGCAAACGTCTTCTACATCTAGACTAAAGGACTGCATCGTTGAAAGATCGATTTTGATAATATTTTCGGAAAAAATTGAACTTATACGTGGTCGCGTCTACGGAACCCTTCATTTTCGCGGTTTTTATTTTTTAATTCGATTCTGAAGAGTGCGCATACGAAATTATTGGGTTGGCACATCTCTTCTACATCTAGACTAACGGACTGCATCGTTGAAAGATCGATTTTGATAACATTTTCGGAAAAAATCGAACTTATACGTGGTCGCGTCTTCGGAACTCTTCATTTTCATGGCTTTTTATTTTTTATTTCGATTCTGAAGGGTGGCCATACGAAATTATTGGATGGGCAAACGTCTTCCACATCTACACTAACGAAATGCGTCGTTGGACAAACGATTCGAACGTTTATTTAATAAATAATCGAACTTATACGTGGTCGCGTCTTCGGAACTCTTCATTTTCGTGGTTTTTATTTTTTATTTCGATTCTGAAGGGTGTTCATACGAAATTATTGGGTGGGCAAACGTCTTCTACATCTAGACTAAAGGACTGCATCGTTGAAAGATCGATTTTGATAATATTTTCGGAAAAAATCGAACTTGTACGTGATCGCGTCTTCGGAACTCTTCATTTTCGAGGTTTTTATTTTTTTATTTCGATTCTGAAGGGTGGGCATACGAAATTATTGGGTGGGCAAACGTCTTCCACATCTACACTAACGAAATGCGTCGTTGGACAAACGATTCGAACGTTTAGTTAATAAATAATCGAACTTATACGTGGTCGCGTCTTCGGAACTCTTCATTTTCGCCGTTTTTATTTTTTTAATCGATTCTGAAGGGTGGGCATACGAAATTATTGGGTGGGCAAACGTCTTCTACATCTAGACTAAAGGACTGCATCGTTGAAAGATCGATTTTGATAATATTTTCGGAAAAAATCGAACTTGTACGTGATCGCGTCTTCGGAACTCTTCATTTTCGAGGTTTTTATTTTTATATTTTTGATTCTGAAGGGTGGGCATACGAAATTATTGGATGGGCAAACGTCTTCCACATCTACACTAACGAAATGCGTCGTTGGACAAACGATTCGAACGTTTAGTTAATAAATAATCGAACTTATACGTGGTCGCGTCTTCGGAACTCTTCATTTTCGCCGTTTTTATTTTTTTAATCGATTCTGAAGGGTGGGCATACGAAATTATTGGGTGGGCAAACGTCTTCTACATCTAGACTAAAGGACTGCATCGTTGAAAGATCGATTTTGATAATATTTTCGGAAAAAATCGAACTTGTACGTGATCGCGTCTTCGGAACTCTTCATTTTCGAGGTTTTTATTTTTATATTTTTGATTCTGAAGGGTGGGCATACGAAATTATTGGATGGGCAAACGTCTTCCACATCTACACTAACGAAATGCGTCGTTGGACAAACGATTCGAACGTTTAGTTAATAAATAATCGAACTTATACTTGGTCGCGTCTTCGGAACTCTTCATTTTCGTGGTTTTTATTTTTTATTTCGATTCTGAAGGGTGGGCATACGAAATTATTGGGTGGGCAAACGTCTTCTACATCTAGACTAAAGGACTGCATCGTTGAAAGATCGATTTTGATAATATTTTCGGAAAAAATTGAACTTATACGTGGTCGCGTCTACGGAACTCTTCATTTTCGCGGTTTTTATTTTTTAATTCGATTCTGAAGAGTGCGCATACGAAATTATTGGGTGGGCACATCTCTTCTACATCTAGACTAACGGACTGCATCGTTGAAAGATCGATTTTGATAACATTTTCGGAAAAAATCGAACTTATACGTGGTCGCGTCTTCGGAACTCTTCATTTTCATGGCTTTTTATTTTTTATTTCGATTCTGAAGGGTGGCCATACGAAATTATTGGATGGGCAAACGTCTTCCACATCTACACTAACGAAATGCGTCGTTGGACAAACGATTCGAACGTTTATTTAATAAATAATCGAACTTATACGTGGTCGCGTCTTCGGAACTCTTCATTTTCGTGGTTTTTATTTTTTATTTCGATTCTGAAGGGTGTTCATACGAAATTATTGGGTGGGCAAACGTCTTCTACATCTAGACTAAAGGACTGCATCGTTGAAAGATCGATTTTGATAATATTTTCGGAAAAAATCGAACTTGTACGTGATCGCGTCTTCGGAACTCTTCATTTTCGAGGTTTTTATTTTTTTATTTCGATTCTGAACGGTGGGCATACGAAATTATTGGGTGGGCAAACGTCTTCCACATCTACACTAACGAAATGCGTCGTTGGACAAACGATTCGAACGTTTAGTTAATAAATAATCGAACTTATACGTGGTCGCGTCTTCGGAACTCTTCATTTTCGCCGTTTTTATTTTTTTAATCGATTCTGAAGGGTGGGCATACGAAATTATTGGGTGGGCAAACGTCTTCTACATCTAGACTAAAGGACTGCATCGTTGAAAGATCGATTTTGATAATATTTTCGGAAAAAATCGAACTTGTACGTGATCGCGTCTTCGGAACTCTTCATTTTCGAGGTTTTTATTTTTATATTTTTGATTCTGAAGGGTGGGCATACGAAATTATTGGATGGGCAAACGTCTTCCACATCTACACTAACGAAATGCGTCGTTGGACAAACGATTCCAACGTTTAGTTAATAAATAATCGAACTTATACGTGGTCGCGTCTTCGGAACTCTTCATTTTCGCCGTTTTTATTTTTTTAATCGATTCTGAAGGGTGGGCATACGAAATTATTGGGTGGGCAAACGTCTTCTACATCTAGACTAAAGGACTGCATCGTTGAAAGATCGATTTTGATAATATTTTCGGAAAAAATCGAACTTGTACGTGATCGCGTCTTCGGAACTCTTCATTTTCGAGGTTTTTATTTTTATATTTTTGATTCTGAAGGGTGGGCATACGAAATTATTGGATGGGCAAACGTCTTCCACATCTACACTAACGAAATGCGTCGTTGGACAAACGATTCGAACGTTTAGTTAATAAATAATCGAACTTATACTTGGTCGCGTCTTCGGAACTCTTCATTTTCGTGGTTTTTATTTTTTATTTCGATTCTGAAGGGTGGGCATACGAAATTATTGGGTGGGCAAACGTCTTCTACATCTAGACTAAAGGACTGCATCGTTGAAAGATCGATTTTGATAATATTTTCGGAAAAAATTGAACTATTACGTGGTCGCGTCTACGGAACTCTTCATTTTCGCGGTTTTTATTTTTTAATTCGATTCTGAAGAGTGCGCATACGAAATTATTGGGTGGGCACATCTCTTCTACATCTAGACTAACGGACTGCATCGTTGAAAGATCGATTTTGATAACATTTTCGGAAAAAATCGAACTTATACGTGGTCGCGTCTTCGGAACTCTTCATTTTCATGGCTTTTTATTTTTTATTTCGATTCTGAAGGGTGGCCATACGAAATTATTGGATGGGCAAACGTCTTCCACATCTACACTAACGAAATGCGTCGTTGGACAAACGATTCGAACGTTTATTTAATAAATAATCGAACTTATACGTGGTCGCGTCTTCGGAACTCTTCATTTTCGTGGTTTTTATTTTTTATTTCGATTCTGAAGGGTGTTCATACGAAATTATTGGGTGGGCAAACGTCTTCTACATCTAGACTAAAGGACTGCATCGTTGAAAGATCGATTTTGATAATATTTTCGGAAAAAATCGAACTTGTACGTGATCGCGTCTTCGGAACTCTTCATTTTCGAGGTTTTTATTTTTTTATTTCGATTCTGAACGGTGGGCATACGAAATTATTGGGTGGGCAAACGTCTTCCACATCTACACTAACGAAATGCGTCGTTGGACAAACGATTCGAACGTTTAGTTAATAAATAATCGAACTTATACGTGGTCGCGTCTTCGGAACTCTTCATTTTCGCCGTTTTTATTTTTTTAATCGATTCTGAAGGGTGGGCATACGAAATTATTGGGTGGGCAAACGTCTTCTACATCTAGACTAAAGGACTGCATCGTTGAAAGATCGATTTTGATAATATTTTCGGAAAAAATCGAACTTGTACGTGATCGCGTCTTCGGAACTCTTCATTTTCGAGGTTTTTATTTTTATATTTTTGATTCTGAAGGGTGGGCATACGAAATTATTGGATGGGCAAACGTCTTCCACATCTACACTAACGAAATGCGTCGTTGGACAAACGATTCGAACGTTTAGTTAATAAATAATCGAACTTATACGTGGTCGCGTCTTCGGAACTCTTCATTTTCGCCGTTTTTATTTTTTTAATCGATTCTGAAGGGTGGGCATACGAAATTATTGGGTGGGCAAACGTCTTCTACATCTAGACTAAAGGACTGCATCGTTGAAAGATCGATTTTGATAATATTTTCGGAAAAAATCGAACTTGTACGTGATCGCGTCTTCGGAACTCTTCATTTTCGAGGTTTTTATTTTTATATTTTTGATTCTGAAGGGTGGGCATACGAAATTATTGGATGGGCAAACGTCTTCCACATCTACACTAACGAAATGCGTCGTTGGACAAACGATTCGAACGTTTAGTTAATAAATAATCGAACTTATACTTGGTCGCGTCTTCGGAACTCTTCATTTTCGTGGTTTTTATTTTTTATTTCGATTCTGAAGGGTGGGCATACGAAATTATTGGGTGGGCAAACGTCTTCTACATCTAGACTAAAGGACTGCATCGTTGAAAGATCGATTTTGATAATATTTTCGGAAAAAATCGAACTTATATGTGGTCGCGTCTACGGAACTCTTCATTTTCGCGGTTTTTATTTTTTAATTCGATTCTGAAGAGTGCGCATACGAAATTATTGGGTGGGCACATCTCTTCTACATCTAGACTAACGGACTGCATCGTTAAAAGATCGGTTTTGATAACATTTTCGGAAAAAATCGAACTTATACGTGGTCGCGTCTTCGAAACTCTTCATTTTCGCGGTTTTTATTTTTTAATTCGATTCTGAAGGGTGCGCATACGAAATTATTGGGTGGGCACATCTCTTCTACATCTAGACTAACGGACTGCATCGTTGAAAGATCGATTTTGATAGCGTTTTCGGAAATAATCGAACTTATACGTGGTCGCGTCTTCGGAACTCTTCATTTTCGTGGCTTTTTATTTTTTATTTGGATTCTGAAGGGTGGCCATACGAAATTATTGGATGGGCAAAAGTCTTCCACATCTACACTAACGAAATGCGTCGTTGGACAAACGATTCGAACGTTTATTTAATAAATAATCGAACTTATACGTGGTCGCGTCTTCGGAACTCTTCATTTTCGCCGTTTTTATTTTTTTAATCGATTCTGAAGGGTGGGCATACGAAATTATTGGGTGGGCAAACGTCTTCTACATCTAGACTAAAGGACTGCATCGTTGAAAGATCGATTTTGATAATATTTTCGGAAAAAATCGAACTTGTACGTGATCGCGTCTTCGGAACTCTTCATTTTCGAGGTTTTTATTTTTTTATTTTTGATTCTGAAGGGTGGGCATACGAAATTATTGGGTGGGCAAACGTCTTCTACATCTAGACTAAAGGACTGCATCGTTGAAAGATCGATTTTGATAATATTTTCGGAAAAAATCGAACTTATACGTGGTCGCGTCTACGGAACTCTTCATTTTCGCGGTTTTTATTTTTTAATTCGATTCTGAAGAGTGCGCATACGAAATTATTGGGTGGGCACATCTCTTCTACATCTAGACTAACGGACTGCATCGTTGAAAGATCGATTTTGATAACATTTTCGGAAAAAATCGAACTTATACGTGGTCGCGTCTTCGGAACTCTTCATTTTCATGGCTTTTTATTTTTTATTTCGATTCTGAAGGGTGGCCATACGAAATTATTGGATGGGCAAACGTCTTCCACATTTACACTAACGAAATGCGTCGTTGGACAAACGATTCGAACGTTTATTTAATAAATAATCGAACTTATACGTGGTCGCGTCTTCGGAACTCTTCATTTTCGTGGGTTTTATTTTTTATTTCGATTCTGAAGGGTGGGCATACGAAATTATTGGGTGGGCAAACGTCTTCTACATCTAGACTAAAGGACTGCATCGTTGAAAGATCGATTTTGATAATATTTTCGGAAATAATTGAACTTATACGTGGTCGCGTCTACGGAACTCTTCATTTTCGCGGTTTTTATTTTTTAATTCGATTCTGAAGAGTGCGCATACGAAATTATTGGGTGGGCACATCTCTTCTACATCTAGACTAACGGACTGCATCGTTGAAAGATCGATTTTGATAACATTTTCGGAAAAAATCGAACTTATACGTGGTCGCGTCTTCGGAACTCTTCATTTTCGTGGCTTTTTATTTTTTATTTCGATTCTGAAGGGTGGCCATACGAAATTATTGGATGGGCAAACGTCTTCCACATCTACACTAACGAAATGCGTCGTTGGACAAACGATTCGAACGTTTATTTAATAAATAATCGAACTTATACGTGGTCGCGTCTTCGGAACTCTTCATTTTCGTGGTTTTTATTTTTTATTTCGATTCTGAAGGGTGGGCATACGAAATTATTGGGTGGGCAAACGTCTTCTACATCTAGACTAAAGGACTGCATCGTTGAAAGATCGATTTTGATAATATTTTCGGAAAAAATCGAACTTGTACGTGATCGCGTCTTCGGAACTCTTCATTTTCGAGGTTTTTATTTTTTTATTTCGATTCTGAAGGGTGGGCATACGAAATTATTGGGTGGGCAAACGTCTTCCACATCTACACTAACGAAATGCGTCGTTGGACAAACGATTCGAACGTTTAGTTAATAAATAATCGAACTTATACGTGGTCGCGTCTTCGGAACTCTTCATTTTCGCCGTTTTTATTTTTTTAATCGATTCTGAAGGGTGGGCATACGAAATTATTGGGTGGGCAAACGTCTTCTACATCTAGACTAAAGGACTGCATCGTTGAAAGATCGATTTTGATAATATTTTCGGAAAAAATCGAACTTGTACGTGATCGCGTCTTCGGAACTCTTCATTTTCGAGGTTTTTATTTTTTTATTTTTGATTCTGAAGGGTGGGCATACGAAATTATTGGATGGGCAAACGTCTTCCACATCTACACTAACGAAATGCGTCGTTGGACAAACGATTCGAACGTTTAGTTAATAAATAATCGAACTTATACTTGGTCGCGTCTTCGGAACTCTTCATTTTCGTGGTTTTTATTTTTTATTTCGATTCTGAAGGGTGGGCATACGAAATTATTGGGTGGGCAAACGTCTTCTACATCTAGACTAAAGGACTGCATCGTTGAAAGATCGATTCTGATAATATTTTCGGAAAAAATCGAACTTATACGTGGTCGCGTCTACGGAACTCTTCATTTTCGCGGTTTTTATTTTTTAATTCGATTCTGAAGAGTGCGCATACGAAATTATTGGGTGGGCACATCTCTTCTACATCTAGACTAACGGACCGCATCGTTAAAAGATCGATTTTGATAACATTTTCGGAAAAAATCGAACTTATACGTGGTCGCGTCTTCGGAACTCTTCATTTTCATGGCTTTTTATTTTTTATTTCGATTCTGAACGGTGGGCATACGAAATTATTGCATGGGCAAACGTCTTCCACATCTAGACTAACGAAATGCGTCGTTGGACAAACGATTCGAACGTTTAGTTAATAAATAATCGAACTTATACGTGGTCGCGTCTTCGGAACTCTTCATTTTCGCCGTTTTTATTTTTTTAATCGATTCTGAAGGGTGGGCATACGAAATTATTGGGTGGGCAAACGTCTTCTACATCTAGACTAAAGGACTGCATCGTTGAAAGATCGATTTTGATAATATTTTCGGAAAAAATCGAACTTGTACGTGATCGCGTCTTCGGAACTCTTCATTTTCGAGGTTTTTATTTTTATATTTTTGATTCTGAAGGGTGGGCATACGAAATTATTGGATGGGCAAACGTCTTCCACATCTACACTAACGAAATGCGTCGTTGGACAAACGATTCGAACGTTTAGTTAATAAATAATCGAACTTATACTTGGTCGCGTCTTCGGAACTCTTCATTTTCGTGGTTTTTATTTTTTATTTCGATTCTGAAGGGTGGGCATACGAAATTATTGGGTGGGCAAACGTCTTCTACATCTAGACTAAAGGACTGCATCGTTGAAAGATCGATTTTGATAATATTTTCGGAAAAAATCGAACTTATATGTGGTCGCGTCTACGGAACTCTTCATTTTCGCGGTTTTTATTTTTTAATTCGATTCTGAAGAGTGCGCATACGAAATTATTGGGTGGGCACATCTCTTCTACATCTAGACTAACGGACTGCATCGTTAAAAGATCGATTTTGATAACATTTTCCGAAAAAATCGAACTTATACGTGGTCGCGTCTTCGGAACTCTTCATTTTCGCGGTTTTTATTTTTTAATTCGATTCTGAAGAGTGCGCATACGAAATTATTGGGTGGGCACATCTCTTCTACATCTAGACTAACGGACTGCATCGTTGAAAGATCGATTTTGATAGCGTTTTCGGAAATAATCGAACTTATACGTGGTCGCGTCTTCGGAACTCTTCATTTTCGTGGCTTTTTATTTTTTATTTCGATTCTGAAGGGTGGCCATACGAAATTATTGGATGGGCAAAAGTCTTCCACATCTACACTAACGAAATGCGTCGTTGGACAAACGATTCGAACGTTTATTTAATAAATAATCGAACTTATACGTGGTCGCGTCTTCGGAACTCTTCATTTTCGCCGTTTTTATTTTTTTAATCGATTCTGAAGGGTGGGCATACGAAATTATTGGGTGGGCAAACGTCTTCTACATCTAGACTAAAGGACTGCATCGTTGAAAGATCGATTTTGATAATATTTTCGGAAAAAATCGAACTTGTACGTGATCGCGTCTTCGGAACTCTTCATTTTCGAGGTTTTTATTTTTTTATTTTTGATTCTGAAGGGTGGGCATACGAAATTATTGGGTGGGCACATCTCTTCTACATCTAGACTAACGGACTGCATCGTTGAAAGATCGATTTTGATAACATTTTCGGAAAAAATCGAACTTATACGTGGTCGCGTCTTCGGAACTCTTCATTTTCATGGCTTTTTATTTTTTATTTCGATTCTGAAGGGTGGCCATACGAAATTATTGGATGGGCAAACGTCTTCCACATTTACACTAACGAAATGCGTCGTTGGACAAACGATTCGAACGTTTATTTAATAAATAATCGAACTTATACGTGGTCGCGTCTTCGGAACTCTTCATTTTCGTGGGTTTTATTTTTTATTTCGATTCTGAAGGGTGGGCATACGAAATTATTGGGTGGGCAAACGTCTTCTACATCTAGACTAAAGGACTGCATCGTTGAAAGATCGATTTTGATAATATTTTCGGAAATAATTGAACTTATACGTGGTCGCGTCTACGGAACTCTTCATTTTCGCGGTTTTTATTTTTTAATTCGATTCTGAAGAGTGCGCATACGAAATTATTGGGTGGGCACATCTCTTCTACATCTAGACTAACGGACTGCATCGTTGAAAGATCGATTTTGATAACATTTTCGGAAAAAATCGAACTTATACGTGGTCGCGTCTTCGGAACTCTTCATTTTCGTGGCTTTTTATTTTTTATTTCGATTCTGTAGGGTGGCCATACGAAATTATTGGATGGGCAAACGTCTTCCACATCTACACTAACGAAATGCGTCGTTGGACAAACGATTCGAACGTTTATTTAATAAATAATCGAACTTATACGTGGTCGCGTCTTCGGAACTCTTCATTTTCGTGGTTTTTATTTTTTATTTCGATTCTGAAGGGTGGGCATACGAAATTATTGGGTGGGCAAACGTCTTCTACATCTAGACTAAAGGACTGCATCGTTGAAAGATCGATTTTGATAATATTTTCGGAAAAAATCGAACTTGTACGTGATCGCGTCTTCGGAACTCTTCATTTTCGAGGTTTTTATTTTTTTATTTCGATTCTGAAGGGTGGGCATACGAAATTATTGGGTGGGCAAACGTCTTCCACATCTACACTAACGAAATGCGTCGTTGGACAAACGATTCGAACGTTTAGTTAATAAATAATCGAACTTATACGTGGTCGCGTCTTCGGAACTCTTCATTTTCGCCGTTTTTATTTTTTTAATCGATTCTGAAGGGTGGGCATACGAAATTATTGGGTGGGCAAACGTCTTCTACATCTAGACTAAAGGACTGCATCGTTGAAAGATCGATTTTGATAATATTTTCGGAAAAAATCGAACTTGTACGTGATCGCGTCTTCGGAACTCTTCATTTTCGAGGTTTTTATTTTTTTATTTTTGATTCTGAAGGGTGGGCATACGAAATTATTGGATGGGCAAACGTCTTCCACATCTACACTAACGAAATGCGTCGTTGGACAAACGATTCGAACGTTTAGTTAATAAATAATCGAACTTATACTTGGTCGCGTCTTCGGAACTCTTCATTTTCGTGGTTTTTATTTTTTATTTCGATTCTGAAGGGTGGGCATACGAAATTATTGGGTGGGCAAACGTCTTCTACATCTAGACTAAAGGACTGCATCGTTGAAAGATCGATTCTGATAATATTTTCGGAAAAAATCGAACTTATACGTGGTCGCGTCTACGGAACTCTTCATTTTCGCGGTTTTTATTTTTTAATTCGATTCTGAAGAGTGCGCATACGAAATTATTGGGTGGGCACATCTCTTCTACATCTAGACTAACGGACCGCATCGTTAAAAGATCGATTTTGATAACATTTTCGGAAAAAATCGAACTTATACGTGGTCGCGTCTTCGGAACTCTTCATTTTCATGGCTTTTTATTTTTTATTTCGATTCTGAACGGTGGGCATACGAAATTATTGCATGGGCAAACGTCTTCCACATCTAGACTAACGAAATGCGTCGTTGGACAAACGATTCGAACGTTTAGTTAATAAATAATCGAACTTATACGTGGTCGCGTCTTCGGAACTCTTCATTTTCGCCGTTTTTATTTTTTTAATCGATTCTGAAGGGTGGGCATACGAAATTATTGGGTGGGCACATCTCTTCTACATCTAGACTAACGGACTGCATCGTTGAAAGATCGATTTTGATAACATTTTCGGAAAAAATCAAACTTATACGTGGTCGCGTCTTCGGAACTCTTCATTTTCGCGGTTTTTATTTTTTTATTTCGATTCTGAAGGGTGGGCATACGAAATTATTGCATGGGCAAACGTCTTCCACATCTACACTAACGAAATGCGTCGTTGGACAAACGATTCGAACGTTTAGTTAATAAATAATCGAACTTATACGTGGTCGCGTCTTCGGAACTCTTCATTTTCATGGCTTTTTATTTTTTATTTCGATTCTGAAGGGTTACCATACGAAATTATTGGATGGGCAAACGTCTCCCACATCTACACTAACGAAATGCGTCGTTGAACAAACGATTCGAACGTTTAGTTAATAAATAATCGAACTTATACGTGGTCGCGTCTTCGGAACTCTTCATTTTCGTGGTTTATATTTTTTATTTCGATTCTGAAGGATGGGCATACGAAATTATTGGATGGGCAAACGTCTTCCACATCTACACTAACGAAATGCGTCGTTGGACAAACGATTCGAACGTTTAGTTAATAATTAATCGAACTTATACGTGGTCGCGTCTTCGGAACTCTTCATTTTCGTGGTTTATATTTTTTATTTCGATGCTGAAGGATGGGCATACGAAATTATTGGATGGGCAAACGTCTTCCACATCTACACTAACGAAATGCGTCGTTGGACAAACGATTCGAACGTTTATTTAATAAATAATCGAACTTATACGTGGTCGCGTCTTCGGAACTCTTCATTTTCGTGGTTTTTATTTTTTATTTCGATTCTGAAGGGTGGGCATACGAAATTATTGGGTGGGCAAACGTCTTCTACATCTAGACTAAAGGACTGCATCGTTGAAAGATCGATTTTGATAATATTTTCGGAAAAAATCGAACTTATACGTGGTCGCGTCATTCGGAACTCTTCATTTTCGCGGTTTTTATTTTTTTATTCGATTCTGAAGGGTGGGCATACGAAATTATTGGATGGGCAAACGTCTTCCACATCTACACTAACGAAATGCGTCGTTGGACAAACGATTCGAACGTTTAGTTAATAAATAATCGAACTTATACGTGGTCGCGTCTTCGGAACTCTTCATTTTCGCCGTTTTTATTTTTTTAATCGATTCTGAAGGGTGGGCATACGAAATTATTGGGTGGGCAAACGTCTTCTACATCTAGACTAAAGGACTGCATCGTTGAAAGATCGATTTTGATAATATTTTCGGAAAAAATCGAACTTATACGTGGTCGCGTCTACGGAACTCTTCATTTTCGCGGTTTTTATTTTTTTATTTCGATTCTGAAGGGTGGGCATACGAAATTATTGCATGGGCAAACGTCTTCCACATCTACACTAACGAAATGCGTCGTTGGACAAACGATTCGAACGTTTAGTTAATAAATAATCGAACTTATACTTGGTCGCGTCTTCGGAACTCTTCATTTTCGTGGTTTTTATTTTTTATTTCGATTCTGAAGGGTGGGCATACGAAATTATTGGGTGGGCAAACGTCTTCTACATCTAGACTAACGGACTGCATCGTTGAAAGATCGATTTTGATAACATTTTCGGAAAAAATCGAACTTATACGTGGTCGCGTCTTCGGAACTCTTCATTTTCGCGGTTTTTATTTTTTTATTTCGATTCTGAAGGGTGGGCATACGAAATTATTGCATGGGCAAACGTCTTCCACATCTACACTAACGAAATGCGTCGTTGGACAAACGATTCGAACGTTTAGTTAATAAATAATCGAACTTATACGTGGTCGCGTCTTCGGAACTCTTCATTTTCGCCGTTTTTATTTTTTTAATCGATTCTGAAGGGTGGGCATACGAAATTATTGGGTGGGCAAACGTCTTCTACATCTAGACTAAAGGACTGCATCGTTGAAAGATCGATTTTGATAATATTTTCGGAAAAAATCGAACTTGTACGTGATCGCGTCTTCGGAACTCTTCATTTTCGAGGTTTTTATTTTTTTATTTTTGATTCTGAAGGGTGGGCATACGAAATTATTGGGTGGGCAAACGTCTTCTACATCTAGACTAAAGGACTGCGTCGTTGAAAGATCGATTTTGATATTATTTTCGGAAAAAATCGAACTTATACGTGGTCGCGTCTACGGAACTCTTCATTTTCGCGGTTTTTATTTTTTAATTCGATTCGGAAGAGTGCGCATACGAAATTATTGGGTGGGCACATCTCTTCTACATCTAGACTAACGGACTGCATCGTTGAAAGATCGATTTTGATAACATTTTCGGAAAAAATCGAACTTATACGTGGTCGCGTCTTCGGAACTCTACATTTTCATGGCTTTTTATTTTTTATTTCGATTCTGAAGGGTGGCCATACGAAATTATTGGATGGGCAAACGTCTTCCACATCTACACTAACGAAATGCGTCGTTGGACAAACGATTCGAACGTTTATTTAATAAATAATCGAACTTATACGTGGTCGCGTCTTCGGAACTCTTCATTTTCGTGGGTTTTATTTTTTATTTCGATTCGGAAAGGTGGGCATACGAAATTATTGGGTGGGCAAACGTCTTCTACATCTAGACTAAAGGACTGCATCGTTGAAAGATCGATTTTGATAATATTTTCAGAAAAAATCGAACTTGTACGTGATCGCGTCTTCGGAACTCTTCATTTTCGAGGTTTTTATTATTTTATTTTTGATTCTGAAGGGTGGGCATACGAAATTATTGGATGGGCAAACGTCTTCCACATCTACACTAACGAAATGCGTCGTTGGACAAACGATTCGAACGTTTAGTTAATAAATAATCGAACTTATACGTGGTCGCGTCTTCGGAACTCTTCATTTTCGTGGTTTTTAGTTTTTATTTCGATTCTGAAGGGTGGGCCTACGAAATTATTGGGTGGGCAAACGTCTTCTACATCTAGACTAAAGGACTGCATCGTTGAAAGATCGATTTTGATAATATTTTCGGAAAAAATCGAACTTGTACGTGATCGCGTCTTCGGAACTCTTCATTTTCGAGGTTTTTATTTTTTAATTCGATTCGGAAGAGTGCGCATACGAAATTATTGGGTGGGCACATCTCTTCTACATCTAGACTAACGGACTGCATCGTTGAAAGATCGATTTTGATAACATTTTCGGAAAAAATCGAACTTATACGTGGTCGCGTCTTCGGAACTCTACATTTTCATGGCTTTTTATTTTTTATTTCGATTCTGAAGGGTGGCCATACGAAATTATTGGATGGGCAAACGTCTTCCACATCTACACTAACGAAATGCGTCGTTGGACAAACGATTCGAACGTTTATTTAATAAATAATCGAACTTATACGTGGTCGCGTCTTCGGAACTCTTCATTTTCGTGGGTTTTATTTTTTATTTCGATTCGGAAAGGTGGGCATACGAAATTATTGGGTGGGCAAACGTCTTCTACATCTAGACTAAAGGACTGCATCGTTGAAAGATCGATTTTGATAATATTTTCGGAAATAATTGAACTTATACGTGGTCGCGTCTACGGAACTCTTCATTTTCGCGGTTTTTATTTTTTAATTCGATTCTGAAGAGTGCGCATACGAAATTATTGGGTGGGCAAACGTCTTCTACATCTAGACTAAAGGACTGCATCGTTGAAAGATCGATTTTGATAATATTTTCGGAAAAAATCGAACTTATACGTGGTCGCGTCTACGGAACTCTTCATTTTCGAGGTTTTTATTTTTGATTCTGAAGGGTGGGCACACGAAAATATTGGATGGGCAAACGTCTCCCACAACTACACTAACGAAATGCGTCGTTGGACAAACGATTCGAACGTTTAGTTAAAAAATAATCGAACTTATACTTGGTCGCGTCTTCGGAACTCATCATTTTCGTGGTTTTTATTTTTTATTTCGATTCTGAAGGGTGGCCATACGAAATTATTGGATGGGCAAACGTCTTCCACATCTACACTAACGAAATGCGTCGTTGGACAAACGATTCGAACGTTTAGTTAATAAATAATCGAACTTATACGTGGTCGCGTCTTCGGAACTCTTCATTTTCATGGCTTTTTATTTTTTATTTCGATTCTGAAGGGTGACCATACGAAATTATTGGATGGGCAAACGTCTCCCACATCTACACTAACGAAATGCGTCGTTGAACAAACGATTCGAACGTTTAGTTAATAAATAATCGAACTTATACGTGGTCGCGTCTTCGGAACTCTTCATTTTCGTGGTTTATATTTTTTATTTCGATGCTGAAGGATGGGCATACGAAATTATTGGATGGGCAAACGTCTTCCACATCTACACTAACGAAATGCGTCGTTGGACAAACGATTCGAACGTTTATTTAATAAATAATCGAACTTATACGTGGTCGCGTCTTCGGAACTCTTCATTTTCGTGGTTTTTATTTTTTATTTCGATTCTGAAGGGTGGGCATACGAAATTATTGGGTGGGCAAACGTCTTCTACATCTAGACTAAAGGACTGCATCGTTGAAAGATCGATTTTGATAATATTTTCGGAAAAAATCGAACTTATACGTGGTCGCGTCATTCGGAACTCTTCATTTTCGCGGTTTTTATTTTTTTATTCGATTCTGAAGGGTGGGCATACGAAATTATTGGATGGGCAAACGTCTTCCACATCTACACTAACGAAATGCGTCGTTGGACAAACGATTCGAACGTTTAGTTAATAAATAATCGAACTTATACGTGGTCGCGTCTTCGGAACTCTTCATTTTCGTGGCTTTTTATTTTTTATTTCGATTTTGAAGGGTGGCCATACGAAATTATTGGGTGGGCAAACGTCTTCTACATCTAGACTAAAGGACTGCATCGTTGAAAGATCGATTTTGATAATATTTTCGGAAAAAATCGAACTTATACGTGGTCGCGTCATTCGGAACTCTTCATTTTCGCGGTTTTTATTTTTTTATTCGATTCTGAAGGGTGGGCATACGAAATTATTGGATGGGCAAACGTCTTTACACATCTACACTAACGAAATGCGTCGTTGGACAAACGATTCGAACGTTTACTTAATAAATAATCGAACTTATACGTGGTCGCGTCTTCGGAACTCTTCATTTTCGTGGCTTTTTATTTTTTATTTCGATTCTGAAGGGTGGCCATACGAAATTATTGGATGGGCAAACGTCTTCCACATCTACACTAACGAAATGCGTCGTTGGACAAACGATTCGAACGTTTAGTTAATAAATAATCGAACTTATACGTGGTCGCGTCTTCGGAACTCTTCATTTTCATGGCTTTTTATTTTTTATTTCGATTCTGAAGTGTGACCATACGAAATTATTGGATGGGCAAACGTCTCCCACATCTACACTAACGAAATGCGTCGTTGAACAAACGATTCGAACGTTTAGTTAATAAATAATCGAACTTATACGTGGTCGCGTCTTCGGAACTCTTCATTTTCGAGGTTTTTATTTTTTTAGTTTTGATTCTGAAGGGTGGGCATACGAAATTAATGGATGGGCAAACGTCTTCCACATCTACACTAACGAAATGCGTCGTTGGACAAACGATTCGAACGTTTAGTTAATAAATAATCGAACTTATACTTGGTCGCGTCTTCGGAACTCTTCATTTTCGTGGTTTTTATTTTTTATTTCGATTCTGAAGGGTGGGCATACGAAATTATTGGTTGGGCAAACGTCTTCTACATCTAGACTAAAGGACTGCATCGTTGAAAGATCGATTTTGATAATATTTTCGGAAAAAATCGAACTTATACGTGGTCGCGTCTACGGAACTCTTCATTTTCGCGGTTTTTATTTTTGATTCTGAAGGGTGGGCACACGAAAATATTGGATGGGCAAACGTCTCCCACAACTACACTAACGAAATGCGTCGTTGGACAAACGATTCGAACGTTTAGTTAAAAAATAATCGAACTTATACTTGGTCGCGTCTTCGGAACTCATCATTTTCGTGGTTTTTATTTTTTATTTCGATTCTGAAGGGTGGCCATACGAAATTATTGGATGGGCAAACGTCTTCCACATCTACACTAACGAAATGCGTCGTTGGACAAACGATTCGAACGTTTAGTTAATAAATAATCGAACTTATACGTGGTCGCGTCTTCGGAACTCTTCATTTTCATGGCTTTTTATTTTTTATTTCGATTCTGAAGGGTGACCATACGAAATTATTGGATGGGCAAACGTCTCCCACATCTACACTAACGAAATGCGTCGTTGAACAAACGATTCGAACGTTTAGTTAATAAATAATCGAACTTATACGTGGTCGCGTCTTCGGAACTCTTCATTTTCGTGGTTTATATTTTTTATTTCGATGCTGAAGGATGGGCATACGAAATTATTGGATGGGCAAACGTCTTCCACATCTACACTAACGAAATGCGTCGTTGGACAAACGATTCGAACGTTTATTTAATAAATAATCGAACTTATACGTGGTCGCGTCTTCGGAACTCTTCATTTTCGTGGTTTTTATTTTTTATTTCGATTCTGAAGGGTGGGCATACGAAATTATTGGGTGGGCAAACGTCTTCTACATCTAGACTAAAGGACTGCATCGTTGAAAGGTCGATTTTGATAATATTTTCGGAAAAAATCGAACTTATACGTGGTCGCGTCATTCGGAACTCTTCATTTTCGCGGTTTTTATTTTTTTATTCGATTCTGAAGGGTGGGCATACGAAATTATTGGATGGGCAAACGTCTTCCACATCTACACTAACGAAATGCGTCGTTGGACAAACGATTCGAACGTTTAGTTAATAAATAATCGAACTTATACGTGGTCGCGTCTTCGGAACTCTTCATTTTCGTGGCTTTTTATTTTTTATTTCGATTCTGAAGGGTGGCCATACGAAATTATTGGGTGGGCAAACGTCTTCTACATCTAGACTAAAGGACTGCATCGTTGAAAGATCGATTTTGATAATATTTTCGGAAAAAATCGAACTTATACGTGGTCGCGTCATTCGGAACTCTTCATTTTCGCGGTTTTTATTTTTTTATTCGATTCTGAAGGGTGGGCATACGAAATTATTGGATGGGCAAACGTCTTCCACATCTACACTAACGAAATGCGTCGTTGGACAAACGATTCGAACGTTTAGTTAATAAATAATCGAACTTATACGTGGTCGCGTCTTCGGAACTCTTCATTTTCATGGCTTTTTATTTTTTATTTCGATTCTGAAGTGTGACCATACGAAATTATTGGATGGGCAAACGTCTCCCACATCTACACTAACGAAATGCGTCGTTGAACAAACGATTCGAACGTTTAGTTAATAAATAATCGAACTTATACGTGGTCGCGTCTTCGGAACTCTTCATTTTCGTGGTTTATATTTTTTATTTCGATTCTGAAGGATGGGCATACGAAATTATTGGATGGGCAAACGTCTTCCACATCTACACTAACGAAATGCGTCGTTGGACAAACGATTCGAACGTTTAGTTAATAATTAATCGAACTTATACGTGGTCGCGTCTTCGGAACTCTTCATTTTCGTGGTTTTTAGTTTTTATTTCGATTCTGAAGGGTGGGCCTACGAAATTATTGGGTGGGCAAACGTCTTCTACATCTAGACTAAAGGACTGCATCGTTGAAAGATCGATTTTGATAACATTTTCGGAAAAAATCGAACTTATACGTGGTCGCGTCTTCGGAACTCTTCATTTTCATGGCTTTTTATTTTTTATTTCGATTCTGAAGGGTGGGCATACGAAATTATTGCATGGGCAAACGTCTTCCACATCTAGACTAACGAAATGCGTCGTTGGACAAACGATTCGAACGTTTAGTTAATAAATAATCGAACTTATACGTGGTCGCGTCTTCGGAACTCTTCATTTTCGCCGTTTTTATTTTTTTAATCGATTCTGAAGGGTGGGCATACGAAATTATTGGGTGGGCAAACGTCTTCTACATCTAGACTAAAGGACTGCATCGTTGAAAGATCGATTTTGATAATATTTTCGGAAAAAATCGAACTTGTACGTGATCTCGTCTTCGGAACTCTTCATTTTCGAGGTTTTTATTTTTTTAGTTTTGATTCTGAAGGGTGGGCATACGAAATTAATGGATGGGCAAACGTCTTCCACATCTACACTAACGAAATGCGTCGTTGGACAAACGATTCGAACGTTTAGTTAATAAATAATCGAACTTATACTTGGTCGCGTCTTCGGAACTCTTCATTTTCGTGGTTTTTATTTTTTATTTCGATTCTGAAGGGTGGGCATACGAAATTATTGGGTGGGCAAACGTCTTCTACATCTAGACTAAAGGACTGCATCGTTGAAAGATCGATTTTGATAATATTTTCGGAAAAAATCGAACTTATACGTGGTCGCGTCTACGGAACTCTTCATTTTCGCGGTTTTTATTTTTGATTCTGAAGGGTGGGCACACGAAAATATTGGATGGGCAAACGTCTCCCACAACTACACTAACGAAATGCGTCGTTGGACAAACGATTCGAACGTTTAGTTAAAAAATAATCGAACTTATACTTGGTCGCGTCTTCGGAACTCATCATTTTCGTGGTGTTTATTTTTTATTTCGATTCTGAAGGGTGGCCATACGAAATTATTGGATGGGCAAACGTCTTCCACATCTACACTAACGAAATGCGTCGTTGGACAAACGATTCGAACGTTTAGTTAATAAATAATCGAACTTATACGTGGTCGCGTCTTCGGAACTCTTCATTTTCATGGCTTTTTATTTTTTATTTCGATTCTGAAGGGTGACCATACGAAATTATTGGATGGGCAAACGTCTCCCACATCTACACTAACGAAATGCGTCGTTGAACAAACGATTCGAACGTTTAGTTAATAAATAATCGAACTTATACGTGGTCGCGTCTTCGGAACTCTTCATTTTCGTGGTTTATATTTTTTATTTCGATTCTGAAGGATGGGCATACGAAATTATTGGATGGGCAAACGTCTTCCACATCTACACTAACGAAATGCGTCGTTGGACAAACGATTCGAACGTTTAGTTAATAATTAATCGAACTTATACGTGGTCGCGTCTTCGGAACTCTTCATTTTCGTGGTTTTTAGTTTTTATTTCGATTCTGAAGGGTGGGCCTACGAAATTATTGGGTGGGCAAACGTCTTCTACATCTAGACTAAAGGACTGCATCGTTGAAAGATCGATTTTGATAACATTTTCGGAAAAAATCGAACTTATACGTGGTCGCGTCTTCGGAACTCTTCATTTTCATGGCTTTTTATTTTTTATTTCGATTCTGAAGGGTGACCATACGAAATTATTGGATGGGCAAACGTCTCCCACATCTACACTAACGAAATGCGTCGTTGAACAAACGATTCGAACGTTTAGTTAATAAATAATCGAACTTATACGTGGTCGCGTCTTCGGAACTCTTCATTTTCGTGGTTTATATTTTTTATTTCGATGCTGAAGGATGGGCATACGAAATTATTGGATGGGCAAACGTCTTCCACATCTACACTAACGAAATGCGTCGTTGGACAAACGATTCGAACGTTTATTTAATAAATAATCGAACTTATACGTGGTCGCGTCTTCGGAACTCTTCATTTTCGTGGTTTTTATTTTTTATTTCGATTCTGAAGGGTGGGCATACGAAATTATTGGGTGGGCAAACGTCTTCTACATCTAGACTAAAGGACTGCATCGTTGAAAGATCGATTTTGATAATATTTTCGGAAAAAATCGAACTTATACGTGGTCGCGTCATTCGGAACTCTTCATTTTCGCGGTTTTTATTTTTTTATTCGATTCTGAAGGGTGGGCATACGAAATTATTGGATGGGCAAACGTCTTCCACATCTACACTAACGAAATGCGTCGTTGGACAAACGATTCGAACGTTTAGTTAATAAATAATCGAACTTATACGTGGTCGCGTCTTCGGAACTCTTCATTTTCGTGGCTTTTTATTTTTTATTTCGATTCTGAAGGGTGGCCATACGAAATTATTGGGTGGTCAAACGTCTTCTACATCTAGACTAAAGGACTGCATCGTTGAAAGATCGATTTTGATAATATTTTCGGAAAAAATCGAACTTATACGTGGTCGCGTCATTCGGAACTCTTCATTTTCGCGGTTTTTATTTTTTTATTCGATTCTGAAGGGTGGGCATACGAAATTATTGGATGGGCAAACGTCTTCCACATCTACACTAACGAAATGCGTCGTTGGACAAACGATTCGAACGTTTAGTTAATAAATAATCGAACTTATACGTGGTCGCGTCTTCGGAACTCTTCATTTTCGTGGCTTTTTATTTTTTATTTCGATTCTGAAGGGTGGGCATACGAAATTATTGGATGGGCAAACGTCTTCCACATCTACACTAACGAAATGCGTCGTTGGACAAACGATTCGAACGTTTACTTAATAAATAATCGAACTTATACGTGGTCGCGTCTTCGGAACTCTTCATTTCCGTGGCTTTTTATTTTTTATTTCGATTCTGAAGGGTGGCCATACGAAATTATTGGATGGGCAAACGTCTTCCACATCTACACTAACGAAATGCGTCGTTGGACAAACGATTCGAACGTTTAGTTAATAAATAATCGAACTTATACGTGGTCGCGTCTTCGGAACTCTTCATTTTCATGGCTTTTTATTTTTTATTTCGATTCTGAAGGGTGACCATACGAAATTATTGGATGGGCAAACGTCTCCCACATCTACACTAACGAAATGCGTCGTTGAACAAACGATTCGAACGTTTAGTTAATAAATAATCGAACTTATACGTGGTCGCGTCTTCGGAACTCTTCATTTTCGTGGTTTATATTTTTTATTTCGACTCTGAAGGATGGGCATACGAAATTATTGGATGGGCAAACGTCTTCCACATCTACACTAACGAAATGCGTCGTTGGACAAACGATTCGAACGTTTAGTTAATAATTAATCGAACTTATACGTGGTCGCGTCTTCGGAACTCTTCATTTTCGTGGTTTTTAGTTTTTATTTCGATTCTGAAGGGTGGGCCTACGAAATTATTGGGTGGGCAAACGTCTTCTACATCTAGACTAAAGGACTGCATCGTTGAAAGATCGATTTTGATAACATTTTCGGAAAAAATCGAACTTATACGTGGTCGCGTCTTCGGAACTCTTCATTTTCATGGCTTTTTATTTTTTATTTCGATTCTGAAGGGTGGGCATACGAAATTATTGCATGGGCAAACGTCTTCCACATCTAGACTAACGAAATGCGTCGTTGGACAAACGATTCGAACGTTTAGTTAATAAATAATCGAACTTATACTTGGTCGCGTCTTCGGAACTCTTCATTTTCGTGGTTTTTATTTTTTATTTCGATTCTGAAGGGTGGGCATACGAAATTATTGGGTGGGCACATCTCTTCTACATCTAGACTAACGGACTGCATCGTTGAAAGATCGATTTTGATAACATTTTCGGAAAAAATCGAACTTATACGTGGTCGCGTCTTCGGAACTCTTCATTTTCGCGGTTTTTATTTTTTTATTTCGATTCTGAAGGGTGGGCATACGAAATTATTGCATGGGCAAACGTCTTCCACATCTACACTAACGAAATGCGTCGTTGGACAAACGATTCGAACGTTTAGTTAATAAATAATCGAACTTATACGTGGTCGCGTCTTCGGAACTCTTCATTTTCGCCGTTTTTATTTTTTTAATCGATTCTGAAGGGTGGGCATACGAAATTATTGCATGGGCAAACGTCTTCCACATCTACACTAACGAAATGCGTCGTTGGACAAACGATTCGAACGTTTAGTTAATAAATAATCGAACTTATACGTGGTCGCGTCTTCGGAACTCTTCATTTTCGCCGTTTTTATTTTTTTAATCGATTCTGAAGGGTGGGCATACGAAATTATTGGGTGGGCAAACGTCTTCTACATCTAGACTAAAGGACTGCATCGTTGAAAGATCGATTTTGATAATATTTTCGGAAAAAATCGAACTTGTACGTGATCGCGTCTTCGGAACTCTTCATTTTCGAGGTTTTTATTTTTTTAGTTTTGATTCTGAAGGGTGGGCATACGAAATTAATGGATGGGCAAACGTCTTCCACATCTACACTAACGAAATGCGTCGTTGGACAAACGATTCGAACGTTTAGTTAATAAATAATCGAACTTATACTTGGTCGCGTCTTCGGAACTCTTCATTTTCGTGGTTTTTATTTTTTATTTCGATTCTGAAGGGTGGGCATACGAAATTATTGGGTGGGCAAACGTCTTCTACATCTAGACTAAAGGACTGCATCGTTGAAAGATCGATTTTGATAATATTTTCGGAAAAAATCGAACTTATACGTGGTCGCGTCTACGGAACTCTTCATTTTCGCGGTTTTTATTTTTTAATTCGATTCTGAAGAGTGCGCATACGAAATTATTGGGTGGGCACATCTCTTCTACATCTAGACTAACGGACTGCATCGTTGAAAGATCGATTTTGATAACATTTTCGGAAAAAATCGAACTTATACGTGGTCGCGTCTACGGAACTCTTCATTTTCGCGGTTTTTATTTTTTTATTTCGATTCTGAAGGGTGGGCATACGAAATTATTGCATGGGCAAACGTCTTCCACATCTACACTAACGAAATGCGTCGTTGGACAAACGATTCGAACGTTTAGTTAATAAATAATCGAACTTATACGTGGTCGCGTCTTCGGAACTCTTCATTTTCGCCGTTTTTATTTTTTTAATCGATTCTGAAGGGTGGGCATACGAAGTTATTGGGTGGGCAAACGTCTTCTACATCTAGACTAAAGGACTGCATCGTTGAAAGATCGATTTTGATAATATTTTCGGAAAAAATCGAACTTGTACGTGATCGCGTCTTCGGAACTCTTCATTTTCGTGGTTTTTAGTTTTTATTTCGATTCTGAAGGGTGGGCATACGAAATTATTGGGTGGGCAAACGTCTTCTACATCTAGACTAAAGGACTGCATCGTTGAAAGATCGATTTTGATAATATTTTCGGAAAAAATCGAACTTGTACGTGATCGCGTCTACGGAACTCTTCATTTTCGCGGTTTTTATTTTTTAATTCGATTCGGAAGAGTGCGCATACGAAATTATTGGGTGGACACATCTCTTCTACATCTAGACTAACGGACTGCATCGTTGAAAGATCGATTTTGATAACATTTTCGGAAAAAATCGAACTTATACGTGGTCGCGTCTTCGGAACTCTACATTTTCATGGCTTTTTATTTTTTATTTCGATTCTGAAGGGTGGCCATACGAAATTATTGGATGGGCAAACGTCTTCCACATCTACACTAACGAAATGCGTCGTTGGACAAACGATTCGAACGTTTATTTAATAAATAATCGAACTTATACGTGGTCGCGTCTACGGAACTCTTCATTTTCGCGGTTTTTATTTTTTAATTCGATTCTGAAGAGTGCGCATACGAAATTATTGGGTGGGCACATCTCTTCTACATCTAGACTAACGGACTGCATCGTTGAAAGATCGATTTTGATAACATTTTCGGAAAAAATCGAACTTATACGTGGTCGCGTCTTCGGAACTCTTCATTTTCGTGGCTTTTTATTTTTTATTTCGATTCTGAAGGGTGGCCATACGAAATTATTGGATGGGCAAACGTCTTCCACATCTACACTAAAGAAATGCGTCGTTGGACAAACGATTCGAACGTTTATTTAATAAATAATCGAACTTATACGTGGTCGCGTCTTCGGAACTCTTCATTTTCGTGGTTTTTATTTTTTATTTCGATTCTGAAGGGTGGGCATACGAAATTATTGGGTGGGCAAACGTCTTCTACATCTAGACTAAAGGACTGCATCGTTGAAAGATCGATTTTGATAATATTTTCGGAAAAAATCGAACTTGTACGTGATCGCGTCTTCGGAACTCTTCATTTTCGAGGTTTTTATTATTTTATTTTTGATTCTGAAGGGTGGGCATACGAAATTATTGGATGGGCAAACGTCTTCCACATCTACACTAACGAAATGCGTCGTTGGACAAACGATTCGAACGTTTAGTTAAAAAATAATCGAACTTATACTTGGTCGCGTCTTCGGAACTCATCATTTTCGTGGTTTTTATTTTTTATTTCGATTCTGAAGGGTGGGCATACGAAATTATTGGGTGGGCAAACGTCTTCTACATCTAGACTAAAGGACTGCATCGTTGAAAGATCGATTTTGATAATATTTTCGGAAAAAATCGAACTTATACGTGGTCGCGTCATTCGGAACTCTTCATTTTCGCGGTTTTTATTTTTTTATTCGATTCTGAAGGGTGGGCATACGAAATTATTGGATGGGCAAACGTCTTCCACATCTACACTAACGAAATGCGTCGTTGGACAAACGATTCGAACGTTTAGTTAATAAATAATCGAACTTATACGTGGTCGCGTCTTCGGAACTCTTCATTTTCGTGGCTTTTTATTTTTTATTTCGATTCTGAAGGGTGGCCATACGAAATTATTGGGTGGGCAAACGTCTTCTACATCTAGACTAAAGGACTGCATCGTTGAAAGATCGATTTTGATAATATTTTCGGAAAAAATCGAACTTATACGTGGTCGCGTCATTCGGAACTCTTCATTTTCGCGGTTTTTATTTTTTTATTCGATTCTGAAGGGTGGGCATACGAAATTATTGGATGGGCAAACGTCTTCCACATCTACACTAACGAAATGCGTCGTTGGACAAACGATTCGAACGTTTAGTTAATAAATAATCGAACTTATACGTGGTCGCGTCTTCGGAACTCTTCATTTTCGTGGCTTTTTATTTTTTATTTCGATTCTGAAGGGTGGCCATACGAAATTATTGGATGGGCAAACGTCTTCCACATCTACACTAACGAAATGCGTCGTTGGACAAACGATTCGAACGTTTAGTTAATAAATAATCGAAGTTATACGTGGTCGCGTCTTCGGAACTCTTCATTTTCGTGGTTTATATTTTTTATTTCGATTCTGAAGGATGGGCATACGAAATTATTGGATGGGCAAACGTCTTCCACATCTACACTAACGAAATGCGTCGTTGGACAAACGATTCGAACGTTTAGTTAATAAATAATCGAACTTATACGTGGTCGCGTCTTCGGAACTCTTCATTTTCGCCGTTTTTATTTTTTTAATCGATTCTGAAGGGTGGGCATACGAAATTATTGGGTGGGCAAACGTCTTCTACATCTAGACTAAAGGACTGCATCGTTGAAAGATCGATTTTGATAATATTTTCGGAAAAAATCGAACTTATACGTGGTCGCGTCTTCGGAACTCTTCATTTTCATGGCTTTTTATTTTTTATTTCGATTCTGAAGGGTGACCATACGAAATTATTGGATGGGCAAACGTCTCCCACATCTACACTAACGAAATGCGTCGTTGAACAAACGATTCGAACGTTTAGTTAATAAATAATCGAACTTATACGTGGTCGCGTCTTCGGAACTCTTCATTTTCGTGGTTTATATTTTTTATTTCGATTCTGAAGGATGGGCATACGAAATTATTGGATGGGCAAACGTCTTCCACATCTACACTAACGAAATGCGTCGTTGGACAAACGATTCGAACGTTTAGTTAATAAATAATCGAACTTATACGTGGTCGCGTCTTCGGAACTCTTCATTTTCGTGGTTTTTAGTTTTTATTTCGATTCTGAAGGGTGGGCCTACGAAATTATTGGGTGGGCAAACGTCTTCTACATCTAGACTAAAGGACTGCATCGTTGAAAGATCGATTTTGATAATATTTTCGGAAAAAATCGAACTTGTACGTGATCGCGTCTTCGGAACTCTTCATTTTCGAGGTTTTTATTTTTTTATTTTTGATTCTGAAGGGTGGGCATACGAAATTATTGGGTGGGCAAACGTCTTCTACATCTAGACTAAAGGACTGCGTCGTTGAAAGATCGATTTTGATAATATTTTCGGAAAAAATCGAACTTATACGTGGTCGCGTCTACGGAACTCTTCATTTTCGCGGTTTTTATTTTTTAATTCGATTCGGAAGAGTGCGCATACGAAATTATTGGGTGGACACATCTCTTCTACATCTAGACTAACGGACTGCATCGTTGAAAGATCGATTTTGATAACATTTTCGGAAAAAATCGAACTTATACGTGGTCGCGTCTTCGGAACTCTACATTTTCATGGCTTTTTATTTTTTATTTCGATTCTGAAGGGTGGCCATACGAAATTATTGGATGGGCAAACGTCTTCCACATCTACACTAACGAAATGCGTCGTTGGACAAACGATTCGAACGTTTATTTAATAAATAATCGAACTTATACGTGGTCGCGTCTTCGGAACTCTTCATTTTCGTGGGTTTTATTTTTTATTTCGATTCGGAAAGGTGGGCATACGAAATTATTGGGTGGGCAAACGTCTTCTACATCTAGACTAAAGGACTGCATCGTTGAAAGATCGATTTTGATAATATTTTCGGAAATAATTGAACTTATACGTGGTCGCGTCTACGGAACTCTTCATTTTCGCGGTTTTTATTTTTTAATTCGATTCTGAAGAGTGCGCATACGAAATTATTGGGTGGGCACATCTCTTCTACATCTAGACTAACGGACTGCATCGTTGAAAGATCGATTTTGATAACATTTTCGGAAAAAATCGAACTTATACGTGGTCGCGTCTTCGGAACTCTTCATTTTCATGGCTTTTTATTTTTTATTTCGATTCTGAAGGGTGGGCATACGAAATTATTGCATGGGCAAACGTCTTCCACATCTAGACTAACGAAATGCGTCGTTGGACAAACGATTCGAACGTTTAGTTAATAAATAATCGAACTTATACTTGGTCGCGTCTTCGGAACTCTTCATTTTCGTGGTTTTTATTTTTTATTTCGATTCTGAAGGGTGGGCATACGAAATTATTGGGTGGGCACATCTCTTCTACATCTAGACTAACGGACTGCATCGTTGAAAGATCGATTTTGATAACATTTTCGGAAAAAATCGAACTTATACGTGGTCGCGTCTTCGGAACTCTTCATTTTCGCGGTTTTTATTTTTTTATTTCGATTCTGAAGGGTGGGCATACGAAATTATTGCATGGGCAAACGTCTTCCACATCTACACTAACGAAATGCGTCGTTGGACAAACGATTCGAACGTTTAGTTAATAAATAATCGAACTTATACGTGGTCGCGTCTTCGGAACTCTTCATTTTCGCCGTTTTTATTTTTTTAATCGATTCTGAAGGGTGGGCATACGAAATTATTGCATGGGCAAACGTCTTCCACATCTACACTAACGAAATGCGTCGTTGGACAAACGATTCGAACGTTTAGTTAATAAATAATCGAACTTATACGTGGTCGCGTCTTCGGAACTCTTCATTTTCGCCGTTTTTATTTTTTTAATCGATTCTGAAGGGTGGGCATACGAAATTATTGGGTGGGCAAACGTCTTCTACATCTAGACTAAAGGACTGCATCGTTGAAAGTTCGATTTTGATAATATTTTCGGAAAAAATCGAACTTGTACGTGATCGCGTCTTCGGAACTCTTCATTTTCGAGGTTTTTATTTTTTTAGTTTTGATTCTGAAGGGTGGGCATACGAAATTAATGGATGGGCAAACGTCTTCCACATCTACACTAACGAAATGCGTCGTTGGACAAACGATTCGAACGTTTAGTTAATAAATAATCGAACTTATACTTGGTCGCGTCTTCGGAACTCTTCATTTTCGTGGTTTTTATTTTTTATTTCGATTCTGAAGGGTGGGCATACGAAATTATTGGGTGGGCAAACGTCTTCTACATCTAGACTAAAGGACTGCATCGTTGAAAGATCGATTTTGATAATATTTTCGGAAAAAATCGAACTTATACGTGGTCGCGTCTACGGAACTCTTCATTTTCGCGGTTTTTATTTTTTAATTCGATTCTGAAGAGTGCGCATACGAAATTATTGGGTGGGCACATCTCTTCTACATCTAGACTAACGGACTGCATCGTTGAAAGATCGATTTTGATAACATTTTCGGAAAAAATCGAACTTATACGTGGTCGCGTCTACGGAACTCTTCATTTTCGCGGTTTTTATTTTTTTATTTCGATTCTGAAGGGTGGGCATACGAAATTATTGCATGGGCAAACGTCTTCCACATCTACACTAAAGAACTGCGTCGTTGGACAAACGATTCGAACGTTTATTTAATAAATAATCGAACTTATACGTGGTCGCGTCTTCGGAACTCTTCATTTTCGTGGTTTTTATTTTTTATTTCGATTCTGAAGGGTGGGCATACGAAATTATTGGGTGGGCAAACGTCTTCTACATCTAGACTAAAGGACTGCATCGTTGAAAGATCGATTTTGATAATATTTTCGGAAAAAATCGAACTTGTACGTGATCGCGTCTTCGGAACTCTTCATTTTCGAGGTTTTTATTATTTTATTTTTGATTCTGAAGGGTGGGCATACGAAATTATTGGATGGGCAAACGTCTTCCACATCTACACTAACGAAATGCGTCGTTGGACAAACGATTCGAACGTTTAGTTAATAAATAATCGAACTTATACGTGGTCGCGTCTTCGGAACTCTTCATTTTCGTGGTTTTTATTTTTTATTTCGATTCTGAAGGGTGGGCATACGAAATTATTGGGTGGGCAAACGTCTTCTACATCTAGACTAAAGGACTGCATCGTTGAAAGATCGATTTTGATAATATTTTCGGAAAAAATCGAACTTGTACGTGATCGCGTCTTCGGAACTCTTCATTTTCGTGGCTTTTTATTTTTTATTTCGATTCTGAAGGGTGGCCATACGAAATTATTGGATGGGCAAACGTCTTCCACATCTACACTAACGAAATGCGTCGTTGGACAAACGATTCGAACGTTTATTTAATAAATAATCGAACTTATACGTGGTCGCGTCTACGGAACTCTTCATTTTCGCGGTTTTTATTTTTTAATTCGATTCTGAAGAGTGCGCATACGAAATTATTGGGTGGGCACATCTCTTCTACATCTAGACTAACGGACTGCATCGTTGAAAGATCGATTTTGATAACATTTTCGGAAAAAATCGAACTTATACGTGGTCGCGTCTTCGGAACTCTTCATTTTCGTGGCTTTTTATTTTTTATTTCGATTCTGAAGGGTGGCCATACGAAATTATTGGATGGGCAAACGTCTTCCACATCTACACTAAAGAAATGCGTCGTTGGACAAACGATTCGAACGTTTATTTAATAAATAATCGAACTTATACGTGGTCGCGTCTTCGGAACTCTTCATTTTCGTGGTTTTTATTTTTTATTTCGATTCTGAAGGGTGGGCATACGAAATTATTGGGTGGGCAAACGTCTTCTACATCTAGACTAAAGGACTGCATCGTTGAAAGATCGATTTTGATAATATTTTCGGAAAAAATCGAACTTGTACGTGATCGCGTCTTCGGAACTCTTCATTTTCGAGGTTTTTATTATTTTATTTTTGATTCTGAAGGGTGGGCATACGAAATTATTGGATGGGCAAACGTCTTCCACATCTACACTAACGAAATGCGTCGTTGGACAAACGATTCGAACGTTTAGTTAATAAATAATCGAACTTATACGTGGTCGCGTCTTCGGAACTCTTCATTTTCGTGGTTTTTATTTTTTATTTCGATTCTGAAGGGTGGGCATACGAAATTATTGGGTGGGCAAACGTCTTCTACATCTAGACTAAAGGACTGCATCGTTGAAAGATCGATTTTGATAATATTTTCGGAAAAAATCGAACTTATACGTGGTCGCGTCTACGGAACTCTTCATTTTCGCGGTTTTTATTTTTGATTCTGAAGGGTGGGCATACGAAAATATTGGATGGGCAAACGTCTCCCACAACTACACTAACGAAATGCGTCGTTGGACAAACGATTCGAACGTTTAGTTAAAAAATAATCGAACTTATACTTGGTCGCGTCTTCGGAACTCATCATTTTCGTGGTTTTTATTTTTTATTTCGATTCTGAAGGGTGGGCATACGAAATTATTGGGTGGGCAAACGTCTTCTACATCTAGACTAAAGGACTGCATCGTTGAAAGATCGATTTTGATAATATTTTCGGAAAAAATCGAACTTATACGTGGTCGCGTCATTCGGAACTCTTCATTTTCGCGGTTTTTATTTTTGATTCTGAAGGGTGGGCACACGAAAATATTGGATGGGCAAACGTCTCCCACAACTACACTAACGAAATGCGTCGTTGGACAAACGATTCGAACGTTTAGTTAAAAAATAATCGAACTTATACTTGGTCGCGTCTTCGGAACTCATCATTTTCGTGGTTTTTATTTTTTATTTCGATTCTGAAGGGTGGCCATACGAAATTATTGGATGGGCAAACGTCTTCCACATCTACACTAACGAAATGCGTCGTTGGACAAACGATTCGAACGTTTAGTTAATAAATAATCGAACTTATACGTGGTCGCGTCTTCGGAACTCTTCATTTTCATGGCTTTTTATTTTTTATTTCGATTCTGAAGGGTGACCATACGAAATTATTGGATGGGCAAACGTCTCCCACATCTACATTAACGAAATGCGTCGTTGAACAAACGATTCGAACGTTTAGTTAATAAATAATCGAACTTATACGTGGTCGCGTCTTCGGAACTCTTCATTTTCGTGGTTTATATTTTTTATTTCGATGCTGAAGGATGGGCATACGAAATTATTGGATGGGCAAACGTCTTCCACATCTACACTAACGAAATGCGTCGTTGGACAAACGATTCGAACGTTTATTTAATAAATAATCGAACTTATACGTGGTCGCGTCTTCGGAACTCTTCATTTTCGTGGTTTTTATTTTTTATTTCGATTCTGAAGGGTGGGCATACGAAATTATTGGGTGGGCAAACGTCTTCTACATCTAGACTAAAGGACTGCATCGTTGAAAGATCGATTTTGATAATATTTTCGGAAAAAATCGAACTTATACGTGGTCGCGTCATTCGGAACTCTTCATTTTCGCGGTTTTTACTTTTTTATTCGATTCTGAAGGGTGGGCATACGAAATTATTGGATGGGCAAACGTCTTCCACATCTACACTAACGAAATGCGTCGTTGGACAAACGATTCGAACGTTTAGTTAATAAATAATCGAACTTATACGTGGTCGCGTCTTCGGAACTCTTCATTTTCGTGGCTTTTTATTTTTTATTTCGATTCTGAAGGGTGGCCATACGAAATTATTGGGTGGGCAAACGTCTTCTACATCTAGACTAAAGGACTGCATCGTTGAAAGATCGATTTTGATAATATTTTTGGAAAAAATCGAACTTATACGTGGTCGCGTCATTCGGAACTCTTCATTTTCGCGGTTTTTATTTTTTTATTCGATTCTGAAGGGTGGGCATACGAAATTATTGGATGGGCAAACGTCTTCCACATCTACACTAACGAAATGCGTCGTTGGACAAACGATTCGAACGTTTACTTAATAAATAATCGAACTTATACGTGGTCGCGTCTTCGGAACTCTTCATTTTCGTGGCTTTTTATTTTTTATTTCGATTCTGAAGGGTGGCCATACGAAATTATTGGATGGGCAAACGTCTTCCACATCTACACTAACGAAATGCGTCGTTGGACAAACGATTCGAACGTTTAGTTAATAAATAATCGAACTTATACGTGGTCGCGTCTTCGGAACTCTTCATTTTCATGGCTTTTTATTTTTTATTTCGATTCTGAAGGGTGACCATACGAAATTATTGGATGGGCAAACGTCTCCCACATCTACACTAACGAAATGCGTCGTTGAACAAACGATTCGAACGTTTAGTTAATAAATAATCGAACTTATACGTGGTCGCGTCTTCGGAACTCTTCATTTTCGTGGTTTATATTTTTTATTTCGACTCTGAAGGATGGGCATACGAAATTATTGGATGGGCAAACGTCTTCCACATCTACACTAACGAAATGCGTCGTTGGACAAACGATTCGAACGTTTAGTTAATAATTAATCGAACTTATACGTGGTCGCGTCTTCGGAACTCTTCATTTTCGTGGTTTTTAGTTTTTATTTCGATTCTGAAGGGTGGGCCTACGAAATTATTGGGTGGGCAAACGTCTTCTACATCTAGACTAAAGGACTGCATCGTTGAAAGATCGATTTTGATAACATTTTCGGAAAAAATCGAACTTATACGTGGTCGCGTCTTCGGAACTCTTCATTTTCATGGCTTTTTATTTTTTATTTCGATTCTGAAGGGTGGGCATACGAAATTATTGCATGGGCAAACGTCTTCCACATCTAGACTAACGAAATGCGTCGTTGGACAAACGATTCGAACGTTTAGTTAATAAATAATCGAACTTATACTTGGTCGCGTCTTCGGAACTCTTCATTTTCGTGGTTTTTATTTTTTATTTCGATTCTGAAGGGTGGGCATACGAAATTATTGGGTGGGCACATCTCTTCTACATCTAGACTAACGGACTGCATCGTTGAAAGATCGATTTTGATAACATTTTCGGAAAAAATCGAACTTATACGTGGTCGCGTCTTCGGAACTCTTCATTTTCGCGGTTTTTATTTTTTTATTTCGATTCTGAAGGGTGGGCATACGAAATTATTGCATGGGCAAACGTCTTCCACATCTACACTAACGAAATGCGTCGTTGGACAAACGATTCGAACGTTTAGTTAATAAATAATCGAACTTATACGTGGTCGCGTCTTCGGAACTCTTCATTTTCGCCGTTTTTATTTTTTTAATCGATTCTGAAGGGTGGGCATACGAAATTATTGGGTGGGCAAACGTCTTCTACATCTAGACTAAAGGACTGCATCGTTGAAAGATCGATTTTGATAACATTTTCGGAAAAAATCGAACTTATACGTGGTCGCGTCTACGGAACTCTTCATTTTCGCGGTTTTTATTTTTTTATTTCGATTCTGAAGGGTGGGCATAGGAAATTATTGCATGGGCAAACGTCTTCCACATCTACACTAACGAAATGCGTCGTTGGACAAACGATTCGAACGTTTAGTTAATAAATAATCGAACTTATACGTGGTCGCGTCTTCGGAACTCTTCATTTTCGCCGTTTTTATTTTTTTAATCGATTCTGAAGGGTGGGCATACGAAATTATTGGGTGGGCAAACGTCTTCTACATCTAGACTAAAGGACTGCATCGTTGAAAGATCGATTTTGATAATATTTTCGGAAAAAATCGAACTTGTACGTGATCGCGTCTTCGGAACTCTTCATTTTCGTGGTTTTTAGTTTTTATTTCGATTCTGAAGGGTGGGCCTACGAAATTATTGGGTGGGCAAACGTCTTCTACATCTAGACTAAAGGACTGCATCGTTGAAAGATCGATTTTGATAATATTTTCGGAAAAAATCGAACTTGCACGTGATCGCGTCTTCGGAACTCTTCATTTTCGCGGTTTTTATTTTTTAATTCGATTCGGAAGAGTGCGCATACGAAATTATTGGGTGGACACATCTCTTCTACATCTAGACTAACGGACTGCATCGTTGAAAGATCGATTTTGATAACATTTTCGGAAAAAATCGAACTTATACGTGGTCGCGTCTTCGGAACTCTACATTTTCATGGCTTTTTATTTTTTATTTCGATTCTGAAGGGTGGCCATACGAAATTATTGGATGGGCAAACGTCTTCCACATCTACACTAACGAAATGCGTCGTTGGACAAACGATTCGAACGTTTATTTAATAAATAATCGAACTTATACGTGGTCGCGTCTACGGAACTCTTCATTTTCGCGGTTTTTATTTTTTAATTCGATTCTGAAGAGTGCGCATACGAAATTATTGGGTGGGCACATCTCTTCTACATCTAGACTAACGGACTGCATCGTTGAAAGATCGATTTTGATAACATTTTCGGAAAAAATCGAACTTATACGTGGTCGCGTCTTCGGAACTCTTCATTTTCGTGGCTTTTTATTTTTTATTTCGATTCTGAAGGGTGGCCATACGAAATTATTGGATGGGCAAACGTCTTCCACATCTACACTAAAGAAATGCGTCGTTGGACAAACGATTCGAACGTTTATTTAATAAATAATCGAACTTATACGTGGTCGCGTCTTCGGAACTCTTCATTTTCGTGGTTTTTATTTTTTATTTCGATTCTGAAGGGTGGGCATACGAAATTATTGGGTGGGCAAACGTCTTCTACATCTAGACTAAAGGACTGCATCGTTGAAAGATCGATTTTGATAATATTTTCGGAAAAAATCGAACTTGTACGTGATCGCGTCTTCGGAACTCTTCATTTTCGAGGTTTTTATTATTTTATTTTTGATTCTGAAGGGTGGGCATACGAAATTATTGGATGGGCAAACGTCTTCCACATCTACACTAACGAAATGCGTCGTTGGACAAACGATTCGAACGTTTAGTTAATAAATAATCGAACTTATACGTGGTCGCGTCTTCGGAACTCTTCATTTTCGTGGTTTTTATTTTTTATTTCGATTCTGAAGGGTGGGCATACGAAATTATTGGGTGGGCAAACGTCTTCTACATCTAGACTAAAGGACTGCATCGTTGAAAGATCGATTTTGATAATATTTTCGGAAAAAATCGAACTTATACGTGGTCGCGTCTACGGAACTCTTCATTTTCGCGGTTTTTATTTTTGATTCTGAAGGGTGGGCATACGAAAATATTGGATGGGCAAACGTCTCCCACAACTACACTAACGAAATGCGTCGTTGGACAAACGATTCGAA
The DNA here is from genome assembly GCA_963932275.1 of Andrena praecox. NCBI lineage: Eukaryota > Metazoa > Arthropoda > Insecta > Hymenoptera > Andrenidae > Andrena > Andrena praecox. Next base: position 857,744 of record CAWVQO010000413.1, on the reverse strand, counting down.
CGTTTAGTTAAAAAATAATCGAACTTATACTTGGTCGCGTCTTCGGAACTCATCATTTTCGTGGTTTTTATTTTTTATTTCGATTCTGAAGGGTGGGCATACGAAATTATTGGGTGGGCAAACGTCTTCTACATCTAGACTAAAGGACTGCATCGTTGAAAGATCGATTTTGATAATATTTTCGGAAAAAATCGAACTTATACGTGGTCGCGTCATTCGGAACTCTTCATTTTCGCGGTTTTTATTTTTTTATTCGATTCTGAAGGGTGGGCATACGAAATTATTGGATGGGCAAACGTCTTCCACATCTACACTAACGAAATGCGTCGTTGGACAAACGATTCGAACGTTTAGTTAATAAATAATCGAACTTATACGTGGTCGCGTCTTCGGAACTCTTCATTTTCGTGGGTTTTATTTTTTATTTCGATTCTGAAGGGTGGGCATACGAAATTATTGGGTGGGCAAACGTCTTCTTCATCTAGACTAAAGGACTGCATCGTTGAAAGATCGATTTTGATAATATTTTCGGAAATAATTGAACTTATACGTGGTCGCGTCTACGGAACTGTTCATTTTCGCGGTTTTTATTTTTTAATTCGATTCTGAAGAGTGCGCATACGAAATTGTTGGGTGGGCAAATCTCTTCTACATCTAGACTAACGGACTGCATCGTTGAAAGATCGATTTTGATAACATTTTCGGAAAAAATCGAACTTATACGTGGTCGCGTCTTCGGAACTCTTCATTTTCGCGGTTTTTATTTTTTTATTTCGATTCTGAAGGGTGGGCATACGAAATTATTGGATGGGCAAACGTCTTCCACATCTACACTAACGAAATGCGTCGTTGAACAAACGATTCGAACGTTTAGTTAATAAATAATCGAACTTATACGTGGTCGCGTCTTCGGAACTCTTCATTTTCGTGGTTTATATTTTTCTATTTCGATTCTGAAGGATGGGCATACGAAATTATTGGGTGGGCAAACGTCTTCTACATCTAGACTAAAGGACTGCATCGTTGGACAAACGATTCGAACGTTTAGTTAATAAATAATCGAACTTATACGTGGTCGCGTCTTCGGAACTCTTCATTTTCGTGGTTTTTATTTTTTTATTTCGATTCTGAAGGGTGGGCATACGAAATTATTGGATGGGCAAACGTCTTCCACATTTACACTAACGAAATGCGTCGTTGGACAAACGATTCGAACGTTTATTTAATAAATAATCGAACTTATACGTGGTCGCGTCTTCGGAACTCTTCATTTTCGTGGGTTTTATTTTTTATTTCGATTCTGAAGGGTGGGCATACGAAATTATTGGGTGGGCAAACGTCTTCTACATCTAGACTAAAGGACTGCATCGTTGAAAGATCGATTTTGATAATATTTTCGGAAATAATTGAACTTATACGTGGTCGCGTCTACGGAACTCTTCATTTTCGCGGTTTTTATTTTTTAATTCGATTCTGAAGAGTGCGCATACGAAATTATTGGGTGGGCACATCTCTTCTACATCTAGACTAACGGACTGCATCGTTGAAAGATCGATTTTGATAACATTTTCGGAAAAAATCGAACTTATACGTGGTCGCGTCTTCGGAACTCTTCATTTTCGTGGCTTTTTATTTTTTATTTCGATTCTGAAGGGTGGCCATACGAAATTATTGGATGGGCAAACGTCTTCCACATCTACACTAACGAAATGCGTCGTTGGACAAACGATTCGAACGTTTAGTTAATAAATAATCGAACTTATACTTGGTCGCGTCTTCGGAACTCTTCATTTTCGTGGTTTTTATTTTTTATTTCGATTCTGAAGGGTGGGCATACGAAATTATTGGGTGGGCAAACGTCTTCTACATCTAGACTAAAGGACTGCATCGTTGAAAGATCGATTTTGATAATATTTTCGGAAAAAATTGAACTTATACGTGGTCGCGTCTACGGAACTCTTCATTTTCGCGGTTTTTATTTTTTAATTCGATTCTGAAGAGTGCGCATACGAAATTATTGGGTGGGCACATCTCTTCTACATCTAGACTAACGGACTGCATCGTTGAAAGATCGATTTTGATAACATTTTCGGAAAAAATCGAACTTATACGTGGTCGCGTCTTCGGAACTCTTCATTTTCATGGCTTTTTATTTTTTATTTCGATTCTGAAGGGTGGCCATACGAAATTATTGGATGGGCAAACGTCTTCCACATCTACACTAACGAAATGCGTCGTTGGACAAACGATTCGAACGTTTATTTAATAAATAATCGAACTTATACGTGGTCGCGTCTTCGGAACTCTTCATTTTCGTGGTTTTTATTTTTTATTTCGATTCTGAAGGGTGGGCATACGAAATTATTGGGTGGGCAAACGTCTTCTACATCTAGACTAAAGGACTGCATCGTTGAAAGATCGATTTTGATAATATTTTCGGAAAAAATCGAACTTGTACGTGATCGCGTCTTCGGAACTCTTCATTTTCGAGGTTTTTATTTTTTTATTTCGATTCTGAAGGGTGGGCGTACGAAATTATTGGGTGGGCAAACGTCTTCCACATCTACACTAACGAAATGCGTCGTTGGACAAACGATTCGAACGTTTAGTTAATAAATAATCGAACTTATACGTGGTCGCGTCTTCGGAACTCTTCATTTTCGCCGTTTTTATTTTTTTAATCGATTCTGAAGGGTGGGCATACGAAATTATTGGGTGGGCAAACGTCTTCTACATCTAGACTAAAGGACTGCATCGTTGAAAGATCGATTTTGATAATATTTTCGGAAAAAATCGAACTTGTACGTGATCGCGTCTTCGGAACTCTTCATTTTCGAGGTTTTTATTTTTATATTTTTGATTCTGAAGGGTGGGCATACGAAATTATTGGATGGGCAAACGTCTTCCACATCTACACTAACGAAATGCGTCGTTGGACAAACGATTCGAACGTTTAGTTAATAAATAATCGAACTTATACTTGGTCGCGTCTTCGGAACTCTTCATTTTCGTGGTTTTTATTTTTTATTTCGATTCTGAAGGGTGGGCATACGAAATTATTGGGTGGGCAAACGTCTTCTACATCTAGACTAAAGGACTGCATCGTTGAAAGATCGATTTTGATAATATTTTCGGAAAAAATCGAAATTATATGTGGTCGCGTCTACGGAACTCTTCATTTTCGCGGTTTTTATTTTTTAATTCGATTCTGAAGAGTGCGCATACGAAATTATTGGGTGGGCACATCTCTTCTACATCTAGACTAACGGACTGCATCGTTAAAAGATCGATTTTGATAACATTTTCGGAAAAAATCGAACTTATACGTGGTCGCGTCTTCGGAACTCTTCATTTTCGCGGTTTTTATTTTTTAATTCGATTCTGAAGAGTGCGCATACGAAATTATTGGGTGGGCACATCTCTTCTACATCTAGACTAACGGACTGCATCGTTGAAAGATCGATTTTGATAGCGTTTTCGGAAATAATCGAACTTATACGTGGTCGCGTCTTCGGAACTCTTCATTTTCGAGGTTTTTATTTTTTTATTTTTGATTCTGAAGGGTGGGCATACGAAATTATTGGGTGGGCAAACGTGTTCTACATCTAGACTAAAGGACTGCATCGTTGAAAGATCGATTTTGATAATATTTTCGGAAAAAATCGAACTTGTACGTGATCGCGTCTTCGGAACTCTTCATTTTCGAGGTTTTTATTTTTTTATTTTTGATTCTGAAGGGTGGGCATACGAAATTATTGGGTGGGCAAACGTCTTCTACATCTAGACTAAAGGACTGCATCGTTGAAAGATCGATTTTGATAATATTTTCGGAAAAAATCGAACTTATACGTGGTCGCGTCTACGGAACTCTTCATTTTCGCGGTTTTTATTTTTTAATTCGATTCTGAAGAGTGCGCATACGAAATTATTGGGTGGGCACATCTCTTCTACATCTAGACTAACGGACTGCATCGTTGAAAGATCGATTTTGATAACATTTTCGGAAAAAATCGAACTTATACGTGGTCGCGTCTTCGGAACTCTTCATTTTCATGGCTTTTTATTTTTTATTTCGATTCTGAAGGGTGGCCATACGAAATTATTGGATGGGCAAACGTCTTCCACATTTACACTAACGAAATGCGTCGTTGGACAAACGATTCGAACGTTTATTTAATAAATAATCGAACTTATACGTGGTCGCGTCTTCGGAACTCTTCATTTTCGTGGGTTTTATTTTTTATTTCGATTCTGAAGGGTGGGCATACGAAATTATTGGGTGGGCAAACGTCTTCTACATCTAGACTAAAGGACTGCATCGTTGAAAGATCGATTTTGATAATATTTTCGGAAATAATTGAACTTATACGTGGTCGCGTCTACGGAACTCTTCATTTTCGCGGTTTTTATTTTTTAATTCGATTCTGAAGAGTGCGCATACGAAATTATTGGGTGGGCACATCTCTTCTACATCTAGACTAACGGACTGCATCGTTGAAAGATCGATTTTGATAACATTTTCGGAAAAAATCGAACTTATACGTGGTCGCGTCTTCGGAACTCTTCATTTTCGTGGCTTTTTATTTTTTATTTCGATTCTGAAGGGTGGCCATACGAAATTATTGGATGGGCAAACGTCTTCCACATCTACACTAACGAAATGCGTCGTTGGACAAACGATTCGAACGTTTATTTAATAAATAATCGAACTTATACGTGGTCGCGTCTTCGGAACTCTTCATTTTCGTGGTTTTTATTTTTTATTTCGATTCTGAAGGGTGGGCATACGAAATTATTGGGTGGGCAAACGTCTTCTACATCTACACTAACGAAATGCGTCGTTGGACAAACGATTCGAACGTTTAGTTAATAAATAATCGAACTTATACGTGGTCGCGTGTTCGGAACTCTTCATTTTCGCCGTTTTTATTTTTTTAATCGATTCTGAAGGGTGGGCATACGAAATTATTGGGTGGGCAAACGTCTTCTACATCTAGACTAAAGGACTGCATCGTTGAAAGATCGATTTTGATAATATTTTCGGAAAAAATCGAACTTGTACGTGATCGCGTCTTCGGAACTCTTCATTTTCGAGGTTTTTATTTTTTTATTTTTGATTCTGAAGGGTGGGCATACGAAATTATTGGATGGGCAAACGTCTTCCACATCTACACTAACGAAATGCGTCGTTGGACAAACGATTCGAACGTTTAGTTAATAAATAATCGAACTTATACTTGGTCGCGTCTTCGGAACTCTTCATTTTCGTGGTTTTTATTTTTTATTTCGATTCTGAAGGGTGGGCATACGAAATTATTGGGTGGGCAAACGTCTTCTACATCTAGACTAAAGGACTGCATCGTTGAAAGATCGATTCTGATAATATTTTCGGAAAAAATCGAACTTATACGTGGTCGCGTCTACGGAACTCTTCATTTTCGCGGTTTTTATTTTTTAATTCGATTCTGAAGAATGCGCATACGAAATTATTGGGTGGGCACATCTCTTCTACAACTAGACTAACGGACCGCATCGTTAAAAGATCGATTTTGATAACATTTTCGGAAAAAATCGAACTTATACGTGGTCGCGTCTTCGGAACTCTTCATTTTCATGGCTTTTTATTTTTTATTTCGATTCTGAACGGTGGGCATACGAAATTATTGCATGGGCAAACGTCTTCCACATCTAGACTAACGAAATGCGTCGTTGGACAAACGATTCGAACGTTTAGTTAATAAATAATCGAACTTATACGTGGTCGCGTCTTCGGAACTCTTCATTTTCGCCGTTTTTATTTTTTTAATCGATTCTGAAGGGTGGGCATACGAAATTATTGGGTGGGCACATCTCTTCTACATCTAGACTAACGGACTGCATCGTTGAAAGATCGATTTTGATAACATTTTCGGAAAAAATCGAACTTATACGTGGTCGCGTCTTCGGAACTCTTCATTTTCGCGGTTTTTATTTTTTTATTTCGATTCTGAAGGGTGGGCATACGAAATTATTGCATGGGCAAACGTCTTCCACATCTACACTAACGAAATGCGTCGTTGGACAAACGATTCGAACGTTTAGTTAATAAATAATCGAACTTATACGTGGTCGCGTCTTCGGAACTCTTCATTTTCGCCGTTTTTATTTTTTTAATCGATTCTGAAGGGTGGGCATACGAAATTATTGGGTGGGCAAACGTCTTCTACATCTAGACTAAAGGACTGCATCGTTGAAACATCGATTTTGATAATATTTTCGGAAAAAATCGAACTTATACGTGGTCGCGTCTTCGGAACTCTTCATTTTCATGGCTTTTTATTTTTTATTTCGATTCTGAAGGGTGACCATACGAAATTATTGCATGGGCAAACGTCTCCCACATCTACACTAACGAAATGCGTCGTTGAACAAACGATTCGAACGTTTAGTTAATAAATAATCGAACTTATACGTGGTCGCGTCTTCGGAACTCTTCATTTTCGTGGTTTATATTTTTTATTTCGATTCTGAAGGATGGGCATACGAAATTATTGGATGGGCAAACGTCTTCCACATCTACACTAACGAAATGCGTCGTTGGACAAACGATTCGAACGTTTATTTAATAAATAATCGAACTTATACGTGGTCGCGTCTTCGGAACTCTTCATTTTCGCCGTTTTTATTTTTTTAATCGATTCTGAAGGGTGGGCATACGAAATTATTGGGTGGGCAAACGTCTTCTACATCTAGACTAAAGGACTGCATCGTTGAAAGATCGATTTTGATAATATTTTCGGAAAAAATCGAACTTATACGTGGTCGCGTCTACGGAACTCTTCATTTTCGCGGTTTTTATTTTTTTATTTCGATTCTGAAGGGTGGGCATACGAAATTATTGCATGGGCAAACGTCTTCCACATCTACACTAACGAAATGCGTCGTTGGACAAACGATTCGAACGTTTAGTTAATAAATAATCGAACTTATACTTGGTCGCGTCTTCGGAACTCTTCATTTTCGTGGTTTTTATTTTTTATTTCGATTCTGAAGGGTGGGCATACGAAATTATTGGGTGGGCAAACGTCTTCTACATCTAGACTAACGGACTGCATCGTTGAAAGATCGATTTTGATAACATTTTCGGAAAAAATCGAACTTATACGTGGTCGCGTCTTCGGAACTCTTCATTTTCGCGGTTTTTATTTTTTTATTTCGATTCTGAAGGGTGGGCATACGAAATTATTGGGTGGGCAAACGTCTTCTACATCTAGACTAAAGGACTGCATCGTTGAAAGATCGATTTTGATAATATTTTCGGAAAAAATCGAACTTGTACGTGATCGCGTCTTCGGAACTCTTCATTTTCGAGGTTTTTATTTTTTTATTTTTGATTCTGAAGGGTGGGCATACGAAATTATTGGGTGGGCAAACGTCTTCTACATCTAGACTAAAGGACTGCGTCGTTGAAAGATCGATTTTGATATTATTTTCGGAAAAAATCGAACTTATACGTGGTCGCGTCTACGGAACTCTTCATTTTCGCGGTTTTTATTTTTTAATTCGATTCGGAAGAGTGCGCATACGAAATTATTGGGTGGGCACATCTCTTCTACATCTAGACTAACGGACTGTATCGTTGAAAGATCGATTTTGATAACATTTTCGGAAAAAATCGAACTTATACGTGGTCGCGTCTTCGGAACTCTACATTTTCATGGCTTTTTATTTTTTATTTCGATTCTGAAGGGTGGCCATACGAAATTATTGGATGGGCAAACGTCTTCCACATCTACACTAACGAAATGCGTCGTTGGACAAACGATTCGAACGTTTATTTAATAAATAATCGAACTTATACGTGGTCGCGTCTTCGGAACTCTTCATTTTCGTGGGTTTTATTTTTTATTTCGATTCGGAAAGGTGGGCATACGAAATTATTGGGTGGGCAAACGTCTTCTACATCTAGACTAAAGGACTGCGTCGTTGAAAGATCGATTTTGATAACATTTTCGGAAAAAATCGAACTTATACGTGGTCGCGTCTTCGGAACTCTACATTTTCATGGCTTTTTATTTTTTATTTCGATTCTGAAGGGTGGCCATACGAAATTATTGGATGGGCAAACGTCTTCCACATCTACACTAACGAAATGCGTCGTTGGACAAACGATTCGAACGTTTAGTTAATAAATAATCGAACTTATACGTGGTCGCGTCTTCGGAACTCTTCATTTTCATGGCTTTTTATTTTTTATTTCGATTCTGAAGGGTGGGCATACGAAATTATTGGGTGGGCAAACGTCTTCTACATCTAGACTAAAGGACTGCATCGTTGAAAGATCGATTTTGATAACATTTTCGGAAAAAATCGAACTTATACGTGGTCGCGTCTTCGGAACTCTTCATTTTCATGGCTTTTTATTTTTTATTTCGATTCTGAACGGTGGGCATACGAAATTATTGCATGGGCAAACGTCTTCCACATCTAGACTAACGAAATGCGTCGTTGGACAAACGATTCGAACGTTTAGTTAATAAATAATCGAACTTATACGTGGTCGCGTCTTCGGAACTCTTCATTTTCGCCGTTTTTATTTTTTTAATCGATTCTGAAGGGTGGGCATACGAAATTATTGGGTGGGCACATCTCTTCTACATCTAGACTAACGGACTGCATCGTTGAAAGATCGATTTTGATAACATTTTCGGAAAAAATCGAACTTATACGTGGTCGCGTCTTCGGAACTCTTCATTTTCGCGGTTTTTATTTTTTTATTTCGATTCTGAAGGGTGGGCATACGAAATTATTGCATGGGCAAACGTCTTCCACATCTACACTAACGAAATGCGTCGTTGGACAAACGATTCGAACGTTTAGTTAATAAATAATCGAACTTATACGTGGTCGCGTCTTCGGAACTCTTCATTTTCGCCGTTTTTATTTTTTTAATCGATTCTGAAGGGTGGGCATACGAAATTATTGGGTGGGCAAACGTCTTCTACATCTAGACTAAAGGACTGCATCGTTGAAACATCGATTTTGATAATATTTTCGGAAAAAATCGAACTTATACGTGGTCGCGTCTTCGGAACTCTTCATTTTCGCCGTTTTTATTTTTTTAATCGATTCTGAAGGGTGGGCATACGAAATTATTGGGTGGGCAAACGTCTTCTACATCTAGACTAAAGGACTGCATCGTTGAAAGATCGATTTTGATAATATTTTCGGAAAAAATCGAACTTGTACGTGATCGCGTCTTCGGAACTCTTCATTTTCGAGGTTTTTATTTTTTTATTTTTGATTCTGAAGGGTGGGCATACGAAATTATTGGGTGGGCAAACGTCTTCTACATCTAGACTAAAGGACTGCATCGTTGAAAGATCGATTTTGATAATATTTTCGGAAAAAATCGAACTTATACGTGGTCGCGTCTACGGAACTCTTCATTTTCGCGGTTTTTATTTTTTAATTCGATTCTGAAGAGTGCGCATACGAAATTATTGGGTGGGCACATCTCTTCTACATCTAGACTAACGGACTGCATCGTTGAAAGATCGATTTTGATAACATTTTCGGAAAAAATCGAACTTATACGTGGTCGCGTCTTCGGAACTCTTCATTTTCGTGGCTTTTTATTTTTTATTTCGATTCTGAAGGGTGGCCATACGAAATTATTGGATGGGCAAACGTCTTCCACATCTACACTAACGAAATGCGTCGTTGGACAAACGATTCGAACGTTTATTTAATAAATAATCGAACTTATATGTGGTCGCGTCTTCGGAACTCTTCATTTTCGTGGTTTTTATTTTTTATTTCGATTCTGAAGGGTGGGCATACGAAATTATTGGGTGGGCAAACGTCTTCTACATCTAGACTAAAGGACTGCATCGTTGAAAGATCGATTTTGATAATATTTTCGGAAAAAATCGAACTTATACGTGGTCGCGTCATTCGGAACTCTTCATTTTCGCGGTTTTTATTTTTTTATTCGATTCTGAAGGGTGGGCATACGAAATTATTGGATGGGCAAACGTCTTCCACATCTACACTAACGAAATGCGTCGTTGGACAAACGATTCGAACGTTTAGTTAATAAATAATCGAACTTATACGTGGTCGCGTCTTCGGAACTCTTCATTTTCGTGGCTTTTTATTTTTTATTTCGATTCTGAAGGGTGGCCATACGAAATTATTGGGTGGGCAAACGTCTTCTACATCTAGACTAAAGGACTGCATCGTTGAAAGATCGATTTTGATAATATTTTCGGAAAAAATCGAACTTATACGTGGTCGCGTCTTCGGAACTCTTCATTTTCGTGGCTTTTTATTTTTTATTTCGATTCTGAAGGGTGGCCATACGAAATTATTGGATGGGCAAACGTCTTCCACATCTACACTAACGAAATGCGTCGTTGGACAAACGATTCGAACGTTTAGTTAATAAATAATCGAACTTATACGTGGTCGCGTCTTCGGAACTCTTCATTTTCATGGCTTTTTATTTTTTATTTCGATTCTGAAGGGTGGGCATACGAAATTATTGCATGGGCAAACGTCTTCCACATCTAGACTAACGAAATGCGTCGTTGGACAAACGATTCGAACGTTTAGTTAATAAATAATCGAACTTATACGTGGTCGCGTCTTCGGAACTCTTCATTTTCGCCGTTTTTATTTTTTTAATCGATTCTGAAGGGTGGGCATACGAAATTATTGGGTGGGCAAACGTCTTCTACATCTAGACTAAAGGACTGCATCGTTGAAAGATCGATTTTGATAATATTTTCGGAAAAAATCGAACTTGTACGTGATCGCGTCTTCGGAACTCTTCATTTTCGAGGTTTTTATTTTTTTAGTTTTGATTCTGAAGGGTGGGCATACGAAATTAATGGATGGGCAAACGTCTTCCACATCTACACTAACGAAATGCGTCGTTGGACAAACGATTCGAACGTTTAGTTAATAAATAATCGAACTTATACTTGGTCGCGTCTTCGGAACTCTTCATTTTCGTGGTTTTTATTTTTTATTTCGATTCTGAAGGGTGGGCATACGAAATTATTGGGTGGGCAAACGTCTTCTACATCTAGACTAAAGGACTGCATCGTTGAAAGATCGATTTTGATAATATTTTCGGAAAAAATCGAACTTATACGTGGTCGCGTCTACGGAACTCTTCATTTTCGCGGTTTTTATTTTTGATTCTGAAGGGTGGGCACACGAAAATATTGGATGGGCAAACGTCTCCCACAACTACACTAACGAAATGCGTCGTTGGACAAACGATTCGAACGTTTAGTTAAAAAATAATCGAACTTATACTTGGTCGCGTCTTCGGAACTCATCATTTTCGTGGTTTTTATTTTTTATTTCGATTCTGAAGGGTGGCCATACGAAATTATTGGATGGGCAAACGTCTTCCACATCTACACTAACGAAATGCGTCGTTGGACAAACGATTCGAACGTTTAGTTAATAAATAATCGAACTTATACGTGGTCGCGTCTTCGGAACTCTTCATTTTCATGGCTTTTTATTTTTTATTTCGATTCTGAAGGGTGACCATACGAAATTATTGGATGGGCAAACGTCTCCCACATCTACACTAACGAAATGCGTCGTTGAACAAACGATTCGAACGTTTAGTTAATAAATAATCGAACTTATACGTGGTCGCGTCTTCGGAACTCTTCATTTTCGTGGTTTATATTTTTTATTTCGATGCTGAAGGATGGGCATACGAAATTATTGGATGGGCAAACGTCTTCCACATCTACACTAACGAAATGCGTCGTTGGACAAACGATTCGAACGTTTATTTAATAAATAATCGAACTTATACGTGGTCGCGTCTTCGGAACTCTTCATTTTCGTGGTTTTTATTTTTTATTTCGATTCTGAAGGGTGGGCATACGAAATTATTGGGTGGGCAAACGTCTTCTACATCTAGACTAAAGGACTGCATCGTTGAAAGATCGATTTTGATAATATTTTCGGAAAAAATCGAACTTATACGTGGTCGCGTCATTCGGAACTCTTCATTTTCGCGGTTTTTATTTTTTTATTCGATTCTGAAGGGTGGGCATACGAAATTATTGGATGGGCAAACGTCTTCCACATCTACACTAACGAAATGCGTCGTTGGACAAACGATTCGAACGTTTAGTTAATAAATAATCGAACTTATACGTGGTCGCGTCTTCGGAACTCTTCATTTTCGTGGCTTTTTATTTTTTATTTCGATTCTGAAGGGTGGCCATACGAAATTATTGGGTGGGCAAACGTCTTCTACATCTAGACTAAAGGACTGCATCGTTGAAAGATCGATTTTGATAATATTTTCGGAAAAAATCGAACTTATACGTGGTCGCGTCATTCGGAACTCTTCATTTTCGCGGTTTTTATTTTTTTATTCGATTCTGAAGGGTGGGCATACGAAATTATTGGATGGGCAAACGTCTTCCACATCTACACTAACGAAATGCGTCGTTGGACAAACGATTCGAACGTTTAGTTAATAAATAATCGAACTTATACGTGGTCGCGTCTTCGGAACTCTTCATTTTCGTGGCTTTTTATTTTTTATTTCGATTCTGAAGGGTGGGCATACGAAATTATTGGATGGGCAAACGTCTTCCACATCTACACTAACGAAATGCGTCGTTGGACAAACGATTCGAACGTTTACTTAATAAATAATCGAACTTATACGTGGTCGCGTCTTCGGAACTCTTCATTTTCGTGGCTTTTTATTTTTTATTTCGATTCTGAAGGGTGGCCATACGAAATTATTGGATGGGCAAACGTCTTCCACATCTACACTAACGAAATGCGTCGTTGGACAAACGATTCGAAAGTTTAGTTAATAAATAATCGAACTTATACGTGGTCGCGTCTTCGGAACTCTTCATTTTCATGACTTTTTATTTTTTATTTCGATTCTGAAGGGTGACCATACGAAATTATTGGATGGGCAAACGTCTCCCACATCTACACTAACGAAATGCGTCGTTGAACAAACGATTCGAACGTTTAGTTAATAAATAATCGAACTTATACGTGGTCGCGTCTTCGGAACTCTTCATTTTCGTGGTTTATATTTTTTATTTCGACTCTGAAGGATGGGCATACGAAATTATTGGATGGGCAAACGTCTTCCACATCTACACTAACGAAATGCGTCGTTGGACAAACGATTCGAACGTTTAGTTAATAATTAATCGAACTTATACGTGGTCGCGTCTTCGGAACTCTTCATTTTCGTGGTTTTTAGTTTTTATTTCGATTCTGAAGGGTGGGCCTACGAAATTATTGGGTGGGCAAACGTCTTCTACATCTAGACTAAAGGACTGCATCGTTGAAAGATCGATTTTGATAACATTTTCGGAAAAAATCGAACTTATACGTGGTCGCGTCTTCGGAACTCTTCATTTTCATGGCTTTTTATTTTTTATTTCGATTCTGAAGGGTGGGCATACGAAATTATTGCATGGGCAAACGTCTTCCACATCTAGACTAACGAAATGCGTCGTTGGACAAACGATTCGAACGTTTAGTTAATAAATAATCGAACTTATACTTGGTCGCGTCTTCGGAACTCTTCATTTTCGTGGTTTTTATTTTTTATTTCGATTCTGAAGGGTGGGCATACGAAATTATTGGGTGGGCACATCTCTTCTACATCTAGACTAACGGACTGCATCGTTGAAAGATCGATTTTGATAACATTTTCGGAAAAAATCGAACTTATACGTGGTCGCGTCTTCGGAACTCTTCATTTTCGCGGTTTTTATTTTTTTATTTCGATTCTGAAGGGTGGGCATACGAAATTATTGCATGGGCAAACGTCTTCCACATCTACACTAACGAAATGCGTCGTTGGACAAACGATTCGAACGTTTAGTTAATAAATAATCGAACTTATACGTGGTCGCGTCTTCGGAACTCTTCATTTTCGCCGTTTTTATTTTTTTAATCGATTCTGAAGGGTGGGCATACGAAATTATTGCATGGGCAAACGTCTTCCACATCTACACTAACGAAATGCGTCGTTGGACAAACGATTCGAACGTTTAGTTAATAAATAATCGAACTTATACGTGGTCGCGTCTTCGGAACTCTTCATTTTCGCCGTTTTTATTTTTTTAATCGATTCTGAAGGGTGGGCATACGAAATTATTGGGTGGGCAAACGTCTTCTACATCTAGACTAAAGGACTGCATCGTTGAAAGATCGATTTTGATAATATTTTCGGAAAAAATCGAACTTGTACGTGATCGCGTCTTCGGAACTCTTCATTTTCGTGGTTTTTAGTTTTTATTTCGATTCTGAATGGTGGGCCTACGAAATTATTGGGTGGGCAAACGTCTTCTACATCTAGACTAAAGGACTGCATCGTTGAAAGATCGATTTTGATAATATTTTCGGAAAAAATCGAACTTGTACGTGATCGCGTCTTCGGAACTCTTCATTTTCGAGGTTTTTATTTTTTTATTTTTGATTCTGAAGGGTGGGCATACGAAATTATTGGGTGGGCAAACGTCTTCTACATCTAGACTAAAGGACTGCGTCGTTGAAAGATCGATTTTGATAATATTTTCGGAAAAAATCGAACTTATACGTGGTCGCGTCTACGGAACTCTTCATTTTCGCGGTTTTTATTTTTTAATTCGATTCGGAAGAGTGCGCATACGAAATTATTGGGTGGACACATCTCTTCTACATCTAGACTAACGGACTGCATCGTTGAAAGATCGATTTTGATAACATTTTCGGAAAAAATCGAACTTATACGTGGTCGCGTCTTCGGAACTCTACATTTTCATGGCTTTTTATTTTTTATTTCGATTCTGAAGGGTGGCCATACGAAATTATTGGATGGGCAAACGTCTTCCACATCTACACTAACGAAATGCGTCGTTGGACAAACGATTCGAACGTTTATTTAATAAATAATCGAACTTATACGTGGTCGCGTCTACGGAACTCTTCATTTTCGCGGTTTTTATTTTTTAATTCGATTCTGAAGAGTGCGCATACGAAATTATTGGGTGGGCACATCTCTTCTACATCTAGACTAACGGACTGCATCGTTGAAAGATCGATTTTGATAATATTTTCGGAAAAAATCGAACTTATACGTGGTCGCGTCATTCGGAACTCTTCATTTTCGCGGTTTTTATTTTTTTATTCGATTCTGAAGGGTGGGCATACGAAATTATTGGATGGGCAAACGTCTTCCACATCTACACTAACGAAATGCGTCGTTGGACAAACGATTCGAACGTTTAGTTAATAAATAATCGAACTTATACGTGGTCGCGTCTTCGGAACTCTTCATTTTCGTGGCTTTTTATTTTTTATTTCGATTCTGAAGGGTGGCCATACGAAATTATTGGATGGGCAAACGTCTTCCACATCTACACTAACGAAATGCGTCGTTGGACAAACGATTCGAACGTTTAGTTAATAAATAATCGAAGTTATACGTGGTCGCGTCTTCGGAACTCTTCATTTTCGTGGTTTATATTTTTTATTTCGATTCTGAAGGATGGGCATACGAAATTATTGGATGGGCAAACGTCTTCCACATCTACACTAACGAAATGCGTCGTTGGACAAACGATTCGAACGTTTAGTTAATAAATAATCGAACTTATACGTGGTCGCGTCTTCGGAACTCTTCATTTTCGCCGTTTTTATTTTTTTAATCGATTCTGAAGGGTGGGCATACGAAATTATTGGGTGGGCAAACGTCTTCTACATCTAGACTAAAGGACTGCATCGTTGAAAGATCGATTTTGATAATATTTTCGGAAAAAATCGAACTTATACGTGGTCGCGTCTTCGGAACTCTTCATTTTCATGGCTTTTTATTTTTTATTTCGATTCTGAAGGGTGACCATACGAAATTATTGGATGGGCAAACGTCTCCCACATCTACACTAACGAAATGCGTCGTTGAACAAACGATTCGAACGTTTAGTTAATAAATAATCGAACTTATACGTGGTCGCGTCTTCGGAACTCTTCATTTTCGTGGTTTATATTTTTTATTTCGATTCTGAAGGATGGGCATACGAAATTATTGGATGGGCAAACGTCTTCCACATCTACACTAACGAAATGCGTCGTTGGACAAACGATTCGAACGTTTAGTTAATAAATAATCGAACTTATACGTGGTCGCGTCTTCGGAACTCTTCATTTTCGTGGTTTTTAGTTTTTATTTCGATTCTGAAGGGTGGGCCTACGAAATTATTGGGTGGGCAAACGTCTTCTACATCTAGACTAAAGGACTGCATCGTTGAAAGATCGATTTTGATAATATTTTCGGAAAAAATCGAACTTGTACGTGATCGCGTCTTCGGAACTCTTCATTTTCGAGGTTTTATTTTTTTATTTTTGATTCTGAAGGGTGGGCATACGAAATTATTGGGTGGGCAAACGTCTTCTACATCTAGACTAAAGGACTGCGTCGTTGAAAGATCGATTTTGATAATATTTTCGGAAAAAATCGAACTTATACGTGGTCGCGTCTACGGAACTCTTCATTTTCGCGGTTTTTATTTTTTAATTCGATTCGGAAGAGTGCGCATACGAAATTATTGGGTGGACACATCTCTTCTACATCTAGACTAACGGACTGCATCGTTGAAAGATCGATTTTGATAACATTTTCGGAAAAAATCGAACTTATACGTGGTCGCGTCTTCGGAACTCTACATTTTCATGGCTTTTTATTTTTTATTTCGATTCTGAAGGGTGGCCATACGAAATTATTGGATGGGCAAACGTCTTCCACATCTACACTAACGAAATGCGTCGTTGGACAAACGATTCGAACGTTTATTTAATAAATAATCGAACTTATACGTGGTCGCGTCTTCGGAACTCTTCATTTTCGTGGGTTTTATTTTTTATTTCGATTCGGAAAGGTGGGCATACGAAATTATTGGGTGGGCAAACGTCTTCTACATCTAGACTAAAGGACTGCATCGTTGAAAGATCGATTTTGATAATATTTTCGGAAATAATTGAACTTATACGTGGTCGCGTCTACGGAACTCTTCATTTTCGTGGCTTTTTATTTTTTATTTCGATTCTGAAGGGTGGCCATACGAAATTATTGGATGGGCAAACGTCTTCCACATCTACACTAACGAAATGCGTCGTTGGACAAACGATTCGAACGTTTATTTAATAAATAATCGAACTTATACGTGGTCGCGTCTACGGAACTCTTCATTTTCGCGGTTTTTATTTTTTAATTCGATTCTGAAGAGTGCGCATACGAAATTATTGGGTGGGCACATCTCTTCTACATCTAGACTAACGGACTGCATCGTTGAAAGATCGATTTTGATAATATTTTCGGAAAAAATCGAACTTATACGTGGTCGCGTCATTCGGAACTCTTCATTTTCGCGGTTTTTATTTTTTTATTCGATTCTGAAGGGTGGGCATACGAAATTATTGGATGGGCAAACGTCTTCCACATCTACACTAACGAAATGCGTCGTTGGACAAACGATTCGAACGTTTAGTTAATAAATAATCGAACTTATACGTGGTCGCGTCTTCGGAACTCTTCATTTTCGTGGCTTTTTATTTTTTATTTCGATTCTGAAGGGTGGCCATACGAAATTATTGGATGGGCAAACGTCTTCCACATCTACACTAACGAAATGCGTCGTTGGACAAACGATTCGAACGTTTAGTTAATAAATAATCGAAGTTATACGTGGTCGCGTCTTCGGAACTCTTCATTTTCGTGGTTTATATTTTTTATTTCGATTCTGAAGGATGGGCATACGAAATTATTGGATGGGCAAACGTCTTCCACATCTACACTAACGAAATGCGTCGTTGGACAAACGATTCGAACGTTTAGTTAATAAATAATCGAACTTATACGTGGTCGCGTCTTCGGAACTCTTCATTTTCGCCGTTTTTATTTTTTTAATCGATTCTGAAGGGTGGGCATACGAAATTATTGGGTGGGCAAACGTCTTCTACATCTAGACTAAAGGACTGCATCGTTGAAAGATCGATTTTGATAATATTTTCGGAAAAAATCGAACTTATACGTGGTCGCGTCTTCGGAACTCTTCATTTTCGTGGGTTTTATTTTTTATTTCGATTCTGAAGGGTGACCATACGAAATTATTGGATGGGCAAACGTCTCCCACATCTACACTAACGAAATGCGTCGTTGAACAAACGATTCGAACGTTTAGTTAATAAATAATCGAACTTATACGTGGTCGCGTCTTCGGAACTCTTCATTTTCGTGGTTTATATTTTTTATTTCGATTCTGAAGGATGGGCATACGAAATTATTGAATGGGCAAACGTCTTCCACATCTACACTAACGAAATGCGTCGTTGGACAAACGATTCGAACGTTTAGTTAATAAATAATCGAACTTATACGTGGTCGCGTCTTCGGAACTCTTCATTTTCGTGGTTTTTAGTTTTTATTTCGATTCTGAAGGGTGGGCCTACGAAATTATTGGGTGGGCAAACGTCTTCTACATCTAGACTAAAGGACTGCATCGTTGAAAGATCGATTTTGATAATATTTTCGGAAAAAATCGAACTTGTACGTGATCGCGTCTTCGGAACTCTTCATTTTCGAGGTTTTATTTTTTTATTTTTGATTCTGAAGGGTGGGCATACGAAATTATTGGGTGGGCAAACGTCTTCTACATCTAGACTAAAGGACTGCGTCGTTGAAAGATCGATTTTGATAATATTTTCGGAAAAAATCGAACTTATACGTGGTCGCGTCTACGGAACTCTTCATTTTCGCGGTTTTTATTTTTTAATTCGATTCGGAAGAGTGCGCATACGAAATTATTGGGTGGACACATCTCTTCTACATCTAGACTAACGGACTGCATCGTTGAAAGATCGATTTTGATAACATTTTCGGAAAAAATCGAACTTATACGTGGTCGCGTCTTCGGAACTCTACATTTTCATGGCTTTTTATTTTTTATTTCGATTCTGAAGGGTGGCCATACGAAATTATTGGATGGGCAAACGTCTTCCACATCTACACTAACGAAATGCGTCGTTGGACAAACGATTCGAACGTTTATTTAATAAATAATCGAACTTATACGTGGTCGCGTCTACGGAACTCTTCATTTTCGCGGTTTTTATTTTTTAATTCGATTCTGAAGAGTGCGCATACGAAATTATTGGGTGGGCACATCTCTTCTACATCTAGACTAACGGACTGCATCGTTGAAAGATCGATTTTGATAACATTTTCGGAAAAAATCGAACTTATACGTGGTCGCGTCTTCGGAACTCTTCATTTTCGTGGCTTTTTATTTTTTATTTCGATTCTGAAGGGTGGCCATACGAAATTATTGGATGGGCAAACGTCTTCCACATCTACACTAAAGAAATGCGTCGTTGGACAAACGATTCGAACGTTTATTTAATAAATAATCGAACTTATACGTGGTCGCGTCTTCGGAACTCTTCATTTTCGTGGTTTTTATTTTTTATTTCGATTCTGAAGGGTGGGCATACGAAATTATTGGGTGGGCAAACGTCTTCTACATCTAGACTAAAGGACTGCATCGTTGAAAGATCGATTTTGATAATATTTTCGGAAAAAATCGAACTTGTACGTGATCGCGTCTTCGGAACTCTTCATTTTCGAGGTTTTTATTATTTTATTTTTGATTCTGAAGGGTGGGCATACGAAATTATTGGATGGGCAAACGTCTTCCACATCTACACTAACGAAATGCGTCGTTGGACAAACGATTCGAACGTTTAGTTAATAAATAATCGAACTTATACGTGGTCGCGTCTTCGGAACTCTTCATTTTCGTGGTTTTTATTTTTTATTTCGATTCTGAAGGGTGGGCATACGAAATTATTGGGTGGGCAAACGTCTTCTACATCTAGACTAAAGGACTGCATCGTTGAAAGATCGATTTTGATAATATTTTCGGAAAAAATCGAACTTATACGTGGTCGCGTCATTCGGAACTCTTCATTTTCGCGGTTTTTATTTTTTTATTCGATTCTGAAGGGTGGGCATACGAAATTATTGGATGGGCAAACGTCTTCCACATCTACACTAACGAAATGCGTCGTTGGACAAACGATTCGAACGTTTAGTTAATAAATAATCGAACTTATACGTGGTCGCGTCTTCGGAACTCTTCATTTTCGTGGCTTTTTATTTTTTATTTCGATTCTGAAGGGTGGCCATACGAAATTATTGGGTGGGCAAACGTCTTCTACATCTAGACTAAAGGACTGCATCGTTGAAAGATCGATTTTGATAATATTTTCGGAAAAAATCGAACTTATACGTGGTCGCGTCATTCGGAACTCTTCATTTTCGCGGTTTTTATTTTTTTATTCGATTCTGAAGGGTGGGCATACGAAATTATTGGATGGGCAAACGTCTTCCACATCTACACTAACGAAATGCGTCGTTGGACAAACGATTCGAACGTTTAGTTAATAAATAATCGAACTTATACGTGGTCGCGTCTTCGGAACTCTTCATTTTCGTGGCTTTTTATTTTTTATTTCGATTCTGAAGGGTGGCCATACGAAATTATTGGATGGGCAAACGTCTTCCACATCTACACTAACGAAATGCGTCGTTGGACAAACGATTCGAACGTTTAGTTAATAAATAATCGAACTTATACGTGGTCGCGTCTTCGGAACTCTTCATTTTCGTGGTTTATATTTTTTATTTCGATGCTGAAGGATGGGCATACGAAATTATTGGATGGGCAAACGTCTTCCACATCTACACTAACGAAATGCGTCGTTGGACAAACGATTCGAACGTTTATTTAATAAATAATCGAACTTATACGTGGTCGCGTCTTCGGAACTCTTCATTTTCGTGGTTTTTATTTTTTATTTCGATTCTGAAGGGTGGGCATACGAAATTATTGGGTGGGCAAACGTCTTCTACATCTAGACTAAAGGACTGCATCGTTGAAAGATCGATTTTGATAATATTTTCGGAAAAAATCGAACTTATACGTGGTCGCGTCATTCGGAACTCTTCATTTTCGCGGTTTTTACTTTTTTATTCGATTCTGAAGGGTGGGCATACGAAATTATTGGATGGGCAAACGTCTTCCACATCTACACTAACGAAATGCGTCGTTGGACAAACGATTCGAACGTTTAGTTAATAAATAATCGAACTTATACGTGGTCGCGTCTTCGGAACTCTTCATTTTCGTGGCTTTTTATTTTTTATTTCGATTCTGAAGGGTGGCCATACGAAATTATTGGGTGGGCAAACGTCTTCTACATCTAGACTAAAGGACTGCATCGTTGAAAGATCGATTTTGATAATATTTTTGGAAAAAATCGAACTTATACGTGGTCGCGTCATTCGGAACTCTTCATTTTCGCGGTTTTTACTTTTTTATTCGATTCTGAAGGGTGGGCATACGAAATTATTGGATGGGCAAACGTCTTCCACATCTACACTAACGAAATGCGTCGTTGGACAAACGATTCGAACGTTTAGTTAATAAATAATCGAACTTATACGTGGTCGCGTCTTCGGAACTCTTCATTTTCGCCGTTTTTATTTTTTTAATCGATTCTGAAGGGTGGGCATACGAAATTATTGGGTGGGCAAACGTCTTCTACATCTAGACTAAAGGACTGCATCGTTGAAAGATCGATTTTGATAATATTTTCGGAAAAAATCGAACTTATACGTGGTCGCGTCTTCGGAACTCTTCATTTTCATGGCTTTTTATTTTTTATTTCGATTCTGAAGGGTGACCATACGAAATTATTGGATGGGCAAACGTCTCCCACATCTACACTAACGAAATGCGTCGTTGAACAAACGATTCGAACGTTTAGTTAATAAATAATCGAACTTATACGTGGTCGCGTCTTCGGAACTCTTCATTTTCGTGGTTTATATTTTTTATTTCGATTCTGATGGATGGGCATACGAAATTATTGGATGGGCAAACGTCTTCCACATCTACACTAACGAAATGCGTCGTTGGACAAACGATTCGAACGTTTAGTTAATAAATAATCGAACTTATACGTGGTCGCGTCTTCGGAACTCTTCATTTTCGTGGTTTTTAGTTTTTATTTCGATTCTGAAGGGTGGGCCTACGAAATTATTGGGTGGGCAAACGTCTTCTACATCTAGACTAAAGGACTGCATCGTTGAAAGATCGATTTTGATAATATTTTCGGAAAAAATCGAACTTGTACGTGATCGCGTCTTCGGAACTCTTCATTTTCGAGGTTTTATTTTTTTATTTTTGATTCTGAAGGGTGGGCATACGAAATTATTGGGTGGGCAAACGTCTTCTACATCTAGACTAAAGGACTGCGTCGTTGAAAGATCGATTTTGATAATATTTTCGGAAAAAATCGAACTTATACGTGGTCGCGTCTACGGAACTCTTCATTTTCGCGGTTTTTATTTTTTAATTCGATTCGGAAGAGTGCGCATACGAAATTATTGGGTGGACACATCTCTTCTACATCTAGACTAACGGACTGCATCGTTGAAAGATCGATTTTGATAACATTTTCGGAAAAAATCGAACTTATACGTGGTCGCGTCTTCGGAACTCTACATTTTCATGGCTTTTTATTTTTTATTTCGATTCTGAAGGGTGGCCATACGAAATTATTGGATGGGCAAACGTCTTCCACATCTACACTAACGAAATGCGTCGTTGGACAAACGATTCGAACGTTTATTTAATAAATAATCGAACTTATACGTGGTCGCGTCTTCGGAACTCTTCATTTTCGTGGGTTTTATTTTTTATTTCGATTCGGAAAGGTGGGCATACGAAATTATTGGGTGGGCAAACGTCTTCTACATCTAGACTAAAGGACTGCATCGTTGAAAGATCGATTTTGATAATATTTTCGGAAATAATTGAACTTATACGTGGTCGCGTCTACGGAACTCTTCATTTTCGTGGCTTTTTATTTTTTATTTCGATTCTGAAGGGTGGCCATACGAAATTATTGGATGGGCAAACGTCTTCCACATCTACACTAACGAAATGCGTCGTTGGACAAACGATTCGAACGTTTATTTAATAAATAATCGAACTTATACGTGGTCGCGTCTACGGAACTCTTCATTTTCGCGGTTTTTATTTTTTAATTCGATTCTGAAGAGTGCGCATACGAAATTATTGGGTGGGCACATCTCTTCTACATCTAGACTAACGGACTGCATCGTTGAAAGATCGATTTTGATAATATTTTCGGAAAAAATCGAACTTATACGTGGTCGCGTCATTCGGAACTCTTCATTTTCGCGGTTTTTATTTTTTTATTCGATTCTGAAGGGTGGGCATACGAAATTATTGGATGGGCAAACGTCTTCCACATCTACACTAACGAAATGCGTCGTTGGACAAACGATTCGAACGTTTAGTTAATAAATAATCGAACTTATACGTGGTCGCGTCTTCGGAACTCTTCATTTTCGTGGGTTTTATTTTTTATTTCGATTCTGAAGGGTGACCATACGAAATTATTGGATGGGCAAACGTCTCCCACATCTACACTAACGAAATGCGTCGTTGAACAAACGATTCGAACGTTTAGTTAATAAATAATCGAACTTATACGTGGTCGCGTCTTCGGAACTCTTCATTTTCGTGGTTTATATTTTTTATTTCGATTCTGAAGGATGGGCATACGAAATTATTGAATGGGCAAACGTCTTCCACATCTACACTAACGAAATGCGTCGTTGGACAAACGATTCGAACGTTTAGTTAATAAATAATCGAACTTATACGTGGTCGCGTCTTCGGAACTCTTCATTTTCGTGGTTTTTAGTTTTTATTTCGATTCTGAAGGGTGGGCCTACGAAATTATTGGGTGGGCAAACGTCTTCTACATCTAGACTAAAGGACTGCATCGTTGAAAGATCGATTTTGATAATATTTTCGGAAAAAATCGAACTTGTACGTGATCGCGTCTTCGGAACTCTTCATTTTCGAGGTTTTATTTTTTTATTTTTGATTCTGAAGGGTGGGCATACGAAATTATTGGGTGGGCAAACGTCTTCTACATCTAGACTAAAGGACTGCGTCGTTGAAAGATCGATTTTGATAATATTTTCGGAAAAAATCGAACTTATACCTGGTCGCGTCTACGGAACTCTTCATTTTCGCGGTTTTTATTTTTTAATTCGATTCGGAAGAGTGCGCATACGAAATTATTGGGTGGACACATCTCTTCTACATCTAGACTAACGGACTGCATCGTTGAAAGATCGATTTTGATAACATTTTCGGAAAAAATCGAACTTATACGTGGTCGCGTCTTCGGAACTCTACATTTTCATGGCTTTTTATTTTTTATTTCGATTCTGAAGGGTGGCCATACGAAATTATTGGATGGGCAAACGTCTTCCACATCTACACTAACGAAATGCGTCGTTGGACAAACGATTCGAACGTTTATTTAATAAATAATCGAACTTATACGTGGTCGCGTCTACGGAACTCTTCATTTTCGCGGTTTTTATTTTTTAATTCGATTCTGAAGAGTGCGCATACGAAATTATTGGGTGGGCACATCTCTTCTACATCTAGACTAACGGACTGCATCGTTGAAAGATCGATTTTGATAACATTTTCGGAAAAAATCGAACTTATACGTGGTCGCGTCTTCGGAACTCTTCATTTTCGTGGCTTTTTATTTTTTATTTCGATTCTGAAGGGTGGCCATACGAAATTATTGGATGGGCAAACGTCTTCCACATCTACACTAAAGAAATGCGTCGTTGGACAAACGATTCGAACGTTTATTTAATAAATAATCGAACTTATACGTGGTCGCGTCTTCGGAACTCTTCATTTTCGTGGTTTTTATTTTTTATTTCGATTCTGAAGGGTGGGCATACGAAATTATTGGGTGGGCAAACGTCTTCTACATCTAGACTAAAGGACTGCATCGTTGAAAGATCGATTTTGATAATATTTTCGGAAAAAATCGAACTTGTACGTGATCGCGTCTTCGGAACTCTTCATTTTCGAGGTTTTTATTATTTTATTTTTGATTCTGAAGGGTGGGCATACGAAATTATTGGATGGGCAAACGTCTTCCACATCTACACTAACGAAATGCGTCGTTGGACAAACGATTCGAACGTTTAGTTAATAAATAATCGAACTTATACGTGGTCGCGTCTTCGGAACTCTTCATTTTCGTGGTTTTTATTTTTTATTTCGATTCTGAAGGGTGGGCATACGAAATTATTGGGTGGGCAAACGTCTTCTACATCTAGACTAAAGGACTGCATCGTTGAAAGATCGATTTTGATAATATTTTCGGAAAAAATCGAACTTATACGTGGTCGCGTCATTCGGAACTCTTCATTTTCGCGGTTTTTATTTTTTTATTCGATTCTGAAGGGTGGGCATACGAAATTATTGGATGGGCAAACGTCTTCCACATCTACACTAACGAAATGCGTCGTTGGACAAACGATTCGAACGTTTAGTTAATAAATAATCGAACTTATACGTGGTCGCGTCTTCGGAACTCTTCATTTTCGTGGCTTTTTATTTTTTATTTCGATTCTGAAGGGTGGCCATACGAAATTATTGGGTGGGCAAACGTCTTCTACATCTAGACTAAAGGACTGCATCGTTGAAAGATCGATTTTGATAATATTTTCGGAAAAAATCGAACTTATACGTGGTCGCGTCATTCGGAACTCTTCATTTTCGCGGTTTTTATTTTTTTATTCGATTCTGAAGGGTGGGCATACGAAATTATTGGATGGGCAAACGTCTTCCACATCTACACTAACGAAATGCGTCGTTGGACAAACGATTCGAACGTTTAGTTAATAAATAATCGAACTTATACGTGGTCGCGTCTTCGGAACTCTTCATTTTCGTGGCTTTTTATTTTTTATTTCGATTCTGAAGGGTGGCCATACGAAATTATTGGATGGGCAAACGTCTTCCACATCTACACTAACGAAATGCGTCGTTGGACAAACGATTCGAACGTTTAGTTAATAAATAATCGAACTTATACGTGGTCGCGTCTTCGGAACTCTTCATTTTCGTGGTTTATATTTTTTATTTCGATGCTGAAGGATGGGCATACGAAATTATTGGATGGGCAAACGTCTTCCACATCTACACTAACGAAATGCGTCGTTGGACAAACGATTCGAACGTTTATTTAATAAATAATCGAACTTATACGTGGTCGCGTCTTCGGAACTCTTCATTTTCGTGGTTTTTATTTTTTATTTCGATTCTGAAGGGTGGGCATACGAAATTATTGGGTGGGCAAACGTCTTCTACATCTAGACTAAAGGACTGCATCGTTGAAAGATCGATTTTGATAATATTTTCGGAAAAAATCGAACTTATACGTGGTCGCGTCATTCGGAACTCTTCATTTTCGCGGTTTTTACTTTTTTATTCGATTCTGAAGGGTGGGCATACGAAATTATTGGATGGGCAAACGTCTTCCACATCTACACTAACGAAATGCGTCGTTGGACAAACGATTCGAACGTTTAGTTAATAAATAATCGAACTTATACGTGGTCGCGTCTTCGGAACTCTTCATTTTCGTGGCTTTTTATTTTTTATTTCGATTCTGAAGGGTGGCCATACGAAATTATTGGGTGGGCAAACGTCTTCTACATCTAGACTAAAGGACTGCATCGTTGAAAGATCGATTTTGATAATATTTTTGGAAAAAATCGAACTTATACGTGGTCGCGTCATTCGGAACTCTTCATTTTCGCGGTTTTTACTTTTTTATTCGATTCTGAAGGGTGGGCATACGAAATTATTGGATGGGCAAACGTCTTCCACATCTACACTAACGAAATGCGTCGTTGGACAAACGATTCGAACGTTTAGTTAATAAATAATCGAACTTATACGTGGTCGCGTCTTCGGAACTCTTCATTTTCGCCGTTTTTATTTTTTTAATCGATTCTGAAGGGTGGGCATACGAAATTATTGGGTGGGCAAACGTCTTCTACATCTAGACTAAAGGACTGCATCGTTGAAAGATCGATTTTGATAATATTTTCGGAAAAAATCGAACTTATACGTGGTCGCGTCTTCGGAACTCTTCATTTTCATGGCTTTTTATTTTTTATTTCGATTCTGAAGGGTGACCATACGAAATTATTGGATGGGCAAACGTCTCCCACATCTACACTAACGAAATGCGTCGTTGAACAAACGATTCGAACGTTTAGTTAATAAATAATCGAACTTATACGTGGTCGCGTCTTCGGAACTCTTCATTTTCGTGGTTTATATTTTTTATTTCGATTCTGAAGGATGGGCATACGAAATTATTGGATGGGCAAACGTCTTCCACATCTACACTAACGAAATGCGTCGTTGGACAAACGATTCGAACGTTTAGTTAATAAATAATCGAACTTATACGTGGTCGCGTCTTCGGAACTCTTCATTTTCGTGGTTTTTAGTTTTTATTTCGATTCTGAAGGGTGGGCCTACGAAATTATTGGGTGGGCAAACGTCTTCTACATCTAGACTAAAGGACTGCATCGTTGAAAGATCGATTTTGATAATATTTTCGGAAAAAATCGAACTTGTACGTGATCGCGTCTTCGGAACTCTTCATTTTCGAGGTTTTATTTTTTTATTTTTGATTCTGAAGGGTGGGCATACGAAATTATTGGGTGGGCAAACGTCTTCTACATCTAGACTAAAGGACTGCGTCGTTGAAAGATCGATTTTGATAATATTTTCGGAAAAAATCGAACTTATACGTGGTCGCGTCTACGGAACTCTTCATTTTCGCGGTTTTTATTTTTTAATTCGATTCGGAAGAGTGCGCATACGAAATTATTGGGTGGACACATCTCTTCTACATCTAGACTAACGGACTGCATCGTTGAAAGATCGATTTTGATAACATTTTCGGAAAAAATCGAACTTATACGTGGTCGCGTCTTCGGAACTCTACATTTTCATGGCTTTTTATTTTTTATTTCGATTCTGAAGGGTGGCCATACGAAATTATTGGATGGGCAAACGTCTTCCACATCTACACTAACGAAATGCGTCGTTGGACAAACGATTCGAACGTTTATTTAATAAATAATCGAACTTATACGTGGTCGCGTCTTCGGAACTCTTCATTTTCGTGGGTTTTATTTTTTATTTCGATTCGGAAAGGTGGGCATACGAAATTATTGGGTGGGCAAACGTCTTCTACATCTAGACTAAAGGACTGCATCGTTGAAAGATCGATTTTGATAATATTTTCGGAAATAATTGAACTTATACGTGGTCGCGTCTACGGAACTCTTCATTTTCGTGGCTTTTTATTTTTTATTTCGATTCTGAAGGGTGGCCATACGAAATTATTGGATGGGCAAACGTCTTCCACATCTACACTAACGAAATGCGTCGTTGGACAAACGATTCGAACGTTTATTTAATAAATAATCGAACTTATACGTGGTCGCGTCTACGGAACTCTTCATTTTCGCGGTTTTTATTTTTTAATTCGATTCTGAAGAGTGCGCATACGAAATTATTGGGTGGGCACATCTCTTCTACATCTAGACTAACGGACTGCATCGTTGAAAGATCGATTTTGATAATATTTTCGGAAAAAATCGAACTTATACGTGGTCGCGTCATTCGGAACTCTTCATTTTCGCGGTTTTTATTTTTTTATTCGATTCTGAAGGGTGGGCATACGAAATTATTGGATGGGCAAACGTCTTCCACATCTACACTAACGAAATGCGTCGTTGGACAAACGATTCGAACGTTTAGTTAATAAATAATCGAACTTATACGTGGTCGCGTCTTCGGAACTCTTCATTTTCGTGGCTTTTTATTTTTTATTTCGATTCTGAAGGGTGGCCATACGAAATTATTGGATGGGCAAACGTCTTCCACATCTACACTAACGAAATGCGTCGTTGGACAAACGATTCGAACGTTTAGTTAATAAATAATCGAAGTTATACGTGGTCGCGTCTTCGGAACTCTTCATTTTCGTGGTTTATATTTTTTATTTCGATTCTGAAGGATGGGCATACGAAATTATTGGATGGGCAAACGTCTTCCACATCTACACTAACGAAATGCGTCGTTGGACAAACGATTCGAACGTTTAGTTAATAAATAATCGAACTTATACGTGGTCGCGTCTTCGGAACTCTTCATTTTCGCCGTTTTTATTTTTTTAATCGATTCTGAAGGGTGGGCATACGAAATTATTGGGTGGGCAAACGTCTTCTACATCTAGACTAAAGGACTGCATCGTTGAAAGATCGATTTTGATAATATTTTCGGAAAAAATCGAACTTATACGTGGTCGCGTCTTCGGAACTCTTCATTTTCGTGGGTTTTATTTTTTATTTCGATTCTGAAGGGTGACCATACGAAATTATTGGATGGGCAAACGTCTCCCACATCTACACTAACGAAATGCGTCGTTGAACAAACGATTCGAACGTTTAGTTAATAAATAATCGAACTTATACGTGGTCGCGTCTTCGGAACTCTTCATTTTCGTGGTTTATATTTTTTATTTCGATTCTGAAGGATGGGCATACGAAATTATTGAATGGGCAAACGTCTTCCACATCTACACTAACGAAATGCGTCGTTGGACAAACGATTCGAACGTTTAGTTAATAAATAATCGAACTTATACGTGGTCGCGTCTTCGGAACTCTTCATTTTCGTGGTTTTTAGTTTTTATTTCGATTCTGAAGGGTGGGCCTACGAAATTATTGGGTGGGCAAACGTCTTCTACATCTAGACTAAAGGACTGCATCGTTGAAAGATCGATTTTGATAATATTTTCGGAAAAAATCGAACTTGTACGTGATCGCGTCTTCGGAACTCTTCATTTTCGAGGTTTTATTTTTTTATTTTTGATTCTGAAGGGTGGGCATACGAAATTATTGGGTGGGCAAACGTCTTCTACATCTAGACTAAAGGACTGCGTCGTTGAAAGATCGATTTTGATAATATTTTCGGAAAAAATCGAACTTATACGTGGTCGCGTCTACGGAACTCTTCATTTTCGCGGTTTTTATTTTTTAATTCGATTCGGAAGAGTGCGCATACGAAATTATTGGGTGGACACATCTCTTCTACATCTAGACTAACGGACTGCATCGTTGAAAGATCGATTTTGATAACATTTTCGGAAAAAATCGAACTTATACGTGGTCGCGTCTTCGGAACTCTACATTTTCATGGCTTTTTATTTTTTATTTCGATTCTGAAGGGTGGCCATACGAAATTATTGGATGGGCAAACGTCTTCCACATCTACACTAACGAAATGCGTCGTTGGACAAACGATTCGAACGTTTATTTAATAAATAATCGAACTTATACGTGGTCGCGTCTACGGAACTCTTCATTTTCGCGGTTTTTATTTTTTAATTCGATTCTGAAGAGTGCGCATACGAAATTATTGGGTGGGCACATCTCTTCTACATCTAGACTAACGGACTGCATCGTTGAAAGATCGATTTTGATAACATTTTCGGAAAAAATCGAACTTATACGTGGTCGCGTCTTCGGAACTCTTCATTTTCGTGGCTTTTTATTTTTTATTTCGATTCTGAAGGGTGGCCATACGAAATTATTGGATGGGCAAACGTCTTCCACATCTACACTAAAGAAATGCGTCGTTGGACAAACGATTCGAACGTTTATTTAATAAATAATCGAACTTATACGTGGTCGCGTCTTCGGAACTCTTCATTTTCGTGGTTTTTATTTTTTATTTCGATTCTGAAGGGTGGGCATACGAAATTATTGGGTGGGCAAACGTCTTCTACATCTAGACTAAAGGACTGCATCGTTGAAAGATCGATTTTGATAATATTTTCGGAAAAAATCGAACTTGTACGTGATCGCGTCTTCGGAACTCTTCATTTTCGAGGTTTTTATTATTTTATTTTTGATTCTGAAGGGTGGGCATACGAAATTATTGGATGGGCAAACGTCTTCCACATCTACACTAACGAAATGCGTCGTTGGACAAACGATTCGAACGTTTAGTTAATAAATAATCGAACTTATACGTGGTCGCGTCTTCGGAACTCTTCATTTTCGTGGTTTTTATTTTTTATTTCGATTCTGAAGGGTGGGCATACGAAATTATTGGGTGGGCAAACGTCTTCTACATCTAGACTAAAGGACTGCATCGTTGAAAGATCGATTTTGATAATATTTTCGGAAAAAATCGAACTTATACGTGGTCGCGTCATTCGGAACTCTTCATTTTCGCGGTTTTTATTTTTTTATTCGATTCTGAAGGGTGGGCATACGAAATTATTGGATGGGCAAACGTCTTCCACATCTACACTAACGAAATGCGTCGTTGGACAAACGATTCGAACGTTTAGTTAATAAATAATCGAACTTATACGTGGTCGCGTCTTCGGAACTCTTCATTTTCGTGGCTTTTTATTTTTTATTTCGATTCTGAAGGGTGGCCATACGAAATTATTGGGTGGGCAAACGTCTTCTACATCTAGACTAAAGGACTGCATCGTTGAAAGATCGATTTTGATAATATTTTCGGAAAAAATCGAACTTATACGTGGTCGCGTCATTCGGAACTCTTCATTTTCGCGGTTTTTATTTTTTTATTCGATTCTGAAGGGTGGGCATACGAAATTATTGGATGGGCAAACGTCTTCCACATCTACACTAACGAAATGCGTCGTTGGACAAACGATTCGAACGTTTAGTTAATAAATAATCGAACTTATACGTGGTCGCGTCTTCGGAACTCTTCATTTTCGTGGCTTTTTATTTTTTATTTCGATTCTGAAGGGTGGCCATACGAAATTATTGGATGGGCAAACGTCTTCCACATCTACACTAACGAAATGCGTCGTTGGACAAACGATTCGAACGTTTAGTTAATAAATAATCGAACTTATACGTGGTCGCGTCTTCGGAACTCTTCATTTTCGTGGTTTATATTTTTTATTTCGATGCTGAAGGATGGGCATACGAAATTATTGGATGGGCAAACGTCTTCCACATCTACACTAACGAAATGCGTCGTTGGACAAACGATTCGAACGTTTATTTAATAAATAATCGAACTTATACGTGGTCGCGTCTTCGGAACTCTTCATTTTCGTGGTTTTTATTTTTTATTTCGATTCTGAAGGGTGGGCATACGAAATTATTGGGTGGGCAAACGTCTTCTACATCTAGACTAAAGGACTGCATCGTTGAAAGATCGATTTTGATAATATTTTCGGAAAAAATCGAACTTATACGTGGTCGCGTCATTCGGAACTCTTCATTTTCGCGGTTTTTACTTTTTTATTCGATTCTGAAGGGTGGGCATACGAAATTATTGGATGGGCAAACGTCTTCCACATCTACACTAACGAAATGCGTCGTTGGACAAACGATTCGAACGTTTAGTTAATAAATAATCGAACTTATACGTGGTCGCGTCTTCGGAACTCTTCATTTTCGTGGCTTTTTATTTTTTATTTCGATTCTGAAGGGTGGCCATACGAAATTATTGGGTGGGCAAACGTCTTCTACATCTAGACTAAAGGACTGCATCGTTGAAAGATCGATTTTGATAATATTTTTGGAAAAAATCGAACTTATACGTGGTCGCGTCATTCGGAACTCTTCATTTTCGCGGTTTTTATTTTTTTATTCGATTCTGAAGGGTGGGCATACGAAATTATTGGATGGGCAAACGTCTTCCACATCTACACTAACGAAATGCGTCGTTGGACAAACGATTCGAACGTTTACTTAATAAATAATCGAACTTATACGTGGTCGCGTCTTCGGAACTCTTCATTTTCGTGGCTTTTTATTTTTTATTTCGATTCTGAAGGGTGGCCATACGAAATTATTGGATGGGCAAACGTCTTCCACATCTACACTAACGAAATGCGTCGTTGGACAAACGATTCGAACGTTTAGTTAATAAATAATCGAACTTATACGTGGTCGCGTCTTCGGAACTCTTCATTTTCATGGCTTTTTATTTTTTATTTCGATTCTGAAGGGTGACCATACGAAATTATTGGATGGGCAAACGTCTCCCACATCTACACTAACGAAATGCGTCGTTGAACAAACGATTCGAACGTTTAGTTAATAAATAATCGAACTTATACGTGGTCGCGTCTTCGGAACTCTTCATTTTCGTGGTTTATATTTTTTATTTCGACTCTGAAGGATGGGCATACGAAATTATTGGATGGGCAAACGTCTTCCACATCTACACTAACGAAATGCGTCGTTGGACAAACGATTCGAACGTTTAGTTAATAATTAATCGAACTTATACGTGGTCGCGTCTTCGGAACTCTTCATTTTCGTGGTTTTTAGTTTTTATTTCGATTCTGAAGGGTGGGCCTACGAAATTATTGGGTGGGCAAACGTCTTCTACATCTAGACTAAAGGACTGCATCGTTGAAAGATCGATTTTGATAACATTTTCGGAAAAAATCGAACTTATACGTGGTCGCGTCTTCGGAACTCTTCATTTTCATGGCTTTTTATTTTTTATTTCGATTCTGAAGGGTGGGCATACGAAATTATTGCATGGGCAAACGTCTTCCACATCTAGACTAACGAAATGCGTCGTTGGACAAACGATTCGAACGTTTAGTTAATAAATAATCGAACTTATACTTGGTCGCGTCTTCGGAACTCTTCATTTTCGTGGTTTTTATTTTTTATTTCGATTCTGAAGGGTGGGCATACGAAATTATTGGGTGGGCACATCTCTTCTACATCTAGACTAACGGACTGCATCGTTGAAAGATCGATTTTGATAACATTTTCGGAAAAAATCGAACTTATACGTGGTCGCGTCTTCGGAACTCTTCATTTTCGCGGTTTTTATTTTTTTATTTCGATTCTGAAGGGTGGGCATACGAAATTATTGCATGGGCAAACGTCTTCCACATCTACACTAACGAAATGCGTCGTTGGACAAACGATTCGAACGTTTAGTTAATAAATAATCGAACTTATACGTGGTCGCGTCTTCGGAACTCTTCATTTTCGCCGTTTTTATTTTTTTAATCGATTCTGAAGGGTGGGCATACGAAATTATTGCATGGGCAAACGTCTTCCACATCTACACTAACGAAATGCGTCGTTGGACAAACGATTCGAACGTTTAGTTAATAAATAATCGAACTTATACGTGGTCGCGTCTTCGGAACTCTTCATTTTCGCCGTTTTTATTTTTTTAATCGATTCTGAAGGGTGGGCATACGAAATTATTGGGTGGGCAAACGTCTTCTACATCTAGACTAAAGGACTGCATCGTTGAAAGATCGATTTTGATAATATTTTCGGAAAAAATCGAACTTGTACGTGATCGCGTCTTCGGAACTCTTCATTTTCGAGGTTTTTATTTTTTTAGTTTTGATTCTGAAGGGTGGGCATACGAAATTAATGGATGGGCAAACGTCTTCCACATCTACACTAACGAAATGCGTCGTTGGACAAACGATTCGAACGTTTAGTTAATAAATAATCGAACTTATACTTGGTCGCGTCTTCGGAACTCTTCATTTTCGTGGTTTTTATTTTTTATTTCGATTCTGAAGGGTGGGCATACGAAATTATTGGGTGGGCAAACGTCTTCTACATCTAGACTAAAGGACTGTATCGTTGAAAGATCGATTTTGATAATATTTTCGGAAAAAATCGAACTTATACGTGGTCGCGTCTACGGAACTCTTCATTTTCGCGGTTTTTGTTTTTTAATTCGATTCTGAAGAGTGCGCATACGAAATTATTGGGTGGGCACATCTCTTCTACATCTAGACTAACGGACTGCATCGTTGAAAGATCGATTTTGATAACATTTTCGGAAAAAATCGAACTTATACGTGGTCGCGTCTACGGAACTCTTCATTTTCGCGGTTTTTATTTTTTTATTTCGATTCTGAAGGGTGGGCATACGAAATTATTGCATGGGCAAACGTCTTCCACATCTACACTAACGAAATGCGTCGTTGGACAAACGATTCGAACGTTTAGTTAATAAATAATCGAACTTATACGTGGTCGCGTCTTCGGAACTCTTCATTTTCGCCGTTTTTATTTTTTTAATCGATTCTGAAGGGTGGGCATACGAAATTATTGGGTGGGCAAACGTCTTCTACATCTAGACTAAAGGACTGCATCGTTGAAAGATCGATTTTGATAACATTTTCGGAAAAAATCGAACTTATACGTGGTCGCGTCTACGGAACTCTTCATTTTCGCGGTTTTTATTTTTTTATTTCGATTCTGAAGGGTGGGCATACGAAATTATTGCATGGGCAAACGTCTTCCACATCTACACTAACGAAATGCGTCGTTGGACAAACGATTCGAACGTTTAGTTAATAAATAATCGAACTTATACGTGGTCGCGTCTTCGGAACTCTTCATTTTCGCCGTTTTTATTTTTTTAATCGATTCTGAAGGGTGGGCATACGAAATTATTGGGTGGGCAAACGTCTTCTACATCTAGACTAAAGGACTGCATCGTTGAAAGATCGATTTTGATAATATTTTCGGAAAAAATCGAACTTGTACGTGATCGCGTCTTCGGAACTCTTCATTTTCGTGGTTTTTAGTTTTTATTTCGATTCTGAAGGGAGGGCCTACGAAATTATTGGGTGGGCAAACGTCTTCTACATCTAGACTAAAGGACTGCATCGTTGAAAGATCGATTTTGATAATATTTTCGGAAAAAATCGAACTTGTACGTGATCGCGTCTTCGGAACTCTTCATTTTCGAGGTTTTTATTTTTTTATTTTTGATTCTGAAGGGTGGGCATACGAAATTATTGGGTGGGCAAACGTCTTCTACATCTAGACTAAAGGACTGCGTCGTTGAAAGATCGATTTTGATAATATTTTCGGAAAAAATCGAACTTATACGTGGTCGCGTCTACGGAACTCTTCATTTTCGCGGTTTTTATTTTTTAATTCGATTCGGAAGAGTGCGCATACGAAATTATTGGGTGGACACATCTCTTCTACATCTAGACTAACGGACTGCATCGTTGAAAGATCGATTTTGATAACATTTTCGGAAAAAATCGAACTTATACGTGGTCGCGTCTTCGGAACTCTACATTTTCATGGCTTTTTATTTTTTATTTCGATTCTGAAGGGTGGCCATACGAAATTATTGGATGGGCAAACGTCTTCCACATCTACACTAACGAAATGCGTCGTTGGACAAACGATTCGAACGTTTAGTTAATAAATAATCGAACTTATACGTGGTCGCGTCTTCGGAACTCTTCATTTTCGTGGCTTTTTATTTTTTATTTCGATTCTGAAGGGTGGGCATACGAAATTATTGGGTGGGCAAACGTCTTCTACATCTAGACTAAAGGACTGCATCGTTGAAAGATCGATTTTGATAATATTTTCGGAAAAAATCGAACTTATACGTGGTCGCGTCATTCGGAACTCTTCATTTTCGCGGTTTTTATTTTTTTATTCGATTCTGAAGGGTGGGCATACGAAATTATTGGATGGGCAAACGTCTTCCACATCTACACTAACGAAATGCGTCGTTGGACAAACGATTCGAACGTTTAGTTAATAAATAATCGAACTTATACGTGGTCGCGTCTTCGGAACTCTTCATTTTCGTGGCTTTTTATTTTTTATTTCGATTCTGAAG
This sequence comes from Andrena praecox, assembly GCA_963932275.1. NCBI lineage: Eukaryota > Metazoa > Arthropoda > Insecta > Hymenoptera > Andrenidae > Andrena > Andrena praecox. Next base: position 821,037 of record CAWVQO010000413.1, on the reverse strand, counting down.
GGTGGCCATACGAAATTATTGGGTGGGCAAACGTCTTCTACATCTAGACTAAAGGACTGCATCGTTTAAAGATCGATTTTGATAATATTTTCGGAAAAAATCGAACTTATACGTGGTCGCGTCATTCGGAACTCTTCATTTTCGCGGTTTTTATTTTTTTATTCGATTCTGAAGGGTGGGCATACGAAATTATTGGATGGGCAAACGTCTTCCACATCTACACTAACGAAATGCGTCGTTGGACAAACGATTCGAACGTTTAGTTAATAAATAATCGAACTTATACGTGGTCGCGTCTTCGGAACTCTTCATTTTCGTGGCTTTTTATTTTTTATTTCGATTCTGAAGGGTGGCCATACGAAATTATTGGATGGGCAAACGTCTTCCACATCTACACTAACGAAATGCGTCGTTGGACAAACGATTCGAACGTTTAGTTAATAAATAATCGAACTTATACGTGGTCGCGTCTTCGGAACTCTTCATTTTCGTGGTTTTTATTTTTTATTTCGATTCTGAAGGGTGGGCATACGAAATTATTGGGTGGGCAAACGTCTTCTACATCTAGACTAAAGGACTGCATCGTTGAAAGATCGATTTTGATAATATTTTCGGAAAAAATCGAACTTATACGTGGTCGCGTCTACGGAACTCTTCATTTTCGCGGTTTTTATTTTTTTATTCGATTCTGAAGGGTGGGCATACGAAATTATTGGATGGGCAAACGTCTTCCACATCTACACTAACGAAATGCGTCGTTGGACAAACGATTCGAACGTTTAGTTAATAAATAATCGAACTTATACGTGGTCGCGTCTTCGGAACTCTTCATTTTCGTGGCTTTTTATTTTTTATTTCGATTCTGAAGGGTGGCCATACGAAATTATTGGGTGGGCAAACGTCTTCTACATCTAGACTAAAGGACTGCATCGTTGAAAGATCGATTTTGATAATATTTTCGGAAAAAATCGAACTTATACGTGGTCGCGTCATTCGGAACTCTTCATTTTCGCGGTTTTTATTTTTTTATTCGATTCTGAAGGGTGGGCATACGAAATTATTGGATGGGCAAACGTCTTCCACATCTACACTAACGAAATGCGTCGTTGGACAAACGATTCGAACGTTTAGTTAATAAATAATCGAACTTATACGTGGTCGCGTCTTCGGAACTCTTCATTTTCGTGGCTTTTTATTTTTTATTTCGATTCTGAAGGGTGGCCATACGAAATTATTGGGTGGGCAAACGTCTTCTACATCTAGACTAAAGGACTGCATCGTTGAAAGATCGATTTTGATAATATTTTTGGAAAAAATCGAACTTGTACGTGATCGCGTCTTCGGAACTCTTCATTTTCGCGGTTTTTATTTTTTTATTCGATTCTGAAGGGTGGGCATACGAAATTATTGGATGGGCAAACGTCTTCCACATCTACACTAACGAAATGCGTCGTTGGACAAACGATTCGAACGTTTACTTAATAAATAATCGAACTTATACGTGGTCGCGTCTTCGGAACTCTTCATTTTCGTGGCTTTTTATTTTTTATTTCGATTCTGAAGGGTGGCCATACGAAATTATTGGATGGGCAAACGTCTTCCACATCTACACTAACGAAATGCGTCGTTGGACAAACGATTCGAACGTTTAGTTAATAAATAATCGAACTTATACGTGGTCGCGTCTTCGGAACTCTTCATTTTCATGGCTTTTTATTTTTTATTTCGATTCTGAAGGGTGACCATACGAAATTATTGGATGGGCAAACGTCTCCCACATCTACACTAACGAAATGCGTCGTTGAACAAACGATTCGAACGTTTAGTTAATAAATAATCGAACTTATACGTGGTCGCGTCTTCGGAACTCTTCATTTTCGTGGTTTATATTTTTTATTTCGACTCTGAAGGATGGGCATACGAAATTATTGGATGGGCAAACGTCTTCCACATCTACACTAACGAAATGCGTCGTTGGACAAACGATTCGAACGTTTAGTTAATAATTAATCGAACTTATACGTGGTCGCGTCTTCGGAACTCTTCATTTTCGTGGTTTTTAGTTTTTATTTCGATTCTGAAGGGTGGGCCTACGAAATTATTGGGTGGGCAAACGTCTTCTACATCTAGACTAAAGGACTGCATCGTTGAAAGATCGATTTTGATAACATTTTCGGAAAAAATCGAACTTATACGTGGTCGCGTCTTCGGAACTCTTCATTTTCATGGCTTTTTATTTTTTATTTCGATTCTGAAGGGTGGGCATACGAAATTATTGCATGGGCAAACGTCTTCCACATCTAGACTAACGAAATGCGTCGTTGGACAAACGATTCGAACGTTTAGTTAATAAATAATCGAACTTATACTTGGTCGCGTCTTCGGAACTCTTCATTTTCGTGGTTTTTATTTTTTATTTCGATTCTGAAGGGTGGGCATACGAAATTATTGGGTGGGCACATCTCTTCTACATCTAGACTAACGGACTGCATCGTTGAAAGATCGATTTTGATAACATTTTCGGAAAAAATCGAACTTATACGTGGTCGCGTCTTCGGAACTCTTCATTTTCGCGGTTTTTATTTTTTTATTTCGATTCTGAAGGGTGGGCATACGAAATTATTGCATGGGCAAACGTCTTCCACATCTACACTAACGAAATGCGTCGTTGGACAAACGATTCGAACGTTTAGTTAATAAATAATCGAACTTATACGTGGTCGCGTCTTCGGAACTCTTCATTTTCGCCGTTTTTATTTTTTTAATCGATTCTGAAGGGTGGGCATACGAAATTATTGCATGGGCAAACGTCTTCCACATCTACACTAACGAAATGCGTCGTTGGACAAACGATTCGAACGTTTAGTTAATAAATAATCGAACTTATACGTGGTCGCGTCTTCGGAACTCTTCATTTTCGCCGTTTTTATTTTTTTAATCGATTCTGAAGGGTGGGCATACGAAATTATTGGGTGGGCAAACGTCTTCTACATCTAGACTAAAGGACTGCATCGTTGAAAGATCGATTTTGATAATATTTTCGGAAAAAATCGAACTTGTACGTGATCGCGTCTTCGGAACTCTTCATTTTCGAGGTTTTTATTTTTTTAGTTTTGATTCTGAAGGGTGGGCATACGAAATTAATGGATGGGCAAACGTCTTCCACATCTACACTAACGAAATGCGTCGTTGGACAAACGATTCGAACGTTTAGTTAATAAATAATCGAACTTATACTTGGTCGCGTCTTCGGAACTCTTCATTTTCGTGGTTTTTATTTTTTATTTCGATTCTGAAGGGTGGGCATACGAAATTATTGGGTGGGCAAACGTCTTCTACATCTAGACTAAAGGACTGTATCGTTGAAAGATCGATTTTGATAATATTTTCGGAAAAAATCGAACTTATACGTGGTCGCGTCTACGGAACTCTTCATTTTCGCGGTTTTTGTTTTTTAATTCGATTCTGAAGAGTGCGCATACGAAATTATTGGGTGGGCACATCTCTTCTACATCTAGACTAACGGACTGCATCGTTGAAAGATCGATTTTGATAACATTTTCGGAAAAAATCGAACTTATACGTGGTCGCGTCTACGGAACTCTTCATTTTCGCGGTTTTTATTTTTTTATTTCGATTCTGAAGGGTGGGCATACGAAATTATTGCATGGGCAAACGTCTTCCACATCTACACTAACGAAATGCGTCGTTGGACAAACGATTCGAACGTTTAGTTAATAAATAATCGAACTTATACGTGGTCGCGTCTTCGGAACTCTTCATTTTCGCCGTTTTTATTTTTTTAATCGATTCTGAAGGGTGGGCATACGAAATTATTGGGTGGGCAAACGTCTTCTACATCTAGACTAAAGGACTGCATCGTTGAAAGATCGATTTTGATAACATTTTCGGAAAAAATCGAACTTATACGTGGTCGCGTCTACGGAACTCTTCATTTTCGCGGTTTTTATTTTTTTATTTCGATTCTGAAGGGTGGGCATACGAAATTATTGCATGGGCAAACGTCTTCCACATCTACACTAACGAAATGCGTCGTTGGACAAACGATTCGAACGTTTAGTTAATAAATAATCGAACTTATACGTGGTCGCGTCTTCGGAACTCTTCATTTTCGCCGTTTTTATTTTTTTAATCGATTCTGAAGGGTGGGCATACGAAATTATTGGGTGGGCAAACGTCTTCTACATCTAGACTAAAGGACTGCATCGTTGAAAGATCGATTTTGATAATATTTTCGGAAAAAATCGAACTTGTACGTGATCGCGTCTTCGGAACTCTTCATTTTCGTGGTTTTTAGTTTTTATTTCGATTCTGAAGGGAGGGCCTACGAAATTATTGGGTGGGCAAACGTCTTCTACATCTAGACTAAAGGACTGCATCGTTGAAAGATCGATTTTGATAATATTTTCGGAAAAAATCGAACTTGTACGTGATCGCGTCTTCGGAACTCTTCATTTTCGAGGTTTTTATTTTTTTATTTTTGATTCTGAAGGGTGGGCATACGAAATTATTGGGTGGGCAAACGTCTTCTACATCTAGACTAAAGGACTGCGTCGTTGAAAGATCGATTTTGATAATATTTTCGGAAAAAATCGAACTTATACGTGGTCGCGTCTACGGAACTCTTCATTTTCGCGGTTTTTATTTTTTAATTCGATTCGGAAGAGTGCGCATACGAAATTATTGGGTGGACACATCTCTTCTACATCTAGACTAACGGACTGCATCGTTGAAAGATCGATTTTGATAACATTTTCGGAAAAAATCGAACTTATACGTGGTCGCGTCTTCGGAACTCTACATTTTCATGGCTTTTTATTTTTTATTTCGATTCTGAAGGGTGGCCATACGAAATTATTGGATGGGCAAACGTCTTCCACATCTACACTAACGAAATGCGTCGTTGGACAAACGATTCGAACGTTTAGTTAATAAATAATCGAACTTATACGTGGTCGCGTCTTCGGAACTCTTCATTTTCGTGGCTTTTTATTTTTTATTTCGATTCTGAAGGGTGGGCATACGAAATTATTGGGTGGGCAAACGTCTTCTACATCTAGACTAAAGGACTGCATCGTTGAAAGATCGATTTTGATAATATTTTCGGAAAAAATCGAACTTATACGTGGTCGCGTCATTCGGAACTCTTCATTTTCGCGGTTTTTATTTTTTTATTCGATTCTGAAGGGTGGGCATACGAAATTATTGGATGGGCAAACGTCTTCCACATCTACACTAACGAAATGCGTCGTTGGACAAACGATTCGAACGTTTAGTTAATAAATAATCGAACTTATACGTGGTCGCGTCTTCGGAACTCTTCATTTTCGTGGCTTTTTATTTTTTATTTCGATTCTGAAGGGTGGCCATACGAAATTATTGGGTGGGCAAACGTCTTCTACATCTAGACTAAAGGACTGCATCGTTTAAAGATCGATTTTGATAATATTTTCGGAAAAAATCGAACTTATACGTGGTCGCGTCATTCGGAACTCTTCATTTTCGCGGTTTTTATTTTTTTATTCGATTCTGAAGGGTGGGCATACGAAATTATTGGATGGGCAAACGTCTTCCACATCTACACTAACGAAATGCGTCGTTGGACAAACGATTCGAACGTTTAGTTAATAAATAATCGAACTTATACGTGGTCGCGTCTTCGGAACTCTTCATTTTCGTGGCTTTTTATTTTTTATTTCGATTCTGAAGGGTGGCCATACGAAATTATTGGATGGGCAAACGTCTTCCACATCTACACTAACGAAATGCGTCGTTGGACAAACGATTCGAACGTTTAGTTAATAAATAATCGAACTTATACGTGGTCGCGTCTTCGGAACTCTTCATTTTCGTGGTTTTTATTTTTTATTTCGATTCTGAAGGGTGGGCATACGAAATTATTGGGTGGGCAAACGTCTTCTACATCTAGACTAAAGGACTGTATCGTTGAAAGATCGATTTTGATAATATTTTCGGAAAAAATCGAACTTATACGTGGTCGCGTCTACGGAACTCTTCATTTTCGCGGTTTTTGTTTTTTAATTCGATTCTGAAGAGTGCGCATACGAAATTATTGGGTGGGCACATCTCTTCTACATCTAGACTAACGGACTGCATCGTTGAAAGATCGATTTTGATAACATTTTCGGAAAAAATCGAACTTATACGTGGTCGCGTCTACGGAACTCTTCATTTTCGCGGTTTTTATTTTTTTATTTCGATTCTGAAGGGTGGGCATACGAAATTATTGCATGGGCAAACGTCTTCCACATCTACACTAACGAAATGCGTCGTTGGACAAACGATTCGAACGTTTAGTTAATAAATAATCGAACTTATACGTGGTCGCGTCTTCGGAACTCTTCATTTTCGCCGTTTTTATTTTTTTAATCGATTCTGAAGGGTGGGCATACGAAATTATTGGGTGGGCAAACGTCTTCTACATCTAGACTAAAGGACTGCATCGTTGAAAGATCGATTTTGATAACATTTTCGGAAAAAATCGAACTTATACGTGGTCGCGTCTACGGAACTCTTCATTTTCGCGGTTTTTATTTTTTTATTTCGATTCTGAAGGGTGGGCATACGAAATTATTGCATGGGCAAACGTCTTCCACATCTACACTAACGAAATGCGTCGTTGGACAAACGATTCGAACGTTTAGTTAATAAATAATCGAACTTATACGTGGTCGCGTCTTCGGAACTCTTCATTTTCGCCGTTTTTATTTTTTTAATCGATTCTGAAGGGTGGGCATACGAAATTATTGGGTGGGCAAACGTCTTCTACATCTAGACTAAAGGACTGCATCGTTGAAAGATCGATTTTGATAATATTTTCGGAAAAAATCGAACTTGTACGTGATCGCGTCTTCGGAACTCTTCATTTTCGTGGTTTTTAGTTTTTATTTCGATTCTGAAGGGAGGGCCTACGAAATTATTGGGTGGGCAAACGTCTTCTACATCTAGACTAAAGGACTGCATCGTTGAAAGATCGATTTTGATAATATTTTCGGAAAAAATCGAACTTGTACGTGATCGCGTCTTCGGAACTCTTCATTTTCGAGGTTTTTATTTTTTTATTTTTGATTCTGAAGGGTGGGCATACGAAATTATTGGGTGGGCAAACGTCTTCTACATCTAGACTAAAGGACTGCGTCGTTGAAAGATCGATTTTGATAATATTTTCGGAAAAAATCGAACTTATACGTGGTCGCGTCTACGGAACTCTTCATTTTCGCGGTTTTTATTTTTTAATTCGATTCGGAAGAGTGCGCATACGAAATTATTGGGTGGACACATCTCTTCTACATCTAGACTAACGGACTGCATCGTTGAAAGATCGATTTTGATAACATTTTCGGAAAAAATCGAACTTATACGTGGTCGCGTCTTCGGAACTCTACATTTTCATGGCTTTTTATTTTTTATTTCGATTCTGAAGGGTGGCCATACGAAATTATTGGATGGGCAAACGTCTTCCACATCTACACTAACGAAATGCGTCGTTGGACAAACGATTCGAACGTTTAGTTAATAAATAATCGAACTTATACGTGGTCGCGTCTTCGGAACTCTTCATTTTCGTGGCTTTTTATTTTTTATTTCGATTCTGAAGGGTGGGCATACGAAATTATTGGGTGGGCAAACGTCTTCTACATCTAGACTAAAGGACTGCATCGTTGAAAGATCGATTTTGATAATATTTTCGGAAAAAATCGAACTTATACGTGGTCGCGTCATTCGGAACTCTTCATTTTCGCGGTTTTTATTTTTTTATTCGATTCTGAAGGGTGGGCATACGAAATTATTGGATGGGCAAACGTCTTCCACATCTACACTAACGAAATGCGTCGTTGGACAAACGATTCGAACGTTTAGTTAATAAATAATCGAACTTATACGTGGTCGCGTCTTCGGAACTCTTCATTTTCGTGGCTTTTTATTTTTTATTTCGATTCTGAAGGGTGGCCATACGAAATTATTGGGTGGGCAAACGTCTTCTACATCTAGACTAAAGGACTGCATCGTTTAAAGATCGATTTTGATAATATTTTCGGAAAAAATCGAACTTATACGTGGTCGCGTCATTCGGAACTCTTCATTTTCGCGGTTTTTATTTTTTTATTCGATTCTGAAGGGTGGGCATACGAAATTATTGGATGGGCAAACGTCTTCCACATCTACACTAACGAAATGCGTCGTTGGACAAACGATTCGAACGTTTAGTTAATAAATAATCGAACTTATACGTGGTCGCGTCTTCGGAACTCTTCATTTTCGTGGCTTTTTATTTTTTATTTCGATTCTGAAGGGTGGCCATACGAAATTATTGGATGGGCAAACGTCTTCCACATCTACACTAACGAAATGCGTCGTTGGACAAACGATTCGAACGTTTAGTTAATAAATAATCGAACTTATACGTGGTCGCGTCTTCGGAACTCTTCATTTTCGTGGTTTTTATTTTTTATTTCGATTCTGAAGGGTGGGCATACGAAATTATTGGGTGGGCAAACGTCTTCTACATCTAGACTAAAGGACTGCATCGTTGAAAGATCGATTTTGATAATATTTTCGGAAAAAATCGAACTTATACGTGGTCGCGTCTACGGAACTCTTCATTTTCGCGGTTTTTATTTTTTTATTCGATTCTGAAGGGTGGGCATACGAAATTATTGGATGGGCAAACGTCTTCCACATCTACACTAACGAAATGCGTCGTTGGACAAACGATTCGAACGTTTAGTTAATAAATAATCGAACTTATACGTGGTCGCGTCTTCGGAACTCTTCATTTTCGTGGCTTTTTATTTTTTATTTCGATTCTGAAGGGTGGCCATACGAAATTATTGGGTGGGCAAACGTCTTCTACATCTAGACTAAAGGACTGCATCGTTGAAAGATCGATTTTGATAATATTTTCGGAAAAAATCGAACTTATACGTGGTCGCGTCATTCGGAACTCTTCATTTTCGCGGTTTTTATTTTTTTATTCGATTCTGAAGGGTGGGCATACGAAATTATTGGATGGGCAAACGTCTTCCACATCTACACTAACGAAATGCGTCGTTGGACAAACGATTCGAACGTTTAGTTAATAAATAATCGAACTTATACGTGGTCGCGTCTTCGGAACTCTTCATTTTCGTGGCTTTTTATTTTTTATTTCGATTCTGAAGGGTGGCCATACGAAATTATTGGATGGGCAAACGTCTTCCACATCTACACTAACGAAATGCGTCGTTGGACAAACGATTCGAACGTTTAGTTAATAAATAATCGAACTTATACGTGGTCGCGTCTTCGGAACTCTTCATTTTCGCGGTTTTTATTTTTTAATTCGATTCTGAAGAGTGCGCATACGAAATTATTGGGTGGGCACATCTCTTCTACATCTAGACTAACGGACTGCATCGTTGAAAGATCGATTTTGATAACATTTTCGGAAAAAATCGAACTTATACGTGGTCGCGTCTACGGAACTCTTCATTTTCGCGGTTTTTATTTTTTTATTTCGATTCTGAAGGGTAGGCATACGAAATTATTGCATGGGCAAACGTCTTCCACATCTACACTAACGAAATGCGTCGTTGGACAAACGATTCGAACGTTTAGTTAATAAATAATCGAACTTATACGTGGTCGCGTCTTCGGAACTCTTCATTTTCGCCGTTTTTATTTTTTTAATCGATTCTGAAGGGTGGGCATACGAAATTATTGGGTGGGCAAACGTCTTCTACATCTAGACCAAAGGACTGCATCGTTGAAAGATCGATTTTGATAATATTTTCGGAAAAAATCGAACTTATACGTGGTCGCGTCTTCGGAACTCTTCATTTTCGTGGTTTATATTTTTTATTTCGATTCTGAAGGATGGGCATACGAAATTATTGGATGGGCAAACGTCTTCCACATCTACACTAACGAAATGCGTCGTTGGACAAACGATTCGAACGTTTATTTAATAAATAATCGAACTTATACGTGGTCGCGTCTTCGGAACTCTTCATTTTCGTGGCTTTTATTTTTTATTTCGATTCGGAAAGGTGGGCATACGAAATTATTGGGTGGGCAAACGTCTTCTACATCTAGACTAAAGGACTGCATCGTTGAAAGATCGATTTTGATAATATTTTCGGAAATAATTGAACTTATACGTGGTCGCGTCTACGGAACTCTTCATTTTCGCGGTTTTTATTTTTTAATTCGATTCTGAAGAGTGCGCATACGAAATTATTGGGTGGGCACATCTCTTCTACATCTAGACTAACGGACTGCATCGTTGAAATTTCGATTTTGATAACATTTTCGGAAAAAATCGAACTTATACGTGGTCGCGTCTTCGGAACTCTTCATTTTCGTGGCTTTTTATTTTTTATTTCGATTCTGAAGGGTGGCCATACGAAATTATTGGATGGGCAAACGTCTTCTACATCTAGACTAAAGGACTGCATCGTTGAAAGATCGATTTTGATAATATTTTCGGAAAAAATCGAACTTGTACGTGGTCGCGTCTTCGGAACTCTTCATTTTCGTGGTTTTTATTTTTTATTTCGATTCTGAAGGGTGGGCATACGAAATTATTGGGTGGGCAAACGTCTTCTACATCTAGACTAAAGGACTGCATCGTTGAAAGATCGATTTTGATAATATTTTCGGAAAAAATCGAACTTGTACGTGATCGCGTCTTCGGAACTCTTCATTTTCGAGGTTTTTATTATTTTATTTTTGATTCTGAAGGGTGGGCATACGAAATTATTGGATGGCCAAACGTCTTCCACATCTACACTAACGAAATGCGTCGTTGGACAAACGATTCGAACGTTTAGTTAATAAATAATCGAACTTATACGTGGTCGCGTCATTCGGAACTCTTCATTTTCGCGGTTTTTATTTTTTTATTCGATTCTGAAGGGTGGGCATACGAAATTATTGGATGGGCAAACGTCTTCCACATCTACACTAACGAAATGCGTCGTTGGACAAACGATTCGAACGTTTAGTTAATAAATAATCGAACTTATACGTGGTCGCGTCTTCGGAACTCTTCATTTTCGTGGCTTTTTATTTTTTATTTCGATTCTGAAGGGTGGCCATACGAAATTATTGGATGGGCAAACGTCTTCCACATCTACACTAACGAAATGCGTCGTTGGACAAACGATTCGAACGTTTAGTTAATAAATAATCGAACTTATACGTGGTCGCGTCTTCGGAACTCTTCATTTTCGTGGCTTTTTATTTTTTATTTCGATTCTGAAGGGTGGGCATACGAAATTATTGGGTGGGCAAACGTCTTCTACATCTAGACTAAAGGACTGCATCGTTGAAAGATCGATTTTGATAATATTTTCGGAAAAAATCGAACTTATACGTGGTCGCGTCTACGGAACTCTTCATTTTCGCGGTTTTTATTTATTAATTCGATTCTGAACAGTGCGCATACGAAATTATTGGGTGGGTACATCTCTTCTACATCTAGACTAACGGACTGCATCGTTGAAAGATCGATTTTGATAGCGTTTTCGGAAATAATCGAACTTATACGTGGTCGCGTCTTCGGAACTCTTCATTTTCGTGGCTTTTTATTTTTTATTTCGATTCTGAAGGGTGGCCATACGAAATTATTGGATGGGCAAACGTCTTCCACATCTACACTAACGAAATGCGTCGTTGGACAAACGATTCGAACGTTTAGTTAATAAATAATCGAACTTATACGTGGTCGCGTCTTCGGAACTCTTCATTTTCGTGGCTTTTTATTTTTTATTTCGATTCTGAAGGGTGGGCATACGAAATTATTGGGTGGGCAAACGTCTTCTACATCTAGACTAAAGGACTGCATCGTTGAAAGATCGATTTTGATAATATTTTCGGAAAAAATCGAACTTATACGTGGTCGCGTCATTCGGAACTCTTCATTTTCGCGGTTTTTATTTTTTTATTCGATTCTGAAGGGTGGGCATACGAAATTATTGGATGGGCAAACGTCTTCCACATCTACACTAACGAAATGCGTCGTTGGACAAACGATTCGAACGTTTAGTTAATAAATAATCGAACTTATACGTGGTCGCGTCTTCGGAACTCTTCATTTTCGTGGCTTTTTATTTTTTATTTCGATTCTGAAGGGTGGCCATACGAAATTATTGGGTGGGCAAACGTCTTCTACATCTAGACTAAAGGACTGCATCGTTGAAAGATCGATTTTGATAATATTTTCGGAAAAAATCGAACTTATACGTGGTCGCGTCATTCGGAACTCTTCATTTTCGCGGTTTTTATTTTTTTATTCGATTCTGAAGGGTGGGCATACGAAATTATTGGATGGGCAAACGTCTTACACATCTACACTAACGAAATGCGTCGTTGGACAAACGATTCGAACGTTTAGTTAATAAATAATCGAACTTATACGTGGTCGCGTCTTCGGAACTCTTCATTTTCGTGGCTTTTTATTTTTTATTTCGATTCTGAAGGGTGGCCATACGAAATTATTGGATGGGCAAACGTCTTCCACATCTACACTAACGAAATGCGTCGTTGGACAAACGATTCGAACGTTTAGTTAATAAATAATCGAACTTATACGTGGTCGCGTCTTCGGAACTCTTCATTTTCGCGGTTTTTATTTTTTAATTCGATTCTGAAGAGTGCGCATACGAAATTATTGGGTGGGCACATCTCTTCTACATCTAGACTAACGGACTGCATCGTTGAAAGATCGATTTTGATAACATTTTCGGAAAAAATCGAACTTATACGTGGTCGCGTCTACGGAACTCTTCATTTTCGCGGTTTTTATTTTTTTATTTCGATTCTGAAGGGTAGGCATACGAAATTATTGCATGGGCAAACGTCTTCCACATCTACACTAACGAAATGCGTCGTTGGACAAACGATTCGAACGTTTAGTTAATAAATAATCGAACTTATACGTGGTCGCGTCTTCGGAACTCTTCATTTTCGTGGTTTATATTTTTTATTTCGATTCTGAAGGATGGGCATACGAAATTATTGGATGGGCAAACGTCTTCCACATCTACACTAACGAAATGCGTCGTTGGACAAACGATTCGAACGTTTATTTAATAAATAATCGAAATTATACGTGGTCGCGTCTTCGGAACTCTTCATTTTCGTGGCTTTTATTTTTTATTTCGATTCGGAAAGGTGGGCATACGAAATTATTGGGTGGGCAAACGTCTTCTACATCTAGACTAAAGGACTGCATCGTTGAAAGATCGATTTTGATAATATTTTCGGAAATAATTGAACTTATACGTGGTCGCGTCTACGGAACTCTTCATTTTCGCGGTTTTTATTTTTTAATTCGATTCTGAAGAGTGCGCATACGAAATTATTGGGTGGGCACATCTCTTCTACATCTAGACTAACGGACTGCATCGTTGAAAGATCGATTTTGATAACATTTTCGGAAAAAATCGAACTTATACGTGGTCGCGTCTTCGGAACTCTTCATTTTCGTGGCTTTTTATTTTTTATTTCGATTCTGAAGGGTGGCCATACGAAATTATTGGATGGGCAAACGTCTTCTACATCTAGACTAAAGGACTGCATCGTTGAAAGATCGATTTTGATAATATTTTCGGAAAAAATCGAACTTGTACGTGGTCGCGTCTTCGGAACTCTTCATTTTCGTGGTTTTTATTTTTTATTTCGATTCTGAAGGGTGGGCATACGAAATTATTGGGTGGGCAAACGTCTTCTACATCTAGACTAAAGGACTGCATCGTTGAAAGATCGATTTTGATAATATTTTCGGAAAAAATCGAACTTGTACGTGATCGCGTCTTCGGAACTCTTCATTTTCGAGGTTTTTATTATTTTATTTTTGATTCTGAAGGGTGGGCATACGAAATTATTGGATGGCCAAACGTCTTCCACATCTACACTAACGAAATGCGTCGTTGGACAAACGATTCGAACGTTTAGTTAATAAATAATCGAACTTATACGTGGTCGCGTCATTCGGAACTCTTCATTTTCGCGGTTTTTATTTTTTTATTCGATTCTGAAGGGTGGGCATACGAAATTATTGGATGGGCAAACGTCTTCCACATCTACACTAACGAAATGCGTCGTTGGACAAACGATTCGAACGTTTAGTTAATAAATAATCGAACTTATACGTGGTCGCGTCTTCGGAACTCTTCATTTTCGTGGCTTTTTATTTTTTATTTCGATTCTGAAGGGTGGCCATACGAAATTATTGGATGGGCAAACGTCTTCCACATCTACACTAACGAAATGCGTCGTTGGACAAACGATTCGAACGTTTAGTTAATAAATAATCGAACTTATACGTGGTCGCGTCTTCGGAACTCTTCATTTTCGTGGCTTTTTATTTTTTATTTCGATTCTGAAGGGTGGCCATACGAAATTATTGGGTGGGCAAACGTCTTCTACATCTAGACTAAAGGACTGCATCGTTGAAAGATCGATTTTGATAATATTTTCGGAAAAAATCGAACTTATACGTGGTCGCGTCATTCGGAACTCTTCATTTTCGCGGTTTTTATTTTTTTATTCGATTCTGAAGGGTGGGCATACGAAATTATTGGATGGGCAAACGTCTTCCACATCTACACTAACGAAATGCGTCGTTGGACAAACGATTCGAACGTTTAGTTAATAAATAATCGAACTTATACGTGGTCGCGTCTTCGGAACTCTTCATTTTCGTGGCTTTTTATTTTTTATTTCGATTCTGAAGGGTGGCCATACGAAATTATTGGATGGGCAAACGTCTTCCACATCTACACTAACGAAATGCGTCGTTGGACAAACGATTCGAACGTTTAGTTAATAAATAATCGAACTTATACGTGGTCGCGTCTTCGGAACTCTTCATTTTCGCGGTTTTTATTTTTTAATTCGATTCTGAAGAGTGCGCATACGAAATTATTGGGTGGGCACATCTCTTCTACATCTAGACTAACGGACTGCATCGTTGAAAGATCGATTTTGATAACATTTTCGGAAAAAATCGAACTTATACGTGGTCGCGTCTACGGAACTCTTCATTTTCGCGGTTTTTATTTTTTTATTTCGATTCTGAAGGGTAGGCATACGAAATTATTGCATGGGCAAACGTCTTCCACATCTACACTAACGAAATGCGTCGTTGGACAAACGATTCGAACGTTTAGTTAATAAATAATCGAACTTATACGTGGTCGCGTCTTCGGAACTCTTCATTTTCGTGGCTTTTTATTTTTTATTTCGATTCTGAAGGGTGGCCATACGAAATTATTGGATGGGCAAACGTCTTCCACATCTACACTAACGAAATGCGTCGTTGGACAAACGATTCGAACGTTTAGTTAATAAATAATCGAACTTATACGTGGTCGCGTCTTCGGAACTCTTCATTTTCGCGGTTTTTATTTTTTAATTCGATTCTGAAGAGTGCGCATACGAAATTATTGGGTGGGCACATCTCTTCTACATCTAGACTAACGGACTGCATCGTTGAAAGATCGATTTTGATAACATTTTCGGAAAAAATCGAACTTATACGTGGTCGCGTCTACGGAACTCTTCATTTTCGCGGTTTTTATTTTTTTATTTCGATTCTGAAGGGTAGGCATACGAAATTATTGCATGGGCAAACGTCTTCCACATCTACACTAACGAAATGCGTCGTTGGACAAACGATTCGAACGTTTAGTTAATAAATAATCGAACTTATACGTGGTCGCGTCTTCGGAACTCTTCATTTTCGCCGTTTTTATTTTTTTAATCGATTCTGAAGGGTGGGCATACGAAATTATTGGGTGGGCAAACGTCTTCTACATCTAGACTAAAGGACTGCATCGTTGAAAGATCGATTTTGATAATATTTTCGGAAAAAATCGAACTTATACGTGGTCGCGTCTTCGGAACTCTTCATTTTCATGGCTTTTTATTTTTTATTTCGATTCTGAAGGGTGACCATACGAAATTATTGGATGGGCAAACGTCTCCCACATCTACACTAACGAAATGCGTCGTTGAACAAACGATTCGAACGTTTAGTTAATAAATAATCGAACTTATACGTGGTCGCGTCTTCGGAACTCTTCATTTTCGTGGTTTATATTTTTTATTTCGATTCTGAAGGATGGGCATACGAAATTATTGGATGGGCAAACGTCTTCCACATCTACACTAACGAAATGCGTCGTTGGACAAACGATTCGAACGTTTATTTAATAAATAATCGAACTTATACGTGGTCGCGTCTTCGGAACTCTTCATTTTCGTGGCTTTTATTTTTTATTTCGATTCGGAAAGGTGGGCATACGAAATTATTGGGTGGGCAAACGTCTTCTACATCTAGACTAAAGGACTGCATCGTTGAAAGATCGATTTTGATAATATTTTCGGAAATAATTGAACTTACACGTGGTCGCGTCTACGGAACTCTTCATTTTCGCGGTTTTTATTTTTTAATTCGATTCTGAAGAGTGCGCATACGAAATTATTGGGTGGGCACATCTCTTCTACATCTAGACTAACGGACTGCATCGTTGAAAGATCGATTTTGATAACATTTTCGGAAAAAATCGAACTTATACGTGGTCGCGTCTTCGGAACTCTTCATTTTCGTGGCTTTTTATTTTTTATTTCGATTCTGAAGGGTGGCCATACGAAATTATTGGATGGGCAAACGTCTTCTACATCTAGACTAAAGGACTGCATCGTTGAAAGATCGATTTTGATAATATTTTCGGAAAAAATCGAACTTGTACGTGGTCGCGTCTTCGGAACTCTTCATTTTCGTGGTTTTTATTTTTTATTTCGATTCTGAAGGGTGGGCATACGAAATTATTGGGTGGGCAAACGTCTTCCACATCTACACTAACGAAATGCGTCGTTGGACAAACGATTCGAACGTTTAGTTAATAAATAATCGAACTTATACGTGGTCGCGTCTTCGGAACTCTTCATTTTCGTGGTTTATATTTTTTATTTCGATTCTGAAGGATGGGCATACGAAATTATTGGATGGGCAAACGTCTTCCACATCTACACTAACGAAATGCGTCGTTGGACAAACGATTCGAACGTTTATTTAATAAATAATCGAACTTATACGTGGTCGCGTCTTCGGAACTCTTCATTTTCGTGGCTTTTATTTTTTATTTCGATTCGGAAAGGTGGGCATACGAAATTATTGGGTGGGCAAACGTCTTCTACATCTAGACTAAAGGACTGCATCGTTGAAAGATCGATTTTGATAATATTTTCGGAAATAATTGAACTTATACGTGGTCGCGTCTACGGAACTCTTCATTTTCGCGGTTTTTATTTTTTAATTCGATTCTGAAGAGTGCGCATACGAAATTATTGGGTGGGCACATCTCTTCTACATCTAGACTAACGGACTGCATCGTTGAAAGATCGATTTTGATAACATTTTCGGAAAAAATCGAACTTATACGTGGTCGCGTCTTCGGAACTCTTCATTTTCGTGGCTTTTTATTTTTTATTTCGATTCTGAAGGGTGGCCATACGAAATTATTGGATGGGCAAACGTCTTCTACATCTAGACTAAAGGACTGCATCGTTGAAAGATCGATTTTGATAATATTTTCGGAAAAAATCGAACTTGTACGTGGTCGCGTCTTCGGAACTCTTCATTTTCGTGGTTTTTATTTTTTATTTCGATTCTGAAGGGTGGGCATACGAAATTATTGGGTGGGCAAACGTCTTCCACATCTACACTAACGAAATGCGTCGTTGGACAAACGATTCGAACGTTTAGTTAATAAATAATCGAACTTATACGTGGTCGCGTCTTCGGAACTCTTCATTTTCGTGGTTTTTATTTTTTATTTCGATTCTGAAGGGTGGGCATACGAAATTATTGGGTGGGCAAACGTCTTCTACATCTAGACTAAAGGACTGCATCGTTGAAAGATCGATTTTGATAATATTTTCGGAAAAAATCGAACTTATACGTGGTCGCGTCTACGGAACTCTTCATTTTCGCGGTTTTTATTTTTGATTCTGAAGGGTGGGCATACGAAAATATTGGATGGGCAAACGTCTCCCACAACTACACTAACGAAATGCGTCGTTGGACAAACGATTCGAACGTTTAGTTAATAAATAATCGAACTTATACGTGGTCGCGTCTTCGGAACTCTTCATTTTCGCGGTTTTTATTTTTTAATTCGATTCTGAAGAGTGCGCATACGAAATTATTGGGTGGGCACATCTCTTCTACATCTAGACTAACGGACTGCATCGTTGAAAGATCGATTTTGATAACATTTTCGGAAAAAATCGAACTTATACGTGGTCGCGTCTACGGAACTCTTCATTTTCGCGGTTTTTATTTTTTTATTTCGATTCTGAAGGGTAGGCATACGAAATTATTGCATGGGCAAACGTCTTCCACATCTACACTAACGAAATGCGTCGTTGGACAAACGATTCGAACGTTTAGTTAATAAATAATCGAACTTATACGTGGTCGCGTCTTCGGAACTCTTCATTTTCGTGGCTTTTTATTTTTTATTTCGATTCTGAAGGGTGGCCATACGAAATTATTGGATGGGCAAACGTCTTCCACATCTACACTAACGAAATGCGTCGTTGGACAAACGATTCGAACGTTTAGTTAATAAATAATCGAACTTATACGTGGTCGCGTCTTCGGAACTCTTCATTTTCGCGGTTTTTATTTTTTAATTCGATTCTGAAGAGTGCGCATACGAAATTATTGGGTGGGCACATCTCTTCTACATCTAGACTAACGGACTGCATCGTTGAAAGATCGATTTTGATAACATTTTCGGAAAAAATCGAACTTATACGTGGTCGCGTCTACGGAACTCTTCATTTTCGCGGTTTTTATTTTTTTATTTCGATTCTGAAGGGTAGGCATACGAAATTATTGCATGGGCAAACGTCTTCCACATCTACACTAACGAAATGCGTCGTTGGACAAACGATTCGAACGTTTAGTTAATAAATAATCGAACTTATACGTGGTCGCGTCTTCGGAACTCTTCATTTTCGCCGTTTTTATTTTTTTAATCGATTCTGAAGGGTGGGCATACGAAATTATTGGGTGGGCAAACGTCTTCTACATCTAGACTAAAGGACTGCATCGTTGAAAGATCGATTTTGATAATATTTTCGGAAAAAATCGAACTTATACGTGGTCGCGTCTTCGGAACTCTTCATTTTCATGGCTTTTTATTTTTTATTTCGATTCTGAAGGGTGACCATACGAAATTATTGGATGGGCAAACGTCTCCCACATCTACACTAACGAAATGCGTCGTTGAACAAACGATTCGAACGTTTAGTTAATAAATAATCGAACTTATACGTGGTCGCGTCTTCGGAACTCTTCATTTTCGTGGTTTATATTTTTTATTTCGATTCTGAAGGATGGGCATACGAAATTATTGGATGGGCAAACGTCTTCCACATCTACACTAACGAAATGCGTCGTTGGACAAACGATTCGAACGTTTATTTAATAAATAATCGAACTTATACGTGGTCGCGTCTTCGGAACTCTTCATTTTCGTGGCTTTTATTTTTTATTTCGATTCGGAAAGGTGGGCATACGAAATTATTGGGTGGGCAAACGTCTTCTACATCTAGACTAAAGGACTGCATCGTTGAAAGATCGATTTTGATAATATTTTCGGAAATAATTGAACTTACACGTGGTCGCGTCTACGGAACTCTTCATTTTCGCGGTTTTTATTTTTTAATTCGATTCTGAAGAGTGCGCATACGAAATTATTGGGTGGGCACATCTCTTCTACATCTAGACTAACGGACTGCATCGTTGAAAGATCGATTTTGATAACATTTTCGGAAAAAATCGAACTTATACGTGGTCGCGTCTTCGGAACTCTTCATTTTCGTGGCTTTTTATTTTTTATTTCGATTCTGAAGGGTGGCCATACGAAATTATTGGATGGGCAAACGTCTTCTACATCTAGACTAAAGGACTGCATCGTTGAAAGATCGATTTTGATAATATTTTCGGAAAAAATCGAACTTGTACGTGGTCGCGTCTTCGGAACTCTTCATTTTCGTGGTTTTTATTTTTTATTTCGATTCTGAAGGGTGGGCATACGAAATTATTGGGTGGGCAAACGTCTTCCACATCTACACTAACGAAATGCGTCGTTGGACAAACGATTCGAACGTTTAGTTAATAAATAATCGAACTTATACGTGGTCGCGTCTTCGGAACTCTTCATTTTCGTGGTTTATATTTTTTATTTCGATTCTGAAGGATGGGCATACGAAATTATTGGATGGGCAAACGTCTTCCACATCTACACTAACGAAATGCGTCGTTGGACAAACGATTCGAACGTTTATTTAATAAATAATCGAACTTATACGTGGTCGCGTCTTCGGAACTCTTCATTTTCGTGGCTTTTATTTTTTATTTCGATTCGGAAAGGTGGGCATACGAAATTATTGGGTGGGCAAACGTCTTCTACATCTAGACTAAAGGACTGCATCGTTGAAAGATCGATTTTGATAATATTTTCGGAAATAATTGAACTTATACGTGGTCGCGTCTACGGAACTCTTCATTTTCGCGGTTTTTATTTTTTAATTCGATTCTGAAGAGTGCGCATACGAAATTATTGGGTGGGCACATCTCTTCTACATCTAGACTAACGGACTGCATCGTTGAAAGATCGATTTTGATAACATTTTCGGAAAAAATCGAACTTATACGTGGTCGCGTCTTCGGAACTCTTCATTTTCGTGGCTTTTTATTTTTTATTTCGATTCTGAAGGGTGGCCATACGAAATTATTGGATGGGCAAACGTCTTCTACATCTAGACTAAAGGACTGCATCGTTGAAAGATCGATTTTGATAATATTTTCGGAAAAAATCGAACTTGTACGTGGTCGCGTCTTCGGAACTCTTCATTTTCGTGGTTTTTATTTTTTATTTCGATTCTGAAGGGTGGGCATACGAAATTATTGGGTGGGCAAACGTCTTCCACATCTACACTAACGAAATGCGTCGTTGGACAAACGATTCGAACGTTTAGTTAATAAATAATCGAACTTATACGTGGTCGCGTCTTCGGAACTCTTCATTTTCGTGGTTTTTATTTTTTATTTCGATTCTGAAGGGTGGGCATACGAAATTATTGGGTGGGCAAACGTCTTCTACATCTAGACTAAAGGACTGCATCGTTGAAAGATCGATTTTGATAATATTTTCGGAAAAAATCGAACTTATACGTGGTCGCGTCTACGGAACTCTTCATTTTCGCGGTTTTTATTTTTGATTCTGAAGGGTGGGCATACGAAAATATTGGATGGGCAAACGTCTCCCACAACTACACTAACGAAATGCGTCGTTGGACAAACGATTCGAACGTTTAGTTAAAAAATAATCGAACTTATACGTGGTCGCGTCTTCGGAACTCTTCATTTTCGTGGCTTTTTATTTTTTATTTCGATTCTGAAGGGTGGCCATACGAAATTATTGGATGGGCAAACGTCTTCCACATCTACACTAACGAAATGCGTCGTTGGACAAACGATTCGAACGTTTAGTTAATAAATAATCGAACTTATACGTGGTCGCGTCTTCGGAACTCTTCATTTTCGTGGCTTTTTATTTTTTATTTCGATTCTGAAGGGTGGCCATACGAAATTATTGGATGGGCAAACGTCTTCCACATCTACACTAACGAAATGCGTCGTTGGACAAACGATTCGAACGTTTAGTTAATAAATAATCGAACTTATACGTGGTCGCGTCTTCGGAACTCTTCATTTTCGTGGCTTTTTATTTTTTATTTCGATTCTGAAGGGTGGCCATACGAAATTATTGGGTGGGCAAACGTCTTCTACATCTAGACTAAAGGACTGCATCGTTGAAAGATCGATTTTGATAATATTTTCGGAAAAAATCGAACTTATACGTGGTCGCGTCATTCGGAACTCTTCATTTTCGCGGTTTTTATTTTTTTATTCGATTCTGAAGGGTGGGCATACGAAATTATTGGATGGGCAAACGTCTTCCACATCTACACTAACGAAATGCGTCGTTGGACAAACGATTCGAACGTTTAGTTAATAAATAATCGAACTTATACGTGGTCGCGTCTTCGGAACTCTTCATTTTCGTGGCTTTTTATTTTTTATTTCGATTCTGAAGGGTGGCCATACGAAATTATTGGATGGGCAAACGTCTTCCACATCTACACTAACGAAATGCGTCGTTGGACAAACGATTCGAACGTTTAGTTAATAAATAATCGAACTTATACGTGGTCGCGTCTTCGGAACTCTTCATTTTCGCGGTTTTTATTTTTTAATTCGATTCTGAAGAGTGCGCATACGAAATTATTGGGTGGGCACATCTCTTCTACATCTAGACTAACGGACTGCATCGTTGAAAGATCGATTTTGATAACATTTTCGGAAAAAATCGAACTTATACGTGGTCGCGTCTACGGAACTCTTCATTTTCGCGGTTTTTATTTTTTTATTTCGATTCTGAAGGGTAGGCATACGAAATTATTGCATGGGCAAACGTCTTCCACATCTACACTAACGAAATGCGTCGTTGGACAAACGATTCGAACGTTTAGTTAATAAATAATCGAACTTATACGTGGTCGCGTCTTCGGAACTCTTCATTTTCGCCGTTTTTATTTTTTTAATCGATTCTGAAGGGTGGGCATACGAAATTATTGGGTGGGCAAACGTCTTCTACATCTAGACTAAAGGACTGCATCGTTGAAAGATCGATTTTGATAATATTTTCGGAAAAAATCGAACTTATACGTGGTCGCGTCTTCGGAACTCTTCATTTTCATGGCTTTTTATTTTTTATTTCGATTCTGAAGGGTGACCATACGAAATTATTGGATGGGCAAACGTCTCCCACATCTACACTAACGAAATGCGTCGTTGAACAAACGATTCGAACGTTTAGTTAATAAATAATCGAACTTATACGTGGTCGCGTCTTCGGAACTCTTCATTTTCGTGGTTTATATTTTTTATTTCGATTCTGAAGGATGGGCATACGAAATTATTGGATGGGCAAACGTCTTCCACATCTACACTAACGAAATGCGTCGTTGGACAAACGATTCGAACGTTTATTTAATAAATAATCGAACTTATACGTGGTCGCGTCTTCGGAACTCTTCATTTTCGTGGCTTTTATTTTTTATTTCGATTCGGAAAGGTGGGCATACGAAATTATTGGGTGGGCAAACGTCTTCTACATCTAGACTAAAGGACTGCATCGTTGAAAGATCGATTTTGATAATATTTTCGGAAATAATTGAACTTATACGTGGTCGCGTCTACGGAACTCTTCATTTTCGCGGTTTTTATTTTTTAATTCGATTCTGAAGAGTGCGCATACGAAATTATTGGGTGGGCACATCTCTTCTACATCTAGACTAACGGACTGCATCGTTGAAAGATCGATTTTGATAACATTTTCGGAAAAAATCGAACTTATACGTGGTCGCGTCTTCGGAACTCTTCATTTTCGTGGCTTTTTATTTTTTATTTCGATTCTGAAGGGTGGCCATACGAAATTATTGGATGGGCAAACGTCTTCTACATCTAGACTAAAGGACTGCATCGTTGAAAGATCGATTTTGATAATATTTTCGGAAAAAATCGAACTTGTACGTGGTCGCGTCTTCGGAACTCTTCATTTTCGTGGTTTTTATTTTTTATTTCGATTCTGAAGGGTGGGCATACGAAATTATTGGGTGGGCAAACGTCTTCTACATCTAGACTAAAGGACTGCATCGTTGAAAGATCGATTTTGATAATATTTTCGGAAAAAATCGAACTTATACGTGGTCGCGTCTACGGAACTCTTCATTTTCGCGGTTTTTATTTATTAATTCGATTCTGAAGAGTGCGCATACGAAATTATTGGGTGGGTACATCTCTTCTACATCTAGACTAACGGACTGCATCGTTGAAAGATCGATTTTGATAGCGTTTTCGGAAATAATCGAACTTATACGTGGTCGCGTCTTCGGAACTCTTCATTTTCGTGGCTTTTTATTTTTTATTTCGATTCTGAAGGGTGGCCATACGAAATTATTGGATGGGCAAACGTCTTCCACATCTACACTAACGAAATGCGTCGTTGGACAAACGATTCGAACGTTTATTTAATAAATAATCGAACTTATACGTGGTCGCGTCTTCGGAACTCTTCATTTTCGTGGTTTTTATTTTTTATTTCGATTCTGAAGGGTGGGCATACGAAATTATTGGGTGGGCAAACGTCTTCTACATCTAGACTAAAGGACTGCATCGTTGAAAGATCGATTTTGATAATATTTTCGGAAAAAATCGAACTTGTACGTGATCGCGTCTTCGGAACTCTTCATTTTCGAGGTTTTTATTATTTTATTTTTGATTCTGAAGGGTGGGCATACGAAATTATTGGATGGCCAAACGTCTTCCACATCTACACTAACGAAATGCGTCGTTGGACAAACGATTCGAACGTTTAGTTAATAAATAATCGAACTTATACGTGGTCGCGTCTTCGGAACTCTTCATTTTCGTGGTTTTTATTTTTTATTTCGATTCTGAAGGGTGGGCATACGAAATTATTGGGTGGGCAAACGTCTTCTACATCTAGACTAAAGGACTGCATCGTTGAAAGATCGATTTTGATAATATTTTCGGAAAAAATCGAACTTATACGTGGTCGCGTCTACGGAACTCTTCATTTTCGCGGTTTTTATTTATTAATTCGATTCTGAAGAGTGCGCATACGAAATTATTGGGTGGGTACATCTCTTCTACATCTAGACTAACGGACTGCATCGTTGAAAGATCGATTTTGATAGCGTTTTCGGAAATAATCGAACTTATACGTGGTCGCGTCTTCGGAACTCTTCATTTTCGTGGCTTTTCATTTTTTATTTCGATTCTGAAGGGTGGCCATACGAAATTATTGGATGGGCAAACGTCTTCCACATCTACACTAACGAAATGCGTCGTTGGACAAACGATTCGAACGTTTAGTTAATAAATAATCGAACTTATACGTGGTCGCGTCTTCGGAACTCTTCATTTTCGTGGCTTTTTATTTTTTATTTCGATTCTGAAGGGTGGGCATACGAAATTATTGGGTGGGCAAACGTCTTCTACATCTAGACTAAAGGACTGCATCGTTGAAAGATCGATTTTGATAATATTTTCGGAAAAAATCGAACTTATACGTGGTCGCGTCATTCGGAACTCTTCATTTTCGCGGTTTTTATTTTTTTATTCGATTCTGAAGGGTGGGCATACGAAATTATTGGATGGGCAAACGTCTTCCACATCTACACTAACGAAATGCGTCGTTGGACAAACGATTCGAACGTTTAGTTAATAAATAATCGAACTTATACGTGGTCGCGTCTTCGGAACTCTTCATTTTCGTGGCTTTTTATTTTTTATTTCGATTCTGAAGGGTGGCCATACGAAATTATTGGGTGGGCAAACGTCTTCTACATCTAGACTAAAGGACTGCATCGTTAAAAGATCGATTTTGATAATATTTTCGGAAAAAATCGAACTTATACGTGGTCGCGTCATTCGGAACTCTTCATTTTCGCGGTTTTTATTTTTTTATTCGATTCTGAAGGGTGGGCATACGAAATTATTGGATGGGCAAACGTCTTCCACATCTACACTAACGAAATGCGTCGTTGGACAAACGATTCGAACGTTTAGTTAATAAATAATCGAACTTATACGTGGTCGCGTCTTCGGAACTCTTCATTTTCGTGGCTTTTTATTTTTTATTTCGATTCTGAAGGGTGGCCATACGAAATTATTGGATGGGCAAACGTCTTCCACATCTACACTAACGAAATGCGTCGTTGGACAAACGATTCGAACGTTTAGTTAATAAATAATCGAACTTATACGTGGTCGCGTCTTCGGAACTCTTCATTTTCGTGGCTTTTTATTTTTTATTTCGATTCTGAAGGGTGGCCATACGAAATTATTGGGTGGGCAAACGTCTTCTACATCTAGACTAAAGGACTGCGTCGTTGAAAGATCGATTTTGATAATATTTTCGGAAAAAATCGAACTTATACGTGGTCGCGTCTACGGAACTCTTCATTTTCGCGGTTTTTATTTTTTAATTCGATTCTGAAGAGTGCGCATAAGAAATTATTGGGTGGGCACATCTCTTCTACATCTAGACTAACGGACTGCATCGTTGAAAGATCGATTTTGATAACATTTTCGGAAAAAATCGAACTTATACGTGGTCGCGTCTTCGGAACTCTTCATTTTCGTGGCTTTTTATTTTTTATTTCGATTCTGAAGGGTGGCCATACGAAATTATTGGGTGGGCAAACGTCTTCTACATCTAGACTAAAGGACTGCATCGTTGAAAGATCGATTTTGATAATATTTTCGGAAAAAATCGAACTTGTACGTGATCGCGTCTTCGGAACTCTTCATTTTCGAGGTTTTTATTATTTTATTTTTGATTCTGAAGGGTGGGCATACGAAATTATTGGATGGGCAAACGTCTTCCACATCTACACTAACGAAATGCGTCGTTGGACAAACGATTCGAACGTTTAGTTAATAAATAATCGAACTTATACGTGGTCGCGTCTTCGGAACTCTTCATTTTCGTGGTTTTTATTTTTTATTTCGATTCTGAAGGGTGGGCATACGAAATTATTGGGTGGGCAAACGTCTTCTACATCTAGACTAAAGGACTGCATCGTTGAAAGATCGATTTTGATAATATTTTCGGAAAAAATCGAACTTATACGTGGTCGCGTCTACGGAACTCTTCATTTTCGCGGTTTTTATTTTTGATTCTGAAGGGTGGGCATACGAAAATATTGGATGGGCAAACGTCTCCCACAACTACACTAACGAAATGCGTCGTTGGACAAACGATTCGAACGTTTAGTTAAAAAATAATCGAACTTATACTTGGTCGCGTCTTCGGAACTCATCATTTTCGTGGTTTTTTTTTTTTATTTCGATTCTGAAGGGTGGGCATACGAAATTATTGGGTGGGCAAACGTCTTCTACATCTAGACTAAAGGACTGCATCGTTGAAAGATCGATTTTGATAATATTTTCGGAAAAAATTGAACTTATACGTGGTCGCGTCGACGGAACTCTTCATTTTCGCGGTTTTTATTTATTAATTCGATTCTGAAGAGTGCGCATACGAAATTATTGGGTGGGTACATCTCTTCTACATCTAGACTAACGGACTGCATCGTTGAAAGATCGATTTTGATAGCGTTTTCGGAAATAATCGAACTTATACGTGGTCGCGTCTTCGGAACTCTTCATTTTCGTGGCTTTTTATTTTTTATTTCGATTCTGAAGGGTGGCCATACGAAATTATTGGATGGGCAAACGTCTTCCACATCTACACTAACGAAATGCGTCGTTGGACAAACGATTCGAACGTTTAGTTAATAAATAATCGAACTTATACGTGGTCGCGTCTTCGGAACTCTTCATTTTCGTGGCTTTTTATTTTTTATTTCGATTCTGAAGGGTGGCCATACGAAATTATTGGGTGGGCAAACGTCTTCCACATCTACACTAACGAAATGCGTCGTTGGACAAACGATTCGAACGTTTAGTTAATAAATAATCGAACTTATACGTGGTCGCGTCTTCGGAACTCTTCATTTTCGTGGCTTTTTATTTTTTATTTCGATTCTGAAGGGTGGCCATACGAAATTATTGGATGGGCAAACGTCTTCCACATCTACACTAACGAAATGCGTCGTTGGACAAACGATTCGAACGTTTAGTTAATAAATAATCTAACTTATACGTGGTCGCGTCTTCGGAACTCTTCATTTTCGAGGTTTTTATTTTTTTATTTTTGATTCTGAAGGGTGGGCATACGAAATTATTGGGTGGGCAAACGTCTTCTACATCCTAGACTAAAGGACTGCATCGTTGAAAGATCGATTTTGATAATATTTTCGGAAAAAATCGATCTTATACGTGGTCGCGTCATTCGGAACTCTTCATTTTCGCGGGTTTTATTTTTTTATTCGATTCTGAAGGGTGGGCATACGAAATTATTGGATGGGCAAACGTCTTCCACATCTACACTAACGAAATGCGTCGTTGGACAAACGATTCGAACGTTTAGTTAATAAATAATCGAACTTATACGTGGTCGCGTCTTCGGAACTCTTCATTTTCGTGGTTTTTATTTTTTATTTCGATTCTGAAGGGTGGGCCTACGAAATTATTGGGTGGGCAAACGTCTTCTACATCTAGACTAAAGGACTGCGTCGTTGAAAGATCGATTTTGATAATATTTTCGGAAAAAATCGAACTTATACGTGGTCGCGTCTACGGAACTCTTCATTTTCGCGGTTTTTATTTTTTAATTCGATTCTGAAGAGTGCGCATAAGAAATTATTGGGTGGGCACATCTCTTCTACATCTAGACTAACGGACTGCATCGTTGAAAGATCGATTTTGATAACATTTTCGGAAAAAATCGAACTTATACGTGGTCGCGTCTTCGGAACTCTTCATTTTCGTGGCTTTTTATTTTTTATTTCGATTCTGAAGGGTGGCCATACGAAATTATTGGATGGGCAAACGTCTTCCACATTTACACTAACGAAATGCGTCGTTGGACAAACGATTCGAACGTTTATTTAATAAATAATCGAACTTATACGTGGTCGCGTCTTCGGAACTCTTCATTTTCGTGGTTTTTATTTTTTATTTCGATTCTGAAGGGTGGGCATACGAA
The DNA here is from genome assembly GCA_963932275.1 of Andrena praecox. NCBI lineage: Eukaryota > Metazoa > Arthropoda > Insecta > Hymenoptera > Andrenidae > Andrena > Andrena praecox. The sequence goes on along the minus strand of CAWVQO010000413.1, from coordinate 792,226 downwards.
ATTATTGGGTGGGCAAACGTCTTCTACATCTAGACTAAAGGACTGCATCGTTGAAAGATCGATTTTGATAATATTTTCGGAAAAAATCGAACTTGTACGTGATCGCGTCTTCGGAACTCTTCATTTTCGAGGTTTTTATTATTTTATTTTTGATTCTGAAGGGTGGGCATACGAAATTATTGGATGGGCAAACGTCTTCCACATCTACACTAACGAAATGCGTCGTTGGACAAACGATTCGAACGTTTAGTTAATAAATAATCGAACTTATACGTGGTCGCGTCTTCGGAACTCTTCATTTTCGTGGTTTTTATTTTTTATTTCGATTCTGAAGGGTGGGCATACGAAATTATTGGGTGGGCAAACGTCTTCTACATCTAGACTAAAGGACTGCATCGTTGAAAGATCGATTTTGATAATATTTTCGGAAAAAATCGAACTTATACGTGGTCGCGTCTACGGAACTCTTCATTTTCGCGGTTTTTATTTTTGATTCTGAAGGGTGGGCATACGAAAATATTGGATGGGCAAACGTCTCCCACAACTACACTAACGAAATGCGTCGTTGGACAAACGATTCGAACGTTTAGTTAAAAAATAATCGAACTTATACTTGGTCGCGTCTTCGGAACTCATCATTTTCGTGGTTTTTTTTTTTTATTTCGATTCTGAAGGGTGGGCATACGAAATTATTGGGTGGGCAAACGTCTTCTACATCTAGACTAAAGGACTGCATCGTTGAAAGATTGATTTTGATAATATTTTCGGAAAAAATTGAACTTATACGTGGTCGCGTCTACGGAACTCTTCATTTTCGCGGTTTTTATTTATTAATTCGATTCTGAAGAGTGCGCATACGAAATTATTGGGTGGGTACATCTCTTCTACATCTAGACTAACGGACTGCATCGTTGAAAGATCGATTTTGATAGCGTTTTCGGAAATAATCGAACTTATACGTGGTCGCGTCTTCGGAACTCTTCATTTTCGTGGCTTTTTATTTTTTATTTCGATTCTGAAGGGTGGCCATACGAAATTATTGGATGGGCAAACGTCTTCCACATCTACACTAACGAAATGCGTCGTTGGACAAACGATTCGAACGTTTAGTTAATAAATAATCGAACTTATACGTGGTCGCGTCTTCGGAACTCTTCATTTTCGTGGCTTTTTATTTTTTATTTCGATTCTGAAGGGTGGCCATACGAAATTATTGGGTGGGCAAACGTCTTCTACATCTAGACTAAAGGACTGCATCGTTGAAAGATCGATTTTGATAATATTTTCGGAAAAAATCGATCTTATACGTGGTCGCGTCATTCGGAACTCTTCATTTTCGCGGTTTTTATTTTTTTATTCGATTCTGAAGGGTGGGCATACGAAATTATTGGATGGGCAAACGTCTTCCACATCTACACTAACGAAATGCGTCGTTGGACAAACGATTCGAACGTTTAGTTAATAAATAATCGAACTTATACGTGGTCGCGTCTTCGGAACTCTTCATTTTCGTGGTTTTTATTTTTTATTTCGATTCTGAAGGGTGGGCCTACGAAATTATTGGGTGGGCAAACGTCTTCTACATCTAGACTAAAGGACTGCATCGTTGAAAGATCGATTTTGATAATATTTTCGGAAAAAATCGAACTTGTACGTGATCGCGTCTTCGGAACTCTTCATTTTCGAGGTTTTTATTTTTTTATTTTTGATTCTGAAGGGTGGGCATACGAAATTATTGGGTGGGCAAACGTCTTCTACATCTAGACTAAAGGACTGCGTCGTTGAAAGATCGATTTTGATAATATTTTCGGAAAAAATCGAACTTATACGTGGTCGCGTCTACGGAACTCTTCATTTTCGCGGTTTTTATTTTTTAATTCGATTCTGAAGAGTGCGCATAAGAAATTATTGGGTGGGCACATCTCTTCTACATCTAGACTAACGGACTGCATCGTTGAAAGATCGATTTTGATAACATTTTCGGAAAAAATCGACCTTATACGTGGTCGCGTCTTCGGAACTCTTCATTTTCGTGGTTTTTATTTTTTATTTCGATTCTGAAGGGTGGGCATACGAAATTATTGGGTGGGCAAACGTCTTCTACATCTAGACTAAAGGACTGCATCGTTGAAAGATCGATTTTGATAATATTTTCGGAAAAAATCGAACTTGTACGTGATCGCGTCTTCGGAACTCTTCATTTTCGAGGTTTTTATTATTTTATTTTTGATTCTGAAGGGTGGGCATACGAAATTATTGGATGGGCAAACGTCTTCCACATCTACACTAACGAAATGCGTCGTTGGACAAACGATTCGAACGTTTAGTTAATAAATAATCGAACTTATACGTGGTCGCGTCTTCGGAACTCTTCATTTTCGTGGTTTTTATTTTTTATTTCGATTCTGAAGGGTGGGCATACGAAATTATTGGGTGGGCAAACGTCTTCTACATCTAGACTAAAGGACTGCATCGTTGAAAGATCGATTTTGATAATATTTTCGGAAAAAATCGAACTTATACGTGGTCGCGTCTACGGAACTCTTCATTTTCGCGGTTTTTATTTTTGATTCTGAAGGGTGGGCATACGAAAATATTGGATGGGCAAACGTCTCCCACAACTACACTAACGAAATGCGTCGTTGGACAAACGATTCGAACGTTTAGTTAAAAAATAATCGAACTTATACTTGGTCGCGTCTTCGGAACTCATCATTTTCGTGGTTTTTATTTTTTATTTCGATTCTGAAGGGTGGGCATACGAAATTATTGGGTGGGCAAACGTCTTCTACATCTAGACTAAAGGACTGCATCGTTGAAAGATCGATTTTGATAATATTTTCGGAAAAAATCGAACTTATACGTGGTCGCGTCTTCGGAACTCTTCATTTTCGTGGCTTTTTATTTTTTATTTCGATTCTGAAGGGTGGCCATACGAAATTATTGGATGGGCAAACGTCTTCCACATCTACACTAACGAAATGCGTCGTTGGACAAACGATTCGAACGTTTAGTTAATAAATAATCGAACTTATACGTGGTCGCGTCTTCGGAACTCTTCATTTTCGTGGCTTTTTATTTTTTATTTCGATTCTGAAGGGTGGCCATACGAAATTATTGGGTGGGCAAACGTCTTCTACATCTAGACTAAAGGACTGCATCGTTGAAAGATCGATTTTGATAATATTTTCGGAAAAAATCGAACTTATACGTGGTCGCGTCATTCGGAACTCTTCATTTTCGCGGTTTTTATTTTTTTATTCGATTCTGAAGGGTGGGCATACGAAATTATTGGATGGGCAAACGTCTTCCACATCTACACTAACGAAATGCGTCGTTGGACAAACGATTCGAACGTTTAGTTAATAAATAATCGAACTTATACGTGGTCGCGTCTTCGGAACTCTTCATTTTCGTGGCTTTTTATTTTTTATTTCGATTCTGAAGGGTGGCCATACGAAATTATTGGGTGGGCAAACGTCTTCCACATCTACACTAACGAAATGCGTCGTTGGACAAACGATTCGAACGTTTAGTTAATAAATAATCGAACTTATACGTGGTCGCGTCTTCGGAACTCTTCATTTTCGTGGCTTTTTATTTTTTATTTCGATTCTGAAGGGTGGCCATACGAAATTATTGGGTGGGCAAACGTCTTCTACATCCTAGACTAAAGGACTGCATCGTTGAAAGATCGATTTTGATAATATTTTCGGAAAAAATCGATCTTATACGTGGTCGCGTCATTCGGAACTCTTCATTTTCGCGGTTTTTATTTTTTTATTCGATTCTGAAGGGTGGGCATACGAAATTATTGGATGGGCAAACGTCTTCCACATCTACACTAACGAAATGCGTCGTTGGACAAACGATTCGAACGTTTAGTTAATAAATAATCGAACTTATACGTGGTCGCGTCTTCGGAACTCTTCATTTTCGTGGCTTTTTATTTTTTATTTCGATTCTGAAGGGTGGCCATACGAAATTATTGGATGGGCAAACGTCTTCCACATTTACACTAACGAAATGCGTCGTTGGACAAACGATTCGAACGTTTATTTAATAAATAATCGAACTTATACGTGGTCGCGTCTTCGGAACTCTTCATTTTCGTGGTTTTTATTTTTTATTTCGATTCTGAAGGGTGGGCATACGAAATTATTGGGTGGGCAAACGTCTTCTACATCTAGACTAAAGGACTGCATCGTTGAAAGATCGATTTTGATAATATTTTCGGAAAAAATCGAACTTGTACGTGATCGCGTCTTCGGAACTCTTCATTTTCGAGGTTTTTATTATTTTATTTTTGATTCTGAAGGGTGGGCATACGAAATTATTGGATGGGCAAACGTCTTCCACATCTACACTAATGAAATGCGTCGTTGGACAAACGATTCGAACGTTTAGTTAATAAATAATCGAACTTATACGTGGTCGCGTCTTCGGAACTCTTCATTTCGTGGTTTTTATTTTTTATTTCGATTCTGAAGGGTGGGCATACGAAATTATTGGGTGGGCAAACGTCTTCTACATCTAGACTAAAGGACTGCATCGTTGAAAGATCGATTTTGATAATATTTTCGGAAAAAATCGAACTTGTACGTGATCGCGTCTTCGGAACTCTTCATTTTCGAGGTTTTTATTTTTTTATTTTTGATTCTGAAGGGTGGGCATACGAAATTATTGGATGGCCAAACGTCTTCTACATCTAGACTAAAGGACTGCGTCGTTGAAAGATCGATTTTGATAATATTTTCGGAAAAAATCGAACTTATACGTGGTCGCGTCTACGGAACTCTTCATTTTCGCGGTTTTTATTTTTTAATTCGATTCTGAAGAGTGCGCATAAGAAATTATTGGGTGGGCACATCTCTTCTACATCTAGACTAACGGACTGCATCGTTGAAAGATCGATTTTGATAACATTTTCGGAAAAAATCGAACTTATACGTGGTCGCGTCTTCGGAACTCTTCATTTTCGTGGCTTTTTATTTTTTATTTCGATTCTGAAGGGTGGCCATACGAAATTATTGGATGGGCAAACGTCTTCCACATTTACACTAACGAAATGCGTCGTTGGACAAACGATTCGAACGTTTATTTAATAAATAATCGAACTTATACGTGGTCGCGTCTTCGGAACTCTTCATTTTCGTGGTTTTTATTTTTTATTTCGATTCTGAAGGGTGGGCATACGAAATTATTGGGTGGGCAAACGTCTTCTACATCTAGACTAAAGGACTGCATCGTTGAAAGATCGATTTTGATAATATTTTCGGAAAAAATCGAACTTGTACGTGATCGCGTCTTCGGAACTCTTCATTTTCGAGGTTTTTATTATTTTATTTTTGATTCTGAAGGGTGGGCATACGAAATTATTGGATGGGCAAACGTCTTCCACATCTACACTAACGAAATGCGTCGTTGGACAAACGATTCGAACGTTTAGTTAATAAATAATCGAACTTATACGTGGTCGCGTCTTCGGAACTCTTCATTTTCGCGGTTTTTATTTATTAATTCGATTCTGAAGAGTGCGCATACGAAATTATTGGGTGGGTACATCTCTTCTACATCTAGACTAACGGACTGCATCGTTGAAAGATCGATTTTGATAGCGTTTTCGGAAATAATCGAACTTATACGTGGTCGCGTCTTCGGAACTCTTCATTTTCGTGGCTTTTTATTTTTTATTTCGATTCTGAAGGGTGGCCATACGAAATTATTGGATGGGCAAACGTCTTCCACATCTACACTAACGAAATGCGTCGTTGGACAAACGATTCGAACGTTTAGTTAATAAATAATCGAACTTATACGTGGTCGCGTCTTCGGAACTCTTCATTTTCGTGGCTTTTTATTTTTTATTTCGATTCTGAAGGGTGGCCATACGAAATTATTGGGTGGGCAAACGTCTTCTACATCTAGACTAAAGGACTGCATCGTTGAAAGATCGATTTTGATAATATTTTCGGAAAAAATCGAACTTATACGTGGTCGCGTCATTCGGAACTCTTCATTTTCGCGGTTTTTATTTTTTTATTCGATTCTGAAGGGTGGGCATACGAAATTATTGGATGGGCAAACGTCTTCCACATCTACACTAACGAAATGCGTCGTTGGACAAATGATTCGAACGTTTAGTTAATAAATAATCGAACTTATACGTGGTCGCGTCTTCGGAACTCTTCATTTTCGTGGCTTTTTATTTTTTATTTCGATTCTGAAGGGTGGCCATACGAAATTATTGGGTGGGCAAACGTCTTCCACATCTACACTAACGAAATGCGTCGTTGGACAAACGATTCGAACGTTTAGTTAATAAATAATCGAACTTATACGTGGTCGCGTCTTCGGAACTCTTCATTTTCGTGGTTTTTATTTTTTATTTCGATTCTGAAGGGTGGGCCTACGAAATTATTGGGTGGGCAAACGTCTTCTACATCTAGACTAAAGGACTGCATCGTTGAAAGATCGATTTTGATAATATTTTCGGAAAAAATCGAACTTGTACGTGATCGCGTCTTCGGAACACTTCATTTTCGAGGTTTTTATTTTTTTATTTTTGATTCTGAAGGGTGGGCATACGAAATTATTGGGTGGGCAAACGTCTTCTACATCTAGACTAAAGGACTGCGTCGTTGAAAGATCGATTTTGATAATATTTTCGGAAAAAATCGAACTTATACGTGGTCGCGTCTACGGAACTCTTCATTTTCGCGGTTTTTATTTTTTAATTCGATTCTGAAGAGTGCGCATAAGAAATTATTGGGTGGGCACATCTCTTCTACATCTAGACTAACGGACTGCATCGTTGAAAGATCGATTTTGATAACATTTTCGGAAAAAATCGAACTTATACGTGGTCGCGTCTTCGGAACTCTTCATTTTCGTGGCTTTTTATTTTTTATTTCGATTCTGAAGGGTGGCCATACGAAATTATTGGATGGGCAAACGTCTTCCACATTTACACTAACGAAATGCGTCGTTGGACAAACGATTCGAACGTTTATTTAATAAATAATCGAACTTATACGTGGTCGCGTCTTCGGAACTCTTCATTTTCGTGGTTTTTATTTTTTATTTCGATTCTGAAGGGTGGGCATACGAAATTATTGGGTGGGCAAACGTCTTCTACATCTAGACTAAAGGACTGCATCGTTGAAAGATCGATTTTGATAATATTTTCGGAAAAAATCGAACTTGTACGTGATCGCGTCTTCGGAACTCTTCATTTTCGAGGTTTTTATTATTTTATTTTTGATTCTGAAGGGTGGGCATACGAAATTATTGGATGGGCAAACGTCTTCCACATCTACACTAACGAAATGCGTCGTTGGACAAACGATTCGAACGTTTAGTTAATAAATAATCGAACTTATACGTGGTCGCGTCTTCGGAACTCTTCATTTTCGTGGCTTTTTATTTTTTATTTCGATTCTGAAGGGTGGGCATACGAAATTATTGGATGGGCAAACGTCTTCCACATCTACACTAACGAAATGCGTCGTTGGACAAACGATTCGAACGTTTAGTTAATAAATAATCGAACTTATACGTGGTCGCGTCTTCGGAACTCTTCATTTTCGTGGTTTTTATTTTTTATTTCGATTCTGAAGGGTGGGCCTACGAAATTATTGGGTGGGCAAACGTCTTCTACATCTAGACTAAAGGACTGCATCGTTGAAAGATCGATTTTGATAATATTTTCGGAAAAAATCGAACTTGTACGTGATCGCGTCTTCGGAACTCTTCATTTTCGAGGTTTTTATTTTTTTATTTTTGATTCTGAAGGGTGGGCATACGAAATTATTGGGTGGGCAAACGTCTTCTACATCTAGACTAAAGGACTGCGTCGTTGAAAGATCGATTTTGATAATATTTTCGGAAAAAATCGAACTTATACGTGGTCGCGTCTACGGAACTCTTCATTTTCGCGGTTTTTATTTTTTAATTCGATTCTGAAGAGTGCGCATAAGAAATTATTGGGTGGGCACATCTCTTCTACATCTAGACTAACGGACTGCATCGTTGAAAGATCGATTTTGATCATATTTTCGGAAAAAATCGAACTTATACGTGGTCGCGTCTTCGGAACTCTTCATTTTCGCAGTTTTTATTTTTTTATTCGATTCTGAAGGGTGGGCAAACGAAAATTGTTTATGGCCAAACGTGGGCAAACGATGGACAAACGAATGCCGTTGAGTTTTTCCCAAAATTCGAATTTGGGGGTGCCAACTTCACAGACCTGAAAAAGAATGCTCTACAAAATCCAAAATAATCGAAGTTGATTTCAAATAAGTATATTAAAATTGTAAGCGACGGAAAAAGAGAGCCACCGGCGCCGGGAATCGAACCCGAGCCGCCCGCGTGCTGATCAGCAGTGATAGCCACACCGCTACGCCGACTCTACGCGGTCCCTTCTATTCCGTCGCCACATTACTTTCGTTGGGACGCCACCTATGGTCATAACTTTGCACTCATAGGCCGTTCCCTAATTTGCCCTAAACTCTTACAAATTTGACAAAAATCGTGTCAAAATCCAAAAAGTCGATGTTAATTTCAACTGAAATTACTCAAATTGAGCTTCTCTATAAAAAAAAACTATCATAGTCGAGAAAAATCGAAGATTGTTTCAAAAAAATTTATTAAAATTTGACACTTCCAACTAAAATTTCACAATCCAAAAAAATGAAATTATTTTCATCAAAATTTACTCAAATATAGATCTTACTTAAAAAATACTCAACAAAATCCACAATAATCCAAGTCGATTTCAAATATATTTATTAAAATTTGACAAAAATCGTGACTAAATCCAAAAAATCGAAGTTAATTTCAACTGAAATTATTCAAGTTAAGCTTCTCTATAAAGAAAACTTAACATTGTCGAGAAAAATCGAAGTTGGTTTGAAATAAATTAATTAAAATTTGACACTTCCAACTAAAATTTTTTTTCACAATCCATAAAATTGTCGTTATTTTCATCTAAATTTACTCAAATATACATCCTACAATTTTGGTGTTAGAAATAATTATTTTTTGTTAGAAAAAATTTTTTTTTGATAGAAAAAAAATTTTGTAGAAATAATTATTTTTTGTTAGAAAAAAATTTTTTTTTGATAGGAAATCATTTTTTTTGTTAGACATGATTATTTTTTGTTGGAATTTTTTTTTATTAGAAAAATATTTTGTTTTTGTTAGAAAAATTTTTTTTTGTTAAAAATAATTATTTTTTGTTAGAAATTTTTTTTTGTTAGAAATGATTATTTTTTGTGAGAAAAAATTATTTATTGTTAGAAAAAATTATTTTTTGTTAGAAAAAATTATTTTTTGTTAGAAAAAATTATTTTTTGTTAGAAAAAATTATTTTTTGTTAGAAAAAATTATTTTTTGTTAGAAAAAATTATTTTTTGGTAGAAAAAATTATTTTTTGTTAGCAAAAATTATTTTTTGTTAGAAAAAAATGATGTTTTTGTTAGGAAAATTTCTTTTTGTTGGAAAAAAATTTTTTTTGTTAGAAAAATTATTTTTTGTTAGAAAAAATTATTTTTTGTTAGAAAATATTATTTTTTGGTAGAAAATCATATTTTTTGTTAGAAAAAAATTATGTTTTTGTTATATAAATTTTTTTTTGTTAAAAAATTTTTTTTTGTTAGAAAAATTTTTTTTTTGATAGAAAATATTTCTTTTTGTTAAAAAAATTATTTTTTGTTAGAAAATATTATTTTATGGTAGAAATAATTATTTTTTGTTAGTAATGTATTATATTTTCAAATTTAAGTCAACGTTAAGTTTTTTTGGTATCCTCCGACCAAATCACAAACCGTTACATAATTTTGAAGAACAATCTCATCAAATTTAAGTATCATCGAAAATATTATCCTCCCACCAACCTTAATTTTTTTGGTGCATAATTTGATGCTATTTTATTCAAATTTAAGTCAACGTTAAGTTTTTTTTGTAACCTCCGACCGAATCACAAACCATTACATAATTTTGAAGAACAATCTCATCAAATTTAAGTATCATCGAAAATATTATCCTCCCACCAACCTTAATTTTTTTGGTGCATAATTTGATGCTATTTTATTCAAATTTAAGTCAACGTTAAGTTTTATTTGTAACCTCCGACCGAATCACAAACCATTACATAATTTTGAAGAACAATCATGGGAAATATTATCCTCCCACCAACCTTAATTTTTTTGGTGCATAATTTGATGCTATTTTATTCAAATTTAAGCCAACGTTAAGTTTTTTTTAACCTCCGTCCAAATCACAAACCATTACATAATTTTGAAGAACAATCTCATCAAATTTAAGTATCATCGAAAATATTATCCTCCCACCAACCTTAATTTTTTTGGTGCATAATTTGATGCTATTTTATTCAAATTTAAGTCAACGTTAAGTTTTTTTTGTAACCTCCGGCCGAATCACAAACCATTACATAATTTTGAAGAACAATCATCGAAAATATTATCCTCCCACCAACCTTAATTTTTTTGGTGCATAATTTGAGGCTATTTTATTCAAATTTAAGTCAACGTTAAGTTTTTTTTGTAACCTCCGGCCGAATCACAAACCATTACATAATTTTGAAGAACAATCATCGAAAATATTATCCTCCCACCAACCTTAATTTTTTTGGTGCATAATTTGATGCTATTTTATTCAAATTTAAGTCAACGTTAAGTTCTTTTTGTAACCTCCGGCCGAATCACAAACCATTACATAATTTTGAAGAACAATCTCATCAAATTTAAGTAGCATGGGAAATATTATCCTCCCACTAACCTTAATTTTTTTGGTGCATAATTTGATGCTATTTTATTCAAATTTAAGTCAACGTTAAGTTTTTTTTAACCTCCGTCCAAATCACAAACCATTACATAATTTTGAAGAACAATCTCATCAAATTTAAGTATCATCGAAAATATTATCCTCCCACCAACCTTAATTTTTTTGGTGCATAATTTGATGCTATTTTATTCAAATTTAAGTCAACGTTAAGTTTTTTTTGTAACCTCCGACCGAATCACAAACCATTACATAATTTTGAAGAACAATCATCGAAAATATTATCCTCCCACCAACCTTAATTTTTTGGTGCATAATTTGATGCTATTTTATTCAAATTTAAGCCAACGTTAAGTTTTTTTTAACCTCCGTCCAAATCACAAACCATTACATAATTTTGAAGAACAATCTCATCAAATTTAAGTATCATCGAAAATATTATCCTCCCACCAACCTTAATTTTTTTGGTGCATAATTTGATGCTATTTTATTCAAATTTAAGTCAACGTTAAGTTTTTTTTGTAACCTCCGGCCGAATCACAAACCATTACATAATTTTGAAGAACAATCATCGAAAATATTATCCTCCCACCAACCTTAATTTTTTTGGTGCATAATTTGATGCTATTTTATTCAAATTTAAGTCAACGTTAAGTTTTTTTTGTAACCTCCGGCCGAATCACAAACCATTACATAATTTTGAAGAACAATCATCGAAAATATTATCCTCCCACCAACCTTAATTTTTTTGGTGCATAATTTGATGCTATTTTATTCAAATTTAAGTCAACGTTAAGTTTTTTTTAACCTCCGTCCAAATCACAAACCATTACATAATTTTGAAGAACAATCTCATCAAATTTAAGTAGCATCGGAAATATTATCCTCCCACCAACCTTAATTTTTTTGGTGCATAATTGATGCTACTTTATTCAAATTTAAGTCAACGTTAAGTTTTTTTTGTAACCTCCGACCGAATCACAAACCATTACATAATTTTGAAGAACAATCATGGGAAATATTATCCTCCCACCAACCTTAATTTTTTTGGTGCATAATTTGATGCTATTTTATTCAAATTTAAGTCAACGTTAGGTTTTTTTTAACCTCCGTCCAAATCACAAACCATTACATAATTTTGAAGAACAATCTCATCAAATTTAAGTAGCATCGGAAATATATTATCCTCCCATCAACCTTAATTTTTTTGGTGCATAATTTGATGCTATTTTATTCAAATTTAAGTCAACGTTAATTTTTTTTTGTAACCTCCGACCGAATCACAAACCATTACATAATTTTGAAGAACAATCATCGAAAATATTATCCTCCCACCAACCTTAATTTTTTGGTGCATAATTTGATGCTATTTTATTCAAATTTAAGCCAACGTTAAGTTTTTTTTAACCTCCGTCCAAATCACAAACCATTACATAATTTTGAAGAACAATCTCATCAAATTTAAGTATCATCGAAAATATTATCCTCCCACCAACCTTAATTTTTTTGGTGCATAATTTGATGCTATTTTATTCAAATTTAAGTCAACGTTAAGTTTTTTTTGTAACCTCCGGCCGAATCACAAACCATTACATAATTTTGAAGAACAATCATCGAAAATATTATCCTCCCACCAACCTTAATTTTTTTGGTGCATAATTTGATGCTATTTTATTCAAATTTAAGTCAACGTTAAGTTTTTTTTGTAACCTCCGGCCGAATCACAAACCATTACATAATTTTGAAGAACAATCATCGAAAATATTATCCTCCCACCAACCTTAATTTTTTTGGTGCATAATTTGATGCTATTTTATTCAAATTTAAGTCAACGTTAAGTTTTTTTTAACCTCCGTCCAAATCACAAACCATTACATAATTTTGAAGAACAATCTCATCAAATTTAAGTATCATCGAAAATATTATCCTCCCACCAACCTTAATTTTTTTGGTGCATAATTTGATGCTATTTTATTCAAATTTAAGTCAACGTTAAGTTTTTTTTGTAACCTCCGGCCGAATCATAAACCATTACATAATTTTGAAGAACAATCTCATCAAATTTAAGTATCATCGAAAATATTATCCTCCCACCAACCTTAATTTTTTTGGTGCATAATTTGATGCTATTTTATTCAAATTTAAGTCAACGTTAAGTTTTTTTTGTAACCTCCGGCCGAATCACAAACCATTACATAATTTTGAAGAACAATCTCATCAAATTTAAGTATCATCGAAAATATTATCCTCCCACCAACCTTAATTTTTTTGGTGCATAATTTGATGCTATTTTATTCAAATTTAAGTCAACGTTAAGTTTTTTTTGTAACCTCCGGCCGAATCACAAACCATTACATAATTTTGAAGAACAATCATCGAAAATATTATCCTCCCACCAACCTTAATTTTTTTGGTGCATAATTTGATGCTATTTTATTCAAATTTAAGTCAACGTTAAGTTCTTTTTGTAACCTCCGACCGAATCACAAACCATTACATAATTTTGAAGAACAATCACATCAAATTTAAGTAGCATGGGAAATATTATCCTCCCACCAACCTTAATTTTTTTGGTGCATAATTTGATGCTATTTTATTCAAATTTAAGTCAACGTTAAGTTTTTTTTAACCTCCGTCCAAATCACAAACCATTACATAATTTTGAAGAACAATCTCATCAAATTTAAGTAGCATCGGAAATATTATCCTCCCACCAACCTTAATTTTTTTGGTGCATAATTTGATGCTATTTTATTCAAATTTAAGTCAACGTTAAGTTTTTTTTGTAACCTCCGACCGAATCACAAACCATTACATAATTTTGAAGAACAATCATGGGAAATATTATCCTCCCACCAACCTTAATTTTTTTGGTGCATAATTTGATGCTATTTTATTCAAATTTAAGTCAACGTTAAGTTTTTTATAACCTCCGTCCAAATCACAAACCATTACATAATTTTGAAGAACAATCTCATCAAATTTAAGTATCATCGAAAATATTATCCTCCCACCAACCTTAATTTTTTTGGTGCATAATTTGATGCTATTTTATTCAAATTTAAGTCAACGTTAAGTTTTTTTTGTAACCTCCGACCGAATCACAAACCATTACATAATTTTGAAGAACAATCATCGAAAATATTATCCTCCCACCAACCTTAATTTTTTGGTGCATAATTTGATGCTATTTTATTCAAATTTAAGCCAACGTTAAGTTTTTTTTAACCTCCGTCCAAATCACAAACCATTACATAATTTTGAAGAACAATCTCATCAAATTTAAGTATCATCGAAAATATTATCCTCCCACCAACCTTAATTTTTTTGGTGCATAATTTGATGCTATTTTATTCAAATTTAAGTCAACGTTAAGTTTTTTTTGTAACCTCCGGCCGAATCACAAACCATTACATAATTTTGAAGAACAATCATCGAAAATATTATCCTCCCACCAACCTTAATTTTTTTGGTGCATAATTTGATGCTATTTTATTCAAATTTAAGTCAACGTTAAGTTTTTTTTGTAACCTCCGGCCGAATCACAAACCATTACATAATTTTGAAGAACAATCATCGAAAATATTATCCTCCCACCAACCTTAATTTTTTTGGTGCATAATTTGATGCTATTTTATTCAAATTTAAGTCAACGTTAAGTTTTTTTTAACCTCCGTCCAAATCACAAACCATTACATAATTTTGAAGAACAATCTCATCAAATTTAAGTAGCATCGGAAATATTATCCTCCCACCAACCTTAATTTTTTTGGTGCATAATTGATGCTACTTTATTCAAATTTAAGTCAACGTTAAGTTTTTTTTGTAACCTCCGACCGAATCACAAACCATTACATAATTTTGAAGAACAATCATGGGAAATATTATCCTCCCACCAACCTTAATTTTTTTGGTGCATAATTTGATGCTATTTTATTCAAATTTAAGTCAACGTTAGGTTTTTTTTAACCTCCGTCCAAATCACAAACCATTACATAATTTTGAAGAACAATCTCATCAAATTTAAGTAGCATCGGAAATATATTATCCTCCCATCAACCTTAATTTTTTTGGTGCATAATTTGATGCTATTTTATTCAAATTTAAGTCAACGTTAAGTTTTTTTTGTAACCTCCGACCGAATCACAAACCATTACATAATTTTGAAGAACAATCATCGAAAATATTATCCTCCCACCAACCTTAATTTTTTGGTGCATAATTTGATGCTATTTTATTCAAATTTAAGCCAACGTTAAGTTTTTTTTAACCTCCGTCCAAATCACAAACCATTACATAATTTTGAAGAACAATCTCATCAAATTTAAGTATCATCGAAAATATTATCCTCCCACCAACCTTAATTTTTTTGGTGCATAATTTGATGCTATTTTATTCAAATTTAAGTCAACGTTAAGTTTTTTTTGTAACCTCCGGCCGAATCACAAACCATTACATAATTTTGAAGAACAATCATCGAAAATATTATCCTCCCACCAACCTTAATTTTTTTGGTGCATAATTTGATGCTATTTTATTCAAATTTAAGTCAACGTTAAGTTTTTTTTGTAACCTCCGGCCGAATCACAAACCATTACATAATTTTGAAGAACAATCATCGAAAATATTATCCTCCCACCAACCTTAATTTTTTTGGTGCATAATTTGATGCTATTTTATTCAAATTTAAGTCAACGTTAAGTTTTTTTTAACCTCCGTCCAAATCACAAACCATTACATAATTTTGAAGAACAATCTCATCAAATTTAAGTATCATCGAAAATATTATCCTCCCACCAACCTTAATTTTTTTGGTGCATAATTTGATGCTATTTTATTCAAATTTAAGTCAACGTTAAGTTTTTTTTGTAACCTCCGGCCGAATCATAAACCATTACATAATTTTGAAGAACAATCTCATCAAATTTAAGTATCATCGAAAATATTATCCTCCCACCAACCTTAATTTTTTTGGTGCATAATTTGATGCTATTTTATTCAAATTTAAGTCAACGTTAAGTTTTTTTTGTAACCTCCGGCCGAATCACAAACCATTACATAATTTTGAAGAACAATCTCATCAAATTTAAGTATCATCGAAAATATTATCCTCCCACCAACCTTAATTTTTTTGGTGCATAATTTGATGCTATTTTATTCAAATTTAAGTCAACGTTAAGTTTTTTTTGTAACCTCCGGCCGAATCACAAACCATTACATAATTTTGAAGAACAATCATCGAAAATATTATCCTCCCACCAACCTTAATTTTTTTGGTGCATAATTTGATGCTATTTTATTCAAATTTAAGTCAACGTTAAGTTCTTTTTGTAACCTCCGACCGAATCACAAACCATTACATAATTTTGAAGAACAATCACATCAAATTTAAGTAGCATGGGAAATATTATCCTCCCACCAACCTTAATTTTTTTGGTGCATAATTTGATGCTATTTTATTCAAATTTAAGTCAACGTTAAGTTTTTTTTAACCTCCGTCCAAATCACAAACCATTACATAATTTTGAAGAACAATCTCATCAAATTTAAGTAGCATCGGAAATATTATCCTCCCACCAACCTTAATTTTTTTGGTGCATAATTTGATGCTATTTTATTCAAATTTAAGTCAACGTTAAGTTTTTTTTGTAACCTCCGACCGAATCACAAACCATTACATAATTTTGAAGAACAATCATGGGAAATATTATCCTCCCACCAACCTTAATTTTTTTGGTGCATAATTTGATGCTATTTTATTCAAATTTAAGTCAACGTTAAGTTTTTTATAACCTCCGTCCAAATCACAAACCATTACATAATTTTGAAGAACAATCTCATCAAATTTAAGTAGCATCGGAAATATTATCCTCCCACCAACCTTAATTTTTTTGGTGCATAATTTGATGCTATTTTATTCAAATTTAAGTCAACGTTAAGTTTTTTTTGTAACCTCCGGCCGAATCACAAACCATTACATAATTTTGAAGAACAATCATCGAAAATATTATCCTCCCACCAACCTTAATTTTTTTGGTGCATAATTTGATGCTATTTTATTCAAATTTAAGTCAACGTTAAGTTCTTTTTGTAACCTCCGACCGAATCACAAACCATTACATAATTTTGAAGAACAATCTCATCAAATTTAAGTAGCATGGGAAATATTATCCTCCCACCAACCTTAATTTTTTTGGTGCATAATTTGATGCTATTTTATTCAAATTTAAGTCAACGTTAAGTTTTTTTTAACCTCCGTCCAAATCACAAACCATTACATAATTTTGAAGAACAATCTCATCAAATTTAAGTAGCATGGGAAATATTATCCTCCCACCAACCTTAATTTTTTTGGTGCATAATTTGATGCTATTTTATTCAAATTTAAGTCAACGTTAAGTTTTTTTTAACCTCCGTCCAAATCACAAACCATTACATAATTTTGAAGAACAATCGCATCAAATTTAAGTAGCATCGGAAATATTATCCTCCCACCAACCTTAATTTTTTTGGTGCATAATTTGATGCTATTTTATTCAAATTTAAGTCAACGTTCAGTTTTTTTTGTAACCTCCGACCGAATCACAAACCATTACATAATTTTGAAGAACAATCATGGGAAATATTATCCTCCCACCAACCTTAATTTTTTTGGTGCATAATTTGATGCTATTTTATTCAAATTTAGGTCAACGTTAGGTTTTTTTTAACCTCCGTCCAAATCACAAACCATTACATAATTTTGAAGAACAATCTCATCAAATTTAAGTAGCATCGGAAATATATTATCCTCCCACCAACCTTAATTTTTTTGGTGCATAATTTGATGCTATTTTATTCAAATTTAAGTCAACGTTAAGTTTTTTTTGTAACCTCCGACCGAATCACAAACCATTACATAATTTTGAAGAACAATCTCATCAAATTTAAGTATCATCGAAAATATTATCCTCCCACCAACCTTAATTTTTTTGGTGCATAATTTGATGCTATTTTATTCAAATTTAAGTCAACGTTAAGTTTTTTTTGTAACCTCCGGCCGAATCACAAACCATTACATAATTTTGAAGAACAATCATCGAAAATATTATCCTCCCACCAACCTTAATTTTTTTGGTGCATAATTTGATGCTATTTTATTCAAATTTAAGTCAACGTTAAGTTTTTTTTGTAACCTCTGGCCGAATCACAAACCATTACATAATTTTGAAGAACAATCATCGAAAATATTATCCTCCCACCAACCTTAATTTTTTTGGTGCATAATTTGATGCTATTTTATTCAAATTTAAGTCAACGTTAAGTTTTTTTTAACCTCCGTCCAAATCACAAACCATTACATAATTTTGAAGAACAATCTCATCAAATTTAAGTATCATCGAAAATATTATCCTCCCACCAACCTTAATTTTTTTGGTGCATAATTTGATGCTATTTTATTCAAATTTAAGTCAACGTTAAGTTTTTTTTGTAACCTCCGGCCGAATCATAAACCATTACATAATTTTGAAGAACAATCTCATCAAATTTAAGTATCATCGAAAATATTATCCTCCCACCAACCTTAATTTTTTTGGTGCATAATTTGATGCTATTTTATTCAAATTTAAGTCAACGTTAAGTTTTTTTTGTAACCTCCGGCCGAATCACAAACCATTACATAATTTTGAAGAACAATCTCATCAAATTTAAGTATCATCGAAAATATTATCCTCCCACCAACCTTAATTTTTTTGGTGCATAATTTGATGCTATTTTATTCAAATTTAAGTCAACGTTAAGTTTTTTTTGTAACCTCCGGCCGAATCACAAACCATTACATAATTTTGAAGAACAATCATCGAAAATATTATCCTCCCACCAACCTTAATTTTTTTGGTGCATAATTTGATGCTATTTTATTCAAATTTAAGTCAACGTTAAGTTCTTTTTGTAACCTCCGACCGAATCACAAACCATTACATAATTTTGAAGAACAATCACATCAAATTTAAGTAGCATGGGAAATATTATCCTCCCACCAACCTTAATTTTTTTGGTGCATAATTTGATGCTATTTTATTCAAATTTAAGTCAACGTTAAGTTTTTTTTAACCTCCGTCCAAATCACAAACCATTACATAATTTTGAAGAACAATCTCATCAAATTTAAGTAGCATCGGAAATATTATCCTCCCACCAACCTTAATTTTTTTGGTGCATAATTTGATGCTATTTTATTCAAATTTAAGTCAACGTTAAGTTTTTTTTGTAACCTCCGACCGAATCACAAACCATTACATAATTTTGAAGAACAATCATGGGAAATATTATCCTCCCACCAACCTTAATTTTTTTGGTGCATAATTTGATGCTATTTTATTCAAATTTAAGCCAACGTTAAGTTTTTTTTAACCTCCGTCCAAATCACAAACCATTACATAATTTTGAAGAACAATCTCATCAAATTTAAGTATCATCGAAAATATTATCCTCCCACCAACCTTAATTTTTTTGGTGCATAATTTGATGCTATTTTATTCAAATTTAAGTCAACGTTAAGTTTTTTTTGTAACCTCCGGCCGAATCACAAACCATTACATAATTTTGAAGAACAATCATCGAAAATATTATCCTCCCACCAACCTTAATTTTTTTGGTGCATAATTTGAGGCTATTTTATTCAAATTTAAGTCAACGTTAAGTTTTTTTTGTAACCTCCGGCCGAATCACAAACCATTACATAATTTTGAAGAACAATCATCGAAAATATTATCCTCCCACCAACCTTAATTTTTTTGGTGCATAATTTGATGCTATTTTATTCAAATTTAAGTCAACGTTAAGTTCTTTTTGTAACCTCCGGCCGAATCACAAACCATTACATAATTTTGAAGAACAATCTCATCAAATTTAAGTAGCATGGGAAATATTATCCTCCCACTAACCTTAATTTTTTTGGTGCATAATTTGATGCTATTTTATTCAAATTTAAGTCAACGTTAAGTTTTTTTTAACCTCCGTCCAAATCACAAACCATTACATAATTTTGAAGAACAATCTCATCAAATTTAAGTATCATCGAAAATATTATCCTCCCACCAACCTTAATTTTTTTGGTGCATAATTTGATGCTATTTTATTCAAATTTAAGTCAACGTTAAGTTTTTTTTGTAACCTCCGACCGAATCACAAACCATTACATAATTTTGAAGAACAATCATCGAAAATATTATCCTCCCACCAACCTTAATTTTTTGGTGCATAATTTGATGCTATTTTATTCAAATTTAAGCCAACGTTAAGTTTTTTTTAACCTCCGTCCAAATCACAAACCATTACATAATTTTGAAGAACAATCTCATCAAATTTAAGTATCATCGAAAATATTATCCTCCCACCAACCTTAATTTTTTTGGTGCATAATTTGATGCTATTTTATTCAAATTTAAGTCAACGTTAAGTTTTTTTTGTAACCTCCGGCCGAATCACAAACCATTACATAATTTTGAAGAACAATCATCGAAAATATTATCCTCCCACCAACCTTAATTTTTTTGGTGCATAATTTGATGCTATTTTATTCAAATTTAAGTCAACGTTAAGTTTTTTTTGTAACCTCCGGCCGAATCACAAACCATTACATAATTTTGAAGAACAATCATCGAAAATATTATCCTCCCACCAACCTTAATTTTTTTGGTGCATAATTTGATGCTATTTTATTCAAATTTAAGTCAACGTTAAGTTTTTTTTAACCTCCGTCCAAATCACAAACCATTACATAATTTTGAAGAACAATCTCATCAAATTTAAGTAGCATCGGAAATATTATCCTCCCACCAACCTTAATTTTTTTGGTGCATAATTGATGCTACTTTATTCAAATTTAAGTCAACGTTAAGTTTTTTTTGTAACCTCCGACCGAATCACAAACCATTACATAATTTTGAAGAACAATCATGGGAAATATTATCCTCCCACCAACCTTAATTTTTTTGGTGCATAATTTGATGCTATTTTATTCAAATTTAAGTCAACGTTAGGTTTTTTTTAACCTCCGTCCAAATCACAAACCATTACATAATTTTGAAGAACAATCTCATCAAATTTAAGTAGCATCGGAAATATATTATCCTCCCATCAACCTTAATTTTTTTGGTGCATAATTTGATGCTATTTTATTCAAATTTAAGTCAACGTTAAGTTTTTTTTGTAACCTCCGACCGAATCACAAACCATTACATAATTTTGAAGAACAATCATCGAAAATATTATCCTCCCACCAACCTTAATTTTTTGGTGCATAATTTGATGCTATTTTATTCAAATTTAAGCCAACGTTAAGTTTTTTTTAACCTCCGTCCAAATCACAAACCATTACATAATTTTGAAGAACAATCTCATCAAATTTAAGTATCATCGAAAATATTATCCTCCCACCAACCTTAATTTTTTTGGTGCATAATTTGATGCTATTTTATTCAAATTTAAGTCAACGTTAAGTTTTTTTTGTAACCTCCGGCCGAATCACAAACCATTACATAATTTTGAAGAACAATCATCGAAAATATTATCCTCCCACCAACCTTAATTTTTTTGGTGCATAATTTGATGCTATTTTATTCAAATTTAAGTCAACGTTAAGTTTTTTTTGTAACCTCCGGCCGAATCACAAACCATTACATAATTTTGAAGAACAATCATCGAAAATATTATCCTCCCACCAACCTTAATTTTTTTGGTGCATAATTTGATGCTATTTTATTCAAATTTAAGTCAACGTTAAGTTTTTTTTAACCTCCGTCCAAATCACAAACCATTACATAATTTTGAAGAACAATCTCATCAAATTTAAGTATCATCGAAAATATTATCCTCCCACCAACCTTAATTTTTTTGGTGCATAATTTGATGCTATTTTATTCAAATTTAAGTCAACGTTAAGTTTTTTTTGTAACCTCCGGCCGAATCATAAACCATTACATAATTTTGAAGAACAATCTCATCAAATTTAAGTATCATCGAAAATATTATCCTCCCACCAACCTTAATTTTTTTGGTGCATAATTTGATGCTATTTTATTCAAATTTAAGTCAACGTTAAGTTTTTTTTGTAACCTCCGGCCGAATCACAAACCATTACATAATTTTGAAGAACAATCTCATCAAATTTAAGTATCATCGAAAATATTATCCTCCCACCAACCTTAATTTTTTTGGTGCATAATTTGATGCTATTTTATTCAAATTTAAGTCAACGTTAAGTTTTTTTTGTAACCTCCGGCCGAATCACAAACCATTACATAATTTTGAAGAACAATCATCGAAAATATTATCCTCCCACCAACCTTAATTTTTTTGGTGCATAATTTGATGCTATTTTATTCAAATTTAAGTCAACGTTAAGTTCTTTTTGTAACCTCCGACCGAATCACAAACCATTACATAATTTTGAAGAACAATCACATCAAATTTAAGTAGCATGGGAAATATTATCCTCCCACCAACCTTAATTTTTTTGGTGCATAATTTGATGCTATTTTATTCAAATTTAAGTCAACGTTAAGTTTTTTTTAACCTCCGTCCAAATCACAAACCATTACATAATTTTGAAGAACAATCTCATCAAATTTAAGTAGCATCGGAAATATTATCCTCCCACCAACCTTAATTTTTTTGGTGCATAATTTGATGCTATTTTATTCAAATTTAAGTCAACGTTAAGTTTTTTTTGTAACCTCCGACCGAATCACAAACCATTACATAATTTTGAAGAACAATCATGGGAAATATTATCCTCCCACCAACCTTAATTTTTTTGGTGCATAATTTGATGCTATTTTATTCAAATTTAAGTCAACGTTAAGTTTTTTATAACCTCCGTCCAAATCACAAACCATTACATAATTTTGAAGAACAATCTCATCAAATTTAAGTAGCATCGGAAATATTATCCTCCCACCAACCTTAATTTTTTTGGTGCATAATTTGATGCTATTTTATTCAAATTTAAGTCAACGTTAAGTTTTTTTTGTAACCTCCGGCCGAATCACAAACCATTACATAATTTTGAAGAACAATCATCGAAAATATTATCCTCCCACCAACCTTAATTTTTTTGGTGCATAATTTGATGCTATTTTATTCAAATTTAAGTCAACGTTAAGTTCTTTTTGTAACCTCCGACCGAATCACAAACCATTACATAATTTTGAAGAACAATCTCATCAAATTTAAGTAGCATGGGAAATATTATCCTCCCACCAACCTTAATTTTTTTGGTGCATAATTTGATGCTATTTTATTCAAATTTAAGTCAACGTTAAGTTTTTTTTAACCTCCGTCCAAATCACAAACCATTACATAATTTTGAAGAACAATCTCATCAAATTTAAGTAGCATGGGAAATATTATCCTCCCACCAACCTTAATTTTTTTGGTGCATAATTTGATGCTATTTTATTCAAATTTAAGTCAACGTTAAGTTTTTTTTAACCTCTGTCCAAATCACAAACCATTACATAATTTTGAAGAACAATCGCATCAAATTTAAGTAGCATCGGAAATATTATCCTCCCACCAACCTTAATTTTTTTGGTGCATAATTTGATGCTATTTTATTCAAATTTAAGTCAACGTTCAGTTTTTTTTGTAACCTCCGACCGAATCACAAACCATTACATAATTTTGAAGAACAATCATGGGAAATATTATCCTCCCACCAACCTTAATTTTTTTGGTGCATAATTTGATGCTATTTTATTCAAATTTAGGTCAACGTTAGGTTTTTTTTAACCTCCGTCCAAATCACAAACCATTACATAATTTTGAAGAACAATCTCATCAAATTTAAGTAGCATCGGAAATATATTATCCTCCCACCAACCTTAATTTTTTTGGTGCATAATTTGATGCTATTTTATTCAAATTTAAGTCAACGTTAAGTTTTTTTTGTAACCTCCGACCGAATCACAAACCATTACATAATTTTGAAGAACAATCTCATCAAATTTAAGTATCATCGAAAATATTATCCTCCCACCAACCTTAATTTTTTTGGTGCATAATTTGATGCTATTTTATTCAAATTTAAGTCAACGTTAAGTTTTTTTTGTAACCTCCGGCCGAATCACAAACCATTACATAATTTTGAAGAACAATCATCGAAAATATTATCCTCCCACCAACCTTAATTTTTTTGGTGCATAATTTGATGCTATTTTATTCAAATTTAAGTCAACGTTAAGTTTTTTTTGTAACCTCTGGCCGAATCACAAACCATTACATAATTTTGAAGAACAATCATCGAAAATATTATCCTCCCACCAACCTTAATTTTTTTGGTGCATAATTTGATGCTATTTTATTCAAATTTAAGTCAACGTTAAGTTTTTTTTAACCTCCGTCCAAATCACAAACCATTACATAATTTTGAAGAACAATCTCATCAAATTTAAGTATCATCGAAAATATTATCCTCCCACCAACCTTAATTTTTTTGGTGCATAATTTGATGCTATTTTATTCAAATTTAAGTCAACGTTAAGTTTTTTTTGTAACCTCCGGCCGAATCATAAACCATTACATAATTTTGAAGAACAATCTCATCAAATTTAAGTATCATCGAAAATATTATCCTCCCACCAACCTTAATTTTTTTGGTGCATAATTTGATGCTATTTTATTCAAATTTAAGTCAACGTTAAGTTTTTTTTGTAACCTCCGGCCGAATCACAAACCATTACATAATTTTGAAGAACAATCTCATCAAATTTAAGTATCATCGAAAATATTATCCTCCCACCAACCTTAATTTTTTTGGTGCATAATTTGATGCTATTTTATTCAAATTTAAGTCAACGTTAAGTTTTTTTTGTAACCTCCGGCCGAATCACAAACCATTACATAATTTTGAAGAACAATCATCGAAAATATTATCCTCCCACCAACCTTAATTTTTTTGGTGCATAATTTGATGCTATTTTATTCAAATTTAAGTCAACGTTAAGTTCTTTTTGTAACCTCCGACCGAATCACAAACCATTACATAATTTTGAAGAACAATCACATCAAATTTAAGTAGCATGGGAAATATTATCCTCCCACCAACCTTAATTTTTTTGGTGCATAATTTGATGCTATTTTATTCAAATTTAAGTCAACGTTAAGTTTTTTTTAACCTCCGTCCAAATCACAAACCATTACATAATTTTGAAGAACAATCTCATCAAATTTAAGTAGCATCGGAAATATTATCCTCCCACCAACCTTAATTTTTTTGGTGCATAATTTGATGCTATTTTATTCAAATTTAAGTCAACGTTAAGTTTTTTTTGTAACCTCCGACCGAATCACAAACCATTACATAATTTTGAAGAACAATCATGGGAAATATTATCCTCCCACCAACCTTAATTTTTTTGGTGCATAATTTGATGCTATTTTATTCAAATTTAAGTCAACGTTAAGTTTTTTATAACCTCCGTCCAAATCACAAACCATTACATAATTTTGAAGAACAATCTCATCAAATTTAAGTAGCATCGGAAATATTATCCTCCCACCAACCTTAATTTTTTTGGTGCATAATTTGATGCTATTTTATTCAAATTTAAGTCAACGTTAAGTTTTTTTTGTAACCTCCGGCCGAATCACAAACCATTACATAATTTTGAAGAACAATCATCGAAAATATTATCCTCCCACCAACCTTAATTTTTTTGGTGCATAATTTGATGCTATTTTATTCAAATTTAAGTCAACGTTAAGTTCTTTTTGTAACCTCCGACCGAATCACAAACCATTACATAATTTTGAAGAACAATCTCATCAAATTTAAGTAGCATGGGAAATATTATCCTCCCACCAACCTTAATTTTTTTGGTGCATAATTTGATGCTATTTTATTCAAATTTAAGTCAACGTTAAGTTTTTTTTAACCTCCGTCCAAATCACAAACCATTACATAATTTTGAAGAACAATCTCATCAAATTTAAGTAGCATCGGAAATATATTATCCTCCCACCAACCTTAATTTTTTTGGTGCATAATTTGATGCTATTTTATTCAAATTTAAGTCAACGTTCAGTTTTTTTTGTAACCTCCGACCGAATCACAAACCATTACATAATTTTGAAGAACAATCATGGGAAATATTATCCTCCCACCAACCTTAATTTTTTTGGTGCATAATTTGATGCTATTTTATTCAAATTTAGGTCAACGTTAGGTTTTTTTTAACCTCCGTCCAAATCACAAACCATTACATAATTTTGAAGAACAATCTCATCAAATTTAAGTAGCATCGGAAATATATTATCCTCCCACCAACCTTAATTTTTTTGGTGCATAATTTGATGCTATTTTATTCAAATTTAAGTCAACGTTAAGTTTTTTTTGTAACCTCCGACCGAATCACAAACCATTACATAATTTTGAAGAACAATCATCGAAAATATTATCCTCCCACCAACCTTAATTTTTTGGTGCATAATTTGATGCTATTTTATTCAAATTTAAGCCAACGTTAAGTTTTTTTTAACCTCCGTCCAAATCACAAACCATTACATAATTTTGAAGAACAATCTCATCAAATTTAAGTAGCATCGGAAATATTATCCTCCCACCAACCTTAATTTTTTTGGTGCATAATTTGATGCTATTTTATTCAAATTTAAGTCAACGTTAAGTTTTTTTTGTAACCTCCGGCCGAATCACAAACCATTACATAATTTTGAAGAACAATCATCGAAAATATTATCCTCCCACCAACCTTAATTTTTTTGGTGCATAATTTGATGCTATTTTATTCAAATTTAAGTCAACGTTAAGTTTTTTTTAACCTCCGTCCAAATCACAAACCATTACATAATTTTGAAGAACAATCTCATCAAATTTAAGTATCATCGAAAATATTATCCTCCCACCAACCTTAATTTTTTTGGTGCATAATTTGATGCTATTTTATTCAAATTTAAGTCAACGTTAAGTTTTATTTGTAACCTCCGACCGAATCACAAACCATTACATAATTTTGAAGAACAATCATCGAAAATATTATCCTCCCACCAACCTTAATTTTTTTGGTGCATAATTTGATGCTATTTTATTCAAATTTAAGCCAACGTTAAGTTTTTTTTAACCTCCGTCCAAATCACAAACCATTACATAATTTTGAAGAACAATCTCATCAAATTTAAGTATCATCGAAAATATTATCCTCCCACCAACCTTAATTTTTTTGGTGCATAATTTGATGCTATTTTATTCAAATTTAAGTCAACGTTAAGTTTTTTTTGTAACCTCCGGCCGAATCACAAACCATTACATAATTTTGAAGAACAATCATCGAAAATATTATCCTCCCACCAACCTTAATTTTTTTGGTGCATAATTTGAGGCTATTTTATTCAAATTTAAGTCAACGTTAAGTTTTTTTTGTAACCTCCGGCCGAATCACAAACCATTACATAATTGTGAAGAACAATCTCATCAAATTTAAGTAGCATCGGAAATATATTATCCTCCCATCAACCTTAATTTTTTTGGTGCATAATTTGATGCTATTTTATTCAAATTTAAGTCAACGTTAAGTTTTTTTTGTAACCTCCGGCCGAATCACAAACCATTACATAATTTTGAAGAACAATCTCATCAAATTTAAGTATCATCGAAAATATTATCCTCCCACCAACCTTAATTTTTTTGGTGCATAATTTGATGCTATTTTATTCAAATTTAAGTCAACGTTAAGTTTTTTTTGTAACCTCCGGCCGAATCACAAACCATTACATAATTTTGAAGAACAATCATCGAAAATATTATCCTCCCACCAACCTTAATTTTTTTGGTGCATAATTTGATGCTATTTTATTCAAATTTAAGTCAACGTTAAGTTCTTTTTGTAACCTCCGACCGAATCACAAACCATTACATAATTTTGAAGAACAATCACATCAAATTTAAGTAGCATGGGAAATATTATCCTCCCACCAACCTTAATTTTTTTGGTGCATAATTTGATGCTATTTTATTCAAATTTAAGTCAACGTTAAGTTTTTTTTAACCTCCGTCCAAATCACAAACCATTACATAATTTTGAAGAACAATCTCATCAAATTTAAGTAGCATCGGAAATATTATCCTCCCACCAACCTTAATTTTTTTGGTGCATAATTTGATGCTATTTTATTCAAATTTAAGTCAACGTTAAGTTTTTTTTGTAACCTCCGACCGAATCACAAACCATTACATAATTTTGAAGAACAATCATGGGAAATATTATCCTCCCACCAACCTTAATTTTTTTGGTGCATAATTTGATGCTATTTTATTCAAATTTAAGTCAACGTTAAGTTTTTTATAACCTCCGTCCAAATCACAAACCATTACATAATTTTGAAGAACAATCTCATCAAATTTAAGTAGCATCGGAAATATTATCCTCCCACCAACCTTAATTTTTTTGGTGCATAATTTGATGCTATTTTATTCAAATTTAAGTCAACGTTAAGTTTTTTTTGTAACCTCCGGCCGAATCACAAACCATTACATAATTTTGAAGAACAATCATCGAAAATATTATCCTCCCACCAACCTTAATTTTTTTGGTGCATAATTTGATGCTATTTTATTCAAATTTATGTCAACGTTAAGTTCTTTTTGTAACCTCCGACCGAATCACAAACCATTACATAATTTTGAAGAACAATCTCATCAAATTTAAGTAGCATGGGAAATATTATCCTCCCACCAACCTTAATTTTTTTGGTGCATAATTTGATGCTATTTTATTCAAATTTAAGTCAACGTTAAGTTTTTTTTAACCTCCGTCCAAATCACAAACCATTACATAATTTTGAAGAACAATCTCATCAAATTTAAGTAGCATGGGAAATATTATCCTCCCACCAACCTTAATTTTTTTGGTGCATAATTTGATGCTATTTTATTCAAATTTAAGTCAACGTTAAGTTTTTTTTAACCTCCGTCCAAATCACAAACCATTACATAATTTTGAAGAACAATCGCATCAAATTTAAGTAGCATCGGAAATATTATCCTCCCACCAACCTTAATTTTTTTGGTGCATAATTTGATGCTATTTTATTCAAATTTAAGTCAACGTTAAGTTTTTTTTGTAACCTCCGACCGAATCACAAACCATTACATAATTTTGAAGAACAATCATGGGAAATATTATCCTCCCACCAACCTTAATTTTTTTGGTGCATAATTTGATGCTATTTTATTCAAATTTAGGTCAACGTTAGGTTTTTTTTAACCTCCGTCCAAATCACAAACCATTACATAATTTTGAAGAACAATCTCATCAAATTTAAGTAGCATCGGAAATATATTATCCTCCCACCAACCTTAATTTTTTTGGTGCATAATTTGATGCTATTTTATTCAAATTTAAGTCAACGTTAAGTTTTTTTTGTAACCTCCGACCGAATCACAAACCATTACATAATTTTGAAGAACAATCATCGAAAATATTATCCTCCCACCAACCTTAATTTTTTGGTGCATAATTTGATGCTATTTTATTCAAATTTAAGCCAACGTTAAGTTTTTTTTAACCTCCGTCCAAATCACAAACCATTACATAATTTTGAAGAACAATCTCATCAAATTTAAGTAGCATCGGAAATATTATCCTCCCACCAACCTTAATTTTTTTGGTGCATAATTTGATGCTATTTTATTCAAATTTAAGTCAACGTTAAGTTTTTTTTGTAACCTCCGGCCGAATCACAAACCATTACATAATTTTGAAGAACAATCATCGAAAATATTATCCTCCCACCAACCTTAATTTTTTTGGTGCATAATTTGATGCTATTTTATTCAAATTTAAGTCAACGTTAAGTTTTTTTTAACCTCCGTCCAAATCACAAACCATTACATAATTTTGAAGAACAATCTCATCAAATTTAAGTATCATCGAAAATATTATCCTCCCACCAACCTTAATTTTTTTGGTGCATAATTTGATGCTATTTTATTCAAATTTAAGTCAACGTTAAGTTTTATTTGTAACCTCCGACCGAATCACAAACCATTACATAATTTTGAAGAACAATCATCGAAAATATTATCCTCCCACCAACCTTAATTTTTTTGGTGCATAATTTGATGCTATTTTATTCAAATTTAAGCCAACGTTAAGTTTTTTTTAACCTCCGTCCAAATCACAAACCATTACATAATTTTGAAGAACAATCTCATCAAATTTAAGTATCATCGAAAATATTATCCTCCCACCAACCTTAATTTTTTTGGTGCATAATTTGATGCTATTTTATTCAAATTTAAGTCAACGTTAAGTTTTTTTTGTAACCTCCGGCCGAATCACAAACCATTACATAATTTTGAAGAACAATCATCGAAAATATTATCCTCCCACCAACCTTAATTTTTTTGGTGCATAATTTGAGGCTATTTTATTCAAATTTAAGTCAACGTTAAGTTTTTTTTGTAACCTCCGGCCGAATCACAAACCATTACATAATTGTGAAGAACAATCTCATCAAATTTAAGTAGCATCGGAAATATATTATCCTCCCATCAACCTTAATTTTTTTGGTGCATAATTTGATGCTATTTTATTCAAATTTAAGTCAACGTTAAGTTTTTTTTGTAACCTCCGACCGAATCACAAACCATTACATAATTTTGAAGAACAATCATCGAAAATATTATCCTCCCACCAACCTTAATTTTTTGGTGCATAATTTGATGCTATTTTATTCAAATTTAAGCCAACGTTAAGTTTTTTTTAACCTCCGTCCAAATCACAAACCATTACATAATTTTGAAGAACAATCGCATCAAATTTAAGTAGCATCGGAAATATTATCCTCCCACCAACCTTAATTTTTTTGGTGCATAATTTGATGCTATTTTATTCAAATTTAAGTCAACGTTAAGTTTTTTTTGTAACCTCCGGCCGAATCACAAACCATTACATAATTTTGAAGAACAATCATCGAAAATATTATCCTCCCACCAACCTTAATTTTTTTGGTGCATAATTTGATGCTATTTTATTCAAATTTAAGTCAACGTTAAGTTTTTTTTGTAACCTCCGACCGAATCACAAACCATTACATAATTTTGAAGAACAATCTCATCAAATTTAAGTATCATCGAAAATATTATCCTCCCACCAACCTTAATTTTTTTGGTGCATAATTTGATGCTATTTTATTCAAATTTAAGTCAACGTTAAGTTTTTTTTGTAACCTCCGACCGAATCACAAACCATTACATAATTTTGAAGAACAATCTCATCAAATTTAAGTATCATCGAAAATATTATCCTCCCACCAACCTTAATTTTTTTGGTGCATAATTTGATGCTATTTTATTCAAATTTAAGTCAACGTTAAGTTTTTTTTGTAACCTCCGACCGAATCACAAACCATTACATAATTTTGAAGAACAATCTCATCAAATTTAAGTATCATCGAAAATATTATCCTCCCACCAACCTTAATTTTTTTGGTGCATAATTTGATGCTATTTTATTCAAATTTAAGTCAACGTTAAGTTTTTTTTGTAACCTCCGACCGAATCACAAACCATTACATAATTTTGAAGAACAATCATCGAAAATATTATCCTCCCACCAACCTTAATTTTTTTGGTGCATAATTTGATGCTATTTTATTCAAATTTAAGTCAACGTTAAGTTTTTTTTAACCTCCGTCCAAATCACAAACCATTACATAATTGTGAAGAACAATCTCATCAAATTTAAGTAGCATCGGAAATATATTATCCTCCCATCAACCTTAATTTTTTTGGTGCATAATTTGATGCTATTTTATTCAAATTTAAGTCAACGTTAAGTTTTTTTTGTAACCTCCGACCGAATCACAAACCATTACATAATTTTGAAGAACAATCATCGAAAATATTATCCTCCCACCAACCTTAATTTTTTTGGTGCATAATTTGATGCTATTTTATTCAAATTTAAGTCAACGTTAAGTTCTTTTTGTAACCTCCGACCGAATCACAAACCATTACATAATTTTGAAGAACAATCTCATCAAATTTAAGTAGCATGGGAAATATTATCCTCCCACCAACCTTAATTTTTTTGGTGCATAATTTGATGCTATTTTATTCAAATTTAAGTCAACGTTAAGTTTTTTTTAACCTCCGTCCAAATCACAAACCATTACATAATTTTGAAGAACAATCTCATCAAATTTAAGTAGCATGGGAAATATTATCCTCCCACCAACCTTAATTTTTTTGGTGCATAATTTGATGCTATTTTATTCAAATTTAAGTCAACGTTAAGTTTTTTTTAACCTCCGTCCAAATCACAAACCATTACATAATTTTGAAGAACAATCGCATCAAATTTAAGTAGCATCGGAAATATTATCCTCCCACCAACCTTAATTTTTTTGGTGCATAATTTGATGCTATTTTATTCAAATTTAAGTCAACGTTAAGTTTTTTTTGTAACCTCCGACCGAATCACAAACCATTACATAATTTTGAAGAACAATCATGGGAAATATTATCCTCCCACCAACCTTAATTTTTTTGGTGCATAATTTGATGCTATTTTATTCAAATTTAGGTCAACGTTAGGTTTTTTTTAACCTCCGTCCAAATCACAAACCATTACATAATTTTGAAGAACAATCTCATCAAATTTAAGTAGCATCGGAAATATATTATCCTCCCACCAACCTTAATTTTTTTGGTGCATAATTTGATGCTATTTTATTCAAATTTAAGTCAACGTTAAGTTTTTTTTGTAACCTCCGACCGAATCACAAACCATTACATAATTTTGAAGAACAATCATCGAAAATATTATCCTCCCACCAACCTTAATTTTTTGGTGCATAATTTGATGCTATTTTATTCAAATTTAAGCCAACGTTAAGTTTTTTTTAACCTCCGTCCAAATCACAAACCATTACATAATTTTGAAGAACAATCTCATCAAATTTAAGTATCATCGAAAATATTATCCTCCCACCAACCTTAATTTTTTTGGTGCATAATTTGATGCTATTTTATTCAAATTTAAGTCAACGTTAAGTTTTATTTGTAACCTCCGACCGAATCACAAACCATTACATAATTTTGAAGAACAATCATCGAAAATATTATCCTCCCACCAACCTTAATTTTTTTGGTGCATAATTTGATGCTATTTTATTCAAATTTAAGTCAACGTTAAGTTTTTTTTAACCTCCGTCCAAATCACAAACCATTACATAATTTTGAAGAACAATCTCATCAAATTTAAGTAGCATGGGAAATATTATCCTCCCACCAACCTTAATTTTTTTGGTGCATAATTTGATGCTATTTTATTCAAATTTAAGTCAACGTTAAGTTTTTTTTAACCTCCGTCCAAATCACAAACCATTACATAATTTTGAAGAACAATCGCATCAAATTTAAGTAGCATCGGAAATATTATCCTCCCACCAACCTTAATTTTTTTGGTGCATAATTTGATGCTATTTTATTCAAATTTAAGTCAACGTTAAGTTTTTTTTGTAACCTCCGGCCGAATCACAAACCATTACATAATTTTGAAGAACAATCATCGAAAATATTATCCTCCCACCAACCTTAATTTTTTTGGTGCATAATTTGATGCTATTTTATTCAAATTTAAGTCAACGTTAAGTTTTTTTTGTAACCTCCGACCGAATCACAAACCATTACATAATTTTGAAGAACAATCTCATCAAATTTAAGTATCATCGAAAATATTATCCTCCCACCAACCTTAATTTTTTTGGTGCATAATTTGATGCTATTTTATTCAAATTTAAGTCAACGTTAAGTTTTTTTTGTAACCTCCGACCGAATCACAAACCATTACATAATTTTGAAGAACAATCTCATCAAATTTAAGTATCATCGAAAATATTATCCTCCCACCAACCTTAATTTTTTTGGTGCATAATTTGATGCTATTTTATTCAAATTTAAGTCAACGTTAAGTTTTTTTTGTAACCTCCGACCGAATCACAAACCATTACATAATTTTGAAGAACAATCTCATCAAATTTAAGTATCATCGAAAATATTATCCTCCCACCAACCTTAATTTTTTTGGTGCATAATTTGATGCTATTTTATTCAAATTTAAGTCAACGTTAAGTTTTTTTTGTAACCTCCGACCGAATCACAAACCATTACATAATTTTGAAGAACAATCATCGAAAATATTATCCTCCCACCAACCTTAATTTTTTTGGTGCATAATTTGATGCTATTTTATTCAAATTTAAGTCAACGTTAAGTTTTTTTTAACCTCCGTCCAAATCACAAACCATTACATAATTGTGAAGAACAATCTCATCAAATTTAAGTAGCATCGGAAATATATTATCCTCCCATCAACCTTAATTTTTTTGGTGCATAATTTGATGCTATTTTATTCAAATTTAAGCCAACGTTAAGTTTTTTTTAACCTCCGTCCAAATCACAAACCATTACATAATTTTGAAGAACAATCTCATCAAATTTAAGTATCATCGAAAATATTATCCTCCCACCAACCTTAATTTTTTTGGTGCATAATTTGATGCTATTTTATTCAAATTTAAGTCAACGTTAAGTTTTTTTTGTAACCTCCGACCGAATCACAAACCATTACATAATTTTGAAGAACAATCATGGGAAATATTATCCTCCCACCAACCTTAATTTTTTTGGTGCATAATTTGATGCTATTTTATTCAAATTTAAGTCAACGTTAAGTTTTTTATAACCTCCGTCCAAATCACAAACCATTACATAATTTTGAAGAACAATCTCATCAAATTTAAGTAGCATCGGAAATATTATCCTCCCACCAACCTTAATTTTTTTGGTGCATAATTTGATGCTATTTTATTCAAATTTAAGTCAACGTTAAGTTTTTTTTGTAACCTCCGACCGAATCACAAACCATTACATAATTTTGAAGAACAATCATGGGAAATATTATCCTCCCACCAACCTTAATTTTTTTGGTGCATAATTTGATGCTATTTTATTCAAATTTAAGTCAACGTTAAGTTTTTTTTAACCTCCGTCCAAATCACAAACCATTACATAATTTTGAAGAACAATCTCATCAAATTTAAGTAGCATCGGAAATATTATCCTCCCACCAACCTTAATTTTTTTGGTGCATAATTTGATGCTATTTTATTCAAATTTAAGTCAACGTTAAGTTTTTTTTGTAACCTCCGACCGAATCACAAACCATTACATAATTTCGAAGAACAATCATGGGAAATATTATTCTCCCACCAACCTTAATTTTTTTGGTGCATAATTTGATGCTATTTTATTCAAATTTAAAAGTCAACGTTAAGTTTTTTTTAACCTCCGTCCAAATCACAAACCATTACATAATTTTGAAGAATAATCTCATCAAATTTAAGTATCATCGAAAATATTATCCTCCCACCAACCTTAATTTTTTTGGTGCATAATTTGATGCTATTTTATTCAAATTTAAGTCAACGTTAAGTTTTTTTTAACCTCCGTCCAAATCACAAACCATTACATAATTTTGAAGAACAATCTCATCAAATTTAAGTAGCATCGGAAATATTATCCTCCCACCAACCTTAATTTTTTTGGTGCATAATTTGATGCTATTTTATTCAAATTTAAGTCAACGTTAAGTTTTTTTTGTAACCTCCGACCGAATCACAAACCATTACATAATTTTGAAGAACAATCATGGGAAATATTATCCTCCCACCAACCTTAATTTTTTTGGTGCATAATTTGATGCTATTTTATTCAAATTTAAGTCAACGTTAAGTTTTTTTTAACCTCCGTCCAAATCACAAACCATTACATAATTTTGAAGAACAATCTCATCAAATTTAAGTAGCATCGGAAATATTATCCTCCCACCAACCTTAATTTTTTTGGTGCATAATTTGATGCTATTTTATTCAAATTTAAGTCAACGTTAAGTTTTTTTTGTAACCTCCGACCGAATCACAAACCATTACATAATTTTGAAGAACAATCATGGGAAATATTATCCTCCCACCAACCTTAATTTTTTTGGTGCATAATTTGATGCTATTTTATTCAAATTTAAGCCAACGTTAAGTTTTTTTTAACCTCCGACCGAATCACAAACCATTACATAATTTTGAAGAACAATCATGGGAAATATTATCCTCCCACCAACCTTAATTTTTTTGGTGCATAATTTGATGCTATTTTATTCAAATTTAAGTCAACGTTAAGTTTTTTTTAACCTCCGTCCAAATCACAAACCATTACATAATTTTGAAGAACAATCTCATCAAATTTAAGTAGCATCGGAAATATTATCCTCCCACCAACCTTAATTTTTTTGGTGCATAATTTGATGCTATTTTATTCAAATTTAAGTCAACGTTAGGTTTTTTTTAACCTCCGTCCAAATCACAAACCATTACATAATTTTGAAGAACAATCTCATCAAATTTAAGTATCATCGAAAATATTATCCTCCCACCAACCTTAATTTTTTTGGTGCATAATTTGATGCTATTTTATTCAAATTTAAGTCAACGTTAAGTTTTTTTTGTAACCTCCGGCCGAATCACAAACCATTACATAATTTTGAAGAACAATCATCGAAAATATTATCCTCCCACCAACCTTATTTTTTTTGGTGCATAATTTGATGCTATTTTATTCAAATTTAAGCCAACGTTAAGTTTTTTTTAACCTCCGTCCAAATCACAAACCATTACATAATTTTGAAGAACAATCATGGGAAATATTATCCTCCCACCAACCTTAATTTTTTTGGTGCATAATTTGATGCTATTTTATTCAAATTTAAGCCAACGTTAAGTTTTTTTTAACCTCCGTCCAAATCACAAACCATTACATAATTATGAAGAACAATCTCATCAAATTTAAGTAGCATCGGAAATTTTATCCTCCCACCAACCTTAATTTTTTTGGTGCATAATTGATGCTATTTTATTCAAATTTAAGTCAACGTTAAGTTTTTTTTGTAACCTCCGACCGAATCACAAACCATTACATAATTTTGAAGAACAATCATGGGAAATATTATCCTCCCACCAACCTTAATTTTTTTGGTGCATAATTTGATGCTATTTTATTCAAATTTAAGTCAACGTTAGGTTTTTTTTAACCTCCGTCCAAATCACAAACCATTACATAATTTTGAAGAACAATCTCATCAAATTTAAGTATCATCGAAAATATTATCCTCCCACCAACCTTAATTTTTTTGGTGCATAATTTGATGCTATTTTATTCAAATTTAAGTCAACGTTAAGTTTTTTTTGTAACCTCCGGCCGAATCACAAACCATTACATAATTTTGAAGAACAATCATGGGAAATATTATCCTCCCACCAACCTTAATTTTTTTGGTGCATAATTTGATGCTATTTTATTCAAATTTAAGCCAACGTTAAGTTTTTTTTAACCTCCGTCCAAATCACAAACCATTACATAATTTTGAAGAACAATCTCATCAAATTTAAGTATCATCGAAAATATTATCCTCCCACCAACCTTAATTTTTTTGGTGCATAATTTGATGCTATTTTATTCAAATTTAAGTCAACGTTAAGTTTTTTTTGTAACCTCCGACCGAATCACAAACCATTACATAATTTTGAAGAACAATCATCGAAAATATTATCCTCCCACCAACCTTATTTTTTTTGGTGCATAATTTGATGCTATTTTATTCAAATTTAAGTCAACGTTAAGTTTTTTTTGTAACCTCCGACCGAATCACAAACCATTACATAATTTTGAAGAACAATCATGGGAAATATTATCCTCCCACCAACCTTAATTTTTTTGGTGCATAATTTGATGCTATTTTATTCAAATTTAAGTCAACGTTAAGTTTTTTTTAACCTCCGTCCAAATCACAAACCATTACATAATTTTGAAGAACAATCTCATCAAATTTAAGTAGCATCGGAAATATTATCCTCCCACCAACCTTAATTTTTTTGGTGCATAATTTGATGCTATTTTATTCAAATTTAAGTCAACGTTAAGTTTTTTTTGTAACCTCCGACCGAATCACAAACCATTACATAATTTTGAAGAACAATCATGGGAAATATTATCCTCCCACCAACCT
This sequence comes from Andrena praecox, assembly GCA_963932275.1. NCBI lineage: Eukaryota > Metazoa > Arthropoda > Insecta > Hymenoptera > Andrenidae > Andrena > Andrena praecox. The sequence continues at coordinate 754,298 of CAWVQO010000413.1, read as the reverse complement.
TAATTTTTTTGGTGCATAATTTGATGCTATTTTATTCAAATTTAAGCCAACGTTAAGTTTTTTTTAACCTCCGTCCAAATCACAAACCATTACATAATTATGAAGAACAATCTCATCAAATTTAAGTAGCATCGGAAATTTTATCCTCCCACCAACCTTAATTTTTTTGGTGCATAATTGATGCTATTTTATTCAAATTTAAGTCAACGTTAAGTTTTTTTTGTAACCTCCGACCGAATCACAAACCATTACATAATTTTGAAGAACAATCATGGGAAATATTATCCTCCCACCAACCTTAATTTTTTTGGTGCATAATTTGATGCTATTTTATTCAAATTTAAGTCAACGTTAGGTTTTTTTTAACCTCCGTCCAAATCACAAACCATTACATAATTTTGAAGAACAATCTCATCAAATTTAAGTATCATCGAAAATATTATCCTCCCACCAACCTTAATTTTTTTGGTGCATAATTTGATGCTATTTTATTCAAATTTAAGTCAACGTTAAGTTTTTTTTGTAACCTCCGGCCGAATCACAAACCATTACATAATTTTGAAGAACAATCATCGAAAATATTATCCTCCCACCAACCTTATTTTTTTTGGTGCATAATTTGATGCTATTTTATTCAAATTTAAGCCAACGTTAAGTTTTTTTTAACCTCCGTCCAAATCACAAACCATTACATAATTTTGAAGAACAATCTCATCAAATTTAAGTATCATCGAAAATATTATCCTCCCACCAACCTTAATTTTTTTGGTGCATAATTTGATGCTATTTTATTCAAATTTAAGTCAACGTTAAGTTTTTTTTGTAACCTCCGACCGAATCACAAACCATTACATAATTTTGAAGAACAATCATGGGAAATATTATCCTCCCACCAACCTTAATTTTTTTGGTGCATAATTTGATGCTATTTTATTCAAATTTAAGCCAACGTTAAGTTTTTTTTAACCTCCGTCCAAATCACAAACCATTACATAATTATGAAGAACAATCTCATCAAATTTAAGTAGCATCGGAAATTTTATCCTCCCACCAACCTTAATTTTTTTGGTGCATAATTGATGCTATTTTATTCAAATTTAAGTCAACGTTAAGTTTTTTTTGTAACCTCCGACCGAATCACAAACCATTACATAATTTTGAAGAACAATCATGGGAAATATTATCCTCCCACCAACCTTAATTTTTTTGGTGCATAATTTGATGCTATTTTATTCAAATTTAAGTCAACGTTAGGTTTTTTTTAACCTCCGTCCAAATCACAAACCATTACATAATTTTGAAGAACAATCTCATCAAATTTAAGTATCATCGAAAATATTATCCTCCCACCAACCTTAATTTTTTTGGTGCATAATTTGATGCTATTTTATTCAAATTTAAGTCAACGTTAAGTTTTTTTTGTAACCTCCGACCGAATCACAAACCATTACATAATTTTGAAGAACAATCATGGGAAATATTATCCTCCCACCAACCTTAATTTTTTTGGTGCATAATTTGATGCTATTTTATTCAAATTTAAGTCAACGTTAAGTTTTTTTTGTAACCTCCGACCGAATCACAAACCATTACATAATTTTGAAGAACAATCATGGGAAATATTATCCTCCCACCAACCTTAATTTTTTTGGTGCATAATTTGATGCTATTTTATTCAAATTTAAGCCAACGTTAAGTTTTTTTTAACCTCCGTCCAAATCACAAACCATTACATAATTATGAAGAACAATCTCATCAAATTTAAGTAGCATCGGAAATTTTATCCTCCCACCAACCTTAATTTTTTTGGTGCATAATTGATGCTATTTTATTCAAATTTAAGTCAACGTTAAGTTTTTTTTGTAACCTCCGACCGAATCACAAACCATTACATAATTTTGAAGAACAATCATGGGAAATATTATCCTCCCACCAACCTTAATTTTTTTGGTGCATAATTTGATGCTATTTTATTCAAATTTAAGTCAACGTTAGGTTTTTTTTAACCTCCGTCCAAATCACAAACCATTACATAATTTTGAAGAACAATCTCATCAAATTTAAGTATCATCGAAAATATTATCCTCCCACCAACCTTAATTTTTTTGGTGCATAATTTGATGCTATTTTATTCAAATTTAAGTCAACGTTAAGTTTTTTTTGTAACCTCCGGCCGAATCACAAACCATTACATAATTTTGAAGAACAATCATCGAAAATATTATCCTCCCACCAACCTTATTTTTTTTGGTGCATAATTTGATGCTATTTTATTCAAATTTAAGCCAACGTTAAGTTTTTTTTAACCTCCGTCCAAATCACAAACCATTACATAATTTTGAAGAACAATCATGGGAAATATTATCCTCCCACCAACCTTAATTTTTTTGGTGCATAATTTGATGCTATTTTCTTCAAATTTAAGCCAACGTTAAGTTTTTTTTAACCTCCGTCCAAATCACAAACCATTACATAATTATGAAGAACAATCTCATCAAATTTAAGTAGCATCGGAAATTTTATCCTCCCACCAACCTTAATTTTTTTGGTGCATAATTGATGCTATTTTATTCAAATTTAAGTCAACGTTAAGTTTTTTTTGTAACCTCCGACCGAATCACAAACCATTACATAATTTTGAAGAACAATCATGGGAAATATTATCCTCCCACCAACCTTAATTTTTTTGGTGCATAATTTGATGCTATTTTATTCAAATTTAAGTCAACGTTAGGTTTTTTTTAACCTCCGTCCAAATCACAAACCATTACATAATTTTGAAGAACAATCTCATCAAATTTAAGTATCATCGAAAATATTATCCTCCCACCAACCTTAATTTTTTTGGTGCATAATTTGATGCTATTTTATTCAAATTTAAGTCAACGTTAAGTTTTTTTTGTAACCTCCGGCCGAATCACAAACCATTACATAATTTTGAAGAACAATCATCGAAAATATTATCCTCCCACCAACCTTATTTTTTTTGGTGCATAATTTGATGCTATTTTATTCAAATTTAAGCCAACGTTAAGTTTTTTTTAACCTCCGTCCAAATCACAAACCATTACATAATTTTGAAGAACAATCTCATCAAATTTAAGTATCATCGAAAATATTATCCTCCCACCAACCTTAATTTTTTTGGTGCATAATTTGATGCTATTTTATTCAAATTTAAGTCAACGTTAAGTTTTTTTTGTAACCTCCGACCGAATCACAAACCATTACATAATTTTGAAGAACAATCATCGAAAATATTATCCTCCCACCAACCTTATTTTTTTTGGTGCATAATTTGATGCTATTTTATTCAAATTTAAGTCAACGTTAAGTTTTTTTTGTAACCTCCGACCGAATCACAAACCATTACATAATTTTGAAGAACAATCATGGGAAATATTATCCTCCCACCAACCTTAATTTTTTTGGTGCATAATTTGATGCTATTTTATTCAAATTTAAGTCAACGTTAAGTTTTTTTTAACCTCCGTCCAAATCACAAACCATTACATAATTTTGAAGAACAATCTCATCAAATTTAAGTAGCATCGGAAATATTATCCTCCCACCAACCTTAATTTTTTTGGTGCATAATTTGATGCTATTTTATTCAAATTTAAGTCAACGTTAAGTTTTTTTTGTAACCTCCGACCGAATCACAAACCATTACATAATTTTGAAGAACAATCATGGGAAATATTATCCTCCCACCAACCTTAATTTTTTTGGTGCATAATTTGATGCTATTTTATTCAAATTTAAGCCAACGTTAAGTTTTTTTTAACCTCCGTCCAAATCACAAACCATTACATAATTATGAAGAACAATCTCATCAAATTTAAGTAGCATCGGAAATTTTATCCTCCCACCAACCTTAATTTTTTTGGTGCATAATTGATGCTATTTTATTCAAATTTAAGTCAACGTTAAGTTTTTTTTGTAACCTCCGACCGAATCACAAACCATTACATAATTTTGAAGAACAATCATGGGAAATATTATCCTCCCACCAACCTTAATTTTTTTGGTGCATAATTTGATGCTATTTTATTCAAATTTAAGTCAACGTTAGGTTTTTTTTAACCTCCGTCCAAATCACAAACCATTACATAATTTTGAAGAACAATCTCATCAAATTTAAGTATCATCGAAAATATTATCCTCCCACCAACCTTAATTTTTTTGGTGCATAATTTGATGCTATTTTATTCAAATTTAAGTCAACGTTAAGTTTTTTTTGTAACCTCCGGCCGAATCACAAACCATTACATAATTTTGAAGAACAATCATCGAAAATATTATCCTCCCACCAACCTTATTTTTTTTGGTGCATAATTTGATGCTATTTTATTCAAATTTAAGCCAACGTTAAGTTTTTTTTAACCTCCGTCCAAATCACAAACCATTACATAATTTTGAAGAACAATCTCATCAAATTTAAGTATCATCGAAAATATTATCCTCCCACCAACCTTAATTTTTTTGGTGCATAATTTGATGCTATTTTATTCAAATTTAAGTCAACGTTAAGTTTTTTTTGTAACCTCCGACCGAATCACAAACCATTACATAATTTTGAAGAACAATCATCGAAAATATTATCCTCCCACCAACCTTAATTTTATGGTGCATAATTTGATGCTATTTTATTCAAATTTAAGTCAACGTTAAGTTTTTTTGTAACCTCCGACCGAATCACAAACCATTACATAATTTTGAAGAACAATCATGGGAAATATTATCCTCCCACCAACCTTAATTTTTTTGGTGCATAATTTGATGCTATTTTATTCAAATTTAAGCCAACGTTAAGTTTTTTTTAACCTCCGTCCAAATCACAAACCATTACATAATTATGAAGAACAATCTCATCAAATTTAAGTAGCATCGGAAATTTTATCCTCCCACCAACCTTAATTTTTTTGGTGCATAATTGATGCTATTTTATTCAAATTTAAGTCAACGTTAAGTTTTTTTTGTAACCTCCGACCTCCGACCGAATCACAAACCATTACATAATTTTGAAGAACAATCATGGGAAATATTATCCTCCCACCAACCTTAATTTTTTTGGTGCATAATTTGATGCTATTTTATTCCAAATTTAAGTCAACGTTAGGTTTTTTTTAACCTCCGTCCAAATCACAAACCATTACATAATTTTGAAGAACAATCTCATCAAATTTAAGTATCATCGAAAATATTATCCTCCCACCAACCTAATTTTTTTTGGTGCATAAATTTGATGCTATTTTATTCAAATTTAAGTCAACGTTAAGTTTTTTTTTGTAACCTCCCCGGCCGAATCACAAACCATTACATAATTTTGAAGAACAATCATCGAAAATATTATCCTCCACCAACCTTATTTTTTTTGGTGCATAATTTGATGCTATTTTATTCAAATTTAAGCCAACGTTAAAGTTTTTTTTAACCTCCGTCCAAATCACAAACCATTACATAATTTTGAGAACAATCTCATCAAATTTAAGTATCATCGAAATATTATCCTCCCACCAACCTTAATTTTTTTGGTGCATAATTTGATGCTATTTTATTCAAATTTAAGTCAACGTTAAGTTTTTTTTGTAACCTCCGACCGAATCACAAACCATTACATAATTTTGAAGAACAATCATCGAAATATTATCCTCCCACCAACCTTATTTTTTTTGGTGCATAATTTGATGCTATTTTATTCAAATTTAAGTCAACGTTAAGTTTTTTTTGTAACCTCCGACCGAATTACAAACCATTACATAATTTTTGAAGAACAATCATCGAAAATATTATCCTCCCACCAACCTTATTTTTTTTGGTGCATAATTTGATGCTATTTTATTCAAATTTAAGCCAACGTTAAGTTTTTTTTAACCTCCGTCCAAATCACAAACCATTACATAATTTTGAAGAACAATCTCATCAAATTTAAGTATCATCGAAAATATTATCCTCCCACCAACCTTAATTTTTTTGGTGCATAATTTGATGCTATTTTATTCAAATTTAAGTCAACGTTAAGTTTTTTTTGTAACCTCCGACCGAATCACAACCATTACATAATTTTGAAGAACAATCATCGAAAATATTATCCTCCCACCAACCTTAATTTTTTTGGTGCATAATTTGATGCTATTTTATTCAAATTTAAGCCAACGTAAGTTTTTTTTAACCTCCGTCCAAATCACAAACCATTATTTTGAAGAACAATCATCAAATTTAAGTATCATCGAAAATATTATCCTCCCACCAACCTTAATTTTTTTGGTGCATAATTTGATGCTATTTTATTCAAATTTAAGTCAACGTTAAGTTTTTTTAACCTCCGTCCAAATCACAAACCATTACATAATTTTGAAGAACAATCTCATCAAATTTAAGTAGCATCGGAAATATTATCCTCCCACCAACCTTAATTTTTTGGTGCATAATTTGATGCTATTTTATTCAAATTTAAGTCAACGTTAAGTTTTTTTTGTAACCTCCGACCGAATCACAAACCATTACATAATTTTGAAGAACAATCATGGGAAATATTATCCTCCCACCAACCTTAATTTTTTTGGTGCATAATTTGATGCTATTTTATTCAAATTTAAGTCAACGTTAAGTTTTTTTTAACCTCCGTCCAAATCACAAACCATTACATAATTTTGAAGAACAATCTCATCAAATTTAAGTAGCATCGGAAATATTATCCTCCCACCAACCTTAATTTTTTTGGTGCATAATTTGATGCTATTTTATTCAAATTTAAGTCAACGTTAAGTTTTTTTTGTAACCTCCGACCGAATCACAAACCATTACATAATTTTGAAGAACAATCATGGGAAATATTATCCTCCCACCAACCTTAATTTTTTTGGTGCATAATTTGATGCTATTTTATTCAAATTTAAGCCAACGTTAAGTTTTTTTTAACCTCCGACCGAATCACAAACCATTACATAATTTTGAAGAACAATCATGGGAAATATTATCCTCCCACCAACCTTAATTTTTTTGGTGCATAATTTGATGCTATTTTATTCAAATTTAAGTCAACGTTAAGTTTTTTTTAACCTCCGTCCAAATCACAAACCATTACATAATTTTGAAGAACAATCTCATCAAATTTAAGTAGCATCGGAAATATTATCCTCCCACCAACCTTAATTTTTTTGGTGCATAATTGATGCTATTTTATTCAAATTTAAGTCAACGTTAAGTTTTTTTTGTAACCTCCGACCGAATCACAAACCATTACATAATTTTGAAGAACAATCATGGGAAATATTATCCTCCCACCAACCTTAATTTTTTTGGTGCATAATTTGATGCTATTTTATTCAAATTTAAGTCAACGTTAGGTTTTTTTTAACCTCCGTCCAAATCACAAACCATTACATAATTTTGAAGAACAATCTCATCAAATTTAAGTATCATCGAAAATATTATCCTCCCACCAACCTTAATTTTTTTGGTGCATAATTTGATGCTATTTTATTCAAATTTAAGTCAACGTTAAGTTTTTTTTGTAACCTCCGGCCGAATCACAAACCATTACATAATTTTGAAGAACAATCATCGAAAATATTATCCTCCCACCAACCTTATTTTTTTTGGTGCATAATTTGATGCTATTTTATTCAAATTTAAGCCAACGTTAAGTTTTTTTTAACCTCCGTCCAAATCACAAACCATTACATAATTTTGAAGAACAATCTCATCAAATTTAAGTATCATCGAAAATATTATCCTCCCACCAACCTTAATTTTTTTGGTGCATAATTTGATGCTATTTTATTCAAATTTAAGTCAACGTTAAGTTTTTTTTGTAACCTCCGACCGAATCACAAACCATTACATAATTTTGAAGAACAATCATCGAAAATATTATCCTCCCACCAACCTTAATTTTTTTGGTGCATAATTTGATGCTATTTTATTCAAATTTAAGCCAACGTTAAGTTTTTTTTAACCTCCGTCCAAATCACAAACCATTACATAATTTTGAAGAACAATCTCATCAAATTTAAGTATCATCGAAAATATTATCCTCCCACCAACCTTAATTTTTTTGGTGCATAATTTGATGCTATTTTATTCAAATTTAAGTCAACGTTAAGTTTTTTTTAACCTCCGTCCAAATCACAAACCATTACATAATTTTGAAGAACAATCTCATCAAATTTAAGTAGCATCGGAAATATTATCCTCTCACCAACCTTAATTTTTTTGGTGCATAATTTGATGCTATTTTATTCAAATTTAAGTCAACGTTAAGTTTTTTTTGTAACCTCCGACCGAATCACAAACCATTACATAATTTTGAAGAACAATCATGGGAAATATTATCCTCCCACCAACCTTAATTTTTTTGGTGCATAATTTGATGCTATTTTATTCAAATTTAAGTCAACGTTAAGTTTTTTTTAACCTCCGTCCAAATCACAAACCATTACATAATTTTGAAGAACAATCTCATCAAATTTAAGTAGCATCGGAAATATTATCCTCCCACCAACCTTAATTTTTTTGGTGCATAATTTGATGCTATTTTATTCAAATTTAAGTCAACGTTAAGTTTTTTTTGTAACCTCCGACCGAATCACAAACCATTACATAATTTTGAAGAACAATCATCGAAAATATTATCCTCCCACCAACCTTAATTTTTTTGGTGCATAATTTGATGCTATTTTATTCAAATTTAAGCCAACGTTAAGTTTTTTTTAACCTCCGTCCAAATCACAAACCATTACATAATTTTGAAGAACAATCTCATCAAATTTAAGTATCATCGAAAATATTATCCTCCCACCAACCTTAATTTTTTTGGTGCATAATTTGATGCTATTTTATTCAAATTTAAGTCAACGTTAAGTTTTTTTTAACCTCCGTCCAAATCACAAACCATTACATAATTTTGAAGAACAATCTCATCAAATTTAAGTAGCATCGGAAATATTATCCTCTCACCAACCTTAATTTTTTTGGTGCATAATTTGATGCTATTTTATTCAAATTTAAGTCAACGTTAAGTTTTTTTTGTAACCTCCGACCGAATCACAAACCATTACATAATTTTGAAGAACAATCATGGGAAATATTATCCTCCCACCAACCTTAATTTTTTTGGTGCATAATTTGATGCTATTTTATTCAAATTTAAGTCAACGTTAAGTTTTTTTTAACCTCCGTCCAAATCACAAACCATTACATAATTTTGAAGAACAATCTCATCAAATTTAAGTAGCATCGGAAATATTATCCTCCCACCAACCTTAATTTTTTTGGTGCATAATTTGATGCTATTTTATTCAAATTTAAGTCAACGTTAAGTTTTTTTTGTAACCTCCGACCGAATCACAAACCATTACATAATTTTGAAGAACAATCATGGGAAATATTATCCTCCCACCAACCTTAATTTTTTTGGTGCATAATTTGATGCTATTTTATTCAAATTTAAGCCAACGTTAAGTTTTTTTTAACCTCCGACCGAATCACAAACCATTACATAATTTTGAAGAACAATCATGGGAAATATTATCCTCCCACCAACCTTAATTTTTTTGGTGCATAATTTGATGCTATTTTATTCAAATTTAAGTCAACGTTAAGTTTTTTTTAACCTCCGTCCAAATCACAAACCATTACATAATTTTGAAGAACAATCTCATCAAATTTAAGTAGCATCGGAAATATTATCCTCCCACCAACCTTAATTTTTTTGGTGCATAATTGATGCTATTTTATTCAAATTTAAGTCAACGTTAAGTTTTTTTTGTAACCTCCGACCGAATCACAAACCATTACATAATTTTGAAGAACAATCATGGGAAATATTATCCTCCCACCAACCTTAATTTTTTTGGTGCATAATTTGATGCTATTTTATTCAAATTTAAGTCAACGTTAGGTTTTTTTTAACCTCCGTCCAAATCACAAACCATTACATAATTTTGAAGAACAATCTCATCAAATTTAAGTATCATCGAAAATATTATCCTCCCACCAACCTTAATTTTTTTGGTGCATAATTTGATGCTATTTTATTCAAATTTAAGTCAACGTTAAGTTTTTTTTGTAACCTCCGGCCGAATCACAAACCATTACATAATTTTGAAGAACAATCATCGAAAATATTATCCTCCCACCAACCTTATTTTTTTTGGTGCATAATTTGATGCTATTTTATTCAAATTTAAGCCAACGTTAAGTTTTTTTTAACCTCCGTCCAAATCACAAACCATTACATAATTTTGAAGAACAATCTCATCAAATTTAAGTATCATCGAAAATATTATCCTCCCACCAACCTTATTTTTTTTGGTGCATAATTTGATGCTATTTTATTCAAATTTAAGTCAACGTTAAGTTTTTTTTGTAACCTCCGACCGAATCACAAACCATTACATAATTTTGAAGAACAATCATCGAAAATATTATCCTCCCACCAACCTTATTTTTTTTGGTGCATAATTTGATGCTATTTTATTCAAATTTAAGCCAACGTTAAGTTTTTTTTAACCTCCGTCCAAATCACAAACCATTACATAATTTTGAAGAACAATCTCATCAAATTTAAGTATCATCGAAAATATTATCCTCCCACCAACCTTAATTTTTTTGGTGCATAATTTGATGCTATTTTATTCAAATTTAAGTCAACGTTAAGTTTTTTTTGTAACCTCCGACCGAATCACAAACCATTACATAATTTTGAAGAACAATCATGGGAAATATTATCCTCCCACCAACCTTAATTTTTTTGGTGCATAATTTGATGCTATTTTATTCAAATTTAAGTCAACGTTAAGTTTTTTTTAACCTCCGTCCAAATCACAAACCATTACATAATTTTGAAGAACAATCTCATCAAATTTAAGTAGCATCGGAAATATTATCCTCCCACCAACCTTAATTTTTTTGGTGCATAATTGATGCTATTTTATTCAAATTTAAGTCAACGTTAAGTTTTTTTTGTAACCTCCGGCCGAATCACAAACCATTACATAATTTTGAAGAACAATCTCATCAAATTTAAGTATCATCGAAAATATTATCCTCCCACCAACCTTAATTTTTTTGGTGCATAATTTGATGCTATTTTATTCAAATTTAAGTCAACGTTAAGTTTTTTTTGTAACCTCCGACCGAATCACAAACCATTACGTAATTTTGAAGAACAATCATCGAAAATATTATCCTCCCACCAACCTTAATTTTTTTGGTGCATAATTTGATGCTATTTTATTCAAATTTAAGTCAACGTTAGGTTTTTTTTAACCTCCGTCCAAATCACAAACCATTACATAATTTTGAAGAACAATCTCACCAAATTTAAGTATCATCGAAAATATTATCCCCCCACCAACCTTAATATTTTTGGTGCATAATTTGATGCTATTTTATTCAAATTTAAGTCAACGTTAAGTTTTTTTTGTAACCTCCGGCCGAATCACAAACCATTACATAATTTTGAAGAACAATCATCGAAAATATTATCCTCCCACCAACCTTATTTTTTTTGGTGCATAATTTGATGCTATTTTATTCAAATTTAAGTCAACGATAAGTTTTTTTTAACCTCCGACCGAATCACAAACCATTACATAATTTTGAAGAACAATCTCATCTAATTTAAGTAGCATCGGAAATATTATCCTCCCACCAACCTTAATTTTTTTGGTGCATAATTTGATGCTATTTTATTCAAATTTAAGTCAACGTTAAGTTTTTTTTGTAACCTCCGACCGAATCACAAACCATTACATAATTTTGAAGAACAATCATCGAAAATATTATCCTCCCACCAACCTTAATTTTTTTGGTGCATAATTTGATGCTATTTTATTCAAATTTAAGTCAACGTTAAGTTTTTTTTGTAACCTCCGACCGAATCACAAACCATTACATAATTTTGAAGAACAATCATCGAAAATATTATCCTCCCACCAACCTTATTTTTTTTGGTGCATAATTTGATGCTATTTTATTCAAATTTAAGCCAACGTTAAGTTTTTTTTAACCTCCGTCCAAATCACAAACCATTACATAATTTTGAAGAACAATCTCATCAAATTTAAGTATCATCGAAAATATTATCCTCCCACCAACCTTAATTTTTTTGGTGCATAATTTGATGCTATTTTATTCAAATTTAAGTCAACGTTAAGTTTTTTTTGTAACCTCCGCCCGAATCACAAACCATTACATAATTTTGAAGAACAATCATCGAAAATATTATCCTCCCACCAACCTTAATTTTTTGGTACATAAATTTGATGCTATTTTATTCAAACTTAAGCCAACGTTAAGTTTTTTTTAACCTCCGTCCAAATCACAAACCATTACATAATTTTGAAGAACAATCTCATCAAATTTAAGTATCATCGAAAATATTATCCTCCCACCAACCTTAATTTTTTTGGTGCATAATTTGATGCTATTTTATTCAAATTTAAGTCAACGTTAAGTTTTTTTTGTAACCTCCGACCGAATCACAAACCATTACATAATTTTGAAGAACAATCATCGAAAATATTATCCTCCCACCAACCTTAATTTTTTTGGTGCATAATTTGATGCTATTTTATTCAAATTTAAGTCAACGTTAAGTTTTTTTTAACCTCCGTCCAAATCACAAACCATTACATAATTTTGAAGAACAATCTCATCAAATTTAAGTATCATCGAAAATATTATCCTCCCACCAACCTTAATTTTTTTGGTGCATAATTTGATGCTATTTTATTCAAATTTAAGTCAACGTTAAGTTTTTTTTGTAACCTCCGACCGAATCACAAACCATTACATAATTTTGAAGAACAATCTCATCAAATTTAAGTATCATCGAAAATATTATCCTCCCACCAACCTTAATTTTTTTGGTGCATAATTTGATGCTATTTTATTCAAATTTAAGTCAACGTTAAGTTTTTTTTAACCTCCGTCCAAATCACAAACCATTACGTAATTTTGAAGAACAATCTCATCAAATTTAAGTATCATCGAAAATATTATCCTCCCACCAACCTTAATTTTTTTGGTGCATAATTTGATGCTATTTTATTCAAATTTAAGTCAACGTTAAGTTTTTTTTGTAACCTCCGACCGAATCACAAACCATTACATAATTTTGAAGAACAATCATCGAAAATATTATCCTCCCACCAACCTTAATTTTTTTGGTGCATAATTTGATGCTATTTTATTCAAATTTAAGTCAACGATAAGTTTTTTTTAACCTCCGACCGAATCACAAACCATTACATAATTTTGAAGAACAATCTCATCTAATTTAAGTAGCATCGGAAATATTATCCTCCCACCAACCTTAATTTTTTTGGTGCATAATTTGATGCTATTTTATTCAAATTTAAGTCAACGTTAAGTTTTTTTTAACCTCCGTCCAAATCACAAACCATTACATAATTTTGAAGAACAATCTCATCAAATTTAAGTATCATCGAAAATATTATCCTCCCACCAACCTTAATTTTTTTGGTGCATAATTTGATGCTATTTTATTCAAATTTAAGTCAACGTTAAGTTTTTTTTGTAACCTCCGGCCGAATCACAAACCATTACATAATTTTGAAGAACAATCATCGAAAATATTATCCTCCCACCAACCTTAATTTTTTGGTACATAAATTTGATGCTATTTTATTCAAATTTAAGTCAACGTTAAGTTTTTTTTGTAACCTCCGGCCGAATCACAAACCATTACATAATTTTGAAGAACAATCATCGAAAATATTATCCTCCCACCAACCTTATTTTTTTTGGTGCATAATTTGATGCTATTTTATTCAAATTTAAGTCAACGATAAGTTTTTTTTAACCTCCGACCGAATCACAAACCATTACATAATTTTGAAGAACAATCTCATCTAATTTAAGTAGCATCGGAAATATTATCCTCCCACCAACCTTAATTTTTTTGGTGCATAATTTGATGCTATTTTATTCAAATTTAAGTCAACGTTAAGTTTTTTTTGTAACCTCCGACCGAATCACAAACCATTACATAATTTTGAAGAACAATCATCGAAAATATTATCCTCCCACCAACCTTAATTTTTTTGGTGCATAATTTGATGCTATTTTATTCAAATTTAAGTCAACGTTAAGTTTTTTTTGTAACCTCCGACCGAATCACAAACCATTACATAATTTTGAAGAACAATCATCGAAAATATTATCCTCCCACCAACCTTATTTTTTTTGGTGCATAATTTGATGCTATTTTATTCAAATTTAAGCCAACGTTAAGTTTTTTTTAACCTCCGTCCAAATCACAAACCATTACATAATTTTGAAGAACAATCTCATCAAATTTAAGTATCATCGAAAATATTATCCTCCCACCAACCTTAATTTTTTTGGTGCATAATTTGATGCTATTTTATTCAAATTTAAGTCAACGTTAAGTTTTTTTTGTAACCTCCGCCCGAATCACAAACCATTACATAATTTTGAAGAACAATCATCGAAAATATTATCCTCCCACCAACCTTAATTTTTTGGTACATAAATTTGATGCTATTTTATTCAAACTTAAGCCAACGTTAAGTTTTTTTTAACCTCCGTCCAAATCACAAACCATTACATAATTTTGAAGAACAATCTCATCAAATTTAAGTATCATCGAAAATATTATCCTCCCACCAACCTTAATTTTTTTGGTGCATAATTTGATGCTATTTTATTCAAATTTAAGTCAACGTTAAGTTTTTTTTGTAACCTCCGACCGAATCACAAACCATTACATAATTTTGAAGAACAATCATCGAAAATATTATCCTCCCACCAACCTTAATTTTTTTGGTGCATAATTTGATGCTATTTTATTCAAATTTAAGTCAACGTTAAGTTTTTTTTAACCTCCGTCCAAATCACAAACCATTACATAATTTTGAAGAACAATCTCATCAAATTTAAGTATCATCGAAAATATTATCCTCCCACCAACCTTAATTTTTTTGGTGCATAATTTGATGCTATTTTATTCAAATTTAAGTCAACGTTAAGTTTTTTTTGTAACCTCCGACCGAATCACAAACCATTACATAATTTTGAAGAACAATCTCATCAAATTTAAGTATCATCGAAAATATTATCCTCCCACCAACCTTAATTTTTTTGGTGCATAATTTGATGCTATTTTATTCAAATTTAAGTCAACGTTAAGTTTTTTTTAACCTCCGTCCAAATCACAAACCATTACGTAATTTTGAAGAACAATCTCATCAAATTTAAGTATCATCGAAAATATTATCCTCCCACCAACCTTAATTTTTTTGGTGCATAATTTGATGCTATTTTATTCAAATTTAAGTCAACGTTAAGTTTTTTTTGTAACCTCCGACCGAATCACAAACCATTACATAATTTTGAAGAACAATCATCGAAAATATTATCCTCCCACCAACCTTAATTTTTTTGGTGCATAATTTGATGCTATTTTATTCAAATTTAAGTCAACGATAAGTTTTTTTTAACCTCCGACCGAATCACAAACCATTACATAATTTTGAAGAACAATCTCATCTAATTTAAGTAGCATCGGAAATATTATCCTCCCACCAACCTTAATTTTTTTGGTGCATAATTTGATGCTATTTTATTCAAATTTAAGTCAACGTTAAGTTTTTTTTAACCTCCGTCCAAATCACAAACCATTACATAATTTTGAAGAACAATCTCATCAAATTTAAGTATCATCGAAAATATTATCCTCCCACCAACCTTAATTTTTTTGGTGCATAATTTGATGCTATTTTATTCAAATTTAAGTCAACGTTAAGTTTTTTTTGTAACCTCCGGCCGAATCACAAACCATTACATAATTTTGAAGAACAATCATCGAAAATATTATCCTCCCACCAACCTTAATTTTTTGGTACATAAATTTGATGCTATTTTATTCAAACTTAAGCCAACGTTAAGTTTTTTTTAACCTCCGTCCAAATCACAAACCATTACATAATTTTGAAGAACAATCTCATCAAATTTAAGTATCATCGAAAATATTATCCCCCCACCAACCTTAATATTTTTGGTGCATAATTTGATGCTATTTTAGTCAAATTTAAGTCAACGTTAAGTTTTTTTTGTAACCTCCGACCGAATCACAAACCATTACATAATTTCGAAGAACAATCATGGGAAATATTATTCTCCCACCAACCTTAATTTTTTTGGTGCATAATTTGATGCTATTTTATTCAAATTTAAGTCACCGTTTTTTTAACCTCCGTCCAAATCACAAACCATTACATAATTTTGAAGAACAACCTCATCAAATTTAAGTATCATCGAAAATATTATCCCCCCACCAACCTTAATTTTTTTGGTGCATAATTTGATGCTATTTTATTCAAATTTAAGTCAACGTTAAGTTTTTTTTAACCTCCGCCCAAATCAGAAACCATTACATAATTTTGAAGAACAATCTCATCAAATTTAAGTAGCATCGGAAATATTATCCTCCCACCAACCTTCATTTTTTTGGTGCATAATTTGATGCTATTTTATTCAAATTTAAGTCAACGTTAAGTTTTTTTTGTAACCTCCGACCGAATCACAAACCATTACATAATTTTGAAGAACAATCATCGAAAATATTATCCTCCCACCAACCTTAATATTTTTGGTGCATAATTTGATGCTATTTTATTCAAATTTAAGTCAACGTTAAGTTTTTTTTGTAACCTCCGACTGAATCACAAACCATTACATAATTTTGAAGAACAATCATGGGAAATATTATCCTCCCACCAACCTTAATTTTTTTGGTGCATAATTTGATGCTATTTTAATCAAATTTAAGTCAACGTTTTTTTAAACTCCGTCCAAATCACAAACCATAACATCATTTTGAAGAACAATCTCATCAAATTTAAGTATCATCGAAAATATTATCCTCCCACCAACCTTAATTTTTTTGGTGCATAATTTGATGCTATTTTATTCAAATTTAAGTCAACGTTTTTTTAAACTCCGTCCAAATCACAAACCATTACATAATTTTGAAGAACAATCTCATCAAATTTAAGTATCATCGAAAATATTATCCCCCCACCAACCTTAATTTTTTTGGTGCATAATTTGATGCTATTTTATTCAAATTTAAGTCAACGTTAAGTTTTTTTTGTAACCTCCGACCGTAATGGTTTGTGATTCGGTCGGAGGTTACAAAAAAAACTTAACGTTCACTTAAATTTGAATAAAATAGCATCAAATTATGCACCAAAAAAATTAAGGTTGGTGGGAGGATAATATTTTCGATGATACTTAAATTTGATGAGATTGCTCTTCAAAATTATGTAACGGTTTGTGATTCGGTCGGAGGTTACCAAAAAAACTTAACGTTGACTTAAATTTGAATAAAATAGCACCAAATTATGCACCAAAGAAATTAAGGTTTGTGGGAGGATAATATTTTCGATGAATGTTCTTCAAAATTATGTAATGGTTTGTGATTCGGTCGGAGGTTACAAAAAAAACTTAACGTTCACTTAATTTTGAATAAAATAGCATCAAATTATGCACCAAAAAAATTAAGGTTGGTGGGAGGATAATATTTTCGATGATACTTAAATTTGATGAGATTGCTCTTCAAAATTATGTAACGGTTTGTGATTCGGTCGGAGGTTACAAAAAAAACTTAACGTTCACTTAAATTTGAGTAAAATAGCATCAAATTATGCACCAAAAAAATTAAAGTTTGTGGGAGGATAATATTTTCGATAAATGTTCTTCAAAATTATGTAATGGTTTGTGATTCGGTCGGAGGTTACAAAAAAAACTTAACGTTCACTTAAATTTGAATAAAATAGCATCAAATTATGCACCAAAAAAATTAGGGTTGGTGGGAGGATAATATTTTCGATGATACTTAAATTTGATGAGATTGCTCTTCAAAATTATGTAATAGTTGGTGATTTGGACGGAGGTTACAAAAAAACTTAACGTAGACTTAAATTTGAGTAAAATAGCATCAAATTATGCACCAAAAAAATTAAGGTTTGTGGGAGGATAATATTTTCGATAAATGTTCTTCAAAATTATGTAATGGTTTGTGATTCGGACGGAGGTTACAAAAAAAACTTAACGTTGACTTAAATTTGAATAAAATAGCATCAAATTATGCACCAAAAAAATTAAGGTTGGTGGGAGGATAATATTTTCGATGATACTTAAATTTGATGAGATTGCTCTTCGAAATTATGTAACGGTTTGTGATTCGGTCGGAGGTTACAAAAAAAACTTAACGTTGACTTAAATTTGAATAAAATAGCATCAAATTATGCACAAAAAAAATTAAGGTTGGTGGGAGGATAATATTTTCGATGATACTTAAATTTGATGAGATTGCTCTTCAAAATTATGTAACGGTTTGTGATTCGGTCGGAGGTTACCAAAAAAACTTAACGTTGACTTAAATTTGAATAAAATAGCACCAAATTATGCACCAAAAAAATTAAGGTTTGTGGGAGGATAATATTTTCGATGAATGTTCTTCAAAATTATGTAATGGTTTGTGATTCGGTCGGAGGTTACAAAAAAAACTTAACGTTCACTTAAATTTGAATAAAATAGCATCAAATTATGCACCAAAAAAATTAAGGTTGGTGGGAGGATAATATTTTCGATGATACTTAAATTTGATGAGATTGCTCTTCAAAATTATGTAATAGTTGGTGATTTGGACGGAGGTTACAAAAAAACTTAACGTAGACTTAAATTTGAGTAAAATAGCATCAAATTATGCACCAAAAAAATTAAGGTTTGTGGGAGGATAATATTTTCGATAAATGTTCTTCAAAATTATGTAATGGTTTGTGATTCGGACGGAGGTTACAAAAAAAACTTAACGTTGACTTAAATTTGAATAAAATAGCATCAAATTATGCACCAAAAAAATTAAGGTTGGTGGGAGGATAATATTTTCGATGATACTTAAATTTGATGAGATTGCTCTTCGAAATTATGTAACGGTTTGTGATTCGGTCGGAGGTTACAAAAAAAACTTAACGTTGACTTAAATTTGAATAAAATAGCATCAAATTATGCACCAAAAAAATTAAGGTTTGTGGGAGGATAATATTTTCGATGAATGTTCTTCAAAATTATGTAATGGTTTGTGATTCGGTGGGAGGTTACAAAAAAACTTAACGTTGACTTAAATTTGAATAAAATAGCACCAAATTTTGCACCAAAAAAATTAAGGTTTGTGGGAGAATAATATTTTCATGAATGTTCTTCAAAATTATGTAATGGTTTGTGATTCGGTCGGAGGTTACAAATAATTTCGTATGCCCACCCTTCAGAATCGAAATAAAAAATAAAACCCACGAATATGAAGAGTTCCGAAGACGCGACCACGTATAAGTTCGATTATTTATTAACTAAACGTTCGAATCGTTTGTCCAACGACGCATTTCGTTAGTGTAGATGTGGAAGACGTTTGCCCATCCAATAATTTCGTATTGCCACCCTTCAGAATCGAATCAAAAATAAAAAACCGCGAAAATGAAGAGTTCCGAAGACGCGACCACGTATAAGTTCGATTTTTTCCGAAAATATTATCAAAATCGATCTTTCAACGATGCAGTCCTTCAGTCTAGATGTAGAAGACGTTTGCCCACCCAATATTTTCGTATGCCCACCCTTCAGAATCGAAAAAAAAAATAAAAACCCCGAAAATGAAGAGTTCTGAAGACGCGACCACGTATAAGTTCGATTATTTATTAACTAAAGGTTCGAATCGTTTGTCCAACGACGCATTTCGTTAGTGTAGATGTGGAAGACGTTTGCCCATCCAATAATTTCGTATGCCCACCCTTCAGAATCGAAAAAAAAAATAAAAACCCCGAAAATGAAGAGTTCTGAAGACGCGACCACGTATAAGTTCGATTTTTTCCGAAAATATTATCAAAATCGATCTTTGAACGATGCAATCCATTAGTCTAGATGTAGGAGACGTTTGCCCATCCAACAATTTCGTATGCCCACCTTTCAGAATCGAATAATAAAATAAAAACCGCGAAAATGAAGAGTTCCGAAGACGCGACCACGTATAAGTTCGATTTTTTCCGAAAATATTATCAAAATCGATCTTTCAACGATGCAGTCCTTTAGTCTAGATGTAGAAGACGATTGCCCACCCAATAATTTCGTAGGCCCACCCTTCAGAATCGAAAAAAAAAATAAAAACCCCGAAAATGAAGAGTTCTGAAGACGCGACCACGTATAAGTTCGATTTTTTCCGAAAATATTATCAAAATCGATCTTTCAACGATGCAGTGCTTTAGTCTAGATGTAGGAGACGTTTGCCCACCCAATAATTTCGTATGCCCACCCTTCAGAATCGAAATAAAAAATAAAAACCACGAAAATGAAGAGTTCCGAAGAGGCGACCACGTATAAGTTCGATTATTTATTAACTAAACGTTCGAATCGTTTGTCCAACGACGCATTTCGTTAGTGTAGATGTGGAAGACGTTTGCCCATCCAATAATTTCGTATGCCCACCCTTCAGAATCGAAATAAAAAATAAAAACAGCGAAAATGAAGAGTTCCGAAGACGCGACCACGTATAAGTTCGATTATTTATTAACTAAACGTTCGAATCGTTTGTCCAACGACGCATTTCGTTAGTGTAGATGTGGAAGACGTTTGCCCATCCAATAATTTCGTATGCCCACCCTTCAGAATCGAAATAAAAAATAAAAACAGCGAAAATGAAGAGTTCCGAAGACGCGACCACGTATAAGTTCGATTTTTTCCGAAAATATTATCAAAATCGATCTTTCAACGATGCAGTCCTTTAGTCTAGATGTAGAAGACGTTTGCCCACCCAATAATTTCGTATGCCCACCCTTCAGAATCGAAATAAAAAATAATATTAACCGCGAAAATGAAGAGTTCCGAAGACGCGACCACGTATAAGTTCGATTTTTTCCGAAAAGATTATCAAAATCGATCTTTCAACGATGCAGTCCTTTAGTCTAGATGTAGAAGACGTTTGCCCATCCAATAATTTCGTATGCCCACCCTTCAGAATCGAAATAAAAAATAAAAACCCCGAAAATGAAGAGTTCCGAAGACGCGACCACGTATAAGTTCGATTATTTATTAACTAAACGTTCGAATCGTTTGTCCAACGACGCATTTCGTTAGTGTAGATGTGGAAGACGTTTGCCCATCCAATAATTTCGTATGCCCACCCTTCAGAATCGAAATAAAAAATAAAAACAGCGAAAATGAAGAGTTCCGAAGACGCGACCACGTATAAGTTCGATTTTTTCCGAAAATATTATCAAAATCGATCTTTCAACGATGCAGTCCTTTAGTCTAGATGTAGAAGACGTTTGCCCACCCAATAATTTCGTATGCCCACCCTTCAGAATCGAAATAAAAAATAAAAACCGCGAAAATGAAGAGTTCCGAAGACGCGACCACGTATAAGTTCGATTTTTTCCGAAAATATTATCAAAATCGATCTTTCAACGATGCAGTCCTTTTGTCTAGATGTAGAAGACGTTTGCCCACCCAATAATTTCGTATGCCCACCCTTCAGAATCGAAATAAAATATAAAAACCGCGAAAATGAAGAGTTCCGAAGACGCGACCACGTATAAGTTCGATTTTTTCCGAAAAGATTATCAATATCGATCTTTCAACGATGCAGTCCTTTAGTCTAGATGTAGAAGACGATTGCCCACCCAATAATTTCGTAGGCCCACCCTTCAGAATCGAAATAAAAAATAAAAACAGCGAAAATGAAGAGTTCCGAAGACGCGACCACGTATAAGTTCGATTTTTTCCGAAAATATTATCAAAATCGATCTTTCAACGATGCAGTCCTTTAGTCTAGATGTAGAAGACGTTTGCCCACCCAATAATTTCGTATGCCCACCCTTCAGAATCGAAATAAAAAATAATATTAACCGCGAAAATGAAGAGTTCCGAAGACGCGACCACGTATAAGTTCGATTTTTTCCGAAAAGATTATCAAAATCGATCTTTCAACGATGCAGTCCTTTAGTCTAGATGTAGAAGACGTTTGCCCACCCAATAATTTCGTATGCCCACCCTCCAGAATCGAATTAAAAAATAAAAACAGCGAAAATGGACATTTCCGAAGACGCGACCACGTATAAGTTCGATTTTTTCCGAAAATATTATCAAAATCGATCTTTCAACGATGCAGTCCTTTAGTCTAGATGTAGAAGAGGTTTGCCCACCCAATAATTTCGTATGCCCACCCTCCAGAATCGAATTAAAAAATAAAAACAGCGAAAATGGACATTTCCGAAGACGCGACCACGTATAAGTTCGATTTTTTCCGAAAATATTATCAAAATCGATCTTTCAACGATGCAGTCCTTTAGTCTAGATGTAGAAGACGTTTGCCCACCCAATAATTTCGTATGCCCACCCTTCAGAATCGAATAAAAAAATAAAAACCGCGAAAATGAAGAGTTCCGAAGACGCGACTATGTATAAGTTCGATTTTTTCCGAAAATATTATCAAAATCGATCTTTCAACGATGCAGTCCTTTAGTCTAGATGTAGAAGACGTTTGCCCACGCAATAATTTCGTATGCCCACCCTTCAGAATCGAAATAAAAAATAATATTAACCGCGAAAATGAAGAGTTCCGAAGACGCGACCACGTATAAGTTCGATTTTTTCCGAAAAGATTATCAAAATCGATCTTTCAACGATGCAGTCCTTTAGTCTAGATGTAGAAGACGTTTGCCCATCCAATAATTTCGTATGCCCACCCTTCAGAATCGAATAAAAAAATAAAAACCGCGAAAATGAAGAGTTCCGAAGACGCGACCACGTATAAGTTCGATTATTTATTAACTAAACGTTCGAATCGTTTGTCCAACGACGCATTTCGTTAGTGTAGATGTGGAAGACGTTTGCCCACCCAATAATTTCGTATGCCCACCCTCCAGAATCGAATTAAAAAATAAAAACAGCGAAAATGGACATTTCCGAAGACGCGACCACGTATAAGTTCGATTTTTTCCGAACATATTATCAAAATCGATCTTTCAACGATGCAGTCCTTTAGTCTAGATGTAGAAGACGTTTGCCCACCCAATAATTTCGTATGCCCACCCTTCAGAATCGAAATAAAAAATAAAAACCACGAAAATGAAGAGTTCCGAAGACGCGACCACGTATAAGTTCGATTTTTTCCGAAAAGATTATCAAAATCGATCTTTCAACGATGCAGTCCTTTAGTCTAGATGTAGAAGACGTTTGCCCACCCAATAATTTCGTATGCCCACCCTTCAGAATCGAATAAAAAAATAAAAACCGCGAAAATGAAGAGTTCCGAAGACGCGACCACGTATAAGTTCGATTTTTTCCGAAAATATTATCAATATCGATCTTTCAACGATGCAGTCCTTTAGTCTAGATGTAGAAGACGTTTGCCCACCCATCAATTTCGTATGCCCACCCTTCAGAATCGAAATAAAAAATAAAACCCACGAAAATGAAGAGTTCCGAAGACGCGACCACGTATAAGTTCGATTATTTATTAACTAAACGTTCGAATCGTTTGTCCAACGACGCATTTCGTTAGTGTAGATGCGGAAGACGTTTGCCCATCCAATAATTTCGTATGCCCACCCTTCAGAATCGAATAAAAAAATAAAAACCGCGAAAATGAAGAGTTCCGAAGACGCGACCACGTATAAGTTCGATTTTTTCCGAAAAGATTATCAAAATCGATCTTTCAACGATGCAGTCCGTTAGTCTAGATGTAGAAGACGTTTGCCCACCCAATAATTTCGTATGCCCACCCTTCAGAATCGAAATAAAAAATAAAAACCACGAAAATGAAGAGTTCCGAAGACGCGACCACGTATAAGTTCGATTATTTATTAATTAAACGTTCGAATCGTTTGTCCAACGACGCATTTCGTTAGTGTAGATGTGGAAGACGTTTGCCCATCCAATAATTTCGTATGCCCACCCTTCAGAATCGAATAAAAAAATAAAAACCGCGAAAATGAAGAGTTCCGAAGACGCGACCACGTATAAGTTCGATTATTTATTAACTAAACGTTCGAATCGTTTGTCCAACGACGCATTTCGTTAGTGTAGATGTGGAAGACGTTTGCCCACCCAATAATTTCGTATGCCCACCCTCCAGAATCGAATTAAAAAATAAAAACAGCGAAAATGGACATTTCCGAAGACGCGACCACGTATAAGTTCGATTTTTTCCGAAAATATTATCAAAATCGATCTTTCAACGATGCAGTCCTTTAGTCTAGATGTAGAAGAGGTTTGCCCACCCAATAATTTCGTATGCCCACCCTCCAGAATCGAATTAAAAAATAAAAACAGCGAAAATGGACATTTCCGAAGACGCGACCACGTATAAGTTCAATTTTTTCCGAAAATATTATCAAAATCGATCTTTCAACGATGCAGTCCTTTAGTCTAGATGTAGAAGACGTTTGCCCACCCAATAATTTCGTATGCCCACCCTTCAGAATCGAATAAAAAAATAAAAACCGCGAAAATGAAGAGTTCCGAAGACGCGACCACGTATACGTTCGATTTTTTCCGAAAAGATTATCAAAATCGATCTTTCAACGATGCAGTCCTTTAGTCTAGATGTAGAAGACGTTTGCCCACCCAATAATTTCGTATGCCCACCCTTCAGAATCGAAATAAAAAATAAAAACCCCGAAAATGAAGAGTTCCGAAGACGCGACCACGTATAAGTTCGATTTTTTCCTAAAATATTATCAAAATCGATCTTTCAACGATGCAGTCCTTTAGTCTAGATGTAGAAGACGTTTGCCCACCCAATAATTTCGTATGCCAACCCTTCGGAATCGAAATAAAAAATAAAAACCCCGAAAATGAAGAGTTCCGAAGACGCGACCACGTATAAGTTCGATTATTTATTAACTAAACGTTCGAATCGTTTGTCCAACGACCCATTTCGTTAGTGTAGATGTGGAAGACGTTTGCCCATCCAATAATTTCGTATGCCCACCCTTCAGAATCGAATAAAAAAATAAAAACCGCGAAAATGAAGAGTTCCGAAGACGCGACTATGTATAAGTTCGATTTTTTCCGAAAATATTATCAAAATCGATCTTTCAACGATGCAGTCCTTTAGTCTAGATGTAGAAGACGTTTGCCCACCCAATAATTTCGTATGCCCACCCTTCAGAATCGAAATAAAAAATAATATTAACCGCGAAAATGAAGAGTTCCGAAGACGCGACCACGTATAAGTTCGATTTTTTCCGAAAAGATTATCAAAATCGATCTTTCAACGATGCAGTCCTTTAGTCTAGATGTAGAAGACGTTTGCCCACCCAATAATTTCGTATGCCCACCCTTCAGAATCGAAATAAAAAATAAAAACCCCGAAAATGAAGAGTTCCGAAGACGCGACCACGTATAAGTTCGATTATTTATTAACTAAACGTTCGAATCGTTTGTCCAACGACGCACTTCGTTAGTGTAGATGTGGAAGACGTTTGCCCATCCAATAATTTCGTATGCCAACCCTTCGGAATCGAAATAAAAAATAAAAACCCCGAAAATGAAGAGTTCCGAAGACGCGACCACGTATAAGTTCGATTATTTATTAACTAAACGTTCGAATCGTTTGTCCAACGACCCATTTCGTTAGTGTAGATGTGGGAGACGTTTGCCCATCCAATAATTTCGTATGCCCACCCTTCAGAATCGAATAAAAAAATAAAAACCGCGAAAATGAAGAGTTCCGAAGACCCGACCACCTATAAGTTCGATTTTTTCCGAACATATTATCAAAATCGATCTTTCAACGATGCAGTCCTTTAGTCTAGATGTAGAAGACGTTTGCCCACCCAATAATTTCGTATGCCCACCCTTCAGAATCGAAATAAAAAATAAAAACCACGAAAATGAAGAGTTCCGAAGAGGCGACCACGTATAAGTTCGATTATTTATTAACTAAACGTTCAAATCGTTTGTCTAACGACGCATTTCGTTAGTGTAGATGTGGAAGACGTTTGCCCATCCAATAATTTCATATGCCCACCCTTCAGAATCGAAATAAAAAATAAAAACCACGAAAATGAAGAGTTCCGAAGACGCGACCACGTATAAGTTCGATTATTTATTAACTAAACGTTCGAATCGTTTGTCCAACGACGCATTTCGTTAGTGTAGATGTGGAAGACGTTTGCCCATCCAATAATTTCGTATGCCCACCCTTCAGAATCGAATAAAAAAATAAAAACCGCGAAAATGAAGAGTTCCGAAGACGCGACCACGTATAAGTTCGATTTTTTCCGAAAATATTATCAAAATCGATCTTTCAACGATGCAGTCCTTTAGTCTAGATGTAGAAGACGTTTGCCCACCCAATAATTTCGTATGCCCACCCTTCAGAATCGAAATAAAAAATAAAAACCCCGAAAATGAAGAGTTCCGAAGACGCGACCACGTATAAGTTCGATTATTTATTAACTAAACGTTCGAATCGTTTGTCCAACGACGCATTTCGTTAGTGTAGATGTGGAAGACGTTTGCCCATCCAATAATTTCGTATGCCCACCCTTCAGAATCGAATAAAAAAATAAAAACCGCGTAAATGAAGAGTTCCGAAGACGCGACCACGTATAAGTTCGATTTTTTCCGAAAATATTATCAAAATCGATCTTTCAACGATGCAGTCCTTTAGTCTAGATGTAGAAGACGTTTGTCCACCCAATAATTTCGTATGCCCACCCTTCAGAATCGAATAAAATAATATTAACCGCGAAAATGACGAGTTCCGAAGACGCGACCACGTATAAGTTCGATTATTTATTAACTAAAGGTTCGAATCGTTTGTCTAACGACGCATTTCGTTAGTGTAGATGTGGAAGACGTTTGCCCATCCAATAATGTCGTATGCCCACCCTTCAGAATCGAAAAAAAAAATAAAAACCCCGAAAATGAAGAGTTCTGAAGACGCGACCACGTATAAGTTCGATTTTTTCCGAAAATATTATCAAAATCGATCTTTGAACCATGCAGTCCATTAGTCTAGATGTAGGAGACGTTTGCCCACCCAATAATTTCGTATGCCCACCCTTCAGAATCGAAATAAAAAATAAAAACCACGAAAATGAAGAGTTCCGAAGAGGCGACCACGTATAAGTTCGATTATTTATTAACTAAACGTTCGAATCGTTTGTCTAACGACGCATTTCGTTAGTGTAGATGTGGAAGACGTTTGCCCATCCAATAATTTCGTATGCCCACCCTTCAGAATCGAATAAAAAAATAAAAACCCCGAAAATGAAGAGTTCTGAAGACGCGACCACGTATAAGTTCGATTTTTTCCGAAAATATTATCAAAATCTATCTTTCAACGATGCAGTCCTTTAGTCTAGATGTAGGAGACGTTTGCCCACCCAATAATTTCGTATGCCCACCCTTCAGAATCGAATAAAAAAAATAAAAACCGCGAAAATGAAGAGTTCCGAAGACGCGACCACGTATAAGTTCGATTATTTATTAACTAAACGTTCGAATCGTTTGTCCAACGACGCATTTCGTTAGTGTAGATATGGGAGACGTTTGCCCATCCAATAATTTCGTATGCCCACCCTTCAGAATCGAATTAAAAAATAAAAACCGCGAAAATGAAGAGTTCCGAAGACGCGACCACGTATAAGTTCGATTTTTTCCGAAAATATTATCAAAATCGATCTTTCAACGATGCAGTCCTTTAGTCTAGATGTAGAAGACGATTGCCCACCCAATAATTTCGTATGCCCACCCATCAGAATCGAATAAAAAAAATAAAAACCGCGAAAATGAAGAGTTCCGTAGACGCGACCACGTATAAGTTCGATTTTTTCCGAAAATATTATCAATATCGATCTTTCAGCGATGCAGTCCTTTAGTCTAGATGTAGAAGACGTTTGCCCACCCAATAATTTCGTATGCCCACCCTTCAGAATCGAATAAAAAAATAAAAACCGCGAAAATGAAGAGTTCCGAAGACGCGACCACGTATAAGTTCGATTTTTTCCGAAAATATTATCAAAATCGATCTTTCAACGATGCAGTCCTTTAGTCTAGATGTAGAAGACGTTTGCCCACCCAATAATTTCGTATGCCCACCCTTCAGAATCGAAATAAAAAATAAAAACCCCGAAAATGAAGAGTTCCGAAGACGCGACCACGTATAAGTTCGATTATTTATTAACTAAACGTTCGAATCGTTTGTCCAACGACGCATTTCGTTAGTGTAGATGTGGAAGACGTTTGCCCATCCAATAATTTCGTATGCCCACCCTTCAGAATCGAATAAAAAAATAAAAACCGCGTAAATGAAGAGTTCCGAAGACGCGACCACGTATAAGTTCGATTTTTTCCGAAAATATTATCAAAATCGATCTTTCAACGATGCAGTCCTTTAGTCTAGATGTAGAAGACGTTTGTCCACCCAATAATTTCGTATGCCCACCCTTCAGAATCGAATAAAATAATATTAACCGCGAAAATGAAGAGTTCCGAAGACGCGACCACGTATAAGTTCGATTTTTTCCGAAAAGATTATCAAAATCGATCTTTCAACGATGCAGTCCTTTAGTCTAGATGTAGGAGACGTTTGCCCTACTCAATAATTTCGTATGCCCACCCTTCAGAACCGAAATAAAAAATAAAAACCACGAAAATGAAGAGTTCCGTAGAGGCGACCACGTATAAGTTCGATTATTTATTAACTAAAGGTTCGAATCGTTTGTCTAACGACGCATTTCGTTAGTGTAGATGTGGAAGACGTTTGCCCATGCAATAATTTCGTATGCCCACCCTTCAGAATCGAATAATAAAATAAAAACCGCGAAAATGAAGAGTTCCGAAGACGCGACCACGTATAAGTTCGATTTTTTCCGAAAATATTATCAAAATCGATATTTCAACGATGCAGTCCTTTAGTCTAGATGTAGAAGACGTTTGCCCACCCAATAATTTCGTATGCCCACCCTTCAGAATCGAAATAAAAAATAAAAACCCCGAAAATGAAGAGTTCCGAAGACGCGACCACGTATAAGTTCGATTATTTATTAACTAAACGTTCGAATCGTTTGTCCAACGACGCATTTCGTTAGTGTAGATGTGGAAGACGTTTGCCCATCCAATAATTTCGTATGCCCACCCTTCAGAATCGAATAAAAAAATAAAAACCGCGTAAATGAAGAGTTCCGAAGACGCGACCACGTATAAGTTCGATTTTTTCCGAAAATATTAACAATATCGATCTTTCAACGATGCAGTCCTTTAGTCTAGATGTAGAAGACGTTTGCCCACCCATCAATTTCGTATGCCCACCCTTCAGAATCGAAATAAAAAATAAAACCCACGAAAATGAAGAGTTCCGAAGACGCGACCACGTATAAGTTCGATTATTTATTAACTAAACGTTCGAATCGTTTGTCCAACGACGCATTTCGTTAGTGTAGATGCGGAAGACGTTTGCCCATCCAATAATTTCGTATGCCCACCCTTCAGAATCGAATAAAAAAATAAAAACCGCGAAAATGAAGAGTTCCGAAGACGCGACCACGTATAAGTTCGATTTTTTCCGAAAAGATTATCAAAATCGATCTTTCAACGATGCAGTCCTTTAGTCTAGATGTAGAAGACGTTTGCCCACCCAATAATTTCGTATGCCCACCCTTCAGAATCGAAATAAAAAATAAAAACCACGAAAATGAAGAGTTCCGAAGACGCGACCACGTATAAGTTCGATTATTTATTAATTAAACGTTCGAATCGTTTGTCTAACGACGCATTTCGTTAGTGTAGATGTGGAAGACGTTTGCCGATCCAATAATTTCGTATGCCCACCCTTCAGAATCGAATAAAAAAATAAAAACCGCGAAAATGAAGAGTTCCGAAGACGCGACCACGTATAAGTTCGATTATTTATTAACTAAACGTTCGAATCGTTTGTCCAACGACGCATTTCGTTAGTGTAGATGTGGAAGACGTTTGCCCACCCAATAATTTCGTATGCCCACCCTCCAGAATCGAATTAAAAAATAAAAACAGCGAAAATGGACATTTCCGAAGACGCGACCACGTATAAGTTCGATTTTTTCCGAAAATATTATCAAAATCGATCTTTCAACGATGCAGTCCTTTAGTCTAGATGTAGAAGAGGTTTGCCCACCCAATAATTTCGTATGCCCACCCTCCAGAATCGAATTAAAAAATAAAAACAGCGAAAATGGACATTTCCGAAGACGCGACCACGTATAAGTTCAATTTTTTCCGAAAATATTATCAAAATCGATCTTTCAACGATGCAGTCCTTTAGTCTAGATGTAGAAGACGTTTGCCCACCCAATAATTTCGTATGCCCACCCTTCAGAATCGAATAAAAAAATAAAAACCGCGAAAATGAAGAGTTCCGAAGACGCGACCACGTATACGTTCGATTTTTTCCGAAAAGATTATCAAAATCGATCTTTCAACGATGCAGTCCTTTAGTCTAGATGTAGAAGACGTTTGCCCACCCAATAATTTCGTATGCCCACCCTTCAGAATCGAAATAAAAAATAAAAACCCCGAAAATGAAGAGTTCCGAAGACGCGACCACGTATAAGTTCGATTTTTTCCTAAAATATTATCAAAATCGATCTTTCAACGATGCAGTCCTTTAGTCTAGATGTAGAAGACGTTTGCCCACCCAATAATTTCGTATGCCAACCCTTCGGAATCGAAATAAAAAATAAAAACCCCGAAAATGAAGAGTTCCGAAGACGCGACCACGTATAAGTTCGATTATTTATTAACTAAACGTTCGAATCGTTTGTCCAACGACCCATTTCGTTAGTGTAGATGTGGAAGACGTTTGCCCATCCAATAATTTCGTATGCCCACCCTTCAGAATCGAATAAAAAAATAAAAACCGCGAAAATGAAGAGTTCCGAAGACGCGACTATGTATAAGTTCGATTTTTTCCGAAAATATTATCAAAATCGATCTTTCAACGATGCAGTCCTTTAGTCTAGATGTAGAAGACGTTTGCCCACCCAATAATTTCGTATGCCCACCCTTCAGAATCGAAATAAAAAATAATATTAACCGCGAAAATGAAGAGTTCCGAAGACGCGACCACGTATAAGTTCGATTTTTTCCGAAAAGATTATCAAAATCGATCTTTCAACGATGCAGTCCTTTAGTCTAGATGTAGAAGACGTTTGCCCACCCAATAATTTCGTATGCCCACCCTTCAGAATCGAAATAAAAAATAAAAACCCCGAAAATGAAGAGTTCCGAAGACGCGACCACGTATAAGTTCGATTATTTATTAACTAAACGTTCGAATCGTTTGTCCAACGACGCACTTCGTTAGTGTAGATGTGGAAGACGTTTGCCCATCCAATAATTTCGTATGCCAACCCTTCGGAATCGAAATAAAAAATAAAAACCCCGAAAATGAAGAGTTCCGAAGACGCGACCACGTATAAGTTCGATTATTTATTAACTAAACGTTCGAATCGTTTGTCCAACGACCCATTTCGTTAGTGTAGATGTGGGAGACGTTTGCCCATCCAATAATTTCGTATGCCCACCCTTCAGAATCGAATAAAAAAATAAAAACCGCGAAAATGAAGAGTTCCGAAGACCCGACCACCTATAAGTTCGATTTTTTCCGAACATATTATCAAAATCGATCTTTCAACGATGCAGTCCTTTAGTCTAGATGTAGAAGACGTTTGCCCACCCAATAATTTCGTATGCCCACCCTTCAGAATCGAAATAAAAAATAAAAACCACGAAAATGAAGAGTTCCGAAGAGGCGACCACGTATAAGTTCGATTATTTATTAACTAAACGTTCAAATCGTTTGTCTAACGACGCATTTCGTTAGTGTAGATGTGGAAGACGTTTGCCCATCCAATAATTTCATATGCCCACCCTTCAGAATCGAAATAAAAAATAAAAACCACGAAAATGAAGAGTTCCGAAGACGCGACCACGTATAAGTTCGATTATTTATTAACTAAACGTTCGAATCGTTTGTCCAACGACGCATTTCGTTAGTGTAGATGTGGAAGACGTTTGCCCATCCAATAATTTCGTATGCCCACCCTTCAGAATCGAATAAAAAAATAAAAACCGCGAAAATGAAGAGTTCCGAAGACGCGACCACGTATAAGTTCGATTTTTTCCGAAAATATTATCAAAATCGATCTTTCAACGATGCAGTCCTTTAGTCTAGATGTAGAAGACGTTTGCCCACCCAATAATTTCGTATGCCCACCCTTCAGAATCGAAATAAAAAATAAAAACCCCGAAAATGAAGAGTTCCGAAGACGCGACCACGTATAAGTTCGATTATTTATTAACTAAACGTTCGAATCGTTTGTCCAACGACGCATTTCGTTAGTGTAGATGTGGAAGACGTTTGCCCATCCAATAATTTCGTATGCCCACCCTTCAGAATCGAATAAAAAAATAAAAACCGCGTAAATGAAGAGTTCCGAAGACGCGACCACGTATAAGTTCGATTTTTTCCTAAAATATTATCAAAATCGATCTTTCAACGATGCAGTCCTTTAGTCTAGATGTAGAAGACGTTTGCCCACCCAATAATTTCGTATGCCAACCCTTCGGAATCGAAATAAAAAATAAAAACCCCGAAAATGAAGAGTTCCGAAGACGCGACCACGTATAAGTTCGATTATTTATTAACTAAACGTTCGAATCGTTTGTCCAACGACCCATTTCGTTAGTGTAGATGTGGAAGACGTTTGCCCATCCAATAATTTCGTATGCCCACCCTTCAGAATCGAATAAAAAAATAAAAACCGCGAAAATGAAGAGTTCCGAAGACGCGACTATGTATAAGTTCGATTTTTTCCGAAAATATTATCAAAATCGATCTTTCAACGATGCAGTCCTTTAGTCTAGATGTAGAAGACGTTTGCCCACCCAATAATTTCGTATGCCCACCCTTCAGAATCGAATAAAAAAATAAAAACCGCGAAAATGAAGAGTTCCGAAGACGCGACCACGTATAAGTTCGATTATTTATTAACTAAACGTTCGAATCGTTTGTCCAACGACGCATTTCGTTAGTGTAGATGCGGAAGACGTTTGCCCATCCAATAATTTCGTATGCCCACCCTTCAGAATCGAAATAAAAAATAAAAACCACGAAAATGAAGAGTTCCGAAGACGCGACCACGTATAAGTTCGATTTTTTCCGAAAAGATTATCAAAATCGATCTTTCAACGATGCAGTCCTTTAGTCTAGATGTAGAACACGTTTGCCCACCCAATAATTTCGTATGCCCACCCTTCAGAATCGAATAAAAAAATAAAAACCGCGAAAATGAAGAGTTCCGAAGACGCGACCACGTATAAGTTCGATTTTTTCCGAAAATATTATCAATATCGATCTTTCAACGATGCAGTCCTTTAGTCTAGATGTAGAAGACGTTTGCCCACCCATCAATTTCGTATGCCCACCCTTCAGAATCGAAATAAAAAATAAAACCCACGAAAATGAAGAGTTCCGAAGACGCGACCACGTATAAGTTCGATTATTTATTAACTAAACGTTCGAATCGTTTGTCCAACGACGCATTTCGTTAGTGTAGATGCGGAAGACGTTTGCCCATCCAATAATTTCGTATGCCCACCCTTCAGAATCGAATAAAAAAATAAAAACCGCGAAAATGAAGAGTTCCGAAGACGCGACCACGTATAAGTTCGATTTTTTCCGAAAAGATTATCAAAATCGATCTTTCAACGATGCAGTCCGTTAGTCTAGATGTAGAAGACGTTAGCCCACCCAATAATTTCGTATGCCCACCCTTCAGAATCGAAATAAAAAATAAAAACCACGAAAATGAAGAGTTCCGAAGACGCGACCACGTATAAGTTCGATTATTTATTAATTAAACGTTCGAATCGTTTGTCCAACGACGCAATTCGTTAGTGTAGATGTGGAAGACGTTTGCCCATCCAATAATTTCGTATGCCCACCCTTCAGAATCGAATAAAAAAATAAAAACCGCGAAAATGAAGAGTTCCGAAGACGCGACCACGTATAAGTTCGATTATTTATTAACTAAACGTTCGAATCGTTTGTCCAACGACGCATTTCGTTAGTGTAGATGTGGAAGACGTTTGCCCACCCAATAATTTCGTATGCCCACCCTCCAGAATCGAATTAAAAAATAAAAACAGCGAAAATGGACATTTCCGAAGACGCGACCACGTATAAGTTCGATTTTTTCCGAAAATATTATCAAAATCGATCTTTCAACGATGCAGTCCTTTAGTCTAGATGTAGAAGAGGTTTGCCCACCCAATAATTTCGTATGCCCACCCTCCAGAATCGAATTAAAAAATAAAAACAGCGAAAATGGACATTTCCGAAGACGCGACCACGTATAAGTTCAATTTTTTCCGAAAATATTATCAAAATCGATCTTTCAACGATGCAGTCCTTTAGTCTAGATGTAGAAGACGTTTGCCCACCCAATAATTTCGTATGCCCACCCTTCAGAATCGAATAAAAAAATAAAAACCGCGAAAATGAAGAGTTCCGAAGACGCGACCACGTATACGTTCGATTTTTTCCGAAAAGATTATCAAAATCGATCTTTCAACGATGCAGTCCTTTAGTCTAGATGTAGAAGACGTTTGCCCACCCAATAATTTCGTATGCCCACCCTTCAGAATCGAAATAAAAAATAAAAACCCCGAAAATGAAGAGTTCCGAAGACGCGACCACGTATAAGTTCGATTTTTTCCTAAAATATTATCAAAATCGATCTTTCAACGATGCAGTCCTTTAGTCTAGATGTAGAAGACGTTTGCCCACCCAATAATTTCGTATGCCAACCCTTCGGAATCGAAATAAAAAATAAAAACCCCGAAAATGAAGAGTTCCGAAGACGCGACCACGTATAAGTTCGATTATTTATTAACTAAACGTTCGAATCGTTTGTCCAACGACCCATTTCGTTAGTGTAGATGTGGAAGACGTTTGCCCATCCAATAATTTCGTATGCCCACCCTTCAGAATCGAATAAAAAAATAAAAACCGCGAAAATGAAGAGTTCCGAAGACGCGACTATGTATAAGTTCGATTTTTTCCGAAAATATTATCAAAATCGATCTTTCAACGATGCAGTCCTTTAGTCTAGATGTAGAAGACGTTTGCCCACCCAATAATTTCGTATGCCCACCCTTCAGAATCGAAATAAAAAATAATATTAACCGCGAAAATGAAGAGTTCCGAAGACGCGACCACGTATAAGTTCGATTTTTTCCGAAAAGATTATCAAAATCGATCTTTCAACGATGCAGTCCTTTAGTCTAGATGTAGAAGACGTTTGCCCACCCAATAATTTCGTATGCCCACCCTTCAGAATCGAAATAAAAAATAAAAACCACGAAAATGAAGAGTTCCGAAGAGGCGACCACGTATAAGTTCGATTATTTATTAACTAAACGTTCAAATCGTTTGTCTAACGACGCATTTCGTTAGTGTAGATGTGGAAGACGTTTGCCCATCCAATAATTTCATATGCCCACCCTTCAGAATCGAAATAAAAAATAAAAACCACGAAAATGAAGAGTTCCGAAGACGCGACCACGTATAAGTTCGATTATTTATTAACTAAACGTTCGAATCGTTTGTCCAACGACGCATTTCGTTAGTGTAGATGTGGAAGACGTTTGCCCATCCAATAATTTCGTATGCCCACCCTTCAGAATCGAATAAAAAAATAAAAACCGCGAAAATGAAGAGTTCCGAAGACGCGACCACGTATAAGTTCGATTTTTTCCGAAAATATTATCAAAATCGATCTTTCAACGATGCAGTCCTTTAGTCTAGATGTAGAAGACGTTTGCCCACCCAATAATTTCGTATGCCCACCCTTCAGAATCGAAATAAAAAATAAAAACCCCGAAAATGAAGAGTTCCGAAGACGCGACCACGTATAAGTTCGATTATTTATTAACTAAACGTTCGAATCGTTTGTCCAACGACGCATTTCGTTAGTGTAGATGTGGAAGACGTTTGCCCATCCAATAATTTCGTATGCCCACCCTTCAGAATCGAATAAAAAAATAAAAACCGCGTAAATGAAGAGTTCCGAAGACGCGACCACGTATAAGTTCGATTTTTTCCTAAAATATTATCAAAATCGATCTTTCAACGATGCAGTCCTTTAGTCTAGATGTAGAAGACGTTTGCCCACCCAATAATTTCGTATGCCAACCCTTCGGAATAGAAATAAAAAATAAAAACCCCGAAAATGAAGAGTTCCGAAGACGCGACCACGTATAAGTTCGATTATTTATTAACTAAACGTTCGAATCGTTTGTCCAACGACCCATTTCGTTAGTGTAGATGTGGAAGACGTTTGCCCATCCAATAATTTCGTATGCCCACCCTTCAGAATCGAATAAAAAAATAAAAACCGCGAAAATGAAGAGTTCCGAAGACGCGACTATGTATAAGTTCGATTTTTTCCGAAAATATTATCAAAATCGATCTTTCAACGATGCAGTCCTTTAGTCTAGATGTAGAAGACGTTTGCCCACCCAATAATTTCGTATGCCCACCCTTCAGAATCGAATAAAAAAATAAAAACCGCGAAAATGAAGAGTTCCGAAGACGCGACCACGTATAAGTTCGATTTTTTCCGAAAATATTATCAATATCGATCTTTCAACGATGCAGTCCTTTAGTCTAGATGTAGAAGACGTTTGCCCACCCATCAATTTCGTATGCCCACCCTTCAGAATCGAAATAAAAAATAAAACCCACGAAAATGAAGAGTTCCGAAGACGCGACCACGTATAAGTTCGATTATTTATTAACTAAACGTTCGAATCGTTTGTCCAACGACGCATTTCGTTAGTGTAGATGCGGAAGACGTTTGCCCATCCAATAATTTCGTATGCCCACCCTTCAGAATCGAAATAAAAAATAAAAACCACGAAAATGAAGAGTTCCGAAGACGCGACCACGTATAAGTTCGATTTTTTCCGAAAAGATTATCAAAATCGATCTTTCAACGATGCAGTCCTTTAGTCTAGATGTAGAACACGTTTGCCCACCCAATAATTTCGTATGCCCACCCTTCAGAATCGAATAAAAAAATAAAAACCGCGAAAATGAAGAGTTCCGAAGACGCGACCACGTATAAGTTCGATTTTTTCCGAAAATATTATCAATATCGATCTTTCAACGATGCAGTCCTTTAGTCTAGATGTAGAAGACGTTTGCCCACCCATCAATTTCGTATGCCCACCCTTCAGAATCGAAATAAAAAATAAAACCCACGAAAATGAAGAGTTCCGAAGACGCGACCACGTATAAGTTCGATTATTTATTAACTAAACGTTCGAATCGTTTGTCCAACGACGCATTTCGTTAGTGTAGATGCGGAAGACGTTTGCCCATCCAATAATTTCGTATGCCCACCCTTCAGAATCGAATAAAAAAATAAAAACCGCGAAAATGAAGAGTTCCGAAGACGCGACCACGTATAAGTTCGATTTTTTCCGAAAAGATTATCAAAATCGATCTTTCAACGATGCAGTCCGTTAGTCTAGATGTAGAAGACGTTTGCCCACCCAATAATTTCGTATGCCCACCCTTCAGAATCGAAATAAAAAATAAAAACCACGAAAATGAAGAGTTCCGAAGACGCGACCACGTATAAGTTCGATTATTTATTAATTAAACGTTCGAATCGTTTGTCCAACGACGCATTTCGTTAGTGTAGATGTGGAAGACGTTTGCCCATCCAATAATTTCGTATGCCCACCCTTCAGAATCGAATAAAAAAATAAAAACCGCGAAAATGAAGAGTTCCGAAGACGCGACCACGTATAAGTTCGATTATTTATTAACTAAACGTTCGAATCGTTTGTCCAACGACGCATTTCGTTAGTGTAGATGTGGAAGACGTTTGCCCACCCAATAATTTCGTATGCCCACCCTCCAGAATCGAATTAAAAAATAAAAACAGCGAAAATGGACATTTCCGAAGACGCGACCACGTATAAGTTCGATTTTTTCCGAAAATATTATCAAAATCGATCTTTCAACGATGCAGTCCTTTAGTCTAGATGTAGAAGAGGTTTGCCCACCCAATAATTTCGTATGCCCACCCTCCAGAATCGAATTAAAAAATAAAAACAGCGAAAATGGACATTTCCGAAGACGCGACCACG
Source organism: Andrena praecox (assembly GCA_963932275.1). NCBI lineage: Eukaryota > Metazoa > Arthropoda > Insecta > Hymenoptera > Andrenidae > Andrena > Andrena praecox. The sequence continues at coordinate 716,033 of CAWVQO010000413.1, read as the reverse complement.
TATAAGTTCAATTTTTTCCGAAAATATTATCAAAATCGATCTTTCAACGATGCAGTCCTTTAGTCTAGATGTAGAAGACGTTTGCCCACCCAATAATTTCGTATGCCCACCCTTCAGAATCGAATAAAAAAATAAAAACCGCGAAAATGAAGAGTTCCGAAGACGCGACCACGTATACGTTCGATTTTTTCCGAAAAGATTATCAAAATCGATCTTTCAACGATGCAGTCCTTTAGTCTAGATGTAGAAGACGTTTGCCCACCCAATAATTTCGTATGCCCACCCTTCAGAATCGAAATAAAAAATAAAAACCCCGAAAATGAAGAGTTCCGAAGACGCGACCACGTATAAGTTCGATTTTTTCCTAAAATATTATCAAAATCGATCTTTCAACGATGCAGTCCTTTAGTCTAGATGTAGAAGACGTTTGCCCACCCAATAATTTCGTATGCCAACCCTTCGGAATCGAAATAAAAAATAAAAACCCCGAAAATGAAGAGTTCCGAAGACGCGACCACGTATAAGTTCGATTATTTATTAACTAAACGTTCGAATCGTTTGTCCAACGACCCATTTCGTTAGTGTAGATGTGGAAGACGTTTGCCCATCCAATAATTTCGTATGCCCACCCTTCAGAATCGAATAAAAAAATAAAAACCGCGAAAATGAAGAGTTCCGAAGACGCGACTATGTATAAGTTCGATTTTTTCCGAAAATATTATCAAAATCGATCTTTCAACGATGCAGTCCTTTAGTCTAGATGTAGAAGACGTTTGCCCACCCAATAATTTCGTATGCCCACCCTTCAGAATCGAAATAAAAAATAATATTAACCGCGAAAATGAAGAGTTCCGAAGACGCGACCACGTATAAGTTCGATTTTTTCCGAAAAGATTATCAAAATCGATCTTTCAACGATGCAGTCCTTTAGTCTAGATGTAGAAGACGTTTGCCCACCCAATAATTTCGTATGCCCACCCTTCAGAATCGAAATAAAAAATAAAAACCCCGAAAATGAAGAGTTCCGAAGACGCGACCACGTATAAGTTCGATTATTTATTAACTAAACGTTCGAATCGTTTGTCCAACGACGCACTTCGTTAGTGTAGATGTGGAAGACGTTTGCCCATCCAATAATTTCGTATGCCAACCCTTCGGAATCGAAATAAAAAATAAAAACCCCGAAAATGAAGAGTTCCGAAGACGCGACCACGTATAAGTTCGATTATTTATTAACTAAACGTTCGAATCGTTTGTCCAACGACCCATTTCGTTAGTGTAGATGTGGGAGACGTTTGCCCATCCAATAATTTCGTATGCCCACCCTTCAGAATCGAATAAAAAAATAAAAACCGCGAAAATGAAGAGTTCCGAAGACCCGACCACCTATAAGTTCGATTTTTTCCGAACATATTATCAAAATCGATCTTTCAACGATGCAGTCCTTTAGTCTAGATGTAGAAGACGTTTGCCCACCCAATAATTTCGTATGCCCACCCTTCAGAATCGAAATTAAAAATAAAAACCACGAAAATGAAGAGTTCCGAAGAGGCGACCACGTATAAGTTCGATTATTTATTAACTAAACGTTCAAATCGTTTGTCTAACGACGCATTTCGTTAGTGTAGATGTGGAAGACGTTTGCCCATCCAATAATTTCATATGCCCACCCTTCAGAATCGAAATAAAAAATAAAAACCACGAAAATGAAGAGTTCCGAAGACGCGACCACGTATAAGTTCGATTATTTATTAACTAAACGTTCGAATCGTTTGTCCAACGACGCATTTCGTTAGTGTAGATGTGGAAGACGTTTGCCCATCCAATAATTTCGTATGCCCACCCTTCAGAATCGAATAAAAAAATAAAAACCGCGAAAATGAAGAGTTCCGAAGACGCGACCACGTATAAGTTCGATTTTTTCCGAAAATATTATCAAAATCGATCTTTCAACGATGCAGTCCTTTAGTCTAGATGTAGAAGACGTTTGCCCACCCAATAATTTCGTATGCCCACCCTTCAGAATCGAAATAAAAAATAAAAACCCCGAAAATGAAGAGTTCCGAAGACGCGACCACGTATAAGTTCGATTATTTATTAACTAAACGTTCGAATCGTTTGTCCAACGACCCATTTCGTTAGTGTAGATGTGGAAGACGTTTGCCCATCCAATAATTTCGTATGCCCACCCTTCAGAATCGAATAAAAAAATAAAAACCGCGAAAATGAAGAGTTCCGAAGACGCGACTATGTATAAGTTCGATTTTTTCCGAAAATATTATCAAAATCGATCTTTCAACGATGCAGTCCTTTAGTCTAGATGTAGAAGACGTTTGCCCACCCAATAATTTCGTATGCCCACCCTTCAGAATCGAATAAAAAAATAAAAACCGCGAAAATGAAGAGTTCCGAAGACGCGACCACGTATAAGTTCGATTTTTTCCGAAAATATTATCAATATCGATCTTTCAACGATGCAGTCCTTTAGTCTAGATGTAGAAGACGTTTGCCCACCCATCAATTTCGTATGCCCACCCTTCAGAATCGAAATAAAAAATAAAACCCACGAAAATGAAGAGTTCCGAAGACGCGACCACGTATAAGTTCGATTATTTATTAACTAAACGTTCGAATCGTTTGTCCAACGACGCATTTCGTTAGTGTAGATGCGGAAGACGTTTGCCCATCCAATAATTTCGTATGCCCACCCTTCAGAATCGAAATAAAAAATAAAAACCACGAAAATGAAGAGTTCCGAAGACGCGACCACGTATAAGTTCGATTTTTTCCGAAAAGATTATCAAAATCGATCTTTCAACGATGCAGTCCTTTAGTCTAGATGTAGAACACGTTTGCCCACCCAATAATTTCGTATGCCCACCCTTCAGAATCGAATAAAAAAATAAAAACCGCGAAAATGAAGAGTTCCGAAGACGCGACCACGTATAAGTTCGATTTTTTCCGAAAATATTATCAATATCGATCTTTCAACGATGCAGTCCTTTAGTCTAGATGTAGAAGACGTTTGCCCACCCATCAATTTCGTATGCCCACCCTTCAGAATCGAAATAAAAAATAAAACCCACGAAAATGAAGAGTTCCGAAGACGCGACCACGTATAAGTTCGATTATTTATTAACTAAACGTTCGAATCGTTTGTCCAACGACGCATTTCGTTAGTGTAGATGCGGAAGACGTTTGCCCATCCAATAATTTCGTATGCCCACCCTTCAGAATCGAATAAAAAAATAAAAACCGCGAAAATGAAGAGTTCCGAAGACGCGACCACGTATAAGTTCGATTTTTTCCGAAAAGATTATCAAAATCGATCTTTCAACGATGCAGTCCGTTAGTCTAGATGTAGAAGACGTTTGCCCACCCAATAATTTCGTATGCCCACCCTTCAGAATCGAAATAAAAAATAAAAACCACGAAAATGAAGAGTTCCGAAGACGCGACCACGTATAAGTTCGATTATTTATTAATTAAACGTTCGAATCGTTTGTCCAACGACGCATTTCGTTAGTCTAGATGTAGAAGACGTTTGCCCACCCAATAATTTCGTATGCCCACCCTTCAGAATCGAAATAAAAAATAATATTAACCGCGAAAATGAAGAGTTCCGAAGACGCGACCACGTATAAGTTCGATTTTTTCCGAAAAGATTATCAAAATCGATCTTTCAACGATGCAGTCCTTTAGTCTAGATGTAGAAGACGTTTGCCCACCCAATAATTTCGTATGCCCACCCTTCAGAATCGAAATAAAAAATAAAAACCCCGAAAATGAAGAGTTCCGAAGACGCGACCACGTATAAGTTCGATTATTTATTAACTAAACGTTCGAATCGTTTGTCCAACGACGCACTTCGTTAGTGTAGATGTGGAAGACGTTTGCCCATCCAATAATTTCGTATGCCAACCCTTCGGAATCGAAATAAAAAATAAAAACCCCGAAAATGAAGAGTTCCGAAGACGCGACCACGTATAAGTTCGATTATTTATTAACTAAACGTTCGAATCGTTTGTCCAACGACCCATTTCGTTAGTGTAGATGTGGGAGACGTTTGCCCATCCAATAATTTCGTATGCCCACCCTTCAGAATCGAATAAAAAAATAAAAACCGCGAAAATGAAGAGTTCCGAAGACCCGACCACCTATAAGTTCGATTTTTTCCGAACATATTATCAAAATCGATCTTTCAACGATGCAGTCCTTTAGTCTAGATGTAGAAGACGTTTGCCCACCCAATAATTTCGTATGCCCACCCTTCAGAATCGAAATAAAAAATAAAAACCACGAAAATGAAGAGTTCCGAAGAGGCGACCACGTATAAGTTCGATTATTTATTAACTAAACGTTCAAATCGTTTGTCTAACGACGCATTTCGTTAGTGTAGATGTGGAAGACGTTTGCCCATCCAATAATTTCATATGCCCACCCTTCAGAATCGAAATAAAAAATAAAAACCACGAAAATGAAGAGTTCCGAAGACGCGACCACGTATAAGTTCGATTATTTATTAACTAAACGTTCGAATCGTTTGTCCAACGACGCATTTCGTTAGTGTAGATGTGGAAGACGTTTGCCCATCCAATAATTTCGTATGCCCACCCTTCAGAATCGAATAAAAAAATAAAAACCGCGAAAATGAAGAGTTCCGAAGACGCGACCACGTATAAGTTCGATTTTTTCCGAAAATATTATCAAAATCGATCTTTCAACGATGCAGTCCTTTAGTCTAGATGTAGAAGACGTTTGCCCACCCAATAATTTCGTATGCCCACCCTTCAGAATCGAAATAAAAAATAAAAACCCCGAAAATGAAGAGTTCCGAAGACGCGACCACGTATAAGTTCGATTATTTATTAACTAAACGTTCGAATCGTTTGTCCAACGACGCATTTCGTTAGTGTAGATGTGGAAGACGTTTGCCCATCCAATAATTTCGTATGCCCACCCTTCAGAATCGAATAAAAAAATAAAAACCGCGTAAATGAAGAGTTCCGAAGACGCGACCACGTATAAGTTCGATTTTTTCCGAAAATATTATCAAAATCGATCTTTCAACGATGCAGTCCTTTAGTCTAGATGTAGAAGACGTTTGTCCACCCAATAATTTCGTATGCCCACCCGTCAGAATCGAATAAAATAATATTAACCGCGAAAATGAAGAGTTCCGAAGACGCGACCACGTATAAGTTCGATTATTTATTAACTAAAGGTTCGAATCGTTTGTCTAACGACGCATTTCGTTAGTGTAGATGTGGAAGACGTTTGCCCATCCAATAATTTCGTATGCCCACCCTTCAGAATCGAAAAAAAAAATAAAAACCCCGAAAATGAAGAGTTCTGAAGACGCGACCACGTATAAGTTCGATTTTTTCCGAAAATATTATCAAAATCGATCTTTGAACCATGCAGTCCATTAGTCTAGATGTAGGAGACGTTTGCCCACCCAATAATTTCCTATGCCCACCCTTCAGAATCGAAATAAAAAATAAAAACCACGAAAATGAAGAGTTCCGAAGAGGCGACCACGTATAAGTTCGATTATTTATTAACTAAACGTTCGAATCGTTTGTCTAACGACGCATTTCGTTAGTGTAGATGTGGAAGACGTTTGCCCATCCAATAATTTCGTATGCCCACCCTTCAGAATCGAATAAAAAAATAAAAACCGCGAAAATGAAGAGTTCCGAAGACGCGACCACGTATAAGTTCGATTTTTTCCGAAAATATTATCAAAATCGATCTTTCAACGATGCAGTCCTTTAGTCTAGATGTAGAAGACGTTTGCCCACCCAATAATTTCGTATGCCCACCCTTCAGAATCGAAATAAAAAATAAAAACCCCGAAAATGAAGAGTTCCGAAGACGCGACCACGTATAAGTTCGATTATTTATTAACTAAACGTTCGAATCGTTTGTCCAACGACGCATTTCGTTAGTGTAGATGTGGAAGACGTTTGCCCATCCAATAATTTCGTATGCCCACCTTTCAGAATCGAATAAAAAAATAAAAACCGCGTAAATGAAGAGTTCCGAAGACGCGACCACGTATAAGTTCGATTTTTTCCTAAAATATTATCAAAATCGATCTTTCAACGATGCAGTCCTTTAGTCTAGATGTAGAAGACGTTTGCCCACCCAATAATTTCGTATGCCAACCCTTCGGAATCGAAATAAAAAATAAAAACCCCGAAAATGAAGAGTTCCGAAGACGCGACCACGTATAAGTTCGATTATTTATTAACTAAACGTTCGAATCGTTTGTCCAACGACCCATTTCGTTAGTGTAGATGTGGAAGACGTTTGCCCATCCAATAATTTCGTATGCCCACCCTTCAGAATCGAATAAAAAAATAAAAACCGCGAAAATGAAGAGTTCCGAAGACGCGACTATGTATAAGTTCGATTTTTTCCGAAAATATTATCAAAATCGATCTTTCAACGATGCAGTCCTTTAGTCTAGATGTAGAAGACGTTTGCCCACCCAATAATTTCGTATGCCCACCCTTCAGAATCGAAATAAAAAATAATATTAACCGCGAAAATGAAGAGTTCCGAAGACGCGACCACGTATAAGTTCGATTTTTTCCGAAAAGATTATCAAAATCGATCTTTCAACGATGCAGTCCTTTAGTCTAGATGTAGAAGACGTTTGCCCACCCAATAATTTCGTATGCCCACCCTTCAGAATCGAAATAAAAAATAAAAACCCCGAAAATGAAGAGTTCCGAAGACGCGACCACGTATAAGTTCGATTATTTATTAACTAAACGTTCGAATCGTTTGTCTAACGACGCATTTCGTTAGTGTAGATGTGGAAGACGTTTGCCCATCCAATAATTTCGTATGCCCACCCTTCAGAATCGAATAAAAAAATAAAAACCGCGAAAATGAAGAGTTCCGAAGACGCGACCACGTATAAGTTCGATTTTTTCCGAAAATATTATCAAAATCGATCTTTCAACGATGCAGTCCTTTAGTCTAGATGTAGAAGACGTTTGCCCACCCAATAATTTCGTATGCCCACCCTTCAGAATCGAAATAAAAAATAAAAACCCCGAAAATGAAGAGTTCCGAAGACGCGACCACGTATAAGTTCGATTATTTATTAACTAAACGTTCGAATCGTTTGTCCAACGACGCATTTCGTTAGTGTAGATGTGGAAGACGTTTGCCCATCCAATAATTTCGTATGCCCACCCTTCAGAATCGAATAAAAAAATAAAAACCGCGTAAATGAAGAGTTCCGAAGACGCGACCACGTATAAGTTCGATTTTTTCCTAAAATATTATCAAAATCGATCTTTCAACGATGCAGTCCTTTAGTCTAGATGTAGAAGACGTTTGCCCACCCAATAATTTCGTATGCCAACCCTTCGGAATCGAAATAAAAAATAAAAACCCCGAAAATGAAGAGTTCCGAAGACGCGACCACGTATAAGTTCGATTATTTATTAACTAAACGTTCGAATCGTTTGTCCAACGACCCATTTCGTTAGTGTAGATGTGGAAGACGTTTGCCCATCCAATAATTTCGTATGCCCACCCTTCAGAATCGAATAAAAAAATAAAAACCGCGAAAATGAAGAGTTCCGAAGACGCGACTATGTATAAGTTCGATTTTTTCCGAAAATATTATCAAAATCGATCTTTCAACGATGCAGTCCTTTAGTCTAGATGTAGAAGACGTTTGCCCACCCAATAATTTCGTATGCCCACCCTTCAGAATCGAAATAAAAAATAATATTAACCGCGAAAATGAAGAGTTCCGAAGACGCGACCACGTATAAGTTCGATTTTTTCCGAAAAGATTATCAAAATCGATCTTTCAACGATGCAGTCCTTTAGTCTAGATGTAGAAGACGTTTGCCCACCCAATAATTTCGTATGCCCACCCTTCAGAATCGAAATAAAAAATAAAAACCCCGAAAATGAAGAGTTCCGAAGACGCGACCACGTATAAGTTCGATTATTTATTAACTAAACGTTCGAATCGTTTGTCCAACGACGCATTTCGTTAGTGTAGATGTGGAAGACGTTTGCCCATCCAATAATTTCGTATGCCAACCCTTCGGAATCGAAATAAAAAATAAAAACCCCGAAAATGAAGAGTTCCGAAGACGCGACCACGTATAAGTTCGATTATTTATTAACTAAACGTTCGAATCGTTTGTCCAACGACCCATTTCGTTAGTGTAGATGTGGGAGACGTTTGCCCATCCAATAATTTCGTATGCCCACCCTTCAGAATCGAATAAAAAAATAAAAACCGCGAAAATGAAGAGTTCCGAAGACCCGACCACCTATAAGTTCGATTTTTTCCGAAAATATTATCAAAATCGATCTTTCAACGATGCAGTCCTTTAGTCTAGATGTAGAAGACGTTTGCCCACCCAATAATTTCGTATGCCCACCCTTCAGAATCGAAATAAAAAATAAAAACCACGAAAATGAAGAGTTCCGAAGAGGCGACCACGTAAGAGGCGACCACGTATAAGTTCGATTATTTATTAACTAAACGTTCAAATCGTTTGTCTAACGACGCATTTCGTTAGTGTAGATGTGGAAGACGTTTGCCCATCCAATAATTTCGTATGCCCACCTTTCAGAATCGAATAAAAAAATAAAAACCGCGTAAATGAAGAGTTCCGAAGACGCGACCACGTATAAGTTCGATTTTTTCCTAAAATATTATCAAAATCGATCTTTCAACGATGCAGTCCTTTAGTCTAGATGTAGAAGACGTTTGCCCACCCAATAATTTCGTATGCCAACCCTTCGGAATCGAAATAAAAAATAAAAACCCCGAAAATGAAGAGTTCCGAAGACGCGACCACGTATAAGTTCGATCTAGAGACGCGGTAGCGTCTCGACGCCAAGTACAAGAAAGACACCCTGTATACAAGAAAGACACCCTGTATACATGACAGACACCCTGTATATGAATGTCGACTGCCCCTGCCATGTATTTCCATATTCCGAAATCCGAAATTCCGAGCCCTGCATATATTCGTATCGACTGTCGCTACCGCTATCCTTTACTCGTCGCCAGGCTATTCTGACACTTATTTCATTAATATCTCATCACCCCTGCAATATTTTTTAAATTTAAAGGCATTTTTCTTATGTAAACCGCATATAAGCTTTCGAATAAGACCAATTCCGAAAAAATCGGTCCACGCATGCTAGAGATATCGTAATATCGTCTCATGAAATTGTCAGAAATGGTAAGAGAAAATTTTTCTTCTTCAGTCGAAATTTTGTCGTCGTCGACATAATACGTATACACACACACACCTATCAGTTTCGCACACAGGTTTCGTTCGTCGACTCTCGGGATCATTCCGCAGAGTATATACCCTTATATACTCCTATTCCCTTATACCCTTATTACCACTATACCCTTATACCCTTATACCCTTATATACCGGCATACCCTTATACCCTTATATACCGGTATAACCTTAAACCCTTATACATCCTTATATACCGTTATACCTTTTACCCTTTACCCTTACACGCTTATATACCCTTATACCCTTATACCCTTATGCACTTATATACCGTTATACCTTTTACCCTTTACCCTTATACCTTTATATACCCTTATATACCGTTACACCTTGCACCCTTTACCCTTGCACCCTTTACCCTTGCACCCTTTACCCTTGCACCCTTTACCCTTGCACCCTTTACCCTTGCACCCTTTACCCTTGCACCCTTTACCCTTGCACCCTTTACCCTTGCACCCTTTACCCTTGCACCCTTTACCCTTGCACCCTTTACCCTTGCACCCTTTACCCTTGCACCCTTTACCCTTGCACCCTTTACCCTTGCACCCTTTACCCTTGCACCCTTTACCCTTGCACCCTTTACCCTTGCACCCTTTACCCTTGCACCCTTTACCCTTGCACCCTTTACCCTTGCACCCTTTACCCTTGCACCCTTTACCCTTGCACCCTTTACCCTTGCACCCTTTACCCTTGCACCCTTTACCCTTGCACCCTTTACCCTTGCACCCTTTACCCTTGCACCCTTTACCCTTGCACCCTTTACCCTTGCACCCTTTACCCTTGCACCCTTTACCCTTGCACCCTTTACCCTTGCACCCTTTACCCTTGCACCCTTTACCCTTGCACCCTTTACCCTTGCACCCTTTACCCTTGCACCCTTTACCCTTGCACCCTTTACCCTTGCACCCTTTACCCTTGCACCCTTTACCCTTGCACCCTTTACCCTTGCACCCTTTACCCTTGCACCCTTTACCCTTGCACCCTTTACCCTTGCACCCTTTACCCTTGCACCCTTTACCCTTGCACCCTTTACCCTTGCACCCTTTACCCTTGCACCCTTTACCCTTGCACCCTTTACCCTTGCACCCTTTACCCTTGCACCCTTTACCCTTGCACCCTTTACCCTTGCACCCTTTACCCTTGCACCCTTTACCCTTGCACCCTTTACCCTTGCACCCTTTACCCTTGCACCCTTTACCCTTGCACCCTTTACCCTTGCACCCTTTACCCTTGCACCCTTTACCCTTGCACCCTTTACCCTTGCACCCTTTACCCTTGCACCCTTTACCCTTGCACCCTTTACCCTTGCACCCTTTACCCTTGCACCCTTTACCCTTGCACCCTTTACCCTTGCACCCTTTACCCTTGCACCCTTTACCCTTGCACCCTTTACCCTTGCACCCTTTACCCTTGCACCCTTTACCCTTGCACCCTTTTTGGTGCAATAAAATTTACCTTAAGAAGTTATACCCTTTTTTGACCAAACATGGCGGAAAAATCGACGAAGAATTTATTAAATGTCCACATGTACAAACTCAATCTAACAATCGGGAGAAAGGACTTTTTCTGAAATTTTCTATTAAAACCTGTAGAGATTAGGTTGATGCATAGTTAAACTGAAGGACTTATTACCGAAGAATGATTCAAACAAAAAAATTGATTAGTTGATTATGAAAACCTGTGTTTTATTCATCATCAAACCTTAACTACCCCATCTTGTCCCACCTTCCCCTACAAGCTCAACCTAACAGTCGGGATTGCGGAGTTGTTGCGAGTGCATTTGCTGTTTCGTTATTATTCATCATCAATTCAATAAATTACCAGACAAAGTAACGTACAATCATGCGTTAATGCGTCAACATTTGATCCAAATGTTTCGATCTAATCGTCTGGAAGATTTTCCATGCATTCAGGATAAATAAACAATTAATACGTGTGTATGAATATGAATTTGCAAATAATAGTACAATTAATCTTTGAAAAAAGAAGTGAGATCCCCTCAAAAACTTCAAAAAAGTACAAAAATTACGCCAAGTACATCAAATCAAGTAAATCACAAAACATAGGAGATAATAATAATTACAAAATTAAAAAAAGATGTGAAATGAAAATGAGCTGCAAGTACATAAAGGTGCTTTCAGTCAAATACTTGGCGTGGCCAGGCAAGGTCAAGGTGTCGATGAATAAGAATTATTTAAAAACGCAAAATATTGAAAGTGTACTCATATTTGTCGGAGTTTTAAATTGCGAAATTATCTGAAAGCTTGCCAGGGGAAAGGTATCAGTGTCGACGAATGATCTTGGAATTATGTTAAAACGCAATATGTATAATCATAATGAAAGTGTACTCATATTGTCAGAGTTTTAAATTGACAAATTATCTGGAAGCCTGCGAGAGGGAAGGTATGATTATTTATTAAAAGTATTAAAATAATTATTTTTAGAAATTTTTTATTATTTTATTAAAATAAATAAAATTAATTAATATTACGGCCGCCACGACCGCGACCACGGCCACGGTCACGGCCACGGCCACGGCCACGGCCCCAGCCACGGCACTGCTCCATAATGAGCGCCTTTACGGCCTGGGCCTGGGCGTGGAGGCTCCGCGCCTGCTCCCGAGCCAGCTGGAGGGCGGCCCAATGCTGTTGCTGGGCCCTCACCCTCCAGCCACTCCTCTTATGCCGGCGGGTTGCATATCTTTCTGTAATCAGTAAAATAAAAAATAATTAGAGTCACTTTTATTTTATCTGTTATGTAAATAATTAATGCTAAAAGCTGGTTCATTTATATGAAAATTTATCTTAATTTTTAAACTTGTTTCAATAAAATTGTGCAATGATTAATTTTCTACCAATTTTTTATTTAATTAAAGTATTAAGCATTAATACCATATGCCGTGGCCGGGCCTTGTGCAGGCAGCTGTGGCGGCGGCGGCGGCGGCGTGGGTGTTGTGGCTGCCAGTGGCAGTAGCGGCGCAGCGGCAAATGCCCGTCCTCCCTTCATATGGGCTAAAGTGAACAATTTTTACATTGTTAAAAAATAAAAAGATATCCAATGAAACTATTAATTAAAAGTATGAAGAATTAATAATACCGTTTTCCGTGGCTGGAGTTTGCGGTGGCTGCTGTGGGACTGCCACCACGGCAGCCGATTGGCTGCCACTGGCAGTCGCCATTACAATATCATCCTCAGAATCTAAAAAATAAATTAAAATAAATGTATATATACAATTTTTTTATTAATTAATTAATTCTTCTGTAAGTTTATCATAATAAAACTTACTAGACTGTAGGGCGGCCTCCTGTGTATTCTAAAAAAATAATAAACAATTAATTAGTAAAAAAAGATGAAAAGTTCAGAAAAGCGGCGTATGATAGAAGAAAGAAAGTCATAAATTAACTATCAGTGGAAATAGATAGTAACTGTATAGCAAGTAATACCACAAGGAGACATATTAGTCACGTTGAAGCATATTCTAACTTATAACACCATCAATTAGAAACATCAAACATATCTGAGTTGAACGTTAACGAACATGTAAACTACTTTGTCCACGTTAAATGTCAGTGGACATAGACCGTAACTGTACAACAAGTAATACAACAAGAACATATTGGATACATAGAAGCATATTTTAACTCAGATGTGTTTCATATTTATAATATTTATAATAAATGTCTCACGAATAAAACTAACGAATACAGATAACAGGACTAGGGTATATATATGAATAATAATAATAATCTGCTACGAGTATACACTTACTGACAAAAATTAAGAAACAAAATAGTCGTTTAGGATTTACTGTATACAGGGTGTCCCAAAAATGTCGGACTTCCTTGAAAGGGGTTACTCAGGGGGTGATTTGAAACAACTTTTTCCTTAGCGAAAATATTGTCCGAAGCTTCGTTAAGGAGATATTAACAAAAAATCCCGACCAATCAGAGCGCGCGCCTTCCGCCCGAGCTCCCGCGGTAGCGTTGGCTACGCGGTAGGCGACTGCGCTTGTGCTACGAACGTACGAACAAGCAAGTCGGCATGCATCGAAGGAAACCGCGTTACACAGTTTTTTTTTTAAAGCAGAATCTTAAATAATAAGAATTATTTGAAGTGAGGGGACAAGATGAACGTAAATTTCGTTTTTAAATAAGGGATAAACGAAAAGGTAATGTAACAGAAAATGTACGACAAGTGACCGTAATTCGTTATTGAGGTAAAAATCTGTAGTTTAATAACGGCCAACACATCTACAATTAAAAAATAATATCAGGTGTATGAATAAATTCTTTCCGACTGGATTTACATAATCAGTACAAAGCTACCGAATTTCTATCGCGGTGGTATTCATAAGCTGCCAGAAAAATGGCAAAAGGTAATTACCAATAATTAACAATAATGGAAATTATTTCGATGATTGATGTTGTTTTCATATTTTTTAAATCGAACTGTTATTGTACCGTAAAATCTGAAAGAATTTATTTCTACACCTAATAATCACCAATAAATTAAACAAAACTCACCCTTTCGGACATTCCTTTCCTTGCTTTCCTTCCCTTTTCGGAAACCTGTGTCACTAGGCCACAGTACCGATCCTGGTCATCGGCGTCCAGCGCTCAGCTGATCGCAGGGTCAATGTACCGAATATTCACTTCACTGCACGGCTACTAACACTGATCACTTAATTTATGTTTCACGGAACGTGTTGTTGACGCTGCTGTGACGATTGGTCGCGTCACCTCTTTGGGCACACTTTTAAAGACGGGGCACACGTATTTTGGTTATTGGCTGAAGTTGCTACATGCATTGTCGCACCGCGCGACGAAAAGATCGAACGAAACACATCGAGACCGAGTGGGATAGAGCGATCTGTAGCCTACGCTATTGTTTTGTTTTGACGATCGTCGGTCAGATCGCTCTATCCCACTCGATCTCGTGTTTCGTTCGATCTCTTCGTCGCGCGGTGCGACAATGTATGTGGCAACTTCAGCCAATAAGCAAAATACGTATGCCCCGTCTGTAAAAGTGTGCCCAAATAGGTGACTCGACCAATCGTCACAGCAGCGGACTGCACAGCCCGAGACCGTCTGCCACGAGTCTTCTTTTCGCCGGGTAATAGTAGTAATCTCGTTCCAGTAATTAACAGTAATCTGCCCCATTCGGGGCCACCAATTTATATAACGTAGGAACAACACGTTTCGTGAAACATAAATTAAGTGATCAGTGTTAGTAGCCGTGCAGTGAAGTGAATATTCGGTACATTGACCCTGCGATCAGCTGAGCACTGGACGCCGATGGCCAGGATCGGTACAGTGGCCTAGTGACACAGGTTTCCGAAAAGGAAAGGAAAGCAAGGAAAGGAATGTCCGAAAGGGTGAGTTTTGTTTAATTTATTGGTGATTATTAGGTGTAGAAATAAATTCTTTCCGATTTTACGGTACAATAACAGTTCGTTTTAAAAAATATGAAAACAACATCAATCATCGAAATAATTTCCATTATTGTTAATTACCTTTTGCCATTTTTCTGGCAGCTTATGAATACCACCGCGATAGAAATTCGGTAGCTTTGTACTGATTATGTAAATCCAGTCGGAAAGAATTTATTCATACACCTGATATTATTTTTTAATTGTAGATGTGTTGGCCGTTATTAAACTACGGATTTTTACCTCAATAACGAATTACGATCACTTGTCGTACATTTTCTGTTACATTACCTTTTCGTTTATCCCTTATTTTAAAAACGAAATTTGCGTACTTCTTGTCCCCTCACTTCAAATAATTCTTATTATTTAAGATTCTGCTTTAAAAAAAAACTGTGTAACGCGGTTTCCTTCGATGCATGCCGACTTGCTTGTTCGTACGTTCGTAGCACAAGCGCAGTCGCCTACCGCGTAGCCAACGCTACCGCGGGAGCTCGGGCGGAAGGCGCGCGCTCTGATTGGTCGGGGTTTTTTGTTAATATCTCCTTAACGAAGCTTCGGACAATATTTCCGCTAAGGAAAAAGTTGTTTCAAATCACCCCCTGAGTAACCCCTTTGAAGGAAGTCCGACATTTTTGGGACACCCTGTATTCTTCATCTTCTGAGATACATACATTGGAAATAAAATTAGCACAAAGAGATAATATTTCATACGTCAATATACAGTAAATGTTTTTTCGAATATACGTGTCTAAAGACTACAATTAATTTTGGTTGCCGAAACGAAGCACACGCCTTGTGACAAATGTGAAGAAACATGTGTACTTCTCGAATAAGTCAAGTTCGCAATGTAAACAAACATGTTTGGAAACGGTCACTGACCGTCGGTCAGTCTCCTTCCTGATATCATCGAAAGTGGTTTGTATTATAACCTGGATTGAATATTTGCAAAAAGGCAACATTTAACTGAAACCGTGAAAGAAAGAATAGTTAAAATGTTTAAAGAAGGCCAGAGAAAAGTTGACATTGCAAAAGTGTTTGGTGTGAATCGTTGCGTTATCACGAAGATTATAAAACGATTTCAAGAACACAGAACTATTAAAACGGCGCCACGAACCGGTAGACCGCGAAAAACAAGTAAATTTGTTGTTAAAAGTCATTATAAATTATGTTTCTTAACTTTTGTCACGTATGTTTCTTAACTTTTGTCACAAGGCGTGTGTTTCGTTTCTGCGACCAAAATTAATTGTAGTCTTTAGACACGTATATTTGAAAAAACATTTATTGTATATTGACGTATGAAATGTTATCTCTTCGTGCTAATTTTGGTTCTAATGTATGTATCTCAGAAGATGAAGAATATACAGTACATCCTAAACGATTATTTTGTTTCTTAACTTTTGTCAGTAAGTGTATATGAAAATAGTAATTCTATTACTTACATTGTCTTGCTTCGACATGATGATATTTACTGATCGTTTGAAGACAGGGATACGTTAGTTAGCTTCGCTGATGGAGGGGGAAATACCTGCAGGAGCCTCCTGTAGGTGTTTCCCCCTCCATAAGCCCGCCGATCCCTGTCTGAAGGCGCGAAGAAGAACCACAACAAGCTGAAGGTGGCCCAGATGCTAGTTAAACATTCGAAACATTCGACAATGCAAGAGCATTGTCAACCATACAATCATAACAGTAAGTATTTAGTGAATATCGATCTATCGATTGAAATTCTTCATTACGTTTCGCGTTAAGGATGTATGTATGTATATGTATGTATGTATTGGATGTACAATATTAGACAAAAGTTGAAATACTTGAATAGCTACGTCTTACGCATAGTAAATCTAGATCTAGATGTAAGGAATTCGATCGAACGACAGTTGGAGTCTTATTTTTAATCCTGGGAAGGTATTTTTCACTTTACAAATGCTTTCTCAAGCATTATTTGCTAAACTTTTGGCAGTGAAAATGCCCAGAATTCACAATTTTCTCAAGTTATAATTTATTTCTTTAAAACGGTGTAGAGAAAACAATTGAAACTCGGCAGATATTTTCATCTATCCATATACTGCGTGTACAAAAAAATTTAAAACATTGGTACTATTTCTTCAACATTTTTTCAGATGATTTATTCGTCAAGATCGTCTCTTTCCATAAGAGTACGTGTAAAATCAGTGAAAATGAAAATCGTTATAACTCAGTAACCGTTTAGTGAATTCGTTGAAAATTTTTGGAGCACATCAGTAAGGATAAAAAGAATAATCTCACGAATTTTCATCAACTAGGAACTATTTTTAAAATAGGTCCAATAAATCCTTAAGTAACATTACGTTTTCTTGTCATTTTATATATATATATAAAATCATCGGGACACCTTGTATATAAATTCTCACTGCTATTCCAACTTTCATTCCTACCGCTTATAGCCTGCACTCTTATTTCATGCTTAGCCGTTAACGTTGGTTGCGACACGGAAATGGTAATGGGGTTCTAGAGCCCCAAAATCGGGGGACACCGAAGACAATAGAGTGAGAGGTCTATTCTATACCTGGTCTGTGGTCCCAGCTTCCGAAAATTTTTCCTTATTTTCTTACATGTAAGTGTGCTTTATTATTATTATTTAATTAAGCTGTGCACATAATGAAACGAACATAAACGAATATAGGTTATTGTTTCATTACACGTGTATACAGACATTATTATTAATTATTAAGCTGTACGCATAATGCAACGAGCATATTTTCAACGAATAGGTTATTGTTTCATTACATGTATACAGACATTATTGTTAATTAAGCTGTACGCATAATGAAACGAACATATTTTCAACGAATAGGTTATTGTTTCATTACGTGTATACAGATTACGTGTATATCATTACGTGCATACGCATAATGAAACGAATATATTTTTAACGAAGAGGTTATTGTTTCATTACATGTATACAGACATTATTGTTAATTAAGCTGTGCGCATAATGAAACGAACATATTTTTAACGAATAGGTTATTGTTGTTTCATTACACGTGTTAAATAAGTGTCTGCGCAGATTTTTGCTAATTGTGTATCTTTTTAGTATCCAGACCCTTTGAAGAACGTATTGTTTTCCGTAGTAGGAGAAACAAAAGTAAAAATATTATATTTGGTAAGTGACCTTTACATTTATTTATAATAATACGTATGATATTAGTGTTTATTACAAATTTCTCGTTTTTTTATAGGTTGGAGTATTCCAAAAATACATAAAGTACACTCGAGCAGCTGCTGTGCGCTATTCCGAGTAAGCTTTATTGGCTGCATACTTATGCGCCTTATCTTACATCACTCGAACGGCTGCAGTGCGCCGTGTCTCGAGTATAACCACTTTCAATAAAGTTGGTCATCCGCGAGCGCATAACCGCCACGCTTATATATATATATATTATATTATATTATTGAATCATAACCAAATCACCTTTTATTATATATATAAATAAAAGTGTAATTCGTCATGTCTGTAATGAATCGTAGAATTAATAATATCTCACCGCTCAGTGTTAATAACATGCAAATTATCAGTAAAGGTGAATGGTTAGCAGATGATCATATCGAATATTTTCATAAATTATTACAAGCTCACTCTAATTATAAACCACGCGAGACGTGGAGAGTTCAATTTCCTGATACAATTCAACCAGTTCCTGAAAATCAGGATCACATACAGATTTTGCACAAATGCGATAATTTTGAAACCAATACAGGAGGGCATTGGGTTTGTAGCTTTTATAAATATGATGAAAGAAGAGTTTATATTTATGATTCTATTAATTCCTGCAAGTTGCATCGTCATCATAAGATTTATCTTGAAAAGTTATACCCTTTTTTGACCAAACACGACGGTACAATTGACGAAAAATTTATTGAATTTCCACATGTGCAAGCTCAACCTAACGGTCGGGATTGCGGAGTTTTTGCGATTGCATTTGCTGTCTCGTTATTATTCAAAATATTACCAGACAAAGTAACGTACACTCATGCGTTGATGCGTCAACATTTGATCCACATGTTTCAATCTAATCGTATAGAACATTTTCCATGCACTCAGGATCAACAATTAACACGTTGTGTGCACGAATATGAATCTACAATTGGTAGTACAGTTAATAAAAATCCATCTTGTGGAAATTATCCTGCATTTAAAATTGGTCAAAGTGACATTACTCATGAAAAAAATGATGAAATATCTCCAGTTCAAAACGTACCACTTAGTGACAAAGAAGTCACTATAAATACAAAAAATATAATTCAGACAGATTCACCATTTGTTTCGAAGTCAAAAATCAGCAATGTATACGTACCATGCAATAGAAAAGAATACAAATCTAATTATTATAAAAGGCATAAAGAGGAAATTAGTTTAAAAAGAAAAGCTGTTTATAAAGGAAAGAAAGAGGAGTGGAATATGAAAAAATCTAATTATTATAAAAGGCATAAAGAGGAAATTAGTTTAAAAAGAAAAGCTGTTTACAAAGCAAAGAAAGAGGAGTGGAATATGAAAAAAGGCAAAGATTGTAAAAAAGGCGAGAAAGACAAAAAACTTTCTAATTATGAATATTATATCGCACACAAAGAAGGTATATTAAAAAATAGAAAAATGCAGTATGACGCAAATACAGAAGTGATATGCGGAAAGCGAAAAAAACTTTATCAGCTAAATAAAGAAGTTATGTCCAAAAAGCGGAAGGTATATTATCATGAAATACGTAAAGTAGCAAAACGTCGTGCTGCTCTGCAAATAATAAAAAAGTATCGTTATATTGCTGTAACAAATAACAATATAGCAACGAAAAATAACAAAGAAACTTATATTAGAAAACTTTCAAAAGTTATTACCATGCCGTCCGGAGAAGCAAGTAGATTGGAAGCTGAACGTATAATAAAATGGTGTTTCCATATTAGGCAAAAGTACATTTTGAAAATGACGAAACTGTTGAAAGATTGTAAAGCAAAAGTGGAAGTTTCCTTGACGCGCGCAGCAGAATGTTTAGAAGTTGATGACAGGATTAATGCTTTGTGTGGACAATCCAGACATTCATCTTCTTCAGAATCATATTTTGCGGAAAGTTCGTACCATCTTTTCAACGGTTCTGAATCAATCATAATGAATTCGGAAGGGAAAGCTATAAACGTTCTACCTTTATTGCAATCGAAGAAGGCGACAAAAGCATGGCATTGTAGTTATCTTTGTAAAACAAAAGATGTTGAAATTCTGAATAATTTACAGGATTTCTTCAAACGATTGTTAGAATGCTCATTAAAAAAGGTACATAAGTTGAACAACCATATCAGTAGCTGTTCTAATAAAGTGCATGCTGAAAAAGTTGGTCATTCTCATGGTTGTTACATAAACCCTAAACTATGTAAGTCCACTTTTTTAGCCATTGAGATTTTGGCACCTCACTTTCCGGATTTACGACATTTGAAGAGAATGATATACAAAATAGCGAGCATTTATAAAGACCAATTACATAATTTAGACAAAGCCTTAAACGATAATAACCTTGAAACACTTGAACGAATAACACTGCAAGCTCGGAAAGAAGCTGAAGCGTTACAAAAAAATAATACTGACGTAAGTTTGAACGAAGAAGAGATTATGTCTCGATATTATTTAGCATTTAAAGCTTTCACAAAGCGGTCTATGGACACACCACGCATCCCGTGCGTTTCCTGCGAGAAACTCTGTTTTCAAAGAGAGGTTCGTAAGTTTGATATTTCTAAAAGAACATATAAGGTTAATGTAATGCAAACATTGTTAAATCATATTGGATACAAAGTTGGTGGCATGCATTTTATTTGCCGATATTGTCACGATAAAATTCGCAAAGATTCCATACCACCAAAATGTATTTTAAATAAGCTTGATGTACGTTCAGTTCCAGAAATAGCAGTGTTGAACGATTACGAACGAATTCTCATTCAAAGAGCTAAACCGTTTCAAACGGTTGTGAGAATGGATACAGTAATGCGTAAAAATATGCCACATAAACATATGTTTCCAAAAGTAAAGGGGAGAACATTTCACCTTCCTTTACCGTTAGAAGAAAATTTAAAAAAAATCTGTCCTTCGACCGAACCTTTAAATCAAAATCATGAATTATACATATTGGTGCGGGGCGTTCCAACAAAATCTAAAATAGTTTGGGAAAAGTTAGTTGACTTGAAGAAAGTATGGAATGCCTTAGTATGGTTGAAAGCCAATAATCCTCTATACTCAGAAATTGTTTTACCACAATCGCACGATTTATTGCTGAGTGCCAAATTACCAGATACAGAATTTCAAGAAGAAGTTGTTGCCAATGATGATAATAACGAATCTATCGAGGACGTTGAAGGTGAAACACTTAATATCGATGAAAACCACAAACGTGCATTATTGACGCAAATGTCACAATCTGATTCATATTATGATCAGTTTACGATTTATCCAATGTATGACAAAAGGGTTAACGAATCTGCTACCGCACTCTACCAAATGCTTAAAGTTCAGGACATTCCGTTGGGCCATCGTGCTGAACACTTAGATGTGAAATGTTTCCCAGATTTATATCCTTATGGGGTGAACGGACAGCATGAAGAAAGATTGGTTCGTTTGACCGACCATGAATTCATTAAGTCCAAACTGATGTCCAAGCATTCGCAATTTCGATTGAACATGCAATATATTTTTCACTTATTACACGATACCAATATGCGGCAATTAAACGCTGGAATTTTTCACAAAATGAACGTCGTAAATCCACGTGAAAAATACACAGCTGCTGGTTTTCTAGAGCAACTCTCTAAAGATCAGCTACAAACGAACTTGAACACTATATTTTCCAGATTACGTAATACAGCACAGTATTGGCGAAAACCGAGAAATGATTTGAACTGTATGATACACCATTATGGACCAGCTACATGGTTCCTCACGCTCAGTCCAAGTGAGTGGCTATGGACAGATTTAATAGAATATCTTCGTGAAGTAAACGGCCCATCGGTGGCTAAAATGTCCCCGAACGCACTCATTGCTTCTGATCCCGTTTCAACTGCGCGATTTATAGATAATGCATTCCACGCTATGCTGGATTTCATTTGTTCGCCCGACAATCCGATTGGCAAGGTCATTCATTACTTTTGGCGCAGAGAATATCAAAGCAGAGGATCACAACATTTTCATCTTTTAATTTGGATTGAAGATGCGCCTGTAATCGATAAATCTTCGAAGGAAGATGTAGCAGCATTCATTATGAAATACGTCACTTGCAGATTGCCATCACCGCATGTGTCGCCAGAATTATATAGACGTGTAATTGCACATCAAATGCATAAATGCAATAGTTACTGTCTACGCAACAAGAAAACTAAAAATTCCTTCTGTAAAGTATGTCGATTTTCATTTCCACGTCCAGTTACAGATACTTTGATAATAAGGGATGTGGCTGTTTCTATAGGTGCTAGAAAACAATTGAAAGCAAAAGGTAGACTCTATGATCTTCCACGTTCAATGAAGGAAGTCCGTATCAATGATTTTAATGCTGCCGTTCTTACGGTTTGGAGAGGTAACATGGATATACAATATATTGGGGAAAAGACAGGGTTGGTGACATGTTACTGTACTAAGTACGTGTCCAAGCCGGAAAAAAGTTACGCTACGGACACTATGGCAGCAATAAATTCTACTAAGTCATTGGCTAGTCTGCTGTGCAACCTTGGAATGCGCATGCTAAATCATCGAGAATGTGGAGCGCCTGAATGCGCTGATACTCTTTTAGGATTATCATTGCATGGCACTGACTCCAGTACTACTATTAGATGGTTGGATGTAAATATACTGAGAAGTAGGAAATTGAAAACTCGCAAAGAGATTGAGGATCTGGTAGGTGAATCCACAGACATATTTTGTCCATCCCTCATAGATGATTACTATCCCAATAGACCCAAGAAATTAGAATCTATGCATCTGTACGATTTTGCTATGTGGTATGACGTTACTAAAATTAGACCGTCTGAAAAAACTGAATATTATAAAATCTGTCCATCTTTGTTTTTGAAAAAAAGGCCAAGAGGGTATCTTATCAATCATTATAAGTACAATGTTCAAATCCAACCTGAGAATTATTATTTCTCATTATTATTATTATTCAAACCTTGGAGAACGACCGACGAATTGAAAAATGGATTTAACACATATGCGGAAGCTTTTTTGTCGCTAGAAACACAATTGACAGAAGCAGTTCAGTATCACGATCGAATAACGGATATTCAAGAAGCGCGTGATCATATAAAGGAAGAAATTGAAAAGAACGTGTTGAATACTGTCGAACAAGAAGAAAATGATCAAGGCGATCACCCATTAGAATGTGTCCCCGTTGAAACTGTTGGTGCCATGAAAGATTTTAAAGACGCGGGAAATAAATTTGACTGTGGCGATCTTCAAGAAATGATTTCGGAATTGAACCATGATCAAAAGCGAATATTTGATAAAGTTACTAAGTCCTTGACGTCTAACGATAACATTCTCAGACTTTATGTGAGTGGAGAAGGTGGCACTGGGAAAAGTTTTTTAATAAAAACTATCAGACACTGGATCAAGCAGACTATCGGAAAAGACACAGCAGTAACTGCTCCTACTGGAATCGCAGCTTTTAATATCGATGGTCTTACTATGCACCGATTATTCCAATTACCCGTAGAACATGGGCATACAGCCCAGTATAGCCAACTTAGCGATGCAGCCCTTCAAATTGTACGAGATCAACTAAAAAATGTTGCTTTAGTAATCATCGATGAAATTTCGATGGTTTCTAACGTAACTTTCCTGTACACACATTTGCGACTTACAGAGATATTTGATACTACAGATTCCGATGATGCTTGGTTCGGAAAAAAGCCTATGTTGCTATTTGGTGACTTACTACAACTTCCTCCTGTTCACGAAGAACCTGCTTTTATACAATTATCCAATAAGAGTAGAGAGAAAAATGTTGGAGGATTAGGTTCTTATAATTTATGGTCTGCCTTGTTTAGCTATGACGAATTGAGAATAAACATGCGACAGCAGGGTGATAATATTTACAAAGAGATCTTGTCGAGAATTCGCACTGGAGTAGTGACCGCTTCGGATACAAAGCTTTTAGAAACGAGGAAATTAAATTTCAAAGCGACAAATTGTAATGACCGATTAAAGGAATTAAGTGATTACATGCTTAATGTAGGATCTAATACGGTGTGTTTACTTCCCACATGTGTTCAGTGTGATGTTTTGAACGCTGCAATGCTGAGTCGATTTCCATCCGAAGAAATACATTTGATTGCTCATGATACAACGAATTGTGCACCGTATTTGAAAAAAAAGGTGTCAAAGGTACTAAACAATAATGACGAGGATAGCTCCCGAACGGCGGGACTTGCAAGAGTCGTAATTGTTAAAACAGGAGTGCAAATCATGATTAGAAGAAATATTGATGTTACATTAGGTCTTGTCAACGGTACCATTGCTAAACTTGTTTCAGTTACACGAGGTGTTGATAATGACGTTGAAAAATTGAAAATTATATTACCCACGGGGCAAGAACATATGATAGAACGGGTAAGTGTTAAATTTGAAGTAATGGATAGAGCGTTCGTTATTAGAAAACAATTTCCGATTTGCCTCAGCTATGGTATAACTATTCACAAAAGTCAGGGACTAAGCTTGCAGAATGCTGTCGTAGAAGCAGGTAATTCAATATTTATTTGCGGACAAATTTACGTTGCTCTTTCACGGGTGACCACATTACAAGGATTGCATCTTATCAATTATGATCCATCTTCCGTAAAGGCACAAGAATCGGCTATAATAGAGTACAATAGATTGCGAAAAAAATATAGACCTGATCTTATGACTATTTCAATTTCTAAAAAACGCATCCTCAAAGTTTGTGATGCTGTTTGGGCGGTACCTAATTATAATGTATCCGAATGTCAGAATACTAAAGATCACATCGTGGATATCACTCAATACTACGTAAGAGGTCTTCCGAATTCTGATGGTGTATCTTGTTATGCGAATGCCACGATCCAATGCATGTTATATTGTTCATCCATAAGAGAAAACTTATTAACGACTGAAAAAGCTGATCATATTATAAAAATCTTTATGGACCAATATAAATCGGATCAAAATCCAAACATAATATCATTACGGCAATTCGCAGGAGAAAAATACGCTTACAATCAGCTGCATGATGCAGCTGAGTTTATTACCTCTCTTTGTGATCATGAGATTCTTATTAAGAATGCAGTACAACACGAAATAACAACGGTATTAAGATGTTTAGCGTGTAATTACACAAGTACTACTATTAGTACAAATTGTGTGGTACATCTTGCACTGCCCAAGATGTTAAAAAAAAAATCATTTGAATTTCAAGATATAATAAAACACAATTTCACAGGATGGAAAAATCTGAAAGATCCGTGCAATAATTGTGATAATGCAAATTCAAACACAATGAAGAAAGTCGATATAACTGCTTCCAAACAAATTCTTATTGCAAAATTACATTTGTTCGATCACGATAGTAATGGAACAACGAAAGTAGAAAATTTCTACATCAAAGCAATGCCTACTACTAAAATACAAATGGTAGATCACTGTTACAAACTTAAGGCAGCGATTTTCCACCAGGGTAAAAGTATTTCCGATGGTCATTACACGAGTATGGTAAGGGGTAAGGGCACAACGTGGGTAGCCGTTGACGATTTACGAGTAGAAAAACTAGCTTGGCCACGAAATGCTAAAAATGCATACATATTTTTCTTCGAAAGGTGTTAATTGTGGTTGTTAATACAGTTCAATGTTAAATACGTTCAGCGCCATAAGCTGCTGCGCGCACCATGACTGTACACAAAGTACTATACAATATAATTCATATAGATCGGCAATGCAGTGCACATGGTTTCTTTTCGTAGATGTTAAACTTACGTAGAAGTTATCCTTAATCAAAAAATAAGTAAAGTAAACTCGCTGAGCTGCTTTGCGCTATTCCGAGTATTCCGAGTAAGCTTTACTGGCTGCATACGCGCCTTATCTTCTAACATCACTCGATAGGCTGCAGGGCGCCGTAAACACGTGGACGTGTGAGGAAGGTAGATCAGAATTTATCATTTATTGGGATTTCCTTACTTTTTCCTTATTTTTAGGACCCGTGACAGTGATATAATAATAATATAGAAGATCCCCAGTGCATGTATTATATGTTTCTGAGGCAGAATTTAGCTGGCTATAAGGTACGTGTGTTATTTTATGATTTTGTAAATAATGTTTCGGGCAGTGTTCATATGTATGATTATTATAGTCACACGAGAAGGGGTATGGCAGGGTAATGAAAGTGACAGTTACCCGTCATGCCCCTCACAAACCTAGATATAATAATCAAAGTTTCTTATTGTTCCAGGATGGTTTGAAACTACACACGTAAGACGGACCGAGGAAAATGATACTTCTTTTCTAATAATTAGACCAAAATAATTGATTCTTGTGCCAATCACAGAGCAAAAGACTCATATATCAAGAAAACGTGGAAACACCGCAATTATAACATCCTCATTTCATCAGGATCACATACAGATTTTGCACAAATTAAAATTTACCTTAAGAAGTTATACCCTTTTTTTGACCAAACATGGCGGAAAAATCGACGAAGAATTTATCTGGAGACGCGGTAGCGTCTCGACGCCAAGTACAAGAAAGACACCCTGTATAAAACACCCTGTATAAATGTCGATCGACTGCCCCTGCCGTTTATCCATGTTCCGAGACCCTGCATATATATGTCGACTGTCGCTACCGCTATCCTTTACTCGTCGCCAGGCTATTCTGAAACTTATTTCATTAATATCTCATCACCCCTGCAATATTTTTTAAATTTAAAGGCATTTTTCTTATGTAAACCGCATATAAGCTTTCGAATAAGACCAATTCCGAAAAAATCGGTCCACGCATGCTAGAGATATCGTAATATCGTCTCATGAAATTGTCAGAAATGGTGAGAAAATTTTTCTTCTTCAGTCGAAATTTTGTCGTCGTCGACATAATACGTATACACACACACCTATCAGTTTCGCACACATGTTTCGTTCGTCGACTCTCGGGATCATTCCGCAGAGTATATA
This sequence comes from Andrena praecox, assembly GCA_963932275.1. Lineage (NCBI taxonomy): Eukaryota > Metazoa > Arthropoda > Insecta > Hymenoptera > Andrenidae > Andrena > Andrena praecox. The sequence continues at coordinate 689,126 of CAWVQO010000413.1, read as the reverse complement.
TCCTTATATATACCCTTATACCCTTACACCCTTATATACCGTTATACCCTTATACCCTTATACTCATATATATTCCCTTACACCCTTTACTCTTACACCCTTACACCCTTTACCTTGCACCCTTTACCCTTGCACCCTTTACCCTTGCACCCTTTACCCTTGCACCCTTTACCCTTGCACCCTTTACCCTTGCACCCTTTACCCTTGCACCCTTTACCCTTGCACCCTTATACCCTTTACCCTTGCACCCTTTACCCTTGCACCGTTTACCCTTACACCCTTTACCCTTATACCCTTTACCCTTTACCCTTTACCCTTTACCCTTTACCCTTATACCCTTTACCCTTTACCCTTACACCCTTTACCCTTCACCCTTGCACCCTTTACCCTTGCACCCTTTACCCTTACACCCTTAACCTTATACCCTTTACCTAAGGTATCATTCTCAGATCATCAATACCCATACCTTTCCTCTCGCGGGCTTTCATATAATTTGTCAATTTAAAACTCCGACAAATATGAGTACACTTTCAATATTTTGCGATTTTAAATAATTCTTATTCATCGACACCTTGACCTTGCCTGGCCACGCCAAGTATTTGACTGAAAGCACCTTTATGTACTTGCAGCTCATTTTCATTTCACATCTTTTTTTAATTTTGTAATTATTATTATCTCCTATGTTTTGTGATTTACTTGATTTGATGTACTTGGCGTAATTTTTGTACTTTTTTGAAGTTTTTGAGGGGATTAAATGTCCACATGTACAAACTCAATCTGACAATCGGGAGAAAGGACCTTTTCTGAAATTTTCTATTAAAACCTGTAGAGATTAGGTTGATGCATAGTTAAACTGAAGGACTTATTACCAAAGAATGATTCAAACAAAAAAATTGATTAGTTGATTATGAAAACCTGTGTTTTATTCATCATCAAACCTTAACTACCCCATCTTGTCCCACCTTCCCCTACAAGCTCAACCTAACAGTCGGGATTCCGGAGTTGTTGCGAGTGCATTTGCTGTTTCGTTATTATTCATCATCAGTTCAATAAATTACCAGACAAAGTAACGTACAATCATGCGTTAATGCGTCAACATTTGATCCAAATGTTTCGATCTAATCGTTTGGAAGATTTTCCATGCATTCAGGATAAATAAACGATTAACACGTGTGTATGAATATGAATTTGCAAATAATAGTACAATTAATCTTTGAAAAAAGAAGTGAGATCCCCTCAAAAACTTCAAAAAAGTAAAAAAATTACGCCAAGTACATCAAATCAAGTAAATCACAAAACATAGAAGATAATAATAATTACAAAATTAAAAAAAGATGTGAAATCAAAATGAGTTGCCAGTACATAAAGATGCTTTCCAACTGCGCTTTAGATGACACAACTACATATGCACAGCTAAAATTCCATTACTCATAATGGCTATTTATACATAGAAAAATTATTAAATAATATTAAGCAGATATATTTTTATACAAATAAATATTTTAATACGAATAAATATTTTATTCAAAATACTTGGCGCTGCGAAACCGAAAAAATGTTAATTGTCTAAGTATTAATTAATAATTTACAATAACTCCCGTACAATCTAAAATACATAAACATATACATATTACAAACGCAGTCAGATTTATTCTACATATATACTCGAGCTCATTTTAGAAGGAACTTATTTCGCGCATGTTGAATGAGCTATTCAACTGTCGCGAGGTCTCTGTTCCCCCACTTTACCATGCGCAGCCGAAAGACCATTGGTGGTGGCATAGCCAATGAGCGCCAACATGCGCAGAACCGATTTAAACTCGTCGGTCGGCAAGTTCCTTCTAAAATGAGCTCGAGTATACTTAACTCTCATATCATACGTAGCATATGCAAACGCACACATACACACATTCACACATTCACGAACTCACGCACAAGAAAGAAAGAAGAAGATTAATGCAATTTATACATATGTATTCAGTTTAGCATAACCAATTCGGGGCGCAGCGCCAAGTATTTTGAATAAAATATTTATTCGTATTAAAATATTTATTTGTATAAAAATATATCTGCTTAATATTATTTAATAATTTTTCTATGTATAAATAGCCATTATGAGTAATGGAATTTTAGCTGTGCATATGTAGTTGTGTCATCTAAAGCGCAGTTGGAAAGCATCTTTATGTACTGGCAACTCATTTTGATTTCACATCTTTTTTTAATTTTGTAATTATTATTATCTTCTATGTTTTGTGATTTACTTGATTTGATGTACTTGGCGTAATTTTTTTACTTTTTTGAAGTTTTTGAGGGGATTATTTATTAACTAAACGTTCGAATCGTTTGTCCAACGACCCATTTCGTTAGTGTAGATGTGGAAGACGTTTGCCCATCCAATAATTTCGTATGCCCACCCTTCAGAATCGAATAAAAAAATAAAAACCGCGAAAATGAAGAGTTCCGAAGACGCGACTATGTATAAGTTCGATTTTTTCCGAAAATATTATCAAAATCGATCTTTCAACGATGCAGTCCTTTAGTCTAGATGTAGAAGACGTTTGCCCACCCAATAATTTCGTATGCCCACCCTTCAGAATCGAAATAAAAAATAATATTAACCGCGAAAATGAAGAGTTCCGAAGACGCGACCACGTATAAGTTCGATTTTTTCCGAAAAGATTATCAAAATCGATCTTTCAACGATGCAGTCCTTTAGTCTAGATGTAGAAGACGTTTGCCCACCCAATAATTTCGTATGCCCACCCTTCAGAATCGAAATAAAAAATAAAAACCCCGAAAATGAAGAGTTCCGAAGACGCGACCACGTATAAGTTCGATTATTTATTAACTAAACGTTCGAATCGTTTGTCTAACGACGCATTTCGTTAGTGTAGATGTGGAAGACGTTTGCCCATCCAATAATTTCGTATGCCCACCCTTCAGAATCGAATAAAAAAATAAAAACCGCGAAAATGAAGAGTTCCGAAGACGCGACCACGTATAAGTTCGATTTTTTCCGAAAATATTATCAAAATCGATCTTTCAACGATGCAGTCCTTTAGTCTAGATGTAGAAGACGTTTGCCCACCCAATAATTTCGTATGCCCACCCTTCAGAATCGAAATAAAAAATAAAAACCCCGAAAATGAAGAGTTCCGAAGACGCGACCACGTATAAGTTCGATTATTTATTAACTAAACGTTCGAATCGTTTGTCCAACGACGCATTTCGTTAGTGTAGATGTGGAAGACGTTTGCCCATCCAATAATTTCGTATGCCCACCCTTCAGAATCGAATAAAAAAATAAAAACCGCGTAAATGAAGAGTTCCGAAGACGCGACCACGTATAAGTTCGATTTTTTCCTAAAATATTATCAAAATCGATCTTTCAACGATGCAGTCCTTTAGTCTAGATGTAGAAGACGTTTGCCCACCCAATAATTTCGTATGCCAACCCTTCGGAATCGAAATAAAAAATAAAAACCCCGAAAATGAAGAGTTCCGAAGACGCGACCACGTATAAGTTCGATTATTTATTAACTAAACGTTCGAATCGTTTGTCCAACGACCCATTTCGTTAGTGTAGATGTGGAAGACGTTTGCCCATCCAATAATTTCGTATGCCCACCCTTCAGAATCGAATAAAAAAATAAAAACCGCGAAAATGAAGAGTTCCGAAGACGCGACTATGTATAAGTTCGATTTTTTCCGAAAATATTATCAAAATCGATCTTTCAACGATGCAGTCCTTTAGTCTAGATGTAGAAGACGTTTGCCCACCCAATAATTTCGTATGCCCACCCTTCAGAATCGAAATAAAAAATAATATTAACCGCGAAAATGAAGAGTTCCGAAGACGCGACCACGTATAAGTTCGATTTTTTCCGAAAAGATTATCAAAATCGATCTTTCAACGATGCAGTCCTTTAGTCTAGATGTAGAAGACGTTTGCCCACCCAATAATTTCGTATGCCCACCCTTCAGAATCGAAATAAAAAATAAAAACCCCGAAAATGAAGAGTTCCGAAGACGCGACCACGTATAAGTTCGATTATTTATTAACTAAACGTTCGAATCGTTTGTCCAACGACGCATTTCGTTAGTGTAGATGTGGAAGACGTTTGCCCATCCAATAATTTCGTATGCCAACCCTTCGGAATCGAAATAAAAAATAAAAACCCCGAAAATGAAGAGTTCCGAAGACGCGACCACGTATAAGTTCGATTATTTATTAACTAAACGTTCGAATCGTTTGTCCAACGACCCATTTCGTTAGTGTAGATGTGGGAGACGTTTGCCCATCCAATAATTTCGTATGCCCACCCTTCAGAATCGAATAAAAAAATAAAAACCGCGAAAATGAAGAGTTCCGAAGACCCGACCACCTATAAGTTCGATTTTTTCCGAAAATATTATCAAAATCGATCTTTCAACGATGCAGTCCTTTAGTCTAGATGTAGAAGACGTTTGCCCACCCAATAATTTCGTATGCCCACCCTTCAGAATCGAAATAAAAAATAAAAACCACGAAAATGAAGAGTTCCGAAGAGGCGACCACGTATAAGTTCGATTATTTATTAACTAAACGTTCAAATCGTTTGTCTAACGACGCATTTCGTTAGTGTAGATGTGGAAGACGTTTGCCCATCCAATAATTTCATATGCCCACCCTTCAGAATCGAAATAAAAAATAAAAACCACGAAAATGAAGAGTTCCGAAGACGCGACCACGTATAAGTTCGATTATTTATTAACTAAACGTTCGAATCGTTTGTCCAACGACGCATTTCGTTAGTGTAGATGTGGAAGACGTTTGCCCATCCAATAATTTCGTATGCCCACCCTTCAGAATCGAATAAAAAAATAAAAACCGCGAAAATGAAGAGTTCCGAAGACGCGACCACGTATAAGTTCGATTTTTTCCGAAAATATTATCAAAATCGATCTTTCAACGATGCAGTCCTTTAGTCTAGATGTAGAAGACGTTTGCCCACCCAATAATTTCGTATGCCCACCCTTCAGAATCGAAAAAAAAAATAAAAACCCCGAAAATGAAGAGTTCTGAAGACGCGACCACGTATAAGTTCGATTTTTTCCGAAAATATTATCAAAATCGATCTTTGAACGATGCAGTCCATTAGTCTAGATGTAGGAGACGTTTGCCCATCCAATAATTTCGTATGCCCACCTTTCAGAATCGAATAATAAAATAAAAACCGCGAAAATGAAGAGTTCCGAAGACGCGACCACGTATAAGTTCGATTTTTTCCGAAAATATTATCAAAATCGATCTTTCAACGATGCAGTCCTTTAGTCTAGATGTAGAAGACGATTGCCCACCCAATAATTTCGTAGGCCCACCCTTCAGAATCGAAAAAAAAAATAAAAACCCCGAAAATGAAGAGTTCTGAAGACGCGACCACGTATAAGTTCGATTTTTTCCGAAAATATTATCAAAATCGATCTTTCAACGATGCAGTGCTTTAGTCTAGATGTAGGAGACGTTTGCCCACCCAATAATTTCGTATGCCCACCCTTCAGAATCGAAATAAAAAATAAAAACCACGAAAATGAAGAGTTCCGAAGAGGCGACCACGTATAAGTTCGATTATTTATTAACTAAACGTTCGAATCGTTTGTCCAACGACGCATTTCGTTAGTGTAGATGTGGAAGACGTTTGCCCATCCAATAATTTCGTATGCCCACCCTTCAGAATCGAATAAAAAAATAAAAATCGCGAAAATGAAGAGTTCCGAAGACGCGACTATGTATAAGTTCGATTTTTTCCGAAAATATTATCAAAATCGATCTTTCAACGATGCAGTCCTTTAGTCTAGATGTAGAAGACGTTTGCCCACCCAATAATTTCGTATGCCCACTCTTCAGAATCGAAATAAAAAATAATATTAACCGCGAAAATGAAGAGTTCCGAAGACGCGACCACGTATAAGTTCGATTTTTTCCGAAAATATTATCAAAATCGATCTTTCAACGATGCAGTCCTTTAGTCTAGATGTAGAAGACGTTTGCCCACCCAATAATTTCGTATGCCCACCCTTCAGAATCGAAATAAAAAATAAAAACCCCGAAAATGAAGAGTTCCGAAGACGCGACCACGTATAAGTTCGATTATTTATTAACTAAACGTTCGAATCGTTTGTCCAACGACGCATTTCGTTAGTGTAGATGTGGAAGACGTTTGCCCATCCAATAATTTCGTATGCCCACCCTTCAGAATCGAATAAAAAAATAAAAACCGCGTAAATGAAGAGTTCCGAAGACGCGACCACGTATAAGTTCGATTTTTTCCGAAAATATTATCAAAATCGATCTTTCAACGATGCAGTCCTTTAGTCTAGATGTAGAAGACGTTTGTCCACCCAATAATTTCGTATGCCCACCCGTCAGAATCGAATAAAATAATATTAACCGCGAAAATGAAGAGTTCCGAAGACGCGACCACGTATAAGTTCGATTATTTATTAACTAAAGGTTCGAATCGTTTGTCTAACGACGCATTTCGTTAGTGTAGATGTGGAAGACGTTTGCCCATCCAATAATTTCGTATGCCCACCCTTCAGAATCGAAAAAAAAAATAAAAACCCCGAAAATGAAGAGTTCTGAAGACGCGACCACGTATAAGTTCGATTTTTTCCGAAAATATTATCAAAATCGATCTTTGAACCATGCAGTCCATTAGTCTAGATGTAGGAGACGTTTGCCCACCCAATAATTTCCTATGCCCACCCTTCAGAATCGAAATAAAAAATAAAAACCACGAAAATGAAGAGTTCCGAAGAGGCGACCACGTATAAGTTCGATTATTTATTAACTAAACGTTCGAATCGTTTGTCTAACGACGCATTTCGTTAGTGTAGATGTGGAAGACGTTTGCCCATCCAATAATTTCGTATGCCCACCCTTCAGAATCGAATAAAAAAATAAAAACCGCGAAAATGAAGAGTTCCGAAGACGCGACCACGTATAAGTTCGATTTTTTCCGAAAATATTATCAAAATCGATCTTTCAACGATGCAGTCCTTTAGTCTAGATGTAGAAGACGTTTGCCCACCCAATAATTTCGTATGCCCACCCTTCAGAATCGAAATAAAAAATAAAAACCCCGAAAATGAAGAGTTCCGAAGACGCGACCACGTATAAGTTCGATTATTTATTAACTAAACGTTCGAATCGTTTGTCCAACGACGCATTTCGTTAGTGTAGATGTGGAAGACGTTTGCCCATCCAATAATTTCGTATGCCCACCTTTCAGAATCGAATAAAAAAATAAAAACCGCGTAAATGAAGAGTTCCGAAGACGCGACCACGTATAAGTTCGATTTTTTCCTAAAATATTATCAAAATCGATCTTTCAACGATGCAGTCCTTTAGTCTAGATGTAGAAGACGTTTGCCCACCCAATAATTTCGTATGCCAACCCTTCGGAATCGAAATAAAAAATAAAAACCCCGAAAATGAAGAGTTCCGAAGACGCGACCACGTATAAGTTCGATTATTTATTAACTAAACGTTCAAATCGTTTGTCCAACGACCCATTTCGTTAGTGTAGATGTGGAAGACGTTTGCCCATCCAATAATTTCGTATGCCCACCCTTCAGAATCGAATAAAAAAATAAAAACCGCGATAATGAAGAGTTCCGAAGACGCGACTATGTATAAGTTCGATTTTTTCCGAAAATATTATCAAAATCGATCTTTCAACGATGCAGTCCTTTAGTCTAGATGTAGAAGACGTTTGCCCACCCAATAATTTCGTATGCCCACCCTTCAGAATCGAAATAAAAAATAATATTAACCGCGAAAATGAAGAGTTCCGAAGACGCGACCACGTATAAGTTCGATTTTTTCCGAAAAGATTATCAAAATCGATCTTTCAACGATGCAGTCCTTTAGTCTAGATGTAGAAGACGTTTGCCCACCCAATAATTTCGTATGCCCACCCTTCAGAATCGAAATAAAAAATAAAAACCCCGAAAATGAAGAGTTCCGAAGACGCGACCACGTATAAGTTCGATTATTTATTAACTAAACGTTCGAATCGTTTGTCTAACGACGCATTTCGTTAGTGTAGATGTGGAAGACGTTTGCCCATCCAATAATTTCGTATGCCCACCCTTCAGAATCGAATAAAAAAATAAAAACCGCGAAAATGAAGAGTTCCGAAGACGCGACCACGTATAAGTTCGATTTTTTCCGAAAATATTATCAAAATCGATCTTTCAACGATGCAGTCCTTTAGTCTAGATGTAGAAGACGTTTGCCCACCCAATAATTTCGTATGCCCACCCTTCAGAATCGAAATAAAAAATAAAAACCCCGAAAATGAAGAGTTCCGAAGACGCGACCACGTATAAGTTCGATTATTTATTAACTAAACGTTCGAATCGTTTGTCCAACGACGCATTTCGTTAGTGTAGATGTGGAAGACGTTTGCCCATCCAATAATTTCGTATGCCCACCCTTCAGAATCGAATAAAAAAATAAAAACCGCGTAAATGAAGAGTTCCGAAGACGCGACCACGTATAAGTTCGATTTTTTCCTAAAATATTATCAAAATCGATCTTTCAACGATGCAGTCCTTTAGTCTAGATGTAGAAGACGTTTGCCCACCCAATAATTTCGTATGCCAACCCTTCGGAATCGAAATAAAAAATAAAAACCCCGAAAATGAAGAGTTCCGAAGACGCGACCACGTATAAGTTCGATTATTTATTAACTAAACGTTCGAATCGTTTGTCCAACGACCCATTTCGTTAGTGTAGATGTGGAAGACGTTTGCCCATCCAATAATTTCGTATGCCCACCCTTCAAAATCGAATAAAAAAATAAAAACCGCGAAAATGAAGAGTTCCGAAGACGCGACTATGTATAAGTTCGATTTTTTCCGAAAATATTATCAAAATCGATCTTTCAACGATGCAGTCCTTTAGTCTAGATGTAGAAGACGTTTGCCCACCCAATAATTTCGTATGCCCACCCTTCAGAATCGAAATAAAAAATAATATTAACCGCGAAAATGAAGAGTTCCGAAGACGCGACCACGTATAAGTTCGATTTTTTCCGAAAAGATTATCAAAATCGATCTTTCAACGATGCAGTCCTTTAGTCTAGATGTAGAAGACGTTTGCCCACCCAATAATTTCGTATGCCCACCCTTCAGAATCGAAATAAAAAATAATATTAACCGCGAAAATGAAGAGTTCCGAAGACGCGACCACGTATAAGTTCGATTTTTTCCGAAAATATTATCAAAATCGATCTTTGAACGATGCAGTCCATTAGTCTAGATGTAGGAGACGTTTGCCCATCCAATAATTTCGTATGCCCACCTTTCAGAATCGAATAATAAAATAAAAACCGCGAAAATGAAGAGTTCCGAAGACGCGACCACGTATAAGTTCGATTTTTTCCGAAAATATTATCAAAATCGATCTTTCAACGATGCAGTCCTTTAGTCTAGATGTAGAAGACGATTGCCCACCCAATAATTTCGTAGGCCCACCCTTCAGAATCGAAAAAAAAAATAAAAACCCCGAAAATGAAGAGTTCTGAAGACGCGACCACGTATAAGTTCGATTTTTTCCGAAAATATTATCAAAATCGATCTTTCAACGATGCAGTGCTTTAGTCTAGATGTAGGAGACGTTTGCCCACCCAATAATTTCGTATGCCCACCCTTCAGAATCGAAATAAAAAATAAAAACCACGAAAATGAAGAGTTCCGAAGAGGCGACCACGTATAAGTTCGATTATTTATTAACTAAACGTTCGAATCGTTTGTCCAACGACGCATTTCGTTAGTGTAGATGTGGAAGACGTTTGCCCATCCAATAATTTCGTATGCCCACCCTTCAGAATCGAATAAAAAAATAAAAATCGCGAAAATGAAGAGTTCCGAAGACGCGACTATGTATAAGTTCGATTTTTTCCGAAAATATTATCAAAATCGATCTTTCAACGATGCAGTCCTTTAGTCTAGATGTAGAAGACGTTTGCCCACCCAATAATTTCGTATGCCCACTCTTCAGAATCGAAATAAAAAATAATATTAACCGCGAAAATGAAGAGTTCCGAAGACGCGACCACGTATAAGTTCGATTTTTTCCGAAAATATTATCAAAATCGATCTTTCAACGATGCAGTCCTTTAGTCTAGATGTAGAAGACGTTTGCCCACCCAATAATTTCGTATGCCCACCCTTCAGAATCGAAATAAAAAATAAAAACCCCGAAAATGAAGAGTTCCGAAGACGCGACCACGTATAAGTTCGATTATTTATTAACTAAACGTTCGAATCGTTTGTCCAACGACGCATTTCGTTAGTGTAGATGTGGAAGACGTTTGCCCATCCAATAATTTCGTATGCCCACCCTTCAGAATCGAATAAAAAAATAAAAACCGCGTAAATGAAGAGTTCCGAAGACGCGACCACGTATAAGTTCGATTTTTTCCGAAAATATTATCAAAATCGATCTTTCAACGATGCAGTCCTTTAGTCTAGATGTAGAAGACGTTTGTCCACCCAATAATTTCGTATGCCCACCCGTCAGAATCGAATAAAATAATATTAACCGCGAAAATGAAGAGTTCCGAAGACGCGACCACGTATAAGTTCGATTATTTATTAACTAAAGGTTCGAATCGTTTGTCTAACGACGCATTTCGTTAGTGTAGATGTGGAAGACGTTTGCCCATCCAATAATTTCGTATGCCCACCCTTCAGAATCGAAAAAAAAAATAAAAACCCCGAAAATGAAGAGTTCTGAAGACGCGACCACGTATAAGTTCGATTTTTTCCGAAAATATTATCAAAATCGATCTTTGAACCATGCAGTCCATTAGTCTAGATGTAGGAGACGTTTGCCCACCCAATAATTTCCTATGCCCACCCTTCAGAATCGAAATAAAAAATAAAAACCACGAAAATGAAGAGTTCCGAAGAGGCGACCACGTATAAGTTCGATTATTTATTAACTAAACGTTCGAATCGTTTGTCTAACGACGCATTTCGTTAGTGTAGATGTGGAAGACGTTTGCCCATCCAATAATTTCGTATGCCCACCCTTCAGAATCGAATAAAAAAATAAAAACCGCGAAAATGAAGAGTTCCGAAGACGCGACCACGTATAAGTTCGATTTTTTCCGAAAATATTATCAAAATCGATCTTTCAACGATGCAGTCCTTTAGTCTAGATGTAGAAGACGTTTGCCCACCCAATAATTTCGTATGCCCACCCTTCAGAATCGAAATAAAAAATAAAAACCCCGAAAATGAAGAGTTCCGAAGACGCGACCACGTATAAGTTCGATTATTTATTAACTAAACGTTCGAATCGTTTGTCCAACGACGCATTTCGTTAGTGTAGATGTGGAAGACGTTTGCCCATCCAATAATTTCGTATGCCCACCTTTCAGAATCGAATAAAAAAATAAAAACCGCGTAAATGAAGAGTTCCGAAGACGCGACCACGTATAAGTTCGATTTTTTCCTAAAATATTATCAAAATCGATCTTTCAACGATGCAGTCCTTTAGTCTAGATGTAGAAGACGTTTGCCCACCCAATAATTTCGTATGCCAACCCTTCGGAATCGAAATAAAAAATAAAAACCCCGAAAATGAAGAGTTCCGAAGACGCGACCACGTATAAGTTCGATTATTTATTAACTAAACGTTCAAATCGTTTGTCCAACGACCCATTTCGTTAGTGTAGATGTGGAAGACGTTTGCCCATCCAATAATTTCGTATGCCCACCCTTCAGAATCGAATAAAAAAATAAAAACCGCGATAATGAAGAGTTCCGAAGACGCGACTATGTATAAGTTCGATTTTTTCCGAAAATATTATCAAAATCGATCTTTCAACGATGCAGTCCTTTAGTCTAGATGTAGAAGACGTTTGCCCACCCAATAATTTCGTATGCCCACCCTTCAGAATCGAAATAAAAAATAATATTAACCGCGAAAATGAAGAGTTCCGAAGACGCGACCACGTATAAGTTCGATTTTTTCCGAAAAGATTATCAAAATCGATCTTTCAACGATGCAGTCCTTTAGTCTAGATGTAGAAGACGTTTGCCCACCCAATAATTTCGTATGCCCACCCTTCAGAATCGAAATAAAAAATAAAAACCCCGAAAATGAAGAGTTCCGAAGACGCGACCACGTATAAGTTCGATTATTTATTAACTAAACGTTCGAATCGTTTGTCTAACGACGCATTTCGTTAGTGTAGATGTGGAAGACGTTTGCCCATCCAATAATTTCGTATGCCCACCCTTCAGAATCGAATAAAAAAATAAAAACCGCGAAAATGAAGAGTTCCGAAGACGCGACCACGTATAAGTTCGATTTTTTCCGAAAATATTATCAAAATCGATCTTTCAACGATGCAGTCCTTTAGTCTAGATGTAGAAGACGTTTGCCCACCCAATAATTTCGTATGCCCACCCTTCAGAATCGAAATAAAAAATAAAAACCCCGAAAATGAAGAGTTCCGAAGACGCGACCACGTATAAGTTCGATTATTTATTAACTAAACGTTCGAATCGTTTGTCCAACGACGCATTTCGTTAGTGTAGATGTGGAAGACGTTTGCCCATCCAATAATTTCGTATGCCCACCCTTCAGAATCGAATAAAAAAATAAAAACCGCGTAAATGAAGAGTTCCGAAGACGCGACCACGTATAAGTTCGATTTTTTCCTAAAATATTATCAAAATCGATCTTTCAACGATGCAGTCCTTTAGTCTAGATGTAGAAGACGTTTGCCCACCCAATAATTTCGTATGCCAACCCTTCGGAATCGAAATAAAAAATAAAAACCCCGAAAATGAAGAGTTCCGAAGACGCGACCACGTATAAGTTCGATTATTTATTAACTAAACGTTCGAATCGTTTGTCCAACGACCCATTTCGTTAGTGTAGATGTGGAAGACGTTTGCCCATCCAATAATTTCGTATGCCCACCCTTCAAAATCGAATAAAAAAATAAAAACCGCGAAAATGAAGAGTTCCGAAGACGCGACTATGTATAAGTTCGATTTTTTCCGAAAATATTATCAAAATCGATCTTTCAACGATGCAGTCCTTTAGTCTAGATGTAGAAGACGTTTGCCCACCCAATAATTTCGTATGCCCACCCTTCAGAATCGAAATAAAAAATAATATTAACCGCGAAAATGAAGAGTTCCGAAGACGCGACCACGTATAAGTTCGATTTTTTCCGAAAAGATTATCAAAATCGATCTTTCAACGATGCAGTCCTTTAGTCTAGATGTAGAAGACGTTTGCCCACCCAATAATTTCGTATGCCCACCCTTCAGAATCGAAATAAAAAATAAAAACCCCGAAAATGAAGAGTTCCGAAGACGCGACCACGTATAAGTTCGATTATTTATTAACTAAACGTTCGAATCGTTTGTCCAACGACGCATTTCGTTAGTGTAGATGTGGAAGACGTTTGCCCATCCAATAATTTCGTATGCCAACCCTTCGGAATCGAAATAAAAAATAAAAACCCCGAAAATGAAGAGTTCCGAAGACGCGACCACGTATAAGTTCGATTATTTATTAACTAAACGTTCGAATCGTTTGTCCAACGACCCATTTCGTTAGTGTAGATGTGGGAGACGTTTGCCCATCCAATAATTTCGTATGCCCACCCTTCAGAATCGAATAAAAAAATAAAAACCGCGAAAATGAAGAGTTCCGAAGACCCGACCACCTATAAGTTCGATTTTTTCCGAAAATATTATCAAAATCGATCTTTCAACGATGCAGTCCTTTAGTCTAGATGTAGAAGACGTTTGCCCACCCAATAATTTCGTATGCCCACCCTTCAGAATCGAAATAAAAAATAAAAACCACGAAAATGAAGAGTTCCGAAGAGGCGACCACGTATAAGTTCGATTATTTATTAACTAAACGTTCAAATCGTTTGTCTAACGACGCATTTCGTTAGTGTAGATGTGGAAGACGTTTGCCCATCCAATAATTTCATATGCCCACCCTTCAGAATCGAAATAAAAAATAAAAACCACGAAAATGAAGAGTTCCGAAGACGCGACCACGTATAAGTTCGATTATTTATTAACTAAACGTTCGAATCGTTTGTCCAACGACGCATTTCGTTAGTGTAGATGTGGAAGACGTTTGCCCATCCAATAATTTCGTATGCCCACCCTTCAGAATCGAATAAAAAAATAAAAACCGCGAAAATGAAGAGTTCCGAAGACGCGACCACGTATAAGTTCGATTTTTTCCGAAAATATTATCAAAATCGATCTTTCAACGATGCAGTCCTTTAGTCTAGATGTAGAAGACGTTTGCCCACCCAATAATTTCGTATGCCCACCCTTCAGAATCGAAAAAAAAAATAAAAACCCCGAAAATGAAGAGTTCTGAAGACGCGACCACGTATAAGTTCGATTTTTTCCGAAAATATTATCAAAATCGATCTTTGAACGATGCAGTCCATTAGTCTAGATGTAGGAGACGTTTGCCCATCCAATAATTTCGTATGCCCACCTTTCAGAATCGAATAATAAAATAAAAACCGCGAAAATGAAGAGTTCCGAAGACGCGACCACGTATAAGTTCGATTTTTTCCGAAAATATTATCAAAATCGATCTTTCAACGATGCAGTCCTTTAGTCTAGATGTAGAAGACGATTGCCCACCCAATAATTTCGTAGGCCCACCCTTCAGAATCGAAAAAAAAAATAAAAACCCCGAAAATGAAGAGTTCTGAAGACGCGACCACGTATAAGTTCGATTTTTTCCGAAAATATTATCAAAATCGATCTTTCAACGATGCAGTGCTTTAGTCTAGATGTAGGAGACGTTTGCCCACCCAATAATTTCGTATGCCCACCCTTCAGAATCGAAATAAAAAATAAAAACCACGAAAATGAAGAGTTCCGAAGAGGCGACCACGTATAAGTTCGATTATTTATTAACTAAACGTTCGAATCGTTTGTCCAACGACGCATTTCGTTAGTGTAGATGTGGAAGACGTTTGCCCATCCAATAATTTCGTATGCCCACCCTTCAGAATCGAAAAAAAAAATAAAAACCCCGAAAATGAAGAGTTCTGAAGACGCGACCACGTATAAGTTCGATTTTTTCCGAAAATATTATCAAAATCGATCTTTGAACGATGCAGTCCATTAGTCTAGATGTAGGAGACGTTTGCCCACCCAATAATTTCGTATGCCCACCCTTCAGAATCGAATAAAAAAATAAAAACCGCGAAAATGAAGAGTTCCGAAGACGCGACCACGTATACGTTCGATTTTTTCCGAAAAGATTATCAAAATCGATCTTTCAACGATGCAGTCCTTTAGTCTAGATGTAGAAGACATTTGCCCACCCAATAATTTCGTATGCCCACCCTTCAGAATCGAAATAAAAAATAAAAACCACGAAAATGAAGAGTTCCGAAGACGCGACCACGTATAAGTTCGATTTTTTCCGAAAAGATTATCAAAATCGATCTTTCAACGATGCAGTCCTTTAGTCTAGATGTAGAAGACGTTTGCCCACCCAATAATTTCGTATGCCCACCCTTCAGAATCGAAATAAAAAATAAAAACCCCGAAAATGAAGAGTTCCGAAGACGCGACCACGTATAAGTTCGATTATTTATTAACTAAACGTTCGAATCGTTTGTCCAACGACCCATTTCGTTAGTGTAGATGTGGGAGACGTTTGCCCATCCAATAATTTCGTATGCCCACCCTTCAGAATCGAATAAAAAAATAAAAACCGCGAAAATGAAGAGTTCCGAAGACCCGACCACCTATAAGTTCGATTTTTTCCGAAAATATTATCAAAATCGATCTTTCAACGATGCAGTCCTTTAGTCTAGATGTAGAAGACGTTTGCCCACCCAATAATTTCGTATGCCCACCCTTCAGAATCGAAATAAAAAATAAAAACCACGAAAATGAAGAGTTCCGAAGAGGCGACCACGTATAAGTTCGATTATTTATTAACTAAACGTTCAAATCGTTTGTCTAACGACGCATTTCGTTAGTGTAGATGTGGAAGACGTTTGCCCATCCAATAATTTCATATGCCCACCCTTCAGAATCGAAATAAAAAATAAAAACCACGAAAATGAAGAGTTCCGAAGACGCGACCACGTATAAGTTCGATTATTTATTAACTAAACGTTCGAATCGTTTGTCCAACGACGCATTTCGTTAGTGTAGATGTGGAAGACGTTTGCCCATCCAATAATTTCGTATGCCCACCCTTCAGAATCGAATAAAAAAATAAAAACCGCGAAAATGAAGAGTTCCGAAGACGCGACCACGTATAAGTTCGATTTTTTCCGAAAATATTATCAAAATCGATCTTTCAACGATGCAGTCCTTTAGTCTAGATGTAGAAGACGTTTGCCCACCCAATAATTTCGTATGCCCACCCTTCAGAATCGAAAAAAAAAATAAAAACCCCGAAAATGAAGAGTTCTGAAGACGCGACCACGTATAAGTTCGATTTTTTCCGAAAATATTATCAAAATCGATCTTTGAACGATGCAGTCCATTAGTCTAGATGTAGGAGACGTTTGCCCATCCAATAATTTCGTATGCCCACCTTTCAGAATCGAATAATAAAATAAAAACCGCGAAAATGAAGAGTTCCGAAGACGCGACCACGTATAAGTTCGATTTTTTCCGAAAATATTATCAAAATCGATCTTTCAACGATGCAGTCCTTTAGTCTAGATGTAGAAGACGATTGCCCACCCAATAATTTCGTAGGCCCACCCTTCAGAATCGAAAAAAAAAATAAAAACCCCGAAAATGAAGAGTTCTGAAGACGCGACCACGTATAAGTTCGATTTTTTCCGAAAATATTATCAAAATCGATCTTTCAACGATGCAGTGCTTTAGTCTAGATGTAGGAGACGTTTGCCCACCCAATAATTTCGTATGCCCACCCTTCAGAATCGAAATAAAAAATAAAAACCACGAAAATGAAGAGTTCCGAAGAGGCGACCACGTATAAGTTCGATTATTTATTAACTAAACGTTCGAATCGTTTGTCCAACGACGCATTTCGTTAGTGTAGATGTGGAAGACGTTTGCCCATCCAATAATTTCGTATGCCCACCCTTCAGAATCGAAAAAAAAAATAAAAACCCCGAAAATGAAGAGTTCTGAAGACGCGACCACGTATAAGTTCGATTTTTTCCGAAAATATTATCAAAATCGATCTTTGAACGATGCAGTCCATTAGTCTAGATGTAGGAGACGTTTGCCCACCCAATAATTTCGTATGCCCACCCTTCAGAATCGAATAAAAAAATAAAAACCGCGAAAATGAAGAGTTCCGAAGACGCGACCACGTATACGTTCGATTTTTTCCGAAAAGATTATCAAAATCGATCTTTCAACGATGCAGTCCTTTAGTCTAGATGTAGAAGACATTTGCCCACCCAATAATTTCGTATGCCCACCCTTCAGAATCGAAATAAAAAATAAAAACCACGAAAATGAAGAGTTCCGAAGACGCGACCACGTATAAGTTCGATTATTTATTAACTAAACGTTCGAATCGTTTGTCCAACGACGCATTTCGATATTGTAGATGTGGAAGAAGTTTGCCCATCCAATAATTTCGAATGCCCACCCTTCAGAATCGAAATAAAAAATAAAAACCGCGAAAATGAAGAGTTCCGAAGAGGCGACCACGTATAAGTTCGATTTTTTCCGAAAATATTATCAAAATCGATCTTTCAACGATGCAGTCCTTTAGTCTAGATGTAGAAGACGTTTGCCCACCCAATAATTTCGTATGCGCACCCTCCAGAATCGAATTAAAAAATAAAAACAGCGAAAATGAAGAGTTCCGAAGACGCGACCACGTATAAGTTCGATTTTTTCCGAAAATATTATCAAAATCGATCTTTCAAAGATGCAGTCCTTTAGTGTAGATGTAGAAGAGGTTTGCCCACCCAATAATTTCGTATGCCCACCCTTCAGAATCGAAATAAAAAATAAAAACCGCGAAAATGAAGAGTTCCGAAGACGCGACCACGTATAAGTTCGATTTTTTCCGAAAATATTATCAAAATCGATCTTTCAACGATGCAGTCCTTTTGTCTAGATGTAGAAGACGTTTGCCCACCCAATAATTTCGTATGCCCACCCTTCAGAATCGAAATAAAATATAAAAACCGCGAAAATGAAGAGTTCCGAAGACGCGACCACGTATAAGTTCGATTTTTTCCGAAAAGATTATCAATATCGATCTTTCAACGATGCAGTCCTTTAGTCTAGATGTAGAAGACGTTTGCCCACCCATCAATTTCGTATGCCCACCCTTCAGAATCGAAATAAAAAATAAAACCCACGAAAATGAAGAGTTCCGAAGACGCGACCACGTATAAGTTCGATTATTTATTAAGTAAACGTTCGAATCGTTTGTCCAACGACGCATTTCGTTAGTGTAGATGCGGAAGACGTTTGCCCATCCAATAATTTCGTGTGCCCACCCTTCAGAATCGAATAAAAAAATAAAAACCGCGAAAATGAAGAGTTCCGAAGACGCGACCACGTATAATTTCGATTTTTTCCGAAAAGATTATCAAAATCGATCTTTCAACGATGCAGTCCTTTAGTCTAGATGTAGAAGACGTTTGCCCACCCAATAATTTCGTATGCCCACCCTTCAGAATCGAAATAAAAAATAAAAACCACGAAAATGAAGAGTTCCGAAGACGCGACCACGTATAAGTTCGATTATTTATTAATTAAACGTTCGAATCGT
This sequence comes from Andrena praecox, assembly GCA_963932275.1. Classification (NCBI taxonomy): domain Eukaryota; kingdom Metazoa; phylum Arthropoda; class Insecta; order Hymenoptera; family Andrenidae; genus Andrena; species Andrena praecox. The sequence continues at coordinate 670,321 of CAWVQO010000413.1, read as the reverse complement.
TTGTCCAACGACGCATTTCGTTAGTGTAGATGTGGAAGACGTTTGCCCATCCAATAATTTCGTATGCCCACCCTTCAGAATCGAATAAAAAAATAAAAACCGCGAAAATGAAGAGTTCCGAAGACGCGACCACGTATAAGTTCGATTATTTATTAACTAAACGTTCGAATCGTTTGTCCAACGACGCATTTCGTTAGTGTAGATGTGGAAGACGTTTGCCCACCCAATAATTTCGTATGCCCACCCTCCAGAATCGAATTAAAAAATAAAAACAGCGAAAATGGACATTTCCGAAGACGCGACCACGTATAAGTTCGATTTTTTCCGAAAATATTATCAAAATCGATCTTTCAACGATGCAGTCCTTTAGTCTAGATGTAGAAGAGGTTTGCCCACCCAATAATTTCGTATGCCCACCCTCCAGAATCGAATTAAAAAATAAAAACAGCGAAAATGGACATTTCCGAAGACGCGACCACGTATAAGTTCGATTTTTTCCGAAAATATTATCAAAATCGATCTTTCAACGATGCAGTCCTTTAGTCTAGATGTAGAAGACGTTTGCCCACCCAATAATTTCGTATGCCCACCCTTCAGAATCGAATAAAAAAATAAAAACCGCGAAAATGAAGAGTTCCGAAGACGCGACTATGTATAAGTTCGATTTTTTCCGAAAATATTATCAAAATCGATCTTTCAACGATGCAGTCCTTTAGTCTAGATGTAGAAGACGTTTGCCCACGCAATAATTTCGTATGCCCACCCTTCAGAATCGAAATAAAAAATAATATTAACCGCGAAAATGAAGAGTTCCGAAGACGCGACCACGTATAAGTTCGATTTTTTCCGAAAAGATTATCAAAATCGATCTTTCAACGATGCAGTCCTTTAGTCTAGATGTAGAAGACGTTTGCCCACCCAATAATTTCGTATGCCCACCCTTCAGAATCGAAATAAAAAATAAAAACCACGAAAATGAAGAGTTCCGAAGACGCGACCACGTATAAGTTCGAATATTTATTAACTAAACGTTCGAATCGTTTGTCCAACGACGCATTTCGTTAGTGTAGATGTGGAAGACGTTTGCCCATGCAATAATTTCGTATGCCCACCCTTCAGAATCGAATAAAAAAATAAAAACCGCGAAAATGAAGAGTTCCGAAGACGCGACCACGTATAAGTTCGATTATTTATTAACTAAACGTTCGAATCGTTTGTCCAACGACGCATTTCGTTAGTGTAGATGTGGAAGACGTTTGCCCACCCAATAATTTCGTATGCCCACCCTCCAGAATCGAATTAAAAAATAAAAACAGCGAAAATGGACATTTCCGAAGACGCGACCACGTATAAGTTCGATTTTTTCCGAAAATATTATCAAAATCGATCTTTCAACGATGCACTCCTTTAGTCTTGATGTAGAAGACGTTTGCCCACCCAATAATTTCGTATGCCCACCCTTCAGAATCGAATAAAAAAATAAAAACCGCGAAAATGAAGAGTTCCGAAGACGCGACCACGTATACGTTCGATTTTTTCCGAAAAGATTATCAAAATCGATCTTTCAACGATGCAGTCCTTTAGTCTAGATGTAGAAGACGTTTGCCCACCCAATAATTTCGTATGCCCACCCTTCAGAATCGAAATAAAAAATAAAAACCCCGAAAATGAAGAGTTCCGAAGACGCGACCACGTATAAGTTCGATTTTTTCCTAAAATATTATCAAAATCGATCTTTCAACGATGCAGTCCTTTAGTCTAGATGTAGAAGACGTTTGCCCACCCAATAATTTCGTATGCCCACCCTTCAGAATCGAAATAAAAAATAAAAACCACGAAAATGAAGAGTTCCGAAGACGCGACCACGTATAAGTTCGATTTTTTCCGAAAAGATTATCAAAATCGATCTTTCAACGATGCAGTCCTTTAGTCTAGATGTAGAAGACGTTTGCCCACCCAATAATTTCGTATGCCCACCCTTCAGAATCGAATAAAAAAATAAAAACCGCGAAAATGAAGAGTTCCGAAGACGCGACCACGTATAAGTTCGATTTTTTCCGAAAATATTATCAATATCGATCTTTCAACGATGCAGTCCTTTAGTCTAGATGTAGAAGACGTTTGCCCACCCATCAATTTCGTATGCCCACCCTTCAGAATCGAAATAAAAAATAAAACCCACGAAAATGAAGAGTTCCGAAGACGCGACCACGTATAAGTTCGATTATTTATTAACTAAACGTTCGAATCGTTTGTCCAACGACGCATTTCGTTAGTGTAGATGTGGAAGACGTTTGCCCATCCAATAATTTCGTATGCCCACCCTTCAGAATCGAAATAAAAAATAAAAACAGCGAAAATGAAGAGTTCCGAAGACGCGACCACGTATACGTTCGATTTTTTCCGAAAAGATTATCAAAATCGATCTTTCAACGATGCAGTCCTTTAGTCTAGATGTGGAAGACGTTTGCCCACCCAATAATTTCGTATGCCCACCCTCCAGAATCGAATTAAAAAATAAAAACAGCGAAAATGGACATTTCCGAAGTCGCGACCACGTATAAGTTCGATTTTTTCCGAAAATATTATCAAAATCGATCTTTCAACGATGCAGTCCTTTAGTCTAGATGTAGAAGAGGTTTGCCCACCCAATAATTTCGTATGCCCACCCTCCAGAATCGAATTAAAAAATAAAAACAGCGAAAATGGACATTTCCGAAGACGCGACCACGTATAAGTTCGATTTTTTCCGAAAATATTATCAAAATCGATCTTTCAACGATGCAGTCCTTTAGTCTAGATGTAGAAGACGTTTGCCCACCCAATAATTTCGTATGCCCACCCTTCAGAATCGAATAAAAAAATAAAAACCGCGAAAATGAAGAGTTCCGAAGACGCGACTATGTATAAGTTCGATTTTTTCCGAAAATATTATCAAAATCGATCTTTCAACGATGCAGTCCTTTAGTCTAGATGTAGAAGACGTTTGCCCACGCAATAATTTCGTATGCCCACCCTTCAGAATCGAAATAAAAAATAATATTAACCGCGAAAATGAAGAGTTCCGAAGACGCGACCACGTATAAGTTCGATTTTTTCCGAAAAGATTATCAAAATCGATCTTTCAACGATGCAGTCCTTTAGTCTAGATGTAGAAGACGTTTGCCCACCCAATAATTTCGTATGCCCACCCTCCAGAATCGAATTAAAAAATAAAAACAGCGAAAATGGACATTTCCGAAGACGCGACCACGTATAAGTTCGATTTTTTCCGAAAATATTATCAAAATCGATCTTTCAACGATGCAGTCCTTTAGTCTAGATGTAGAAGAGGTTTGCCCACCCAATAATTTCGTATGCCCACCCTCCAGAATCGAATTAAAAAATAAAAACAGCGAAAATGGACATTTCCGAAGACGCGACCACGTATAAGTTCGATTTTTTCCGAAAATATTATCAAAATCGATCTTTCAACGATGCAGTCCTTTACTCTAGATGTAGAAGACGTTTGCCCACCCAATAATTTCGTATGCCCACCCTTCAGAATCGAATAAAAAAATAAAAACCGCGAAAATGAAGAGTTCCGAAGACGCGACTATGTATAAGTTCGATTTTTTCCGAAAATATTATCAAAATCGATCTTTCAACGATGCAGTCCTTTAGTCTAGATGTAGAAGACGTTTGCCCACGCAATAATTTCGTATGCCCACCCTTCAGAATCGAAATAAAAAATAATATTAACCGCGAAAATGAAGAGTTCCGAAGACGCGACCACGTATAAGTTCGATTTTTTCCGAAAAGATTATCAAAATCGATCTTTCAACGATGCAGTCCTTTAGTCTAGATGTAGAAGACGTTTGCCCATCCAATAATTTCGTATGCCCACCCTTCAGAATCGAATAAAAAAATAAAAACCGCGAAAATGAAGAGTTCCGAAGACGCGACCACGTATAAGTTCGATTATTTATTAACTAAACGTTCGAATCGTTTGTCCAACGACGCATTTCGTTAGTGTAGATGTGGAAGACGTTTGCCCACCCAATAATTTCGTATGCCCACCCTCCAGAATCGAATTAAAAAATAAAAACAGCGAAAATGGACATTTCCGAAGACGCGACCACGTATAAGTTCGATTTTTTCCGAACATATTATCAAAATCGATCTTTCAACGATGCAGTCCTTTAGTCTTGATGTAGAAGACGTTTGCCCACCCAATAATTTCGTATGCCCACCCTTCAGAATCGAATAAAAAAATAAAAACCGCGAAAATGAAGAGTTCCGAAGACGCGACCACGTATACGTTCGATTTTTTCCGAAAAGATTATCAAAATCGATCTTTCAACGATGCAGTCCTTTAGTCTAGATGTAGAAGACGTTTGCCCACCCAATAATTTCGTATGCCCACCCTTCAGAATCGAAATAAAAAATAAAAACCCCGAAAATGAAGAGTTCCGAAGACGCGACCACGTATAAGTTCGATTTTTTCCTAAAATATTATCAAAATCGATCTTTCAACGATGCAGTCCTTTAGTCTAGATGTAGAAGACGTTTGCCCACCCAATAATTTCGTATGCCCACCCTTCAGAATCGAAATAAAAAATAAAAACCACGAAAATGAAGAGTTCCGAAGACGCGACCACGTATAAGTTCGATTTTTTCCGAAAAGATTATCAAAATCGATCTTTCAACGATGCAGTCCTTTAGTCTAGATGTAGAAGACGTTTGCCCACCCAATAATTTCGTATGCCCACCCTTCAGAATCGAATAAAAAAATAAAAACCGCGAAAATGAAGAGTTCCGAAGACGCGACCACGTATAAGTTCGATTTTTTCCGAAAATATTATCAATATCGATCTTTCAACGATGCAGTCCTTTAGTCTAGATGTAGAAGACGTTTGCCCACCCATCAATTTCGTATGCCCACCCTTCAGAATCGAAATAAAAAATAAAACCCACGAAAATGAAGAGTTCCGAAGACGCGACCACGTATAAGTTCGATTATTTATTAACTAAACGTTCGAATCGTTTGTCCAACGACGCATTTCGTTAGTGTAGATGCGGAAGACGTTTGCCCATCCAATAATTTCGTATGCCCACCCTTCAGAATCGAATAAAAAAATAAAAACCGCGAAAATGAAGAGTTCCGAAGACGCGACCACGTATAAGTTCGATTTTTTCCGAAAAGATTATCAAAATCGATCTTTCAACGATGCAGTCCGTTAGTCTAGATGTAGAAGACGTTTGCCCACCCAATAATTTCGTATGCCCACCCTTCAGAATCGAAATAAAAAATAAAAACCACGAAAATGAAGAGTTCCGAAGACGCGACCACGTATAAGTTCGATTATTTATTAATTAAACGTTCGAATCGTTTGTCCAACGACGCATTTCGTTAGTGTAGATGTGGAAGACGTTTGCCCATCCAATAATTTCGTATGCCCACCCTTCAGAATCGAATAAAAAAATAAAAACCGCGAAAATGAAGAGTTCCGAAGACGCGACCACGTATAAGTTCGATTATTTATTAACTAAACGTTCGAATCGTTTGTCCAACGACGCATTTCGTTAGTGTAGATGTGGAAGACGTTTGCCCACCCAATAATTTCGTATGCCCACCCTCCAGAATCGAATTAAAAAATAAAAACAGCGAAAATGGACATTTCCGAAGACGCGACCACGTATAAGTTCGATTTTTTCCGAAAATATTATCAAAATCGATCTTTCAACGATGCAGTCCTTTAGTCTAGATGTAGAAGAGGTTTGCCCACCCAATAATTTCGTATGCCCACCCTCCAGAATCGAATTAAAAAATAAAAACAGCGAAAATGGACATTTCCGAAGACGCGACCACGTATAAGTTCAATTTTTTCCGAAAATATTATCAAAATCGATCTTTCAACGATGCAGTCCTTTAGTCTAGATGTAGAAGACGTTTGCCCACCCAATAATTTCGTATGCCCACCCTTCAGAATCGAATAAAAAAATAAAAACCGCGAAAATGAAGAGTTCCGAAGACGCGACCACGTATACGTTCGATTTTTTCCGAAAAGATTATCAAAATCGATCTTTCAACGATGCAGTCCTTTAGTCTAGATGTAGAAGACGTTTGCCCACCCAATAATTTCGTATGCCCACCCTTCAGAATCGAAATAAAAAATAAAAACCCCGAAAATGAAGAGTTCCGAAGACGCGACCACGTATAAGTTCGATTTTTTCCTAAAATATTATCAAAATCGATCTTTCAACGATGCAGTCCTTTAGTCTAGATGTAGAAGACGTTTGCCCACCCAATAATTTCGTATGCCAACCCTTCGGAATCGAAATAAAAAATAAAAACCCCGAAAATGAAGAGTTCCGAAGACGCGACCACGTATAAGTTCGATTATTTATTAACTAAACGTTCGAATCGTTTGTCCAACGACCCATTTCGTTAGTGTAGATGTGGAAGACGTTTGCCCATCCAATAATTTCGTATGCCCACCCTTCAGAATCGAATAAAAAAATAAAAACCGCGAAAATGAAGAGTTCCGAAGACGCGACTATGTATAAGTTCGATTTTTTCCGAAAATATTATCAAAATCGATCTTTCAACGATGCAGTCCTTTAGTCTAGATGTAGAAGACGTTTGCCCACCCAATAATTTCGTATGCCCACCCTTCAGAATCGAAATAAAAAATAATATTAACCGCGAAAATGAAGAGTTCCGAAGACGCGACCACGTATAAGTTCGATTTTTTCCGAAAAGATTATCAAAATCGATCTTTCAACGATGCAGTCCTTTAGTCTAGATGTAGAAGACGTTTGCCCACCCAATAATTTCGTATGCCCACGCTTCAGAATCGAAATAAAAAATAAAAACCCCGAAAATGAAGAGTTCCGAAGACGCGACCACGTATAAGTTCGATTATTTATTAACTAAACGTTCGAATCGTTTGTCCAACGACGCACTTCGTTAGTGTAGATGTGGAAGACGTTTGCCCATCCAATAATTTCGTATGCCAACCGTTCGGAATCGAAATAAAAAATAAAAACCCCGAAAATGAAGAGTTCCGAAGACGCGACCACGTATAAGTTCGATTATTTATTAACTAAACGTTCGAATCGTTTGTCCAACGACCCATTTCGTTAGTGTAGATGTGGGAGACGTTTGCCCATCCAATAATTTCGTATGCCCACCCTTCAGAATCGAATAAAAAAATAAAAACCGCGAAAATGAAGAGTTCCGAAGACCCGACCACCTATAAGTTCGATTTTTTCCGAAAATATTATCAAAATCGATCTTTCAACGATGCAGTCCTTTAGTCTAGATGTAGAAGACGTTTGCCCACCCAATAATTTCGTATGCCCACCCTTCAGAATCGAAATAAAAAATAAAAACCACGAAAATGAAGAGTTCCGAAGAGGCGACCACGTATAAGTTCGATTATTTATTAACTAAACGTTCAAATCGTTTGTCTAACGACGCATTTCGTTAGTGTAGATGTGGAAGACGTTTGCCCATCCAATAATTTCATATGCCCACCCTTCAGAATCGAAATAAAAAATAAAAACCACGAAAATGAAGAGTTCCGAAGACGCGACCACGTATAAGTTCGATTATTTATTAACTAAACGTTCGAATCGTTTGTCCAACGACGCATTTCGTTAGTGTAGATGTGGAAGACGTTTGCCCATCCAATAATTTCGTATGCCCACCCTTCAGAATCGAATAAAAAAATAAAAACCGCGAAAATGAAGAGTTCCGAAGACGCGACCACGTATAAGTTCGATTTTTTCCGAAAATATTATCAAAATCGATCTTTCAACGATGCAGTCCTTTAGTCTAGATGTAGAAGACGTTTGCCCACCCAATAATTTCGTATGCCCACCCTTCAGAATCGAAATAAAAAATAAAAACCCCGAAAATGAAGAGTTCCGAAGACGCGACCACGTATAAGTTCGATTATTTATTAACTAAACGTTCGAATCGTTTGTCCAACGACGCATTTCGTTAGTGTAGATGTGGAAGACGTTTGCCCATCCAATAATTTCGTATGCCCACCCTTCAGAATCGAATAAAAAAATAAAAACCGCGTAAATGAAGAGTTCCGAAGACGCGACCACGTATAAGTTCGATTTTTTCCGAAAATATTATCAAAATCGATCTTTCAACGATGCAGTCCTTTAGTCTAGATGTAGAAGACGTTTGTCCACCCAATAATTTCGTATGCCCACCCTTCAGAATCGAAATAAAAAATAAAAACCCCGAAAATGAAGAGTTCCGAAGACGCGACCACGTATAAGTTCGATTTTTTCCGAAAATATTATCAAAATCGATCTTTCAACGATGCAGTCCTTTAGTCTAGATGTAGAAGACGTTTGCCCACCCAATAATTTCGTATGCCCACCCTTCAGAATCGAAATAAAAAATAAAAACCCCGAAAATGAAGAGTTCCGAAGACGCGACCACGTATAAGTTCGATTATTTATTAACTAAACGTTCGAATCGTTTGTCCAACGACGCATTTCGTTAGTGTAGATGTGGAAGACGTTTGCCCATCCAATAATTTCGTATGCCCACCCTTCAGAATCGAATAAAAAAATAAAAACCGCGAAAATGAAGAGTTCCGAAGACGCGACCACGTATAAGTTCGATTTTTTCCGAAAATATTATCAAAATCGATCTTTCAACGATGCAGTCCTTTAGTCTAGATGTAGAAGACGTTTGCCCACCCAATAATTTCGTATGCCCACCCTTCAGAATCGAAATAAAAAATAAAAACCCCGAAAATGAAGAGTTCCGAAGACGCGACCACGTATAAGTTCGATTATTTATTAACTAAACGTTCGAATCGTTTGTCCAACGACGCATTTCGTTAGTGTAGATGTGGAAGACGTTTGCCCATCCAATAATTTCGTATGCCCACCCTTCAGAATCGAATAAAAAAATAAAAACCGCGTAAATGAAGAGTTCCGAAGACGCGACCACGTATAAGTTCGATTTTTTCCTAAAATATTATCAAAATCGATCTTTCAACGATGCAGTCCTTTAGTCTAGATGTAGAAGACGTTTGCCCACCCAATAATTTCGTATGCCAACCCTTCGGAATCGAAATAAAAAATAAAAACCCCGATAATGAAGAGTTCCGAAGACGCGACCACGTATAAGTTCGATTATTTATTAACTAAACGTTCGAATCGTTTGTCCAACGACCCATTTCGTTAGTGTAGATGTGGAAGACGTTTGCCCATCCAATAATTTCGTATGCCCACCCTTCAGAATCGAATAAAAAAATAAAAACCGCGAAAATGAAGAGTTCCGAAGACGCGACTATGTATAAGTTCGATTTTTTCCGAAAATATTATCAAAATCGATCTTTCAACGATGCAGTCCTTTAGTCTAGATGTAGAAGACGTTTGCCCACCCAATAATTTCGTATGCCCACCCTTCAGAATCGAAATAAAAAATAAAAACCACGAAAATGAAGAGTTCCGAAGACGCGACCACGTATAAGTTCGATTATTTATTAACTAAACGTTCCAATCGTTTGTCCAACGACGCATTTCGTTAGTGTAGATGTGGAAGACGTTTGCCCATCCAATAATTTCGTATGCCCACCCTTCAGAATCGAATAAAAAAATAAAAACCGCGAAAATGAAGAGTTCCGAAGACGCGACCACGTATAAGTTCGATTTTTTCCGAAAATATTATCAAAATCGATCTTTCAACGATGCAGTCCTTTAGTCTAGATGTAGAAGACGTTTGCCCACCCAATAATTTCGTATGCCCACCCTTCAGAATCGAAATAAAAAATAAAAACCACGAAAATGAAGAGTTCCGAAGAGGCGACCACGTATAAGTTCGATTATTTATTAACTAAACGTTCGAATCGTTTGTCCAACGACGCATTTCGTTAGTGTAGATGTGGAAGACGTTTGCCCATCCAATAATTTCGTATGCCCACCCTTCAGAATCGAAAAAAAAATAAAAACCCCGAAAATGAAGAGTTCTGAAGACGCGACCACGTATAAGTTCGATTTTTTCCGAAAATATTATCAAAATCGATCTTTGAACGATGCAGTCCATTAGTCTAGATGTAGGAGACGTTTGCCCACCCAATAATTTCGTATGCCCACCCTTCAGAATCGAAATAAAAAATAAAAACCACGAAAATGAAGAGTTCCGAAAAGGCGACCACGTATAAGTTCGATTATTTATTAACTAAATGTTCGAATCGTTTGTCTAACGACGCATTTCGTTAGTGTAGATGTAGAAGACGTTTGCCCACCCAATAATTTCGTATGCCCACCCTTCAGAATCGAAATAAAAAATAAAAACCCCGAAAATGAAGAGTTCCGAAGACGCGACCACGTATAAGTTCGATTTTTTCCGAAAATATTATCAAAATCGATCTTTCAACGATGCAGTCCTTTAGTCTAGATGTAGAAGACGTTTGCCCACCCAATAATTTCGTATGCCCACCCTTCAGAATCGAAATAAAAAATAAAAACCCCGAAAATGAAGAGTTCTGAAGACGCGACCACGTATAAGTTTGGTTTTTTCCGAAAATATTATCAAAATCGATCTTTCAACGATGCAGTCCTTTAGTCTAGATGTAGAAGACGTTTGCCCACCCAATAATTTCGTATGCCCACCCTTCAGAATCGAAATAAAAAATAAAAACCCCGAAAATGAAGAGTTCCGAAGAGGCGACCACGTATAAGTTCGATTATTTATTAACTAAACGTTCGAATCGTTTGTCCAACGACGCATTTCGTTAGTGTAGATGTGGAAGACGTTTGCCCATCCAATAATTTCGTATGCCCACCCTTCAGAATCGAAAAAAAAAATAAAAACCCCGAAAATGAAGAGTTCTGAAGACGCGACCACGTATAAGTTCGATTTTTTCCGAAAATATTATCAAAATCGATCTTTCAACGATGCAGTCCTTTAGTCTAGATGTAGAAGACGTTTGCCCACCCAATAATTTCGTATGCCCACCCTTCAGAATCGAAATAAAAAATAATATTAACCGCGAAAATGAAGAGTTCCGAAGACGCGACCACGTATAAGTTCGATTTTTTCCGAAAAGATTATCAAAATCGATCTTTCAACGATGCAGTCCTTTAGTCTAGATGTAGAAGACGTTTGCCCATCCAATAATTTCGTATGCCCACCCTTCAGAATCGAAATAAAAAATAAAAACCCCGAAAATGAAGAGTTCCGAAGACGCGACCACGTATAAGTTCGATTATTTATTAACTAAACGTTCGAATCGTTTGTCCAACGACGCATTTCGTTAGTGTAGATGTGGAAGACGTTTGCCCATCCAATAATTTCGTATGCCCACCCTTCAGAATCGAAATAAAAAATAAAAACAGCGAAAATGAAGAGTTCCGAAGACGCGACCACGTATAAGTTCGATTTTTTCCGAAAATATTATCAAAATCGATCTTTCAACGATGCAGTCCTTTAGTCTAGATGTAGAAGACGTTTGCCCACCCAATAATTTCGTATGCCCACCCTTCAGAATCGAATAAAAAAATAAAAACCGCGAAAATGAAGAGTTCCGAAGACGCGACCACGTATACGTTCGATTTTTTCCGAAAAGATTATCAAAATCGATCTTTCAACGATGCAGTCCTTTAGTCTAGATGTAGAAGACATTTGCCCACCCAATAATTTCGTATGCCCACCCTTCAGAATCGAAATAAAAAATAAAAACCACGAAAATGAAGAGTTCCGAAGACGCGACCACGTATAAGTTCGAATATTTATTAACTAAACGTTCGAATCGTTTGTCCAACGACGCATTTCGTTAGTGTAGATGTGGAAGACGTTTGCCCATCCAATAATTTCGTATGCCCACCCTTCAGAATCGAATAAAAAAATAAAAACCGCGAAAATGAAGAGTTCCGAAGACGCGACCACGTATAAGTTCGATTATTTATTAACTAAACGTTCGAATCGTTTGTCCAACGACGCATTTCGTTAGTGTAGATGTGGAAGACGTTTGCCCACCCAATAATTTCGTATGCCCACCCTCCAGAATCGAATTAAAAAATAAAAACAGCGAAAATGGACATTTCCGAAGACGCGACCACGTATAAGTTCGATTTTTTCCGAAAATATTATCAAAATCGATCTTTCAACGATGCAGTCCTTTAGTCTTGATGTAGAAGACGTTTGCCCACCCAATAATTTCGTATGCCCACCCTTCAGAATCGAATAAAAAAATAAAAACCGCGAAAATGAAGAGTTCCGAAGACGCGACCACGTATACGTTCGATTTTTTCCGAAAAGATTATCAAAATCGATCTTTCAACGATGCAGTCCTTTAGTCTAGATGTAGAAGACGTTTGCCCACCCAATAATTTCGTATGCCCACCCTTCAGAATCGAAATAAAAAATAAAAACCCCGAAAATGAAGAGTTCCGAAGACGCGACCACGTATTAGTTCGATTTTTTCCTAAAATATTATCAAAATCGATCTTTCAACGATGCAGTCCTTTAGTCTAGATGTAGAAGACGTTTGCCCACCCAATAATTTCGTATGCCCACCCTCCAGAATCGAATTAAAAAATAAAAACAGCGAAAATGGACATTTCCGAAGACGCGACCACGTATAAGTTCAATTTTTTCCGAAAATATTATCAAAATCGATCTTTCAACGATGCAGTCCTTTAGTCTAGATGTAGAAGACGTTTGCCCACCCAATAATTTCGTATGCCCACCCTTCAGAATCGAATAAAAAAATAAAAACCGCGAAAATGAAGAGTTCCGAAGACGCGACCACGTATACGTTCGATTTTTTCCGAAAAGATTATCAAAATCGATCTTTCAACGATGCAGTCCTTTAGTCTAGATGTAGAAGACGTTTGCCCACCCAATAATTTCGTATGCCCACCCTTCAGAATCGAAATAAAAAATAAAAACCCCGAAAATGAAGAGTTCCGAAGACGCGACCACGTATAAGTTCGATTTTTTCCTAAAATATTATCAAAATCGATCTTTCAACGATGCAGTCCTTTAGTCTAGATGTAGAAGACGTTTGCCCACCCAATAATTTCGTATGCCAACCCTTCGGAATCGAAATAAAAAATAAAAACCCCGAAAATGAAGAGTTCCGAAGACGCGACCACGTATAAGTTCGATTATTTATTAACTAAACGTTCGAATCGTTTGTCCAACGACCCATTTCGTTAGTGTAGATGTGGAAGACGTTTGCCCATCCAATAATTTCGTATGCCCACCCTTCAGAATCGAATAAAAAAATAAAAACCGCGAAAATGAAGAGTTCCGAAGACGCGACTATGTATAAGTTCGATTTTTTCCGAAAATATTATCAAAATCGATCTTTCAACGATGCAGTCCTTTAGTCTAGATGTAGAAGACGTTTGCCCACCCAATAATTTCGTATGCCCACCCTTCAGAATCGAAATAAAAAATAATATTAACCGCGAAAATGAAGAGTTCCGAAGACGCGACCACGTATAAGTTCGATTTTTTCCGAAAAGATTATCAAAATCGATCTTTCAACGATGCAGTCCTTTAGTCTAGATGTAGAAGACGTTTGCCCACCCAATAATTTCGTATGCCCACCCTTCAGAATCGAAATAAAAAATAAAAACCCCGAAAATGAAGAGTTCCGAAGACGCGACCACGTATAAGTTCGATTATTTATTAACTAAACGTTCGAATCGTTTGTCCAACGACGCACTTCGTTAGTGTAGATGTGGAAGACGTTTGCCCATCCAATAATTTCGTATGCCAACCCTTCGGAATCGAAATAAAAAATAAAAACCCCGAAAATGAAGAGTTCCGAAGACGCGACCACGTATAAGTTCGATTATTTATTAACTAAACGTTCGAATCGTTTGTCCAACGACGCATTTCGTTAGTGTAGATGTGGAAGACGTTTGCCCATCCAATAATTTCGTATGCCCACCCTTCAGAATCGAAATAAAAAATAAAAACAGCGAAAATGAAGAGTTCCGAAGACGCGACCACGTATAAGTTCGATTTTTTCCGAAAATATTATCAAAATCGATCTTTCAACGATGCAGTCCTTTAGTCTAGATGTAGAAGACGTTTGCCCACCCAATAATTTCGTATGCCCACCCTTCAGAATCGAAATAAAAAATAATATTAACCGCGAAAATGAAGAGTTCCGAAGACGCGACCACGTATAAGTTCGATTTTTTCCGAAAAGATTATCAAAATCGATCTTTCAACGATGCAGTCCTTTAGTCTAGATGTAGAAGTCGTTTGCCCATCCAATAATTTCGTATGCGCACCCTTCAGAATCGAAATAAAAAATAAAAACCCCGAAAATGAAGAGTTCCGAAGACGCGACCACGTATAAGTTCGATTATTTATTAACTAAACGTTCGAATCGTTTGTCCAACGACGCATTTCGTTAGTGTAGATGTGGAAGACGTTTGCCCATCCAATAATTTCGTATGCCCACCCTTCAGAATCGAAATAAAAAATAAAAACAGCGAAAATGAAGAGTTCCGAAGACGCGACCACGTATAAGTTCGATTTTTTCCTAAAATATTATCAAAATCGATCTTTCAACGATGCAGTCCTTTAGTCTAGATGTAGAAGAGGTTTGCCCACCCAATAATTTCGTATGCCCACCCTCCAGAATCGAATTAAAAAATAAAAACAGCGAAAATGGACATTTCCGAAGACGCGACCACGTATAAGTTCGATTTTTTCCGAAAATATTATCAAAATCGATCTTTCAACGATGCAGTCCTTTACTCTAGATGTAGAAGACGTTTGCCCACCCAATAATTTCGTATGCCCACCCTTCAGAATCGAATAAAAAAATAAAAACCGCGAAAATGAAGAGTTCCGAAGACGCGACTATGTATAAGTTCGATTTTTTCCGAAAATATTATCAAAATCGATCTTTCAACGATGCAGTCCTTTAGTCTAGATGTAGAAGACGTTTGCCCACGCAATAATTTCGTATGCCCACCCTTCAGAATCGAAATAAAAAATAATATTAACCGCGAAAATGAAGAGTTCCGAAGACGCGACCACGTATAAGTTCGATTTTTTCCGAAAAGATTATCAAAATCGATCTTTCAACGATGCAGTCCTTTAGTCTAGATGTAGAAGACGTTTGCCCATCCAATAATTTCGTATGCCCACCCTTCAGAATCGAATAAAAAAATAAAAACCGCGAAAATGAAGAGTTCCGAAGACGCGACCACGTATAAGTTCGATTATTTATTAACTAAACGTTCGAATCGTTTGTCCAACGACGCATTTCGTTAGTGTAGATGTGGAAGACGTTTGCCCACCCAATAATTTCGTATGCCCACCCTCCAGAATCGAATTAAAAAATAAAAACAGCGAAAATGGACATTTCCGAAGACGCGACCACGTATAAGTTCGATTTTTTCCGAACATATTATCAAAATCGATCTTTCAACGATGCAGTCCTTTAGTCTTGATGTAGAAGACGTTTGCCCACCCAATAATTTCGTATGCCCACCCTTCAGAATCGAATAAAAAAATAAAAACCGCGAAAATGAAGAGTTCCGAAGACGCGACCACGTATACGTTCGATTTTTTCCGAAAAGATTATCAAAATCGATCTTTCAACGATGCAGTCCTTTAGTCTAGATGTAGAAGACGTTTGCCCACCCAATAATTTCGTATGCCCACCCTTCAGAATCGAAATAAAAAATAAAAACCCCGAAAATGAAGAGTTCCGAAGACGCGACCACGTATAAGTTCGATTTTTTCCTAAAATATTATCAAAATCGATCTTTCAACGATGCAGTCCTTTAGTCTAGATGTAGAAGACGTTTGCCCACCCAATAATTTCGTATGCCCACCCTTCAGAATCGAAATAAAAAATAAAAACCACGAAAATGAAGAGTTCCGAAGACGCGACCACGTATAAGTTCGATTTTTTCCGAAAAGATTATCAAAATCGATCTTTCAACGATGCAGTCCTTTAGTCTAGATGTAGAAGACGTTTGCCCACCCAATAATTTCGTATGCCCACCCTTCAGAATCGAATAAAAAAATAAAAACCGCGAAAATGAAGAGTTCCGAAGACGCGACCACGTATAAGTTCGATTTTTTCCGAAAATATTATCAATATCGATCTTTCAACGATGCAGTCCTTTAGTCTAGATGTAGAAGACGTTTGCCCACCCATCAATTTCGTATGCCCACCCTTCAGAATCGAAATAAAAAATAAAACCCACGAAAATGAAGAGTTCCGAAGACGCGACCACGTATAAGTTCGATTATTTATTAACTAAACGTTCGAATCGTTTGTCCAACGACGCATTTCGTTAGTGTAGATGCGGAAGACGTTTGCCCATCCAATAATTTCGTATGCCCACCCTTCAGAATCGAATAAAAAAATAAAAACCGCGAAAATGAAGAGTTCCGAAGACGCGACCACGTATAAGTTCGATTTTTTCCGAAAAGATTATCAAAATCGATCTTTCAACGATGCAGTCCGTTAGTCTAGATGTAGAAGACGTTTGCCCACCCAATAATTTCGTATGCCCACCCTTCAGAATCGAAATAAAAAATAAAAACCACGAAAATGAAGAGTTCCGAAGACGCGACCACGTATAAGTTCGATTATTTATTAATTAAACGTTCGAATCGTTTGTCCAACGACGCATTTCGTTAGTGTAGATGTGGAAGACGTTTGCCCATCCAATAATTTCGTATGCCCACCCTTCAGAATCGAATAAAAAAATAAAAACCGCGAAAATGAAGAGTTCCGAAGACGCGACCACGTATAAGTTCGATTATTTATTAACTAAACGTTCGAATCGTTTGTCCAACGACGCATTTCGTTAGTGTAGATGTGGAAGACGTTTGCCCACCCAATAATTTCGTATGCCCACCCTCCAGAATCGAATTAAAAAATAAAAACAGCGAAAATGGACATTTCCGAAGACGCGACCACGTATAAGTTCGATTTTTTCCGAAAATATTATCAAAATCGATCTTTCAATGATGCAGTCCTTTAGTCTAGATGTAGAAGAGGTTTGCCCACCCAATAATTTCGTATGCCCACCCTCCAGAATCGAATTAAAAAATAAAAACAGCGAAAATGGACATTTCCGAAGACGCGACCACGTATAAGTTCAATTTTTTCCGAAAATATTATCAAAATCGATCTTTCAACGATGCAGTCCTTTAGTCTAGATGTAGAAGACGTTTGCCCACCCAATAATTTCGTATGCCCACCCTTCAGAATCGAATAAAAAAATAAAAACCGCGAAAATGAAGAGTTCCGAAGACGCGACCACGTATACGTTCGATTTTTTCCGAAAAGATTATCAAAATCGATCTTTCAACGATGCAGTCCTTTAGTCTAGATGTAGAAGACGTTTGCCCACCCAATAATTTCGTATGCCCACCCTTCAGAATCGAAATAAAAAATAAAAACCCCGAAAATGAAGAGTTCCGAAGACGCGACCACGTATAAGTTCGATTTTTTCCTAAAATATTATCAAAATCGATCTTTCAACGATGCAGTCCTTTAGTCTAGATGTAGAAGACGTTTGCCCACCCAATAATTTCGTATGCCAACCCTTCGGAATCGAAATAAAAAATAAAAACCCCGAAAATGAAGAGTTCCGAAGACGCGACCACGTATAAGTTCGATTATTTATTAACTAAACGTTCGAATCGTTTGTCCAACGACCCATTTCGTTAGTGTAGATGTGGAAGACGTTTGCCCATCCAATAATTTCGTATGCCCACCCTTCAGAATCGAATAAAAAAATAAAAACCGCGAAAATGAAGAGTTCCGAAGACGCGACTATGTATAAGTTCGATTTTTTCCGAAAATATTATCAAAATCGATCTTTCAACGATGCAGTCCTTTAGTCTAGATGTAGAAGACGTTTGCCCACCCAATAATTTCGTATGCCCACCCTTCAGAATCGAAATAAAAAATAATATTAACCGCGAAAATGAAGAGTTCCGAAGACGCGACCACGTATAAGTTCGATTTTTTCCGAAAAGATTATCAAAATCGATCTTTCAACGATGCAGTCCTTTAGTCTAGATGTAGAAGACGTTTGCCCACCCAATAATTTCGTATGCCCACCCTTCAGAATCGAAATAAAAAATAAAAACCCCGAAAATGAAGAGTTCCGAAGACGCGACCACGTATAAGTTCGATTATTTATTAACTAAACGTTCGAATCGTTTGTCCAACGACGCACTTCGTTAGTGTAGATGTGGAAGACGTTTGCCCATCCAATAATTTCGTATGCCAACCCTTCGGAATCGAAATAAAAAATAAAAACCCCGAAAATGAAGAGTTCCGAAGACGCGACCACGTATAAGTTCGATTATTTATTAACTAAACGTTCGAATCGTTTGTCCAACGACCCATTTCGTTAGTGTAGATGTGGGAGACGTTTGCCCATCCAATAATTTCGTATGCCCACCCTTCAGAATCGAATAAAAAAATAAAAACCGCGAAAATGAAGAGTTCCGAAGACCCGACCACCTATAAGTTCGATTTTTTCCGAAAATATTATCAAAATCGATCTTTCAACGATGCAGTCCTTTAGTCTAGATGTAGAAGACGTTTGCCCACCCAATAATTTCGTATGCCCACCCTTCAGAATCGAAATAAAAAATAAAAACCACGAAAATGAAGAGTTCCGAAGAGGCGACCACGTATAAGTTCGATTATTTATTAACTAAACGTTCAAATCGTTTGTCTAACGACGCATTTCGTTAGTGTAGATGTGGAAGACGTTTGCCCATCCAATAATTTCATATGCCCACCCTTCAGAATCGAAATAAAAAATAAAAACCACGAAAATGAAGAGTTCCGAAGACGCGACCACGTATAAGTTCGATTATTTATTAACTAAACGTTCGAATCGTTTGTCCAACGACGCATTTCGTTAGTGTAGATGTGGAAGACGTTTGCCCATCCAATAATTTCGTATGCCCACCCTTCAGAATCGAATAAAAAAATAAAAACCGCGAAAATGAAGAGTTCCGAAGACGCGACCACGTATAAGTTCGATTTTTTCCGAAAATATTATCAAAATCGATCTTTCAACGATGCAGTCCTTTAGTCTAGATGTAGAAGACGTTTGCCCACCCAATAATTTCGTATGCCCACCCTTCAGAATCGAAATAAAAAATAAAAACCCCGAAAATGAAGAGTTCCGAAGACGCGACCACGTATAAGTTCGATTATTTATTAACTAAACGTTCGAATCGTTTGTCCAACGACGCATTTCGTTAGTGTAGATGTGGAAGACGTTTGCCCATCCAATAATTTCGTATGCCCACCCTTCAGAATCGAATAAAAAAATAAAAACCGCGTAAATGAAGAGTTCCGAAGACGCGACCACGTATAAGTTCGATTTTTTCCGAAAATATTATCAAAATCGATCTTTCAACGATGCAGTCCTTTAGTCTAGATGTAGAAGACGTTTGTCCACCCAATAATTTCGTATGCCCACCCTTCAGAATCGAAATAAAAAATAAAAACCCCGAAAATGAAGAGTTCCGAAGACGCGACCACGTATAAGTTCGATTTTTTCCGAAAATATTATCAAAATCGATCTTTCAACGATGCAGTCCTTTAGTCTAGATGTAGAAGACGTTTGCCCACCCAATAATTTCGTATGCCCACCCTTCAGAATCGAAATAAAAAATAAAAACCCCGAAAATGAAGAGTTCCGAAGACGCGACCACGTATAAGTTCGATTATTTATTAACTAAACGTTCGAATCGTTTGTCCAACGACGCATTTCGTTAGTGTAGATGTGGAAGACGTTTGCCCATCCAATAATTTCGTATGCCCACCCTTCAGAATCGAATAAAAAAATAAAAACCGCGAAAATGAAGAGTTCCGAAGACGCGACCACGTATAAGTTCGATTTTTTCCGAAAATATTATCAAAATCGATCTTTCAACGATGCAGTCCTTTAGTCTAGATGTAGAAGACGTTTGCCCACCCAATAATTTCGTATGCCCACCCTTCAGAATCGAAATAAAAAATAAAAACCCCGAAAATGAAGAGTTCCGAAGACGCGACCACGTATAAGTTCGATTATTTATTAACTAAACGTTCGAATCGTTTGTCCAACGACGCATTTCGTTAGTGTAGATGTGGAAGACGTTTGCCCATCCAATAATTTCGTATGCCCACCCTTCAGAATCGAATAAAAAAATAAAAACCGCGTAAATGAAGAGTTCCGAAGACGCGACCACGTATAAGTTCGATTTTTTCCTAAAATATTATCAAAATCGATCTTTCAACGATGCAGTCCTTTAGTCTAGATGTAGAAGACGTTTGCCCACCCAATAATTTCGTATGCCAACCCTTCGGAATCGAAATAAAAAATAAAAACCCCGATAATGAAGAGTTCCGAAGACGCGACCACGTATAAGTTCGATTATTTATTAACTAAACGTTCGAATCGTTTGTCCAACGACCCATTTCGTTAGTGTAGATGTGGAAGACGTTTGCCCATCCAATAATTTCGTATGCCCACCCTTCAGAATCGAATAAAAAAATAAAAACCGCGAAAATGAAGAGTTCCGAAGACGCGACTATGTATAAGTTCGATTTTTTCCGAAAATATTATCAAAATCGATCTTTCAACGATGCAGTCCTTTAGTCTAGATGTAGAAGACGTTTGCCCACCCAATAATTTCGTATGCCCACCCTTCAGAATCGAAATAAAAAATAATATTAACCGCGAAAATGAAGAGTTCCGAAGACGCGACCACGTATAAGTTCGATTTTTTCCGAAAAGATTATCAAAATCGATCTTTCAACGATGCAGTCCTTTAGTCTAGATGTAGAAGACGTTTGCCCACCCAATAATTTCGTATGCCCACCCTTCAGAATCGAAATAAAAAATAAAAACCCCGAAAATGAAGAGTTCCGAAGACGCGACCACGTATAAGTTCGATTATTTATGAACTAAACGTTCGAATCGTTTGTCCAACGACGCATTTCGTTAGTGTAGATATGGAAGACGTTTGCCCATCCAATAATTTCGTATGCCAACCCTTCGGAATCGAAATAAAAAATAAAAACCCCGAAAATGAAGAGTTCCGAAGACGCGACCACGTATAAGTTCGATTATTTATTAACTAAACGTTCGAATCGTTTGTCCAACGACCCATTTCGTTAGTGTAGATGTGGGAGACGTTTGCCCATCCAATAATTTCGTATGCCCACCCTTCAGAATCGAATAAAAAAATAAAAACCGCGAAAATGAAGAGTTCCGAAGACCCGACCACCTATAAGTTCGATTTTTTCCGAAAATATTATCAAAATCGATCTTTCAACGATGCAGTCCTTTAGTCTAGATGTAGAAGACGTTTGCCCACCCAATAATTTCGTATGCCCACCCTTCAGAATCGAAATAAAAAATAAAAACCACGAAAATGAAGAGTTCCGAAGAGGCGACCACGTATAAGTTCGATTATTTATTAACTAAACGTTCAAATCGTTTGTCTAACGACGCATTTCGTTAGTGTAGATGTGGAAGACGTTTGCCCATCCAATAATTTCATATGCCCACCCTTCAGAATCGAAATAAAAAATAAAAACCACGAAAATGAAGAGTTCCGAAGACGCGACCACGTATAAGTTCGATTATTTATTAACTAAACGTTCGAATCGTTTGTCCAACGACGCATTTCGTTAGTGTAGATGTGGAAGACGTTTGCCCATCCAATAATTTCGTATGCCCACCCTTCAGAATCGAATAAAAAAATAAAAACCGCGAAAATGAAGAGTTCCGAAGACGCGACCACGTATAAGTTCGATTTTTTCCGAAAATATTATCAAAATCGATCTTTCAACGATGCAGTCCTTTAGTCTAGATGTAGAAGACGTTTGCCCACCCAATAATTTCGTATGCCCACCCTTCAGAATCGAAAAAAAAAATAAAAACCCCGAAAATGAAGAGTTCTGAAGACGCGACCACGTATAAGTTCGATTTTTTCCGAAAATATTATCAAAATCGATCTTTGAACGATGCAGTCCATTAGTCTAGATGTAGGAGACGTTTGCCCATCCAATAATTTCGTATGCCCACCTTTCAGAATCGAATAATAAAATAAAAACCGCGAAAATGAAGAGTTCCGAAGACGCGACCACGTATAAGTTCGATTTTTTCCGAAAATATTATCAAAATCGATCTTTCAACGATGCAGTCCTTTAGTCTAGATGTAGAAGACGATTGCCCACCCAATAATTTCGTAGGCCCACCCTTCAGAATCGAAAAAAAAAATAAAAACCCCGAAAATGAAGAGTTCTGAAGACGCGACCACGTATAAGTTCGATTTTTTCCGAAAATATTATCAAAATCGATCTTTCAACGATGCAGTGCTTTAGTCTAGATGTAGGAGACGTTTGCCCACCCAATAATTTCGTATGCCCACCCTTCAGAATCGAAATAAAAAATAAAAACCACGAAAATGAAGAGTTCCGAAGAGGCGACCACGTATAAGTTCGATTATTTATTAACTAAACGTTCGAATCGTTTGTCCAACGACGCATTTCGTTAGTGTAGATGTGGAAGACGTTTGCCCATCCAATAATTTCGTATGCCCACCCTTCAGAATCGAAAAAAAAATAAAAACCCCGAAAATGAAGAGTTCTGAAGACGCGACCACGTATAAGTTCGATTTTTTCCGAAAATATTATCAAAATCGATCTTTGAACGATGCAGTCCATTAGTCTAGATGTAGGAGACGTTTGCCCACCCAATAATTTCGTATGCCCACCCTTCAGAATCGAAATAAAAAATAAAAACCACGAAAATGAAGAGTTCCGAAAAGGCGACCACGTATAAGTTCGATTATTTATTAACTAAATGTTCGAATCGTTTGTCTAACGACGCATTTCGTTAGTGTAGATGTAGAAGACGTTTGCCCACCCAATAATTTCGTATGCCCACCCTTCAGAATCGAAATAAAAAATAAAAACCCCGAAAATGAAGAGTTCCGAAGACGCGACCACGTATAAGTTCGATTTTTTCCGAAAATATTATCAAAATCGATCTTTCAACGATGCAGTCCTTTAGTCTAGATGTAGAAGACGTTTGCCCACCCAATAATTTCGTATGCCCACCCTTCAGAATCGAAATAAAAAATAAAAACCCCGAAAATGAAGAGTTCTGAAGACGCGACCACGTATAAGTTTGGTTTTTTCCGAAAATATTATCAAAATCGATCTTTCAACGATGCAGTCCTTTAGTCTAGATGTAGAAGACGTTTGCCCACCCAATAATTTCGTATGCCCACCCTTCAGAATCGAAATAAAAAATAAAAACCCCGAAAATGAAGAGTTCCGAAGAGGCGACCACGTATAAGTTCGATTATTTATTAACTAAACGTTCGAATCGTTTGTCCAACGACGCATTTCGTTAGTGTAGATGTGGAAGACGTTTGCCCATCCAATAATTTCGTATGCCCACCCTTCAGAATCGAAAAAAAAAATAAAAACCCCGAAAATGAAGAGTTCTGAAGACGCGACCACGTATAAGTTCGATTTTTTCCGAAAATATTATCAAAATCGATCTTTCAACGATGCAGTCCTTTAGTCTAGATGTAGAAGACGTTTGCCCATCCAATAATTTCATATGCCCACCCTTCAGAATCGAAATAAAAAATAAAAACCACGAAAATGAAGAGTTCCGAAGACGCGACCACGTATAAGTTCGATTATTTATTAACTAAACGTTCCAATCGTTTGTCCAACGACGCATTTCGTTAGTGTAGATGTGGAAGACGTTTGCCCATCCAATAATTTCGTATGCCCACCCTTCAGAATCGAATAAAAAAATAAAAACCGCGAAAATGAAGAGTTCCGAAGACGCGACCACGTATAAGTTCGATTTTTTCCGAAAATATTATCAAAATCGATCTTTCAACGATGCAGTCCTTTAGTCTAGATGTAGAAGACGTTTGCCCACCCAATAATTTCGTATGCCCACCCTTCAGAATCGAAAAAAAAAATAAAAACCCCGAAAATGAAGAGTTCTGAAGACGCGACCACGTATAAGTTCGATTTTTTCCGAAAATATTATCAAAATCGATCTTTGAACGATGCAGTCCATTAGTCTAGATGTAGGAGACGTTTGCCCATCCAATAATTTCGTATGCCCACCTTTCAGAATCGAATAATAAAATAAAAACCGCGAAAATGAAGAGTTCCGAAGACGCGACCACGTATAAGTTCGATTTTTTCCGAAAATATTATCAAAATCGATCTTTCAACGATGCAGTCCTTTAGTCTAGATGTAGAAGACGATTGCCCACCCAATAATTTCGTAGGCCCACCCTTCAGAATCGAAAAAAAAAATAAAAACCCCGAAAATGAAGAGTTCTGAAGACGCGACCACGTATAAGTTCGATTTTTTCCGAAAATATTATCAAAATCGATCTTTCAACGATGCAGTGCTTTAGTCTAGATGTAGGAGACGTTTGCCCACCCAATAATTTCGTATGCCCACCCTTCAGAATCGAAATAAAAAATAAAAACCACGAAAATGAAGAGTTCCGAAGAGGCGACCACGTATAAGTTCGATTATTTATTAACTAAACGTTCGAATCGTTTGTCCAACGACGCATTTCGTTAGTGTAGATGTGGAAGACGTTTGCCCATCCAATAATTTCGTATGCCCACCCTTCAGAATCGAAAAAAAAATAAAAACCCCGAAAATGAAGAGTTCTGAAGACGCGACCACGTATAAGTTCGATTTTTTCCGAAAATATTATCAAAATCGATCTTTGAACGATGCAGTCCATTAGTCTAGATGTAGGAGACGTTTGCCCACCCAATAATTTCGTATGCCCACCCTTCAGAATCGAAATAAAAAATAAAAACCACGAAAATGAAGAGTTCCGAAAAGGCGACCACGTATAAGTTCGATTATTTATTAACTAAATGTTCGAATCGTTTGTCTAACGACGCATTTCGTTAGTGTAGATGTAGAAGACGTTTGCCCACCCAATAATTTCGTATGCCCACCCTTCAGAATCGAAATAAAAAATAAAAACCCCGAAAATGAAGAGTTCCGAAGACGCGACCACGTATAAGTTCGATTTTTTCCGAAAATATTATCAAAATCGATCTTTCAACGATGCAGTCCTTTAGTCTAGATGTAGAAGACGTTTGCCCACCCAATAATTTCGTATGCCCACCCTTCAGAATCGAAATAAAAAATAAAAACCCCGAAAATGAAGAGTTCTGAAGACGCGACCACGTATAAGTTTGGTTTTTTCCGAAAATATTATCAAAATCGATCTTTCAACGATGCAGTCCTTTAGTCTAGATGTAGAAGACGTTTGCCCACCCAATAATTTCGTATGCCCACCCTTCAGAATCGAAATAAAAAATAAAAACCCCGAAAATGAAGAGTTCCGAAGAGGCGACCACGTATAAGTTCGATTATTTATTAACTAAACGTTCGAATCGTTTGTCCAACGACGCATTTCGTTAGTGTAGATGTGGAAGACGTTTGCCCATCCAATAATTTCGTATGCCCACCCTTCAGAATCGAAAAAAAAAATAAAAACCCCGAAAATGAAGAGTTCTGAAGACGCGACCACGTATAAGTTCGATTTTTTCCGAAAATATTATCAAAATCGATCTTTCAACGATGCAGTCCTTTAGTCTAGATGTAGAAGACGTTTGCCCACCCAATAATTTCGTATGCCCACCCTTCAGAATCGAAATAAAAAATAATATTAACCGCGAAAATGAAGAGTTCCGAAGACGCGACCACGTATAAGTTCGATTTTTTCCGAAAAGATTATCAAAATCGATCTTTCAACGATGCAGTCCTTTAGTCTAGATGTAGAAGACGTTTGCCCATCCAATAATTTCGTATGCCCACCCTTCAGAATCGAAATAAAAAATAAAAACCCCGAAAATGAAGAGTTCCGAAGACGCGACCACGTATAAGTTCGATTATTTATTAACTAAACGTTCGAATCGTTTGTCCAACGACGCATTTCGTTAGTGTAGATGTGGAAGACGTTTGCCCATCCAATAATTTCGTATGCCCACCCTTCAGAATCGAAATAAAAAATAAAAACAGCGAAAATGAAGAGTTCCGAAGACGCGACCACGTATAAGTTCGATTTTTTCCGAAAATATTATCAAAATCGATCTTTCAACGATGCAGTCCTTTAGTCTAGATGTAGAAGACGTTTGCCCACCCAATAATTTCGTATGCCCACCCTTCAGAATCGAATAAAAAAATAAAAACCGCGAAAATGAAGAGTTCCGAAGACGCGACCACGTATACGTTCGATTTTTTCCGAAAAGATTATCAAAATCGATCTTTCAACGATGCAGTCCTTTAGTCTAGATGTAGAAGACATTTGCCCACCCAATAATTTCGTATGCCCACCCTTCAGAATCGAAATAAAAAATAAAAACCACGAAAATGAAGAGTTCCGAAGACGCGACCACGTATAAGTTCGAATATTTATTAACTAAACGTTCGAATCGTTTGTCCAACGACGCATTTCGTTAGTGTAGATGTGGAAGACGTTTGCCCATCCAATAATTTCGTATGCCCACCCTTCAGAATCGAATAAAAAAATAAAAACCGCGAAAATGAAGAGTTCCGAAGACGCGACCACGTATAAGTTCGATTATTTATTAACTAAACGTTCGAATCGTTTGTCCAACGACGCATTTCGTTAGTGTAGATGTGGAAGACGTTTGCCCACCCAATAATTTCGTATGCCCACCCTCCAGAATCGAATTAAAAAATAAAAACAGCGAAAATGGACATTTCCGAAGACGCGACCACGTATAAGTTCGATTTTTTCCGAAAATATTATCAAAATCGATCTTTCAACGATGCAGTCCTTTAGTCTTGATGTAGAAGACGTTTGCCCACCCAATAATTTCGTATGCCCACCCTTCAGAATCGAATAAAAAAATAAAAACCGCGAAAATGAAGAGTTCCGAAGACGCGACCACGTATACGTTCGATTTTTTCCGAAAAGATTATCAAAATCGATCTTTCAACGATGCAGTCCTTTAGTCTAGATGTAGAAGACGTTTGCCCACCCAATAATTTCGTATGCCCACCCTTCAGAATCGAAATAAAAAATAAAAACCCCGAAAATGAAGAGTTCCGAAGACGCGACCACGTATAAGTTCGATTTTTTCCTAAAATATTATCAAAATCGATCTTTCAACGATGCAGTCCTTTAGTCTAGATGTAGAAGACGTTTGCCCACCCAATAATTTCGTATGCCCACCCTTCAGAATCGAAATAAAAAATAAAAACCACGAAAATGAAGAGTTCCGAAGACGCGACCACGTATAAGTTCGATTTTTTCCGAAAAGATTATCAAAATCGATCTTTCAACGATGCAGTCCTTTAGTCTAGATGTAGAAGACGTTTGCCCACCCAATAATTTCGTATGCCCACCCTTCAGAATCGAATAAAAAAATAAAAACCGCGAAAATGAAGAGTTCCGAAGACGCGACCACGTATAAGTTCGATTTTTTCCGAAAATATTATCAATATCGATCTTTCAACGATGCAGTCCTTTAGTCTAGATGTAGAAGACGTTTGCCCACCCATCAATTTCGTATGCCCACCCTTCAGAATCGAAATAAAAAATAAAACCCACGAAAATGAAGAGTTCCGAAGACGCGACCACGTATAAGTTCGATTATTTATTAACTAAACGTTCGAATCGTTTGTCCAACGACGCATTTCGTTAGTGTAGATGCGGAAGACGTTTGCCCATCCAATAATTTCGTATGCCCACCCTTCAGAATCGAATAAAAAAATAAAAACCGCGAAAATGAAGAGTTCCGAAGACGCGACCACGTATAAGTTCGATTTTTTCCGAAAAGATTATCAAAATCGATCTTTCAACGATGCAGTCCGTTAGTCTAGATGTAGAAGACGTTTGCCCACCCAATAATTTCGTATGCCCACCCTTCAGAATCGAAATAAAAAATAAAAACCACGAAAATGAAGAGTTCCGAAGACGCGACCACGTATAAGTTCGATTATTTATTAATTAAACGTTCGAATCGTTTGTCCAACGACGCATTTCGTTAGTGTAGATGTGGAAGACGTTTGCCCATCCAATAATTTCGTATGCCCACCCTTCAGAATCGAATAAAAAAATAAAAACCGCGAAAATGAAGAGTTCCGAAGACGCGACCACGTATAAGTTCGATTATTTATTAACTAAACGTTCGAATCGTTTGTCCAACGACGCATTTCGTTAGTGTAGATGTGGAAGACGTTTGCCCACCCAATAATTTCGTATGCCCACCCTCCAGAATCGAATTAAAAAATAAAAACAGCGAAAATGGACATTTCCGAAGACGCGACCACGTATAAGTTCGATTTTTTCCGAAAATATTATCAAAATCGATCTTTCAACGATGCAGTCCTTTAGTCTAGATG
The DNA here is from genome assembly GCA_963932275.1 of Andrena praecox. Classification (NCBI taxonomy): domain Eukaryota; kingdom Metazoa; phylum Arthropoda; class Insecta; order Hymenoptera; family Andrenidae; genus Andrena; species Andrena praecox. The sequence continues at coordinate 641,887 of CAWVQO010000413.1, read as the reverse complement.
TAGAAGAGGTTTGCCCACCCAATAATTTCGTATGCCCACCCTCCAGAATCGAATTAAAAAATAAAAACAGCGAAAATGGACATTTCCGAAGACGCGACCACGTATAAGTTCGATTTTTTCCGAAAATATTATCAAAATCGATCTTTCAACGATGCAGTCCTTTAGTCTAGATGTAGAAGACGTTTGCCCACCCAATAATTTCGTATGCCCACCCTTCAGAATCGAATAAAAAAATAAAAACCGCGAAAATGAAGAGTTCCGAAGACGCGACCACGTATACGTTCGATTTTTTCCGAAAAGATTATCAAAATCGATCTTTCAACGATGCAGTCCTTTAGTCTAGATGTAGAAGACGTTTGCCCACCCAATAATTTCGTATGCCCACCCTTCAGAATCGAAATAAAAAATAATATTAACCGCGAAAATGAAGAGTTCCGAAGACGCGACCACGTATAAGTTCGATTTTTTCCGAAAAGATTATCAAAATCGATCTTTCAACGATGCAGTCCTTTAGTCTAGATGTAGAAGACGTTTGCCCACCCAATAATTTCGTATGCCCACCCTTCAGAATCGAAATAAAAAATAAAAACCCCGAAAATGAAGAGTTCCGAAGACGCGACCACGTATAAGTTCGATTATTTATTAACTAAACGTTCGAATCGTTTGTCCAACGACGCACTTCGTTAGTGTAGATGTGGAAGACGTTTGCCCATCCAATAATTTCGTATGCCAACCCTTCGGAATCGAAATAAAAAATAAAAACCCCGAAAATGAAGAGTTCCGAAGACGCGACCACGTATAAGTTCGATTATTTATTAACTAAACGTTCGAATCGTTTGTCCAACGACCCATTTCGTTAGTGTAGATGTGGGAGACGTTTGCCCATCCAATAATTTCGTATGCCCACCCTTCAGAATCGAATAAAAAAATAAAAACCGCGAAAATGAAGAGTTCCGAAGACGCGACCACGTATAAGTTCGATTTTTTCCGAAAATATTATCAAAATCGATCTTTCAACGATGCAGTCCTTTAGTCTAGATGTAGAAGACGTTTGCCCACCCAATAATTTCGTATGCCCACCCTTCAGAATCGAAATAAAAAATAAAAACCCCGAAAATGAAGAGTTCCGAAGACGCGACCACGTATAAGTTCGATTATTTATTAACTAAACGTTCGAATCGTTTGTCCAACGACGCATTTCGTTAGTGTAGATGTGGAAGACGTTTGCCCATCCAATAATTTCGTATGCCCACCCTTCAGAATCGAAATAAAAAATAAAAACAGCGAAAATGAAGAGTTCCGAAGACGCGACCACGTATAAGTTCGATTTTTTCCGAAAATATTATCAAAATCGATCTTTCAACGATGCAGTCCTTTAGTCTAGATGTAGAAGACGTTTGCCCACCCAATAATTTCGTATGCCCACCCTTCAGAATCGAAATAAAAAATAATATTAACCGCGAAAATGAAGAGTTCCGAAGACGCGACCACGTATAAGTTCGATTTTTTCCGAAAAGATTATCAAAATCGATCTTTCAACGATGCAGTCCTTTAGTCTAGATGTAGAAGTCGTTTGCCCATCCAATAATTTCGTATGCGCACCCTTCAGAATCGAAATAAAAAATAAAAACCCCGAAAATGAAGAGTTCCGAAGACGCGACCACGTATAAGTTCGATTATTTATTAACTAAACGTTCGAATCGTTTGTCCAACGACGCATTTCGTTAGTGTAGATGTGGAAGACGTTTGCCCATCCAATAATTTCGTATGCCCACCCTTCAGAATCGAAATAAAAAATAAAAACAGCGAAAATGAAGAGTTCCGAAGACGCGACCACGTATAAGTTCGATTTTTTCCGAAAATATTATCAAAATCGATCTTTCAACGATGCAGTCCTTTAGTCTAGATGTAGAAGACGTTTGCCCACCCAATAATTTCGTATGCCCACCCTTCAGAATCGAAATAAAAAATAAAAACCCCGAAAATGAAGAGTTCCGAAGACGCGACCACGTATAAGTTCGATTATTTATTAACTAAACGTTCGAATCGTTTGTCCAACGACGCATTTCGTTAGTGTAGATGTGGAAGACGTTTGCCCATCCAATAATTTCGTATGCCCACCCTTCAGAATCGAATAAAAAAATAAAAACCGCGTAAATGAAGAGTTCCGAAGACGCGACCACGTATAAGTTCGATTTTTTCCGAAAATATTATCAAAATCGATCTTTCAACGATGCAGTCCTTTAGTCTAGATGTAGAAGACGTTTGTCCACCCAATAATTTCGTATGCCCACCCTTCAGAATCGAATAAAATAATATTAACCGCGAAAATGAAGAGTTCCGAAGACGCGACCACGTATAAGTTCGATTTTTTCCGAAAAGATTATCAAAATCGATCTTTCAACGATGCAGTCCTTTAGTCTAGATGTAGGAGACGTTTGCCCTACTCAATAATTTCGTATGCCCACCCTTCAGAACCGAAATAAAAAATAAAAACCACGAAAATGAAGAGTTCCGTAGAGGCGACCACGTATAAGTTCGATTATTTATTAACTAAAGGTTCGAATCGTTTGTCTAACGACGCATTTCGTTAGTGTAGATGTGGAAGACGTTTGCCCATGCAATAATTTCGTATGCCCACCCTTCAGAATCGAAATAAAAAATAAAAACCCCGAAAATGAAGAGTTCCGAAGACGCGACCACGTATAAGTTCGATTATTTATTAACTAAACGTTCGAATCGTTTGTCCAACGACCCATTTCGTTAGTGTAGATGTGGGAGACGTTTGCCCATCCAATAATTTCGTATGCCCACCCTTCAGAATCGAATAAAAAAATAAAAACCGCGAAAATGAAGAGTTCCGAAGACCCGACCACCTATAAGTTCGATTTTTTCCGAAAATATTATCAAAATCGATCTTTCAACGATGCAGTCCTTTAGTCTAGATGTAGAAGACGTTTGCCCACCCAATAATTTCGTATGCCCACCCTTCAGAATCGAAATAAAAAATAAAAACCACGAAAATGAAGAGTTCCGAAGAGGCGACCACGTATAAGTTCGATTATTTATTAACTAAACGTTCAAATCGTTTGTCTAACGACGCATTTCGTTAGTGTAGATGTGGAAGACGTTTGCCCATCCAATAATTTCATATGCCCACCCTTCAGAATCGAAATAAAAAATAAAAACCACGAAAATGAAGAGTTCCGAAGACGCGACCACGTATAAGTTCGATTATTTATTAACTAAACGTTCGAATCATTTGTCCAACGACGCATTTCGTTAGTGTAGATGTGGAAGACGTTTGCCCATCCAATAATTTCGTATGCCCACCCTTCAGAATCGAATAAAAAAATAAAAACCGCGAAAATGAAGAGTTCCGAAGACGCGACCACGTATAAGTTCGATTTTTTCCGAAAATATTATCAAAATCGATCTTTCAACGATGCAGTCCTTTAGTCTAGATGTAGAAGACGTTTGCCCACCCAATAATTTCGTATGCCCACCCTTCAGAATCGAAATAAAAAATAAAAACCCCGAAAATGAAGAGTTCCGAAGACGCGACCACGTATAAGTTCGATTATTTATTAACTAAACGTTCGAATCGTTTGTCCAACGACGCATTTCGTTAGTGTAGATGTGGAAGACGTTTGCCCATCCAATAATTTCGTATGCCCACCCTTCAGAATCGAATAAAAAAATAAAAACCGCGAAAATGAAGAGTTCCGAAGACGCGACCACGTATAAGTTCGATTTTTTCCGAAAATATTATCAAAATCGATCTTTCAACGATGCAGTCCTTTAGTCTAGATGTAGAAGACGTTTGCCCACCCAATAATTTCGTATGCCAACCCTTCGGAATCGAAATAAAAAATAAAAACCCCGAAAATGAAGAGTTCCGAAGACGCGACCACGTATAAGTTCGATTATTTATTAACTAAACGTTCGAATCGTTTGTCCAACGACCCATTTCGTTAGTGTAGATGTGGAAGACGTTTGCCCATCCAATAATTTCGTATGCCCACCCTTCAGAATCGAATAAAAAAATAAAAACCGCGAAAATGAAGAGTTCCGAAGACGCGACTATGTATAAGTTCGATTTTTTCCGAAAATATTATCAAAATCGATCTTTCAACGATGCAGTCCTTTAGTCTAGATGTAGAAGACGTTTGCCCACCCAATAATTTCGTATGCCCACCCTTCAGAATCGAAATAAAAAATAATATTAACCGCGAAAATGAAGAGTTCCGAAGACGCGACCACGTATAAGTTCGATTTTTTCCGAAAAGATTATCAAAATCGATCTTTCAACGATGCAGTCCTTTAGTCTAGATGTAGAAGACGTTTGCCCACCCAATAATTTCGTATGCCCACCCTTCAGAATCGAAATAAAAAATAAAAACCCCGAAAATGAAGAGTTCCGAAGACGCGACCACGTATAAGTTCGATTATTTATTAACTAAACGTTCGAATCGTTTGTCCAACGACGCATTTCGTTAGTGTAGATGTGGAAGACGTTTGCCCATCCAATAATTTCGTATGCCAACCCTTCGGAATCGAAATAAAAAATAAAAACCCCGAAAATGAAGAGTTCCGAAGACGCGACCACGTATAAGTTCGATTATTTATTAACTAAACGTTCGAATCGTTTGTCCAACGACCCATTTCGTTAGTGTAGATGTGGGAGACGTTTGCCCATCCAATAATTTCGTATGCCCACCCTTCAGAATCGAATAAAAAAATAAAAACCGCGAAAATGAAGAGTTCCGAAGACCCGACCACCTATAAGTTCGATTTTTTCCGAAAATATTATCAAAATCGATCTTTCAACGATGCAGTCCTTTAGTCTAGATGTAGAAGACGTTTGCCCACCCAATAATTTCGTATGCCCACCCTTCAGAATCGAAATAAAAAATAAAAACCACGAAAATGAAGAGTTCCGAAGAGGCGACCACGTATAAGTTCGATTATTTATTAACTAAACGTTCAAATCGTTTGTCTAACGACGCATTTCGTTAGTGTAGATGTGGAAGACGTTTGCCCATCCAATAATTTCATATGCCCACCCTTCAGAATCGAAATAAAAAATAAAAACCACGAAAATGAAGAGTTCCGAAGACGCGACCACGTATAAGTTCGATTATTTATTAACTAAACGTTCGAATCGTTTGTCCAACGACGCATTTCGTTAGTGTAGATGTGGAAGACGTTTGCCCATCCAATAATTTCGTATGCCCACCCTTCAGAATCGAATAAAAAAATAAAAACCCCGAAAATGAAGAGTTCTGAAGACGCGACCACGTATAAGTTCGATTTTTTCCGAAAATATTATCAAAATCTATCTTTCAACGATGCAGTCCTTTAGTCTAGATGTAGGAGACGTTTGCCCACCCAATAATTTCGTATGCCCACCCTTCAGAATCGAATAAAAAAAATAAAAACCGCGAAAATGAAGAGTTCCGAAGACGCGACCACGTATAAGTTCGATTATTTATTAACTAAACGTTCGAATCGTTTGTCCAACGACGCATTTCGTTAGTGTAGATATGGGAGACGTTTGCCCATCCAATAATTTCGTATGCCCACCCTTCAGAATCGAATTAAAAAATAAAAACCGCGAAAATGAAGAGTTCCGAAGACGCGACCACGTATAAGTTCGATTTTTTCCGAAAATATTATCAAAATCGATCTTTCAACGATGCAGTCCTTTAGTCTAGATGTAGAAGACGATTGCCCACCCAATAATTTCGTATGCCCACCCATCAGAATCGAATAAAAAAAATAAAAACCGCGAAAATGAAGAGTTCCGTAGACGCGACCACGTATAAGTTCGATTTTTTCCGAAAATATTATCAATATCGATCTTTCAGCGATGCAGTCCTTTAGTCTAGATGTAGAAGACGTTTGCCCACCCAATAATTTCGTATGCCCACCCTTCAGAATCGAATAAAAAAATAAAAACCGCGTAAATGAAGAGTTCCGAAGACGCGACCACGTATAAGTTCGATTTTTTCCGAAAATATTATCAAAATCGATCTTTCAACGATGCAGTCCTTTAGTCTAGATGTAGAAGACGTTTGTCCACCCAATAATTTCGTATGCCCACCCTTCAGAATCGAATAAAATAATATTAACCGCGAAAATGACGAGTTCCGAAGACGCGACCACGTATAAGTTCGATTATTTATTAACTAAAGGTTCGAATCGTTTGTCTAACGACGCATTTCGTTAGTGTAGATGTGGAAGACGTTTGCCCATCCAATAATTTCGTATGCCCACCCTTCAGAATCGAAAAAAAAAATAAAAACCCCGAAAATGAAGAGTTCTGAAGACGCGACCACGTATAAGTTCGATTTTTTCCGAAAATATTATCAAAATCGATCTTTGAACCATGCAGTCCATTAGTCTAGATGTAGGAGACGTTTGCCCACCCAATAATTTCGTATGCCCACCCTTCAGAATCGAAATAAAAAATAAAAACCACGAAAATGAAGAGTTCCGAAGAGGCGACCACGTATAAGTTCGATTATTTATTAACTAAACGTTCGAATCGTTTGTCTAACGACGCATTTCGTTAGTGTAGATGTGGAAGACGTTTGCCCATCCAATAATTTCGTATGCCCTCCCTTCAGAATCGAATAAAAAAATAAAAACCGCGAAAATGAAGAGTTCCGAAGACGCGACCACGTATAAGTTCGATTTTTTCCGAAAATATTATCAAAATCGATCTTTCAACGATGCAGTCCTTTAGTCTAGATGTAGAAGACGTTTGCCCACCCAATAATTTCGTATGCCCACCCTTCAGAATCGAAATAAAAAATAAAAACCCCGAAAATGAAGAGTTCCGAAGACGCGACCACGTATAAGTTCGATTATTTATTAACTAAACGTTCGAATCGTTTGTCCAACGACGCATTTCGTTAGTGTAGATGTGGAAGACGTTTGCCCATCCAATAATTTCGTATGCCCACCCTTCAGAATCGAATAAAAAAATAAAAACCGCGTAAATGAAGAGTTCCGAAGACGCGACCACGTATAAGTTCGATTTTTTCCTAAAATATTATCAAAATCGATCTTTCAACGATGCAGTCCTTTAGTCTAGATGTAGAAGACGTTTGCCCACCCAATAATTTCGTATGCCAACCCTTCGGAATCGAAATAAAAAATAAAAACCCCGAAAATGAAGAGTTCCGAAGACGCGACCACGTATAAGTTCGATTATTTATTAACTAAACGTTCGAATCGTTTGTCCAACGACCCATTTCGTTAGTGTAGATGTGGAAGACGTTTGCCCATCCAATAATTTCGTATGCCCACCCTTCAGAATCGAATAAAAAAATAAAAACCGCGAAAATGAAGAGTTCCGAAGACGCGACTATGTATAAGTTCGATTTTTTCCGAAAATATTATCAAAATCGATCTTTCAACGATGCAGTCCTTTAGTCTAGATGTAGAAGACGTTTGCCCACCCAATAATTTCGTATGCCCACCCTTCAGAATCGAAATAAAAAATAATATTAACCGCGAAAATGAAGAGTTCCGAAGACGCGACCACGTATAAGTTCGATTTTTTCCGAAAAGATTATCAAAATCGATCTTTCAACGATGCAGTCCTTTAGTCTAGATGTAGAAGACGTTTGCCCACCCAATAATTTCGTATGCCCACCCTTCAGAATCGAAATAAAAAATAAAAACCCCGAAAATGAAGAGTTCCGAAGACGCGACCACGTATAAGTTCGATTATTTATTAACTAAACGTTCGAATCGTTTGTCCAACGACGCATTTCGTTAGTGTAGATGTGGAAGACGTTTGCCCATCCAATAATTTCGTATGCCAACCCTTCGGAATCGAAATAAAAAATAAAAACCCCGAAAATGAAGAGTTCCGAAGACGCGACCACGTATAAGTTCGATTATTTATTAACTAAACGTTCGAATCGTTTGTCCAACGACCCATTTCGTTAGTGTAGATGTGGGAGACGTTTGCCCATCCAATAATTTCGTATGCCCACCCTTCAGAATCGAATAAAAAAATAAAAACCGCGAAAATGAAGAGTTCCGAAGACCCGACCACCTATAAGTTCGATTTTTTCCGAAAATATTATCAAAATCGATCTTTCAACGATGCAGTCCTTTAGTCTAGATGTAGAAGACGTTTGCCCACCCAATAATTTCGTATGCCCACCCTTCAGAATCGAAATAAAAAATAAAAACCACGAAAATGAAGAGTTCCGAAGAGGCGACCACGTATAAGTTCGATTATTTATTAACTAAACGTTCAAATCGTTTGTCTAACGACGCATTTCGTTAGTGTAGATGTGGAAGACGTTTGCCCATCCAATAATTTCATATGCCCACCCTTCAGAATCGAAATAAAAAATAAAAACCACGAAAATGAAGAGTTCCGAAGACGCGACCACGTATAAGTTCGATTATTTATTAACTAAACGTTCGAATCGTTTGTCCAACGACGCATTTCGTTAGTGTAGATGTGGAAGACGTTTGCCCATCCAATAATTTCGTATGCCCACCCTTCAGAATCGAATAAAAAAATAAAAACCGCGAAAATGAAGAGTTCCGAAGACGCGACCACGTATAAGTTCGATTTTTTCCGAAAATATTATCAAAATCGATCTTTCAACGATGCAGTCCTTTAGTCTAGATGTAGAAGACGTTTGCCCACCCAATAATTTCGTATGCCCACCCTTCAGAATCGAAATAAAAAATAAAAACCCCGAAAATGAAGAGTTCCGAAGACGCGACCACGTATAAGTTCGATTATTTATTAACTAAACGTTCGAATCGTTTGTCCAACGACGCATTTCGTTAGTGTAGATGTGGAAGACGTTTGCCCATCCAATAATTTCGTATGCCCACCCATCAGAATCGAATAAAAAAATAAAAACCGCGTAAATGAAGAGTTCCGAAGACGCGACCACGTATAAGTTCGATTATTTATTAACTAAAGGTTCGAATCGTTTGTCTAACGACGCATTTCGTTAGTGTAGATGTGGAAGACGTTTGCCCATCCAATAATGTCGTATGCCCACCCTTCAGAATCGAAAAAAAAAATAAAAACCCCGAAAATGAAGAGTTCTGAAGACGCGACCACGTATAAGTTCGATTTTTTCCGAAAATATTATCAAAATCGATCTTTGAACCATGCAGTCCATTAGTCTAGATGTAGGAGACGTTTGCCCACCCAATAATTTCGTATGCCCACCCTTCAGAATCGAAATAAAAAATAAAAACCACGAAAATGAAGAGTTCCGAAGAGGCGACCACGTATAAGTTCGATTATTTATTAACTAAACGTTCGAATCGTTTGTCTAACGACGCATTTCGTTAGTGTAGATGTGGAAGACGTTTGCCCATCCAATAATTTCGTATGCCCACCCTTCAGAATCGAATAAAAAAATAAAAACCCCGAAAATGAAGAGTTCTGAAGACGCGACCACGTATAAGTTCGATTTTTTCCGAAAATATTATCAAAATCTATCTTTCAACGATGCAGTCCTTTAGTCTAGATGTAGGAGACGTTTGCCCACCCAATAATTTCGTATGCCCACCCTTCAGAATCGAATAAAAAAAATAAAAACCGCGAAAATGAAGAGTTCCGAAGACGCGACCACGTATAAGTTCGATTATTTATTAACTAAACGTTCGAATCGTTTGTCCAACGACGCATTTCGTTAGTGTAGATATGGGAGACGTTTGCCCATCCAATAATTTCGTATGCCCACCCTTCAGAATCGAATTAAAAAATAAAAACCGCGAAAATGAAGAGTTCCGAAGACGCGACCACGTATAAGTTCGATTTTTTCCGAAAATATTATCAAAATCGATCTTTCAACGATGCAGTCCTTTAGTCTAGATGTAGAAGACGTTTGTCCACCCAATAATTTCGTATGCCCACCCTTCAGAATCGAATAAAATAATATTAACCGCGAAAATGAAGAGTTCCGAAGACGCGACCACGTATAAGTTCGATTTTTTCCGAAAAGATTATCAAAATCGATCTTTCAACGATGCAGTCCTTTAGTCTAGATGTAGGAGACGTTTGCCCTACTCAATAATTTCGTATGCCCACCCTTCAGAACCGAAATAAAAAATAAAAACCACGAAAATGAAGAGTTCCGTAGAGGCGACCACGTATAAGTTCGATTATTTATTAACTAAAGGTTCGAATCGTTTGTCTAACGACGCATTTCGTTAGTGTAGATGTGGAAGACGTTTGCCCATGCAATAATTTCGTATGCCCACCCTTCAGAATCGAATAATAAAATAAAAACCGCGAAAATGAAGAGTTCCGAAGACGCGACCACGTATAAGTTCGATTTTTTCCGAAAATATTATCAAAATCGATATTTCAACGATGCAGTCCTTTAGTCTAGATGTAGAAGACGTTTGCCCACCCAATAATTTCGTATGCCCACCCTTCAGAATCGAAATAAAAAATAAAAACCCCGAAAATGAAGAGTTCCGAAGACGCGACCACGTATAAGTTCGATTATTTATTAACTAAACGTTCGAATCGTTTGTCCAACGACGCATTTCGTTAGTGTAGATGTGGAAGACGTTTGCCCATCCAATAATTTCGTATGCCCACCCTTCAGAATCGAATAAAAAAATAAAAACCGCGTAAATGAAGAGTTCCGAAGACGCGACCACGTATAAGTTCGATTTTTTCCGAAAATATTAACAATATCGATCTTTCAACGATGCAGTCCTTTAGTCTAGATGTAGAAGACGTTTGCCCACCCATCAATTTCGTATGCCCACCCTTCAGAATCGAAATAAAAAATAAAACCCACGAAAATGAAGAGTTCCGAAGACGCGACCACGTATAAGTTCGATTATTTATTAACTAAACGTTCGAATCGTTTGTCCAACGACGCATTTCGTTAGTGTAGATGCGGAAGACGTTTGCCCATCCAATAATTTCGTATGCCCACCCTTCAGAATCGAATAAAAAAATAAAAACCGCGAAAATGAAGAGTTCCGAAGACGCGACCACGTATAAGTTCGATTTTTTCCGAAAAGATTATCAAAATCGATCTTTCAACGATGCAGTCCTTTAGTCTAGATGTAGAAGACGTTTGCCCACCCAATAATTTCGTATGCCCACCCTTCAGAATCGAAATAAAAAATAAAAACCACGAAAATGAAGAGTTCCGAAGACGCGACCACGTATAAGTTCGATTATTTATTAATTAAACGTTCGAATCGTTTGTCTAACGACGCATTTCGTTAGTGTAGATGTGGAAGACGTTTGCCGATCCAATAATTTCGTATGCCCACCCTTCAGAATCGAATAAAAAAATAAAAACCGCGAAAATGAAGAGTTCCGAAGACGCGACCACGTATAAGTTCGATTATTTATTAACTAAACGTTCGAATCGTTTGTCCAACGACGCATTTCGTTAGTGTAGATGTGGAAGACGTTTGCCCATCCAATAATTTCGTATGCCCACCCTTCAGAATCGAATAAAAAAATAAAAACCGCGAAAATGAAGAATTCCGAAGACGCGACCACGTATAAGTTTGATTTTTTCCGAAAATATTATCAAAATCGATCTTTCAACGATGCAGTCCTTTAGTCTAGATGTAGAAGACGTTTGCCCATCCAATAATTTTGTATGCCCACAATTCAGAATCGAAATAAAAAATAAAAACCACGAAAATGAAGAGTTCCGAAGACGCGACCACGTATAAGTTCGATTTTTTCCGAAAATATTATCAAAATCGATCTTTCAACGATGCAGTCCTTTAGTCTAGAGGTAGAAGACGTTTGCCCACCCAATAATTTCGTATGCCCACCCTTCAGAATCGAAATAAAAAATAATATTAACCGCGAAAATGAAGAGTTCCGAAGACGCGACCACGTATAAGTTCGATTTTTTCCGAAAAGATTATCAAAATCGATCTTTCAACGATGCAGTCCTTTAGTCTAGATGTAGAAGACGTTTGCCCACCCAATAATTTCGTATGCCCACCCTTCAGAATCGAAATAAAAAATAAAAACCCCGAAAATGAAGAGTTCCGAAGACGCGACCACGTATAAGTTCGATTATTTATTAACTAAACGTTCGAATCGTTTGTCCAACGACGCATTTCGTTAGTGTAGATGTGGAAGACGTTTGCCCATCCAATAATTTCGTATGCCAACCCTTCGGAATCGAAATAAAAAATAAAAACCCCGAAAATGAAGAGTTCCGAAGACGCGACCACGTATAAGTTCGATTATTTATTAACTAAACGTTCGAATCGTTTGTCCAACGACCCATTTCGTTAGTGTAGATGTGGGAGACGTTTGCCCATCCAATAATTTCGTATGCCCACCCTTCAGAATCGAATAAAAAAATAAAAACCGCGAAAATGAAGAGTTCCGAAGACCCGACCACCTATAAGTTCGATTTTTTCCGAAAATATTATCAAAATCGATCTTTCAACGATGCAGTCCTTTAGTCTAGATGTAGAAGACGTTTGCCCACCCAATAATTTCGTATGCCCACCCTTCAGAATCGAAATAAAAAATAAAAACCACGAAAATGAAGAGTTCCGAAGAGGCGACCACGTATAAGTTCGATTATTTATTAACTAAACGTTCAAATCGTTTGTCTAACGACGCATTTCGTTAGTGTAGATGTGGAAGACGTTTGCCCATCCAATAATTTCATATGCCCACCCTTCAGAATCGAAATAAAAAATAAAAACCACGAAAATGAAGAGTTCCGAAGACGCGACCACGTATAAGTTCGATTATTTATTAACTAAACGTTCGAATCGTTTGTCCAACGACGCATTTCGTTAGTGTAGATGTGGAAGACGTTTGCCCATCCAATAATTTCGTATGCCCACCCTTCAGAATCGAATAAAAAAATAAAAACCGCGAAAATGAAGAGTTCCGAAGACGCGACCACGTATAAGTTCGATTTTTTCCGAAAATATTATCAAAATCGATCTTTCAACGATGCAGTCCTTTAGTCTAGATGTAGAAGACGTTTGCCCACCCAATAATTTCGTATGCCCACCCTTCAGAATCGAAATAAAAAATAAAAACCCCGAAAATGAAGAGTTCCGAAGACGCGACCACGTATAAGTTCGATTATTTATTAACTAAACGTTCGAATCGTTTGTCCAACGACGCATTTCGTTAGTGTAGATGTGGAAGACGTTTGCCCATCCAATAATTTCGTATGCCCACCCTTCAGAATCGAATAAAAAAATAAAAACCGCGTAAATGAAGAGTTCCGAAGACGCGACCACGTATAAGTTCGATTTTTTCCGAAAATATTATCAAAATCGATCTTTCAACGATGCAGTCCTTTAGTCTAGATGTAGAAGACGTTTGTCCACCCAATAATTTCGTATGCCCACCCTTCAGAATCGAATAAAATAATATTAACCGCGAAAATGACGAGTTCCGAAGACGCGACCACGTATAAGTTCGATTATTTATTAACTAAAGGTTCGAATCGTTTGTCTAACGACGCATTTCGTTAGTGTAGATGTGGAAGACGTTTGCCCATCCAATAATGTCGTATGCCCACCCTTCAGAATCGAAAAAAAAAATAAAAACCCCGAAAATGAAGAGTTCTGAAGACGCGACCACGTATAAGTTCGATTTTTTCCGAAAATATTATCAAAATCGATCTTTGAACCATGCAGTCCATTAGTCTAGATGTAGGAGACGTTTGCCCACCCAATAATTTCGTATGCCCACCCTTCAGAATCGAAATAAAAAATAAAAACCACGAAAATGAAGAGTTCCGAAGAGGCGACCACGTATAAGTTCGATTATTTATTAACTAAACGTTCGAATCGTTTGTCTAACGACGCATTTCGTTAGTGTAGATGTGGAAGACGTTTGCCCATCCAATAATTTCGTATGCCCACCCTTCAGAATCGAATAAAAAAATAAAAACCCCGAAAATGAAGAGTTCTGAAGACGCGACCACGTATAAGTTCGATTTTTTCCGAAAATATTATCAAAATCTATCTTTCAACGATGCAGTCCTTTAGTCTAGATGTAGGAGACGTTTGCCCACCCAATAATTTCGTATGCCCACCCTTCAGAATCGAATAAAAAAAATAAAAACCGCGAAAATGAAGAGTTCCGAAGACGCGACCACGTATAAGTTCGATTATTTATTAACTAAACGTTCGAATCGTTTGTCCAACGACGCATTTCGTTAGTGTAGATATGGGAGACGTTTGCCCATCCAATAATTTCGTATGCCCACCCTTCAGAATCGAATTAAAAAATAAAAACCGCGAAAATGAAGAGTTCCGAAGACGCGACCACGTATAAGTTCGATTTTTTCCGAAAATATTATCAAAATCGATCTTTCAACGATGCAGTCCTTTAGTCTAGATGTAGAAGACGATTGCCCACCCAATAATTTCGTATGCCCACCCATCAGAATCGAATAAAAAAAATAAAAACCGCGAAAATGAAGAGTTCCGTAGACGCGACCACGTATAAGTTCGATTTTTTCCGAAAATATTATCAATATCGATCTTTCAGCGATGCAGTCCTTTAGTCTAGATGTAGAAGACGTTTGCCCACCCAATAATTTCGTATGCCCACCCTTCAGAATCGAATAAAAAAATAAAAACCGCGAAAATGAAGAGTTCCGAAGACGCGACCACGTATAAGTTCGATTTTTTCCGAAAATATTATCAAAATCGATCTTTCAACGATGCAGTCCTTTAGTCTAGATGTAGAAGACGTTTGCCCACCCAATAATTTCGTATGCCCACCCTTCAGAATCGAAATAAAAAATAAAAACCCCGAAAATGAAGAGTTCCGAAGACGCGACCACGTATAAGTTCGATTATTTATTAACTAAACGTTCGAATCGTTTGTCCAACGACGCATTTCGTTAGTGTAGATGTGGAAGACGTTTGCCCATCCAATAATTTCGTATGCCCACCCTTCAGAATCGAATAAAAAAATAAAAACCGCGTAAATGAAGAGTTCCGAAGACGCGACCACGTATAAGTTCGATTTTTTCCGAAAATATTATCAAAATCGATCTTTCAACGATGCAGTCCTTTAGTCTAGATGTAGAAGACGTTTGTCCACCCAATAATTTCGTATGCCCACCCTTCAGAATCGAATAAAATAATATTAACCGCGAAAATGAAGAGTTCCGAAGACGCGACCACGTATAAGTTCGATTTTTTCCGAAAAGATTATCAAAATCGATCTTTCAACGATGCAGTCCTTTAGTCTAGATGTAGGAGACGTTTGCCCTACTCAATAATTTCGTATGCCCACCCTTCAGAACCGAAATAAAAAATAAAAACCACGAAAATGAAGAGTTCCGTAGAGGCGACCACGTATAAGTTCGATTATTTATTAACTAAAGGTTCGAATCGTTTGTCTAACGACGCATTTCGTTAGTGTAGATGTGGAAGACGTTTGCCCATGCAATAATTTCGTATGCCCACCCTTCAGAATCGAATAATAAAATAAAAACCGCGAAAATGAAGAGTTCCGAAGACGCGACCACGTATAAGTTCGATTTTTTCCGAAAATATTATCAAAATCGATATTTCAACGATGCAGTCCTTTAGTCTAGATGTAGAAGACGTTTGCCCACCCAATAATTTCGTATGCCCACCCTTCAGAATCGAAATAAAAAATAAAAACCCCGAAAATGAAGAGTTCCGAAGACGCGACCACGTATAAGTTCGATTATTTATTAACTAAACGTTCGAATCGTTTGTCCAACGACGCATTTCGTTAGTGTAGATGTGGAAGACGTTTGCCCATCCAATAATTTCGTATGCCCACCCTTCAGAATCGAATAAAAAAATAAAAACCGCGTAAATGAAGAGTTCCGAAGACGCGACCACGTATAAGTTCGATTTTTTCCGAAAATATTAACAATATCGATCTTTCAACGATGCAGTCCTTTAGTCTAGATGTAGAAGACGTTTGCCCACCCATCAATTTCGTATGCCCACCCTTCAGAATCGAAATAAAAAATAAAACCCACGAAAATGAAGAGTTCCGAAGACGCGACCACGTATAAGTTCGATTATTTATTAACTAAACGTTCGAATCGTTTGTCCAACGACGCATTTCGTTAGTGTAGATGCGGAAGACGTTTGCCCATCCAATAATTTCGTATGCCCACCCTTCAGAATCGAATAAAAAAATAAAAACCGCGAAAATGAAGAGTTCCGAAGACGCGACCACGTATAAGTTCGATTTTTTCCGAAAAGATTATCAAAATCGATCTTTCAACGATGCAGTCCTTTAGTCTAGATGTAGAAGACGTTTGCCCACCCAATAATTTCGTATGCCCACCCTTCAGAATCGAAATAAAAAATAAAAACCACGAAAATGAAGAGTTCCGAAGACGCGACCACGTATAAGTTCGATTATTTATTAATTAAACGTTCGAATCGTTTGTCTAACGACGCATTTCGTTAGTGTAGATGTGGAAGACGTTTGCCGATCCAATAATTTCGTATGCCCACCCTTCAGAATCGAATAAAAAAATAAAAACCGCGAAAATGAAGAGTTCCGAAGACGCGACCACGTATAAGTTCGATTATTTATTAACTAAACGTTCGAATCGTTTGTCCAACGACGCATTTCGTTAGTGTAGATGTGGAAGACGTTTGCCCATCCAATAATTTCGTATGCCCACCCTTCAGAATCGAATAAAAAAATAAAAACCGCGAAAATGAAGAATTCCGAAGACGCGACCACGTATAAGTTTGATTTTTTCCGAAAATATTATCAAAATCGATCTTTCAACGATGCAGTCCTTTAGTCTAGATGTAGAAGACGTTTGCCCATCCAATAATTTTGTATGCCCACAATTCAGAATCGAAATAAAAAATAAAAACCACGAAAATGAAGAGTTCCGAAGACGCGACCACGTATAAGTTCGATTTTTTCCGAAAATATTATCAAAATCGATCTTTCAACGATGCAGTCCTTTAGTCTAGAGGTAGAAGACGTTTGCCCACCCAATAATTTCGTATGCCCACCCTTCGGAATCGAATAAAAAAATAAAAACCGCGAAAATGAAGAATTCCGAAGACGCGACCACGTATAAGTTCGATTATTTATTAATTAAACGTTCGAATCGTTGGTCTAACGACGCATTTCGTTAGTGTAGATGTGGAAGACGTTTGCCGATCCAATAATTTCGTATGCCCACCCTTCAGAATCGAATAAAAAAATAAAAACCGCGAAAATGAAGAGTTCCGAAGACGCGACCACGTATAAGTTCGATTATTTATTAACTAAACGTTCGAATCGTTTGTCCAACGACGCATTTCGTTAGTGTAGATGTGGAAGACGTTTGCCCATCCAATAATTTCGTATGCCCACCCTTCAGAATCGAATAAAAAAATAAAAACCGCGAAAATGAAGAATTCCGAAGACGCGACCACGTATAAGTTTGATTTTTTCCGAAAATATTATCAAAATCGATCTTTCAACGATGCAGTCCTTTAGTCTAGATGTAGAAGACGTTTGCCCATCCAATAATTTTGTATGCCCACAATTCAGAATCGAAATAAAAAATAAAAACCACGAAAATGAAGAGTTCCGAAGACGCGACCACGTATAAGTTCGATTTTTTCCGAAAATATTATCAAAATCGATCTTTCAACGATGCAGTCCTTTAGTCTAGAGGTAGAAGACGTTTGCCCACCCAATAATTTCGTATGCCCACCCTTCGGAATCGAATAAAAAAATAAAAACCGCGAAAATGAAGAATTCCGAAGACGCGACCACGTATAAGTTCGATTTTTTCCGAAAATATTATCAAAATCGATCTTTCAACGATGCAGTCCTTTAGTCTAGATGTAGAAGACGTTTGCCCACCCAATAATTTCGTATGCCCACCCTTCAGAATCGAAATAAAAAATAAAAACCGCGAAAATGAAGAGTTCCGAAGACGCGACCACGTATAAGTTCGATTTTTTCCGAAAATATTATCAAAATCGATCTTTCAACGATGCAGTCCTTTAGTCTAGATGTAGAAGACGTGTGCCCACCCAATAATTTCGTATGCCCACCCTTCAGAATCGAAATAAAAAATAAAAACCGCGAAAATGAAGAGTTCCGAAGACGCGACCACGTATAAGTTCGATTATTTATTAACTAAACGTTCGAATCGTTTGTCCAACGACGCATTTCGATAGTGTAGATGTGGAAGAAGTTTGCCCATCCAATAATTTCGTATGCCCACCCTTCAGAATCGAAATAAAAAATAAAAACCGCGAAAATGAAGAGTTCCGAAGACGCGACCACGTATAAGTTCGATTTTTTCCGAAAATATTATCAAAATCGATCTTTCAACGATGCAGTCCTTTAGTCTATATGTAGAAGACGTTTGCCCACCCAATAATTTCGTATGCCCACCCTTCAGAATCGAAATAAAAAATAAAAACCGCGAAAATGAAGAGTTCCGAAGACGCGACCACGTATAAGTTCGATTTTTTCCGAAAATATTATCAAAATCGATCTTTCAACGATGCAGTCCTTTAGTCTAGATGTAGAAGACGTTTGCCCACCCAATAATTTCGTATGCCCACCCTTCAGAATCGAAATAAAAAATAATATTAACCGCGAAAATGAAGAGTTCCGAAGACGCGACCACGTATAAGTTCGATTTTTTCCGAAAAGATTATCAAAATCGATCCTTCAACGATGCAGTCCTTTAGTCTAGATGTAGAAGACGTTTGCCCACCCAATAATTTCGTATGCCCACCCTTCAGAATCGAAATAAAAAATAAAAACCACGAAAATGAAGAGTTCCGAAGACGCGACCACGTATAAGTTCGATTATTTATTAACTAAACGTTCGAATCGTTTGTCCAACGACGCATTTCGATAGTGTAGATGTGGAAGAAGTTTGCCCATCCAATAATTTCGTATGCCCACCCTTCAGAATCGAAATAAAAAATAAAAACCGCGAAAATGAAGAGTTCCGAAGACGCGACCAGGTATAAGTTCGATTTTTTCCGAAAATATTATCAAAATCGATCTTTCAACGATGCAGTCCTTTAGTCTAGATGTAGAAGACGTTTGCCCACCCAATAATTTCGTATGCCCACCCTTCAGAATCGAAATAAAAAATAAAAACCGCGAAAATGAAGAGTTCCGAAGACACGACCACGTATAAGTTCGATTTTTTCCGAAAATATTATCAAAATCGATCTTTCAACGATGCAGTCCTTTAGTCTAGATGTAGAAGACGTTTGCCCACCCAATAATTTCGTATGCCCACCCTTCAGAATCGAAATAAAAAATAATATTAACCGCGAAAATGAAGAGTTCCGAAGACGCGACCACGTATAAGTTCGATTTTTTCCGAAAAGATTATCAAAATCGATCCTTCAACGATGCAGTCCTTTAGTCTAGATGTAGAAGACGTTTGCCCACCCAATAATTTCGTATGCCCACCCTTCAGAATCGAAATAAAAAATAAAAACCACGAAAATGAAGAGTTCCGAAGACGCGACCACGTATAAGTTCGATTTTTTTCGAAAATATTATCAAAATCGATCTTTCAACGATGCAGTCCTTTAGTCTAGATGTAGAAGACGTTTGCCCACCCAATAATTTCGTATGCCAACCCTTCGGAATCGAAATAAAAAATAAAAACCCCGAAAATGAAGAGTTCCGAAGACGCGACCACGTATAAGTTCGATTATTTATTAACTAAACGTTCGAATCGTTTGTCCAACGGCCCATTTCGTTAGTGTAGATGTGGAAGACGTTTGCCCATCCAATAATTTCGTATGCCCACCCTTCAGAATCGAATAAGAAAATAAAAACCGCGAAAATGAAGAGTTTCGAAAACACGACTACGTATAAGTTCGATTTTTTCCGAAAGGATTATCAAAATCGATCTTTCAACGATGCAGTCCTTTAGTCTAGATGTAGAAGACGTTTGCCCACCCAATAATTTCGTATGCCCACCCTTCAGAATCGAATAAAAAAATAAAAACCGCGAATATGAAGAGTTCCGAAGACGCGACCACGTATAAGTTCGATTTTTTCCGAAAAGATTATCAAAATCGATCATTCAACGATGCAGTCCTTTAGTCTAGATGTAGAAGACGTTTGCCCACCCAATAATTTCGTATGCCCACCCTTCAGAATCGAAATAAAAAATAAAAACCCCGAAAATGAAGAGTTCCGAAGACGCGACCACGTATAAGTTCGATTATTTATTAACTAAACGTTCGAATCGTTTGTCCAACGACGCATTTCGTTAGTGTAGATGTGGAAGACGTTTGCCCATCCAATAATTTCGTATGCCCACCCTTCAGAATCGAAATAAAAAATAAAAACAGCGAAAATGAAGAGTTCCGAAGACGCGACCACGTATAAGTTCGATTATTTATTAACTAAACGTTCGAATCGTTTGTCCAACGACGCATTTCGTTAGTGTAGATGTGGAAGACGTTTGCCCATCCAATAATTTCGTATGCCCACCCTTCAGAATCGAAATAAAAAATAAAAACAGCGAAAATGAAGAGTTCCGAAGACGCGACCACGTATAAGTTCGATTTTTTCCGAAAATATTATCAAAATCGATCTTTCAACGATGCAGTCCTTTAGTCTAGATGTAGAAGACGTTTGCCCACCCAATAATTTCGTATGCCCACCCTTCAGAATCGAAATAAAAAATAATATTAACCGCGAAAATGAAGAGTTCCGAAGACGCGACCACGTATAAGTTCGATTTTTTCCGAAAAGATTATCAAAATCGATCTTTCAACGATGCAGTCCTTGAGTCTAGATGTAGAAGACGTTTGCCCATCCAATAATTTCGTATGCCCACCCTTCAGAATCGAAATAAAAAATAAAAACCCCGAAAATGAAGAGTTCCGAAGACGCGACCACGTATAAGTTCGATTATTTATTAACTAAACGTTCGAATCGTTTGTCCAACGACGCATTTCGTTAGTGTAGATGTGGAAGACGTTTGCCCATCCAATAATTTCGTATGCCCACCTGTCAGAATCGAATAAAAAAATAAAAACCGCGAAAATGAAGAGTTCCGAAGACCCGACCACGTATAAGTTCGATTTTTTCCGAAAATATTATCAAAATCGATCTTTCAACGATGCAGTCCTTTAGTCTAGATGTAGAAGACGTTTGCCCACCCAATAATTTCGTATGCCCACCCTTCAGAATCGAAATAAAAAATAAAAACCACGAAAATGAAGAGTTCCGAAGACGCGACCACGTATAAGTTCGATTATTTATTAACTAAACGTTCGAATCGTTTGTCCAACGACGCATTTCGATAGTGTAGATGTGGAAGAAGTTTGCCCATCCAATAATTTCGTATGCCCACCCTTCAGAATCGAAATAAAAAATAAAAACCGCGAAAATGAAGAGTTCCGAAGACGCGACCACGTATAAGTTCGATTTTTTCCGAAAATATTATCAAAATCGATCTTTCAACGATGCAGTCCTTTAGTCTAGATGTAGAAGACGTTTGCCCACCCAATAATTTCGTATGCCCACCCTTCAGAATCGAAATAAAAAATAAAAACCGCGAAAATGAAGAGTTCCGAAGACGCGACCACGTATAAGTTCGATTTTTTCCGAAAATATTATCAAAATTGATCTTTCAACGATGCAGTCCTTTAGTCTAGATGTAGAAGACGTTTGCCCACCCAATAATTTCGTATGCCCACCCTTCCGAATCGAAATAAAAAATAATATTAACCGCGAAAATGAAGAGTTCCGAAGACGCGACCACGTATAAGTTCGATTTTTTCCGAAAAGATTATCAAAATCGATCCTTCAACGATGCAGTCCTTTAGTCTAGATGTAGAAGACGTTTGCCCACCCAATAATTTCGTATGCCCACCCTTCAGAATCGAATAAAAAAATAAAAACCGCGAAAATGAAGAGTTCCGAAGACGCGACCACGTATAAGTTCGATTTTTTCCTAAAATATTATCAAAATCGATCTTTCAACGATGCAGTCCTTTAGTCTAGATGTCGAAGACGTTTGCCCACCCAACAATTTCGTATGCCAACCCTTCAGAATCGAAATAAAAAATAAAAACCCCGAAAATGAAGAGTTCCGAAGACGCGACCACGTATAAGTTCGATTATTTATTAACTAAACGTTCGAATCGTTTGTCCAACGACCCATTTCGTTAGTGTAGATGAGGAAGACGTTTGCCCATCCTATAATTTCGTATGCCAACCCTTCGGAATCGAATAAAAAAATAAAAACCGCGAAAATGAAGAGTTCCGAAGACGCGACCACGTATAAGTTCGATTTTTTCCTAAAATATTATCAAAATCGATCTTTCAACGATGCAGTCCTTTAGTCTAGATGTAGAAGACGTTTGCCCACCCTTCAGAATCGAATAAAAAAATAAAAACCGCGAAAATGAAGAGTTCCGAAGACGCGACTATGTATAAGTTCGATTTTTTCCGAAAATATTATCAAAATCGATCTTTCAACGATGCAGTCCTTTAGTCTAGATGTAGAAGACGTTTGCCCACCCAATAATTTCGTATGCCCACCCTTCAGAATCGAAATAAAAAATAATATTAACCGCGAAAATGAAGAGTTCCGAAGACGCGACCACGTATAAGTTTGATTTTTTCCGAAAATATTATCAAAATCGATCTTTCAACGATGCAGTCCTTTAGTCTAGATGTAGAAGACGTTTGCCCACCCAATAATTTCGTATGCCCACCCTTCAGAATCGAAATAAAAAATAATATTAACCGCGAAAATGAAGAGTTCCGAAGACGCGACCACGTATAAGTTCGATTTTTTCCGAAAAGATTATCAAAATCGATCCATCAACGATGCAGTCCTTTAGTCTAGATGTAGAAGACGTTTACCCACCCAATAATTTCGTATGCCCACCCTTCAGAATCGAAATAAAAAATAATATTAACCGCGAAAATGAAGAGTTCCGAAGACGCGACCACGTATAAGTTCGATTTTTTCCGAAAAGATTATCAAAATCGATCTTTCAACGATGCAGTCCTTTAGTCTAGATGTAGAAGACGTTTGCCCACCCAATAATTTCGTATGCCCACCCTTCAGAATCGAAATAAAAAATAAAAACCACGAAAATGAAGAGTTCCGAAGATGCGACCACGAATAAGTTCGATTATTTATAAACTAAACGTTCGAATCGTTTGTCTAACGACGCATTTCGTTAGTGTAGATGTGGAAGACGTTTGCCCATCCAATAATTTCGTATGCCCACCTGTCAGAATCGAATAAAAAAATAAAAGCCGCGAAAATGAAGAGTTCTGAAGACGCGACCACGTATAAGTTCGATTTTTTTCGAAAATATTATCAAAATCGATCTTTCAACGATGCAGTCCTTTAGTCAAGATGTAGAAGACGTTTGCCCACCCAATAATTTCGTATGCCCACCCTTCAGAATCGAATAAAAAAATGAAAACCGCGAAAATGAAGAGTTCTGAAGACGCGACCACGTATAAGTTCGATTTTTTTTTGAAAATATTATCAAAATCGATCTTTCAACGATGCAGTCCTTTTATCTAGATGAAGAAGACGTTTGCCCACCCAATAATTTCGTATGCCCACCCTTCAGAATAGAAATAAAAAATAAAAACCCCGAAAATGAAGAGTTCCGAAGACGCGACCACGTATAAGTTCGATTATTTCTTAACTAAACGTTCGAATCGTTTGTCCAACGACGCATTTCGTTAGTGTAGATGTGGAAGACGTTTGCCCATCCAATAATTTCGTATGCCCACCCTTCAGAATCGAATAAAAAAATAAAAACCGCGAAAATGAAGAGTTCCGAAGACGCGACCACGTATAAGTTCGATTTTTTCCTAAAATATTATCAAAATCGATCTTTCAACGATGCAGTCCTTTAGTCTAGATGTAGAAGACGTTTGCCCACCCAATAATTTCGTATGCCAACCCTTCAGAATCGAAATAAAAAATAAAAACCCCGAAAATGAAGAGTTCCGAAGACGCGACCACGTATAAGTTCGATTATTTATTAACTAAACGTTCGAATCGTTTGTCCAACGACGCATTTCGTTAGTGTAGATGTGGAAGACGTTTGCCCATCCAATAATTTCGTATGCCCACCCTTCAGAATCGAATAAAAAAATAAAAACCGCGAAAATGAAGAGTTCCGAAGACGCGACCACGTATAAGTTCGATTTTTTCCGAAAATATTATCAAAATCGATCTTTCAACGATGCAGTCCTTTAGTCTAGATGTAGAAGACGTTTGCCCACCCAATAATTTCGTATGCCCACCCTTCAGAATCGAAATAAAAAATAAAAACCCCGAAGATGACGAGTTCCGAAGACGCGACCACGTATAAGTTCGATTATTTATTAACTAAACGTTCGAATCGTTTGTCCAACGACCCATTTCGTTAGTGTAGATGTGGAAGACGTTTGCCCATCCAATAATTTCGTATGCCCACCCTTCAGAATCGAATAAAAAAATAAAAACCGCGAAAATGAAGAGTTCCGAAGACGCGACCACGTATACGTTCGATTTTTTCCGAAAATATTATCAAAATCGATCTTTCAACGATGCAGTCCTTTAGTCTAGATGTAGAAGACGTTTGCCCACCCAATAATTTCGTATGCCCACCCTTCAGAATCGAAATAAAAAATAAAAACCACGAAAATGAAGAGTTCCGAAGACGCGACCACGTATAAGTTCGATTATTTATTAACTAAACGTTCGAATCGTTTGTCCAACGACGCATTTCGATAGTGTAGATGTGGAAGAAGTTTGCCCATCCAATAATTTCGTATGCCCACCCTTCAGAATCGAAATAAAAAATAAAAACCGCGAAAATGAAGAGTTCCGAAGACGCGACCACGTATAAGTTCGATTTTTTCCGAAAATATTATCAAAATCGATCTTTCAACGATGCAGTCCTTTAGTCTAGATGTAGAAGACGTTTGCCCACCCAATAATTTCGTATGCCCACCCTTCAGAATCGAAATAAAAAATAAAAACCGCGAAAATGAAGAGTTCCGAAGACGCGACCACGTATAAGTTCGATTTTTTCCGAAAATATTATCAAAATTGATCTTTCAACGATGCAGTCCTTTAGTCTAGATGTAGAAGACGTTTGCCCACCCAATAATTTCGTATGCCCACCCTTCCGAATCGAAATAAAAAATAATATTAACCGCGAAAATGAAGAGTTCCGAAGACGCGACCACGTATAAGTTCGATTTTTTCCGAAAAGATTATCAAAATCGATCCTTCAACGATGCAGTCCTTTAGTCTAGATGTAGAAGACGTTTGCCCACCCAATAATTTCGTATGCCCACCCTTCAGAATCGAATAAAAAAATAAAAACCGCGAAAATGAAGAGTTCCGAAGACGCGACCACGTATAAGTTCGATTTTTTCCTAAAATATTATCAAAATCGATCTTTCAACGATGCAGTCCTTTAGTCTAGATGTCGAAGACGTTTGCCCACCCAACAATTTCGTATGCCAACCCTTCAGAATCGAAATAAAAAATAAAAACCCCGAAAATGAAGAGTTCCGAAGACGCGACCACGTATAAGTTCGATTATTTATTAACTAAACGTTCGAATCGTTTGTCCAACGACCCATTTCGTTAGTGTAGATGTGGAAGACGTTTGCCCATCCAATAATTTCGTATGCCAACCCTTCGGAATCGAATAAAAAAATAAAAACCGCGAAAATGAAGAGTTCCGAAGACGCGACCACGTATAAGTTCGATTTTTTCCTAAAATATTATCAAAATCGATCTTTCAACGATGCAGTCCTTTAGTCTAGATGTAGAAGACGTTTGCCCACCCTTCAGAATCGAATAAAAAAATAAAAACCGCGAAAATGAAGAGTTCCGAAGACGCGACTATGTATAAGTTCGATTTTTTCCGAAAATATTATCAAAATCGATCTTTCAACGATGCAGTCCTTTAGTCTAGATGTAGAAGACGTTTGCCCACCCAATAATTTCGTATGCCCACCCTTCAGAATCGAAATAAAAAATAATATTAACCGCGAAAATGAAGAGTTCCGAAGACGCGACCACGTATAAGTTTGATTTTTTCCGAAAATATTATCAAAATCGATCTTTCAACGATGCAGTCCTTTAGTCTAGATGTAGAAGACGTTTGCCCACCCAATAATTTCGTATGCCCACCCTTCAGAATCGAAATAAAAAATAATATTAACCGCGAAAATGAAGAGTTCCGAAGACGCGACCACGTATAAGTTCGATTTTTTCCGAAAAGATTATCAAAATCGATCCATCAACGATGCAGTCCTTTAGTCTAGATGTAGAAGACGTTTACCCACCCAATAATTTCGTATGCCCACCCTTCAGAATCGAAATAAAAAATAATATTAACCGCGAAAATGAAGAGTTCCGAAGACGCGACCACGTATAAGTTCGATTTTTTCCGAAAAGATTATCAAAATCGATCTTTCAACGATGCAGTCCTTTAGTCTAGATGTAGAAGACGTTTGCCCACCCAATAATTTCGTATGCCCACCCTTCAGAATCGAAATAAAAAATAAAAACCACGAAAATGAAGAGTTCCGAAGATGCGACCACGAATAAGTTCGATTATTTATAAACTAAACGTTCGAATCGTTTGTCTAACGACGCATTTCGTTAGTGTAGATGTGGAAGACGTTTGCCCATCCAATAATTTCGTATGCCCACCTGTCAGAATCGAATAAAAAAATAAAAGCCGCGAAAATGAAGAGTTCTGAAGACGCGACCACGTATAAGTTCGATTTTTTTCGAAAATATTATCAAAATCGATCTTTCAACGATGCAGTCCTTTAGTCAAGATGTAGAAGACGTTTGCCCACCCAATAATTTCGTATGCCCACCCTTCAGAATCGAATAAAAAAATGAAAACCGCGAAAATGAAGAGTTCTGAAGACGCGACCACGTATAAGTTCGATTTTTTTTGAAAATATTATCAAAATCGATCTTTCAACGATGCAGTCCTTTTATCTAGATGAAGAAGACGTTTGCCCACCCAATAATTTCGTATGCCCACCCTTCAGAATAGAAATAAAAAATAAAAACCCCGAAAATGAAGAGTTCCGAAGACGCGACCACGTATAAGTTCGATTATTTCTTAACTAAACGTTCGAATCGTTTGTCCAACGACGCATTTCGTTAGTGTAGATGTGGAAGACGTTTGCCCATCCAATAATTTCGTATGCCCACCCTTCAGAATCGAATAAAAAAATAAAAACCGCGAAAATGAAGAGTTCCGAAGACGCGACCACGTATAAGTTCGATTTTTTCCTAAAATATTATCAAAATCGATCTTTCAACGATGCAGTCCTTTAGTCTAGATGTAGAAGACGTTTGCCCACCCAATAATTTCGTATGCCAACCCTTCAGAATCGAAATAAAAAATAAAAACCCCGAAAATGAAGAGTTCCGAAGACGCGACCACGTATAAGTTCGATTATTTATTAACTAAACGTTCGAATCGTTTGTCCAACGACGCATTTCGTTAGTGTAGATGTGGAAGACGTTTGCCCATCCAATAATTTCGTATGCCCACCCTTCAGAATCGAATAAAAAAATAAAAACCGCGAAAATGAAGAGTTCCGAAGACGCGACCACGTATAAGTTCGATTTTTTCCGAAAATATTATCAAAATCGATCTTTCAACGATGCAGTCCTTTAGTCTAGATGTAGAAGACGTTTGCCCACCCAATAATTTCGTATGCCCACCCTTCAGAATCGAAATAAAAAATAAAAACCCCGAAGATGACGAGTTCCGAAGACGCGACCACGTATAAGTTCGATTATTTATTAACTAAACGTTCGAATCGTTTGTCCAACGACCCATTTCGTTAGTGTAGATGTGGAAGACGTTTGCCCATCCAATAATTTCGTATGCCCACCCTTCAGAATCGAATAAAAAAATAAAAACCGCGAAAATGAAGAGTTCCGAAGACGCGACCACGTATACGTTCGATTTTTTCCGAAAAGATTATCAAAATCGATCTTTCAACGATGCAGTCCTTTAGTCTAGATGTAGAAGACGTTTGCCCACCCAATAATTTCGTATGCCCACCCTTCAGAATCGAAATAAAAAATAAAAACCCCGAAAATGAAGAGTTCCGAAGACGCGACCACGTATAAGTTCGATTTATTCCTAAAATATTATCAAAATCGATCTTTCAACGATGCAGTCCTTTAGTCTAGATGTAGAAGACGTTTGCCCACCCAATAATTTCGTATGCCAACCCTTCGGAATCGAAATAAAAAATAAAAACCCCGAAAATGAAGAGTTCCGAAGACGCGACCACGTATAAGTTCGATTATTTATTAACTAAACGTTCGAATCGTTTGTCCAACGACCCATTTCGTTAGTGTAGATGTGGAAGACGTTTGCCCATCCAATAATTTCGTATGCCCACCCTTCAGAATCGAATAAAAAAATAAAAACCGCGAAAATGAAGAGTTCCGAAGACGCGACTATGTATAAGTTCGATTTTTTCCGAAAATATTATCAAAATCGATCTTTCAACGATGCAGTCCTTTAGTCTAGATGTAGAAGACGTTTGCCCACCCAATAATTTCGTATGCCCACCCTTCAGAATCGAATAAAAAAATAAAAACCGCGAAAATGAAGAGTTCCGAAGACGCGACCACGTATAAGTTCGATTTTTTCCTAAAATATTATCAAAATCGATCTTTCAACGATGCAGTCCTTTAGTCTAGATGTAGAAGACGTTTGCCCACCCAATAATTTCGTATGCCAACCCTTCAGAATCGAAATAAAAAATAAAAACCCCGAAAATGAAGAGTTCCGAAGACGCGACCACGTATAAGTTCGATTATTTATTAACTAAACGTTCGAATCGTTTGTCCAACGACGCATTTCGTTAGTGTAGATGTGGAAGACGTTTGCCCATCCAATAATTTCGTATGCCCACCCTTCAGAATCGAATAAAAAAATAAAAACCGCGAAAATGAAGAGTTCCGAAGACGCGACCACGTATAAGTTCGATTTTTTCCGAAAATATTATCAAAATCGATCTTTCAACGATGCAGTCCTTTAGTCTAGATGTAGAAGACGTTTGCCCACCCAATAATTTCGTATGCCCACCCTTCAGAATCGAAATAAAAAATAAAAACCCCGAAAATGAAGAGTTCCGAAGACGCGACCACGTATAAGTTCGATTTATTCCTAAAATATTATCAAAATCGATCTTTCAACGATGCAGTCCTTTAGTCTAGATGTAGAAGACGTTTGCCCACCCAATAATTTCGTATGCCAACCCTTCGGAATCGAAATAAAAAATAAAAACCCCGAAAATGAAGAGTTCCGAAGACGCGACCACGTATAAGTTCGATTATTTATTAACTAAACGTTCGAATCGTTTGTCCAACGACCCATTTCGTTAGTGTAGATGTGGAAGACGTTTGCCCATCCAATAATTTCGTATGCCCACCCTTCAGAATCGAATAAAAAAATAAAAACCGCGAAAATGAAGAGTTCCGAAGACGCGACTATGTATAAGTTCGATTTTTTCCGAAAATATTATCAAAATCGATCTTTCAACGATGCAGTCCTTTAGTCTAGATGTAGAAGACGTTTGCCCACCCAATAATTTCGTATGCCCACCCTTCAGAATCGAAATAAAAAATAATATTAACCGCGAAAATGAAGAGTTCCGAAGACGCGACCACGTATAAGTTCGATTATTTATTAACTAAACGTTCGAATCGTTTGTCCAACGACGCATTTCGTTAGTGTAGATGTGGAAGACGTTTGCCCATCCAATAATTTCGTATGCCCACCCTTCAGAATCGAATAAAAAAATAAAAACCGCGAAAATGAAGAGTTCCGAAGACGCGACCACGTATAAGTTCGATTTTTTCCTAAAATATTATCAAAATCGATCTTTCAACGATGCAGTCCTTTAGTCTAGATGTGGAAGACGTTTGCCCATCCAATAATTTCGTATGCCCACCCTTCAGAATCGAATAAAAAAATAAAAACCGCGAAAATGAAGAGTTCCGAAGACGCGACCACGTATAAGTTCGATTTTTTCCGAAAAGATTATCAAAATCGATCTTTCAACGATGCAGTCCTTTAGTCTAGATGTAGAAGACGTTTGCCCACCCAATAATTTCGTATGCCCACCCTTGAGAATCGAAATAAAAAATAAAAACCACGAAAATGAAGAGTTCCGAAGATGCGACCACGTATAAGTTCGATTATTTATTAACTAAACGTTCGAATCGTTTGTCCAACGACGCATTTCGTTAGTGTAGATGTGGAAGACGTTTGCCCATCCAATAATTTCGTATGCCCACCCTTCAGAATCGAAATAAAAAATAAAAACAGCGAAAATGAAGAGTTCCGAAGACGCGACCACGTATAAGTTCGATTTTTTCCGAAAATATTATCAAAATCGATCTTTCAACGATGCAGTCCTTTAGTCTAGATGTAGAAGACGTTTGCCCACCCAATAATTTCGTATGCCCACCCTTCAGAATCGAAATAAAAAATAATATTAACCGCGAAAATGAAGTGTTCCGAAGACGCGACCACGTATAAGTTCGATTTTTTCCGAAAAGATTATCAAAATCGATCTTTCAACGATGCAGTCCTTTAGTCTAGATGTAGAAGACGTTTGCCCACCCAATAATTTCGTATGCCAACCCTTCAGAATCGAAATAAAAAATAAAAACCCCGAAAATGAAGAGTTCCGAAGACGCGACCACGTATAAGTTCGATTATTTATTAACTAAACGTTCGAATCGTTTGTCCAACGACGCATTTCGTTAGTGTAGATGTGGAAGACGTTTGCCCATGCAATAATTTCGTATGCCCACCCTTCAGAATCGAATAAAAAAATAAAAACCGCGAAAATGAAGAGTTCCGAAGACGCGACCACGTATAAGTTCGATTATTTATTAACTAAACGTTCGAATCGTTTGTCCAACGACGCATTTCGTTAGTGTAGATGTGGAAGACGTTTGCCCATCCAATAATTTCGTATGCCCACCCTTCAGAATCGAATAAAAAAATAAAAACCGCGAAAATGAAGAGTTCCGAAGACGCGACCACGTATAAGTTCGATTTTTTCCTAAAATATTATCAAAATCGATCTTTCAACGATGCAGTCCTTTAGTCTAGATGTGGAAGACGTTTGCCCATCCAATAATTTCGTATGCCCACCCTTCAGAATCGAATAAAAAAATAAAAACCGCGAAAATGAAGAGTTCCGAAGACGCGACCACGTATAAGTTCGATTTTTTCCGAAAAGATTATCAAAATCGATCTTTCAACGATGCAGTCCTTTAGTCTAGATGTAGAAGACGTTTGCCCACCCAATAATTTCGTATGCCCACCCTTGAGAATCGAAATAAAAAATAAAAACCACGAAAATGAAGAGTTCCGAAGATGCGACCACGTATAAGTTCGATTATTTATTAACTAAACGTTCGAATCGTTTGTCCAACGACGCATTTCGTTAGTGTAGATGTGGAAGACGTTTGCCCATCCAATAATTTCGTATGCCCACCCTTCAGAATCGAAATAAAAAATAAAAACAGCGAAAATGAAGAGTTCCGAAGACGCGACCACGTATAAGTTCGATTTTTTCCGAAAATATTATCAAAATCGATCTTTCAACGATGCAGTCCTTTAGTCTAGATGTAGAAGACGTTTGCCCACCCAATAATTTCGTATGCCCACCCTTCAGAATCGAAATAAAAAATAATATTAACCGCGAAAATGAAGAGTTCCGAAGACGCGACCACGTATAAGTTCGATTTTTTCCGAAAAGATTATCAAAATCGATCTTTCAACGATGCAGTCCTTTAGTCTAGATGTAGAAGACGTTTGCCCACCCAATAATTTCGTATGCCAACCCTTCAGAATCGAAATAAAAAATAAAAACCCCGAAAATGAAGAGTTCCGAAGACGCGACCACGTATAAGTTCGATTATTTATTAACTAAACGTTCGAATCGTTTGTCCAACGACGCATTTCGTTAGTGTAGATGTGGAAGACGTTTGCCCATCCAATAATTTCGTATGCCCACCCTTCAGAATCGAATAAAAAAATAAAAACCGCGAAAATGAAGAGTTCCGAAGACGCGACCACGTATAAGTTCGATTTTTTCCGAAAATATTATCAAAATCGATCTTTCAACGATGCAGTCCTTTAGTCTAGATGTAGAAGACGTTTGCCCACCCAATAATTTCGTATGCCCACCCTTCAGAATCGAAATAAAAAATAAAAACCCCGAAAATGACGAGTTCCGAAGACGCGACCACGTATAAGTTCGATTATTTATTAACTAAACGTTCGAATCGTTTGTCCAACGACCCATTTCGTTAGTGTAGATGTGGAAGACGTTTGCCCATCCAATAATTTCGTATGCCCACCCTTCAGAATCGAATAAAAAAATAAAAACCGCGAAAATGAAGAGTTCCGAAGACGCGACTATGTATAAGTTCGATTTTTTCCGAAAATATTATCAAAATCGATCTTTCAACGATGCAGTCCTTTAGTCTAGATGTAGAAGACGTTTGCCCACCCAATAATTTCGTATGCCCACCCTTCAGAATCGAAATAAAAAATAATATTAACCGCGAAAATGAAGAGTTCCGAAGACGCGACCACGTATAAGTTTGATTTTTTCCGAAAATATTATCAAAATCGATCTTTCAACGATGCAGTCCTTTAGTCTAGATGTAGAAGACGTTTGCCCACCCAATAATTTCGTATGCCCACCCTTCAGAATCGAAATAAAAAATAATATTAACCGCGAAAATGAAGAGTTCCGAAGACGCGACCACGTATAAGTTCGATTTTTTCCGAAAAGATTATCAAAATCGATCCATCAACGATGCAGTCCTTTAGTCTAGATGTAGAAGACGTTTACCCACCCAATAATTTCGTATGCCCACCCTTCAGAATCGAAATAAAAAATAATATTAACCGCGAAAATGAAGAGTTCCGAAGACGCGACCACGTATAAGTTCGATTTTTTCCGAAAAGATTATCAAAATCGATCTTTCAACGATGCAGTCCTTTAGTCTAGATGTAGAAGACGTTTGCCCACCCAATAATTTCGTATGCCCACCCTTCAGAATCGAAATAAAAAATAAAAACCACGAAAATGAAGAGTTCCGAAGATGCGACCACGAATAAGTTCGATTATTTATAAACTAAACGTTCGAATCGTTTGTCTAACGACGCATTTCGTTAGTGTAGATGTGGAAGACGTTTGCCCATCCAATAATTTCGTATGCCCACCTGTCAGAATCGAATAAAAAAATAAAAGCCGCGAAAATGAAGAGTTCTGAAGACGCGACCACGTATAAGTTCGATTTTTTTCGAAAATATTATCAAAATCGATCTTTCAACGATGCAGTCCTTTAGTCAAGATGTAGAAGACGTTTGCCCACCCAATAATTTCGTATGCCCACCCTTCAGAATCGAATAAAAAAATGAAAACCGCGAAAATGAAGAGTTCTGAAGACGCGACCACGTATAAGTTCGATTTTTTTTGAAAATATTATCAAAATCGATCTTTCAACGATGCAGTCCTTTTATCTAGATGAAGAAGACGTTTGCCCACCCAATAATTTCGTATGCCCACCCTTCAGAATAGAAATAAAAAATAAAAACCCCGAAAATGAAGAGTTCCGAAGACGCGACCACGTATAAGTTCGATTATTTCTTAACTAAACGTTCGAATCGTTTGTCCAACGACGCATTTCGTTAGTGTAGATGTGGAAGACGTTTGCCCATCCAATAATTTCGTATGCCCACCCTTCAGAATCGAATAAAAAAATAAAAACCGCGAAAATGAAGAGTTCCGAAGACGCGACCACGTATAAGTTCGATTTTTTCCGAAAATATTATCAAAATCGATCTTTCAACGATGCAGTCCTTTAGTCTAGATGTAGAAGACGTTTGCCCACCCAATAATTTCGTATGCCCACCCTTCAGAATCGAAATAAAAAATAAAAACCCCGAAAATGACGAGTTCCGAAGACGCGACCACGTATAAGTTCGATTATTTATTAACTAAACGTTCGAATCGTTTGTCCAACGACCCATTTCGTTAGTGTAGATGTGGAAGACGTTTGCCCATCCAATAATTTCGTATGCCCACCCTTCAGAATCGAATAAAAAAATAAAAACCGCGAAAATGAAGAGTTCCGAAGACGCGACCACGTATACGTTCGATTTTTTCCGAAAAGATTATCAAAATCGATCTTTCAACGATGCAGTCCTTTAGTCTAGATGTAGAAGACGTTTGCCCACCCAATAATTTCGTATGCCCACCCTTCAGAATCGAAATAAAAAATAAAAACCCCGAAAATGAAGAGTTCCGAAGACGCGACCACGTATAAGTTCGATTTATTCCTAAAATATTATCAAAATCGATCTTTCAACGATGCAGTCCTTTAGTCTAGATGTAGAAGACGTTTGCCCACCCAATAATTTCGTATGCCAACCCTTCGGAATCGAAATAAAAAATAAAAACCCCGAAAATGAAGAGTTCCGAAGACGCGACCACGTATAAGTTCGATTATTTATTAACTAAACGTTCGAATCGTTTGTCCAACGACCCATTTCGTTAGTGTAGATGTGGAAGACGTTTGCCCATCCAATAATTTCGTATGCCCACCCTTCAGAATCGAATAAAAAAATAAAAACCGCGAAAATGAAGAGTTCCGAAGACGCGACTATGTATAAGTTCGATTTTTTCCGAAAATATTATCAAAATCGATCTTTCAACGATGCAGTCCTTTAGTCTAGATGTAGAAGACGTTTGCCCACCCAATAATTTCGTATGCCCACCCTTCAGAATCGAATAAAAAAATAAAAACCGCGAAAATGAAGAGTTCCGAAGACGCGACCACGTATAAGTTCGATTTTTTCCTAAAATATTATCAAAATCGATCTTTCAACGATGCAGTCCTTTAGTCTAGATGTAGAAGACGTTTGCCCACCCAATAATTTCGTATGCCAACCCTTCAGAATCGAAATAAAAAATAAAAACCCCGAAAATGAAGAGTTCCGAAGACGCGACCACGTATAAGTTCGATTATTTATTAACTAAACGTTCGAATCGTTTGTCCAACGACGCATTTCGTTAGTGTAGATGTGGAAGACGTTTGCCCATCCAATAATTTCGTATGCCCACCCTTCAGAATCGAATAAAAAAATAAAAACCGCGAAAATGAAGAGTTCCGAAGACGCGACCACGTATAAGTTCGATTTTTTCCGAAAATATTATCAAAATCGATCTTTCAACGATGCAGTCCTTTAGTCTAGATGTAGAAGACGTTTGCCCACCCAATAATTTCGTATGCCCACCCTTCAGAATCGAATAAAAAAATAAAAACCGCGAAAATGAAGAGTTCCGAAGACGCGACCACGTATAAGTTCGATTTTTTCCTAAAATATTATCAAAATCGATCTTTCAACGATGCAGTCCTTTAGTCTAGATGTAGAAGACGTTTGCCCACCCAATAATTTCGTATGCCAACCCTTCAGAATCGAAATAAAAAATAAAAACCCCGAAAATGAAGAGTTCCGAAGACGCGACCACGTATAAGTTCGATTATTTATTAACTAAACGTTCGAATCGTTTGTCCAACGACGCATTTCGTTAGTGTAGATGTGGAAGACGTTTGCCCATCCAATAATTTCGTATGCCCACCCTTCAGAATCGAATAAAAAAATAAAAACCGCGAAAATGAAGAGTTCCGAAGACGCGACCACGTATAAGTTCGATTTTTTCCGAAAATATTATCAAAATCGATCTTTCAACGATGCAGTCCTTTAGTCTAGATGTAGAAGACGTTTGCCCACCCAATAATTTCGTATGCCCACCCTTCAGAATCGAAATAAAAAATAAAAACCCCGAAAATGAAGAGTTCCGAAGACGCGACCACGTATAAGTTCGATTTATTCCTAAAATATTATCAAAATCGATCTTTCAACGATGCAGTCCTTTAGTCTAGATGTAGAAGACGTTTGCCCACCCAATAATTTCGTATGCCAACCCTTCGGAATCGAAATAAAAAATAAAAACCCCGAAAATGAAGAGTTCCGAAGACGCGACCACGTATAAGTTCGATTATTTATTAACTAAACGTTCGAATCGTTTGTCCAACGACCCATTTCGTTAGTGTAGATGTGGAAGACGTTTGCCCATCCAATAATTTCGTATGCCCACCCTTCAGAATCGAATAAAAAAATAAAAACCGCGAAAATGAAGAGTTCCGAAGACGCGACTATGTATAAGTTCGATTTTTTCCGAAAATATTATCAAAATCGATCTTTCAACGATGCAGTCCTTTAGTCTAGATGTAGAAGACGTTTGCCCACCCAATAATTTCGTATGCCCACCCTTCAGAATCGAAATAAAAAATAATATTAACCGCGAAAATGAAGAGTTCCGAAGACGCGACCACGTATAAGTTCGATTTTTTCCGAAAAGATTATCAAAATCGATCTTTCAACGATGCAGTCCTTTAGTCTAGATGTAGAAGACGTTTGCCCACCCAATAATTTCGTATGCCCACCATTCAGAATCGAAATAAAAAATAAAAACCACGAAAATGAAGAGTTCCGAAGATGCGACCACGAATAAGTTCGATTATTTATTAACTAAACGTTCGAATCGTTTGTCCAACGACGCATTTCGTTAGTGTAGATGTGGAAGACGTTTGCCCATCCAATAATTTCGTATGCCCACCTGTCAGAATCGAATAAAAAAATGAAAACCGCGAAAATGAAGAGTTCTGAAGACGCGACCACGTATAAGTTCGATTTTTTTCGAAAATATTATCAAAATCGATCTTTCAACGATGCAGTCCTTTAGTCTAGATGTAGAAGACGTTTGCCCACCCAATAATTTCGTATGCCCACCCTTCAGAATAGAAATAAAAAATAAAAACCCCGAAAATGAAGAGTTCCGAAGACGCGACCACGTATAAGTTCGATTATTTATTAACTAAACGTTCGAATCGTTTGTCCAACGACGCATTTCGTTAGTGTAGATGTGGAAGACGTTTGCCCATCCAATAATTTCGTATGCCCACCCTTCAGAATCGAATAAAAAAATAAAAACCGCGAAAATGAAGAGTTCCGAAGACGCGACCACGTATAAGTTCGATTTTTTCCTAAAATATTATCAAAATCGATCTTTCAACGATGCAGTCCTTTAGTCTAGATGTGGAAGACGTTTGCCCATCCAATAATTTCGTATGCCCACCCTTCAGAATCGAATAAAAAAATAAAAACCGCGAAAATGAAGAGTTCCGAAGACGCGACCACGTATAAGTTCGATTTTTTCCGAAAAGATTATCAAAATCGATCTTTCAACGATGCAGTCCTTTAGTCTAGATGTAGAAGACGTTTGCCCACCCAATAATTTCGTATGCCCACCCTTGAGAATCGAAATAAAAAATAAAAACCACGAAAATGAAGAGTTCCGAAGATGCGACCACGTATAAGTTCGATTATTTATTAACTAAACGTTCGAATCGTTTGTCCAACGACGCATTTCGTTAGTGTAGATGTGGAAGACGTTTGCCCATCCAATAATTTCGTATGCCCACCCTTCAGAATCGAAATAAAAAATAAAAACAGCGAAAATGAAGAGTTCCGAAGACGCGACCACGTATAAGTTCGATTTTTTCCGAAAATATTATCAAAATCGATCTTTCAACGATGCAGTCCTTTAGTCTAGATGTAGAAGACGTTTGCCCACCCAATAATTTCGTATGCCCACCCTTCAGAATCGAAATAAAAAATAATATTAACCGCGAAAATGAAGAGTTCCGAAGACGCGACCACGTATAAGTTCGATTTTTTCCGAAAAGATTATCAAAATCGATCTTTCAACGATGCAGTCCTTTAGTCTAGATGTAGAAGACGTTTGCCCACCCAATAATTTCGTATGCCAACCCTTCAGAATCGAAATAAAAAATAAAAACCCCGAAAATGAAGAGTTCCGAAGACGCGACCACGTATAAGTTCGATTATTTATTAACTAAACGTTCGAATCGTTTGTCCAACGACGCATTTCGTTAGTGTAGATGTGGAAGACGTTTGCCCATCCAATAATTTCGTATGCCCACCCTTCAGAATCGAATTAAAAAATAAAAACCGCGAAAATGAAGAGTTCCGAAGACGCGACCACGTATAAGTTCGATTTTTTCCGAAAATATTATCAAAATCGATCTTTCAACGATGCAGTCCTTTAGTCTAGATGTAGAAGACGTTTGCCCACCCAATAATTTCGTATGCCCACCCTTCAGAATCGAAATAAAAAATAAAAACCCCGAAAATGAAGAGTTCCGAAGACGCGACCACGTATAAGTTCGATTATTTATTAACTAAACGTTCGAATCGTTTGTCCAACGACCCATTTCGTTAGTGTAGATGTGGAAGACGTTTGCCCATCCAATAATTTCGTATGCCCACCCTTCAGAATCGAATAAAAAAATAAAAACCGCGAAAATGAAGAGTTCCGAAGACGCGACCACGTATAAGTTCGATTTTTTTCGAAAATATTATCAAAATCGATCTTTCAACGATGCAGTCCTTTAGTCAAGATGTAGAAGACGTTTGCCCACCCAATAATTTCGTATGCCCACCCTTCAGAATCGAATAAAAAAATGAAAACCGCGAAAATGAAGAGTTCTGAAGACGCGACCACGTATAAGTTCGATTTTTTTTGAAAATATTATCAAAATCGATCTTTCAACGATGCAGTCCTTTTATCTAGATGAAGAAGACGTTTGCCCACCCAATAATTTCGTATGCCCACCCTTCAGAATAGAAATAAAAAATAAAAACCCCGAAAATGAAGAGTTCCGAAGACGCGACCACGTATAAGTTCGATTATTTCTTAACTAAACGTTCGAATCGTTTGTCCAACGACGCATTTCGTTAGTGTAGATGTGGAAGACGTTTGCCCATCCAATAATTTCGTATGCCCACCCTTCAGAATCGAATAAAAAAATAAAAACCGCGAAAATGAAGAGTTCCGAAGACGCGACCACGTATAAGTTCGATTTTTTCCTAAAATATTATCAAAATCGATCTTTCAACGATGCAGTCCTTTAGTCTAGATGTAGAAGACGTTTGCCCACCCAATAATTTCGTATGCCAACCCTTCAGAATCGAAATAAAAAATAAAAACCCCGAAAATGAAGAGTTCCGAAGACGCGACCACGTATAAGTTCGATTATTTATTAACTAAACGTTCGAATCGTTTGTCCAACGACGCATTTCGTTAGTGTAGATGTGGAAGACGTTTGCCCATCCAATAATTTCGTATGCCCACCCTTCAGAATCGAATAAAAAAATAAAAACCGCGAAAATGAAGAGTTCCGAAGACGCGACCACGTATAAGTTCGATTTTTTCCGAAAATATTATCAAAATCGATCTTTCAACGATGCAGTCCTTTAGTCTAGATGTAGAAGACGTTTGCCCACCCAATAATTTCGTATGCCCACCCTTCAGAATCGAAATAAAAAATAAAAACCCCGAAAATGACGAGTTCCGAAGACGCGACCACGTATAAGTTCGATTATTTATTAACTAAACGTTCGAATCGTTTGTCCAACGACCCATTTCGTTAGTGTAGATGTGGAAGACGTTTGCCCATCCAATAATTTCGTATGCCCACCCTTCAGAATCGAATAAAAAAATAAAAACCGCGAAAATGAAGAGTTCCGAAGACGCGACTATGTATAAGTTCGATTTTTTCCGAAAATATTATCAAAATCGATCTTTCAACGATGCAGTCCTTTAGTCTAGATGTAGAAGACGTTTGCCCACCCAATAATTTCGTATGCCCACCCTTCAGAATCGAATAAAAAAATAAAAACCGCGAAAATGAAGAGTTCCGAAGACGCGACCACGTATAAGTTCGATTTTTTCCTAAAATATTATCAAAATCGATCTTTCAACGATGCAGTCCTTTAGTCTAGATGTAGAAGACGTTTGCCCACCCAATAATTTCGTATGCCAACCCTTCAGAATCGAAATAAAAAATAAAAACCCCGAAAATGAAGAGTTCCGAAGACGCGACCACGTATAAGTTCGATTATTTATTAACTAAACGTTCGAATCGTTTGTCCAACGACGCATTTCGTTAGTGTAGATGTGGAAGACGTTTGCCCATCCAATAATTTCGTATGCCCACCCTTCAGAATCGAATAAAAAAATAAAAACCGCGAAAATGAAGAGTTCCGAAGACGCGACCACGTATAAGTTCGATTTTTTCCGAAAATATTATCAAAATCGATCTTTCAACGATGCAGTCCTTTAGTCTAGATGTAGAAGACGTTTGCCCACCCAATAATTTCGTATGCCCACCCTTCAGAATCGAAATAAAAAATAAAAACCCCGAAAATGAAGAGTTCCGAAGACGCGACCACGTATAAGTTCGATTATTTATTAACTAAACGTTCGAATCGTTTGTCCAACGACCCATTTCGTTAGTGTAGATGTGGAAGACGTTTGCCCACCCAATAATTTCGTATGCCCACCCTTCAGAATCGAATAAAAAAATAAAAACCGCGAAAATGAAGAGTTCCGAAGACGCGACTATGTATAAGTTCGATTTTTTTCGAAAATATTATCAAAATCGATCTTTCAACGATGCAGTCCTTTAGTCTAGATGTAGAAGACGTTTGCCCACCCAATAATTTCGTATGCCCACCCCTCAGAATCGAAATAAAAAATAATATTAACCGCGAAAATGAAGAGTTCCGAAGACGCGACCACGTATAAGTTCGATTTTTTCCGAAAAGATTATCAAAATCGATCTTTCAACGATGCAGTCCTTTAGTCTAGATGTAGAAGACGTTTGCCCATCCAATAATTTCGTATGCCCACCCTTCAGAATCGAAATAAAAAATAAAAACCCCGAAAATGAAGAGTTCCGAAGACGCGACCACGTATAAGTTCGATTATTTATTAACTAAACGTTCGAATCGTTTGTCCAACGACGCATTTCGTTAGTGTAGATGTGGAAGACGTTAGCCCATCCAATAATTTCGTATGCCCACCCTTCAGAATCGAAATAAAAAATAAAAACAGCGAAAATGAAGAGTTCCGAAGACGCGACCACGTATAAGTTTGATTTTTTCCGAAAATATTATCAAAATCGATCTTTCAACGATGCAGTCCTTTAGTCTAGATGTAGAAGACGTTTGCCCACCCTTCAGAATCGAATAAAAAAATAAAAACCGCGAAAATGAAGAGTTCCGAAGACGCGACCACGTATACGTTCGATTTTTTCCGAAAAGATTATCAAAATCGATCTTTCAACGATGCAGTCCTTTAGTCTAGATGTAGAAGACGTTTGCCCACCCAATAATTTCGTATGCCCACCCTTCAGAATCGAAATAAAAAATAAAAACCCCGAAAATGAAGAGTTCCGAAGACGCGACCACGTATAAGTTCGATTTATTCCTAAAATATTATCAAAATCGATCTTTCAACGATGCAGTCCTTTAGTCTAGATGTAGAAGACGTTTGCCCACCCAATAATTTCGTATGCCAACCCTTCGGAATCGAAATAAAAAATAAAAACCCCGAAAATGAAGAGTTCCGAAGACGCGACCACGTATAAGTTCGATTATTTATTACCTAAACGTTCGAATCGTTTGTCCAACGACCCATTTCGTTAGTGTAGATGTGGAAGACGTTTGCCCATCCAATAATTTCGTATGCCCACCCTTCAGAATCGAATAAAAAAATAAAAACCGCGAAAATGAAGAGTTCCGAAGACGCGACTATGTATAAGTTCGATTTTTTCCGAAAATATTATCAAAATCGATCTTTCAACGATGCAGTCCTTTAGTCTAGATGTAGAAGACGTTTGCCCACCCAATAATTTCGTATGCCCACCCTTCAGAATCGAAATAAAAAATAATATTAACCGCGAAAATGAAGAGTTCCGAAGACGCGACCACGTATAAGTTTGATT
The DNA here is from genome assembly GCA_963932275.1 of Andrena praecox. Classification (NCBI taxonomy): domain Eukaryota; kingdom Metazoa; phylum Arthropoda; class Insecta; order Hymenoptera; family Andrenidae; genus Andrena; species Andrena praecox. The sequence continues at coordinate 599,882 of CAWVQO010000413.1, read as the reverse complement.
TTTTCCGAAAATATTATCAAAATCGATCTTTCAACGATGCAGTCCTTTAGTCTAGATGTAGAAGACGTTTGCCCACCCAATAATTTCGTATGCCCACCCTTCAGAATCGAAATAAAAAATAATATTAACCGCGAAAATGAAGAGTTCCGAAGACGCGACCACGTATAAGTTCGATTTTTTCCGAAAAGATTATCAAAATCGATCCATCAACGATGCAGTCCTTTAGTCTAGATGTAGAAGACGTTTACCCACCCAATAATTTCGTATGCCCACCCTTCAGAATCGAAATAAAAAATAATATTAACCGCGAAAATGAAGAGTTCCGAAGACGCGACCACGTATAAGTTCGATTTTTTCCGAAAAGATTATCAAAATCGATCTTTCAACGATGCAGTCCTTTAGTCTAGATGTAGAAGACGTTTGCCCACCCAATAATTTCGTATGCCCACCCTTCAGAATCGAAATAAAAAATAAAAACCACGAAAATGAAGAGTTCCGAAGATGCGACCACGAATAAGTTCGATTATTTATAAACTAAACGTTCGAATCGTTTGTCTAACGACGCATTTCGTTAGTGTAGATGTGGAAGACGTTTGCCCATCCAATAATTTCGTATGCCCACCTGTCAGAATCGAATAAAAAAATAAAAGCCGCGAAAATGAAGAGTTCTGAAGACGCGACCACGTATAAGTTCGATTTTTTTCGAAAATATTATCAAAATCGATCTTTCAACGATGCAGTCCTTTAGTCAAGATGTAGAAGACGTTTGCCCACCCAATAATTTCGTATGCCCACCCTTCAGAATCGAATAAAAAAATGAAAACCGCGAAAATGAAGAGTTCTGAAGACGCGACCACGTATAAGTTCGATTTTTTTTGAAAATATTATCAAAATCGATCTTTCAACGATGCAGTCCTTTTATCTAGATGAAGAAGACGTTTGCCCACCCAATAATTTCGTATGCCCACCCTTCAGAATAGAAATAAAAAATAAAAACCCCGAAAATGAAGAGTTCCGAAGACGCGACCACGTATAAGTTCGATTATTTCTTAACTAAACGTTCGAATCGTTTGTCCAACGACGCATTTCGTTAGTGTAGATGTGGAAGACGTTTGCCCATCCAATAATTTCGTATGCCCACCCTTCAGAATCGAATAAAAAAATAAAAACCGCGAAAATGAAGAGTTCCGAAGACGCGACCACGTATAAGTTCGATTTTTTCCTAAAATATTATCAAAATCGATCTTTCAACGATGCAGTCCTTTAGTCTAGATGTAGAAGACGTTTGCCCACCCAATAATTTCGTATGCCAACCCTTCAGAATCGAAATAAAAAATAAAAACCCCGAAAATGAAGAGTTCCGAAGACGCGACCACGTATAAGTTCGATTATTTATTAACTAAACGTTCGAATCGTTTGTCCAACGACGCATTTCGTTAGTGTAGATGTGGAAGACGTTTGCCCATCCAATAATTTCGTATGCCCACCCTTCAGAATCGAATAAAAAAATAAAAACCGCGAAAATGAAGAGTTCCGAAGACGCGACCACGTATAAGTTCGATTTTTTCCGAAAATATTATCAAAATCGATCTTTCAACGATGCAGTCCTTTAGTCTAGATGTAGAAGACGTTTGCCCACCCAATAATTTCGTATGCCCACCCTTCAGAATCGAAATAAAAAATAAAAACCCCGAAAATGACGAGTTCCGAAGACGCGACCACGTATAAGTTCGATTATTTATTAACTAAACGTTCGAATCGTTTGTCCAACGACCCATTTCGTTAGTGTAGATGTGGAAGACGTTTGCCCATCCAATAATTTCGTATGCCCACCCTTCAGAATCGAATAAAAAAATAAAAACCGCGAAAATGAAGAGTTCCGAAGACGCGACCACGTATACGTTCGATTTTTTCCGAAAAGATTATCAAAATCGATCTTTCAACGATGCAGTCCTTTAGTCTAGATGTAGAAGACGTTTGCCCACCCAATAATTTCGTATGCCCACCCTTCAGAATCGAAATAAAAAATAAAAACCCCGAAAATGAAGAGTTCCGAAGACGCGACCACGTATAAGTTCGATTTATTCCTAAAATATTATCAAAATCGATCTTTCAACGATGCAGTCCTTTAGTCTAGATGTAGAAGACGTTTGCCCACCCAATAATTTCGTATGCCAACCCTTCGGAATCGAAATAAAAAATAAAAACCCCGAAAATGAAGAGTTCCGAAGACGCGACCACGTATAAGTTCGATTATTTATTAACTAAACGTTCGAATCGTTTGTCCAACGACCCATTTCGTTAGTGTAGATGTGGAAGACGTTTGCCCATCCAATAATTTCGTATGCCCACCCTTCAGAATCGAATAAAAAAATAAAAACCGCGAAAATGAAGAGTTCCGAAGACGCGACTATGTATAAGTTCGAGTTTTTCCGAAAATATTATCAAAATCGATCTTTCAACGATGCAGTCCTTTAGTCTAGATGTAGAAGACGTTTGCCCACCCAATAATTTCGTATGCCCACCCTTCAGAATCGAATAAAAAAATAAAAACCGCGAAAATGAAGAGTTCCGAAGACGCGACCACGTATAAGTTCGATTTTTTCCTAAAATATTATCAAAATCGATCTTTCAACGATGCAGTCCTTTAGTCTAGATGTAGAAGACGTTTGCCCACCCAATAATTTCGTATGCCAACCCTTCAGAATCGAAATAAAAAATAAAAACCCCGAAAATGAAGAGTTCCGAAGACGCGACCACGTATAAGTTCGATTATTTATTAACTAAACGTTCGAATCGTTTGTCCAACGACGCATTTCGTTAGTGTAGATGTGGAAGACGTTTGCCCATCCAATAATTTCGTATGCCCACCCTTCAGAATCGAATAAAAAAATAAAAACCGCGAAAATGAAGAGTTCCGAAGACGCGACCACGTATAAGTTCGATTTTTTCCGAAAATATTATCAAAATCGATCTTTCAACGATGCAGTCCTTTAGTCTAGATGTAGAAGACGTTTGCCCACCCAATAATTTCGTATGCCCACCCTTCAGAATCGAAATAAAAAATAAAAACCCCGAAAATGAAGAGTTCCGAAGACGCGACCACGTATAAGTTCGATTTATTCCTAAAATATTATCAAAATCGATCTTTCAACGATGCAGTCCTTTAGTCTAGATGTAGAAGACGTTTGCCCACCCAATAATTTCGTATGCCAACCCTTCGGAATCGAAATAAAAAATAAAAACCACGAAAATGAAGAGTTCCGAAGATGCGACCACGAATAAGTTCGATTATTTATTAACTAAACGTTCGAATCGTTTGTCCAACGACGCATTTCGTTAGTGTAGATGTGGAAGACGTTTGCCCATCCAATAATTTCGTATGCCCACCTGTCAGAATCGAATAAAAAAATGAAAACCGCGAAAATGAAGAGTTCTGAAGACGCGACCACGTATAAGTTCGATTTTTTTCGAAAATATTATCAAAATCGATCTTTCAACGATGCAGTCCTTTAGTCTAGATGTAGAAGACGTTTGCCCACCCAATAATTTCGTATGCCCACCCTTCAGAATAGAAATAAAAAATAAAAACCCCGAAAATGAAGAGTTCCGAAGACGCGACCACGTATAAGTTCGATTATTTATTAACTAAACGTTCGAATCGTTTGTCCAACGACGCATTTCGTTAGTGTAGATGTGGAAGACGTTTGCCCATCCAATAATTTCGTATGCCCACCCTTCAGAATCGAATAAAAAAATAAAAACCGCGAAAATGAAGAGTTCCGAAGACGCGACCACGTATAAGTTCGATTTTTTCCTAAAATATTATCAAAATCGATCTTTCAACGATGCAGTCCTTTAGTCTAGATGTGGAAGACGTTTGCCCATCCAATAATTTCGTATGCCCACCCTTCAGAATCGAATAAAAAAATAAAAACCGCGAAAATGAAGAGTTCCGTAGACGCGACCACGTATAAGTTCGATTTTTTCCGAAAAGATTATCAAAATCGATCTTTCAACGATGCAGTCCTTTAGTCTAGATGTAGAAGACGTTTGCCCACCCAATAATTTCGTATGCCCACCCTTGAGAATCGAAATAAAAAATAAAAACCACGAAAATGAAGAGTTCCGAAGATGCGACCACGTATAAGTTCGATTATTTATTAACTAAACGTTCGAATCGTTTGTCCAACGACGCATTTCGTTAGTGTAGATGTGGAAGACGTTTGCCCATCCAATAATTTCGTATGCCCACCCTTCAGAATCGAATAAAAAAATAAAAACCGCGAAAATGAAGAGTTCCGAAGACGCGACCACGTATAAGTTCGATTTTTTCCGAAAATATTATCAAAATCGATCTTTCAACGATGCAGTCCTTTAGTCTAGATGTAGAAGACGTTTGCCCACCCAATAATTTCGTATGCCCACCCTTCAGAATCGAAATAAAAAATAAAAACCCCGAAAATGACGAGTTCCGAAGACGCGACCACGTATAAGTTCGATTATTTATTAACTAAACGTTCGAATCGTTTGTCCAACGACCCATTTCGTTAGTGTAGATGTGGAAGACGTTTGCCCATCCAATAATTTCGTATGCCCACCCTTCAGAATCGAATAAAAAAATAAAAACCGCGAAAATGAAGAGTTCCGAAGACGCGACTATGTATAAGTTCGATTTTTTCCGAAAATATTATCAAAATCGATCTTTCAACGATGCAGTCCTTTAGTCTAGATGTAGAAGACGTTTGCCCACCCAATAATTTCGTATGCCCACCCTTCAGAATCGAATAAAAAAATAAAAACCGCGAAAATGAAGAGTTCCGAAGACGCGACCACGTATAAGTTCGATTTTTTCCTAAAATATTATCAAAATCGATCTTTCAACGATGCAGTCCTTTAGTCTAGATGTAGAAGACGTTTGCCCACCCAATAATTTCGTATGCCAACCCTTCAGAATCGAAATAAAAAATAAAAACCCCGAAAATGAAGAGTTCCGAAGACGCGACCACGTATAAGTTCGATTATTTATTAACTAAACGTTCGAATCGTTTGTCCAACGACGCATTTCGTTAGTGTAGATGTGGAAGACGTTTGCCCATCCAATAATTTCGTATGCCCACCCTTCAGAATCGAATAAAAAAATAAAAACCGCGAAAATGAAGAGTTCCGAAGACGCGACCACGTATAAGTTCGATTTTTTCCGAAAATATTATCAAAATCGATCTTTCAACGATGCAGTCCTTTAGTCTAGATGTAGAAGACGTTTGCCCACCCAATAATTTCGTATGCCCACCCTTCAGAATCGAAATAAAAAATAAAAACCCCGAAAATGAAGAGTTCCGAAGACGCGACCACGTATAAGTTCGATTATTTATTAACTAAACGTTCGAATCGTTTGTCCAACGACCCATTTCGTTAGTGTAGATGTGGAAGACGTTTGCCCATCCAATAATTTCGTATGCCCACCCTTCAGAATCGAATAAAAAAATAAAAACCGCGAAAATGAAGAGTTCCGAAGACGCGACTATGTATAAGTTCGATTTTTTCCGAAAATATTATCAAAATCGATCTTTCAACGATGCAGTCCTTTAGTCTAGATGTAGAAGACGTTTGCCCACCCAATAATTTCGTATGCCCACCCTTCAGAATCGAATAAAAAAATAAAAACCGCGAAAATGAAGAGTTCCGAAGACGCGACCACGTATACGTTCGATTTTTTCCGAAAAGATTATCAAAATCGATCTTTCAACGATGCAGTCCTTTAGTCTAGATGTAGAAGACGTTTGCCCACCCAATAATTTCGTATGCCCACCCTTCAGAATCGAAATAAAAAATAAAAACCCCGAAAATGAAGAGTTCCGAAGACGCGACCACGTATAAGTTCGATTTATTCCTAAAATATTATCAAAATCGATCTTTCAACGATGCAGTCCTTTAGTCTAGATGTAGAAGACGTTTGCCCACCCAATAATTTCGTATGCCAACCCTTCGGAATCGAAATAAAAAATAAAAACCCCGAAAATGAAGAGTTCCGAAGACGCGACCACGTATAAGTTCGATTATTTATTAACTAAACGTTCGAATCGTTTGTCCAACGACCCATTTCGTTAGTGTAGATGTGGAAGACGTTTGCCCATCCAATAATTTCGTATGCCCACCCTTCAGAATCGAATAAAAAAATAAAAACCGCGAAAATGAAGAGTTCCGAAGACGCGACTATGTATAAGTTCGATTTTTTCCGAAAATATTATCAAAATCGATCTTTCAACGATGCAGTCCTTTAGTCTAGATGTAGAAGACGTTTGCCCACCCAATAATTTCGTATGCCCACCCTTCAGAATCGAAATAAAAAATAATATTAACCGCGAAAATGAAGAGTTCCGAAGACGCGACCACGTATAAGTTCGATTTTTTCCGAAAAGATTATCAAAATCGATCTTTCAACGATGCAGTCCTTTAGTCTAGATGTAGAAGACGTTTGCCCACCCAATAATTTCGTATGCCCACCATTCAGAATCGAAATAAAAAATAAAAACCACGAAAATGAAGAGTTCCGAAGATGCGACCACGAATAAGTTCGATTATTTATTAACTAAACGTTCGAATCGTTTGTCCAACGACGCATTTCGTTAGTGTAGATGTGGAAGACGTTTGCCCATCCAATAATTTCGTATGCCCACCTGTCAGAATCGAATAAAAAAATGAAAACCGCGAAAATGAAGAGTTCTGAAGACGCGACCACGTATAAGTTCGATTTTTTTCGAAAATATTATCAAAATCGATCTTTCAACGATGCAGTCCTTTAGTCTAGATGTAGAAGACGTTTGCCCACCCAATAATTTCGTATGCCCACCCTTCAGAATAGAAATAAAAAATAAAAACCCCGAAAATGAAGAGTTCCGAAGACGCGACCACGTATAAGTTCGATTATTTATTAACTAAACGTTCGAATCGTTTGTCCAACGACGCATTTCGTTAGTGTAGATGTGGAAGACGTTTGCCCATCCAATAATTTCGTATGCCCACCCTTCAGAATCGAATAAAAAAATAAAAACCGCGAAAATGAAGAGTTCCGAAGACGCGACCACGTATAAGTTCGATTTTTTCCTAAAATATTATCAAAATCGATCTTTCAACGATGCAGTCCTTTAGTCTAGATGTGGAAGACGTTTGCCCATCCAATAATTTCGTATGCCCACCCTTCAGAATCGAATAAAAAAATAAAAACCGCGAAAATGAAGAGTTCCGAAGACGCGACCACGTATAAGTTCGATTTTTTCCGAAAAGATTATCAAAATCGATCTTTCAACGATGCAGTCCTTTAGTCTAGATGTAGAAGACGTTTGCCCACCCAATAATTTCGTATGCCCACCCTTGAGAATCGAAATAAAAAATAAAAACCACGAAAATGAAGAGTTCCGAAGATGCGACCACGTATAAGTTCGATTATTTATTAACTAAACGTTCGAATCGTTTGTCCAACGACGCATTTCGTTAGTGTAGATGTGGAAGACGTTTGCCCATCCAATAATTTCGTATGCCCACCCTTCAGAATCGAAATAAAAAATAAAAACAGCGAAAATGAAGAGTTCCGAAGACGCGACCACGTATAAGTTCGATTTTTTCCGAAAATATTATCAAAATCGATCTTTCAACGATGCAGTCCTTTAGTCTAGATGTAGAAGACGTTTGCCCACCCAATAATTTCGTATGCCCACCCTTCAGAATCGAAATAAAAAATAATATTAACCGCGAAAATGAAGAGTTCCGAAGACGCGACCACGTATAAGTTCGATTTTTTCCGAAAAGATTATCAAAATCGATCTTTCAACGATGCAGTCCTTTAGTCTAGATGTAGAAGACGTTTGCCCACCCAATAATTTCGTATGCCCACCATTCACAATCGAAATAAAAAATAAAAACCACGAAAATGAAGAGTTCCGAAGATGCGACCACGAATAAGTTCGATTATTTATTAACTAAACGTTCGAATCGTTTGTCCAACGACGCATTTCGTTAGTGTAGATGTGGAAGACGTTTGCCCATCCAATAATTTCGTATGCCCACCTGTCAGAATCGAATAAAAAAATAAAAACCGCGAAAATGAAGAGTTCCGAAGACGCGACTACGTATAAGTTCGATTTTTTCCGAAAATATTATCAAAATCGATCTTTCAACGACGCAGTCCTTCAGTCTAGATGTAGAAGACGTTTGCCCACCCAATAATTTCGTATGCCCACCCTTCAGAATCGAATAAAAAAATAAAAACCACGAAAATGAAGTGTTCCGAAGACGCGACCACGTATGAGTTCGATTATTTATTAACTAAACGTTCGAATCGTTTGTCCAACGACGCATTTCGTTAGTGTAGATGTGGAAGACATTTGCCCATCCAATAATTTCGTATGCCCACCCTTCAGAATCGAATAAAAAAATAAAAACCGCGAAAATGAAGAGTTCCGAAGACGCGACCACGTATAAGTTCGATTTTTTCCGAAAATATTATCAAAATCGATCTTTCAACGATGCAGTCCTTCAGTCTAGATGTAGAAGACGTGTGCCCACCCAATAATTTCGTATGCTCACCCTTCAGAATCGAAATAAAAAATAAAACCCACGAATATGAAGAGTTCCGAAGACGCGACCACCTATAAGTTCGATTATTTATTAACTAAACATTCGAATCGTTTGTCCAACCACGCATTTCGTTAGTGTAGATGTGGAAGACGTTTGCCCATCCAATAATTTCGTATGCCCACCCTTCAGAATCGAATAAAAAAATAAAAACCGCGAAAATGAAGAGTTCCGAAGACGCGACCACGTATAAGTTCGATTTTTTCCGAAAATATTATCAAAATCGATCTTTCAACGATGCAGTCCTTCAGTCTAGATGTAGAAGACGTGTGCCCACCCAATAATTTCGTATGCTCACCCTTCAGAATCGAAATAAAAAATAAAACCCACGAATATGAAGAGTTCCGAAGACGCGACCACGTATAAGTTCGATTATTTATTAACTAAACGTTCGAATCGTTTGTCCAACCACGCATTTCGTTAGTGTAGATGTGGAAGACGTTTGCCCATCCAATAATTTCGTATGCCCACCCTTCAGAATCGAATAAAAAAATAAAAACCGCGAAAATGAAGAGTTCCGAAGACGCGACCACGTATAAGTTCGATTTTTTCCGAAAATATTATCAAAATCGATCTTTCAACGATGCAGTCCTTTAGTCTAGATGTAGAAGACGTTTGCCCACCCAATAATTTCGTATGCCCACCCTTCAGAATCGAATAAAAAAATAAAAACCGCGAAAATGAAGAGTTCCGCAGACGCGACCACGTATAAGTTCGATTTTTTCCGAAAAGATTATCAAAATCGATCTTTCAACGATGGAGTCCTTTAGTCTAGATGTGGAAGACGTTTGTCCATCCAATAATTTCGTATGCCCACCCTTCAGAATCGAATAAAAACTGCGAAAATGAAGAGTTCCGAAGACGCGACCACGTATAAGTTCGATTTTTTCCGAAAATATTATCAAAATCGATCTTTCAACGATGCAGTCCTTCAGTCTAGATGTAGAAGACGTGTGCCCACCCAATTATTTCGTATGCCCACCCTTCAGAATCGAATAAAAACCGCGAAAATGAAGAGTTCCGAAGACGCGACTACGTATAAGTTCGATTTTTTCCGAAAATATTATCAAAATCGATCTTTCAACGATGCAGTCCTTTAGTCTAGATGTAGAAGACGTTTGCCCACCCAATAATTTCGTATGCCCACCATTCAGAATCGAAATAAAAAATAAAAACCACGAAAATGAAGAGTTCCGAAGATGCGACCACGAATAAGTTCGATTATTTATTAACTAAACGTTCGAATCGTTTGTCCAACGACGCATTTCGTTAGTGTAGATGTGGAAGACGTTTGCCCATCCAATAATTTCGTATGCCCACCTGTCAGAATCGAATAAAAAAATGAAAACCGCGAAAATGAAGAGTTCTGAAGACGCGACCACGTATAAGTTCGATTTTTTTCGAAAATATTATCAAAATCGATCTTTCAACGATGCAGTCCTTTAGTCTAGATGTAGAAGACGTTTGCCCACCCAATAATTTCGTATGCCCACCCTTCAGAATAGAAATAAAAAATAAAAACCCCGAAAATGAAGAGTTCCGAAGACGCGACCACGTATAAGTTCGATTATTTATTAACTAAACGTTCGAATCGTTTGTCCAACGACGCATTTCGTTAGTGTAGATGTGGAAGACGTTTGCCCATCCAATAATTTCGTATGCCCACCCTTCAGAATCGAATAAAAAAATAAAAACCGCGAAAATGAAGAGTTCCGAAGACGCGACCACGTATAAGTTCGATTTTTTCCTAAAATATTATCAAAATCGATCTTTCAACGATGCAGTCCTTTAGTCTAGATGTGGAAGACGTTTGCCCATCCAATAATTTCGTATGCCCACCCTTCAGAATCGAATAAAAAAATAAAAACCGCGAAAATGAAGAGTTCCGAAGACGCGACCACGTATAAGTTCGATTTTTTCCGAAAAGATTATCAAAATCGATCTTTCAACGATGCAGTCCTTTAGTCTAGATGTAGAAGACGTTTGCCCACCCAATAATTTCGTATGCCCACCCTTGAGAATCGAAATAAAAAATAAAAACCACGAAAATGAAGAGTTCCGAAGATGCGACCACGTATAAGTTCGATTATTTATTAACTAAACGTTCGAATCGTTTGTCCAACGACGCATTTCGTTAGTGTAGATGTGGAAGACGTTTGCCCATCCAATAATTTCGTATGCCCACCCTTCAGAATCGAAATAAAAAATAAAAACAGCGAAAATGAAGAGTTCCGAAGACGCGACCACGTATAAGTTCGATTTTTTCCGAAAATATTATCAAAATCGATCTTTCAACGATGCAGTCCTTTAGTCTAGATGTAGAAGACGTTTGCCCACCCAATAATTTCGTATGCCCACCCTTCAGAATCGAAATAAAAAATAATATTAACCGCGAAAATGAAGAGTTCCGAAGACGCGACCACGTATAAGTTCGATTTTTTCCGAAAAGATTATCAAAATCGATCTTTCAACGATGCAGTCCTTTAGTCTAGATGTAGAAGACGTTTGCCCACCCAATAATTTCGTATGCCCACCATTCACAATCGAAATAAAAAATAAAAACCACGAAAATGAAGAGTTCCGAAGATGCGACCACGAATAAGTTCGATTATTTATTAACTAAACGTTCGAATCGTTTGTCCAACGACGCATTTCGTTAGTGTAGATGTGGAAGACGTTTGCCCATCCAATAATTTCGTATGCCCACCTGTCAGAATCGAATAAAAAAATGAAAACCGCGAAAATGAAGAGTTCTGAAGACGCGACCACGTATAAGTTCGATTTTTTTCGAAAATATTATCAAAATCGATCTTTCAACGATGCAGTCCTTTAGTCTAGATGTAGAAGACGTTTGCCCACCCAATAATTTCGTATGCCCACCCTTCAGAATCGAAATAAAAAATAAAAACCACGAAAATGAAGAGTTCCGAAGACGCGACCACGTATAAGTTCGATTATTTATTAACTAAACGTTCGAATCGTTTGTCCAACGACGCATTTCGATAGCGTAGATGTGGAAGAAGTTTGCCCATCCAATAATTTCGTATGCCCACCCTTCAGAATCGAAATAAAAAATAAAAACCGCGAAAATGAAGAGTTCCGAAGACGCGACCACGTATAAGTTCGATTTTTTCCGAAAATATTATCAAAATCGATCTTTCAACGATGCAGTCCTTTAGTCTAGATGTAGAAGACGTTTGCCCACCCAATAATTTCGTATGCCCACCCTTCAGAATCGAAATAAAAAATAATATTAACCGCGAAAATGAAGAGTTCCGAAGACGCGACCACGTATAAGTTCGATTTTTTCCGAAAAGATTATCAAAATCGATCTTTCAACGATGCAGTCCTTTAGTCTAGATGTAGAAGACGTTTGCCCACCCAATAATTTCGTATGCCCACCCTTCAGAATCGAAATAAAAAATAAAAACCACGAAAATGAAGAGTTCCGAAGATGCGACCACGAATAAGTTCGATTATTTATAAACTAAACGTTCGAATCGTTTGTCTAACGACGCATTTCGTTAGTGTAGATGTGGAAGACGTTTGCCCATCCAATAATTTCGTATGCCCACCTGTCAGAATCGAATAAAAAAATAAAAGCCGCGAAAATGAAGAGTTCTGAAGACGCGACCACGTATAAGTTCGATTTTTTTCGAAAATATTATCAAAATCGATCTTTCAACGATGCAGTCCTTTAGTCAAGATGTAGAAGACGTTTGCCCACCCAATAATTTCGTATGCCCACCCTTCAGAATCGAATAAAAAAATGAAAACCGCGAAAATGAAGAGTTCTGAAGACGCGACCACGTATAAGTTCGATTTTTTTTGAAAATATTATCAAAATCGATCTTTCAACGATGCAGTCCTTTTATCTAGATGAAGAAGACGTTTGCCCACCCAATAATTTCGTATGCCCACCCTTCAGAATAGAAATAAAAAATAAAAACCCCGAAAATGAAGAGTTCCGAAGACGCGACCACGTATAAGTTCGATTATTTCTTAACTAAACTTTCGAATCGTTTGTCCAACGACGCATTTCGTTAGTGTAGATGTGGAAGACGTTTGCCCATCCAATAATTTCGTATGCCCACCCTTCAGAATCGAATAAAAAAATAAAAACCGCGAAAATGAAGAGTTCCGAAGACGCGACCACGTATAAGTTCGATTTTTTCCTAAAATATTATCAAAATCGATCTTTCAACGATGCAGTCCTTTAGTCTAGATGTAGAAGACGTTTGCCCACCCAATAATTTCGTATGCCAACCCTTCAGAATCGAAATAAAAAATAAAAACCCCGAAAATGAAGAGTTCCGAAGACGCGACCACGTATAAGTTCGATTATTTATTAACTAAACGTTCGAATCGTTTGTCCAACGACGCATTTCGTTAGTGTAGATGTGGAAGACGTTTGCCCATCCAATAATTTCGTATGCCCACCCTTCAGAATCGAATAAAAAAATAAAAACCGCGAAAATGAAGAGTTCCGAAGACGCGACCACGTATAAGTTCGATTTTTTCCGAAAATATTATCAAAATCGATCTTTCAACGATGCAGTCCTTTAGTCTAGATGTAGAAGACGTTTGCCCACCCAATAATTTCGTATGCCCACCCTTCAGAATCGAAATAAAAAATAAAAACCCCGAAAATGAAGAGTTCCGAAGACGCGACCACGTATAAGTTCGATTATTTATTAACTAAACGTTCGAATCGTTTGTCCAACGACCCATTTCGTTAGTGTAGATGTGGAAGACGTTTGCCCATCCAATAATTTCGTATGCCCACCCTTCAGAATCGAATAAAAAAATAAAAACCGCGAAAATGAAGAGTTCCGAAGACGCGACCACGTATACGTTCGATTTTTTCCGAAAAGATTATCAAAATCGATCTTTCAACGATGCAGTCCTTTAGTCTAGATGTAGAAGACGTTTGCCCACCCAATAATTTCGTATGCCCACCCTTCAGAATCGAAATAAAAAATAAAAACCCCGAAAATGAAGAGTTCCGAAGACGCGACCACGTATAAGTTCGATTTATTCCTAAAATATTATCAAAATCGATCTTTCAACGATGCAGTCCTTTAGTCTAGATGTAGAAGACGTTTGCCCACCCAATAATTTCGTATGCCAACCCTTCGGAATCGAAATAAAAAATAAAAACCCCGAAAATGAAGAGTTCCGAAGACGCGACCACGTATAAGTTCGATTATTTATTAACTAAACGTTCGAATCGTTTGTCCAACGACCCATTTCGTTAGTGTAGATGTGGAAGACGTTTGCCCATCCAATAATTTCGTATGCCCACCCTTCAGAATCGAATAAAAAAATAAAAACCGCGAAAATGAAGAGTTCCGAAGACGCGACTATGTATAAGTTCGATTTTTTCCGAAAATATTATCAAAATCGATCTTTCAACGATGCAGTCCTTTAGTCTAGATGTAGAAGACGTTTGCCCACCCAATAATTTCGTATGCCCACCCTTCAGAATCGAATAAAAAAATAAAAACCGCGAAAATGAAGAGTTCCGCAGACGCGACCACGTATAAGTTCGATTTTTTCCGAAAAGATTATCAAAATCGATCTTTCAACGATGGAGTCCTTTAGTCTGGATGTGGAAGACGTTTGTCCATCCAATAATTTCGTATGCCCACCCTTCAGAATCGAATAAAAACTGCGAAAATGAAGAGTTCCGAAGACGCGACCACGTATAAGTTCGATTTTTTCCGAAAATATTATCAAAATCGATCTTTCAACGATGCAGTCCTTCAGTCTAGATGTAGAAGACGTGTTCCCACCCAATTATTTCGTATGCCCACCCTTCAGAATCGAATAAAAACCGCGAAAATGAAGAGTTCCGAAGACGCGACTACGTATAAGTTCGATTTTTTCCGAAAATATTATCAAAATCGATCTTTCAACGATGCAGTCCTTTAGTCTAGATGTAGAAGACGTTTGCCCACCCAATAATTTCGTATGCCCACCCTTCAGAATCGAATAAAAAAATAAAAACCGCGAAAATGAAGAGTTCCGAAGACGCGACCACGTATAAGTTCGATTATTTATTAACTAAACGTTCGAATCGTTTGTCCAACGACGCATTTCGTTAGTGTAGATGTGGAAGACGTTTGCCCATCCAATAATTTCGTATGCCCACCCTTCAGAATCGAATAAAAAAATAAAAACCGCGAAAATGAAGAGTTCCGAAGACGCGACCACGTATAAGTTCGATTTTTTCCGAAAATATTATCAAAATCGATCTTTCAACGATGCAGTCCTTTAGTCTAGATGTAGAAGACGTTTGCCCACCCAATAATTTCGTATGATCACCCTTCAGAATCGAAATAAAAAATAAAACCCACGAATATGAAGAGTTCCGAAGACGCGACCACGTATAAGTTCGATTATTTATTAACTAAACGTTCGAATCGTTTGTCCAACGACGCATTTCGTTAGTGTAGATGTGGAAAACGTTTGCCCATCCAATAATTTCGTATGCCCACCCTTCAGAATCGAATAAAAACCGCGAAAATGAAGAGTTCCGAAGACGCGACCACGTATAAGTTCGATTTTTTCCGAAAAGATTATCAAAATCGATCTTTCAACGATGGAGTCCTTTAGTCTAGATGTGGAAGACGTTTGTCCATCCAATAATTTCGTATGCCCACCCTTCAGAATCGAATAAAAACTGCGAAAATGAAGAGTTCCGAAGACGCGACCACGTATAAGTTCGATTTTTTCCGAAAATATTATCAAAATCGATCTTTCAACGATGCAGTCCTTCAGTCTAGATGTAGAAGACGTGTGCCCACCCAATAATTTCGTATGCTCACCCTTCAGAATCGAAATAAAAAATAAAACCCACGAATATGAAGAGTTCCGAAGACGCGACCACGTATAAGTTCGATTATTTATTAACTAAACGTTCGAATCGTTTGTCCAACCACGCATTTCGTTAGTGTAGATGTGGAAGACGTTTGCCCATCCAATAATTTCGTATGCCCACCCTTCAGAATCGAATAAAAAAATAAAAACCGCGAAAATGAAGAGTTCCGAAGACGCGACCACGTATAAGTTCGATTTTTTCCGAAAATATTATCAAAATCGATCTTTCAACGATGCAGTCCTTTAGTCTAGATGTAGAAGACGTTTGCCCACCCAATAATTTCGTATGCCCACCCTTCAGAATCGAATAAAAAAATAAAACCCACGAATATGAAGAGTTCCGAAGACGCGACCACGTATAAGTTCGATTATTTATTAACTAAACGTTCGAATCGTTTGTCCAACGACGCATTTCGTTAGTGTAGATGTGGAAAACGTTTGCCCATCCAATAATTTCGTATGCCCACCCTTCAGAATCGAATAAAAACCGCGAAAATGAAGAGTTCCGAAGACGCGACTACGTATAAGTTCGATTTTTTCCGAAAATATTATCAAAATCGATCTTTCAACGATGCAGTCCTTTAGTCTAGATGTAGAAGACGTTTGCCCACCCAATAATTTCGTATGCCCACCCTTCAGAATCGAATAAAAAAATAAAAACCGCGAAAATGAAGAGTTCCGCAGACGCGACCACGTATAAGTTCGATTTTTTCCGAAAAGATTATCAAAATCGATCTTTCAACGATGGAGTCCTTTAGTCTAGATGTGGAAGACGTTTGTCCATCCAATAATTTCGTATGCCCACCCTTCAGAATCGAATAAAAACTGCGAAAATGAAGAGTTCCGAAGACGCGACCACGTATAAGTTCGATTTTTTCCGAAAATATTATCAAAATCGATCTTTCAACGATGCAGTCCTTCAGTCTAGATGTAGAAGACGTGTGCCCACCCAATTATTTCGTATGCCCACCCTTCAGAATCGAATAAAAACCGCGAAAATGAAGAGTTCCGAAGACGCGACTACGTATAAGTTCGATTTTTTCCGAAAATATTATCAAAATCGATCTTTCAACGATGCAGTCCTTTAGTCTAGATGTAGAAGACGTTTGCCCACCCAATAATTTCGTATGCCCACCCTTCAGAATCGAATAAAAAAATAAAAACCGCGAAAATGAAGAGTTCCGAAGACGCGACCACGTATAAGTTCGATTATTTATTAACTAAACGTTCGAATCGTTTGTCCAACGACGCATTTCCTTAGTGTAGATGTGGAAGACGTTTGCCCATCCAATAATTTCGTATGCCCACCCTTCAGAATCGAATAAAAAAATAAAAACCGCGAAAATGAAGAGTTCCGAAGACGCGACCACGTATAAGTTCGATTTTTTCCGAAAATATTATCAAAATCGATCTTTCAACGATGCAGTCCTTCAGTCTAGATGTAGAAGACGTGTGCCCACCCAATTATTTCGTATGCCCACCCTTCAGAATCGAATAAAAACCGCGAAAATGAAGAGTTCCGAAGACGCGACCACGTATAAGTTCGATTTTTTCCGAAAATATTATCAAAATCGATCTTTCAACGATGCAGTCCTTTAGTCTAGATGTAGAAGACGTTTGCCCACCCAATAATTTCGTATGCTCACCCTTCAGAATCGAAATAAAAAATAAAACCCACGAATATGAAGAGTTCCGAAGACGCGACCACGTATAAGTTCGATTATTTATTAACTAAACGTTCGAATCGTTTGTCCAACGACGCATTTCGTTAGTGTAGATGTGGAAAACGTTTGCCCATCCAATAATTTCGTATGCCCACCCTTCAGAATCGAATAAAAACCGCGAAAATGAAGAGTTCCGAAGACGCGACTACGTATAAGTTCGATTTTTTCCGAAAATATTATCAAAATCGATCTTTCAACGATGCAGTCCTTTAGTCTAGATGTAGAAGACGTTTGCCCACCCAATAATTTCGTATGCTCACCCTTCAGAATCGAAATAAAAAATAAAACCCACGAATATGAAGAGTTCCGAAGACGCGACCACGTATAAGTTCGATTATTTATTAACTAAACGTTCGAATCGTTTGTCCAACGACGCATTTCGTTAGTGTAGATGTGGAAAACGTTTGCCCATCCAATAATTTCGTATGCCCACCCTTCAGAATCGAATAAAAACCGCGAAAATGAAGAGTTCCGAAGACGCGACTACGTATAAGTTCGATTTTTTCCGAAAATATTATCAAAATCGATCTTTCAACGATGCAGTCCTTTAGTCTAGATGTAGAAGACGTTTGCCCACCCAATAATTTCGTATGCCCACCCTTCAGAATCGAATAAAAAAATAAAAACCGCGAAAATGAAGAGTTCCGCAGACGCGACCACGTATAAGTTCGATTTTTTCCGAAAAGATTATCAAAATCGATCTTTCAACGATGGAGTCCTTTAGTCTAGATGTGGAAGACGTTTGTCCATCCAATAATTTCGTATGCCCACCCTTCAGAATCGAATAAAAACTGTGAAAATGAAGAGTTCCGAAGACGCGACCACGTATAAGTTCGATTTTTTCCGAAAATATTATCAAAATCGATCTTTCAACGGTGCAGTCCTTCAGTCTAGATGTAGAAGACGTGTGCCCACCCAATTATTTCGTATGCCCACCCTTCAGAATCGAATAAAGAAATAAAAACCACGAAAATGAAGAGTTCCGAAGACGCGACCACGTATAAGTTCGATTATTTATTAACTAAACGTTCGAATCGTTTGTCCAACGACGCATTTCGTTAGTTTAGATGTGGAAGACGTTTGCCCATCCAATAATTTCGTATGCCCACCCTTCAGAATCGAATAAAAACCGCGAAAATGATAAGTTCCGAAGACGCGACTACTTATTAGTTCGTTTTTTTCCGAAAATATTATCAAAATCGATCTTTCAACGATGCAGTCCTTCAGTCTAGATGTGGAAGACGTTTGTCCATCCAATAATTTCGTATGCCCACCCTTCAGAATCGAATAAAAACTGCGAAAATGAAGAGTTCCGAAGACGCGACCACGTATAAGTTCGATTTTTTCCGAAAATATTATCAAAATCGATCTTTCAACGATGCAGTCCTTTAGTCTAGATGTAGAAGACGTTTGCCCACCCAATAATTTCGTATGCCCACCCTTCAGAATCGAATAAAAAAATAAAAACCGCGAAAATGAAGAGTTCCGCAGACGCGACCACGTATAAGTTCGATTTTTTCCGAAAAGATTATCAAAATCGATCTTTCAACGATGGAGTCTAGTCTAGATGTGGAAGACGTTTGCTCATCCAATAATTTCGTATGCCCACCCTTCAGAATCGAATAAAAACCGCGAAAATGAAGAGTTCCGAAGACGCGACTACGTATAAGTTCGATTTTTTCCGAAAATATTATCAAAATCGATCTTTCAACGATGCAGTCCTTCAGTCTAGATGTAGAAGACGTTTGCCCACCCAATAATTTCGTATGCCCACCCTTCAGAATCGAATAAAAAAATAAAAACCACGAATATGAAGAGTTCCGAAGACGCGACCACGTATAAGTTCGATTATTTATTAACTAAACGTTCGAATCGTTTGTCCAACGACGCAGTCCTTTAGTCTAGATGTAGAAGACGTCTGCCCACCCAATAATTTCGTATGCCCACCCTTCAGAATCGAAATAAAAAATAAAACCCACGAATATGAAGAGTTCCGAAGACGCGACCACGTATAAGTTCGATTATTTATTAACTAAACGTTCGAATCGTTTGTCCATCGACGCATTTCTTTAGTGTAGATGTGGAAGACGTTTGCCCATCCAATAATTTCGTATGCCCACCCTTCAGAATCGAATAAAAACCGCGAAAATGAAGAGTTCCGAAGACGCGACTTCGTATAAGTTCGATTTTTTCCGAAAATATTATCAAAATCGATCTTTCAACGATGCAGTCCTTTAGTCTAGATGTGGAAGACGTTTGCCCACCCAATAATTTCGTATGCCCACCCATCAGAATCGAAATAAAAAATAAAACCCACGAATATGAAGAGTTCCGAAGACGCGACCACGTATAAGTTCGATTATTTATTAACTAAACGTTCGAATCGTTTGTCCAACGACGCATTTCGTTAGTGTAGATGTGGAAGACGTTTGCCCATCCAATAATTTCAAATGCCCACCCTTCAGAATCGAATAAAAAAATAAAAACCGCGAAAATTAAGAGTTCCGAAGACGCGACCACGTATAAGTTCGATTTTTTCCGAAAATATTATCAAAATCGATCTTTCAACGATGCAGTCCTTTAGTCTAGATGTAGAAGACGTTTGCCCACCCAATAATTTCATATGCCCACCCTTCAGAATCGAAATAAAAAATAAAACCCACGAATATGAAGAGTTCCGAAGACGCGACCACGTATAAGTTCGATTATTTATTAACTAAACGTTCGAATCGTTTGTCCAACGACGCATTTCGTTAGTGTAGATGTGGAAGACGTTTGCCCATCCAATAATTTCAAATGCCCACCCTTCAGAATCGAATAAAAAAATAAAAACCGCGAAAATTAAGAGTTCCGAAGACGCGACCACGTATAAGTTCGATTTTTTCCGAAAATATTATCAAAATCGATCTTTCAACGATGCAGTCCTTTAGTTTAGATGTGGAAGACGTTTGCCCATCCAATAATTTCGTATGCCCACCCTTCAGAATCGAATAAAAACCGCGAAAATGAAGAGTTCCGAAGACGCGACTACTTATTATTTCGTTTTTTTCCGAAAATATTATCAAAATCGATCTTTCAACGATGCAGTCCTTCAGTCTAGATGTAGAAGACGTTTGCCCACCCAATAATTTCGTATGCCTACCCTTCAGAATCGAAAAAAAAAATAAAACCCACGAATATGAAGAGTTCCGAAGACGCGACCACGTATAAGTTCGATTATTTATTAACTAAACGTTCGAATCGTTTGTCCAACGACGCATTTCGTTAGTGTAGATGTGGAAGACGTTTGCCCATCCAATAATTTCGTATGCCCACCCTTCAGAATCGAATAAAAACCGCGAAAATGAAGAGTTCCGAAGACGCGACTACTTATAAGTTTGTTTTTTTCCGAAAATATTATCAAAATCAATTTTTCAACGATGCAGTCCTTCAGTCTAGATGTAGAAGACGTTTGCCCACCCAATAATTTCGTATGCCCACCCTTCAGAATCGAATAAAAAAATAAAAACCACGAAAATGAAGAGTTCCGAAGACGCGACCACGTATAAGTTCGATTATTTATTACCTAAACGTTCGAATCGTTTGTCCAACGACGCATTTCGTTAGTGTAGATGTGGAAGACGTTTGCCCATGCAATAATTTCGTATGCCCACCCTTCAGAATCGAATAAAAACCGCGAAAATGAAGAGTTCCGAAGACGCGACTACGTATAAGTACGATTTTTTCCGAAAATATTATCAAAATCGATCTTTCAACGATGCAGTCCTTTAGTCTAGATGTGGAAGACGTTTGCCCACCCAATAATTTCGTATGCCCACCCTTCAGAATCGAAATAAAAAATAAAAACCACGAAAATGAAGAGTTCCGAAGACGCGACCACGTATAAGTTCGATTATTTATTAACTAAACGTTCGAATCGTTTGTCCAACGACGCATTTCGTTAGTGTAGATGTGGAAGACGTTTGCCCATCCAATAATTTCGTATGCCCACCCTTCAGAATCGAATAAAAACCGCGAAAATGAAGAGTTCCGAAGACGCGACTACCTATAAGTTCGATTTTTTCCGAAAATATTATCAAAATCGATCTTTCAACGATGCAGTCCTTCAGTCTAGATGTAGAAGACGTTAGCCCACCCAATAATTTCGTATGCCCACCCTTCAGAATCGAATAAAAAAATAAAAACCACGAAAATGAAGAGTTCCGAAGACGCGACCACGTATAAGTTCGATTTTTTCCGAAAATATTATCAAAATCGATCTTTCAACGATGCAGTCCTTTAGTCTAGATGTAGAAGACGTTTGCCCACCCAATTATTTCGTATGCCCACCCTTCAGAATCGAAATAAAAAATAAAACCCACGAATATGACGAGTTCCGAAGACGCGACCACGTATAAGTTCGATTATTTATTAACTAAACGTTCGAATCGTTTGTCCAATGACGCATTTCGTTAGTGTACATGTGGAAGACGTTTGCCCATCCAATAATTTCGTATGCCCACCCTTCAGAATCGAATAAAAAAATAAAAACCGCGAAAATGAAGAGTTCCGAAGACGCGACTACGTATAAGTTCGATTTTTTCCGAAAATATTATCAAAATCGATCTTTCAACGACGCAGTCCTTCAGTCTAGATGTAGAAAACGTTTGCCCACCCAATAATTTCGTATGCCCACCCTTCAGAATCGAATAAAAAAATAAAAATCACGAAAATGAAGAGATCCGAAGACGCGACCACGTATAAGTTCGATTATTTATTAACTAAACGTTCGAATCGTTTGTCCAACCACGCATTTCGTTAGTGTAGATGTGGAAGACGTTTGCCCATCCAATAATTTCGTATGCCCACCCTTCAGAATCGAATAAAAAAATAAAAACAGCGAAAATGAAGAGTTCCGAAGACGCGACCACGTATAAGTTCGATTTTTTCTGAAAAGATTATCAAAATAGATCTTTCAACGATGCAGTCCTTTAGTCTAGATGTGGAAGACGTTTGCTCATCCAATAATTTCGTATGCCCACCCTTCAGAATCGAATAAAAACCGCGAAAATGAAGAGTTCCGAAGACGCGACCACGTATAAGTTCGATTTTTTCCGAAAATATTATCAAAATCGATCTTTCAACGATGCAGTCCTTTAGTCTAGATGTGGAAGACGTTTGCCCACCCAATAATTTCGTATGCCCACCCATCAGAATCGAAATAAAAAATAAAACCCACGAATATGAAGAGTTCCGAAGACGCGACCACGTATAAGTTCGATAATTTATTAACTAAACGTTCGAATCGTTTGTCCAACGACGCATTTCGTTAGTGTAGATGTGGAAGACGTTTGCCCATCCAATAATTTCAAATGCCCACCCTTCAGAATCGAATAAAAAAATAAAAACCGCGAAAATTAAGAGTTCCGAAGACGCGACCACGTATAAGTTCGATTTTTTCCGAAAATATTATCAAAATCGATCTTTCAACGATGCAGTCCTTTAGTCTAGATGTAGAAGACGTTTGCCCACCCAATAATTTCATATGCCCACCCTTCAGAATCGAAATAAAAAATAAAACCCACGAATATGAAGAGTTCCGAAGACGCGACCACGTATAAGTTCCATTATTTATTAACTAAACGTTCGAATCGTTTGTCCAACGACGCATTTCGTTAGTGTAGATGTGGAAGACGTTTGCCCATCCAATAATTTCGTATGCCCACCCTTCAGAATCGAATAAAAACCGCGAAAATGAAGAGTTCCGAAGACGCGACTACGTATAAGTTCGATTTTTTCCGAAAATATTATCAAAATCGATCTTTCAACGATGCAGTCCTTTAGTCTAGATGTGGAAGACGTTTGCCCACCCAATAATTTCGTATGCCCACCCTTCAGAATCGAAATAAAAAATAAAAACCACGAAAATGAAGAGTTCCGAAGACGCGACCACGTATAAGTTCGATTATTTATTAACTAAACGTTCGAATCGTTTGTCCAACGACGCATTTCGTTAGTGTAGATGTGGAAGACGTTTGCCCATTCAATAATTTCGTATGCCCACCCTTCAGAATCGAATAAAAACCGGGAAAATGAAGAGTTCCGAAGACGCGACTACCTATAAGTTCGATTTTTTCCGAAAATATTATCAAAATCGATCTTTCAACGATGCAGTCCTTCAGTCTAGATGTAGAAGACGTTAGCCCACCCAATAATTTCGTATGCCCACCCTTCAGAATCGAATAAAAAAATAAAAACCACGAAAATGAAGAGTTCCGAAGACGCGACCACGTATAAGTTCGATTTTTTCCGAAAATATTATCAAAATCGATCTTTCAACGATGCAGTCCTTTAGTCTAGATGTAGAAGACGTTTGCCCACCCAATTATTTCGTATGCCCACCCTTCAGAATCGAAATAAAAAATAAAACCCACGAATATGAAGAGTTCCGAAGACGCGACCACGTATAAGTTCGATTATTTATTAACTAAACGTTCGAATCGTTTGTCCAATGACGCATTTCGTTAGTGTACATGTGGAAGACGTTTGCCCATCCAATAATTTCGTATGCCCACCCTTCAGAATCGAATAAAAAAATAAAAACCGCGAAAATGAAGAGTTCCGAAGACGCGACTACGTATAAGTTCGATTTTTTCCGAAAATATTATCAAAATCGATCTTTCAACGACGCAGTCCTTCAGTCTAGATGTAGAAGACGTTTGCCCACCCAATAATTTCGTATGCCCACCCTTCAGAATCGAATAAAAAAATAAAAATCACGAAAATGAAGAGTTCCGAAGACGCGACCACGTATAAGTTCGATTATTTATTAACTAAACGTTCGAATCGTTTGTCCAACCACGCATTTCGTTAGTGTAGATGTGGAAGACGTTTGCCCATCCAATAATTTCGTATGCCCACCCTTCAGAATCGAATAAAAAAATAAAAACAGCGAAAATGAAGAGTTCCGAAGACGCGACCACGTATAAGTTCGATTTTTTCTGAAAAGATTATCAAAATAGATCTTTCAACGATGCAGTCCTTTAGTCTAAATGTGGAAGACGTTTGCTCATCCATTAATTTCGTATGCCCACCCTTCAGAATCGAATAAAAACCGCGAAAATGAAGAGTTCCGAAGACGCGACCACGTATAAGTTCGATTTTTTCCGAAAATATTATCAAAATCGATCTTTCAACGATGCAGTCCTATAGTCTAGTTGTAGAAGACGTCTGCCCACCCAATAATTTCATATGCCCACCCTTCAGAATCGAAATAAAAAATAAAACCCACGAATATGAAGAGTTCCGAAGACGCGACCACGTATAAGTTCCATTATTTATTAACTAAACGTTCGAATCGTTTGTCCAACGACGCATTTCGTTAGTGTAGATGTGGAAGACGTTTGCCCATCCAATAATTTCAAATGCCCACCCTTCAGAATCGAATAAAAAAATAAAAACCACGAAAATGAAGAGTTCCGAAGACGCGACCACGTATAAGTTCGATTATTTATTAACTAAACGTTCGAATCGTTTGTCATACGACGCATTTCGTTAGTTTAGATGTGGAAGACGTTTGCCCATCCAATAATTTCGTATGCCCACCCTTCAGAATCGAATAAAAACCGCGAAAATGAAGAGTTCCGAAGACGCGACTACTTATTAGTTCGTTTTTTTCCGAAAATATTATCAAAATCGATCTTTCAACGATGCAGTCCTTCAGTCTAGATGTAGAAGACGTTTGCCCACCCAATAATTTCGTATGCCCACCCTTCAGAATCGAAAAAAAAAATAAAACCCACGAATATGAAGAGTTCCGAAGACGCGACCACGTATAAGTTCGATTTTTTCCGAAAATGTTATCAAAATCGATCTTTCAACGATGCAGTCCTTTAGTCTAGATGTAGAAGACGTCTGCCCACCCAATAATTTCGTATGCCCACCCTTCAGAATCGAAATAAAAAATAAAACCCACGAATATGAAGAGTTCCGAAGACGCGACCACGTATAAGTTCGATTATTTATTAACTAAACGTTCGAAACGTTTGTCCATCGACGCATTTCTTTAGTGTAGATGTGGAAGACGTTTGCCCATCCAATAATTTCGTATGCCCACCCTTCAGAATCGAATAAAAACCGCGAAAATGAAGAGTTCCGAAGACGCGACTACTTATTAGTTTGTTTTTTTCCGAAAATATTATCAAAATCGATCTTTCAACGATGCAGTCCTTCAGTCTAGATGTAGAAGACGTTTGCCCACCCAATAATTTCGTATGCCCACCCTTCAGAATCGAAAAAAAAAATAAAACCCACGAATATGAAGAGTTCCGAAGACGCGACCACGTATAAGTTCGATTTTTTCCGAAAATGTTATCAAAATCGATCTTTCAACGATGCAGTCCTTTAGTCTAGATGTAGAAGACGTCTGCCCACCCAATAATTTCGTATGCCCACCCTTCAGAATCGAAATAAAAAATAAAACCCACGAATATGAAGAGTTCCGAAGACGCGACCACGTATAAGTTCGATTATTTATTAACTAAACGTTCGAATCGTTTGTCCATCGACGCATTTCTTTAGTGTAGATGTGGAAGACGTTTGCCCATCCAATAATTTCGTATGCCTACCCTTCAGAATCGAATAAAAACCGCGAAAATGAAGAGTTCCGAAGACGCGACTACTTATTAGTTTGTTTTTTTCCGAAAATATTATCAAAATCGATCTTTCAACGATGCAGTCCTTCAGTCTAGATGTAGAAGACGTTTGCCCACCCAATAATTTCGTATGCCCACCCTTCAGAATCGAAAAAAAAAATAAAACCCACGAATATGAAGAGTTCCGAAGACGCGACCACGTATAAGTTCGATTTTTTCCGAAAATATTATCAAAATCGATCTTTCAACGATGCAGTCCTTTAGTCTAGATGTAGAAGACGTCTGCCCACCCAATAATTTCGTATGCCCACCCTTCAGAATCGAAATAAAAAATAAAACCCACGAATATGAAGAGTTCCGAAGACGCGACCACGTATAAGTAAAGTTCGATTATTTATTAACTAAACGTTCGAATCGTTTGTCCATCGACGCATTTCTTTAGTGTAGATGTGGAAGACGTTTGCCCATCCAATAATTTCGTATGCCCACCCTTCAGAATCGAATAAAAACCGCGAAAATGAAGAGTTCCGAAGACGCGACCACGTATAAGTTCGATTATTTATTAACTAAACGTTCGAATCGTTTGTCCAACGACGCATTTCGTTAGTGTAGATGTGGAAGACGTTTGCCCATCCAATAATTTCAAATGCCCACCCTTCAGAATCGAATAAAAAAATAAAAACCGCGAAAATTAAGAGTTCCGAAGACGCGACCACGTATAAGTTCTATTTTTTCCGAAAATATTATCAAAATCGATCTTTCAACGATGCAGTCCTTTAGTCTAGATGTGGAAGACGTTTGCCCACCCAATAATTTCGTATGCCCACCCTTCAGAATCGAAATAAAAAATAAAAACCACGAAAATGAAGAGTTCCGAAGACGCGACCACGTATAAGTTCGATTATTTATTAACTAAACGTTCGAATCGTTTGTCCAACGACGCATTTCGTTAGTGTAGATGTGGAAGACGTTTGCCCATCCAATAATTTCGTATGCCCACCCTTCAGAATCGAATAAAAACCGCGAAAATGAAGAGTTCCGAAGACGCGACTACTTATTAGTTCGTTTTTTTCCGAAAATATTATCAAAATCGATCTTTCAACGATGCAGTCCTTCAGTCTAGATGTAGAAGACGTTTGCCCACCCAATAATTTCGTATGCCCACCCTTCAGAATCGAAAAAAAAAATAAAACCCACGAATATGAAGAGTTCCGAAGACGCGACCACGTATAAGTTCGATTTTTTCCGAAAATGTTATCAAAATCGATCTTTCAACGATGCAGTCCTTTAGTCTAGATGTAGAAGACGTCTGCCCACCCAATAATTTCGTATGCCCACCCTTCAGAATCGAAATAAAAAATAAAACCCACGAATATGAAGAGTTCCGAAGACGCGACCACGTATAAGTTCGATTATTTATTAACTAAACGTTCGAATCGTTTGTCCAACGACGCATTTCGTTAGTGTAGATGTGGAAGACGTTTGCCCATCCAATAATTTCGTATGCTCACCCTTCAGAATCGAAATAAAAAATAAAAACCACGAAAATGAAGAGTTCCGAAGACGCGACCACGTATAAGTTCGATTTTTTCCGAAAATGTTATCAAAATCGATCTTTCAACGATGCAGTCCTTTAGTCTAGATGTAGAAGACGTCTGCCCACCCAATAATTTCGTATGCCCACCCTTCAGAATCGAAATAAAAAATAAAACCCACGAATATGAAGAGTTCCGAAGACGCGACCACGTATAAGTTCGATTTTTTCCGAAAATATTATCAAAATCGATCTTTCAACGATGCAGTCCTTTTATCTAGATGAAGAAGACGTTTGCCCACCCAATAATTTCGTATGCCCACCCTTCAGAATCGAAATAAAAAATAAAAACCCCGAAAATGAAGAGTTCCGAAGACGCGACGACGTATAAGTTCGATTATTTATTAACTAAACGTTCGAATCGTTTGTCCAACGACGCATTTCGTTAGTGTAGATGTGGAAGACGTTTGCCCATCCAATAATTTCGTATGGCCACCCTTGAGAATCGAATAAAAAAATAAAAACCGCGAAAATGAAGAGTCCCGAAGACGCGACCACGTATAAGTTCGATTTTTTCCGAAAATATTATCAAAATCGATCTTTCAACGATGCAGTCCTTTAGTCTAGATGTAGAAGACGTTTGCCCACCCAATAATTTCGTATGCCCACCCTTCAGAATCGAAATAAAAAATAAAAACCCCGAAAATGAAGAGTTCCGAAGACGCGACCACGTATAAGTTCGATTATTTATTAACTAAACGTTCGAATCGTTTGTCCATCGACGCATTTCGTTAGTGTAGATGTGGAAGACGTTTGCCCATCCAATAATTTCGTATGGCCACCCTTGAGAATCGAATAAAAAAATAAAAACCGCGAAAATGAAGAGTCCCGAAGACGCGACCACGTATAAGTTCGATTTTTTCCGAAAATATTATCAAAATCGATCTTTCAACGATGCAGTCCTTTAGTCTAGATGTAGAAGACGTTTGCCCACCCAATAATTTCGTATGCCCACCCATCAGAATCGAAATAAAAAATAAAACCCACGAATATGAAGAGTTCCGAAGACGCGACCACGTATAAGTTCGATTATTTATTAACTAAACGTTCGAATCGTTTGTCCAACGACGCATTTCTTTAGTGTAGATGTGGAAGACGTTTGCTCATCCATTAATTTCGTATGCCCACCCTTCAGAATCGAATAAAAACCGCGAAAATGAAGAGTTCCGAAGACGCGACCACGTATAAGTTCGATTTTTTCCGAAAATATTATCAAAATCGATCTTTCAACGACGCAGTCCTTCAGTCTAGATGTAGAAGACGTTTGCCCACCCAATAATTTCGTATGCCCACCCTTCAGAATCGAATAAAAAAATAAAAATCACGAAAATGAAGAGTTCCGAAGACGCGACCACGTATAAGTTCGATTATTTATTAACTAAACGTTCGAATCGTTTGTCCAACCACGCATTTCGTTAGTGTAGATGTGGAAGACGTTTGCCCATCCAATAATTTCGTATGCCCACCCTTCAGAATCGAATAAAAAAATAAAAACAGCGAAAATGAAGAGTTCCGAAGACGCGACCACGTATAAGTTCGATTTTTTCTGAAAAGATTATCAAAATAGATCTTTCAACGATGCAGTCCTTTAGTCTAAATGTGGAAGACGTTTGCTCATCCATTAATTTCGTATGCCCACCCTTCAGAATCGAATAAAAACCGCGAAAATGAAGAGTTCCGAAGACGCGACCACGTATAAGTTCGATTTTTTCCGAAAATATTATCAAAATCGATCTTTCAACGATGCAGTCCTATAGTCTAGTTGTAGAAGACGTCTGCCCACCCAATAATTTCATATGCCCACCCTTCAGAATCGAAATAAAAAATAAAACCCACGAATATGAAGAGTTCCGAAGACGCGACCACGTATAAGTTCCATTATTTATTAACTAAACGTTCGAATCGTTTGTCCAACGACGCATTTCGTTAGTGTAGATGTGGAAGACGTTTGCCCATCCAATAATTTCAAATGCCCACCCTTCAGAATCGAATAAAAAAATAAAAACCACGAAAATGAAGAGTTCCGAAGACGCGACCACGTATAAGTTCGATTATTTATTAACTAAACGTTCGAATCGTTTGTCATACGACGCATTTCGTTAGTTTAGATGTGGAAGACGTTTGCCCATCCAATAATTTCGTATGCCCACCCTTCAGAATCGAATAAAAACCGCGAAAATGAAGAGTTCCGAAGACGCGACTACTTATTAGTTCGTTTTTTCCGAAAATATTATCAAAATCGATCTTTCAACGATGCAGTCCTTCAGTCTAGATGTAGAAGACGTTTGCCCACCCAATAATTTCGTATGCCCACCCTTCAGAATCGAAAAAAAAAATAAAACCCACGAATATGAAGAGTTCCGAAGACGCGACCACGTATAAGTTCGATTTTTTCCGAAAATGTTATCAAAATCGATCTTTCAACGATGCAGTCCTTTAGTCTAGATGTAGAAGACGTCTGCCCACCCAATAATTTCGTATGCCCACCCTTCAGAATCGAAATAAAACATAAAACCCACGAATATGAAGAGTTCCGAAGACGCGACCACGTATAAGTTCGATTATTTATTAACTAAACGTTCGAATCGTTTGTCCATCGACGCATTTCTTTAGTGTAGATGTGGAAGACGTTTGCCCATCCAATAATTTCGTATGCCCACCCTTCAGAATCGAATAAAAACCGCGAAAATGAAGAGTTCCGAAGACGCGACTACTTATTAGTTTGTTTTTTTCCGAAAATATTATCAAAATCGATCTTTCAACGATGCAGTCCTTCAGTCTAGATGTAGAAGACGTTTGCCCACCCAATAATTTCGTATGCCCACCCTTCAGAATCGAAAAAAAAAATAAAACCCACGAATATGAAGAGTTCCGAAGACGCGACCACGTATAAGTTCGATTTTTTCCGAAAATATTATCAAAATCGATCTTTCAACGATGCAGTCCTTTAGTCTAGATGTAGAAGACGTCTGCCCACCCAATAATTTCGTATGCCCACCCTTCAGAATCGAAATAAAAAATAAAACCCACGAATATGAAGAGTTCCGAAGACGCGACCACGTATAAGTAAAGTTCGATTATTTATTAACTAAACGTTCGAATCGTTTGTCCATCGACGCATTTCTTTAGTGTAGATGTGGAAGACGTTTGCCCATCCAATAATTTCGTATGCCCACCCTTCAGAATCGAATAAAAACCGCGAAAATGAAGAGTTCCGAAGACGCGACCACGTATAAGTTCGATTATTTATTAACTAAACGTTCGAATCGTTTGTCCAACGACGCATTTCGTTAGTGTAGATGTGGAAGACGTTTGCCCATCCAATAATTTCAAATGCCCACCCTTCAGAATCGAATAAAAAAATAAAAACCGCGAAAATTAAGAGTTCCGAAGACGCGACCACGTATAAGTTCGATTTTTTCCGAAAATATTATCAAAATCGATCTTTCAACGATGCAGTCCTTTAGTCTAGATGTAGAAGACGTTTGCCCACCCAATAATTTCATATGCCCACCCTTCAGAATCGAAATAAAAAATAAAACCCACGAATATGAAGAGTTCCGAAGACGCGACCACGTATAAGTTCCATTATTTATTAACTAAACGTTCGAATCGTTTGTCCAACGACGCATTTCGTTAGTGTAGATGTGGAAGACGTTTGCCCATCCAATAATTTCGTATGCCCACCCTTCAGAATCGAATAAAAACCGCGAAAATGAAGAGTTCCGAAGACGCGACTACCTATAAGTTCGATTTTTTCCGAAAATATTATCAAAATCGATCCTTCAACGATGCAGTCCTTCAGTCTAGATGTAGAAGACGTTAGCCCACCCAATAATTTCGTATGCCCACCCTTCAGAATCGAATAAAAAAATAAAAACCACGAAAATGAAGAGTTCCGAAGACGCGACCACGTCTAAGTTCGATTTTTTCCGAAAATATTATCAAAATCGATCTTTCAACGATGCAGTCCTTTAGTCTAGATGTAGAAGACGTTTGCCCACACAATTATTTCGTATGCCCACCCTTCAGAATCGAAATAAAAAATAAAACCCACGAATATGAAGAGTTCCGAAGACGCGACCACGTATAAGTTCGATTATTTATTAACTAAACGTTCGAATCGTTTGTCCAATGACGCATTTCGTTAGTGTACATGTGGAAGACGTTTGCCCATCCAATAATTTCGTATGCCCACCCTTCAGAATCGAATAAAAAAATAAAAACCGCGAAAATGAAGAGTTCCGAAGACGCGACTACGTATAAGTTCGATTTTTTCCGAAAATATTATCAAAATCGATCTTTCAACGACGCAGTCCTTCAGTCTAGATGTAGAAGACGTTTGCCCACCCAATAATTTCGTATGCCCACCCTTCAGAATCGAATAAAAAAATAAAAATCACGAAAATGAAGAGTTCCGAAGACGCGACCACGTATAAGTTCGATTATTTATTAACTAAACGTTCGAATCGTTTGTCCAACCACGCATTTCGTTAGTGTAGATGTGGAAGACGTTTGCCCATCCAATAATTTCGTATGCCCACCCTTCAGAATCGAATAAAAAAATAAAAACAGCGAAAATGAAGAGTTCCGAAGACGCGACCACGTATAAGTTCGATTTTTTCTGAAAAGATTATCAAAATAGATCTTTCAACGATGCAGTCCTTTAGTCTAGATGTGGAAGACGTTTGCTCATCCAATAATTTCGTATGCCCACCCTTCAGAATCGAATAAAAACCGCGAAAATGAAGAGTTCCGAAGACGCGACCACGTATAAGTTCGATTTTTTCCGAAAATATTATCAAAATCGATCTTTCAACGATGCAGTCCTTTAGTCTAGTTGTAGAAGACGTCTGCCCACCCAATAATTTCGTATGCCCACCCTTCAGAATAGAAATAAAAAATAAAACCCACGAATATGAAGAGTTCCGTAGACGCGACCACGTATAAGTTCGATTATTTATTAACTAAACGTTCGAATCGTTTGTCCAACGACGCATTTCGTTAGTGTAGATGTGGAAGACGTTTGCCCATCCAATAATTTCGTATGCTCACCCTTCAGAATCGAAATAAAAAATAAAAACCACGAAAATGAAGAGTTCCGAAGACGCGACCACGTATAAGTTCGATTTTTTCCGAAAATGTTATCAAAATCGATCTTTCAACGATGCAGTCCTTTAGTCTAGATGTAGAAGACGTCTGCCCACCCAATAATTTCGTATGCCCACCCTTCAGAATCGAAATAAAAAATAAAACCCACGAATATGAAGAGTTCCGAAGACGCGACCACGTATAAGTTCGATTTTTTCCGAAAATATTATCAAAATCGATCTTTCAACGATGCAGTCCTTTTATCTAGATGAAGAAGACGTTTGCCCACCCAATAATTTCGTATGCCCACCCTTCAGAATCGAAATAAAAAATAAAAACCCCGAAAATGAAGAGTTCCGAAGACGCGACGACGTATAAGTTCGATTATTTATTAACTAAACGTTCGAATCGTTTGTCCATCGACGCATTTCTTTAGTGTAGATGTGGAAGACGTTTGCCCATCCAATAATTTCGTATGCCCACCCTTCAGAATCGAATAAAAACCGCGAAAATGAAGAGTTCCGAAGACGCGACCACGTATAAGTTCGATTATTTATTAACTAAACGTTCGAATCGTTTGTCCAACGACGCATTTCGTTAGTGTAGATGTGGAAGACGTTTGCCCATCCAATAATTTCAAATGCCCACCCTTCAGAATCGAATAAAAAAATAAAAACCGCGAAAATTAAGAGTTCCGAAGACGCGACCACGTATAAGTTCGATTTTTTCCGAAAATATTATCAAAATCGATCTTTCAACGATGCAGTCCTTTAGTCTAGATGTAGAAGACGTTTTCCCACCCAATAATTTCATATGCCCACCCTTCAGAATCGAAATAAAAAATAAAACCCACGAATATGAAGAGTTCCGAAGACGCGACCACGTATAAGTTCCATTATTTATTAACTAAACGTTCGAATCGTTTGTCCAACGACGCATTTCGTTAGTGTAGATGTGGAAGACGTTTGCCCATCCAATAATTTCGTATGCCCACCCTTCAGAATCGAATAAAAACCGCGAAAATGAAGAGTTCCGAAGACGCGACTACCTATAAGTTCGATTTTTTCCGAAAATATTATCAAAATCGATCCTTCAACGATGCAGTCCTTCAGTCTAGATGTAGAAGACGTTAGCCCACCCAATAATTTCGTATGCCCACCCTTCAGAATCGAATAAAAAAATAAAAACCACGAAAATGAAGAGTTCCGAAGACGCGACCACGTCTAAGTTCGATTTTTTCCGAAAATATTATCAAAATCGATCTTTCAACGATGCAGTCCTTTAGTCTAGATGTAGAAGACGTTTGCCCACACAATTATTTCGTATGCCCACCCTTCAGAATCGAAATAAAAAATAAAACCCACGAATATGAAGAGTTCCGAAGACGCGACCACGTATAAGTTCGATTATTTATTAACTAAACGTTCGAATCGTTTGTCCAATGACGCATTTCGTTAGTGTACATGTGGAAGACGTTTGCCCATCCAATAATTTCGTATGCCCACCCTTCAGAATCGAATAAAAAAATAAAAACCGCGAAAATGAAGAGTTCCGAAGACGCGACTACGTATAAGTTCGATTTTTTCCGAAAATATTATCAAAATCGATCTTTCAACGACGCAGTCCTTCAGTCTAGATGTAGAAGACGTTTGCCCACCCAATAATTTCGTATGCCCACCCTTCAGAATCGAATAAAAAAATAAAAATCACGAAAATGAAGAGTTCCGAAGACGCGACCACGTATAAGTTCGATTATTTATTAACTAAACGTTCGAATCGTTTGTCCAACCACGCATTTCGTTAGTGTAGATGTGGAAGACGTTTGCCCATCCAATAATTTCGTATGCCCACCCTTCAGAATCGAATAAAAAAATAAAAACAGCGAAAATGAAGAGTTCCGAAGACGCGACCACGTATAAGTTCGATTTTTTCTGAAAAGATTATCAAAATAGATCTTTCAACGATGCAGTCCTTTAGTCTAGATGTGGAAGACGTTTGCTCATCCAATAATTTCGTATGCCCACCCTTCAGAATCGAATAAAAACCGCGAAAATGAAGAGTTCCGAAGACGCGACCACGTATAAGTTCGATTTTTTCCGAAAATATTATCAAAATCGATCTTTCAACGATGCAGTCCTTTAGTCTAGTTGTAGAAGACGTCTGCCCACCCAATAATTTCGTATGCCCACCCTTCAGAATAGAAATAAAAAATAAAACCCACGAATATGAAGAGTTCCGTAGACGCGACCACGTATAAGTTCGATTATTTATTAACTAAACGTTCGAATCGTTTGTCCAACGACGCATTTCGTTAGTGTAGATGTGGAAGACGTTTGCCCATCCAATAATTTCGTATGCTCACCCTTCAGAATCGAAATAAAAAATAAAAACCACGAAAATGAAGAGTTCCGAAGACGCGACCACGTATAAGTTCGATTTTTTCCGAAAATGTTATCAAAATCGATCTTTCAACGATGCAGTCCTTTAGTCTAGATGTAGAAGACGTCTGCCCACCCAATAATTTCGTATGCCCACCCTTCAGAATCGAAATAAAAAATAAAACCCACGAATATGAAGAGTTCCGAAGACGCGACCACGTATAAGTTCGATTTTTTCCGAAAATATTATCAAAATCGATCTTTCAACGATGCAGTCCTTTTATCTAGATGAAGAAGACGTTTGCCCACCCAATAATTTCGTATGCCCACCCTTCAGAATCGAAATAAAAAATAAAAACCCCGAAAATGAAGAGTTCCGAAGACGCGACGACGTATAAGTTCGATTATTTATTAACTAAACGTTCGAATCGTTTGTCCAACGACGCATTTCGTTAGTGTAGATGTGGAAGACGTTTGCCCATCCAATAATTTCGTATGGCCACCCTTGAGAATCGAATAAAAAAATAAAAACCGCGAAAATGAAGAGTCCCGAAGACGCGACCACGTATAAGTTCGATTTTTTCCGAAAATATTATCAAAATCGATCTTTCAACGATGCAGTCCTTTAGTCTAGATGTAGAAGACGTTTGCCCACCCAATAATTTCGTATGCCCACCCTTCAGAATCGAAATAAAAAATAAAAACCCCGAAAATGAAGAGTTCCGAAGACGCGACCACGTATAAGTTCGATTATTTATTAACTAAACGTTCGAATCGTTTGTCCATCGACGCATTTCGTTAGTGTAGATGTGGAAGACGTTTGCCCATCCAATAATTTCGTATGCCCACCCTTCAGAATCGAATAAAAACCGCGAAAATGAAGAGTTCCGAAGACGCGACTACGTATAAGTTCGATTTTTTCCGAAAATATTATCAAAATCGATCTTTCAACGATGCAGTCCTTTAGTCTAGATGTGGAAGACGTTTGCCCACCCAATAATTTCGTATGCCCACCCATCAGAATCGAAATAAAAAATAAAACCCACGAATATGAAGAGTTCCGAAGACGCGACCACGTATAAGTTCGATTATTTATTAACTAAACGTTCGAATCGTTTGTCCAACGACGCATTTCTTTAGTGTAGATGTGGAAGACGTTTGCCCATCCAATAATTTCGTATGCCCACCCTTCAGAATCGAATAAAAACCGCGAAAATGAAGAGTTCCGAAGACGCGACTACGTATAAGTTCGATTTTTTCTGAAAAGATTATCAAAATAGATCTTTCAACGATGCAGTCCTTTAGTCTAGATGTGGAAGACGTTTGCTCATCCAATAATTTCGTATGCCCACCCTTCAGAATCGAATAAAAACCGCGAAAATGAAGAGTTCCGAAGACGCGACCACGTATAAGTTCGATTTTTTCCGAAAATATTATCAAAATCGATCTTTCAACGATGCAGTCCTTTAGTCTAGTTGTAGAAGACGTCTGCCCACCCAATAATTTCGTATGCCCACCCTTCAGAATCGAATAAAAAAATAAAAATCACGAAAATGAAGAGTTCCGAAGACGCGACCACGTATAAGTTCGATTATTTATTAACTAAACGTTCGAATCGTTTGTCCAACCACGCATTTCGTTAGTGTAGATGTGGAAGACGTTTGCCCATCCAATAATTTCGTATGCCCACCCTTCAGAATCGAATAAAAAAATAAAAACAGCGAAAATGAAGAGTTCCGAAGACGCGACCACGTATAAGTTCGATTTTTTCTGAAAAGATTATCAAAATAGATCTTTCAACGATGCAGTCCTTTAGTCTAGATGTGGAAGACGTTTGCTCATCCAATAATTTCGTATGCCCACCCTTCAGAATCGAATAAAAACCGCGAAAATGAAGAGTTCCGAAGACGCGACCACGTATAAGTTCGATTTTTTCCGAAAATATTATCAAAATCGATCTTTCAACGATGCAGTCCTTTAGTCTAGTTGTAGAAGACGTCTGCCCACCCAATAATTTCGTATGCCCACCCTTCAGAATAGAAATAAAAAATAAAACCCACGAATATGAAGAGTTCCGTAGACGCGACCACGTATAAGTTCGATTATTTATTAACTAAACGTTCGAATCGTTTGTCCAACGACGCATTTCGTTAGTGTAGATGTGGAAGACGTTTGCCCATCCAATAATTTCGTATGCTCACCCTTCAGAATCGAAATAAAAAATAAAAACCACGAAAATGAAGAGTTCCGAAGACGCGACCACGTATAAGTTCGATTTTTTCCGAAAATGTTATCAAAATCGATCTTTCAACGATGCAGTCCTTTAGTCTAGATGTAGAAGACGTCTGCCCACCCAATAATTTCGTATGCCCACCCTTCAGAATCGAAATAAAAAATAAAACCCACGAATATGAAGAGTTCCGAAGACGCGACCACGTATAAGTTCGATTTTTTCCGAAAATATTATCAAAATCGATCTTTCAACGATGCAGTCCTTTTATCTAGATGAAGAAGACGTTTGCCCACCCAATAATTTCGTATGCCCACCCTTCAGAATCGAAATAAAAAATAAAAACCCCGAAAATGAAGAGTTCCGAAGACGCGACGACGTATAAGTTCGATTATTTATTAACTAAACGTTCGAATCGTTTGTCCAACGACGCATTTCGTTAGTGTAGATGTGGAAGACGTTTGCCCATCCAATAATTTCGTATGGCCACCCTTGAGAATCGAATAAAAAAATAAAAACCGCGAAAATGAAGAGTCCCGAAGACGCGACCACGTATAAGTTCGATTTTTTCCGAAAATATTATCAAAATCGATCTTTCAACGATGCAGTCCTTTAGTCTAGATGTAGAAGACGTTTGCCCACCCAATAATTTCGTATGCCCACCCTTCAGAATCGAAATAAAAAATAAAAACCCCGAAAATGAAGAGTTCCGAAGACGCGACCACGTATAAGTTCGATTATTTATTAACTAAACGTTCGAATCGTTTGTCCATCGACGCATTTCGTTAGTGTAGATGTGGAAGACGTTTGCCCATCCAATAATTTCGTATGCCCACCCTTCAGAATCGAATAAAAACCGCGAAAATGAAGAGTTCCGAAGACGCGACTACGTATAAGTTCGATTTTTTCCGAAAATATTATCAAAATCGATCTTTCAACGATGCAGTCCTTTAGTCTAGTTGTAGAAGACGTCTGCCCACCCAATAATTTCGTATGCCCACCCTTCAGAATAGAAATAAAAAATAAAACCCACGAATATGAAGAGTTCCGAAGACGCGACCACGTATAAGTTCGATTTTTTCCGAAAATATTATCAAAATCGATCTTTCAACGATGCAGTCCTTTTATCTAGATGAAGAAGACGTTTGCCCACCCAATAATTTCGTATGCCCACCCTTCAGAATCGAAATAAAAAATAAAAACCCCGAAAATGAAGAGTTCCGAAGACGCGACGACGTATAAGTTCGATTATTTATTAACTAAACGTTCGAATCGTTTGTCCAACGACGCATTTCGTTAGTGTAGATGTGGAAGACGTTTGCCCATCCAATAATTTCGTATGGCCACCCTTGAGAATCGAATAAAAAAATAAAAACCGCGAAAATGAAGAGTCCCGAAGACGCGACCACGTATAAGTTCGATTTTTTCCGAAAATATTATCAAAGTCGATCTTTCAACGATGCAGTCCTTTAGTCTAGATGTGGAAGACGTTTGCCCACCCAATAATTTCGTATGCCCACCCATCAGAATCGAAATAAAAAATAAAACCCACGAATATGAAGAGTTCCGAAGACGCGACCACGTATAAGTTCGATTATTTATTAACTAAACGTTCGAATCGTTTGTCCAACGACGCATTTCTTTAGTGTAGATGTGGAAGACGTTTGCCCATCCAATAATTTCAAATGCCCACCCTTCAGAATCGAATAAAAAAATAAAAACCGCGAAAATTAAGAGTTCCGAAGACGCGACCACGTATAAGTTCGATTATTTATTAACTAAACGTTCGAATCGTTTGTCCAACGACGCATTTCGTTAGTGTAGATGTGGAAGACGTTTGCACATGCAATAATTTCGTATGCCCACCCTTCAGAATCGAATAAAAACCGCGAAAATGAAGAGTTCCGAAGACACGACTACGTATAAGTTCGATTTTTTCCGGAAATATTATCAAAATCGATCTTTCAACGATGCAGTCCTTTAGTCTAGATGTAGAAGACGTTTGCCCACCCAATAATTTCATATGCCCACCCTTCAGAATCGAAATAAAAAATGAAACCCACGAATATGAAGAGTTCCGAAGACGCGACCACGTATAAGTTCGATTATTTATTAACTAAACGTTCGAATCGTTTGTCCAACGACGCATTTCGTTAGTGTAGATGTGGAAGACGTTTGCGCATCCAATAATTTCAAATGCCCACCCTTCAGAATCGAATAAAAAAATAAAAACCACGAAAATGAAGAGTTCCGAAGACGCGACCACGTATAAGTTCGATTATTTATTAACTAATCGTTCGAATCGTTTGTCCAACGACGCATTTCGTTAGTTTAGATGTAGAAGACGTTTGCCCACCCAATAATTTCGTATGCCCACCCTTCAGAATCGAATAAAAAAATAAAAACCACGAAAATGAAGAGTTCCGAAGACGCGACCACGTATAAGTTCGATTATTTATTAACTAAACGTTCGAATCGTTTGTCCAACGACGCATTTCGTTAGTGTAGATGTGGAAGACGTTTGCCCATCCAATAATTTCGTATGCCCACACTTCAGAATCGAATAAAAACCGCGAAAATGAAGAGTTCCGAAGACGCGACTACTTATAAGTTCGTTTTTTCCCGAAAATATTATCAAAATCGATCTTTCAACGATGCAGTCCTTCAGTCTAGATGTAGAAGACGTTTGCCCACCCAATAATTTCGTATGCCCACCCTTCAGAATCGAATAAAAAAATAAAAACCACGAAAATGAAGAGTTCCGAAGACGCGACCACGTATAAGTTCGATTATTTATTAACGAAACGTTCGAATCGTTTGTCCAACGACGCATTTCGTTAGTGTAGATGTGGAAGACGTTTGGCCATCCAATAATTTCAAATGCCCACCCTTCAGAATCGAATAAAAAAATAAAAACCGCGAAAATGAAGAGTTCCGAAGACGCGACCACGTATAAGTTCGATTTTTTCCGAAAATATTATCAAAATCGATCTTTCAACGATGCAGTCCTTTAGTCTAGATGTAGAAGACGTTTGCCCACCCAATAATTTCGTATGCCCACCCTTCAGAATCGAATAAAAAAATAAAAACCACGAAAATGAAGAGTTCCGAAGACGCGACCACGTATAAGTTCGATTATTTATTAACTAAACGTTCGAATCGGTTGTCCAACGACGCATTTCGTTAGTGTAGATGTGGAAGACGTTTGCCCATCCAATAATTTCGTATGCCCACCCTTCAGATTCGAATAAAAACCGCGAAAATGAAGAGTTCCGAAGACGCGACTACGTATAAGTTCGATTTTTTCCGAAAATATTATCAAAATCGATCTTTCAACGATGCAGTCCTTTAGTCTAGATGTGGAAGACGTTTGCCCACCCAATAATTTCGTATGCCCACCCTTCAGAATCGAAATAAAAAATAAAAACCACGAATATGAAGAGTTCCGAAGACGCGACCACGTATAAGTTCGATTATTTATTAACTAAACGTTCGAATCGTTTGTCCATCGACGCATTTCGTTAGTGTAGATGTGGAAGACGTTTGCCCATCCAATAATTTCGTATGCCCTCCCTTCAGAATCGAATAAAAACCGCGAAAATGAAGAGTTCCGAAGACGCGACTACGTATAAGTTCGATTTTTTCCGAAAATATTATCAAAATCGATCTTTCAACGATGCAGTCCTTTAGTCTAGATGTGGAAG
Source organism: Andrena praecox (assembly GCA_963932275.1). Taxonomy (NCBI): domain Eukaryota; kingdom Metazoa; phylum Arthropoda; class Insecta; order Hymenoptera; family Andrenidae; genus Andrena; species Andrena praecox. Next base: position 559,012 of record CAWVQO010000413.1, on the reverse strand, counting down.
ACGTTTGCCCACCCAATAATTTCGTATGCCCACCCATCAGAATCGAAATAAAAAATAAAACCCACGAATATGAAGAGTTCCGAAGACGCGACCACGTATAAGTTCGATTATTTATTAACTAAACGTTCGAATCGTTTGTCCAACGACGCATTTCGTTAGTGTAGATGTGGAAGACGTTTGCCCATCCAATAATTTCAAATGCCCACCCTTCAGAATCGAATAAAAAAATAAAAACCGCGAAAATTAAGAGTTCCGAAGACGCGACCACGTATAAGTTCGATTTTTTCCGAAAATATTATCAAAATCGATCTTTCAACGATGCAGTCCTTTAGTCTAGATGTAGAAGACGTTTGCCCACCCAATAATTTCATATGCCCACCCTTCAGAATCGAAATAAAAAATAAAACCCACGAATATGAAGAGTTCCGAAGACGCGACCACGTATAAGTTCGATTATTTATTAACTAAACGTTCGAATCGTTTGTCCAACGACGCATTTCGTTAGTGTAGATGTGGAAGACGTTTGCCCATCCAATAATTTCGTATGCCCACCCTTCAGAATCGAATAAAAACCGCGAAAATGAAGAGTTCCGAAGACGCGACTACGTATAAGTTCGATTTTTTCCGAAAATATTATCAAAATCGATCTTTCAACGATGCAGTCCTTTAGTCTAGATGTGGAAGACGTTTGCCCACCCAATAATTTCGTATGCCCACCCATCAGAATCGAAATAAAAAATAAAACCCACGAATATGAAGAGTTCCGAAGACGCGACCACGTATAAGTTCGATTATTTATTAACTAAACGTTCGAATCGTTTGTCCAACGACGCATTTCGTTAGTGTAGATGTGGAAGACGTTTGCCCATCCAATAATTTCAAATGCCCACCCTTCAGAATCGAATAAAAAAATAAAAACCGCGAAAATTAAGAGTTCCGAAGACGCGACCACGTATAAGTTCGATTTTTTCCGAAAATATTATCAAAATCGATCTTTCAACGATGCAGTCCTTTAGTCTAGATGTGGAAGACGTTTGCCCACCCAATAATTTCGTATGCCCACCCTTCAGAATCGAAATAAAAAATAAAAACCACGAAAATGAAGAGTTCCGAAGACGCGACCACGTATAAGTTCGATTTTTTCCGAAAATATTATCAAAATCGATCTTTCAACGATGCAGTCCTTTAGTCTAGATGTAGAAGACGTTTGCCCACCCAATAATTTCATATGCCCACCCTTCAGAATCGAAATAAAAAATAAAACCCACGAATATGAAGAGTTCCGAAGACGCGACCACGTATAAGTTCGATTATTTATTAACTAAACGTTCGAATCGTTTGTCCAACGACGCATTTCGTTAGTGTAGATGTGGAAGACGTTTGCCCATCCAATAATTTCGTATGCCCACCCTTCAGAATCGAATAAAAACCGCGAAAATGAAGAGTTCCGAAGACGCGACTACGTATAAGTTCGATTTTTTCCGAAAATATTATCAAAATCGATCTTTCAACGATGCAGTCCTTTAGTCTAGATGTGGAAGACGTTTGCCCACCCAATAATTTCGTATGCCCACCCATCAGAATCGAAATAAAAAATAAAACCCACGAATATGAAGAGTTCCGAAGACGCGACCACGTATAAGTTCGATTATTTATTAACTAAACGTTCGAAACGTTTGTCCAACGACGCATTTCGTTAGTGTAGATGTGGAAGACGTTTGCCCATCCAATAATTTCAAATGCCCACCCTTCAGAATCGAATAAAAAAATAAAAACCGCGAAAATTAAGAGTTCCGAAGACGCGACCACGTATAAGTTCGATTTTTTCCGAAAATATTATCAAAATCGATCTTTCAACGATGCAGTCCTTTAGTCTAGATGTGGAAGACGTTTGCCCACCCAATAATTTCGTATGCCCACCCTTCAGAATCGAAATAAAAAATAAAAACCACGAAAATGAAGAGTTCCGAAGACGCGACCACGTATAAGTTCGATTATTTATTAACTAAACGTTCGAATCGTTTGTCCAACGACGCATTTCGTTAGTGTAGATGTGGAAGACGTTTGCCCATCCAATAATTTCGTATGCCCACCCTTCAGAATCGAATAAAACCCGCGAAAATGAAGAGTTCCGAAGACGCGACTACTTATAAGTTCGATTTTTTCCGAAAATATTATCAAAATCGATCTTTCAACGATGCAGTCCTTCAGTCTAGATGTAGAAGACGTTAGCCCACCCAATAATTTCGTATGCCCACCCTTCAGAATCGAATAAAAAAATAAAAACCACGAAAATGAAGAGTTCCGAAGACGCGACCACGTGTAAGTTCGATTTTTTCCGAAAATATTATCAAAATCGATCTTTCAACGATGCAGTCCTTTAGTCTAGATGTAGAAGACGTTTGCCCACCCAATAATTTCGTATGCCCACCCATCAGAATCGAAATAAAAAATAAAACCCACGAATATGAAGAGTTCCGAAGACGCGACCACGTATAAGTTCGATTATTTATTAACTAAACGTTCGAATCGTTTGTCCAACGACGCATTTCGTTAGTGTAGATGTGGAAGACGTTTGCGCATCCAATAATTTCGTATGCCCACCCTTCAGAATCGAATAAAAACCGCGAAAATGAAGAGTTCCGAAGACGCGACCAAGTATAAGTTCGATTTTTTCCGAAAATATTATCAAAATCGATCTTTCAACGATGCAGTCCTTTAGTCTAGATGTAGAAGACGTCTGCCCACCCAATAATTTCGTACGCCCACCCTTCAGAATCGAAATAAAAAATAAAACCCACCAATATGAAGAGTTCCGAAGACGCGACCACGTATAAGTTCGATTATTTATTAACTAAACGTTCGAATCGTTTGTCCAACAACGCATTTCGTTAGTGTAGATGTGGAAGACGTTTGCCCATCCAATAATTTAGTATGCCCACCCTTCAGAATCGAAATAAAAAATAAAAACCACGAAAAAGAAGAGTCCCGAAGACGCGACCACGTATAAGTTCGATTTTTTCCGAAAATATTATCAAAATCGATCTTTCAACGATGCAGTCCTTTAGTCTAGATGTAGAAGACGTTTGCCCACCCAATAATTTCGTATGCCCACCCTTCAGAATCGAAATAAAAAATAAAAACCCCGAAAATGAAGAGTTCCGAAGACGCGACCACGTATAAGTTCGATCATTTATTAACTAAACGTTCGAATCGTTTGTCCAACGACGCATTTCGTTAGTGTAGATGTGGAAGACGTTTGCCCATCCAATAATTTCGTATGCCCACCCTTCAGAATCGAATAAAAACCGCGAAAATGAAGAGTTCCGAAGACGCGACTACGTATAAGTTCGATTTTTTCCGAAAATATTATCAAAATCGATCTTTCAACGATGCAGTCCTTTAGTCTAGATGTGGAAGACGTTTGCCCACCCAATAATTTCGTATGCCCACCCATCAGAATCGAAATAAAAAATAAAAACCACGAAAATGAAGAGTTCCGAAGACGCGACCACGTATAAGTTCGATTTTTTCCGAAAATATTATCAAAATCGATCTTTCAACGATGCAGTCCTTTAGTCTAGATGTAGAAGACGTTTGCCCACCCAATAATTTCGTATGCCCACCCTTCAGAATCGAAATAAAAAATAAAACCCACGAATATGAAGAGTTCCGAAGACGCGACCACGTATAAGTTCGATTATTTATTAACTAAACGTTCGAATCGTTTGTCCAACGACGCATTTCGTTAGTGTAGATGTGGAAGACGTTTGCCCATTCAATAATTTCGTATGCCCACCCTTCAGAATCGAATAAAAACCGCGAAAATGAAGAGTTCCGAAGACGCGACTACTTATAAGTTCGTTTTTTTCCGAAAATATTATCAAAATCGATCTTTCAACGATGCAGTCCTTCAGTCTAGATGTAGAAGACGTTTGCCCACCCAATAATTTCGTATGCCCACCCTTCAGAATCGAATAAAAAAATAAAAACCACGAAAATGAAGAGTTCCGAAGACGCGACCACGTATAAGTTCGATTATTTATTAACTAAACGTTCGAATCGTTTGTCCAACGACGCATTTCGTTAGTGTAGATGTGGAAGACGTTTGCCCATCCAATAACTTCGTATGCCCACCCTTCAGAATCGAATAAAAACCGCGAAAATGAAGAGTTCCGAAGACGCGACTACGTATAAGTTCGATTTTTTCCGAAAATATTATCAAAATCGATCTTTCAACGATGCAGTCCTTTAGTCTAGATGTGGAAGACGTTTGCCCACCCAATAATTTCGTATGCCCACCCTTCAGAATCGAAATAAAAAATAAAAACCACGAAAATGAAGAGTTCCGAAGACGCGACCACGTATAAGTTCGATTATTTATTAACTAAACGTTCGAATCGTTTGTCCAACGACGCATTTCGTTAGTGTAGATGTGGAAGACGTTTGCCCATCCAATAATTTCGTATGCCCACCCTTCAGAATCGAATAAAACCCGCGAAAATGAAGAGTTCCGAAGACGCGACTACTTATAAGTTCGATTTTTTCCGAAAATATTATCAAAATCGATCTTTCAACGATGCAGTCCTTCAGTCTAGATGTAGAAGACGTTAGCCCACCCAATAATTTCGTATGCCCACCCTTCAGAATCGAATAAAAAAATAAAAACCACGAAAATGAAGAGTTCCGAAGACGCGACCACGTATAAGTTCGATTTTTTCCGAAAATATTATCAAAATCGATCTTTCAACGATGCAGTCCTTTAGTCTAGATGTAGAAGACGTTTGCCCACCCAATAATTTCGTATGCCCACCCATCAGAATCGAAATAAAAAATAAAACCCACGAATATGAAGAGTTCCGAAGACGCGACCACGTATAAGTTCGATTATTTATTAACTAAACGTTCGAATCGTTTGTCCAACGACGCATTTCGTTAGTGTAGATGTGGAAGACGTTTGCGCATCCAATAATTTCGTATGCCCACCCTTCAGAATCGAATAAAAACCGCGAAAATGAAGAGTTCCGAAGACGCGACCAAGTATAAGTTCGATTTTTTCCGAAAATATTATCAAAATCGATCTTTCAACGATGCAGTCCTTTAGTCTAGATGTAGAAGACGTCTGCCCACCCAATAATTTCGTACGCCCACCCTTCAGAATCGAAATAAAAAATAAAACCCACCAATATGAAGAGTTCCGAAGACGCGACCACGTATAAGTTCGATTATTTATTAACTAAACGTTCGAATCGTTTGTCCAACAACGCAATTCGTTAGTGTAGATGTGGAAGACGTTTGCCCATCCAATAATTTAGTATGCCCACCCTTCAGAATCGAAATAAAAAATAAAAACCACGAAAATGAAGAGTTCCGAAGACGCGACCACGTATAAGTTCGATTTTTTCCGAAAATATTATCAAAATCGATCTTTCAACGATGCAGTCCTTTAGTCTAGATGTAGAAGACGTTTGCCCACCCAATAATTTCGTATGCCCACCCTTCAGAATCGAAATAAAAAATAAAACCCACGAATATGAAGAGTTCCGAAGACGCGACCACGTATAAGTTCGATTATTTATTAACTAAACGTTCGAATCGTTTGTCCAACGACGCATTTCGTTAGTGTAGATGTGGAAGACGTTTGCCCATCCAATAATTTCAAATGCCCACCCTTCAGAATTGAATAAAAAAATAAAAACCACGAAAATGAAGAGTTCCGAAGACGCGACCACGTATAAGTTCGATTATTTATTAACTAAACGTTCGAATCGTTTGTCCAACGACGCATTTCGTTAGTGTAGATGTGGAAGACGTTTGCCCATCCAATAATTTCAAATGCCCACCCTTCAGAATCGAATAAAAAGATAAAAACCGCGAAAATGAAGAGTTCCGAAGACGCGACCACGTATAAGTTCGATTTTTTCCGAAAATATTATCAAAATCGATCTTTCAACGATGCAGTCCTTTAGTCTAGATGTAGAAGACGTTTGCCCACCCAATAATTTCGTATGCCCACCCTTCAGAATCGAAATAAAAAATAAAACCCACGAATATTAAGAGTTCCGAAGACGCGACCACGTATAAGTTCGATTATTTATTAACTAAACGTTCGAATCGTTTGTCCATCGACGCATTTCGTTAGTGTAGATGTGGAAGACGTTTGCCCATCCAATAATTTCGTATGCCCACCCTTCAGAATCGAATAAAAACCGCGAAAATGAAGAGTTCCGAAGACGCGACTACGTATAAGTTCGATTTTTTCCGAAAATATTATCAAAATCGATCTTTCAACGATGCAGTCCTTTAGTCTAGTTGTAGAAGACGTCTGCCCACCCAATAATTTCGTATGCCCACCCTTCAGAATAGAAATAAAAAATAAAACCCACGAATATGAAGAGTTCCGAAGACGCGACCACGTATAAGTTCGATTTTTTCCGAAAATATTATCAAAATCGATCTTTCAACGATGCAGTCCTTTTATCTAGATGAAGAAGACGTTTGCCCACCCAATAATTTCGTATGCCCACCCTTCAGAATCGAAATAAAAAATAAAAACCCCGAAAATGAAGAGTTCCGAAGACGCGACGACGTATAAGTTCGATTATTTATTAACTAAACGTTCGAATCGTTTGTCCAACGACGCATTTCGTTAGTGTAGATGTGGAAGACGTTTGCCCATCCAATAATTTCGTATGGCCACCCTTGAGAATCGAATAAAAAAATAAAAACCGCGAAAATGAAGAGTCCCGAAGACGCGACCACGTATAAGTTCGATTTTTTCCGAAAATATTATCAAAATCGATCTTTCAACGATGCAGTCCTTTAGTCTAGATGTGGAAGACGTTTGCCCACCCAATAATTTCGTATGCCCACCCATCAGAATCGAAATAAAAAATAAAACCCACGAATATGAAGAGTTCCGAAGACGCGACCACGTATAAGTTCGATTATTTATTAACTAAACGTTCGAATCGTTTGTCCAACGACGCATTTCTTTAGTGTAGATGTGGAAGACGTTTGCCCATCCAATAATTTCAAATGCCCACCCTTCAGAATCGAATAAAAAAATAAAAACCGCGAAAATTAAGAGTTCCGAAGACGCGACCACGTATAAGTTCGATTTTTTCCAAAAATATTATCAAAATCGATCTTTCAACGATGCAGTCCTTTAGTCTAGATGTAGAAGACGTTTGCCCACGCAATAATTTCGTATGCCCACCCTTCAGAATCGAAATAAAAAATAAAACCCACGAATATGAAGAGTTCCGAAGACGCGACCACGTATAAGTTCGATTATTTATTAACTAAACGTTCGAATCGTTTGTCCAACGACGCATTTCGTTAGTGTAGATGTGGAAGACGTTTGCACATGCAATAATTTCGTATGCCCACCCTTCAGAATCGAATAAAAACCGCGAAAATGAAGAGTTCCGAAGACACGACTACGTATAAGTTCGATTTTTTCCGGAAATATTATCAAAATCGATCTTTCAACGATGCAGTCCTTTAGTCTAGATGTAGAAGACGTTTGCCCACCCAATAATTTCATATGCCCACCCTTCAGAATCGAAATAAAAAATGAAACCCACGAATATGAAGAGTTCCGAAGACGCGACCACGTATAAGTTCGATTATTTATTAACTAAACGTTCGAATCGTTTGTCCAACGACGCATTTCGTTAGTGTAGATGTGGAAGACGTTTGCGCATCCAATAATTTCAAATGCCCACCCTTCAGAATCGAATAAAAAAATAAAAACCACGAAAATGAAGAGTTCCGAAGACGCGACCACGTATAAGTTCGATTATTTATTAACTAAACGTTCGAATCGTTTGTCCAACGACGCATTTCGTTAGTTTAGATGTAGAAGACGTTTGCCCACCCAATAATTTCGTATGCCCACCCTTCAGAATCGAATAAAAAAATAAAAACCACGAAAATGAAGAGTTCCGAAGACGCGACCACGTATAAGTTCGATTATTTATTAACTAAACGTTCGAATCGTTTGTCCAACGACGCATTTCGTTAGTGTAGATGTGGAAGACGTTTGCCCATCCAATAATTTCGTATGCCCACACTTCAGAATCGAATAAAAACCGCGAAAATGAAGAGTTCCGAAGACGCGACTACTTATAAGTTCGTTTTTTCCCGAAAATATTATCAAAATCGATCTTTCAACGATGCAGTCCTTCAGTCTAGATGTAGAAGACGTTTGCCCACCCAATAATTTCGTATGCCCACCCTTCAGAATCGAATAAAAAAATAAAAACCACGAAAATGAAGAGTTCCGAAGACGCGACCACGTATAAGTTCGATTATTTATTAACGAAACGTTCGAATCGTTTGTCCAACGACGCATTTCGTTAGTGTAGATGTGGAAGACGTTTGGCCATCCAATAATTTCAAATGCCCACCCTTCAGAATCGAATAAAAAAATAAAAACCGCGAAAATGAAGAGTTCCGAAGACGCGACCACGTATAAGTTCGATTTTTTCCGAAAATATTATCAAAATCGATCTTTCAACGATGCAGTCCTTTAGTCTAGATGTAGAAGACGTTTGCCCACCCAATAATTTCGTATGCCCACCCTTCAGAATCGAAATAAAAAATAAAACCCACGAATATGAAGAGTTCCGAAGACGCGACCACGTATAAGTTCGATTATTTATTAACTAAACGTTCGAATCGTTTGTCCAACGACGCATTTCGTTAGTGTAGATGTGGAAGACGTTTGCCCATCCAATAATTTCAAATGCCCACCCTTCAGAATTGAATAAAAAAATAAAAACCACGAAAATGAAGAGTTCCGAAGACGCGACCACGTATAAGTTCGATTATTTATTAACTAAACGTTCGAATCGTTTGTCCAACGACGCATTTCGTTAGTGTAGATGTGGAAGACGTTTGCCCATCCAATAATTTCAAATGCCCACCCTTCAGAATCGAATAAAAAGATAAAAACCGCGAAAATGAAGAGTTCCGAAGACGCGACCACGTATAAGTTCGATTTTTTCCGAAAATATTATCAAAATCGATCTTTCAACGATGCAGTCCTTTAGTCTAGATGTAGAAGACGTTTGCCCACCCAATAATTTCGTATGCCCACCCTTCAGAATCGAAATAAAAAATAAAACCCACGAATATTAAGAGTTCCGAAGACGCGACCACGTATAAGTTCGATTATTTATTAACTAAACGTTCGAATCGTTTGTCCAACGACGCATTTCGTTAGTGTAGATGTGGAAGACGTTTGCCCATCCAATAATTTCGTATGCCCACCCTTCAGAATCGAATAAAAACAGCGAAAATGAAGAGTTCCGAAGACGCGACCACGTATAAGTTCGATTATTTATTAACTAAACGTTCGAATCGTTTGTCCAACGACGCATTTCGTTAGTGTAGATGTGGAAGAAGTTTGCCCATCCAATAATTTCGTGTGCCCACTCTTCAGAATCGAATAAAAACAGCGAAAATGAAGAGTTCCGAAGACGCGACTACGTATAAGTTCGATTTTTTCCGAAAATATTATCAAAATCGATCTTTCAACGATGCAGTCCTTTAGTCTAGATGTGGAAGACGTTTGCCCACTCAATAATTTCGTATGCCCACCCTTCAGAATCGAAATAAAAAATAAAAACCACGAAAATGAAGAGTTCCGAAGACGCGACCACGTATAAGTTCGATTTTTTCCGAAAATATTATCAAAAGCGATCTTTCAACGATGCAGTCCTTTAGTCTAGAGGTAGAAGACGTTTGCCCACCCAATAATTTCGTATGCCCACCCTTCGGAATCGAAATAAAAAGATAAAAACCGCGAAAATGAAGAGTTCCGAAGACGCGACCACGTATAAGTTCGATTTTTTCCGAAAATATTATCAAAATCGATCTTTCAACGATGCAGTCCTTTAGTCTAGATGTAGAAGACGTTTGCCCACCCAATAATTTCGTATGCCCACCCTTCAGAATCGAAATAAAAAATAAAACCCACGAATATGAAGAGTTCCGAAGACGCGACCACGTATAAGTTCGATTATTTATTAACTAAACGTTCGAATCGTTTGTCCAACGACGCATTTCGTTAGTGTAGATGTGGAAGACGTTTGCCCATCCAATAATTTCGTATGCGCACCCTTCAGAATCGAATAAAAAAATAAAAACCGCGAAAATGAAGAGTTCCGAAGACGCGACCACGTATAAGTTCGATTTTTTCCGAAAATATTATCAAAATCGATCTTTCAACGATGCAGTCCTTTAGTCTAGATGTAGAAGACGTTTGCCCATCCAATAATTTCGTATGCCCACAATTCAGAATCGAAATAAAAAATAAAAACCACGAAAATGAAGAGTTCCGAAGACACGACCACGTATATGTTCGATTATTTATTAACTAAACGGTCAAATCGTTTGTCCAACGACGCATTTCGTTAGTGTAGATGTGGAAGACGTTTGCCCACCCAATAATTTCGTGTGCGCACCCTCCAGAATCGAATTAAAAAATAAAAATCGCGAAAATGAAGAGTTCCGAAGACGCGACCACGTATAAGTTCGATTTTTTCCGAAAATATTATCAAAATCGATATTTCAACGATGCAGTCCTTTAGTCTAGATGTAGAAGACGTTTGCCCACCCAATAATTTCGTATGCCCACCCTTCAGAATCGAATAAAAAAATAAAAACCGCGAAAATGAAGAGTTCCGAAGACGCGACTACGTATAAGTTCGATTTTTTCCGAAAATATTATCAAAATCGATCTTTCAACGATGCAGTCCTTTAGTCTAGATGTAGAAGACGTTTGCCCACCCAATAATTTCGTATGCCCACCCTTCAGAATCGAAATAAAAAATAAAACCCACGAATATGAAGAGTTCCGAAGACGCGACCACGTATAAGTTCGATTATTTATTAACTAAACGTTCGAATCGTTTGTCCAACGACGCATTTCGTTAGTGTAGATGTGGAAGACGTTTGCCCATCCAATAATTTCGTATGCGCACCCTTCAGAATCGAATAAAAAAATAAAAACCGCGAAAATGAAGAGTTCCGAAGACGCGACCACGTATAAGTTCGATTTTTTCCGAAAATATTATCAAAATCGATCTTTCAACGATGCAGTCCTTTAGTCTAGATGTAGAAGACGTTTGCCCATCCAATAATTTCGTATGCCCACAATTCAGAATCGAAATAAAAAATAAAAACCACGAAAATGAAGAGTTCCGAAGACACGACCACGTATATGTTCGATTATTTATTAACTAAACGGTCAAATCGTTTGTCCAACGACGCATTTCGTTAGTGTAGATGTGGAAGACGTTTGCCCACCCAATAATTTCGTGTGCGCACCCTCCAGAATCGAATTAAAAAATAAAAATCGCGAAAATGAAGAGTTCCGAAGACGCGACCACGTATAAGTTCGATTTTTTCCGAAAATATTATCAAAATCGATATTTCAACGATGCAGTCCTTTAGTCTAGATGTAGAAGACGTTTGCCCACCCAATAATTTCATATGCCCACCCTTCAGAATCGAAATAAAAAATAAAATCCGCGAAAATGAAGAGTTCCGAAGACGCGACCACGAATAAGTTCGATTTTTTCCGAAAATATTATCAAAATCGATCTTTCAACGATGCAGTCCTTTAGTCTAGATGTAGAAGACGTTTGCCCACCCAATAATTTCGTATGCCGACCCTTCAGAATCGAAATAAAAAATAAAACCCACGAATATGAAGAGTTCCGAAGACGCGACCACGTATAAGTTCGATTATTTATTAACTAAACGTTCGAATCGTTTGTCCAACGACGCATTTCGTTAGTGTAGATGTGGAAGACGTTTGCCCATCAAATAATTTCGTATGCCCACCCTTCAGAATCGAATAAAAAAATAAAAACCGCGAAAATGAAGAGTTCCGAAGACGCGACCACGTATAAGTTCGATTTTTTCCGAAAATATTATCAAAATCGATCTTTCAACGATGCAGTCCTTTAGTCTAGATGTAGAAGACGTTTGCCCTCCCAATAATTTCATATGCCCACCCTTCAGAATCGAAATAAAAAATGAAACCCACGAATATGAAGAGTTCCGAAGACGCGACCACGTATAAGTTCGATTATTTATTAACTAAACGTTCGAATCGTTTGTCCAACGACGCATTTCGTTAGTGTAGATGTGGAAGACGTTTGCCCATCCAATAATTTCAAATGCCCACCCTTCAGAATCGAATAAAAAAATAAAAACCACGAAAATGAAGAGTTCCGAAGACGCGACCACGTATAAGTTCGATTATTTATTAACTAAACGTTCGAATCGTTTGTCCAACGACGCATTTCGTTAGTTTAGATGTAGAAGACGTTTGCCCACCCATTAATTTCGTATGCCCGCCCTTCAGAATCGAATAAAAAAATAAAAACCACGAAAATGAAGAGTTCCGAAGACGCGACCACGTATAAGTTCGATTATTTATTAACTAAACGTTCGAATCGTTTGTCCAACGACGCATTTCGTTAGTGTAGATGTGGAAGACGTTTGCCCATCCAATAATTTCGTATGCCCACACTTCAGAATCGAATAAAAACCGCGAAAATGAAGAGTTCCGAAGACGCGACCACGAATAAGTTCGATTTTTTCCGAAAATATTATCAAAATCGATCTTTCAACGATGCAGTCCTTTAGTCAAGAGGTAGAAGACGTTTGCCCACCCAATAATTTCGTATGCCCACCCTTCAGAATCGAAATAAAAAATAAAAACCACGAAAATTAAGAGTTCCGAAGACGCGACCACGTATAAGTTCGATTTTTTCCGAAAATATTATCAAAATCGATCTTTCAACGATGCAGTCCTTCAGTCTAGATGTAGAAGACGTTTGCCCACCCAATAATTTCGTATGCCCACCCTTCAGAATCGAATAAAAAAATAAAAACCACGAAAATGAAGAGTTCCGAAGACGCGACCACGTATAAGTTCGATTATTTATTAACGAAACGTTCGAATCGTTTGTCCAACGACGCATTTCGTTAGTGTAGATGTGGAAGACGTTTGCCCATCCAATAATTTCAAATGCCCACCCTTCAGAATCGAATAAAAAAATAAAAACCGCGAAAATGAAGAGTTCCGAAGACGCGACTACTTATAAGTTCGTTTTTTTCCGAAAATATTATCAAAATCGATCTTTCAACGATGCAGTCCTTCAGTCTAGATGTAGAAGACGTTTGCCCACCCAATAATTTCGTATGCCCACCCTTCAGAATCGAATAAAAAAATAAAAACCACGAAAATGAAGAGTTCCGAAGACGCGACCACGTATAAGTTCGATTATTTATTAACGAAACGTTCGAATCGTTTGTCCAACGACGCATTTCGTTAGTGTAGATGTGGAAGACGTTTGCCCATCCAATAATTTCAAATGCCCACCCTTCAGAATCGAATAAAAAAATAAAAACCGCGAAAATGAAGAGTTCCGAAGACGCGACCACGTATAAGTTCGATTTTTTCCGAAAATATTATCAAAATCGATCTTTCAACGATGCAGTCCTTTAGTCTAGATGTAGAAGACGTTTGCCCACCCAATAATTTCGTATGCCCACCCTTCAGAATCGAATAAAAAAATAAAAACCACGAAAATGAAGAGTTCCGAAGACGCGACCACGTATAAGTTCGATTATTTATTAACTAAACGTTCGAATCGGTTGTCCAACGACGCATTTCGTTAGTGTAGATGTGGAAGACGTTTGCACATCCAATAATTTCGTATGCCCACCCTTCAGAATCGAATAAAAACCGCGAAAATGAAGAGTTCCGAAGACGCGACTACGTATAAGTTCGATTTTTTCCGGAAATATTATCAAAATCGATTTTTCAACGATGCAGACCTTTAGTCTAGATGTAGAAGACGTTTGCCCACCCAATAATTTCGTATGCCCACCCTTCAGAATCGAAATAAAAAATAAAACCCACGAATATGAAGAGTTCCGAAGACGCGACCACGTATAAGTTCGATTATTTATTAACTAAACGTTCGAATCGTTTGTCCAACGACGCATTTCGTTAGTGTAGATGTGGAAGACGTTTGCCCATCCAATAATTTCGTATGCCCACACTTCAGAATCGAATAAAAAAATAAAAACCGCGAAAATGAAGAGTTCCGAAGACGCGACTACGTATAAGTTCGATTTTTTCCGAAAATATTATCAAAATCGATCATTCAACGATGCAGTCCTTTAGTCTAGATGTGGAAGACGTTTGCCCACCCAATAATTTCGTATGCCCACCCATCAGAATCGAAATAAAAAATAAAAACCACGAAAATGAAGAGTTCCGAAGACGCGACCATGTATAAGTTCGATTATTTATTAACTAAACGTTCGAATCGGTTGTCCAACGTCGCATTTCGTTAGTTTAGATGTGGAAGACGTTTGCCCACCCAATAATTTCGTATGCCCACCCCTCAGAATCGAAATAAAAAATAAAAACCGCGAAAATGAAGAGTTCTGAAGACGCGACGACGTATAAGTTCGATTTTTTTCGAAAATATTATAAAAATCGATCTTTCAACGATGCAGACCGTTAGTCTAGATGTAGAAGAGATTTGCCCACCCAATAATTTCGTATGCGCACTCTCCCGAATCGAATTAAAAAATAAAAACCGCGAAAATGAAGAGTTCCGAAGACGCGACCACGTATAAGTTCTATTTTTTCCGAAAATATTATCAAAATCGATCTTTCAACGATGCAGTCCTTTAGTCTAGATGTAGAAGACGTTTGCCCACCCAATAATTTCATATGCCCACCCTTCAGAATCGAAATAAAAAATAAAATCCGCGAAAATGAAGAGTTCCGAAGACGCGACCACGTATAAGTTCGATTATTTATTAATTAAACGTTCGAATCGTTTGTCCAACGACGCATTTCGTTAGTGTAGATGTGGAAGACGTTTGCCCACCCAATAATTTCGTATGCCCACCCTTCAGAATCAAAATAAAAAATAAAAACCACGAAAATGAAGAGTTCCGAATACGCGTCCACGTATAAGTTCGATTATTTATTAACTAAACGTTCGAATCGTTTGTCCAACCACGCATTTCGTTAGTGTAGATGTGGAAGACGTTTGCCCATCCAATAATTTCGTATGCCCACCCTTCAGAATCGAATAAAAAAATAAAAACCGCGAAAATGAAGAGTTCCGAAGACGCGACCACGTATAAGTTCGATTTTTTCCGAAAATATTATCAAAATCGATCTTTCAACGATGCAGTCCTTTAGTCTAGATGTAGAAGACGTTTGCCCACCCAATAATTTCGTATGCCCACCCTTCAGAATCGAATAAAAAAATAAAAACCGCGAAAATGAAGAGTTCCGAAGACGCGACCACGTATAAGTTCGATTTTTTCCGAAAATATTATCAAAATCGATCTTTCAACGATGCAGTCCTTTAGTCTAGATGTAGAAGACGTTTGCCCACCCAATAATTTCGTATGCCCACCCTTCAGAATCGAATAAAAAAATAAAAACCGCGAAAATGAAGAGTTCCGAAGACACGACCACGTGTAAGTTCGATTTTTTCCGAAAATATTATCAAAATCGATCTTTCAACGATGCAGTCCTTTTATCTAGATGAAGAAGACGTTTGCCCACCCAATAATTTCGTATGCCCACCGTTCAGAATCGAAATAAAAAATAAAAACCCCGAAAATGAAGAGTTCCGAAGACGCGACCACGTATAAGTTCGATTATTTATTAATTAAATGTTCGAATCGTTTGTCCAACGACGCAATTCGTTAGTGTAGATGTGGAAGACGTTTGCCCATCCAATAATTTCGTATGCCCACCCTTCAGAATCGAAATAAAAAATAAAAACCACGAAAATGAAGAGTTCCGAAGACGCGACCACGTATAAGTTCGATTATTTATTAACTAAACGTTCGAATCGTTTGTCCAACGACGCATTTCGTTAGTGTAGATGTGGAAGACGTTTGCCCACCCAATAATTTCGTATGCCCACCCTTCAGAATCAAAATAAAAAATAAAAACCACGAAAATGAAGAGTTCCGAATACGCGTCCACGTATAAGTTCGATTATTTATTAACTAAACGTTCGAATCGTTTGTCCAACCACGCATTTCGTTAGTGTAGATGTGGAAGACGTTTGCCCATCCAATAATTTCGTATGCCCACCCTTCAGAATCGAATAAAAAAATAAAAACCGCGAAAATGAAGAGTTCCGAAGACGCGACCACGTATAAGTTCGATTTTTTCCGAAAATATTATCAAAATCGATCTTTCAACGATGCAGTCCTTTAGTCTAGATGTAGAAGACGTTTGCCAACCCAATAATTTCGTATGCCCACCCTTCAGAATCGAATAAAAAAATAAAAACCGCGAAAATGAAGAGTTCCGAAGACGCGACCACGTATAAGTTCGATTTTTTCCGAAAATATTATCAAAATCGATCTTTCAACGATGCAGTCCTTTAGTCTAGATGTAGAAGACGTTTGCCCACCCAATAATTTCGTATGCCCACCCTTCAGAATCGAATAAAAAAATAAAAACCGCGAAAATGAAGAGTTCCGAAGACACGACCACGTGTAAGTTCGATTTTTTCCGAAAATATTATCAAAATCGATCTTTCAACGATGCAGTCCTTTTATCTAGATGAAGAAGACGTTTGCCCACCCAATAATTTCGTATGCCCACCGTTCAGAATCGAAATAAAAAATAAAAACCCCGAAAATGAAGAGTTCCGAAGACGCGACCACGTATAAGTTCGATTATTTATTAACTAAATGTTCGAATCGTTTGTCCAACGACGCAATTCGTTAGTGTAGATGTGGAAGACGTTTGCCCATCCAATAATTTCGTATGCCCACCCTTCAGAATCGAAATAAAAAATAAAAACCACGAAAATGAAGAGTTCCGAAGACGCGACCACGTATAAGTTCGATTATTTATTAACTAAACGTTCGAATCGTTTGTCCAACGACGCATTTCGTTAGTGTAGATGTGGAAGACGTTTGCCCATCCAATAAATTCGTATGCCCACCCTTCAGAATCGAAAAAAAAAAAAAAACCGCGAAAATGAAGAGTTCTGAGGACGCGACCACGTATAAGTTCGATTTTTTTCGAAAATATTATCAAAATCGATCTTTCAACGATGCTGTCCGTTAGTCTAGATGTAGAAGAGATTTGTCCACCCTATAATTTCGTTTGCGCACCCTCCAGAATCGAATTAAAAAATAAAAACCGCGAAAATGAAGAGTTCCGAAGACGCGACCACGTATAAGTTCGATTTTTTCCGAAAATATTATCAAAATCGATCTCTCAACGATGCAGTCCTTTAGTCTAGATGTAGAAGACGTTTGCCCAGCCAATAATTTCGTATGCCCACCCTTCAGAATCGAATAAAAAAATAAAAACCGCGAAAATGAAGAGTTCCGAAGACGCGACTACGTATAAGTTCGATTTTTTCCGAAAATATTATCAAAATCGATCTTTCAACGATGCAGTCCTTTAGTCTAGATGTAGAAGACGTTTGCCCACCCAATAATTTCGTATGCCCACCCTTCAGAATCGAAATAAAAAATAAAACCCACGAATATGAAGAGTTCCGAAGACGCGACCACGTATAAGTTCGATTATTTATTAACTAAACGTTCGAATCGTTTGTCCAACGACGCATTTCGTTAGTGTAGATGTGGAAGACGTTTGCCCATCCAATAATTTCGTATGCCCACCCTTCAGATTCGAATAAAAACCGCGAAAATGAAGAGTTCCGAAGACGCGACTACGTATAAGTTCGATTTTTTCCGAAAATATTATCAAAATCGATCTTTCAACGATTCAGTCCTTTAGTCTAGATGTGGAAGACGTTTGCCCACACAATAATTTCGTATGCCCACCCTTCAGAATCGAAATAAAAAATAAAAACCACGAAAATGAAGAGTTCCGAAGACGCGACCATGTATAAGTTCGATTATTTATTAACTAAACGTTCGAATCGTTTGTCCAACGTCGCATTTCGTTAGTTTAGATATGGAAGACGTTTGCCCACCCAATAATTTCGTATGCCCACCCTTCAGAATCGAAATAAAAAATAAAAACCGCGAAAATGAAGAGTTCTGAAGACGCGACCACGTATAAGTTCGATTTTTTTCGAAAATATTATTAAAATCGATCTTTCAACGATGCAGACCGTTAGTCTAGATGTAGAAGAGATTTGCCCACCCAATAATTTCGTATGCGCACCCTCCAGACTCGAAATAAAAAATAAAATCCACGAATATGAAGAGTTTCGAAGACGCGACCACGTATAAGTTCGATTATTTATTAACTAAACGTTCGAATCGTTTGTCCAACGACGCATTTCGTTAGTGTAGATGTGGAAGACGTTTGCCCATCCAATAATTTCGTATGCCCACCCTTCAGATTCGAATAAAAACCACGAAAATGAAGAGTTCCGAAGACGCGACCATGTATAAGTTCGATTATTTATTAACTAAACGTTCGAATCGTTTGTCCAACGTCGCATTTCGTTAGTTTAGATATGGAAGACGTTTGCCCACCCAATAATTTCGTATGCCCACCCTTCAGAATCGAAATAAAAAATAAAAACCGCGAAAATGAAGAGTTCTGAAGACGCGACCACGTATAAGTTCGATTTTTTCCGAAAATATTATCAAACTCGATCTTTCAACGATGCAGTCCTTTAGTCTAGATGTGGAAGACGTTTGCCCACCCAATAATTTCGTATGCCCACCCTTCAGAATCGAAATAAAAAATAAAAACCACGAAAATGAAGAGTTCCGAAGACGCGACCATGTATAAGTTCGATTCTTTATTAACTAAACGTTCGAATCGTTTGTCCAACGTCGCATTTCGTTAGTTTAGATATGGAAGACGTTTGCCCACCCAATAATTTCGTATGCCCACCCTTCAGAATCGAAATAAAAAATAAAAACCACGAAAATGAAGAGTTCTGAAGACGCGACCACGTATAAGTTCGATTTTTTTCGAAAATATTATCAAAATCGATCTTTCAACGATGCAGTCCTTTTATCTAGATGAAGAAGACGTTTGCCCACCCAATAATTTCGTATGCCCACCCTTCAGAATCGAAATAAAAAATAAAAACCCCGAAAATGAAGAGTTCCGAAGACGCGACCACGTATAAGTTCGATTATTTATTAACTAAACGTTCGAATCGTTTGTCCAACGACGCATTTCGGTAGTGTAGATGTGGAAGACGTTTGCCCATCCAATAATTTCGTATGCCCACCCTTCAGAATCGAATAAAAACCGCGAAAATGAAGAGTTCCGAAGACGCGACTACGTATAAGTTAGATTTTTTCCGAAAATATTATCAAAATCGATGTTTCAACGATGCAGTCCTTTAGTCTAGATGTGGAAGACGTTTGCCCACCCAATAATTTCGTATGCCCACCCTTCAGAATCGAAATAAAAAATAAAAACCACGAAAATGAAGAGTTCCGAAGACGCGACCACGTATAAGTTCGATTTTTTCCGAAAATATTATCAAAATCTATCTTTCAACGATGCAGTCCTTTAGTCTAGATGTAGAAGACGTTTGCCCACCCAATAATTTCGTATGCCCACCCTTCAGAATCGAAATAAAAAATAAAACCCACGAATATGAAGAGTTCCGAAGACGCGACCACGTATAAGTTCGATTATTTATTAACTAAACGTTCGAATCGTTTGTCCAACGACGCATTTCGTTAGTGTAGATGTGGAAGACGTTTGCCCATCCAATAATTTCGTATGCCCACCCTTCAGATTCGAATAAAAACCGCGAAAATGATAAGTTCCGAAGACGCGACCACGTATAAGTTCGATTTTTTCCGAAAATATTGTCAAAATCGATATTTCAACGATGCAGTCCTTTAGTCTAGATGTAGAAGACGTTTGCCTACCCAATAATTTCATATGCCCACCCTTCAGAATCGAAATAAAAAATAAAAACCACGAAAATGAAGAGTTCCGAAGACGCGACCACGTATAAGTTCGATTTTTTCCGAAAATATTATCAAAATCGATCTTTCAACGATGCAGTCCTTTAGTCTAGATGTAGAAGACGTTTGCCCATCCAATAATTTCGTATGCCCACAATTCAGAATCGAAATAAAAAATAAAAACCACGAAAATGAAGAGTTCCGAAGACACGACCACGTATATGTTCGATTATTTATTAACTAAACGGTCGAATCGTTTGTCCAACGACGCATTTCGTTAGTGTAGATGTGGAAGACGTTTGCCCAACCAATAATTTCGTGTGCGCACCCTCCAGAATCGAATTAAAAAATAAAAATCGCGAAAATGAAGAGTTCCGAAGGCGCGACCACGTTAAGTTCGATTTTTTCCGAAAATATTATCAAAATCGATATTTCAACGATGCAGTCCTTTAGTCTAGATGTAGAAGACGTTTGCCCACCCAATAATTTCATATGCCCACCCTTCAGAATCGAAATAAAAAATAAAATCCGCGAAAATGAAGAGTTCCGAAGACGCGACCACGTATAAGTTCGATTTTTTCCGAAAATATTATCAAAATCGATCTTTCAACGATGCAGTCCTTTAGTCTAGATGTAGAAGACGTTTGCCCACCCAATAATTTCGTATGCCCACCCTTCAGAATCGAATAAAAAAATAAAAACCGCGAAAATGAAGAGTTCCGAAGACGCGACCACGTGTAAGTTCGATTTTTTCCGAAAATATTATCAAAATCGATCTTTCAACGATGCAGTCCTTTTATCTAGATGAAGAAGACGTTTGCCCACCCAATAATTTCGTATGCCCACCGTTCAGAATCGAAATAAAAAATAAAAACCCCGAAAATGAAGAGTTCCGAAGACGCGACCACGTATAAGTTCGATTATTTATTAACTAAATGTTCGAATCGTTTGTCCAACGACGCAATTCGTTAGTGTAGATGTGGAAGACGTTTGCCCATCCAATAATTTCGTATGCCCACCCTTCAGAATCGAAATAAAAAATAAAAACCACGAAAATGAAGAGTTCCGAAGACGCGACCACGTATAAGTTCGATTATTAATTAACTAAACGTTCGAATCGTTTGTCCAACGACGCATTTCGTTAGTGTAGATGTGGAAGACGTTTGCCCATCCAATAAATTCGTATGCCCACCCTTCAGAATCGAATAAAAAAATAAAAACCGCGAAAATGAAGAGTTCTGAGGACGCGACCACGTATAAGTTCGATTTTTTTCGAAAATATTATCAAAATCGATCTTTCAACGATGCTGTCCGTTAGTCTAGATGTAGAAGAGATTTGTCCACCCAATAATTTCGTTTGCGCACCCTCCAGAATCGAATTAAAAAATAAAAACCGCGAAAATGAAGAGTTCCGAAGACGCGACCACGTATAAGTTCGATTTTTTCCGAAAATATTATCAAAATCGATCTTTCAACGATGCAGTCCTTTAGTCTAGATGTAGAAGACGTTTGCCCACCCAATAATTTCGTATGCCCACCCTTCAGAATCGAAATAAAAAATAAAACCCACGAATATGAAGAGTTCCGAAGACGCGACCACGTATAAGTTCGATTATTTATTAACTAAACGTTCGAATCGTTTGTCCAACGACGCATTTCGTTAGTGTAGATGTGGAAGACGTTTGCCCATCCAATAATTTCGTATGCCCACCCTTCAGATTCGAATAAAAACCGCGAAAATGAAGAGTTCCGAAGACGCGACCACGTATAAGTTCGATTTTTTCCGAAAATATTATCAAAATCGATCTTTCAACGATGCAGTCCTTTAGTCTAGATGTAGAAGACGTTTGCCCACCCAATAATTTCGTATGCCCACCCTTCAGAATCGAATAAAAAAATAAAAACCGCGAAAATGAAGAGTTCCGAAGACGCGACCACGTGTAAGTTCGATTTTTTCCGAAAATATTATCAAAATCGATCTTTCAACGATGCAGTCCTTTTATCTAGATGAAGAAGGTACGTTTGCCCACCCAATAATTTCGTATGCCCACCGTTCAGAATCGAAATAAAAAATAAAAACCCCGAAAATGAAGAGTTCCGAAGACGCGACCACGTATAAGTTCGATTATTTATTAACTAAATGTTCGAATCGTTTGTCCAACGACGCAATTCGTTAGTGTAGATGTGGAAGACGTTTGCCCATCCAATAATTTCGTATGCCCACCCTTCAGAATCGAAATAAAAAATAAAAACCACGAAAATGAAGAGTTCCGAAGACGCGACCACGTATAAGTTCGATTATTTATTAACTAAACGTTCGAATCGTTTGTCCAACGACGCATTTCGTTAGTGTAGATGTGGAAGACGTTTGCCCATCCAATAAATTCGTATGCCCACCCTTCAGAATCGAATAAAAAAATAAAAACCGCGAAAATGAAGAGTTCTGAGGACGCGACCACGTATAAGTTCGATTTTTTTCGAAAATATTATCAAAATCGATCTTTCAACGATGCTGTCCGTTAGTCTAGATGTAGAAGAGATTTGTCCACCCAATAATTTCGTTTGCGCACCCTCCAGAATCGAATTAAAAAATAAAAACCGCGAAAATGAAGAGTTCCGAAGACGCGACCACGTATAAGTTCGATTTTTTCCGAAAATATTATCAAAATCGATCTTTCAACGATGCAGTCCTTTAGTCTAGATGTAGAAGACGTTTGCCCACCCAATAATTTCGTATGCCCACCCTTCAGAATCGAAATAAAAAATAAAACCCACGAATATGAAGAGTTCCGAAGACGCGACCACGTATAAGTTCGATTATTTATTAACTAAACGTTCGAATCGTTTGTCCAACGACGCATTTCGTTAGTGTAGATGTGGAAGACGTTTGCCCATCCAATAATTTCGTATGCCCACCCTTCAGATTCGAATAAAAACCGCGAAAATGATAAGTTCCGAAGACGCGACCACGTATAAGTTCGATTTTTTCCGAAAATATTGTCAAAATCGATATTTCAACGATGCAGTCCTTTAGTCTAGATGTAGAAGACGTTTGCCTACCCAATAATTTCATATGCCCACCCTTCAGAATCGAAATAAAAAATAAAAACCACGAAAATGAAGAGTTCCGAAGACGCGACCACGTATAAGTTCGATTTTTTCCGAAAATATTATCAAAATCGATCTTTCAACGATGCAGTCCTTTAGTCTAGATGTAGAAGACGTTTGCCCATCCAATAATTTCGTATGCCCACAATTCAGAATCGAAATAAAAAATAAAAACCACGAAAATGAAGAGTTCCGAAGACACGACCACGTATATGTTCGATTATTTATTAACTAAACGGTCGAATCGTTTGTCCAACGACGCATTTCGTTAGTGTAGATGTGGAAGACGTTTGCCCAACCAATAATTTCGTGTGCGCACCCTCCAGAATCGAATTAAAAAATAAAAATCGCGAAAATGAAGAGTTCCGAAGGCGCGACCACGTTAAGTTCGATTTTTTCCGAAAATATTATCAAAATCGATATTTCAACGATGCAGTCCTTTAGTCTAGATGTAGAAGACGTTTGCCCACCCAATAATTTCATATGCCCACCCTTCAGAATCGAAATAAAAAATAAAATCCGCGAAAATGAAGAGTTCCGAAGACGCGACCACGTATAAGTTCGATTTTTTCCGAAAATATTATCAAAATCGATCTTTCAACGATGCAGTCCTTTAGTCTAGATGTAGAAGACGTTTGACCACCCAATAATTTCGTATGCCCACCCTTCAGAATCGAATAAAAAAATAAAAACCGCGAAAATGAAGAGTTCCGAAGACGCGACCACGTGTAAGTTCGATTTTTTCCGAAAATATTATCAAAATCGATCTTTCAACGATGCAGTCCTTTTATCTAGATGAAGAAGACGTTTGCCCACCCAATAATTTCGTATGCCCACCGTTCAGAATCGAAATAAAACATAAAAACCCCGAAAATGAAGAGTTCCGAAGACGCGACCACGTATAAGTTCGATTATTTATTAACTAAATGTTCGAATCGTTTGTCCAACGACGCATTTCGTTAGTGTAGATGTGGAAGACGTTTGCCCATCCAATAATTTCGTATGCCCACCCTTCAGATTCGAATAAAAACCGCGAAAATGAAGAGTTCCGAAGACGCGACTACGTATAAGTTCGATTTTTTCCGAAAATATTATCAAAATCGATCTTTCAACGATTCAGTCCTTTAGTCTAGATGTGGAAGACGTTTGCCCACACAATAATTTCGTATGCCCACCCTTCAGAATCGAAATAAAAAATAAAAACCACGAAAATGAAGAGTTCCGAAGACGCGACCATGTATAAGTTCGATTATTTATTAACTAAACGTTCGAATCGTTTGTCCAACGTCGCATTTCGTTAGTTTAGATATGGAAGACGTTTGCCCACCCAATAATTTCGTATGCCCACCCTTCAGAATCGAAATAAAAAATAAAAACCGCGAAAATGAAGAGTTCTGAAGACGCGACCACGTATAAGTTCGATTTTTTTCGAAAATATTATTAAAATCGATCTTTCAACGATGCAGACCGTTAGTCTAGATGTAGAAGAGATTTGCCCACCCAATAATTTCGTATGCGCACCCTCCAGACTCGAAATAAAAAATAAAACCCACGAATATGAAGAGTTCCGAAGACGCGACCACGTATAAGTTCGATTATTTATTAACTAAACGTTCGAATCGTTTGTCCAACGACGCATTTCGTTAGTGTAGATGTGGAAGACGTTTGCCCATCCAATAATTTCGTATGCCCACCCTTCAGATTCGAATAAAAACCGCGAAAATGAAGAGTTCCGAAGACGCGACTACGTATAAGTTCGATTTTTTCCGAAAATATTATCAAAATCGATCTTTCAACGATGCAGTCCTTTAGTCTAGATGTGGAAGACGTTTGCCCACCCAATTATTTCGTATGCCCACCCTTCAGAATCGAAATAAAAAATAAAAACCACGAAAATGAAGAGTTCCGAAGACGCGACCATGTATAAGTTCGATTATTTATTAACTAAACGTTCGAATCGTTTGTCCAACGTCGCATTTCGTTAGTTTAGATATGGAAGACGTTTGCCCACCCAATAATTTCGTATGCCCACCCTTCAGAATCGAAATAAAAAATAAAAACCGCGAAAATGAAGAGTTCTGAAGACGCGACCACGAATAAGTTCGATTTTTTTCGAAAATATTATCAAAATCGATCTTTCAACGATGCAGTCCTTTTATCTAGATGAAGAAGACGTTTGCCCACCCAATAATTTCGTATGCCCACCCTTCAGAATCGAAATAAAAAATAAAAACCCCGAAAATGAAGAGTTCCGAAGACGCGACCACGTATAAGTTCGATTATTTATTAACTAAACGTTCGAATCGTTTGTCCAACGACGCATTTCGTTAGTGTAGATGTGGAAGACGTTTGCCCATCCAATAATTTCGTATGCCCACCCTTCAGAATCGAATAAAAACCGCGAAAATGAAGAGTTCCGAAGACGAGACTACGTATAAGTTCGATTTTTTCCGAAAATATTATCAAAATCGATGTTTCAACGATGCAGTCCTTTAGTCTAGATGTGGAAGACGTTTGCCCACCCAATAATTTCGTATGCCCACCCTTCAGAATCGAAATAAAAAATAAAAACCACGAAAATGAAGAGTTCCGAAGACGCGACCACGTATAAGTTCGATTTTTTCCGAAAATATTATCAAAATCGATCTTTCAACGATGCAGTCCTTTAGTCTAGAGGTAGAAGACGTTTGCCCACCCAATAATTTCGTATGCCCACCCTTCGGAATCGAAATAAAAAATAAAACCCACGAATATGAAGAGTTCCGAAGACGCGACCACGTATAAGTTCGATTTTTTGCGAAAATATTATCAAAATCGATCGTTCAACGATGCAGTCCTTTAGTCTAGATGTAGAAGACGTTTGCCCACCCAATAATTTCGTATGCCCACCCTTCAGAATCGAAATAAAAAATAAAAACCCCGAAAATGCAGAGTTCCGAAGACGCGACCACGTATAAGTTCGATTATTTATTAACTAAACGTTCGAATCGTTTTTCCAACGACGCATTTCGTTAGTGTAGATGTGGAAGACGTTTGCCCATCCAATAATTTCAAATGCCCACCCTTCAGAATCGAATAAAAAAATAAAAACCGCGAAAATGAAGAGTTCCGAAGACGCGACTACGTATAAGTTCGATTTTTTCCGAAAATATTATCAAAATCGATGTTTCAACGATGCAGTCCTTTAGTCTAGATGTGGAAGACGTTTGCCCACCCAATAATTTCGTATGCCCACCCTTCAGAATCGAAATAAAAAATAAAAACCACGAAAATGAAGAGTTCCGAAGACGCGACCACGTATAAGTTCGATTTTTCCCGAAAATATTATCAAAATCGATCTTTCAACGATGCAGTCCTTTAGTCTAGATGTAGAAGACGTTTGCCCACCCAATAATTTCGTATGCCCACCCTTCAGAATCGAATAAAAAAATAAAAACCACGAAAATGAAGAGTTCCGAAGACGCGACCACGTGTAAGTTCGATTATTTATTAACTAAACGTTCGAATCGTTTGTCCAACGACGCATTTCGTTAGTGTAGATGTGGAAGACGTTTGCCCATCCAATAATTTCGTATGCCCACCCTTCAGATTCGAATAAAAAAATAAAAATCGCGAAAATGAAGAGTTCCGAAGACGCGACCACGTATAAGTTCGATTTTTTCCGAAAATATTATCAAAATCGATCTTTCAACGATGCAGTCCTTTAGTCTAGATGTAGAAGACGTTTGCCCACCCAATAATTTCGTATGCCCACCCTTCAGAATCGAAAAAAAAAAATAAAACCCACGAATATGAAGAGTTCCGAAGAGGCGACCACGTATAAGTTCGATTATTTATTAACTAAACGTTCGAATCGTTTGTCCAACGACGCATTTCGTTAGTGTAGATGTGGAAGACGTTTGCCCATCCAATAATTTCGTATGCCCACCCTTCAGATTCGAATAAAAACCGCGAAAATGAAGAGTTCCGAAGACGCGACCACGTATAAGTTCGATTTTTTCCGAAAATATTATCAAAATCGATCTTTCAACGATGCAGTCCTTTAGTCTAGATGTAGAAGAGATTTGTCCACCCAATAATTTCGTTTGCGCACCCTCCAGAATCGAATTAAAAAATAAAAACCGCGAAAATGAAGAGTTCCGAAGACGCGACCACGTATAAGTTCGATTTTTTCCGAAAATATTATCAAAATCGATCTTTCAACGATGCAGTCCTTTAGTCTAGATGTAGAAGACGTTTGCCCACCCAATAATTTCGTATGCCCACCCTTCAGAATCGAAATAAAAAATAAAACCCACGAATATGAAGAGTTCCGAAGACGCGACCACGTATAAGTTCGATTATTTATTAACTAAACGTTCGAATCGTTTGTCCAACGACGCATTTCATTAGTGTAGATGTGGAAGACGTTTGCCAATCCAATAATTTCGTATGCCCACCCTTCAGAATCGAATAAAAACCGCGAAAATGAAGAGTTTCGAAGACGCGACTACTTATAAGTTCGATTTTTTCCGAAAATATTATTAAAATCGATCTTTCAACGATGCAGTCCTTTAGTCTAGATGTAGAAGACGTTTGCCCACCCAATAATTTCGTATGCCCACCCTTCAGAATCGAAATAAAAAATAAAACCCACGAATATGAAGAGTTCCGAAGACGCGACCACGTATAAGTTCGATTATTTATTAACTAAACGTTCGAATCGTTTGTCCAACGACGCATTTCGTTAGTGTAGATGTGGAAGACGTTTGCCCATCCAATAATTTCGTATGCCCACCCTTCAGAATCGAATAAAAACCGCGAAAATGAAGAGTTCCGAAGACGCGACTACGTATAAGTTCGATTTTTTCCGAAAATATTATCAAAATCGATGTTTCAACGATGCAGTCCTTTAGTCTAGATGTGGAAGACGTTTGCCCACCCAATAATTTCGTATGCCCACCCTTGGGAATCGAAATAAAAAATAAAACCCACGAATATGAAGAGTTCCGAAGACGCGACCACGTATAAGTTCGATTATTTATTAACTAAACGTTCGAATCGTTTGTCCAACGACGCATTTCTTTAGTGTAGATGTGGAAGACGTTTGCCCATCCAATAATTTCAAATGCCCACCCTTCAGAATCGAATAAAAAAATAAAAACCGCGAAAATTAAGAGTTCCGAAGACGCGACCACGTATAAGTTCGATTTTTTCCAAAAATATTATCAAAATCGATCTTTCAACGATGCAGTCCTTTAGTCTAGATGTAGAAGACGTTTGCCCACCCAATAATTTCGTATGCCCACCCTTCAGAATCGAAATAAAAAATAAAACCCACGAATATGAAGAGTTCCGAAGACGCGACCACGTATAAGTTCGATTATTTATTAACTAAACGTTCGAATCGTTTGTCCAACGACGCATTTCGTTAGTGTAGATGTGGAAGACGTTTGCACATCCAATAATTTCGTATGCCCACCCTTCAGAATCGAATAAAAACCGCGAAAATGAAGAGTTCCGAAGACACGACTACGTATAAGTTCGATTTTTTCCGGAAATATTATCAAAATCGATCTTTCAACGATGCAGTCCTTTAGTCTAGATGTAGAAGACGTTTGCCCACCCAATAATTTCATATGCCCACCCTTCAGAATCGAAATAAAAAATGA
The DNA here is from genome assembly GCA_963932275.1 of Andrena praecox. Taxonomy (NCBI): domain Eukaryota; kingdom Metazoa; phylum Arthropoda; class Insecta; order Hymenoptera; family Andrenidae; genus Andrena; species Andrena praecox. Next base: position 530,294 of record CAWVQO010000413.1, on the reverse strand, counting down.
AACCCACGAATATGAAGAGTTCCGAAGACGCGACCACGTATAAGTTCGATTATTTATTAACTAAACGTTCGAATCGTTTGTCCAACGACGCATTTCGTTAGTGTAGATGTGGAAGACGTTTGCGCATCCAATAATTTCAAATGCCCACCCTTCAGAATCGAATAAAAAAATAAAAACCACGAAAATGAAGAGTTCCGAAGACGCGACCACGTATAAGTTCGATTATTTATTAACTAAACGTTCGAATCGTTTGTCCAACGACGCATTTCGTTAGTTTAGATGTAGAAGACGTTTGCCCACCCAATAATTTCGTATGCCCACCCTTCAGAATCGAATAAAAAAATAAAAACCACGAAAATGAAGAGTTCCGAAGACGCGACCACGTATAAGTTCGATTATTTATTAACTAAACGTTCGAATCGTTTGTCCAACGACGCATTTCGTTAGTGTAGATGTGGAAGACGTTTGCCCATCCAATAATTTCGTATGCCCACACTTCAGAATCGAATAAAAACCGCGAAAATGAAGAGTTCCGAAGACGCGACTACTTATAAGTTCGTTTTTTTCCGAAAATATTATCAAAATCGATCTTTCAACGATGCAGTCCTTCAGTCTAGATGTAGAAGACGTTTGCCCACCCAATAATTTCGTATGCCCACCCTTCAGAATCGAATAAAAAAATAAAAACCACGAAAATGAAGAGTTCCGAAGACGCGACCACGTATAAGTTCGATTATTTATTAACGAAACGTTCGAATCGTTTGTCCAACGACGCATTTCGTTAGTGTAGATGTGGAAGACGTTTGGCCATCCAATAATTTCAAATGCCCACCCTTCAGAATCGAATAAAAAAATAAAAACCGCGAAAATGAAGAGTTCCGAAGACGCGACCACGTATAAGTTCGATTTTTTCCGAAAATATTATCAAAATCGATCTTTCAACGATGCAGTCCTTTAGTCTAGATGTAGAAGACGTTTGCCCACCCAATAATTTCGTATGCCCACCCTTCAGAATCGAATAAAAAAATAAAAACCACGAAAATGAAGAGTTCCGAAGACGCGACCACGTATAAGTTCGATTATTTATTAACTAAACGTTCGAATCGGTTGTCCAACGACGCATTTCGTTAGTGTAGATGTGGAAGACGTTCGCCCATCCAATAATTTCGTATGCCCACCCTTCAGATTCGAATAAAAACCGCGAAAATGAAGAGTTCCGAAGACGCGACTACGTATAAGTTCGATTTTTTCCGGAAATATTATCAAAATCGATCTTTCAACGATGCAGTCCTTTAGTCTAGATGTAGAAGACGTTTGCCCACCCAATAATTTCATATGCCCACCCTTCAGAATCGAAATAAAAAATGAAACCCACGAATATGAAGAGTTCCGAAGACGCGACCACGTATAAGTTCGATTATTTATTAACTAAACGTTCGAATCGTTTGTCCAACGACGCATTTCGTTAGTGTAGATGTGGAAGACGTTTGCGCATCCAATAATTTCAAATGCCCACCCTTCAGAATCGAATAAAAAAATAAAAACCACGAAAATGAAGAGTTCCGAAGACGCGACCACGTATAAGTTCGATTATTTATTAACTAAACGTTCGAATCGTTTGTCCAACGACGCATTTCGTTAGTTTAGATGTAGAAGACGTTTGCCCACCCAATAATTTCGTATGCCCACCCTTCAGAATCGAATAAAAAAATAAAAACCACGAAAATGAAGAGTTCCGAAGACGCGACCACGTATAAGTTCGATTATTTATTAACTAAACGTTCGAATCGTTTGTCCAACGACGCATTTCGTTAGTGTAGATGTGGAAGACGTTTGCCCATCCAATAATTTCGTATGCCCACACTTCAGAATCGAATAAAAACCGCGAAAATGAAGAGTTCCGAAGACGCGACTACTTATAAGTTCGTTTTTTTCCGAAAATATTATCAAAATCGATCTTTCAACGATGCAGTCCTTCAGTCTAGATGTAGAAGACGTTTGCCCACCCAATAATTTCGTATGCCCACCCTTCAGAATCGAATAAAAAAATAAAAACCACGAAAATGAAGAGTTCCGAAGACGCGACCACGTATAAGTTCGATTATTTATTAACGAAACGTTCGAATCGTTTGTCCAACGACGCATTTCGTTAGTGTAGATGTGGAAGACGTTTGGCCATCCAATAATTTCAAATGCCCACCCTTCAGAATCGAATAAAAAAATAAAAACCGCGAAAATGAAGAGTTCCGAAGACGCGACCACGTATAAGTTCGATTTTTTCCGAAAATATTATCAAAATCGATCTTTCAACGATGCAGTCCTTTAGTCTAGATGTAGAAGACGTTTGCCCACCCAATAATTTCGTATGCCCACCCTTCAGAATCGAATAAAAAAATAAAAACCACGAAAATGAAGAGTTCCGAAGACGCGACCACGTATAAGTTCGATTATTTATTAACTAAACGTTCGAATCGGTTGTCCAACGACGCATTTCGTTAGTGTAGATGTGGAAGACGTTTGCCCATCCAATAATTTCGTATGCCCACCCTTCAGATTCGAATAAAAACCGCGAAAATGAAGAGTTCCGAAGACGCGACTACGTATAAGTTCGATTTTTTCCGAAAATATTATCAAAATCGATCTTTCAACGATGCAGTCCTTTAGTCTAGATGTGGAAGACGTTTGCCCACCCAATAATTTCGTATGCCCACCCTTCAGAATCGAAATAAAAAATAAAAACCACGAATATGAAGAGTTCCGAAGACGCGACCACGTATAAGTTCGATTATTTATTAACTAAACGTTCGAATCGTTTGTCCATCGACGCATTTCGTTAGTGTAGATGTGGAAGACGTTTGCCCACCCAATAATTTCGTATGCCCACCCATCAGAATCGAAATAAAAAATAAAACCCACGAATATGAAGAGTTCCGAAGACGCGACCACGTATAAGTTCGATTATTTATTAACTAAACGTTCGAATCGTTTGTCCAACGACGCATTTCGTTAGTGTAGATGTGGAAGACGTTTGCGCATCCAATAATTTCAAATGCCCACCCTTCAGAATCGAATAAAAAAATAAAAACCACGAAAATGAAGAGTTCCGAAGACGCGACCACGTATAAGTTCGATTATTTATTAACTAAACGTTCGAATCGTTTGTCCAACGACGCATTTCGTTAGTTTAGATGTAGAAGACGTTTGCCCACCCAATAATTTCGTATGCCCACCCTTCAGAATCGAATAAAAAAATAAAAACCACGAAAATGAAGAGTTCCGAAGACGCGACCACGTATAAGTTCGATTATTTATTAACTAAACGTTCGAATCGTTTGTCCAACGACGCATTTCGTTAGTGTAGATGTGGAAGACGTTTGCCCATCCAATAATTTCGTATGCCCACACTTCAGAATCGAATAAAAACCGCGAAAATGAAGAGTTCCGAAGACGCGACTACTTATAAGTTCGTTTTTTTCCGAAAATATTATCAAAATCGATCTTTCAACGATGCAGTCCTTCAGTCTAGATGTAGAAGACGTTTGCCCACCCAATAATTTCGTATGCCCACCCTTCAGAATCGAATAAAAAAATAAAAACCACGAAAATGAAGAGTTCCGAAGACGCGACCACGTATAAGTTCGATTATTTATTAACGAAACGTTCGAATCGTTTGTCCAACGACGCATTTCGTTAGTGTAGATGTGGAAGACGTTTGGCCATCCAATAATTTCAAATGCCCACCCTTCAGAATCGAATAAAAAAATAAAAACCGCGAAAATGAAGAGTTCCGAAGACGCGACCACGTATAAGTTCGATTTTTTCCGAAAATATTATCAAAATCGATCTTTCAACGATGCAGTCCTTTAGTCTAGATGTAGAAGACGTTTGCCCACCCAATAATTTCGTATGCCCACCCTTCAGAATCGAATAAAAAAATAAAAACCACGAAAATGAAGAGTTCCGAAGACGCGACCACGTATAAGTTCGATTATTTATTAACTAAACGTTCGAATCGGTTGTCCAACGACGCATTTCGTTAGTGTAGATGTGGAAGACGTTTGCCCATCCAATAATTTCGTATGCCCACCCTTCAGATTCGAATAAAAACCGCGAAAATGAAGAGTTCCGAAGACGCGACTACGTATAAGTTCGATTTTTTCCGAAAATATTATCAAAATCGATCTTTCAACGATGCAGTCCTTTAGTCTAGATGTGGAAGACGTTTGCCCACCCAATAATTTCGTATGCCCACCCTTCAGAATCGAAATAAAAAATAAAAACCACGAATATGAAGAGTTCCGAAGACGCGACCACGTATAAGTTCGATTATTTATTAACTAAACGTTCGAATCGTTTGTCCATCGACGCATTTCGTTAGTGTAGATGTGGAAGACGTTTGCCCATCCAATAATTTCGTATGCCCTCCCTTCAGAATCGAATAAAAACCGCGAAAATGAAGAGTTCCGAAGACGCGACTACGTATAAGTTCGATTTTTTCCGAAAATATTATCAAAATCGATCTTTCAACGATGCAGTCCTTTAGTCTAGATGTGGAAGACGTTTGCCCACCCAATAATTTCGTATGCCCACCCATCAGAATCGAAATAAAAAATAAAACCCACGAATATGAAGAGTTCCGAAGACGCGACCACGTATAAGTTCGATTATTTATTAACTAAACGTTCGAATCGTTTGTCCAACGACGCATTTCGTTAGTGTAGATGTGGAAGACGTTTGCCCATCCAATAATTTCGTATGCCCACCCTTCAGAATCGAATAAAAACCGCGAAAATGAAGAGTTCCGAAGACGCGACTACGTATAAGTTCGATTTTTTCCGAAAATATTATCAAAATCGATCTTTCAACGATGCAGTCCTTTAGTCTAGATGTGGAAGACGTTTGCCCACCCAATAATTTCGTATGCCCACCCATCAGAATCGAAATAAAAAATAAAACCCACGAATATGAAGAGTTCCGAAGACGCGACCACGTATAAGTTCGATTATTTATTAACTAAACGTTCGAATCGTTTGTCCAACGACGCATTTCGTTAGTGTAGATGTGGAAGACGTTTGCCCATCCAATAATTTCAAATGCCCACCCTTCAGAATCGAATAAAAAAATAAAAAACCGCGAAAATTAAGAGTTCCGAAGACGCGACCACGTATAAGTTCGATTTTTTCCGAAAATATTATCAAAATCGATCTTTCAACGATGCAGTCCTTTAGTCTAGATGTAGAAGACGTTTGCCCACCCAATAATTTCATATGCCCACCCTTCAGAATCGAAATAAAAAATAAAACCCACGAATATGAAGAGTTCCGAAGACGCGACCACGTGTAAGTTCGATTATTTATTAACTAAACGTTCGAATCGTTTGTCCAACGACGCATTTCGTTAGTGTAGATGTGGAAGACGTTTGCCCATCCAATAATTTCGTATGCCCACCCTTCAGAATCGAATAAAAACCGCGAAAATGAAGAGTTCCGAAGACGCGACTACGTATAAGTTCGATTTTTTCCGAAAATATTATCAAAATCGATCTTTCAACGATGCAGTCCTTTAGTCTAGATGTGGAAGACGTTTGCCCACCCAATAATTTCGTATGCCCACCCATCAGAATCGAAATAAAAAATAAAACCCACGAATATGAAGAGTTCCGAAGACGCGACCACGTATAAGTTCGATTATTTATTAACTAAACGTTCGAATCGTTTGTCCAACGACGCATTTCGTTAGTGTAGATGTGGAAGACGTTTGCGCATCCAATAATTTCGTATGCCCACCCTTCAGAATCGAATAAAAACCGCGAAAATGAAGAGTTCCGAAGACGCGACCAAGTATAAGTTCGATTTTTTCCGAAAATATTATCAAAATCTATCTTTCAACGATGCAGTCCTTTAGTCTAGATGTAGAAGACGTCTGCCCACCCAATAATTTCGTACGCCCACCCTTCAGAATCGAAACAAAAAATAAAACCCACCAATATGAAGAGTTCCGAAGACGCGACCACGTATAAGTTCGATTATTTATTAACTAAACGTTCGAATCGTTTGTCCAACAACGCATTTCGTTAGTGTAGATGTGGAAGACGTTTGCCCATCCAATAATTTAGTATGCCCACCCTTCAGAATCGAAATAAAAAATAAAAACCACGAAAAAGAAGAGTCCCGAAGACGCGACCACGAATAAGTTCGATTTTTTCCGAAAATATTATCAAAATCGATCTTTCAACGATGCAGTCCTTTAGTCTAGATGTAGAAGACGTTTGCCCACCCAATAATTTCGTATGCCCACCCTTCAGAATCGAAATAAAAAATAAAAACCCCGAAAATGAAGAGTTCCGAAGACGCGACCACGTATAAGTTCGATCATTTATTAACTAAACGTTCGAATCGTTTGTCCAACGACGCATTTCGTTAGTGTAGATGTGGAAGACGTTTGCCCATCCAATAATTTCGTATGCCCACCCTTCAGAATCGAATAAAAACCGCGAAAATGAAGAGTTCCGAAGACGCGACTACGTATAAGTTCGATTTTTTCCGAAAATATTATCAAAATCGATCTTTCAACGATGCAGTCCTTTAGTCTAGATGTGGAAGACGTTTGCCCACCCAATAATTTCGTATGCCCACCCATCAGAATCGAAATAAAAAATAAAAACCACGAAAATGAAGAGTTCCGAAGACGCGACCACGTATAAGTTCGATTATTTATTAACTAAACGTTCGAATCGTTTGTCCAACGACGCATTTCGTTAGTGTAGATGTGGAAGACGTTCTGCCCATCCAATAATTTCAAATGCCCACCCTTCAGAATCGAATAAAAAAATAAAAACCACGAAAATGAAGAGTTCCGAAGACGCGACCACGTATAAGTTCGATTTTTTCCGAAAATATTATCAAAATCGATCTTTCAACGATGCAGTCCTTTAGTCTAGATGTGGAAGACGTTTGCCCACCCAATAATTTCGTATGCCCACCCTTCAGAATCGAAATAAAAAATAAAAACCACGAAAATGAAGAGTTCCGACGACGCGACCATGTATAAGTTCGATTATTTATTAACTAAACGTTCGAATCGTTTGTCCAACGACGCATTTCGTTAGTGTAGATGTGGAAGACGTTTGCCCATCCAATAATTTCAAATGCCCACCCTTCAGAATCGAATAAAAAAATAAAAACCACGAAAATGAAGAGTTCCGAAGACGCGACCACGTATAAGTTCGATTATTTATTAACTAAACGATCGAATCGTTTGTCATACGACGCATTTCGTTAGTTTAGATGTGGAAGACGTTTGCCCATCCAATAATTTCGTATGCCCACCCTTCAGAATCGAAATAAAAAATAAAACCCACGAATATGAAGAGTTCCGAAGACGCGACCACGTATAAGTTCGATTATTTATTAACTAAACGTTCGAATCGTTTGTCCAACGACGCATTTCGTTAGTTTAGATATGGAAGACGTTTGCCCACCCAATAATTTCGTATGCCCACCCTTCAGAATCGAAATAAAAAATAAAACCCACGAATATGAAGAGTTCCGAAGACGCGACCACGTATAAGTTCGATTATTTATTAACTAAACGTTCGAATCGTTTGTCCAACGACGCATTTCATTAGTGTAGATGTGGAAGACGTTTGCCAATCCAATAATTTCGTATGCCCACCCTTCAGAATCGAATAAAAACCGCGAAAATGAAGAGTTTCGAAGACGCGACTACTTATAAGTTCGATTTTTTCCGAAAATATTATCAAAATCGATGTTTCAACGATGCAGTCCTTTAGTCTAGATGTGGAAGACGTTTGCCCACCCAATAATTTCGTATGCCCACCCTTGGGAATCGAAATAAAAAATAAAACCCACGAATATGAAGAGTTCCGAAGACGCGACCACGTATAAGTTCGATTATTTATTAACTAAACGTTCGAATCGTTTGTCCAACGACGCATTTCTTTAGTGTAGATGTGGAAGACGTTTGCCCATCCAATAATTTCAAATGCCCACCCTTCAGAATCGAATAAAAAAATAAAAACCGCGAAAATTAAGAGTTCCGAAGACGCGACCACGTATAAGTTCGATTTTTTCCAAAAATATTATCAAAATCGATCTTTCAACGATGCAGTCCTTTAGTCTAGATGTAGAAGACGTTTGCCCACCCAATAATTTCGTATGCCCACCCTTCAGAATCGAAATAAAAAATAAAACCCACGAATATGAAGAGTTCCGAAGACGCGACCACGTATAAGTTCGATTATTTATTAACTAAACGTTCGAATCGTTTGTCCAACGACGCATTTCGTTAGTGTAGATGTGGAAGACGTTTGCACATCCAATAATTTCGTATGCCCACCCTTCAGAATCGAATAAAAACCGCGAAAATGAAGAGTTCCGAAGACACGACTACGTATAAGTTCGATTTTTTCCGGAAATATTATCAAAATCGATCTTTCAACGATGCAGTCCTTTAGTCTAGATGTAGAAGACGTTTGCCCACCCAATAATTTCATATGCCCACCCTTCAGAATCGAAATAAAAAATGAAACCCACGAATATGAAGAGTTCCGAAGACGCGACCACGTATAAGTTCGATTATTTATTAACTAAACGTTCGAATCGTTTGTCCAACGACGCATTTCGTTAGTGTAGATGTGGAAGACGTTTGCGCATCCAATAATTTCAAATGCCCACCCTTCAGAATCGAATAAAAAAATAAAAACCACGAAAATGAAGAGTTCCGAAGACGCGACCACGTATAAGTTCGATTATTTATTAACTAAACGTTCGAATCGTTTGTCCAACGACGCATTTCGTTAGTTTAGATGTAGAAGACGTTTGCCCACCCAATAATTTCGTATGCCCACCCTTCAGAATCGAATAAAAAAATAAAAACCACGAAAATGAAGAGTTCCGAAGACGCGACCACGTATAAGTTCGATTATTTATTAACTAAACGTTCGAATCGTTTGTCCAACGACGCATTTCGTTAGTGTAGATGTGGAAGACGTTTGCCCATCCAATAATTTCGTATGCCCACACTTCAGAATCGAATAAAAACCGCGAAAATGAAGAGTTCCGAAGACGCGACTACTTATAAGTTCGTTTTTTTCCGAAAATATTATCAAAATCGATCTTTCAACGATGCAGTCCTTCAGTCTAGATGTAGAAGACGTTTGCCCACCCAATAATTTCGTATGCCCACCCTTCAGAATCGAATAAAAAAATAAAAACCACGAAAATGAAGAGTTCCGAAGACGCGACCACGTATAAGTTCGATTATTTATTAACGAAACGTTCGAATCGTTTGTCCAACGACGCATTTCGTTAGTGTAGATGTGGAAGACGTTTGGCCATCCAATAATTTCAAATGCCCACCCTTCAGAATCGAATAAAAAAATAAAAACCGCGAAAATGAAGAGTTCCGAAGACGCGACCACGTATAAGTTCGATTTTTTCCGAAAATATTATCAAAATCGATCTTTCAACGATGCAGTCCTTTAGTCTAGATGTAGAAGACGTTTGCCCACCCAATAATTTCGTATGCCCACCCTTCAGAATCGAATAAAAAAATAAAAACCACGAAAATGAAGAGTTCCGAAGACGCGACCACGTATAAGTTCGATTATTTATTAACTAAACGTTCGAATCGGTTGTCCAACGACGCATTTCGTTAGTGTAGATGTGGAAGACGTTTGCCCATCCAATAATTTCGTATGCCCACCCTTCAGATTCGAATAAAAACCGCGAAAATGAAGAGTTCCGAAGACGCGACTACGTATAAGTTCGATTTTTTCCGAAAATATTATCAAAATCGATCTTTCAACGATGCAGTCCTTTAGTCTAGATGTGGAAGACGTTTGCCCACCCAATAATTTCGTATGCCCACCCTTCAGAATCGAAATAAAAAATAAAAACCACGAATATGAAGAGTTCCGAAGACGCGACCACGTATAAGTTCGATTATTTATTAACTAAACGTTCGAATCGTTTGTCCATCGACGCATTTCGTTAGTGTAGATGTGGAAGACGTTTGCCCATCCAATAATTTCGTATGCCCTCCCTTCAGAATCGAATAAAAACCGCGAAAATGAAGAGTTCCGAAGACGCGACTACGTATAAGTTCGATTTTTTCCGAAAATATTATCAAAATCGATCTTTCAACGATGCAGTCCTTTAGTCTAGATGTGGAAGACGTTTGCCCACCCAATAATTTCGTATGCCCACCCATCAGAATCGAAATAAAAAATAAAACCCACGAATATGAAGAGTTCCGAAGACGCGACCACGTATAAGTTCGATTATTTATTAACTAAACGTTCGAATCGTTTGTCCAACGACGCATTTCGTTAGTGTAGATGTGGAAGACGTTTGCCCATCCAATAATTTCAAATGCCCACCCTTCAGAATCGAATAAAAAAATAAAAACCGCGAAAATTAAGAGTTCCGAAGACGCGACCACGTATAAGTTCGATTTTTTCCGAAAATATTATCAAAATCGATCTTTCAACGATGCAGTCCTTTAGTCTAGATGTAGAAGACGTTTGCCCACCCAATAATTTCATATGCCCACCCTTCAGAATCGAAATAAAAAATAAAACCCACGAATATGAAGAGTTCCGAAGACGCGACCACGTGTAAGTTCGATTATTTATTAACTAAACGTTCGAATCGTTTGTCCAACGACGCATTTCGTTAGTGTAGATGTGGAAGACGTTTGCCCATCCAATAATTTCGTATGCCCACCCTTCAGAATCGAATAAAAACCGCGAAAATGAAGAGTTCCGAAGACGCGACTACGTATAAGTTCGATTTTTTCCGAAAATATTATCAAAATCGATCTTTCAACGATGCAGTCCTTTAGTCTAGATGTGGAAGACGTTTGCCCACCCAATAATTTCGTATGCCCACCCATCAGAATCGAAATAAAAAATAAAACCCACGAATATGAAGAGTTCCGAAGACGCGACCACGTATAAGTTCGATTATTTATTAACTAAACGTTCGAATCGTTTGTCCAACGACGCATTTCGTTAGTGTAGATGTGGAAGACGTTTGCCCATCCAATAATTTCGTATGCCCACCCTTCAGAATCGAATAAAACCCGCGAAAATGAAGAGTTCCGAAGACGCGACTACTTATAAGTTCGATTTTTTCCGAAAATATTATCAAAATCGATCTTTCAACGATGCAGTCCTTTAGTCTAGATGTAGAAGACGTTTGCCCACCCAATAATTTCGTATGCCCACCCATCAGAATCGAAATAAAAAATAAAACCCACGAATATGAAGAGTTCCGAAGACGCGACCACGTATAAGTTCGATTATTTATTAACTAAACGTTCGAATCGTTTGTCCAACGACGCATTTCGTTAGTGTAGATGTGGAAGACGTTTGCGCATCCAATAATTTCGTATGCCCACCCTTCAGAATCGAATAAAAACCGCGAAAATGAAGAGTTCCGAAGACGCGACCAAGTATAAGTTCGATTTGTTCCGAAAATATTATCAAAATCTATCTTTCAACGATGCAGTCCTTTAGTCTAGATGTAGAAGACGTCTGCCCACCCAATAATTTCGTATGCCCACCCATCAGAATCGAAATAAAAAATAAAACCCACGAATATGAAGAGTTCCGAAGACGCGACCACGTATAAGTTCGATTATTTATTAACTAAACGTTCGAATCGTTTGTCCAACGACGCATTTCGTTAGTGTAGATGTGGAAGACGTTTGCGCATCCAATAATTTCGTATGCCCACCCTTCAGAATCGAATAAAAACCGCGAAAATGAAGAGTTCCGAAGACGCGACCAAGTATAAGTTCGATTTGTTCCGAAAATATTATCAAAATCTATCTTTCAACGATGCAGTCCTTTAGTCTAGATGTAGAAGACGTCTGCCCACCCAATAATTTCGTACGCCCACCCTTCAGAATCGAAATAAAAAATAAAACCCACCAATATGAAGAGTTCCGAAGACGCGACCACGTATAAGTTCGATTATTTATTAACTAAACGTTCGAATCGTTTGTCCAACAACGCATTTCGTTAGTGTAGATGTGGAAGACGTTTGCCCATCCAATAATTTAGTATGCCCACCCTTCAGAATCGAAATAAAAAATAAAAACCACGAAAAAGAAGAGTCCCGAAGACGCGACCACGAATAAGTTCGATTTTTTCCGAAAATATTATCAAAATCGATCTTTCAACGATGCAGTCCTTTAGTCTAGATGTAGAAGACGTTTGCCCACCCAATAATTTCGTATGCCCACCCTTCAGAATCGAAATAAAAAATAAAAACCCCGAAAATGAAGAGTTCCGAAGACGCGACCACGTATAAGTTCGATCATTTATTAACTAAACGTTCGAATCGTTTGTCCAACGACGCATTTCGTTAGTGTAGATGTGGAAGACGTTTGCCCATCCAATAATTTCGTATGCCCACCCTTCAGAATCGAATAAAAACCGCGAAAATGAAGAGTTCCGAAGACGCGACTACGTATAAGTTCGATTTTTTCCGAAAATATTATCAAAATCGATCTTTCAACGATGCAGTCCTTTAGTCTAGATGTGGAAGACGTTTGCCCACCCAATAATTTCGTATGCCCACCCATCAGAATCGAAATAAAAAATAAAAACCACGAAAATGAAGAGTTCCGAAGACGCGACCACGTATAAGTTCGATTATTTATTAACTAAACGTTCGAATCGTTTGTCCAACGACGCATTTCGTTAGTGTAGATGTGGAAGACGTTCTGCCCATCCAATAATTTCAAATGCCCACCCTTCAGAATCGAATAAAAAAATAAAAACCACGAAAATGAAGAGTTCCGAAGACGCGACCACGTATAAGTTCGATTTTTTCCGAAAATATTATCAAAATCGATCTTTCAACGATGCAGTCCTTTAGTCTAGATGTGGAAGACGTTTGCCCACCCAATAATTTCGTATGCCCACCCTTCAGAATCGAAATAAAAAATAAAAACCACGAAAATGAAGAGTTCCGACGACGCGACCATGTATAAGTTCGATTATTTATTAACTAAACGTTCGAATCGTTTGTCCAACGACGCATTTCGTTAGTGTAGATGTGGAAGACGTTTGCCCATCCAATAATTTCAAATGCCCACCCTTCAGAATCGAATAAAAAAATAAAAACCACGAAAATGAAGAGTTCCGAAGACGCGACCACGTATAAGTTCGATTATTTATTAACTAAACGATCGAATCGTTTGTCATACGACGCATTTCGTTAGTTTAGATGTGGAAGACGTTTGCCCATCCAATAATTTCGTATGCCCACCCTTCAGAATCGAATAAAAACCGCGAAAATGAAGAGTTCCGAAGACGCGACTACTTATTAGTTCGTTTTTTTCCGAAAATATTATCAAAATCGATCTTTCAACGATGCAGTCCTTCAGTCTAGATGTAGAAGACGTTTGCCCACCCAATAATTTCGTATGCCCACCCTTCAGAATCGAAAAAAAAAATAAAACCCACGAATATGAAGAGTTCCGAAGACGCGACCACGTATAAGTTCGATTATTTATTAACTAAACGTTCGAATCGTTTGTCCAACGACGCATTTCGTTAGTTTAGATATGGAAGACGTTTGCCCACCCAATAATTTCGTATGCCCACCCTTCAGAATCGAAATAAAAAATAAAAACCGCGAAAATGAAGAGTTCTGAAGACGCGACCACGTATAAGCTCGATTTTTTCGAAAATATTATAAAAATCGATCTTTCAACGATGCAGACCGTTAGTCTAGATGTAGAAGAGATTTGCCCACCCAATAATTTCGTATGCGCACCCTCCAGACTCGAAATAAAAAATAAAACCCACGAATATGAAGAGTTCCGAAGACGCGACCACGTATAAGTTCGATTATTTATTAACTAAACGTTCGAATCGTTTGTCCAACGACGCATTTCGTTAGTGTAGATGTGGAAGACGTTTGCCCATCCAATAATTTCAAATGCCAACCCTTCAGAATCGAATAAAAAAATAAAAACCGCGAAAATGAAGAGTTCCGAAGACGCGACCACGTATAAGTTCGATTTTTTCCGAAAATATTATCAAAATCGATCTTTCAACGATGCAGTCCTTTAGTCTAGATGTAGAAGACGTTTGCCCACCCAATAATTTCGTATGCCCACCCTTCAGAATCGAAATAAAAAATAAAACCCACGAATATGAAGAGTTCCGAAGACGCGACCACGTATAAGTTCGATTATTTATTAACTAAACGTTCGAATCGTTTGTCCAACGACGCATTTCGTTAGTGTAGATGTGGAAGACGTTTGCCCATTCAATAATTTCGTATGCCCACCCTTCAGAATCGAATAAAAACCGCGAAAATGAAGAGTTCCGAAGACGCGACTACTTATAAGTTCGTTTTTTTCCGAAAATATTATCAAAATCGATCTTTCAACGATGCAGTCCTTCAGTCTAGATGTAGAAGACGTTTGCCCACCCAATAATTTCGTATGCCCACCCTTCAGAATCGAATAAAAAAATAAAAACCACGAAAATGAAGAGTTCCGAAGACGCGACCACGTATAAGTTCGATTATTTATTAACTAAACGTTCGAATCGTTTGTCCAACGACGCATTTCGTTAGTGTAGATGTGGAAGACGTTTGCCCATCCAATAACTTCGTATGCCCACCCTTCAGAATCGAATAAAAACCGCGAAAATGAAGAGTTCCGAAGACGCGACTACGTATAAGTTCGATTTTTTCCGAAAATATTATCAAAATCGATCTTTCAACGATGCAGTCCTTTAGTCTAGATGTGGAAGACGTTTGCCCACCCAATAATTTCGTATGCCCACCCTTCAGAATCGAAATAAAAAATAAAAACCACGAAAATGAAGAGTTCCGAAGACGCGACCACGTATAAGTTCGATTATTTATTAACTAAACGTTCGAATCGTTTGTCCAACGACGCATTTCGTTAGTGTAGATGTGGAAGACGTTTGCCCATCCAATAATTTCGTATGCCCACCCTTCAGAATCGAATAAAACCCGCGAAAATGAAGAGTTCCGAAGACGCGACTACTTATAAGTTCGATTTTTTCCGAAAATATTATCAAAATCGATCTTTCAACGATGCAGTCCTTCAGTCTAGATGTAGAAGACGTTAGCCCACCCAATAATTTCGTATGCCCACCCTTCAGAATTGAATAAAAAAATAAAAACCACGAAAATGAAGAGTTCCGAAGACGCGACCACGTATAAGTTCGATTATTTATTAACTAAACGTTCGAATCGTTTGTCCAACAACGCATTTCGTTAGTGTAGATGTGGAAGACGTTTGCCCATCCAATAATTTAGTATGCCCACCCTTCAGAATCGAAATAAAAAATAAAAACCACGAAAATGAAGAGTTCCGAAGACGCGACCACGTATAAGTTCGATTTTTTCCGAAAATATTATCAAAATCGATCTTTCAACGATGCAGTCCTTTAGTCTAGATGTAGAAGACGTTTGCCCACCCAATAATTTCGTATGCCCACCCTTCAGAATCGAAATAAAAAATAAAACCCACGAATATGAAGAGTTCCGAAGACGCGACCACGTATAAGTTCGATTATTTATTAACTAAACGTTCGAATCGTTTGTCCAACGACGCATTTCGTTAGTGTAGATGTGGAAGACGTTTGCCCATCCAATAATTTCAAATGCCCACCCTTCAGAATTGAATAAAAAAATAAAAACCACGAAAATGAAGAGTTCCGAAGACGCGACCACGTATAAGTTCGATTATTTATTAACTAAACGTTCGAATCGTTTGTCCAACGACGCATTTCGTTAGTGTAGATGTGGAAGACGTTTGCCCATCCAATAATTTCAAATGCCCACCCTTCAGAATCGAATAAAAAGATAAAAACCGCGAAAATGAAGAGTTCCGAAGACGCGACCACGTATAAGTTCGATTTTTTCCGAAAATATTATCAAACTCGATCTTTCAACGATGCAGTCCTTTAGTCTAGATGTAGAAGACGTTTGCCCACCCAATAATTTCGTATGCCCACCCTTCAGAATCGAAATAAAAAATAAAACCCACGAATATGAAGAGTTCCGAAGACGCGACCACGTATAAGTTCGATTATTTATTAACTAAACGTTCGAATCGTTTGTCCAACGACGCATTTCGTTAGTGTAGATGTGGAAGACGTTTGCCCATCCAATAATTTCGTATGCCCACCCTTCAGAATCGAATAAAAACAGCGAAAATGAAGAGTTCCGAAGACGCGACTACGTATAAGTTCGATTTTTTCCGAAAATATTATCAAAATCGATCTTTCAACGATGCAGTCCTTTAGTCTAGATGTGGAAGACGTTTGCCCACCCAATAATTTCGTATGCCCACCCTTCAGAATCGAAATAAAAAATAAAAACCACGAAAATGAAGAGTTCCGAAGACGCGACCACGTATAAGTTCGATTATTTATTAACTAAACGTTCGAATCGTTTGTCCAACGACGCATTTCGTTAGTGTAGATGTGGAAGACGTTTGCCCATCCAATAACTTCGTATGCCCACCCTTCAGAATCGAATAAAAACCGCGAAAATGAAGAGTTCCGAAGACGCGACTACGTATAAGTTCGATTTTTTCCGAAAATATTATCAAAATCGATCTTTCAACGATGCAGTCCTTTAGTCTAGATGTGGAAGACGTTTGCCCACCCAATAATTTCGTATGCCCACCCTTCAGAATCGAAATAAAAAATAAAAACCACGAAAATGAAGAGTTCCGAAGACGCGACCACGTATAAGTTCGATTATTTATTAACTAAACGTTCGAATCGTTTGTCCAACGACGCATTTCGTTAGTGTAGATGTGGAAGACGTTTGCCCATCCAATAATTTCAAATGCCCACCCTTCAGAATCGAATAAAAAAATAAAAACCGCGAAAATGAAGAGTTCCGAAGACGCGACTACTTATAAGTTCGTTTTTTTCCGAAAATATTATCAAAATCGATCTTTCAACGATGCAGTCCTTCAGTCTAGATGTAGAAGACGTTTGCCCACCCAATAATTTCGTATGCCCACCCTTCAGAATCGAATAAAAAAATAAAAACCACGAAAATGAAGAGTTCCGAAGACGCGACCACGTATAAGTTCGATTATTTATTAACGAAACGTTCGAATCGTTTGTCCAACGACGCATTTCGTTAGTGTAGATGTGGAAGACGTTTGCCCATCCAATAATTTCAAATGCCCACCCTTCAGAATTGAATAAAAAAATAAAAACCACGAAAATGAAGAGTTCCGAAGACGCGACCACGTATAAGTTCGATTATTTATTAACTAAACGTTCGAATCGTTTGTCCAACGACGCATTTCGTTAGTGTAGATGTGGAAGACGTTTGCCCATCCAATAATTTCAAATGCCCACCCTTCAGAATCGAATAAAAAGATAAAAACCGCGAAAAAGAAGAGTTCCGAAGACGCGACCACGTATAAGTTCGATTTTTTCCGAAAATATTATCAAACTCGATCTTTCAACGATGCAGTCCTTTAGTCTAGATGTAGAAGACGTTTGCCCACCCAATAATTTCGTATGCCCACCCTTCAGAATCGAAATAAAAAATAAAACCCACGAATATGAAGAGTTCCGAAGACGCGACCACGTATAAGTTCGATTATTTATTAACTAAACGTTCGAATCGTTTGTCCAACGACGCATTTCGTTAGTGTAGATGTGGAAGACGTTTGCCCATCCAATAATTTCGTATGCCCACCCTTCAGAATCGAATAAAAACAGCGAAAATGAAGAGTTCCGAAGACGCGACTACGTATAAGTTCGATTTTTTCCGAAAATATTATCAAAATCGATCTTTCAACGATGCAGTCCTTTAGTCTAGATGTGGAAGACGTTTGCCCACCCAATAATTTCGTATGCCCACCCTTCAGAATCGAAATAAAAAATAAAACCCACGAATATGAAGAGTTCCGAAGACGCGACCACGTATAAGTTCGATTATTTATTAACTAAACGTTCGAATCGTTTGTCCAACGACGCATTTCGTTAGTGTAGATGTGGAAGAAGTTTGCCCATCCAATAATTTCGTGTGCCCACCCTTCAGAATCGAATAAAAACAGCGAAAATGAAGAGTTCCGAAGACGCGACTACGTATAAGTTCGATTTTTTCCGAAAATATTATCAAAATCGATCTTTCAACGATGCAGTCCTTTAGTCTAGATGTGGAAGACGTTTGCCCACCCAATAATTTCGTATGCCCACCCTTCAGAATCGAAATAAAAAATAAAAACCACGAAAATGAAGAGTTCCGAAGACGCGACCACGTATAAGTTCGATTTTTTCCGAAAATATTATCAAAATCGATCTTTCAACGATGCAGTCCTTTAGTCTAGAGGTAGAAGACGTTTGCCCACCCAATAATTTCGTATGCCCACCCTTCGGAATCGAAATAAAAAATAAAACCCACGAATATGAAGAGTTCCGAAGACGCGACCACGTATAAGTTCGATTATTTATTAACTAAACGTTCGAATCGTTTGTCCAACGACGCATTTCGTTAGTGTAGATGTGGAAGACGTTTGCCCATCCAATAATTTCGTATGCCCACCCTTCAGAATCGAATAAAAACAGCGAAAATGATAAGTTCCGAAGACGCGACCACGTATAAGTTCGATTTTTTCCGAAAATATTATCAAAATCGATATTTCAACGATGCAGTCCTTTAGTCTAGATGTAGAAGACGTTTGCCTACCCAATAATTTCATATGCCCACCCTTCAGAATCGAAATAAAAAATAAAAACCCCGAAAATGAAGAGTTCCGAAGACGCGACCACGTATAAGTTCGATTTTTTCCGAAAATATTATCAAAATCGATCTTTCAACGATGCAGTCCTTTAGTCTAGATGTAGAAGACGTTTGCCCATCCAATAATTTCGTATGCCCACAATTCAGAATCGAAATAAAAAATAAAAACCACGAAAATGAAGAGTTCCGAAGACACGACCACGTATATGTTGGATTATTTATTAACTAAACGGTCGAATCGTTTGTCCAACGACGCATTTCGTTAGTGTAGATGTGGAAGACGTTTGCCCACCCAATAATTTCGTGTGCGCACCCTCCAGAATCGAATTAAAAAATAAAAATCGCGAAAATGAAGAGTTCCGAAGACGCGACCACGTATAAGTTCGATTTTTTCCGAAAATATTATCAAAATCGATATTTCAACGATGCAGTCCTTTAGTCTAGATGTAGAAGACGTTTGCCCACCCAATAATTTCATATGCCCACCCTCCAGAATCGAATTAAAAAATAAAAATCGCGAAAATGAAGAGTTCCGAATACGCGTCCACGTATAAGTTCGATTATTTATTAACTAAACGTTCGAATCGTTTGTCCAACCACGCATTTCGTTAGTGTAGATGTGGAAGACGTTTGCCCATCCAATAATTTCGTATGCCCACCCTTCAGAATCGAATAAAAAAATAAAAACCGCGAAAATGAAGAGTTCCGAAGACGCGACCACGTATAAGTTCGATTTTTTCCGAAAATATTATCAAAATCGATCTTTCAACGATGCAGTCCTTTAGTCTAGATGTAGAAGACGTTTGCCCACCCAATAATTTCGTATGCCCACCCTTCAGAATCGAATAAAAAAATAAAAACCGCGAAAATGAAGAGTTCCGAAGACGCGACCACGTATAAGTTCGATTTTTTCCGAAAATATTATCAAAATCGATCTTTCAACGATGCAGTCCTTTAGTCTAGATGTAGAAGACGTTTGCCCACCCAATAATTTCGTATGCCCACCCTTCAGAATCGAATAAAAAAATAAAAACCGCGAAAATGAAGAGTTCCGAAGACACGACCACGTGTAAGTTCGATTTTTTCCGAAAATATTATCAAAATCGATCTTTCAACGATGCAGTCCTTTTATCTAGATGAAGAAGACGTTTGCCCACCCAATAATTTCGTATGCCCACCGTTCAGAATCGAAATAAAAAATAAAAACCCCGAAAATGAAGAGTTCCGAAGACGCGACCACGTATAAGTTCGATTATTTATTAACTAAATGTTCGAATCGTTTGTCCAACGACGCAATTCGTTAGTGTAGATGTGGAAGACGTTTGCCCATCCAATAATTTCGTATGCCCACCCTTCAGAATCGAAATAAAAAATAAAAACCACGAAAATGAAGAGTTCCGAAGACGCGACCACGTATAAGTTCGATTTTTTCCGAAAATATTATCAAAATCGATCTTTCAACGATGCAGTCCTTTAGTCTAGATGTAGAAGACGTTTGCCCACCCAATAATTTCGTATGCCCACCCTTCAGAATCGAAATAAAAAATAAAACCCACGAATATGAAGAGTTCCGAAGACGCGACCACGTATAAGTTCGATTATTTATTAACTAAACGTTCGAATCGTTTGTCCAACGACGCATTTCGTTAGTGTAGATGTGGAAGACGTTTGCCCATCCAATAATTTCAAATGCCCACCCTTCAGAATTGAATAAAAAAATAAAAACCACGAAAATGAAGAGTTCCGAAGACGCGACCACGTATAAGTTCGATTATTTATTAACTAAACGTTCGAATCGTTTGTCCAACGACGCATTTCGTTAGTGTAGATGTGGAAGACGTTTGCCCATCCAATAATTTCAAATGCCCACCCTTCAGAATCGAATAAAAAGATAAAAACCGCGAAAATGAAGAGTTCCGAAGACGCGACCACGTATAAGTTCGATTTTTTCCGAAAATATTATCAAACTCGATCTTTCAACGATGCAGTCCTTTAGTCTAGATGTAGAAGACGTTTGCCCACCCAATAATTTCGTATGCCCACCCTTCAGAATCGAAATAAAAAATAAAACCCACGAAAATGAAGAGTTCCGAAGACGCGACCACGTATAAGTTCGATTATTTATTAACTAAACGTTCGAATCGTTTGTCCAACGACGCATTTCGTTAGTGTAGATGTGGAAGACGTTTGCCCATCCAATAACTTCGTATGCCCACCCTTCAGAATCGAATAAAAACCGCGAAAATGAAGAGTTCCGAAGACGCGACTACGTATAAGTTCGATTTTTTCCGAAAATATTATCAAAATCGATCTTTCAACGATGCAGTCCTTTAGTCTAGATGTGGAAGACGTTTGCCCACCCAATAATTTCGTATGCCCACCCTTCAGAATCGAAATAAAAAATAAAAACCACGAAAATGAAGAGTTCCGAAGACGCGACCACGTATAAGTTCGATTATTTATTAACTAAACGTTCGAATCGTTTGTCCAACGACGCATTTCGTTAGTGTAGATGTGGAAGACGTTTGCCCATCCAATAATTTCAAATGCCCACCCTTCAGAATCGAATAAAAAAATAAAAACCGCGAAAATGAAGAGTTCCGAAGACGCGACTACTTATAAGTTCGTTTTTTTCCGAAAATATTATCAAAATCGATCTTTCAACGATGCAGTCCTTCAGTCTAGATGTAGAAGACGTTTGCCCACCCAATAATTTCGTATGCCCACCCTTCAGAATCGAATAAAAAAATAAAAACCACGAAAATGAAGAGTTCCGAAGACGCGACCACGTATAAGTTCGATTATTTATTAACGAAACGTTCGAATCGTTTGTCCAACGACGCATTTCGTTAGTGTAGATGTGGAAGACGTTTGCCCATCCAATAATTTCAAATGCCCACCCTTCAGAATTGAATAAAAAAATAAAAACCACGAAAATGAAGAGTTCCGAAGACGCGACCACGTATAAGTTCGATTATTTATTAACTAAACGTTCGAATCGTTTGTCCAACGACGCATTTCGTTAGTGTAGATGTGGAAGACGTTTGCCCATCCAATAATTTCAAATGCCCACCCTTCAGAATCGAATAAAAAGATAAAAACCGCGAAAAAGAAGAGTTCCGAAGACGCGACCACGTATAAGTTCGATTTTTTCCGAAAATATTATCAAACTCGATCTTTCAACGATGCAGTCCTTTAGTCTAGATGTAGAAGACGTTTGCCCACCCAATAATTTCGTATGCCCACCCTTCAGAATCGAAATAAAAAATAAAACCCACGAATATGAAGAGTTCCGAAGACGCGACCACGTATAAGTTCGATTATTTATTAACTAAACGTTCGAATCGTTTGTCCAACGACGCATTTCGTTAGTGTAGATGTGGAAGACGTTTGCCCATCCAATAATTTCGTATGCCCACCCTTCAGAATCGAATAAAAACAGCGAAAATGAAGAGTTCCGAAGACGCGACTACGTATAAGTTCGATTTTTTCCGAAAATATTATCAAAATCGATCTTTCAACGATGCAGTCCTTTAGTCTAGATGTGGAAGACGTTTGCCCACCCAATAATTTCGTATGCCCACCCTTCAGAATCGAAATAAAAAATAAAACCCACGAATATGAAGAGTTCCGAAGACGCGACCACGTATAAGTTCGATTATTTATTAACTAAACGTTCGAATCGTTTGTCCAACGACGCATTTCGTTAGTGTAGATGTGGAAGAAGTTTGCCCATCCAATAATTTCGTGTGCCCACCCTTCAGAATCGAATAAAAACAGCGAAAATGAAGAGTTCCGAAGACGCGACTACGTATAAGTTCGATTTTTTCCGAAAATATTATCAAAATCGATCTTTCAACGATGCAGTCCTTTAGTCTAGATGTGGAAGACGTTTGCCCACCCAATAATTTCGTATGCCCACCCTTCAGAATCGAAATAAAAAATAAAAACCACGAAAATGAAGAGTTCCGAAGACGCGACCACGTATAAGTTCGATTTTTTCCGAAAATATTATCAAAATCGATCTTTCAACGATGCAGTCCTTTAGTCTAGAGGTAGAAGACGTTTGCCCACCCAATAATTTCGTATGCCCACCCTTCGGAATCGAAATAAAAAATAAAACCCACGAATATGAAGAGTTCCGAAGACGCGACCACGTATAAGTTCGATTATTTATTAACTAAACGTTCGAATCGTTTGTCCAACGACGCATTTCGTTAGTGTAGATGTGGAAGACGTTTGCCCATCCAATAATTTCGTATGCCCACCCTTCAGAATCGAATAAAAACAGCGAAAATGATAAGTTCCGAAGACGCGACCACGTATAAGTTCGATTTTTTCCGAAAATATTATCAAAATCGATATTTCAACGATGCAGTCCTTTAGTCTAGATGTAGAAGACGTTTGCCTACCCAATAATTTCATATGCCCACCCTTCAGAATCGAAATAAAAAATAAAAACCCCGAAAATGAAGAGTTCCGAAGACGCGACCACGTATAAGTTCGATTTTTTCCGAAAATATTATCAAAATCGATCTTTCAACGATGCAGTCCTTTAGTCTAGATGTAGAAGACGTTTGCCCATCCAATAATTTCGTATGCCCACAATTCAGAATCGAAATAAAAAATAAAAACCACGAAAATGAAGAGTTCCGAAGACACGACCACGTATATGTTGGATTATTTATTAACTAAACGGTCGAATCGTTTGTCCAACGACGCATTTCGTTAGTGTAGATGTGGAAGACGTTTGCCCACCCAATAATTTCGTGTGCCCACCCTTCAGAATCGAAATAAAAAATAAAAACCACGAAAATGAAGAGTTCCGAAGACGCGACCACGTATAAGTTCGATTATTTATTAACTAAACGTTCGAATCGTTTGTCCAACGACGCATTTCGTTAGTGTAGATGTGGAAGACGTTTGCCCATCCAATAAATTCGTATGCCCACCCTTCAGAATCGAATAAAAAAATAAAAACCGCGAGAATGAAGAGTTCTGAGGACGCGACCACGTATAAGTTCGATTTTTTTCGAAAATATTATCAAAATCGATCTTTCAACGATGCTGTCCGTTAGTCTAGATGTAGAAGAGATTTGTCCACCCAATAATTTCGTTTGCGCACCCTCCAGAATCGAATTAAAAAATAAAAACCGCGAAAATGAAGAGTTCCGAAGACGCGACCACGTATAAGTTCGATTTTTTCCGAAAATATTATCAAAATCGATCTCTCAACGATGCAGTCCTTTAGTCTAGATGTAGAAGACGTTTGCCCAGCCAATAATTTCGTATGCCCACCCTTCAGAATCGAATAAAAAAATAAAAACCGCGAAAATGAAGAGTTCCGAAGACGCGACTACGTATAAGTTCGATTTTTTCCGAAAATATTATCAAAATCGATCTTTCAACGATGCAGTCCTTTAGTCTAGATGTAGAAGACGTTTGCCCACCCAATAATTTCGTATGCCCACCCTTCAGAATCGAAATAAAAAATAAAACCCACGAATATGAAGAGTTCCGAAGACGCGACCACGTATAAGTTCGATTATTTATTAACTAAACGTTCGAATCGTTTGTCCAACGACGCATTTCGTTAGTGTAGATGTGGAAGACGTTTGCCCATCCAATAATTTCGTATGCCCACCCTTCAGATTCGAATAAAAACCGCGAAAATGAAGAGTTCCGAAGACGCGACTACGTATAAGTTCGATTTTTTCCGAAAATATTATCAAAATCGATCTTTCAACGATGCAGTCCTTTAGTCTAGATGTAGAAGACGTTTGCCCACCCAATAATTTCGTATGCCCACCCTTCAGAATCGAATAAAAAAATAAAAACCGCGAAAATGAAGAGTTCCGAAGACGCGACCACGTATAAGTTCGATTATTTATTAACTAAACGTTCGAATCGTTTGTCCAACGACGCATTTCGTTAGTGTAGATGTGGAAGACGT
This sequence comes from Andrena praecox, assembly GCA_963932275.1. Classification (NCBI taxonomy): domain Eukaryota; kingdom Metazoa; phylum Arthropoda; class Insecta; order Hymenoptera; family Andrenidae; genus Andrena; species Andrena praecox. Next base: position 505,541 of record CAWVQO010000413.1, on the reverse strand, counting down.
TTGCCCACCCAATAATTTCGTATGCCCACCCTTCAGAATCAAAATAAAAAATAAAAACCACGAAAATGAAGAGTTCCGAATACGCGTCCACGTATAAGTTCGATTATTTATTAACTAAACGTTCGAATCGTTTGTCCAACCACGCATTTCGTTAGTGTAGATGTGGAAGACGTTTGCCCATCCAATAATTTCGTATGCCCACCCTTCAGAATCGAATAAAAAAATAAAAACCGCGAAAATGAAGAGTTCCGAAGACGCGACCACGTATAAGTTCGATTTTTTCCGAAAATATTATCAAAATCGATCTTTCAACGATGCAGTCCTTTAGTCTAGATGTAGAAGACGTTTGCCCACCCAATAATTTCGTATGCCCACCCTTCAGAATCGAATAAAAAAATAAAAACCGCGAAAATGAAGAGTTCCGAAGACGCGACCACGTATAAGTTCGATTTTTTCCGAAAATATTATCAAAATCGATCTTTCAACGATGCAGTCCTTTAGTCTAGATGTAGAAGACGTTTGCCCACCCAATAATTTCGTATGCCCACCCTTCAGAATCGAATAAAAAAATAAAAACCGCGAAAATGAAGAGTTCCGAAGACACGACCACGTGTAAGTTCGATTTTTACCGAAAATATTATCAAAATCGATCTTTCAACGATGCAGTCCTTTTATCTAGATGAAGAAGACGTTTGCCCACCCAATAATTTCGTATGCCCACCGTTCAGAATCGAAATAAAAAATAAAAACCCCGAAAATGAAGAGTTCCGAAGACGCGACCACGTATAAGTTCGATTATTTATTAACTAAATGTTCGAATCGTTTGTCCAACGACGCAATTCGTTAGTGTAGATGTGGAAGACGTTTGCCCATCCAATAATTTCGTATGCCCACCCTTCAGAATCGAATTAAAAAATAAAAACCACGAAAATGAAGAGTTCCGAAGACGCGACCACGTATAAGTTCGATTATTTATTAACTAAACGTTCGAATCGTTTGTCCAACGACGCATTTCGTTAGTGTAGATGTGGAAGACGTTTGCCCATCCAATAAATTCGTATGCCCACCCTTCAGAATCGAATAAAAAAATAAAAACCGCGAAAATGAAGAGTTCTGAGGACGCGACCACGTATAAGTTCGATTTTTTTCGAAAATATTATCAAAATCGATCTTTCAACGATGCTGTCCGTTAGTCTAGATGTAGAAGAGATTTGTCCACCCAATAATTTCGTTTGCGCACCCTCCAGAATCGAATTAAAAAATAAAAACCGCGAAAATGAAGAGTTCCGAAGACGCGACCACGTATAAGTTCGATTTTTTCCGAAAATATTATCAAAATCGATCTCTCAACGATGCAGTCCTTTAGTCTAGATGTAGAAGACGTTTGCCCAGCCAATAATTTCGTATGCCCACCCTTCAGAATCGAATAAAAAAATAAAAACCGCGAAAATGAAGAGTTCCGAAGACGCGACTACGTATAAGTTCGATTTTTTCCGAAAATATTATCAAAATCGATCTTTCAACGATGCAGTCCTTTAGTCTAGATGTAGAAGACGTTTGCCCACCCAATAATTTCGTATGCCCACCCTTCAGAATCGAAATAAAAATTAAAACCCACGAATATGAAGAGTTCCGAAGACGCGACCACGTATAAGTTCGATTATTTATTAACTAAACGTTCGAATCGTTTGTCCAACGACGCATTTCGTTAGTGTAGATGTGGAAGACGTTTGCCCATCCAATAATTTCGTATGCCCACCCTTCAGATTCGAATAAAAACCGCGAAAATGAAGAGTTCCGAAGACGCGACTACGTATAAGTTCGATTTTTTCCGAAAATATTATCAAAATCGATCTTTCAACGATGCAGTCCTTTAGTCTAGATGTAGAAGACGTTTGCCCACCCAATAATTTCGTATGCCCACCCTTCAGAATCGAATAAAAAAATAAAAACCGCGAAAATGAAGAGTTCCGAAGACGCGACCACGTATAAGTTCGATTATTTATTAACTAAACGTTCGAATCGTTTGTCCAACGACGCATTTCGTTAGTGTAGATGTGGAAGACGTTTGCCCACCCAATAATTTCGTATGCCCACCCTTCAGAATCAAAATAAAAAATAAAAACCACGAAAATGAAGAGTTCCGAATACGCGTCCACGTATAAGTTCGATTATTTATTAACTAAACGTTCGAATCGTTTGTCCAACCACGCATTTCGTTAGTGTAGATGTGGAAGACGTTTGCCCATCCAATAATTTCGTATGCCCACCCTTCAGAATCGAATAAAAAAATAAAAACCGCGAAAATGAAGAGTTCCGAAGACGCGACCACGTATAAGTTCGATTTTTTCCGAAAATATTATCAAAATCGATCTTTCAACGATGCAGTCCTTTAGTCTAGATGTAGAAGACGTTTGCCCACCCAATAAGTTCGTATGCCCACCCTTCAGAATCGAATAAAAAAATAAAAACCGCGAAAATGAAGAGTTCCGAAGACGCGACCACGTATAAGTTCGATTTTTTCCGAAAATATTATCAAAATCGATCTTTCAACGATGCAGTCCTTTAGTCTAGATGTAGAAGACGTTTGCCCACCCAATAATTTCGTATGCCCACCCTTCAGAATCGAATAAAAAAATAAAAACCGCGAAAATGAAGAGTTCCGAAGACACGACCACGTGTAAGTTCGATTTTTACCGAAAATATTATCAAAATCGATCTTTCAACGATGCAGTCCTTTTATCTAGATGAAGAAGACGTTTGCCCACCCAATAATTTCGTATGCCCACCGTTCAGAATCGAAATAAAAAATAAAAACCCCGAAAATGAAGAGTTCCGAAGACGCGACCACGTATAAGTTCGATTATTTATTAACTAAATGTTCGAATCGTTTGTCCAACGACGCAATTCGTTAGTGTAGATGTGGAAGACGTTTGCCCATCCAATAATTTCGTATGCCCACCCTTCAGAATCGAAATAAAAAATAAAAACCACGAAAATGAAGAGTTCCGAAGACGCGACCACGTATAAGTTCGATTATTTATTAACTAAACGTTCGAATCGTTTGTCCAACGACGCATTTCGTTAGTGTAGATGTGGAAGACGTTTGCCCATCCAATAAATTCGTATGCCCACCCTTCAGAATCGAATAAAAAAATAAAAACCGCGAAAATGAAGAGTTCTGAGGACGCGACCACGTATAAGTTCGATTTTTTTCGAAAATATTATCAAAATCGATCTTTCAACGATGCTGTCCGTTAGTCTAGATGTAGAAGAGATTTGTCCACCCAATAATTTCGTTTGCGCACCCTCCAGAATCGAATTAAAAAATAAAAACCGCGAAAATGAAGAGTTCCGAAGACGCGACCACGTATAAGTTCGATTTTTTCCGAAAATATTATCAAAATCGATCTCTCAACGATGCAGTCCTTTAGTCTAGATGTAGAAGACGTTTGCCCAGCCAATAATTTCGTATGCCCACCCTTCAGAATCGAATAAAAAAATAAAAACCGCGAAAATGAAGAGTTCCGAAGACGCGACTACGTATAAGTTCGATTTTTTCCGAAAATATTATCAAAATCGATCTTTCAACGATGCAGTCCTTTAGTCTAGATGTAGAAGACGTTTGCCCACCCAATAATTTCGTATGCCCACCCTTCGGAATCGAAATAAAAAATAAAACCCACGAATATGAAGAGTTCCGAAGACGCGACCACGTATAAGTTCGATTATTTATTAACTAAACGTTCGAATCGTTTGTCCAACCACGCATTTCGTTAGTGTAGATGTGGAAGACGTTTGCCCATCCAATAATTTCGTATGCCCACCCTTCAGATTCGAATAAAAACCGCGAAAATGAAGAGTTCCGAAGACGCGACTACGTATAAGTTCGATTTTTTCCGAAAATATTATCAAAATCGATCTTTCAACGATTTAGTCCTTTAGTCTAGATGTGGAAGACGTTTGCCCACACAATAATTTCGTATGCCCACCCTTCAGAATCGAAATAAAAAATAAAAACCACGAAAATGAAGAGTTCCGAAGACGCGACCATGTATAAGTTCGATTATTTATTAACTAAACGTTCGAATCGTTTGTCCAACGTCGCATTTCGTTAGTTTAGATATGGAAGACGTTTGCCCACCCAATAATTTCGTATGCCCACCCTTCAGAATCGAAATAAAAAATAAAAACCACGAAAATGAAGAGTTCTGAAGACGCGACCACGTATAAGTTCGATTTTTTTCGAAAATATTATCAAAATCGATCTTTCAACGATGCAGTCCTTTTATCTAGATGAAGAAGACGTTTGCCCACCCAATAATTTCGTATGCCCACCCTTCAGAATCGAAATAAAAAATAAAAACCCCGAAAATGAAGAGTTCCGAAGACGCGACCACGTATAAGTTCGATTATTTATTAACTAAACGTTCGAATCGTTTGTCCAACGACGCATTTCGGTAGTGTAGATGTGGAAGACGTTTGCCCATCCAATAATTTCGTATGCCCACCCTTCAGAATCGAATAAAAACCGCGAAAATGAAGAGTTCCGAAGACGCGACTACGTATAAGTTAGATTTTTTCCGAAAATATTATCAAAATCGATGTTTCAACGATGCAGTCCTTTAGTCTAGATGTGGAAGACGTTTGCCCACCCAATAATTTCGTATGCCCACCCTTCAGAATCGAAATAAAAAATAAAAACCACGAAAATGAAGAGGTCCGAAGACGCGACCACGTATAAGTTCGATTTTTTCCGAAAATATTATCAAAATCGATCTTTCAACGATGCAGTCCTTTAGTCTAGAGGTAGAAGACGTTTGCCCACCCAATAATTTCGTATGCCCACCCTTCGGAATCGAAATAAAAAATAAAACCCACGAATATGAAGAGTTCCGAAGACGCGACCACGTATAAGTTCGATTATTTATTAACTAAACGTTCGAATCGTTTGTCCAACCACGCATTTCGTTAGTGTAGATGTGGAAGACGTTTGCCCATCCAATAATTTCGTATGCCCACCCTTCAGAATCGAATAAAAAAATAAAAACCGCGAAAATGAAGAGTTCCGAAGACGCGACCACGTATAAGTTCGATTTTTTCCGAAAATATTATCAAAATCGATCTTTCAACAATGCAGTCCTTTAGTCTAGATGTAGAAGACGTTTGCCCACCCAATAATTTCGTATGCCCACCCTTCAGAATCGAAATAAAAAATAAAACCCACGAATATGAAGAGTTCCGAAGACGCGACCACGTATAAGTTCGATTATTTATTAACTAAACGTTCGAATCGTTTGTCCAACGACGCATTTCGTTAGTGTAGATGTGGAAGACGTTTGCCCATCCAATAATTTCGTATGCCCACCCTTCAGAATCGAATAAAAAAATAAAAACCGCGAAAATGAAGAGTTCCGAAGACGCGACCACGTATAAGTTCGATTTTTTCCGAAAATATTATCAAAATCGATCTTTCAACAATGCAGTCCTTTAGTCTAGATGTAGAAGACGTTTGCCCACCCAATAATTTCGTATGCCCACCCTTCAGAATCGAAATAAAAAATAAAACCCACGAATATGAAGAGTTCCGAAGACGCGACCACGTATAAGTTCGATTATTTATTAACTAAACGTTCGAATCGTTTGTCCAACGACGCATTTCGTTAGTGTAGATGTGGAAGACGTTTGCCCATCCAATAATTTCGTATGCCCACCCTTCAGAATCGAATAAAAACAGCGAAAATGAAGAGTTCCGAAGACGCGACTACGTATAAGTTCGATTTTTTCCGAAAATATTATCAAAATCGATCTTTCAACGATGCAGTCCTTTAGTCTAGATGTGGAAGACGTTTGCCCACCCAATAATTTCGTATGCCCACCCTTCAGAATCGAAATAAAAAATAAAACCCACGAATATGAAGAGTTCCGAAGACGCGACCACGTATAAGTTCGTTTATTTATTAACTAAACATTCGAATCGTTTGTCCAACGACGCATTTCGTTAGTGTAGATGTGGAAGAAGTTTGCCCATCCAATAATTTCGTGTGCCCACCCTTCAGAATCGAATAAAAACAGCGAAAATGAAGAGTTCCGAAGACGCGACTACGTATAAGTTCGATTTTTTCCGAAAATATTATCAAAATCGATCTTTCAACGATGCAGTCCTTTAGTCTAGATGTGGAAGACGTTTGCCCACCCAATAAATTCGTATGCCCACCCTTCAGAATCGAAATAAAAAATAAAAACCACGAAAATGAAGAGTTCCGAAGACGCGACCACGTATAAGTTCGATTTTTTCCGAAAATATTATCAAAATCGATCTTTCAACGATGCAGTCCTTTAGTCTAGAGGTAGAAGACGTTTGCCCACCCAATAATTTCGTATGCCCACCCTTCAGAATCGAAATAAAAAATAAAAACCACGAAAATGAAGAGTTCCGAAGGCGCGACCACGTATAAGTTCGATTTTTTCCGAAAATATTATCAAAATCGATCTTTCAACGATGCAGTCCTTTAGTCTAGAGGTAGAAGACGTTTGCCCAACCAATAATTTCGTATGCCCACCCTTCGGAATCGAAATAAAAAATAAAACCCACGAATATGAAGAGTTCCGAAGACGCGACCACGTATAAGTTCGATTATTTATTAACTAAACGTTCGAATCGTTTGTCCAACGACGCATTTCGTTAGTGTAGATGTGGAAGACGTTTGCCCATCCAATAATTTCAAATGCCCACCCTTCAGAATCGTATAAAAAAAGATAAAAACCGCGAAAATGAAGAGTTCCGAAGACGCGACCACGTATAAGTTCGATTATTTATTAACTAAACGTTCGAATCGTTTGTCCAACGACGCATTTCGTTAGTGTAGATGTGGAAGACGTTTGCCCATCCAATAATTTCGTATGCCCACCCTTCAGAATCGAATAAAAAAATAAAAACCGCGAAAATGAAGAATTCCGAAGACGCGACCACGTATAAGTTTGATTTTTTCCGAAAATATTATCAAAATCGATCTTTCAACGATGCAGTCCTTTAGTCTAGATGTAGAAGACGTTTGCCCATCCAATAATTTTGTATGCCCACAATTCAGAATCGAAATAAAAAATAAAAACCACGAAAATGAAGAGTTCCGAAGACGCGACCACGTATAAGTTCGATTTTTTTCGAAAATATTATCAAAATCGATCTTTCAACGATGCAGTCCTTTAGTCTAGAGGTAGAAGACGTTTGCCCACCCAATAATTTCGTATGCCCACCCTTCGGAATCGAATAAAAAAATAAAAACCGCGAAAATGAAGAATTCCGAAGACGCGACCACGTATAAGTTCGATTTTTTCCGAAAATATTATCAAAATCGATCTTTCAACGATGCAGTCCTTTAGTCTAGATGTAGAAGACGTTTGCCCATCCAATAATTTCGTATGCCCACAATTCAGAATCGAAATAAAAAATAAAAACCACGAAAATGAAGAGTTCCGAAGACGCGACCACGTATAAGTTCGATTTTTTCCGAAAATATTATCAAAATCGATCTTTCAACGATGCAGTCCTTTAGTCTAGAGGTAGAAGACGTTTGCCCACCCAATAATTTCGTATGCCCACCCTTCGGAATCGAATAAAAAAATAAAAACCGCGAAAATGAAGAATTCCGAAGACGCGACCACGTATAAGTTCGATTATTTATTAACTAAACGGTCGAATCGTTTGTCCAACGACGCATTTCGTTAGTGTAGATGTGGAAGACGTTTGCCCACCCAATAATTTCGTGTGCGCACCCTCCAGAATCGAATTAAAAAATAAAAATCGCGAAAATGAAGAGTTCCGAAGACGCGACCACGTATAAGTTCGATTATTTATTAACTAAACGTTCGAATCGTTTGTCCAACCACGCACTTCGTTAGTGTAGATGTGGAAGACGTTTGCCCATCCAATAATTTCGTATGCCCACCCTTCAGAATCGAATAAAAAAATAAAAACCGCGAAAATGAAGAGTTCCGAAGACGCGACCACGTATAAGTTCGATTTTTTCCGAAAATATTATCAAAATCGATCTTTCAACGATGCAGTCCTTTAGTCTAGATGTAGAAGACGTTTGCCCACCCAATAATTTCGTATGCCCACCCTTCAGAATCGAATAAAAAAATAAAAACCGCGAAAATGAAGAGTTCCGAAGACGCGACCACGTATAAGTTCGATTATTTATTAACTAAATGTTCGAATCGTTTGTCCAACGACGCAATTCGTTAGTGTAGATGTGGAAGACGTTTGCCCATGCAATAATTTCGTATGCCCACCCTTCAGAATCGAAATAAAAAATAAAAACCACGAAAATGAAGAGTTCCGAAGACGCGACCACGTATAAGTTTGATTTTTTCCGAAAATATTATCAAAATCGATCTTTCAACGATGCAGTCCTTTAGTCTAGATGTAGAAGACGTTTGCCCATCCAATAATTTTGTATGCCCACAATTCAGAATCGAAATAAAAAATAAAAACCACGAAAATGAAGAGTTCCGAAGACGCGACCACGTATAAGTTCGATTTTTTCCGAAAATATTATCAAAATCGATCTTTCAACGATGCAGTCCTTTAGTCTAGATGTAGAAGACGTTTGCCCATCCAATAATTTCGTATGCCCACAATTCAGAATCGAAATAAAAAATAAAAACCACGAAAATGAAGAGTTCCGAAGACACGACCACGTATATGTTCGATTATTTATTAACTAAACGGTCGAATCGTTTGTCCAACGACGCATTTCGTTAGTGTAGATGTGGAAGACGTTTGCCCACCCAATAATTTCGTGTGCGCACCCTCCAGAATCGAATTAAAAAATAAAAATCGCGAAAATGAAGAGTTCCGAAGACGCGACCACGTATAAGTTCGATTATTTATTAACTAAACGTTCGAATCGTTTGTCCAACCACGCACTTCGTTAGTGTAGATGTGGAAGACGTTTGCCCATCCAATAATTTCGTATGCCCACCCTTCAGAATCGAATAAAAAAATAAAAACCGCGAAAATGAAGAGTTCCGAAGACGCGACCACGTATAAGTTCGATTTTTTCCGAAAATATTATCAAAATCGATCTTTCAACGATGCAGTCCTTTAGTCTAGATGTAGAAGACGTTTGCCCACCCAATAATTTCGTATGCCCACCCTTCAGAATCGAATAAAAAAATAAAAACCGCGAAAATGAAGAGTTCCGAAGACGCGACCACGTATAAGTTCGATTATTTATTAACTAAATGTTCGAATCGTTTGTCCAACGACGCAATTCGTTAGTGTAGATGTGGAAGACGTTTGCCCATCCAATAATTTCGTATGCCCACCCTTCAGAATCGAAATAAAAAATAAAAACCACGAAAATGAAGAGTTCCGAAGACGCGACCACGTATAAGTTCGATTATTAATTAACTAAACGTTCGAATCGTTTGTCCAACGACGCATTTCATTAGTGTAGATGTGGAAGACGTTTGCCCATCCAATAAATTCGTATGCCCACCCTTCAGAATCGAATAAAAAAATAAAAACCGCGAAAATGAAGAGTTCTGAGGACGCGACCACGTATAAGTTCGATTTTTTTCGAAAATATTATCAAAATCGATCTTTCAACGATGCTGTCCGTTAGTCTAGATGTAGAAGAGATTTGTCCACCCAATAATTTCGTTTGCGCACCCTCCAGAATCGAATTAAAAAATAAAAACCGCGAAAATGAAGAGTTCCGAAGACGCGACCACGTATAAGTTCGATTTTTTCCGAAAATATTATCAAAATCGATCTTTCAACGATGCAGTCCTTTAGTCTAGATGTAGAAGACGTTTGCCCACCCAATAATTTCGTATGCCCACCCTTCAGAATCGAAATAAAAAATAAAACCCACGAATATGAAGAGTTCCGAAGACGCGACCACGTATAAGTTCGATTATTTATTAACTAAACGTTCGAATCGTTTGTCCAACGACGCATTTCGTTAGTGTAGATGTGGAAGACGTTTGCCCATCCAATAATTTCGTATGCCCACCCTTCAGATTCGAATAAAAACCGCGAAAATGAAGAGTTCCGAAGACGCGACCACGTATAAGTTCGATTTTTTCCGAAAATATTATCAAAATCGATCTTTCAACGATGCAGTCCTTTAGTCTAGATGTAGAAGACGTTTGCCCACCCAATAATTTCGTATGCCCACCCTTCAGAATCGAATAAAAAAATAAAAACCGCGAAAATGAAGAGTTCCGAAGACGCGACCACGTATAAGTTCGATTATTTATTAACTAAATGTTCGAATCGTTTGTCCAACGACGCAATTCGTTAGTGTAGATGTGGAAGACGTTTGCCCATCCAATAATTTCGTATGCCCACCCTTCAGAATCGAAATAAAAAATAAAAACCACGAAAATGAAGAGTTCCGAAGACGCGACCACGTATAAGTTCGATTATTAATTAACTAAACGTTCGAATCGTTTGTCCAACGACGCATTTCGTTAGTGTAGATGTGGAAGACGTTTGCCCATCCAATAAATTCGTATGCCCACCCTTCAGAATCGAATAAAAAAATAAAAACCGCGAAAATGAAGAGTTCTGAGGACGCGACCACGTATAAGTTCGATTTTTTTCGAAAATATTATCAAAATCGATCTTTCAACGATGCTGTCCGTTAGTCTAGATGTAGAAGAGATTTGTCCACCCAATAATTTCGTTTTCGCACCCTCCAGAATCGAATTAAAAAATAAAAACCGCGAAAATGAAGAGTTCCGAAGACGCGACCACGTATAAGTTCGATTTTTTCCGAAAATATTATCAAAATCGATCTTTCAACGATGCAGTCCTTTAGTCTAGATGTAGAAGACGTTTGCCCACCCAATAATTTCGTATGCCCACCCTTCAGAATCGAAATAAAAAATAAAACCCACGAATATGAAGAGTTCCGAAGACGCGACCACGTATAAGTTCGATTATTTATTAACTAAACGTTCGAATCGTTTGTCCAACGACGCATTTCGTTAGTGTAGATGTGGAAGACGTTTGCCCATCCAATAATTTCGTATGCCCACCCTTCAGATTCGAATAAAAACCGCGAAAATGAAGAGTTCCGGAGACGCGACCACGTATAAGTTCGATTTTTTCCGAAAATATTATCAAAATCGATCTTTCAACGATGCAGTCCTTTAGTCTAGATGTAGAAGACGTTTGCCCACCCAATAATTTCGTATGCCCACCCTTCAGAATCGAATAAAAAAATAAAAACCGCGAAAATGAAGAGTTCCGAAGACGCGACCACGTGTAAGTTCGATTTTTTCCGAAAATATTATCAAAATCGATCTTTCAACGATGCAGTCCTTTAGTCTAGATGTAGAAGACGTTTGCCCACCCAATAATTTCGTATGCCCACCCTTCAGAATCGAATAAAAAAATAAAAACCACGAAAATGAAGAGTTCCGAAGACGCGACCACGTGTAAGTTCGATTATTTATTAACTAAACGTTCGAATCGTTTGTCCAACGACGCATTTCGTTAGTGTAGATGTGGAAGACGTTTGCCCATCCAATAATTTCGTATGCCCACCCTTCAGAATCGAATAAAAAAATAAAAATCGCGAAAATGAAGAGTTCCGAAGACGCGACCACGTATAAGTTCGATTTTTTCCGAAAATATTATCAAAATCGATCTTTCAACGATGCAGTCCTTTAGTCTAGATGTAGAAGACGTTTGCCCACCCAATAATTTCGTATGCCCACCCTTCAGAATCGAAAAAAAAAATAAAACCCACGAATATGAAGAGTTCCGAAGAGGCGACCACGTATAAGTTCGATTATTTATTAACTAAACGTTCGAATCGTTTGTCCAACGACGCATTTCGTTAGTGTAGATGTGGAAGACGTTTGCCCATCCAATAATTTCGTATGCCCACCCTTCAGATTCGAATAAAAACCGCGAAAATGAAGAGTTCCGAAGACGCGACCACGTATAAGTTCGATTTTTTCCGAAAATATTATCAAAATCGATCTTTCAACGATGCAGTCCGTTAGTCTAGATGTAGAAGACGTTTGCCCACCCAATAATTTCGTATGCCCACCCTTCAGAATCGAATAAAAAAATAAAAACCGCGAAAATGAAGAGTTCCGAAGACGCGACCACGTGTAAGTTCGATTTTTTCCGAAAATATTATCAAAATCGATCTTTCAACGATGCAGTCCTTTTATCTAGATGAAGAAGACGTTTGCCCACCCAATAATTTCGTATGCCCACCGTTCAGAATCGAAATAAAAAATAAAAACCCCGAAAATGAAGAGTTCCGAAGACGCGACCACGTATAAGTTCGATTATTTATTAACTAAATGTTCGAATCGTTTGTCCAACGACGCAATTCGTTAGTGTAGATGTGGAAGACGTTTGCCCATCCAATAATTTCGTATGCCCACCCTTCAGAATCGAAATAAAAAATAAAAACCACGAAAATGAAGAGTTCCGAAGACGCGACCACGTATAAGTTCGATTATTTATTAACTAAACGTTCGAATCGTTTGTCCAACGACGCATTTCGTTAGTGTAGATGTGGAAGACGTTTGCCCATCCAATAAATTCGTATGCCCACCCTTCAGAATCGAATAAAAAAATAAAAACCGCGAAAATGAAGAGTTCTGAGGACGCGACCACGTATAAGTTCGATTTTTTTCGAAAATATTATCAAAATCGATCTTTCAACGATGCTGTCCGTTAGTCTAGATGTAGAAGAGATTTGTCCACCCAATAATTTCGTTTGCGCACCCTCCAGAATCGAATTAAAAAATAAAAACCGCGAAAATGAAGAGTTCCGAAGACGCGACCACGTATAAGTTCGATTTTTTCCGAAAATATTATCAAAATCGATCTTTCAACGATGCAGTCCTTTAGTCTAGATGTAGAAGACGTTTGCCCACCCAATAATTTCGTATGCCCACCCTTCAGAATCGAAATAAAAAATAAAACCCACGAATATGAAGAGTTCCGAAGACGCGACCACGTATAAGTTCGATTATTTATTAACTAAACGTTCGAATCGTTTGTCCAGCGACGCATTTCGTTAGTGTAGATGTGGAAGACGTTTGCCAATCCAATAATTTCGTATGCCCACCCTTCAGAATCGAATAAAAACCGCGAAAATGAAGAGTTTCGAAGACGCGACTACTTATAAGTTCGATTTTTTCCGAAAATATTATCAAAATCGATCTTTCAACGATGCAGTCCTTTAGTCTAGATGTAGAAGACGTTTGCCCACCCAATAATTTCGTATGCCCACCCTTCAGAATCGAAATAAAAAATAAAACCCACGAATATGAAGAGTTCCGAAGACGCGACCACGTATAAGTTCGATTATTTATTAACTAAACGTTCGAATCGTTTGTCCAACGACGCATTTCGTTAGTGTAGATGTGGAAGACGTTTGCCCATCCAATAATTTCGTATGCCCACCCTTGAAAATCGAATAAAAAAATAAAAATCGCGAAAATGAAGAGTTCCGAAGACGCGACCACGTATAAATTCGATTTTTTCCGAAAATATTATCAAAATCGATCTTTCAACGATGCAGTCCTTTAGTCTAGATGTAGAAGACGTTTGCCCACCCAATAATTTCGTATGCCCACCCTTCAGAATCGAATAAAAAAATAAAATCCGCGAAAATGAAGAGTTCCGAAGACGCGACCACGTATAAGTTCGATTTTTTCCGAAAATATTATCAAAATCGATCTTTCAACGATGCAGTCCTTTAGTCTAGATGTAGAAGACGTTTGCCCACCCAATAATTTCGTATGCCCACCCTTCAGAATCGAAATAAAAAATAAAACCCACGAATATGAAGAGTTCCGAAGACGCGACCACGTATAAGTTCGATTATTTATTAACTAAACGTTCGAATCGTTTGTCCAACGACGCATTTCGTTAGTGTAGATGTGGAAGACGTTTGCCAATCCAATAATTTCGTATGCCCACCCTTCAGAATCGAATAAAAACCGCGAAAATGAAGAGTTTCGAAGACGCGACTACTTATAAGTTCGATTTTTTCCGAAAATATTATCAAAATCGATCTTTCAACGATGCAGTCCTTTAGTCTAGATGTAGAAGACGTTTGCCCACCCAATAATTTCGTATGCCCACCCTTCAGAATCGAAATAAAAAATAAAACCCACGAATATGAAGAGTTCCGAAGACGCGACCACGTATAAGTTCGATTATTTATTAACTAAACGTTCGAATCGTTTGTCCAACGACGCATTTCGTTAGTGTAGATGTGGAAGACGTTTGCCCATCCAATAATTTCGTATGCCCACCCTTCAGAATCGAATAAAAACCGCGAAAATGAAGAGTTCCGAAGACGCGACTACGTATAAGTTCGATTTTTTCCGAAAATATTATCAAAATCGATGTTTCAACGATGCAGTCCTTTAGTCTAGATGTGGAAGACGTTTGCCCACCCAATAATTTCGTATGCCCACCCTTGGGAATCGAAATAAAAAATAAAACCCACGAATATGAAGAGTTCCGAAGACGCGACCACGTATAAGTTCGATTTTTTGCGAAAATATTATCAAAATCGATCGTTCAACGATGCAGTCCTTTAGTCTAGATGTAGAAGACGTTTGCCCACCCAATAATTTCGTATGCCCACCCTTCAGAATCGAAATAAAAAATAAAAACCCCGAAAATGAAGAGATCCGAAGACGCGACCACGTATAAGTTCGATTATTTATTAACTAAACGTTCGAATCGTTTGTCCAACGACGCATTTCGTTAGTGTAGATGTGGAAGACGTTTGCCCATCCAATAATTTCGTATGCCCACCCTTGAAAATCGAATAAAAAAATAAAAATCGCGAAAATGAAGAGTTCCGAAGACGCGACCACGTATAAGTTCGATTTTTTCCGAAAATATTATCAAAATCGATCTTGCAACGATGCAGTCCTTTAGTCTAGATGTAGAAGACGTTTGCCCACACAATAATTTCGTATGCCCACCCTTCAGAATCGAAATAAAAAATAAAAACCACGAAAATGAAGAGTTCCGAAGACGCGACCACGTATAAGTTCGATTTTTTCCGAAAATATTATCAAAATCGATCTTTCAACGATGCAGTCCTTTAGTCTAGATGTAGAAGACGTTTGCCCACCCAATAATTTCGTATGCCCACCCTTCAGAATCGAATAAAAAAATAAAAACCGCGAAAATGAAGAGTTCCGAAGGCGCGACCACGTATAAGTGCGATTTTTTCCGAAAATATTATCAAAATCGATCTTTCAACGATGCAGTCCTTTAGTCTGGATGTAGAAGACGTTTGCCCACACAATAATTTCGTATGCCCACCCTTCAGAATCGAAATAAAAAATAAAAACCCCGAAAATGAAGAGATCCGAAGACGCGACCACGTATAAGTTCGATTATTTATTAACTAAACGTTCGAATCGTTTGTCCAACGACGCATTTCGTTAGTGTAGATGTGGAAGACGTTTGCCCATCCAATAATTTCGTATGCCCACCCTTGAAAATCGAATAAAAAAATAAAAATCGCGAAAATGAAGAGTTCCGAAGACGCGACCACGTATAAGTTCGATTTTTTCCGAAAATATTATCAAAATCGATCTTTCAACGATGCAGTCCTTTAGTCTAGATGTAGAAGACGTTTGCCCACCCAATAATTTCGTATGCCCACCCTTCAGAATCGAATAAAAAAATAAAAACCGCGAAAATGAAGAGTTCTGAAGACGCGACCACGTATAAGTTCGATTTTTTTCGAAAATAGTATCAAAATCGATCTTTCAACGATGCAGTCCTTTAGTCTAGATGTAGAAGACGTTTGCCCACCCAATAATTTCGTATGCCCACCCTTCAGAATCGAATTAAAAAATAAAAATCGCGAAAATGAAGAGTTCCGAAGACGCGACCACGTATAAGTTCGATTTTTTCCGAAAATATTATCAAAATCGATCTTTCAACGATGCAGTCCTTTAGTCTAGATGTAGAAGACGTTTGCCCACCCAATAATTTCGTATGCCCACCCTTCAGAATCGAATAAAAAAATAAAAACCGCGAAAATGAAGAGTTCTGAAGACGCGACCACGTATAAGTTCGATTTTTTTCGAAAATATTATCAAAATCGATCTTTCAACGATGCAGTCCTTTAGTCTAGATGTAGAAGACGTTTGCCCACCCAATAATTTCGTATGCCCACCCTTCAGAATCGAATTAAAAAATAAAAACCGCGAAAATGAAGAGTTCCGAAGGCGCGACCACGTATAAGTGCGATTTTTTCCGAAAATATTATCAAAATCGATCTTTCAATGATGCAGTCCTTTAGTCTGGATGTAGAAGACGTTTGCCCACACAATAATTTCGTATGCCCACCCTTCAGAATCGAAATAAAAAATAAAAACCCCGAAAATGAAGAGATCCGAAGACGCGACCACGTATAAGTTCGATTATTTATTAACTAAACGTTCGAATCGTTAGTCCAACGACGCATTTCGTTAGTGTAGATGTGGAAGACGTTTGCCCATCCAATAATTTCGTATGCCCACCCTTGAAAATCGAATAAAAAAATAAAAATCGCGAAAATGAAGAGTTCCGAAGACGCGACCACGTATAAGTTCGATTTTTTCCGAAAATATTATCAAAATCGATCTTGCAACGATGCAGTCCTTTAGTCTAGATGTAGAAGACGTTTGCCCACCCAATAATTTCGTATGCCCACCCTTCAGAATCGAAATAAAAAATAAAAACCCCGAAAATGAAGAGTTCCGAAGACGCGACCACGTATAAGTTCGATT
Source organism: Andrena praecox (assembly GCA_963932275.1). Classification (NCBI taxonomy): domain Eukaryota; kingdom Metazoa; phylum Arthropoda; class Insecta; order Hymenoptera; family Andrenidae; genus Andrena; species Andrena praecox. The sequence goes on along the minus strand of CAWVQO010000413.1, from coordinate 488,741 downwards.
ATTTATTAACTAAACGTTCGAATCGTTTGTCCAACGACGCATTTCGTTAGTGTAGATGTGGAAGACGTTTGCCCATCCAATAATTTCGTATGCCCACCCTTGAAAATCGAATAAAAAATAAAAATCGCGAAAATGAAGAGTTCCGAAGACGCGACCACGTATAAGTTCGATTTTTTCCGAAAATATTATCAAAATCGATCTTGCAACGATGCAGTCCTTTAGTCTAGATGTAGAAGACGTTTGCCCACCCAATAATTTCGTATGCCCACCCTTCAGAATCGAAATAAAAAATAAAAACCACGAAAATGAAGAGTTCCGAAGACGCGACCACGTATAAGTTCAATTTTTTCCGAAAATATTATCAAAATCGATCTTTCAACGATGCAGTCCTTTAGTCTAGATGTAGAAGACGTTTGCCCACCCAATAATTTCGTATGCCCACCCTTCAGAATCGAAATAAAAAATAAAAACCCCGAAAATGAAGAGATCCGAAGACGCGACCACGTATAAGTTCGATTATTTATTAACTAAACGTTCGAATCGTTTGTCCAACGACGCATTTCGTTAGTGTAGATGTGGAAGACGTTTGCCCATCCAATAATTTCGTATGCCCACCCTTGAAAATCGAATAAAAAAATAAAAATCGCGAAAATGAAGAGTTCCGAAGACGCGACCACGTATAAGTTCGATTTTTTCCGAAAATATTATCAAAATCGATCTTTCAACGATGCAGTCCTTTAGTCTAGATGTAGAAGACGTTTGCCCACCCAATAATTTCGTATGCCCACCCTTCAGAATCGAATAAAAAAATAAAAACCGCGAAAATGAAGAGTTCCGAAGGCGCGACCACGTATAAGTGCGATTTTTTCCGAAAATATTATCAAAATCGATCTTTCAACGATGCAGTCCTTTAGTCTGGATGTAGAAGACGTTTGCCCACACAATAATTTCGTATGCCCACCCTTCAGAATCGAAATAAAAAATAAAAACCCCGAAAATGAAGAGATCCGAAGACGCGACCACGTATAAGTTCGATTATTTATTAACTAAACGTTCGAATCGTTTGTCCAACGACGCATTTCGTTAGTGTAGATGTGGAAGACGTTTGCCCATCCAATAATTTCGTATGCCCACCCTTGAAAATCGAATAAAAAAATAAAAATCGCGAAAATGAAGAGTTCCGAAGACGCGACCACGTATAAGTTCGATTTTTTCCGAAAATATTATCAAAATCGATCTTTCAACGATGCAGTCCTTTAGTCTAGATGTAGAAGACGTTTGCCCACCCAATAATTTCGTATGCCCACCCTTCAGAATCGAATAAAAAAATAAAAACCGCGAAAATGAAGAGTTCTGAAGACGCGACCACGTATAAGTTCGATTTTTTTCGAAAATAGTATCAAAATCGATCTTTCAACGATGCAGTCCTTTAGTCTAGATGTAGAAGACGTTTGCCCACCCAATAATTTCGTATGCCCACCCTTCAGAATCGAATTAAAAAATAAAAATCGCGAAAATGAAGAGTTCCGAAGACGCGACCACGTATAAGTTCGATTTTTTCCGAAAATATTATCAAAATCGATCTTTCAACGATGCAGTCCTTTAGTCTAGATGTAGAAGACGTTTGCCCACCCAATAATTTCGTATGCCCACCCTTCAGAATCGAATAAAAAAATAAAAACCGCGAAAATGAAGAGTTCTGAAGACGCGACCACGTATAAGTTCGATTTTTTTCGAAAATATTATCAAAATCGATCTTTCAACGATGCAGTCCTTTAGTCTAGATGTAGAAGACGTTTGCCCACCCAATAATTTCGTATGCCCACCCTTCAGAATCGAATTAAAAAATAAAAACCGCGAAAATGAAGAGTTCCGAAGGCGCGACCACGTATAAGTGCGATTTTTTCCGAAAATATTATCAAAATCGATCTTTCAATGATGCAGTCCTTTAGTCTGGATGTAGAAGACGTTTGCCCACACAATAATTTCGTATGCCCACCCTTCAGAATCGAAATAAAAAATAAAAACCCCGAAAATGAAGAGATCCGAAGACGCGACCACGTATAAGTTCGATTATTTATTAACTAAACGTTCGAATCGTTAGTCCAACGACGCATTTCGTTAGTGTAGATGTGGAAGACGTTTGCCCATCCAATAATTTCGTATGCCCACCCTTGAAAATCGAATAAAAAAATAAAAATCGCGAAAATGAAGAGTTCCGAAGACGCGACCACGTATAAGTTCGATTTTTTCCGAAAATATTATCAAAATCGATCTTGCAACGATGCAGTCCTTTAGTCTAGATGTAGAAGACGTTTGCCCACCCAATAATTTCGTATGCCCACCCTTCAGAATCGAAATAAAAAATAAAAACCCCGAAAATGAAGAGTTCCGAAGACGCGACCACGTATAAGTTCGATTATTTATTAACTAAACGTTCGAATCGTTTGTCCAACGACGCATTTCGTTAGTGTAGATGTGGAAGACGTTTGCCCATCCAATAATTTCGTATGCCCACCCTTGAAAATCGAATAAAAAATAAAAATCGCGAAAATGAAGAGTTCCGAAGACGCGACCACGTATAAGTTCGATTTTTTCCGAAAATATTATCAAAATCGATCTTGCAACGATGCAGTCCTTTAGTCTAGATGTAGAAGACGTTTGCCCACCCAATAATTTCGTATGCCCACCCTTCAGAATCGAAATAAAAAATAAAAACCACGAAAATGAAGAGTTCCGAAGACGCGACCACGTATAAGTTCAATTTTTTCCGAAAATATTATCAAAATCGATCTTTCAACGATGCAGTCCTTTAGTCTAGATGTAGAAGACGTTTGCCCACCCAATAATTTCGTATGCCCACCCTTCAGAATCGAAATAAAAAATAAAAACCCCGAAAATGAAGAGATCCGAAGACGCGACCACGTATAAGTTCGATTATTTATTAACTAAACGTTCGAATCGTTTGTCCAACGACGCATTTCGTTAGTGTAGATGTGGAAGACGTTTGCCCATCCAATAATTTCGTATGCCCACCCTTGAAAATCGAATAAAAAAATAAAAATCGCGAAAATGAAGAGTTCCGAAGACGCGACCACGTATAAGTTCGATTTTTTCCGAAAATATTATCAAAATCGATCTTTCAACGATGCAGTCCTTTAGTCTAGATGTAGAAGACGTTTGCCCACCCAATAATTTCGTATGCCCACCCTTCAGAATCGAATAAAAAAATAAAAACCGCGAGAATGAAGAGTTCCGAAGGCGCGACCACGTATAAGTGCGATTTTTTCCGAAAATATTATCAAAATCGATGTTTCAACGATGCAGTCCTTTAGTCTGGATGTAGAAGACGTTTGCCCACACAATAATTTCGTATGCCCACCCTTCAGAATCGAAATAAAAAATAAAAACCACGAAAATGAAGAGTTCCGAAGACGCGACCACGTATAAGTTCGATTATTTATTAACTAAACGTTCGAATCGTTTGTCCAACGACGCATTTCGTTAGTGTAGATGTGGAAGACGTTTGCCCATCCAATAATTTCGTATGCCCACCCTTGAAAATCGATTAAAAAAATAAAAATCGCGAAAATGAAGAGTTCCGAAGACGCGACCACGTATAAGTTCGATTTTTTCCGAAAATATTATCAAAATCGATCTTGCAACGATGCAGTCCTTTAGTCTAGATGTAGAAGACGTTTGCCCACCCAATAATTTCGTATGCCCACCCTTCAGAATCGAAATAAAAAATAAAAACCACGAAAATGAAGAGTTCCGAAAACGCGACCACGTATAAGTTCGATTTTTTCCGAAAATATTATCAAAATCGATCTTTCAACGATGCAGTCCTTTAGTCTAGATGTAGAAGACGTTTGCCCACCCAATAATTTCGTATGCCCACCCTTCAGAATCGAATAAAAAAATAAAAACCGCGAAAATGAAGAGTTCTGAAGACGCGACCACGTATAAGTTCGATTTTTTTCGAAAATATTATCAAAATCGATCTTTCAACGATGCAGTCCTTTAGTCTAGATGTAGAAGACGTTTGCCCACCCAATAATTTCGTATGCCCACCCTTCAGAATCGAATTAAAAAATAAAAACCGCGAAAATGAAGAGTTCCGAAGACGCGACTACGTATAAGTTCGATTTTTTCCGAAAATATTATCAAAATCGATCTTTCAACGATGCAGTCCTTTAGTCTAGATGTAGAAGAGATTTGCCCACCCAATAATGTCGTATGCGCACCGTCCAGAATCGAATTAAAAAATAAAAACCGCGAAAATGAAGAGTTCCGAAGACGCGACCACGTATAAGTTCGATTTTTGCCGAAAATATCAAAATCGATATTTCAACGATGCAGTCCTTTAATCTAGATGTAGAAGACGTTTGCCCACCCAATAATTTCGTATGCCCACCCTTCAGAATCGAATTAAAAAATAAAAACCGCGAAAATGAAGAGTTCCGAAGACGCGACTACGTATAAGTTCGATTTTTTCCGAAAATATTATCAAAATCGATCTTTCAACGATGCAGTCCTTTAGTCTAGATGTGGAAGACGTTTGCCCACCCAATAATTTCGTATGCCCACCCTTCAGAATCGAATAAAAAAATAAAAACCGCGAAAATGAAGATTCCGAAGACGCGACCACGTATAAGTGCGATTTTTTCCGAAAATATTATCAAAATCGATCTTTCAACGATGCAGTCCTTTAATCTAGATGTAGAAGACGTTTGCCCACCCAATAATTTCGTATGCGCACCCTCCAGAATCGAATTAAAAAATAAAAACCGCGAAAATGAAGAGTTCCGAAGACGCGACCACGTATAAGTTCGATTTTTTCCGAAAATATTATCAAAATCGATCTTTCAACGATGCAGTCCTTTAGTCTAGATGTAGAAGACGTTTGCCCACCCAATAGTTTCATATGCCCACCCTTCAGAATCGAAATAAAAAATAAAAACCGCGAAAATGAAGAGTTCCGAAGACGCGACCACGTATAAGTTCGATTTTTTCCGAAAATATTATCAAAATTGATCTTTCAACGATGCAGTCCTTTAGTCTAGATGTAGAAGACGTTTGCCCACCCAATAATTTCGTATGCCCACCCTTCAGAATCGAAATAAAAAATAAAAACCCCGAAAATGAAGAGTTCCGAAGACGCGACCACGTATAAGTTCGATTTTTTCCGAAAATATTATCAAAATCGATCTTTCAACGATGCAGTCCTTTTATCTAGATGAAGAAGACGTTTGCCCACCCAATAATTTCGTATGCCCACCCTTCAGAATCGAAATAAAAAATAAAAACCCCGAAAATGAAGAGTTCCGAAGACGCGACCACGTATAAGTTCGATTATTTATTAACTAAACGTTCGAATCGTTTGTCCAACGACGCATTTCGTTTGTGTAGATGTAGAAGACGTTTGCCCATCCAATAATTTCGTATGCCCACCCTTGAGAATCGAATAAAAAAATAAAAACCGCGAAAATGAAGAGTTCCGAAGACGCGACCACGTATAAGTTCGATTTTTTCCGAAAATATTATCAAAATCGATCTTTCAACGATGCAGTCCTTTAGTCTAGATGTAGAAGACGTTTGCCCACCCAATAATTTCGTATGCGCACCCTCCAGAATCGAATTAAAAAATAAAAACCGCGAAAATGAAGAGTTCCGAAGACGCGACCACGTATAAGTTCGATTTTTTCCGAAAATATTATCAAAATCGATCTTTCAACGATGCAGTCCTTTAGTCTAGATGTAGAAGACGTTTGCCCACCCAATAATTTCGTATGTCCACCCTTCAGAATCGAAATAAAGAATAAAAACCACGAAAATGAAGAGTTCCGAAGACGCGACCACGTATAAGTTCGATTATTTATTAACTAAACGTTCGAATCGTTTGTCCAACGACGCATTTCGTTAGTGTAGATGTAGAAGAGATTTGCCCACCCAATAATGTCGTATGCGCACCGTCCAGAATCGAATTAAAAAATAAAAACCGCGAAAATGAAGAGTTCCGAAGACGCGACCACGTATAAGTTCGATTTTTGCCGAAAATATCAAAATCGATATTTCAACGATGCAGTCCTTTAATCTAGATGTAGAAGACGTTTGCCCACCCAATAATTTCGTATGCCCACCCTTCAGAATCGAATTAAAAAATAAAAACCGCGAAAATGAAGAGTTCCGAAGACGCGACTACGTATAAGTTCGATTTTTTCCGAAAATATTATCAAAATCGATCTTTCAACGATGCAGTCCTTTAGTCTAGATGTGGAAGACGTTTGCCCACCCAATAATTTCGTATGCCCACCCTTCAGAATCGAATAAAAAAATAAAAACCGCGAAAATGAAGATTCCGAAGACGCGACCACGTATAAGTGCGATTTTTTCCGAAAATATTATCAAAATCGATCTTTCAACGATGCAGTCCTTTAGTCTAGATGTAGAAGACGTTTGCCCACCCAATAATTTCGAATGCCCACCCTTCAGAATCGAAATAAAAAATAAAAACCACGAAAATGAAGAGTTCCGAAGACGCGACCACGTATAAGTTCGATTATTTATTAACTAAACGTTCGAATCGTTTGTCCAACGACGCATTTCGTTAGTGTAGATGTGGAAGACGTTTGCCCATCCAATAATTTCGTATGCCCACCCTCGAGAATCGAATAAAAAAATAAAAACCGCGAAAATGAAGAGTTCCGAAGACGCGACCACGTATAAGTTCGATTTTTTCCGAAAATATCAAAATCGATCTTTCAACGATGCAGTCCTTTAATCTAGATGTAGAAGACGTTTGCCCACCCAATAATTTCGTATGCCCACCCTTCAGAATCGAATTAAAAAATAAAAACCGCGAAAATGAAGAGTTCCGAAGACGCGACTACGTATAAGTTCGATTTTTTCCGAAAATATTATCAAAATCGATCTTTCAACGATGCTGTCCTTTAGTCTAGATGTAGAAGAGATTTGCCCACCCAATAATGTCGTATGCGCACCGTCCAGAATCGAATTAAAAAATAAAAACCGCGAAAATGAAGAGTTCCGAAAACGCGTTCACGTATATGTTCGATTATTTATTAACTAAACGTTCGAATCGTTTGTCCAACGACGCATTTCGTTAGTGTAGATGTGGACGACGTTTGCCCACCCAATAATTTCGTATGCCCACCCTTCAGAATCGAATTAAAAAATAAAAACCGCGAAAATGAAGAGTTCCGAAGACGCGACCACGTATAAGTGCGATTTTTTCCGAAAATATTATCAAAATCGATCTTTCAACGATGCAGTCCTTTAATCTAGATGTAGAAGACGTTTGCCCACCCAATAATTTCGTATGCCCACCCTTCAGAATCGAATTAAAAAATAAAAACCGCGAAAATGAAGAGTTCCGAAGACGCGACCACGTATAAGTTCGATTTTTTCCGAAAATATTATCAAAATCGATCTTTCAACGATGCAGTCCTTTAGTCTAGATGTAGAAGACGTTTGCCCACCCAATAATTTCGTATGTCCACCCTTCAGAATCGAAATAAAGAATAAAAACCACGAAAATGAAGAGTTCCGAAGACGCGACCACGTATAAGTTCGATTATTTATTAACTAAACGTTCGAATCGTTTGTCCAACGACGCATTTCGTTAGTGTAGATGTAGAAGAGATTTGCCCACCCAATAATGTCGTATGCGCACCGTCCAGAATCGAATTAAAAAATAAAAACCGCGAAAATGAAGAGTTCCGAAGACGCGACCACGTATAAGTTCGATTTTTGCCGAAAATATCAAAATCGATATTTCAACGATGCAGTCCTTTAATCTAGATGTAGAAGACGTTTGCCCACCCAATAATTTCGTATGCCCACCCTTCAGAATCGAATTAAAAAATAAAAACCGCGAAAATGAAGAGTTCCGAAGACGCGACTACGTATAAGTTCGATTTTTTCCGAAAATATTATCAAAATCGATCTTTCAACGATGCAGTCCTTTAGTCTAGATGTGGAAGACGTTTGCCCACCCAATAATTTCGTATGCCCACCCTTCAGAATCGAATAAAAAAATAAAAACCGCGAAAATGAAGATTCCGAAGACGCGACCACGTATAAGTGCGATTTTTTCCGAAAATATTGTCAAAATCGATCTTTCAACGATGCAGTCCTTTAGTCTAGATGTAGAAGACGTTTGCCCACCCAATAATTTCGAATGCCCACCCTTCAGAATCGAAATAAAAAATAAAAACCACGAAAATGAAGAGTTCCGAAGACGCGACCACGTATAAGTTCGATTATTTATTAACTAAACGTTCGAATCGTTTGTCCAACGACGCATTTCGTTAGTGTAGATGTGGAAGACGTTTGCCCATCCAATAATTTCGTATGCCCACCCTCGAGAATCGAATAAAAAAATAAAAACCGCGAAAATGAAGAGTTCCGAAGACGCGACCACGTATAAGTTCGATTTTTTCCGAAAATATCAAAATCGATCTTTCAACGATGCAGTCCTTTAATCTAGATGTAGAAGACGTTTGCCCACCCAATAATTTCGTATGCCCACCCTTCAGAATCGAATTAAAAAATAAAAACCGCGAAAATGAAGAGTTCCGAAGACGCGACTACGTATAAGTTCGATTTTTTCCGAAAATATTATCAAAATCGATCTTTCAACGATGCTGTCCTTTAGTCTAGATGTAGAAGAGATTTGCCCACCCAATAATGTCGTATGCGCACCGTCCAGAATCGAATTAAAAAATAAAAACCGCGAAAATGAAGAGTTCCGAAAACGCGTTCACGTATATGTTCGATTATTTATTAACTAAACGTTCGAATCGTTTGTCCAACGACGCATTTCGTTAGTGTAGATGTGGACGACGTTTGCCCACCCAATAATTTCGTATGCCCACCCTTCAGAATCGAATTAAAAAATAAAAACCGCGAAAATGAAGAGTTCCGAAGACGCGACCACGTATAAGTGCGATTTTTTCCGAAAATATTATCAAAATCGATCTTTCAACGATGCAGTCCTTTAATCTAGATGTAGAAGACGTTTGCCCACCCAATAATTTCGTATGCCCACCCTTCAGAATCGAATTAAAAAATAAAAACCGCGAAAATGAAGAGTTCCGAAGACGCGACTACGTATAAGTTCGATTTTTTCCGAAAATATTATCAAAATCGATCTTTCAACGATGCAGTCCTTTAGTCTAGATGTAGAAGACGTTTGCCCACCCAATAATTTCGTATGCGCACCCTCCAGAATCGAATTAAAAAATAAAAACCGCGAAAATGAAGAGTTCCGAAGACGCGACCACGTATAAGTTCGATTTTTTTCGAAAATATTATCAAAATCGATCTTTCAACGATGCAGTCCTTTAGTCTAGATGCAGAAGACGTTTGCCCACCCAATAATTTCGTATGCCAACCCTTCAGAATCGAATAAAAAAATAAAAACCGCGAAAATGAAGAGTTCCGAAGACGCGACCACTTATAAGTTCTATTTTTTCCGAAAATATTATCAAAATCAATCTTTCAACGATGCAGTCCTTTAGTCTAGATGTAGAAGACGTTTGCCCATCGAATAATTTCGTATGCCCACCCTTCAGAATCGAATAAAAAAATGAAAACCGCGAAAATGAAGAGTTCTGAAGACGCGACCACGTATAAGTTCGATTTTTTTCGAAAATATTATCAAAATCGATCTTTCAACGATGCAGTCCTTTAGTCTAGATGTAGAAGACGTTTGCCCACCCAATAATTTCGTATGCCCACCCTTCAGAATCGAATAAAAAAATAAAAACCGCGAAAATGAAGAGTTCCGAAGACGCGACCACGTATAAGTGCGATTTTTTCCGAAAATATTATCAAAATCGATCTTTCAACGATGCAGTCCTTTAGTCTAGATGTAGAAGAGATTTGCCCACCCAATAATGTCGTATGCGCACCGTCCAGAATCGAATTAAAAAATAAAAACCGCGAAAATGAAGAGTTCCGAAGACGCGACCACGTATAAGTTCGATTTTTGCCGAAAATATCAAAATCGATATTTCAACGATGCAGTCCTTTAATCTAGATGTAGAAGACGTTTGCCCACCCAATAATTTCGTATGCCCACCCTTCAGAATCGAATTAAAAAATAAAAACCGCGAAAATGAAGAGTTCCGAAGACGCGACTACGTTTAAGTTCGATTTTTTTCGAAAATATTATCAAAATCGATCTTTCAACGATGCAGTCCTTTAGTCTAGATGTGGAAGACGTTTGCCCACCCAATAATTTCGTATGCCCACCCTTCAGAATCGAATAAAAAAATAAAAACCGCGAAAATGAAGATTCCGAAGACGCGACCACGTATAAGTGCGATTTTTTCCGAAAATATTATCAAAATCGATCTTTCAACGATGCAGTCCTTTAATCTAGATGTAGAAGACGTTTGCCCACCCAATAATTTCGTATGCGCACCCTCCAGAATCGAATTAAAAAATAAAAACCGCGAAAATGAAGAGTTCCGAAGACGCGACCACGTATAAGTTCGATTTTTTCCGAAAATATTATCAAAATCGATCTTTCAACGATGCAGTCCTTTAGTCTAGATGTAGAAGACGTTTGCCCACCCAATAGTTTCATATGCCCACCCTTCAGAATCGAAATAAAAAATAAAAACCGCGAAAATGAAGAGTTCCGAAGACGCGACCACGTATAAGTTCGATTATTTATTAACTAAACGTTCGAATCGTTTGTCCAACGACGCATTTCGTTTGTGTAGATGTAGAAGACGTTTGCCCATCCAATAATTTCGTATGCCCACCCTTGAGAATCGAATAAAAAAATAAAAACCGCGAAAATGAAGAGTTCCGAAGACGCGACCACGTATAAGTTCGATTTTTTCCGAAAATATTATCAAAATCGATCTTTCAACGATGCAGTCCTTTAGTCTAGATGTAGAAGACGTTTGCCCACCCAATAATTTCGTATGCGCACCCTCCAGAATCGAATTAAAAAATAAAAACCGCGAAAATGAAGAGTTCCGGAGACGCGACCACGTATAAGTTCGATTTTTTCCGAAAATATTATCAAAATCGATCTTTCAACGATGCAGTCCTTTAGTCTAGATGTAGAAGACGTTTGCCCACCCAATAATTTCGTATGTCCACCCTTCAGAATCGAAATAAAGAATAAAAACCACGAAAATGAAGAGTTCCGAAGACGCGACCACGTATAAGTTCGATTATTTATTAACTAAACGTTCGAATCGTTTGTCCAACGACGCATTTCGTTAGTGTAGATGTAGAAGAGATTTGCCCACCCAATAATGTCGTATGCGCACCGTCCAGAATCGAATTAAAAAATAAAAACCGCGAAAATGAAGAGTTCCGAAGACGCGACCACGTATAAGTTCGATTTTTGCCGAAAATATCAAAATCGATATTTCAACGATGCAGTCCTTTAATCTAGATGTAGAAGACGTTTGCCCACCCAATAATTTCGTATGCCCACCCTTCAGAATCGAATTAAAAAATAAAAACCGCGAAAATGAAGAGTTCCGAAGACGCGACTACGTATAAGTTCGATTTTTTCCGAAAATATTATCAAAATCGATCTTTCAACGATGCAGTCCTTTAGTCTAGATGTGGAAGACGTTTGCCCACCCAATAATTTCGTATGCCCACCCTTCAGAATCGAATAAAAAAATAAAAACCGCGAAGATGAAGATTCCGAAGACGCGACCACGTATAAGTGCGATTTTTTCCGAAAATATTATCAAAATCGATCTTTCAACGATGCAGTCCTTTAGTCTAGATGTAGAAGACGTTTGCCCACCCAATAATTTCGTATGCCCACCCTTCAGAATCGAATTAAAAAATAAAAACCGCGAAAATGAAGAGTTCCGAAGACGCGACTACGTATAAGTTCGATTTTTTCCGAAAATATTATCAAAATCGATCTTTCAACGATGCTGTCCTTTAGTCTAGATGTAGAAGAGATTTGCCCACCCAATAATGTCGTATGCGCACCGTCCAGAATCGAATTAAAAAATAAAAACCGCGAAAATGAAGAGTTCCGAAAACGCGTTCACGTATATGTTCGATTATTTATTAACTAAACGTTCGAATCGTTTGTCCAACGACGCATTTCGTTAGTGTAGATGTGGACGACGTTTGCCCACCCAATAATTTCGTATGCCCACCCTTCAGAATCGAATTAAAAAATAAAAACCGCGAAAATGAAGAGTTCCGAAGACGCGACCACGTATAAGTGCGATTTTTTCCGAAAATATTATCAAAATCGATCTTTCAACGATGCAGTCCTTTAATCTAGATGTAGAAGACGTTTGCCCACCCAATAATTTCGTATGCCCACCCTTCAGAATCGAATTAAAAAATAAAAACCGCGAAAATGAAGAGTTCCGAAGACGCGACTACGTATAAGTTCGATTTTTTCCGAAAATATTATCAAAATCGATCTTTCAACGATGCAGTCCTTTAGTCTAGATGTAGAAGACGTTTGCCCACCCAATAATTTCGTATGCGCACCCTCCAGAATCGAATTAAAAAATAAAAACCGCGAAAATGAAGAGTTCCGAAGACGCGACCACGTATAAGTTCGATTTTTTTCGAAAATATTATCAAAATCGATCTTTCAACGATGCAGTCCTTTAGTCTAGATGCAGAAGACGTTTGCCCACCCAATAATTTCGTATGCCAACCCTTCAGAATCGAATAAAAAAATAAAAACCGCGAAAATGAAGAGTTCCGTAGACGCGACCTCGTATAAGTTCAATTTTTTCCGAAAATATTATCAAAATTGATCTTTCAACGATGCAGTCCTTTAGTCTAGATGTAGAAGACGTTTGCCCACCCAATAATTTCGTATGCCCACCCTTCAGAATCGAAATAAAAAATAAAAACCACGAAAATGAAGAGTTCCGAAGACGCGACCACTTATAAGTTCTATTTTTTCCGAAAATATTATCAAAATCAATCTTTCAACGATGCAGTCCTTTAGTCTAGATGTAGAAGACGTTTGCCCATCGAATAATTTCGTATGCCCACCCTTCAGAATCGAATAAAAAATGAAAACCGCGAAAATGAAGAGTTCTGAAGACGCGACCACGTATAAGTTCGATTTTTTTCGAAAATATTATCAAAATCGATCTTTCAACGATGCAGTCCTTTAGTCTAGATGTAGAAGACGTTTGCCCACCCAATAATTTCGTATGCCCACCCATCAGAATCGAATAAAAAAATAAAAACCGCGAAAATGAAGAGTTCCGAAGACGCGACCACGTATAAGTGCGATTTTTTCCGAAAATATTATCAAAATCGATCTTTCAACGATGCAGTCCTTTAGTCTAGATGTAGAAGAGATTTGCCCACCCAATAATGTCGTATGCGCACCGTCCAGAATCGAATTAAAAAATAAAAACCGCGAAAATGAAGAGTTCCGAAGACGCGACCACGTATAAGTTCGATTTTTGCCGAAAATATCAAAATCGATATTTCAACGATGCAGTCCTTTAATCTAGATGTAGAAGACGTTTGCCCACCCAATAATTTCGTATGCCCACCCTTCAGAATCGAATTAAAAAATAAAAACCGCGAAAATGAAGAGTTCCGAAGACGCGACTACGTATAAGTTCGATTTTTTCCGAAAATATTATCAAAATCGATCTTTCAACGATGCAGTCCTTTAGTCTAGATGCGGAAGACGTTTGCCCACCCAATAATTTCGTATGCCCACCCTTCAGAATCGAATAAAAAAATAAAAACCGCGAAAATGAAGATTCCGAAGACGCGACCACGTATAAGTGCGATTTTTTCCGAAAATATTATCAAAATCGATCTTTCAACGATGCAGTCCTTTAATCTAGATGTAGAAGACGTTTGCCCACCCAATAATTTCGTATGCGCACCCTCCAGAATCGAATTAAAAAATAAAAACCGCGAAAATGAAGAGTTCCGAAGACGCGACCACGTATAAGTTCGATTTTTTCCGAAAATATTATCAAAATCGATCTTTCAACGATGCAGTCCTTTAGTCTAGATGTAGAAGACGTTTGCCCACCCAATAGTTTCATATGCCCACCCTTCAGAATCGAAATAAAAAATAAAAACCGCGAAAATGAAGAGTTCCGAAGACGCGACCACGTATAAGTTCGATTATTTATTAACTAAACGTTCGAATCGTTTGTCCAACGACGCATTTCGTTTGTGTAGATGTAGAAGACGTTTGCCCATCCAATAATTTCGTATGCCCACCCTTGAGAATCGAATAAAAAAATAAAAACCGCGAAAATGAAGAGTTCCGAAGACGCGACCACGTATAAGTTCGATTTTTTCCGAAAATATTATCAAAATCGATCTTTCAACGATGCAGTCCTTTAGTCTAGATGTAGAAGACGTTTGCCCACCCAATAATTTCGTATGCGCACCCTCCAGAATCGAATTAAAAAATAAAAACCGCGAAAATGAAGAGTTCCGAAGACGCGACCACGTATAAGTTCGATTTTTTCCGAAAATATTATCAAAATCGATCTTTCAACGATGCAGTCCTTTAGTCTAGATGTAGAAGACGTTTGCCCACCCAATAATTTCGTATGTCCACCCTTCAGAATCGAAATAAAGAATAAAAACCACGAAAATGAAGAGTTCCGAAGACGCGACCACGTATAAGTTCGATTATTTATTAACTAAACGTTCGAATCGTTTGTCCAACGACGCATTTCGTTAGTGTAGATGTAGAAGAGATTTGCCCACCCAATAATGTCGTATGCGCACCGTCCAGAATCGAATTAAAAAATAAAAACCGCGAAAATGAAGAGTTCCGAAGACGCGACCACGTATAAGTTCGATTTTTGCCGAAAATATCAAAATCGATATTTCAACGATGCAGTCCTTTAATCTAGATGTAGAAGACGTTTGCCCACCCAATAATTTCGTATGCCCACCCTTCAGAATCGAATTAAAAAATAAAAACCGCGAAAATGAAGAGTTCCGAAGACGCGACTACGTATAAGTTCGATTTTTTCCGAAAATATTATCAAAATCGATCTTTCAACGATGCAGTCCTTTAGTCTAGATGTGGAAGACGTTTGCCCACCCAATAATTTCGTATGCCCACCCTTCAGAATCGAATAAAAAAATAAAAACCGCGAAGATGAAGATTCCGAAGACGCGACCACGTATAAGTGCGATTTTTTCCGAAAATATTATCAAAATCGATCTTTCAACGATGCAGTCCTTTAGTCTAGATGTAGAAGACGTTTGCCCACCCAATAATTTCGAATGCCCACCCTTCAGAATCGAAATAAAAAATAAAAACCACGAAAATGAAGAGTTCCGAAGACGCGACCACGTATAAGTTCGATTATTTATTAACTAAACGTTCGAATCGTTTGTCCAACGACGCATTTCGTTAGTGTAGATGTGGAAGACGTTTGCCCATCCAATAATTTCGTATGCCCACCCTCGAGAATCGAATAAAAAAATAAAAACCGCGAAAATGAAGAGTTCCGAAGACGCGACCACGTATAAGTTCGATTTTTTCCGAAAATATCAAAATCGATCTTTCAACGATGCAGTCCTTTAATCTAGATGTAGAAGACGTTTGCCCACCCAATAATTTCGTATGCCCACCCTTCAGAATCGAATTAAAAAATAAAAACCGCGAAAATGAAGAGTTCCGAAGACGCGACTACGTATAAGTTCGATTTTTTCCGAAAATATTATCAAAATCGATCTTTCAACGATGCTGTCCTTTAGTCTAGATGTAGAAGAGATTTGCCCACCCAATAATGTCGTATGCGCACCGTCCAGAATCGAATTAAAAAATAAAAACCGCGAAAATGAAGAGTTCCGAAAACGCGTTCACGTATATGTTCGATTATTTATTAACTAAACGTTCGAATCGTTTGTCCAACGACGCATTTCGTTAGTGTAGATGTGGACGACGTTTGCCCACCCAATAATTTCGTATGCCCACCCTTCAGAATCGAATTAAAAAATAAAAACCGCGAAAATGAAGAGTTCCGAAGACGCGACCACGTATAAGTGCGATTTTTTCCGAAAATATTATCAAAATCGATCTTTCAACGATGCAGTCCTTTAATCTAGATGTAGAAGACGTTTGCCCACCCAATAATTTCGTATGCCCACCCTTCAGAATCGAATTAAAAAATAAAAACCGCGAAAATGAAGAGTTCCGAAGACGCGACTACGTATAAGTTCGATTTTTTCCGAAAATATTATCAAAATCGATCTTTCAACGATGCTGTCCTTTAGTCTAGATGTAGAAGAGATTTGCCCACCCAATAATGTCGTATGCGCACCGTCCAGAATCGAATTAAAAAATAAAAACCGCGAAAATGAAGAGTTCCGAAGACGCGACCACGTATAAGTTCGATTTTTTCCGAAAATATTATCAAAATCGATCTTTCAACGATCCAGTCCTTTAGTCTAGATGTAGAGGACGTTTGCCCACCCAATAATTTCGTATGCCCACCCTTCAGAATCGAAATAAAAAATAAAAACCGCGAAAATGAAGAGTTCCGAAAACGCGTTCACGTATATGTTCGATTATTTATTAACTAAACGTTCGAATCGTTTGTCCAACGACGCATTTCGTTAGTGTAGATGTGGACGACGTTTGCCCACCCAATAATTTCGTATGCCCACCCTTCAGAATCGAATTAAAAAATAAAAACCGCGAAAATGAAGAGTTCCGAAGACGCGACCACGTATAAGTGCGATTTTTTCCGAAAATATTATCAAAATCGATCTTTCAACGATGCAGTCCTTTAATCTAGATGTAGAAGACGTTTGCCCACCCAATAATTTCGTATGCCCACCCTTCAGAATCGAATAAAAAAATAAAAACCGCGAAAATGAAGAGTTCCGAAGACGCGACCACGTATAAGTGCGATTTTTTCCGAAAATATTATCAAAATCGATCTTTCAACGATGCAGTCCTTTAATCTAGATGTAGAAGACGTTTGCCCACCCAATAATTTCGTATGCCCACCCTTCAGAATCGAATTAAAAAATAAAAACCGCGAAAATGAAGAGTTCCGAAGACGCGACCACGTATAAGTTCGATTTTTTCCGAAAATATCAAAATCGATCTTTCAACGATGCAGTCCTTTAGTCTAGATGTAGAAGACGTTTGCCCACCCAATAATTTCGTATGCGCACCCTCCAGAATCGAATTAAAAAATAAAAACCGCGAAAATGAAGAGTTCCGAAGACGCGACCACGTATAAGTTCGATTTTTTTCGAAAATATTATCAAAATCGATCTTTCAACGATGCAGTCCTTTAGTCTAGATGCAGAAGACGTTTGCCCACCCAATAATTTCGTATGCCAACCCTTCAGAATCGAATAAAAAAATAAAAACCGCGAAAATGAAGAGTTCCGTAGACGCGACCTCGTATAAGTTCAATTTTTTCCGAAAATATTATCAAAATTGATCTTTCAACGATGCAGTCCTTTAGTCTAGATGTAGAAGACGTTTGCCCACACAATAATTTCGTATGCCCACCCTTCAGAATCGAAATAAAAAATAAAAACCACGAAAATGAAGAGTTCCGAAGACGCGACCACTTATAAGTTCTATTTTTTCCGAAAATATTATCAAAATCAATCTTTCAACGATGCAGTCCTTTAGTCTAGATGTAGAAGACGTTTGCCCATCGAATAATTTCGTATGCCCACCCTTCAGAATCGAATAAAAAAATGAAAACCGCGAAAATGAAGAGTTCTGAAGACGCGACCACGTATAAGTTCGATTTTTTTCGAAAATATTATCAAAATCGATCTTTCAACGATGCAGTCCTTTAGTCTAGATGTAGAAGACGTTTGCCCACCCAATAATTTCGTATGCCCACCCTTCAGAATCGAATAAAAAAATAAAAACCGCGAAAATGAAGAGTTCCGAAGACGCGACCACGTATAAGTGCGATTTTTTGCGAAAATATTATCAAAATCGATATTTCACCGATGCAGTCCTTTAGTCTAGATGTAGAAGACGTTTGCCCACCCAATAATTTCGTATGCGCACCCTCCAGAATCGAATTAAAAAATAAAAACCGCGAAAATGAAGAGTTCCGAAGACGCGACCACGAATAAGTTCGATTTTTTCCGAAAATATTATCAAAATCGATCTTTCAACGATGCAGTCCTTTAGTCTAAATGTAGAAGACGTTTGCCCACCCAATAATTTCATATGCCCACCCTTCAGAATCGAATTAAAAAATAAAAACCGCGAAAATGAAGAGTTCCGAAGACGCGACTACGTATAAGTTCGATTTTTTCCGAAAATATTATCAAAATCGATCTTTCAACGATGCAGTCCTTTAGTCTAGATGTGGAAGACGTTTGCCCACCCAATAATTTCGTATGCCCACCCTTCAGAATCGAATAAAAAAATAAAAACCGCGAAAATGAAGATTCCGAAGACGCGACCACGTATAAGTGCGATTTTTTCCGAAAATATTATCAAAATCGATCTTTCAACGATGCAGTCCTTTAATCTAGATGTAGAAGACGTTTGCCCACCCAATAATTTCGTATGCGCACCCTCCAGAATCGAATTAAAAAATAAAAACCGCGAAAATGAAGAGTTCCGAAGACGCGACCACGTATAAGTTCGATTTTTTCCGAAAATATTATCAAAATCGATCTTTCAACGATGCAGTCCTTTAGTCTAGATGTAGAAGACGTTTGCCCACCCAATAATTTCATATGCCCACCCTTCAGAATCGAAATAAAAAATAAAAACCGCGAAAATGAAGAGTTCCGAAGACGCGACCACGTATAAGTTCGATTTTTTCCGAAAATATTATCAAAATTGATCTTTCAACGATGCAGTCCTTTAGTCTAGATGTAGAAGACGTTTGCCCACCCAATAATTTCGTATGCCCACCCTTCAGAATCGAAATAAAAAATAAAAACCCCGAAAATGAAGAGTTCCGAAGACGCGACCACGTATAAGTTCGATTTTTTCCGAAAATATTATCAAAATTGATCTTTCAACGATGCAGTCCTTTAGTCTAGATGTAGAAGACGTTTGCCCACCCAATAATTTCGTATGCCCACCCTTCAGAATCGAAATAAAAAATAAAAACCCCGAAAATGAAGAGTTCCGAAGACGCGACCACGTATAAGTTCGATTTTTTCCGAAAATATTATCAAAATTGATCTTTCAACGATGCAGTCCTTTAGTCTAGATGTAGAAGACGTTTGCCCACCCAATAATTTCGTATGCCCACCCTTCAGAATCGAAATAAAAAATAAAAACCCCGAAAATGAAGAGTTCCGAAGACGCGACCACGTATAAGTTCGATTATTTATTAACTAAACGTTCGAATCGTTTGTCCAACGACGCATTTCGTTTGTGTAGATGTGGAAGACGTTTGCCCATCCAATAATTTCGTATGCCCACCCTTCAGAATCGAAATAAAGAATAAAAACCACGAAAATGAAGAGTTCCGAAGACGCGACCACGTATAAGTTCGATTATTTATTAACTAAACGTTCGAATCGTTTGTCCAACGACGCATTTCGTTAGTGTAGATGTGGAAGACGTTTGCCCATCCAATAATTTCGTATGCCCACCCTTGAGAATCGAATAAAAAAATAAAAACCGCGAAAATGAAGAGTTCCGAAGACGCGACCACGTATAAGTTCGATTTTTTCCGAAAATATCAAAATCGATCTTTCAACGATGCAGTCCTTTAATCTAGATGTAGAAGACGTTTGCCCACCCAATAATTTCGTATGCCCACCCTTCAGAATCGAATTAAAAAATAAAAACCGCGAAAATGAAGAGTTCCGAAGACGCGACTACGTATAAGTTCGATTTTTTCCGAAAATATTATCAAAATCGATCTTTCAACGATGCAGTCCTTTAGTCTAGATGTAGAAGAGATTTGCCCACCCAATAATGTCGTATGCGCACCGTCCAGAATCGAATTAAAAAATAAAAACCGCGAAAATGAAGAGTTCCGAAGACGCGACCACGTATAAGTTCGATTTTTTCCGAAAATATTATCAAAATCGATCTTTCAACGATCCAGTCCTTTAGTCTAGATGTAGAAGACGTTTGCCCACCCAAAAATTTCGTATGCCCACCCTTCAGAATCGAAATAAAAAATAAAAACCGCGAAAATGAAGAGTTCCGAAGACGCGACCACGTATAAGTTCGATTTTTTCCGAAAATATTATCAAAATCGATCTTTCAACGATGCAGTCCTTTAGTCTAGATGTAGAAGACGTTTGCCCACCCAATAATTTCGTATGCCCACCCTTCAGAATCGAAATAAAAAATAAAAACCGCGAAAATGAAGAGTTCCGAAGACGCGACCACGTATAAGTTCAATTTTTTCCGAAAATATTATCAAAATCGATCTTTCAACGATGCAGTCCTTTAGTCTAGATGTAGAAGACGTTTGCCCACCCAATAATTTCGTATGCCCACCCTTCAGAATCGAATAAAAAAATAAAAACCGCGAAAATGAAGAGTTCCGAAGACGCGACCACGTATAAGTGCGATTTTTTCCGAAAATATTATCAAAATCGATCTTTCAACGATGCAGTCCTTTAGTCTAGATGTATAAGACGTTTGCCCACCCAATAATTTCGTATGCCCACCCTTCAGAATCGAATAAAAAAATAAAAACCGCGAAAATGAAGAGTTCCGAAGACGCGACCACGTATAAGTTCGATTTTTTCCGAAAATATTATCAAAATCGATCTTTCAACGATGCAGTCCTTTAATCTAGATGTAGAAGACGTTTGCCCACCCAATAATTTCGTATGCCTACCCTCCAGAATCGAATTAAAAAATATAAACCGCGAAAATGAAGAGTTCCGAAGACGCGACCACGTATAAGTTCGATTTTTTCCGAAAATATCAAAATCGATCTTTCAACGATGCAGTCCTTTAATCTAGATGTAGAAGACGTATGCCCACCCAATAATTTCGTATGCCCACCCTCCAGAATCGAATTAAAAAATAAAAACCGCGAAAATGAAGAGTTCCGAAGACGCGACCACGTATAAGTTCGATTTTTTCCGAAAATATTATCAAAATCGATCTTTCAACGATCCAGTCCTTTAGTCTAGATGTAGAAGACGTTTGCCCACCCAATAATTTCGTATGCCCACCCTTCAGAATCGAAATAAAAAATAAAAACCGCGAAAATGAAGAGTTCCGAAAACGCGACCACGTATAAGTTCGATTATTTATTAACTAAACGTTCGAATCGTTTGTCCAACGACGCATTTCGTTAGTGTAGATGTGGACGACGTTTGCCCACCCAATAATTTCGTATGCCCACCCTTCAGAATCGAATAAAAAAATAAAAACCGCGAAAATGAAGAGTTCCGAAGACGCGACCACGTATAAGTGCGATTTTTTCCGAAAATATTATCAAAATCGATCTTTCAACGATGCAGTCCTTTAATCTAGATGTAGAAGACGTTTGCCCACCCAATAATTTCGTATGCCCACCCTTCAGAATCGAATTAAAAAATAAAAACCGCGAAAATGAAGAGTTCCGAAGACGCGACTACGTATAAGTTCGATTTTTTCCGAAAATATTATCAAAATCGATCTTTCAACGATGCAGTCCTTTAGTCTAGATGTAGAAGAGATTTGCCCACCCAATAATGTCGTATGCGCACCGTCCAGAATCGAATTAAAAAATAAAAACCGCGAAAATGAAGAGTTCCGAAGACGCGACCACGTATAAGTTCGATTTTTGCCGAAAATATCAAAATCGATCTTTCAACGATGCAGTCCTTTAATCTAGATGTAGAAGACGTTTGCCCACCCAATAATGTCGTATGCGCACCGTCCAGAATCGAATTAAAAAATAAAAACCGCGAAAATGAAGAGTTCCGAAGACGCGACCACGTATAAGTTCGATTTTTTCCGAAAATATCAAAATCGATCTTTCAACGATGCAGTCCTTTAGTCTAGATGTAGAAGACGTTTGCCCACCCAATAATTTCGTATGCGCACCCTCCAGAATCGAATTAAAAAATAAAAACCGCGAAAATGAAGAGTTCCGAAGACGCGACCACGTATAAGTTCGATTTTTTTCGAAAATATTATCAAAATCGATCTTTCAACGATGCAGTCCTTTAGTCTAGATGTAGAAGACGTTTGCCCACCCAATAATTTCATATGCCCACCCTTCAGAATCGAAATAAAAAATAAAAACCCCGAAAATGAAGAGTTCCGAAGACGCTACCACGTATAAGTTCGATTATTTATTAACTAAACGTTCGAATCGTTTGTCCAGCGACGCATTTCGTTAGTGTAGATGTGGAAGACGTTTGCCCATCCAATAATTTCGTATGCCCACCCTTCAGAATCGAAATAAAAAATAAAAACCACGAAAATGAAGAGTTCCGAAGACGCGACCACGTATAAGTTCGATTATTTATTAACTAAACGTTCGAATCGTTTGTCCAACGACGCATTTCGTTAGTGTAGATGTGGAAGACGTTTGCCCATCCAATAATTTCGTATGCCCACCCTCGAGAATCGAATAAAAAAATAAAAACCGCGAAAATGAAGAGTTCCGAAGACGCGACCACGTATAAGTTCGATTTTTTCCGAAAATATCAAAATCGATCTTTCAACGATGCAGTCCTTTAATCTAGATGTAGAAGACGTTTGCCCACCCAATAATTTCGTATGCCCACCCTTCAGAATCGAATTAAAAAATAAAAACCGCGAAAATGAAGAGTTCCGAAGACGCGACTACGTATAAGTTCGATTTTTTCCGAAAATATTATCAAAATCGATCTTTCAACGATGCTGTCCTATAGTCTAGATGTAGAAGAGATTTGCCCACCCAATAATGTCGTATGCGCACCGTCCAGAATCGAATTAAAAAATAAAAACCGCGAAAATGAAGAGTTCCGAAAACGCGTTCACGTATATGTTCGATTATTTATTAACTAAACGTTCGAATCGTTTGTCCAACGACGCATTTCGTTAGTGTAGATGTGGACGACGTTTGCCCACCCAATAATTTCGTATGCCCACCCTTCAGAATCGAATTAAAAAATAAAAACCGCGAAAATGAAGAGTTCCGAAGACGCGACCACGTATAAGTGCGATTTTTTCCGAAAATATTATCAAAATCGATCTTTCAACGATGCAGTCCTTTAATCTAGATGTAGAAGACGTTTGCCCACCCAATAATTTCGTATGCCCACCCTTCAGAATCGAATTAAAAAATAAAAACCGCGAAAATGAAGAGTTCCGAAGACGCGACCACGTATAAGTTCGATTTTTTCCGAAAATATCAAAATCGATCTTTCAACGATGCAGTCCTTTAGTCTAGATGTAGAAGACGTTTGCCCACCCAATAATTTCGTATGCGCACCCTCCAGAATCGAATTAAAAAATAAAAACCGCGAAAATGAAGAGTTCCGAAGACGCGACCACGTATAAGTTCGATTTTTTTCGAAAATATTATCAAAATCGATCTTTCAACGATGCAGTCCTTTAGTCTAGATGCAGAAGACGTTTGCCCACCCAATAATTTCGTATGCCAACCCTTCAGAATCGAATAAAAAAATAAAAACCGCGAAAATGAAGAGTTCCGTAGACGCGACCTCGTATAAGTTCAATTTTTTCCGAAAATATTATCAAAATTGATCTTTCAACGATGCAGTCCTTTAGTCTAGATGTAGAAGACGTTTGCCCACCCAATAATTTCGTATGCCCACCCTTCAGAATCGAAATAAAAAATAAAAACCACGAAAATGAAGAGTTCCGAAGACGCGACCACTTATAAGTTCTATTTTTTCCGAAAATATTATCAAAATCGATCTTTCAACGATGCAGTCCTTTAGTCTAGATGTAGAAGACGTTTGCCCATCGAATAATATCGTATGCCCACCCTTCAGAATCGAATAAAAAAATGAAAACCGCGAAAATGAAGAGTTCTGAAGACGCGACCACGTATAAGTTCGATTTTTTTCGAAAATATTATCAAAATCGATCTTTCAACGATGCAGTCCTTTAGTCTAGATGTAGAAGACGTTTGCCCACCCAATAATTTCGTATGCCCACCCTTCAGAATCGAATAAAAAAATAAAAACCGCGAAAATGAATAGTTCCGAAGACGCGACCACGTATAAGTGCGATTTTTTGCGAAAATATTATCAAAATCGATATTTCACCGATGCAGTCCTTTAGTCTAGATGTAGAAGACGTTTGCCCACCCAATAATTTCGTATGCGCACCCTCCAGAATCGAATTAAAAAATAAAAACCGCGAAAATGAAGAGTTCCGAAGACGCGACCACGAATAAGTTCGATTTTTTCCGAAAATATTATCAAAATCGATCTTTCAACGATGCAGTCCTTTAGTCTAGATGTAGAAGACGTTTGCCCACCCAATAATTTCATATGCCCACCCTTCAGAATCGAATTAAAAAATAAAAACCGCGAAAATGAAGAGTTCCGAAGACGCGACCACGAATAAGTTCGATTTTTTCCGAAAATATTATCAAAATCGATCTTTCAACGATGCAGTCCTTTAGTCTAGATGTAGAAGACGTTTGCCCACCCAATAATTTCATATGCCCACCCTTCAGAATCGAATTAAAAAATAAAAACCGCGAAAATGAAGAGTTCCGAAGACGCGACTACGTATAAGTTCGATTTTTTCCGAAAATATTATCAAAATCGATCTTTCAACGATGCAGTCCTTTAGTCTAGATGTGGAAGACGTTTGCCCACCCAATGATTTCGTATGCCCACCCTTCAGAATCGAATAAAAAAATAAAAACCGCTAAAATGAAGATTCCGAAGACGCGACCACGTATAAGTGCGATTTTTTCCGAAAATATTATCAAAATCGATCTTTCAACGATGCAGTCCTTTAATCTAGATGTAGAAGACGTTTGCCCACCCAATAATTTCGTATGCGCACCCTCCAGAATCGAATTAAAAAATAAAAACCGCGAAAATGAAGAGTTCCGAAGACGCGACCACGTATAAGTTCGATTTTTTCCGAAAATATTAACAAAATCGATCTTTCAACGATGCAGTCCTTTAGTCTAGATGTAGAAGACGTTTGCCCACCCAATAATTTCATATGCCCACCCTTCAGAATCGAAATAAAAAATAAAAACCGCGAAAATGAAGAGTTCCGAAGACGCGACCACGTATAAGTTCGATTTTTTCCGAAAATATTATCAAAATTGATCTTTCAACGATGCAGTCCTTTAGTCTAGATGTAGAAGACGTTTGCCCACCCAATAATTTCGTATGCCCACCCTTCAGAATCGAAATAAAAAATAAAAACCCCGAAAATGAAGAGTTCCGAAGACGCGACCACGTATAAGTTCGATTTTTTCCGAAAATATTATCAAAATTGATCTTTCAACGATGCAGTCCTTTAGTCTAGATGTAGAAGACGTTTGCCCACCCAATAATTTCGTATGCCCACCCTTCAGAATCGAAATAAAAAATAAAAACCCCGAAAATGAAGAGTTCCGAAGACGCGACCACGTATAAGTTCGATTATTTATTAACTAAACGTTCGAATCGTTTGTCCAACGACGCATTTCGTTTGTGTAGATGTGGAAGACGTTTGCCCATCCAATAATTTCGTATGCCCACCCTTCAGAATCGAAATAAAGAATAAAAACCACGAAAATGAAGAGTTCCGAAGACGCGACCACGTATAAGTTCGATTATTTATTAACTAAACGTTCGAATCGTTTGTCCAACGACGCATTTCGTTAGTGTAGATGTGGAAGACGTTTGCCCATCCAATAATTTCGTATGCCCACCCTTGAGAATCGAATAAAAAAATAAAAACCGCGAAAATGAAGAGTTCCGAAGACGCGACCACGTATAAGTTCGATTTTTTCCGAAAATATCAAAATCGATCTTTCAACGATGCAGTCCTTTAATCTAGATGTAGAAGACGTTTGCCCACCCAATAATTTCGTATGCCCACCCTTCAGAATCGAATTAAAAAATAAAAACCGCGAAAATGAAGAGTTCCGAAGACGCGACTACGTATAAGTTCGATTTTTTCCGAAAATATTATCAAAATCGATCTTTCAACGATGCAGTCCTTTAGTCTAGATGTAGAAGAGATTTGCCCACCCAATAATGTCGTATGCGCACCGTCCAGAATCGAATTAAAAAATAAAAACCGCGAAAATGAAGAGTTCCGAAGACGCGACCACGTATAAGTTCGATTTTTTCCGAAAATATTATCAAAATCGATCTTTCAACGATCCAGTCCTTTAGTCTAGATGTAGAAGACGTTTGCCCACCCAAAAATTTCGTATGCCCACCCTTCAGAATCGAAATAAAAAATAAAAACCGCGAAAATGAAGAGTTCCGAAGACGCGACCACGTATAAGTTCGATTTTTTCCGAAAATATTATCAAAATCGATCTTTCAACGATGCAGTCCTTTAGTCTAGATGTAGAAGAGATTTGCCCACCCAATAATGTCGTATGCGCACCGTCCAGAATCGAATTAAAAAATAAAAACCGCGAAAATGAAGAGTTCCGAAGACGCGACCACGTATAAGTTCGATTTTTGCCGAAAATATCAAAATCGATCTTTCAACGATGCAGTCCTTTAATCTAGATGTAGAAGACGTTTGCCCACCCAATAATTTCGTATGCCCACCCTTCAGAATCGAATTAAAAAATAAAAACCGCGAAAATGAAGAGTTCCGAAGACGCGACTACGTATAAGTTCGATTTTTTCCGAAAATATTATCAAAATCGATCTTTCAACGATGCAGTCCTTTAGTCTAGATGTGGAAGACGTTTGCCCACCCAATAATTTCGTATGCCCACCCTTCAGAATCGAATAAAAAAATAAAAACCGCGAAAATGAAGATTCCGAAGACGCGACCACGTATAAGTGCGATTTTTTCCGAAAATATTATCAAAATCGATCTTTCAACGATCCAGTCCTTTAGTCTAGATGTAGAAGACGTTTGCCCACCCAATAATTTCGTATGCCCACCCTTCAGAATCGAAATAAAAAATAAAAACCGCGAAAATGAAGAGTTCCGAAAACGCGACCACGTATAAGTTCGATTATTTATTAACTAAACGTTCGAATCGTTTGTCCAACGACGCATTTCGTTAGTGTAGATGTGGAAGACGTTTGCCCACCCAATAATTTCGTATGCCCACCCTTCAGAATCGAATAAAAAAATAAAAACCGCGAAAATGAAGAGTTCCGAAGACGCGACCACGTATAAGTGCGATTTTTTCCGAAAATATTATCAAAATCGATCTTTCAACGATGCAGTCCTTTAATCTAGATGTAGAAGACGTTTGCCCACCCAATAATTTCGTATGCCCACCCTTCAGAATCGAATTAAAAAATAAAAACCGCGAAAATGAAGAGTTCCGAAGACGCGACCACGTATAAGTTCGATTTTTTCCGAAAATATTATCAAAATCGATCTTTCAACGATGCAGTCCTTTAGTCTAGATGTAGAAGACGTTTGCCCACCCAATAATTTCGTATGCCCACCCTTCAGAATCGAAATAAAGAATAAAAACCACGAAAATGAAGAGTTCCGAAGACGCGACCACGTATAAGTTCGATTATTTATTAACTAAACGTTCGAATCGTTTGTCCAACGACGCATTTCGTTAGTGTAGATGTGGAAGACGTTTGCCCATCCAATAATTTCGTATGCCCACCCTTGAGAATCGAATAAAAAAATAAAAACCGCGAAAATGAAGAGTTCCGAAGACGCGACCACGTATAAGTTCGATTTTTTCCGAAAATATCAAAATCGATCTTTCAACGATGCAGTCCTTTAATCTAGATGTAGAAGACGTTTGCCCACCCAATAATTTCGTATGCCCACCCTTCAGAATCGAATTAAAAAATAAAAACCGCGAAAATGAAGAGTTCCGAAGACGCGACTACGTATAAGTTCGATTTTTTCCGAAAATATTATCAAAATCGATCTTTCAACGATGCAGTCCTTTAGTCTAGATGTAGAAGAGATTTGCCCACCCAATAATGTCGTATGCGCACCGTCCAGAATCGAAATAAAAAATAAAAACCGCGAAAATGAAGAGTTCCGAAGACGCGACCACGTATAAGTTCGATTTTTTCCGAAAATATTATCAAAATCGATCTTTCAACGATCCAGTCCTTTAGTCTAGATGTAGAAGACGTTTGCCCACCCAATAATTTCGTATGCCCACCCTTCAGAATCGAAATAAAAAATAAAAACCGCGAAAATGAAGAGTTCCGAAAACGCGACCACGTATAAGTTCGATTATTTATTAACTAAACGTTCGAATCGTTTGTCCAACGACGCATTTCGTTAGTGTAGATGTGGACGACGTTTGCCCACCCAATAATTTCGTATGCCCACCCTTCAGAATCGAATAAAAAAATGAAAACCGCGAAAATGAAGAGTTCCGAAGACGCGACCACGTATAAGTTCGATTTTTTTCGAAAATATTATCAAAATCGATCTTTCAACGATGCAGTCCTTTAGTCTAGATGTAGAAGACGTTTGCCCACCCAATAATTTCGTATGCCCACCCTTCAGAATCGAATAAAAAAATAAAAACCGCGAAAATGAAGAGTTCCGAAGACGCGACCACGTATAAGTGCGATTTTTTCCGAAAATATTATCAAAATCGATATTTCAACGATGCAGTCCTTTAGTCTAGATGTAGAAGACGTTTGCCCACCCAATAATTTCGTATGCGCACCCTCCAGAATCGAATTAAAAAATAAAAACCGCGAAAATGAAGAGTTCCGAAGACGCGACCACGTATAAGTTCGATTTTTTCCGAAAATATTATCAAAATCGATGTTTCAACGATGCAGTCCTTTAGTCTAGATGTAGAAGACGTTTGCCCACCCAATAATTTCGTATGCCCACCCTTCAGAATCGAAATAAAAAATAAAAACCGCGAAAATGAAGAGTTCCGAAGACGCGACCACGTATAAGTTCAATTTTTTCCGAAAATATTATCAAAATCGATCTTTCAACGATGCAGTCCTTTAGTCTAGATGTGGAAGACGTTTGCCCACCCAATAATTTCGTATGCCCACCCTTCAGAATCGAATAAAAAAATAAAAACCGCGAAAATGAAGATTCCGAAGACGCGACCACGTATAAGTGCGATTTTTTCCGAAAATATTATCAAAATCGATCTTTCAACGATGCAGTCCTTTAATCTAGATGTAGAAGACGTTTGCCCACCCAATAATTTCGTATGCGCACCCTCCAGAATCGAATTAAAAAATAAAAACCGCGAAAATGAAGAGTTCCGAAGACGCGACCTCGTATAAGTTCAATTTTTTCCGAAAATATTATCAAAATTGATCTTTCAACGATGCAGTCCTTTAGTCTAGATGTAGAAGACGTTTGCCCACCCAATAATTTCGTATGCCCACCCTTCAGAATCGAAATAAAAAATAAAAAACACGAAAATGAAGAGTTCCGAAGACGCGACCACTTATAAGTTCTATTTTTTCCGAAAATATTATCAAAATCGATCTTTCAACGATGCAGTCCTTTAGTCTAGATGTAGAAGACGTTTGCCCATCGAATCATTTCGTATGCCCACCCTTCAGAATCGAATAAAAAAATGAAAACCGCGAAAATGAAGAGTTCTGAAGACGCGACCACGTATAAGTTCGATTTTTTCCGAAAATATTATCAAAATCGATCTTTCAACGATGCAGTCCTTTAGTCTAGATGTAGAAGACGTTTGCCCACCCAATAATTTCAAATGCCCACCCTTCAGAATCGAAATAAAAAATAAAAACCGCGAAAATGAAGAGTTCCGAAGACGCGACCACGTATAAGTTCGATTTTTTCCGAAAATATTATCAAAATTGATCTTTCAACGATGCAGTCCTTTAGTCTAGATGTAGAAGACGTTTGCCCACCCAATAATTTCGTATGCCCACCCTTCAGAATCGAAATAAAAAATAAAAACCCCGAAAATGAAGAGTTCCGAAGACGCGACCACGTATAAGTTCGATTTTTTCCGAAAATATTATCAAAATCGATCTTTCAACGATGCAGTCCTTTTATCTAGATGAAGAAGACGTTTGCCCACCCAATAATTTCGTATGCCCACCCTTCAGAATCGAAATAAAAAATGAAAACCCCGAAAATGAAGAGTTCCGAAGACGCGACCACGTATAAGTTCGATTATTTATTAACTAAACGTTCGAATCGTTTGTCCAACGACGCATTTCGTTTGTGTAGATGTGGAAGACGTTTGCCCATCCAATAATTTCGTATGCCCACCCTTCAGAATCGAAATAAAGAATAAAAACCGCGAAAATGAAGAGTTCCGAAGACGCGACCACGTATAAGTTCGATTTTTTCCGAAAATATTATCAAAATCGATCTTTCAACGATCCAGTCCTTTAGTCTAGATGTAGAAGACGTTTGCCCACCCAATAATTTCGTATGCCCACCCTTCAGAATCGAAATAAAAAATAAAAACCGCGAAAATGAAGAGTTCCGAAAACGCGACCACGTATAAGTTCGATTATTTATTAACTAAACGTTCGAATCGTTTGTCCAACGACGCATTTCGTTAGTGTAGATGTGGAAGACGTTTGCCCACCCAATAATTTCGTATGCCCACCCTTCAGAATCGAATAAAAAAATAAAAACCGCGAAAATGAAGAGTTCCGAAGACGCGACCACGTATAAGTGCGATTTTTTCCGAAAATATTATCAAAATCGATCTTTCAACGATGCAGTCCTTTAATCTAGATGTAGAAGACGTTTGCCCACCCAATAATTTCGTATGCCCACCCTTCAGAATCGAATTAAAAAATAAAAACCGCGAAAATGAAGAGTTCCGAAGACGCGACTACGTATAAGTTCGATTTTTTCCGAAAATATTATCAAAATCGATCTTTCAACGATGCAGTCCTTTAGTCTAGATGTAGAAGAGATTTGCCCACCCAATAATGTCGTATGCGCACCGTCCAGAATCGAATTAAAAAATAAAAACCGCGAAAATGAAGAGTTCCGAAGACGCGCCCACGTATAAGTTCGATTTTTTCCGAAAATATCAAAATCGATCTATCAACGATGCAGTCCTTTAGTCTAGATGTAGAAGACGTTTGCCCACCCAATAATTTCGTATGCCGACCCTTCAGAATCGAATAAAAAAATAAAAACCGCGAAAATGAAGAGTTCCGTAGACGCGACCACGTATAAGTTCGATTATTTATTAACTAAACGTTCGAATCGTTTGTCCAACGACGCATTTCGTTAGTGTAGATGTAGAAGACGTTTGCCCACCCAATAATTTCGTATGCGCACCCTCCAGAATCGAAATAAAAAATAAAAACCGCGAAAATGAAGAGTTCCGAAGACGCGACCACGTATAAGTTCGATTTTTTCCGAAAATATTATCAAAATTGATCTTTCAACGATGCAGTCCTTTAGTCTAGATGTAGAAGACGTTTGCCCACCCAATAATTTCGTATGCCCACCCTTCAGAATCGAAATAAAAAATAAAAACCCCGAAAATGAAGAGTTCCGAAGACGCGACCACGTATAAGTTCGATTTTTTCCGAAAATATTATCAAAATCGATCTTTCAACGATGCAGTCCTTTTATCTAGATGAAGAAGACGTTTGCCCACCCAATAATTTCGTATGCCCACCCTTCAGAATCGAAATAAAAAATAAAAACCCCGAAAATGAAGAGTTCCGAAGACGCGACCACGTATAAGTTCGATTATTTATTAACTAAACGTTCGAATCGTTTGTCCAACGACGCATTTCGTTTGTGTAGATGTGGAAGACGTTTGCCCATCCAATAATTTCGTATGCCCACCCTTCAGAATCGAAATAAAGAATAAAAACCACGAAAATGAAGAGTTCCGAAGACGCGACCACGTATATGTTCGATTATTTATTAACTAAACGTTCGAATCGTTTGTCCAACGACGCATTTCGTTAGTGTAGATGTGGAAGACGTTTGCCCATGCAATAATTTCGTATGCCCACCCTTGAGAATCGAATAAAAAAATAAAAACCGCGAAAATGAAGAGTTCCGAAGACGCGATCACGTATAAGTTCGATTTTTTCCGAAAATATTATCAAAATTGATCTTTCAACGATGCAGTCCTTTAGTCTAGATGTAGAAGACGTTTGCCCACCCAATAATTTCGTATGCCCACCCTTCAGAATCGAAATAAAAAATAAAAACCGCGAAAATGAAGAGTTCCGAAGACGCGACCACGTATAAGTTCGATTTTTTCCGAAAATATCAAAATCGATCTATCAACGATGCAGTCCTTTAGTCTAGATGTAGAAGACGTTTGCCCACCCAATAATTTCGGTGCCGACCCTTCAGAATCGAATAAAAAAATAAAAACCGCGAAAATGAAGAGTTCCGTAGACGCGACCTCGTATAAGTTCAATTATTTCCGAAAATATTATCAAAATTGATCTTTCAGCGATGCAGTCCTTTAGTCTAGATGTAGAAGACGTTTGCCCACCCAATAATTTCGTATGCCCACCCTTCAGAATCGAAATAAAAAATAAAAAACACGAAAATGAAGAGTTCCGAAGACGCGACCACTTATAAGTTCTATTTTTTCCGAAAATATTATCAAAATCGATCTTTCAACGATGCAGTCCTTTAGTCTAGATGTAGAAGACGTTTGCCCATCGAATAATTTCGTATGCCCACCCTTCAGAATCGAATAAAAAAATGAAAACCGCGAAAATGAAGAGTTCTGAAGACGCGACCACGTATAAGTTCGATTTTTTTCGAAAATATTATCAAAATCGATCTTTCAACGATGCAGTCCTTTAGTCTAGATGTAGAAGACGTTTGCCCACCCAATAATTTCGTATGCCCACCCTTCAGAATCGAATAAAAAAATAAAAACTGCGAAAATGAAGAGTTCCGAAGACGCGACCACGTATAAGTGCGATTTTTTCCGAAAATATTATCAAAATCGATATTTCAACGATGCAGTCCTTTAGTCTAGATGTAGAAGACGTTTGCCCACCCAATAATTTCGTATGCGCACCCTCCAGAATCGAAATAAAAAATAAAAACCGCGAAAATGAAGAGTTCCGAAGACGCGACCACGTATAAGTTCGATTTTTTCCGAAAATATTATCAAAATCGATCTTTCAACGATGCAGTCCTTTAGTCTAGATGTAGAAGACGTTTGCCCACCCAATAATTTCGTATGCCCACCCTTCAGAATCGAAATAAAAAATAAAAACCCCGAAAATGAAGATTTCCGAAGACGCGACCACGTATAAGTTCGATTATTTATTAACTAAACGTTCGAATCGTTTGTCCAACGACGCATTTCGTTAGTGTAGATGTGGAAGACGTTTGCCCATCCAATAATTTCGTATGCCCACCCTTCAGAATCGAATAAAAAAATGAAAACCGCGAAAATGAAGAGTTCCGAAGACGCGACCACGTATAAGTTCTATTTTTTCCGAAAATATTATCAAAATCGATCTTTCAACGATGCAGTCCTTTAGTCTAGATGTAGAAGAGATTTGCCCACCCAATAATGTCGTATGCGCACCGTCCAGAATCGAATTAAAAAATAAAAACCGCGAAAATGAAGAGTTCCGAAGACGCGACCACGTATAAGTTCGATTTTTTCCGAAAATATCAAAATCGATCTATCAACGATGCAGTCCTTTAGTCTAGATGTAGAAGACGTTTGCCCACCCAATAATTTCGTATGCCGACCCTTCAGAATCGAATAAAAAAATAAAAACCGCGAAAATGAAGAGTTCCGTAGACGCGACCTCGTATAAGTTCAATTTTTTCCGAAAATATTATCAAAATTGATCTTTCAACGATGCAGTCCTTTAGTCTAGATGTAGAAGACGTTTGCCCACCCAATAATTTCGTATGCCCACCCTTCAGAATCGAAATAAAAAATAAAAAAAACGAAAATGAAGAGTTCCGAAGACGCGACCACTTATAAGTTCTATTTTTTCCGAAAATATTATCAAAATCGATCTTTCAACGATGCAGTCCTTTAGTCTAGATGTAGAAGACGTTTGCCCATCGAATCATTTCGTATGCCCACCCTTCAGAATCGAATAAAAAAATGAAAACCGCGAAAATGAAGAGTTCTGAAGACGCGACCACGTATAAGTTCGATTTTTTTCGAAAATATTATCAAAATCGATCTTTCAACGATGCAGTCCTTTAGTCTAGATGTAGAAGACGTTTGCCCACCCAATAATTTCGTATGCCCACCCTTCAGAATCGAATAAAAAAATAAAAACTGCGAAAATGAAGAGTTCCGAAGACGCGACCACGTATAAGAGCGATTTTTCCGAAAATATTATCAAAATCGATATTTCAACGATGCCGTCCTTTAGTCTAGATGTAGAAGACGTTTGCCCACCCAATAATTTCGTATGCGCACCCTCCAGAATCGAAATAAAAAATAAAAACCGCGAAAATGAAGAGTTCCGAAGACGCGACCACGTATAAGTTCGATTTTTTCCGAAAATATTATCAAAATCGACCTTTCAACGATGCAGTCCTTTAGTCTAGATGTAGAAGACGTTTGCCCACCCAATAATTTCGTATGCCCACCCTTCAGAATCGAAATAAAAAATAAAAACCCCGAAAATGCAGATTTCCGAAGACGCGACCACGTATAAGTTCGATTATTTATTAACTAAACGTTCGAATCGTTTGTCCAACGACGCATTTCGTTAGTGTAGATGTGGAAGACGTTTGCCCATCCAATAATTTCGTATGCCCACCCTTCAGAATCGAATAAAAAAATGAAAACCGCGAAAATGAAGAGTTCCGAAGACGCGACCACGTATAAGTTCTATTTTTTCCGAAAATATTATCAAAATCGATCTTTCAACGATGCAGTCCTTTAGTCTAGATGTGGAAGACGTTTGCCCATCCAATAATTTCGTATGCCCACCCTTGAGAATCGAATAAAAAAATAAAAACCGCGAAAATGAAGAGTTCCGAAGACGCGACCACGTATAAGTTCGATTTTTTCCGAAAATATCAAAATCGATCTTTCAACGATGCAGTCCTTTAATCTAGATGTAGAAGACGTTTGCCCACCCAATAATTTCGTATGCCCACCCTTCAGAATCGAATTAAAAAATAAAAACCGCGAAAATGAAGAGTTCCGAAGACGCGACCACGTATAAGTTCGATTTTTTCCGAAATTATTATCAAAATCGATCTTTCAACGATGCAGTCCGTTAGTCTAGATGTAGAAGAGATTTGCCCACCCAATAATTTCGTATGCCCACCCTTCAGAATCGAAATAAAAAATAAAAACCCCGAAAATGAAGAGTTCCGAAGACGCGACCACGTATAAGTTCGATTATTTATTAACTAAACGTTCGAATCGTTTGTCCAACGACGCATTTCGTTTGTGTAGATGTGGAAGACGTTTGCCCATCCAATAATTTCGTATGCCCACCCTTCAGAATCGAAATAAAGAATAAAAACCACGAAAATGAAGAGTTCCGAATACGCGACCACGTATAAGTTCGATTTTTTCCGAAAATATTATCAAAATCGATCTTTCAACGATGCAGTCCTTTAGTCTAGATGTAGAAGAGATTTGCCCACCCAATAATGTCGTATGCGCACCGTCCAGAATCGAATTAAAAAATAAAAACCGCGAAAATGAAGAGTTCCGAAGACGCGACCACGTATAAGTTCGATTTTTTCCGAAAATATCAAAATCGATCTATCAACGATGCAGTCCTTTAGTCTAGATGTAGAAGACGTTTGCCCACCCAATAATTTCGTATGCCGACCCTTCAGAATCGAATAAAAAAATAAAAACCGCGAAAATGAAGAGTTCCGTAGACGCGACCTCGTATAAGTTCAATTTTTTCCGAAAATATTATCAAAATTGATCTTTCAACGATGCAGTCCTTTAGTCTAGATGTAGAAGACGTTTGCCCACCCAATAATTTCGTATGCCCACCCTTCAGAATCGAAATAAAAAATAAAAAACACGAAAATGAAGAGTTCCGAAGACGCGACCACTTATAAGTTCAATTTTTTCCGAAAATATTATCAAAATCGATCTTTCAACGATGCAGTCCTTTAGTCTAGATGTAGAAGACGTTTGCCCATCGAATAATTTCGTATGCCCACCCTTCAGAATCGAATAAAAAAATGAAAACCGCGAAAATGAAGAGTTCTGAAGACGCGACCACGTATAAGTTCGATTTTTTTCGAAAATATTATCAAAATCGATCTTTCAACGATGCAGTCCTTTTGTCTAGATGTAGAAGACGTTTGCCCACCCAATAATTTCGTATGCCCACCCTTCAGAATCGAATAAAAAAATAAAAACTGCGAAAATGAAGAGTTCCGAAGACGCGACCACGTATAAGTGCGATTTTTTCCGAAAATATTATCAAAATCGATATTTCAACGATGCAGTCCTTTAGTCTAGATGTAGAAGACGTTTGCCCACCCAATAATTTCGTATGCGCACCCTCCAGAATCGAAATAAAAAATAAAAACCGCGAAAATGAAGAGTTCCGAAGACGCGACCACGTATAAGTTCGATTTTTTCCGAAAATATTATCAAAATCGATCTTTCAACGATGCAGTCCTTTAGTCTAGATGTAGAAGACGTTTGCCCACCCAATAATTTCGTATGCCCACCCTTCAGAATCGAAATAAAAAATAAAAACCCCGAAAATGAAGATTTCCGAAGACGCGACCACGTATAAGTTCGATTATTTATTAACTAAACGTTCGAATCGTTTGTCCAACGACGCATTTCGTTAGTGTAGATGTGGAAGACGTTTGCCCATCCAATAATTTCGTATGCCCACCCTTCAGAATCGAATAAAAAAATGAAAACCGCGAAAATGAAGAGTTCCGAAGACGCGACCACGTATAAGTTCTATTTTTTCCGAAAATATTATCAAAATCGATCTTTCAACGATGCAGTCCTTTAGTCTAGATGTAGAAGACGTTTGCCCATCCAATAATTTCGTATGCCCACCCTTGAGAATCGAATAAAAAAATAAAAACCGCGAAAATGAAGAGTTCCGAAGACGCGACCACGTATAAGTTCGATTTTTTCCGAAAATATCAAAATCGATCTTTCAACGATGCAGTCCTTTAATCTAGATGTAGAAGACGTTTGCCCACCCAATAATTTCGTATGCCCACCCTTCAGAATCGAATTAAAAAATAAAAACCGCGAAAATGAAGAGTTCCGAAGACGCGACCACGTATAAGTTCGATTTTTTCCGAAATTATTATCAAAATCGATCTTTCAACGATGCAGTCCGTTAGTCTAGATGTAGAAGAGATTTGCCCACCCAATAATTTCGTATGCCCACCCTTCAGAATCGAATAAAAAAATGAAAACCGCGAAAATGAAGAGTTCCGAAGACGCGACCACGTATAAGTTCGATTTTTTCCGAAAATATTATCAAAATCGATCTTTCAACGATGCAGTCCTTTAGTCTAGATGTGGAAGACGTTTGCCCATCCAATAATTTCGTATGCCCACCCTTGAGAATCGAATAAAAAAATAAAAACCGCGAAAATGAAGAGTTCCGAAGACGCGACCACGTATAAGTTCTATTTTTTCCGAAAATATTATCAAAATCGATCTTTCAACGATGCAGTCCTTTAGTCTAGATGTAGAAGAGATTTGCCCACCCAATAATGTCGTATGCGCACCGTCCAGAATCGAATTAAAAAATAAAAACCGCGAAAATGAAGAGTTCCGAAGACGCGACCACGTATAAGTTCGATTTTTTCCGAAAATATCAAAATCGATCTATCAACGATGCAGTCCTTTAGTCTAGATGTAGAAGACGTTTGCCCACCCAATAATTTCGCATGCCGACCCTTCAGAATCGAATAAAAAAATAAAAACCGCGAAAATGAAGAGTTCCGTAGACGCGACCTCGTATAAGTTCAATTTTTTCCGAAAATATTATCAAAATTGATCTTTCAACGATGCAGTCCTTTTATCTAGATGAAGAAGACGTTTGCCCACCCAATAATTTCGTATGCCCACCCTTCAGAATCGAA
The DNA here is from genome assembly GCA_963932275.1 of Andrena praecox. NCBI lineage: Eukaryota > Metazoa > Arthropoda > Insecta > Hymenoptera > Andrenidae > Andrena > Andrena praecox. The sequence continues at coordinate 450,667 of CAWVQO010000413.1, read as the reverse complement.
ATAAAAAATAAAAACCCCGAAAATGAAGAGTTCCGAAGACGCGACCACGTATAAGTTCGATTATTTATTAACTAAACGTTCGAATCGTTTGTCCAACGACGCATTTCGTTTGTGTAGATGTCGAAGACGTTTGCCCATCCAATAATTTCGTATGCCCACCCTTCAGAATCGAAATAAAGAATAAAAACCACGAAAATGAAGAGTTCCGAAGACGCGACCACGTATATGTTCGATTATTTATTAACTAAACGTTCGAATCGTTTGTCCAACGACGCATTTCGTTAGTGTAGATGTGGAAGACGTTTGCCCATGCAATAATTTCGTATGCCCACCCTTGAGAATCGAATAAAAAAATAAAAACCGCGAAAATGAAGAGTTCCGAAGACGCGATCACGTATAAGTTCGATTTTTTCCGAAAATATTATCAAAATTGATCTTTCAACGATGCAGTCCTTTAGTCTAGATGTAGAAGACGTTTGCCCACCCAATAATTTCGTATGCCCACCCTTCAGAATCGAAATAAAAAATAAAAACCGCGAAAATGAAGAGTTCCGAAGACGCGACCACGTATAAGTTCGATTTTTTCCGAAAATATCAAAATCGATCTATCAACGATGCAGTCCTTTAGTCTAGATGTAGAAGACGTTTGCCCACCCAATAATTTCGGTGCCGACCCTTCAGAATCGAATAAAAAAATAAAAACCGCGAAAATGAAGAGTTCCGTAGACGCGACCTCGTATAAGTTCAATTATTTCCGAAAATATTATCAAAATTGATCTTTCAGCGATGCAGTCCTTTAGTCTAGATGTAGAAGACGTTTGCCCACCCAATAATTTCGTATGCCCACCCTTCAGAATCGAAATAAAAAATAAAAAACACGAAAATGAAGAGTTCCGAAGACGCGACCACTTATAAGTTCTATTTTTTCCGAAAATATTATCAAAATCGATCTTTCAACGATGCAGTCCTTTAGTCTAGATGTAGAAGACGTTTGCCCATCGAATAATTTCGTATGCCCACCCTTCAGAATCGAATAAAAAAATGAAAACCGCGAAAATGAAGAGTTCTGAAGACGCGACCACGTATAAGTTCGATTTTTTTCGAAAATATTATCAAAATCGATCTTTCAACGATGCAGTCCTTTAGTCTAGATGTAGAAGACGTTTGCCCACCCAATAATTTCGTATGCCCACCCTTCAGAATCGAATAAAAAAATAAAAACTGCGAAAATGAAGAGTTCCGAAGACGCGACCACGTATAAGTGCGATTTTTTCCGAAAATATTATCAAAATCGATATTTCAACGATGCAGTCCTTTAGTCTAGATGTAGAAGACGTTTGCCCACCCAATAATTTCGTATGCGCACCCTCCAGAATCGAAATAAAAAATAAAAACCGCGAAAATGAAGAGTTCCGAAGACGCGACCACGTATAAGTTCGATTTTTTCCGAAAATATTATCAAAATCGATCTTTCAACGATGCAGTCCTTTAGTCTAGATGTAGAAGACGTTTGCCCACCCAATAATTTCGTATGCCCACCCTTCAGAATCGAAATAAAAAATAAAAACCCCGAAAATGAAGATTTCCGAAGACGCGACCACGTATAAGTTCGATTATTTATTAACTAAACGTTCGAATCGTTTGTCCAACGACGCATTTCGTTAGTGTAGATGTGGAAGACGTTTGCCCATCCAATAATTTCGTATGCCCACCCTTCAGAATCGAATAAAAAAATGAAAACCGCGAAAATGAAGAGTTCCGAAGACGCGACCACGTATAAGTTCTATTTTTTCCGAAAATATTATCAAAATCGATCTTTCAACGATGCAGTCCTTTAGTCTAGATGTAGAAGAGATTTGCCCACCCAATAATGTCGTATGCGCACCGTCCAGAATCGAATTAAAAAATAAAAACCGCGAAAATGAAGAGTTCCGAAGACGCGACCACGTATAAGTTCGATTTTTTCCGAAAATATCAAAATCGATCTATCAACGATGCAGTCCTTTAGTCTAGATGTAGAAGACGTTTGCCCACCCAATAATTTCGTATGCCGACCCTTCAGAATCGAATAAAAAAATAAAAACCGCGAAAATGAAGAGTTCCGTAGACGCGACCTCGTATAAGTTCAATTTTTTCCGAAAATATTATCAAAATTGATCTTTCAACGATGCAGTCCTTTAGTCTAGATGTAGAAGACGTTTGCCCACCCAATAATTTCGTATGCCCACCCTTCAGAATCGAAATAAAAAATAAAAAACACGAAAATGAAGAGTTCCGAAGACGCGACCACTTATAAGTTCTATTTTTTCCGAAAATATTATCAAAATCGATCTTTCAACGATGCAGTCCTTTAGTCTAGATGTAGAAGACGTTTGCCCATCGAATCATTTCGTATGCCCACCCTTCAGAATCGAATAAAAAAATGAAAACCGCGAAAATGAAGAGTTCTGAAGACGCGACCACGTATAAGTTCGATTTTTTTCGAAAATATTATCAAAATCGATCTTTCAACGATGCAGTCCTTTAGTCTAGATGTAGAAGACGTTTGCCCACCCAATAATTTCGTATGCCCACCCTGCAGAATCGAATAAAAAAATAAAAACTGCGAAAATGAAGAGTTCCGAAGACGCGACCACGTATAAGTGCGATTTTTCCGAAAATATTATCAAAATCGATATTTCAACGATGCAGTCCTTTAGTCTAGATGTAGAAGACGTTTGCCCACCCAATAATTTCGTATGCGCACCCTCCAGAATCGAAATAAAAAATAAAAACCGCGAAAATGAAGAGTTCCGAAGACGCGACCACGTATAAGTTCGATTTTTTCCGAAAATATTATCAAAATCGATCTTTCAACGATGCAGTCCTTTAGTCTAGATGTAGAAGACGTTTGCCCACCCAATAATTTCGTATGCCCACCCTTCAGAATCGAAATAAAAAATAAAAACCCCGAAAATGAAGATTTCCGAAGACGCGACCACGTATAAGTTCGATTTTTTCCGAAAATATTATCAAAATTGATCTTTCAACGATGCAGTCCTTTAGTCTAGATGTAGAAGACGTTTGCCCACCCAATAATTTCGTATGCGCACCCTCCAGAATCGAATTAAAAAATAAAAACCGCGAAAATGAAGAGTTCCGAAGACGCGACCACGTATAAGTTCGATTTTTTCCGAAAATATTATCAAAATCGATCTTTCAACGATGCAGTCCTTTAGTCTAGATGTAGAAAACGTTTGCCCACCCAATAGTTTCATATGCCCACCCTTCAGAATCGAAATAAAAAATAAAAACCGCGAAAATGAAGAGTTCCGAAGACGCGACCACGTATAAGTTCGATTTTTTCCGAAAATATTATCAAAATTGATCTTTCAACGATGCAGTCCTTTAGTCTAGATGTAGAAGACGTTTGCCCACCCAATAATTTCGTATGCCCACCCTTCAGAATCGAAATAAAAAATAAAAACCCCGAAAATGAAGAGTTCCGAAGACGCGACCACTTATAAGTTCTATTTTTTCCGAAAATATTATCAAAATTGATCTTTCAACGATGCAGTCCTTTAGTCTAGATGTAGAAGACGTTTGCCCACCCAATAATTTCGTATGCCCACCCTTCAGAATCGAAATAAAAAATAAAAACCCCGAAAATGAAGAGTTCCGAAGACGCGACCACTTATAAGTTCTATTTTTTCCGAAAATATTATCAAAATCGATCTTTCAACGATGCAGTCCTTTAGTCTAGATGTAGAAGACGTTTGCCCATCGAATAATTTCGTATGCCCACCCTTCAGAATCGAATAAAAAAATGAAAACCGCGAAAATGAAGAGTTCTGAAGACGCGACCACGTATAAGTTCGATTTTTTTCGAAAATATTATCAAAATCGATCTTTCAACGATGCAGTCCTTTAGTCTAGATGTAGAAGACGTTTGCCCACCCAATAATTTCGTATGCCCACCCTTCAGAATCGAATAAAAAAATAAAAACTGCGAAAATGAAGAGTTCCGAAGACGCGACCACGTATAAGTGCGATTTTTTCCGAAAATATTATCAAAATCGATATTTCAACGATGCAGTCCTTTAGTCTAGATGTAGAAGACGTTTGCCCACCCAATAATTTCGTATGCGCACCCTCCAGAATCGAAATAAAAAATAAAAACCGCGAAAATGAAGAGTTCCGAAGACGCGACCACGTATAAGTTCGATTTTTTCCGAAAATATTATCAAAATCGATCTTTCAACGATGCAGTCCTTTAGTCTAGATGTAGAAGACGTTTGCCCACCCAATAATTTCGTATGCCCACCCTTCAGAATCGAAATAAAAAATAAAAACCCCGAAAATGAAGATTTCCGAAGACGCGACCACGTATAAGTTCGATTATTTATTAACTAAACGTTCGAATCGTTTGTCCAACGACGCATTTCGTTAGTGTAGATGTGGAAGACGTTTGCCCATCCAATAATTTCGTATGCCCACCCTTCAGAATCGAATAAAAAAATGAAAACCGCGAAAATGAAGAGTTCCGAAGACGCGACCACGTATAAGTTCTATTTTTTCCGAAAATATTATCAAAATCGATCTTTCAACGATGCAGTCCTTTAGTCTAGATGTGGAAGACGTTTGCCCATCCAATAATTTCGTATGCCCACCCTTGAGAATCGAATAAAAAAATAAAAACCGCGAAAATGAAGAGTTCCGAAGACGCGACCACGTATAAGTTCGATTTTTTCCGAAAATATCAAAATCGATCTTTCAACGATGCAGTCCTTTAATCTAGATGTAGAAGACGTTTGCCCACCCAATAATTTCGTATGCCCACCCTTCAGAATCGAATTAAAAAATAAAAACCGCGAAAATGAAGAGTTCCGAAGACGCGACCACGTATAAGTTCGATTTTTTCCGAAATTATTATCAAAATCGATCTTTCAACGATGCAGTCCGTTAGTCTAGATGTAGAAGAGATTTGCCCACCCAATAATTTCGTATGCCCACCCTTCAGAATCGAAATAAAAAATAAAAACCCCGAAAATGAAGAGTTCCGAAGACGCGACCACGTATAAGTTCGATTATTTATTAACTAAACGTTCGAATCGTTTGTCCAACGACGCATTTCGTTTGTGTAGATGTGGAAGACGTTTGCCCATCCAATAATTTCGTATGCCCACCCTTCAGAATCGAAATAAAGAATAAAAACCACGAAAATGAAGAGTTCCGAATACGCGACCACGTATAAGTTCGATTTTTTCCGAAAATATTATCAAAATCGATCTTTCAACGATGCAGTCCTTTAGTCTAGATGTAGAAGAGATTTGCCCACCCAATAATGTCGTATGCGCACCGTCCAGAATCGAATTAAAAAATAAAAACCGCGAAAATGAAGAGTTCCGAAGACGCGACCACGTATAAGTTCGATTTTTTCCGAAAATATCAAAATCGATCTATCAACGATGCAGTCCTTTAGTCTAGATGTAGAAGACGTTTGCCCACCCAATAATTTCGTATGCCGACCCTTCAGAATCGAATAAAAAAATAAAAACCGCGAAAATGAAGAGTTCCGTAGACGCGACCTCGTATAAGTTCAATTTTTTCCGAAAATATTATCAAAATTGATCTTTCAACGATGCAGTCCTTTAGTCTAGATGTAGAAGACGTTTGCCCACCCAATAATTTCGTATGCCCACCCTTCAGAATCGAAATAAAAAATAAAAAACACGAAAATGAAGAGTTCCGAAGACGCGACCACTTATAAGTTCTATTTTTTCCGAAAATATTATCAAAATCGATATTTCAACGATGCAGTCCTTTAGTCTAGATGTAGAAGACGTTTGCCCACCCAATAATTTCGTATGCGCACCCTCCAGAATCGAAATAAAAAATAAAAACCGCGAAAATGAAGAGTTCCGAAGACGCGACCACGTATAAGTTCGATTTTTTCCGAAAATATTATCAAAATCGATCTTTCAACGATGCAGTCCTTTAGTCTAGATGTAGAAGACGTTTGCCCACCCAATAATTTCGTATGCCCACCCTTCAGAATCGAAATAAAAAATAAAAACCCCGAAAATGAAGATTTCCGAAGACGCGACCACGTATAAGTTCGATTATTTATTAACTAAACGTTCGAATCGTTTGTCCAACGACGCATTTCGTTAGTGTAGATGTGGAAGACGTTTGCCCATCCAATAATTTCGTATGCCCACCCTTCAGAATCGAATAAAAAAATGAAAACCGCGAAAATGAAGAGTTCCGAAGACGCGACCACGTATAAGTTCTATTTTTTCCGAAAATATTATCAAAATCGATCTTTCAACGATGCAGTCCTTTAGTCAAGATGTAGAAGACGTTTGCCCATCCAATAATTTCGTATGCCCACCCTTGAGAATCGAATAAAAAAATAAAAACCGCGAAAATGAAGAGTTCCGAAGACGCGACCACGTATAAGTTCGATTTTTTCCGAAAATATCAAAATCGATCTTTCAACGATGCAGTCCTTTAATCTAGATGTAGAAGACGTTTGCCCACCCAATAATTTCGTATGCCCACCCTTCAGAATCGAATTAAAAAATAAAAACCGCGAAAATGAAGAGTTCCGAAGACGCGACCACGTATAAGTTCGATTTTTTCCGAAATTATTATCAAAATCGATCTTTCAACGATGCAGTCCGTTAGTCTAGATGTAGAAGAGATTTGCCCACCCAATAATTTCGTATGCCCACCCTTCAGAATCGAATAAAAAAATGAAAACCGCGAAAATGAAGAGTTCCGAAGACGCGACCACGTATAAGTTCTATTTTTTCCGAAAATATTATCAAAATCGATCTTTCAACGATGCAGTCCTTTAGTCTAGATGTGGAAGACGTTTGCCCATCCAATAATTTCGTATGCCCACCCTTGAGAATCGAATAAAAAAATAAAAACCGCGAAAATGAAGAGTTCCGAAGACGCGACCACGTATAAGTTCTATTTTTTCCGAAAATATTATCAAAATCGATCTTTCAACGATGCAGTCCTTTAGTCTAGATGTAGAAGAGATTTGCCCACCCAATAATGTCGTATGCGCACCGTCCAGAATCGAATTAAAAAATAAAAACCGCGAAAATGAAGAGTTCCGAAGACGCGACCACGTATAAGTTCGATTTTTTCCGAAAATATCAAAATCGATCTATCAACGATGCAGTCCTTTAGTCTAGATGTAGAAGACGTTTGCCCACCCAATAATTACGCATGCCGACCCTTCAGAATCGAATAAAAAAATAAAAACCGCGAAAATGAAGAGTTCCGTAGACGCGACCTCGTATAAGTTCAATTTTTTCCGAAAATATTATCAAAATTGATCTTTCAACGATGCAGTCCTTTAGTCTAGATGTAGAAGACGTTTGCCCACCCAATAATTTCGTATGCACACCCTTCAGAATCGAAATAAAAAATAAAAAACACCAAAATGAAGAGTTCCGAAGACGCGACCACTTATAAGTTCTATTTTTTCCGAAAATATCAAAATCGATCTATCAACGATGCAGTCCTTTAGTCTAGATGTAGAAGACGTTTGCCCACCCAATAATTACGCATGCCCACCCTTCAGAATCGAATAAAAAAATGAAAACCGCGAAAATGAAGAGTTCCGAAGACGCGACCACGTATAAGTTCTATTTTTTTCGAAAATATTATCAAAATCGATCTTTCAACGATGCAGTCCTTTAGTCTAGATGTAGAAGACGTTTGCCCACCCAATAATTTCGTATGCACACCCTTCAGAATCGAAATAAAAAATAAAAAACACCAAAATGAAGAGTTCCGAAGACGCGACCACTTATAAGTTCTATTTTTTCCGAAAATATCAAAATCGATCTATCAACGATGCAGTCCTTTAGTCTAGATGTAGAAGACGTTTGCCCACCCAATAATTACGCATGCCCACCCTTCAGAATCGAATAAAAAAATGAAAACCGCGAAAATGAAGAGTTCCGAAGACGCGACCACGTATAAGTTCTATTTTTTTCGAAAATATTATCAAAATCGATCTTTCAACGATGCAGTCCTTTAGTCTAGATGTAGAAGACGTTTGCCCATCCAATAATTTCGTATGCCCACCCTTCAGAATCGAATAAAAAAATGAAAACCGCGAAAATGAAGAGTTCTGAAGACGCGACCACGTGTAAGTTCGATTTTTTTCGAAAATATTATCAAAATCGATCTTTCAACGATGCAGTCCTTTTGTCTAGATGTAGAAGACGTTTGCCCACGCAATAATTTCGTATGCCCACCCTTCAGAATCGAATAAAAAAATAAAAACCGCGAAAATGAAGAGTTCCGAAGACGCGACCACGTATAAGTTCGATTTTTTCCGAAAATATTATCAAAATCGATCTTTCAACGATGCAGTCCTTTAATCTAGATGTAGAAGACGTTTGCCCACCCAATAATTTCGTATGCCTACCCTCCAGAATCGAATTAAAAAATAAAAACCGCGAAAATGAAGAGTTCCGAAGACGCGACCACGTATAAGTTCGATTTTTTCCGAAAATATCAAAATCGATCTTTCAACGATGCAGTCCTTTAATCTAGATGTAGAAGACGTTTGCCCACCCAATAATTTCGTATGCCCACCCTTCAGAATCGAATTAAAAAATAAAAACCGCGAAAATGAAGAGTTCCGAAGACGCGACCACGTATAAGTTCGATTTTTTCCGAAAATATCAAAATCGATCTTTCAACGATGCAGTCCTTTAATCTAGATGTAGAAGACGTTTGCCCACCCAATAATTTCGTATGCCCACCCTCCAGAATCGAATTAAAAAATAAAAACCGCGAAAATGAAGAGTTCCGAAGACGCGACCACGTATAAGTTCGATTTTTTCCGAAAATATCAAAATCGATCTTTCAACGATGCAGTCCTTTAATCTAGATGTAGAAGACGTTTGCCCACCCAATAATTTCGTATGCCCACCCTTCAGAATCGAATTAAAAAATAAAAACCGCGAAAATGAAGAGTTCCGAAGACGCGACTACGTATAAGTTCGATTTTTTCCGAAAATATTATCAAAATCGATCTTTCAACGATGCAGTCCTTTAGTCTAGATGTAGAAGAGATTTGCCCACCCAATAATGTCGTATGCGCACCGTCCAGAATCGAATTAAAAAATAAAAACCGCGAAAATGAAGAGTTCCGAAGACGCGACCACGTATAAGTTCGATTTTTTCCGAAAATATTATCAAAATCGATCTTTCAACGATCCAGTCCTTTAGTCTAGATGTAGAAGACGTTTGCCCACCCAATAATTTCGTATGCCCACCCTTCAGAATCGAAATAAAAAATAAAAACCGCGAAAATGAAGAGTTCCGAAAACGCGACCACGTATAAGTTCGATTATTTATTAACTAAACGTTCGAATCGTTTGTCCAACGACGCATTTCGTTAGTGTAGATGTGGACGACGTTTGCCCACCCAATAATTTCGTATGCCCACCCTTCAGAATCGAATAAAAAAATAAAAACCGCGAAAATGAAGAGTTCCGAAGACGCGACCACGTATAAGTGCGATTTTTTCCGAAAATATTATCAAAATCGATCTTTCAACGATGCAGTCCTTTAATCTAGATGTAGAAGACGTTTGCCCACCCAATAATTTCGTATGCCCACCCTTCAGATTCGAATTAAAAAATAAAAACCGCGAAAATGAAGAGTTCCGAAGACGCGACCACGTATAAGTTCGATTTTTTCCGAAAATATCAAAATCGATCTTTCAACGATGCAGTCCTTTAATCTAGATGTAGAAGACGTTTGCCCACCCAATAATTTCATATGCCCACCCTTCAGAATCGAAATAAAAAATAAAAACCGCGAAAATGAAGAGTTCCGAAGACGCGACCACGTATAAGTTCTATTTTTTCCGAAAATATTATCAAAATCGATCTTTCAACGATGCAGTCCTTTAGTCTAGATGTAGAAGACGCTTGCCCATCCAATAATTTCGTATGCCCACCCTTCAGAATCGAATTAAAAAATAAAAACCGCGAAAATGAAGAGTTCCGAAGACGCGACCACGTATAAGTTCGATTATTTATTAACTAAACGTTCGAATCGTTTGTCCAACGACGCATTTCGTTAGTGTAGATGAGGAAGACGTTTGCCCACCCAATAATTTCATATGCCCACCCTTCAGAATCGAAATAAAAAATAAAAACCGCGAAAATGAAGAGTTCCGAAGACGCGACCACGTATAAGTTCTATTTTTTCCGAAAATATTATCAAAATCGATCTTTCAACGATGCAGTCCTTTAGTCTAGATGTAGAAGACGTTTGCCCACCCAATAATTTCGTATGCCCACCCTTCAGAATCGAAATAAAAAATAAAAAACACGAAAATGAAGAGTTCCGAAGACGCGACCACTTATAAGTTCTATTTTTTCCGAAAATATTATCAAAATCGATCTTTCAACGATGCAGTCCTTTAGTCTAGATGTAGAAGACGTTTGCCCATCGAATAATTTCGTATGCCCACCCTTCAGAATCGAATAAAAAAATGAAAACCGCGAAAATGAAGAGTTCTGAAGACGCGACCACGTATAAGTTCGATTTTTTTCGAAAATATTATCAAAATCGATCTTTCAACGATGCAGTCCTTTTGTCTAGATGTAGAAGACGTTTGCCCACGCAATAATTTCGTATGCCCACCCTTCAGAATCGAATAAAAAAATAAAAACCGCGAAAATGAAGAGTTCCGAAGACGCGACCACGTATAAGTTCGATTATTTATTAACTAAACGTTCGAATCGTTTGTCCAACGACGCATTTCGTTTGTGTAGATGTGGAAGACGTTTGCCCATCCAATAATTTCGTATGCCCACCCTTCAGAATCGAAATAAAGAATAAAAACCACGAAAATGAAGAGTTCCGAATACGCGACCACGTATAAGTTCAATTTTTTCCGAAAATATTATCAAAATTGATCTTTCAACGATGCAGTCCTTTAGTCTAGATGTAGAAGACGTTTGCCCACCCAATAATTTCGTATGCCCACCCTTCAGAATCGAAATAAAAAATAAAAAACACGAAAATGAAGAGTTCCGAAGACGCGACCACTTATAAGTTCTATTTTTTCCGAAAATATTATCAAAATCGATCTTTCAACGATGCAGTCCTTTAGTCTAGATGTAGAAGACGTTTGCCCATCGAATAATTTCGTATGCCCACCCTTCAGAATCGAATAAAAAAATGAAAACCGCGAAAATGAAGAGTTCTGAAGACGCGACCACGTATAAGTTCGATTTTTTTCGAAAATATTATCAAAATCGATCTTTCAACGATGCAGTCCTTTTGTCTAGATGTAGAAGACGTTTGCCCACGCAATAATTTCGTATGCCCACCCTTCAGAATCGAATAAAAAAATAAAAACCGCGAAAATGAAGAGTTCCGAAGACGCGACCACGTATAAGTTCTATTTTTTCCGAAAATATTATCAAAATCGATCTTTCAACGATGCAGTCCTTTAGTCTAGATGTAGAAGACGCTTGCCCATCCAATAATTTCGTATGCCCACCCTTCAGAATCGAATTAAAAAATAAAAACCGCGAAAATGAAGAGTTCCGAAGACGCGACCACGTATAAGTGCGATTTTTTCCGAAAATATTATCAAAATCGATATTTCAACGATGCAGTCCTTTAGTCTAGATGTATAAGACGTTTGCCCACCCAATAATTTCGTATGCCCACCCTTCAGAATCGAATAAAAAAATAAAAACCGCGAAAATGAAGAGTTCCGAAGACGCGACCACGTATAAGTTCGATTTTTTCCGAAAATATTATCAAAATCGATCTTTCAACGATGCAGTCCTTTAATCTAGATGTTGAAGACCTTTGCCCACCCAATAATTTCGTATGCCTACCCTCCAGAATCGAATTAAAAAATAAAAACCGCGAAAATGAAGAGTTCCGAAGACGCGACCACGTATAAGTTCGATTTTTTCCGAAAATATCAAAATCGATCTTTCAACGATGCAGTCCTTTAATCTAGATGTAGAAGACGTTTGCCCACCCAATAATTTCGTATGCCCACCCTTCAGAATCGAATTAAAAAATAAAAACCGCGAAAATGAAGAGTTCCGAAGACGCGACCACGTATAAGTTCGATTTTTTCCGAAAATATCAAAATCGATCTTTCAACGATGCAGTCCTTTAATCTAGATGTAGAAGACGTTTGCCCACCCAATAATTTCGTATGCCCACCCTCCAGAATCGAATTAAAAAATAAAAACCGCGAAAATGAAGAGTTCCGAAGACGCGACCACGTATAAGTTCGATTTTTTCCGAAAATATCAAAATCGATCTTTCAACGATGCAGTCCTTTAATCTAGATGTAGAAGACGTTTGCCCACCCAATAATTTCGTATGCCCACCCTTCAGAATCGAATTAAAAAATAAAAACCGCGAAAATGAAGAGTTCCGAAGACGCGACTACGTATAAGTTCGATTTTTTCCGAAAATATTATCAAAATCGATCTTTCAACGATGCAGTCCTTTAGTCTAGATGTAGAAGAGATTTGCCCACCCAATAATGTCGTATGCGCACCGTCCAGAATCGAATTAAAAAATAAAAACCGCGAAAATGAAGAGTTCCGAAGACGCGACCACGTATAAGTTCGATTTTTTCCGAAAATATTATCAAAATCGATCTTTCAACGATCCAGTCCTTTAGTCTAGATGTAGAAGACGTTTGCCCACCCAATAATTTCGTATGCCCACCCTTCAGAATCGAAATAAAAAATAAAAACCGCGAAAATGAAGAGTTCCGAAAACGCGACCACGTATAAGTTCGATTATTTATTAACTAAACGTTCGAATCGTTTGTCCAACGACGCATTTCGTTAGTGTAGATGTGGACGACGTTTGCCCACCCAATAATTTCGTATGCCCACCCTTCAGAATCGAATAAAAAAATAAAAACCGCGAAAATGAAGAGTTCCGAAGACGCGACCACGTATAAGTGCGATTTTTTCCGAAAATATTATCAAAATCGATCTTTCAACGATGCAGTCCTTTAATCTAGATGTAGAAGACGTTTGCCCACCCAATAATTTCGTATGCCCACCCTTCAGATTCGAATTAAAAAATAAAAACCGCGAAAATGAAGAGTTCCGAAGACGCGACCACGTATAAGTTCGATTTTTTCCGAAAATATCAAAATCGATCTTTCAACGATGCCGTCCTTTAATCTAGATGTAGAAGACGTTTGCCCACCCAATAATTTCATATGCCCACCCTTCAGAATCGAAATAAAAAATAAAAACCGCGAAAATGAAGAGTTCCGAAGACGCGACCACGTATAAGTTCTATTTTTTCCGAAAATATTATCAAAATCGATCTTTCAACGATGCAGTCCTTTAGTCTAGATGTAGAAGACGCTTGCCCATCCAATAATTTCGTATGCCCACCCTTCAGAATCGAATTAAAAAATAAAAACCGCGAAAATGAAGAGTTCCGAAGACGCGACCACGTATAAGTTCGATTATTTATTAACTAAACGTTCGAATCGTTTGTCCAACGACGCATTTCGTTAGTGTAGATGAGGAAGACGTTTGCCCACCCAATAATTTCATATGCCCACCCTTCAGAATCGAAATAAAAAATAAAAACCGCGAAAATGAAGAGTTCCGAAGACGCGACCACGTATAAGTTCTATTTTTTCCGAAAATATTATCAAAATCGATCTTTCAACGATGCAGTCCTTTAGTCTAGATGTAGAAGACGTTTGCCCACCCAATAATTTCGTATGCCCACCCTTCAGAATCGAAATAAAAAATAAAAAACACGAAAATGAAGAGTTCCGAAGACGCGACCACTTATAAGTTCTATTTTTTCCGAAAATATTATCAAAATCGATCTTTCAACGATGCAGTCCTTTAGTCTAGATGTAGAAGACGTTTGCCCATCGAATAATTTCGTATGCCCACCCTTCAGAATCGAATAAAAAAATGAAAACCGCGAAAATGAAGAGTTCTGAAGACGCGACCACGTATAAGTTCGATTTTTTTCGAAAATATTATCAAAATCGATCTTTCAACGATGCAGTCCTTTTGTCTAGATGTAGAAGACGTTTGCCCACGCAATAATTTCGTATGCCCACCCTTCAGAATCGAATAAAAAAATAAAAACCGCGAAAATGAAGAGTTCCGAAGACGCGACCACGTATAAGTTCGATTATTTATTAACTAAACGTTCGAATCGTTTGTCCAACGACGCATTTCGTTTGTGTAGATGTGGAAGACGTTTGCCCATCCAATAATTTCGTATGCCCACCCTTCAGAATCGAAATAAAGAATAAAAACCACGAAAATGAAGAGTTCCGAATACGCGACCACGTATAAGTTCAATTTTTTCCGAAAATATTATCAAAATTGATCTTTCAACGATGCAGTCCTTTAGTCTAGATGTAGAAGACGTTTGCCCACCCAATAATTTCGTATGCCCACCCTTCAGAATCGAAATAAAAAATAAAAAACACGAAAATGAAGAGTTCCGAAGACGCGACCACTTATAAGTTCTATTTTTTCCGAAAATATTATCAAAATCGATCTTTCAACGATGCAGTCCTTTAGTCTAGATGTAGAAGACGTTTGCCCATCGAATAATTTCGTATGCCCACCCTTCAGAATCGAATAAAAAAATGAAAACCGCGAAAATGAAGAGTTCTGAAGACGCGACCACGTATAAGTTCGATTTTTTTCGAAAATATTATCAAAATCGATCTTTCAACGATGCAGTCCTTTTGTCTAGATGTAGAAGACGTTTGCCCACGCAATAATTTCGTATGCCCACCCTTCAGAATCGAATAAAAAAATAAAAACCGCGAAAATGAAGAGTTCCGAAGACGCGACCACGTATAAGTTCTATTTTTTCCGAAAATATTATCAAAATCGATCTTTCAACGATGCAGTCCTTTAGTCTAGATGTAGAAGACGCTTGCCCATCCAATAATTTCGTATGCCCACCCTTCAGAATCGAATTAAAAAATAAAAACCGCGAAAATGAAGAGTTCCGAAGACGCGACCACGTATAAGTGCGATTTTTTCCGAAAATATTATCAAAATCGATATTTCAACGATGCAGTCCTTTAGTCTAGATGTATAAGACGTTTGCCCACCCAATAATTTCGTATGCCCACCCTTCAGAATCGAATAAAAAAATAAAAACCGCGAAAATGAAGAGTTCCGAAGACGCGACCACGTATAAGTTCGATTTTTTCCGAAAATATTATCAAAATCGATCTTTCAACGATGCAGTCCTTTAATCTAGATGTTGAAGACCTTTGCCCACCCAATAATTTCGTATGCCTACCCTCCAGAATCGAATTAAAAAATAAAAACCGCGAAAATGAAGAGTTCCGAAGACGCGACCACGTATAAGTTCGATTTTTTCCGAAAATATCAAAATCGATCCGGAACCAGAGGCCAGAAATATGAGACCTTGGCTACCAACGGAGTGATTATATGTATATATATGTAAATACCTTTTTATTTTACTTAGTATTTAGCATTGGAAAATGTTCATTTTAATTTCTTTTAGTTATTGTCAATTTACAGCGTTAATTCTTTCGTCTTAGTCCGGCGTCCGAGGTCGGACGATTGTCAGGTCTGGCCGAATTGTAAGGAGAGTATTATTTGCAAAACGCGCCAACCGATATGGCGTTCGCCGTAGAGCGTCTGGCCGAAAACAGAGGACGATCGGTGTGGGCCTCCGTCCGCAGCCGACTCGCGGAATAAAACAGTTGTTGCTAACCAGCCGAATGAACGACACGTCTTTTATTAACCTTCCCCGATTAACTCTTACAATCTCAGAAGTGGGATAAAGTGCCCTATCCTGTGGTTAGTGGTTCAGTGCCTGTATTATTACGTGCCGTATTCCGCAGATCTTATTGCGTTACGCTGCATTTGATCATTTTCGTGCGTTGCATTGTTACGTCGCGAATCTAGTGCGGATTCGGATCGGGTACTGAGCGACGTTGGTACAGATTTACGCAGTTACGTTGTTGGTGACTTGGTGAACCATTTACGTGTTTGGCGTCACCGGTTATTGACAGTGCTTTGTCGGGAAGTGCATTACGCTGACGTGTCACCATGAAAACCGTGAGTGAATTATCGGTAAACGAGCTGAAGGAGAAGCTTCGGCAAGCTGGTCTGATCACCTCAGGAGCGAAGGCAGAATTGGCCGCAAGACTAATGTCCGTTTTCCCGGATGGATATATCCCTGAAGCAGCGCAGGGCGAGCAGCGCGTCGCCGACGAGGGTGCGACCGCCGGTGAGGGTGCGTCGGTCTTGCTGAATGACTGGACACCAAACATTTCACCGTCGGAACGAGACGTCCTGATGAGGGAGATGGATTTCCTAAGGCGGGAGAACGGATTGACTCTTCGCGAATTGCAACTAGCGCAGAGGGAGAACGAAATGTTAAGGAACTCCCCGCGTTCGGACAACTCGACGCTTGGCCCGCGATCGAACGTGAATATTAAAGCCATCGGAGACTTAGTGGCTGATTTCGAGGGCTCCGAGGGAACGTTTTTACAATGGGAGCAACAAATTAAGCTGGTGCGTGACTCGTACACGCTCGACGAGGGACAGACTAAAATCCTAATCGCAAGCAAGCTGAAGGGCAAAGCCACAGCGTGGTTTCAGGCCAAACCTGAGCATCTGCAACTCAGCGTCGAGCAAATCCTGCAAGAGCTGAAGAAAATGTACGATCACCGACCCAGTAAGTTACAACTAAGAAGAACCTTCGAACAACGAAGGTGGAAAAAGGGCGAAACCTTTTCGGATTACGCACACGAGAAACTGCTGCTGGCGAGCAAAACATCGGTGCCCGACGACGAATTGGTGGACTATGTTATCGATGGCATCGAGGACATGCAACTGCAGAATCAGGCGAGGATGCAGAGCTTTGCCAGCACCGCTTTATTGATAGAGGCGTTCAAAAAGCTGTCTCTGCCCGGAGAGAAGACTACCACCAGACGAGAGGTGACCACGCAGGAGAAGGAGAAGGAGAAGGAGAAGGATAAGGAGAAGGAAGCTCATCCGTCCAAACAAGACTCCACGGAAGAAGGATCAAAGCCAAGGAGGTCACTGCGTTGTTACAACTGTTACAAAAATGGACACGCCACGAGGTACTGCCGACAACCGAAGCGAGAACGTGGGACCTGCTATGCGTGCGGCGAGAGCGACCATCAGATAAGAAATTGCCCCAAAAAAGGTAACACGATTAGCACTGTACGATACGCGGACGATGATAGTTTTCGTAAAGAAGTAAAGTACGAGGTGACCTTATCGGATCGACCATTTACGCTCTGTCTCGAAACTTTGCTGGACACCGGGAGTCCGATAAGCTTTATTAAAGAAAGATTTGTAATAGACCATACGCGAGAAAACACACATTGTATGAAACGGTTCTGCGGCATAAATGGGTCTGAATTAACGACTAAGGGTCAGATCAAAATGAATGTAACTCTAGACGGCGTGGTCAGAAAAAACGTTATACTCAGCGTCGTCCCGGATGATACAATGTTGATGCCTGTCGTGTTAGGCAGGGACGCGTTAAAGATATTTAGCTTCGCGTTAACAAAGCGCGATTCGATAGACGACGTAGACAATGCTTCAGCAGAAATTTTAAACATTGAAGTGGATGAAAGTAATAGTATCCGCGACAAAGTAATAATAAACGACGAGATAGACCATAAGGATCAAACAAGATTAAAGAACCTGTTTGTATCGGAATATGTCGAGCCAAAGCGACCGGATACACCGGCAACGAAAACCGAATTTGTTATTGTACTGCATGATACGAAGCCTTTTCATGTCGGGCCCCGCAGGCTGTCTTATGTAGAAAAGGAGAAATTACGCATAATTTTAGATGATCTGGTACGCAGGGGAATTATACGTCCCAGCCAATCAGAATACGCCTCTCCCATCGTTTTAGTGATTAAGAAAGACGGCACAATTAGGCTATGCATTGACTACAGAATTCTGAATAAGATCATCGCTAGAGATAATTACCCCCTTCCACTCATAGAAGATCACTTAGATATTTTGCGCGACAAAAGGTATTACACGACACTGGACTTGAAAGAAGGTTTTCATCACATCAGCATAGCCGAGGAGTCCATAAAGTACACGTCATTCATTACACCGCTAGGGCAATACGAGTACCTAAAAATGCCATTTGGCCTGAAGACTGCACCCTCTAAATTTCAAAGATTTATTGACACTGTTTTCGCAGAATTGATTAAATCCGGGGACGTTGTAGTTTACATGGACGACTTGTTAATTGCAACACAAAACCTCGAGTTTCACTTTACTGTGTTGAAACGAGTGTTCAAACTATTGGTTGAAAATAAGCTAGAGCTAAGATTAGATAAATGTCGTTTCTTGTTTACTAAAATAGAATATTTAGGATATATAGTTACGCAGCACGGCGTTAGTCCTGCAAAAAGTGGTCTCGAAGCGATAGAACGTTTTCCTGTTCCACAATGCGTACGCGAGGTACAAAGTTTCGTCGGTCTGTGCTCATACTTTAGAAAGTTCATTCAAAATTTTGCTGTCATAGCGAAACCACTGTATGATCTCTTGCGAAAAGGTGTGGAGTTTCACATCAGTGAACCAGAATTACGCGCGATCGATACACTGAAAACACAATTAATTTGTGGACCAGTATTGGCCATATATAGTCCGAAAGACGAAACAGAGCTCCACTGTGATGCGAGTTCAATAGGATTCGGGTCGACATTGTTGCAGCGAAAAAGTGATCTGAAGTTCCACCCTATATTTTACTTCTCGAAGCGAACAACTGACGTAGAAACACGCTATCATAGCTTCGAACTCGAAACTCTTGCAATAATTTATGCGTTGCGACGTTTTCGCGTATACCTACACGGAATTAAATTTAAGATTGTTACGGACTGCGACTCTCTGAAAATGGCTCTCAATAAGAAGGATATCAATCCACGAATCGCCCGATGGGCGTTAGAGCTACAAAATTTCGACTATCAGGTAGAACATAGATCGGGTGATCGCATGAGACATGTGGACGCATTGAGTCGTGCTACTTGTATCTTGGTAGTCGAGGCAAATACGCTGGAACAAGATCTAGCGATCTGCCAGACGCAAGACCCGAAAATAGTCGAAATTAGGAAAAAATTGGAAAACTCTGAGGATCAGCTGTTCGAGATGCGGGGCGGCCTCGTATATCGAAAAACGAGCAATCACTTGTTGTTTTACGTGCCGGAGAAAATGGAAAGCAATATTATCTTCAGTTATCACGACTCGATGGGTCATTTGGGTAAAGAAAAGACAGTGACCACAATTTCACAGAATTATTGGTTCCCCAAAATGGGTACAAAGGTAAGCGAGCACATTCAAAACTGTCTGAAGTGCATTGCGTTTTCTCCGCGCACAGGAAAGCCTGAAGGAGTGCTACATAGCATACCGAAGGGTAACACCCCGTTCTCGACATTACACATAGATCATTATGGTCCTATTGACAAAAAACGGTTGATAAAACGATATGTACTTCTAGCTATAGATTCATTTACGAAATACGTTAGATTGTATAGTACTAAGACTACGTCGAGTAAGGAGGCAATTATTTGTTTAAGTGATTATTTTAGGAATTATAGCAAACCGCACACTATAATTTCGGATCGAGGATCGTGTTTTACGTCACAGGAATTTGCAACGTTTCTCGCGGAAAACTCTGTAAAACATGTCATGGTAGCCACGGGCTCACCCCAAGCAAACGGCCAGGTCGAAAGGGTGAATAGGGTATTGACACCCATGTTATCTAAACTCACTGACGACGACATTGGTCTTTACTGGTACAAGACGCTAGGAAATATTGAGTACTGTTTAAATAACACCATCAATAAATCAACCGGGGAAACGCCGAGCAAATTATTATTCGGACAAGATCAGCGCGGTCAAGTTGACGACAAAATAAAAGATTATTTTAAAGGCACTATGCCAAGGGAACGCGATTTAGACACTGTACGGGCAAAGGCTGCCGAGAAAATTATCGTAACCCAAAAATATAACGAGAATCATTTTAATGCGAAACATAAGCCTCCACACAAGTATCGTGAGGGAGAGTACGTTATGCTGCGGAATTTTGACAGCACTCCGGGGGCTGCGCGTAAACTGATTCCCCAGTTTAAGGGTCCTTACCTCGTCGGAAAAGAACTGCGTAATGATAGGTACTTGATTTCGGATATAGACGGATTCCAGCAAACTCAAAAAAAGTACCAAGGCGTTTGGGAGGCCAGAAATATGAGACCTTGGCTACCAACGGAGTGATTATATGTATATATATGTAAATACCTTTTTATTTTACTTAGTATTTAGCATTGGAAAATGTTCATTTTAATTTCTTTTAGTTATTGTCAATTTACAGCGTTAATTCTTTCGTCTTAGTCCGGCGTCCGAGGTCGGACGATTGTCAGGTCTGGCCGAATTGTAAGGAGAGTATTATTTGCAAAACGCGCCAACCGATATGGCGTTCGCCGTAGAGCGTCTGGCCGAAAACAGAGGACGATCGGTGTGGGCCTCCGTCCGCAGCCGACTCGCGGAATAAAACAGTTGTTGCTAACCAGCCGAATGAACGACACGTCTTTTATTAACCTTCCCCGATTAACTCTTACAACGATGCAGTCCTTTAATCTAGATGTAGAAGACGATTGCCCACCCAATAATTTCGTATGCCCACCCTCCAGAATCGAATTAAAAAATAAAAACCGCGAAAATGAAGAGTTCCGAAGACGCGACCACGTATAAGTTCGATTTTTTCCGAAAATATCAAAATCGATCTTTCAACGATGCAGTCCTTTAATCTAGATGTAGAAGACGTTTGCCCACCCAATAATTTCGTATGCCCACCCTTCAGAATCGAATTAAAAAATAAAAACCGCGAAAATGAAGAGTTCCGAAGACGCGACTACGTATAAGTTCGATTTTTTCCGAAAATATTATCAAAATCGATCTTTCAACGATGCAGTCCTTTAGTCTAGATGTAGAAGAGATTTGCCCATCCAATAATGTCGTATGCGCACCGTCCAGAATCGAATTAAAAAATAAAAACCGCGAAAATGAAGAGTTCCGAAGACGCGACCACGTATAAGTTCGATTATTTATTAACTAAACGTTCGAATCGTTTGTCCAACGACGCATTTCGTTAGTGTAGATGAGGAAGACGTTTGCCCACCCAATAATTTCATATGCCCACCCTTCAGAATCGAAATAAAAAATAAAAACCGCGAAAATGAAGAGTTCCGAAGACGCGACCACGTATAAGTTCTATTTTTTCCGAAAATATTATCAAAATCGATCTTTCAACGATGCAGTCGTTTAGTCTAGATGTAGAAGACGCTGGCCCATCCAATAATTTCGTATGCCCACCCTTCAGAATCGAATTAAAAAATAAAAACCGCGAAAATGAAGAGTTCCGAAGACGCGACCACGTATAAGTGCGATTTTTTCCGAAAATATTATCAAAATCGATATTTCAACGATGCAGTCCTTTAGTCTAGATGTATAAGACGTTTGCCCACCCAATAATTTCGTATGCCCACCCTTCAGAATCGAATAAAAAAATAAAAACCGCGAAAATGAAGAGTTCCGAAGACGCGACCACGTATAAGTTCGATTTTTTCCGAAATTATTATCAAAATCGATCTTTCAACGATGCAGTCCGTTAGTCTAGATGTAGAAGAGATTTGCCCACCCAATAATTTCGTATGCCCACCCTTCAGAATCGAATAAAAAAATGAAAACCGCGAAAATGAAGAGTTCCGAAGACGCGACCACGTATAAGTTCTATTTTTTCCGAAAATATTATCAAAATCGATCTTTCAACGATGCAGTCCTTTAGTCTAGATGTGGAAGACGTTTGCCCATCCAATAATTTCGTATGCCCACCCTTGAGAATCGAATAAAAAAATAAAAACCGCGAAAATGAAGAGTTCCGAAGACGCGACCACGTATAAGTTCTATTTTTTCCGAAAATATTATCAAAATCGATCTTTCAACGATGCAGTCCTTTAGTCTAGATGTAGAAGAGATTTGCCCACCCAATAATGTCGTATGCGCACCGTCCAGAATCGAATTAAAAAATAAAAACCGCGAAAATGAAGAGTTCCGAAGACGCGACCACGTATAAGTTCGATTTTTTCCGAAAATATCAAAATCGATCTATCAACGATGCAGTCCTTTAGTCTAGATGTAGAAGACGTTTGCCCACCCAATAATTTCGTATGCCGACCCTTCAGAATCGAATAAAAAAATAAAAACCGCGAAAATGAAGAGTTCCCTAGACGCGACCTCGTATAAGTTCAATTTTTTCCGAAAATATTATCAAAATTGATCTTTCAACGATGCAGTCCTTTAGTCTAGATGTAGAAGACGTTTGCCCACCCAATAATTTCGTATGCCCACCCTTCAGAATCGAAATAAAAAATAAAAAACACGAAAATGAAGAGTTCCGAAGACGCGACCACTTATAAGTTCTATTTTTTCCGAAAATATTATCAAAATCGATCTTTCAACGATGCAGTCCTTTAGTCTAGATGTAGAAGACGTTTGCCCATCGAATAATTTCGTATGCCCACCCTTCAGAATCGAATAAAAAAATGAAAACCGCGAAAATGAAGAGTTCTGAAGACGCGACCACGTATAAGTTCGATTTTTTTCGAAAATATTATCAAAATCGATCTTTCAACGATGCAGTCCTTTTGTCTAGATGTAGAAGACGTTTGCCCACCCAATAATTTCGTATGCCCACCCTTCAGAATCGAATAAAAAAATAAAAACTGCGAAAATGAAGAGTTCCGAAGACGCGACCACGTATAAGTGCGATTTTTTCCGAAAATATTATCAAAATCGATATTTCAATGATGCAGTCCTTTAGTCTAGATGTAGAAGACGTTTGCCCACCCAATAATTTCGTATGCGCACCCTCCAGAATCGAAATAAAAAATAAAAACCGCGAAAATGAAGAGTTCCGAAGACGCGACCACGTATAAGTTCGATTTTTTCCGAAAATATTATCAAAATCGATCTTTCAACGATGCAGTCCTTTAGTCTAGATGTAGAAGACGTTTGCCCACCCAATAATTTCGTATGCCCACCCTTCAGAATCGAAATAAAAAATAAAAACCCCGAAATTGAAGATTTCCGAAGACGCGACCACGTATAAGTTCGATTATTTATTAACTAAACGTTCGAATCGTTTGTCCAACGACGCATTTCGTTAGTGTAGATGTGGAAGACGTTTGCCCATCCAATAATTTCGTATGCCCACCCTTCAGAATCGAATAAAAAAATGAAAACCGCGAAAATGAAGAGTTCCGAAGACGCGACCACGTATAAGTTCTATTTTTTCCGAAAATATTATCAAAATCGATCTTTCAACGATGCAGTCCTTTAGTCTAGATGTAGAAGACGTTTGCCCATCCAATAATTTCGTATGCCCACCCTTCAGAATCGAATAAAAAAATGAAAACCGCGAAAATGAAGAGTTCTGAAGACGCGACCACGTGTAAGTTCGATTTTTTTCGAAAATATTATCAAAATCGATCTTTCAACGATGCAGTCCTTTTGTCTAGATGTAGAAGACGTTTGCCCACGCAATAATTTCGTATGCCCACCCTTCAGAATCGAATAAAAAAATAAAAACCGCGAAAATGAAGAGTTCCGAAGACGCGACCACGTATAAGTTCGATTTTTTCCGAAAATATCAAAATCGATCTTTCAACGATGCAGTCCTTTAATCTAGATGTAGAAGACGTTTGCCCACCCAATAATTTCGTATGCCCACCCTTCAGAATCGAATTAAAAAATAAAAACCGCGAAAATGAAGAGTTCCGAAGACGCGACTACGTATAAGTTCGATTTTTTCCGAAAATATTATCAAAATCGATCTTTCAACGATGCAGTCCTTTAGTCTAGATGTAGAAGAGATTTGCCCACCCAATAATGTCGTATGCGCACCGTCCAGAATCGAATTAAAAAATAAAAACCGCGAAAATGAAGAGTTCCGAAGACGCGACCACGTATAAGTTCGATTTTTTCCGAAAATATTATCAAAATCGATCTTTCAACGATCCAGTCCTTTAGTCTAGATGTAGAAGACGTTTGCCCACCCAATAATTTCGTATGCCCACCCTTCAGAATCGAAATAAAAAATAAAAACCGCGAAAATGAAGAGTTCCGAAAACGCGACCACGTATAAGTTCGATTATTTATTAACTAAACGTTCGAATCGTTGTCCAACGACGCATTTCGTTAGTGTAGATGTGGACGACGTTTGCCCACCCAATAATTTCGTATGCCCACCCTTCAGAATCGAATAAAAAAATAAAAACCGCGAAAATGAAGAGTTCCGAAGACGCGACCACGTATAAGTGCGATTTTTTCCGAAAATATTATCAAAATCGATCTTTCAACGATGCAGTCCTTTAATCTAGATGTAGAAGACGTTTGCCCACCCAATAATTTCGTATGCCCACCCTTCAGAATCGAATTAAAAAATAAAAACCGCGAAAATGAAGAGTTCCGAAGACGCGACCACGTGTAAGTTCGATTTTTTTCGAAAATATTATCAAAATCGATCTTTCAACGATGCAGTCCTTTTGTCTAGATGTAGAAGACGTTTGCCCACGCAATAATTTCGTATGCCCACCCTTCAGAATCGAATAAAAAAATAAAAACCGCGAAAATGAAGACTTCCGAAGACGCGACCACGTATAAGTTCTATTTTTTCCGAAAATATTATCAAAATCGATCTTTCAACGATGCAGTCCTTTAGTCTAGATGTAGAAGAGATTTGCCCACCCAATAATGTCGTATGCGCACCGTCCAGAATCGAATTAAAAAATAAAAACCGCGAAAATGAAGAGTTCCGAAGACGCGACCACGTATAAGTTCGATTTTTTCCGAAAATATCAAAATCGATCTATCAACGATGCAGTCCTTTAGTCTAGATGTAGAAGACGTTTGCCCACCCAATAATTTCGTATGCCGACCCTTCAGAATCGAATAAAAAAATAAAAACCGCGAAAATGAAGAGTTCCCTAGACGCGACCTCGTATAAGTTCAATTTTTTCCGAAAATATTATCAAAATTGATCTTTCAACGATGCAGTCCTTTAGTCTAGATGTAGAAGACGTTTGCCCACCCAATAATTTCGTATGCCCACCCTTCAGAATCGAAATAAAAAATAAAAAACACGAAAATGAAGAGTTCCGAAGACGCGACCACTTATAAGTTCTATTTTTTCCGAAAATATTATCAAAATCGATCTTTCAACGATGCAGTCCTTTAGTCTAGATGTAGAAGACGTTTGCCCATCGAATAATTTCGTATGCCCACCCTTCAGAATCGAATAAAAAAATGAAAACCGCGAAAATGAAGAGTTCTGAAGACGCGACCACGTATAAGTTCGATTTTTTTCGAAAATATTATCAAAATCGATCTTTCAACGATGCAGTCCTTTTGTCTAGATGTAGAAGACGTTTGCCCACCCAATAATTTCGTATGCCCACCCTTCAGAATCGAATAAAAAAATAAAAACTGCGAAAATGAAGAGTTCCGAAGACGCGACCACGTATAAGTGCGATTTTTTCCGAAAATATTATCAAAATCGATATTTCAATGATGCAGTCCTTTAGTCTAGATGTAGAAGACGTTTGCCCACCCAATAATTTCGTATGCGCACCCTCCAGAATCGAAATAAAAAATAAAAACCGCGAAAATGAAGAGTTCCGAAGACGCGACCACGTATAAGTTCGATTTTTTCCGAAAATATTATCAAAATCGATCTTTCAACGATGCAGTCCTTTAGTCTAGATGTAGAAGACGTTTGCCCACCCAATAATTTCGTATGCCCACCCTTCAGAATCGAAATAAAAAATAAAAACCCCGAAATTGAAGATTTCCGAAGACGCGACCACGTATAAGTTCGATTATTTATTAACTAAACGTTCGAATCGTTTGTCCAACGACGCATTTCGTTAGTGTAGATGTGGAAGACGTTTGCCCATCCAATAATTTCGTATGCCCACCCTTCAGAATCGAATAAAAAAATGAAAACCGCGAAAATGAAGAGTTCCGAAGACGCGACCACGTATAAGTTCTATTTTTTCCGAAAATATTATCAAAATCGATCTTTCAACGATGCAGTCCTTTAGTCTAGATGTAGAAGACGTTTGCCCATCCAATAATTTCGTATGCCCACCCTTCAGAATCGAATAAAAAAATGAAAACCGCGAAAATGAAGAGTTCTGAAGACGCGACCACGTGTAAGTTCGATTTTTTTCGAAAATATTATCAAAATCGATCTTTCAACGATGCAGTCTTTTTGTCTAGATGTAGAAGACGTTTGCCCACGCAATAATTTCGTATGCCCACCCTTCAGAATCGAATAAAAAAATAAAAACCGCGAAAATGAAGAGTTCCGAAGACGCGACCACGTATAAGTTCGATTTTTTCCGAAAATATCAAAATCGATCTTTCAACGATGCAGTCCTTTAATCTAGATGTAGAAGACGTTTGCCCACCCAATAATTTCGTATGCCCACCCTTCAGAATCGAATTAAAAAATAAAAACCGCGAAAATGAAGAGTTCCGAAGACGCGACTACGTATAAGTTCGATTTTTTCCGAAAATATTATCAAAATCGATCTTTCAACGATGCAGTCCTTTAGTCTAGATGTAGAAGAGATTTGCCCACCCAATAATGTCGTATGCGCACCGTCCAGAATCGAATTAAAAAATAAAAACCGCGAAAATGAAGAGTTCCGAAGACGCGACCACGTATAAGTTCGATTTTTTCCGAAAATATTATCAAAATCGATCTTTCAACGATCCAGTCCTTTAGTCTAGATGTAGAAGACGTTTGCCCACCCAATAATTTCGTATGCCCACCCTTCAGAATCGAAATAAAAATAAAAACCGCGAAAATGAAGAGTTCCGAAAACGCGACCACGTATAAGTTCGATTATTTATTAACTAAACGTTCGAATCGTTGTCCAACGACGCATTTCGTTAGTGTAGATGTGGACGACGTTTGCCCACCCAATAATTTCGTATGCCCACCCTTCAGAATCGAATAAAAAAATAAAAAACCGCGAAAATGAAGAGTTCCGAAGACGCGACCACGTATAAGTGCGATTTTTTCCGAAAATATTATCAAAATCGATCTTTCAACGATGCAGTCCTTTAATCTAGATGTAGAAGACGTTTGCCCACCCAATAATTTCGTATGCCCACCCTTCAGAATCGAATTAAAAAATAAAAACCGCGAAAATGAAGAGTTCCGAAGACGCGACCACGTGTAAGTTCGATTTTTTTCGAAAATATTATCAAAATCGATCTTTCAACGATGCAGTCCTTTTGTCTAGATGTAGAAGACGTTTGCCCACGCAATAATTTCGTATGCCCACCCTTCAGAATCGAATAAAAAAATAAAAACCGCGAAAATGAAGACTTCCGAAGACGCGACCACGTATAAGTTCGATTTTTTCCGAAAATATTATCAAAATCGATCTTTCAACGATGCAGTCCTTTAATCTAGATGTAGAAGACGTTTGCCCACCCAATAATTTCGTATGCCTACCCTCCAGAATCGAATTAAAAAATAAAAACCGCGAAAATGAAGAGTTCCGAAGACGCGACCACGTATAAGTTCGATTTTTTCCGAAAATATCAAAATCGATCTTTCAACGATGCAGTCCTTTAATCTAGATGTAGCAGACTTTTGCCCACCCAATAATTTCATATGCCCACCCTTCAGAATCGAAATAAAAAATAAAAACCGCGAAAATGAAGAGTTCCGAAGACGCGACCACGTATAAGTTCTATTTTTTCCGAAAATATTATCAAAATCGATCTTTCAACGATGCAGTCCTTTAGTCTAGATGTAGAAGACGCTTGCCCATCCAATAATTTCGTATGCCCACCCTTCAGAATCGAATTAAAAAATAAAAACCGCGAAAATGAAGAGTTCCGAAGACGCGACCACGTATAAGTGCGATTTTTTCCGAAAATATTATCAAAATCGATATTTCAACGATGCAGTCCTTTAGTCTAGATGTATAAGACGTTTGCCCACCCAATAATTTCGTATGCCCACCCTTCAGAATCGAATAAAAAAATAAAAACCGCGAAAATGAAGAGTTCCGAAGACGCGACCACGTATAAGTTCGATTTTTTCCGAAAATATTATCAAAATCGATCTTTCAACGATGCAGTCCTTTAGTCTAGATGTAGAAGAGATTTGCCCACCCAATAATGTCGTATGCGCACCGTCCAGAATCGAATTAAAAAATAAAAACCGCGAAAATGAAGAGTTCCGAAGACGCGACCACGTATAAGTTCGATTATTTATTAACTAAACGTTCGAATCGTTTGTCCAACGACGCATTTCGTTAGTGTAGATGAGGAAGACGTTTGCCCACCCAATAATTTCATATGCCCACCCTTCAGAATCGAAATAAAAAATAAAAACCGCGAAAATGAAGAGTTCCGAAGACGCGACCACGTATAAGTTCTATTTTTTCCGAAAATATTATCAAAATCGATCTTTCAACGATGCAGTCGTTTAGTCTAGATGTAGAAGACGCTGGCCCATCCAATAATTTCGTATGCCCACCCTTCAGAATCGAATTAAAAAATAAAAACCGCGAAAATGAAGAGTTCCGAAGACGCGACCACGTATAAGTGCGATTTTTTCCGAAAATATTATCAAAATCGATATTTCAACGATGCAGTCCTTTAGTCTAGATGTATAAGACGTTTGCCCACCCAATAATTTCGTATGCCCACCCTTCAGAATCGAATAAAAAAATAAAAACCGCGAAAATGAAGAGTTCCGAAGACGCGACCACGTATAAGTTCGATTTTTTCCGAAATTATTATCAAAATCGATCTTTCAACGATGCAGTCCGTTAGTCTAGATGTAGAAGAGATTTGCCCACCCAATAATTTCGTATGCCCACCCTTCAGAATCGAATAAAAAAATGAAAACCGCGAAAATGAAGAGTTCCGAAGACGCGACCACGTATAAGTTCTATTTTTTCCGAAAATATTATCAAAATCGATCTTTCAACGATGCAGTCCTTTAGTCTAGATGTGGAAGACGTTTGCCCATCCAATAATTTCGTATGCCCACCCTTGAGAATCGAATAAAAAAATAAAAACCGCGAAAATGAAGAGTTCCGAAGACGCGACCACGTATAAGTTCTATTTTTTCCGAAAATATTATCAAAATCGATCTTTCAACGATGCAGTCCTTTAGTCTAGATGTAGAAGAGATTTGCCCACCCAATAATGTCGTATGCGCACCGTCCAGAATCGAATTAAAAAATAAAAACCGCGAAAATGAAGAGTTCCGAAGACGCGACCACGTATAAGTTCGATTTTTTCCGAAAATATCAAAATCGATCTATCAACGATGCAGTCCTTTAGTCTAGATGTAGAAGACGTTTGCCCACCCAATAATTTCGTATGCCGACCCTTCAGAATCGAATAAAAAAATAAAAACCGCGAAAATGAAGAGTTCCCTAGACGCGACCTCGTATAAGTTCAATTTTTTCCGAAAATATTATCAAAATTGATCTTTCAACGATGCAGTCCTTTAGTCTAGATGTAGAAGACGTTTGCCCACCCAATAATTTCGTATGCCCACCCTTCAGAATCGAAATAAAAAATAAAAAACACGAAAATGAAGAGTTCCGAAGACGCGACCACTTATAAGTTCTATTTTTTCCGAAAATATTATCAAAATCGATCTTTCAACGATGCAGTCCTTTAGTCTAGATGTAGAAGACGTTTGCCCATCGAATAATTTCGTATGCCCACCCTTCAGAATCGAATAAAAAAATGAAAACCGCGAAAATGAAGAGTTCTGAAGACGCGACCACGTATAAGTTCGATTTTTTTCGAAAATATTATCAAAATCGATCTTTCAACGATGCAGTCCTTTTGTCTAGATGTAGAAGACGTTTGCCCACCCAATAATTTCGTATGCCCACCCTTCAGAATCGAATAAAAAAATAAAAACTGCGAAAATGAAGAGTTCCGAAGACGCGACCACGTATAAGTGCGATTTTTTCCGAAAATATTATCAAAATCGATATTTCAATGATGCAGTCCTTTAGTCTAGATGTAGAAGACGTTTGCCCACCCAATAATTTCGTATGCGCACCCTCCAGAATCGAAATAAAAAATAAAAACCGCGAAAATGAAGAGTTCCGAAGACGCGACCACGTATAAGTTCGATTTTTTCCGAAAATATTATCAAAATCGATCTTTCAACGATGCAGTCCTTTAGTCTAGATGTAGAAGACGTTTGCCCACCCAATAATTTCGTATGCCCACCCTTCAGAATCGAAATAAAAAATAAAAACCCCGAAATTGAAGATTTCCGAAGACGCGACCACGTATAAGTTCGATTATTTATTAACTAAACGTTCGAATCGTTTGTCCAACGACGCATTTCGTTAGTGTAGATGTGGAAGACGTTTGCCCATCCAATAATTTCGTATGCCCACCCTTCAGAATCGAATAAAAAAATGAAAACCGCGAAAATGAAGAGTTCCGAAGACGCGACCACGTATAAGTTCTATTTTTTCCGAAAATATTATCAAAATCGATCTTTCAACGATGCAGTCCTTTAGTCTAGATGTAGAAGACGTTTGCCCATCCAATAATTTCGTATGCCCACCCTTCAGAATCGAATAAAAAAATGAAAACCGCGAAAATGAAGAGTTCTGAAGACGCGACCACGTGTAAGTTCGATTTTTTTCGAAAATATTATCAAAATCGATCTTTCAACGATGCAGTCCTTTTGTCTAGATGTAGAAGACGTTTGCCCACGCAATAATTTCGTATGCCCACCCTTCAGAATCGAATAAAAAAATAAAAACCGCGAAAATGAAGAGTTCCGAAGACGCGACCACGTATAAGTTCGATTTTTTCCGAAAATATCAAAATCGATCTTTCAACGATGCAGTCCTTTAATCTAGATGTAGAAGACGTTTGCCCACCCAATAATTTCGTATGCCCACCCTTCAGAATCGAATTAAAAAATAAAAACCGCGAAAATGAAGAGTTCCGAAGACGCGACTACGTATAAGTTCGATTTTTTCCGAAAATATTATCAAAATCGATCTTTCAACGATGCAGTCCTTTAGTCTAGATGTAGAAGAGATTTGCCCACCCAATAATGTCGTATGCGCACCGTCCAGAATCGAATTAAAAAATAAAAACCGCGAAAATGAAGAGTTCCGAAGACGCGACCACGTATAAGTTCGATTTTTTCCGAAAATATTATCAAAATCGATCTTTCAACGATCCAGTCCTTTAGTCTAGATGTAGAAGACGTTTGCCCACCCAATAATTTCGTATGCCCACCCTTCAGAATCGAAATAAAAAATAAAAACCGCGAAAATGAAGAGTTCCGAAAACGCGACCACGTATAAGTTCGATTATTTATTAACTAAACGTTCGAATCGTTGTCCAACGACGCATTTCGTTAGTGTAGATGTGGACGACGTTTGCCCACCCAATAATTTCGTATGCCCACCCTTCAGAATCGAATAAAAAAATAAAAACCGCGAAAATGAAGAGTTCCGAAGACGCGACCACGTATAAGTGCGATTTTTTCCGAAAATATTATCAAAATCGATCTTTCAACGATGCAGTCCTTTAATCTAGATGTAGAAGACGTTTGCCCACCCAATAATTTCGTATGCCCACCCTTCAGAATCGAATTAAAAAATAAAAACCGCGAAAATGAAGAGTTCCGAAGACGCGACCACGTGTAAGTTCGATTTTTTTCGAAAATATTATCAAAATCGATCTTTCAACGATGCAGTCCTTTTGTCTAGATGTAGAAGACGTTTGCCCACGCAATAATTTCGTATGCCCACCCTTCAGAATCGAATAAAAAAATAAAAACCGCGAAAATGAAGACTTCCGAAGACGCGACCACGTATAAGTTCGATTTTTTCCGAAAATATTATCAAAATCGATCTTTCAACGATGCAGTCCTTTAATCTAGATGTAGAAGACGTTTGCCCACCCAATAATTTCGTATGCCTACCCTCCAGAATCGAATTAAAAAATAAAAACCGCGAAAATGAAGAGTTCCGAAGACGCGACCACGTATAAGTTCGATTTTTTCCGAAAATATCAAAATCGATCTTTCAACGATGCAGTCCTTTAATCTAGATGTAGCAGACTTTTGCCCACCCAATAATTTCATATGCCCACCCTTCAGAATCGAAATAAAAAATAAAAACCGCGAAAATGAAGAGTTCCGAAGACGCGACCACGTATAAGTTCTATTTTTTCCGAAAATATTATCAAAATCGATCTTTCAACGATGCAGTCCTTTAGTCTAGATGTAGAAGACGCTTGCCCATCCAATAATTTCGTATGCCCACCCTTCAGAATCGAATTAAAAAATAAAAACCGCGAAAATGAAGAGTTCCGAAGACGCGACCACGTATAAGTGCGATTTTTTCCGAAAATATTATCAAAATCGATATTTCAACGATGCAGTCCTTTAGTCTAGATGTATAAGACGTTTGCCCACCCAATAATTTCGTATGCCCACCCTTCAGAATCGAATAAAAAAATAAAAACCGCGAAAATGAAGAGTTCCGAAGACGCGACCACGTATAAGTTCGATTTTTTCCGAAAATATTATCAAAATCGATCTTTCAACGATGCAGTCCTTTAGTCTAGATGTAGAAGAGATTTGCCCACCCAATAATGTCGTATGCGCACCGTCCAGAATCGAATTAAAAAATAAAAACCGCGAAAATGAAGAGTTCCGAAGACGCGACCACGTATAAGTTCGATTATTTATTAACTAAACGTTCGAATCGTTTGTCCAACGACGCATTTCGTTAGTGTAGATGAGGAAGACGTTTGCCCACCCAATAATTTCATATGCCCACTCTTCAGAATCGAAATAAAACATAAAAACCGCGAAAATGAAGAGTTCCGAAGACGCGACCACGTATAAGTTCTATTTTTTCCGAAAATATTATCAAAATCGATCTTTCAACGATGCAGTCCTTTAGTCTAGATGTAGAAGACGCTTGCCCATCCAATAATTTCGTATGCCCACCCTTCAGAATCGAATTAAAAAATAAAAACCGCGAAAATGAAGAGTTCCGAAGACGCGACCACGTATAAGTGCGATTTTTTCCGAAAATATTATCAAAATCGATATTTCAACGATGCAGTCCTTTAGTCTAGATGTATAAGACGTTTGCCCACCCAATACTTTCGTATGCCCACCCTTCAGAATCGAATAAAAAAATAAAAACCGCGAAAATGAAGAGTTCCGAAGACGCGACCACGTATAAGTTCGATTTTTTCCGAAAATATTATCAAAATCGATCTTTCAACGATGCAGTCCTTTAATCTAGATGTTGAAGACCTTTGCCCACCCAATAATTTCGTATGCCTACCCTCCAGAATCGAATTAAAAAATAAAAACCGCGAAAATGAAGAGTTCCGAAGACGCGACCACGTATAAGTTCTATTTTTTCCGAAAATATTATCAAAATCGATCTTTCAACGATGCAGTCCTTTAGTCTAGATGTAGAAGAGATTTGCCCACCCAATAATGTCGTATGCGCACCGTCCAGAATCGAATTAAAAAATAAAAACCGCGAAAATGAAGAGTTCCGAAGACGCGACCACGTATAAGTTCGATTTTTTCCGAAAATATCAAAATCGATCTATCAACGATGCAGTCCTTTAGTCTAGATGTAGAAGACGTTTGCCCACCCAATAATTTCGTATGCCGACCCATCAGAATCGAATAAAAAAATAAAAACCGCGAAAATGAAGAGTTCCGTAGACGCGACCTCGTATAAGTTCAATTTTTTCCGAAAATATTATCAAAATTGATCTTTCAACGATGCAGTCCTTTAGTCTAGATGTAGAAGACGTTTGCCCACCCAATAATTTCGTATGCCCACCCTTCAGAATCGAAATAAAAAATAAAAAACACGAAAATGAAGAGTTCCGAAGACGCGACCACTTATAAGTTCTATTTTTTCCGAAAATATTATCAAAATCGATCTTTCAACGATGCAGTCCTTTAGTCTAGATGTAGAAGACGTTTGCCCATCGAATAATTTCGTATGCCCACCCTTCAGAATCGAATAAAAAAATGAAAACCGCGAAAATGAAGAGTTCTGAAGACGCGACCACGTATAAGTTCGATTTTTTTCGAAAATATTATCAAAATCGATCTTTCAACGATGCAGTCCTTTAGTCTAGATGTAGAAGACGTTTGCCCACCCAATAATTTCGTATGCCCACCCTTCAGAATCGAATAAAAAAATAAAAACTGCGAAAATGAAGAGTTCCGAAGACGCGACCACGTATAAGTGCGATTTTTTCCGAAAATATTGTTGCGCCGGGGCGTTTCCCGTACCGGCCACCCCGACGCAACGGGTAGTATAACAACACTGGTTCACATTAACGACCGGTTACTTTATTCATAATACATGTAGGTGTCCCGATTATAGTTCGCGTACGTCCTAACGCTCGGACGTACGGTAATCGACTCTCTCTTTGTCGGCCTCCTGATCGTCCTCTTGACGGAGGCCGACCTTCTGTTGTCTTCTGCTGCGAGCACCAGTAGGCTATGCACGGGCCTATACCCGGTGCTCGCAACACTACTCCCCCCTCTCGAAGAGCGGTCGTCCCGACCGCGGTAGTTCGTCTTCGGGATCTTCATATCCCGGTCTGAAGGAGTGGTCGTATCAGTTCGGTGGTTCCTTCAGACCTCCGCCTCGGCATTTGCCTTCTCGCTCAGGGGAAAACCACTCCAAAAACCCTGAGCAAGGCGTGGGTACTACCGGACTCTTAGGGGTAGATCTGCTTCCTCTTCGAAATGTCCAGCGACGACTCTGTCTGTTACTGTCCCTCGATGGGACTCTCCTGCTCCTTGTCTGGCGGCGTTCCTGGGCCTCCGTTCCTTGTCCTGCGGCGTTCCTGGGACTCTGCTCTTGCACGTCCCACGACGATCCCTACCGCGTCGTGTTGGAGAACTCCCCCGGTGTTTCCAACGACGAATTTCTCCGGAAGTCCCCCGGTGTCCTCGTCCTCTCCCGTGGGTCCCGCGCCGTTCCTGTGACTGTTCCGGAGTGTCCCACGGCGACGTTGTCGCTCCGGCGCTGCTGCTCCGACGCTGCTGCTTCGCCGCTACCGCTCCGACGTTGTTGCTCCGCCGCTACCGCTCTGACGCTGCCGCTCCGATGGTCTGGTCCGAAACTCCAGTCCTTCTGCGACTCCGGAGTTCCTTTGCAAAAGAGACAAAGAACATTAACCTTC
The DNA here is from genome assembly GCA_963932275.1 of Andrena praecox. Lineage (NCBI taxonomy): Eukaryota > Metazoa > Arthropoda > Insecta > Hymenoptera > Andrenidae > Andrena > Andrena praecox. The sequence goes on along the minus strand of CAWVQO010000413.1, from coordinate 415,277 downwards.
TGTTTCTTTCGGGAGACTCTGGTGGAGGCGGACAGAACCGAGAAGACGGAACGGCGAGCCGAGCATGAAGCAGAGGATCGCGGCTAGTCACGACCGTGCTAAGGCTCGCTCCCCGAACAATCCGCTCGGAACTCTCCGCTCGTCTTCTCTCTTCTCTCTTCTTCGCCTCCAGTTTTCCCCTCCTTGACTTTCTGATGGCCCCATTCCTCTTCTTGGCCTCTGGTGCTGCCCCAGGGGACCGTCTCGTTGCAGCTCGTCAGCGGTCCCGTCTCCGCGATGTCCCCTCCGACCGATCCGTGCGTCGCACGTCCGCCCGGTGGTTGGGGACACCATTTCCCGTCCGCTGTCCACCTCGTAGGGGGGGGACCCTTCAATAAGCATTTCCCGGCCAGGATCCCGACCAGGAGGGTAGCGGGGTGGTTCCACGTATGTCCGCACCCCGCTGCGGATTACCACGCTGTTGTGGTACATTCGGGGAATTCGGGACCGTATCCAAGCCGCGGCAGCAGTCCCCCGACACCTTGTCCCTCGTCGTGGGGTATCGTGTTCTCTGAAACAATCTAAGAGAGCGGGGGCTGGTTTGCGAATGCAGCCCAGTCCACCAGATTAGCTTATTCTAATCTTCCTTCTTGCGTCTTCCTTTCCCTTCGTCTCGTGTCTCCGGTCTTCTTTAGTCGAAGAACGGCTCATTTCGGTTGAACAGCTCAACTCTCGGGCTCTGTCTTCGTGGGTTTTCAGTGTTCGCGCGACGGTATTCGTCCTCGAACTCCCTCCGTCGCGACTTATGTAACACTCGGCCTTCCTGCGACGATGTTCGTCCCCGAACTCCCTTCGTCGCAGCTTAGCAGCAACTCCACGCCTTTACCGGCGCCTCCACGTTGCTCCGGTGGTGCCGCGCTCCTGGGGACACCGCTCGCCAGCAACACAACTGCATGGATCCCTGGCCGTCACCCAGAGCCGTACACCCACCGATCCTTGGTGTGGTCCGTGCCCTCCTGGACGTCCCCGCGTCCTTGTCGGAGTCGCACCCTCCACCACCAATGCTCCGACGCTCCCTCTATAGCGTCCCGATTCGGCCTCTTGTGCTGGTGATTCCCCGACTCCGTCGAGCCCCTCGATTCTTCTTGCCGTTCCAAGGCGAATCGGCATTGTTGAGCGTCGTATCCGGATGGCGTTCGACGACTCACACTTCTCCACGGAAACGTTCTCTCCGTCACATGAGGATTCGAAACGTCAATGTCAAACGTCAATGTGTCAAACGTCGAAGTTGCTCGATACTCGCGAACGGGCCAACTTCAGTCCGTGCTGTCACTTCTGTTGTAATCGTTTTCTACGTTATACAATGACACCGATACAACCAGAATTCAGGTTCTTGTTCGTTGGTCGGCTTCTCGAGCGTCCAGAGCCGACCCTGCCATGGTCTCTTCCTTTGCAGCAGCTTCGTCGCCAAATCCTCGGAGCTGCTCTGATGTCGTCGATTTTCGACCGCCGTCGCTATTTCCTCCATTCCCGTTTATCCCTCGCTGTCGGCGGGCCTCGACCGCCGTCGCTGTTCCGCTCCGCTGTTTGTCCCTCGGTGTCGGCGGGCCTCGACCGCCGTCGCCGCTCCGCTCCGATGTTTGTCCCTCGGTGTCGGCGGGTCTCGACCGCCGTCGTTGTTCCCGCTGTTCAGCCCGTCCCTCGCTGGTTAGCTGCTTTTCCGGATGTCGGATCCTCTTCTGTCCTCAACGAGGAACTCGCGTCGTACGCAACGGCTCCTTGCGTATCGCACGCAACAGCTCCTTGCGTATCTTCGGATCCGTGGCTACGGATCCCACTTCTGACACCATTGTTACGCCGGGGCGGTTCCCGTACCGGCCACCCCGACGCAAAGGGTCGAATAACAACACGGGTTCACATTAACGACCGGTTACTTTATTCGTGATACATGTAGGCGTCCCGATTATAGTTCGCGTACGTCCTAACGCTCGGACGTACGGTACTCGACTCTCTCTTTGTCGGCCTCCTGATCGTCCTCTTGACGGAGGCCGACCTTCTGTTGTCTTCTGCTGCGAGCACCAGTAGGCGATGCCCGGGCCTATACCCGGTGCTCGCAACAATATTATCAAAATCGATATTTCAACGATGCAGTCCTTTAGTCTAGATGTAGAAGACGTTTGCCCACCCAATAATTTCGTATGCGCACCCTCCAGAATCGAAATAAAAAATAAAAACCGCGAAAATGAAGAGTTCCGAAGACGCGACCACGTATAAGTTCGATTTTTTCCGAAAATATTATCAAAATCGATCTTTCAACGATGCAGTCCTTTAGTCTAGATGTAGAAGACGTTTGCCCACCCAATAATTTCGTATGCCCACCCTTCAGAATCGAAATAAAAAATAAAAACCCCGAAAATGAAGATTTCCGAAGACGCGACCACGTATAAGTTCGATTATTTATTAACTAAACGTTCGAATCGTTTGTCCAACGACGCATTTCGTTAGTGTAGATGTGGAAGACGTTTGCCCATCCAATAATTTCGTATGCCCACCCTTCAGAATCGAATAAAAAAATGAAAACCGCGAAAATGAAGAGTTCCGAAGACGCGACCACGTATAAGTTCTATTTTTTCCGAAAATATTATCAAAATCGATCTTTCAACGATGCAGTCCTTTAGTCTAGATGTGGAAGACGTTTGCCCATCCAATAATTTCGTATGCCCACCCTTGAGAATCGAATAAAAAAATAAAAACCGCGAAAATGAAGAGTTCCGAAGACGCGACCACGTATAAGTTCGATTTTTTCCGAAAATATCAAAATCGATCTTTCAACGATGCAGTCCTTTAATCTAGATGTAGCAGACGTTTGCCCACCCAATAATTTCGTATGCCCACCCTTCAGAATCGAATTAAAAAATAAAAACCGCGAAAATGAAGAGTTCCGAAGACGCGACCACGTATAAGTTCGATTTTTTCCGAAATTATTATCAAAATCGATCTTTCAACGATGCAGTCCGTTAGTCTAGATGTAGAAGAGATTTGCCCACCCAATAATTTCGTATGCCCACCCTTCAGAATCGAATAAAAAAATGAAAACCGCGAAAATGAAGAGTTCCGAAGACGCGACCACGTATAAGTTCTATTTTTTCCGAAAATATTATCAAAATCGATCTTTCAACGATGCAGTCCTTTAGTCTAGATGTGGAAGACGTTTGCCCATCCAATAATTTCGTATGCCCACCCTTGAGAATCGAATAAAAAAATAAAAACCGCGAAAATGAAGAGTTCCGAAGATGCGACCACGTATAAGTTCGATTTTTTCCGAAAATATTATCAAAATCGATCTTTCAACGATGCAGTCCTTTAGTCTAGATGTAGAAGAGATTTGCCCACCCAATAATGTCGTATGCGCACCGTCCAGAATCGAATTAAAAAATAAAAACCGCGAAAATGAAGAGTTCCGAAGACGCGACCACGTATAAGTTCGATTTTTTCCGAAAATATCAAAATCGATCTATCAACGATGCAGTCCTTTAGTCTAGATGTAGAAGACGTTTGCCCACCCAATAATTTCGTATGCCGACCCTTCAGAATCGAATAAAAAAATAAAAACCGCGAAAATGAAGAGTTCCGTAGACGCGACCTCGTATAAGTTCAATTTTTTCCGAAAATATTATCAAAATTGATCTTTCAACGATGCAGTCCTTTAGTCTAGATGTAGAAGACGTTTGCCCACCCAATAATTTCGTATGCCCACCCTTCAGAATCGAAATAAAAAATAAAAAACACGAAAATGAAGAGTTCCGAAGACGCGACCACTTATAAGTTCTATTTTTTCCGAAAATATTATCAAAATCGATCTTTCAACGATGCAGTCCTTTAGTCTAGATGTAGAAGACGTTTGCCCATCGAATAATTTCGTATGCCCACCCTTCAGAATCGAATAAAAAAATGAAAACCGCGAAAATGAAGAGTTCTGAAGACGCGACCACGTATAAGTTCGATTTTTTTCGAAAATATTATCAAAATCGATCTTTCAACGATGCAGTCCTTTTGTCTAGATGTAGAAGACGTTTGCCCACCCAATAATTTCGTATGCCCACCCTTCAGAATCGAATAAAAAAATAAAAACTGCGAAAATGAAGAGTTCCGAAGACGCGACCACGTATAAGTGCGATTTTTTCCGAAAATATTATCAAAATCGATATTTCAACGATGCAGTCCTTTAGTCTAGATGTAGAAGACGTTTGCCCACCCAATAATTTCGTATGCGCACCCTCCAGAATCGAAATAAAAAATAAAAACCGCGAAAATGAAGAGTTCCGAAGACGCGACCACGTATAAGTGCGATTTTTTCCGAAAATATTATCAAAATCGATATTTCAACGATGCAGTCCTTTAGTCTAGATGTAGAAGACGTTTGCCCACCCAATAATTTCGTATGCGCACCCTCCAGAATCGAAATAAAAAATAAAAACCGCGAAAATGAAGAGTTCCGAAGACGCGACCACGTATAAGTTCGATTTTTTCCGAAAATATTATCAAAATCGATCTTTCAACGATGCAGTCCTTTAGTCTAGATGTAGAAGACGTTTGCCCACCCAATAATTTCGTATGCCCACCCTTCAGAATCGAATAAAAAAATAAAAACTGCGAAAATGAAGAGTTCCGAAGACGCGACCACGTATAAGTTCGATTTTTTTCGAAAATATTATCAAAATCGATCTTTCAACGATGCAGTCCTTTTGTCTAGATGTAGAAGACGTTTGCCCACCCAATAATTTCGTATGCCCACCCTTCAGAATCGAATAAAAAAATAAAAACTGCGAAAATGAAGAGTTCCGAAGACGCGACCACGTATAAGTTCTATTTTTTCCGAAAATATTATCAAAATCGATCTTTCAACGATGCAGTCCTTTAGTCTAGATGTGGAAGACGTTTGCCCATCCAATAATTTCGTATGCCCACCCTTGAGAATCGAATAAAAAAATAAAAACCGCGAAAATGAAGAGTTCCGAAGACGCGACCACGTATAAGTTCGATTTTTTCCGAAAATATCAAAATCGATCTTTCAACGATGCAGTCCTTTAATCTAGATGTAGCAGACGTTTGCCCACCCAATAATTTCGTATGCCCACCCTTCAGAATCGAATTAAAAAATAAAAACCGCGAAAATGAAGAGTTCCGAAGACGCGACCACGTATAAGTTCGATTTTTTCCGAAATTATTATCAAAATCGATCTTTCAACGATGCAGTCCGTTAGTCTAGATGTAGAAGAGATTTGCCCACCCAATAATTTCGTATGCCCACCCTTCAGAATCGAATAAAAAAATGAAAACCGCGAAAATGAAGAGTTCCGAAGACGCGACCACGTATAAGTTCTATTTTTTCCGAAAATATTATCAAAATCGATCTTTCAACGATGCAGTCCTTTAGTCTAGATGTGGAAGACGTTTGCCCATCCAATAATTTCGTATGCCCACCCTTGAGAATCGAATAAAAAAATAAAAACCGCGAAAATGAAGAGTTCCGAAGACGCGACCACGTATAAGTTCGATTTTTTCCGAAAATATTATCAAAATCGATCTTTCAACGATGCAGTCCTTTAGTCTAGATGTAGAAGAGATTTGCCCACCCAATAATGTCGTATGCGCACCGTCCAGAATCGAATTAAAAAATAAAAACCGCGAAAATGAAGAGTTCCGAAGACGCGACCACGTATAAGTGCGATTTTTTCCGAAAATATTATCAAAATCGATATTTCAACGATGCAGTCCTTTTGTCTAGATGTAGAAGACGTTTGCCCACCCAATAATTTCGTATGCCCACCCTTCAGAATCGAATAAAAAAATAAAAACTGCGAAAATGAAGAGTTCCGAAGACGCGACCACGTATAAGTGCGATTTTTTCCGAAAATATTATCAAAATCGATATTTCAACGATGCAGTCCTTTAGTCTAGATGTAGAAGACGTTTGCCCACCCAATAATTTCGTATGCGCACCCTCCAGAATCGAAATAAAAAATAAAAACCGCGAAAATGAAGAGTTCCGAAGACGCGACCACGTATAAGTGCGATTTTTTCCGAAAATATTATCAAAATCGATATTTCAACGATGCAGTCCTTTAGTCTAGATGTAGAAGACGTTTGCCCACCCAATAATTTCGTATGCGCACCCTCCAGAATCGAAATAAAAAATAAAAACCGCGAAAATGAAGAGTTCCGAAGACGCGACCACGTATAAGTTCGATTTTTTCCGAAAATATTATCAAAATCGATCTTTCAACGATGCAGTCCTTTAGTCTAGATGTAGAAGACGTTTGCCCACCCAATAATTTCGTATGCCCACCCTTCAGAATCGAATAAAAAAATAAAAACTGCGAAAATGAAGAGTTCCGAAGACGCGACCACGTATAAGTTCGATTTTTTTCGAAAATATTATCAAAATCGATCTTTCAACGATGCAGTCCTTTTGTCTAGATGTAGAAGACGTTTGCCCACCCAATAATTTCGTATGCCCACCCTTCAGAATCGAATAAAAAAATAAAAACTGCGAAAATGAAGAGTTCCGAAGACGCGACCACGTATAAGTTCGATTTTTTCCGAAAATATTATCAAAATCGATCTTTCAACGATGCAGTCCTTTAGTCTAGATGTAGAAGACGTTTGCCCATCCAATAATTTCGTATGCCCACCCTTCAGAATCGAATAAAAAAATGAAAACCGCGAAAATGAAGAGTTCTGAAGACGCGACCACGTGTAAGTTCGATTTTTTTCGAAAATATTATCAAAATCGATCTTTCAACGATGCAGTCCTTTTGTCTAGATGTAGAAGACGTTTGCCCACGCAATAATTTCGTATGCCCACCCTTCAGAATCGAATAAAAAAATAAAAACCGCGAAAATGAAGAGTTCCGAAGACGCGACCACGTATAAGTTCGATTTTTTCCGAAAATATCAAAATCGATCTATCAACGATGCAGTCCTTTAGTCTAGATGTAGAAGACGTTTGCCCACCCAATAATTTCGTATGCCGACCCTTCAGAATCGAATAAAAAAATAAAAACCGCGAAAATGAAGAGTTCCGTAGACGCGACCTCGTATAAGTTCAATTTTTTCCGAAAATATTATCAAAATTGATCTTTCAACGATGCAGTCCTTTAGTCTAGATGTAGAAGACGTTTGCCCACCCAATAATTTCGTATGCCCACCCTTCAGAATCGAAATAAAAAATAAAAAACACGAAAATGAAGAGTTCCGAAGACGCGACCACTTATAAGTTCTATTTTTTCCGAAAATATTATCAAAATCGATCTTTCAACGATGCAGTCCTTTAGTCTAGATGTAGAAGACGTTTGCCCATCGAATAATTTCGTATGCCCACCCTTCAGAATCGAATAAAAAAATGAAAACCGCGAAAATGAAGAGTTCTGAAGACGCGACCACGTATAAGTTCGATTATTTATTAACTAAACGTTCGAATCGTTTGTCCAACGACGCATTTCGTTAGTGTAGATGTGGAAGACGTTTGCCCATCCAATAATTTCGTATGCCCACCCTTCAGAATCGAATAAAAAAATGAAAACCGCGAAAATGAAGAGTTCCGAAGACGCGACCACGTATAAGTTCTATTTTTTCCGAAAATATTATCAAAATCGATCTTTCAACGATGCAGTCCTTTAGTCTAGATGTGGAAGACGTTTGCCCATCCAATAATTTCGTATGCCCACCCTTGAGAATCGAATAAAAAAATAAAAACCGCGAAAATGAAGAGTTCCGAAGACGCGACCACGTATAAGTTCGATTTTTTCCGAAAATATCAAAATCGATCTTTCAACGATGCAGTCCTTTAATCTAGATGTAGAAGACGTTTGCCCACCCAATAATTTCGTATGCCCACCCTTCAGAATCGAATTAAAAAATAAAAACCGCGAAAATGAAGAGTTCCGAAGACGCGACCACGTATAAGTTCGATTTTTTCCGAAATTATTATCAAAATCGATCTTTCAACGATGCAGTCCGTTAGTCTAGATGTAGAAGAGATTTGCCCACCCAATAATTTCGTATGCCCACCCTTCAGAATCGAATAAAAAAATGAAAACCGCGAAAATGAAGAGTTCCGAAGACGCGACCACGTATAAGTTCTATTTTTTCCGAAAATATTATCAAAATCGATCTTTCAACGATGCAGTCCTTTAGTCTAGATGTGGAAGACGTTTGCCCATCCAATAATTTCGTATGCCCACCCTTGAGAATCGAATAAAAAAATAAAAACCGCGAAAATGAAGAGTTCCGAAGACGCGACCACGTATAAGTTCGATTTTTTCCGAAAATATTATCAAAATCGATCTTTCAACGATGCAGTCCTTTAGTCTAGATGTAGAAGAGATTTGCCCACCCAATAATGTCGTATGCGCACCGTCCAGAATCGAATTAAAAAATAAAAACCGCGAAAATGAAGAGTTCCGAAGACGCGACCACGTATAAGTTCGATTTTTTCCGAAAATATCAAAATCGATCTATCAACGATGCAGTCCTTTAGTCTAGATGTAGAAGACGTTTGCCCACCCAATAATTTCGTATGCCGACCCTTCAGAATCGAATAAAAAAATAAAAACCGCGAAAATGAAGAGTTCCGTAGACGCGACCTCGTATAAGTTCAATTATTTCCGAAAATATTATCAAAATTGATCTTTCAACGATGCAGTCCTTTAGTCTAGATGTAGAAGACGTTTGCCCACCCAATAATTTCGTATGCCCACCCTTCAGAATCGAAATAAAAAATAAAAAACACGAAAATGAAGAGTTCCGAAGACGCGACCACTTATAAGTTCTATTTTTTCCGAAAATATTATCAAAATCGATCTTTCAACGATGCAGTCCTTTAGTCTAGATGTAGAAGACGTTTGCCCATCGAATAATTTCGTATGCCCACCCTTCAGAATCGAATAAAAAAATGAAAACCGCGAAAATGAAGAGTTCTGAAGACGCGACCACGTATAAGTTCGATTTTTTTCGAAAATATTATCAAAATCGATCTTTCAACGATGCAGTCCTTTTGTCTAGATGTAGAAGACGTTTGCCCACCCAATAATTTCGTATGCCCACCCTTCAGAATCGAATAAAAAAATAAAAACTGCGAAAATGAAGAGTTCCGAAGACGCGACCACGTATAAGTGCGATTTTTTCCGAAAATATTATCAAAATCGATATTTCAACGATGCAGTCCTTTAGTCTAGATGTAGAAGACGTTTGCCCACCCAATAATTTCGTATGCGCACCCTCCAGAATCGAAATAAAAAATAAAAACCGCGAAAATGAAGAGTTCCGAAGACGCGACCACGTATAAGTTCGATTTTTTCCGAAAATATTATCAAAATCGATCTTTCAACGATGCAGTCCTTTAATCTAGATGTAGAAGACGTTTGCCCACCCAATAATTTCGTATGCCTACCCTCCAGAATCGAATTAAAAAATAAAAACCGCGAAAATGAAGAGTTCCGAAGACGCGACCACGTATAAGTTCGATTTTTTCCGAAAATATCAAAATCGATCTTTCAACGATGCAGTCCTTTAATCTAGATGTAGAAGACGTTTGCCCACCCAATAATTTCGTATGCCCACCCTCCAGAATCGAATTAAAAAATAAAAACCGCGAAAATGAAGAGTTCCGAAGACGCGACCACGTATAAGTTCGAATTTTTCCGAAAATATCAAAATCGATCTTTCAACGATGCAGTCCTTTAATCTAGATGTAGAAGACGTTTGCCCACCCAATAATTTCGTATGCCCACCCTTCAGAATCGAAATAAAAAATAAAAACCGCGAAAATGAAGAGTTCCGAAGACGCGACCACGTATAAGTGCGATTTTTTCCGAAAATATTATCAAAATCGATATTTCAACGATGCAGTCCTTTAGTCTAGATGTATAAGACGTTTGCCCACCCAATAATTTCGTATGCCCACCCTTCAGAATCGAATAAAAAAATAAAATCCGCGAAAATGAAGAGTTCCGAAGACGCGACCACGTATAAGTTCGATTTTTTCCGAAAATATTATCAAAATCGATCTTTCAACGATGCAGTCCTTTAATCTAGATGTTGAAGACCTTTGCCCACCCAATAATTTCGTATGCCTACCCTCCAGAATCGAATTAAAAAATAAAAACCGCGAAAATGAAGAGTTCCGAAGACGCGACCACGTATAAGTTCGATTTTTTCCGAAAATATTATCAAAATCGATCTTTCAACGATGCAGTCCTTTAATCTAGATGTTGAAGACCTTTGCCCACCCAATAATTTCGTATGCCTACCCTCCAGAATCGAATTAAAAAATAAAAACCGCGAAAATGAAGAGTTCCGAAGACGCGACCACGTATAAGTTCGATTTTTTCCGAAAATATCAAAATCGATCATTCAACGATGCAGTCCTTTAATCTAGATGTAGAAGACGTTTGCCCACCCAATAATTTCGTATGCCCACCCTTCAGAATCGAATTAAAAAATAAAAACCGCGAAAATGAAGAGTTCCGAAGACGCGACTACGTATAAGTTCGATTTTTTCCGAAAATATTATCAAAATCGATCTTTCAACGATGCAGTCCTTTAGTCTAGATGTAGAAGAGATTTGCCCATCCAATAATGTCGTATGCGCACCGTCCAGAATCGAATTAAAAAATAAAAACCGCGAAAATGAAGAGTTCCGAAGACGCGACCACGTATAAGTTCGATTATTTATTAACTAAACGTTCGAATCGTTTGTCCAACGACGCATTTCGTTAGTGTAGATGAGGAAGACGTTTGCCCATCCAATAATTTCGTATGCCCACCCTTCAGAATCGAATAAAAAAATAAAAACCGCGAAAATGAAGAGTTCCGAAGACGCGACCACGTATAAGTTCGATTTTTTCCGAAAATATTATCAAAATCGATCTTTCAACGATGCAGTCCTTTAGTCTAGATGTAGAAGACGTTTGCCCACCCAATAATTTCGTATGCCCACCCTTCAGAATCGAATTAAAAAATAAAAACCGCGAAAATGAAGAGTTCCGAAGACGCGACTACGTATAAGTTCGATTTTTTCCGAAAATATTATCAAAATCGATCTTTCAACGATGCAGTCCTTTATTCTAAATGTGGAAGACGTTTGCCCACCCAATAATTTCGTATGCCCACCCTTCAGAATCGAATAAAAAAATAAAAACCGCGAAAATGAAGATTCCGAAGACGCGACCACGTATAAGTGCGATTTTTTCCGAAAATATTATCAAAATCGATCTTTCAACGATGCAGTCCTTTAATCTAGATGTAGAAGACGTTTGCCCACCCAATAATTTCGTATGCCCACCCTTCAGAATCGAATTAAAAAATAAAAACCGCGAAAATGAAGAGTTCCGAAGACGCGACCACGTATAAGTTCGATTTTTTCCGAAAATATTATCAAAATCGATCTTTCAACGATGCAGTCCTTTAGTCTAGATGTAGAAGACGTTTGCCCACCCAATAATTTCATATGCCCACCCTTCAGAATCGAAATAAAAAATAAAAACCGCGAAAATGAAGAGTTCCGAAGACGCGACCACGTATAAGTTCGATTTTTTTCCGAAAATATTATCAAAATCGATCTTCCAACGATGCAGTCCTTTAGTCTAGATGTAGAAGACGTTTGCCCACCCAATAATTTCGTATGCCCACCCTTCAGAATCGAAATAAAAAATAAAAACCCCGAAAATGAAGAGTTCCGAAGACGCGACCACGTATAAGTTCGATTATTTATTAACTAAACGTTCGAATCGTTTGTCCAACGACGCATCTCGTTAGTGTAGATGTGGAAGACGTTTGCCCACCCAATAATTTCGTATGCCCACCCTTCAGAATCGAATAAAAAAATAAAAACCGCGAAAATGAAGAGTTCCGAAGACGCGACCACGTATAAGTGCGATTTTTTCCGAAAATATTATCAAAATCGATCTTTCAACGATGCAGTCCTTTAATCTAGATGTATAAGACGTTTGCCCACCCAATAATTTCGTATGCCCACCCTTCAGAATCGAATAAAAAAATAAAAACCGCGAAAATGAAGAGTTCCGAAGACGCGACCACGTATAAGTTCGATTTTTTCCGAAAATATTATCAAAATCGATCTTTCAACGATGCAGTCCTTTAATCTAGATGTTGAAGACCTTTGCCCACCCAATAATTTCGTATGCCTACCCTCCAGAATCGAATTAAAAAATAAAAACCGCGAAAATGAAGAGTTCCGAAGACGCGACCACGTATAAGTTCGATTTTTTCCGAAAATATTATCAAAATCGATCTTTCAACGATGCAGTCCTTTAATCTAGATGTTGAAGACCTTTGCCCACCCAATAATTTCGTATGCCTACCCTCCAGAATCGAATTAAAAAATAAAAACCGCGAAAATGAAGAGTTCCGAAGACGCGACCACGTATAAGTTCGATTTTTTCCGAAAATATCAAAATCGATCATTCAACGATGCAGTCCTTTAATCTAGATGTAGAAGACGTTTGCCCACCCAATAATTTCGTATGCCTACCCTCCAGAATCGAATTAAAAAATAAAAACCGCGAAAATGAAGAGTTCCGAAGACGCGACCACGTATAAGTTCGATTTTTTCCGAAAATATCAAAATCGATCATTCAACGATGCAGTCCTTTAATCTAGATGTAGAAGACGTTTGCCCACCCAATAATTTCGTATGCCCACCCTTCAGAATCGAATTAAAAAATAAAAACCGCGAAAATGAAGAGTTCCGAAGACGCGACTACGTATAAGTTCGATTTTTTCCGAAAATATTATCAAAATCGATCTTTCAACGATGCAGTCCTTTAGTCTAGATGTAGAAGAGATTTGCCCATCCAATAATGTCGTATGCGCACCGTCCAGAATCGAATTAAAAAATAAAAACCGCGAAAATGAAGAGTTCCGAAGACGCGACCACGTATAAGTTCGATTATTTATTAACTAAACGTTCGAATCGTTTGTCCAACGACGCATTTCGTTAGTGTAGATGAGGAAGACGTTTGCCCATCCAATAATTTCGTATGCCCACCCTTCAGAATCGAATAAAAAAATAAAAACCGCGAAAATGAAGAGTTCCGAAGACGCGACCACGTATAAGTTCGATTTTTTCCGAAAATATTATCAAAATCGATCTTTCAACGATGCAGTCCTTTAGTCTAGATGTAGAAGACGTTTGCCCACCCAATAATTTCGTATGCCCACCCTTCAGAATCGAATTAAAAAATAAAAACCGCGAAAATGAAGAGTTCCGAAGACGCGACTACGTATAAGTTCGATTTTTTCCGAAAATATTATCAAAATCGATCTTTCAACGATGCAGTCCTTTATTCTAAATGTGGAAGACGTTTGCCCACCCAATAATTTCGTATGCCCACCCTTCAGAATCGAATAAAAAAATAAAAACCGCGAAAATGAAGATTCCGAAGACGCGACCACGTATAAGTGCGATTTTTTCCGAAAATATTATCAAAATCGATCTTTCAACGATGCAGTCCTTTAATCTAGATGTAGAAGACGTTTGCCCACCCAATAATTTCGTATGCCCACCCTTCAGAATCGAATTAAAAAATAAAAACCGCGAAAATGAAGAGTTCCGAAGACGCGACCACGTATAAGTTCGATTTTTTCCGAAAATATTATCAAAATCGATCTTTCAACGATGCAGTCCTTTAGTCTAGATGTAGAAGACGTTTGCCCACCCAATAATTTCATATGCCCACCCTTCAGAATCGAAATAAAAAATAAAAACCGCGAAAATGAAGAGTTCCGAAGACGCGACCACGTATAAGTTCGATTTTTTTCCGAAAATATTATCAAAATCGATCTTTCAACGATGCAGTCCTTTAGTCTAGATGTAGAAGACGTTTGCCCACCCAATAATTTCGTATGCCCACCCTTCAGAATCGAAATAAAAAATAAAAACCCCGAAAATGAAGAGTTCCGAAGACGCGACCACGTATAAGTTCGATTATTTATTAACTAAACGTTCGAATCGTTTGTCCAACGACGCATTTCGTTAGTGTAGATGTGGAAGACGTTTGCCCACCCAATAATTTCGTATGCCCACCCTTCAGAATCGAATAAAAAAATAAAAACCGCGAAAATGAAGAGTTCCGAAGACGCGACCACGTATAAGTGCGATTTTTTCCGAAAATATTATCAAAATCGATCTTTCAACGATGCAGTCCTTTAATCTAGATGTAGAAGACGTTTGCCCACCCAATAATTTCGTATGCCCACCCTTCAGAATCGAATAAAAAAATAAAAACCGCGAAAATGAAGAGTTCCGAAGACGCGACCACGTATAAGTTCGATTTTTTCCGAAAATATTATCAAAATCGATCTTTCAACGATGCAGTCCTTTAATCTAGATGTTGAAGACGTTTTCCCACCCAATAATTTCGTATGCCTACCCTCCAGAATCGAATTAAAAAATAAAAACCGCGAAAATGAAGAGTTCCGAAGACGCGACCACGTATAAGTTCGATTTTTTCCGAAAATATCAAAATCGATCTTTCAACGATGCAGTCCTTTAATCTAGATGTAGAAGACGTTTGCCCACCCAATAATTTCGTATGCCCACCCTCCAGAATCGAATTAAAAAATAAAAACCGCGAAAATGAAGAGTTCCGAAGACGCGACCACGTATAAGTGCGATTTTTTCCGAAAATATTATCAAAATCGATCTTTCAACGATGCAGTCCTTTAATCTAGATGTAGAAGACGTTTGCCCACCCAATAATTTCGTATGCCTACCCTCCAGAATCGAATTAAAAAATAAAAACCGCGAAAATGAAGAGTTCCGAAGACGCGACCACGTATAAGTTCGATTTTTTCCGAAAATATTATCAAAATCGATCTTTCAACGATGCAGTCCTTTAGTCTAGATGTGGAAGACATTTGCCCACCCAATAATTTCGTATGCCCACCCTTCAGAATCGAAATAAAAAATAAAAACCGCGAAAATGAAGAGTTCCGAAGACGCGACCACGTATAAGTTCGATTTTTTCCGAAAATATCAAAATCGATCTTTCAACGATGCAGTCCTTTAGTCTAGATGTAGAAGACGTTTGCCCACCCAATAATTTCGTATGCGCACCCTCCAGAATCGAATTAAAAAATAAAAACCGCGAAAATGAAGAGTTCCGAAGACGCGACCACGTATAAGTTCGATTTTTTCCGAAAATATTATCAAAATCGATCTTTCAACGATGCAGTCCTTTAGTCTAGATGTAGAAGACGTTTGCCCACCCAACAATTTCATATGCCCACCCTTCAGAATCGAAATAAAAAATAAAAACCGCGAAAATGAAGAGTTCCGAAGACGCGACCACGTATAAGTTCGATTTTTTCCGAAAATATTATCAAAATTGATCTTTCAACGATGCAGTCCTTTAGTCTAGATGTAGAAGACGTTTGCCCACCCAATAATTTCGTATGCCCACCCTTCGGAATCGAAATAAAAAATAAAAACCCCGAAAATGAAGAGTTCCGAAGACGCGACCACGTATAAGTTCGATTTTTTCCGAAAATATTATCAAAATCGATCTTTCAACGATGCAGTCCTTTAGTCTAGATGTAGAAGACGTTTGCCCACCCAATAATTTCGTATGCCCACCCTTCAGAATCGAATAA
Source organism: Andrena praecox (assembly GCA_963932275.1). Taxonomy (NCBI): domain Eukaryota; kingdom Metazoa; phylum Arthropoda; class Insecta; order Hymenoptera; family Andrenidae; genus Andrena; species Andrena praecox. Next base: position 399,620 of record CAWVQO010000413.1, on the reverse strand, counting down.
AAAAATGAAAACCGCGAAAATGAAGAGTTCTGAAGACGCGACCACGTATAAGTTCGATTTTTTTCGAAAATATTATCAAAATCGATCTTTTAACGATGTAGTCCGTTAGTCTAGATGTAGAAGAAATTTGCCCACCCAATAATTTCTTATGCGCACCCTCCAGAATCGAATTAAAAAATAAAAACCGCGAAAATGAAGAGTTCCGAAGACGCGACCACGTATAAGTTCGATTTTTTCCGAAAATATCAAAATCGATCTTTCAACGATGCAGTCCTTTAATCTAGATGTAGAAGACGTTTGCCCACCCAATAATTTCATATGCCCACCCTTCAGAATCGAAATAAAAAATAAAAACCGCGAAAATGAAGAGTTCCGAAGACGCGACCACGTATAAGTTCTATTTTTTCCGAAAATATTATCAAAATCGATCTTTCAACAATGCAGTCCTTTAGTCTAGATGTAGAAGACGCTTGCCCATCCAATAATTTCGTATGCCCACACTTCAGAATCGAATTAAAAAATAAAAACCGCGAAAATGAAGAGTTCCGAAGACGCGACCAGGTATAAGTGCGATTTTTTCCGAAAATATTATCAAAATCGATATTTCAACGATGCAGTCCTTTAGTCTAGATGTATAAGACGTTTGCCCACCCAATAATTTCGTATGCCCACCCTTCAGAATCGAATAAAAAAATAAAAACCGCGAAAATGAAGAGTTCCGAAGACGCGACCACGTATAAGTTCGATTTTTTCCGAAAATATTATCAAAATCGATCTTTCAACGATGCAGTCCTTTAATCTAGATGTTGAAGACCTTTGCCCACCCAATAATTTCGTATGCCTACCCTCCAGAATCGAATTAAAAAATAAAAACCGCGAAAATGAAGAGTTCCGAAGACGCGACCACGTATAAGTTCGATTTTTTCCGAAAATATTATCAAAATCGATCTTTCAACGATGCAGTCCTTTAATCTAGATGTTGAAGACCTTTGCCCACCCAATAATTTCGTATGCCTACCCTCCAGAATCGAATTAAAAAATAAAAACCGCGAAAATGAAGAGTTCCGAAGACGCGACCACGTATAAGTTCGATTTTTTCCGAAAATATCAAAATCGATCATTCAACGATGCAGTCCTTTAATCTAGATGTAGAAGACGTTTGCCCACCCAATAATTTCGTATGCCCACCCTTCAGAATCGAATTAAAAAATAAAAACCGCGAAAATGAAGAGTTCCGAAGACGCGACTACGTATAAGTTCGATTTTTTCCGAAAATATTATCAAAATCGATCTTTCAACGATGCAGTCCTTTAGTCTAGATGTAGAAGAGATTTGCCCATCCAATAATGTCGTATGCGCACCGTCCAGAATCGAATTAAAAAATAAAAACCGCGAAAATGAAGAGTTCCGAAGACGCGACCACGTATAAGTTCGATTATTTATTAACTAAACGTTCGAATCGTTTGTCCAACGACGCATTTCGTTAGTGTAGATGAGGAAGACGTTTGCCCATCCAATAATTTCGTATGCCCACCCTTCAGAATCGAATAAAAAAATAAAAACCGCGAAAATGAAGAGTTCCGAAGACGCGACCACGTATAAGTTCGATTTTTTCCGAAAATATTATCAAAATCGATCTTTCAACGATGCAGTCCTTTAGTCTAGATGTAGAAGACGTTTGCCCACCCAATAATTTCGTATGCCCACCCTTCAGAATCGAATTAAAAAATAAAAACCGCGAAAATGAAGAGTTCCGAAGACGCGACTACGTATAAGTTCGATTTTTTCCGAAAATATTATCAAAATCGATCTTTCAACGATGCAGTCCTTTATTCTAAATGTGGAAGACGTTTGCCCACCCAATAATTTCGTATGCCCACCCTTCAGAATCGAATAAAAAAATAAAAACCGCGAAAATGAAGATTCCGAAGACGCGACCACGTATAAGTGCGATTTTTTCCGAAAATATTATCAAAATCGATCTTTCAACGATGCAGTCCTTTAATCTAGATGTAGAAGACGTTTGCCCACCCAATAATTTCGTATGCCCACCCTTCAGAATCGAATTAAAAAATAAAAACCGCGAAAATGAAGAGTTCCGAAGACGCGACCACGTATAAGTTCGATTTTTTCCGAAAATATTATCAAAATCGATCTTTCAACGATGCAGTCCTTTAGTCTAGATGTAGAAGACGTTTGCCCACCCAATAATTTCATATGCCCACCCTTCAGAATCGAAATAAAAAATAAAAACCGCGAAAATGAAGAGTTCCGAAGACGCGACCACGTATAAGTTCGATTTTTTCCGAAAATATTATCAAAATCGATCTTTCAACGATGCAGTCCTTTAATCTAGATGTTGAAGACGTTTGCCCACCCAATAATTTCGTATGCCTACCCTCCAGAATCGAATTAAAAAATAAAAACCGCGAAAATGAAGAGTTCCGAAGACGCGACCACGTATAAGTTCGATTTTTTCCGAAAATATCAAAATCGATCTTTCAACGATGCAGTCCTTTAGTCTAGATGTAGAAGACGTTTGCCCACCCAATAATTTCGTATGCGCACCCTCCAGAATCGAATTAAAAAATAAAAACCGCGAAAATGAAGAGTTCCGAAGACGCGACCACGTATAAGTTCGATTTTTTCCGAAAATATTATCAAAATCGATCTTTCAACGATGCAGTCCTTTAGTCTAGATGTAGAAGACGTTTGCCCACCCAATAATTTCATATGCCCACCCTTCAGAATCGAAATAAAAAATAAAAACCGCGAAAATGAAGAGTTCCGAAGACGCGACCACGTATAAGTTCGATTTTTTCCGAAAATATTATCAAAATTGATCTTTCAACGATGCAGTCCTTTAGTCTAGATGTAGAAGACGTTTGCCCACCCAATAATTTCGTATGCCCACCCTTCAGAATCGAAATAAAAAATAAAAACCCCGAAAATGAAGAGTTCCGAAGACGCGACCACGTATAAGTTCGATTTTTTCCGAAAATATTATCAAAATCGATCTTTCAACGATGCAGTCCTTTAGTCTAGATGTAGAAGACGTTTGCCCACCCAATAATTTCGTATGCCCACCCTTCAGAATCGAATAAAAAAATGAAAACCGCGAAAATGAAGAGTTCTGAAGACGCGACCACGAATAAGTTCGATTTTTTCCGAAAATATTATCAAAATCGATCTTTCAACGATGCAGTCCTTTAATCTAGATGTTGAAGACGTTTGCCCACCCAATAAGTTCGTATGCCTACCCTCCAGAATCGAATTAAAAAATAAAAACCGCGAAAATGAAGAGTTCCGAAGACGCGACCACGTATAAGTTCGATTTTTTCCGAAAATATCAAAATCGATCTTTCAACGATGCAGTCCTTTAATCTAGATGTAGAAGACGTTTGCCCACCCAATAATTTCGTATGCCCACCCTCCAGAATCGAATTAAAAAATAAAAACCGCGAAAATGAAGAGTTCCGAAGACGCGACCACGTATAAGTTCGATTATTTATTAACTAAACGTTCGAATCGTTTGTCCAACGACGCATTTCGTTAGTGTAGATGTGGAAGACGTTTGCCCATCCAATAATTTCGTATGCCCACCCTTCAGAATCGAATAAAACCCGCGAAAATGAAGAGTTCCGAAGACGCGACTACTTATAAGTTCGATTTTTTCCGAAAATATTATCAAAATCGATCTTTCAACGATGCAGTCCTTCAGTCTAGATGTAGAAGACGTTTGCCCACCCAATAATTTCGTATGCCCACCCTTCAGAATCGAATTAAAAAATAAAAACCGCGAAAATGAAGAGTTCCGAAGACGCGACTACGTATAAGTTCGATTTTTTCCGAAAATATTATCAAAATCGATCTTTCAACGATGCAGTCCTTTAGTCTAGATGTAGAAGAGATTTGCCCATCCAATAATCTCGTATGCGCACCGTCCAGAATCGAATTAAAAAATAAAAACCGCGAAAATGAAGAGTTCCGAAGACGCGACCACGTATAAGTTCGATTATTTATTAACTAAACGTTCGAATCGTTTGTCCAACGACGCATTTCGTTAGTGTAGATGAGGAAGACGTTTGCCCATCCAATAATTTCGTATGCCCACCCTTCAGAATCGAATAAAACAATAAAAACCGCGAAAATGAAGAGTTCGGAAGACGCGACCACGTATAAGTTCGATTATTTATTAACTAAACGTTCGAATCGTTTGTCCAACGACGCATTTCGTTAGTGTAGATGTGGAAGACGTTTGCCCACCCAATAATTTCGTATGCCCACCCTTCAGAATCGAATAAAAAAATAAAAACCGCGAAAATGAATAGTTCCGAAGACGCGACCACGTATAAGTGCGATTTTTTCCGAAAATATTATCAAAATCGATCTTTCAACGATGCAGTCCTTTAGTCTAGATGTAGAAGACGTTTGCCCACCCAATAATTTCGTATGCCCACCCTTCAGAATCGAAATAAAAAATAAAAACCCCGAAAATGAAGAGTTCCGAAGACGCGACCACGTATAAGTTCGATTATTTATTAACTAAACGTTCGAATCGTTTGCCCAACGACGCATTTCGTTAGTGTAGATGTGGAAGACGTTTGCCCACCCAATAATTTCGTATGCCCACCCTTCAGAATCGAATAAAAAAATAAAAACCGCGAAAATGAAGAGTTCCGAAGACGCGACCACGTATAAGTGCGATTTTTTCCGAAAATATTATCAAAATCGATCTTTCAACGATGCAGTCCTTTAATCTAGATGTAGAAGACGTTTGCCCACCCAATAATTTCGTATGCCCACCCTTCAGAATCGAATAAAAAAATAAAAACCGCGAAAATGAAGAGTTCCGAAGACGCGACCACGTATAAGTTCGATTTTTTCCGAAAATATTATCAAAATCGATCTTTCAACGATGCAGTCCTTTAATCTAGATGTTGAAGACGTTTTCCCACCCAATAATTTCGTATGCCTACCCTCCAGAATCGAATTAAAAAATAAAAACCGCGAAAATGAAGAGTTCCGAAGACGCGACCACGTATAAGTTCGATTTTTTCCGAAAATATCAAAATCGATCTTTCAACGATGCAGTCCTTTAATCTAGATGTAGAAGACGTTTGCCCACCCAATAATTTCGTATGCCCACCCTCCAGAATCGAATTAAAAAATAAAAACCGCGAAAATGAAGAGTTCCGAAGACGCGACCACGTATAAGTGCGATTTTTTCCGAAAATATTATCAAAATCGATCTTTCAACGATGCAGTCCTTTAATCTAGATGTTAAAGACGTTTTCCCACCCAATAATTTCGTATGCCCACCCTCCAGAATCGAATTAAAAAATAAAAACCGCGAAAATGAAGAGTTCCGAAGACGCGACCACGTATAAGTGCGATTTTTTCCGAAAATATTATCAAAATTGATCTTTCAACGATGCAGTCCTTTAGTCTAGATGTAGAAGACGTTTGCCCACCCAATAATTTCGTATGCCCACCCTTCGGAATCGAAATAAAAAATAAAAACCCCGAAAATGAAGAGTTCCGAAGACGCGACCACGTATAAGTTCGATTTTTTCCGAAAATATTATCAAAATCGATCTTTCAACGATGCAGTCCTTTAGTCTAGATGTAGAAGACGTTTGCCCACCCAATAATTTCGTACGCCCACCCTTCAGAATCGAATAAAAAAATGAAAACCGCGAAAATGAAGAGTTCTGAAGACGCGACCACGTATAAGTTCGATTTTTTTCGAAAATATTATCAAAATCGATCTTTTAACGATGTAGTCCGTTAGTCTAGATGTAGAAGAAATTTGCCCACCCAATAATTTCTTATGCGCACCCTCCAGAATCGAATTAAAAAATAAAAACCGCGAAAATGAAGAGTTCCGAAGACGCGACCACGTATAAGTTCGATTTTTTCCGAAAATATTATCAAAATCGATCTTTCAACGATGCAGTCCTTTAGTCTAGATGTATAAGACGTTTGCCCACCCAATAATTTCGTATGCCCACCCTTCAGAATCGAATAAAAAAATAAAAACCGCGAAAATGAAGAGTTCCGAAGACGCGACCACGTATAAGTTCGATTTTTTCCGAAAATATTATCAAAATCGATCTTTCAACGATGCAGTCCTTTAATCTAGATGTTGAAGACGTTTGCCCACCCAATAATTTCGTATGCCTACCCTCCAGAATCGAATTAAAAAATAAAAACCGCGAAAATGAAGAGTTCCGAAGACGCGACCACGTATAAGTTCGATTTTTTCCGAAAATATCAAAATCGATCTTTCAACGATGCAGTCCTTTAGTCTAGATGTAGAAGACGTTTGCCCACCCAATAATTTCGTATGCGCACCCTCCAGAATCGAATTAAAAAATAAAAACCGCGAAAATGAAGAGTTCCGAAGACGCGACCACGTATAAGTTCGATTTTTTCCGAAAATATTATCAAAATCGATCTTTCAACGATGCAGTCCTTTAGTCTAGATGTGGAAGACATTTGCCCACCCAATAATTTCGTATGCCCACCCTTCAGAATCGAAATAAAAAATAAAAACCGCGAAAATGAAGAGTTCCGAAGACGCGACCACGTATAAGTTCGATTTTTTCCGAAAATATCAAAATCGATCTTTCAACGATGCAGTCCTTTAGTCTAGATGTAGAAGACGTTTGCCCACCCAATAATTTCGTATGCGCACCCTCCAGAATCGAATTAAAAAATAAAAACCGCGAAAATGAAGAGTTCCGAAGACGCGACCACGTATAAGTTCGATTTTTTCCGAAAATATTATCAAAATCGATCTTTCAACGATGCAGTCCTTTAGTCTAGATGTAGAAGACGTTTGCCCACCCAACAATTTCATATGCCCACCCTTCAGAATCGAAATAAAAAATAAAAACCGCGAAAATGAAGAGTTCCGAAGACGCGACCACGTATAAGTTCGATTTTTTCCGAAAATATTATCAAAATTGATCTTTCAACGATGCAGTCCTTTAGTCTAGATGTAGAAGACGTTTGCCCACCCAATAATTTCGTATGCCCACCCTTCGGAATCGAAATAAAAAATAAAAACCCCGAAAATGAAGAGTTCCGAAGACGCGACCACGTATAAGTTCGATTTTTTCCGAAAATATTATCAAAATCGATCTTTCAACGATGCAGTCCTTTAGTCTAGATGTAGAAGACGTTTGCCCACCCAATAATTTCGTATGCCCACCCTTCAGAATCGAATAAAAAAATGAAAACCGCGAAAATGAAGAGTTCTGAAGACGCGACCACGTATAAGTTCGATTTTTTTCGAAAATATTATCAAAATCGATCTTTTAACGATGTAGTCCGTTAGTCTAGATGTAGAAGAAATTTGCCCACCCAATAATTTCTTATGCGCACCCTCCAGAATCGAATTAAAAAATAAAAACCGCGAAAATGAAGAGTTCCGAAGACGCGACCACGTATAAGTTCGATTTTTTCCGAAAATATCAAAATCGATCTTTCAACGATGCAGTCCTTTAATCTAGATGTAGAAGACGTTTGCCCACCCAATAATTTCATATGCCCACCCTTCAGAATCGAAATAAAAAATAAAAACCGCGAAAATGAAGAGTTCCGAAGACGCGACCACGTATAAGTTCTATTTTTTCCGAAAATATTATCAAAATCGATCTTTCAACGATGCAGTCCTTTAGTCTAGATGTAGAAGACGCTTGCCCATCCAATAATTTCGTATGCCCACACTTCAGAATCGAATTAAAAAATAAAAACCGCGAAAATGAAGAGTTCCGAAGACGCGACCAGGTATAAGTGCGATTTTTTCCGAAAATATTATCAAAATCGATATTTCAACGATGCAGTCCTTTAGTCTAGATGTATAAGACGTTTGCCCACCCAATAATTTCGTATGCCCACCCTTCAGAATCGAATAAAAAAATAAAAACCGCGAAAATGAAGAGTTCCGAAGACGCGACCACGTATAAGTTCGATTGTTTCCGAAAATATTATCAAAATCGATCTTTCAACGATGCAGTCCTTTAATCTAGATGTTGAAGACCTTTGCCCACCCAATAATTTCGTATGCCTACCCTCCAGAATCGAATTAAAAAATAAAAACCGCGAAAATGAAGAGTTCCGAAGACGCGACCACGTATAAGTTCGATTTTTTCCGAAAATATTATCAAAATCGATCTTTCAACGATGCAGTCCTTTAATCTAGATGTTGAAGACCTTTGCCCACCCAATAATTTCGTATGCCTACCCTCCAGAATCGAATTAAAAAATAAAAACCGCGAAAATGAAGAGTTCCGAAGACGCGACCACGTATAAGTTCGATTTTTTCCGAAAATATCAAAATCGATCATTCAACGATGCAGTCCTTTAATCTAGATGTAGAAGACGTTTGCCCACCCAATAATTTCGTATGCCCACCCTTCAGAATCGAATTAAAAAATAAAAACCGCGAAAATGAAGAGTTCCGAAGACGCGACTACGTATAAGTTCGATTTTTTCCGAAAATATTATCAAAATCGATCTTTCAACGATGCAGTCCTTTAGTCTAGATGTAGAAGAGATTTGCCCATGCAATAATGTCGTATGCGCACCGTCCAGAATCGAATTAAAAAATAAAAACCGCGAAAATGAAGAGTTCCGAAGACGCGACCACGTATAAGTTCGATTATTTATTAACTAAACGTTCGAATCGTTTGTCCAACGACGCATTTCGTTAGTGTAGATGAGGAAGACGTTTGCCCATCCAATAATTTCGTATGCCCACCCTTCAGAATCGAATAAAAAAATAAAAACCGCGAAAATGAAGAGTTCCGAAGACGCGACCACGTATAAGTTCGATTTTTTCCGAAAATATTATCAAAATCGATCTTTCAACGATGCAGTCCTTTAGTCTAGATGTTGAAGACGTTTGCCCACCCAATAAGTTCGTATGCCTACCCTCCAGAATCGAATTAAAAAATAAAAACCGCGAAAATGAAGAGTTCCGAAGACGCGACCACGTATAAGTTCGATTTTTTCCGAAAATATCAAAATCGATCTTTCAACGATGCAGTCCTTTAATCTAGATGTAGAAGACGTTTGCCCACCCAATAATTTCGTATGCCCACCCTCCAGAATCGAATTAAAAAATAAAAACCGCGAAAATGAAGAGTTCCGAAGACGCGACCACGTATAAGTTCGATTATTTATTAACTAAACGTTCGAATCGTTTGTCCAACGACGCATTTCGTTAGTGTAGATGTGGAAGACGTTTGCCCATCCAATAATTTCGTATGCCCACCCTTCAGAATCGAATAAAACCCGCGAAAATGAAGAGTTCCGAAGACGCGACTACTTATAAGTTCGATTTTTTCCGAAAATATTATCAAAATCGATCTTTCAACGATGCAGTCCTTCAGTCTAGATGTAGAAGACGTTTGCCCACCCAATAATTTCGTATGCCCACCCTTCAGAATCGAATTAAAAAATAAAAACCGCGAAAATGAAGAGTTCCGAAGACGCGACTACGTATAAGTTCGATTTTTTCCGAAAATATTATCAAAATCGATCTTTCAACGATGCAGTCCTTTAGTCTAGATGTAGAAGAGATTTGCCCATCCAATAATCTCGTATGCGCACCGTCCAGAATCGAATTAAAAAATAAAAACCGCGAAAATGAAGAGTTCCGAAGACGCGACCACGTATAAGTTCGATTATTTATTAACTAAACGTTCGAATCGTTTGTCCAACGACGCATTTCGTTAGTGTAGATGAGGAAGACGTTTGCCCATCCAATAATTTCGTATGCCCACCCTTCAGAATCGAATAAAACAATAAAAACCGCGAAAATGAAGAGTTCGGAAGACGCGACCACGTATAAGTTCGATTATTTATTAACTAAACGTTCGAATCGTTTGTCCAACGACGCATTTCGTTAGTGTAGATGTGGAAGACGTTTGCCCACCCAATAATTTCGTATGCCCACCCTTCAGAATCGAATAAAAAAATAAAAACCGCGAAAATGAATAGTTCCGAAGACGCGACCACGTATAAGTGCGATTTTTTCCGAAAATATTATCAAAATCGATCTTTCAACGATGCAGTCCTTTAGTCTAGATGTAGAAGACGTTTGCCCACCCAATAATTTCGTATGCCCACCCTTCAGAATCGAAATAAAAAATAAAAACCCCGAAAATGAAGAGTTCCGAAGACGCGACCACGTATAAGTTCGATTATTTATTAACTAAACGTTCGAATCGTTTGCCCAACGACGCATTTCGTTAGTGTAGATGTGGAAGACGTTTGCCCACCCAATAATTTCGTATGCCCACCCTTCAGAATCGAATAAAAAAATAAAAACCGCGAAAATGAAGAGTTCCGAAGACGCGACCACGTATAAGTGCGATTTTTTCCGAAAATATTATCAAAATCGATCTTTCAACGATGCAGTCCTTTAATCTAGATGTAGAAGACGTTTGCCCACCCAATAATTTCGTATGCCCACCCTTCAGAATCGAATAAAAAAATAAAAACCGCGAAAATGAAGAGTTCCGAAGACGCGACCACGTATAAGTTCGATTTTTTCCGAAAATATTATCAAAATCGATCTTTCAACGATGCAGTCCTTTAGTCTAGATGTGGAAGACATTTGCCCACCCAATAATTTCGTATGCCCACCCTCCAGAATCGAATTAAAAAATAAAAACCGCGAAAATGAAGAGTTCCGAAGACGCGACCACGTATAAGTGCGATTTTTTCCGAAAATATTATCAAAATCGATCTTTCAACGATGCAGTCCTTTAATCTAGATGTTAAAGACGTTTTCCCACCCAATAATTTCGTATGCCCACCCTCCAGAATCGAATTAAAAAATAAAAACCGCGAAAATGAAGAGTTCCGAAGACGCGACCACGTATAAGTGCGATTTTTTCCGAAAATATTATCAAAATTGATCTTTCAACGATGCAGTCCTTTAGTCTAGATGTAGAAGACGTTTGCCCACCCAATAATTTCGTATGCCCACCCTTCGGAATCGAAATAAAAAATAAAAACCCCGAAAATGAAGAGTTCCGAAGACGCGACCACGTATAAGTTCGATTTTTTCCGAAAATATTATCAAAATCGATCTTTCAACGATGCAGTCCTTTAGTCTAGATGTAGAAGACGTTTGCCCACCCAATAATTTCGTACGCCCACCCTTCAGAATCGAATAAAAAAATGAAAACCGCGAAAATGAAGAGTTCTGAAGACGCGACCACGTATAAGTTCGATTTTTTTCGAAAATATTATCAAAATCGATCTTTTAACGATGTAGTCCGTTAGTCTAGATGTAGAAGAAATTTGCCCACCCAATAATTTCTTATGCGCACCCTCCAGAATCGAATTAAAAAATAAAAACCGCGAAAATGAAGAGTTCCGAAGACGCGACCACGTATAAGTTCGATTTTTTCCGAAAATATTATCAAAATCGATCTTTCAACGATGCAGTCCTTTAGTCTAGATGTATAAGACGTTTGCCCACCCAATAATTTCGTATGCCCACCCTTCAGAATCGAATAAAAAAATAAAAACCGCGAAAATGAAGAGTTCCGAAGACGCGACCACGTATAAGTTCGATTTTTTCCGAAAATATTATCAAAATCGATCTTTCAACGATGCAGTCCTTTAATCTAGATGTTGAAGACGTTTGCCCACCCAATAATTTCGTATGCCTACCCTCCAGAATCGAATTAAAAAATAAAAACCGCGAAAATGAAGAGTTCCGAAGACGCGACCACGTATAAGTTCGATTTTTTCCGAAAATATCAAAATCGATCTTTCAACGATGCAGTCCTTTAGTCTAGATGTAGAAGACGTTTGCCCACCCAATAATTTCGTATGCGCACCCTCCAGAATCGAATTAAAAAATAAAAACCGCGAAAATGAAGAGTTCCGAAGACGCGACCACGTATAAGTTCGATTTTTTCCGAAAATATTATCAAAATCGATCTTTCAACGATGCAGTCCTTTAGTCTAGATGTAGAAGACGTTTGCCCACCCAATAATTTCATATGCCCACCCTTCAGAATCGAAATAAAAAATAAAAACCGCGAAAATGAAGAGTTCCGAAGACGCGACCACGTATAAGTTCGATTTTTTCCGAAAATATTATCAAAATTGATCTTTCAACGATGCAGTCCTTTAGTCTAGATGTAGAAGACGTTTGCCCACCCAATAATTTCGTATGCCCACCCTTCAGAATCGAAATAAAAAATAAAAACCCCGAAAATGAAGAGTTCCGAAGACGCGACCACGTATAAGTTCGATTTTTTCCGAAAATATTATCAAAATCGATCTTTCAACGATGCAGTCCTTTAGTCTAGATGTAGAAGACGTTTGCCCACCCAATAATTTCGTATGCCCACCCTTCAGAATCGAATAAAAAAATGAAAACCGCGAAAATGAAGAGTTCTGAAGACGCGACCACGTATAAGTTCGATTTTTTCCGAAAATATTATCAAAATCGATCTTTCAACGATGCAGTCCTTTAATCTAGATGTTGAAGACGTTTGCCCACCCAATAAGTTCGTATGCCTACCCTCCAGAATCGAATTAAAAAATAAAAACCGCGAAAATGAAGAGTTCCGAAGACGCGACCACGTATAAGTTCGATTTTTTCCGAAAATATTATCAAAATCGATCTTTCAACGATGCAGTCCTTTAGTCTAGATGTAGAAGACGTTTGCCCACCCAATAATTTCGTATGCCCACCCTTCAGAATCGAATAAAAAAATGAAAACCGCGAAAATGAAGAGTTCTGAAGACGCGACCACGTATAAGTTCGATTTTTTCCGAAAATATTATCAAAATCGATCTTTCAACGATGCAGTCCTTTAATCTAGATGTTGAAGACGTTTGCCCACCCAATAAGTTCGTATGCCTACCCTCCAGAATCGAATTAAAAAATAAAAACCGCGAAAATGAAGAGTTCCGAAGACGCGACCACGTATAAGTTCGATTTTTTCCGAAAATATCAAAATCGATCTTTCAACGATGCAGTCCTTTAATCTAGATGTAGAAGACGTTTGCCCACCCAATAATTTCGTATGCCCACCCTCCAGAATCGAATTAAAAAATAAAAACCGCGAAAATGAAGAGTTCCGAAGACGCGACCACGTATAAGTTCGATTATTTATTAACTAAACGTTCGAATCGTTTGTCCAACGACGCATTTCGTTAGTGTAGATGTGGAAGACGTTTGCCCATCCAATAATTTCGTATGCCCACCCTTCAGAATCGAATAAAACCCGCGAAAATGAAGAGTTCCGAAGACGCGACTACTTATAAGTTCGATTTTTTCCGAAAATATTATCAAAATCGATCTATCAACGATGCAGTCCTTCAGTCTAGATGTAGAAGACGTTTGCCCACCCAATAATTTCGTATGCCCACCCTTCAGAATCGAATTAAAAAATAAAAACCGCGAAAATGAAGAGTTCCGAAGACGCGACTACGTATAAGTTCGATTTTTTCCGAAAATATTATCAAAATCGATCTTTCAACGATGCAGTCCTTTAGTCTAGATGTAGAAGAGATTTGCCCATCCAATAATCTCGTATGCGCACCGTCCAGAATCGAATTAAAAAATAAAAACCGCGAAAATGAAGAGTTCCGAAGACGCGACCACGTATAAGTTCGATTATTTATTAACTAAACGTTCGAATCGTTTGTCCAACGACGCATTTCGTTAGTGTAGATGAGGAAGACGTTTGCCCATCCAATAATTTCGTATGCCCACCCTTCAGAATCGAATAAAACAATAAAAACCGCGAAAATGAAGAGTTCGGAAGACGCGACCACGTATAAGTTCGATTATTTATTAACTAAACGTTCGAATCGTTTGTCCAACGACGCATTTCGTTAGTGTAGATGTGGAAGACGTTTGCCCACCCAATAATTTCGTATGCCCACCCTTCAGAATCGAATAAAAAAATAAAAACCGCGAAAATGAATAGTTCCGAAGACGCGACCACGTATAAGTGCGATTTTTTCCGAAAATATTATCAAAATCGATCTTTCAACGATGTAGTCCTTTAGTCTAGATGTAGAAGACGTTTGCCCACCCAATAATTTCGTATGCCCACCCTTCAGAATCGAAATAAAAAATAAATACCGCGAAAATGAAGAGTTCCGAAGACGCGACCACGTATAAGTTCGATTTTTTCCGAAAATATCAAAATCGATCTTTCAACGATGCAGTCCTTTAATCTAGATGTTGAAGACGTTTGCCCACCCAATAATTTCGTATGCCTACCCTCCAGAATCGAATTAAAAAATAAAAACCGCGAAAATGAAGAGTTCCGAAGACGCGACCACGTATAAGTTCGATTATTTATTAACTAAACGTTCGAATCGTTTGTCCAACGACGCATTTCGTTAGTGTAGATGAGGAAGACGTTTGCCCATCCAATAATTTCGTATGCCCACCCTTCAGAATCGAATAAAAAAATAAAAACCGCGAAAATGAAGAGTTTGGAAGACGCGACCAGGTATAAGTTCGATTATTTATTAACTAAACGTTCGAATCGTTTGTCCAACGACGCATTTCGTTAGTGTAGATGTGGAAGACGTTTGCCCACCCAATAATTTCGTATGCCCACCCTTCAGAATCGAATAAAAAAATAAAAACCGCGAAAATGAATAGTTCCGAAGACGCGACCACGTATAAGTGCGATTTTTTCCGAAAATATTATCAAAATCGATCTTTCAACGATGTAGTCCTTCAGTCTAGATGTAGAAGACGTTTGCCCACCCAATAATTTCGTATGCCCACCCGTCAGAATCGAAATAAAAAATAAAAACCGCGAAAATGAAGAGTTCCGAAGACGCGACCACGTATAAGTTCGATTTTTTCCGAAAATATCAAAATCGATCTGTCAACGATGCAGTCCTTTAGTCTAGATGTAGAAGACGTTTGCCCACCCAATAATTTCGTATGCGCACCCTCCAGAATCGAATTAAAAAATAAAAACCGCGAAAATGAGGGGTTCCGAAGACGCGACCACGTATAAGTTCGATTTTTTCCGAAAATATTATCAAAATCGATCTTTCAACGATGCAGTCCTTTAATCTAGATGTAGAAGACGTTTGCCCACCCAATAATTTCGTATGCCCATCCTCCAGAATCGAATTAAAAAATAAAAACCGCGAAAATGAAAAGTTCCGAAGACGCGACCACGTATAAGTTCGATTTTTTCCGAAAATATCAAAATCGATCTTTCAACGATGCAGTCCTTTAATCTAGATGTAGAAGACGTTTGCCCACCCAATAATGTCGTATGCGCACCGTCCAGAATCGAATTAAAAAATAAAAACCGCGAAAATGAAGAGTTCCGAAGACGCGACTACGTATAAGTTCGATTTTTTCCGAAAATATTATCAAAATCGATCTTTCAACGATGCAGTCCTTTAGTCTAGATGTGGAAGACGTTTGCCCACCCAATAATTTCGTATGCCCACCCTTCAGAATCGAATAAAAAAATAAAAACCGCGAAAATGAAGATTCCGAAGACGCGACCACGTATAAGTGCGATTTTTTCCGAAAATATTATCAAAATCGATCTTTCAACGATGCAGTCCTTTAGTCTAGATGTAGAAGACGTTTGCCCACCCAATAATTTCGTATGCCCACCCTTCAGAATCGAATAAAAAAATAAAAACCGCGAAAATGAAGAGTTCCGAAGACGCGACCACGTATAAGTGCGATTTTTTCCGAAAATATTATCAAAATCGATCTTTCAACGATGCAGTCCTTTAGTCTAGATGTAGAAGACGTTTGCCCACCCAATAATTTCGTATGCCCACCCTTCAGAATCGAATAAAAAAATAAAAACCGCGAAAATGAAGAGTTCCGAAGACGCGACCACGAATAAGTGCGATTTTTTCCGAAAATATTATCAAAATCGATCTTTCAACGATGCAGTCCTTTAGTCTAGATGTAGAAGACGTTTGCCCACCAAATAATTTCATATGCCCACCCTTCAGAATCGAAATAAAAAATAAAAACCGCGAAAATGAAGAGTTCCGAAGACATGACCACGTATAAGTTCGATTTTTTCCGAAAATATTATCAAAATCGATCTTTCAACGATCCAGTCCTTTAGTCTAGATGTAGAAGACGTATGCCCACCCAATAATTTCAAATGCCCACCCTTCAAAATCGAATAAAAAAATAAAAACCGCGAAAATGAAGAGTTCCGAAGACGCGACCACGTATAAGTGCGATTTTTTCCGAAAATATTATCAAAATCGATCTTTCAACGATGCAGTCCTTTAGTCTAGATGTATAAGACGTTTGCCCACCCAAAAATTTCGTATGCCCACCCTTCAGAATCGAATAAAAAAATAAAAACCGCGAAAATGAAGAGTTCTGAAAACGCGACCACGTATAAGTTCGATTTTTTCCGAAAATATTATCAAAATCGATCTTTCAACGATGCAGTCCTTTAGTCTAGATGTGGAAGACGTTTGCCCACCCAATAATTTCGTATGCCCACCCTTCAGAATCGAAATAAAAAATAAAAACCGCGAAAATGAAGAGTTCCGAAGACGCGACCACGTATAAGTTCGATTTTTTCCGAAAATATTATCAAAATCGATCTTTCAACGATGCAGTCCTTTAATCTAGATGTTGAAGACGTTTGCCCACCCAATAATTTCGTATGCCTACCCTCCAGAATCGAATTAAAAATTAAAAACCGCGAAAATGAAGAGTTCCGAAGACGCGACCACGTATAAGTTCGATTTTTTCCGAAAATATCAAAATCGATCTTTCAACGATGCAGTCCTTTAATCTAGATGTAGAAGACGTTTGCCCACCCAATAATTTCGTATGCCCACCCTTCAGAATCGAATTAAAAAATAAAAACCGCGAAAATGAAGAGTTCCGAAGACGCGACTACGTATAAGTTCGATTTTTTCCGAAAATATTATCAAAATCGATCTTTCAACGATGCAGTCCTTTAGTCTAGATGTAGAAGAGATTTGCCCATCCAATAATGTCGTATGCGCACCGTCCAGAATCGAATTAAAAAATAAAAACCGCGAAAATGAAGAGTTCCGAAGACGCGACCACGTATAAGTTCGATTATTTATTAACTAAACGTTCGAATCGTTTGTCCAACGACGCATTTCGTTAGTGTAGATGAGGAAGACGTTTGCCCATCCAATAATTTCGTATGCCCACCCTTCAGAATCGAATAAAAAAATAAAAACCGCGAAAATGAAGAGTTCGGAAGACGCGACCACGTATAAGTTCGATTATTTATTAACTAAACGTTCGAATCGTTTGTCCAACGACGCATTTCGTTAGTGTAGATGTGGAAGACGTTTGCCCACCCAATAATTTCGTATGCCCACCCTTCAGAATCGAATAAAAAAATAAAAACCGCGAAAATGAATAGTTCCGAAGACGCGACCACGTATAAGTGCGATTTTTTCCGAAAATATTATCAAAATCGATCTTTCAACGATGTAGTCCTTTAGTCTAGATGTGGAAGACGTTTGCCCACCCAATAATTTCGTATGCCCACCCTTCAGAATCGAAATAAAAAATAAAAACCGCGAAAATGAAGAGTTCCGAAGACGCGACCACGTATAAGTTCGATTTTTTCCGAAAATATCAAAATCGATCTTTCAACGATGCAGTCCTTTAGTCTAGATGTAGAAGACGTTTGCCCACCCAATAATTTCGTATGCGCAACCTCCAGAATCGAATTAAAAAATAAAAACCGCGAAAATGAAGAGTTCCGAAGACGCGACCACGTATAAGTTCGATTTTTTCCGAAAATATTATCAAAATCGATCTTTCAACGATGCAGTCCTTTAGTCTAGATGTAGAAGACGTTTGCCCACCCAATAATTTCATATGCCCACCCTTCAGAATCGAAATAAAAAATAAAAACCGCGAAAATGAAGAGTTCCGAAGACGCGACCACGTATAAGTTCGATTTTTTCCGAAAATATTATCAAAATTGATCTTTCAACGATGCAGTCCTTTAGTCTAGATGTAGAAGACGTTTGCCCACCCAATAATTTCGTATGCCCACCCTTCAGAATCGAAATAAAAAATAAAAACCCCGAAAATGAAGAGTTCCGAAGACGCGACCACGTATAAGTTCGATTTTTTCCGAAAATATTATCAAAATCGATCTTTCAACGATGCAGTCCTTTAGTCTAGATGTAGAAGACGTTTGCCCACCCAATAATTTCGTATGCCCAACCTTCAGAATCGAAATAAAAAATAAAAACCCCGAAAATGAAGAGTTCCGAAGACGCGACCACGTATAAGTTCGATTATTTATTAACTAAACGGTCGAATCGTTTGTCCAACGACGCATTTCGTTAGTGTAGATGTGGAAGACGTTTGCCCATCCAATAATTTCGTATGCCCACCCTTCAGAATCGAATAAAAAAATGAAAACCGCGAAAATGAAGAGTTCTGAAGACGCGACCACGTATAAGTTCGATTTTTTTCGAAAATATTATCAAAATCGATCTTTCAACGATGCAGTCCTTTAATCTAGATGTAGAAGACGTTTGCCCACCCAATAATGTCGTATGCGCACCGTCCAGAATCGAATTAAAAAATAAAAACCGCGAAAATGAAGAGTTCCGAAGACGCGACTACGTATAAGTTCGATTTTTTCCGAAAATATTATCAAAATCGATCTTTCAACGATGCAGTCCTTTAGTCTAGATGTGGAAGACGTTTGCCCACCCAATAATTTCGTATGCCCACCCTTCAGAATCGAATAAAAAAATAAAAACCGCGAAAATGAAGATTCCGAAGACGCGACCACGTATAAGTGCGAATTTTTCCGAAAATATTATCAAAATCGTTCTTTCAACGATGCAGTCCTTTAGTCTAGATGTAGAAGACGTTTGCCCACCCAATAATTTCGTATGCCCACCCTTCAGAATCGAATAAAAAAATAAAAACCGCGAAAATGAAGAGTTCCGAAGACGCGACCACGTATAAGTGCGATTTTTTCCGAAAATATTATCAAAATCGATCTTTCAACGATGCAGTCCTTTAGTCTAGATGTAGAAGACGTTTGCCCACCAAATAATTTCATATGCCCACCCTTCAGAATCGAAATAAAAAATAAAAACCGCGAAAATGAAGAGTTCCGAAGACATGACCACGTATAAGTTCGATTTTTTCCGAAAATATTATCAAAATCGATCTTTCAACGATCCAGTCCTTTAGTCTAGATGTAGAAGACGTATGCCCACCCAATAATTTCAAATGCCCACCCTTCAAAATCGAAATAAAAAATAAAAACCGCGAAAATGAAGAGTTCCGAAGACGCGACCACGTATAAGTTCGATTTTTTCCGAAAATATTATCAAAATCGATCTTTCAACGATGCAGTCCTTTAGTCTAGATGTAGAAGACGTTTGCCCACCCAATAATTTCGTATGCCCACCCTTCAGAATCGAAATAAAAAATAAAAACCCCGAAAATGAAGAGTTCCGAAGACGCGACCACGTATAAGTTCGATTATTTATTAACTAAACGGTCGAATCGTTTGTCCAACGACGCATTTCGTTAGTCTAGATGTGGAAGACGTTTGCCCATCCAATAATTTCGTATGCCCACCCTTCAGAATCGAATAAAAAAATGAAAATCGCGAAAATGAAGAGTTCTGAAGACGCGACCACGTATAAGTTCGATTTTTTCCGAAAATATTATCAAAATCGATCTTTCAACGATGCAGTCCTTTAGTCTAGATGTAGAAGACGTTTGCCCACCCAATAATTTCATATGCCCACCCTTCAGAATCGAAATAAAAAATAAAAACCCCGAAAATGAAGAGTTCCGAAGACGCGACCACGTATAAGTTCGATTATTTATTAACTAAACGGTCGAATCGTTTGTCCAACGACGCATTTCGTTAGTGTAGATGTGGAAGACGTTTGCCCATCCAATAATTTCGTATGCCCACCCTTCAGAATCGAATAAAAAAATGAAAACCGCGAAAATGAAGAGTTCTGAAGACGCGACCACGTATAAGTTCGATTTTTTTCGAAAATATTATCAAAATCGATCTTTCAACGATGCAGTCCGTTAGTCTAGATGTAGAAGAAATTTGCCCACCCAATAATTTCTTATGCGCACCCTCCAGAATCGAATTAAAAAATAAAAACCGCGAAAATGAAGAGTTCCGAAGACGCGACCACGTATAAGTTCGATTTTTTCCGAAAATATTATCAAAATCGATCTTTCAACGATGCAGTCCTTTAGTCTAGATGTATAAGACGTTTGCCCACCCAAAAATTTCGTATGCCCACCCTTCAGAATCGAATAAAAAAATAAAAACCGCGAAAATGAAGAGTTCTGAAGACGCGACCACGTATAAGTTCGATTTTTTCCGAAAATATTATCAAAATCGATCTTTCAACGATGCAGTCCTTTAGTCTAGATGTGGAAGACGTTTGCCCACCCAATAATTTCGTATGCCCACCCTTCAGAATCGAAATAAAAAATAAAAACCGCGAAAATGAAGAGTTCCGAAGACGCGACCACGTATAAGTTCGATTTTTTCCGAAAATATTATCAAAATCGATCTTTCAACGATGCAGTCCTTTAATCTAGATGTTGAAGACGTTTGCCCACCCAATAATTTCGTATGCCTACCCTCCAGAATCGAATTAAAAATTAAAAACCGCGAAAATGAAGAGTTCCGAAGACGCGACCACGTATAAGTTCGATTTTTTCCGAAAATATCAAAATCGATCTTTCAACGATGCAGTCCTTTAATCTAGATGTAGAAGACGTTTGCCCACCCAATAATTTCGTATGCCCACCCTCCAGAATCGAATTAAAAAATAAAAACCGCGAAAATGAAGAGTTCCGAAGACGCGACCACGTATAAGTTCGATTTTTTTCCGAAAATATCAAAATCGATCTTTCAACGATGCAGTCCTTTAATCTAGATGTAGAAGACGTTTGCCCACCCAATAATTTCGTATGCCCACCCTTCAGAATCGAATTAAAAAATAAAAACCGCGAAAATGAAGAGTTCCGAAGACGCGACTACGTATAAGTTCGATTTTTTCCGAAAATATTATCAAAATCGATCTTTCAACGATGCAGTCCTTTAGTCTAGATGTAGAAGAGATTTGCCCATCCAATAATGTCGTATGCGCACCGTCCAGAATCGAATTAAAAAATAAAAACCGCGAAAATGAAGAGTTCCGAAGACGCGACCACGTATAAGTTCGATTATTTATTAACTAAACGTTCGAATCGTTTGTCCAACGACGCATTTCGTTAGTGTAGATGAGGAAGACGTTTGCCCATCCAATAATTTCGTATGCCCACCCTTCAGAATCGAATAAAAAAATAAAAACCGCGAAAATGAAGAGTTCGGAAGACGCGACCACGTATAAGTTCGATTATTTATTAACTAAACGTTCGAATCGTTTGTCCAACGACGCATTTCGTTAGTGTAGATGTGGAAGACGTTTGCCCACCCAATAATTTCGTATGCCCACCCTTCAGAATCGAATAAAAAAATAAAAACCGCGAAAATGAATAGTTCCGAAGACGCGACCACGTATAAGTGCGATTTTTTCCGAAAATATTATCAAAATCGATCTTTCAACGATGTAGTCCTTTAGTCTAGATGTGGAAGACGTTTGCCCACCCAATAATTTCGTATGCCCACCCTTCAGAATCGAAATAAAAAATAAAAACCGCGAAAATGAAGAGTTCCGAAGACGCGACCACGTATAAGTTCGATTTTTTCCGAAAATATCAAAATCGATCTTTCAACGATGCAGTCCTTTAGTCTAGATGTAGAAGACGTTTGCCCACCCAATAATTTCGTATGCGCACCCTCCAGAATCGAATTAAAAAATAAAAACCGCGAAAATGAAGAGTTCCGAAGACGCGACCACGTATAAGTTCGATTTTTTCCGAAAATATTATCAAAATCGATCTTTCAACGATGCAGTCCTTTAGTCTAGATGTAGAAGACGTTTGCCCACCCAATAATTTCATATGCCCACCCTTCAGAATCGAAATAAAAAATAAAAACCGCGAAAATGAAGAGTTCCGAAGACGCGACCACGTATAAGATCGATTTTTTCCGAAAATATTATCAAAATTGATCTTTCAACGATGCAGTCCTTTAGTCTAGATGTAGAAGACGTTTGCCCACCCAATAATTTCGTATGCCCACCCTTCAGAATCGAAATAAAAAATAAAAACCCCGAAAATGAAGAGTTCCGAAGACGCGACCACGTATAAGTTCGATTTTTTCCGAAAATATTATCAAAATCGATCTTTCAACGATGCAGTCCTTTAGTGTAGATGTGGAAGACGTTTGCCCATCCAATAATTTCGTATGCCCACCCTTCAGAATCGAATAAAAAAATGAAAACCGCGAAAATGAAGAGTTCCGAAGACGCGACCACGTATAAGTTCGATTTTTTCCGAAAATATCAAAATCGATCTTTCAACGATGCAGTCCTTTAATCTAGATGTAGAAGACGTTTGCCCACCCAATAATTTCGTATGCCCACCCTTCAGAATCGAATTAAAAAATAAAAACCGCGAAAATGAAGAGTTCCGAAGACGCGACCACGTATAAGTTCGATTTTTTCCGAAAATATTATCAAAATCGATCTTTCAACGATCCAGTCCTTTAGTCTAGATGTAGAAGACGTTTGCCCACCCAATAATTTCGTATGCCCACCCTTCAGAATCGAAATAAAAAATAAAAACCGCGAAAATGAAGAGTTCCGAAAACGCGACCACGTATAAGTTCGATTATTTATTAACTAAACGTTCGAATCGTTTGTCCAACAACGCATTTCGTTAGTGTAGATGTGGAAGACGTTTGCCCACCCAATAATTTCGTATGCCCACCCTTCAGAAACGAAATAAAAAATAAAATCTGCGAAAATGAAGAGTTCCGAAGACGCGACCACGTATAAGTTCGATTTTTTCCGAAAATATTATCAAAATCGATCTTTCAACGATGCAGTCCTTTAGTCTAGATGTAGAAGACGTTTGCCCACCCAATAATTTCGTATGCCCACCCTTCAGAATCGAAATAAAAAATAAAAACCACGAAAAAGAAGAGTTCCGAAGACGCGACCACGTATAAGTTCGATTATTTATTAACTAAACGTTCGAATCGTTTGTCCAACGACGCATTTCGTTAGTTTAGATGTGGAAGACGTTTGCCCACCCAATAATTTCGTATGCCCCCCCTTCAGAATCGAAATAAAAAATAAAAACCGCGAAAATGAAGAGTTCCGAAGACGCGACCACGTATAGTTCGATTTTTTTCGAAAATATTATCAAAATCGATCTTTCAACGATGCAGTCCGGTAGTCTAGATGTAGAAGAGATTTGCCCACCCAATAATTTCGTATGCGCACCCTCCAGAATCGAATTAAAAAATAAAAACTGCCAAAATGAAGAGTTCCGAAGACGCGACCACGTATAAGTTCGATTTTTTCCGAAAATATTATCAAAATCGATCTTTCAACGATGCAGTCCTTTAGTCTAGATGTAGAAGACGTTTGCCCACCCAATAGTTTCGTATGCCCACCCTTCAGAATCGAAATAAAAAACAAAAACCACGAAAATGAAGAGTTCCGAAGACGCGACCACGTATAAGTTCGATTTTTTCCGAAAATATTATCAAAATCGATCTTTCAACGATGCAGTCCTTTAGTCTAGATGCAGAAGACGTTTGCCCACCCAATAATTTCGTATACCCACCCTCCAGAATCGAATAAAAAAATAAAATCCGCGAAAATGAAGAGTTCCGAAGACGCGACCACGTATAAGTTCGATTATTTATTAACTAAACGTTCGAGTCGTTTGTCCAACGACGCATTTCGTTAGTGTAGATGTGGAAGACGTTTGCCCATCCAATAATTTCGTATGCCCACCCTTAAGAATCGAATAAAAAAATAAAAACCGCGAAAATGAAGAGTTCCGAAGACGCGACTGCGTATAAGTTCGATTTTTTCCGAAAATATTATCAAAATCGATCTTTCAACGATGCAGTCCTTTAGTCTAGATGTCGAAGAGATTTGCCCACCCAATAATGTCGTATGCGCACCGTCCAGAATCGAATTAAAAAATAAAAACCGCGAAAATGAAGAGTTCCGAAGACGCGACTACGTATAAGTTCGATTTTTTCCGAAAATATTATCAAAATCGATCTTTCAACGATGCAGTCCTTTAGTCTAGATGTGGAAGACGTTTGCCCACCCAATAATTTCGTATGCCCACCCTTCAGAATCGAATAAAAAAATAAAAACCGCGAAAATGAAGAGTTCCGAAGACGCGACCACGTATAAGTGCGATTTTTTCCGAAAATATTATCAAAATCGATCTTTCAACGATGCAGTCCTTTAATCTAGATGTAGAAGACGTTTGCCCACCCAATAATTTCGTATGCCCACCCTTCAGAATCGAATTAAAAAATAAAAACCGCAAAAATGAAGAGTTCCGAAGACGCGACCACGTATAAGTTCGATTTTTTCCGAAAATATCAAAATCGATCTTTCAACGATGCAGTCCTTTAATCTAGATGTAGAAGACGTTTGCCCACCCAATAATTTCGTATGCCCACCCTCCAGAATCGAATTAAAAAATAAAAACCGCGAAAATGAAGAGTTCCGAAGACGCGACCACGTATAAGTTCGATTTTTTCCGAAAATATCAAAATCGATCTTTCAACGATGCAGTCCTTTAATCTAGATGTAGAAGACGTTTGCCCACCCAATAATTTCGTATGCCCACCCTTCAGAATCGAATTAAAAAATAAAAACCGCGAAAATGAAGAGTTCCGAAGACGCGACTACGTATAAGTTCGATTTTTTCCGAAAATATTATCAAAATCGATCTTTCGACGATGCAGTCCTTTAGTCTAGATGTAGAAGAGATTTGCCCACCCAATAATGTCGTATGCGCACCGTCCAGAATCGAATTAAAAAATAAAAACCGCGAAAATGAAGAGTTCCAAAGACGCGACCACGTATAAGTTCGATTTTTTCCGAAAATATTATCAAAATCGATCTTTCAACGATGCAGTCCTTTAGTCTATATGTTGAAGACGTTTGCCCACCCAATAATTACGTATGCCCACCCATCAGAATCGAAATAAAAAATAAAAACCACGAAAATGAAGAGTTCCGAAGACGCGACCACGTATAAGTTCGATTATTTATTAACTAAACGTTCAAATCGTTTGTCCAACGACGCATTTCGTTAGTGTAGATGTGGAAGACGTTTGCCCATCCAATAATTTCGTATGCCCACCCTTCAGAATCGAATAAAAAAATAAAAACCGCGAAAATGAAGAGTTCTGAAGACGCGACCACGTATAAGTTTGATTTTTTCCGAAAATATTATCAAAATCGATCTTTCAACGATGCAGTCCTTTAGTCTAGATGTGGAAGACGTTTGCCCACCCAATAATGTCGTATGCCCACCCTTCAGAATCGAAATAAAAAATAAAAACCGCGAAAATGAAGAGTTCCGAAGACGCGACCACGTATAAGTTCGATTTTTTTCGAAAATATTATCAAAATCGATCTTTCAATGATGCAGTCCTTTAATCTAGATGTAGAAGACGTTTGCCCACCCAATAATTTCGTATGCCCACCCTTCAGAATCGAATTAAAAAATAAAAACCGCGAAAATGAAGAGTTCCGAAGACGCGACCACGTATAAGTTCGATTTTTTCCGAAAATATCAAAATCGATCTTTCAACGATGCAGTCCTTTAATCTAGATGTAGAAGACGTTTGCCCACCCAATAATTTCGTATGCCCACCCTCCAGAATCGAATTAAAAAATAAAAACCGCGAAAATGAAGAGTTCCGAAGACGCGACTACGTATAAGTTCGATTTTTTCCGAAAATATTATCAAAATCGATCTTTCGACGATGCAGTCCTTTAGTCTAGATGTAGAAGAGATTTTCCCACCCAATAATGTCGTATGCGCACCGTCCAGAATCGAATTAAAAAATAAAAACCGCGAAAATGAAGAGTTCCGAGGACGCGACAACGTATAAGTTCGATTATTTATTAACTAAACGTTCGAATCGTTTGTCCAACAACGCATTTCGTTAGTGTAGATGTGGAAGACGTTTGCCCACCCAATAATTTCGTATGCCCACCCTTCAGAAACGAAATAAAAAATAAAATCTGCGAAAATGAAGAGTTCCGAAGACGCGACCACGTATAAGTTCGATTTTTTCCGAAAATATTATCAAAATCGATCTTTCAACGATGCAGTCCTTTAGTCTAGATGTAGAAGACGTTTGCCCACCCAATAATTTCGTATGCCCACCCTTCAGAATCGAAATAAAAAATAAAAACCACGAAAAAGAAGAGTTCCGAAGACGCGACCACGTATAAGTTCGATTATTTATTAACTAAACGTTCGAATCGTTTTTCCAACGACGCATTTCGTTAGTTTAGATGTGGAAGACGTTTGCCCACCCAATAATTTCGTATGCCCACCCTTCAGAATCGAAATAAAAAATAAAAACCGCGAAAATGAAGAGTTCCGAAGACGCGACCACGTATAGTTCGATTTTTTTCGAAAATATTATCAAAATCGATCTTTCAACGATGCAGTCCGGTAGTCTAGATGTAGAAGAGATTTGCCCACCCAATAATTTCGTATGCGCACCCTCCAGAATCGAATTAAAAAATAAAAACCGCCAAAATGAAGAGTTCCGAAGACGCGACCACGTATAAGTTCGATTTTTTCCGAAAATATTATCAAAATCGATCTTTCAACGATGCAGTCCTTTAGTCTAGATGTAGAAGACGTTTGCCCACCCAATTGTTTCGTATGCCCACCCTTCAGAATCGAAATAAAAAATAAAAACCACGAAAATGAAGAGTTCCGAAGACGCGACCACGTATAAGTTCGATTTTTTCCGAAAATATTATCAAAATCGATCTTTCAACGATGCAGTCCTTTAGTCTAGATGCAGAAGACGTTTGCCCACCCAATAATTTCGTATACCCACCCTCCAGAATCGAATAAAAAAATAAAATCCGCGAAAATGAAGAGTTCCGAAGACGCGACCACGTATAAGTTCGATTTTTTCCGAAAATATTATCAAAATCGATCTTTCAACGATGCAGTCCTTTAGTCTAGATGCAGAAGACGTTTGCCCACCCAATAATTTTGTATACCCACCCTCCAGAATCGAAATAAAAAATAAAAACCACGAAAAAGAAGAGTTCCGAAGACGCGACCACGTATAAGTTCGATTATTTATTAACTAAACGTTCGAATCGTTTGTCCAACGACGCATTTCGTTAGTTTAGATGTGGAAGACGTTTGCCCACCCAATAATTTCGTATACCCACCCTCCAGAATCGAATAAAAAAATAAAATCCGCGAAAATGAAGAGTTCCGATGACGCGACCAGGTATAAGTTCGATTTTTTCCGAAAAGATTATCAAAATCGATCTTTCAACGATGCAGTCCTTTAGTCTAGATGTAGAAGACGTTTGCCCACCCAATAATTTCGTATGCCCACCCTTCAGATTCGAAATAAAAAATAAAAACCACGAAAATGAAGAGTTCCGAAGACGCGACCACGTATAAGTTCGATTATTTATTAACTAAACGTTCAAATCGTTTGTCCAACAACGCATTTCGTTAGTGTAGATGTGGAAGACGTTTGCCCACCCAATAATTTCGTATGCCCACCCTTCAGAAACGAAATAAAAAATAAAATCTGCGAAAATGAAGAGTTCCGAAGACGCGACCACGTATAAGTTCGATTTTTTCCGAAAATATTATCAAAATCGATCTTTCAACGATGCAGTCCTTTAGTCTAGATGTAGAAGACGTTTGCCCACCCAATAATTTCGTATGCCCATCCTTCAGAATCGAAATAAAAAATAAAAACCACGAAAAAGAAGAGTTCCGAAGACGCGACCACGTATAAGTTCGATTATTTATTAACTAAACGTTCGAATCGTTTGTCCAACGACGCATTTCGTTAGTTTAGATGTGGAAGACGTTTGCCCACCCAATAATTTCGTATGCCCACCCTTCAGAATCGAAATAAAAAATAAAAACCGCGAAAATGAAGAGTTCCGAGGACGCGACCACGTATAAGTTCGATTTTTTTCGAAAATATTATCAAAATCGATCTTTCAACGATGCAGTCCGTTAGTCTAGATGTAGAAGAGATTTGCCCACCCAATAATTTCGTATGCGCACCCTCCAGAATCGAATTAAATAATAAAAACCGGCAAAATGAAGAGTTCCGAAGACGCGACCACGTATAAGTTCGATTATTTATTAACTAAACGTTCGAATCGTTTGTCCAACGACGCATTTCGTTAGTTTAGATGTGGAAGACGTTTGCCCACCCAATAATTTTGTATACCCACCCTCCAGAATCGAATAAAAAAATAAAATCCGCGAAAATGAAAAGTTCCGAAGACGCGACCACGTATAAGTTCGATTTTTTCCGAAAATATTATCAAAATCGATCTTTCAACGATGCAGTCCTTTAGTCTAGATGCAGAAGACGTTTGCCCACCCAATAATTTCGTATACCCACCCTCCAGAATCGGATAAAAAAATAAAATCCGCGAAAATGGAGAGTTCCGAAGACGCGACCACGTATAAGTTCGATTTTTTCCGAAAATATTATCAAAATCGATCTTTCAACGATGCAGTCCTTTAGTCTAGATGCAGAAGACGTTTGCCCACCCAATAATTTCGTATACCCAGCCTCCAGAATCGAAATAAAAAATAAAAACCACGAAAAAGAAGAGTTCCGAAGACGCGACCACGTATAAGTTCGATTTTTTCCGAAAATATTATCAAAATCGATCTTTCAACGATGCAGTCGTTTAGTCTAGATGCAGAAGACGTTTGCCCACCCAATAATTTCGTATAACCACCCTCCAGAATCGAAATAAAAAATAAAAACCACGAAAAAGAAGAGTTCCGAAGACGCGACCACGTATAAGTTTGATTATTTATTAACTAAACGTTCGAATCGTTTGTCCAACGACGCATTTCGTTAGTTTAGATGTGGAAGACGTTTGCCCACCCAATAATTTCGTATACCCACCCTCCAGAATCGAATAAAAAAATAAAATCCGCGAAAATGAAGAGTTCCGAAGACGCGACCAGGTATAAGTTCGATTTTTTCCGAAAAGATTATCAAAATCGATCTTTCAACGATGCAGTCCTTTAGTCTAGATGTAGAAGACGTTTGCCCACCCAATAATTTCGTATGCCCACCCTTCAGATTCGAAATAAAAAATAAAAACCACGAAAATGAAGAGTTCCGAAGACGCGACCACGTATAAGTTCGATTATTTATTAACTAAACGTTCGAATCGTTTGTCCAACAACGCATTTCGTTAGTGTAGATGTGGAAGACGTTTGCCCACCCAATAATTTCGTATGCCCACCCTTCAGAATCGAAATAAAAAATAAAAACCGCGAAAATGAAGAGTTCCGAAGACGCGACCACGTATAAGTTCGTTTTTTTTCGAAAATATTATCAAAATCGATCTTTCAACGATGCAGTCCTTTAGTCTAGATGTAGAAGACGTTTGCCCACCCAATAATTTCGTATGCCCACCCTCCAGAATCGAATTAAAAAATAAAAACCGCGAAAATGAAGAGTTCCGAAGACGCGACCACGTATAAGTTTCGATTATTTATTAACTAAACGTTCGAATCGTTTGTCCAACGACGCATTTCGTTAGTTTAGATGTGGAAGACGTTTGCACACCCAATAATTTCGTATGCCCACCCTCCAGAATCGAATTAAAAAATAAAAACCGCGAAAATGGAGAGTTCCGAAGACGCGACCACGTATAAGTACGATTTTTTCCGAAAATATTATCAAAATCGATGTTTCAACGATGCAGTCCTTTAGTCTAGATGTAGAAGACGTGTGCCCGCCCAATAATTTCGTATGCCCACCCTACAGAATCGAATTAAAAAATAAAAACCGCGAAAATGAAGAGTTCCGAAGACGCGACCACGTATAAGTTCGATTTTTTCCGGAAATATTATCAGAATCGATCTTTCAACGATGCAGTCATTTAGTCTAGATGTAGAAGACGTTTGCCCGCCTATAATTTCGTATGCCCACCCTACAGAATCGAATTAAAAAATAAAAACCGCGAAAATGAAGAGTTTCGAAGACGCGACCACGTATAAGTTCGATTATTTATTAACTAAACGTTCGAATCGTTTGTCCAACGACGCATTTCGTTAGTGTAGATGTGGAAGACGTTTGCCCACCCAATAATTTCGTATGCCCACCCTTCAGAATCGAAATACAAAATAAAAACCACGAAAATGAAGAGTTCCGAAGACGCGACCACGTATAAGTTCGATTATTTATTAACTAAACGTTCGAATCGTTTGTCCAACGACGCATTTCGTTAGTTAAGATGTGGGAGACGTTTGCCCACCCAATAATTTCGTATGCCCACCCTCCAGAATCGAATAAAAAAATAAAATCCGCGAAAATGAAGAGTTCTGAAGACGCGACCACGTATAAGTTCGATTTTTTTCGAAAATATTATCAAAATCGATCTTTCAACGATGCAGTCCTTTAGTCTAGATGTAGAAGACGTTTGCCCACCCAATAATTTCGTATGCCCACCCTCCAGAATCGAATAAAAAAATAAAATCCGCGAAAATGAAGAGTTCTGAAGACGCGACCACGTATAAGTTCGATTTTTTTCGAAAATATTATCAAAATCGATCTTTCAACGATGCAGTCCGTTAGTCTAGATGTAAAAGAGATTTGCCCACCCAATAATTTCGTATGCGCACCCTCCAGAATCGAATTAAAAAATAAAAACCGCGAAAATGAAGAGTTCCGAAGACGCGACCACGTATAAGTTCGATTATTTATTAACTAAACGTTCGAATCGTTTGTCCAACAACGCATTTCGTTAGTGTAGATGTGGAAGACGTTTGCCCACCCAATAATTACGTATGCCCACCCTTCAGAATCGAAATAAAAAATAAAAACCGCGAAAATGAAGAGTTCCGAAGACGCGACCACGTATAAGTTCGTTTTTTTTCGAAAATATTATCAAAATCGATCTTTCAACGATGCAGTCCTTTAGTCTAGATGTAGAAGACGTTTGCCCACCCAATAATTTCGTATGCCCACCCTCCAGAATCGAATTAAAAAATAAAAACCGCGAAAATGAAGAGTTCCGAAGACGCGACCACGTATAAGTTTCGATTATTTATTAACTAAACGTTCGAATCGTTTGTCCAACGACGCATTTCGTTAGTTTAGATGTGGAAGACGTTTGCACACCCAATAATTTCGTATGCCCACCCTCCAGAATCGAATTAAAAAATAAAAACCGCGAAAATGGAGAGTTCCGAAGACGCGACCACGTATAAGTACGATTTTTTCCGAAAATATTATCAAAATCGATGTTTCAACGATGCAGTCCTTTAGTCTAGATGTAGAAGACGTGTGCCCGCCCAATAATTTCGTATGCCCACCCTACAGAATCGAATTAAAAAATAAAAACCGCGAAAATGAAGAGTTCCGAAGACGCGACCACGTATAAGTTCGATTTTTTCCGGAAATATTATCAGAATCGATCTTTCAACGATGCAGTCATTTAGTCTAGATGTAGAAGACGTTTGCCCGCCTATAATTTCGTATGCCCACCCTACAGAATCGAATTAAAAAATAAAAACCGCGAAAATGAAGAGTTTCGAAGACGCGACCACGTATAAGTTCGATTATTTATTAACTAAACGTTCGAATCGTTTGTCCAACGACGCATTTCGTTAGTGTAGATGTGGAAGACGTTTGCCCACCCAATAATTTCGTACGCCCACCCTTCAGAATCGAAATACAAAATAAAAACCACGAAAATGAAGAGTTCCGAAGACGCGACCACGTATAAGTTCGATTATTTATTAACTAAACGTTCGAATCGTTTGTCCAACGACGCATTTCGTTAGTTAAGATGTGGGAGACGTTTGCCCACCCAATAATTTCGTATGCCCACCCTCCAGAATCGAATAAAAAAATAAAATCCGCGAAAATGAAGAGTTCTGAAGACGCGACCACGTATAAGTTCGATTTTTTTCGAAAATATTATCAAAATCGATCTTTCAACGATGCAGTCCTTTAGTCTAGATGTAGAAGACGTTTGCCCACCCAATAATTTGGTATGCCCACCCTTCAAAATCGAAATAAAAAATATAAACCACGAAAATGAAGAGTTCCGAAGACGCGACCACGTATAAGTTCGATTTTTTTCGAAAATATTATCAAAATCGATCTTTCAACGATGCAGTCCGTTAGTCTAGATGTAAAAGAGATTTGCCCACCCAATAATTTCGTATGCGCACCCTCCAGAATCGAATTAAAAAATAAAAACCGCGAAAATGAAGAGTTCCGAAGACGCGACCACGTATAAGTTCGTTTTTTCCCGAAAATATTATCAAAATCGATCTTTCAACGATGCAGTCCTTTAGTCTAGATGTAGAAGACGTTTGCCCACCCAATAATTTCGTATGCCCACCCTTCAGAATCGAAATAAAAAATAAAAACCGCGAAAATGAAGAGTTCCGAAGACGCGACCACGTATAAGTTCGATTTTTTTCGAAAATATTATCAAAATCGATCTTTCAACGATGCAGTCCGTTAGTCTAGATGTAGAAGAGATTTGCCCACCCAATAATTTCGTATGCGCACCCTCCAGAATCGAATTAAAAAATAAAAACCGCGAAAATGAAGAGTTCCGAAGACGCGACCACGTATAAGTTCGATTTTTTTCGAAAATATTATCAAAATCGATCTTGCAACGATGCAAGTCCGTTAGTCTAGATGTAGAAGAGATTTGCCCACCCAATAATTTCGTATGCGCACCCTCCAGAATCGAATTAAAAAATAAAAACCGCGAAAATGAAGAGTTCCGAAGACGCGACCACGTATAAGTTCGATTTTTTCCGAAAATATTATCAAAATCGATCTTTCAACGATGCAGTCCTTTAGTCTAGATGTAGAAGACGTTTGCCCACCCAATAATTTCGTATGCCCACCCTTCAGAATCGAAATAAAAAATAAAAACCGCGAAAATGAAGAGTTCCGAAGACGCGACTACGTATAAGTTCGATTTTTTTCGAAAATATTATCAAAATCGATCTTTCAACGATGCAGTCCGTTAGTCTAGATGTAGAAGAGATTTGCCCACCCAATAATTTCGTATGCGCACCCTCCAGAATCGAATTAAAAAATAAAAACCGCGAAAATGAAGAGTTCCGAAGACGCGACCACGTATAAGTTCGATTATTTATTAACTAAACGTTCGAATCGTTTGTCGAACGACGCATTTCGTTAGTGTAGATGTGGAAGACGTTTGCCCACCCAATAATTTCGTATGCCCACCCTTCAGAATCGAAATACAAAATAAAAACCACGAAAATTAAGAGTTCCGAAGACGCGACCACGTATAAGTTCGATTATTTATTAACTAAACGTTCGAATCGTTTGTCCAACGACGCATTTCGTTAGTGTAGATGTGGAAGACGTTTGCCCATCCAATAATTTCGTATGCCCACCCTTCAGAATCGAATAAAAAAATAAAAACCGCGAAAATGAAGAGTTCCGAAGACGCGACCACGTATAAGTTCGTTTTTTTCCGAAAATATTATCAAAATCGATCTTTCAACGATGCAGTCCTTTAGTCTAGATGTAGAAGACGTTTGCCCACCCAATAATTTCGTATGCCCACCCTTCAGAATCGAAATAAAAAATAAAAACCACGAAAATGAAGAGTTCCGAAGACGCGACCACGTATAAGTTCGATTTTTTCCGGAAATATTATCAGAATCGATCTTTCAACGATGCAGTCATTTAGTCTAGATGTAGAAGACGTTTGCCCGCCTATAATTTCGTATGCCCACCCTACAGAATCGAATTAAAAAATAAAAACCGCGAAAATGAAGAGTTTCGAAGACGCGACCACGTATAAGTTCGATTATTTATTAACTAAACGTTCGAATCGTTTGTCCAACGACGCATTTCGTTAGTGTAGATGTGGAAGACGTTTGCCCACCCAATAATTTCGTATGCCCACACTTCAGAATCGAAATACAAAATAAAAACCACGAAAATGAAGAGTTCCGAAGACGCGACCACGTATAAGTTCGATTATTTATTAACTAAACGTTCGAATCGTTTGTCCAACGACGCATTTCGTTAGTTAAGATGTGGGAGACGTTTGCCCACCCAATAATTTCGTATACCCACCCTCCAGAATCGGATAAAAAAATAAAATCCGCGAAAATGGAGAGTTCCGAAGACGCGACCACGTATAAGTTCGATTTTTTCCGAAAATATTATCAAAATTGATCTTTCAACGATGCAGTCCTTTAGTCTAGATGCAGAAGACGTTTGCCCACCCAATAATTTCGTATACCCAGCCTCCAGAATCGAATTAAAAAATAAAAACCGCGAAAATGGAGAGTTCCGAAGACGCGACCACGTATAAGTACGATTTTTTCCGAAAATATTATCAAAATCGATGTTTCAACGATGCAGTCCTTTAGTCTAGATGTAGAAGACGTGTGCCCGCCCAATAATTTCGTATGCCCACCCTACAGAATCGAATTAAAAAATAAAAACCGCGAAAATGAAGAGTTCCGAAGACGCGACCACGTATAAGTTCGATTTTTTCCGGAAATATTATCAGAATCGATCTTTCAACGATGCAGTCATTTAGTCTAGATGTAGAACACGTTTGCCCGCCTATAATTTCGTATGCCCACCCTACAGAATCGAATTAAAAAATAAAAACCGCGAAAATGAAGAGTTTCGAAGACGCGACCACGTATAAGTTCGATTATTTATTAACTAAACGTTCGAATCGTTTGTCCAACGACGCATTTCGTTAGTGTAGATGTGGAAGACGTTTGCCCACCCAATAATTTCGTATGCCCACCCTTCAGAATCGAAATACAAAATAAAAACCACGAAAATGAAGAGTTCCGAAGACGCGACCACGTATAAGTTCGATTATTTATTAACTAAACGTTCGAATCGTTTGTCCAACGACGCATTTCGTTAGTTAAGATGTGGGAGACGTTTGCCCACCCAATAATTTCGTATGCCCACCCTCCAGAATCGAATAAAAAAATAAAATCCGCGAAAATGAAGAGTTCTGAAGACGCGACCACGTATAAGTTCGATTTTTTTCGAAAATATTATCAAAATCGATCTTTCAACGATGCAGTCCTTTAGTCTAGATGTAGAAGACGTTTGCCCACCCAATAATTTCGTATGCCCACCCTCCAGAATCGAATAAAAAAATAAAATCCGCGAAAATGAAGAGTTCTGAAGACGCGACCACGTATAAGTTCGATTTTTTTCGAAAATATTATCAAAATCGATCTTTCAACGATGCAGTCCGTTAGTCTAGATGTAAAAGAGATTTGCCCACCCAATAATTTCGTATGCGCACCCTCCAGAATCGAATTAAAAAATAAAAACCGCGAAAATGAAGAGTTCCGAAGACGCGACCACGTATAAGTTCGTTTTTTCCCGAAAATATTATCAAAATCGATCTTTCAACGATGCAGTCCTTTAGTCTAGATGTAGAAGACGTTTGCCCACCCAATAATTTCGTATGCCCACCCTTCAGAATCGAAATAAAAAATAAAAACCGCGAAAATGAAGAGTTCCGAAGACGCGACCACGTATAAGTTCGATTTTTTTCGAAAATATTATCAAAATCGATCTTTCAACGATGCAGTCCGTTAGTCTAGATGTAGAAGAGATTTGCCCACCCAATAATTTCGTATGCGCACCCTCCAGAATCGAATTAAAAAATAAAAACCGCGAAAATGAAGAGTTCCGAAGACGCGACCACGTATAAGTTCGATTTTTTTCGAAAATATTATCAAAATCGGTCTTGCAACGATGCAAGTCCGTTAGTCTAGATGTAGAAGAGATTTGCCCACCCAATAATTTCGTATGCGCACCCTCCAGAATCGAATTAAAAAATAAAAACCGCGAAAATGAAGAGTTCCGAAGACGCGACCACGTATAAGTTCGATTTTTTCCGAAAATATTATCAAAATCGATCTTTCAACGATGCAGTCCTTTAGTCTAGATGTAGAAGACGTTTGCCCACCCAATAATTTCGTATGCCCACCCTCCAGAATCGAATAAAAAAATAAAATCCGCGAAAATGAAGAGTTCTGAAGACGCGACCACGTATAAGTTCGATTTTTTTCGAAAATATTATCAAAATCGATCTTTCAACGATGCAGTCCGTTAGTCTAGATGTAAAAGAGATTTGCCCACCCAATAATTTCGTATGCGCACCCTCCAGAATCGAATTAAAAAATAAAAACCGCGAAAATGAAGAGTTCCGAAGACGCGACCACGTATAAGTTCGATTATTTATTAACTAAACGTTCGAATCGTTTGTCCAACAACGCATTTCGTTAGTGTAGATGTGGAAGACGTTTGCCCACCCAATAATTACGTATGCCCACCCTTCAGAATCGAAATAAAAAATAAAAACCGCGAAAATGAAGAGTTCCGAAGACGCGACCACGTATAAGTTCGTTTTTTTTCGAAAATATTATCAAAATCGATCTTTCAACGATGCAGTCCTTTAGTCTAGATGTAGAAGACGTTTGCCCACCCAATAATTTCGTATGCCCACCCTCCAGAATCGAATTAAAAAATAAAAACCGCGAAAATGAAGAGTTCCGAAGACGCGACCACGTATAAGTTTCGATTATTTATTAACTAAACGTTCGAATCGTTTGTCCAACGACGCATTTCGTTAGTTTAGATGTGGAAGACGTTTGCACACCCAATAATTTCGTATGCCCACCCTCCAGAATCGAATTAAAAAATAAAAACCGCGAAAATGGAGAGTTCCGAAGACGCGACCACGTATAAGTACGATTTTTTCCGAAAATATTATCAAAATCGATGTTTCAACGATGCAGTCCTTTAGTCTAGATGTAGAAGACGTGTGCCCGCCCAATAATTTCGTATGCCCACCCTACAGAATCGAATTAAAAAATAAAAACCGCGAAAATGAAGAGTTCCGAAGACGCGACCACGTATAAGTTCGATTTTTTCCGGAAATATTATCAGAATCGATCTTTCAACGATGCAGTCATTTAGTCTAGATGTAGAAGACGTTTGCCCGCCTATAATTTCGTATGCCCACCCTACAGAATCGAATTAAAAAATAAAAACCGCGAAAATGAAGAGTTTCGAAGACGCGACCACGTATAAGTTCGATTATTTATTAACTAAACGTTCGAATCGTTTGTCCAACGACGCATTTCGTTAGTGTAGATGTGGAAGACGTTTGCCCACCTAATAATTTCGTACGCCCACCCTTCAGAATCGAAATACAAAATAAAAACCACGAAAATGAAGAGTTCCGAAGACGCGACCACGTATAAGTTCGATTATTTATTAACTAAACGTTCGAATCGTTTGTCCAACGACGCATTTCGTTAGTTAAGATGTGGGAGACGTTTGCCCACCCAATAATTTCGTATGCCCACCCTCCAGAATCGAATAAAAAAATAAAATCCGCGAAAATGAAGAGTTCTGAAGACGCGACCACGTATAAGTTCGATTTTTTTCGAAAATATTATCAAAATCGATCTTTCAACGATGCAGTCCTTTAGTCTAGATGTAGAAGACGTTTGCCCACCCAATAATTTGGTATGCCCACCCTTCAAAATCGAAATAAAAAATATAAACCACGAAAATGAAGAGTTCCGAAGACGCGACCACGTATAAGTTCGATTTTTTTCGAAAATATTATCAAAATCGATCTTTCAACGATGCAGTCCGTTAGTCTAGATGTAAAAGAGATTTGCCCACCCAATAATTTCGTATGCGCACCCTCCAGAATCGAATTAAAAAATAAAAACCGCGAAAATGAAGAGTTCCGAAGACGCGACCACGTATAAGTTCGTTTTTTCCCGAAAATATTATCAAAATCGATCTTTCAACGATGCAGTCCTTTAGTCTAGATGTAGAAGACGTTTGCCCACCCAATAATTTCGTATGCCCACCCTTCAGAATCGAAATAAAAAATAAAAACCGCGAAAATGAAGAGTTCCGAAGACGCGACCACGTATAAGTTCGATTTTTTTCGAAAATATTATCAAAATCGATCTTTCAACGATGCAGTCCGTTAGTCTAGATGTAGAAGAGATTTGCCCACCCAATAATTTCGTATGCGCACCCTCCAGAATCGAATTAAAAAATAAAAACCGCGAAAATGAAGAGTTCCGAAGACGCGACCACGTATAAGTTCGATTTTTTTCGAAAATATTATCAAAATCGATCTTGCAACGATGCAAGTCCGTTAGTCTAGATGTAGAAGAGATTTGCCCACCCAATAATTTCGTATGCGCACCCTCCAGAATCGAATTAAAAAATAAAAACCGCGAAAATGAAGAGTTCCGAAGACGCGACCACGTATAAGTTCGATTTTTTCCGAAAATATTATCAAAATCGATCTTTCAACGATGCAGTCCTTTAGTCTAGATGTAGAAGACGTTTGCCCACCCAATAATTTCGTATGCCCACCCTTCAGAATCGAAATAAAAAATAAAAACCGCGAAAATGAAGAGTTCCGAAGACGCGACTACGTATAAGTTCGATTTTTTTCGAAAATATTATCAAAATCGATCTTTCAACGATGCAGTCCGTTAGTCTAGATGTAGAAGAGATTTGCCCACCCAATAATTTCGTATGCGCACCCTCCAGAATCGAATTAAAAAATAAAAACCGCGAAAATGAAGAGTTCCGAAGACGCGACCACGTATAAGTTCGATTATTTATTAACTAAACGTTCGAATCGTTTGTCGAACGACGCATTTCGTTAGTGTAGATGTGGAAGACGTTTGCCCACCCAATAATTTCGTATGCCCACCCTTCAGAATCGAAATACAAAATAAAAACCACGAAAATTAAGAGTTCCGAAGACGCGACCACGTATAAGTTCGATTATTTATTAACTAAACGTTCGAATCGTTTGTCCAACGACGCATTTCGTTAGTGTAGATGTGGAAGACGTTTGCCCATCCAATAATTTCGTATGCCCACCCTTCAGAATCGAATAAAAAAATAAAAACCGCGAAAATGAAGAGTTCCGAAGACGCGACCACGTATAAGTTCGTTTTTTTCCGAAAATATTATCAAAATCGATCTTTCAACGATGCAGTCCTTTAGTCTAGATGTAGAAGACGTTTGCCCACCCAATAATTTCGTATGCCCACCCTTCAGAATCGAAATAAAAAATAAAAACCACGAAAATGAAGAGTTCCGAAGACGCGACCACGTATAAGTTCGATTTTTTCCGGAAATATTATCAGAATCGATCTTTCAACGATGCAGTCATTTAGTCTAGATGTAGAAGACGTTTGCCCGCCTATAATTTCGTATGCCCACCCTACAGAATCGAATTAAAAAATAAAAACCGCGAAAATGAAGAGTTTCGAAGACGCGACCACGTATAAGTTCGATTATTTATTAACTAAACGTTCGAATCGTTTGTCCAACGACGCATTTCGTTAGTGTAGATGTGGAAGACGTTTGCCCACCCAATAATTTCGTATGCCCACACTTCAGAATCGAAATACAAAATAAAAACCACGAAAATGAAGAGTTCCGAAGACGCGACCACGTATAAGTTCGATTATTTATTAACTAAACGTTCGAATCGTTTGTCCAACGACGCATTTCGTTAGTTAAGATGTGGGAGACGTTTGCCCACCC
Source organism: Andrena praecox (assembly GCA_963932275.1). Taxonomy (NCBI): domain Eukaryota; kingdom Metazoa; phylum Arthropoda; class Insecta; order Hymenoptera; family Andrenidae; genus Andrena; species Andrena praecox. Next base: position 359,793 of record CAWVQO010000413.1, on the reverse strand, counting down.
AATAATTTCGTATACCCACCCTCCAGAATCGGATAAAAAAATAAAATCCGCGAAAATGGAGAGTTCCGAAGACGCGACCACGTATAAGTTCGATTTTTTCCGAAAATATTATCAAAATCGATCTTTCAACGATGCAGTCCTTTAGTCTAGATGCAGAAGACGTTTGCCCACCCAATAATTTCGTATACCCAGCCTCCAGAATCGAAATAAAAAATAAAAACCACGAAAAAGAAGAGTTCCGAAGACGCGACCACGTATAAGTTCGATTTTTTCCGAAAATATTATCAAAATCGATCTTTCAACGATGCAGTCGTTTAGTCTAGATGCAGAAGACGTTTGCCCACCCAATAATTTCGTATACCCACCCTCCAGAATCGAAATAAAAAATAAAAACCACGAAAAAGAAGAGTTCCGGAGACGCGACCACGTATAAGTTTGATTATTTATTAACTAAACGTTCGAATCGTTTGTCCAACGACGCATTTCGTTAGTTTAGATGTGGAAGACGTTTGCCCACCCAATAATTTCGTATACCCACCCTCCAGAATCGAATAAAAAAATAAAATCCGCGAAAATGAAGAGTTCCGAAGACGCGACCAGGTATAAGTTCGATTTTTTCCGAAAAGATTATCAAAATCGATCTTTCAACGATGCAGTCCTTTAGTCTAGATGTAGAAGACGTTTGCCCACCCAATAATTTCGTATGCCCACCCTTCAGATTCGAAATAAAAAATAAAAACCACGAAAATGAAGAGTTCCGAAGACGCGACCACGTATAAGTTCGATTATTTATTAACTAAACGTTCGAATCGTTTGTCCAACAACGCATTTCGTTAGTGTAGATGTGGAAGACGTTTGCCCACCCAATAATTTCGTATGCCCACCCTTCAGAATCGAAATAAAAAATAAAAACCGCGAAAATGAAGAGTTCCGAAGACGCGACCACGTATAAGTTCGTTTTTTTTCGAAAATATTATCAAAATCGATCTTTCAACGATGCAGTCCTTTAGTCTAGATGTAGAAGACGTTTGCCCACCCAATAATTTCGTATGCCCACCCTCCAGAATCGAATTAAAAAATAAAAACCGCGAAAATGAAGAGTTCCGAAGACGCGACCACGTATAAGTTTCGATTATTTATTAACTAAACGTTCGAATCGTTTGTCCAACGACGCATTTCGTTAGTTTAGATGTGGAAGACGTTTGCACACCCAATAATTTCGTATGCCCACCCTCCAGAATCGAATTAAAAAATAAAAACCGCGAAAATGGAGAGTTCCGAAGACGCGACCACGTATAAGTTCGATTATTTATTAACTAAACGTTCGAATCGTTTGTCCAACGACGCATTTCGTTAGTTAAGATGTGGGAGACGTTTGCCCACCCAATAATTTCGTATGCCCACCCTCCAGAATCGAATAAAAAAATAAAATCCGCGAAAATGAAGAGTTCTGAAGACGCGACCACGTATAAGTTCGATTTTTTTCGAAAATATTATCAAAATCGATCTTTCAACGATGCAGTCCTTTAGTCTAGATGTAGAAGACGTTTGCCCACCCAATAATTTCGTATGCCCACCCTCCAGAATCGAATAAAAAAATAAAATCCGCGAAAATGAAGAGTTCTGAAGACGCGACCACGTATAAGTTCGATTTTTTTCGAAAATATTATCAAAATCGATCTTTCAACGATGCAGTCCGTTAGTCTAGATGTAAAAGAGATTTGCCCACCCAATAATTTCGTATGCGCACCCTCCAGAATCGAATTAAAAAATAAAAACCGCGAAAATGAAGAGTTCCGAAGACGCGACCACGTATAAGTTCGTTTTTTCCCGAAAATATTATCAAAATCGATCTTTCAACGATGCAGTCCTTTAGTCTAGATGTAGAAGACGTTTGCCCACCCAATAATTTCGTATGCCCACCCTTCAGAATCGAAATAAAAAATAAAAACCGCGAAAATGAAGAGTTCCGAAGACGCGACCACGTATAAGTTCGATTTTTTTCGAAAATATTATCAAAATCGATCTTTCAACGATGCAGTCCGTTAGTCTAGATGTAGAAGAGATTTGCCCACCCAATAATTTCGTATGCGCACCCTCCAGAATCGAATTAAAAAATAAAAACCGCGAAAATGAAGAGTTCCGAAGACGCGACCACGTATAAGTTCGATTTTTTTCGAAAATATTATCAAAATCGGTCTTGCAACGATGCAAGTCCGTTAGTCTAGATGTAGAAGAGATTTGCCCACCCAATAATTTCGTATGCGCACCCTCCAGAATCGAATTAAAAAATAAAAACCGCGAAAATGAAGAGTTCCGAAGACGCGACCACGTATAAGTTCGATTTTTTCCGAAAATATTATCAAAATCGATCTTTCAACGATGCAGTCCTTTAGTCTAGATGTAGAAGACGTTTGCCCACCCAATAATTTCGTATGCCCACCCTTCAGAATCGAAATAAAAAATAAAAACCGCGAAAATGAAGAGTTCCGAAGACGCGACTACGTATAAGTTCGATTTTTTTCGAAAATATTATCAAAATCGATCTTTCAACGATGCAGTCCGTTAGTCTAGATGTAGAAGAGATTTGCCCACCCAATAATTTCGTATGCGCACCCTCCAGAATCGAATTAAAAAATAAAAACCGCGAAAATGAAGAGTTCCGAAGACGCGACCACGTATAAGTTCGATTATTTATTAACTAAACGTTCGAATCGTTTGTCGAACGACGCATTTCGTTAGTGTAGATGTGGAAGACGTTTGCCCACCCAATTATTTCGTATGCCCACCCTTCAGAATCGAAATACAAAATAAAAACCACGAAAATTAAGAGTTCCGAAGACGCGACCACGTATAAGTTCGATTATTTATTAACTAAACGTTCGAATCGTTTGTCGAACGACGCATTTCGTTAGTGTAGATGTGGAAGACGTTTGCCCACCCAATAATTTCGTATGCCCACCCTTCAGAATCGAAATACAAAATAAAAACCACGAAAATTAAGAGTTCCGAAGACGCGACCACGTATAAGTTCGATTATTTATTAACTAAACGTTCGAATCGTTTGTCCAACGACGCATTTCGTTAGTGTAGATGTGGAAGACGTTTGCCCATCCAATAATTTCGTATGCCCACCCTTCAGAATCGAATAAAAAAATAAAAACCGCGAAAATGAAGAGTTCCGAAGACGCGACCACGTATAAGTTCGATTTTTTCCGAAAATATTATCAAAATCGATCTTTCAACGATGCAGTCCTTTAGTCTAGATGCAGAAGACGTTTGCCCACCCAATAATTTCGTATACCCAGCCTCCAGAATCGAAATAAAAAATAAAAACCACGAAAAAGAAGAGTTCCGAAGACGCGACCACGTATAAGTTCGATTTTTTCCGAAAATATTATCAAAATCGATCTTTCAACGATGCAGTCGTTTAGTCTAGATGCAGAAGACGTTTGCCCACCCAATAATTTCGTATACCCACCCTCCAGAATCGAAATAAAAAATAAAAACCACGAAAAAGAAGAGTTCCGAAGACGCGACCACGTATAAGTTTGATTATTTATTAACTAAACGTTCGAATCGTTTGTCCAACGACGCATTTCGTTAGTTTAGATGTGGAAGACGTTTGCCCACCCAATAATTTCGTATACCCACCCTCCAGAATCGAATAAAAAAATAAAATCCGCGAAAATGAAGAGTTCCGAAGACGCGACCAGGTATAAGTTCGATTTTTTCCGAAAAGATTATCAAAATCGATCTTTCAACGATGCAGTCCTTTAGTCTAGATGTAGAAGACGTTTGCCCACCCAATAATTTCGTATGCCCACCCTTCAGATTCGAAATAAAAAATAAAAACCACGAAAATGAAGAGTTCCGAAGACGCGACCACGTATAAGTTCGATTATTTATTAACTAAACGTTCGAATCGTTTGTCCAACAACGCATTTCGTTAGTGTAGATGTGGAAGACGTTTGCCCACCCAATAATTTCGTATGCCCACCCTTCAGAATCGAAATAAAAAATAAAAACCGCGAAAATGAAGAGTTCCGAAGACGCGACCACGTATAAGTTCGTTTTTTTTCGAAAATATTATCAAAATCGATCTTTCAACGATGCAGTCCTTTAGTCTAGATGTAGAAGACGTTTGCCCACCCAATAATTTCGTATGCCCACCCTCCAGAATCGAATTAAAAAATAAAAACCGCGAAAATGAAGAGTTCCGAAGACGCGACCACGTATAAGTTTCGATTATTTATTAACTAAACGTTCGAATCGTTTGTCCAACGACGCATTTCGTTAGTTTAGATGTGGAAGACGTTTGCACACCCAATAATTTCGTATGCCCACCCTCCAGAATCGAATTAAAAAATAAAAACCGCGAAAATGGAGAGTTCCGAAGACGCGACCACGTATAAGTACGATTTTTTCCGAAAATATTATCAAAATCGATGTTTCAACGATGCAGTCCTTTAGTCTAGATGTAGAAGACGTGTGCCCGCCCAATAATTTCGTATGCCCACCCTACAGAATCGAATTAAAAAATAAAAACCGCGAAAATGAAGAGTTCCGAAGACGCGACCACGTATAAGTTCGATTTTTTCCGGAAATATTATCAGAATCGATCTTTCAACGATGCAGTCATTTAGTCTAGATGTAGAACACGTTTGCCCGCCTATAATTTCGTATGCCCACCCTACAGAATCGAATTAAAAAATAAAAACCGCGAAAATGAAGAGTTTCGAAGACGCGACCACGTATAAGTTCGATTATTTATTAACTAAACGTTCGAATCGTTTGTCCAACGACGCATTTCGTTAGTGTAGATGTGGAAGACGTTTGCCCACCCAATAATTTCGTATGCCCACCCTTCAGAATCGAAATACAAAATAAAAACCACGAAAATGAAGAGTTCCGAAGACGCGACCACGTATAAGTTCGATTATTTATTAACTAAACGTTCGAATCGTTTGTCCAACGACGCATTTCGTTAGTTAAGATGTGGGAGACGTTTGCCCACCAAATAATTTCGTATGCCCACCCTCCAGAATCGAATAAAAAAATAAAATCCGCGAAAATGAAGAGTTCTGAAGACGCGACCACGTATAAGTTCGATTTTTTTCGAAAATATTATCAAAATCGATCTTTCAACGATGCAGTCCTTTAGTCTAGATGTAGAAGACGTTTGCCCACCCAATAATTTCGTATGCCCACCCTCCAGAATCGAATAAAAAAATAAAATCCGCGAAAATGAAGAGTTCTGAAGACGCGACCACGTATAAGTTCGATTTTTTTCGAAAATATTATCAAAATCGATCTTTCAACGATGCAGTCCGTTAGTCTAGATGTAAAAGAGATTTGCCCACCCAATAATTTCGTATGCGCACCCTCCAGAATCGAATTAAAAAATAAAAACCGCGAAAATGAAGAGTTCCGAAGACGCGACCACGTATAAGTTCGTTTTTTCCCGAAAATATTATCAAAATCGATCTTTCAACGATGCAGTCCTTTAGTCTAGATGTAGAAGACGTTTGCCCACCCAATAATTTCGTATGCCCACCCTTCAGAATCGAAATAAAAAATAAAAACCGCGAAAATGAAGAGTTCCGAAGACGCGACCACGTATAAGTTCGATTTTTTTCGAAAATATTATCAAAATCGATCTTTCAACGATGCAGTCCGTTAGTCTAGATGTAGAAGAGATTTGCCCACCCAATAATTTCGTATGCGCACCCTCCAGAATCGAATTAAAAAATAAAAACCGCGAAAATGAAGAGTTCCGAAGACGCGACCACGTATAAGTTCGATTTTTTTCGAAAATATTATCAAAATCGGTCTTGCAACGATGCAAGTCCGTTAGTCTAGATGTAGAAGAGATTTGCCCACCCAATAATTTCGTATGCGCACCCTCCAGAATCGAATTAAAAAATAAAAACCGCGAAAATGAAGAGTTCCGAAGACGCGACCACGTATAAGTTCGATTTTTTCCGAAAATATTATCAAAATCGATCTTTCAACGATGCAGTCCTTTAGTCTAGATGTAGAAGACGTTTGCCCACCCAATAATTTCGTATGCCCACCCTTCAGAATCGAAATAAAAAATAAAAACCGCGAAAATGAAGAGTTCCGAAGACGCGACTACGTATAAGTTCGATTTTTTTCGAAAATATTATCAAAATCGATCTTTCAACGATGCAGTCCGTTAGTCTAGATGTAGAAGAGATTTGCCCACCCAATAATTTCGTATGCGCACCCTCCAGAATCGAATTAAAAAATAAAAACCGCGAAAATGAAGAGTTCCGAAGACGCGACCACGTATAAGTTCGATTATTTATTAACTAAACGTTCGAATCGTTTGTCGAACGACGCATTTCGTTAGTGTAGATGTGGAAGACGTTTGCCCACCCAATTATTTCGTATGCCCACCCTTCAGAATCGAAATACAAAATAAAAACCACGAAAATTAAGAGTTCCGAAGACGCGACCACGTATAAGTTCGATTATTTATTAACTAAACGTTCGAATCGTTTGTCGAACGACGCATTTCGTTAGTGTAGATGTGGAAGACGTTTGCCCACCCAATAATTTCGTATGCCCACCCTTCAGAATCGAAATACAAAATAAAAACCACGAAAATTAAGAGTTCCGAAGACGCGACCACGTATAAGTTCGATTATTTATTAACTAAACGTTCGAATCGTTTGTCCAACGACGCATTTCGTTAGTGTAGATGTGGAAGACGTTTGCCCATCCAATAATTTCGTATGCCCACCCTTCAGAATCGAATAAAAAAATAAAAACCGCGAAAATGAAGAGTTCCGAAGACGCGACCACGTATAAGTTCGTTTTTTTCCGAAAATATTATCAAAATCGATCTTTCAACGATGCAGTCCTTTAGTCTAGATGTAGAAGACGTTTGCCCACCCAATAATTTCGTATGCCCACCCTTCAGATTCGAAATAAAAAATAAAAACCACGAAAATGAAGAGTTCCGAAGACGCGACCACGTATAAGTTCGATTATTTATTAACTAAACGTTCGAATCGTTTGTCCAACAACGCATTTCGTTAGTGTAGATGTGGAAGACGTTTGCCCACCCAATAATTTCGTATGCCCACCCTTCAGAAACGAAATAAAAAATAAAATCTGCGAAAATGAAGAGTTCCGAAGACGCGACCACGTATAAGTTCGATTTTTTCCGAAAATATTATCAAAATCGATCTTTCAACGATGCAGTCCTTTAGTCTAGATGTAGAAGACGTTTGCCCACCCAATAATTTCGTATGCCCATCCTTCAGAATCGAAATAAAAAATAAAAACCACGAAAAAGAAGAGTTCCGAAGACGCGACCACGTATAAGTTCGATTATTTATTAACTAAACGTTCGAATCGTTTGTCCAACGACGCATTTCGTTAGTTTAGATGTGGAAGACGTTTGCCCACCCAATAATTTCGTATGCCCACCCTTCAGAATCGAAATAAAAAATAAAAACCGCGAAAATGAAGAGTTCCGAGGACGCGACCACGTATAAGTTCGATTTTTTTCGAAAATATTATCAAAATCGATCTTTCAACGATGCAGTCCGTTAGTCTAGATGTAGAAGAGATTTGCCCACCCAATAATTTCGTATGCGCACCCTCCAGAATCGAATTAAAAAATAAAAACCGGCAAAATGAAGAGTTCCGAAGACGCGACCACGTATAAGTTCGATTATTTATTAACTAAACGTTCGAATCGTTTGTCCAACGACGCATTTCGTTAGTTTAGATGTGGAAGACGTTTGCCCACCCAATAATTTTGTATACCCACCCTCCAGAATCGAATAAAAAAATAAAATCCGCGAAAATGAAAAGTTCCGAAGACGCGACCACGTATAAGTTCGATTTTTTCCGAAAATATTATCAAAATCGACCTTTCAACGATGCAGTCCTTTAGTCTAGATGCAGAAGACGTTTGCCCACCCAATAATTTCGTATACCCACCCTCCAGAATCGGATAAAAAAATAAAATCCGCGAAAATGGAGAGTTCCGAAGACGCGACCACGTATAAGTTCGATTTTTTCCGAAAATATTATCAAAATCGATCTTTCAACGATGCAGTCCTTTAGTCTAGATGCAGAAGACGTTTGCCCACCCAATAATTTCGTATACCCAGCCTCCAGAATCGAAATAAAAAATAAAAACCACGAAAAAGAAGAGTTCCGAAGACGCGACCACGTATAAGTTCGATTTTTTCCGAAAATATTATCAAAATCGATCTTTCAACGATGCAGTCGTTTAGTCTAGATGCAGAAGACGTTTGCCCACCCAATAATTTCGTATACCCACCCTCCAGAATCGAAATAAAAAATAAAAACCACGAAAAAGAAGAGTTCCGAAGACGCGACCACGTATAAGTTTGATTATTTATTAACTAAACGTTCGAATCGTTTGTCCAACGACGCATTTCGTTAGTTTAGATGTGGAAGACGTTTGCCCACCCAATAATTTCGTATACCCACCCTCCAGAATCGAATAAAAAAATAAAATCCGCGAAAATGAAGAGTTCCGAAGACGCGACCAGGTATAAGTTCGATTTTTTCCGAAAAGATTATCAAAATCGATCTTTCAACGATGCAGTCCTTTAGTCTAGATGTAGAAGACGTTTGCCCACCCAATAATTTCGTATGCCCACCCTTCAGATTCGAAATAAAAAATAAAAACCACGAAAATGAAGAGTTCCGAAGACGCGACCACGTATAAGTTCGATTATTTATTAACTAAACGTTCGAATCGTTTGTCCAACAACGCATTTCGTTAGTGTAGATGTGGAAGACGTTTGCCCACCCAATAATTTCGTATGCCCACCCTTCAGAATCGAAATAAAAAATAAAAACCGCGAAAATGAAGAGTTCCGAAGACGCGACCACGTATAAGTTCGTTTTTTTTCGAAAATATTATCAAAATCGATCTTTCAACGATGCAGTCCTTTAGTCTAGATGTAGAAGACGTTTGCCCACCCAATAATTTCGTATGCCCACCCTCCAGAATCGAATTAAAAAATAAAAACCGCGAAAATGAAGAGTTCCGAAGACGCGACCACGTATAAGTTTCGATTATTTATTAACTAAACGTTCGAATCGTTTGTCCAACGACGCATTTCGTTAGTTTAGATGTGGAAGACGTTTGCACACCCAATAATTTCGTATGCCCACCCTCCAGAATCGAATTAAAAAATAAAAACCGCGAAAATGGAGAGTTCCGAAGACGCGACCACGTATAAGTACGATTTTTTCCGAAAATATTATCAAAATCGATGTTTCAACGATGCAGTCCTTTAGTCTAGATGTAGAAGACGTGTGCCCGCCCAATAATTTCGTATGCCCACCCTACAGAATCGAATTAAAAAATAAAAACCGCGAAAATGAAGAGTTCCGAAGACGCGACCACGTATAAGTTCGATTTTTTCCGGAAATATTATCAGAATCGATCTTTCAACGATGCAGTCATTTAGTCTAGATGTAGAAGACGTTTGCCCGCCTATAATTTCGTATGCCCACCCTACAGAATCGAATTAAAAAATAAAAACCGCGAAAATGAAGAGTTTCGAAGACGCGACCACGTATAAGTTCGATTATTTATTAACTAAACGTTCGAATCGTTTGTCCAACGACGCATTTCGTTAGTGTAGATGTGGAAGACGTTTGCCCACCCAATAATTTCGTACGCCCACCCTTCAGAATCGAAATACAAAATAAAAACCACGAAAATGAAGAGTTCCGAAGACGCGACCACGTATAAGTTCGATTATTTATTAACTAAACGTTCGAATCGTTTGTCCAACGACGCATTTCGTTAGTTAAGATGTGGGAGACGTTTGCCCACCCAATAATTTCGTATGCCCACCCTCCAGAATCGAATAAAAAAATAAAATCCGCGAAAATGAAGAGTTCTGAAGACGCGACCACGTATAAGTTCGATTTTTTTCGAAAATATTATCAAAATCGATCTTTCAACGATGCAGTCCTTTAGTCTAGATGTAGAAGACGTTTGCCCACCCAATAATTTGGTATGCCCACCCTTCAAAATCGAAATAAAAAATATAAACCACGAAAATGAAGAGTTCCGAAGACGCGACCACGTATAAGTTCGATTTTTTTCGAAAATATTATCAAAATCGATCTTTCAACGATGCAGTCCGTTAGTCTAGATGTAAAAGAGATTTGCCCACCCAATAATTTCGTATGCGCACCCTCCAGAATCGAATTAAAAAATAAAAACCGCGAAAATGAAGAGTTCCGAAGACGCGACCACGTATAAGTTCGTTTTTTCCCGAAAATATTATCAAAATCGATCTTTCAACGATGCAGTCCTTTAGTCTAGATGTAGAAGACGTTTGCCCACCCAATAATTTCGTATGCCCACCCTTCAGAATCGAAATAAAAAATAAAAACCGCGAAAATGAAGAGTTCCGAAGACGCGACCACGTATAAGTTCGATTTTTTTCGAAAATATTATCAAAATCGATCTTTCAACGATGCAGTCCGTTAGTCTAGATGTAGAAGAGATTTGCCCACCCAATAATTTCGTATGCGCACCCTCCAGAATCGAATTAAAAAATAAAAACCGCGAAAATGAAGAGTTCCGAAGACGCGACCACGTATAAGTTCGATTATTTATTAACTAAACGTTCGAATCGTTTGTCGAACGACGCATTTCGTTAGTGTAGATGTGGAAGACGTTTGCCCACCCAATAATTTCGTATGCCCACCCTTCAGAATCGAAATACAAAATAAAAACCACGAAAATTAAGAGTTCCGAAGACGCGACCACGTATAAGTTCGATTATTTATTAACTAAACGTTCGAATCGTTTGTCCAACGACGCATTTCGTTAGTGTAGATGTGGAAGACGTTTGCCCATCCAATAATTTCGTATGCCCACCCTTCAGAATCGAATAAAAAAATAAAAACCGCGAAAATGAAGAGTTCCGAAGACGCGACCACGTATAAGTTCGTTTTTTTCCGAAAATATTATCAAAATCGATCTTTCAACGATGCAGTCCTTTAGTCTAGATGTAGAAGACGTTTGCCCACCCAATAATTTCGTATGCCCACCCTTCAGAATCGAAATAAAAAATAAAAACCACGAAAATGAAGAGTTCCGAAGACGCGACCACGTATAAGTTCGATTTTTTCCGGAAATATTATCAGAATCGATCTTTCAACGATGCAGTCATTTAGTCTAGATGTAGAAGACGTTTGCCCGCCTATAATTTCGTATGCCCACCCTACAGAATCGAATTAAAAAATAAAAACCGCGAAAATGAAGAGTTTCGAAGACGCGACCACGTATAAGTTCGATTATTTATTAACTAAACGTTCGAATCGTTTGTCCAACGACGCATTTCGTTAGTGTAGATGTGGAAGACGTTTGCCCACCCAATAATTTCGTATGCCCACCCTTCAGAATCGAAATACAAAATAAAAACCACGAAAATGAAGAGTTCCGAAGACGCGACCACGTATAAGTTCGATTATTTATTAACTAAACGTTCGAATCGTTTGTCCAACGACGCATTTCGTTAGTTAAGATGTGGGAGACGTTTGCCCACCCAATAATTTCGTATACCCACCCTCCAGAATCGAATAAAAAAATAAAATCCGCGAAAATGAAGAGTTCTGAAGACGCGACCACGTATAAGTTCGATTTTTTTCGAAAATATTATCAAAATCGATCTTTCAACGATGCAGTCCTTTAGTCTAGATGTAGAAGACGTTTGCCCACCCAATAATTTCGTATGCCCACCCTTCAAAATCGAAATAAAAAATATAAACCACGAAAATGAAGAGTTCCGAAGACGCGACCACGTATAAGTTCGATTTTTTCCGAAAATATTATCAAAATCGATCTTTCAACGATGCAGTCCTTTAGTTTAGATGTAGAAGACGTTTGCCCACCCAATAATTTCGTATGCCCACCCTTCAGAATCGAATTAAAAAATAAAAACCGCGAAAATGAAGAGTTCCGAAGACGCGACCACGTATAAGTTCGATTTTTTCCGAAAATATTATCAAAATCGATCTTTCAACGAAGCAGTCCTTTAGTCTAGATGTAGAAGACGTTTGCCCACCCAATAATTACGTATGCCCACCCTCCAGAATCGAATTAAAAAATAAAAACCGCGAAAATGAAGAGTTCCGAAGACGCGACCACGTATTAGTTCGATTATTTATTAACTAAACGTTCGAATCTTTTGTCCAACGACGCATTTCGTTAGTGTAGATGTGGAAGACGTTTGCCCACCCAATAATTTCGTACGCCCACCCTTCAGAATCGAAATAAAAAATAAAAACCGCGAAAATGAAGAGTTCCGAAGACGCGACCACGTATAAGTTCGATTTTTTTCGAAAATATTATCAAAATCGATATTTCAACGATGCAGTCCTTTAGTCTAGATGTAGGAGACGTTTGCCCACCCAATCATTTCGTATGCCCACCCTTCAGAATCGAAATAAAAAATAAAAACCCCGAAAATGAAGAGTTCCGAAGACGCGACCACGTATAAGTTCGATTATTTATTAACTAAACGTTCGAATCTTTTGTCCAACGACGCATTTCGTTAGTGTAGATGTGGAAGACGTTTGCCCACCCAATAATTTCGTACGCCCACCCTTCAGAATCGAAATAAAAAATAAAAACCGCGAAAATGAAGAGTTCCGAAGACGCGACCACGTATAAGTTCGATTTTTTTCGAAAATATTATCAAAATCGATATTTCAACGATGCAGTCCTTTAGTCTAGATGTAGGAGACGTTTGCCCACCCAATCATTTCGTATGCCCACCCTTCAGAATCGAAATAAAAAATAAAAACCCCGAAAATGAAGAGTTCCGAAGGCGCGACCACGTATAAGTTCGATTATTTATTAACTAAACGTTCGAATCGTTTGTCCAACGACGCATTTCGTTAGTTTAGATGTGGAAGACGTTTGCCCACCCAATAATTTCGTATGCCCACCCTTCAGAATCGAAATAAAAAATAAAAACCGCGAAAATGAAGAGTTCCGAAGACGCGACCACGTATAAGTTCGATTTTTTTCGAAAATATTATCAAAATCGATCTTTCAACGATGCAGTCCTTTAGTCTAGATGTAGAAGACGTTTGCCCACCCAATAATTTCGTATGCCCTCCCTTCAGAATCGAAATAAAAAATAAAAACCACGAAAATGAAGAGTTCCGAAGACGCGACCACGTATAAGTTCGATTATTTATTAACTAAACTGAAAACATGGAAAAAACATGGAATTACTTACCTGGTTACAATTTGTCACTAGGCCAAATTACGCTTCCACAGACCACTGTAAATTCGTATCGACATACCAATTTCGAACTTAAAAGAATAATCAAACATCCGGAAGAATTAAATAAAGTTAGCAAAAAATTAGAACACTTACAAAACGAGTTAGAAAAACCCGAGATTATACCAACCGAGTATCACTATATGTTGCAGCCGAAATTCACCGCTCAGCTGTTGCGCGGATTTAAATGTGCGTGCGAGAGCGTGTAAACACGGTGACACACCGCCCGTTAAAACGGTTAGCTACGTCACACGTTTTTGCCCGGATTCGAGCGTTGCGCGCTTCCAAGAATCCGACAGTTAGTCGTCAGAACACCTGCCGAAGATAAACACGCTCTCGCACGCACCAACAATATCGTCCTCTTTGTCGCCCCGCGACCCACAGTTTTCGAGACGATTAAAACGGCCCTTCGAGCCATTCGCGCCCAGCGCCCATTGTGCATAACTTTGTACATATTTTCCGTTGCGTGCTTTGTGAGTCGTGTTTGTTCGTGTTATCTGTCTGTGGAGTGCTCGTGTTTCTTGTAAACGCCGCCCACTTCGGCCAATAAAGTGCCGTCCTGTCACCGTCAAAATCGTCGTTGGAGTGCATTCCCTTCCCTGGCCACACCAGTGGCGATCCACACCGCCTCCACCAGGCAACAGTTTAAACACTATAGCTTCTTTACACTATCCTCTGCGACAGGACTTATAACTATTACACTATGTATCTTCACACTTTACAAATGCATTGTACGCTGCAAAGCAAGAACACCACGACACTGTACCACAGACAACACGAGTCGCGACAAAACCACACAAGAACCCGAAGCAATAATCAAAATAGTTAGTAAGGAAGAAACGCCTTCCACCAATTCCCTTTGAAATATTATAATCATTATAAACAAATTATTATCACTCTATTATATAAATATAATAACCTTCCACTGTCAAATAACGGTTTATACCGAATTACCACTATAATCTAGTTAAGAAAAAACCATATGTAAGTCGATGATAATCAATCCAACCACTACGAGTTTTGGGATTTCCCTAAGATAGTTATCATCGGCCGCCAGAAAAGCTATGGCTTTTCCTCGTCAAGGGGGGAGGGATGTTGTGCCCAGGCAACGCCCAAGCACGCGTATTACACACACTATGATACATTATACATATTATATTACTCTATAACGTTTCGAGACGTTTCTAAGCTAAATCAGTTGCGAGGCGAGCACGAATCTACGAAATCAGCCAAAATGCGAGCGCTTCGCTATGACCATATACGGCAACGCGAAGCGACGGCACCACGCCCAATAAGCGAAATAAAAACCGATTTGCCGCCGCAAATCGGCAGACTCGAGATCCGACCCTCGACCGGGCAACACGGCTAAAACCTACTTGTACACCTCAGTCTAGTTTAAGTTGTTTCTGAATAAAGACTTAGTCTTTGAGTTTAAACACATTTGGTGCAGTTCACCCGGGGGATTCTCATCCTTCAATCGCTCCCGAACTCACGATTACGCCAGATCCCGTACCAGCCTTGCGAGCCATCACGCAGGGCACAACAACCCGCTTTCACGGGGCACGGAGAGACCAGAGGAACGGTGCTTTTCGCCGACTCAGTCGGGTGTGTCGAGGGTCCGTCAAATGAATACTCCCGCGTGTGCTGGTATGAACGTTCTCGTTTATTCTGGCCTTGCGGCTCTCCTAACGCGCGGTATCGCGCGACGCGACGGCTTACTTCCTAATTCTTATTGATTAAGCGGCTTATTACTAGTGCTACTAACTAGACGGCTTACAGGCTAAGTCTTAGGGTTCTAGTCGCTAGGCGGTGTCTTACAAACTATGTTCGGCGTGCGTCGGCTCGGATCGGTCGCGTTGGTCGGTCGGTGACCACGGCGGTATCAACGCCTATTCGGCGTTGGTCGGCGGTACTCGGCGGTATTCGGCCGTCGAGGGGACAGGTTGGAGTCGACTGCCGGACGAGTGAAAACCTCGGCGCCGCACAGTCTACATAGAAGACGGTGCGAAGCCTTAGTGCGGTGGGCCAGCTATCAAATGACCGCTGGTTGACCACCACGGCCGGACGGTCCAGCGCGAATCGAGATTCGGCCGATGTAGCGACCAAGGAACGGGCTACTAGCGGTCAGGCGGTAGAGCACTCGGCGCGCTAGAATTCCCTCGGAGGATACCAAAAAGGAGCTTCTCACGTAACAGCTACGTATGTATGGCGAAACCACGGAGCAAGCTGTTCTCCAGCGCTCGCGGCCCCAGTCTTATGCTCCGCGGCGCGAAAAGCAGCTGCGAGAATCTTATCGACTCCGCGGCCGCCTATCGGCCGTGGCGCGAGCTTGACTCGCGGATCGTCGAGCATGGTGGGGCGCGCTATCTCGTGACGCGGACTCGGTGAACGCGTCGTTGCTTGGGAGGGGGACGGCCGTAGTGACGTTCGTCACAAATTTTAATAAATTTATTTCAAAGCAACTTCGATTTTATTTTATTGAGTATTTTTGTTGTAGGATCTACAATTGAGTAAATTTAGATGAAAATAACTTCGATTTTTTGGATTTTGTCACGATTTTTGTCAAATTTTAATAAATTTATTTGAAATCAACTTGGATAATTTTGGAATTTGTTGAGTATTTTTGTTGTAAGATCTATATTTGAGTAAATTTAGATGAAATTATCTTCAATTTTTAGGATTGTGAAAAAAATTTTAGTTGGAAGTGTCAAATGTTAATAAATTTATTTGAAATCAACTTGAATTATTTTGGATTTTGTTGAGTATTTTTGTTGTAGGATCTATATTTGAGTAAATTTAGATGAAAATAACTTCAATTTTGTGGATTGTGAAAAAAATTTTAGTTGGAAGTGTCAAATTTTAATAAATTTATTTGAAACCAAATTCGATTTTTTGGATTCTCTTGAGTATTTTTGTTGTAGGATCTACAATTGAGTAAATTTATATGAAAATAACTTCGATTTTTTGGATTTTGTCACGATTTTTGTCAAATTTTAATAAATTTATTTGAAATCAACTTGGATAATTTTGGAATTTGTTGAGTATTTTTGTTGTAGGGTCAATATTGGAGTAAATTTAGATGAAAATATCTTCAATTTTTAGAATTGTGAAAAAAAATTTAGTTGGAAGTGTCAAATTTTAATAAATTTATTTGAAATCAACTTGAATTATTTTGGATTTTGTTGAGTATTTTTGTTGTAGGATCTATATTTGAGTAAATTTAGATGAAAATAACTTCGATTTTTTGGATTGTGAAAAAAATTTTAGTTGGAAGTGTCAAATTTTAATAAATTTATTTGAAACCAACTTCGATTTTATTGGATTTTGTCGAGTATTTTTTGTGTAGGATGTATATTTGAGTAAATTTAGATGAAAATAACGACAATTTTTTGGATTGTGAAAAAAAATTTTAGTTGGAAGTGTCAAATTTTAATAAATTTATTTGAAATCAACATGAATTATTTTGGATTTTGTTGAGTATTTTTGTTGTAGGATCTACAATTGAGTAAATTTAGATGAAAATAACTTCGATTTTTTGGATTTTGTCACGATTTTTGTCAAATTTTAATAAATTTATTTGAAATCAACTTGGATAATTTTGGAATTTGTTGAGTATTTTTGTTGTAAGATCTATATTTGAGTAAATTTAGATGAAAATAACTTCAATTTTGTATTGTGAAAAAAATTTTAGTTGGAAGAGTCAAATTTTAATAAATTTATTTGAAATCAACATGGATAATTTTGGAATTTGTTGAGTATTTTTGTTGTAGGATCAATATTTGAGTAAATTTAGATGAAAACATCTTCAATTTTTAGGATTGTGAAAAAAAATTTAGTTGGAAGTGTCAAATTTTAATAAATTTATTTGAAATCAACTTGGATAATTTTGGAATTTGTTGAGTATTTTTGTTGTAAGACTATATTTGAGTAAATTTAGATGAAAATATCTTCAATTTTTAGGATTGTGAAAAAAATTTTAGTGGGAAGGGTCAAATTTTAATAAATTTATTTGAAATCAACTTGAATTATTTTGGATTTTGTTGAGTATTTTTGTTGTAGGATCTATATTTGAGTAAATTTAGATGAAAATAACTTCAATTTTGTGGATTGTGAAAAAAATTTTAGTTGGAAGTGTCAAATTTTAATAAATTTATTTGAAATCAATTTGGATTATTTTGGATTTTATTGAGTATTTTTGTTGTAGGATCTACAATTGAGTAAATTTAGATGAAAATAACTTCGATTTTTTGGATTTTGTCACGATTTTTGTCAAATTTTAATAAATTTATTTGAAATCAACTTGGATAATTTTGGAATTTGTTGAGTATTTTTGTTGTAAGACTATATTTGTGTAAATTTAGATGAAAATATCTTCAATTTTTAGGATTGTGAAAAAAATTTTAGTTGGAAGTGTCAAATTTTAATAAATTTATTTGAAATCAACTTGAATTATTTTGGATTTTGTTGAGTATTTTTGTTGTAGGATCTATATTTGAGTAAATTTAGATGAAAATAACTTCAATTTTGTGGATTGTGAAAAAAATTTTAGTGGGAAGTGTCAAATTTTAATAAATTTATTTGAAATCAACTTGAATTATTTTGGATTTTGTTGAGTATTTTTGTTGTAGGATCTATATTTGAGTAAATTTAGATGAAAATAACTTCAATTTTGTGGATTGTGAAAAAAATTTTAGTTGGAAGTGTCAAATTTTAATAAATTTATTTGAAATCAACTTGAATTATTTTGGATTTTGTTGAGTATTTATGTTGTAGGATCTATATTTGAGTAAATTTAGATGAAAATAACTTCAATTTTGTGGATTGTGAAAAAAATTTTAGTTGGAAGTGTCAAATTTTAATAAATTTATTTGAAACCAAATTCGATTTTTTGGATTCTCTTGAGTATTTTTGTTGTAGGATCTACAATTGAGTAAATTTAGATGAAAATAACTTCGATTTTTTGGATTTTGTCACGATTCTTGTCAAATTTTAATAAATTAATTTGGAATCAACTTGGATAATTTTGGAATTTGTTGAGTATTTTTGTTGTAGGATCAATATTGGAGTAAATTTAGATGAAAATATCTTCAATTTTTAGGATTGTGAAAAAAATTTTAGTTGGAAGTGTCAAATTTTAATAAATTTATTTGAAATCAACTTGAATTATTTTGGATTTTGTTGAGTATTTTTGTTGTAGGATCTACAATTGAGTAAATTTAGATGAAAATAACTTCAATTTTGTGGATTGTGAAAAAAATTTTAGTTGGAAGTGTCAAATTTTAATAAATTTATTTGAAATCAATTTGGATTATTTTGGATTTTATTGAGTATTTTTGTTGTAGGATCTACAATTGAGTAAATTTAGATGAAAATAACTTCGATTTTTTGGATTTTGTCACGATTTTTGTCAAATTTTAAAAAATTTATTTGAAATCACCTTGGATAATTTTGGAATTTGTTGAGTATTTTTGTTGTAAGACTATATTAGAGTAAATTTAGATGAAAATATCTTCAATTTTTAGGATTGTGAAAAAAATTTTAGTTGGAAGTGTCAAATTTTAATAAATTTATTTGAAATCAACTTGAATTATTTTGGATTTTGTTGAGTATTTTTGTTGTAGGATCTATATTTGAGTAAATTTAGATGAAAATAACTTCAATTTTGTGGATTGTGAAAAAAATTTTAGTTGGAAGTGTCAAATTTTAATAAATTTATTTGAAACCAAATTCGATTTTTTGGATTCTCTTGAGTATTATTGTTGTAGGATCTACAATTGAGTAAATTTAGATGAAAATAACTTCGATTTTTTGGATTTTGTCACGATTCTTGTCAAATTTTAATAAATTTATTTGAAATCAACTTGGATAATTTTGGAATTTGTTGAGTATTTTTGTTGTAGGGTCAATATTGGAGTAAATTTAGATGAAAATATCTTCAATTTTTAGAATTGTGAAAAAAATTTTAGTTGGAAGAGTCAAATTTTAATAAATTTATTTGAAATCAACTTGAATTATTTTGGATTTTGTTGAGTATTTTTGTTGTAGGATCTATATTTGAGTAAATTTAGAGGAAAATAACTTCGATTTTTTGGATTGTGAAAAAAATTTTAGTTGGAAGTGTCAAATTTTAATAAATTTATTTGAAATCAACTTCGATTTTATTGAATTTTGTTGAGTATTTTTGGTGTAGGATGTATATTTGAGTAAATTTAGATGACAATGACTTCGATTTTTTGGATTTTGTCACGATTTTTGTAAAAATTTAATAAATTTATTTGAAATCAACTTGGATAATTTTGGAATTTGTTGAGTATTTTTGTTGTAGGATCTATATTTGAGTAAATTTAGATGAAAATAACTTCAATTTTTTGGATTGTTAAAAAAATTTGAGTTTGAAGTGTCAAATTTTAATAAATTTATTTGAAATCAACTTCGATTTTTTTGAATTTTGTCGAGTATTTTTGTTGTAGGATCTACAATTGAGTAAATTTAGATGAAAATAACTTCGATTTTTTGGATTTTGTCACGATTTTGGTCAAATTTTAATAAATTTATTTGAAATCAACTTCGATTTTTTTGGATTTTGTCGAGTATTTTTGGTGTAGGATGTACAATTGAGTAAATTTAGATGAAAATAACTTCGATTTTTTGGATTATGTCACGATTTTTGTCAAATTTTTATAAATTTATTTGAAATCAACTTGGATAATTTTGGAATTTGTTGAGTATTTTTGTTGTAAGATCTATATTTGAGTAAATTTAGATGAAAATATCTTCAATTTTTAGGATTGTGAAAAAAATTTTAGTTGGAAGTGTCAAATTTTAATAAATTTATTTGAAATCAACTTGAATTATTTTGGAATTTGTTGAGTATTTTTGTTGTAAGATCTATATTTGAGTAAATTTAGATGAAAATAACTTCAATTTTGTGGATTGTGAAAAAAATTTTTTGTTGGAAGTCTCAAATTTTAATAAATTTATTTGAAACCAAATTCGATTTTTTGGATTTTCTTGAGTATTTTTGTTGTAGGATCTACAATTGAGTAAATTTAGATGAAAATAACTTCAATTTTGTGGATTGTGAAAAAAATTTTAGTTGGAAGTGTCAAATTTTAATAAATTTATTTGAAATCAACTTCGATTTTTTTGAATTTTGTCGAGTATTTTTGGTGTAGGATGTATATTTGAGTAAATTTAGATGAAAATAACTTCGATTTTTTGGATTTTGTCACGATTTTTGTCAAATTTTAATAAATTTATTTGAAATCAACTTGGATAATTTTGGAATTTGTTGAGTATTTTTGTTGTAGGATCTACAATTGAGTAAATTTAGATGAAAATAACTTCAATTTTGTGGATTGTGA
Source organism: Andrena praecox (assembly GCA_963932275.1). Classification (NCBI taxonomy): domain Eukaryota; kingdom Metazoa; phylum Arthropoda; class Insecta; order Hymenoptera; family Andrenidae; genus Andrena; species Andrena praecox. The sequence continues at coordinate 339,092 of CAWVQO010000413.1, read as the reverse complement.
AAAAAATTTTAGTTGGAAGTGTCAAAGTTTAATAAATTTATTTGAATTCAACTTCGATTTTTTTTAATTTTGTCGACTATTTTTGGTGTAGGATGTATATTTGAGTAAATTTAGATGAAAATAACTTAACTTTTTAGGATTGTGAAAAAAATTTTAGTTGGAAGTGCCAAATTTTAATTAATTATTTTTAAACCAACTTCGATTTTTTGGATTTTCTTGAGTATTTTTGTTGTAGGATCTACAATTGAGTAAATTTAGATGAAAATAACTTCAATTTTTTGGATTGTGAATAAAATTTTAGTTGGAAGTGTCAAATTTTAATAAATTTATTTGAATTCAACTTCGATTTTTTTGAATTTTGTCGACTATTTTTGGTGTAGGATGTATATTTGAGTAAATTTAGATGAAAATAACTTCGATTTTTTGGATTTTGTCACGATTTTTGTCAAATTTTAATAAATTTATTTGAAATCAACTTGAATTATTTTGGATTTTGTTGAGTATTTTTGTTGTAGGATCTATATTTGAGTAAATTTAGATGAAAATAACATCAATTTTGTGGATTGTGAAAAAATTTTTAGTTGGAAGTGTCAAATTTTAATAAATTTATTTGAAACCAAATTCGATTTTTTGGATTCTCTTGAGTATTTTTGTTGTAGGATCTACAATTGAGTAAATTTAGATGAAAATAACTTCAATTTTTAGGATTGTGAAAAAAATTTTAGTTGGAAGTGCCAAGTTTTAATAAATTTTTTTGGAACCAACTTCGATTTTTTGGATTTTCATGAGTATTTTTGTTGTAGGATCTACAATTGAGTAAATTTAGATGAAAATAACTTCGATTTTATGGATTTTGTCACGATTTTTGTCAAATTTTAATAAATTTATTTGAAATCAACTTGGATAATTTTGGAATTTGTTGAGTATTTTTGTTGTAAGATCTATATTTGAGTAAATTTAGATGAAAATAACTTCAATTTTGTGGATTGTGGAAAAAATTTTTTGTTGGAAGTGTCAAATTTTAATAAATTTATTTGAAACCAAATTCGATTTTTTGGATTTTCTTGAGTATTTTTGTTGTAGGATCTACAATTGAGTAAATTTAGATGAAAATAACTTCAATTTTGTGGATTGTGAAAAAAATTTTAGTTGGAAGTGTCAAATTTTAATAAATTTATTTGAAATCAACTTCGATTTTTTTGAATTTTGTTGAGTATTTTTGGTGTAGGATGTATATTTGAGTAAATTTAGATGACAATGACTTCGATTTTTTGGATTTTGTCACGATTTTTGTAAAAATTTAATAAATTTATTTGAAATCACTTGGATAATTTTGGAATTTGTTGAGTATTTTTGTTGTAGGATCTATATTTGAGTAAATTTAGATGAAAATAACTTCAATTTTTTGGATTGTTAAAAAAATTTGAGTTGGAAGTGTCAAATTTTAATAAATTTATTTGAAATCAACTTCGATTTTTTTGAATTTTGTCGAGTATTTTTGTTGTAGGATCTACAATTGAGTAAATTTAGATGAAAATAACTTCGATTTTTTGGATTTTGTCACGATTTTGGTCAAATTTTAATAAATTTATTTGAAATCAACTTCGATTTTTTTGGATTTTGTCGAGTATTTTTGGTGTAGGATGTACAATTGAGTAAATTTAGATGAAAATAACTTCGATTTTTTGGATTATGTCACGATTTTTGTCAAATTTTTATAAATTTATTTGAAATCAACTTGGATAATTTTGGAATTTGTTGAGTATTTTTGTTGTAAGATCTATATTTGAGTAAATTTAGATGAAAATATCTTCAATTTTTAGGATTGTGAAAAAAATTTTAGTTGGAAGTGTCAAATTTTAATAAATTTATTTGAAATCAACTTGAATTATTTTGGATTTTGTTGAGTATTTTTGTTGTAGGATCTATATTTGAGTAAATTTAGATGAAAATATCTTCAATTTTTAGGATTGTGAAAAAAATTTTAGTTGGAAGTGTCAAATTTTAATAAATTTATTTGAAATCAACTTCGATTTTTTTGAATTTTGTTGAGTATTTTTGGTGTAGGATGTATATTTGAGTAAATTTAGATGACAATGACTTCGATTTTTTGGATTTTGTCACGATTTTTGTAAAAATTTAATAAATTTATTTGAAATCAACTTGGATAATTTTGGAATTTGTTGAGTATTTTTGTTGTAGGATCTATATTTGAGTAAATTTAGATGAAAATAACTTCAATTTTTTGGATTGTTAAAAAAATTTGAGTTGGAAGTGTCAAATTTTAATAAATTTATTTGAAATCAACTTCGATTTTTTTGAATTTTGTCGAGTATTTTTGTTGTAGGATCTACAATTGAGTAAATTTAGATGAAAATAACTTCGATTTTTTGGATTTTGTCACGATTTTGGTCAAATTTTAATAAATTTATTTGAAATCAACTTCGATTTTTTTGGATTTTGTCGAGTATTTTTGGTGTAGGATGTACAATTGAGTAAATTTAGATGAAAATAACTTCGATTTTTTGGATTATGTCACGATTTTTGTCAAATTTTAATAAATTTATTTGAAATCAACTTGGATAATTTTGGAATTTGTTGAGTATTTTTGTTGTAAGATCTATATTTGAGTAAATTTAGATGAAAATATCTTCAATTTTGTGGATTGTGAATAAAATTTTAGTTGGAAGTGTCAAATTTTAATAAATTTATTTGAATTCAACTTCGATTTTTTTGAATTTTGTCGAGTATTTTTGGTGTAGGATGTATATTTGAGTAAATTTAGATGAAAATAACTTCGATTTTTTTGATTTTGTCACGATTTTTGTCAAATTTTAATAAATTTATTTGAAATCAACTTGGATAATTTTGGAATTTGTTGAGTATTTTTGTTGTAGGAACTATATTTGAGTAAATTTAGATGAAAATATCTTCAATTTTTAGGATTGTGAAAAAAATTTTAGTTGGAAGTGCCAAATTTTAATAAATTTTTTTGAAACCAACTTCGATTTTTTGGATTTTCTTGAGTATTTTTGGTGTAGGATCTACAATTGAGTAAATTTAGATGAAAATAACTTCGATTTTTTGGATTTTGTCACGATTTTTGTCAAATTTTAATAAATTTATTTGAAATCAACTTGGATAATTTTGGAATTTGTTGAGTATTTTTGTTGTAGGATCTATATTTGAGTAAATTTAGATGAAAATATCTTCAATTTTTAGGATTGTGAAAGAAATTTTAGTTGGAAGTGTCAAATTTTAATAAATTTATTTGAATTCAACTTCGATTTTTTGGATTTTCTTGAGTATTTTTTGTGTAGGATCTACAATTGAGTAAATTTAGATGAAAATAACTTCGATTTTTTGGATTTTGTCACGATTTTTGTCAAATTTTAATAAATTTATTTGAAATCAACTTGGATAATTTTGGAATTTGTTGAGTATTTTTGTTGTAGGATCTATATTTGAGTAAATTTAGATGAAAATATCTTCAATTTTTTGGATTGTGAACAATTTTGAGTTGGAAGTGTCAAATTTTAATAAATTTATTTGAAACCAACTTCGATTTTTTGGATTTTCTTCAGTATTTTTGTTGTAGGATCTACAATTGAGTAAATTTAGATGAAAATAACTTCGATTTTTTGGATTTTGTCACGATTTTAGTCAAATTTTAATAAATTTATTTGAAATCAACATGGATAATTTTGGATTTTGTTGAGTATTTTTGGTGTAGGATCTATATTTGAGTAAATTTAGATGACAATATCTTCAATTTTTAGGATTGTGAAAAAAATTTTAGTTGGAAGTGTCAAATTTTAATAAATTTATTTGAAATCAACTTCGATTGTTTTTATTTTCTTGAGTATTTTTGTTGTAGGATCTACAATTGAGTAAATTTAGATGAAAATAACTTCAATTTTTTGGATTGTGAAAAATATTTTAGTTGGAAGTGTCAAATTTTAATAAATTTATTTGAAATCAACTTCGATTGTTTTTATTTTCTTGAGTATTTTTGTTGTAGGATCTACAATTGAGTAAATTTAGATGAAAATAACTTCAATTTTTTGGATTGTGAAAAAATATTTAGATGGAAGTGTCAAATTTTAATAAATTTATTTGAATTCAACTTCGATTTTTTTGAATTTTGTCGAGTATTTTTGGTGTAGGATGTATATTTGAGTAAATTTAGATGAAAATAACTTCGATTTTTTGGATTTTGTCACGATTTTTGTCAAATTTTAATAAATTTATTTGAAATCAACTTGGATAATTTTGGAATTTGTTGAGTATTTTTGTTGTAGGAACTATATTTGAGTAAATTTAGATGAAAATATCTTCAATTTTTAGTATTGTGAAAAAAATTTTAGTTGGAAGTGCCAAATTTTAATAAATTTTTTTTAAACCAACTTCGATTTTTTGGATATTCTTGAGTATTTTTGGTGTAGGATCTACAATTGAGTAAATTTAGATGAAAATAACTTCGATTTTTTGGATTTTGTCACGATTTTTGTCAAATTTTAATAAATTTATTTGAAATCAACTTGGGTAATTTTGGAATTTGTTGAGTATTTTTGTTGTAAGATCTATATTTGAGTAAATTTAGATGAAAATATCTTCAATTTTTAGGATTGTGAAAAAAATTTTAGTTGGAAGTGTCAAATCTTAATAAATTTATTTGAAATCAACTTGAATTATTTTGGATTTTGTTGAGTATTTTTGTTGTAGGATCTATATTTGAGTAAATTTAGATGAAAATAACTTCAATTTTGTGGATTGTGAAAAAATTTTTAGTTGGAAGTGTCAAATTTTAATAAATTTATTTGAAACCAACTTCGATTTTTTGGATTTTCTTCAGTATTTTTGTTGTAGGATCTATATTTGAGTAAATTTAGATGAAAATAACATCAATTTTGTGGATTGTGAAAAAATTTTTAGTTGGAAGTGTCAAATTTTAATAAATTTATTTGAAACCAAATTCGATTTTTTGGATTCTCTTGAGTATTTTTGTTGTAGGATCTACAATTGAGTAAATTTAGATGAAAATAACTTCAATTTTTAGGATTGTGAAAAAAATTTTAGTTGGAAGTGCCAAGTTTTAATAAATTTTTTTGAAACCAACTTCGATTTTTTGGATTTTCATGAGTATTTTTGTTGTAGGATCTACAATTGAGTAAATTTAGATGAAAATAACTTCGATTTTATGGATTTTGTCACGATTTTTGTCAAATTTAAATAAATTTATTTGAAATCAACTTGGATAATTTTGGAATTTGTTGAGTATTTTTGTTGTAAGATCTATATTTGAGTAAATTTAGATGAAAATAACTTCAATTTTGTGGATTGTGGAAAAAATTTTTTGTTGGAAGTGTCAAATTTTAATAAATTTATTTGAAACCAAATTCGATTTTTTGGATTTTCTTGAGTATTTTTGTTGTAGGATCTACAATTGAGTAAATTTAGATGAAAATAACTTCAATTTTGTGGATTGTGAAAAAAATTTTAGTTGGAAGTGTCAAATTTTAATAAATTTATTTGAAATCAACTTCGATTTTTTTGAATTTTGTTGAGTATTTTTGGTGTAGGATGTATATTTGAGTAAATTTAGATGACAATGACTTCGATTTTTTGGATTTTGTCACGATTTTTGTAAAAATTTAATAAATTTATTTGAAATCAACTTGGATAATTTTGGAATTTGTTGAGTATTTTTGTTGTAGGATCTATATTTGAGTAAATTTAGATGAAAATAACTTCAATTTTTTGGATTGTTAAAAAAATTTGAGTTGGAAGTGTCAAATTTTAATAAATTTATTTGAAATCAACTTCGATTTTTTTTAATTTTGTCGAGTATTTTTGTTGTAGGATCTACAATTGAGTAAATTTAGATGAAAATAACTTCGATTTTTTGGATTTTGTCACGATTTTGGTCAAATTTTAATAAATTTATTTGAAATCAACTTCGATTTTTTTGGATTTTGTCGAGTATTTTTGGTGTAGGATGTACAATTGAGTAAATTTAGATGAAAATAACTTCGATTTTTTGGATTATGTCACGATTTTTGTCAAATTTTAATAAATTTATTTGAAATCAACTTGGATAATTTTGGAATTTGTTGAGTATTTTTGTTGTAAGATCTATATTTGAGTAAATTTAGATGAAAATATCATCAATTTTGTGGATTGTGAATAAAATTTTAGTTGGAAGTGTCAAATTTTAATAAATTTATTTGAATTCAACTTCGATTTTTTTGAATTTTGTCGAGTATTTTTGGTGTAGGATGTATATTTGAGTAAATTTAGATGAAAATAACTTCGATTTTTTTGATTTTGTCACGATTTTTGTCAAATTTTAATAAATTTATTTGAAATCAACTTGGATAATTTTGGAATTTGTTGAGTATTTTTGTTGTAGGAACTATATTTGAGTAAATTTAGATGAAAATATCTTCAATTTTTAGGATTGTGAAAAAAATTTTAGTTGGAAGTGCCAAATTTTAATAAATTTTTTTGAAACCAACTTCGATTTTTTGGATTTTCTTGAGTATTTTTGGTGTAGGATCTACAATTGAGTAAATTTAGATGAAAATAACTTCGATTTTTTGGATTTTGTCACGATTTTTGTCAAATTTTAATAAATTTATTTGAAATCAACTTGGATAATTTTGGAATTTGTTGAGTATTTTTGTTGTAGGATCTATATTTGAGTAAATTTAGATGAAAATATCTTCAATTTTTAGGATTGTGAAAGAAATTTTAGTTGGAAGTGTCAAATTTTAATAAATTTATTTGAATTCAACTTCGATTTTTTGGATTTTCTTGAGTATTTTTTGTGTAGGATCTACAATTGAGTAAATTTAGATGAAAATAACTTCGATTTTTTGGAGTTTGTCACGATTTTTGTCAAATTTTAATAAATTTATTTGAAATCAACTTGGATAATTTTGGAATTTGTTGAGTATTTTTGTTGTAGGATCTATATTTGAGTAAATTTAGATGAAAATATCTTCAATTTTTTGGATTGTGAAAAATTTTGAGTTGGAAGTGTCAAATTTTAATAAATTTATTTGAAACCAACTTCGATTTTTTGGATTTTCTTCAGTATTTTTGTTGTAGGATCTACAATTGAGTAAATTTAGATGAAAATAACTTCGATTTTTTGGATTTTGTCACGATTTTAGTCAAATTTTAATAAATTTATTTGAAATCAACATGGATAATTTTGGATTTTGTTGAGTATTTTTGGTGTAGGATCTATATTTGAGTAAATTTAGATGACAATATCTTCAATTTTTAGGATTGTGAAAAAAATTTTAGTTGGAAGTGTCAAATTTTAATAAATTTATTTGAAATCAACTTCGATTTTATTGGATTTTGTCGGGTATTTTTGTTGTAGGATCTATATTTGAGTAAATTTAGATGAAAATAACTTCAATTTTTTGGATTGTGAAAAATATTTTAGTTGGAAGTGTCAAATTTTAATAAATTTATTTGAAATCAACTTCGATTTTTTGGATTTTCTTCAGTATTTTTGTTGTAGGATCTACAATTGAGTAAATTTAGATGAAAATAACTTCGATTTTTTGGATTTTGTCACGATTTTTGTCAAATTTTAATAAATTTATTTGAAATCAACATGGATAATTTTGGATTTTGTTGTGTATTTTTGGTGTAGGATCTACAATTGAGTAAATTTAGATGAAAATAACTTCGATTTTTTGGATTTTGTCACGATTTTTGTCAAATTTTAATAAATTTATTTGAAATCAACTTGGGTAATTTTGGAATTTGTTGAGTATTTTTGTTGTAAGATCTATATTTGAGTAAATTTAGATGAAAATATCTTCAATTTTTAGGATTGTGAAAAAAATTTTAGTTGGAAGTGTCAAATCTTAATAAATTTATTTGAAATCAACTTGAATTATTTTGGATTTTGTTGAGTATTTTTGTTGTAGGATCTATATTTGAGTAAATTTAGATGAAAATAACTTCAATTTTGTGGATTGTGAAAAAATTTTTAGTTGGAAGTGTCAAATTTTAATAAATTTATTTGAAACCAACTTCGATTTTTTGGATTTTCTTCAGTATTTTTGTTGTAGGATCTACAATTGAGTAAATTTAGATGAAAATAACTTCGATTTTTTGGATTTTGTCACGATTTTTGTCAAATTTTAATAAATTTATTTGAAATCAACATGGATAATTTTGGATTTTGTTGTGTATTTTTGGTGTAGGATCTATATTTGAGTAAATTTAGATGAAAATATCTTCAATTTTTAGGATTGTGAAAAAAATTTTAGTTGGAAGTGTCAAATTTTAATAAATTTATTTGAAAACAACTTCGATTTTATTGGATTTTGTCGGGTATTTTTGTTGTAGGATCTATATTTGAGTAAATTTAGATGAAAATAACTTCAATTTTTTGGATTGTGAAAAATATTTTAGTTGGAAGTGTCAAATTTAAATAAATTTATTTGAAATCAACTTCGATTTTTTGGATTTTCTTGAGTATTTTTGTTGTAGGATCTACAATTGAGTAAATTTAGATGAAAATAACTTCAATTTTTTGGATGGTGAAAAAAAATTTAGATGGAAGTGTCAAATTTTAATAAATTTATTTGAATTCAACTTCGATTTTTTTTAATTTTGTCGAGTATTTTTGGTGTAGGATGTATATTTGAGTAAATTTAGATGAAAATAACTTCGATTTTTTGGATTTTGTCACGATTTTTGTCAAATTTTAATAAATTTATTTGAAATCAACTTGGGTAATTTTGGAATTTGTTGAGTATTTTTGTTGTAAGATCTATATTTGAGTAAATTTATATGAAAATATCTTCAATTTTTAGGATTGTGAAAAAAATTTTAGTTGGAAGTGCCAAATTTTAATAAATTTTTTTTAAACCAACTTCGATTTTTTGGATATTCTTGAGTATTTTTGGTGTAGGATCTACAATTGAGTAAATTTAGATGAAAATAACTTCGATTTTTTGGATTTTGTCACGATTTTTGTCAAATTTTAATAAATTTATTTGAAATCAACTTGGGTAATTTTGGAATTTGTTGAGTATTTTTGTTGTAAGATCTATATTTGAGTAAATTTAGATGAAAATATCTTCAATTTTTAGGATTGTGAAAAAAATTTTAGTTGGAAGTGTCAAATTTTAATAAATTTATTTTAAACCAAATTCGATTTTTTGGATTCTCTTGAGTATTTTTGTTGTAGGATCTACAATTGAGTAAATTTAGATGAAAATAACTTCGATTTTTTGGATTTTGTCACGATTTTTGTCAAATTTTAATAAATTTATTTGAAATCAACTTGGATAATTTTGGAATTTGTTGAGTATCTTTATTGTAGGATCAATATTTGAGTAAATTTAGATGAAACCATCTTCAATTTTTAGGATTGTGAAAAAAATTTTAGTTGGAAGTGTCAAATTTTAATAAATTTATTTGAAATCAACTTGGATAATTTTGGAATTTGTTGAGTATTTTTGTTGTAAGACTATATTTGAGTAAATTTAGATGAAAATATCTTCAATTTTTAGGATTGTGAAAAAAATTTTAGTGGGAAGGGTCAAATTTTAATAAATTTATTTGAAATCAACTTGAATTATTTTGGATTTTGTTGAGTATTTTTGTTGTAGGATCTATATTTGAGTAAATTTAGATGAAAATAACTTCAATTTTGTGGATTGTGAAAAAAATTTTAGTTGGAAGTGTCAAATTTTAATAAATTTATTTGAAATCAATTTGGATTATTTTGGATTTAATTGAGTATTTTTGTTGTAGGATCTACAATTGAGTAAATTTAGATGAAAATAACTTCAATTTTGTGGATTGTGAAAAAATTTTAGTTGGAAGTGTCAAATTTTAATAAATTTATTTGAAACCAACTTGAATTATTTTGGATTTTGTTGAGTATTTTTGTTGTAGGATCTATATTTGAGTAAATTTAGATGAAAATAACTTCATTTTGTGGATTGTGAAAAAAATTTTAGTTGGAAGTGTCAAATTTTAATAAATTTATTTGAAACCAAATTCGATTTTTTGGATTCTCTTGAGTATTTTTGTTGTAGGATCTACAATTGAGTAAATTTAGATGAAAATAACTTCGATTTTTTGGATTTTGTCACGATTTTTGTCAAATTTTAATAAATTTATTTGAAATCAACTTGGATAATTTTGGAATTTGTTGAGTATTTTTGTTGTAGGGACAATATTGGAGTAAATTTAGATGAAAATATCTTCAATTTTTAGAATTGTGAAAAAAATTTTAGTTGGAAGTGTCAAATTTTAATAAATTTATTTGAAATCAATTTGGATTATTTTGGATTTTATTGAGTATTTTTGTTGTAGGATCTACAATTGAGTAAATTTAGATGAAAATAACTTCGATTTTTTGGATTTTGTCACGATTTTTGTCAAATTTTAATAAATTTATTTGAAATCAACTTGGATAATTTTGGAATTTGTTGAGTATTTTTGTTGTAAGACTATATTTGTGTAAATTTAGATGAAAATATCTTCAATTTTTAGGATTGTGAAAAAAATTTTAGTTGGAAGTGTCAAATTTTAATAAATTTATTTGAAACCAACTTGAATTATTTTGGATTTTGTTGAGTATTTTTGTTGTAGGATCTATATTTGAGTAAATTTAGATGAAAATAACTTCATTTTGTGGATTGTGAAAAAAATTTTAGATGGAAGTGTCAAATTTTAATAAATTTATTTGAAACCAACTTGAATTATTTTGGATTTTGTTGAGTATTTTTGTTGTAGGATCTATATTTGAGTAAATTTAGATGAAAATAACTTCAATTTTGTGGATTGTGAAAAAAATTTTAGTTGGAAGTGTCAAATTTTAATAAATTTATTTGAAACCAAATTCGATTTTTTGGATTCTCTTGAGTATTTTTGTTGTAGGATCTACAATTGAGTAAATTTAGATGAAAATAACTTCGATTTTTTGGATTTTGTCACGATTTTTGTCAAATTTTAATAAATTTATTTGAAATCAACTTGGATAATTTTGGAATTTGTTGAGTATTTTTGTTGTAAGACTATATTTGTGTAAATTTAGATGAAAATATCTTCAATTTTTAGGATTGTGAAAAAAATTTTAGTTGGAAGTGTCAAATTTTAATAAATTTATTTGAAATCAACTTGGATAATTTTGGAATTTGTTGAGTATTTTTGTTGTAGGGTCTACAATTGAGTAAATTTAGATGAAAATAACTTCAATTTTTTGGATTGTGAAAAAAAATTACTTGGAAGTGTAAAATTTTAATAAATTTATTTGAAATCAACACCGATTTTTTTGGATTTTGTTGAGTACTTTTGTTTTAGGGTCTATATTTGAGTAAATTTAGATGAAAATAACTTCAATTTTGTATTGTGAAAAAAATTTTAGTTGGAAGTGTCAAATTTTAATAAATTTATTTGAAATCAACATGGATAATTTTGGAATTTGTTGAGTATTTTTGTTGTAGGATCAATATTTGAGTAAATTTAGATGAAACCATCTTCAATTTTTAGGATTGTGAAAAAAAATTTAGTTGGAAGTGTCAAATTTTAATAAATTTATTTGAAATCAACTTGGATAATTTTGGAATTTGTTGAGTATTTTTGTTGTAAGACTATATTTGAGTAAATTTAGATGAAAATATCTTCAATTTTTAGGATTGTGAAAAAAATTTTAGTGGGAAGGGTCAAATTTTAATAAATTTATTTGAAATCAACTTGAATTATTTTGGATTTTGTTGAGTATTTTTGTTGTAGGATCTATATTTGAGTAAATTTAGATGAAAATAACTTCAATTTTGTGGATTGTGAAAAAAATTTTAGTTGGAAGTGTCAAATTTTAATAAATTTATTTGAAATCAATTTGGATTATTTTGGATTTTATTGAGTATTTTTGTTGTAGGATCTACAATTGAGTAAATTTAGATGAAAATAACTTCGATTTTTTGGATTTTGTCACGATTTTTGTCAAATTTTAATAAATTTATTTGAAATCAACTTGGATAATTTTGGAATTTGTTGAGTATTTTTGTTGTAAGACTATATTTGTGTAAATTTAGATGAAAATATCTTCAATTTTTAGGATTGTGAAAAAAATCTAGTTGGAAGTGTCAAATTTTAATAAATTTATTTGAAACCAACTTGAATTATTTTGGATTTTGTTGAGTATTTTTGTTGTAGGATCTATATTTGAGTAAATTTAGATGAAAATAACTTCATTTTGTGGATTGTGAAAAAAATTTTAGTTGGAAGTGTCAAATTTTAATAAATTTATTTGAAACCAAATTCGATTTTTTGGATTCTCTTGTGTATTTTTGTTGTAGGATCTACAATTGAGTAAATTTAGATGAAAATAACTTCGATTTTTTGGATTTTGTCACGATTTTTGTCAAATTTTAATAAATTTATTTGAAATCAACATGGATAATTTTGGATTTTGTTGAGTATTTTTGTTGTAGGATCTATATTTGAGTAAATTTAGATGAAAATAACTTCATTTTGTGGATTGTGAAAAAAATTTTAGTTGGAAGTGTCAAATTTTAATAAATTTATTTGAAACCAAATTCGATTTTTTGGATTCTCTTGAGTATTTTTGTTGTAGGATCTACAATTGAGTAAATTTAGATGAAAATAACTTCGATTTTTTGGATTTTGTCACGATTTTTGTCAAATTTTAATAAATTTATTTGAAATCAACATGGATAATTTTGGATTTTGTTGTGTATTTTTGGTGTAGGATCTATATTTGAGTAAATTTAGATGAAAATATCTTCAATTTTTAGGATTGTGAAAAAAATTTTAGTTGGAAGTGTCAAATTTTAATAAATTTATTTGAAATCAACTTCGATTTTATTGGATTTTGTCGGGTATTTTTGTTGTAGGATCTATATTTGAGTAAATTTAGATGAAAATAACTTCAATTTTTTGGATTGTGAAAAATATTTTAGTTGGAAGTGTCAAATTTAAATAAATTTATTTGAAATCAACTTCGATTTTTTGGATTTTCTTGAGTATTTTTGTTGTAGGATCTACAATTGAGTAAATTTAGATGAAAATAACTTCAATTTTTTGGATGGTGAAAAAAAATTTAGATGGAAGTGTCAAATTTTAATAAATTTATTTGAATTCAACTTCGATTTTTTTTAATTTTGTCGAGTATTTTTGGTGTAGGATGTATATTTGAGTAAATTTAGATGAAAATAACTTCGATTTTTTGGATTTTGTCACGATTTTTGTCAAATTTTAATAAATTTATTTGAAATCAACTTGGATAATTTTGGAATTTGTTGATTATTTTTGTTGTAGGAACTATATTTGAGTAAATTTAGATGAAAATATCTTCAATTTTTAGGATTGTGAAAAAAATTTTAGTTGGAAGTGCCAAATTTTAATAAATTTTTTTTAAACCAACTTCGATTTTTTGGATATTCTTGAGTATTTTTGGTGTAGGATCTACAATTGAGTAAATTTAGATGAAAATAACTTCGATTTTTTGGATTTTGTCACGATTTTTGTCAAATTTTAATAAATTTATTTGAAATCAACTTGGGTAATTTTGGAATTTGTTGAGTATTTTTGTTGTAAGATCTATATTTGAGTAAATTTAGATGAAAATATCTTCAATTTTTAGGATTGTGAAAAAAATTTTAGTTGGAAGTGTCAAATTTTAATAAATTTATTTTAAACCAAATTCGATTTTTTGGATTCTCTTGAGTATTTTTGTTGTAGGATCTACAATTGAGTAAATTTAGATGAAAATAACTTCGATTTTTTGGATTTTGTCACGATTTTTGTCAAATTTTAATAAATTTATTTGAAATCAACTTGGATAATTTTGGAATTTGTTGAGTATCTTTATTGTAGGATCAATATTTGAGTAAATTTAGATGAAACCATCTTCAATTTTTAGGATTGTGAAAAAAATTTTAGTTGGAAGTGTCAAATTTTAATAAATTTATTTGAAATCAACTTGGATAATTTTGGAATTTGTTGAGTATTTTTGTTGTAAGACTATATTTGAGTAAATTTAGATGAAAATATCTTCAATTTTTAGGATTGTGAAAAAAATTTTAGTGGGAAGGGTCAAATTTTAATAACTTTATTTGAAATCAACTTGAATTATTTTGGATTTTGTTGAGTATTTTTGTTGTAGGATCTATATTTGAGTAAATTTAGATGAAAATAACTTCAATTTTGTGGATTGTGAAAAAAATTTTAGTTGGAAGTGTCAAATTTTAATAAATTTATTTGAAATCAATTTGGATTATTTTGGATTTTATTGAGTATTTTTGTTGTAGGATCTATATTTGAGTAAATATAGATGAAAATAACTTCATTTTGTGGATTGTGAAAAAAATTTTAGTTGGAAGTGTCAAATTTTAATAAATTTATTTGAAACCAACTTGAATTATTTTGGATTTTGTTGAGTATTTTTGTTGTAGGATCTATATTTGAGTAAATTTAGATGAAAATAACTTCATTTTGTGGATTGTGAAAAAAATTTTAGTTGGAAGTGTCAAATTTTAATAAATTTATTTGAAACCAAATTCGATTTTTTGGATTCTCTTGAGTATTTTTGTTGTAGGATCTACAATTGAGTAAATTTAGATGAAAATAACTTCGATTTTTTGGATTTTGTCACGATTTTTGTCAAATTTTAATAAATTTATTTGAAATCAACTTGGATAATTTTGGAATTTGTTGAGTATTTTTGTTGTAAGATCTATATTTGAGTAAATTTAGATGAAAATAACTTCAATTTTGTGGATTGTGAAAAAAATTTTAGTGGGAAGGGTCAAATTTTAATAAATTTATTTGAAATCAACTTCGATTTTATTGGATTTTGTCGGGTATTTTTGTTGTAGGATCTATATTTGAGTAAATTTAGATGAAAATAACTTCAATTTTTTGGATTGTGAAAAATATTTTAGTTGGAAGTGTCAAATTTAAATAAATTTATTTGAAATCAACTTCGATTTTTTGGATTTTCTTGAGTATTTTTGTTGTAGGATCTACAATTGAGTAAATTTAGATGAAAATAACTTCAATTTTTTGGATGGTGAAAAAAAATTTAGATGGAAGTGTCAAATTTTAATAAATTTATTTGAATTCAACTTCGATTTTTTTTAATTTTGTCGAGTATTTTTGGTGTAGGATGTATATTTGAGTAAATTTAGATGAAAATAACTTCGATTTTTTGGATTTTGTCACGATTTTTGTCAAATTTTAATAAATTTATTTGAAATCAACTTGGATAATTTTGGAATTTGTTGATTATTTTTGTTGTAGGAACTATATTTGAGTAAATTTAGATGAAAATATCTTCAATTTTTAGGATTGTGAAAAAAATTTTAGTTGGAAGTGCCAAATTTTAATAAATTTTTTTTAAACCAACTTCGATTTTTTGGATATTCTTGAGTATTTTTGGTGTAGGATCTACAATTGAGTAAATTTAGATGAAAATAACTTCGATTTTTTGGATTTTGTCACGATTTTTGTCAAATTTTAATAAATTTATTTGAAATCAACTTGGGTAATTTTGGAATTTGTTGAGTATTTTTGTTGTAAGATCTATATTTGAGTAAATTTAGATGAAAATATCTTCAATTTTTAGGATTGTGAAAAAAATTTTAGTTGGAAGTGTCAAATTTTAATAAATTTATTTTAAACCAAATTCGATTTTTTGGATTCTCTTGAGTATTTTTGTTGTAGGATCTACAATTGAGTAAATTTAGATGAAAATAACTTCGATTTTTTGGATTTTGTCACGATTTTTGTCAAATTTTAATAAATTTATTTGAAATCAACTTGGATAATTTTGGAATTTGTTGAGTATCTTTATTGTAGGATCAATATTTGAGTAAATTTAGATGAAACCATCTTCAATTTTTAGGATTGTGAAAAAAATTTTAGTTGGAAGTGTCAAATTTTAATAAATTTATTTGAAATCAACTTGGATAATTTTGGAATTTGTTGAGTATTTTTGTTGTAAGACTATATTTGAGTAAATTTAGATGAAAATATCTTCAATTTTTAGGATTGTGAAAAAAATTTTAGTGGGAAGGGTCAAATTTTAATAAATTTATTTGAAATCAACTTGAATTATTTTGGATTTTGTTGAGTATTTTTGTTGTAGGATCTATATTTGAGTAAATTTAGATGAAAATAACTTCAATTTTGTGGATTGTGAAAAAAAATTTAGTTGGAAGTGTCAAATTTTAATAAATTTATTTGAAATCAATTTGGATTATTTTGGATTTTATTGAGTATTTTTGTTGTAGGATCTACAATTGAGTAAATTTAGATGAAAATAACTTCAATTTTGTGGATTGTGAAAAAATTTTAGTTGGAAGTGTCAAATTTTAATAAATTTATTTGAAACCAACTTGAATTATTTTGGATTTTGTTGAGTATTTTTGTTGTAGGATCTATATTTGAGTAAATTTAGATGAAAATAACTTCATTTTGTGGATTGTGAAAAAAATTTTAGTTGGAAGTGTCAAATTTTAATAAATTTATTTGAAACCAAATTCGATTTTTTGGATTCTCTTGAGTATTTTTGTTGTAGGATCTATATTTGAGTAAATTTAGATGAAAATATCTTCAATTTTTAGGATTGTGAAAGAAATTTTAGTTGGAAGTGTCAAATTTTAATAAATTTATTTGAATTCAACTTCGATTTTTTGGATTTTCTTGAGTATTTTTGGTGTAGGATCTACAATTGAGTAAATTTAGATGAAAATAACTTCGATTTTTTGGATTTTGTCACGATTTTTGTCAAATTTTAATAAATTTATTTGAAATCAACTTGGATAATTTTGGAATTTGTTGAGTATTTTTGTTGTAGGATCTATATTTGAGTAAATTTAGATGAAAATATCTTCAATTTTTTGGATTGTGAAAAATTTTGAGTTGGAAGTGTCAAATTTTAATAAATTTATTTGAAACCAACTTCGATTTTTTGGATTTTCTTCAGTATTTTTGTTGTAGGATCTACAATTGAGTAAATTTAGATGAAAATAACTTCGATTTTTTGGATTTTGTCACGATTTTAGTCAAATTTTAATAAATTTATTTGAAATCAACATGGATAATTTTGGATTTTGTTGAGTATTTTTGGTGTAGGATCTATATTTGAGTAAATTTAGATGACAATATCTTCAATTTTTAGGATTGTGAAAAAAATTTTAGTTGGAAGTGTCAAATTTTAATAAATTTATTTGAAATCAACTTCGATTTTATTGGATTTTGTCGGGTATTTTTGTTGTAGGATCTATATTTGAGTAAATTTAGATGAAAATAACTTCAATTTTTTGGATTGTGAAAAATATTTTAGTTGGAAGTGTCAAATTTTAATAAATTTATTTGAAATCAACTTCGATTGTTTTTATTTTCTTGAGTATTTTTGTTGTAGGATCTACAATTGAGTAAATTTAGATGAAAATAACTTCAATTTTTTGGATTGTGAAAAAAAATTTAGATGGAAGTGTCAAATTTTAATAAATTTATTTGAATTCAACTTCGATTTTTTTGAATTTTGTCGAGTATTTTTGGTGTAGGATGTATATTTGAGTAAATTTAGATGAAAATAACTTCGATTTTTTGGATTTTGTCACGATTTTTGTCAAATTTTAATAAATTTATTTGAAATCAACTTGGATAATTTTGGAATTTGTTGAGTATTTTTGTTGTAGGAACTATATTTGAGTAAATTTAGATGAAAATATCTTCAATTTTTAGGATTGTGAAAAAAATTTTAGTTGGAAGTGCCAAATTTTAATAAATTTTTTTTAAACCAACTTCGATTTTTTGGATATTCTTGAGTATTTTTGGTGTAGGATCTACAATTGAGTAAATTTAGATGAAAATAACTTCGATTTTTGGATTTTGTCACGATTTTTGTCAAATTTTAATAAATTTATTTGAAATCAACTTGGGTAATTTTGGAATTTGTTGAGTATTTTTGTTGTAAGATCTATATTTGAGTAAATTTAGATGAAAATATCTTCAATTTTTAGGATTGTGAAAAAAATTTTAGTTGGAAGTGTCAAATTTTAATAAATTTATTTGAAACCAACTTCGATTTTTTGGATTTTCTTCAGTATTTTTGTTGTAGGATCTACAATTGAGTAAATTTAGATGAAAATAACTTCGATTTTTTGGATTTTGTCACGATTTTTGTCAAATTTTAATAAATTTATTTGAAATCAACATGGATAATTTTGGATTTTGTTGGGTATTTTTGGTGTAGGATCTATATTTGAGTAAATTTAGATGAAAATATCTTCAATTTTTAGGATTGTGAAAAAAATTTTAGTTGGAAGTGTCAAATTTTTAAAATTTATTTGAAATCAACTTCGATTTTATTGGATTTTGTCGGGTATTTTTGTTGTAGGATCTATATTTGAGTAAATTTAGATGAAAATAACTTCAATTTTTTGGATTGTGAAAAATATTTTAGTTGGAAGTGTCAAATTTAAATAAATTTATTTGAAATCAACTTCGATTTTTTGGATTTTCTTGAGTATTTTTGTTGTAGGATCTACAATTGAGTAAATTTAGATGAAAATAACTTCAATTTTTTGGATGGTGAAAAAAAATTTAGATGGAAGTGTCAAATTTTAATAAATTTATTGGAATTCAACTTCGATTTTTTTGAATTTTGTCGAGTATTTTTGGTGTAGGATGTATATTTGAGTAAATTTAGATGAAAATAACTTCGATTTTTTGGATTTTGTCACGATTTTTGTCAAATTTTAATAAATTTATTTGAAATCAACTTGGATAATTTTGGAATTTGTTGATTATTTTTGTTGTAGGAACTATATTTGAGTAAATTTAGATGAAAATATCTTCAATTTTTAGGATTGTGAAAAAAATTTTAGTTGGAAGTGCCAAATTTTAATAAATTTTTTTTAAACCAACTTCGATTTTTTGGATATTCTTGAGTATTTTTGGTGTAGGATCTACAATTGAGTAAATTTAGATGAAAATAACTTCGATTTTTTGGATTTTGTCACGATTTTTGTCAAATTTTAATAAATTTATTTGAAATCAACTTGGGTAATTTTGGAATTTGTTGAGTATTTTTGTTGTAAGATCTATATTTGAGTAAATTTAGATGAAAATATCTTCAATTTTTAGGATTGTGAAAAAAATTTTAGTTGGAAGTGTCAAATTTTAATAAATTTATTTGAAATCAACTTGAATTATTTTGGATTTTGTTGAGTATTTTTGTTGTAGGATCTATATTTGAGTAAATTTAGATGAAAATAACTTCAATTTTGTGGATTGTGAAAAAAATTTTAGTTGGAAGTGTCAAATTTTAATAAATTTATTTGAAATCAATTTGGATTATTTTGGATTTTATTGAGTATTTTTGTTGTAGGATCTACAATTGAGTAAATTTAGATGAAAATAACTTCGATTTTTTGGATTTTGTCACGATTTTTGTCAAATTTTAATAAATTTATTTGAAATCAACTTGGATAATTTTGGAATTGGTTGAGTATTTTTGTTGTAAGACTATATTTGTGTAAATTTAGATGAAAATATCTTCAATTTTTAGGATTGTGAAAAAAATTTTAGTTGGAAGTGTCAAATTTTAATAAATTTATTTGAAACCAACTTGAATTATTTTGGATTTTGTTGAGTATTTTTGTTGTAGGATCTATATTTGAGTAAATTTAGATGAAAATATTTTCAATTTTTAGGATTGTGAAAATATTTTTAGTTGGAAGTGTCAAATTTTAATAAATTTATTTTAAACCAAATTCGATTTTTTGGATTCTCTTGAGTATTTTTGTTGTAGGATCTACAATTGAGTAAATTTAGATGAAAATAACTTCGATTTTTTGGATTTTGTCACGATTTTTGTCAAATTTTAATAAATTTATTTGAAATCAACTTGGATAATTTTGGAATTTGTTGAGTATCTTTATTGTAGGATCAATATTTGAGTAAATTTAGATGAAAATATCTTCAATTTTTTGGATTGTGAAAAAAATTTTAGTTGGAAGTGTCAAATTTTAATAAATTTATTTGAAATCAACTTGAATTATTTTGGATTTTGTTGAGTATTTTTGTTGTAGGATCTATATTTGAGTAAATTTAGATGAAAATAACTTCAATTTTGTGGATTGTGAAAAAAATTTTAGTTGGAAGTGTCAAATTTTAATAAATTTATTTGAA
This sequence comes from Andrena praecox, assembly GCA_963932275.1. Classification (NCBI taxonomy): domain Eukaryota; kingdom Metazoa; phylum Arthropoda; class Insecta; order Hymenoptera; family Andrenidae; genus Andrena; species Andrena praecox. Next base: position 318,878 of record CAWVQO010000413.1, on the reverse strand, counting down.
ACCAAATTCGATTTTTTGGATTCTCTTGAGTATTTTTGTTGTAGGATCTACAATTGAGTAAATTTAGATGAAAATAACTTCGATTTTTTGGATTTTGTCACGATTTTTGTCAAATTTTAATAAATTTATTTGAAATCAACTTGGATAATTTTGGAATTTGTTGAGTATTTTTGTTGTAGGGTCTACAATTGAGTAAATTTAGATGAAAATAACTTCAATTTTTTGGATTGTGAAAAAAAATTACTTGGAAGTGTAAAATTTTAATAAATTTATTTGAAATCAACACCGATTTTTTTGGATTTTGTTGAGTACTTTTGTTTTAGGGTCTATATTTGAGTAAATTTAGATGAAAATAACTTCAATTTTGTATTGTGAAAAAAATTTTAGTTGGAAGTGTCAAATTTTAATAAATTTATTTGAAATCAACATTTATAATTTTGGAATTTGTTGAGTATTTTTGTTGTAGGATCAATATTTGAGTAAATTTAGATGAAACCATCTTCAATTTTTAGGATTGTGAAAAAAATTTTAGTTGGAAGTGTCAAATTTTAATAAATTTATTTGAAATCAACTTGGATAATTTTGGAATTTGTTGAGTATTTTTGTTGTAAGACTATATTTGAGTAAATTTAGATGAAAATATCTTCAATTTTTAGGATTGTGAAAAAAAATTTAGTGGGAAGGGTCAAATTTTAATAAATTTATTTGAAATCAACTTGAATTATTTTGGATTTTGTTGAGTATTTTTGTTGTAGGATCTATATTTGAGTAAATTTAGATGAAAATAACTTCAATTTTGTGGATTGTGAAAAAAATTTTAGTTGGAAGTGTCAAATTTTAATAAATTTATTTGAAATCAATTTGGATTATTTTGGATTTTATTGAGTATTTTTGTTGTAGGATCTACAATTGAGTAAATTTAGATGAAAATAACTTCGATTTTTTGGATTTTGTCACGATTTTTGTCAAATTTTAATAAATTTATTTGAAATCAACTTGGATAATTTTGGAATTTGTTGAGTATTTTTGTTGTAAGACTATATTTGTGTAAATTTAGATGAAAATATCTTCAATTTTTAGGATTGTGAAAAAATTTTAGTTGGAAGTGTCAAATTTTAATAAATTTATTTGAAACCAACTTGAATTATTTTGGATTTTGTTGAGTATTTTTGTTGTAGGATCTATATTTGAGTAAATTTAGATGAAAATAACTTCATTTTGTGGATTGTGAAAAAAATTTTAGTTGGAAGTGTCAAATTTTAATAAATTTATTTGAAACCAAATTCGATTTTTTGGATTCTCTTGAGTATTTTTGTTGTAGGATCTACAATTGAGTAAATTTAGATGAAAATAACTTCGATTTTTTGGATTTTGTCACGATTTTTGTCAAATTTTAATAAATTTATTTGAAATCAACATGGATAATTTTGGATTTTGTTGTGTATTTTTGGTGTAGGATCTATATTTGAGTAAATTTAGATGAAAATATCTTCAATTTTTAGGATTGTGAAAAAAATTTTAGTTGGAAGTGTCAAATTTTAATAAATTTATTTGAAATCAACTTCGATTTTATTGGATTTTGTCGGGTATTTTTGTTGTAGGATCTATATTTGAGTAAATTTAGATGAAAATAACTTCAATTTTTTGGATTGTGAAAAATATTTTAGTTGGAAGTGTCAAATTTAAATAAATTTATTTGAAATCAACTTCGATTTTTTGGATTTTCTTGAGTATTTTTGTTGTAGGATCTACAATTGAGTAAATTTAGATGAAAATAACTTCAATTTTTTGGATGGTGAAAAAAAATTTAGATGGAAGTGTCAAATTTTAATAAATTTATTTGAATTCAACTTCGATTTTTTTTTAATTTTGTCGAGTATTTTTGGTGTAGGATGTATATTTGAGTAAATTTAGATGAAAATAACTTCGATTTTTTGGATTTTGTCACGATTTTTGTCAAATTTTAATAAATTTATTTGAAATCAACTTGGATAATTTTGGAATTTGTTGATTATTTTTGTTGTAGGAACTATATTTGAGTAAATTTATATGAAAATATCTTCAATTTTTAGGATTGTGAAAAAAATTTTAGTTGGAAGTGCCAAATTTTAATAAATTTTTTTTAAACCAACTTCGATTTTTTGGATATTCTTGAGTATTTTTGGTGTAGGATCTACAATTGAGTAAATTTAGATGAAAATAACTTCGATTTTTTGGATTTTGTCACGATTTTTGTCAAATTTTAATAAATTTATTTGAAATCAACTTGGGTAATTTTGGAATTTGTTGAGTATTTTTGTTGTAAGATCTATATTTGAGTAAATTTAGATGAAAATATCTTCAATTTTTAGGATTGTGAAAAAAATTTTAGTTGGAAGTGTCAAATTTTAATAAATTTATTTTAAACCAAATTCGATTTTTTGGATTCTCTTGAGTATTTTTGTTGTAGGATCTACAATTGAGTAAATTTAGATGAAAATAACTTCGATTTTTTGGATTTTGTCACGATTTTTGTCAAATTTTAATAAATTTATTTGAAATCAACTTGGATAATTTTGGAATTTGTTGAGTATCTTTATTGTAGGATCAATATTTGAGTAAATTTAGATGAAACCATCTTCAATTTTTAGGATTGTGAAAAAAATTTTAGTTGGAAGTGTCAAATTTTAATAAATTTATTTGAAATCAACTTGGATAATTTTGGAATTTGTTGAGTATTTTTGTTGTAAGACTATATTTGAGTAAATTTAGATGAAAATATCTTCAATTTTTAGGATTGTGAAAAAAATTTTAGTGGGAAGGGTCAAATTTTAATAAATTTATTTGAAATCAACTTGAATTATTTTGGATTTTGTTGAGTATTTTTGTTGTAGGATCTATATTTGAGTAAATTTAGATGAAAATAACTTCAATTTTGTGGATTGTGAAAAAAATTTTAGTTGGAAGTGTCAAATTTTAATAAATTTATTTGAAATCAATTTGGATTATTTTGGATTTTATTGAGTATTTTTGTTGTAGGATCTACAATTGAGTAAATTTAGATGAAAATAACTTCGATTTTTTGGATTTTGTCACGATTTTTGTCAAATTTTAATAAATTTATTTGAAATCAACTTGGATAATTTTGGAATTTGTTGAGTATTTTTGTTGTAGGGTCAATATTGGAGTAAATTTAGATGAAAATATCTTCAATTTTTAGAATTGTGAAAAAAATTTTAGTTGGAAGTGTCAAATTTTAATAAATTTATTTGAAATCAATTTGGATTATTTTGGATTTTATTGAGTATTTTTGTTGTAGGATCTACAATTGAGTAAATTTAGATGAAAATAACTTCGATTTTTTGGATTTTGTCACGATTTTTGTCAAATTTTAATAAATTTATTTGAAATCAACTTGGATAATTTTGGAATTTGTTGAGTATTTTTGTTGTAAGACTATATTTGTGTAAATTTAGATGAAAATATCTTCAATTTTTAGGATTGTGAAAAAAATTTTAGTTGGAAGTGTCAAATTTTAATAAATTTATTTGAAACCAACTTGAATTATTTTGGATTTTGTTGAGTATTTTTGTTGTAGGATCTATATTTGAGTAAATATAGATGAAAATAACTTCATTTTGTGGATTGTGAAAAAAATTTTAGTTGGAAGTGTCAAATTTTAATAAATTTATTTGAAACCAACTTGAATTATTTTGGATTTTGTTGAGTATTTTTGTTGTAGGATCTATATTTGAGTAAATTTAGATGAAAATAACTTCAATTTTGTGGATTGTGAAAAAAATTTTAGTTGGAAGTGTCAAATTTTAATAAATTTATTTGAAACCAAATTCGATTTTTTGGATTCTCTTGAGTATTTTTGTTGTAGGATCTACAATTGAGTAAATTTAGATGAAAATAACTTCGATTTTTTGGATTTTGTCACGATTTTTGTCAAATTTTAATAAATTTATTTGAAATCAACTTGGATAATTTTGGAATTTGTTGAGTATTTTTGTTGTAAGACTATATTTGTGTAAATTTAGATGAAAATATCTTCAATTTTTAGGATTGTGAAAAAAATTTTAGTTGGAAGTGTCAAATTTTAATAAATTTATTTGAAATCAACTTGGATAATTTTGGAATTTGTTGAGTATTTTTGTTGTAGGGTCTACAATTGAGTAAATTTAGATGAAAATAACTTCAATTTTTTGGATTGTGAAAAAAAATTACTTGGAAGTGTAAAATTTTAATAAATTTATTTGAAATCAACACCGATTTTTTTGGATTTTGTTGAGTACTTTTGTTTTAGGGTCTATATTTGAGTAAATTTAGATGAAAATAACTTCAATTTTGTATTGTGAAAAAAATTTTAGTTGGAAGTGTCAAATTTTAATAAATTTATTTGAAATCAACATGGATAATTTTGGAATTTGTTGAGTATTTTTGTTGTAGGATCAATATTTGAGTAAATTTAGATGAAACCATCTTCAATTTTTAGGATTGTGAAAAAAATTTTAGTTGGAAGTGTCAAATTTTAATAAATTTATTTGAAATCAACTTGGATAATTTTGGAATTTGTTGAGTATTTTTGTTGTAGGGTCTACAATTGAGTAAATTTAGATGAAAATAACTTCAATTTTTTGGATTGTGAAAAAAAATTACTTGGAAGTGTAAAATTTTAATAAATTTATTTGAAATCAACACCGATTTTTTTGGATTTTGTTGAGTACTTTTGTTTTAGGGTCTATATTTGAGTAAATTTAGATGAAAATAACTTCAATTTTGTATTGTGAAAAAAATTTTAGTTGGAAGTGTCAAATTTTAATAAATTTATTTGAAATCAACATGGATAATTTTGGAATTTGTTGAGTATTTTTGTTGTAGGATCAATATTTGAGTAAATTTAGATGAAACCATCTTCAATTTTTAGGATTGTGAAAAAAATTTTAGTTGGAAGTGTCAAATTTTAATAAATTTATTTGAAATCAACTTGGATAATTTTGGAATTTGTTGAGTATTTTTGTTGTAAGACTATATTTGTGTAAATTTAGATGAAAATATCTTCAATTTTTAGGATTGTGAAAAAATTTTAGTTGGAAGTGTCAAATTTTAATAAATTTATTTGAAACCAACTTGAATTATTTTGGATTTTGTTGAGTATTTTTGTTGTAGGATCTATATTTGAGTAAATTTAGATGAAAATAACTTCATTTTGTGGATTGTGAAAAAAATTTTAGTTGGAAGTGTCAAATTTTAATAAATTTATTTGAAACCAAATTCGATTTTTTGGATTCTCTTGAGTATTTTTGTTGTAGGATCTACAATTGAGTAAATTTAGATGAAAATAACTTCGATTTTTTGGATTTTGTCACGATTTTTGTCAAATTTTAATAAATTTATTTGAAATCAACATGGATAATTTTGGATTTTGTTGTGTATTTTTGGTGTAGGATCTATATTTGAGTAAATTTAGATGAAAATATCTTCAATTTTTAGGATTGTGAAAAAAATTTTAGTTGGAAGTGTCAAATTTTAATAAATTTATTTGAAATCAACTTCGATTTTATTGGATTTTGTCGGGTATTTTTGTTGTAGGATCTATATTTGAGTAAATTTAGATGAAAATAACTTCAATTTTTTGGATTGTGAAAAATATTTTAGTTGGAAGTGTCAAATTTAAATAAATTTATTTGAAATCAACTTCGATTTTTTGGATTTTCTTGAGTATTTTTGTTGTAGGATCTACAATTGAGTAAATTTAGATGAAAATAACTTCAATTTTTTGGATGGTGAAAAAAAATTTAGATGGAAGTGTCAAATTTTAATAAATTTATTTGAATTCAACTTCGATTTTTTTTAATTTTGTCGAGTATTTTTGGTGTAGGATGTATATTTGAGTAAATTTAGATGAAAATAACTTCGATTTTTTGGATTTTGTCACGATTTTTGTCAAATTTTAATAAATTTATTTGAAATCAACTTGGATAATTTTGGAATTTGTTGATTATTTTTGTTGTAGGAACTATATTTGAGTAAATTTAGTTGAAAATATCTTCAATTTTTAGGATTGTGAAAAAAATTTTAGTTGGAAGTGCCAAATTTTAATAAATTTTTTTTAAACCAACTTCGATTTTTTGGATATTCTTGAGTATTTTTGGTGTAGGATCTACAATTGAGTAAATTTAGATGAAAATAACTTCGATTTTTTGGATTTTGTCACGATTTTTGTCAAATTTTAATAAATTTATTTGAAATCAACTTGGGTAATTTTGGAATTTGTTGAGTATTTTTGTTGTAAGATCTATATTTGAGTAAATTTAGATGAAAATATCTTCAATTTTTAGGATTGTGAAAAAAATTTTAGTTGGAAGTGTCAAATTTTAATAAATTTATTTTAAACCAAATTCGATTTTTTGGATTCTCTTGAGTATTTTTGTTGTAGGATCTACAATTGAGTAAATTTAGATGAAAATAACTTCGATTTTTTGGATTTTGTCACGATTTTTGTCAAATTTTAATAAATTTATTTGAAATCAACTTGGATAATTTTGGAATTTGTTGAGTATCTTTATTGTAGGATCAATATTTGAGTAAATTTAGATGAAACCATCTTCAATTTTTAGGATTGTGAAAAAAATTTTAGTTGGAAGTGTCAAATTTTAATAAATTTATTTGAAATCAACTTGGATAATTTTGGAATTTGTTGAGTATTTTTGTTGTAAGACTATATTTGAGTAAATTTAGATGAAAATATCTTCAATTTTTAGGATTGTGAAAAAAATTTTAGTGGGAAGGGTCAAATTTTAATAAATTTATTTGAAATCAACTTGAATTATTTTGGATTTTGTTGAGTATTTTTGTTGTAGGATCTATATTTGAGTAAATTTAGATGAAAATAACTTCAATTTTGTGGATTGTGAAAAAAATTTTAGTTGGAAGTGTCAAATTTTAATAAATTTATTTGAAATCAATTTGGATTATTTTGGATTTTATTGAGTATTTTTGTTGTAGGATCTACAATTGAGTAAATTTAGATGAAAATAACTTCAATTTTGTGGATTGTGAAAAAATTTTAGTTGGAAGTGTCAAATTTTAATAAATTTATTTGAAACCAACTTGAATTATTTTGGATTTTGTTGAGTATTTTTGTTGTAGGATCTATATTTGAGTAAATTTAGATGAAAATAACTTCATTTTGTGGATTGTGAAAAAAATTTTAGTTGGAAGTGTCAAATTTTAATAAATTTATTTGAAACCAAATTCGATTTTTTGGATTCTCTTGAGTATTTTTGTTGTAGGATCTACAATTGAGTAAATTTAGATGAAAATAACTTCGATTTTTTGGATTTTGTCACGATTTTTGTCAAATTTTAATAAATTTATTTGAAATCAACTTGGATAATTTTGGAATTTGTTGAGTATTTTTGTTGTAGGATCTATATTTGAGTAAATTTAGATGAAAATATCTTCAATTTTTAGGATTGTGAAAGAAATTTTAGTTGGAAGTGTCAAATTTTAATAAATTTATTTGAATTCAACTTCGATTTTTTGGATTTTCTTGAGTATTTTTGGTGTAGGATCTACAATTGAGTAAATTTAGATGAAAATAACTTCGATTTTTTGGATTTTGTCACGATTTTTGTCAAATTTTAATAAATTTATTTGAAATCAACTTGGATAATTTTGGAATTTGTTGAGTATTTTTGTTGTAGGATCTATATTTGAGTAAATTTAGATGAAAATATCTTCAATTTTTTGGATTGTGAAAAATTTTGAGTTGGAAGTGTCAAATTTTAATAAATTTATTTGAAACCAACTTCGATTTTTTGGATTTTCTTCAGTATTTTTGTTGTAGGATCTACAATTGAGTAAATTTAGATGAAAATAACTTCGATTTTTTGGATTTTGTCACGATTTTAGTCAAATTTTAATAAATTTATTTGAAATCAACATGGATAATTTTGGATTTTGTTGAGTATTTTTGGTGTAGGATCTATATTTGAGTAAATTTAGATGACAATATCTTCAATTTTTAGGATTGTGAAAAAAATTTTAGTTGGAAGTGTCAAATTTTAATAAATTTATTTGAAATCAACTTCGATTTTATTGGATTTTGTCGGGTATTTTTGTTGTAGGATCTATATTTGAGTAAATTTAGATGAAAATAACTTCAATTTTTTGGATTGTGAAAAATATTTTAGTTGGAAGTGTCAAATTTTAATAAATTTATTTGAAATCAACTTCGATTGTTTTTATTTTCTTGAGTATTTTTGTTGTAGGATCTACAATTGAGTAAATTTAGATGAAAATAACTTCAATTTTTTGGATTGTGAAAAAAAATTTAGATGGAAGTGTCAAATTTTAATAAATTTATTTGAATTCAACTTCGATTTTTTTGAATTTTGTCGAGTATTTTTGGTGTAGGATGTATATTTGAGTAAATTTAGATGAAAATAACTTCGATTTTTTGGATTTTGTCACGATTTTTGTCAAATTTTAATAAATTTATTTGAAATCAACTTGGATAATTTTGGAATTTGTTGAGTATTTTTGTTGTAGGAACTATATTTGAGTAAATTTAGATGAAAATATCTTCAATTTTTAGGATTGTGAAAAAAATTTTAGTTGGAAGTGCCAAATTTTAATAAATTTTTTTTAAACCAACTTCGATTTTTTGGATATTCTTGAGTATTTTTGGTGTAGGATCTACAATTGAGTAAATTTAGATGAAAATAACTTCGATTTTTTGGATTTTGTCACGATTTTTGTCAAATTTTAATAAATTTATTTGAAATCAACTTGGGTAATTTTGGAATTTGTTGAGTATTTTTGTTGTAAGATCTATATTTGAGTAAATTTAGATGAAAATATCTTCAATTTTTAGGATTGTGAAAAAAATTTTAGTTGGAAGTGTCAAATCTTAATAAATTTATTTGAAATCAACTTGAATTATTTTGGATTTTGTTGAGTATTTTTGTTGTAGGATCTATATTTGAGTAAATTTAGATGAAAATAACTTCAATTTTGTGGATTGTGAAAAAATTTTTAGTTGGAAGTGTCAAATTTTAATAAATTTATTTGAAACCAACTTCGATTTTTTGGATTTTCTTCAGTATTTTTGTTGTAGGATCTACAATTGAGTAAATTTAGATGAAAATAACTTCGATTTTTTGGATTTTGTCACGATTTTTGTCAAATTTTAATAAATTTATTTGAAATCAACATGGATAATTTTGGATTTTGTTGGGTATTTTTGGTGTAGGATCTATATTTGAGTAAATTTAGATGAAAATATCTTCAATTTTTAGGATTGTGAAAAAAATTTTAGTTGGAAGTGTCAAATTTTAATAAATTTATTTGAAATCAACTTCGATTTTATTGGATTTTGTCGGGTATTTTTGTTGTAGGATCTATATTTGAGTAAATTTAGATGAAAATAACTTCAATTTTTTGGATTGTGAAAAATATTTTAGTTGGAAGTGTCAAATTTAAATAAATTTATTTGAAATCAACTTCGATTTTTTGGATTTTCTTGAGTATTTTTGTTGTAGGATCTACAATTGAGTAAATTTAGATGAAAATAACTTCAATTTTTTGGATGGTGAAAAAAAATTTAGATGGAAGTGTCAAATTTTAATAAATTTATTTGAATTCAACTTCGATTTTTTTTAATTTTGTCGAGTATTTTTGGTGTAGGATGTATATTTGAGTAAATTTAGATGAAAATAACTTCGATTTTTTGGATTTTGTCACGATTTTTGTCAAATTTTAATAAATTTATTTGAAATCAACTTGGATAATTTTGGAATTTGTTGATTATTTTTGTTGTAGGAACTATATTTGAGTAAATTTAGATGAAAATATCTTCAATTTTTAGGATTGTGAAAAAAATTTTAGTTGGAAGTGCCAAATTTTAATAAATTTTTTTTAAACCAACTTCGATTTTTTGGATATTCTTGAGTATTTTTGGTGTAGGATCTACAATTGAGTAAATTTAGATGAAAATAACTTCGATTTTTTGGATTTTGTCACGATTTTTGTCAAATTTTAATAAATTTATTTGAAATCAACTTGGGTAATTTTGGAATTTGTTGAGTATTTTTGTTGTAAGATCTATATTTGAGTAAATTTAGATGAAAATATCTTCAATTTTTAGGATTGTGAAAAAAATTTTAGTTGGAAGTGTCAAATTTTAATAAATTTATTTTAAACCAAATTCGATTTTTTGGATTCTCTTGAGTATTTTTGTTGTAGGATCTACAATTGAGTAAATTTAGATGAAAATAACTTCGATTTTTTGGATTTTGTCACGATTTTTGTCAAATTTTAATAAATTTATTTGAAATCAACTTGGATAATTTTGGAATTTGTTGAGTATCTTTATTGTAGGATCAATATTTGAGTAAATTTAGATGAAACCATCTTCAATTTTTAGGATTGTGAAAAAAATTTTAGTTGGAAGTGTCAAATTTTAATAAATTTATTTGAAATCAACTTGGATAATTTTGGAATTTGTTGAGTATTTTTGTTGTAAGACTATATTTGAGTAAATTTAGATGAAAATATCTTCAATTTTTAGGATTGTGAAAAAAATTTTAGTGGGAAGGGTCAAATTTTAATAAATTTATTTGAAATCAACTTGAATTATTTTGGATTTTGTTGAGTATTTTTGTTGTAGGATCTATATTTGAGTAAATTTAGATGAAAATAACTTCAATTTTGTGGATTGTGAAAAAAATTTTAGTTGGAAGTGTCAAATTTTAATAAATTTATTTGAAATCAATTTGGATTATTTTGGATTTTATTGAGTATTTTTGTTGTAGGATCTACAATTGAGTAAATTTAGATGAAAATAACTTCAATTTTGTGGATTGTGAAAAAATTTTAGTTGGAAGTGTCAAATTTTAATAAATTTATTTGAAACCAACTTGAATTATTTTGGATTTTGTTGAGTATTTTTGTTGTAGGATCTATATTTGAGTAAATTTAGATGAAAATAACTTCATTTTGTGGATTGTGAAAAAAATTTTAGTTGGAAGTGTCAAATTTTAATAAATTTATTTGAAACCAAATTCGATTTTTTGGATTCTCTTGAGTATTTTTGTTGTAGGATCTACAATTGAGTAAATTTAGATGAAAATAACTTCGATTTTTTGGATTTTGTCACGATTTTTGTCAAATTTTAATAAATTTATTTGAAATCAACTTGGATAATTTTGGAATTTGTTGAGTATTTTTGTTGTAGGATCTATATTTGAGTAAATTTAGATGAAAATATCTTCAATTTTTAGGATTGTGAAAGAAATTTTAGTTGGAAGTGTCAAATTTTAATAAATTTATTTGAATTCAACTTCGATTTTTTGGATTTTCTTGAGTATTTTTGGTGTAGGATCTACAATTGAGTAAATTTAGATGAAAATAACTTCGATTTTTTGGATTTTGTCACGATTTTTGTCAAATTTTAATAAATTTATTTGAAATCAACTTGGATAATTTTGGAATTTGTTGAGTATTTTTGTTGTAGGATCTATATTTGAGTAAATTTAGATGAAAATATCTTCAATTTTTTGGATTGTGAAAAATTTTGAGTTGGAAGTGTCAAATTTTAATAAATTTATTTGAAACCAACTTCGATTTTTTGGATTTTCTTCAGTATTTTTGTTGTAGGATCTACAATTGAGTAAATTTAGATGAAAATAACTTCGATTTTTTGGATTTTGTCACGATTTTAGTCAAATTTTAATAAATTTATTTGAAATCAACATGGATAATTTTGGATTTTGTTGAGTATTTTTGGTGTAGGATCTATATTTGAGTAAATTTAGATGACAATATCTTCAATTTTTAGGATTGTGAAAAAAATTTTAGTTGGAAGTGTCAAATTTTAATAAATTTATTTGAAATCAACTTCGATTTTATTGGATTTTGTCGGGTATTTTTGTTGTAGGATCTATATTTGAGTAAATTTAGATGAAAATAACTTCAATTTTTTGGATTGTGAAAAATATTTTAGTTGGAAGTGTCAAATTTTAATAAATTTATTTGAAATCAACTTCGATTGTTTTTATTTTCTTGAGTATTTTTGTTGTAGGATCTACAATTGAGTAAATTTAGATGAAAATAACTTCAATTTTTTGGATTGTGAAAAAAAATTTAGATGGAAGTGTCAAATTTTAATAAATTTATTTGAATTCAACTTCGATTTTTTTGAATTTTGTCGAGTATTTTTGGTGTAGGATGTATATTTGAGTAAATTTAGATGAAAATAACTTCGATTTTTTGGATTTTGTCACGATTTTTGTCAAATTTTAATAAATTTATTTGAAATCAACTTGGATAATTTTGGAATTTGTTGAGTATTTTTGTTGTAGGAACTATATTTGAGTAAATTTAGATGAAAATATCTTCAATTTTTAGGATTGTGAAAAAAATTTTAGTTGGAAGTGCCAAATTTTAATAAATTTTTTTTAAACCAACTTCGATTTTTTGGATATTCTTGAGTATTTTTGGTGTAGGATCTACAATTGAGTAAATTTAGATGAAAATAACTTCGATTTTTTGGATTTTGTCACGATTTTTGTCAAATTTTAATAAATTTATTTGAAATCAACTTGGGTAATTTTGGAATTTGTTGAGTATTTTTGTTGTAAGATCTATATTTGAGTAAATTTAGATGAAAATATCTTCAATTTTTAGGATTGTGAAAAAAATTTTAGTTGGAAGTGTCAAATCTTAATAAATTTATTTGAAATCAACTTGAATTATTTTGGATTTTGTTGAGTATTTTTGTTGTAGGATCTATATTTGAGTAAATTTAGATGAAAATAACTTCAATTTTGTGGATTGTGAAAAAATTTTTAGTTGGAAGTGTCAAATTTTAATAAATTTATTTGAAACCAACTTCGATTTTTTGGATTTTCTTCAGTATTTTTGTTGTAGGATCTACAATTGAGTAAATTTAGATGAAAATAACTTCGATTTTTTGGATTTTGTCACGATTTTTGTCAAATTTTAATAAATTTATTTGAAATCAACTTGGATAATTTTGGAATTTGTTGAGTATTTTTGTTGTAGGATCTATATTTGAGTAAATTTAGATGAAAATATCTTCAATTTTTAGGATTGTGAAAGAAATTTTAGTTGGAAGTGTCAAATTTTAATAAATTTATTTGAATTCAACTTCGATTTTTTGGATTTTCTTGAGTATTTTTGGTGTAGGATCTACAATTGAGTAAATTTAGATGAAAATAACTTCGATTTTTTGGATTTTGTCACGATTTTTGTCAAATTTTAATAAATTTATTTGAAATCAACTTGGATAATTTTGGAATTTGTTGAGTATTTTTGTTGTAGGATCTATATTTGAGTAAATTTAGATGAAAATATCTTCAATTTTTTGGATTGTGAAAAATTTTGAGTTGGAAGTGTCAAATTTTAATAAATTTATTTGAAACCAACTTCGATTTTTTGGATTTTCTTCAGTATTTTTGTTGTAGGATCTACAATTGAGTAAATTTAGATGAAAATAACTTCGATTTTTTGGATTTTGTCACGATTTTAGTCAAATTTTAATAAATTTATTTGAAATCAACATGGATAATTTTGGATTTTGTTGAGTATTTTTGGTGTAGGATCTATATTTGAGTAAATTTAGATGACAATATCTTCAATTTTTAGGATTGTGAAAAAAATTTTAGTTGGAAGTGTCAAATTTTAATAAATTTATTTGAAATCAACTTCGATTTTATTGGATTTTGTCGGGTATTTTTGTTGTAGGATCTATATTTGAGTAAATTTAGATGAAAATAACTTCAATTTTTTGGATTGTGAAAAATATTTTAGTTGGAAGTGTCAAATTTTAATAAATTTATTTGAAATCAACTTCGATTGTTTTTATTTTCTTGAGTATTTTTGTTGTAGGATCTACAATTGAGTAAATTTAGATGAAAATAACTTCAATTTTTTGGATTGTGAAAAAAAATTTAGATGGAAGTGTCAAATTTTAATAAATTTATTTGAATTCAACTTCGATTTTTTTGAATTTTGTCGAGTATTTTTGGTGTAGGATGTATATTTGAGTAAATTTAGATGAAAATAACTTCGATTTTTTGGATTTTGTCACGATTTTTGTCAAATTTTAATAAATTTATTTGAAATCAACTTGGATAATTTTGGAATTTGTTGAGTATTTTTGTTGTAGGAACTATATTTGAGTAAATTTAGATGAAAATATCTTCAATTTTTAGGATTGTGAAAAAAATTTTAGTTGGAAGTGCCAAATTTTAATAAATTTTTTTTAAACCAACTTCGATTTTTTGGATATTCTTGAGTATTTTTGGTGTAGGATCTACAATTGAGTAAATTTAGATGAAAATAACTTCGATTTTTTGGATTTTGTCACGATTTTTGTCAAATTTTAATAAATTTATTTGAAATCAACTTGGGTAATTTTGGAATTTGTTGAGTATTTTTGTTGTAAGATCTATATTTGAGTAAATTTAGATGAAAATATCTTCAATTTTTAGGATTGTGAAAAAAATTTTAGTTGGAAGTGTCAAATCTTAATAAATTTATTTGAAATCAACTTGAATTATTTTGGATTTTGTTGAGTATTTTTGTTGTAGGATCTATATTTGAGTAAATTTAGATGAAAATAACTTCAATTTTGTGGATTGTGAAAAAAATTTTAGTTGGAAGTGTCAAATTTTAATAAATTTATTTGAAATCAATTTGGATTATTTTGGATTTTATTGAGTATTTTTGTTGTAGGATCTACAATTGAGTAAATTTAGATGAAAATAACTTCGATTTTTTGGATTTTGTCACGATTTTTGTCAAATTTTAATAAATTTATTTGAAATCAACTTGGATAATTTTGGAATTTGTTGAGTATTTTTGTTGTAAGACTATATTTGTGTAAATTTAGATGAAAATATCTTCAATTTTTAGGATTGTGATAAAAATTTTAGTTGGAAGTGTCAAATTTTAATAAATTTATTTGAAACCAACTTGAATTATTTTGGATTTTGTTGAGTATTTTTGTTGTAGGATCTATATTTGAGTAAATTTAGATGAAAATATTTTCAATTTTTAGGATTGTGAAAATATTTTTAGTTGGAAGTGTCAAATTTTAATAAATTTATTTTAAACCAAATTCGATTTTTTGGATTCTCTTGAGTATTTTTGTTGTAGGATCTACAATTGAGTAAATTTAGATGAAAATAACTTCGATTTTTTTGATTTTGTCACGATTTTTGTCAAATTTTAATAAATTTATTTGAAATCAACTTGGATAATTTTGGAATTTGTTGAGTATCTTTATTGTAGGATCAATATTTGAGTAAATTTAGATGAAAATATCTTCAATTTTTTGGATTGTGAAAAAAATTTTAGTTGGAAGTGTCAAATTTTAATAAATTTATTTGAAATCAACTTGAATTATTTTGGATTTTGTTGAGTATTTTTGTTGTAGGATCTATATTTGAGTAAATTTAGATGAAAATAACTTCAATTTTGTGGATTGTGAAAAAAATTTTAGTTGGAAGTGTCAAATTTTAATAAATTTATTTGAAACCAAATTCGATTTTTTGGATTCTCTTGAGTATTTTTGTTGTAGGATCTACAATTGAGTAAATTTAGATGAAAATAACTTCGATTTTTTGGATTTTGTCACGATTTTTGTCAAATTTTAATAAATTTATTTGAAATCAACTTGGATAATTTTGGAATTTGTTGAGTATTTTTGTTGTAGGGTCTACAATTGAGTAAATTTAGATGAAAATAACTTCAATTTTTTGGATTGTGAAAAAAAATTACTTGGAAGTGTAAAATTTTAATAAATTTATTTGAAATCAACACCGATTTTTTTGGATTTTGTTGAGTACTTTTGTTTTAGGGTCTATATTTGAGTAAATTTAGATGAAAATAACTTCAATTTTGTATTGTGAAAAAAATTTTAGTTGGAAGTGTCAAATTTTAATAAATTTATTTGAAATCAACATGGATAATTTTGGAATTTGTTGAGTATTTTTGTTGTAGGATCAATATTTGAGTAAATTTAGATGAAACCATCTTCAATTTTTAGGATTGTGAAAAAAATTTTAGTTGGAAGTGTCAAATTTTAATAAATTTATTTGAAATCAACTTGGATAATTTTGGAATTTGTTGAGTATTTTTGTTGTAAGACTATATTTGAGTAAATTTAGATGAAAATATCTTCAATTTTTAGGATTGTGAAAAAAATTTTAGTGGGAAGGGTCAAATTTTAATAAATTTATTTGAAATCAACTTGAATTATTTTGGATTTTGTTGAGTATTTTTGTTGTAGGATCTATATTTGAGTAAATTTAGATGAAAATAACTTCAATTTTGTGGATTGTGAAAAAAATTTTAGTTGGAAGTGTCAAATTTTAATAAATTTATTTGAAATCAATTTGGATTATTTTGGATTTTATTGAGTATTTTTGTTGTAGGATCTACAATTGAGTAAATTTAGATGAAAATAACTTCGATTTTTTGGATTGTGAAAAAAAATTACATGGAAGTGTAAAATTTTAATAAATTTATTTGAAATCAACACCGATTTTTTTGGATTTTGTTGAGTACTTTTGTTTTAGGGTCTATATTTGAGTAAATTTAGATGAAAATAACTTCAATTTTGTATTGTGAAAAAAATTTTAGTTGGAAGTGTCAAATTTTAATAAATTTATTTGAAATCAACATGGATAATTTTGGAATTTGTTGAGTATTTTTGTTGTAGGATCAATATTTGAGTAAATTTAGATGAAACCATCTTCAATTTTTAGGATTGTGAAAAAAATTTTAGTTGGAAGTGTCAAATTTTAATAAATTTATTTGAAATCAACTTGGATAATTTTGGAATTTGTTGAGTATTTTTGTTGTAAGACTATATTTGAGTAAATTTAGATGAAAATATCTTCAATTTTTAGGATTGTGAAAAAAATTTTAGTGGGAAGGGTCAAATTTTAATAAATTTATTTGAAATCAACTTGAATTATTTTGGATTTTGTTGAGTATTTTTGTTGTAGGATCTATATTTGAGTAAATTTAGATGAAAATAACTTCAATTTTGTGGATTGTGAAAAAAATTTTAGTTGGAAGTGTCAAATTTTAATAAATTTATTTGAAATCAATTTGGATTATTTTGGATTTTATTGAGTATTTTTGTTGTAGGATCTACAATTGAGTAAATTTAGATGAAAATAACTTCGATTTTTTGGATTTTGTCACGATTTTTGTCAAATTTTAATAAATTTATTTGAAATCAACTTGGATAATTTTGGAATTTGTTGAGTATTTTTGTTGTAAGACTATATTTGTGTAAATTTAGATGAAAATATCTTCAATTTTTAGGATTGTGAAAAAATTTTAGTTGGAAGTGTCAAATTTTAATAAATTTATTTGAAACCAACTTGAATTATTTTGGATTTTGTTGAGTATTTTTGTTGTAGGATCTATATTTGAGTAAATTTAGATGAAAATAACTTCATTTTGTGGATTGTGAAAAAAATTTTAGTTGGAAGTGTCAAATTTTAATAAATTTATTTGAAACCAAATTCGATTTTTTGGATTCTCTTGAGTATTTTTGTTGTAGGATCTACAATTGAGTAAATTTAGATGAAAATAACTTCGATTTTTTGGATTTTGTCACGATTTTTGTCAAATTTTAATAAATTTATTTGAAATCAACTTGGGTAATTTTGGAATTTGTTGAGTATTTTTGTTGTAAGATCTATATTTGAGTAAATTTAGATGAAAATATCTTCAATTTTTAGGATTGTGAAAAAAATTTTAGTTGGAAGTGTCAAATTTTAATAAATTTATTTTAAACCAAATTCGATTTTTTGGATTCTCTTGAGTATTTTTGTTGTAGGATCTACAATTGAGTAAATTTAGATGAAAATAACTTCGATTTTTTGGATTTTGTCACGATTTTTGTCAAATTTTAATAAATTTATTTGAAATCAACTTGGATAATTTTGGAATTTGTTGAGTATCTTTATTGTAGGATCAATATTTGAGTAAATTTAGATGAAACCATCTTCAATTTTTAGGATTGTGAAAAAAATTTTAGTTGGAAGTGTCAAATTTTAATAAATTTATTTGAAATCAACTTGGATAATTTTGGAATTTGTTGAGTATTTTTGTTGTAAGACTATATTTGAGTAAATTTAGATGAAAATATCTTCAATTTTTAGGATTGTGAAAAAAATTTTAGTGGGAAGGGTCAAATTTTAATAAATTTATTTGAAATCAACTTGAATTATTTTGGATTTTGTTGAGTATTTTTGTTGTAGGATCTATATTTGAGTAAATTTAGATGAAAATAACTTCAATTTTGTGGATTGTGAAAAAAATTTTAGTTGGAAGTGTCAAATTTTAATAAATTTATTTGAAATCAATTTGGATTATTTTGGATTTTATTGAGTATTTTTGTTGTAGGATCTACAATTGAGTAAATTTAGATGAAAATAACTTCAATTTTGTGGATTGTGAAAAAATTTTAGTTGGAAGTGTCAAATTTTAATAAATTTATTTGAAACCAACTTGAATTATTTTGGATTTTGTTGAGTATTTTTGTTGTAGGATCTATATTTGAGTAAATTTAGATGAAAATAACTTCATTTTGTGGATTGTGAAAAAAATTTTAGTTGGAAGTGTCAAATTTTAATAAATTTATTTGAAACCAAATTCGATTTTTTGGATTCTCTTGAGTATTTTTGTTGTAGGATCTACAATTGAGTAAATTTAGATGAAAATAACTTCGATTTTTTGGATTTTGTCACGATTTTTGTCAAATTTTAATAAATTTATTTGAAATCAACTTGGATAATTTTGGAATTTGTTGAGTATTTTTGTTGTAGGATCTATATTTGAGTAAATTTAGATGAAAATATCTTCAATTTTTAGGATTGTGAAAGAAATTTTAGTTGGAAGTGTCAAATTTTAATAAATTTATTTGAATTCAACTTCGATTTTTTGGATTTTCTTGAGTATTTTTGGTGTAGGATCTACAATTGAGTAAATTTAGATGAAAATAACTTCGATTTTTTGGATTTTGTCACGATTTTTGTCAAATTTTAATAAATTTATTTGAAATCAACTTGGATAATTTTGGAATTTGTTGAGTATTTTTGTTGTAGGATCTATATTTGAGTAAATTTAGATGAAAATATCTTCAATTTTTTGGATTGTGAAAAATTTTGAGTTGGAAGTGTCAAATTTTAATAAATTTATTTGAAACCAACTTCGATTTTTTGGATTTTCTTCAGTATTTTTGTTGTAGGATCTACAATTGAGTAAATTTAGATGAAAATAACTTCGATTTTTTGGATTTTGTCACGATTTTAGTCAAATTTTAATAAATTTATTTGAAATCAACATGGATAATTTTGGATTTTGTTGAGTATTTTTGGTGTAGGATCTATATTTGAGTAAATTTAGATGACAATATCTTCAATTTTTAGGATTGTGAAAAAAATTTTAGTTGGAAGTGTCAAATTTTAATAAATTTATTTGAAATCAACTTCGATTTTATTGGATTTTGTCGGGTATTTTTGTTGTAGGATCTATATTTGAGTAAATTTAGATGAAAATAACTTCAATTTTTTGGATTGTGAAAAATATTTTAGTTGGAAGTGTCAAATTTTAATAAATTTATTTGAAATCAACTTCGATTGTTTTTATTTTCTTGAGTATTTTTGTTGTAGGATCTACAATTGAGTAAATTTAGATGAAAATAACTTCAATTTTTTGGATTGTGAAAAAAAATTTAGATGGAAGTGTCAAATTTTAATAAATTTATTTGAATTCAACTTCGATTTTTTTGAATTTTGTCGAGTATTTTTGGTGTAGGATGTATATTTGAGTAAATTTAGATGAAAATAACTTCGATTTTTTGGATTTTGTCACGATTTTTGTCAAATTTTAATAAATTTATTTGAAATCAACTTGGATAATTTTGGAATTTGTTGAGTATTTTTGTTGTAGGAACTATATTTGAGTAAATTTAGATGAAAATATCTTCAATTTTTAGGATTGTGAAAAAAATTTTAGTTGGAAGTGCCAAATTTTAATAAATTTTTTTTAAACCAACTTCGATTTTTTGGATATTCTTGAGTATTTTTGGTGTAGGATCTACAATTGAGTAAATTTAGATGAAAATAACTTCGATTTTTTGGATTTTGTCACGATTTTTGTCAAATTTTAATAAATTTATTTGAAATCAACTTGGGTAATTTTGGAATTTGTTGAGTATTTTTGTTGTAAGATCTATATTTGAGTAAATTTAGATGAAAATATCTTCAATTTTTAGGATTGTGAAAAAAATTTTAGTTGGAAGTGTCAAATCTTAATAAATTTATTTGAAATCAACTTGAATTATTTTGGATTTTGTTGAGTATTTTTGTTGTAGGATCTATATTTGAGTAAATTTAGATGAAAATAACTTCAATTTTGTGGATTGTGAAAAAATTTTTAGTTGGAAGTGTCAAATTTTAATAAATTTATTTGAAACCAACTTCGATTTTTTGGATTTTCTTCAGTATTTTTGTTGTAGGATCTACAATTGAGTAAATTTAGATGAAAATAACTTCGATTTTTTGGATTTTGTCACGATTTTTGTCAAATTTTAATAAATTTATTTGAAATCAACTTGGATAATTTTGGAATTTGTTGAGTATTTTTGTTGTAGGATCTATATTTGAGTAAATTTAGATGAAAATATCTTCAATTTTTAGGATTGTGAAAGAAATTTTAGTTGGAAGTGTCAAATTTTAATAAATTTATTTGAATTCAACTTCGATTTTTTGGATTTTCTTGAGTATTTTTGGTGTAGGATCTACAATTGAGTAAATTTAGATGAAAATAACTTCGATTTTTTGGATTTTGTCACGATTTTTGTCAAATTTTAATAAATTTATTTGAAATCAACTTGGATAATTTTGGAATTTGTTGAGTATTTTTGTTGTAGGATCTATATTTGAGTAAATTTAGATGAAAATATCTTCAATTTTTTGGATTGTGAAAAATTTTGAGTTGGAAGTGTCAAATTTTAATAAATTTATTTGAAACCAACTTCGATTTTTTGGATTTTCTTCAGTATTTTTGTTGTAGGATCTACAATTGAGTAAATTTAGATGAAAATAACTTCGATTTTTTGGATTTTGTCACGATTTTAGTCAAATTTTAATAAATTTATTTGAAATCAACATGGATAATTTTGGATTTTGTTGAGTATTTTTGGTGTAGGATCTATATTTGAGTAAATTTAGATGACAATATCTTCAATTTTTAGGATTGTGAAAAAAATTTTAGTTGGAAGTGTCAAATTTTAATAAATTTATTTGAAATCAACTTCGATTTTATTGGATTTTGTCGGGTATTTTTGTTGTAGGATCTATATTTGAGTAAATTTAGATGAAAATAACTTCAATTTTTTGGATTGTGAAAAATATTTTAGTTGGAAGTGTCAAATTTTAATAAATTTATTTGAAATCAACTTCGATTTTTTGGATTTTCTTCAGTATTTTTGTTGTAGGATCTACAATTGAGTAAATTTAGATGAAAATAACTTCGATTTTTTGGATTTTGTCACGATTTTTGTCAAATTTTAATAAATTTATTTGAAATCAACATGGATAATTTTGGATTTTGTTGTGTATTTTTGGTGTAGGATCTACAATTGAGTAAATTTAGATGAAAATAACTTCGATTTTTTGGATTTTGTCACGATTTTTGTCAAATTTTAATAAATTTATTTGAAATCAACTTGGGTAATTTTGGAATTTGTTGAGTATTTTTGTTGTAAGATCTATATTTGAGTAAATTTAGATGAAAATATCTTCAATTTTTAGGATTGTGAAAAAAATTTTAGTTGGAAGTGTCAAATCTTAATAAATTTATTTGAAATCAACTTGAATTATTTTGGATTTTGTTGAGTATTTTTGTTGTAGGATCTATATTTGAGTAAATTTAGATGAAAATAACTTCAATTTTGTGGATTGTGAAAAAATTTTTAGTTGGAAGTGTCAAATTTTAATAAATTTATTTGAAACCAACTTCGATTTTTTGGATTTTCTTCAGTATTTTTGTTGTAGGATCTACAATTGAGTAAATTTAGATGAAAATAACTTCGATTTTTTGGATTTTGTCACGATTTTTGTCAAATTTTAATAAATTTATTTGAAATCAACATGGATAATTTTGGATTTTGTTGTGTATTTTTGGTGTAGGATCTATATTTGAGTAAATTTAGATGAAAATATCTTCAATTTTTAGGATTGTGAAAAAAATTTTAGTTGGAAGTGTCAAATTTTAATAAATTTATTTGAAAACAACTTCGATTTTATTGGATTTTGTCGGGTATTTTTGTTGTAGGATCTATATTTGAGTAAATTTAGATGAAAATAACTTCAATTTTTTGGATTGTGAAAAATATTTTAGTTGGAAGTGTCAAATTTAAATAAATTTATTTGAAATCAACTTCGATTTTTTGGATTTTCTTGAGTATTTTTGTTGTAGGATCTACAATTGAGTAAATTTAGATGAAAATAACTTCAATTTTTTGGATGGTGAAAAAAAATTTAGATGGAAGTGTCAAATTTTAATAAATTTATTTGAATTCAACTTCGATTTTTTTTAATTTTGTCGAGTATTTTTGGTGTAGGATGTATATTTGAGTAAATTTAGATGAAAATAACTTCGATTTTTTGGATTTTGTCACGATTTTTGTCAAATTTTAATAAATTTATTTGAAATCAACTTGGGTAATTTTGGAATTTGTTGAGTATTTTTGTTGTAAGATCTATATTTGAGTAAATTTATATGAAAATATCTTCAATTTTTAGGATTGTGAAAAAAATTTTAGTTGGAAGTGCCAAATTTTAATAAATTTTTTTTAAACCAACTTCGATTTTTTGGATATTCTTGAGTATTTTTGGTGTAGGATCTACAATTGAGTAAATTTAGATGAAAATAACTTCGATTTTTTGGATTTTGTCACGATTTTTGTCAAATTTTAATAAATTTATTTGAAATCAACTTGGGTAATTTTGGAATTTGTTGAGTATTTTTGTTGTAAGATCTATATTTGAGTAAATTTAGATGAAAATATCTTCAATTTTTAGGATTGTGAAAAAAATTTTAGTTGGAAGTGTCAAATTTTAATAAATTTATTTTAAACCAAATTCGATTTTTTGGATTCTCTTGAGTATTTTTGTTGTAGGATCTACAATTGAGTAAATTTAGATGAAAATAACTTCGATTTTTTGGATTTTGTCACGATTTTTGTCAAATTTTAATAAATTTATTTGAAATCAACTTGGATAATTTTGGAATTTGTTGAGTATCTTTATTGTAGGATCAATATTTGAGTAAATTTAGATGAAACCATCTTCAATTTTTAGGATTGTGAAAAAAATTTTAGTTGGAAGTGTCAAATTTTAATAAATTTATTTGAAATCAACTTGGATAATTTTGGAATTTGTTGAGTATTTTTGTTGTAAGACTATATTTGAGTAAATTTAGATGAAAATATCTTCAATTTTTAGGATTGTGAAAAAAATTTTAGTGGGAAGGGTCAAATTTTAATAAATTTATTTGAAATCAACTTGAATTATTTTGGATTTTGTTGAGTATTTTTGTTGTAGGATCTATATTTGAGTAAATTTAGATGAAAATAACTTCAATTTTGTGGATTGTGAAAAAAATTTTAGTTGGAAGTGTCAAATTTTAATAAATTTATTTGAAATCAATTTGGATTATTTTGGATTTAATTGAGTATTTTTGTTGTAGGATCTACAATTGAGTAAATTTAGATGAAAATAACTTCAATTTTGTGGATTGTGAAAAAATTTTAGTTGGAAGTGTCAAATTTTAATAAATTTATTTGAAACCAACTTGAATTATTTTGGATTTTGTTGAGTATTTTTGTTGTAGGATCTATATTTGAGTAAATTTAGATGAAAATAACTTCATTTTGTGGATTGTGAAAAAAATTTTAGTTGGAAGTGTCAAATTTTAATAAATTTATTTGAAACCAAATTCGATTTTTTGGATTCTCTTGAGTATTTTTGTTGTAGGATCTACAATTGAGTAAATTTAGATGAAAATAACTTCGATTTTTTGGATTTTGTCACGATTTTTGTCAAATTTTAATAAATTTATTTGAAATCAACTTGGATAATTTTGGAATTTGTTGAGTATTTTTGTTGTAGGGACAATATTGGAGTAAATTTAGATGAAAATATCTTCAATTTTTAGAATTGTGAAAAAAATTTTAGTTGGAAGTGTCAAATTTTAATAAATTTATTTGAAATCAATTTGGATTATTTTGGATTTTATTGAGTATTTTTGTTGTAGGATCTACAATTGAGTAAATTTAGATGAAAATAACTTCGATTTTTTGGATTTTGTCACGATTTTTGTCAAATTTTAATAAATTTATTTGAAATCAACTTGGATAATTTTGGAATTTGTTGAGTATTTTTGTTGTAAGACTATATTTGTGTAAATTTAGATGAAAATATCTTCAATTTTTAGGATTGTGAAAAAAATTTTAGTTGGAAGTGTCAAATTTTAATAAATTTATTTGAAACCAACTTGAATTATTTTGGATTTTGTTGAGTATTTTTGTTGTAGGATCTATATTTGAGTAAATTTAGATGAAAATAACTTCATTTTGTGGATTGTGAAAAAAATTTTAGTTGGAAGTGTCAAATTTTAATAAATTTATTTGAAACCAACTTGAATTATTTTGGATTTTGTTGAGTATTTTTGTTGTAGGATCTATATTTGAGTAAATTTAGATGAAAATAACTTCAATTTTGTGGATTGTGAAAAAAATTTTAGTTGGAAGTGTCAAATTTTAATAAATTTATTTGAAACCAAATTCGATTTTTTGGATTCTCTTGAGTATTTTTGTTGTAGGATCTACAATTGAGTAAATTTAGATGAAAATAACTTCGATTTTTTGGATTTTGTCACGATTTTTGTCAAATTTTAATAAATTTATTTGAAATCAACTTGGATAATTTTGGAATTTGTTGAGTATTTTTGTTGTAAGACTATATTTGTGTAAATTTAGATGAAAATATCTTCAATTTTTAGGATTGTGAAAAAAATTTTAGTTGGAAGTGTCAAATTTTAATAAATTTATTTGAAATCAACTTGGATAATTTTGGAATTTGTTGAGTATTTTTGTTGTAGGGTCTACAATTGAGTAAATTTAGATGAAAATAACTTCCATTTTTTGGATTGTGAAAAAAAATTACTTGGAAGTGTAAAATTTTAATAAATTTATTTGAAATCAACACCGATTTTTTTGGATTTTGTTGAGTACTTTTGTTTTAGGGTCTATATTTGAGTAAATTTAGATGAAAATAACTTCAATTTTGTATTGTGAAAAAAATTTTAGTTGGAAGTGTCAAATTTTAATAAATTTATTTGAAATCAACATGGATAATTTTGGAATTTGTTGAGTATTTTTGTTGTAGGATCAATATTTGAGTAAATTTAGATGAAACCATCTTCAATTTTTAGGATTGTGAAAAAAAATTTAGTTGGAAGTGTCAAATTTTAATAAATTTATTTGAAATCAACTTGGATAATTTTGGAATTTGTTGAGTATTTTTGTTGTAAGACTATATTTGAGTAAATTTAGATGAAAATATCTTCAATTTTTAGGATTGTGAAAAAAATTTTAGTGGGAAGGGTCAAATTTTAATAAATTTATTTGAAATCAACTTGAATTATTTTGGATTTTGTTGAGTATTTTTGTTGTAGGATCTATATTTGAGTAAATTTAGATGAAAATAACTTCAATTTTGTGGATTGTGAAAAAAATTTTAGTTGGAAGTGTCAAATTTTAATAAATTTATTTGAAATCAATTTGGATTATTTTGGATTTTATTGAGTATTTTTGTTGTAGGATCTACAATTGAGTAAATTTAGATGAAAATAACTTCGATTTTTTGGATTTTGTCACGATTTTTGTCAAATTTTAATAAATTTATTTGAAATCAACTTGGATAATTTTGGAATTTGTTGAGTATTTTTGTTGTAAGACTATATTTGTGTAAATTTAGATGAAAATATCTTCAATTTTTAGGATTGTGAAAAAAATCTAGTTGGAAGTGTCAAATTTTAATAAATTTATTTGAAACCAACTTGAATTATTTTGGATTTTGTTGAGTATTTTTGTTGTAGGATCTATATTTGAGTAAATTTAGATGAAAATAACTTCATTTTGTGGATTGTGAAAAAAATTTTAGTTGGAAGTGTCAAATTTTAATAAATTTATTTGAAACCAAATTCGATTTTTTGGATTCTCTTGTGTATTTTTGTTGTAGGATCTACAATTGAGTAAATTTAGATGAAAATAACTTCGATTTTTTGGATTTTGTCACGATTTTTGTCAAATTTTAATAAATTTATTTGAAATCAACATGGATAATTTTGGATTTTGTTGAGTATTTTTGTTGTAGGATCTATATTTGAGTAAATTTAGATGAAAATAACTTCATTTTGTGGATTGTGAAAAAAATTTTAGTTGGAAGTGTCAAATTTTAATAAATTTATTTGAAACCAAATTCGATTTTTTGGATTCTCTTGAGTATTTTTGTTGTAGGATCTACAATTGAGTAAATTTAGATGAAAATAACTTCGATTTTTTGGATTTTGTCACGATTTTTGTCAAATTTTAATAAATTTATTTGAAATCAACATGGATAATTTTGGATTTTGTTGTGTATTTTTGGTGTAGGATCTATATTTGAGTAAATTTAGATGAAAATATCTTCAATTTTTAGGATTGTGAAAAAAATTTTAGTTGGAAGTGTCAAATTTTAATAAATTTATTTGAAATCAACTTCGATTTTATTGGATTTTGTCGGGTATTTTTGTTGTAGGATCTATATTTGAGTAAATTTAGATGAAAATAACTTCAATTTTTTGGATTGTGAAAAATATTTTAGTTGGAAGTGTCAAATTTAAATAAATTTATTTGAAATCAACTTCGATTTTTTGGATTTTCTTGAGTATTTTTGTTGTAGGATCTACAATTGAGTAAATTTAGATGAAAATAACTTCAATTTTTTGGATGGTGAAAAAAAATTTAGATGGAAGTGTCAAATTTTAATAAATTTATTTGAATTCAACTTCGATTTTTTTTAATTTTGTCGAGTATTTTTGGTGTAGGATGTATATTTGAGTAAATTTAGATGAAAATAACTTCGATTTTTTGGATTTTGTCACGATTTTTGTCAAATTTTAATAAATTTATTTGAAATCAACTTGGATAATTTTGGAATTTGTTGATTATTTTTGTTGTAGGAACTATATTTGAGTAAATTTAGATGAAAATATCTTCAATTTTTAGGATTGTGAAAAAAATTTTAGTTGGAAGTGCCAAATTTTAATAAATTTTTTTTAAACCAACTTCGATTTTTTGGATATTCTTGAGTATTTTTGGTGTAGGATCTACAATTGAGTAAATTTAGATGAAAATAACTTCGATTTTTTGGATTTTGTCACGATTTTTGTCAAATTTTAATAAATTTATTTGAAATCAACTTGGGTAATTTTGGAATTTGTTGAGTATTTTTGTTGTAAGATCTATATTTGAGTAAATTTAGATGAAAATATCTTCAATTTTTAGGATTGTGAAAAAAATTTTAGTTGGAAGTGTCAAATTTTAATAAATTTATTTTAAACCAAATTCGATTTTTTGGATTCTCTTGAGTATTTTTGTTGTAGGATCTACAATTGAGTAAATTTAGATGAAAATAACTTCGATTTTTTGGATTTTGTCACGATTTTTGTCAAATTTTAATAAATTTATTTGAAATCAACTTGGATAATTTTGGAATTTGTTGAGTATCTTTATTGTAGGATCAATATTTGAGTAAATTTAGATGAAACCATCTTCAATTTTTAGGATTGTGAAAAAAATTTTAGTTGGAAGTGTCAAATTTTAATAAATTTATTTGAAATCAACTTGGATAATTTTGGAATTTGTTGAGTATTTTTGTTGTAAGACTATATTTGAGTAAATTTAGATGAAAATATCTTCAATTTTTAGGATTGTGAAAAAAATTTTAGTGGGAAGGGTCAAATTTTAATAACTTTATTTGAAATCAACTTGAATTATTTTGGATTTTGTTGAGTATTTTTGTTGTAGGATCTATATTTGAGTAAATTTAGATGAAAATAACTTCAATTTTGTGGATTGTGAAAAAAATTTTAGTTGGAAGTGTCAAATTTTAATAAATTTATTTGAAATCAATTTGGATTATTTTGGATTTTATTGAGTATTTTTGTTGTAGGATCTATATTTGAGTAAATATAGATGAAAATAACTTCATTTTGTGGATTGTGAAAAAAATTTTAGTTGGAAGTGTCAAATTTTAATAAATTTATTTGAAACCAACTTGAATTATTTTGGATTTTGTTGAGTATTTTTGTTGTAGGATCTATATTTGAGTAAATTTAGATGAAAATAACTTCATTTTGTGGATTGTGAAAAAAATTTTAGTTGGAAGTGTCAAATTTTAATAAATTTATTTGAAACCAAATTCGATTTTTTGGATTCTCTTGAGTATTTTTGTTGTAGGATCTACAATTGAGTAAATTTAGATGAAAATAACTTCGATTTTTTGGATTTTGTCACGATTTTTGTCAAATTTTAATAAATTTATTTGAAATCAACTTGGATAATTTTGGAATTTGTTGAGTATTTTTGTTGTAAGATCTATATTTGAGTAAATTTAGATGAAAATAACTTCAATTTTGTGGATTGTGAAAAAAATTTTAGTGGGAAGGGTCAAATTTTAATAAATTTATTTGAAATCAACTTCGATTTTATTGGATTTTGTCGGGTATTTTTGTTGTAGGATCTATATTTGAGTAAATTTAGATGAAAATAACTTCAATTTTTTGGATTGTGAAAAATATTTTAGTTGGAAGTGTCAAATTTAAATAAATTTATTTGAAATCAACTTCGATTTTTTGGATTTTCTTGAGTATTTTTGTTGTAGGATCTACAATTGAGTAAATTTAGATGAAAATAACTTCAATTTTTTGGATGGTGAAAAAAAATTTAGATGGAAGTGTCAAATTTTAATAAATTTATTTGAATTCAACTTCGATTTTTTTTAATTTTGTCGAGTATTTTTGGTGTAGGATGTATATTTGAGTAAATTTAGATGAAAATAACTTCGATTTTTTGGATTTTGTCACGATTTTTGTCAAATTTTAATAAATTTATTTGAAATCAACTTGGATAATTTTGGAATTTGTTGATTATTTTTGTTGTAGGAACTATATTTGAGTAAATTTAGATGAAAATATCTTCAATTTTTAGGATTGTGAAAAAAATTTTAGTTGGAAGTGCCAAATTTTAATAAATTTTTTTTAAACCAACTTCGATTTTTTGGATATTCTTGAGTATTTTTGGTGTAGGATCTACAATTGAGTAAATTTAGATGAAAATAACTTCGATTTTTTGGATTTTGTCACGATTTTTGTCAAATTTTAATAAATTTATTTGAAATCAACTTGGGTAATTTTGGAATTTGTTGAGTATTTTTGTTGTAAGATCTATATTTGAGTAAATTTAGATGAAAATATCTTCAATTTTTAGGATTGTGAAAAAAATTTTAGTTGGAAGTGTCAAATTTTAATAAATTTATTTTAAACCAAATTCGATTTTTTGGATTCTCTTGAGTATTTTTGTTGTAGGATCTACAATTGAGTAAATTTAGATGAAAATAACTTCGATTTTTTGGATTTTGTCACGATTTTTGTCAAATTTTAATAAATTTATTTGAAATCAACTTGGATAATTTTGGAATTTGTTGAGTATCTTTATTGTAGGATCAATATTTGAGTAAATTTAGATGAAACCATCTTCAATTTTTAGGATTGTGAAAAAAATTTTAGTTGGAAGTGTCAAATTTTAATAAATTTATTTGAAATCAACTTGGATAATTTTGGAATTTGTTGAGTATTTTTGTTGTAAGACTATATTTGAGTAAATTTAGATGAAAATATCTTCAATTTTTAGGATTGTGAAAAAAATTTTAGTGGGAAGGGTCAAATTTTAATAAATTTATTTGAAATCAACTTGAATTATTTTGGATTTTGTTGAGTATTTTTGTTGTAGGATCTATATTTGAGTAAATTTAGATGAAAATAACTTCAATTTTGTGGATTGTGAAAAAAAATTTAGTTGGAAGTGTCAAATTTTAATAAATTTATTTGAAATCAATTTGGATTATTTTGGATTTTATTGAGTATTTTTGTTGTAGGATCTACAATTGAGTAAATTTAGATGAAAATAACTTCAATTTTGTGGATTGTGAAAAAATTTTAGTTGGAAGTGTCAAATTTTAATAAATTTATTTGAAACCAACTTGAATTATTTTGGATTTTGTTGAGTATTTTTGTTGTAGGATCTATATTTGAGTAAATTTAGATGAAAATAACTTCATTTTGTGGATTGTGAAAAAAATTTTAGTTGGAAGTGTCAAATTTTAATAAATTTATTTGAAACCAAATTCGATTTTTTGGATTCTCTTGAGTATTTTTGTTGTAGGATCTATATTTGAGTAAATTTAGATGAAAATATCTTCAATTTTTAGGATTGTGAAAGAAATTTTAGTTGGAAGTGTCAAATTTTAATAAATTTATTTGAATTCAACTTCGATTTTTTGGATTTTCTTGAGTATTTTTGGTGTAGGATCTACAATTGAGTAAATTTAGATGAAAATAACTTCGATTTTTTGGATTTTGTCACGATTTTTGTCAAATTTTAATAAATTTATTTGAAATCAACTTGGATAATTTTGGAATTTGTTGAGTATTTTTGTTGTAGGATCTATATTTGAGTAAATTTAGATGAAAATATCTTCAATTTTTTGGATTGTGAAAAATTTTGAGTTGGAAGTGTCAAATTTTAATAAATTTATTTGAAACCAACTTCGATTTTTTGGATTTTCTTCAGTATTTTTGTTGTAGGATCTACAATTGAGTAAATTTAGATGAAAATAACTTCGATTTTTTGGATTTTGTCACGATTTTAGTCAAATTTTAATAAATTTATTTGAAATCAACATGGATAATTTTGGATTTTGTTGAGTATTTTTGGTGTAGGATCTATATTTGAGTAAATTTAGATGACAATATCTTCAATTTTTAGGATTGTGAAAAAAATTTTAGTTGGAAGTGTCAAATTTTAATAAATTTATTTGAAATCAACTTCGATTTTATTGGATTTTGTCGGGTATTTTTGTTGTAGGATCTATATTTGAGTAAATTTAGATGAAAATAACTTCAATTTTTTGGATTG
This sequence comes from Andrena praecox, assembly GCA_963932275.1. Taxonomy (NCBI): domain Eukaryota; kingdom Metazoa; phylum Arthropoda; class Insecta; order Hymenoptera; family Andrenidae; genus Andrena; species Andrena praecox. Next base: position 287,533 of record CAWVQO010000413.1, on the reverse strand, counting down.
TGAAAAATATTTTAGTTGGAAGTGTCAAATTTTAATAAATTTATTTGAAATCAACTTCGATTGTTTTTATTTTCTTGAGTATTTTTGTTGTAGGATCTACAATTGAGTAAATTTAGATGAAAATAACTTCAATTTTTTGGATTGTGAAAAAAAATTTAGATGGAAGTGTCAAATTTTAATAAATTTATTTGAATTCAACTTCGATTTTTTTGAATTTTGTCGAGTATTTTTGGTGTAGGATGTATATTTGAGTAAATTTAGATGAAAATAACTTCGATTTTTTGGATTTTGTCACGATTTTTGTCAAATTTTAATAAATTTATTTGAAATCAACTTGGATAATTTTGGAATTTGTTGAGTATTTTTGTTGTAGGAACTATATTTGAGTAAATTTAGATGAAAATATCTTCAATTTTTAGGATTGTGAAAAAAATTTTAGTTGGAAGTGCCAAATTTTAATAAATTTTTTTTAAACCAACTTCGATTTTTTGGATATTCTTGAGTATTTTTGGTGTAGGATCTACAATTGAGTAAATTTAGATGAAAATAACTTCGATTTTTGGATTTTGTCACGATTTTTGTCAAATTTTAATAAATTTATTTGAAATCAACTTGGGTAATTTTGGAATTTGTTGAGTATTTTTGTTGTAAGATCTATATTTGAGTAAATTTAGATGAAAATATCTTCAATTTTTAGGATTGTGAAAAAAATTTTAGTTGGAAGTGTCAAATTTTAATAAATTTATTTGAAACCAACTTCGATTTTTTGGATTTTCTTCAGTATTTTTGTTGTAGGATCTACAATTGAGTAAATTTAGATGAAAATAACTTCGATTTTTTGGATTTTGTCACGATTTTTGTCAAATTTTAATAAATTTATTTGAAATCAACATGGATAATTTTGGATTTTGTTGGGTATTTTTGGTGTAGGATCTATATTTGAGTAAATTTAGATGAAAATATCTTCAATTTTTAGGATTGTGAAAAAAATTTTAGTTGGAAGTGTCAAATTTTTAAAATTTATTTGAAATCAACTTCGATTTTATTGGATTTTGTCGGGTATTTTTGTTGTAGGATCTATATTTGAGTAAATTTAGATGAAAATAACTTCAATTTTTTGGATTGTGAAAAATATTTTAGTTGGAAGTGTCAAATTTAAATAAATTTATTTGAAATCAACTTCGATTTTTTGGATTTTCTTGAGTATTTTTGTTGTAGGATCTACAATTGAGTAAATTTAGATGAAAATAACTTCAATTTTTTGGATGGTGAAAAAAAATTTAGATGGAAGTGTCAAATTTTAATAAATTTATTGGAATTCAACTTCGATTTTTTTGAATTTTGTCGAGTATTTTTGGTGTAGGATGTATATTTGAGTAAATTTAGATGAAAATAACTTCGATTTTTTGGATTTTGTCACGATTTTTGTCAAATTTTAATAAATTTATTTGAAATCAACTTGGATAATTTTGGAATTTGTTGATTATTTTTGTTGTAGGAACTATATTTGAGTAAATTTAGATGAAAATATCTTCAATTTTTAGGATTGTGAAAAAAATTTTAGTTGGAAGTGCCAAATTTTAATAAATTTTTTTTAAACCAACTTCGATTTTTTGGATATTCTTGAGTATTTTTGGTGTAGGATCTACAATTGAGTAAATTTAGATGAAAATAACTTCGATTTTTTGGATTTTGTCACGATTTTTGTCAAATTTTAATAAATTTATTTGAAATCAACTTGGGTAATTTTGGAATTTGTTGAGTATTTTTGTTGTAAGATCTATATTTGAGTAAATTTAGATGAAAATATCTTCAATTTTTAGGATTGTGAAAAAAATTTTAGTTGGAAGTGTCAAATTTTAATAAATTTATTTGAAATCAACTTGAATTATTTTGGATTTTGTTGAGTATTTTTGTTGTAGGATCTATATTTGAGTAAATTTAGATGAAAATAACTTCAATTTTGTGGATTGTGAAAAAAATTTTAGTTGGAAGTGTCAAATTTTAATAAATTTATTTGAAATCAATTTGGATTATTTTGGATTTTATTGAGTATTTTTGTTGTAGGATCTACAATTGAGTAAATTTAGATGAAAATAACTTCGATTTTTTGGATTTTGTCACGATTTTTGTCAAATTTTAATAAATTTATTTGAAATCAACTTGGATAATTTTGGAATTGGTTGAGTATTTTTGTTGTAAGACTATATTTGTGTAAATTTAGATGAAAATATCTTCAATTTTTAGGATTGTGAAAAAAATTTTAGTTGGAAGTGTCAAATTTTAATAAATTTATTTGAAACCAACTTGAATTATTTTGGATTTTGTTGAGTATTTTTGTTGTAGGATCTATATTTGAGTAAATTTAGATGAAAATATTTTCAATTTTTAGGATTGTGAAAATATTTTTAGTTGGAAGTGTCAAATTTTAATAAATTTATTTTAAACCAAATTCGATTTTTTGGATTCTCTTGAGTATTTTTGTTGTAGGATCTACAATTGAGTAAATTTAGATGAAAATAACTTCGATTTTTTGGATTTTGTCACGATTTTTGTCAAATTTTAATAAATTTATTTGAAATCAACTTGGATAATTTTGGAATTTGTTGAGTATCTTTATTGTAGGATCAATATTTGAGTAAATTTAGATGAAAATATCTTCAATTTTTTGGATTGTGAAAAAAATTTTAGTTGGAAGTGTCAAATTTTAATAAATTTATTTGAAATCAACTTGAATTATTTTGGATTTTGTTGAGTATTTTTGTTGTAGGATCTATATTTGAGTAAATTTAGATGAAAATAACTTCAATTTTGTGGATTGTGAAAAAAATTTTAGTTGGAAGTGTCAAATTTTAATAAATTTATTTGAAACCAAATTCGATTTTTTGGATTCTCTTGAGTATTTTTGTTGTAGGATCTACAATTGAGTAAATTTAGATGAAAATAACTTCGATTTTTTGGATTTTGTCACGATTTTTGTCAAATTTTAATAAATTTATTTGAAATCAACTTGGATAATTTTGGAATTTGTTGAGTATTTTTGTTGTAGGGTCTACAATTGAGTAAATTTAGATGAAAATAACTTCAATTTTTTGGATTGTGAAAAAAAATTACTTGGAAGTGTAAAATTTTAATAAATTTATTTGAAATCAACACCGATTTTTTTGGATTTTGTTGAGTACTTTTGTTTTAGGGTCTATATTTGAGTAAATTTAGATGAAAATAACTTCAATTTTGTATTGTGAAAAAAATTTTAGTTGGAAGTGTCAAATTTTAATAAATTTATTTGAAATCAACATTTATAATTTTGGAATTTGTTGAGTATTTTTGTTGTAGGATCAATATTTGAGTAAATTTAGATGAAACCATCTTCAATTTTTAGGATTGTGAAAAAAATTTTAGTTGGAAGTGTCAAATTTTAATAAATTTATTTGAAATCAACTTGGATAATTTTGGAATTTGTTGAGTATTTTTGTTGTAAGACTATATTTGAGTAAATTTAGATGAAAATATCTTCAATTTTTAGGATTGTGAAAAAAAATTTAGTGGGAAGGGTCAAATTTTAATAAATTTATTTGAAATCAACTTGAATTATTTTGGATTTTGTTGAGTATTTTTGTTGTAGGATCTATATTTGAGTAAATTTAGATGAAAATAACTTCAATTTTGTGGATTGTGAAAAAAATTTTAGTTGGAAGTGTCAAATTTTAATAAATTTATTTGAAATCAATTTGGATTATTTTGGATTTTATTGAGTATTTTTGTTGTAGGATCTACAATTGAGTAAATTTAGATGAAAATAACTTCGATTTTTTGGATTTTGTCACGATTTTTGTCAAATTTTAATAAATTTATTTGAAATCAACTTGGATAATTTTGGAATTTGTTGAGTATTTTTGTTGTAAGACTATATTTGTGTAAATTTAGATGAAAATATCTTCAATTTTTAGGATTGTGAAAAAATTTTAGTTGGAAGTGTCAAATTTTAATAAATTTATTTGAAACCAACTTGAATTATTTTGGATTTTGTTGAGTATTTTTGTTGTAGGATCTATATTTGAGTAAATTTAGATGAAAATAACTTCATTTTGTGGATTGTGAAAAAAATTTTAGTTGGAAGTGTCAAATTTTAATAAATTTATTTGAAACCAAATTCGATTTTTTGGATTCTCTTGAGTATTTTTGTTGTAGGATCTACAATTGAGTAAATTTAGATGAAAATAACTTCGATTTTTTGGATTTTGTCACGATTTTTGTCAAATTTTAATAAATTTATTTGAAATCAACATGGATAATTTTGGATTTTGTTGTGTATTTTTGGTGTAGGATCTATATTTGAGTAAATTTAGATGAAAATATCTTCAATTTTTAGGATTGTGAAAAAAATTTTAGTTGGAAGTGTCAAATTTTAATAAATTTATTTGAAATCAACTTCGATTTTATTGGATTTTGTCGGGTATTTTTGTTGTAGGATCTATATTTGAGTAAATTTAGATGAAAATAACTTCAATTTTTTGGATTGTGAAAAATATTTTAGTTGGAAGTGTCAAATTTAAATAAATTTATTTGAAATCAACTTCGATTTTTTGGATTTTCTTGAGTATTTTTGTTGTAGGATCTACAATTGAGTAAATTTAGATGAAAATAACTTCAATTTTTTGGATGGTGAAAAAAAATTTAGATGGAAGTGTCAAATTTTAATAAATTTATTTGAATTCAACTTCGATTTTTTTTTAATTTTGTCGAGTATTTTTGGTGTAGGATGTATATTTGAGTAAATTTAGATGAAAATAACTTCGATTTTTTGGATTTTGTCACGATTTTTGTCAAATTTTAATAAATTTATTTGAAATCAACTTGGATAATTTTGGAATTTGTTGATTATTTTTGTTGTAGGAACTATATTTGAGTAAATTTATATGAAAATATCTTCAATTTTTAGGATTGTGAAAAAAATTTTAGTTGGAAGTGCCAAATTTTAATAAATTTTTTTTAAACCAACTTCGATTTTTTGGATATTCTTGAGTATTTTTGGTGTAGGATCTACAATTGAGTAAATTTAGATGAAAATAACTTCGATTTTTTGGATTTTGTCACGATTTTTGTCAAATTTTAATAAATTTATTTGAAATCAACTTGGGTAATTTTGGAATTTGTTGAGTATTTTTGTTGTAAGATCTATATTTGAGTAAATTTAGATGAAAATATCTTCAATTTTTAGGATTGTGAAAAAAATTTTAGTTGGAAGTGTCAAATTTTAATAAATTTATTTTAAACCAAATTCGATTTTTTGGATTCTCTTGAGTATTTTTGTTGTAGGATCTACAATTGAGTAAATTTAGATGAAAATAACTTCGATTTTTTGGATTTTGTCACGATTTTTGTCAAATTTTAATAAATTTATTTGAAATCAACTTGGATAATTTTGGAATTTGTTGAGTATCTTTATTGTAGGATCAATATTTGAGTAAATTTAGATGAAACCATCTTCAATTTTTAGGATTGTGAAAAAAATTTTAGTTGGAAGTGTCAAATTTTAATAAATTTATTTGAAATCAACTTGGATAATTTTGGAATTTGTTGAGTATTTTTGTTGTAAGACTATATTTGAGTAAATTTAGATGAAAATATCTTCAATTTTTAGGATTGTGAAAAAAATTTTAGTGGGAAGGGTCAAATTTTAATAAATTTATTTGAAATCAACTTGAATTATTTTGGATTTTGTTGAGTATTTTTGTTGTAGGATCTATATTTGAGTAAATTTAGATGAAAATAACTTCAATTTTGTGGATTGTGAAAAAAATTTTAGTTGGAAGTGTCAAATTTTAATAAATTTATTTGAAATCAATTTGGATTATTTTGGATTTTATTGAGTATTTTTGTTGTAGGATCTACAATTGAGTAAATTTAGATGAAAATAACTTCGATTTTTTGGATTTTGTCACGATTTTTGTCAAATTTTAATAAATTTATTTGAAATCAACTTGGATAATTTTGGAATTTGTTGAGTATTTTTGTTGTAGGGTCAATATTGGAGTAAATTTAGATGAAAATATCTTCAATTTTTAGAATTGTGAAAAAAATTTTAGTTGGAAGTGTCAAATTTTAATAAATTTATTTGAAATCAATTTGGATTATTTTGGATTTTATTGAGTATTTTTGTTGTAGGATCTACAATTGAGTAAATTTAGATGAAAATAACTTCGATTTTTTGGATTTTGTCACGATTTTTGTCAAATTTTAATAAATTTATTTGAAATCAACTTGGATAATTTTGGAATTTGTTGAGTATTTTTGTTGTAAGACTATATTTGTGTAAATTTAGATGAAAATATCTTCAATTTTTAGGATTGTGAAAAAAATTTTAGTTGGAAGTGTCAAATTTTAATAAATTTATTTGAAACCAACTTGAATTATTTTGGATTTTGTTGAGTATTTTTGTTGTAGGATCTATATTTGAGTAAATATAGATGAAAATAACTTCATTTTGTGGATTGTGAAAAAAATTTTAGTTGGAAGTGTCAAATTTTAATAAATTTATTTGAAACCAACTTGAATTATTTTGGATTTTGTTGAGTATTTTTGTTGTAGGATCTATATTTGAGTAAATTTAGATGAAAATAACTTCAATTTTGTGGATTGTGAAAAAAATTTTAGTTGGAAGTGTCAAATTTTAATAAATTTATTTGAAACCAAATTCGATTTTTTGGATTCTCTTGAGTATTTTTGTTGTAGGATCTACAATTGAGTAAATTTAGATGAAAATAACTTCGATTTTTTGGATTTTGTCACGATTTTTGTCAAATTTTAATAAATTTATTTGAAATCAACTTGGATAATTTTGGAATTTGTTGAGTATTTTTGTTGTAAGACTATATTTGTGTAAATTTAGATGAAAATATCTTCAATTTTTAGGATTGTGAAAAAAATTTTAGTTGGAAGTGTCAAATTTTAATAAATTTATTTGAAATCAACTTGGATAATTTTGGAATTTGTTGAGTATTTTTGTTGTAGGGTCTACAATTGAGTAAATTTAGATGAAAATAACTTCAATTTTTTGGATTGTGAAAAAAAATTACTTGGAAGTGTAAAATTTTAATAAATTTATTTGAAATCAACACCGATTTTTTTGGATTTTGTTGAGTACTTTTGTTTTAGGGTCTATATTTGAGTAAATTTAGATGAAAATAACTTCAATTTTGTATTGTGAAAAAAATTTTAGTTGGAAGTGTCAAATTTTAATAAATTTATTTGAAATCAACATGGATAATTTTGGAATTTGTTGAGTATTTTTGTTGTAGGATCAATATTTGAGTAAATTTAGATGAAACCATCTTCAATTTTTAGGATTGTGAAAAAAATTTTAGTTGGAAGTGTCAAATTTTAATAAATTTATTTGAAATCAACTTGGATAATTTTGGAATTTGTTGAGTATTTTTGTTGTAGGGTCTACAATTGAGTAAATTTAGATGAAAATAACTTCAATTTTTTGGATTGTGAAAAAAAATTACTTGGAAGTGTAAAATTTTAATAAATTTATTTGAAATCAACACCGATTTTTTTGGATTTTGTTGAGTACTTTTGTTTTAGGGTCTATATTTGAGTAAATTTAGATGAAAATAACTTCAATTTTGTATTGTGAAAAAAATTTTAGTTGGAAGTGTCAAATTTTAATAAATTTATTTGAAATCAACATGGATAATTTTGGAATTTGTTGAGTATTTTTGTTGTAGGATCAATATTTGAGTAAATTTAGATGAAACCATCTTCAATTTTTAGGATTGTGAAAAAAATTTTAGTTGGAAGTGTCAAATTTTAATAAATTTATTTGAAATCAACTTGGATAATTTTGGAATTTGTTGAGTATTTTTGTTGTAAGACTATATTTGTGTAAATTTAGATGAAAATATCTTCAATTTTTAGGATTGTGAAAAAATTTTAGTTGGAAGTGTCAAATTTTAATAAATTTATTTGAAACCAACTTGAATTATTTTGGATTTTGTTGAGTATTTTTGTTGTAGGATCTATATTTGAGTAAATTTAGATGAAAATAACTTCATTTTGTGGATTGTGAAAAAAATTTTAGTTGGAAGTGTCAAATTTTAATAAATTTATTTGAAACCAAATTCGATTTTTTGGATTCTCTTGAGTATTTTTGTTGTAGGATCTACAATTGAGTAAATTTAGATGAAAATAACTTCGATTTTTTGGATTTTGTCACGATTTTTGTCAAATTTTAATAAATTTATTTGAAATCAACATGGATAATTTTGGATTTTGTTGTGTATTTTTGGTGTAGGATCTATATTTGAGTAAATTTAGATGAAAATATCTTCAATTTTTAGGATTGTGAAAAAAATTTTAGTTGGAAGTGTCAAATTTTAATAAATTTATTTGAAATCAACTTCGATTTTATTGGATTTTGTCGGGTATTTTTGTTGTAGGATCTATATTTGAGTAAATTTAGATGAAAATAACTTCAATTTTTTGGATTGTGAAAAATATTTTAGTTGGAAGTGTCAAATTTAAATAAATTTATTTGAAATCAACTTCGATTTTTTGGATTTTCTTGAGTATTTTTGTTGTAGGATCTACAATTGAGTAAATTTAGATGAAAATAACTTCAATTTTTTGGATGGTGAAAAAAAATTTAGATGGAAGTGTCAAATTTTAATAAATTTATTTGAATTCAACTTCGATTTTTTTTAATTTTGTCGAGTATTTTTGGTGTAGGATGTATATTTGAGTAAATTTAGATGAAAATAACTTCGATTTTTTGGATTTTGTCACGATTTTTGTCAAATTTTAATAAATTTATTTGAAATCAACTTGGATAATTTTGGAATTTGTTGATTATTTTTGTTGTAGGAACTATATTTGAGTAAATTTAGTTGAAAATATCTTCAATTTTTAGGATTGTGAAAAAAATTTTAGTTGGAAGTGCCAAATTTTAATAAATTTTTTTTAAACCAACTTCGATTTTTTGGATATTCTTGAGTATTTTTGGTGTAGGATCTACAATTGAGTAAATTTAGATGAAAATAACTTCGATTTTTTGGATTTTGTCACGATTTTTGTCAAATTTTAATAAATTTATTTGAAATCAACTTGGGTAATTTTGGAATTTGTTGAGTATTTTTGTTGTAAGATCTATATTTGAGTAAATTTAGATGAAAATATCTTCAATTTTTAGGATTGTGAAAAAAATTTTAGTTGGAAGTGTCAAATTTTAATAAATTTATTTTAAACCAAATTCGATTTTTTGGATTCTCTTGAGTATTTTTGTTGTAGGATCTACAATTGAGTAAATTTAGATGAAAATAACTTCGATTTTTTGGATTTTGTCACGATTTTTGTCAAATTTTAATAAATTTATTTGAAATCAACTTGGATAATTTTGGAATTTGTTGAGTATCTTTATTGTAGGATCAATATTTGAGTAAATTTAGATGAAACCATCTTCAATTTTTAGGATTGTGAAAAAAATTTTAGTTGGAAGTGTCAAATTTTAATAAATTTATTTGAAATCAACTTGGATAATTTTGGAATTTGTTGAGTATTTTTGTTGTAAGACTATATTTGAGTAAATTTAGATGAAAATATCTTCAATTTTTAGGATTGTGAAAAAAATTTTAGTGGGAAGGGTCAAATTTTAATAAATTTATTTGAAATCAACTTGAATTATTTTGGATTTTGTTGAGTATTTTTGTTGTAGGATCTATATTTGAGTAAATTTAGATGAAAATAACTTCAATTTTGTGGATTGTGAAAAAAATTTTAGTTGGAAGTGTCAAATTTTAATAAATTTATTTGAAATCAATTTGGATTATTTTGGATTTTATTGAGTATTTTTGTTGTAGGATCTACAATTGAGTAAATTTAGATGAAAATAACTTCAATTTTGTGGATTGTGAAAAAATTTTAGTTGGAAGTGTCAAATTTTAATAAATTTATTTGAAACCAACTTGAATTATTTTGGATTTTGTTGAGTATTTTTGTTGTAGGATCTATATTTGAGTAAATTTAGATGAAAATAACTTCATTTTGTGGATTGTGAAAAAAATTTTAGTTGGAAGTGTCAAATTTTAATAAATTTATTTGAAACCAAATTCGATTTTTTGGATTCTCTTGAGTATTTTTGTTGTAGGATCTACAATTGAGTAAATTTAGATGAAAATAACTTCGATTTTTTGGATTTTGTCACGATTTTTGTCAAATTTTAATAAATTTATTTGAAATCAACTTGGATAATTTTGGAATTTGTTGAGTATTTTTGTTGTAGGATCTATATTTGAGTAAATTTAGATGAAAATATCTTCAATTTTTAGGATTGTGAAAGAAATTTTAGTTGGAAGTGTCAAATTTTAATAAATTTATTTGAATTCAACTTCGATTTTTTGGATTTTCTTGAGTATTTTTGGTGTAGGATCTACAATTGAGTAAATTTAGATGAAAATAACTTCGATTTTTTGGATTTTGTCACGATTTTTGTCAAATTTTAATAAATTTATTTGAAATCAACTTGGATAATTTTGGAATTTGTTGAGTATTTTTGTTGTAGGATCTATATTTGAGTAAATTTAGATGAAAATATCTTCAATTTTTTGGATTGTGAAAAATTTTGAGTTGGAAGTGTCAAATTTTAATAAATTTATTTGAAACCAACTTCGATTTTTTGGATTTTCTTCAGTATTTTTGTTGTAGGATCTACAATTGAGTAAATTTAGATGAAAATAACTTCGATTTTTTGGATTTTGTCACGATTTTAGTCAAATTTTAATAAATTTATTTGAAATCAACATGGATAATTTTGGATTTTGTTGAGTATTTTTGGTGTAGGATCTATATTTGAGTAAATTTAGATGACAATATCTTCAATTTTTAGGATTGTGAAAAAAATTTTAGTTGGAAGTGTCAAATTTTAATAAATTTATTTGAAATCAACTTCGATTTTATTGGATTTTGTCGGGTATTTTTGTTGTAGGATCTATATTTGAGTAAATTTAGATGAAAATAACTTCAATTTTTTGGATTGTGAAAAATATTTTAGTTGGAAGTGTCAAATTTTAATAAATTTATTTGAAATCAACTTCGATTGTTTTTATTTTCTTGAGTATTTTTGTTGTAGGATCTACAATTGAGTAAATTTAGATGAAAATAACTTCAATTTTTTGGATTGTGAAAAAAAATTTAGATGGAAGTGTCAAATTTTAATAAATTTATTTGAATTCAACTTCGATTTTTTTGAATTTTGTCGAGTATTTTTGGTGTAGGATGTATATTTGAGTAAATTTAGATGAAAATAACTTCGATTTTTTGGATTTTGTCACGATTTTTGTCAAATTTTAATAAATTTATTTGAAATCAACTTGGATAATTTTGGAATTTGTTGAGTATTTTTGTTGTAGGAACTATATTTGAGTAAATTTAGATGAAAATATCTTCAATTTTTAGGATTGTGAAAAAAATTTTAGTTGGAAGTGCCAAATTTTAATAAATTTTTTTTAAACCAACTTCGATTTTTTGGATATTCTTGAGTATTTTTGGTGTAGGATCTACAATTGAGTAAATTTAGATGAAAATAACTTCGATTTTTTGGATTTTGTCACGATTTTTGTCAAATTTTAATAAATTTATTTGAAATCAACTTGGGTAATTTTGGAATTTGTTGAGTATTTTTGTTGTAAGATCTATATTTGAGTAAATTTAGATGAAAATATCTTCAATTTTTAGGATTGTGAAAAAAATTTTAGTTGGAAGTGTCAAATCTTAATAAATTTATTTGAAATCAACTTGAATTATTTTGGATTTTGTTGAGTATTTTTGTTGTAGGATCTATATTTGAGTAAATTTAGATGAAAATAACTTCAATTTTGTGGATTGTGAAAAAATTTTTAGTTGGAAGTGTCAAATTTTAATAAATTTATTTGAAACCAACTTCGATTTTTTGGATTTTCTTCAGTATTTTTGTTGTAGGATCTACAATTGAGTAAATTTAGATGAAAATAACTTCGATTTTTTGGATTTTGTCACGATTTTTGTCAAATTTTAATAAATTTATTTGAAATCAACATGGATAATTTTGGATTTTGTTGGGTATTTTTGGTGTAGGATCTATATTTGAGTAAATTTAGATGAAAATATCTTCAATTTTTAGGATTGTGAAAAAAATTTTAGTTGGAAGTGTCAAATTTTAATAAATTTATTTGAAATCAACTTCGATTTTATTGGATTTTGTCGGGTATTTTTGTTGTAGGATCTATATTTGAGTAAATTTAGATGAAAATAACTTCAATTTTTTGGATTGTGAAAAATATTTTAGTTGGAAGTGTCAAATTTAAATAAATTTATTTGAAATCAACTTCGATTTTTTGGATTTTCTTGAGTATTTTTGTTGTAGGATCTACAATTGAGTAAATTTAGATGAAAATAACTTCAATTTTTTGGATGGTGAAAAAAAATTTAGATGGAAGTGTCAAATTTTAATAAATTTATTTGAATTCAACTTCGATTTTTTTTAATTTTGTCGAGTATTTTTGGTGTAGGATGTATATTTGAGTAAATTTAGATGAAAATAACTTCGATTTTTTGGATTTTGTCACGATTTTTGTCAAATTTTAATAAATTTATTTGAAATCAACTTGGATAATTTTGGAATTTGTTGATTATTTTTGTTGTAGGAACTATATTTGAGTAAATTTAGATGAAAATATCTTCAATTTTTAGGATTGTGAAAAAAATTTTAGTTGGAAGTGCCAAATTTTAATAAATTTTTTTTAAACCAACTTCGATTTTTTGGATATTCTTGAGTATTTTTGGTGTAGGATCTACAATTGAGTAAATTTAGATGAAAATAACTTCGATTTTTTGGATTTTGTCACGATTTTTGTCAAATTTTAATAAATTTATTTGAAATCAACTTGGGTAATTTTGGAATTTGTTGAGTATTTTTGTTGTAAGATCTATATTTGAGTAAATTTAGATGAAAATATCTTCAATTTTTAGGATTGTGAAAAAAATTTTAGTTGGAAGTGTCAAATTTTAATAAATTTATTTTAAACCAAATTCGATTTTTTGGATTCTCTTGAGTATTTTTGTTGTAGGATCTACAATTGAGTAAATTTAGATGAAAATAACTTCGATTTTTTGGATTTTGTCACGATTTTTGTCAAATTTTAATAAATTTATTTGAAATCAACTTGGATAATTTTGGAATTTGTTGAGTATCTTTATTGTAGGATCAATATTTGAGTAAATTTAGATGAAACCATCTTCAATTTTTAGGATTGTGAAAAAAATTTTAGTTGGAAGTGTCAAATTTTAATAAATTTATTTGAAATCAACTTGGATAATTTTGGAATTTGTTGAGTATTTTTGTTGTAAGACTATATTTGAGTAAATTTAGATGAAAATATCTTCAATTTTTAGGATTGTGAAAAAAATTTTAGTGGGAAGGGTCAAATTTTAATAAATTTATTTGAAATCAACTTGAATTATTTTGGATTTTGTTGAGTATTTTTGTTGTAGGATCTATATTTGAGTAAATTTAGATGAAAATAACTTCAATTTTGTGGATTGTGAAAAAAATTTTAGTTGGAAGTGTCAAATTTTAATAAATTTATTTGAAATCAATTTGGATTATTTTGGATTTTATTGAGTATTTTTGTTGTAGGATCTACAATTGAGTAAATTTAGATGAAAATAACTTCAATTTTGTGGATTGTGAAAAAATTTTAGTTGGAAGTGTCAAATTTTAATAAATTTATTTGAAACCAACTTGAATTATTTTGGATTTTGTTGAGTATTTTTGTTGTAGGATCTATATTTGAGTAAATTTAGATGAAAATAACTTCATTTTGTGGATTGTGAAAAAAATTTTAGTTGGAAGTGTCAAATTTTAATAAATTTATTTGAAACCAAATTCGATTTTTTGGATTCTCTTGAGTATTTTTGTTGTAGGATCTACAATTGAGTAAATTTAGATGAAAATAACTTCGATTTTTTGGATTTTGTCACGATTTTTGTCAAATTTTAATAAATTTATTTGAAATCAACTTGGATAATTTTGGAATTTGTTGAGTATTTTTGTTGTAGGATCTATATTTGAGTAAATTTAGATGAAAATATCTTCAATTTTTAGGATTGTGAAAGAAATTTTAGTTGGAAGTGTCAAATTTTAATAAATTTATTTGAATTCAACTTCGATTTTTTGGATTTTCTTGAGTATTTTTGGTGTAGGATCTACAATTGAGTAAATTTAGATGAAAATAACTTCGATTTTTTGGATTTTGTCACGATTTTTGTCAAATTTTAATAAATTTATTTGAAATCAACTTGGATAATTTTGGAATTTGTTGAGTATTTTTGTTGTAGGATCTATATTTGAGTAAATTTAGATGAAAATATCTTCAATTTTTTGGATTGTGAAAAATTTTGAGTTGGAAGTGTCAAATTTTAATAAATTTATTTGAAACCAACTTCGATTTTTTGGATTTTCTTCAGTATTTTTGTTGTAGGATCTACAATTGAGTAAATTTAGATGAAAATAACTTCGATTTTTTGGATTTTGTCACGATTTTAGTCAAATTTTAATAAATTTATTTGAAATCAACATGGATAATTTTGGATTTTGTTGAGTATTTTTGGTGTAGGATCTATATTTGAGTAAATTTAGATGACAATATCTTCAATTTTTAGGATTGTGAAAAAAATTTTAGTTGGAAGTGTCAAATTTTAATAAATTTATTTGAAATCAACTTCGATTTTATTGGATTTTGTCGGGTATTTTTGTTGTAGGATCTATATTTGAGTAAATTTAGATGAAAATAACTTCAATTTTTTGGATTGTGAAAAATATTTTAGTTGGAAGTGTCAAATTTTAATAAATTTATTTGAAATCAACTTCGATTGTTTTTATTTTCTTGAGTATTTTTGTTGTAGGATCTACAATTGAGTAAATTTAGATGAAAATAACTTCAATTTTTTGGATTGTGAAAAAAAATTTAGATGGAAGTGTCAAATTTTAATAAATTTATTTGAATTCAACTTCGATTTTTTTGAATTTTGTCGAGTATTTTTGGTGTAGGATGTATATTTGAGTAAATTTAGATGAAAATAACTTCGATTTTTTGGATTTTGTCACGATTTTTGTCAAATTTTAATAAATTTATTTGAAATCAACTTGGATAATTTTGGAATTTGTTGAGTATTTTTGTTGTAGGAACTATATTTGAGTAAATTTAGATGAAAATATCTTCAATTTTTAGGATTGTGAAAAAAATTTTAGTTGGAAGTGCCAAATTTTAATAAATTTTTTTTAAACCAACTTCGATTTTTTGGATATTCTTGAGTATTTTTGGTGTAGGATCTACAATTGAGTAAATTTAGATGAAAATAACTTCGATTTTTTGGATTTTGTCACGATTTTTGTCAAATTTTAATAAATTTATTTGAAATCAACTTGGGTAATTTTGGAATTTGTTGAGTATTTTTGTTGTAAGATCTATATTTGAGTAAATTTAGATGAAAATATCTTCAATTTTTAGGATTGTGAAAAAAATTTTAGTTGGAAGTGTCAAATCTTAATAAATTTATTTGAAATCAACTTGAATTATTTTGGATTTTGTTGAGTATTTTTGTTGTAGGATCTATATTTGAGTAAATTTAGATGAAAATAACTTCAATTTTGTGGATTGTGAAAAAATTTTTAGTTGGAAGTGTCAAATTTTAATAAATTTATTTGAAACCAACTTCGATTTTTTGGATTTTCTTCAGTATTTTTGTTGTAGGATCTACAATTGAGTAAATTTAGATGAAAATAACTTCGATTTTTTGGATTTTGTCACGATTTTTGTCAAATTTTAATAAATTTATTTGAAATCAACTTGGATAATTTTGGAATTTGTTGAGTATTTTTGTTGTAGGATCTATATTTGAGTAAATTTAGATGAAAATATCTTCAATTTTTAGGATTGTGAAAGAAATTTTAGTTGGAAGTGTCAAATTTTAATAAATTTATTTGAATTCAACTTCGATTTTTTGGATTTTCTTGAGTATTTTTGGTGTAGGATCTACAATTGAGTAAATTTAGATGAAAATAACTTCGATTTTTTGGATTTTGTCACGATTTTTGTCAAATTTTAATAAATTTATTTGAAATCAACTTGGATAATTTTGGAATTTGTTGAGTATTTTTGTTGTAGGATCTATATTTGAGTAAATTTAGATGAAAATATCTTCAATTTTTTGGATTGTGAAAAATTTTGAGTTGGAAGTGTCAAATTTTAATAAATTTATTTGAAACCAACTTCGATTTTTTGGATTTTCTTCAGTATTTTTGTTGTAGGATCTACAATTGAGTAAATTTAGATGAAAATAACTTCGATTTTTTGGATTTTGTCACGATTTTAGTCAAATTTTAATAAATTTATTTGAAATCAACATGGATAATTTTGGATTTTGTTGAGTATTTTTGGTGTAGGATCTATATTTGAGTAAATTTAGATGACAATATCTTCAATTTTTAGGATTGTGAAAAAAATTTTAGTTGGAAGTGTCAAATTTTAATAAATTTATTTGAAATCAACTTCGATTTTATTGGATTTTGTCGGGTATTTTTGTTGTAGGATCTATATTTGAGTAAATTTAGATGAAAATAACTTCAATTTTTTGGATTGTGAAAAATATTTTAGTTGGAAGTGTCAAATTTTAATAAATTTATTTGAAATCAACTTCGATTGTTTTTATTTTCTTGAGTATTTTTGTTGTAGGATCTACAATTGAGTAAATTTAGATGAAAATAACTTCAATTTTTTGGATTGTGAAAAAAAATTTAGATGGAAGTGTCAAATTTTAATAAATTTATTTGAATTCAACTTCGATTTTTTTGAATTTTGTCGAGTATTTTTGGTGTAGGATGTATATTTGAGTAAATTTAGATGAAAATAACTTCGATTTTTTGGATTTTGTCACGATTTTTGTCAAATTTTAATAAATTTATTTGAAATCAACTTGGATAATTTTGGAATTTGTTGAGTATTTTTGTTGTAGGAACTATATTTGAGTAAATTTAGATGAAAATATCTTCAATTTTTAGGATTGTGAAAAAAATTTTAGTTGGAAGTGCCAAATTTTAATAAATTTTTTTTAAACCAACTTCGATTTTTTGGATATTCTTGAGTATTTTTGGTGTAGGATCTACAATTGAGTAAATTTAGATGAAAATAACTTCGATTTTTTGGATTTTGTCACGATTTTTGTCAAATTTTAATAAATTTATTTGAAATCAACTTGGGTAATTTTGGAATTTGTTGAGTATTTTTGTTGTAAGATCTATATTTGAGTAAATTTAGATGAAAATATCTTCAATTTTTAGGATTGTGAAAAAAATTTTAGTTGGAAGTGTCAAATCTTAATAAATTTATTTGAAATCAACTTGAATTATTTTGGATTTTGTTGAGTATTTTTGTTGTAGGATCTATATTTGAGTAAATTTAGATGAAAATAACTTCAATTTTGTGGATTGTGAAAAAAATTTTAGTTGGAAGTGTCAAATTTTAATAAATTTATTTGAAATCAATTTGGATTATTTTGGATTTTATTGAGTATTTTTGTTGTAGGATCTACAATTGAGTAAATTTAGATGAAAATAACTTCGATTTTTTGGATTTTGTCACGATTTTTGTCAAATTTTAATAAATTTATTTGAAATCAACTTGGATAATTTTGGAATTTGTTGAGTATTTTTGTTGTAAGACTATATTTGTGTAAATTTAGATGAAAATATCTTCAATTTTTAGGATTGTGATAAAAATTTTAGTTGGAAGTGTCAAATTTTAATAAATTTATTTGAAACCAACTTGAATTATTTTGGATTTTGTTGAGTATTTTTGTTGTAGGATCTATATTTGAGTAAATTTAGATGAAAATATTTTCAATTTTTAGGATTGTGAAAATATTTTTAGTTGGAAGTGTCAAATTTTAATAAATTTATTTTAAACCAAATTCGATTTTTTGGATTCTCTTGAGTATTTTTGTTGTAGGATCTACAATTGAGTAAATTTAGATGAAAATAACTTCGATTTTTTTGATTTTGTCACGATTTTTGTCAAATTTTAATAAATTTATTTGAAATCAACTTGGATAATTTTGGAATTTGTTGAGTATCTTTATTGTAGGATCAATATTTGAGTAAATTTAGATGAAAATATCTTCAATTTTTTGGATTGTGAAAAAAATTTTAGTTGGAAGTGTCAAATTTTAATAAATTTATTTGAAATCAACTTGAATTATTTTGGATTTTGTTGAGTATTTTTGTTGTAGGATCTATATTTGAGTAAATTTAGATGAAAATAACTTCAATTTTGTGGATTGTGAAAAAAATTTTAGTTGGAAGTGTCAAATTTTAATAAATTTATTTGAAACCAAATTCGATTTTTTGGATTCTCTTGAGTATTTTTGTTGTAGGATCTACAATTGAGTAAATTTAGATGAAAATAACTTCGATTTTTTGGATTTTGTCACGATTTTTGTCAAATTTTAATAAATTTATTTGAAATCAACTTGGATAATTTTGGAATTTGTTGAGTATTTTTGTTGTAGGGTCTACAATTGAGTAAATTTAGATGAAAATAACTTCAATTTTTTGGATTGTGAAAAAAAATTACTTGGAAGTGTAAAATTTTAATAAATTTATTTGAAATCAACACCGATTTTTTTGGATTTTGTTGAGTACTTTTGTTTTAGGGTCTATATTTGAGTAAATTTAGATGAAAATAACTTCAATTTTGTATTGTGAAAAAAATTTTAGTTGGAAGTGTCAAATTTTAATAAATTTATTTGAAATCAACATGGATAATTTTGGAATTTGTTGAGTATTTTTGTTGTAGGATCAATATTTGAGTAAATTTAGATGAAACCATCTTCAATTTTTAGGATTGTGAAAAAAATTTTAGTTGGAAGTGTCAAATTTTAATAAATTTATTTGAAATCAACTTGGATAATTTTGGAATTTGTTGAGTATTTTTGTTGTAAGACTATATTTGAGTAAATTTAGATGAAAATATCTTCAATTTTTAGGATTGTGAAAAAAATTTTAGTGGGAAGGGTCAAATTTTAATAAATTTATTTGAAATCAACTTGAATTATTTTGGATTTTGTTGAGTATTTTTGTTGTAGGATCTATATTTGAGTAAATTTAGATGAAAATAACTTCAATTTTGTGGATTGTGAAAAAAATTTTAGTTGGAAGTGTCAAATTTTAATAAATTTATTTGAAATCAATTTGGATTATTTTGGATTTTATTGAGTATTTTTGTTGTAGGATCTACAATTGAGTAAATTTAGATGAAAATAACTTCGATTTTTTGGATTGTGAAAAAAAATTACATGGAAGTGTAAAATTTTAATAAATTTATTTGAAATCAACACCGATTTTTTTGGATTTTGTTGAGTACTTTTGTTTTAGGGTCTATATTTGAGTAAATTTAGATGAAAATAACTTCAATTTTGTATTGTGAAAAAAATTTTAGTTGGAAGTGTCAAATTTTAATAAATTTATTTGAAATCAACATGGATAATTTTGGAATTTGTTGAGTATTTTTGTTGTAGGATCAATATTTGAGTAAATTTAGATGAAACCATCTTCAATTTTTAGGATTGTGAAAAAAATTTTAGTTGGAAGTGTCAAATTTTAATAAATTTATTTGAAATCAACTTGGATAATTTTGGAATTTGTTGAGTATTTTTGTTGTAAGACTATATTTGAGTAAATTTAGATGAAAATATCTTCAATTTTTAGGATTGTGAAAAAAATTTTAGTGGGAAGGGTCAAATTTTAATAAATTTATTTGAAATCAACTTGAATTATTTTGGATTTTGTTGAGTATTTTTGTTGTAGGATCTATATTTGAGTAAATTTAGATGAAAATAACTTCAATTTTGTGGATTGTGAAAAAAATTTTAGTTGGAAGTGTCAAATTTTAATAAATTTATTTGAAATCAATTTGGATTATTTTGGATTTTATTGAGTATTTTTGTTGTAGGATCTACAATTGAGTAAATTTAGATGAAAATAACTTCGATTTTTTGGATTTTGTCACGATTTTTGTCAAATTTTAATAAATTTATTTGAAATCAACTTGGATAATTGTGGAATTTGTTGAGTATTTTTGTTGTAAGACTATATTTGTGTAAATTTAGATGAAAATATCTTCAATTTTTAGGATTGTGAAAAAATTTTAGTTGGAAGTGTCAAATTTTAATAAATTTATTTGAAACCAACTTGAATTATTTTGGATTTTGTTGAGTATTTTTGTTGTAGGATCTATATTTGAGTAAATTTAGATGAAAATAACTTCATTTTGTGGATTGTGAAAAAAATTTTAGTTGGAAGTGTCAAATTTTAATAAATTTATTTGAAACCAAATTCGATTTTTTGGATTCTCTTGAGTATTTTTGTTGTAGGATCTACAATTGAGTAAATTTAGATGAAAATAACTTCGATTTTTTGGATTTTGTCACGATTTTTGTCAAATTTTAATAAATTTATTTGAAATCAACTTGGGTAATTTTGGAATTTGTTGAGTATTTTTGTTGTAAGATCTATATTTGAGTAAATTTAGATGAAAATATCTTCAATTTTTAGGATTGTGAAAAAAATTTTAGTTGGAAGTGTCAAATTTTAATAAATTTATTTTAAACCAAATTCGATTTTTTGGATTCTCTTGAGTATTTTTGTTGTAGGATCTACAATTGAGTAAATTTAGATGAAAATAACTTCGATTTTTTGGATTTTGTCACGATTTTTGTCAAATTTTAATAAATTTATTTGAAATCAACTTGGATAATTTTGGAATTTGTAGAGTATCTTTATTGTAGGATCAATATTTGAGTAAATTTAGATGAAACCATCTTCAATTTTTAGGATTGTGAAAAAAATTTTAGTTGGAAGTGTCAAATTTTAATAAATTTATTTGAAATCAACTTGGATAATTTTGGAATTTGTTGAGTATTTTTGTTGTAAGACTATATTTGAGTAAATTTAGATGAAAATATCTTCAATTTTTAGGATTGTGAAAAAAATTTTAGTGGGAAGGGTCAAATTTTAATAAATTTATTTGAAATCAACTTGAATTATTTTGGATTTTGTTGAGTATTTTTGTTGTAGGATCTATATTTGAGTAAATTTAGATGAAAATAACTTCAATTTTGTGGATTGTGAAAAAAATTTTAGTTGGAAGTGTCAAATTTTAATAAATTTATTTGAAATCAATTTGGATTATTTTGGATTTTATTGAGTATTTTTGTTGTAGGATCTACAATTGAGTAAATTTAGATGAAAATAACTTCAATTTTGTGGATTGTGAAAAAATTTTAGTTGGAAGTGTCAAATTTTAATAAATTTATTTGAAACCAACTTGAATTATTTTGGATTTTGTTGAGTATTTTTGTTGTAGGATCTATATTTGAGTAAATTTAGATGAAAATAACTTCATTTTGTGGATTGTGAAAAAAATTTTAGTTGGAAGTGTCAAATTTTAATAAATTTATTTGAAACCAAATTCGATTTTTTGGATTCTCTTGAGTATTTTTGTTGTAGGATCTACAATTGAGTAAATTTAGATGAAAATAACTTCGATTTTTTGGATTTTGTCACGATTTTTGTCAAATTTTAATAAATTTATTTGAAATCAACTTGGATAATTTTGGAATTTGTTGAGTATTTTTGTTGTAGGGTCAATATTGGAGTAAATTTAGATGAAAATATCTTCAATTTTTAGAATTGTGAAAAAAATTTTAGTTGGAAGTGTCAAATTTTAATAAATTTATTTGAAATCAATTTGGATTATTTTGGATTTTATTGAGTATTTTTGTTGTAGGATCTACAATTGAGTAAATTTAGATGAAAATAACTTCGATTTGTGGATTTTGTCACGATTTTTGTCAAATTTTAATAAATTTATTTGAAATCAACTTGGATAATTTTGGAATTTGTTGAGTATTTTTGTTGTAAGACTATATTTGTGTAAATTTAGATGAAAATATCTTCAATTTTTAGGATTGTGAAAAAAATTTTAGTTGGAAGTGTCAAATTTTAATAAATTTATTTGAAACCAACTTGAATTATTTTGGATTTTGTTGAGTATTTTTGTTGTAGGATCTATATTTGAGTAAATTTAGATGAAAATAACTTCAATTATGTGGATTGTGAAAAAAAATTTTGTTGGAAGTGTCAAATTTTAATAAATTTATTTGAAACCAAATTCGATTTTTTGGATTTTGTTGAGTATTTTTGTTGTAGGATCTATATTTGAGTAAATTTAGATGAAAATAACTTCAATTTTGTGGATTGTGAAAAAAATTTTAGTTGGAAGTGTCAAATTTTAATAAATTTATTTGAAACCAAATTCGATTTTTTGGATTCTCTTGAGTATTTTTGTTGTAGGATCTACAATTGAGTAAATTTAGATGAAAATAACTTCGATTTTTTGGATTTTGTCACGATTTTTGTCAAATTTTAATAAATTTATTTGAAATCAACTTGGATAATTTTGGAATTTGTTGAGTATTTTTGTTGTAAGACTATATTTGTGTAAATTTAGATGAAAATATCTTCAATTTTTAGGATTGTGAAAAAAATTTTAGTTGGAAGTGTCAAATTTTAATAAATTTATTTGAAACCAAATTCGATTTTTTGGATTCTCTTGAGTATTTTTGTTGTAGGATCTACAATTGAGTAAATTTAGATGAAAATAACTTCGATTTTTTGGATTTTGTCACGATTTTTGTCAAATTTTAATAAATTTATTTGAAATCAACATGGATAATTTTGGATTTTGTTGTGTATTTTTGGTGTAGGATCTATATTTGAGTAAATTTAGATGAAAATATCTTCAATTTTTAGGATTGTGAAAAAAATTTTAGTTGGAAGTGTCAAATTTTAATAAATTTATTTGAAATCAACTTCGATTTTATTGGATTTTGTCGGGTATTTTTGTTGTAGGATCTATATTTGAGTAAATTTAGATGAAAATAACTTCAATTTTTTGGATTGTGAAAAATATTTTAGTTGGAAGTGTCAAATTTAAATAAATTTATTTGAAATCAACTTCGATTTTTTGGATTTTCTTGAGTATTTTTGTTGTAGTGTCACGTCCCGGGTGAAGGTCTTTGGGAGAATGACATGAGGGGTTTTATTCGAAGGGAATGCAGGCGCGAATGCCAGATTCGTGGCACTGCGGAGAGTAGGATGCAGGCGCGAATGCCAGATTCGTGGCACTGCGGAGAGTAGGAATTCAGGCGCGAATGCCAGATTCGTGGCACTGAATGTTCGAAGGGATGCAGGCGCGAATGCCAGATTCGTGGCACTGCGGAGAGTAGGATGCAGGCGCGAATGCCAGATTCGTGGCACTGCGGAGAGCAGGAATTCAGGCGCGAATGCCAGATTCGTGGCACTGAATGTTCGAAGGGATGCAGGCGCGAATGCCAGATTCGTGGCACTGCGGAGAGTAGGATGCAGGCGCGAATGCCAGATTCGTGGCACTGCGGAGAGTAGGAATTCAGGCGCGAATGCCAGATTCGTGGCACTGAATGTTCGAAGGGATGCAGGTGCGAATGCCAGATTCGTGGCACTGCGGAGAGTAGGATGCAGGCGCGAATGCCAGATTCGTGGCGCTGCGGAGGGTAGGATGCAGGCGCGAATGCCAGATTCGTGGCACTGCGGAGAGTAGGGATTCAGGCGCGAATGCCAGATTCGTAGCTCTGAACGACCAGGGAAGGTTTGGACTGTAATCCCTCCGGTAATGACACCCGTTAGCACTCTTGTTTTGTTTTGGTTTGGTAATAGGATTTACCGTTGCATTCGTACTAAAGAAACCACACTTAGTTTTCCTAAGAATAGCACGGTTCGTGCTGCAGTGTGTTTGTAAATACTGGGAGAGCTCTCGCGAATCAGCTGTTGCGGCAGCTTGGTTTCGTGGGGAAGCCTTATGATTTGAGGATACGCACAATAACTCGAAACATGATTGATAACAAAGCGGTTTATTAGCTTTGTTAGAGAGGGTTTAACAATGCGTGGGAAGATTTTGTATTCACACGCGCAACATTTATAATATGAGTTATGAATATGAATGGCGATATAAGCATAAATGAAAGAATATAATAGTAAGTAAGCAATAAGCATAAATGAAAGAATATAATAGTAAGTAAGCGATAAGCATAAACGAAAGAATATAATAATAAGTAAGCGATAAGCATAAACGAAAGAATATAATAATAAGTAAGCGATAAGCATAAACGAAAGAATATAATAATAAGCTATAAGCTTTGATAAATAATAATATGGTATGGGGTGATATGCACTATAATGATGGTATATAATAATGACTTACAGTGATTGTCGTAGAGCACTGATTAGAATAGTTAACACTGGTTAAATAATACTCTGATCTATTCGATAGTCTGTTGACAAAAGAGCGTTATGAGCTCTCGATCCTTCGTATTTATATGATCTTCCAGGAGTACTGCGGGGGTTCGCGCGGTAAAGACCTTGACAGATTTCGGAACAAGACGCAGTAGATTTTGGGGGTTTTTGTAAACGGTATGGCTATTAATAGATGTATTTATGTCACGTACGCCAAATGCGTCGTAATTACAATCACGTGTTGATCACGTTTGTACATTTGCGTCGCAGTAACATTTCTAGGGTTTTTGCATGGGGCTTTGAAGCGAAATACTCAACCCATTTGGTGGAGTTTAGGAGGTCGTATAGGAATGGGGTAAACGGTGTATTGACTTCTGTGATCATAGTAAGGGCGTGAGACGTAGTCTCGATTTGGAAGAGGGTTTTAAGGATGAGGGGTTTGTTTAAACGTAGATTTGGAAGGAAGTTTTCATGCCTCATATGGCGAATAGGCGAAGGAGTTTTGTAACGATCATCTCGTGATGGGGATCTCTAAGATACATCATCGAGGTGGCGTTTTGTATGGGTCATCTTGTGTTGGGGACCGCTAAGGTACAACATCAAGGTGATCGGTGATTGGGATTGACCATTTAGAGACAGGGACCACTAAGGTATATCGTCTAAGTGATCGGTTGGGTTTGAAAAAGGGGTATGGCTTGAGTTCGATGGTTTTTGATGGAGTTGTGGATGGGTTTGTGAGGAAGTGGTGTTAAAATACCGCGCGAAAAATAGTGGGACGTCACACCTCCCCCCTTATATGAAGAAATTTTTACATTTCTTAACATAAGTGGCGGGTGGCTTGGAATGAGAAAAAAAAATTTTGAGCGAAATATAGTGGGACATCACACCTCCCCCCTTATATGAAGAAATGCGTACATTTCTTAACATAAGGCTCGGGTGTCTTCAAATAAGAAAATAAAGAAAATAGAATATAAAGCCTATTTTGGCGAATGAAACAAAATATGTAGCCTGTTTTGGTAAAAAGGAAATAAAATAATTTATATGTTTTAGTAATAATAAGAGTTGTTTAGTGTGGCTTGAAGAGAAAAATAAAAGAGAGACCTATATATATATATAAAAAATAGAAAATAAGGAATATTATTAATTTATAAGGAATATTTACAAGGGATTATATACAAGGTAAGGAAAGGAAGGAAGGATTAGGAGGAATTTTAGGGTCTATACAGGGTATTTGTTTGAATTTAGAAGGGTCTCTACGGGACGAAGGGGTAGTGGCTTTCGGGAACTGCTTCCCGTTGACCGATGTTGGAGGATGAGAGTCATCGATGGAGGTGTCCGTTCTGCGGAGGCGCCTCTCTGTTGATGACTCGAAGAGATCACTTTAGGGAGAGAAGGGGTGTGATGGCCCTTTCTTCCATCTAGACGGCATGGCCGCGTGAGTGGTGCAATAAATGTTGCAGTAGAAATTATCTATGATGGAAAATTGATTAAGGTAATTTTGTTTGTGGTGGCGTGGGGTCAACCGGGACTCTCGCGTATATGAAAAGGACGATCATAATATCCTTTGCACCATAGACTCCTACTCAGAGGTGATAGATAACCAATGTATGTTTCTTTTTCAAAATTTTCGGTTACCGGTTTCCGACTGGGTACCCGAGCTAATTTCCTGAATATTAATTCACGCGAAGTGCAGCCAGTGCCCTTTTGGACGCTGGCGTTATTTGAGAACGCGGCTAAGTTCCATTCGTCCCAGTCGCTGTATCTACCTATAATTAATTGTGAAGATTTGGTCAAAGCGAGATGCAATCTTTTTATAGAGCCATTCGTCTGTGGGTGAAGGGCTGTGGTTCGAAATTGTTGGGTTTTATATTCCCGTACTGCTGTTTTCGCGAAAGTGCTTTTAGAGTTTGCCGCTTGGTCGGTGAGGGTGGCTCTAGGAGCTCCGAAATGACAGTTAAATCTTTTAATGAATTCGTCTGCCCCTTTAATTGATGTGAGTAGGCTGAGGAGCACGCACACAGGATATTTCGTCAATAGAACCTGCATGGGTAATTTGTAAATCTGGTCGGTTCTCGTGGTAGGCAGTCGTTCACGTATGTTTTCCGGGGAAGGACTTGGCCGAATTTCTGCTGGCGACAATTTCCGGCGCTTCTTTCGGTGCAGTTGAATCCCGTTTGATTCTCTTCTAAGGTGAGCGTTGGATGTGGGCATTGTAGGATCGATGGAGTTGCTTCCACTCGTTGCCACATGGATCGGTGAACTGGAGAACCTTGGCCTCTTGGAGCTGCTTGGCTTATGTTTGGACCTGTCTTCCAAGTCGTCGTCCGATTTTTCTCGTGGTCGTATGGGGCATGCCTCCACTGTAAGGGGTTTACGGGATAAGGCGTCTGACCAGGCGTGGAATTCCAGTTCAAAAGTCGAGTATTGCAGGATCGGTTCCCTCTGCAATGCTGATTTTGAGTGGTTAAAAGCGGTTTGTTGGGACGATCTCCAGTCCAATGGAGTGTCTTTCTTCCGTAGTGAGGTCAAAGGCCGAGCCGTTTTAGGGAAATCTGGGATAAACTTAATGTAATATCCGGTCAGTCCGAGGTAGTTGTTAATTCTTTCAGGTGCGCAAGGTGCTGAGTAGTTCAGAACGGCGTGGATTTTCTGTTTGTCCAGTTTTACTAGGTCTGCTTCCTGGGCGATTATGTGTCCCGTTGAGATTGACTGGAGTGATTGTCCTACCCTCGAAGGGATTTCTTCAGATTTCTCCGTTATTTCCTGTTCCGGCGTAACTGCAAGAGACTCTTGGGAGGTTATGGGAAGGGTTGATTTGGCGTCATGCGCAGGGGATGAGCGTGAGTGCACCTTCGCGGGTGCCTCGAGGTGGTGGATCGACGGATCCTGGGCTAAGAGGGACTTGCTTTTTATTATGGGGTGGATGGGAGTGATGCCTGTCGGCGTCGTAGTCTCTTTTGGACGTACCGGTTTGGATTCTGGATTTATTCTGTCGAGTTTCTCTACTTCGATGGTGGGCATTTTGATCGGAGTGTCAATCTTTAATTCGGGTATCTTCACGAAATCCGGCGTGTGAGTTATTATCGATGGCACCTGATTAACTGGGTTTAGTTGTGCGGTATCGATTCTTACGGTATTCTTGGTATTTTGGGCTGAATCGTAAATGGGTGTACTCCACGGATCGCATCCATCAGTGCTCGGAGGAGTAGTTTTCGACTCCGTTTCCCGCAAGGTTCTAGGATCCTTGTATATGGTGGATTTGCGTTTTAGGTATTCCAAGGTCGCGTGTCCGGGCTTCATGCAGTAACTGCTTTTGCGTATCTCCGTAGGTTTCGGAGGTGGAGGACGGTTCTTGTTCCCATATGGGAGCAGGGGATTGGGTGCTTGATACCTATATTCCGCGGCGTGGTTTGGAGGGTAACTCTCGGAATTTTGGTTGATCGCAGATCGTTGATTATTTCGACAGAACCGTGCGCCGTGACCTGTCTTGTTGCAGATTTGGCAGATTAGTTTGGGATCGGAGAATCGGAGACGGTCCCTATCAATCTGCTTGTCTACGAGGACAGCCTGATCGAATGCTTCGTTGAGAGTTTCGAAACGGTGCTGGTGTAATCTCATCCTTATGTAGGGCGGAAGGCCATCGACGAATGAGTCTAAGGTTAGGCGGTCTAGGTCCTGAAGATGCTGTTGTGCGAAATCGCTGTAATATTCTCTATCCTCTTCTAAAATGGCGAATCGGAGGTCCCTTACGCGTGAAATGTACTTCAACATGTGCTCGTTGGTTCCTTTTATAATATTGACAAGTTCCCCACGATAGTGGTCAGACGTTTTACCAGGAGAAAAAGTGCGGTTGAGTTGTTTGACTAAATCATTTATGGAGTCAAAGACCCTATTCTCAACGGCCAAGTATGCATGGTCTTGCAGCTTAGTTAGCAACAACCTCGTTAACTGGGGTTCGGCTTGCGAGGGAACCAGAGCCTTAGCCCTATTGCAGGCTCTCGCGAATTGCAAAACGGATATATTGTGACCGTTAAACTTTGGGACGGTTTCTATTGCGTCTTTCAATTCGATCTGGGGCAATGGATCCTGGTCCGGTACATTGTTATAATTTATCATTGGTTTCCTATCGAAACGGGAGGAACCGGGAGCTGCGAAATTGTTTGCCATTGGCGGAGGTGCAAGAAGTTTTTCCACCATGTCGCGGATGGCTTGAATTCGACCGGAGAGACCTTCTAACGCGGGGCCGTCCGAATCGGAGACTACGCCTGAATGCGTATTGGATTCCCGATTTGCGACAATTTCCGCGTACGAGCTTTTAATTTGGGCTACCTCTTGCTGTAATAATTGCACCAGCTCCATTCTTTCGGCGGTCGCGGCGTCTTCAGGGTTAGGGGAAGGACCCGCGTCTGGGTCCATTATGTGAGAGTCCTCGGTATCGCCGTACACGGACATGTTTAGGCCGTTTATTTAAAATTCGGGGCGTTCTATACTCATTTTTGATGATTGTCAAACCGACGGTAGCTCTTATTCGAGAGCAAATAACTTTCACAGCACTCGATGCAGTCTCTTATTGGGCGTTCTGGAATTAATGATTTACTGCATCGAGGACAATAAACAGGGGTTCTAAACGTATAGTAATAATGGGTCCAATATATTTCTACGGTATCTGCGGGCGCTAGGCTAGAGCACTTTAAGCAAACCTCGCTGCCGTCAATGGTTGTAGCTACGCCTCCCGAAGTGCAGGTTAGCGCGTTCAAATATGCCGTCAAACTTTGTAACCTACGGCTCCGGTAAGATGGTTGACACCGACTAGGGCGTTCAATACACATTTTAAATGTTGGGACTTTGTGGGTACCGCGTTAGAGAATTTATTTTCTTTCAACGGTGGACGCATCCCACCGCTGTCACCAAAAATATGTCACGTCCCGGGTGAAGGTCTTTGGGAGAATGACATGAGGGGTTTTATTCGAAGGGAATGCAGGCGCGAATGCCAGATTCGTGGCACTGCGGAGAGTAGGATGCAGGCGCGAATGCCAGATTCGTGGCACTGCGGAGAGTAGGAATTCAGGCGCGAATGCCAGATTCGTGGCACTGAATGTTCGAAGGGATGCAGGCGCGAATGCCAGATTCGTGGCACTGCGGAGAGTAGGATGCAGGCGCGAATGCCAGATTCGTGGCACTGCGGAGAGCAGGAATTCAGGCGCGAATGCCAGATTCGTGGCACTGAATGTTCGAAGGGATGCAGGCGCGAATGCCAGATTCGTGGCACTGCGGAGAGTAGGATGCAGGCGCGAATGCCAGATTCGTGGCACTGCGGAGAGTAGGAATTCAGGCGCGAATGCCAGATTCGTGGCACTGAATGTTCGAAGGGATGCAGGTGCGAATGCCAGATTCGTGGCACTGCGGAGAGTAGGATGCAGGCGCGAATGCCAGATTCGTGGCGCTGCGGAGGGTAGGATGCAGGCGCGAATGCCAGATTCGTGGCACTGCGGAGAGTAGGGATTCAGGCGCGAATGCCAGATTCGTAGCTCTGAACGACCAGGGAAGGTTTGGACTGTAATCCCTCCGGTAATGACACCCGTTAGCACTCTTGTTTTGTTTTGGTTTGGTAATAGGATTTACCGTTGCATTCGTACTAAAGAAACCACACTTAGTTTTCCTAAGAATAGCACGGTTCGTGCTGCAGTGTGTTTGTAAATACTGGGAGAGCTCTCGCGAATCAGCTGTTGCGGCAGCTTGGTTTCGTGGGGAAGCCTTATGATTTGAGGATACGCACAATAACTCGAAACATGATTGATAACAAAGCGGTTTATTAGCTTTGTTAGAGAGGGTTTAACAATGCGTGGGAAGATTTTGTATTCACACGCGCAACATTTATAATATGAGTTATGAATATGAATGGCGATATAAGCATAAATGAAAGAATATAATAGTAAGTAAGCAATAAGCATAAATGAAAGAATATAATAGTAAGTAAGCGATAAGCATAAACGAAAGAATATAATAATAAGTAAGCGATAAGCATAAACGAAAGAATATAATAATAAGTAAGCGATAAGCATAAACGAAAGAATATAATAATAAGCTATAAGCTTTGATAAATAATAATATGGTATGGGGTGATATGCACTATAATGATGGTATATAATAATGACTTACAGTGATTGTCGTAGAGCACTGATTAGAATAGTTAACACTGGTTAAATAATACTCTGATCTATTCGATAGTCTGTTGACAAAAGAGCGTTATGAGCTCTCGATCCTTCGTATTTATATGATCTTCCAGGAGTACTGCGGGGGTTCGCGCGGTAAAGACCTTGACAGATTTCGGAACAAGACGCAGTAGATTTTGGGGGTTTTTGTAAACGGTATGGCTATTAATAGATGTATTTATGTCACGTACGCCAAATGCGTCGTAATTACAATCACGTGTTGATCACGTTTGTACATTTGCGTCGCAGTAACATTTCTAGGGTTTTTGCATGGGGCTTTGAAGCGAAATACTCAACCCATTTGGTGGAGTTTAGGAGGTCGTATAGGAATGGGGTAAACGGTGTATTGACTTCTGTGATCATAGTAAGGGCGTGAGACGTAGTCTCGATTTGGAAGAGGGTTTTAAGGATGAGGGGTTTGTTTAAACGTAGATTTGGAAGGAAGTTTTCATGCCTCATATGGCGAATAGGCGAAGGAGTTTTGTAACGATCATCTCGTGATGGGGATCTCTAAGATACATCATCGAGGTGGCGTTTTGTATGGGTCATCTTGTGTTGGGGACCGCTAAGGTACAACATCAAGGTGATCGGTGATTGGGATTGACCATTTAGAGACAGGGACCACTAAGGTATATCGTCTAAGTGATCGGTTGGGTTTGAAAAAGGGGTATGGCTTGAGTTCGATGGTTTTTGATGGAGTTGTGGATGGGTTTGTGAGGAAGTGGTGTTAAAATACCGCGCGAAAAATAGTGGGACGTCACAGTAGGATCTACAATTGAGTAAATTTAGATGAAAATAACTTCAATTTTTTGGATGGTGAAAAAAAATTTAGATGGAAGTGTCAAATTTTAATAAATTTATTTGAATTCAACTCCGATTTTTTTTAATTTTGTCGAGTATTTTTGGTGTAGGATGTATATTTGAGTAAATTTAGATGAAAATAACTTCGATTTTTTGGATTTTGTCACGATTTTTGTCAAATTTTAATAAATTTATTTGAAATCAACTTCGATAATTTTGGAATTTGTTGATTATTTTTGTTGTAGGAACTATATTTGAGTAAATTTAGATGAAAATATCTTCAATTTTTAGGATTGTGAAAAAAATTTTAGTTGGAAGTGCCAAATTTTAATAAATTTTTTTTAAACCAACTTCGATTTTTTGGATATTCTTGAGTATTTTTGGTGTAGGATCTACAATTGAGTAAATTTAGATGAAAATAACTTCGATTTTTTGGATTTTGTCACGATTTTTGTCAAATTTTAATAAATTTAT
The DNA here is from genome assembly GCA_963932275.1 of Andrena praecox. Classification (NCBI taxonomy): domain Eukaryota; kingdom Metazoa; phylum Arthropoda; class Insecta; order Hymenoptera; family Andrenidae; genus Andrena; species Andrena praecox. The sequence continues at coordinate 255,625 of CAWVQO010000413.1, read as the reverse complement.
TTGAAATCAACTTGGGTAATTTTGGAATTTGTTGAGTATTTTTGTTGTAAGATCTATATTTGAGTAAATTTAGATGAAAATATCTTCAATTTTTAGGATTGTGAAAAAAATTTTAGTTGGAAGTGTCAAATTTTAATAAATTTATTTTAAACCAAATTCGATTTTTTGGATTCTCTTGAGTATTTTTGTTGTAGGATCTACAATTGAGTAAATTTAGATGAAAATAACTTCGATTTTTTGGATTTTGTCACGATTTTTGTCAAATTTTAATAAATTTATTTGAAATCAACTTGGATAATTTTGGAATTTGTTGAGTATCTTTATTGTAGGATCAATATTTGAGTAAATTTAGATGAAACCATCTTCAATTTTTAGGATTGTGAAAAAAATTTTAGTTGGAAGTGTCAAATTTTAATAAATTTATTTAAAATCAACTTGGATAATTTTGGAATTTGTTGAGTATTTTTGTTGTAAGACTATATTTGAGTAAATTTAGATGAAAATATCTTCAATTTTTAGGATTGTGAAAAAAATTTTAGTGGGAAGGGTCAAATTTTAATAAATTTATTTGAAATCAACTTGAATTATTTTGGATTTTGTTGAGTATTTTTGTTGTAGGATCTATATTTGAGTAAATTTAGATGAAAATAACTTCAATTTTGTGGATTGTGAAAAAAATTTTAGTTGGAAGTGTCAAATTTTAATAAATTTATTTGAAATCAATTTGGATTATTTTGGATTTTATTGAGTATTTTTGTTGTAGGATCTACAATTGAGTAAATTTAGATGAAAATAACTTCAATTTTGTGGATTGTGAAAAAATTTTAGTTGGAAGTGTCAAATTTTAATAAATTTATTTGAAACCAACTTGAATTATTTTGGATTTTGTTGAGTATTTTTGTTGTAGGATCTATATTTGAGTAAATTTAGATGAAAATAACTTCATTTTGTGGATTGTGAAAAAAATTTTAGTTGGAAGTGTCAAATTTTAATAAATTTATTTGAAACCAAATTCGATTTTTTGGATTCTCTTGAGTATTTTTGTTGTAGGATCTACAATTGAGTAAATTTAGATGAAAATAACTTCGATTTTTTGGATTTTGTCACGATTTTTGTCAAATTTTAATAAATTTATTTGAAATCAACTTGGATAATTTTGGAATTTGTTGAGTATTTTTGTTGTAAGACTATATTTGTGTAAATTTAGATGAAAATATCTTCAATTTTTAGGATTGTGAAAAAAATTTTAGTTGGAAGTGTCAAATTTTAATAAATTTATTTGAAACCAACTTGAATTATTTTGGATTTTGTTGAGTATTTTTGTTGTAGGATCTATATTTGAGTAAATATAGATGAAAATAACTTCATTTTGTGGATTGTGAAAAAAATTTTAGTTGGAAGTGTCAAATTTTAATAAATTTATTTGAAACCAACTTGAATTATTTTGGATTTTGTTGAGTATTTTTGTTGTAGGATCTATATTTGAGTAAATTTAGATGAAAATAACTTCAATTTTGTGGATTGTGAAAAAAATTTTAGTTGGAAGTGTCAAATTTTAATAAATTTATTTGAAACCAAATTCGATTTTTTGGATTCTCTTGAGTATTTTTGTTGTAGGATCTACAATTGAGTAAATTTAGATGAAAATAACTTCGATTTTTTGGATTTTGTCACGATTTTTGTCAAATTTTAATAAATTTATTTGAAATCAACTTGGATAATTTTGGAATTTGTTGAGTATTTTTGTTGTAGGGTCTACAATTGAGTAAATTTAGATGAAAATAACTTCAATTTTTTGGATTGTGAAAAAAAATTACTTGGAAGTGTAAAATTTTAATAAATTTATTTGAAATCAACACCGATTTTTTTGGATTTTGTTGAGTACTTTTGTTTTAGGGTCTATATTTGAGTAAATTTAGATGAAAATAACTTCAATTTTGTATTGTGAAAAAAATTTTAGTTGGAAGTGTCAAATTTTAATAAATTTATTTGAAATCAACATGGATAATTTTGGAATTTGTTGAGTATTTTTGTTGTAGGATCAATATTTGAGTAAATTTAGATGAAACCATCTTCAATTTTTAGGATTGTGAAAAAAATTTTAGTTGGAAGTGTCAAATTTTAATAAATTTATTTGAAATCAACTTGGATAATTTTGGAATTTGTTGAGTATTTTTGTTGTAAGACTATATTTGAGTAAATTTAGATGAAAATATCTTCAATTTTTAGGATTGTGAAAAAAATTTTAGTGGGAAGGGTCAAATTTTAATAAATTTATTTGAAATCAACTTGAATTATTTTGGATTTTGTTGAGTATTTTTGTTGTAGGATCTATATTTGAGTAAATTTAGATGAAAATAACTTCAATTTTGTGGATTGTGAAAAAAATTTTAGTTGGAAGTGTCAAATTTTAATAAATTTATTTGAAATCAATTTGGATTATTTTGGATTTTATTGAGTATTTTTGTTGTAGGATCTACAATTGAGTAAATTTAGATGAAAATAACTTCGATTTTTTGGATTTTGTCACGATTTTTGTCAAATTTTAATAAATTTATTTGAAATCAACTTGGATAATTTTGGAATTTGTTGAGTATTTTTGTTGTAAGACTATATTTGTGTAAATTTAGATGAAAATATCTTCAATTTTTAGGATTGTGAAAAAATTTTAGTTGGAAGTGTCAAATTTTAATAAATTTATTTGAAACCAACTTGAATTATTTTGGATTTTGTTGAGTATTTTTGTTGTAGGATCTATATTTGAGTAAATTTAGATGAAAATAACTTCATTTTGTGGATTGTGAAAAAAATTTTAGTTGGAAGTGTCAAATTTTAATAAATTTATTTGAAACCAAATTCGATTTTTTGGATTCTCTTGAGTATTTTTGTTGTAGGATCTACAATTGAGTAAATTTAGATGAAAATAACTTCGAGTTTTTGGATTTTGTCACGATTTTTGTCAAATTTTAATAAATTTATTTGAAATCAACTTGAATTATTTTGGATTTTGTTGAGTATTTTTGTTGTAGGATCTATATTTGAGTAAATTTAGATGAAAATAACATCAATTTTGTGGATTGTGAAAAAATTTTTAGTTGGAAGTGTCAAATTTTAATAAATTTATTTGAAACCAATTTCGATTTTTTGGATTCTCTTGAGTATTTTTGTTGTAGGATCTACAATTGAGTAAATTTAGATGAAAATAACTTCAATTTTTAGGATTGTGAAAAAAATTTTAGTTGGAAGTGCCAAATTTTAATAAATTTTTTTGAAACCAACTTCGATTTTTTGGATTTTCATGAGTATTTTTGTTGTAGGATCTACAATTGAGTTAATTTAGATGAAAATAACTTCGATTTTATGGATTTTGTCACGATTTTTGTCAAATTTTAATAAATTTATTTGAAATCAACTTGGATAATTTTGGAATTTGTTGAGTATTTTTGTAGTAAGATCTATATTTGAGTAAATTTAGATGAAAATAACTTCAATTTTGTGGATTGTGAAAAAAATTTTTTGTTGGAAGTGTCAAATTTTAATAAATTTATTTGAAACCAAATTCGATTTTTTGGATTTTCTTGAGTATTTTTGTTGTAGGATCTACAATTGAGTAAATTTAGATGAAAATAACTTCAATTTTGTGGATTGTGAAAAAAATTTTAGTTGGAAGTGTCAAATTTTAATAAATTTATTTGAAATCAACTTCGATTTTTTTGAATTTTGTTGAGTATTTTTGGTGTAGGATGTATATTTGCGTAAATTTAGATGACAATGACTTCGATTTTTTGGATTTTGTCACGATTTTTGTAAAAATTTAATAAATTTATTTGAAATCAACTTGAATTATTTTGGATTTTGTTGAGTATTTTTGTTGTAGGATCTATATTTGAGTAAATTTAGATGAAAATAACTTCAATTTTGTGGATTGTGAAAAAAATTTTAGTTGGAAGTGTCAAATTTTAATAAATTTATTTGAAATCAATTTGGATTATTTTGGATTCTCTTGAGTATTTTTGTTGTAGGATCTACAATTGAGTAAATTTAGATGAAAATAACTTCAATTTTTTGGATTTTGTCACGATTCTTGTCAAATTTTAATAAATTTATTTGAAATCAACTTGAATTATTTTGGATTTTGTTGAGTATTTTTGATGTAGGATCTATATTTGAGTAAATTTAGATGAAAATAACTTCGATTTTTTGGATTGTGAAAAAAATTTTAGTTGGAAGTGTCAAATTTTAATAAATTTATTTGAAACCAACTTCGATTTTATTGGATTTCGTCGAGTATTTTTTGTGTAGGATGTATATTTGAGTAAATTTAGATGAAAATAACGACAATTTTTTGGATTGTGAAAAAAAATTTTAGTTGGAAGTGTCAAATTTCAATAAATTTATTTGAAATCAACTTGAATTATTTTGGATTTTGTTGAGTATTTTTGTTGTAGGATCTCCAATTGAGTAAATTTAGATGAAAATAACTTCAATTTTTTGGATTGTGAAAAAAAATTACTTGGAAGTGTAAAATTTTAATAAATTTATTTGAAATCAACTTCGATTTTTTTGGATTTTGTTGAGTATTTTTGTTTTAGGGTCTATATTTGAGTAAATTTAGATGAAAATAACTTCAATTTTGTATTGTGAAAAAAATTTTAGTTGGAAGTGTCAAATTTTAATAAATTTATTTGAAATCAACATGGATAATTTTGGAATTTGTTGAGTATTTTTGTTGTAGGATCTATATTTGAGTAAATTTAGATGAAAATAACTTCGATTTTTTGGATTGTGAAAAAAATTTTAGTTGGAAGTGTAAAATTTTAATAAATTTATTTGAAATCAACATGGATAATTTTGGATTTTGTTGAGTATTTTTGTTATAGAATCAATATTTGAGTAAATGTAGATGAAAATATCTTCAATTTTTAGGATTGTGAAAAAAATTTTAGTTGGAAGTGTCAAATTTTAATAAATTTATTTGAAATCAACTTGAATTATTGTGGATTTTGTTGAGTATTTTTGTTGTAGGATCTATATTTGAGTAAATTTAGATGAAAATAACTTCGATTTTTTGGATTGTGAAAAAAATTTTAGTTGGAAGTGTCAAATTTTAATAAATTTATTTGAAACCAATTTCGATTATTTTGGATTTTGTTGTGTATTTTTGTTGTAGGATCTCCAATTGAGTAAATTTAGATGAAAATAACTTCAATTTTTTGGATTGTGAAAAAAAATTACTTGGAAGTGTAAAATTTTAATAAATTTATTTGAAATCAACTTCGATTTTTTTGGATTTTGTTGAGTATTTTTGTTTTAGGGTCTATATTTGAGTAAATTTAGATGAAAATAACTTCAATTTTGTATTGTGAAAAAAATTTTAGTTGGAAGTGTCAAATTTTAATAAATTTATTTGAAATCAACTTGGATAATTTTGGAATTTGTTGAGTATTTTTGTTGTAGGATCTATATTTGAGTAAATTTAGATGAAAATAACTTCGATTTTTTGGATTGTGAAAAAAATTTTAGTTGGAAGTGTAAAATTTTAATAAATTTATTTGAAATCAACATGGATAATTTTGGATTTTGTTGAGTATTTTTGTTATAGAATCAATATTTGAGTAAATGTAGATGAAAATATCTTCAATTTTTAGGATTGTGAAAAAAATTTTAGTTGGAAGTGTCAAATTTTAATAAATTTATTTGAAATCAACTGGAATTATTGTGGATTTTGTTGAGTATTTTTGTTGTAGGATCTATATTTGAGTAAATTTAGATGAAAATAACTTCGATTTTTTGGATTGTGAAAAAAATTTTAGTTGGAAGTGTCAAATTTTAATAAATTTATTTGAAACCAATTTCGATTATTTGGATTTTCTTGAGTATTTTTGTTGTAGGATCTACAATTGAGTAAATTTAGATGAAAATAACTTCAATTTTGTGGATTGTGAAAAAAATTTTAGTTGGAAGTGTCAAAGTTTAATAAATTTATTTGAATTCAACTTCGATTTTTTTGAATTTTGTCGAGTATTTTTGGTGTAGGATGTATATTTGAGTAAATTTAGATGAAAATAACTTAACTTTTTAGGATTGTGAAAAAAATTTTAGTTGGAAGTGCCAAATTTTAATAAATTATTTTGAAACCAACTTCGATTTTTCGGATTTTCTTGAGTATTTTTGTTGTAGGATCTACAATTGAGTAAATTTAGATGAAAATAACTTCAATTTTTTGGATTGTGAATAAAATTTTAGTTGGAAGTGTCAAATTTTAATAAATTTATTTGAATTCAACTTCGATTTTTTTTAATTTTGTCGAGTATTTTTGGTGTAGGATGTATATTTGAGTAAATTTAGATGAAAATAACTTCGAGTTTTTGGATTTTGTCACGATTTTTGTCAAATTTTAATAAATTTATTTGAAATCAACTTGAATTATTTTGGATTTTGTTGAGTATTTTTGTTGTAGGATCTATATTTGAGTAAATTTAGATGAAAATAACATCAATTTTGTGGATTGTGAAAAAATTTTTAGTTGGAAGTGTCAAATTTTAATAAATTTATTTGAAACCAATTTCGATTTTTTGGATTCTCTTGAGTATTTTTGTTGTAGGATCTACAATTGAGTAAATTTAGATGAAAATAACTTCAATTTTTAGGATTGTGAAAAAAATTTTAGTTGGAAGTGCCAAATTTTAATAAATTTTTTTGAAACCAACTTCGATTTTTTGGATTTTCATGAGTATTTTTGTTGTAGGATCTACAATTGAGTTAATTTAGATGAAAATAACTTCGATTTTATGGATTTTGTCACGATTTTTGTCAAATTTTAATAAATTTATTTGAAATCAACTTGGATAATTTTGGAATTTGTTGAGTATTTTTGTTGTAAGATCTATATTTGAGTAAATTTAGATGAAAATAACTTCAATTTTGTGGATTGTGAAAAAAATTTTTTGTTGGAAGTGTCAAATTTTAATAAATTTATTTGAAACCAAATTCGATTTTTTGGATTTTCTGGAGTATTTTTGTTGTAGGATCTACAATTGAGTAAATTTAGATGAAAATAACTTCAATTTTGTGGATTGTGAAAAAAATTTTAGTTGGAAGTGTCAAATTTTAATAAATTTATTTGAAATCAACTTCGATTTTTTTGAATTTTGTTGAGTATTTTTGGTGTAGGATGTATATTTGAGTAAATTTAGATGACAATGACTTCGATTTTTTGGATTTTGTCACGATTTTTGTAAAAATTTAATAAATTTATTTGAAATCAACTTGAATTATTTTGGATTTTGTTGAGTATTTTTGTTGTAGGATCTATATTTGAGTAAATTTAGATGAAAATAACTTCATTTTGTGGATTGTGAAAAAAAATTTTAGTTGGAAGTGTCAAATTCTAATAAATTTATTTGAAACCAACTTGAATTATTTTGGATTTTGTTGAGTATTTTTGTTGTAGGATCTCCAATTGAGTAAATTTAGATGAAAATAACTTCAATTTTTTGGATTGTGAAAAAAAATTACTTGGAAGTGTAAAATTTTAATAAATTTATTTGAAATCAACTTCGATTTTTTTGGATTTTGTTGAGTATTTTTGTTTTAGGGTCTATATTTGAGTAAATTTAGATGAAAATAACTTCAATTTTGTATTGTGAAAAAAATTTTAGTTGGAAGTGTCAAATTTTAATAAATTTATTTGAAATCAACATGGATAATTTTGGAATTTGTTGAGTATTTTTGTTGTAGGATCTATATTTGAGTAAATTTAGATGAAAATAACTTCGATTTTTTGGATTGTGAAAAAAATTTTAGTTGGAAGTGTAAAATTTTAATAAATTTATTTGAAATCAACATGGATTATTTTGGATTTTGTTGAGTATTTTTGTTATAGAATCAATATTTGAGTAAATGTAGATGAAAATATCTTCAATTTTTAGGATTGTGAAAAAAATTTTAGTTGGAAGTGTCAAATTTTAATAAATTTATTTGAAATCAACTTGAATTATTGTGGATTTTGTTGAGTATTTTTGTTGTAGGATCTATATTTGAGTAAATTTAGATGAAAATAACTTCGATTTTTTGGATTGTGAAAAAAATTTTAGTTGGAAGTGTCAAATTTTAATAAATTTATTTGAAACCAATTTCGATTATTTTGGATTTTGTTGTGTATTTTTGTTGTAGGATCTCCAATTGAGTAAATTTAGATGAAAATAACTTCAATTTTTTGGATTGTGAAAAAAAATTACTTGGAAGTGTAAAATTTTAATAAATTTATTTGAAATCAACTTCGATTTTTTTGGATTTTGTTGAGTATTTTTGTTTTAGGGTCTATATTTGAGTAAATTTAGATGAAAATAACTTCAATTTTGTATTGTGAAAAAAATTTTAGTTGGAAGTGTCAAATTTTAATAAATTTATTTGAAATCAACTTGGATAATTTTGGAATTTGTTGAGTATTTTTGTTGTAGGATCTATATTTGAGTAAATTTAGATGAAAATAACTTCGATTTTTTGGATTGTGAAAAAAATTTTAGTTGGAAGTGTAAAATTTTAATAAATTTATTTGAAATCAACATGGATAATTTTGGATTTTGTTGAGTATTTTTGTTATAGAATCAATATTTGAGTAAATGTAGATGAAAATATCTTCAATTTTTAGGATTGTGAAAAAAATTTTAGTTGGAAGTGTCAAATTTTAATAAATTTATTTGAAATCAACTGGAATTATTGTGGATTTTGTTGAGTATTTTTGTTGTAGGATCTATATTTGAGTAAATTTAGATGAAAATAACTTCGATTTTTTGGATTGTGAAAAAAATTTTAGTTGGAAGTGTCAAATTTTAATAAATTTATTTGAAACCAATTTCGATTATTTGGATTTTCTTGAGTATTTTTGTTGTAGGATCTACAATTGAGTAAATTTAGATGAAAATAACTTCAATTTTGTGGATTGTGAAAAAATTTTTAGTTGGAAGTGTCAAATTTTAATAAATTTATTTGAAATCAACTTCGATTTTTTTGAATTTTGTCGAGTATTTTTGGTGTAGGATGTATATTTGAGTAAATTTAGATGAAAATAATATCAATTTTTTGGATTGTGAAAAAAAAATTTAGTTGGAAGTGTCAAATTTTAATAAATTTATTTGAAATCAATTTGGATTATTTTGAATTTTATTGAGTATTTTTGTTGTAGGATCTACAATTGAGTAAATTTAGATGAAAATAACTTCGATTTTTTGGATTTTGTCACGATTTTTGTCCAATTTTAATAAATTTATTTGAAATCAAATTGGATAATTTTGGAATTTGTTGAGTATTTTTGTTGTAAGATCTATATTTGAGTAAATTTAGATGAACATAACTTCAATTTTGTGGATTGTGAAAAAATTTTTTTGTTGGAAGTGTCAAATTTTAATAAATTTATTTGAAACCAAATTCGATTTTTTGGATTTTCTTGAGTATTTTTGTTGTAGGATCTACAATTGAGTAAATTTAGATGAAAATAACTTCAATTTTGTGGATTGTGAAAAAAATTTTAGTTGGAAGTGTCAAAGTTTAATAATTTTGTTTGAATTCAACTTCGATTTTTTTGAATTTTGTCGAGTATTTTTGGTGTAGGATGTATATTTGAGTAAATTTAGATGAAAATAACTTAACTTTTTAGGATTGTGAAAAAAATTTTAGTTGGAAGTGCCAAATTTTAATAAATTTTTTTGAAACCAACTTCGATTTTTTGGATTTTCTTGAGTATTTTTGTTGTAGGATCTACAATTGAGTAAATTTAGATGAAAATAACTTCAATTTTTTGGATTGTGAATAAAATTTTAGTTGGAAGTGTCAAATTTTAATAAATTTATTTGAATTCAACTTCGATTTTTTTGAATTTTGTCGAGTATTTTTGGTGTAGGATGTATATTTGAGTAAATTTAGATGAAAATAACTTCGATTTTTTGGATTTTGTCACGATTTTTGTCAAATTTTAATAAATTTATTTGAAATCAACTTGGATAATTTTGGAATTTGTTGAGTATTTTTGTTGTAAGATCTATATTTGAGTAAATTTAGATGAACATAACTTCAATTTTGTGGATTGTGAAAAAATTTTTTTGTTGGAAGTGTCAAATTTTAATAAATTTATTTGAAACCAAATTCGATTTTTTGGATTTTCTTGAGTATTTTTGTTGTAGGATCTACAATTGAGTAAATTTAGATGAAAATAACTTCAATTTTGTGGATTGTGAAAAAAATTTTAGTTGGAAGTGTCAAAGTTTAATAAATTTTGTTTGAATTCAACTTCGATTTTTTTGAATTTTGTCGAGTATTTTTGGTGTAGGATGTATATTTGAGTAAATTTAGATGAAAATAACTTAACTTTTTAGGATTGTGAAAAAAATTTTAGTTGGAAGTGCCAAATTTTAATAAATTTTTTTGAAACCAACTTCGATTTTTTGGATTTTCTTGAGTATTTTTGTTGTAGGATCTACAATTGAGTAAATTTAGATGAAAATCACTTCAATTTTTTGGATTGTGAATAAAATTTTAGTTGGAAGTGTCAAATTTTAATAAATTTATTTGAATTCAACTTCGATTTTTTTGAATTTTGTCGAGTATTTTTGGTGTAGGATGTATATTTGAGTAAATTTAGATGAAAATAACTTCGATTTTTTGGATTTTGTCACGATTTTTGTCAAATTTTAATAAATTTATTTGAAATCAACTTGGATAATTTTGGAATTTGTTGAGTATTTTTGTTGTAAGATCTATATTTGAGTAAATTTAGATGAAAATAACTTCAATTTTGTGGATTGTGAAAAAATTTTTTTGTTGGAAGTGTCAAATTTTAATAAATTTATTTGAAACCAAATTCGATTTTTTGGATTTTCTTGAGTATTTTTGTTGTAGGATCTACAATTGAGTAAATTTAGATGAAAATAACTTCAATTTTGTGGATTGTGAAAAAAATTTTAGTTGGAAGTGTCAAATTTTAATAAATTTATTTGAAATCAACTTCGATTTTTTTGAATTTTGTTGAGTATTTTTGGTGTAGGATGTATATTTGAGTAAATTTAGATGACAATGACTTCGATTTTTTGGATTTTGTCACGATTTTTGTAAAAATTTAATAAATTTATTTGAAATCAACTTGAATTATTTTGGATTTTGTTGAGTATTTTTGTTGTAGGATCTACAATTGAGTAAATTTAGATGAAAATAACTTCAATTTTGTGGATTGTGAAAAAAATTTTAGTTGGAAGTGTCAAATTTTAATAAATTTATTTGAAATCAACTTCGATTTTTTTGAATTTTGTTGAGTATTTTTGGTGTAGGATGTATATTTGAGTAAATTTAGATGACAATGACTTCGATTTTTTGGATTTTGTCACGATTTTTGTAAAAATTTAATAAATTTATTTGAAATCAACTTGAATTATTTTGGATTTTGTTGAGTATTTTTGTTGTAGGATCTATATTTGAGTAAATTTAGATGAAAATAACTTCAATTTTGTGGATTGTGAAAAAAATTTTAGTTGGAAGTGTCAAATTTTAATAAATTTATTTGAAACCAACTTGAATTATTTTGGATTTTGTTGAGTATTTTTGTTGTAGGATCTATATTTGAGTAAATTTAGATGAAAATAACTTCATTTTGTGGATTGTGAAAAAAATTTTAGTTGGAAGTGTCAAATTCTAATAAATTTATTTGAAACCAACTTGAATTATTTTGGATTTTGTTGAGTATTTTTGTTGTAGGATCTATATTTGAGTAAATTTAGATGAAAATAACTTCAATTTTGTGGATTGTGAAAAAAATTTTAGTTGGAAGTGTCAAATTTTAATAAATTTATTTTAAACCAAATTCGATTTTTTGGATTCTCTTGAGTATTTTTGTTGTAGGATCTACAATTGAGTAAATTTAGATGAAAATAACTTCGATTTTTTGGATTTTGTCACGATTCTTGTCAAATTTTAATAAATTTATTTGAAATCAACTTGAATTATTTTGGATTTGGTTGAGTATTTTTGTTGTAGGATCTACAATTGAGTAAATTTAGATGAAAATAACTTCGATTTTTTGGATTGTGAAAAAAATTTTAGTTGGAAGTGTCAAATTTTAATAAATTTATTTGAAACCAACTTCGATTTTATTGGATTTCGTCGAGTATTTTTTGTGTAGGATGTATATTTGAGTAAATGTAGATGAAAATAACGACAATTTTTGGATTGTGAATAAAATTTTAGTTGGAGGTGTCAAATTTTAATAAATTTATTTGAAATCAACTTCGATTTTTTTGAATTTTGTCGAGTATTTTTGGTGTAGGATGTATATTTGAGTAAATTTAGATGAAAATAACTTCGATTTTTGTGATTTTGTCACGATTTTTGTCAAATTTTAATAAATTTATTTGAAATCAACTTGGATAATTTTGGAATTTGTTGAGTATTTTTGTTGTAGGAACTATATTTGAGTAAATTTAGATGAAAATATCTTCAATTTTTAGGATTGTGAAAAAAATTTTAGTTGGAAGTGCCAAATTTTAATAAATTTTTTTGAAACCAACTTCGATTTTTTGGATTTTCTTGAGTATTTTTGGTGTAGGATCTACAATTGAGTAAATTTAGATGAAAATAACTTCGATTTTTTGGATTTTGTCACGATTTTTGTCAAATTTTAATAAATTTATTTGAAATCAACTTGGATAATTTTGGAATTTGTTGAGTATTTTTGTTGTAAGACTATATTTGTGTAAATTTAGATGAAAATATCTTCAATTTTTAGGATTGTGAAAAAAATTTTAGTTGGAAGTGTCAAATTTTAATAAATTTATTTGAAACCAACTTGAATTATTTTGGATTTTGTTGAGTATCTTTGTTGTAGGATCTATATTTGAGTAAATTTAGATGAAAATAACTTCATTTTGTGGATTGTGAAAAAAATTTTAGTTGGAAGTGTCAAATTTTAATAAATTTATTTGAAATCAACTTGGATAATTTTGGAATTTGTTCAGTATTTTTGTTGTAGGAACTATATTTGAGTAAATTTAGATGAAAATATCTTCAATTTTTAGGATTGTGAAAAAAATTTTAGTTGGAAGTGCCAAATTTTAATAAATTTTTTTGAAACCAACTTCGATTTTTTGGATTTTCTTGAGTATTTTTGGTGTAGGATCTACAATTGAGTAAATTTAGATGAAAATAACTTCGATTTTTTGGATTTTGTCACGATTTTTGTCAAATTTTAATAAATTTATTTGAAATCAACTTGGATAATTTTGGAATTTGTTGAGTATTTTTGTTGTAAGACTATATTTGTGTAAATTTAGATGAAAATATCTTCAATTTTTAGGATTGTGAAAAAAATTTTAGTTGGAAGTGTCAAATTTTAATAAATTTATTTGAAACCAACTTGAATTATTTTGGATTTTGTTGAGTATCTTTGTTGTAGGATCTATATTTGAGTAAATTTAGATGAAAATAACTTCATTTTGTGGATTGTGAAAAAAATTTTAGTTGGAAGTGTCAAATTTTAATAAATTTATTTGAAACCAACTTGAATTATTTTGGATTTTGTTGAGTATTTTTGTTTTAGGGTCTATATTTGAGTAAATTTAGATGAAAATAACTTCAATTTTGTATTGTGAAAAAAATTTTAGTTGGAAGTGTCAAATTTTAATAAATTTATTTGAAATCAACATGGATAATTTTGGAATTTGTTGAGTATTTTTGTTGTAGGATCTATATTTGAGTAAATTTAGATGAAAATAACTTCGATTTTTTGGATTGTGAAAAAAATTTTATTTGGAAGTGTAAAATTTTAATAAATTTATTTGAAATCAACATGGATAATTTTGGATTTTGTTGAGTATTTTTGTTATAGAATCAATATTTGAGTAAATGTAGATGAAAATATCTTCAATTTTTAGGATTGTGAAAAAAATTTTAGTTGGAAGTGTCAAATTTTAATAAATTTATTTGAAATCAACTTGAATTATTGTGGATTTTGTTGAGTATTTTTGTTGTAGGATCTATATTTGAGTAAATTTAGATGAAAATAACTTCGATTTTTTGGATTGTGAAAAAAATTTTAGTTGGAAGTGTCAAATTTTAATAAATTTATTTGAAATCAACATGGATAATTTTGGATTTTGTTGAGTATTTTTGTTATAGAATCAATATTTGAGTAAATGTAGATGAAAATATCTTCAATTTTTAGGATTGTGAAAAAAATTTTAGTTGGAAGTGTCAAATTTTAATAAATTTATTTGAAATCAACTTGAATTATTGTGGATTTTGTTGAGTATTTTTGTTGTAGGATCTATATTTGAGTAAATTTAGATGAAAATAACTTCGATTTTTTGGATTGTGAAAAAAATTTTAGTTGGAAGTGTCAAATTTTAATAAATTTATTTGAAACCAATTTCGATTATTTGGATTTTCTTGAGTATTTTTGTTGTAGGATCTACAATTGAGTAAATTTAGATGAAAATAACTTCAATTTTGTGGATTGTGAAAAAATTTTTTTGTTGGAAGTGTCAAATTTTAATAAATTTATTTGAAACCAAATTCGATTTTTTGGATTTTCTTGAGTATTTTTGTTGTAGGATCTACAATTGAGTAAATTTAGATGAAAATAACTTCAATTTTGTGGATTGTGAAAAAAATTTTAGTTGGAAGTGTCAAATTTTAATAAATTTATTTGAAATCAACTTCGATTTTTTTGAATTTTGTTGAGTATTTTTGGTGTAGGATGTATATTTGAGTAAATTTAGATGACAATGACTTCGATTTTTTGGATTTTGTCACGATTTTTGTAAAAATTTAATAAATTTATTTGAAATCAACTTGAATTATTTTGGATTTTGTTGAGTATTTTTGTTGTAGGATCTACAATTGAGTAAATTTAGATGAAAATAACTTCAATTTTGTGGATTGTGAAAAAAATTTTAGTTGGAAGTGTCAAATTTTAATAAATTTATTTGAAATCAACTTCGATTTTTTTGAATTTTGTTGAGTATTTTTGGTGTAGGATGTATATTTGAGTAAATTTAGATGACAATGACTTCGATTTTTTGGATTTTGTCACGATTTTTGTAAAAATTTAATAAATTTATTTGAAATCAACTTGAATTATTTTGGATTTTGTTGAGTATTTTTGTTGTAGGATCTATATTTGAGTAAATTTAGATGAAAATAACTTCAATTTTGTGGATTGTGAAAAAAATTTTAGTTGGAAGTGTCAAATTTTAATAAATTTATTTGAAACCAACTTGAATTATTTTGGATTTTGTTGAGTATTTTTGTTGTAGGATCTATATTTGAGTAAATTTAGATGAAAATAACTTCATTTTGTGGATTGTGAAAAAAATTTTAGTTGGAAGTGTCAAATTCTAATAAATTTATTTGAAACCAACTTGAATTATTTTGGATTTTGTTGAGTATTTTTGTTGTAGGATCTATATTTGAGTAAATTTAGATGAAAATAACTTCAATTTTGTGGATTGTGAAAAAAATTTTAGTTGGAAGTGTCAAATTTTAATAAATTTATTTTAAACCAAATTCGATTTTTTGGATTCTCTTGAGTATTTTTGTTGTAGGATCTACAATTGAGTAAATTTAGATGAAAATAACTTCGATTTTTTGGATTTTGTCACGATTCTTGTCAAATTTTAATAAATTTATTTGAAATCAACTTGAATTATTTTGGATTTGGTTGAGTATTTTTGTTGTAGGATCTACAATTGAGTAAATTTAGATGAAAATAACTTCGATTTTTTGGATTGTGAAAAAAATTTTAGTTGGAAGTGTCAAATTTTAATAAATTTATTTGAAACCAACTTCGATTTTATTGGATTTCGTCGAGTATTTTTTGTGTAGGATGTATATTTGAGTAAATGTAGATGAAAATAACGACAATTTTTGGATTGTGAATAAAATTTTAGTTGGAGGTGTCAAATTTTAATAAATTTATTTGAAATCAACTTCGATTTTTTTGAATTTTGTCGAGTATTTTTGGTGTAGGATGTATATTTGAGTAAATTTAGATGAAAATAACTTCGATTTTTGTGATTTTGTCACGATTTTTGTCAAATTTTAATAAATTTATTTGAAATCAACTTGGATAATTTTGGAATTTGTTGAGTATTTTTGTTGTAGGAACTATATTTGAGTAAATTTAGATGAAAATATCTTCAATTTTTAGGATTGTGAAAAAAATTTTAGTTGGAAGTGCCAAATTTTAATAAATTTTTTTGAAACCAACTTCGATTTTTTGGATTTTCTTGAGTATTTTTGGTGTAGGATCTACAATTGAGTAAATTTAGATGAAAATAACTTCGATTTTTTGGATTTTGTCACGATTTTTGTCAAATTTTAATAAATTTATTTGAAATCAACTTGGATAATTTTGGAATTTGTTGAGTATTTTTGTTGTAAGACTATATTTGTGTAAATTTAGATGAAAATATCTTCAATTTTTAGGATTGTGAAAAAAATTTTAGTTGGAAGTGTCAAATTTTAATAAATTTATTTGAAACCAACTTGAATTATTTTGGATTTTGTTGAGTATCTTTGTTGTAGGATCTATATTTGAGTAAATTTAGATGAAAATAACTTCATTTTGTGGATTGTGAAAAAAATTTTAGTTGGAAGTGTCAAATTTTAATAAATTTATTTGAAATCAACTTGGATAATTTTGGAATTTGTTCAGTATTTTTGTTGTAGGAACTATATTTGAGTAAATTTAGATGAAAATATCTTCAATTTTTAGGATTGTGAAAAAAATTTTAGTTGGAAGTGCCAAATTTTAATAAATTTTTTTGAAACCAACTTCGATTTTTTGGATTTTCTTGAGTATTTTTGGTGTAGGATCTACAATTGAGTAAATTTAGATGAAAATAACTTCGATTTTTTGGATTTTGTCACGATTTTTGTCAAATTTTAATAAATTTATTTGAAATCAACTTGGATAATTTTGGAATTTGTTGAGTATTTTTGTTGTAAGACTATATTTGTGTAAATTTAGATGAAAATATCTTCAATTTTTAGGATTGTGAAAAAAATTTTAGTTGGAAGTGTCAAATTTTAATAAATTTATTTGAAACCAACTTGAATTATTTTGGATTTTGTTGAGTATCTTTGTTGTAGGATCTATATTTGAGTAAATTTAGATGAAAATAACTTCATTTTGTGGATTGTGAAAAAAATTTTAGTTGGAAGTGTCAAATTTTAATAAATTTATTTGAAACCAACTTGAATTATTTTGGATTTTGTTGAGTATTTTTGTTTTAGGGTCTATATTTGAGTAAATTTAGATGAAAATAACTTCAATTTTGTATTGTGAAAAAAATTTTAGTTGGAAGTGTCAAATTTTAATAAATTTATTTGAAATCAACATGGATAATTTTGGAATTTGTTGAGTATTTTTGTTGTAGGATCTATATTTGAGTAAATTTAGATGAAAATAACTTCGATTTTTTGGATTGTGAAAAAAATTTTATTTGGAAGTGTAAAATTTTAATAAATTTATTTGAAATCAACATGGATAATTTTGGATTTTGTTGAGTATTTTTGTTATAGAATCAATATTTGAGTAAATGTAGATGAAAATATCTTCAATTTTTAGGATTGTGAAAAAAATTTTAGTTGGAAGTGTCAAATTTTAATAAATTTATTTGAAATCAACTTGAATTATTGTGGATTTTGTTGAGTATTTTTGTTGTAGGATCTATATTTGAGTAAATTTAGATGAAAATAACTTCGATTTTTTGGATTGTGAAAAAAATTTTAGTTGGAAGTGTCAAATTTTAATAAATTTATTTGAAATCAACATGGATAATTTTGGATTTTGTTGAGTATTTTTGTTATAGAATCAATATTTGAGTAAATGTAGATGAAAATATCTTCAATTTTTAGGATTGTGAAAAAAATTTTAGTTGGAAGTGTCAAATTTTAATAAATTTATTTGAAATCAACTTGAATTATTGTGGATTTTGTTGAGTATTTTTGTTGTAGGATCTATATTTGAGTAAATTTAGATGAAAATAACTTCGATTTTTTGGATTGTGAAAAAAATTTTAGTTGGAAGTGTCAAATTTTAATAAATTTATTTGAAACCAATTTCGATTATTTGGATTTTCTTGAGTATTTTTGTTGTAGGATCTACAATTGAGTAAATTTAGATGAAAATAACTTCAATTTTGTGGATTGTGAAAAAATTTTTAGTTGGAAGTGTCAAATTTTAATAAATTTATTTGAAATCAACTTCGATTTTTTTGAATTTTGTCGAGTATTTTTGGTGTAGGATGTATATTTGAGTAAATTTAGATGAAAATAATTTCAATTTTTTGGATTGTGAAAAAAAAATTTAGTTGGAAGTGTCAAATTTTAATAAATTTATTTGTAATCAATTTGGATTATTTTGAATTTTATTGAGTATTTTTGTTGTAGGATCTACAATTGAGTAAATTTAGATGAAAATAACTTCGATTTTTTGGATTTTGTCACGATTTTTGTCAAATTTTAATAAATTTATTTGAAATCAACTTGGATAATTTTGGAATTTGTTGAGTATTTTTGTCGTAAGATCTATATTTGAGTAAATTTAGATGAACATAACTTCAATTTTGTGGATTGTGAAAAAATTTTTTTGTTGGAAGTGTCAAATTTTAATAAATTTATTTGAAACCAAATTCGATTTTTTGGATTCTCTTGAGTATTTTTGTTGTAGGATCTACAATTGAGTAAATTTAGATGAAAATAACTTCAATTTTTAGGATTGTGAAAAAAATTTTAGTTGGAAGTGCCAAATTTTAATAAATTTTTTTGAAACCAACTTCGATTTTTTGGATTTTCATGAGTATTTTTGTTGTAGGATCTACAATTGAGTTAATTTAGATGAAAATAACTTCGATTTTATGGATTTTGTCACGATTTTTG
The DNA here is from genome assembly GCA_963932275.1 of Andrena praecox. Classification (NCBI taxonomy): domain Eukaryota; kingdom Metazoa; phylum Arthropoda; class Insecta; order Hymenoptera; family Andrenidae; genus Andrena; species Andrena praecox. The sequence continues at coordinate 236,698 of CAWVQO010000413.1, read as the reverse complement.
TCAAATTTTAATAAATTTATTTGAAATCAACTTGGATAATTTTGGAATTTGTTGAGTATTTTTGTTGTAAGATCTATATTTGAGTAAATTTAGATGAAAATAACTTCAATTTTGTGGATTGTGAAAAAAATTTTTTGTTGGAAGTGTCAAATTTTAATAAATTTATTTGAAACCAAATCGATTTTTTGGATTCTCTTCAGTATTTTTGTTGTAGGATCTACAATTGAGTAAATTTAGATGAAAATAACTTCGATTTTTTGGATTTTGTCACGATTCTTGTCAAATTTTAATAAATTTATTTGAAATCAACTTGAATTATTTTGGATTTTGTTGAGTATTTTTGTTGTAGGATCTATATTTGAGTAAATTTAGATGAAAATAACTTCGATTTTTTGGATTGTGAAAAAAATTTTAGTTGGAAGTGTCAAATTTTAATAAATTTATTTGAAACCAACTTCGATTTTATTGGATTTCGTCGAGTATTTTTTGTGTAGGATGTATATTTGAGTAAATGTAGATGAAAATAACGACAATTTTTGGATTGTGAATAAAATTTTAGTTGGAGGTGTCAAATTTTCATAAATTTATTTGAAATCAACTTCGATTTTTTTGAATTTTGTCGAGTATTTTTGGTGTAGGATGTATATTTGAGTAAATTTAGATGAAAATAACTTCGATTTTTTGGATTGTGAAAAAAATTTTAGTTGGAAGTGTCAAATTTTAATAAATTTATTTGAAACCAATTTCGATTATTTGGATTTTCTTGAGTATTTTTGTTGTAGGATCTACAATTGAGTAAATTTAGATGAAAATAACTTCAATTTTGTGGATTGTGAAAAAATTTTTAGTTGGAAGTGTCAAATTTTAATAAATTTATTTGAAATCAACTTCGATTTTTTTGAATTTTGTCGAGTATTTTTGGTGTAGGATGTATATTTGAGTAAATTTAGATGAAAATAATTTCAATTTTTTGGATTGTGAAAAAAAAATTTAGTTGGAAGTGTCAAATTTTAATAAATTTATTTGTAATCAATTTGGATTATTTTGAATTTTATTGAGTATTTTTGTTGTAGGATCTACAATTGAGTAAATTTAGATGAAAATAACTTCGATTTTTTGGATTTTGTCACGATTTTTGTCAAATTTTAATAAATTTATTTGAAATCAACTTGGATAATTTTGGAATTTGTTGAGTATTTTTGTCGTAAGATCTATATTTGAGTAAATTTAGATGAACATAACTTCAATTTTGTGGATTGTGAAAAAATTTTTTTGTTGGAAGTGTCAAATTTTAATAAATTTATTTGAAACCAAATTCGATTTTTTGGATTCTCTTGAGTATTTTTGTTGTAGGATCTACAATTGAGTAAATTTAGATGAAAATAACTTCAATTTTTAGGATTGTGAAAAAAATTTTAGTTGGAAGTGCCAAATTTTAATAAATTTTTTTGAAACCAACTTCGATTTTTTGGATTTTCATGAGTATTTTTGTTGTAGGATCTACAATTGAGTTAATTTAGATGAAAATAACTTCGATTTTATGGATTTTGTCACGATTTTTGTCAAATTTTAATAAATTTATTTGAAATCAACTTGGATAATTTTGGAATTTGTTGAGTATTTTTGTTGTAAGATCTATATTTGAGTAAATTTAGATGAAAATAACTTCAATTTTGTGGATTGTGAAAAAAATTTTTTGTTGGAAGTGTCAAATTTTAATAAATTTATTTGAAACCAAATTCGATTTTTTGGATTTTCTTGAGTATTTTTGTTGTAGGATCTACAATTGAGTAAATTTAGATGAAAATAACTTCAATTTTGTGGATTGTGAAAAAAATTTTAGTTGGAAGTGTCAAATTTTAATAAATTTATTTGAAATCAACTTCGATTTTTTTGAATTTTGTTGAGTATTTTTGGTGTAGGATGTATATTTGAGTAAATTTAGATGACAATGACTTCGATTTTTTTGATTTTGTCACGATTTTTGTAAAAATTTAATAAATTTATTTGAAATCAACTTGAATTATTTTGGATTTTGTTGAGTATTTTTGTTGTAGGATCTATATTTGAGTAAATTTAGATGAAAATAACTTCAATTTTGTGGATTGTGAAAAAAATTTTAGTTGGAAGTGTCAAATTTTAATAAATTTATTTGAAACCAAATCGATTTTTTGGATTCTCTTGAGTATTTTTGTTGTAGGATCTACAATTGAGTAAATTTAGATGAAAATAACTTCGATTTTTTGGATTTTGTCACGATTCTTGTCAAATTTTAATAAATTTATTTGAAATCAACTTGAATTATTTTGGATTTTGTTGAGTATTTTTGTTGTAGGATCTATATTTGAGTAAATTTAGATGAAAATAACTTCGATTTTTTGGATTGTGAAAAAAATTTTAGTTGGAAGTGTCAAATTTTAATAAATTTATTTGAAACCAACTTCGATTTTATTGGATTTCGTCGAGTATTTTTTGTGTAGGATGTATATTTGAGTAAATGTAGATGAAAATAACGACAATTTTTGGATTGTGAATAAAATTTTAGTTGGAGGTGTCAAATTTTAATAAATTTATTTGAAATCAACTTCGATTTTTTTGAATTTTGTCGAGTATTTTTGGTGTAGGATGTATATTTGAGTAAATTTAGATGAAAATAACTTCGATTTTTTTGATTTTGTCACGATTTTTGTCAAATTTTAATAAATTTATTTGAAATCAACTTGGATAATTTTGGAATTTGTTGAGTATTTTTGTTGTAGGAACTATATTTGAGTAAATTTAGATGAAAATATCTTCAATTTTTAGGATTGTGAAAAAAATTTTAGTTGGAAGTGCCAAATTTTAATAAATTTTTTTGAAACCAACTTCGATTTTTTGGATTTTCTTGAGTATTTTTGGTGTAGGATCTACAATTGAGTAAATTTAGATGAAAATAACTTCGATTTTTTGGATTTTGTCACGATTTTTGTCAAATTTTAATAAATTTATTTGAAATCAACTTGGATAATTTTGGAATTTGTTGAGTATTTTTGTTGTAAGACTATATTTGTGTAAATTTAGATGAAAATATCTTCAATTTTTAGGATTGTGAAAAAAATTTTAGTTGGAAGTGTCAAATTTTAATAAATTTATTTGAAACCAACTTGAATTATTTTGGATTTTGTTGAGTATTTTTGTTGTAGGATCTATATTTGAGTAAATTTAGATGAAAATAACTTCATTTTGTGGATTGTGAAAAAAATTTTAGTAGGAAGTGTCAAATTTTAATAAATTTATTTGAAACCAACTTGAATTATTTTGGATTTTGTTGAGTATTTTTGTTGTAGGATCTATATTTGAGTAAATTTAGATGAAAATAACTTCGATTTTTTGGATTATGTCACGATTTTTGTCAAATTTTAATAAATTTATTTGAAATCAACTTGGATAATTTTGAAATTTGTTGAGTATTTTTGTTGTAGGAACTATATTTGAGTAAATTTAGATGAAAATATCTTCAATTTTTTGGATTGTGAAAAAAATTTTAGTTGGAAGTGTCAAATTTCAATAAATTTATTTGAAACCAACTTCGATTTTTTGGATTTTCTTGAGTATTTTTGTTGTAGGATCTACAATTGAGTAAATTTAGATGAAAATAACTTCAATTTTGTGGATTGTGAAAAAAATTTTAGTTGGAAGTGTCAAATTTTAATAAATTTATTTGAAATCAACTTCGATTTTTTTGGATTTTGTCGAGTATTTTTGGTGTAGGATGTACAATTGAGTAAATTTAGATGAAAATAACTTCGATTTTTTGGATTATGTCACGATTTTTGTCAAATTTTAATAAATTTATTTGAAATCAACTTGGATAATTTTTATCAACGAGCGCTCTACTAAAGAGGAGAGACGCAGACTGGCGGAGGCCAAGGCTTTGGGCAAAACACATAATTGCAGTTACGTGTGGATGAAGCGGGGAGTTGTATTCGTTAAAGTGAACGATAATTCGCGGCCGTTCAAATATGCCTCGCCGCAGCAGTTTCCTCAAATGGTTCAGTTGGGGCTCCAAACTGAAACTGATTCCAATAATTCCCACGCACCGGGCATCTCTTCTACGCAGCAGCTCTTCTCTTCTTCCGGGCTACTGGTTTACTCGATGCAGGCCCACTCTTTACAGCCACAACTGCAGACACAGCACTTCACACCCTCTCTTGCACATTCTGCCGGAAATCCTCCTCTTCTTCAGTGACGCTCTTCGCCAGGCCTTCAAAATCGCACTGGATCATTTTCCCGGTCGGCTTCAGCGGAATCATGCTCCTGGTTGATGGCTTCCGGCTCGCACAGTCCACTGCTCTCGTCGCCTGCTACGCCAGCCTCCACCGATGCTGACTCTTCTGACCTGTCATCGGGCGACGCCTCGCTTTCTAACATTATTTCCACTTACGCTAACCACCTAGTGACTGCGCATCGTAATAACCGGCAACCTATTGGACCTTCTTCTGGACTCTCTTCCTGTGATCTACGTAGCTTATCTTCTATGGGGTCTACGGCATCTATCTCTTTTTCTTCCTCGGCGGAGATCTCGTCGCTTGCTGCTGCGCCTATGGTCAACTCTACTGTCTCCTCTACGCTCTCGGATATTCTACGTGCTAATCCTAGCTCTCTCTCTGTTGCGCATATAAATGTTCGTTCTCTGACTTTTCACTTCTCTGGCTTAACTGATCTCTTGCATGACCACAATTTCGATGTTATTGCGCTTAGTGAAACCTGGCTGCGTAGCGCGGATAACTCCGTGTCTTTATCTATACCTGGATATGTACTTATTCGTTCTGACCGGTGCTCTGACTCCCTCTCTCGAGGAGGAGGTACGGCTCTATATATTAAGTCTAGCTTTCATTGCTCTAGTATCTTCAATACGTTTTCCGACAACCTTTTTTCCAACAGCTTACTTGATGTATCTGGTGCTCTTATAAGTGTAAATCGGAGTCGTCTGGCAATACTTTCTGTTTACCGGCCGCCTAGCTGTCCGATCACGTCTTTAAAGAATTTGGAACTTTTTCTCACTGATGTTTCTTGCTACGTCGATCGCATAGTATGCCTAGGCGATTTTAATGTCAACTTCAATAACACCAGCAATTCCGATTTACATTACATTCATAGTATAATGTCTATTATTTCTTTAAAACAAATCATTGCTGAGCCAACGCGGATTACGCAAACTTCATCGACCTTGCTGGACCTGATCTTGGTCAGCAGGGATGTGGAAGTCGTCTCGTCGGGTGTATACGACATAAGTCACATTAGTGATCACTGCCTAATTTATGGGCTCTTTGATATTCCTAAGTCACGTATGCGACAGCGTTACGTTTTGAGTCGAGACCTAAAAAGTGTCCCTGTTGAGCGCTTCCGTATCGCTGCTGAGCAGGTCAATTGGGAGTATATCCATAACTTGTATACTGTGGACTCCAAAGTTGAAGCGTTTACTACGATAATTACTGCTTTATTTGATCAGTTCGCGCCTGTACGTCTAGTGCGTGTCTCGAAGACTCCCTTGCCTTGGCTCACACCTACCGTCAAAAAACTTATGAGCCTCCGTAATCATGCACTGACGAAGTATAGGAGATCTGGAGCGGCAGCTGCTTGGGATTATTATAAATTACTTCGGAACCTCGCAAATTCCTCTATTCGTACGGAGAAGCGATTATATTTCAAGAATCTCTCCCGCTCCGGCTCCCCTAAGAGTTTCTGGCACTCTCTTTCTACTGCTGGGTTTCACAAATCATCACATTCCTCCTCTGTCTCTGATTCCTTTCCGGATCCCTCTGCAATTAACGATCACTTCCTTGATTCTCTACCTTCTATCTCTGCGTCTCCCGAGCTCATTTCCTATTACTCATCTCAGTCACATGAGTCCTCTTCTTCCTCTAGCTTTACTTTTACACCTTTCTCACTTGGCGATCTTTTCTCTGTTTTCAAAGGCATAAAGCTTACCTCCTCCAACCCCTATGATATTTCTGGCAGCATGATACTTAATTGTGTTCCTTACTGTCTTGATTCTCTCCTGCATATCTTCAATTCTGCTGTCCTATCCGGGTCGTTCCCCGCTGCTTGGAAGCATTCTTTTGTCTATCCTATTCCTAAGACGGCTAATGCCACCACCCTTGATTCTCTTCGTCCTATTTCTCTTACGCCTTTCCTGTCCAAGGTTCTTGAAAAACTTTGTCTTGCGCAACTGGTGAGGTACTTTGACTCTTGCAGCGCTATTCCGCCTTTCCAATCGGGCTTTCGTAGAGGTTATAGTACGAGCACTGCCTTGCTTCACATCTCGGACACTGTACTTCGTGCGTTTGACTCGCGTCGCTTAACTTGTATCACGTCTCTGGATTTCTCAAAGGCGTTTGATACAATTGATCACGACTTGCTGTGTGCCAAGTTAGGCTATCTTGGTCTGTCGCTTAGCGCCTTATCGTTTCTTAAATCCTATCTCTCACCGCGCACTCAGCAGGTGGTGCTTAAACGCTCCTTACCTCTAACTTCGACTATTAGACAGAATTCTAGTGGAGTTCCGCAAGGCTCTGTGCTAGGTCCGCTTCTGTTCAGTGTCTATGTGTGCGATTTGCCTGCAGTCTGTAATCACTGTCAAGTTTATATGTATGCGGATGACACCCAGCTTATCAAGGTTTTTGATCCCAGCTGTGCTGATCTAGCCAAAGCAGAAATTGAAGCTGATTTACGTCGACTTATACACTGGTCTGACTCTCACGGTCTCCAGTTAAATCCTGTCAAAACCACTGTCTTAGTTGCTGGTTCTCCTATTTTCCTTAGTAACCTGTCCTCTTTCGACATTTCTTTTGGCTCCTCTGTCCTTGGTGTACAACCTGCATTAAAAAATTTAGGTGTGACCTTTGATCCCCATTGGTGTTTTGACCGTCATGTTGCTGTGTTGTGTCGATCTGCCTTCTATCGCATGCGTCTCCTTTACCCTTCACGTCGTATATTATCTACTAACACGAAGCTCTTGTTGTGTCAAGCCTTAATCATCTCCATCTTTGATTATGCTGATGTAGTGTACGGTCCGTGTCTCTCCTCTTCACTTTTGTCTGTTGTACAACGTGTGCAAAACTCATGTCTCCGTTTCTCTTATAATGTTCGTAAGTACGACCACATAACGCCTTCTTTCCAACGTTCTGGCTGGCTAAAGATGAAGCAGAGATGGATTTTTCATCTCTGCTGTCTTGTCTATAAAATACTTGCGACAGGTACCCCGAGGTATCTGTATGAACTGCTTCGCTCTAATTTGTCAATGCACTCTAGCGGCTCTATGACAACGAGACGCTGTTTTGATTTGTCTGTGCCGCACCATCGTTCTTATAAATTCACTGCGTCCTTCTCCTACATATCTTCTTATTATTATAACTCCATTCCTTCTAATATACGTTCCCTATCATCGTTTGCTTCATTTAAACCTAGTGCTCGTTCTTTCATCCTCTCGCGGTTTCCTATGTAATCGGCTTATTCTTATTCTTATCTTATTCATAATTTATTTTATCTTATTTTATTGTATTTTAGGTTAGGTTAGGTTGTAGAGCAGCAGTTAATGCTGAACCTCGCCTATTCGCCATTGTAATTTTAGTTGTAATGGTGAATAAAGACATTTAATAATAATAATAATAATAATATATTTGAGTAAATTTAGATGAAAATAACGACAATTTTTTGGATTGTGAAAAAAAGTTTAGTTGGAAGTGTCAAATTTTAATAAATTTATTTGAAACCAATTTCGATTATTTGGATTTTCTTGAGTATTTTTGTTGTAGGATCTACAATTGAGTAAATTTAGATGAAAATAACTTCAATTTTTTGGATTGTGAAAAAAATTTTAGTTGGAAGTGTCAAATTTTAATAAATTTATTTGAAATCAACGTCGATTTTATTGGATTTTGTCGGGTATTTTTGTTGTAGGATCTATATTTGAGTAAATTTAGATGAAAATAACTTCAATTTTTTGGATTGTGAAAAATATTTTAGTTGGAAGTGTCAAATTTTAATAAATTTATTTGAAATCAACTTCGATTTTTTGGATTTTCTTGAGTATTTTTGTTGTAGGATCTACAATTGAGTAAATTTAGATGAAAATAACTTCAATTTTTTGGATTGTGAAAAAAAATTTAGATGGAAGTGTCAAATTTTAATAAATTTATTTGAATTCAACTTCGATTTTTTTGAATTTTGTCGAGTATTTTTGGTGTAGGATGTATATTTGAGTAAATTTAGATGAAAATAACTTCGGTTTTTTGGATTTTGTCACGATTTTTGTCAAATTTTAATAAATTTATTTGAAATCAACTTGGGTAATTTTGGAATTTGTTGAGTATTTTTGTTGTAAGATCTATATTTGAGTAAATTTAGATGAAAATATCTTCAATTTTTAGGATTGTGAAAAAAATTTTAGTTGGAAGTGTCAAATTTTAATAAATTTATTTGAAATCAACTTGAATTATTTTGGATTTTGTTGAGTATTTTTGTTGTAGGATCTATATTTGAGTAAATTTAGATGAAAATAACTTCAATTTTGTGGATTGTGAAAAAATTTTTAGTTGGAAGTGTCAAATTTTAATAAATTTATTTGAAACCAAATTCGATTTTTTGGATTCTCTTGAGTATTTTTGTTGTAGGATCTACAATTGAGTAAATTTAGATGAAAATAACTTCGATTTTATGGATTTTGTCACGATTTTTGTCAAATTTTAATAAATTTATTTGAAATCAACTTGGATAATTTTGGAATTTTTTTGAGTATTTTTGTTGTAAGATCTATATTTGAGTAAATTTAGATGAAAATAACTTCAATTTTGTGGATTGTGAAAAAAAATTTTTGTTGGAAGTGTCAAATTTTAATAAATTTATTTGAAACCAATTCGATTTTTTTGATTTTCTTGAGTATTTTTGTTGTAGGATCTACAATTGAGTAAATATAGATGAAAATAACTTCAATTTTTTGGATTGTGAATAAAATTTTAGTTGGAAGTGTCAAATTTTAATAAATTTATTTGAATTCAACTTCGATTTTTTTGAATTTTGTCGAGTATTTTTGGTGTAGGATGTATATTTGAGTAAATTTAGATGAAAATAACTTCGATTTTTTGGATTTTGTCACGATTTTTGTCAAATTTTAAAAAATTTATTTGAAATCAACTTGGATAATTTTGGAATTTGTTGAGTATTTTTGTTGTAGGAACTATATTTGAGTAAATTTAGATGAAAATATCTTCAATTTTTAGGATTGTGAAAAAAATTTTAGTTGGAAGTGCCAAATTTTAATAAATTTTTTTGAAACCAACTTCGATTTTTTGGATTTTCTTGAGTATTTTTGGTGTAGGATCTACAATTGAGTAAATTTAGATGAAAATAACTTCGATTTTTTGGATTTTGTCACGATTTTTGTCAAATTTTAATAAATTCATTTGAAATCAACTTGGATAATTTTGGAATTTGTTGAGTATTTTTGTTGTAGGAACTATATTTGAGTAAATTTAGATGAAAATATCTTCAATTTTTAGGATTGTGAAAAAAAATTTAGTTGGAAGTGCCAAATTTTAATAAATTTTTTTGAAACCAACTTCGATTTTTTGGATTTTGTTGAGTATTTTTGTTGTAGGATCTATATTTGAGTAAATTTAGATGAAAATAACTTCAATTTTGTGGATTTTGTCACGATTTTTGTCAAATTTTAATAAATTTATTTGAAATCAACTTGGATAATTTTGGAATTTGTTGAGTATTTTTGTTGTAGGAACTATATTTGAGTAAATTTAGATGAAAATATCTTCAATTTTTAGGATTGTGAAAAAAATTTTAGTTGGAAGTGTCAAATTTTAATAAATTTATTTGAAATCAACTTCGATTTTTTTGAATTTTGTCGAGTATTTTTGGTGTAGGATGTATATTTTAGTAAATTTAGATGAAAATAATTTCAATTTTTTGGATTGTGAAAAAAAAATTTAGTTGGAAGTGTCAAATTTTAATAAATTTATTTGAAATCAATTTGGATTATTTTGAATTTTATTGAGTATTTTTGTTGTAGGATCTACAATTGAGTAAATTTAGATGAAAATAACTTCAATTTTTTGGATTGTGAAAAATATTTTAGTTGGAAGTGTCAAATTTAAATAAATTTATTTGAAATCAACTTCGATTTTTTGGATTTTCTTGAGTATTTTTGTTGTAGGATCTACAATTGAGTAAATTTAGATGAAAATAACTTCAATTTTTTGGATTGTGAAAAAAAATTTAGATGGAAGTGTCAAATTTTAATAAATTTATTTGAATTCAACTTCGATTTTTTTGAATTTTGTCGAGTATTTTTGGTGTAGGATGTATATTTGAGTAAATTTAGATGAAAATAACTTCGATTTTTTGGATTTTGTCACGATTTTTGTCAAATTTTAATAAATTTATTTGAAATCAACTTGGATAATTTTGGAATTTGTTGAGTATTTTTGTTGTAGGAACTATATTTGAGTAAATTTAGATGAAAATATCTTCAATTTTTAGGATTGTGAAAAAAATTTTAGTTGGAAGTGCCAAATTTTAATAAATTTTTTTTAAACCAACTTCGATTTTTGGGATATTCTAGAGTATTTTTGGTGTAGGATCTACAATTGAGTAAATTTAGATGAAAATAACTTCGATTTTTTGGATTTTGTCACGATTTTTGTCAAATTTTAATAAATTTATTTGAAATCAACTTGGGTAATTTTGGAATTTGTTGAGTATTTTTGTTGTAAGATCTATATGTGAGTAAATTTAGATGAAAATATCTTCAATTTTTAGGATTGTGAAAAAAATTTTAGTTGGAAGTGTCAAATTTTAATAAATTTATTTGAAATCAACTTGAATTATTTTGGATTTTGTTGAGTATTTTTGTTGTAGGATCTATATTTGAGTAAATTTAGATGAAAATAACTTCAATTTTGTATTGTGAAAAAAATTTTAGTTGGAAGTGTCAAATTTTAATAAATTTATTTGAAATCAACATGGATAATTTTGGAATTTGTTGAGTATTTTTGTTGTAGGATCTATATTTGAGTAAATTTAGATGAAAATAACTTCGATTTTTTGGATTGTGAAAAAAATTTTAGTTGGAAGTGTAAAATTTTAATAAATTTATTTGAAATCAACATGGATAATTTTGGATTTTGTTGAGTATTTTTGTTATAGAATCAATATTTGAGTAAATGTAGATGAAAATATCTTCAATTTTTAGGATTGTGAAAAAAATTTTAGTTGGAAGTGTCAAATTTTAATAAATTTATTTGAAATCAACTTGAATTATTGTGGATTTTGTTGAGTATTTTTGTTGTAGGATCTATATTTGAGTAAATTTAGATGAAAATAACTTCGATTTTTTGGATTGTGAAAAAAATTTTAGTTGGAAGTGTCAAATTTTAATAAATTTATTTGAAACCAATTTCGATTATTTGGATTTTCTTGAGTATTTTTGTTGTAGGATCTACAATTGAGTAAATTTAGATGAAAATAACTTCAATTTTGTGGATTGTGAAAAAACTTTTAGTTGGAAGTGTCAAATTTTAATAAATTTATTTGAAATCAACTTCGATTTTTTTGAATTTTGTCGAGTATTTTTGGTGTAGGATGTATATTTGAGTAAATTTAGATGAAAATAATTTCAATTTTTTGGATTGTGAAAAAAAAATTTAGTTGGAAGTGTCAAATTTTAATAAATTTATTTGTAATCAATTTGGATTATTTTGAATTTTATTGAGTATTTTTGTTGTAGGATCTACAATTGAGTAAATTTAGATGAAAATAACTTCGATTTTTTGGATTTTGTCACGATTTTTGTCAAATTTTAATAAATTTATTTGAAATCAACTTGGATAATTTTGGAATTTGTTGAGTATTTTTGTCGTAAGATCTATATTTGAGTAAATTTAGATGAACATAACTTCAATTTTGTGGATTGTGAAAAAATTTTTTTGTTGGAAGTGTCAAATTTTAATAAATATATTTGAAACCAAATTCGATTTTTTGGATTCTCTTGAGTATTTTTGTTGTAGGATCTACAATTGAGTAAATTTAGATGAAAATAACTTCAATTTTTAGGATTGTGAAAAAAATTTTAGTTGGAAGTGCCAAATTTTAATAAATTTTTTTGAAACCAACTTCGATTTTTTGGATTTTCATGAGTATTTTTGTTGTAGGATCTACAATTGAGTTAATTTAGATGAAAATAACTTCGATTTTATGGATTTTGTCACGATTTTTGTCAAATTTTAATAAATTTATTTGAAATCAACTTGGATAATTTTGGAATTTGTTGAGTATTTTTGTTGTAAGATCTATATTTGAGTAAATTTAGATGAAAATAACTTCAATTTTGTGGATTGTGAAAAAAATTTTTTGTTGGAAGTGTCAAATTTTAATAAATTTATTTGAAACCAAATTCGATTTTTTGGATTTTCTTGAGTATTTTTGTTGTAGGATCTACAATTGAGTAAATTTAGATGAAAATAACTTCAATTTTGTGGATTGTGAAAAAAATTTTAGTTGGAAGTGTCAAATTTTAATAAATTTATTTGAAATCAACTTCGATTTTTTTGAATTTTGTTGAGTATTTTTGGTGTAGGATGTATATTTGAGTAAATTTAGATGACAATGACTTCGATTTTTTGGATTTTGTCACGATTTTTGTAAAAATTTAATAAATTTATTTGAAATCAACTTGAATTATTTTGGATTTTGTTGAGTATTTTTGTTGTAGGATCTATATTTGAGTAAATTTAGATGAAAATAACTTCAATTTTGTGGATTGTGAAAAAAATTTTAGTTGGAAGTGTCAAATTTTAATAAATTTATTTGAAACCAAATCGATTTTTTGGATTCTCTTGAGTATTTTTGTTGTAGGATCTACAATTGAGTAAATTTAGATGAAAATAACTTCGATTTTTTGGATTTTGTCACGATTCTTGTCAAATTTTAATAAATTTATTTGAAATCAACTTGAATTATTTTGGATTTTGTTGAGTATTTTTGTTGTAGGATCTATATTTGAGTAAATTTAGATGAAAATAACTTCGATTTTTTGGATTGTGAAAAAAATTTTAGTTGGAAGTGTCAAATTTTAATAAATTTATTTGAAACCAACTTCGATTTTATTGGATTTCGTCGAGTATTTTTTGTGTAGGATGTATATTTGAGTAAATGTAGATGAAAATAACGACAATTTTTGGATTGTGAATAAAATTTTAGTTGGAGGTGTCAAATTTTAATAAATTTATTTGAAATCAACTTCGATTTTTTTGAATTTTGTCGAGTATTTTTGGTGTAGGATGTATATTTGAGTAAATTTAGATGAAAATAACTTCGATTTTTTTGATTTTGTCACGATTTTTGTCAAATTTTAATAAATTTATTTGAAATCAACTTGGATAATTTTGGAATTTGTTGAGTATTTTTGTTGTAGGAACTATATTTGAGTAAATTTAGATGAAAATATCTTCAATTTTTAGGATTGTGAAAAAAATTTTAGTTGGAAGTGCCAAATTTTAATAAATTTTTTTGAAACCAACTTCGATTTTTTGGATTTTCTTGAGTATTTTTGGTGTAGGATCTACAATTGAGTAAATTTAGATGAAAATAACTTCGATTTTTTGGATTTTGTCACGATTTTTGTCAAATTTTAATAAATTTATTTGAAATCAACTTGGATAATTTTGGAATTTGTTGAGTATTTTTGTTGTAAGACTATATTTGTGTAAATTTAGATGAAAATATCTTCAATTTTTAGGATTGTGAAAAAAATTTTAGTTGGAAGTGTCAAATTTTAATAAATTTATTTGAAACCAACTTGAATTATTTTGGATTTTGTTGAGTATTTTTGTTGTAGGATCTATATTTGAGTAAATTTAGATGAAAATAACTTCATTTTGTGGATTGTGAAAAAAATTTTAGTAGGAAGTGTCAAATTTTAATAAATTTATTTGAAACCAACTTGAATTATTTTGGATTTTGTTGAGTATTTTTGTTGTAGGATCTATATTTGAGTAAATTTAGATGAAAATAACTTCGATTTTTTGGATTATGTCACGATTTTTGTCAAATTTTAATAAATTTATTTGAAATCAACTTGGATAATTTTGAAATTTGTTGAGTATTTTTGTTGTAGGAACTATATTTGAGTAAATTTAGATGAAAATATCTTCAATTTTTTGGATTGTGAAAAAAATTTTAGTTGGAAGTGTCAAATTTCAATAAATTTATTTGAAACCAACTTCGATTTTTTGGATTTTCTTGAGTATTTTTGTTGTAGGATCTACAATTGAGTAAATTTAGATGAAAATAACTTCAATTTTGTGGATTGTGAAAAAAATTTTAGTTGGAAGTGTCAAATTTTAATAAATTTATTTGAAATCAACTTCGATTTTTTTGGATTTTGTCGAGTATTTTTGGTGTAGGATGTACAATTGAGTAAATTTAGATGAAAATAACTTCGATTTTTTGGATTATGTCACGATTTTTGTCAAATTTTAATAAATTTATTTGAAATCAACTTGTATAATTTTTATCAACGAGCGCTCTACTAAAGAGGAGAGACGCAGACTGGCGGAGGCCAAGGCTTTGGGCAAAACACATAATTGCAGTTACGTGTGGATGAAGCGGGGAGTTGTATTCGTTAAAGTGAACGATAATTCGCGGCCGTTCAAATATGCCTCGCCGCAGCAGTTTCCTCAAATGGTTCAGTTGGGGCTCCAAACTGAAACTGATTCCAATAATTCCCACGCACCGGGCATCTCTTCTACGCAGCAGCTCTTCTCTTCTTCCGGGCTACTGGTTTACTCGATGCAGGCCCACTCTTTACAGCCACAACTGCAGACACAGCACTTCACACCCTCTCTTGCACATTCTGCCGGAAATCCTCCTCTTCTTCAATGACGCTCTTCGCCAGGCCTTCAAAATCGCACTGGATCATTTTCCCGGTCGGCTTCAGCGGAATCATGCTCCTGGTTGATGGCTTCCGGCTCGCACAGTCCACTGCTCTCGTCGCCTGCTACGCCAGCCTCCACCGATGCTGACTCTTCTGACCTGTCATCGGGCGACGCCTCGCTTTCTAACATTATTTCCACTTACGCTAACCACCTAGTGACTGCGCATCGTAATAACCGGCAACCTATTGGACCTTCTTCTGGACTCTCTTCCTGTGATCTACGTAGCTTATCTTCTATGGGGTCTACGGCATCTATCTCTTTTTCTTCCTCGGCGGAGATCTCGTCGCTTGCTGCTGCGCCTATGGTCAACTCTACTGTCTCCTCTACGCTCTCGGATATTCTACGTGCTAATCCTAGCTCTCTCTCTGTTGCGCATATAAATGTTCGTTCTCTGACTTTTCACTTCTCTGGCTTAACTGATCTCTTGCATGACCACAATTTCGATGTTATTGCGCTTAGTGAAACCTGGCTGCGTAGCGCGGATAACTCCGTGTCTTTATCTATACCTGGATATGTACTTATTCGTTCTGACCGGTGCTCTGACTCCCTCTCTCGAGGAGGAGGTACGGCTCTATATATTAAGTCTAGCTTTCATTGCTCTAGTATCTTCAATACGTTTTCCGACAACCTTTTTTCCAACAGCTTACTTGATGTATCTGGTGCTCTTATAAGTGTAAATCGGAGTCGTCTGGCAATACTTTCTGTTTACCGGCCGCCTAGCTGTCCGATCACGTCTTTAAAGAATTTGGAACTTTTTCTCACTGATGTTTCTTGCTACGTCGATCGCATAGTATGCCTAGGCGATTTTAATGTCAACTTCAATAACACCAGCAATTCCGATTTACATTACATTCATAGTATAATGTCTATTATTTCTTTAAAACAAATCATTGCTGAGCCAACGCGGATTACGCAAACTTCATCGACCTTGCTGGACCTGATCTTGGTCAGCAGGGATGTGGAAGTCGTCTCGTCGGGTGTATACGACATAAGTCACATTAGTGATCACTGCCTAATTTATGGGCTCTTTGATATTCCTAAGTCACGTATGCGACAGCGTTACGTTTTGAGTCGAGACCTAAAAAGTGTCCCTGTTGAGCGCTTCCGTATCGCTGCTGAGCAGGTCAATTGGGAGTATATCCATAACTTGGATACTGTGGACTCCAAAGTTGAAGCGTTTACTACGATAATTACTGCTTTATTTGATCAGTTCGCGCCTGTACGTCTAGTGCGTGTCTCGAAGACTCCCTTGCCTTGGCTCACACCTACCGTCAAAAAACTTATGAGCCTCCGTAATCATGCACTGACGAAGTATAGGAGATCTGGAGCGGCAGCTGCTTGGGATTATTATAAATTACTTCGGAACCTCGCAAATTCCTCTATTCGTACGGAGAAGCGATTATATTTCAAGAATCTCTCCCGCTCCGGCTCCCCTAAGAGTTTCTGGCACTCTCTTTCTACTGCTGGGTTTCACAAATCATCACATTCCTCCTCTGTCTCTGATTCCTTTCCGGATCCCTCTGCAATTAACGATCACTTCCTTGATTCTCTACCTTCTATCTCTGCGTCTCCCGAGCTCATTTCCTATTACTCATCTCAGTCACATGAGTCCTCTTCTTCCTCTAGCTTTACTTTTACACCTTTCTCACTTGGCGATCTTTTCTCTGTTTTCAAAGGCATAAAGCTTACCTCCTCCAACCCCTATGATATTTCTGGCAGCATGATACTTAATTGTGTTCCTTACTGTCTTGATTCTCTCCTGCATATCTTCAATTCTGCTGTCCTATCCGGGTCGTTCCCCGCTGCTTGGAAGCATTCTTTTGTCTATCCTATTCCTAAGACGGCTAATGCCACCACCCTTGATTCTCTTCGTCCTATTTCTCTTACGCCTTTCCTGTCCAAGGTTCTTGAAAAACTTTGTCTTGCGCAACTGGTGAGGTACTTTGACTCTTGCAGCGCTATTCCGCCTTTCCAATCGGGCTTTCGTAGAGGTTATAGTACGAGCACTGCCTTGCTTCACATCTCGGACACTGTACTTCGTGCGTTTGACTCGCGTCGCTTAACTTGTATCACGTCTCTGGATTTCTCAAAGGCGTTTGATACAATTGATCACGACTTGCTGTGTGCCAAGTTAGGCTATCTTGGTCTGTCGCTTAGCGCCTTATCGTTTCTTAAATCCTATCTCTCACCGCGCACTCAGCAGGTGGTGCTTAAACGCTCCTTACCTCTAACTTCGACTATTAGACAGAATTCTAGTGGAGTTCCGCAAGGCTCTGTGCTAGGTCCGCTTCTGTTCAGTGTCTATGTGTGCGATTTGCCTGCAGTCTGTAATCACTGTCAAGTTTATATGTATGCGGATGACACCCAGCTTATCAAGGTTTTTGATCCCAGCTGTGCTGATCTAGCCAAAGCAGAAATTGAAGCTGATTTACGTCGACTTATACACTGGTCTGACTCTCACGGTCTCCAGTTAAATCCTGTCAAAACCACTGTCTTAGTTGCTGGTTCTCCTATTTTCCTTAGTAACCTGTCCTCTTTCGACATTTCTTTTGGCTCCTCTGTCCTTGGTGTACAACCTGCATTAAAAAATTTAGGTGTGACCTTTGATCCCCATTGGTGTTTTGACCGTCATGTTGCTGTGTTGTGTCGATCTGCCTTCTATCGCATGCGTCTCCTTTACCCTTCACGTCGTATATTATCTACTAACACGAAGCTCTTGTTGTGTCAAGCCTTAATCATCTCCATCTTTGATTATGCTGATGTAGTGTACGGTCCGTGTCTCTCCTCTTCACTTTTGTCTGTTGTACAACGTGTGCAAAACTCATGTCTCCGTTTCTCTTATAATGTTCGTAAGTACGACCACATAACGCCTTCTTTCCAACGTTCTGGCTGGCTAAAGATGAAGCAGAGATGGATTTTTCATCTCTGCTGTCTTGTCTATAAAATACTTGCGACAGGTACCCCGAGGTATCT
Organism: Andrena praecox; assembly: GCA_963932275.1. Classification (NCBI taxonomy): domain Eukaryota; kingdom Metazoa; phylum Arthropoda; class Insecta; order Hymenoptera; family Andrenidae; genus Andrena; species Andrena praecox. The sequence continues at coordinate 218,738 of CAWVQO010000413.1, read as the reverse complement.
GTATGAACTGCTTCGCTCTAATTTGTCAATGCACTCTAGCGGCTCTATGACAACGAGACGCTGTTTTGATTTGTCTGTGCCGCACCATCGTTCTTATAAATTCACTGCGTCCTTCTCCTACATATCTTCTTATTATTATAACTCCATTCCTTCTAATATACGTTCCCTATCATCGTTTGCTTCATTTAAACCTAGTGCTCGTTCTTTCATCCTCTCGCGGTTTCCTATGTAATCGGCTTATTCTTATTCTTATCTTATTCATAATTTATTTTATCTTATTTTATTGTATTTTAGGTTAGGTTAGGTTGTAGAGCAGCAGTTAATGCTGAACCTCGCCTATTCGCCATTGTAATTTTAGTTGTAATGGTGAATAAAGACATTTAATAATAATAATAATAATAATATATTTGAGTAAATTTAGATGAAAATAACGACAATTTTTTGGATTGTGAAAAAAAGTTTAGTTGGAAGTGTCAAATTTTAATAAATTTATTTGAAACCAATTTCGATTATTTGGATTTTCTTGAGTATTTTTGTTGTAGGATCTACAATTGAGTAAATTTAGATGAAAATAACTTCAATTTTTTGGATTGTGAAAAAAATTTTAGTTGGAAGTGTCAAATTTTAATAAATTTATTTGAAATCAACGTCGATTTTATTGGATTTTGTCGGGTATTTTTGTTGTAGGATCTATATTTGAGTAAATTTAGATGAAAATAACTTCAATTTTTTGGATTGTGAAAAATATTTTAGTTGGAAGTGTCAAATTTTAATAAATTTATTTGAAATCAACTTCGATTTTTTGGATTTTCTTGAGTATTTTTGTTGTAGGATCTACAATTGAGTAAATTTAGATGAAAATAACTTCAATTTTTTGGATTGTGAAAAAAAATTTAGATGGAAGTGTCAAATTTTAATAAATTTATTTGAATTCAACTTCGATTTTTTTGAATTTTGTCGAGTATTTTTGGTGTAGGATGTATATTTGAGTAAATTTAGATGAAAATAACTTCGGTTTTTTGGATTTTGTCACGATTTTTGTCAAATTTTAATAAATTTATTTGAAATCAACTTGGGTAATTTTGGAATTTGTTGAGTATTTTTGTTGTAAGATCTATATTTGAGTAAATTTAGATGAAAATATCTTCAATTTTTAGGATTGTGAAAAAAATTTTAGTTGGAAGTGTCAAATTTTAATAAATTTATTTGAAATCAACTTGAATTATTTTGGATTTTGTTGAGTATTTTTGTTGTAGGATCTATATTTGAGTAAATTTAGATGAAAATAACTTCAATTTTGTGGATTGTGAAAAAATTTTTAGTTGGAAGTGTCAAATTTTAATAAATTTATTTGAAACCAAATTCGATTTTTTGGATTCTCTTGAGTATTTTTGTTGTAGGATCTACAATTGAGTAAATTTAGATGAAAATAACTTCAATTTTTTGGATTGTGAAAAAAAAATTTAGTTGGAAGTGTCAAATTTTAATAAATTTATTTGAAATCAATTTGGATTATTTTGGATTTTATTGAGTATTTTTGTTGTAGGATCTACAATTGAGTAAATTTAGATGAAAATAACTTCGATTTTATGGATTTTGTCACGATTTTTGTCAAATTTTAATAAATTTATTTGAAATCAACTTGGATAATTTTGGAATTTGTTGAGTATTTTTGTTGTAAGATCTATATTTGAGTAAATTTAGATGAAAATAACTTCAATTTTGTGGATTGTGAAAAAAAATTTTTGTTGGAAGTGTCAAATTTTAATAAATTTATTTGAAACCAATTCGATTTTTTGGATTTTCTTGAGTATTTTTGTTGTAGGATCTACAATTGAGTAAATATAGATGAAAATAACTTCAATTTTTTGGATTGTGAATAAAATTTTAGTTGGAAGTGTCAAATTTTAATAAATTTATTTGAATTCAACTTCGATTTTTTTGAATTTTGTCGAGTATTTTTGGTGTAGGATGTATATTTGAGTAAATTTAGATGAAAATAACTTCGATTTTTTGGATTTTGTCACGATTTTTGTCAAATTTTAAAAAATTTATTTGAAATCAACTTGGATAATTTTGGAATTTGTTGAGTATTTTTGTTGTAGGAACTATATTTGAGTAAATTTAGATGAAAATATCTTCAATTTTTAGGATTGTGAAAAAAATTTTAGTTGGAAGTGCCAAATTTTAATAAATTTTTTTGAAACCAACTTCGATTTTTTGGATTTTCTTGAGTATTTTTGGTGTAGGATCTACAATTGAGTAAATTTAGATGAAAATAACTTCGATTTTTTGGATTTTGTCACGATTTTTGTCAAATTTTAATAAATTCATTTGAAATCAACTTGGATAATTTTGGAATTTGTTGAGTATTTTTGTTGTAGGAACTATATTTGAGTAAATTTAGATGAAAATATCTTCAATTTTTAGGATTGTGAAAAAAATTTTAGTTGGAAGTGCCAAATTTTAATAAATTTTTTTGAAACCAACTTCGATTTTTTGGATTTTGTTGAGTATTTTTGTTGTAGGATCTATATTTGAGTAAATTTAGATGAAAATAACTTCAATTTTGTGGATTTTGTCACGATTTTTGTCAAATTTTAATAAATTTATTTGAAATCAACTTGGATAATTTTGGAATTTGTTGAGTATTTTTGTTGTAGGAACTATATTTGAGTAAATTTAGATGAAAATATCTTCAATTTTTAGGATTGTGAAAAAAATTTTAGTTGGAAGTGTCAAATTTTAATAAATTTATTTGAAATCAACTTCGATTTTTTTGAATTTTGTCGAGTATTTTTGGTGTAGGATGTATATTTGAGTAAATTTAGATGAAAATAATTTCAATTTTTTGGATTGTGAAAAAAAAATTTAGTTGGAAGTGTCAAATTTTAATAAATTTATTTGAAATCAATTTGGATTATTTTGAATTTTATTGAGTATTTTTGTTGTAGGATCTACAATTGAGTAAATTTAGATGAAAATAACTTCAATTTTTTGGATTGTGAAAAATATTTTAGTTGGAAGTGTCAAATTTAAATAAATTTATTTGAAATCAACTTCGATTTTTTGGATTTTCTTGAGTATTTTTGTTGTAGGATCTACAATTGAGTAAATTTAGATGAAAATAACTTCAATTTTTTGGATTGTGAAAAAAAATTTAGATGGAAGTGTCAAATTTTAATAAATTTATTTGAATTCAACTTCGATTTTTTTGAATTTTGTCGAGTATTTTTGGTGTAGGATGTATATTTGAGTAAATTTAGATGAAAATAACTTCGATTTTTTGGATTTTGTCACGATTTTTGTCAAATTTTAATAAATTTATTTGAAATCAACTTGGATAATTTTGGAATTTGTTGAGTATTTTTGTTGTAGGAACTATATTTGAGTAAATTTAGATGAAAATATCTTCAATTTTTAGGATTGTGAAAAAAATTTTAGTTGGAAGTGCCAAATTTTAATAATTTTTTTTTAAACCAACTTCGATTTTTTGGATTTTTTTGAGTATTTTTGGTGTAGGATCTACAATTGAGTAAATTTAGATGAAAATAACTTCGATTTTTTGGATTTTGTCACGATTTTTGTCAAATTTTAATAAATTTATTTGAAATCAACTTGGGTAATTTTGGAATTTGTTGAGTATTTTTGTTGTAAGATCTATATTTGAGTAAATTTAGATGAAAATATCTTCAATTTTTAGGATTGTGAAAAAAATTTTAGTTGGAAGCGTCAAATTTTAATAAATTTATTTGAAATCAACTTCGATTTTATTGGATTTTGTCGGGTATTTTTGTTGTAGGATCTATATTTGAGTAAATTTAGATGAAAATAACTTCAATTTTTTGGATTGTGAAAAATATTTTAGTTGGAAGTGTCAAATTTAAATAAATTTATTTGAAATCAACTTCGATTTTTTGGATTTTCTTGAGTATTTTTGTTGTAGGATCTACAATTGAGTAAATTTAGATGAAAATAACTTCAATTTTTTGGATTGTGAAAAAAAATTTAGATGGAAGTGTCAAATTTTAATAAATTTATTTGAATTCAACTTCGATTTTTTTGAATTTTGTCGAGTATTTTTGGTGTAGGATGTATATTTGAGTAAATTTAGATGAAAATAACTTCGATTTTTTGGATTTTGTCACGATTTTTGTCAAATTTTAATAAATTTATTTGAAATCAACTTGGATAATTTTGGAATTTGTTGAGTATTTTTGTTGTAGGAACTATATTTGAGTAAATTTAGATGAAAATATCTTCAATTTTTAGGATTGTGAAAAAAATTTTAGTTGGAAGTGCCAAATTTTAATAAATTTTTTTTAAACCAACTTCGATTTTTGGGATATTCTTGAGTATTTTTGGTGTAGGATCTACAATTGAGTAAATTTAGATGAAAATAACTTCGATTTTTTGGATTTGTCACGATTTTTGTCAAATTTTAATAAATTTATTTGAAATCAACTTGGGTAATTTTGGAATTTGTTGAGTATTTTTGTTGTAAGATCTATATGTGAGTAAATTTAGATGAAAATATCTTCAATTTTTAGGATTGTGAAAAAAATTTTAGTTGGACGTGTCAAATTTTAATAAATTTATTTGAAATCAACTTGAATTATTTTGGATTTTGTTGAGTATTTTTGTTGTAGGATCTATATTTGAGTAAATTTAGATGAAAATAACTTCAATTTTGTGGATTGTGAAAAAATTTTTAGTTGGAAGTGTCAAATTTTAATAAATTTATTTGAAACCAAATTCGATTTTTTGGATTTTCTTGAGTATTTTTGTTGTAGGATCTACAATTGAGTAAATATAGATGAAAATAACTTCAATTTTTTGGATTGTGAATAAAATTTTAGTTGGAAGTGTCAAATTTTAATAAATTTATTTGAATTCAACTTCGATTTTTTTGAATTTTGTCGAGTATTTTTGGTGTAGCATGTATATTTGAGTAAATTTAGATGAAAATAACTTCGATTTTTTGGATTTTGTCACGATTTTTGTCAAATTTTAAAAAATTTATTTGAAATCAACTTGGATAATTTTGGAATTTGTTGAGTATTTTTGTTGTAGGAACTATATTTGAGTAAATTTAGATGAAAATATCTTCAATTTTTAGGATTGTGAAAAAAATTTTAGTTGGAAGTGCCAAATTTTAATAAATTTTTTTGAAACCAACTTCGATTTTTTGGATTTTCTTGAGTATTTTTGGTGTAGGATCTACAATTGAGTAAATTTAGATGAAAATAACTTCGATTTTTTGGATTTTGTCACGATTTTTGTCAAATTTTAATAAATTCATTTGAAATCAACTTGGATAATTTTGGAATTTGTTGAGTATTTTTGTTGTAGGAACTATATTTGAGTAAATTTAGATGAAAATATCTTCAATTTTTAGGATTGTGAAAAAAATTTTAGTTGGAAGTGCCAAATTTTAATAAATTTTTTTGAAACCAACTTCGATTTTTTGGATTTTGTTGAGTATTTTTGTTGTAGGATCTATATTTGAGTAAATTTAGATGAAAATAACTTCAATTTCGTGGATTTTGTCACGATTTTTGTCAAATTTTAATAAATTTATTTGAAATCAACTTGGATAATTTTGGAATTTGTTGAGTATTTTTGTTGTAGGAACTATATTTGAGTAAATTTAGATGAAAATATCTTCAATTTTTAGGATTGTGAAAAAAATTTTAGTTGGAAGTTCCAAATTTTAATAATTTTTTTTTAAACCAACTTCGATTTTTTGGATTTTCTTGAGTATTTTTGGTGTAGGATCTACAATTGAGTAAATTTAGATGAAAATAACTTCGATTTTTTGGATTATGTCACGATTTTTGTCAAATTTTAATAAATTTATTTGAAATCAACTTGGATAATTTTGGAATTTGTTGAGTATTTTTGTTGTAGGAACTATATTTCAGTAAATTTAGATGAAAATATCTTCAATTTTTTGGATTGTGAAAAAAATTTTAGTTGGAAGTGTCAAATTTTAATAAATTTATTTGAATTCAACTTCGATTTTTCTGAATTTTGTCGAGTATTTTTGGTGTAGGATGTATATTTGAGTAAATTTAAATGAAAATAACTTCGATTTTTTGGATTTTGTCACGATTTTTGTCAAATTTTAATAAATTTATTTGAAATCAACTTGGATAATTTTGGAATTTGTTGAGTATTTTTGGTGTAGGATCTATATTTGAGTAAATTTAGATGAAAATATCTTCAATTTTTAGGATTGTGAAAAAAATTTTAGTTGGAAGTGCCAAATTTTAATAAATTTATTTGAAACCAATTTCGATTATTTGGATTTTCTTGAGTATTTATGTTGTAGGATCTACAATTGAGTAAATTTAGATGAAAATAACTTCAATTTTGTGGATTGTGAAAAAATTTTTAGTTGGAAGTGTCAAATTTTAATAAATTTATTTGAAATCAACTTCGATTTTTTTGAATTTTGTCGAGTATTTTTGGTGTAGGATGTATATTTGAGTAAATTTAGATGAAAATAACTTCAGTTTTTTGGATTATGAAAAAAATTTTAGTTGCACGTGTCAAATTTTAATAAATTTATTTGAAATCAACTTCGATTACTTTGGATTTTGTCGAGTATTTTTGATGTAGGATGTATATTTGAGTAAATTTAGATGAAAATAACGACAATTTTTTGGATTGTGGAAAAAATTTTAGTTGGAAGTGTCAAATTTTAATAAATTTATTTGAAACCAACTTCGATTTTTTGGATTTTCTTGAGTAATTTTGGTGTAGGATCTACAATTAAGTAAATTTAGATGAAAATAACTTAAATTTTGTGGATTGTGAAAAAAATTTTAGTTGGAAGTGTCAAATTTTAATAAATTTATTTGAAATCAACTTCGATTTTTTTGGATTTTGTCGAGTATTTTTGGTGTAGGATGTATATTTGAGTAAATTTAGATGAAAATAACGACAATTTTTTGGATTGTGAAAAAAATTTTAGTTGGAAGTGTCAAATTTTAATAAATTTATTTGAAACCAATTTCGATTATTTGGATTTTCTTGAGTATTTTTGTTGTAGGATCTACAATTGAGTAAATTTAGATGAAAATAACTTCAATTTTGTGGATTGTGAAAAAAATTTTATTTGGAAGTGTCAAATTTTAATAAATTTATTTGAAATCAACTTCGATTTTTTTGAATTTTGTCGAGTATTTTTGGTGTAGGATGTATATTTGAGTAAATTTAGATGAAATAAATTTCAATTTTTTGGATTGTGAAAAAAAATTCAGTTGGAAGTGTCAAATTTTAATAAATTTATTTGAAATCAATTTGGATTATTTTGAATTTTATTGAGTATTTTTGTTGTAGGATCTACAATTGAGTAAATTTAGATGAAAATAACTTCAATTTTTTGGATTGTGAAAAAAAATTTAGATGGAAGTGTCAAATTTTAATAAATTTATTTGAATTCAACTTCGATTTTTTTGAATTTTGTCGAGTATTTTTGGTGTAGGATGTATATTTGAGTAAATTTAGATGAAAATAACTTCGATTTTTTGGATTTTGTCACGATTTTTGTCAAATTTTAATAAATTTATTTGAAATCAACTTGGATAATTTTGGAATTTGTTGAGTATTTTTGTTGCAGGAGCTATATTTGAGTAAATTTAGATGAAAATATCTTCAATTTTTAGGATTGTGAAAAAAATTTTAGTTGGAAGTGCCAAATTTTAATAAATTTTTTTTAAACCAACTTCGATTTTTTGGATATTCTTGAGTATATTTGGTGTAGGATCTACAATTGAGTAAATTTAGATGAAAATAACTTCGATTTTTTGGATTTTGTCACGATTTTTGTCAAATTTTAATAAATTTATTTGAAATCAACTTGGGTAATTTTGGAATTTGTTGAGTATTTTTGTTGTAAGATCTATATTTGAGTAAATTTAGATGAAAATATCTTCAATTTTTAGGATTGTGAAAAAAATTTTAGTTGGAAGTGTCAAATTTTAATAAATTTATTTGAAATCAACTTGAATTATTTTGCATTTTGTTGAGTATTTTTGTTGTAGGATCTACAATTGAGTAAATTTAGATGAAAATAACTTCAATTTTGTGGATTGTGAAAAAAATTTTAGTTGGAAGTGTCAAATTTTAATAAATTTATTTGAAACCAATTTCGATTATTTGGATTTTCTTGAGTATTTATGTTGTAGGATCTACAATTGAGTAAATTTAGATGAAAATAACTTCAATTTTGTGGATTGTGAAAAAATTTTTAGTTGGAAGTGTCAAATTTTAATAAATTTATTTGAAATCAACTTCGATTTTTTTGAATTTTGTCGAGTATTTTTGGTGTAGGATGTATATTTGAGTAAATTTAGATGAAAATAATTTCAATTTTTTGGATTGTGAAAAAAAAATTTAGTTGGATGTGTCAAATTTTAATAAATTTATTTGAAATCAATTTGGATTATTTTGAATTTTATTGAGTATTTTTGTTGTAGGATCTACAATTGAGTAAATTTAGATGAAAATAACTTCAATTTTTTGGATTGTGAAAAATATTTTAGTTGGAAGTGTCAAATTTAAATAAATTTATTTGAAATCAACTTCGATTTTTTGGATTTTCTTGAGTATTTTTGTTGTAGGATCTACAATTGAGTAAATTTAGATGAAAATAACTTCAATTTTTTGGATTGTGAAAAAAAATTTAGATGGAAGTGTCAAATTTTAATAAATTTATTTGAATTCAACTTCGATTTTTTTGAATTTTGTCGAGTATTTTTGGTGTAGGATGTATATTTGAGTAAATTTAGATGAAAATAACTTCGATTTTTTGGATTTTGTCACGATTTTTGTCAAATTTTAATAAATTTATTTGAAATCAACTTGAATTATTTTGGATTTTGTTGAGTATTTTTGTTGTAGGATCTATATTTGAGTAAATTTAGATGAAAATATCTTCAATTTTTAGGATTGTGAAAAAAATTTTAGTTGGAAGTGCCAAATTTTAATAAATTTTTTTGAAACCAACTTCGATTTTTTGGATTTTCTTGAGTATTTTTGGTGTAGGATCTACAATTGAGTAAATTTAGATGAAAATAACTTCGATTTTTTGGATTTTGTCACGATTTTTGTCAAATTTTAATAAATTCATTTGAAATCAACTTGGATAATTTTGGAATTTGTTGAGTATTTTTGTTGTAGGAACTATATTTGAGTAAATTTAGATGAAAATATCTTCAATTTTTAGGATTGTGAAAAAAATTTTAGTTGGAAGTGCCAAATTTTAATAAATTTTTTTGAAACCAACTTCGATTTTTTGGATTTTGTTGAGTATTTTTGTTGTAGGATCTATATTTGAGTAAATTTAGATGAAAATAACTTCAATTTCGTGGATTTTGTCACGATTTTTGTCAAATTTTAATAAATTTATTTGAAATCAACTTGGATAATTTTGGAATTTGTTGAGTATTTTTGTTGTAGGAACTATATTTGAGTAAATTTAGATGAAAATATCTTCAATTTTTAGGATTGTGAAAAAAATTTTAGTTGGAAGTTCCAAATTTTAATAATTTTTTTTTAAACCAACTTCGATTTTTTGGATTTTCTTGAGTATTTTTGGTGTAGGATCTACAATTGAGTAAATTTAGATGAAAATAACTTCGATTTTTTGGATTATGTCACGATTTTTGTCAAATTTTAATAAATTTATTTGAAATCAACTTGGATAATTTTGGAATTTGTTGAGTATTTTTGTTGTAGGAACTATATTTCAGTAAATTTAGATGAAAATATCTTCAATTTTTTGGATTGTGAAAAAAATTTTAGTTGGAAGTGTCAAATTTTAATAAATTTATTTGAATTCAACTTCGATTTTTCTGAATTTTGTCGAGTATTTTTGGTGTAGGATGTATATTTGAGTAAATTTAAATGAAAATAACTTCGATTTTTTGGATTTTGTCACGATTTTTGTCAAATTTTAATAAATTTATTTGAAATCAACTTGGATAATTTTGGAATTTGTTGAGTATTTTTGGTGTAGGATCTATATTTGAGTAAATTTAGATGAAAATATCTTCAATTTTTAGGATTGTGAAAAAAATTTTAGTTGGAAGTGCCAAATTTTAATAAATTTATTTGAAACCAATTTCGATTATTTGGATTTTCTTGAGTATTTATGTTGTAGGATCTACAATTGAGTAAATTTAGATGAAAATAACTTCAATTTTGTGGATTGTGAAAAAATTTTTAGTTGGAAGTGTCAAATTTTAATAAATTTATTTGAAATCAACTTCGATTTTTTTGAATTTTGTCGAGTATTTTTGGTGTAGGATGTATATTTGAGTAAATTTAGATGAAAATAACTTCAGTTTTTTGGATTATGAAAAAAATTTTAGTTGCACGTGTCAAATTTTAATAAATTTATTTGAAATCAACTTCGATTACTTTGGATTTTGTCGAGTATTTTTGATGTAGGATGTATATTTGAGTAAATTTAGATGAAAATAACGACAATTTTTTGGATTGTGGAAAAAATTTTAGTTGGAAGTGTCAAATTTTAATAAATTTATTTGAAACCAACTTCGATTTTTTGGATTTTCTTGAGTAATTTTGGTGTAGGATCTACAATTAAGTAAATTTAGATGAAAATAACTTAAATTTTGTGGATTGTGAAAAAAATTTTAGTTGGAAGTGTCAAATTTTAATAAATTTATTTGAAATCAACTTCGATTTTTTTGGATTTTGTCGAGTATTTTTGGTGTAGGATGTATATTTGAGTAAATTTAGATGAAAATAACGACAATTTTTTGGATTGTGAAAAAAATTTTAGTTGGAAGTGTCAAATTTTAATAAATTTATTTGAAACCAATTTCGATTATTTGGATTTTCTTGAGTATTTTTGTTGTAGGATCTACAATTGAGTAAATTTAGATGAAAATAACTTCAATTTTGTGGATTGTGAAAAAAATTTTATTTGGAAGTGTCAAATTTTAATAAATTTATTTGAAATCAACTTCGATTTTTTTGAATTTTGTCGAGTATTTTTGGTGTAGGATGTATATTTGAGTAAATTTAGATGAAATAAATTTCAATTTTTTGGATTGTGAAAAAAAATTCAGTTGGAAGTGTCAAATTTTAATAAATTTATTTGAAATCAATTTGGATTATTTTGAATTTTATTGAGTATTTTTGTTGTAGGATCTACAATTGAGTAAATTTAGATGAAAATAACTTCAATTTTTTGGATTGTGAAAAAAAATTTAGATGGAAGTGTCAAATTTTAATAAATTTATTTGAATTCAACTTCGATTTTTTTGAATTTTGTCGAGTATTTTTGGTGTAGGATGTATATTTGAGTAAATTTAGATGAAAATAACTTCGATTTTTTGGATTTTGTCACGATTTTTGTCAAATTTTAATAAATTTATTTGAAATCAACTTGGATAATTTTGGAATTTGTTGAGTATTTTTGTTGCAGGAGCTATATTTGAGTAAATTTAGATGAAAATATCTTCAATTTTTAGGATTGTGAAAAAAATTTTAGTTGGAAGTGCCAAATTTTAATAAATTTTTTTTAAACCAACTTCGATTTTTTGGATATTCTTGAGTATATTTGGTGTAGGATCTACAATTGAGTAAATTTAGATGAAAATAACTTCGATTTTTTGGATTTTGTCACGATTTTTGTCAAATTTTAATAAATTTATTTGAAATCAACTTGGGTAATTTTGGAATTTGTTGAGTATTTTTGTTGTAAGATCTATATTTGAGTAAATTTAGATGAAAATATCTTCAATTTTTAGGATTGTGAAAAAAATTTTAGTTGGAAGTGTCAAATTTTAATAAATTTATTTGAAATCAACTTGAATTATTTTGCATTTTGTTGAGTATTTTTGTTGTAGGATCTACAATTGAGTAAATTTAGATGAAAATAACTTCAATTTTGTGGATTGTGAAAAAAATTTTAGTTGGAAGTGTCAAATTTTAATAAATTTATTTGAAACCAATTTCGATTATTTGGATTTTCTTGAGTATTTATGTTGTAGGATCTACAATTGAGTAAATTTAGATGAAAATAACTTCAATTTTGTGGATTGTGAAAAAATTTTTAGTTGGAAGTGTCAAATTTTAATAAATTTATTTGAAATCAACTTCGATTTTTTTGAATTTTGTCGAGTATTTTTGGTGTAGGATGTATATTTGAGTAAATTTAGATGAAAATAATTTCAATTTTTTGGATTGTGAAAAAAAAATTTAGTTGGATGTGTCAAATTTTAATAAATTTATTTGAAATCAATTTGGATTATTTTGAATTTTATTGAGTATTTTTGTTGTAGGATCTACAATTGAGTAAATTTAGATGAAAATAACTTCAATTTTTTGGATTGTGAAAAATATTTTAGTTGGAAGTGTCAAATTTAAATAAATTTATTTGAAATCAACTTCGATTTTTTGGATTTTCTTGAGTATTTTTGTTGTAGGATCTACAATTGAGTAAATTTAGATGAAAATAACTTCAATTTTTTGGATTGTGAAAAAAAATTTAGATGGAAGTGTCAAATTTTAATAAATTTATTTGAATTCAACTTCGATTTTTTTGAATTTTGTCGAGTATTTTTGGTGTAGGATGTATATTTGAGTAAATTTAGATGAAAATAACTTCGATTTTTTGGATTTTGTCACGATTTTTGTCAAATTTTAATAAATTTATTTGAAATCAACTTGAATTATTTTGGATTTTGTTGAGTATTTTTGTTGTAGGATCTATATTTGAGTAAATTTAGATGAAAATAACTTCAATTTTGTGGATTGTGAAAAAATTTTTAGTTGGAAGTGTCAAATTTTAATAAATTTATTTGAAACCAAATTCGATTTTTTGGATTCTCTTGAGTATTTTTGTTGTAGGATCTACAATTGAGTAAATTTAGATGAAAATAACTTCAATTTTTTGGATTGTGAAAAAAAAATTTAGTTGGAAGTGTCAAATTTTAATAAATTTATTTGAAATCAATTTGGATTATTTTGGATTTTATTGAGTATTTTTGTTGTAGCATCTACAATTGAGTAAATTTAGATGAAAATAACTTCGATTTTATGGATTTTGTCACGATTTTTGTCAAATTTTAATAAATTTATTTGAAATCAACTTGGATAATTTTGGAATTTGTTGAGTATTTTTGTTGTAAGATCTATATTTGAGTAAATTTAGATGACAATAACTTCAATTTTGTGGATTGTGAAAAAAAATTTTTGTTGGAAGTGTCAAATTTTAATAAATTTATTTGAAACCAAATTCGATTTTTTGGATTTTCTTGAGTATTTTTGTTGTAGGATCTACAATTGAGTAAATATAGATGAATATAACTTCAATTTTTTGGATTGTGAATAAAATTTTAGTTGGAAGTGTCAAATTTTAATAAATTTATTTGAATTCAACTTCGATTTTTTTGAATTTTGTCGAGTATTTTTGGTGTAGGATGTATATTTGAGTAAATTTAGATGAAAATAACTTCGATTTTTTGGATTTTGTCACGATTTTTGTCAAATTTTAAAAAATTTATTTGAAATCAACTTGGATAATTTTGGAATTTGTTGAGTATTTTTGTTGTAGGAACTATATTTGAGTAAATTTAGATGAAAATATCTTCAATTTTTAGGATTGTGAAAAAATTTTTAGTTGGAAGTGCCAAATTTTAATAAATTTTTTTGAAACCAACTTCGATTTTTTGGATTTTCTTGAGTATTTTTGGTGTAGGATCTACAATTGAGTAAATTTAGATGAAAATAACTTCGATTTTTTGGATTTTGTCACGATTTTTGTCAAATTTTAATAAATTCATTTGAAATCAACTTGGATAATTTTGGAATTTGTTGAGTATTTTTGTTGTAGGAACTATATTTGAGTAAATTTAGATGAAAATATCTTCAATTTTTAGGATTGTGAAAAAAATTTTAGTTGGAAGTGCCAAATTTTAATAAATTTTTTTGAAACCAACTTCGATTTTTTGGATTTTGTTGAGTATTTTTGTTGTAGGATCTATATTTGAGTAAATTTAGATGAAAATATCTTCAATTTTTAGGATTGTGAAAAAAATTTTAGTTGGAAGTGTCAAATTTTAATAAATTTATTTGAAATCAACTTGAATTATTTTGCATTTTGTTGAGTATTTTTGTTGTAGGATCTACAATTGAGTAAATTTAGATGAAAATAACTTCAATTTTGTGGATTGTGAAAAAAATTTTAGTTGGAAGTGTCAAATTTTAATAAATTTATTTGAAACCAATTTCGATTATTTGGATTTTCTTGAGTATTTATGTTGTAGGATCTACAATTGAGTAAATTTAGATGAAAATAACTTCAATTTTGTGGATTGTGAAAAAATTTTTAGTTGGAAGTGTCAAATTTTAATAAATTTATTTGAAATCAACTTCGATTTTTTTGAATTTTGTCGAGTATTTTTGGTGTAGGATGTATATTTGAGTAAATTTAGATGAAAATAATTTCAATTTTTTGGATTGTGAAAAAAAAATTTAGTTGGAAGTGTCAAATTTTAATAAATTTATTTGAAATCAATTTGGATTATTTTGAATTTTATTGAGTATTTTTGTTGTAGGATCTACAATTGAGTAAATTTAGATGAAAATAACTTCAATTTTTTGGATTGTGAAAAATATTTTAGTTGGAAGTGTCAAATTTAAATAAATTTATTTGAAATCAACTTCGATTTTTTGGATTTTCTTGAGTATTTTTGTTGTAGGATCTACAATTGAGTAAATTTAGATGAAAATAACTTCAATTTTTTGGATTGTGAAAAAAAATTTAGATGGAAGTGTCAAATTTTAATAAATTTATTTGAATTCAACTTCGATTTTTTTTAATTTTGTCGAGTATTTTTGGTGTAGGATGTATATTTGAGTAAATTTAGATGAAAATAACTTCGATTTTTTGGATTTTGTCACGATTTTTGTCAAATTTTAATAAATTTATTTGAAATCAACTTGGATAATTTTGGAATTTGTTGAGTATTTTTGTTGTAGGAACTATATTTGAGTAAATTTAGATGAAAATATCTTCAATTTTTAGGATTGTGAAAAAAATTTTAGTTGGAAGTGCCAAATTTTAATAAATTTTTTTTAAACCAACTTCGATTTTTGAGATATTCTTGAGTATTTTTGGTGTAGGATCTACAATTGAGTAAATTTAGATGAAAATAACTTCGATTTTTTGGATTTTGTCACGATTTTTGTCAAATTTTAATAAATTTATTTGAAATCAACTTGGGTAATTTTGGAATTTGTTGAGTATTTTTGTTGTAAGATCTATATGTGAGTAAATTTAGATGAAAATATCTTCAATTTTTAGGATTGTGAAAAAAATTTTAGTTGGAAGTGTCAAATTTTAATAAATTTATTTGAAATCAACTTGAATTATTTTGGATTTTGTTGAGTATTTTTGTTGTAGGATCTATATTTGAGTAAATTTAGATGAAAATAACTTCAATTTTGTGGATTGTGAAAAAATTTTTAGTTGGAAGTGTCAAATTTTAATAAATTTATTTGAAACCAAATTCGATTTTTTGGATTCTCTTGAGTATTTTTGTTGTAGGATCTACAATTGAGTAAATTTAGATGAAAATAACTTCAATTTTTTGGATTGTGAAAAAAAAATTTAGTTGGAAGTGTCAAATTTTAATAAATTTATTTGAAATCAATTTGGATTATTTTGGATTTTATTGAGTATTTTTGTTGTAGCATCTACAATTGAGTAAATTTAGATGAAAATAACTTCGATTTTATGGATTTTGTCACGATTTTTGTCAAATTTTAATAAATTTATTTGAAATCAACTTGGATAATTTTGGAATTTGTTGAGTATTTTTGTTGTAAGATCTATATTTGAGTAAATTTAGATGACAATAACTTCAATTTTGTGGATTGTGAAAAAAAATTTTTGTTGGAAGTGTCAAATTTTAATAAATTTATTTGAAACCAAATTCGATTTTTTGGATTTTCTTGAGTATTTTTGTTGTAGGATCTACAATTGAGTAAATATAGATGAAAATAACTTCAATTTTTTGGATTGTGAATAAAATTTTAGTTGGAAGTGTCAAATTTTAATAAATTTATTTGAATTCAACTTCGATTTTTTTGAATTTTGTCGAGTATTTTTGGTGTAGGATGTATATTTGAGTAAATTTAGATGAAAATAACTTCGATTTTTTGGATTTTGTCACGATTTTTGTCAAATTTTAAAAAATTTATTTGAAATCAACTTGGATAATTTTGGAATTTGTTGAGTATTTTTGTTGTAGGAACTATATTTGAGTAAATTTAGATGAAAATATCTTCAATTTTTAGGATTGTGAAAAAATTTTTAGTTGGAAGTGCCAAATTTTAATAAATTTTTTTGAAACCAACTTCGATTTTTTGGATTTTCTTGAGTATTTTTGGTGTAGGATCTACAATTGAGTAAATTTAGATGAAAATAACTTCGATTTTTTGGATTTTGTCACGATTTTTGTCAAATTTTAATAAATTCATTTGAAATCAACTTGGATAATTTTGGAATTTGTTGAGTATTTTTGTTGTAGGAACTATATTTGAGTAAATTTAGATGAAAATATCTTCAATTTTTAGGATTGTGAAAAAAATTTTAGTTGGAAGTGCCAAATTTTAATAAATTTTTTTGAAACCAACTTCGATTTTTTGGATTTTGTTGAGTATTTTTGTTGTAGGATCTATATTTGAGTAAATTTAGATGAAAATAACTTCAATTTCGTGGATTTTGTCACGATTTTTGTCAAATTTTAATAAATTTATTTGAAATCAACTTGGATAATTTTGGAATTTGTTGAGTATTTTTGTTGTAGGAACTATATTTGAGTAAATTTAGATGAAAATATCTTCAATTTTTAGGATTGTGAAAAAAATTTTAGTTGGAAGTGCCAAATTTTAATAATTTTTTTTTAAACCAACTTCGATTTTTTGGATTTTCTTGAGTATTTTTGGTGTAGGATCTACAATTGAGTAAATTTAGATGAAAATAACTTCGATTTTTTGGATTATGTCACGATTTTTGTCAAATTTTAATAAATTTATTTGAAATCAACTTGGATAATTTTGGAATTTGTTGAGTATTTTTGTTGTAGGAACTATATTTCAGTAAATTTAGATGAAAATATCTTCAATTTTTTGGATTGTGAAAAAAATTTTAGTTGGAAGTGTCAAATTTTAATAAATTTATTTGAATTCAACTTCGATTTTTCTGAATTTTGTCGAGTATTTTTGGTGTAGGATGTATATTTGAGTAAATTTAAATGAAAATAACTTCGATTTTTTGGATTTTGTCACGATTTTTGTCAAATTTTAATAAATTTATTTGAAATCAACTTGGATAATTTTGGAATTTGTTGAGTATTTTTGGTGTAGGATCTATATTTGAGTAAATTTAGATGAAAATATCTTCAATTTTTAGGATTGTGAAAAAAATTTTAGTTGGAAGTGTCAAATTTTAATAAATTTATTTGAAACCAATTTCGATTATTTGGATTTTCTTGAGTATTTATGTTGTAGGATCTACAATTGAGTAAATTTAGATGAAAATAACTTCAATTTTGTGGATTGTGAAAAAAATTTTAGTTGGAAGTGTCAAATTTTAATAAATTTATTTGAAATCAACTTCGATTTTTTTGAATTTTGTCGAGTATTTTTGGTGTAGGATGTATATTTGAGTAAATTTAGATGAAAATAATTTCAATTTTTTGGATTGTGAAAAAAAAATTTAGTTGGAAGTGTCAAATTTTAATAAATTTATTTGAAATCAATTTGGATTATTTTGAATTTTATTGAGTATTTTTGTTGTAGGATCTACAATTGAGTAAATTTAGATGAAAATAACTTCAATTTTTTGGATTGTGAAAAATATTTTAGTTGGAAGTGTCAAATTTAAATAAATTTATTTGAAATCAACTTCGATTTTTTGGATTTTCTTGAGTATTTTTGTTGTAGGATCTACAATTGAGTAAATTTAGATGAAAATAACTTCAATTTTTTGGATTGTGAAAAAAAATTTAGATGGAAGTGTCAAATTTTAATAAATTTATTTGAATTCAACTTCGATTTTTTTGAATTTTGTCGAGTATTTTTGGTGTAGGATGTATATTTGAGTAAATTTAGATGAAAATAACTTCGATTTTTTGGATTTTGTCACGATTTTTGTCAAATTTTAATAAATTTATTTGAAATCAACTTGGATAATTTTGGAATTTGTTGAGTATTTTTGTTGTAGGAACTATATTTGAGTAAATTTAGATGAAAATATCTTCAATTTTTAGGATTGTGAAAAAAATTTTAGTTGGAAGTGCCAAATTTTAATAAATTTTTTTTAAACCAACTTCGATTTTTGGGATATTCTTGAGTATTTTTGGTGTAGGATCTACAATTGAGTAAATTTAGATGAAAATAACTTCGATTTTTTGGATTTTGTCACGATTTTTGTCAAATTTTAATAAATTTATTTGAAATCAACTTGGGTAATTTTGGAATTTGTTGAGTATTTTTGTTGTAAGATCTATATGTGAGTAAATTTAGATGAAAATATCTTCAATTTTTAGGATTGTGAAAAAAATTTTAGTTGGAAGTGTCAAATTTTAATAAATTTATTTGAAATCAACTTGAATTATTTTGGATTTTGTTGAGTATTTTTGTTGTAGGATCTATATTTGAGTAAATTTAGATGAAAATAACTTCAATTTTGTGGATTGTGAAAAAATTTTTAGTTGGAAGTGTCAAATTTTAATAAATTTATTTGAAACCAAATTCGATTTTTTGGATTCTCTTGAGTATTTTTGTTGTAGGATCTACAATTGAGTAAATTTAGATGAAAATAACTTCAATTTTTTGGATTGTGAAAAAAAAATTTAGTTGGAAGTGTCAAATTTTAATAAATTTATTTGAAATCAATTTGGATTATTTTGGATTTTATTGAGTATTTTTGTTGTAGGATCTACAATTGAGTAAATTTAGATGAAAATAACTTCGATTTTATGGATTTTGTCACGATTTTTGTCAAATTTTAATAAATTTATTTGAAATCAACTTGGATAATTTTGGAATTTATTGAGTATTTTTGTTGTAAGATCTATATTTGAGTAAATTTAGATGACAATACCTTCAATTTTGTGGATTGTGAAAAAAAAATTTTGTTGGAAGTGTCAAATTTTAATAAATTTATTTGAAACCAAATTCGATTTTTTGGATTTTCTTGAGTATTTTTGTTGTAGGATCTACAATTGAGTAAATATAGATGAAAATAACTTCAATTTTTTGGATTGTGAATAAAATTTAGATGGAAGTGTCAAATTTTAATAAATTTATTTGAATTCAACTTCGATTTTTTTGAATTTTGTCGAGTATTTTTGGTGTAGGATGTATATTTGAGTAAATTTAGATGAAAATAACTTCGATTTTTTGGATTTTGTCACGATTTTTGTCAAATTTTAATAAATTTATTTGAAATCAACTTGGATAATTTTGGAATTTGTTGAGTATTTTTGTTGTAGGAACTATATTTGAGTAAATTTAGATGAAAATATCTTCAATTTTTAGGATTGTGAAAAAAATTTTAGTTGGAAGTGCCAAATTTTAATAAATTTTTTTTAAACCAACTTCGATTTTTTGCATTTTGTTGAGTATTTTTGTTGTAGGATCTACAATTGAGTAAATTTAGATGAAAATAACTTCAATTTTGTGGATTGTGAAAAAAATTTTAGTTGGAAGTGTCAAATTTTAATAAATTTATTTGAAACCAATTTCGATTATTTGGATTTTCTTGAGTATTTATGTTGTAGGATCTACAATTGAGTAAATTTAGATGAAAATAACTTCAATTTTGTGGATTGTGAAAAAATTTTTAGTTGGAAGTGTCAAATTTTAATAAATTTATTTGAAATTAACTTCGATTTTTTTGAATTTTGTCGAGTATTTTTGGTGTAGGATGTATATTTGAGTAAATTTAGATGAAAATAATTTCAATTTTTTGGATTGTGAAAAAAAAATTTAGTTGGAAGTGTCAACTTTTAATAAATTTATTTGAAATCAATTTGGATTATTTTGAATTTTATTGAGTATTTTTGTTGTAGGATCTACAATTGAGTAAATTTAGATGAAAATAACTTCAATTTTTTGGATTGTGAAAAATATTTTAGTTGGAAGTGTCAAATTTAAATAAATTTATTTGAAATCAACTTCGATTTTTTGGATTTTCTTGAGTATTTTTGTTGTAGGATCTACAATTGAGTAAATTTAGATGAAAATAACTTCAATTTTTTGGATTGTGAAAAAAAATTTAGATGGAAGTGTCAAATTTTAATAAATTTATTTGAATTCAACTTCGATTTTTTTGAATTTTGTCGAGTATTTTTGGTGTAGGATGTATATTTGAGTAAATTTAGATGAAAATAACTTCGATTTTTTGGATTTTGTCACGATTTTTGTCAAATTTTAATAAATTTATTTGAAATCAACTTGGATAATTTTGGAATTTGTTGAGTATTTTTGTTGTAGGAACTATATTTGAGTAAATTTAGATGAAAATATCTTCAATTTTTAGGATTGTGAAAAAAATTTTAGTTGGAAGTGCCAAATTTTAATAAATTTTTTTTAAACCAACTTCGATTTTTGGGATATTCTTGAGTATTTTTGGTGTAGGATCTACAATTGAGTAAATTTAGATGAAAATAACTTCGATTTTTTGGATTTTGTCACGATTTTTGTCAAATTTTAATAAATTTATTTGAAATCAACTTGGGTAATTTTGGAATTTGTTGAGTATTTTTGTTGTAAGATCTATATGTGAGTAAATTTAGATGAAAATATCTTCAATTTTTAGGATTGTGAAAAAAATTTTAGTTGGAAGTGTCAAATTTTAATAAATTTATTTGAAATCAACTTGAATTATTTTGGATTTTGTTGAGAATTTTTGTTGTAGGATCTATATTTGAGTAAATTTAGATGAAAATAACTTCAATTTTGTGGATTGTGAAAAAATTTTTAGTTGGAAGTGTCAAATTTTAATAAATTTATTTGAAACCAAATTCGATTTTTTGGATTCTCTTGAGTATTTTTGTTGTAGGATCTACAATTGAGTAAATTTAGATGAAAATAACTTCAATTTTTTGGATTGTGAAAAAAAAATTTAGTTGGAAGTGTCAAATTTTAATAAATTTATTTGAAATCAATTTGGATTATTTTGGATTTTATTGAGTATTTTTGTTGTAGGATCTACAATTGAGTAAATTTAGATGAAAATAACTTCGATTTTATGGATTTTGTCACGATTTTTGTCAAATTTTAATAAATTTATTTGAAATCAACTTGGATAATTTTGGAATTTGTTGAGTATTTTTGTTGTAAGATCTATATTTGAGTAAATTTAGATGACAATAACTTCAATTTTGTGGATTGTGAAAAAAAATTTTTGTTGGAAGTGTCAAATTTTAATAAATTTATTTGAAACCAAATTCGATTTTTTGGATTTTCTTGAGTATTTTTGTTGTAGGATCTACAATTGAGTAAATATAGATGAAAATAACTTCAATTTTTTGGATTGTGAATAAAATTTTAGTTGGAAGTGTCAAATTTTAATAAATTTATTTGAATTCAACTTCGATTTTTTTGAATTTTGTCGAGTATTTTTGGTGTAGGATGTATATTTGAGTAAATTTAGATGAAAATAACTTCGATTTTTTGGATTTTGTCACGATTTTTGTCAAATTTTAAAAAATTTATTTGAAATCAACTTGGATAATTTTGGAATTTGTTGAGTATTTTTGTTGTAGGAACTATATTTGAGTAAATTTAGATGAAAATATCTTCAATTTTTAGGATTGTGAAAAAAATTTTAGTTGGAAGTGCCAAATTTTAATAAATTTTTTTGAAACCAACTTCGATTTTTTGGATTTTCTTGAGTATTTTTGGTGTAGGATCTACAATTGAGTAAATTTAGATGAAAATAACTTCGATTTTTTGGATTTTGTCACGATTTTTGTCAAATTTTAATAAATTCATTTGAAATCAACTTGGATAATTTTGGAATTTGTTGAGTATTTTTGTTGTAGGAACTATATTTGAGTAAATTTAGATGAAAATATCTTCAATTTTTAGGATTGTGAAAAAAATTTTAGTTGGAAGTGCCAAATTTTAATAAATTTTTTTGGAAACCAACTTCGATTTTTTGGATTTTGTTGAGTATTTTTGTTGTAGGATCTATATTTGAGTAAATTTAGATGAAAATAACTTCAATTTCGTGGATTTTGTCACGATTTTTGTCAAATTTTAATAAATTTATTTGAAATCAACTTGGATAATTTTGGAATTTGTTGAGTATTTTTGTTGTAGGAACTATATTTGAGTAAATTTAGATGAAAATATCTTCAATTTTTAGGATTGTGAAAAAAATTTTAGTTGGAAGTGCCAAATTTTAATAATTTTTTTTTAAACCAACTTCGATTTTTTGGATTTTCTTGAGTATTTTTGGTGTAGGATCTACAATTGAGTAAATTTAGATGAAAATAACTTCGATTTTTTGGATTATGTCACGATTTTTGTCAAATTTTAATAAATTTATTTGAAATCAACTTGGATAATTTTGGAATTTGTTGAGTATTTTTGGTGTAGGATCTATATTTGAGTAAATTTAGATGAAAATATCTTCAATTTTCAGGATTGTGAAAAAAATTTTAGTTGGAAGTGTCAAATTTTAATAAATTTATTTGAAATCAATTTGGATTATTTTGAATTTTATTGAGTATTTTTGTTGTAGGATCTACAATTGAGTAAATTTAGATGAAAATAACTTCAATTTTTTGGATTGTGAAAAATATTTTAGTTGGAAGTGTCAAATTTAAATAAATTTATTTGAATTCAACTTCGATTTTTTTGAATTTTGTCGAGTATTTTTGGTGTAGGATGTATATTTGAGTAAATTTAGATGAAAATAACTTCGATTTTTTGGATTTTGTCACGATTTTTGTCAAATTTTAATAAATTTATTTGAAATCAACTTGGATAATTTTGGAATTTGTTGAGTATTTTTGTTGTAGGAACTATATTTGAGTAAATTTAGATGAAAATATCTTCAATTTTTAGGATTGTGAAAAAAATTTTAGTTGGAAGTGCCAAATTTTAATAAATTTTTTTTAAACCAACTTCGATTTTTGGGATATTCTTGAGTATTTTTGGTGTAGGATCTACAATTGAGTAAATTTAGATGAAAATAACTTCAATTTTTTGGATTGTGAAAAAAAATTTAGATGGAAGTGTCAAATTTTAATAAATTTATTTGAATTCAACTTCGATTTTTTTGAATTTTGTCGAGTATTTTTGGTGTAGGATGTATATTTGAGTAAATTTAGATGAAAATAACTTCGATTTTTTGGATTTTGTCACGATTTTTGTCAAATTTTAATAAATTTATTTGAAATCAACTTGGATAATTTTGGAATTTGTTGAGTATTTTTGTTGTAGGAACTATATTTGAGTAAATTTAGATGAAAATATCTTCAATTTTTAGGATTGTGAAAAAAATTTTAGTTGGAAGTGCCAAATTTTAATAAATTTTTTTTAAACCAACTTCGATTTTTGGGATATTCTTGAGTATTTTTGGTGTAGGATCTACAATTGAGTAAATTTAGATGAAAATAACTTCGATTTTTTGGATTTTGTCACGATTTTTGTCAAATTTTAATAAATTTATTTGAAATCAACTTGGGTAATTTTGGAATTTGTTGAGTATTTTTGTTGTAAGATCTATATGTGAGTAAATTTAGATGAAAATATCTTCAATTTTTAGGATTGTGAAAAAAATTTTAGTTGGAAGTGTCAAATTTTAATAAATTTATTTGAAATCAACTTGAATTATTTTGGATTTTGTTGAGAATTTTTGTTGTAGGATCTATATTTGAGTAAATTTAGATGAAAATAACTTCAATTTTGTGGATTGTGAAAAAATTTTTAGTTGGAAGTGTCAAATTTTAATAAATTTATTTGAAACCAAATTCGATTTTTTGGATTCTCTTGAGTATTTTTGTTGTAGGATCTACAATTGAGTAAATTTAGATGAAAATAACTTCAATTTTTTGGATTGTGAAAAAAAAATTTAGTTGGAAGTGTCAAATTTTAATAAATTTATTTGAAATCAATTTGGATTATTTTGGATTTTATTGAGTATTTTTGTTGTAGGATCTACAATTGAGTAAATTTAGATGAAAATAACTTCGATTTTATGGATTTTGTCACGATTTTTGTCAAATTTTAATAAATTTATTTGAAATCAACTTGGATAATTTTGGAATTTGTTGAGTATTTTTGTTGTAAGATCTATATTTGAGTAAATTTAGATGACAATAACTTCAATTTTGTGGATTGTGAAAAAAAATTTTTGTTGGAAGTGTCAAATTTTAATAAATTTATTTGAAACCAAATTCGATTTTTTGGATTTTCTTGAGTATTTTTGTTGTAGGATCTACAATTGAGTAAATATAGATGAAAATAACTTCAATTTTTTGGATTGTGAATAAAATTTTAGTTGGAAGTGTCAAATTTTAATAAATTTATTTGAATTCAACTTCGATTTTTTTGAATTTTGTCGAGTATTTTTGGTGTAGGATGTATATTTGAGTAAATTTAGATGAAAATAACTTCGATTTTTTGGATTTTGTCACGATTTTTGTCAAATTTTAAAAAATTTATTTGAAATCAACTTGGATAATTTTGGAATTTGTTGAGTATTTTTGTTGTAGGAACTATATTTGAGTAAATTTAGATGAAAATATCTTCAATTTTTAGGATTGTGAAAAAAATTTTAGTTGGAAGTGCCAAATTTTAATAAATTTTTTTGAAACCAACTTCGATTTTTTGGATTTTCTTGAGTATTTTTGGTGTAGGATCTACAATTGAGTAAATTTAGATGAAAATAACTTCGATTTTTTGGATTTTGTCACGATTTTTGTCAAATTTTAATAAATTCATTTGAAATCAACTTGGATAATTTTGGAATTTGTTGAGTATTTTTGTTGTAGGAACTATATTTGAGTAAATTTAGATGAAAATATCTTCAATTTTTAGGATTGTGAAAAAAATTTTAGTTGGAAGTGCCAAATTTTAATAAATTTTTTTGGAAACCAACTTCGATTTTTTGGATTTTGTTGAGTATTTTTGTTGTAGGATCTATATTTGAGTAAATTTAGATGAAAATAACTTCAATTTCGTGGATTTTGTCACGATTTTTGTCAAATTTTAATAAATTTATTTGAAATCAACTTGGATAATTTTGGAATTTGTTGAGTATTTTTGTTGTAGGAACTATATTTGAGTAAATTTAGATGAAAATATCTTCAATTTTTAGGATTGTGAAAAAAATTTTAGTTGGAAGTGCCAAATTTTAATAATTTTTTTTTAAACCAACTTCGATTTTTTGGATTTTCTTGAGTATTTTTGGTGTAGGATCTACAATTGAGTAAATTTAGATGAAAATAACTTCGATTTTTTGGATTATGTCACGATTTTTGTCAAATTTTAATAAATTTATTTGAAATCAACTTGGATAATTTTGGAATTTGTTGAGTATTTTTGGTGTAGGATCTATATTTGAGTAAATTTAGATGAAAATATCTTCAATTTTCAGGATTGTGAAAAAAATTTTAGTTGGAAGTGTCAAATTTTAATAAATTTATTTGAAATCAATTTGGATTATTTTGAATTTTATTGAGTATTTTTGTTGTAGGATCTACAATTGAGTAAATTTAGATGAAAATAACTTCAATTTTTTGGATTGTGAAAAATATTTTAGTTGGAAGTGTCAAATTTAAATAAATTTATTTGAATTCAACTTCGATTTTTTTGAATTTTGTCGAGTATTTTTGGTGTAGGATGTATATTTGAGTAAATTTAGATGAAAATAACTTCGATTTTTTGGATTTTGTCACGATTTTTGTCAAATTTTAATAAATTTATTTGAAATCAACTTGGATAATTTTGGAATTTGTTGAGTATTTTTGTTGTAGGAACTATATTTGAGTAAATTTAGATGAAAATATCTTCAATTTTTAGGATTGTGAAAAAAATTTTAGTTGGAAGTGCCAAATTTTAATAAATTTTTTTTAAACCAACTTCGATTTTTGGGATATTCTTGAGTATTTTTGGTGTAGGATCTACAATTGAGTAAATTTAGATGAAAATAACTTCGATTTTTTGGATTTTGTCACGATTTTTGTCAAATTTTAATAAATTTATTTGAAATCAACTTGGGTAATTTTGGAATTTGTTGAGTATTTTTGTTGTAAGATCTATATGTGAGTAAATTTAGATGAAAATATCTTCAATTTTTAGGATTGTGAAAAAAATTTTAGTTGGAAGTGTCAAATTTTAATAAATTTATTTGAAATCAACTTGAATTATTTTGGATTTTGTTGAGTATTTTTGTTGTAGGATCTATATTTGAGTAAATTTAGATGAAAATAACTTCAATTTTGTGGATTGTGAAAAAATTTTTAGTTGGAAGTGTCAAATTTTAATAAATTTATTTGAAACCAAATTCGATTTTTTGGATTCTCTTGAGTATTTTTGTTGTAGGATCTACAATTGAGTAAATTTAGATGAAAATAACTTCCATTTTTTGGATTGTGAAAAAAAAATTTAGTTGGAAGTGTCAAATTTTAATAAATTTATTTGAAATCAATTTGGATTATTTTGGATTTTATTAAATATTTTTTTTGTAGGATCTACAATTGAGTAAATTTAGATGAAAATAACTTCGATTTTATGGATTTTGTCACGATTTTTGTCAAATTTTAATAAATTTATTTGAAATCAACTTGGATAATTTTGGAATTTGTTGAGTATTTTTGTTGTAAGATCTATATTTGAGTAAATTTAGATGACAATAACTTCAATTTTGTGGATTGTGAAAAAAAATTTTTGTTGGAAGTGTCAAATTTTAATAAATTCATTTGAAACCAAATTCGATTTTTTGGATTTTCTTGAGTATTTTTGTTGTAGGATCTACAATTGAGTAAATATAGATGAAAATAACTTAAATTTTTTGGATTGTGAATAAAATTTTAGTTGGAAGTGTCAAATTTTAATAAATTTATTTGCATTCAACTTCGATTTTTTTGAATTTTGTCGAGTATTTTTGGTGTAAGATGTATATTTGAGTAAATTTAGATGAAAATAACTTCGATTTTTTGGATTTTGTCACGATTTTTGTCAAATTTTAAAAAATTTATTTGAAATCAACTTGGATAATTTTGGAATTTGTTGAGTATTTTTGTTGTAGGAACTATATTTGAGTAAATTTAGATGAAAATATCTTCAATTTTTAGGATTGTGAAAAAAATTTTAGTTGGAAGTGCCAAATTTTAATAAATTTTTTTGAAACCAACTTCGATTTTTTGGATTTTCTTGAGTATTTTTGGTGTAGGATCTACAATTGAGTAAATTTAGATGAAAATAACTTCGATTTTTTGGATTTTGTCACGATTTTTGTCAAATTTTAATAAATTCATTTGAAATCAACTTGGATAATTTTGGAATTTGTTGAGTATTTTTGTTGTAGGAACTATATTTGAGTAAATTTAGATGAAAATATCTTCAATTTTTAGGATTGTGAAAAAAATTTTAGTTGGAAGTGCCAAATTTTAATAAATTTTTTTGAAACCAACTTCGATTTTTTGGATTTTGTTGAGTATTTTTGTTGTAGGATCTATATTTGAGTAAATTTAGATGAAAATAACTTCAATTTCGTGGATTTTGTCACGATTTTTGTCAAATATTAATAAATTTATTTGAAATCAACTTGGATAATTTTGGAATTTGTTGAGTATTTTTGTTGTAGGAACTATATTTGAGTAAATTTAGATGAAAATATCTTCAATTTTTAGGATTGTGAAAAAAATTTTAGTTGGAAGTGCCAAATTTTAATAATTTTTTTTTAAACCAACTTCGATTTTTTGGATTTTCTTGAGTATTTTTGGTGTAGGATCTACAATTGAGTAAATTTAGATGAAAATAACTTCGATTTTTTGGATTATGTCACGATTTTTGTCAAATTTTAATAAATTTATTTGAAATCAACTTGGATAATTTTGGAATTTGTTGAGTATTTTTGTTGTAGGAACTATATTTCAGTAAATTTAGATGAAAATATCTTCAATTTTTTGGATTGTGAAAAAAATTTTAGTTGGAAGTGTCAAATTTTAATAAATTTATTTGAATTCAACTTCGATTTTTCTGAATTTTGTCGAGTATTTTTGGTGTAGGATGTATATTTGAGTAAATTTAAATGAAAATAACTTCGATTTTTTGGATTTTGTCACGATTTTTGTCAAATTTTAATAAATTTATTTGAAATCAACTTGGATAATTTTGGAATTTGTTGAGTATTTTTGGTGTAGGATCTATATTTGAGTAAATTTAGATGACAATATCTTCAATTTTTAGGATTGTGAAAAAAATTTTAGTTGGAAGTGTCAAATTTTAATAAATTTATTTGAATTCAACTTCGATTTTTTGGATTTTCTTGAGTATTTTTGGTGTAGGATCTACAATTGAGTAAATTTAGATGAAAATAACTTCGATTTTTTGGATTTTGTCACGATTTTTGTCAAATTTTAATAAATTTATTTGAAATCAACTTGGATAATTTTGGAATTTGTTGAGTATTTTTGTTGTAGGATCTATATTTGAGTAAATTTAGATGAAAATATCTTCAATTTTTTGGATTGTGAAAAATTTTGAGTTGGAAGTGTCAAATTTTAATAAATTTATTTGAAACCAACTTCGATTTTTTGGATTTTCTTCAGTATTTTTGTTGTAGGATCTACAATTGAGTAAATTTAGATGAAAATAACTTCGATTTTTTGGATTTTGTCACGATTTTTGTCAAATTTTAATAAATTTATTTGAAATCAACATGGATAATTTTGGATTTTGTTGAGTATTTTTGGTGTAGGAACTATATTTGAGTAAATTTAGATGAAAATATCTTCAATTTTTTGGATTGTGAAAAAAATTTTAGTTGGAAGTGTCAAATTTCAATAAATTTATTTGAAACCAACTTCGATTTTTTGGATTTTCTTGAGTATTTTTGTTGTAGGATCTACAATTGAGTAAATTTAGATGAAAATAACTTCAATTTTGTGGATTGTGAAAAAAATTTTAGTTGGAAGTGTCAAATTTTAATAAATTTATTTGAAATCAACTTCGATTTTTTTGGATTTTGTCGAGTATTTTTGGTGTAGGATGTACAATTGAGTAAATTTAGATGAAAATAACTTCGATTTTTTGGATTATGTCACGATTTTTGTCAAATTTTAATAAATTTATTTGAAATCAACTTGGATAATTTTTATCAACGAGCGCTCTACTAAAGAGGAGAGACGCAGACTGGCGGAGGCCAAGGCTTTGGGCAAAACACATAATTGCAGTTACGTGTGGATGAAGCGGGGAGTTGTATTCGTTAAAGTGAACGATAATTCGCGGCCGTTCAAATATGCCTCGCCGCAGCAGTTTCCTCAAATGGTTCAGTTGGGGCTCCAAACTGAAACTGATTCCAATAATTCCCACGCACCGGGCATCTCTTCTACGCAGCAGCTCTTCTCTTCTTCCGGGCTACTGGTTGACTCGATGCAGGCCCACTCTTTACAGCCACAACTGCAGACACAGCACTTCACACCCTCTCTTGCACATTCTGCCGGAAATCCTCCTCTTCTTCAATGACGCTCTTCGCCAGGCCTTCAAAATCGCACTGGATCATTTTCCCGGTCGGCTTCAGCGGAATCATGCTCCTGGTTGATGGCTTCCAGCTCGCACAGTCCACTGCTCTCGTCGCCTGCTACGCCAGCCTCCACCGATGCTGACTCTTCTGACCTGTCATCGGGCGACGCCTCGCTTTCTAACATTATTTCCACTTACGCTAACCACCTAGTGACTGCGCATCGTAATAACCGGCAACCTATTGGACCTTCTTCTGGACTCTCTTCCTGTGATCTACGTAGCTTATCTTCTATGGGGTCTACGGCATCTATCTCTTTTTCTTCCTCGGCGGAGATCTCGTCGCTTGCTGCTGCGCCTATGGTCAACTCTACTGTCTCCTCTATGCTCTCGGATATTCTACGTGCTAATCCTAGCTCTCTCTCTGTTGCGCATATAAATGTTCGTTCTCTGACTTTTCACTTCTCTGGCTTAACTGATCTCTTGCATGACCACAATTTCGATGTTATTGCGCTTAGTGAAACCTGGCTGCGTAGCGCGGATAACTCCGTGTCTTTATCTATACCTGGATATGTACTTATTCGTTCTGACCGGTGCTCTGACTCCCTCTCTCGAGGAGGAGGTACGGCTCTATATATTAAGTCTAGCTTTCATTGCTCTAGTATCTTCAATACGTTTTCCGACAACCTTTTTTCCAACAGCTTACTTGATGTATCTGGTGCTCTTATAAGTGTAAATCGGAGTCGTCTGGCAATACTTTCTGTTTACCGGCCGCCTAGCTGTCCGATCACGTCTTTAAAGAATTTGGAACTTTTTCTCACTGATGTTTCTTGCTACGTCGATCGCATAGTATGCCTAGGCGATTTTAATGTCAACTTCAATAACACCAGCAATTCCGATTTACATTACATTCATAGTATAATGTCTATTATTTCTTTAAAACAAATCATTGCTGAGCCAACGCGGATTACGCAAACTTCATCGACCTTGCTGGACCTGATCTTGGTCAGCAGGGATGTGGAAGTCGTCTAGTCGGGTGTATACGACATAAGTCACATTAGTGATCACTGCCTAATTTATGGGCTCTTTGATATTCCTAAGTCACGTATGCGACAGCGTTACGTTTTGAGTCGAGACCTAAAAAGTGTCCCTGTTGAGCGCTTCCGTATCGCTGCTGAGCAGGTCAATTGGGAGTATATCCATAACTTGGATACTGTGGACTCCAAAGTTGAAGCGTTTACTACGATAATTACTGCTTTATTTGATCAGTTCGCGCCTGTACGTCTAGTGCGTGGCTCGAAGACTCCCTTGCCTTGGCTCACACCTACCGTCAAAAAACTTATGAGCCTCCGTAATCATGCACTGACGAAGTATAGGAGATCTGGAGCGGCAGCTGCTTGGGATTATTATAAATTACTTCGGAACCTCGCAAATTCCTCTATTCGTACGGAGAAGCGATTATATTTCAAGAATCTCTCCCGCTCCGGCTCCCCTAAGAGTTTCTGGCACTCTCTTTCTACTGCTGGGTTTCACAAATCATCACATTCCTCCTCTGTCTCTGATTCCTTTCCGGATCCTTCTGCAATTAACGATCACTTCCTTGATTCTCTACCTTCTATCTCTGCGTCTCCCGAGCTCATTTCCTATTACTCATCTCAGTCACATGAGTCCTCTTCTTCCTCTAGCTTTACTTTTACACCTTTCTCACTTGGCGATCTTTTCTCTGTTTTCAAAGGCATAAAGCTTACCTCCTCCAACCCCTATGATATTTCTGGCAGCATGATACTTAATTGTGTTCCTTACTGTCTTGATTCTCTCCTGCATATCTTCAATTCTGCTGTCCTATCCGGGTCGTTCCCCGCTGCTTGGAAGCATTCTTTTGTCTATCCTATTCCTAAGACGGCTAATGCCACCACCCTTGATTCTCTTCGTCCTATTTCTCTTACGCCTTTCCTGTCCAAGGTTCTTGAAAAACTTTGTCTTGCGCAACTGGTGAGGTACTTTGACTCTTGCAGCGCTATTCCGCCTTTCCAATCGGGCTTTCGTAGAGGTTATAGTACGAGCACTGCCTTGCTTCACATCTCGGACACTGTACTTCGTGCGTTTGACTCGCGTCGCTTAACTTGTATCACGTCTCTGGATTTCTCAAAGGCGTTTGATACAATTGATCACGACTTGCTGTGTGCCAAGTTAGGCTATCTTGGTCTGTCGCTTAGCGCCTTATCGTTTCTTAAATCCTATCTCTCACCGCGCACTCAGCAGGTGGTGCTTAAACGCTCCTTACCTCTAACTTCGACTATTAGACAGAATTCTAGTGGAGTTCCGCAAGGCTCTGTGCTAGGTCCGCTTCTGTTCAGTGTCTATGTGTGCGATTTGCCTGCAGTCTGTAATCACTGTCAAGTTTATATGTATGCGGATGACACCCAGCTTATCAAGGTTTTTGATCCCAGCTGTGCTGATCTAGCCAAAGCAGAAATTGAAGCTGATTTACGTCGACTTATACACTGGTCTGACTCTCACGGTCTCCAGTTAAATCCTGTCAAAACCACTGTCTTAGTTGCTGGTTCTCCTATTTTCCTTAGTAACCTGTCCTCTTTCGACATTTCTTTTGGCTCCTCTGTCCTTGGTGTACAACCTGCATTAAAAAATTTAGGTGTGACCTTTGATCCCCATTGGTGTTTTGACCGTCATGTTGCTGTGTTGTGTCGATCTGCCTTCTCTCGCATGCGTCTCCTTTACCCTTCACGTCGTATATTATCTACTAACACGAAGCTCTTGTTGTGTCAAGCCTTAATCATCTCCATCTTTGATTATGCTGATGTAGTGTACGGTCCGTGTCTCTCCTCTTCACTTTTGTCTGTTGTACAACGTGTGCAAAACTCATGTCTCCGTTTCTCTTATAATGTTCGTAAGTACGACCACATAATGCCTTCTTTCCAACGTTCTGGCTGGCTAAAGATGAAGCAGAGATGGATTTTTCATCTCTGCTGTCTTGTCTATAAAATACTTGCGACAGGTACCCCGAGGTATCTGTATGAACTGCTTCGCTCTAATTTGTCAATGCACTCTAGCGGCTCTATGACAACGAGACGCTGTTTTGATTTGTCTGTGCCGCACCATCGTTCTTATAAATTCACTGCGTCCTTCTCCTACATATCTTCCTATTATTATAACTCCATTCCTTCTAATATACGTTCCCTATCATCGTTTGCTTCATTTAAACCTAGTGCTCGTTCTTTCATCCTCTCGCGGTTTCCTATGTAATCGGCTTATTCTTATTCTTATCTTATTCATAATTTATTTTATCTTATTTTATTGTATTTTAGGTTAGGTTAGGTTGTAGAGCAGCAGTTAATGCTGAACCTCGCCTATTCGCCATTGTAATTTTAGTTGTAATGGTGAATAAAGACATTTAATAATAATAATAATAATAATATATTTGAGTAAATTTAGATGAAAATAACGACAATTTTTTGGATTGTGAAAAAAAGTTTAGTTGGAAGTGTCAAATTTTAATAAATTTATTTGAAACCAATTTCGATTATTTGGATTTTCTTGAGTATTTTTGTTGTAGGATCTACAATTGAGTAAATTTAGATGAAAATAACTTCAATTTTTTGGATTGTGAAAAAAATTTTAGTTGGAAGTGTCAAATTTTAATAAATTTATTTGAAATCAACGTCGATTTTATTGGATTTTGTCGGGTATTTTTGTTGTAGGATCTATATTTGAGTAAATTTAGATGAAAATAACTTCAATTTTTTGGATTGTGAAAAATATTTTAGTTGGAAGTGTCAAATTTTAATAAATTTATTTGAAATCAACTTCGATTTTTTGGATTTTCTTGAGTATTTTTGTTGTAGGATCTACAATTGAGTAAATTTAGATGAAAATAACTTCAATTTTTTGGATTGTGAAAAAAAATTTAGATGGAAGTGTCAAATTTTAATAAATTTATTTGAATTCAACTTCGATTTTTTTGAATTTTGTCGAGTATTTTTGGTGTAGAATGTATATTTGAGTAAATTTAGATGAAAATAACTTCGGTTTTTTGGATTTTGTCACGATTTTTGTCAAATTTTAATAAATTTATTTGAAATCAACTTGGGTAATTTTGGAATTTGTTGAGTATTTTTGTTGTAAGATCTATATTTGAGTAAATTTAGATGAAAATATCTTCCATTTTTAGGATTGTGAAAAAAATTTTAGTTGGAAGTGTCAAATTTTAATAAATTTATTTGAAATCAACTTGAATTATTTTGGATTTTGTTGAGTATTTTTGTTGTAGGATCTATATTTGAGTAAATTTAGATGAAAATAACTTCAATTTTGTGGATTGTGAAAAAATTTTTAGTTGGAAGTGTCAAATTTTAATAAATTTATTTGAAACCAAATTCGATTTTTTGGATTCTCTTGAGTATTTTTGTTGTAGGATCTACAATTGAGTAAATTTAGATGAAAATAACTTCAATTTTTTGGATTGTGAAAAAAAAATTTAGTTGGAAGTGTCAAATTTTAATAAATTTATTTGAAATCAATTTGGATTATTTTGGATTTTATTGAGTATTTTTGTTGTAGGATCTACAATTGAGTAAATTTAGATGAAAATAACTTCGATTTTATGGATTTTGTCACGATTTTTGTCAAATTTTAATAAATTTATTTGAAATCAACTTGGATAATTTTGGAATTTGTTGAGTATTTTTGTTGTAAGATCTATATTTGAGTAAATTTAGATGAAAATAACTTCAATTTTTTGGATTGTGAAAAAAATTTTAGTTGGAAGTGTCAAAATTTTAACTAATTTATTTGAAACCAACTTCGATTTTTTGGATTTTCTTGAGTATTTTTGTTGTAGGATCTACAATTGAGTAAATTTAGATGAAAATAACTTCGATTTTATGGATTTTGTCACGATTTTTGTCAAATTTTAATAAATTTATTTGAAATAAACTTGGATAATTTTGGAATTTGTTGAGTATTTTTGTTGTAAGATCTATATTTGAGTAAATTTAGATGAAAATAACTTCAATTTTGTGGATTGTGAAAAAATTTTTTGTTGGAAGTGTCAAATTTTAATAAATTTATTTGAAACCAAATTCGATTTTTTGGATTTTCTTGAGTATTTTTGTTGTAGGATCTACAATTGAGTAAATTTAGATGAAAATAACTTCGATTTTTTGGATTTTGTCACGATTTTTGTCAAATTTTATTAAATTTATTTGAAATCAACTTGGATAATTTTGGAATTTGTTGAGTATTTTTGTTGTAAGATCTATATTTGAGTAAATTTAGATGAAAATAACTTCAATTTTGTGGATTGTGAAAAAATTTTTAGTTGGAAGTGTCAAATTTTAATAAATTTATTTGAAACCAAATTCGATTTTTTGGATTCTCTTGAGTATTTTTGTTGTAGGATCTACAATTGAGTAAATTTAGATGAAAATAACTTCGATTTTATGGATTTTGTCACGATTTTTGTCAAATTTTAATAAATTTATTTGAAATCAACTTGGATAATTTTGGAATTTGTTGAGTATTTTTGTTGTAAGATCTATATTTGAGTAAATTTAGATGAAAATAACTTCAATTTTATGGATTGTGAAAAAAATTTTAGTTGGAAGTGTCAAATTTTAATAAATTTATTTGAAATCAACTTCGATTTTTTTGAATTTTGTCGAGTATTTTTGGTGTAGGATGTATATTTGAGTAAATTTAGATGAAAATAACTTCAGTTTTTTGGATTATGAAAAAAATTTTAGTTGCACGTGTCAAATTTTAATAAATTTATTTGAAATCAACTTCGATTACTTTGGATTTTGTCGAGTATTTTTGGTGTAGGATGTATATTTGAGTAAATTTAGATGAAAATAACGACAATTTTTTGGATTGTGGAAAAAATTTTAGTTGGAAGTGTCAAATTTTAATAAATTTATTTGAAACCAATTTCGATTATTTGGATTTTCTTGAGTATTTTTGTTGTAGGATCTACAATTGAGTAAATTTAGATGAAAATAACTTCCATTTTTTGGATTGTGAATAAAATTTTAGTTGGAAGTGTCAAATTTTAATAAATTTATTTGAATTCAACTTCGATTTTTTTGAATTTTGTCGACTATTTTTGGTGTAGGATGTATATTTGAGTAAATTTAGATGAAAATAACTTCGATTTTTTGGATTTTGTCACGATTTTTGTCAAATTTTAATAAATTTATTTCAAATCAACTTGGATAATTTTGGAATTTGTTGAGTATTTTTGTTGTAGGAACTATATTTGAGTAAATTTAGATGCAAATATCTTCAATTTTTAGGATTGTGAAAAAAATTTTAGTTGGAAGTGCCAAATTTTAATAATTTTTTTGAAATCAACTTCGATTTTTTTGGATTTTGTCGAGTATTTTTGGTGTAGGATGTATATTTGAGTAAATTTAGATGAAAATAACGACAATTTTTTGGATTGTGAAAAAAATTTTAGTTGGAAGTGTCAAATTTTAATAAATTTATTTGAAACCAATTTCGATTATTTGGATTTTCTTGAGTATTTTTGTTGTAGGATCTACAATTGAGTAAATTTAGATGAAAATAACTTCAATTTTGTGGATTGTGAAAAAAATTTTATTTGGAAGTGTCAAATTTTAATAAATTTATTTGAAATCAACTTCGATTTTTTTGAATTTTGTCGAGTATTTTTGGTGTAGGATGTATATTTGAGTAAATTTAGATGAAATAAATTTCAATTTTTTGGATTGTGAAAAAAAAATTCAGTTGGAAGTGTCAAATTTTAATAAATTTATTTGAAATCAATTTGGATTATTTTGGATTTTATTGAGTATTTTTGTTGTAGGATCTACAATTGAGAAAAATTAGATGAAAATAACTTCGATTTTTTGGATTTTGTCACGATTTTTGTCAAATTTTAATAAATTTATTTGAAATCAACTTGGATAATTTTGGAATTTGTTGAGTATTTTTGTTGTAAGATCTATATTTGAGTAAATTTAGATGAAAATAACTTCAATTTTGTGGATTGTGAAAAAAATTTTTTGTTGGAAGTGTCAAATTTTAATAAATTTATTTGAAACCAAATTCGATTTTTTTGAATTTCTTGAGTATTTTTGTTGTAGGATCTACAATTGAGTAAATTTAGATGAAAATAACTTCGATTTTTTGGATTTTGTCACGATTTTTGTCAAATTTTATTAAATTTATTTGAAATCAACTTGGATAATTTTGGAATTTGTTGAGTATTTTTGTTGTAAGATCTATATTTGAGTAAATTTAGATGAAAATATCTTCAATTTTTAGGATTGTGAAAAAAATTTTAGTTGGAAGTGTCAAATTTTAATAAATTTATTTGAAATCAACTTGAATTATTTTGGATTTTGTTGAGTATTTTTGTTGTAGGATCTATATTTGAGTAAATTTAGATGAAAATAACTTCAATTTTGTGGATTGTGAAAAAATTTTTAGTTGGAAGTGTCAAATTTTAATAAATTTATTTGAAACCAAATTCGATTTTTTGGATTCTCTTGAGTATTTTTGTTGTAGGATCTACAATTGAGTAAATTTAGATGAAAATAACTTAAATTTTTAGGATTGTGAAAAAAATTTTAGTTGGAAGTGCCAAATTTTAATAAATTTTTTTGAAACCAACTTCGATTTTTTGGATTTTCTTGAGTATTTTTGGTGTAGGATCTACAATTGAGTAAATTTAGATGAAAATAACTTCGATTTTTTGGATTATGTCACGATTTTTGTCAAATTTTAATAAATTTATTTGAAATCAACTTGGATAATTTTTATCAACGAGCGCTCTACTAAAGAGGAGAGACGCAGACTGGCGGAGGCCAAGGCTTTGGGCAAAACACATAATTGCAGTTACGTGTGGATGAAGCGGGGAGTTGTATTCGTTAAAGTGAACGATAATTCGCGGCCGTTCAAATATGCCTCGCCGCAGCAGTTTCCTCAAATGGTTCAGTTGGGGCTCCAAACTGAAACTGATTCCAATAATTCCCACGCACCGGGCATCTCTTCTACGCAGCAGCTCTTCTCTTCTTCCGGGCTACTGGTTGACTCGATGCAGGCCCACTCTTTACAGCCACAACTGCAGACACAGCACTTCACACCCTCTCTTGCACATTCTGCCGGAAATCCTCCTCTTCTTCAATGACGCTCTTCGCCAGGCCTTCAAAATCGCACTGGATCATTTTCCCGGTCGGCTTCAGCGGAATCATGCTCCTGGTTGATGGCTTCCAGCTCGCACAGTCCACTGCTCTCGTCGCCTGCTACGCCAGCCTCCACCGATGCTGACTCTTCTGACCTGTCATCGGGCGACGCCTCGCTTTCTAACATTATTTCCACTTACGCTAACCACCTAGTGACTGCGCATCGTAATAACCGGCAACCTATTGGACCTTCTTCTGGACTCTCTTCCTGTGATCTACGTAGCTTATCTTCTATGGGGTCTACGGCATCTATCTCTTTTTCTTCCTCGGCGGAGATCTCGTCGCTTGCTGCTGCGCCTATGGTCAACTCTACTGTCTCCTCTATGCTCTCGGATATTCTACGTGCTAATCCTAGCTCTCTCTCTGTTGCGCATATAAATGTTCGTTCTCTGACTTTTCACTTCTCTGGCTTAACTGATCTCTTGCATGACCACAATTTCGATGTTATTGCGCTTAGTGAAACCTGGCTGCGTAGCGCGGATAACTCCGTGTCTTTATCTATACCTGGATATGTACTTATTCGTTCTGACCGGTGCTCTGACTCCCTCTCTCGAGGAGGAGGTACGGCTCTATATATTAAGTCTAGCTTTCATTGCTCTAGTATCTTCAATACGTTTTCCGACAACCTTTTTTCCAACAGCTTACTTGATGTATCTGGTGCTCTTATAAGTGTAAATCGGAGTCGTCTGGCAATACTTTCTGTTTACCGGCCGCCTAGCTGTCCGATCACGTCTTTAAAGAATTTGGAACTTTTTCTCACTGATGTTTCTTGCTACGTCGATCGCATAGTATGCCTAGGCGATTTTAATGTCAACTTCAATAACACCAGCAATTCCGATTTACATTACATTCATAGTATAATGTCTATTATTTCTTTAAAACAAATCATTGCTGAGCCAACGCGGATTACGCAAACTTCATCGACCTTGCTGGACCTGATCTTGGTCAGCAGGGATGTGGAAGTCGTCTAGTCGGGTGTATACGACATAAGTCACATTAGTGATCACTGCCTAATTTATGGGCTCTTTGATATTCCTAAGTCACGTATGCGACAGCGTTACGTTTTGAGTCGAGACCTAAAAAGTGTCCCTGTTGAGCGCTTCCGTATCGCTGCTGAGCAGGTCAATTGGGAGTATATCCATAACTTGGATACTGTGGACTCCAAAGTTGAAGCGTTTACTACGATAATTACTGCTTTATTTGATCAGTTCGCGCCTGTACGTCTAGTGCGTGGCTCGAAGACTCCCTTGCCTTGGCTCACACCTACCGTCAAAAAACTTATGAGCCTCCGTAATCATGCACTGACGAAGTATAGGAGATCTGGAGCGGCAGCTGCTTGGGATTATTATAAATTACTTCGGAACCTCGCAAATTCCTCTATTCGTACGGAGAAGCGATTATATTTCAAGAATCTCTCCCGCTCCGGCTCCCCTAAGAGTTTCTGGCACTCTCTTTCTACTGCTGGGTTTCACAAATCATCACATTCCTCCTCTGTCTCTGATTCCTTTCCGGATCCTTCTGCAATTAACGATCACTTCCTTGATTCTCTACCTTCTATCTCTGCGTCTCCCGAGCTCATTTCCTATTACTCATCTCAGTCACATGAGTCCTCTTCTTCCTCTAGCTTTACTTTTACACCTTTCTCACTTGGCGATCTTTTCTCTGTTTTCAAAGGCATAAAGCTTACCTCCTCCAACCCCTATGATATTTCTGGCAGCATGATACTTAATTGTGTTCCTTACTGTCTTGATTCTCTCCTGCATATCTTCAATTCTGCTGTCCTATCCGGGTCGTTCCCCGCTGCTTGGAAGCATTCTTTTGTCTATCCTATTCCTAAGACGGCTAATGCCACCACCCTTGATTCTCTTCGTCCTATTTCTCTTACGCCTTTCCTGTCCAAGGTTCTTGAAAAACTTTGTCTTGCGCAACTGGTGAGGTACTTTGACTCTTGCAGCGCTATTCCGCCTTTCCAATCGGGCTTTCGTAGAGGTTATAGTACGAGCACTGCCTTGCTTCACATCTCGGACACTGTACTTCGTGCGTTTGACTCGCGTCGCTTAACTTGTATCACGTCTCTGGATTTCTCAAAGGTGTTTGATACAATTGATCACGACTTGCTGTGTGCCAAGTTAGGCTATCTTGGTCTGTCGCTTAGCGCCTTATCGTTTCTTAAATCCTATCTCTCACCGCGCACTCAGCAGGTGGTGCTTAAACGCTCCTTACCTCTAACTTCGACTATTAGACAGAATTCTAGTGGAGTTCCGCAAGGCTCTGTGCTAGGTCCGCTTCTGTTCAGTGTCTATGTGTGCGATTTGCCTGCAGTCTGTAATCACTGTCAAGTTTATATGTATGCGGATGACACCCAGCTTATCAAGGTTTTTGATCCCAGCTGTGCTGATCTAGCCAAAGCAGAAATTGAAGCTGATTTACGTCGACTTATACACTGGTCTGACTCTCACGGTCTCCAGTTAAATCCTGTCAAAACCACTGTCTTAGTTGCTGGTTCTCCTATTTTCCTTAGTAACCTGTCCTCTTTCGACATTTCTTTTGGCTCCTCTGTCCTTGGTGTACAACCTGCATTAAAAAATTTAGGTGTGACCTTTGATCCCCATTGGTGTTTTGACCGTCATGTTGCTGTGTTGTGTCGATCTGCCTTCTCTCGCATGCGTCTCCTTTACCCTTCACGTCGTATATTATCTACTAACACGAAGCTCTTGTTGTGTCAAGCCTTAATCATCTCCATCTTTGATTATGCTGATGTAGTGTACGGTCCGTGTCTCTCCTCTTCACTTTTGTCTGTTGTACAACGTGTGCAAAACTCATGTCTCCGTTTCTCTTATAATGTTCGTAAGTACGACCACATAACGCCTTCTTTCCAACGTTCTGGCTGGCTAAAGATGAAGCAGAGATGGATTTTTCATCTCTGCTGTCTTGTCTATAAAATACTTGCGACAGGTACCCCGAGGTATCTGTATGAACTGCTTCGCTCTAATTTGTCAATGCACTCTAGCGGCTCTATGACAACGAGACGCTGTTTTGATTTGTCTGTGCCGCACCATCGTTCTTATAAATTCACTGCGTCCTTCTCCTACATATCTTCCTATTATTATAACTCCATTCCTTCTAATATACGTTCCCTATCATCGTTTGCTTCATTTAAACCTAGTGCTCGTTCTTTCATCCTCTCGCGGTTTCCTATGTAATCGGCTTATTCTTATTCTTATCTTATTCATAATTTATTTTATCTTATTTTATTGTATTTTAGGTTAGGTTAGGTTGTAGAGCAGCAGTTAATGCTGAACCTCGCCTATTCGCCATTGTAATTTTAGTTGTAATGGTGAATAAAGACATTTAATAATAATAATAATAATAATATATTTGAGTAAATTTAGATGAAAATAACGACAATTTTTTGGATTGTGAAAAAAAGTTTAGTTGGAAGTGTCAAATTTTAATAAATTTATTTGAAACCAATTTCGATTATTTGGATTTTCTTGAGTATTTTTGTTGTAGGATCTACAATTGAGTAAATTTAGATGAAAATAACTTCAATTTTTTGGATTGTGAAAAAAATTTTAGTTGGAAGTGTCAAATTTTAATAAATTTATTTGAAATCAACGTCGATTTTATTGGATTTTGTCGGGTATTTTTGTTGTAGGATCTATATTTGAGTAAATTTAGATGAAAATAACTTCAATTTTTTGGATTGTGAAAAATATTTTAGTTGGAAGTGTCAAATTTTAATAAATTTATTTGAAATCAACTTCGATTTTTTGGATTTTCTTGAGTATTTTTGTTGTAGGATCTACAATTGAGTAAATTTAGATGAAAATAACTTCAATTTTTTGGATTGTGAAAAAAAATTTAGATGGAAGTGTCAAATTTTAATAAATTTATTTGAATTCAACTTCGATTTTTTTGAATTTTGTCGAGTATTTTTGGTGTAGAATGTATATTTGAGTAAATTTAGATGAAAATAACTTCGGTTTTTTGGATTTTGTCACGATTTTTGTCAAATTTTAATAAATTTATTTGAAATCAACTTGGGTAATTTTGGAATTTGTTGAGTATTTTTGTTGTAAGATCTATATTTGAGTAAATTTAGATGAAAATATCTTCCATTTTTAGGATTGTGAAAAAAATTTTAGTTGGAAGTGTCAAATTTTAATAAATTTATTTGAAATCAACTTGAATTATTTTGGATTTTGTTGAGTATTTTTGTTGTAGGATCTATATTTGAGTAAATTTAGATGAAAATAACTTCAATTTTGTGGATTGTGAAAAAATTTTTAGTTGGAAGTGTCAAATTTTAATAAATTTATTTGAAACCAAATTCGATTTTTTGGATTCTCTTGAGTATTTTTGTTGTAGGATCTACAATTGAGTAAATTTAGATGAAAATAACTTCAATTTTTTGGATTGTGAAAAAAAAATTTAGTTGGAAGTGTCAAATTTTAATAAATTTATTTGAAATCAATTTGGATTATTTTGGATTTTATTGAGTATTTTTGTTGTAGGATCTACAATTGAGTAAATTTAGATGAAAATAACTTCGATTTTATGGATTTTGTCACGATTTTTGTCAAATTTTAATAAATTTATTTGAAATCAACTTGGATAATTTTGGAATTTGTTGAGTATTTTTGTTGTAAGATCTATATTTGAGTAAATTTAGATGAAAATAACTTCAATTTTTTGGATTGTGAAAAAAATTTTAGTTGGAAGTGTCAAAATTTTAACAAATTTATTTGAAACCAACTTCGATTTTTTGGATTTTCTTGAGTATTTTTGTTGTAGGATCTACAATTGAGTAAATTTAGATGAAAATAACTTCGATTTTATGGATTTTGTCACGATTTTTGTCAAATTTTAATAAATTTATTTGAAATAAACTTGGATAATTTTGGAATTTGTTGAGTATTTTTGTTGTAAGATCTATATTTGAGTAAATTTAGATGAAAATAACTTCAATTTTGTGGATTGTGAAAAAATTTTTTGTTGGAAGTGTCAAATTTTAATAAATTTATTTGAAACCAAATTCGATTTTTTGGATTTTCTTGAGTATTTTTGTTGTAGGATCTACAATTGAGTAAATTTAGATGAAAATAACTTCGATTTTTTGGATTTTGTCACGATTTTTGTCAAATTTTATTAAATTTATTTGAAATCAACTTGGATAATTTTGGAATTTGTTGAGTATTTTTGTTGTAAGATCTATATTTGAGTAAATTTAGATGAAAATAACTTCAATTTTGTGGATTGTGAAAAAATTTTTAGTTGGAAGTGTCAAATTTTAATAAATTTATTTGAAACCAAATTCGATTTTTTGGATTCTCTTGAGTATTTTTGTTGTAGGATCTACAATTGAGTAAATTTAGATGAAAATAACTTCGATTTTATGGATTTTGTCACGATTTTTGTCAAATTTTAATAAATTTATTTGAAATCAACTTGGATAATTTTGGAATTTGTTGAGTATTTTTGTTGTAAGATCTATATTTGAGTAAATTTAGATGAAAATAACTTCAATTTTATGGATTGTGAAAAAAATTTTAGTTGGAAGTGTCAAATTTTAATAAATTTATTTGAAATCAACTTCGATTTTTTTGAATTTTGTCGAGTATTTTTGGTGTAGGATGTATATTTGAGTAAATTTAGATGAAAATAACTTCAGTTTTTTGGATTATGAAAAAAATTTTAGTTGCACGTGTCAAATTTTAATAAATTTATTTGAAATCAACTTCGATTACTTTGGATTTTGTCGAGTATTTTTGGTGTAGGATGTATATTTGAGTAAATTTAGATGAAAATAACGACAATTTTTTGGATTGTGGAAAAAAATTTAGTTGGAAGTGTCAAATTTTAAT
The DNA here is from genome assembly GCA_963932275.1 of Andrena praecox. Lineage (NCBI taxonomy): Eukaryota > Metazoa > Arthropoda > Insecta > Hymenoptera > Andrenidae > Andrena > Andrena praecox. The sequence goes on along the minus strand of CAWVQO010000413.1, from coordinate 174,889 downwards.
AAATTTATTTGAAACCAATTTCGATTATTTGGATTTTCTTGAGTATTTTTGTTGTAGGATCTACAATTGAGTAAATTTAGATGAAAATAACTTCCATTTTTTGGATTGTGAATAAAATTTTAGTTGGAAGTGTCAAATTTTAATAAATTTATTTGAATTCAACTTCGATTTTTTTGAATTTTGTCGACTATTTTTGGTGTAGGATGTATATTTGAGTAAATTTAGATGAAAATAACTTCGATTTTTTGGATTTTGTCACGATTTTTGTCAAATTTTAATAAATTTATTTCAAATCAACTTGGATAATTTTGGAATTTGTTGAGTATTTTTGTTGTAGGAACTATATTTGAGTAAATTTAGATGCAAATATCTTCAATTTTTAGGATTGTGAAAAAAATTTTAGTTGGAAGTGCCAAATTTTAATAATTTTTTTTGGAACCAACTTCGATTTTTTGGATTTTCTTGAGTAATTTTGGTGTAGGATCTACAATTAAGTAAATTTAGATGAAAATAACTTAAATTTTGTGGATTGTGAAAAAAATTTTAGTTGGAAGTGTCAAATTTTAATAAATTTATTTGAAATCAACTTCGATTTTTTTGGATTTTGTCGAGTATTTTTGGTGTAGGATGTATATTTGAGTAAATTTAGATGAAAATAACGACAATTTTTTGGATTGTGAAAAAAATTTTAGTTGGAAGTGTCAAATTTTAATAAATTTATTTGAAACCAATTTCGATTATTTGGATTTTCTTGAGTATTTTTGTTGTAGGATCTACAATTGAGTAAATTTAGATGAAAATAACTTCAATTTTGTGGATTGTGAAAAAAATTTTATTTGGAAGTGTCAAATTTTAATAAATTTATTTGAAATCAACTTCGATTTTTTTGAATTTTGTCGAGTATTTTTGGTGTAGGATGTATATTTGAGTAAATTTAGATGAAATAAATTTCAATTTTTTGGATTGTGAAAAAAAAATTCAGTTGGAAGTGTCAAATTTTAATAAATTTATTTGAAATCAATTTGGATTATTTTGGATTTTATTGAGTATTTTTGTTGTAGGATCTACAATTGAGAAAAATTAGATGAAAATAACTTCGATTTTTTGGATTTTGTCACGATTTTTGTCAAATTTTAATAAATTTATTTGAAATCAACTTGGATAATTTTGGAATTTGTTGAGTATTTTTGTTGTAAGATCTATATTTGAGTAAATTTAGATGAAAATAACTTCAATTTTGTGGATTGTGAAAAAAATTTTTTGTTGGAAGTGTCAAATTTTAATAAATTTATTTGAAACCAAATTCGATTTTTTGGATTTTCTTGAGTATTTTTGTTGTAGGATCTACAATTGAGTAAATTTAGATGAAAATAACTTCGATTTTTTGGATTTTGTCACGATTTTTGTCAAATTTTATTAAATTTATTTGAAATCAACTTGGATAATTTTGGAATTTGTTGAGTATTTTTGTTGTAAGATCTATATTTGAGTAAATTTAGATGAAAATAACTTCAATTTTGTGGATTGTGAAAAAATTTTTAGTTGGAAGTGTCAAATTTTAATAAATGTATTTGAAACCAAATTCGATTTTTTTGAATTTCTTGAGTATTTTTGTTGTAGGATCTACAATTGAGTAAATTTAGATGAAAATAACTTCGATTTTTTTGATTTTGTCACGATTTTTGTCAAATTTTATTAAATTTATTTGAAATCAACTTGGATAATTTTGGAATTTGTTGAGTATTTTTGTTGTAAGATCTATATTTGAGTAAATTTAGATGAAAATATCTTCAATTTTTAGGATTGTGAAAAAAATTTTAGTTGGAAGTGTCAAATTTTAATAAATTTATTTGAAATCAACTTGAATTATTTTGGATTTTGTTGAGTATTTTTGTTGTAGGATCTATATTTGAGTAAATTTAGATGAAAATAACTTCAATTTTGTGGATTGTGAAAAAATTTTTAGTTGGAAGTGTCAAATTTTAATAAATTTATTTGAAACCAAATTCGATTTTTTGGATTCTCTTGAGTATTTTTGTTGTAGGATCTACAATTGAGTAAATTTAGATGAAAATAACTTAAATTTTTAGGATTGTGAAAAAAATTTTAGTTGGAAGTGCCAAATTTTAATAAATTTTTTTGAAACCAACTTCGATTTTTTGGATTTTCTTGAGTATTTTTGGTGTAGGATCTACAATTGAGTAAATTTAGATGAAAATAACTTCGATTTTATGGATTTTGTCACGATTTTTGTCAAATTTTAATAAATTTTTTTGAAATCAACTTGGATAATTTTGGAATTTGTTGAGTATTTTTGTTGTAAGATCTATATTTGAGTAAATTTAGATGAAAATAACTTCAATTTTGTGGAGTGTGAAAAAAATTTTAGTTGGAAGTGTCAAATTTTAATAAATTTATTTGAAATCAACTTCGATTTTTTTTAATTTTGTCGAGTATTTTTGGTGTAGGATGTATATTTGAGTAAATTTAGATGAAAACAACTTCAGTTTTTTGGATTATGAAAAAAATTTTAGTTGCACGTGTCAAATTTTAATAAATTTATTTGAAATCAACTTCGATTACTTTGGATTTTGTCGAGTATTTTTGGTGTAGGATGTATATTTGAGTAAATTTAGATGAAAATAACGACAATTTTTTGGATTGTGAAAAAAATTTTAGTTGGAAGTGTCAAATTTTAATAAATTTATTTGAAACCAATTTCGATTATTTGGATTTTCTTGAGTATTTTTGTTGTAGGATCTACAATTGAGTAAATTTAGATGAAAATAACTTCCATTTTTTGGATTGTGAATAAAATTTTAGTTGGAAGTGTCAAATTTTAATAAATTTATTTGAATTCAACTTCGATTTTTTTGAATTTTGTCGAGTATTTTTGGTGTAGGATGTATATTTGAGTAAATTTAGATGAAAATAATTTCAATTTTTTGGATTTTGTCACGATTTTTGTCAAATTTTAATAAATTTATTTCAAATCAACTTGGATAATTTTGGAATTTGTTGAGTATTTTTGTTGTAGGAACTATATTTGAGTAAATTTAGATGCAAATATCTTCAATTTTTAGGATTGTGAAAAAAATTTTAGTTGGAAGTGCCAAATTTTAATAATTTTTTTTGGAACCAACTTCGATTTTTTGGATTTTCTTGAGTAATTTTGGTGTAGGATCTACAATTAAGTAAATTTAGATGAAAATAACTTAAATTTTGTGGATTGTGAAAAAAATTTTAGTTGGAAGTGTCAAATTTTAATAAATTTATTTGAAATCAACTTCGATTTTTTTGGATTTTGTCGAGTATTTTTGGTGTAGGATGTATATTTGAGTAAATTTAGATGAAAATAACGACAATTTTTTGGATTGTGAAAAAAATTTTAGTTGGAAGTGTCAAATTTTAATAAATTTATTTGAAACCAATTTCGATTATTTGGATTTTCTTGAGTATTTTTGTTGTAGGATCTACAATTGAGTAAATTTAGATGAAAATAACTTCAATTTTGTGGATTGTGAAAAAAATTTTATTTGGAAGTGTCAAATTTTAATAAATTTATTTGAAATCAACTTCGATTTTTTTGAATTTTGTCGAGTATTTTTGGTGTAGGATGTATATTTGAGTAAATTTAGATGAAATAAATTTCAATTTTTTGGATTGTGAAAAAAAAATTCAGTTGGAAGTGTCAAATTTTAATAAATTTATTTGAAATCAATTTGGATTATTTTGGATTTTATTGAGTATTTTTGTTGTAGGATCTACAATTGAGAAAAATTAGATGAAAATAACTTCGATTTTTTGGATTTTGTCACGATTTTTGTCAAATTTTAATAAATTTATTTGAAATCAACTTGGATAATTTTGGAATTTGTTGAGTATTTTTGTTGTAAGATCTATATTTGAGTAAATTTAGATGAAAATAACTTCAATTTTGTGGATTGTGAAAAAAATTTTTTGTTGGAAGTGTCAAATTTTAATAAATTTATTTGAAACCAAATTCGATTTTTTGGATTTTCTTGAGTATTTTTGTTGTAGGATCTACAATTGAGTAAATTTAGATGAAAATAACTTCGATTTTTTGGATTTTGTCACGATTTTTGTCAAATTTTATTAAATTTATTTGAAATCAACTTGGATAATTTTGGAATTTGTTGAGTATTTTTGTTGTAAGATCTATATTTGAGTAAATTTAGATGAAAATAACTTCAATTTTGTGGATTGTGAAAAAATTTTTAGTTGGAAGTGTCAAATTTTAATAAATGTATTTGAAACCAAATTCGATTTTTTTGAATTTCTTGAGTATTTTTGTTGTAGGATCTACAATTGAGTAAATTTAGATGAAAATAACTTCGATTTTTTTGATTTTGTCACGATTTTTGTCAAATTTTATTAAATTTATTTGAAATCAACTTGGATAATTTTGGAATTTGTTGAGTATTTTTGTTGTAAGATCTATATTTGAGTAAATTTAGATGAAAATATCTTCAATTTTTAGGATTGTGAAAAAAATTTTAGTTGGAAGTGTCAAATTTTAATAAATTTATTTGAAATCAACTTGAATTATTTTGGATTTTGTTGAGTATTTTTGTTGTAGGATCTATATTTGAGTAAATTTAGATGAAAATAACTTCAATTTTGTGGATTGTGAAAAAATTTTTAGTTGGAAGTGTCAAATTTTAATAAATTTATTTGAAACCAAATTCGATTTTTTGGATTCTCTTGAGTATTTTTGTTGTAGGATCTACAATTGAGTAAATTTAGATGAAAATAACTTAAATTTTTAGGATTGTGAAAAAAATTTTAGTTGGAAGTGCCAAATTTTAATAAATTTTTTTGAAACCAACTTCGATTTTTTGGATTTTCTTGAGTATTTTTGGTGTAGGATCTACAATTGAGTAAATTTAGATGAAAATAACTTCGATTTTATGGATTTTGTCACGATTTTTGTCAAATTTTAATAAATTTTTTTGAAATCAACTTGGATAATTTTGGAATTTGTTGAGTATTTTTGTTGTAAGATCTATATTTGAGTAAATTTAGATGAAAATAACTTCAATTTTGTGGAGTGTGAAAAAAATTTTAGTTGGAAGTGTCAAATTTTAATAAATTTATTTGAAATCAACTTCGATTTTTTTTAATTTTGTCGAGTATTTTTGGTGTAGGATGTATATTTGAGTAAATTTAGATGAAAACAACTTCAGTTTTTTGGATTATGAAAAAAATTTTAGTTGCACGTGTCAAATTTTAATAAATTTATTTGAAATCAACTTCGATTACTTTGGATTTTGTCGAGTATTTTTGGTGTAGGATGTATATTTGAGTAAATTTAGATGAAAATAACGACAATTTTTTGGATTGTGAAAAAAATTTTAGTTGGAAGTGTCAAATTTTAATAAATTTATTTGAAACCAATTTCGATTATTTGGATTTTCTTGAGTATTTTTGTTGTAGGATCTACAATTGAGTAAATTTAGATGAAAATAACTTCCATTTTTTGGATTGTGAATAAAATTTTAGTTGGAAGTGTCAAATTTTAATAAATTTATTTGAATTCAACTTCGATTTTTTTGAATTTTGTCGAGTATTTTTGGTGTAGGATGTATATTTGAGTAAATTTAGATGAAAATAATTTCAATTTTTTGGATTGTGAAAAAAAAATTTAGTTGGAAGTGTCAAATTTTAATAAATTTATTTGAAATCAATTTGGATTATTTTGGATTTTATTGAGTATTTTTGTTGTAGGATCTACAATTGAGTAAATTTAGATGAAAATAACTTCGATTTTTTGGATTTTGTCACGATTTTTGTCAAATTTTAATAAATTTATTTGAAATCAACTTGGATAATTTTGGAATTTGTTGAGTATTTTTGTTGTAAGATCTATATTTGAGTAAATTTAGATGAAAATAACTTCAATTTTGTGGATTGTGAAAAAATTTTTTTGTTGGAAGTGTCAAATTTTAATAAATTTATTTGAAACCAAATTCGATTTTTTGGATTTTCTTGAGTATTTTTGTTGTAGGATCTACAATTGAGTAAATTTAGATGAAAATAACTTCAATTTTGTGCATTGCGAAAAAAATTTTAGTTGGAAGTGTCAAATTTTAATAAATTTATTTGAAATCAACTTCGATTTTTTTGAATTTTGTCGAGTATTTTTGGTGTAGGATGTATATTTGAGTAAATTTAGATGAAAATAACTTCAATTTTATGGATTATGAAAAAAATTTTAGTTGCAAGTGTCAAATTTTAATAAATTTATTTGAAATCAACTTCGATTTTTTTGGATTTTGTCTAGTATTTTTGGTGTAGGATGTATATTTGAGTAAATTTAGATGAAAATAAGGACAATTTTTTGGATTGTGAAAAAAATTTTAGTTGGAAGTGTCAAATTTTAATAAATTTATTTGAAACCAATTTCGATTATTTGGATTTTCTTGTGTATTTTTGTTGTAGGATCTACAATTGAGTAAATTTAGATGAAAATAACTTCCATTTTTTGGATTGTGAATAAAATTTTAGTTGGAAGTGTCAAATTTTAATAAATTTATTTGAATTCAACTTCGATTTTTTTTAATTTTGTCGAGTATTTTTGGTGTAGGATGTATATTTGAGTAAATTTAGAGGGAAAATAACTTCGATTTTTTGGATTTTGTCACGATTTTTGTCAAATTTTAATAAATTTATTTGAAATCAACTTGGGTAATTTTGGAATTTGTTGAGTATTTTTGTTGTAGGAACTATATTTGAGTAAATTTAGATGAAAATATCTTCAATTTTTAGGATTGTGAAAAAAATTTTAGTTGGAAGTGTCAAATTTCAATAAATTTTTTTGAAACCAACTTCGATTTTTTGGATTTTCTTGAGTATTTTTGTTGTAGGATCTACAATTGAGTAAATTTAGATGAAAATATCTTCAATTTTGTGGATTTTGTCACGATTTTTGTCAAATTTTAATAAATTTATTTGAAATCAACTTGGATAATTTTGGAATTTGTTGAGTATTTTTGTTGTAAGATCTATATTTGAGTAAATTTAGATGAAAATAACTTCAATTTTGTGGATTGTGAAAAAATTTTTTTGTTGGAAGTGTCAAATTTTAATAAATTTATTTGAAACCAAATTCGATTTTTTGGATTTTCTTGAGCATTTTTGTTGTAGGATCTACAATTGAGTAAATTTAGATGAAAATAACTTCAATTTTGTGGATTGTGAAAAAAATTTTAGTTGGAAGTGTCAAATTTTAATAAATTTATTTGTATTCAACTTCGATTTTTTTGAATTTTGTTGAGTATTTTTGGTGTAGGATGTATATTTGAGTAAATTTAAATGAAAATAACTTCGATTTTTTGGATTTTGTCACGATTTTTGTCAAATTTTAATAAATTTATTTGAAATCAACTTGGATAATTTTGGAATTTGTTGAGTATTTTTGTTGTAAGATCTATATTTGAGTAAATTTAGATGAAAATAACTTCAATTTTGTGGATTGTGAAAAAAATTTTTTGTTGGAAGTGTCAAATTTTAATAAATTTATTTGAAACCAAATTCGATTTTTTGGATTTTCTTGAGTATTTTTGTTGTAGGATCTACAATTGAGTAAATTTAGATGAAAATAACTTCAATTTTGTGGATTGTGATAAAAATTTTAGTTGGAAGTGTCAAATTTTAATAAATTTATTTGAAATCAATTTCGATTTTTTTGAATTTTGTCGAGTATTTTTGGTGTAGGATGTATATTTGAGTAAATTTAGATGAAAATAACTTCAATTTTTTGGATTATGAAAAAAATTTTAGTTGCAAGTGTCAAATTTTAATAAATTTATTTGAAATCAACTTCGATTTTTTTGAATTTTGTCGAGTATTTTTGGTGTAGGATGTATATTTGAGTAAATTTAGATGAAAATAACTTCAATTTTGTGGATTGTGAAAAAAATTTTAGTTGGAAGTGTCAAATTTAATAAATTTATTTGAATTCAACTTCGATTTTTTTGAATTTTGTTGAGTATTTTTGGTGTAGGATGTATATTTGAGTAAATTTAAATGAAAATAACTTCGATTTTTTGGATTTTGTCACGATTTTTGTCAAATTTTAATAAATTTATTTGAAATCAACTTGGATAATTTTGGAATTTGTTGAGTATTTTTGTTGTAAGATCTATATTTGAGTAAATTTAGATGAAAATAACTTCAATTTTGTGGATTGTGAAAAAAAATTTTTGTTGGAAGTGTCAAATTTTAATAAATTTATTTGAAATCAACTTCGATTTTTTTGGATTTTGTCGAGTATTTTTGGTGTAGGATGTATATTTGAGTAAATTTAGATGAAAATAACGACAATTTTTTGGATTGTGAAAAAAATTTTAGTTGGAAGTGTCAAATTTTAATAAATTTATTTGAAATCAACTTCGATTTTTTTGGATTTTGTCGAGTATTTTTGGTGTAGGATGTATATTTGAGTAAATTTAGATGAAAATAACGACAATTTATTGGATTGTGAAAAAAATTTTAGTTGGAAGTGTCAAATTTTAATAAATTTATTTGAAACCAATTTCGATTATTTGGATTTTCTTGAGTATTTTTGTTGTAGGATCTACAATTGAGTAAATTTAGATGAAAATAACTTCCATTTTTTGGATTGTGAATAAAATTTTAGTTGGAAGTGTCAAATTTTAATAAATTTATTTGAATTCAACTTCGATTTTTTTTAATTTTGTCAAGTATTTTTGGTGTAGGATGTATATTTGAGTAAATTTAGATGAAAATAACGACAATTTTTTGGATTGTGAAAAAAATTTTAGTTGGAAGTGTCCAATTTTAATAAATTTATTTGAAATCAACTTCGATTTTTTTGGATTTTGTCGAGTATTTTTGGTGTAGGATGTATATTTGAGTAAATTTAGATGAAAATAACGACAATTTATTGGATTGTGAAAAAAATTTTAGTTGGAAGTGTCAAATTTTAATAAATTTATTTGAAACCAATTTCGATTATTTGGATTTTCTTGAGTATTTTTGTTGTAGGATCTACAATTGAGTAAATTTAGATGAAAATAACTTCCATTTTTTGGATTGTGAATAAAATTTTAGTTGGAAGTGTCAAATTTTAATAAATTTATTTGAATTCAACTTCGATTTTTTTTAATTTTGTCGAGTATTTTTGGTGTAGGATGTATATTTGAGTAAATTTAGATGAAAATAACTTCAATTTTTTGGATTATGAAAAAAATTTTAGTTGCAAGTGTCAAATTTTAATAAATTTATTTGAAATCAACTTCGATTTTTTTGGATTTTGTCGAGTATTTTTGGTGTAGGATGTATATTTGAGTAAATTTAGATGAAAATAACGACAATTTTTTGGATTGTGAAAAAAATTTTAGTTGGAAGTGTCAAATTTTAATAAATTTATTTGAAACCAATTTCGATTATTTGGATTTTCTTGAGTATTTTTGTTGTAGGATCTACAATTGAGTAAATTTAGATGAAAATAACTTCCATTTTTTGGATTGTGAATAAAATTTTAGTTGGAAGTGACAAATTTTAATAAATTTATTTGAATTCAACTTCGATTTTTTTGAATTTTGTCGAGTATTTTTGGTGTAGGATGTATATTTGAGTAAATTTAAATGAAAATAACTTCGATTTTTTGGATTTTGTCACGATTTTTGTCAAATTTTAATAAATTTATTTGAAATCAACTTGGATAATTTTGGAATTTGTTGAGTATTTTTGTTGTAAGATCTATATTTGAGTAAATTTAGATGAAAATAACTTCAATTTTGTGGATTGTGAAAAAATTTTTTTGTTGGAAGTGTCAAATTTTAATAAATTTATTTGAAACCAAATTCGATTTTTTGGATTTTCTTGAGTATTTTTGTTGTAGGATCTACAATTGAGTAAATTTAGATGAAAATAACTTCAATTTTGTGGATTGTGAAAAAAATTTTAGTTGGAAGTGTCAAATTTTAATAAATTTATTTGAAATCAATTTCGATTTTTTTGAATTTTGTCGAGTATTTTTGGTGTAGGATGTATATTTGAGTAAATTTAGATGAAAATAACTTCAATTTTTTGGATTATAAAAAAAATTTTAGTTGCAAGTGTCAAATTTTAATAAATTTATTTGAAATCAACTTCGATTTTTTTGGATTTTGTCGAGTATTTTTGGTGTAGGATGTATATTTGAGTAAATTTAGATGAAAATAACGACAATTTTTTGGATTGTGAAAAAAATTTTAGTTGGAAGTGTCAAATTTTAATAAATTTATTTGAAACCAATTTCGATTATTTGGATTTTCTTGAGTATTTTTGTTGTAGGATCTACAATTGAGTAAATTTAGATGAAAATAACTTCCATTTTTTGGATTGCGAATAAAATTTTAGTTGGAAGTGTCAAATTTTAATAAATTTATTTGAATTCAACTTCGATTTTTTTTAATTTTGTCGAGTATTTTTGGTGTAGGATGTATATTTGAGTAAATTTAGAGGGAAAATAACTTCGATTTTTTGGATTTTGTCACGATTTTTGTCAAATTTTAATAAATTTATTTGAAATCAACTTGGGTAATTTTGGAATTTGTTGAGTATTTTTGTTGTAGGAACTATATTTGAGTAAATTTAGATGAAAATATCTTCAATTTTTAGGATTGTGAAAAAAATTTTAGTTGGAAGTGCCAAATTTTAATAAATTTTTTTGAAACCAACTTCGATTTTTTGGATTTTCTTGAGTATTTTTGGTGTAGGATCTACAATTGAGTAAATTTAGATGAAAATAACTTCGATTTTTTGGATTATGTCACGATATTTGTCAAATTTTAATAAATTTATTTGAAATCAACTTGGTTAATTTTGGAATTTGTTGAGTATTTTTGTTGTAGGAACTATATTTGAGTAAATTTAGATGAAAATATCTTCAATTTTTTGGATTGTGAAAAAAATTTTAGTTGGAAGTGTCAAATTTCAATAAATTTATTTGAAACCAACTTCGATTTTTTGGATTTTCTTGAGTATTTTTGTTGTAGGATCTACAATTGAGTAAATTTAGATGAAAATAACTTCAATTTTGTGGATTTTGTCACGATTTTTGTCAAATTTTAATAAATTTATTTGAAATCAACTTGGATAATTTTGGAATTTGTTGAGTATTTTTGTTGTAAGATCTATATTTGAGTAAATTTAGATGAAAATAACTTCAATTTTGTGGATTGTGAAAAAATTTTTTTGTTGGAAGTGTCAAATTTTAATAAATTTATTTGAAACCAAATTCGATTTTTTGGATTTTCTTGAGTATTTTTGTTGTAGGATCTACAATTGAGTAAATTTAGATGAAAATAACTTCAATTTTGTGGATTGTGAAAAAAATTTTAGTTGGAAGTGTCAAATTTTAATAAATTTATTTGAATTCAACTTCGATTTTTTTGAATTTTGTTGAGTATTTTTGGTGTAGGATGTATATTTGAGTAAATTTAAATGAAAATAACTTCGATTTTTTGGATTTTGTCACGATTTTTGTCAAATTTTAATAAATTTATTTGAAATCAACTTGGATAATTTTGGAATTTGTTGAGTATTTTTGTTGTAAGATCTATATTTGAGTAAATTTAGATGAAAATAACTTCAATTTTGTGGATTGTGAAAAAAAATTTTTGTTGGAAGTGTCAAATTTTAATAAATTTATTTGAAACCAAATTCGATTTTTTGGATTTTCTTGAGTATTTTTGTTGTAGGATCTACAATTGAGTAAATTTAGATGAAAATAACTTCAATTTTGTGGATTGTGAAAAAAATTTTAGTTGGAAGTGTCAAATTTTAATAAATTTATTTGAAATCAATTTCGATTTTTTTGAATTTTGTCGAGTATTTTTGGTGTAGGATGTATATTTGAGTAAATTTAGATGAAAATAACTTCAATTTTTTGGATTATGAAAAAAATTTTAGTTGCAAGTGTCAAATTTTAATCAATTTATTTGAAATCAACTTCGATTTTTTTGAATTTTGTCGAGTATTTTTGGTGTAGGATGTATATTTGAGTAAATTTAGATGAAAATAACTTCAGTTTTTTGGATTATGAAAAAAATTTTAGTTGCAAGTGTCAAATTTTAATAAATTTATTTGAAATCAACTTCGATTTTTTTGGATTTTGTCGAGTATTTTTGGTGTAGGATGTATATTTGAGTAAATTTAGATGAAAATAACGACAATTTATTGGATTGTGAAAAAAATTTTAGTTGGAAGTGTCAAATTTTAATAAATTTATTTGAAACCAATTTCGATTATTTGGATTTTCTTGAGTATTTTTGTTGTAGGATCTACAATTGAGTAAATTTAGATGAAAATAACTTCCATTTTTTGGATTGTGAATAAAATTTTAGTTGGAAGTGACAAATTTTAATAAATTTATTTGAATTCAACTTCGATTTTTTTGAATTTTGTCGAGTATTTTTGGTGTAGGATGTATATTTGAGTAAATTTAAATGAAAATAACTTCGATTTTTTGGATTTTGTCACGATTTTTGTCAAATTTTAATAAATTTATTTGAAATCAACTTGGATAATTTTGGAATTTGTTGAGTATTTTTGTTGTAAGATCTATATTTGAGTAAATTTAGATGAAAATAACTTCAATTTTGTGGATTGTGAAAAAATTTTTTTGTTGGAAGTGTCAAATTTTAATAAATTTATTTGAAACCAAATTCGATTTTTTGGATTTTCTTGAGTATTTTTGTTGTAGGATCTACAATTGAGTAAATTTAGATGAAAATAACTTCAATTTTGTGGATTGTGAAAAAAATTTTAGTTGGAAGTGTCAAATTTTAATAAATTTATTTGAAATCAATTTCGATTTTTTTGAATTTTGTCGAGTATTTTTGGTGTAGGATGTATATTTGAGTAAATTTAGATGAAAATAACTTCAATTTTTTGGATTATAAAAAAAATTTTAGTTGCAAGTGTCAAATTTTAATAAATTTATTTGAAATCAACTTCGATTTTTTTGGATTTTGTCGAGTATTTTTGGTGTAGGATGTATATTTGAGTAAATTTAGATGAAAATAACGACAATTTTTTGGATTGTGAAAAAAATTTTAGTTGGAAGTGTCAAATTTTAATAAATTTATTTGAAACCAATTTCGATTATTTGGATTTTCTTGAGTAATTTTGTTGTAGGATCTACAATTGAGTAAATTTAGATGAAAATAACTTCCATTTTTTGGATTGCGAATAAAATTTTAGTTGGAAGTGTCAAATTTTAATAAATTTATTTGAATTCAACTTCGATTTTTTTTAATTTTGTCGAGTATTTTTGGTGTAGGATGTATATTTGAGTAAATTTAAATGAAAATAACTTCGATTTTTTGGATTTTGTCACGATTTTTGTCAAATTTTAATAAATTTATTTGAAATCAACTTGGATAATTTTGGAATTTGTTGAGTATTTTTGTTGTAAGATCTATATTTGAGTAAATTTAGATGAAAATAACTTCAATTTTGTGGATTGTGAAAAAATTTTTTTGTTGGAAGTGTCAAATTTTAATAAATTTATTTGAAACCAAATTCGATTTTTTGGATTTTCATGAGTATTTTTGTTGTAGGATCTACAATTGAGTAAATTTAGATGAAAATAACTTCAATTTTGTGGATTGTGAAAAAAATTTTAGTTGGAAGTGTCAAATTTTAATAAATTTATTTGAAATCAATTTCGATTTTTTTGAATTTTGTCGAGTATTTTTGGTGTAGGATGTATATTTGAGTAAATTTAGATGAAAATAACTTCAATTTTTTGGATTATAAAAAAAATTTTAGTTGCAAGTGTCAAATTTTAATAAATTTATTTGAAATCAACTTCGATTTTTTTGGATTTTGTCGATTATTTTTGGTGTAGGATGTATATTTGAGTAAATTTAGATGAAAATAACTTCGATTTTTTGGATTTTGTCACGATTTTTGTCAAATTTTAATAAATTTATTTGAAATCAACTTGGATAATTTTGGAATTTGTTGAGTATTTTTGTTGTAGGAACTATATTTGAGTAAATTTAGATGAAAATATCTTCAATTTTTAGGATTGTGAAAAAAATTTTAGTTGGAAGTGCCAAATTTTAATAATTTTTTTTGGAACCAACTTCGATTTTTTGGATTTTCTTGAGTATTTTTGATGTAGGATCTACAATTGAGTAAATTTAGATGAAAATAAATTCAGTTATTTGGATTATGAAAAAAATTTTAGTTGCAAGTGTCAAATTTTAATAAATTTATTTGAAATCAACTTCGATTACTTTGGATTTTGTCGAGTATTTTTGGTGTAGGATGTATATTTGAGTAAATTTAGATGAAAATAATTTCAATTTTTTGGATTGTGAAAAAAAAATTTAGTTGGCAGTGTCAAATTTTAATAAATTTATTTGAAATCAATTTGGATTATTTTGGATTTTATTGAGTATTTTTGTTGTAGGATCTACAATTGAGTAAATTTAGATGAAAATAACTTCGATTTTTTGGATTTTGTCACGATTTTTGTCAAATTTTAATAAATTTATTTATTATCAACTTGGATAATTTTGGAATTTGTTGAGTATTTTTGTTGTAAGATCTATATTTGAGTAAATTTAGATGAAAATAACTTCAATTTTGTGGATTGTGAAAAAATTTTTTTGTTGGAAGTGTCAAATTTTAATAAATTTATTTGAAACCAAATTCGATTTTTTGGATTTTCTTGAGTATTTTTGTTGTAGGATCTACAATTGAGTAAATTTAGTTGAAAATAACTTCAATTTTGTGGATTGTGAAAAAAATTTTAGTTGGAAGTGTCAAATTTTAATAAATTTATTTGAATTCAACTTCGATTTTTTTGAATTTTGTTGAGTATTTTTGGTGTAGGATGTATATTTGAGTAAATTTAAATGAAAATAACTTCGATTTTTTGGATTTTGTCACGATTTTTGTCAAATTTTAATAAATTTATTTGAAATCAACTTGGATAATTTTGGAATTTGTTGAGTATTTTTGTTGTAAGATCTATATTTGAGTAAATTTAGATGAAAATAACTTCAATTTTGTGGATTGTGAAAAAAATTTTTTGTTGGAAGTGTCAAATTTTAATAAATTTATTTGAAACCAAATTCGATTTTTTGGATTTTCTTGAGTATTTTTGTTGTAGGATCTACAATTGAGTAAATTTAGATGAAAATAACTTCAATTTTGTGGATTGTGAAAAAAATTTTAGTTGGAAGTGTCAAATTTTAATAAATTTATTTGAAATCAATTTCGATTTTTTTGAATTTTGTCGAGTATTTTTGGTGTAGGATGTATATTTGAGTAAATTTAGATGAAAATAACTTCAATTTTTTGGATTATAAAAAAAATTTTAGTTGCAAGTGTCAAATTTTAATAAATTTATTTGAAATCAACTTCGATTTTTTTGGATTTTGTCGAGTATTTTTGGTGTAGGATGTATATTTGAGTAAATTTAGATGAAAATAACGACAATTTTTTGGATTGTGAAAAAAATTTTAGTTGGAAGTGTCAAATTTTAATAAATTTATTTGAAACCAATTTCGATTATTTGGATTTTCTTGAGTATTTTTGTTGTAGGATCTACAATTGAGTAAATTTAGATGAAAATAACTTCAATTTTGTGGATTGTGAAAAAAATTTTAGTTGGAAGTGTCAAATTTTAATAAATTTATTTGAATTCAACTTCGATTTTTTTGAATTTTGTTGAGTATTTTTGGTGTAGGATGTATATTTGAGTAAATTTAAATGAAAATAACTTCGATTTTTTGGATTTTGTCACGATTTTTGTCAAATTTTAATAAATTTATTTGAAATCAACTTGGATAATTTTGGAATTTGTTGAGTATTTTTGTTGTAAGATCTATATTTGAGTAAATTTAGATGAAAATAACTTCAATTTTGTGGATTGTGAAAAAAATTTTTTGTTGGAAGTGTCAAATTTTAATAAATTTATTTGAAACCAAATTCGATTTTTTGGATTTTCTTGAGTATTTTTGTTGTAGGATCTACAATTGAGTAAATTTAGATGAAAATAACTTCAATTTTGTGGATTGTGAAAAAAATTTTAGTTGGAAGTGTCAAATTTTAATAAATTTATTTGAAATCAATTTCGATTTTTTTGAATTTTGTCGAGTATTTTTGGTGTAGGATGTATATTTGAGTAAATTTAGATGAAAATAACTTCAATTTTTTGGATTATAAAAAAATTTTAGTTGCAAGTGTCAAATTTTAATAAATTTATTTGAAATCAACTTCGATTTTTTTGGATTTTGTCGAGTATTTTTGGTGTAGGATGTATATTTGAGTAAATTTAGATGAAAATAACGACAATTTTTTGGATTGTGAAAAAAATTTTAGTTGGAAGTGTCAAATTTTAATAAATTTATTTGAAACCAATTTCGATTATTTGGATTTTCTTGAGTATTTTTGTTGTAGGATCTACAATTGAGTAAATTTAGATGAAAATAACTTCCATTTTTTGGATTGCGAATAAAATTTTAGTTGGAAGTGTCAAATTTTAATAAATTTATTTGAATTCAACTTCGATTTTTTTGAATTTTGTCGAGTATTTTTGGTGTAGGATGTATATTTGAGTAAATTTAAATGAAAATAACTTCGATTTTTTGGATTTTGTCACGATTTTTGTCAAATTTTAATAAATTTATTTGAAATCAACTTGGATAATTTTGGAATTTGTTGAGTATTTTTGTTGTAAGATCTATATTTGAGTAAATTTAGATGAAAATAACTTCAATTTTGTGGATTGTGAAAAAATTTTTTTGTTGGAAGTGTCAAATTTTAATAAATTTATTTGAAACCAAATTCGATTTTTTGGATTTTCTTGAGTATTTTTGTTGTAGGATCTACAATTGAGTAAATTTAGATGAAAATAACTTCAAATTTGTGGATTGTGAAAAAAATTTTAGTTGGAAGTGTCAAATTTTAATAAATTTATTTGAAATCAATTTCGATTTTTTTGAATTTTGTCGAGTATTTTTGGTGTAGGATGTATATTTGAGTAAATTTAGATGAAAATAACTTCAATTTTTTGGATTATAAAAAAAATTTTAGTTGCAAGTGTCAAATTTTAATAAATTTATTTGAAATCAACTTCGATTTTTTTGGATTTTGTCGATTATTTTTGGTGTAGGATGTATATTTGAGTAAATTTAGATGAAAATAACTTCGATTTTTTGGATTTTGTCACGATTTTTGTCAAATTTTAATAAATTTATTTGAAATCAACTTGGATAATTTTGGAATTTGTTGAGTATTTTTGTTGTAGGAACTATATTTGAGTAAATTTAGATGAAAATATCTTCAATTTTTAGGATTGTGAAAAAAATTTTAGTTGGAAGTGCCAAATTTTAATAATTTTTTTTGGAACCAACTTCGATTTTTTGGATTTTCTTGAGTATTTTTGATGTAGGATCTACAATTGAGTAAATTTAGATGAAAATAAATTCAGTTATTTGGATTATGAAAAAAATTTTAGTTGCAAGTGTCAAATTTTAATAAATTTATTTGAAATCAACTTCGATTACTTTGGATTTTGTCGAGTATTTTTGGTGTAGGATGTATATTTGAGTAAATTTAGATGAAAATAATTTCAATTTTTTGGATTGTGAAAAAAAAATTTAGTTGGCAGTGTCAAATTTTAATAAATTTATTTGAAATCAATTTGGATTATTTTGGATTTTATTGAGTATTTTTGTTGTAGGATCTACAATTGAGTAAATTTAGATGAAAATAACTTCGATTTTTTGGATTTTGTCACGATTTTTGTCAAATTTTAATAAATTTATTTATTATCAACTTGGATAATTTTGGAATTTGTTGAGTATTTTTGTTGTAAGATCTATATTTGAGTAAATTTAGATGAAAATAACTTCAATTTTGTGGATTGTGAAAAAATTTTTTTGTTGGAAGTGTCAAATTTTAATAAATTTATTTGAAACCAAATTCGATTTTTTGGATTTTCTTGAGTATTTTTGTTGTAGGATCTACAATTGAGTAAATTTAGATGAAAATAACTTCAATTTTGTGGATTGTGAAAAAAATTTTAGTTGGAAGTGTCAAATTTTAATAAATTTATTTGAAATCAATTTCGATTTTTTTGAATTTTGTCGAGTATTTTTGGTGTAGGATGTATATTTGAGTAAATTTAGATGAAAATAACTTCAATTTTTTGGATTATGAAAAAAATTTTAGTTGCAAGTGTCAAATTTTAATAAATTTATTTGAAATCAACTTCGATTTTTTTGGATTTTGTCGATTATTTTTGGTGTAGGATGTATATTTGAGTAAATTTAGATGAAAATAACTTCGATTTTTTGGATTTTGTCACGATTTTTGTCAAATTTTAATAAATTTATTTGAAATCAACTTGGATAATTTTGGAATTTGTTGAGTATTTTTGTTGTAGGAACTATATTTGAGTAAATTTAGATGAAAATATCTTCAATTTTTAGGATTGTGAAAAAAATTTTAGTTGGAAGTGCCAAATTTTAATAATTTTTTTTGGAACCAACTTCGATTTTTTGGATTTTCTTGAGTATTTTTTATGTAGGATCTACAATTGAGTAAATTTAGATGAAAATAACTTCAGTTTTTTGGATTATGAAAAAAATTTTAGTTGCAAGTGTCAAATTTTAATAAATTTATTTGAAATCAACTTCGATTTTTTTGGATTTTGTCGAGTATTTTTGGTGTAGGATGTATATTTGAGTAAATTTAGATGAAAATAACGACAATTTTTTGGATTGTGAAAAAAATTTTAGTTGGAAGTGTCAAATTTTAATAAATTTATTTGAAATCAACTTCGATTTTTTTGGATTTTGTCGAGTATTTTTGGTGTAGGATGTATATTTGAGTAAATTTAGATGAAAATAACGACAATTTATTGGATTGTGAAAAAAATTTTAGTTGGAAGTGTCAAATTTTAATAAATTTATTTGAAACCAATTTCGATTATTTGGATTTTCTTGAGTATTTTTGTTGTAGGATCTACAATTGAGTAAATTTAGATGAAAATAACTTCCATTTTTTGGATTGTGAATAAAATTTTAGTTGGAAGTGTCAAATTTTAATAAATTTATTTGAATTCAACTTCGATTTTTTTGAATTTTGTCGAGTATTTTTGGTGTAGGATGTATATTTGAGTAAATTTAGATGAAAATAACTTCAATTTTTAGGACTGAGAAAAATATTTTAGTTGGAAGTGTCAAATTTTAATAAATTTATTTGAAACCTACTTCGATTTTTCTCGACTATGTTGAGTTTTTTTTATAGAGAAGCTTAATTTGAGTAATTTCAGTTGAAATAACTTCGATTTTTTGGATTTTGTCACGATTTTTGTCAAATTTTAATAAATTTATTTGAAATCAACTTGGATAATTTTGGAATTTGTTGAGTATTTTTGTTGTAGGATCTATATTTGAGTAAATGTAGATGAAAATATCTTCAATTTTTTGGATTGTGAAAAAATTTTAGTTGGAAGTGTCAAATTTTAATAAATTTATTTGAAACCAACTTTGATTTTTTGGATTTTCTTGAGTATTTTTGTTGTAGGATCTACAATTGAGTAAATTTGGATGAAAATAACTTCAATTTTTAGGACTGAGAAAAATATTTTAGTTGGAAGTGTCAAATTTTAATAAATTTATTTGAATTCAACTTCGATTTTTTTTAATGTTGTCGAGTATTTTTGGTGTAGGATGTATATTTGAGTAAATTTAGATGAAAATATCTTAAATTTTTAGGATTGTGAAAAAAATTTTAGTTGGAAGTGCCAAATTTTAATAAATTTATTTGAATCAAACTTCGATTTTTCGGATTTTTATGGAGTATTTTTGTTTCAGGATCTACAATTGAGTAAATTTAGATGAAAATAACTTCAATTTTTAGGACTGAGAAAAATATTTTAGTTGGAAGTGTCAAATTTTAATAAATTTATTTGAAACCTACTTCGATTTTTTGGATTTTCTTGAGTATTTTTGATGTAGGATCTACAATTGAGTAAATTTAGATGAAAATAACTTCAATTTTTTGGATTGTGAACAAAATTTGAGTTGGAAGTGTCAAATTTTAATAAATTTATTTGAAACCAACTTCGATTTTTTGGATTTTCTTGAGTATTTTTGTTGTAGGATCTACAATTGAGTAAATTTTGATGAAAATAACTTCAATTTTTTGGATTGTGAAAAAAAATTTAGTTGGAAGTGTCAAATTTTAATAAAATTATTTGAAATCAACTTCGATTTTTTTGGATTTTGTTGAGTATTTTTGTTGTAGGGTCTATATTTGAGTAAATTTAGATGAAAATAACTTCAATTTTTTGGATTGTGAATATAATTTTAGTTGGAAGTGTCAAATTTTAATAAATTATTTTGAATTCAACTTCGATTTTGTGAATTTTGTCGAGTATTTTTGGTGTAGGATGTATATTTGAGTAAATTTAGATGAAAATAACTTCAATTTTTAGGACTGAGAAAAATATTTTAGTTGGAAGTGTCAAATTTTAATAAATTTATTTGAAACCTACTTCGATTTTTCTCGACTATGTTGAGTTTTTTTTATAGAGAAGCTTAATTTGAGTAATTTCAGTTGAAATAACTTCGATTTTTTGGATTTTGTCACGATTTTTGTCAAATTTTAATAAATTTATTTGAAATCAACTTGGATAATTTTGGAATTTGTTGAGTATTTTTGTTGTAGGATCTATATTTGAGTAAATGTAGATGAAAATATCTTCAATTTTTTGGATTGTGAAAAAATTTTAGTTGGAAGTGTCAAATTTTAATAAATTTATTTGAAACCAACTTTGATTTTTTGGATTTTCTTGAGTATTTTTGTTGTAGGATCTACAATTGAGTAAATTTGGATGAAAATAACTTCAATTTTTAGGATTGTGAAAAAAAATTTAGTTGCAAGTGTCAAATTTTAATAAATTTATTTGAAATCAACTTCGATTTTATTGGATTTTGTCGAATATTTTTGTTGTAGGATCTATATTTGAGTAAATTTAGATGAAAATAACTTCAATTTTTAGGACTGAGAAAAATATTTTAGTTGGAAGTGTCAAATTTTAATAAATTTATTTGAATTCAACTTCGATTTTTTTTAATGTTGTCGAGTATTTTTGGTGTAGGATGTATATTTGAGTAAATTTAGATGAAAATATCTTAAATTTTTAGGATTGTGAAAAAAATTTTAGTTGGAAGTGCCAAATTTTAATAAATTTATTTGAATCAAACTTCGATTTTTCGGATTTTTATGGAGTATTTTTGTTTCAGGATCTACAATTGAGTAAATTTAGATGAAAATAACTTCAATTTTTAGGACTGAGAAAAATATTTTAGTTGGAAGTGTCAAATTTTAATAAATTTATTTGAAACCTACTTCGATTTTTCTCGACTATGTTGAGTTTTTTGATAGAGAAGCTTAATTTGAGTATTTTCAGTTGAAATAACTTCGATTTTTTGGATTTTGTCACGATTTTTGTCAAATTTTAATAAATTTATTTGAAATCAACTTGGATAATTTTGGAATTTGTTGACTATTTATGTTGTAGGATCTATATTTGAGTAAATTTAGATGAAAATATCTTCAATTTTTTGGATTGTGAAAAAATTTTAGTTGGATGTGTCAAATTTTAATAAATTTATTTGAAACCAACTTTGATTTTTTGGATTTGCTTGAGTATTTTTGTTGTAGGATCTACAATTGAGTAAATTTAGATGAAAATAACTTCAATTTTTTGGATTGTGAATATAATTTTAGTTGGAAGTGTCAAATTTTAATAAATTTATTTGAATTCAACTTCGATTTTGTGAATTTTGTCGAGCATTTTTGGTGTAGGATGTATATTTGAGTAAATTTAGATGAAAATATCTTAAATTTTTAGGATTGTGAAAAAAATTTTAGTTGGAAGTGCCAAATTTTAATAAATTTATTTGAATCAAACTTCGATTTTTCGGATTTTTATGGAGTATTTTTGTTTCAGGATCTACAATTGAGTAAATTTAGATGAAAATAACTTCAATTTTTAGGACTGAGAAAAATATTTTAGTTGGAAGTGTCAAATTTTAATAAATTTATTTGAAACCTACTTCGATTTTTCTCGACTATGTTGAGTTTTTTTGATAGAGAAGCTTAATTTGAGTAATTTCAGTTGAAATAACTTCGATTTTTTGGATTTTGTCACGATTTTTGTCAAATTTTAATAAATTTATTTGAAATCAACTTGGATAATTTTGGAATTTTTTGAGTATTTTTGTTTGTAGGATCTATATTTGAGTAAATTTAGATGAAAATATCTTCAATTTTTTGGATTGTGAAAAAATTTTAGTTGGAAGTGTCAAATTTTAATAAATTTATTTGAAATCAATTTGGATTATTTTGGATTTTGTTGACAATTTTTGTTGTAGGATCTATATTTGAGTAAATTTAGATGAAAATAACTTAAATTTTTAGGATTGTGAAAAAAATTTTAGTTGGAAGTGCCAAATTTTAATAAATTTATTTGAAACCAACTTCGATTTTTTGGATTTTCTTGAGTATTTTTGTTGTAGGATCTACAATTGAGTAAATTTAGATGAAAATAACTTCAATTTTTTGGATTGTGAATATAATTTTAGTTGGAAGTGTCAAATTTTAATAAATTTATTTGAATTCAACTTCGATTTTGTGAATTTTGTCGAGTATTTTTGGTGTAGGATGTATATTTGAGTAAATTTAGATGAAAATATCTTAAATTTTTAGGATTGTGAAAAAAATTTTAGTTGGAAGTGCCAAATTTTAATAAATTTATTTGAAACAAACATCGATTTTTCGGATTTTTATGGAGTATTTTTGTTGTTGGATCTACAATTGAGTAAATTTAGATGAAAATAACTTCAATTTTTAGGACTGAGAAAAATATTTTAGTTGGAAGTGTCAAATTTTAACAAATTTATTTGAAACCAACTTCGATTTTTTGGATTTTGTTGAGTATTTTTGTTGTAGGGTCTATATTTGAGTAAATTTAGATGGATATAACTTCAATTTTTTGCATTGTGAAAAAAAGTTTAGTTGCAAGTGTCAAATTTTAATAAATTTATTTGAAATCAATTTGGATTATTTGGATTTTCTTGTGTATTTTTGTTGTAGGATCTACTATTGAGTAAATTTAGATGAAAATAACTTCAATTTTTTGGATTGTGAATATAATTTTAGTTGGAAGTGTCAAATTTTAATAAATTATTTTGAATTCAACTTCGATTTTGTGAATTTTGTCGAGTATTTTTGGTGTAGGATGTATATTTGAGTAAATTTAGATGAAAATAACTTCAATTTTTAGGACTGAGAAAAATATTTTAGTTGGAAGTGTCAAATTTTAATAAATTTATTTGAAACCTACTTCGATTTTTCTCGACTATGTTGAGTTTTTTTTATAGAGAAGCTTAATTTGAGTAATTTCAGTTGAAATAACTTCGATTTTTTGGATTTTGTCACGATTTTTGTCAAATTTTAATAAATTTATTTGAAATCAACTTGGATAATTTTGGAATTTGTTGAGTATTTTTGTTGTAGGATCTATATTTGAGTAAATGTAGATGAAAATATCTTCAATTTTTTGGATTGTGAAAAAATTTTAGTTGGAAGTGTCAAATTTTAATAAATTTATTTGAAACCAACTTTGATTTTTTGGATTTTCTTGAGTATTTTTGTTGTAGGATCTACAATTGAGTAAATTTGGATGAAAATAACTTCAATTTTTAGGATTGTGAAAAAAAATTTAGTTGCAAGTGTCAAATTTTAATAAATTTATTTGAATTCAACTTCGATTTTGTGAATTTTGTCGAGTATTTTTGGTGTAGGATGTATATTTGAGTAAATTTAGATGAAAATATCTTCAGTTTTTAGGATTATGTCACGATTTTTGTCAAATTTTAATAAATTTATTTGAAATCAACTTCGATTTTTTTGGATTTTGTCGATTATTTTTGGTGTAGGATGTATATTTGAGTAAATTTAGATGAAAATAACGACAATTTTTTGGATTGTGAAAAAAATTTTAGTTGGAAGTGTCAAATTTTAATAAATTTATTTGAAATCAGTTTCGATTTTTTTGAATTTTGTCGAGTATTTTTGGTGTAGGATGTATATTTGAGTGAATTTAGATGAAAATAACTACAATTTTTTGGATTATGAAAAAAATTTTAGTTGGAAGTGTCAAATTTTAATAAATTTATTTGAATTCAACTTCGATTTTTTTGAATTTTGTCGAGTATTTTTGGTGTAGGATGTATATTTGAGTAAATTTAAATGAAAATAACTTCGATTTTTGGGATTTTGTCACGATTTTTGTCAAATTTTAATAAATTTATTTGAAATCAACTTGGATAATTTTGGAATTTGTTGAGTATTTTTGTTGTAAGATCTATATTTGAGTAAATTTAGATGAAAATAACTTCAATTTTGTGGATTGTGAAAAAAATTTTAGTTGGAAGTGTCAAATTTTAATAAATTTATTTGAAATCAGTTTCGATTTTTTTGAATTTTGTCGAGTATTTTTGGTGTAGGATGTATATTTGAGTAAATTTAGATGAAAATAACTTCAATTTTGTGGATTGTGAAAAAAATTTTAGTTGGAAGTGTCAAATTTTAATAAATTTATTTGAAATCAATTTCGATTTTTTTGAATTTTGTCGAGTATTTTTGGTGTAGGATGTATATTTGAGTAAATTTAGATGAAAATAACTTCAATTTTTTGGATTATGAAAAAAATTTTAGTTGCAAGTGTCAAATTTTAATAAATTTATTTGAAATCAACTTCGATTTTTTTGGATTTTGTCGATTATTTTTGGTGTAGGATGTATATTTGAGTAAATTTAGATGAAAATAACTTCGATTTTTTGGATTTTGTCACGATTTTTGTCAAATTTTAATAAATTTATTTGAAATCAACTTGGATAATTTTGGAATTTGTTGAGTATTTTTGTTGTAGGAACTATATTTGAGTAAATTTAGATGAAAATATCTTCAATTTTTAGGATTGTGAAAAAAATTTTAGTTGGAAGTGCCAAATTTTAATAATTTTTTTTGGAACCAACTTCGATTTTTTGGATTTTCTTGAGTATTTTTTATGTAGGATCTACAATTGAGTAAATTTAGATGAAAATAACTTCAGTTTTTTGGATTATGAAAAAAATTTTAGTTGCAAGTGTCAAATTTTAATAAATTTATTTGAAATCAACTTCGATTTTTTTGGATTTTGTCGAGTATTTTTGGTGTAGGATGTATATTTGAGTAAATTTAGATGAAAATAACGACAATTTTTTGGATTGTGAAAAAAATTTTAGTTGGAAGTGTCAAATTTTAATAAATTTATTTGAAATCAACTTCGATTTTTTTGGATTTTGTCGAGTATTTTTGGTGTAGGATGTATATTTGAGTAAATTTAGATGAAAATAACGACAATTTATTGGATTGTGAAAAAAATTTTAGTTGGAAGTGTCAAATTTTAATAAATTTATTTGAAACCAATTTCGATTATTTGGATTTTCTTGAGTATTTTTGTTGTAGGATCTACAATTGAGTAAATTTAGATGAAAATAACTTCCATTTTTTGGATTGTGAATAAAATTTTAGTTGGAAGTGTCAAATTTTAATAAATTTATTTGAATTCAACTTCGATTTTTTTGAATTTTGTCGAGTATTTTTGGTGTAGGATGTATATTTGAGTAAATTTAGATGAAAATAACTTCAATTTTTAGGACTGAGAAAAATATTTTAGTTGGAAGTGTCAAATTTTAATAAATTTATTTGAAACCTACTTCGATTTTTCTCGACTATGTTGAGTTTTTTTTATAGAGAAGCTTAATTTGAGTAATTTCAGTTGAAATAACTTCGATTTTTTGGATTTTGTCACGATTTTTGTCAAATTTTAATAAATTTATTTGAAATCAACTTGGATAATTTTGGAATTTGTTGAGTATTTTTGTTGTAGGATCTATATTTGAGTAAATTTAGATGAAAATATCTTCAATTTTTTGGATTGTGAAAAAATTTTAGTTGGAAGTGTCAAATTTTAATAAATTTATTTGAAACCAACTTTGATTTTTTGGATTTTCTTGAGTATTTTTGTTGTAGGATCTACAATTGAGTAAATTTAGATGAAAATAACTTCAATTTTATGGATTGTGAAAAAAAATTTAGTTGGAAGTGTCAAATTTTAATAAATTAATTTGAAATCAATTTGGATTATTTTGGATTTTGTTGACAATTTTTGTTGTAGGATCTATATTTGAGTAAATTTAGATGAAAATAACTTCAATTTTGTGGATTGTGAAAAAAATTTTAGTTGGAAGTGTCAAATTTTAATAAATTTATTTGAAATCAGTTTCGATTTTTTTGAATTTTGTCGAGTATTTTTGGTGTAGGATGTATATTTGAGTAAATTTAGATGAAAATAACTACAATTTTGTGGATTGTGAAAAAAATTTTAGTTGGAAGTGTCAAATTTTAATAAATTTATTTGAAATCAGTTTCGATTTTTTTGAATTTTGTCGAGTATTTTTGGTGTAGGATGTATATTTGAGTAAATTTAGATGAAAATAACGACAATTTTTTGGATTGTGAAAAAAATTTTAGTTGGAAGTGTCAAATTTTAATAAATTTATTTGAAATCAGTTTCGATTTTTTTGAATTTTGTCGAGTATTTTTGGTGTAGGATGTATATTTGAGTAAATTTAGATGAAAATAACTACAATTTTTTGGATTATGAAAAAAATTTTAGTTGGAAGTGTCAAATTTTAATAAATTTATTTGAATTCAACTTCGATTTTTTTGAATTTTGTCGAGTATTTTTGGTGTAGGATGTATATTTGAGTAAATTTAAATGAAAATAACTTCGATTTTTGGGATTTTGTCACGATTTTTGTCAAATTTTAATAAATTTATTTGAAATCAACTTGGATAATTTTGGAATTTGTTGAGTATTTTTGTTGTAAGATCTATATTTGAGTAAATTTAGATGAAAATAACTTCAATTTTGTGGATTGTGAAAAAAATTTTAGTTGGAAGTGTCAAATTTTAATAAATTTATTTGAAATCAGTTTCGATTTTTTTGAATTTTGTCGAGTATTTTTGGTGTAGGATGTATATTTGAGTAAATTTAGATGAAAATAACTTCAATTTTGTGGATTGTGAAAAAAATTTTAGTTGGAAGTGTCAAATTTTAATAAATTTATTTGAAATCAATTTCGATTTTTTTGAATTTTGTCGAGTATTTTTGGTGTAGGATGTATATTTGAGTAAATTTAGATGAAAATAACTTCAATTTTTTGGATTATGAAAAAAATTTTAGTTGCAAGTGTCAAATTTTAATAAATTTATTTGAAATCAACTTCGATTTTTTTGGATTTTGTCGATTATTTTTGGTGTAGGATGTATATTTGAGTAAATTTAGATGAAAATAACTTCGATTTTTTGGATTTTGTCACGATTTTTGTCAAATTTTAATAAATTTATTTGAAATCAACTTGGATAATTTTGGAATTTGTTGAGTATTTTTGTTGTAGGAACTATATTTGAGTAAATTTAGATGAAAATATCTTCAATTTTTAGGATTGTGAAAAAAATTTTAGTTGGAAGTGCCAAATTTTAATAATTTTTTTTGGAACCAACTTCGATTTTTTGGATTTTCTTGAGTATTTTTTATGTAGGATCTACAATTGAGTAAATTTAGATGAAAATAACTTCAGTTTTTTGGATTATGAAAAAAATTTTAGTTGCAAGTGTCAAATTTTAATAAATTTATTTGAAATCAACTTCGATTTTTTTGGATTTTGTCGAGTATTTTTGGTGTAGGATGTATATTTGAGTAAATTTAGATGAAAATAACGACAATTTTTTGGATTGTGAAAAAAATTTTAGTTGGAAGTGTCAAATTTTAATAAATTTATTTGAAATCAACTTCGATTTTTTTGGATTTTGTCGAGTATTTTTGGTGTAGGATGTATATTTGAGTAAATTTAGATGAAAATAACGACAATTTATTGGATTGTGAAAAAAATTTTAGTTGGAAGTGTCAAATTTTAATAAATTTATTTGAAACCAATTTCGATTATTTGGATTTTCTTGAGTATTTTTGTTGTAGGATCTACAATTGAGTAAATTTAGATGAAAATAACTTCCATTTTTTGGATTGTGAATAAAATTTTAGTTGGAAGTGTCAAATTTTAATAAATTTATTTGAATTCAACTTCGATTTTTTTGAATTTTGTCGAGTATTTTTGGTGTAGGATGTATATTTGAGTAAATTTAGATGAAAATAACTTCAATTTTTAGGACTGAGAAAAATATTTTAGTTGGAAGTGTCAAATTTTAATAAATTTATTTGAAACCTACTTCGATTTTTCTCGACTATGTTGAGTTTTTTTTATAGAGAAGCTTAATTTGAGTAATTTCAGTTGAAATAACTTCGATTTTTTGGATTTTGTCACGATTTTTGTCAAATTTTAATAAATTTATTTGAAATCAACTTGGATAATTTTGGAATTTGTTGAGTATTTTTGTTGTAGGATCTATATTTGAGTAAATTTAGATGAAAATATCTTCAATTTTTTGGATTGTGAAAAAATTTTAGTTGGAAGTGTCAAATTTTAATAAATTTATTTGAAACCAACTTTGATTTTTTGGATTTTCTTGAGTATTTTTGTTGTAGGATCTACAATTGAGTAAATTTAGATGAAAATAACTTCAATTTTATGGATTGTGAAAAAAAATTTAGTTGGAAGTGTCAAATTTTAATAAATTAATTTGAAATCAATTTGGATTATTTTGGATTTTGTTGACAATTTTTGTTGTAGGATCTATATTTGAGTAAATTTAGATGAAAATAACTTCAATTTTGTGGATTGTGAAAAAAATTTTAGTTGGAAGTGTCAAATTTTAATAAATTTATTTGAAATCAGTTTCGATTTTTTTGAATTTTGTCGAGTATTTTTGGTGTAGGATGTATATTTGAGTAAATTTAGATGAAAATAACTACAATTTTGTGGATTGTGAAAAAAATTTTAGTTGGAAGTGTCAAATTTTAATAAATTTATTTGAAATCAGTTTCGATTTTTTTGAATTTTGTCGAGTATTTTTGGTGTAGGATGTATATTTGAGTAAATTTAGATGAAAATAACGACAATTTTTTGGATTGTGAAAAAAATTTTAGTTGGAAGTGTCAAATTTTAATAAATTTATTTGAAATCAGTTTCGATTTTTTTGAATTTTGTCGAGTATTTTTGGTGTAGGATGTATATTTGAGTAAATTTAGATGAAAATAACTACAATTTTGTGGATTGTGAAAAAAATTTTAGTTGGAAGTGTCAAATTTTAATAAATTTATTTGAAATCAGTTTCGATTTTTTTGAATTTTGTCGAGTATTTTTGGTGTAGGATGTATATTTGAGTAAATTTAGATGAAAATAACGACAATTTTTTGGATTGTGAAAAAAATTTTAGTTGGAAGTGTCAAATTTTAATAAATTTATTTGAAACCAATTTCGATTATTTGGATTTTCTTGAGTATTTTTGTTGTAGGATCTACAATTGAGTAAATTTAGATGAAAATAACTTCCATTTTTTGGATTGTGAATAAAATTTTAGTTGGAAGTGTCAAATTTTAATAAATTTATTTGAAACCAAATTCGATTTTATGGATTTTCTTGAGTATATTTGTTGTAGGATCTACAATTGAGTAAATTTAGATGAAAATAACTTCAATTTTGTGGATTGTGAAAAAAATTTTAGTTGGAAGTGTCAAATTTTAATAAATTTATTTGAAATCAATTTCGATTTTTTTGAATTTTGTCGAGTATTTTTGGTGTAGGATGTATATTTGAGTAAATTTAGATGAAAATAACGACAATTTTTTGGATTATGAAAAAAATTTTAGTTGCAAGTGTCAAATTTTAATAAATTTATTTGAAATCAACTTCGATTATTTGGATTTTCTTGAGTATTTTTGTTGTAGGATCTACAATTGAGTAAATTTAGATGAAAATAACTTCAATTTTTAGGACTGAGAAAAATATTTTAGTTGGAAGTGTCAAATTTTAATAAATTTATTTGAAACCTACTTCGATTTTTCTCGACTATGTTGAGTTTTTGTGATAGAGAAGCTTAATTTGAGTAATTTCAGTTGAAATAACTTCGATTTTTTGGATTTTGTCACGATTTTTGTCAAATTTTAATAAATTTATTTGAAATCAACTTGGATAATTTTGGAATTTGTTGAGTATTTTTGTTGTAGGATCTATATTTGAGTAAATGTAGATAAATATATCTTCAATTTTTTGGATTGTGAAAAAATTTTAGTTGGAAGTGTCAAATTTTAATAAATTTATTTGAAACCAACTTTGATTTTTTGGATTTTCTTGAGTATTTTTGTTGTAGGATCTACAATTGAGTAAATTTAGATGAAAATAACTTCAATTTTATGGATTGTGAAAAAAAATTTAGTTGGAAGTGTCAAATTTTAATAAATTAATTTGAAATCAATTTGGATTATTTTGGATTTTGTTGACAATTTTTGTTGTAGGATCTATATTTGAGTAAATTTAGATGAAAATAACTTCAATTTTGTGGATTGTGAAAAAAATTTTAGTTGGAAGTGTCAAATTTTAATAAATTTATTTGAAATCAGTTTCGATTTTTTTGAATTTTGTCGAGTATTTTTGGTGTAGGATGTATATTTGAGTAAATTTAGATGAAAATAACTACAATTTTGTGGATTGTGAAAAAAATTTTAGTTGGAAGTGTCAAATTTTAATAAATTTATTTGAAATCAGTTTCGATTTTTTTGAATTTTGTCGAGTATTTTTGGTGTAGGATGTATATTTGAGTAAATTTAGATGAAAATAACGACAATTTTTTGGATTGTGAAAAAAATTTTAGTTGGAAGTGTCAAATTTTAATAAATTTATTTGAAATCAGTTTCGATTTTTTTGAATTTTGTCGAGTATTTTTGGTGTAGGATGTATATTTGAGTAAATTTAGATGAAAATAACTACAATTTTTTGGATTATGAAAAAAATTTTAGTTGGAAGTGTCAAATTTTAATAAATTTATTTGAATTCAACTTCGATTTTTTTGAATTTTGTCGAGTATTTTTGGTGTAGGATGTATATTTGAGTAAATTTAAATGAAAATAACTTCGATTTTTGGGATTTTGTCACGATTTTTGTCAAATTTTAATAAATTTATTTGAAATCAACTTGGATAATTTTGGAATTTGTTGAGTATTTTTGTTGTAAGATCTATATTTGAGTAAATTTAGATGAAAATAACTTCAATTTTGTGGATTGTGAAAAAAATTTTAGTTGGAAGTGTCAAATTTTAATAAATTTATTTGAAATCAGTTTCGATTTTTTTGAATTTTGTCGAGTATTTTTGGTGTAGGATGTATATTTGAGTAAATTTAGATGAAAATAACTTCAATTTTGTGGATTGTGAAAAAAATTTTAGTTGGAAGTGTCAAATTTTAATAAATTTATTTGAAATCAATTTCGATTTTTTTGAATTTTGTCGAGTATTTTTGGTGTAGGATGTATATTTGAGTAAATTTAGATGAAAATAACTTCAATTTTTTGGATTATGAAAAAAATTTTAGTTGCAAGTGTCAAATTTTAATAAATTTATTTGAAATCAACTTCGATTTTTTTGGATTTTGTCGATTATTTTTGGTGTAGGATGTATATTTGAGTAAATTTAGATGAAAATAACTTCGATTTTTTGGATTTTGTCACGATTTTTGTCAAATTTTAATAAATTTATTTGAAATCAACTTGGATAATTTTGGAATTTGTTGAGTATTTTTGTTGTAGGAACTATATTTGAGTAAATTTAGATGAAAATATCTTCAATTTTTAGGATTGTGAAAAAAATTTTAGTTGGAAGTGCCAAATTTTAATAATTTTTTTTGGAACCAACTTCGATTTTTTGGATTTTCTTGAGTATTTTTTATGTAGGATCTACAATTGAGTAAATTTAGATGAAAATAACTTCAGTTTTTTGGATTATGAAAAAAATTTTAGTTGCAAGTGTCAAATTTTAATAAATTTATTTGAAATCAACTTCGATTTTTTTGGATTTTGTCGAGTATTTTTGGTGTAGGATGTATATTTGAGTAAATTTAGATGAAAATAACGACAATTTTTTGGATTGTGAAAAAAATTTTAGTTGGAAGTGTCAAATTTTAATAAATTTATTTGAAATCAACTTCGATTTTTTTGGATTTTGTCGAGTATTTTTGGTGTAGGATGTATATTTGAGTAAATTTAGATGAAAATAACGACAATTTATTGGATTGTGAAAAAAATTTTAGTTGGAAGTGTCAAATTTTAATAAATTTATTTGAAACCAATTTCGATTATTTGGATTTTCTTGAGTATTTTTGTTGTAGGATCTACAATTGAGTAAATTTAGATGAAAATAACTTCCATTTTTTGGATTGTGAATAAAATTTTAGTTGGAAGTGTCAAATTTTAATAAATTTATTTGAATTCAACTTCGATTTTTTTGAATTTTGTCGAGTATTTTTGGTGTAGGATGTATATTTGAGTAAATTTAGATGAAAATAACTTCAATTTTTAGGACTGAGAAAAATATTTTAGTTGGAAGTGTCAAATTTTAATAAATTTATTTGAAACCTACTTCGATTTTTCTCGACTATGTTGAGTTTTTTTTATAGAGAAGCTTAATTTGAGTAATTTCAGTTGAAATAACTTCGATTTTTTGGATTTTGTCACGATTTTTGTCAAATTTTAATAAATTTATTTGAAATCAACTTGGATAATTTTGGAATTTGTTGAGTATTTTTGTTGTAGGATCTATATTTGAGTAAATTTAGATGAAAATATCTTCAATTTTTTGGATTGTGAAAAAATTTTAGTTGGAAGTGTCAAATTTTAATAAATTTATTTGAAACCAACTTTGATTTTTTGGATTTTCTTGAGTATTTTTGTTGTAGGATCTACAATTGAGTAAATTTAGATGAAAATAACTTCAATTTTATGGATTGTGAAAAAAAATTTAGTTGGAAGTGTCAAATTTTAATAAATTAATTTGAAATCAATTTGGATTATTTTGGATTTTGTTGACAATTTTTGTTGTAGGATCTATATTTGAGTAAATTTAGATGAAAATAACTTCAATTTTGTGGATTGTGAAAAAAATTTTAGTTGGAAGTGTCAAATTTTAATAAATTTATTTGAAATCAGTTTCGATTTTTTTGAATTTTGTCGAGTATTTTTGGTGTAGGATGTATATTTGAGTAAATTTAGATGAAAATAACTACAATTTTGTGGATTGTGAAAAAAATTTTAGTTGGAAGTGTCAAATTTTAATAAATTTATTTGAAATCAGTTTCGATTTTTTTGAATTTTGTCGAGTATTTTTGGTGTAGGATGTATATTTGAGTAAATTTAGATGAAAATAACGACAATTTTT
Organism: Andrena praecox; assembly: GCA_963932275.1. Lineage (NCBI taxonomy): Eukaryota > Metazoa > Arthropoda > Insecta > Hymenoptera > Andrenidae > Andrena > Andrena praecox. Next base: position 141,385 of record CAWVQO010000413.1, on the reverse strand, counting down.
TGGATTGTGAAAAAAATTTTAGTTGGAAGTGTCAAATTTTAATAAATTTATTTGAAATCAGTTTCGATTTTTTTGAATTTTGTCGAGTATTTTTGGTGTAGGATGTATATTTGAGTAAATTTAGATGAAAATAACTACAATTTTGTGGATTGTGAAAAAAATTTTAGTTGGAAGTGTCAAATTTTAATAAATTTATTTGAAATCAGTTTCGATTTTTTTGAATTTTGTCGAGTATTTTTGGTGTAGGATGTATATTTGAGTAAATTTAGATGAAAATAACGACAATTTTTTGGATTGTGAAAAAAATTTTAGTTGGAAGTGTCAAATTTTAATAAATTTATTTGAAACCAATTTCGATTATTTGGATTTTCTTGAGTATTTTTGTTGTAGGATCTACAATTGAGTAAATTTAGATGAAAATAACTTCCATTTTTTGGATTGTGAATAAAATTTTAGTTGGAAGTGTCAAATTTTAATAAATTTATTTGAAACCAAATTCGATTTTATGGATTTTCTTGAGTATATTTGTTGTAGGATCTACAATTGAGTAAATTTAGATGAAAATAACTTCAATTTTGTGGATTGTGAAAAAAATTTTAGTTGGAAGTGTCAAATTTTAATAAATTTATTTGAAATCAATTTCGATTTTTTTGAATTTTGTCGAGTATTTTTGGTGTAGGATGTATATTTGAGTAAATTTAGATGAAAATAACTTCAATTTTTTGGATTATGAAAAAAATTTTAGTTGCAAGTGTCAAATTTTAATAAATTTATTTGAAATCAACTTCGATTTTTTTGGATTTTGTCGATTATTTTTGGTGTAGGATGTATATTTGAGTAAATTTAGATGAAAATAACGACAATTTTTTGGATTGTGAAAAAAATTTTAGTTGGAAGTGTCAAATTTTAATAAATTTATTTGAAATCAATTTGGATTATTTTGGATTTTATTGAGTATTTTTGTTGTAGGATCTACAATTGAGTAAATTTAGATGAAAATAACTTCAATTTTGTGGATTGTGAAAAAAATTTTAGTTGGAAGTGTCAAATTTTAATAAATTTATTTGAAATCAGTTTCGATTTTTTTGAATTTTGTCGAGTATTTTTGGTGTAGGATGTATATTTGAGTAAATTTAGATGAAAATAACTACAATTTTGTGGATTGTGAAAAAAATTTTAGTTGGAAGTGTCAAATTTTAATAAATTTATTTGAAATCAGTTTCGATTTTTTTGAATTTTGTCGAGTATTTTTGGTGTAGGATGTATATTTGAGTAAATTTAGATGAAAATAACGACAATTTTTTGGATTGTGAAAAAAATTTTAGTTGGAAGTGTCAAATTTTAATAAATTTATTTGAAATCAGTTTCGATTTTTTTGAATTTTGTCGAGTATTTTTGGTGTAGGATGTATATTTGAGTAAATTTAGATGAAAATAACTACAATTTTGTGGATTGTGAAAAAAATTTTAGTTGGAAGTGTCAAATTTTAATAAATTTATTTGAAATCAGTTTCGATTTTTTTGAATTTTGTCGAGTATTTTTGGTGTAGGATGTATATTTGAGTAAATTTAGATGAAAATAACGACAATTTTTTGGATTGTGAAAAAAATTTTAGTTGGAAGTGTCAAATTTTAATAAATTTATTTGAAACCAATTTCGATTATTTGGATTTTCTTGAGTATTTTTGTTGTAGGATCTACAATTGAGTAAATTTAGATGAAAATAACTTCCATTTTTTGGATTGTGAATAAAATTTTAGTTGGAAGTGTCAAATTTTAATAAATTTATTTGAAACCAAATTCGATTTTATGGATTTTCTTGAGTATATTTGTTGTAGGATCTACAATTGAGTAAATTTAGATGAAAATAACTTCAATTTTGTGGATTGTGAAAAAAATTTTAGTTGGAAGTGTCAAATTTTAATAAATTTATTTGAAATCAATTTCGATTTTTTTGAATTTTGTCGAGTATTTTTGGTGTAGGATGTATATTTGAGTAAATTTAGATGAAAATAACTTCAATTTTTTGGATTATGAAAAAAATTTTAGTTGCAAGTGTCAAATTTTAATAAATTTATTTGAAATCAACTTCGATTTTTTTGGATTTTGTCGATTATTTTTGGTGTAGGATGTATATTTGAGTAAATTTAGATGAAAATAACGACAATTTTTTGGATTGTGAAAAAAATTTTAGTTGGAAGTGTCAAATTTTAATAAATTTATTTGAAATCAATTTGGATTATTTTGGATTTTATTGAGTATTTTTGTTGTAGGATCTACAATTGAGTAAATTTAGATGAAAATAACTTCGATTTTTTGGATTTTGTCACGATTTTTGTCAAATTTTAATAAATTTATTTGAAATCAACTTGGATAATTTTGGAATTTGTTGAGTATTTTTGTTGTTAGATCTATATTTGAGTAAATTTAGATGAAAATAACTTCAATTTTGTGGATTGTGAAAAAATTTTTTTGTTGGAAGTGTCAAGTTTTAATAAATTTATTTGAAACCAAATTCGATTTTTTGGATTTTCTTGAGTATTTTTGTTGTAGGATCTACAATTGAGTAAATTTAGATGAAAATAACTTCAATTTTTAGGACTGAGAAAAATATTTTAGTTGGAAGTGTCAAATTTTAATAAATTTATTTGAAACCTACTTCGATTTTTCTCGACTATGTTGAGTTTTTTTGATAGAGAAGCTTAATTTGAGTAATTTCAGTTGAAATAACTTCGATTTTTTGGATTTTGTCACGATTTTTGTCAAATTTTAATAAATTTATTTGAAATCAACTTGGATAATTTTGGAATTTGTTGAGTATTTTTGTTTGTAGGATCTATATTTGAGTAAATTTAGATGAAAATAACTACAATTTTGTGGATTGTGAAAAAAATTTTAGTTGGAAGTGTCAAATTTTAATAAATTTATTTGAAATCAGTTTCGATTTTTTTGAATTTTGTCGAGTATTTTTGGTGTAGGATGTATATTTGAGTAAATTTAGATGAAAATAACGACAATTTTTTGGATTGTGAAAAAAATTTTAGTTGGAAGTGTCAAATTTTAATAAATTTATTTGAAACCAATTTCGATTATTTGGATTTTCTTGAGTATTTTTGTTGTAGGATCTACAATTGAGTAAATTTAGATGAAAATAACTTCCATTTTTTGGATTGTGAATAAAATTTTAGTTGGAAGTGTCAAATTTTAATAAATTTATTTGAAACCAAATTCGATTTTATGGATTTTCTTGAGTATATTTGTTGTAGGATCTACAATTGAGTAAATTTAGATGAAAATAACTTCAATTTTGTGGATTGTGAAAAAAATTTTAGTTGGAAGTGTCAAATTTTAATAAATTTATTTGAAATCAATTTCGATTTTTTTGAATTTTGTCGAGTATTTTTGGTGTAGGATGTATATTTGAGTAAATTTAGATGAAAATAACTTCAATTTTTTGGATTATGAAAAAAATTTTAGTTGCAAGTGTCAAATTTTAATAAATTTATTTGAAATCAACTTCGATTTTTTTGGATTTTGTCGATTATTTTTGGTGTAGGATGTATATTTGAGTAAATTTAGATGAAAATAACGACAATTTTTTGGATTGTGAAAAAAATTTTAGTTGGAAGTGTCAAATTTTAATAAATTTATTTGAAATCAATTTGGATTATTTTGGATTTTATTGAGTATTTTTGTTGTAGGATCTACAATTGAGTAAATTTAGATGAAAATAACTTCGATTTTTTGGATTTTGTCACGATTTTTGTCAAATTTTAATAAATTTATTTGAAATCAACTTGGATAATTTTGGAATTTGTTGAGTATTTTTGTTGTTAGATCTATATTTGAGTAAATTTAGATGAAAATAACTTCAATTTTGTGGATTGTGAAAAAATTTTTTTGTTGGAAGTGTCAAGTTTTAATAAATTTATTTGAAACCAAATTCGATTTTTTGGATTTTCTTGAGTATTTTTGTTGTAGGATCTACAATTGAGTAAATTTAGATGAAAATAACTTCAATTTTTAGGACTGAGAAAAATATTTTAGTTGGAAGTGTCAAATTTTAATAAATTTATTTGAAACCTACTTCGATTTTTCTCGACTATGTTGAGTTTTTTTGATAGAGAAGCTTAATTTGAGTAATTTCAGTTGAAATAACTTCGATTTTTTGGATTTTGTCACGATTTTTGTCAAATTTTAATAAATTTATTTGAAATCAACTTGGATAATTTTGGAATTTTTTGAGTATTTTTGTTTGTAGGATCTATATTTGAGTAAATTTAGATGAAAATATCTTCAATTTTTTGGATTGTGAAAAAATTTTAGTTGGAAGTGTCAAATTTTAATAAATTTATTTGAAATCAATTTGGATTATTTTGGATTTTGTTGACAATTTTTGTTGTAGGATCTATATTTGAGTAAATTTAGATGAAAATAACTTAAATTTTTAGGATTGTGAAAAAAATTTTAGTTGGAAGTGCCAAATTTTAATAAATTTATTTGAAACCAACTTCGATTTTTTGGATTTTCTTGAGTATTTTTGTTGTAGGATCTACAATTGAGTAAATTTAGATGAAAATAACTTCAATTTTTTGGATTGTGAATATAATTTTAGTTGGAAGTGTCAAATTTTAATAAATTTATTTGAATTCAACTTCGATTTTGTGAATTTTGTCGAGTATTTTTGGTGTAGGATGTATATTTGAGTAAATTTAGATGAAAATATCTTAAATTTTTAGGATTGTGAAAAAAATTTTAGTTGGAAGTGCCAAATTTTAATAAATTTATTTGAAACAAACTTCGATTTTTCGGATTTTTATGGAGTATTTTTGTTGTTGGATCTACAATTGAGTAAATTTAGATGAAAATAACTTCAATTTTTAGGACTGAGAAAAATATTTTAGTTGGAAGTGTCAAATTTTAACAAATTTATTTGAAACCAACTTCGATTTTTTGGATTTTGTTGAGTATTTTTGTTGTAGGGTCTATATTTGAGTAAATTTAGATGGATATAACTTCAATTTTTTGCATTGTGAAAAAAAGTTTAGTTGCAAGTGTCAAATTTTAATAAATTTATTTGAAATCAATTTGGATTATTTGGATTTTCTTGTGTATTTTTGTTGTAGGATCTACTATTGAGTAAATTTAGATGAAAATAACTTCAATTTTTTGGATTGTGAATATAATTTTAGTTGGAAGTGTCAAATTTTAATAAATTATTTTGAATTCAACTTCGATTTTGTGAATTTTGTCGAGTATTTTTGGTGTAGGATGTATATTTGAGTAAATTTAGATGAAAATAACTTCAATTTTTAGGACTGAGAAAAATATTTTAGTTGGAAGTGTCAAATTTTAATAAATTTATTTGAAACCTACTTCGATTTTTCTCGACTATGTTGAGTTTTTTTTATAGAGAAGCTTAATTTGAGTAATTTCAGTTGAAATAACTTCGATTTTTTGGATTTTGTCACGATTTTTGTCAAATTTTAATAAATTTATTTGAAATCAACTTGGATAATTTTGGAATTTGTTGAGTATTTTTGTTGTAGGATCTATATTTGAGTAAATGTAGATGAAAATATCTTCAATTTTTTGGATTGTGAAAAAATTTTAGTTGGAAGTGTCAAATTTTAATAAATTTATTTGAAACCAACTTTGATTTTTTGGATTTTCTTGAGTATTTTTGTTGTAGGATCTACAATTGAGTAAATTTGGATGAAAATAACTTCAATTTTTAGGATTGTGAAAAAAAATTTAGTTGCAAGTGTCAAATTTTAATAAATTTATTTGAATTCAACTTCGATTTTGTGAATTTTGTCGAGTATTTTTGGTGTAGGATGTATATTTGAGTAAATTTAGATGAAAATATCTTCAGTTTTTAGGATTATGTCACGATTTTTGTCAAATTTTAATAAATTTATTTGAAATCAACTTCGATTTTTTTGGATTTTGTCGATTATTTTTGGTGTAGGATGTATATTTGAGTAAATTTAGATGAAAATAACGACAATTTTTTGGATTGTGAAAAAAATTTTAGTTGGAAGTGTCAAATTTTAATAAATTTATTTGAAATCAGTTTCGATTTTTTTGAATTTTGTCGAGTATTTTTGGTGTAGGATGTATATTTGAGTAAATTTAGATGAAAATAACTACAATTTTTTGGATTATGAAAAAAATTTTAGTTGGAAGTGTCAAATTTTAATAAATTTATTTGAATTCAACTTCGATTTTTTTGAATTTTGTCGAGTATTTTTGGTGTAGGATGTATATTTGAGTAAATTTAAATGAAAATAACTTCGATTTTTGGGATTTTGTCACGATTTTTGTCAAATTTTAATAAATTTATTTGAAATCAACTTGGATAATTTTGGAATTTGTTGAGTATTTTTGTTGTAAGATCTATATTTGAGTAAATTTAGATGAAAATAACTTCAATTTTGTGGATTGTGAAAAAAATTTTAGTTGGAAGTGTCAAATTTTAATAAATTTATTTGAAATCAGTTTCGATTTTTTTGAATTTTGTCGAGTATTTTTGGTGTAGGATGTATATTTGAGTAAATTTAGATGAAAATAACTACAATTTTGTGGATTGTGAAAAAAATTTTAGTTGGAAGTGTCAAATTTTAATAAATTTATTTGAAATCAGTTTCGATTTTTTTGAATTTTGTCGAGTATTTTTGGTGTAGGATGTATATTTGAGTAAATTTAGATGAAAATAACGACAATTTTTTGGATTGTGAAAAAAATTTTAGTTGGAAGTGTCAAATTTTAATAAATTTATTTGAAATCAGTTTCGATTTTTTTGAATTTTGTCGAGTATTTTTGGTGTAGGATGTATATTTGAGTAAATTTAGATGAAAATAACTACAATTTTGTGGATTGTGAAAAAAATTTTAGTTGGAAGTGTCAAATTTTAATAAATTTATTTGAAATCAGTTTCGATTTTTTTGAATTTTGTCGACTATTTTTGGTGTAGGATGTATATTTGAGTAAATTTAGATGAAAATAACGACAATTTTTTGGATTGTGAAAAAAATTTTAGTTGGAAGTGTCAAATTTTAATAAATTTATTTGAAACCAATTTCGATTATTTGGATTTTCTTGAGTATTTTTGTTGTAGGATCTATATTTGAGTAAATTTAGATGAAAATAACTTCAATTTTGTGGATTGTGAAAAAATTTTTAGTTGGAAGTGTCAAATTTTAATAAATTTATTTGAAACCAAATTCGATTTTTTGGATTCTCTTGAGTATTTTTGTTGTAGGATCTACAATTGAGTAAATTTAGATGAAAATAACTTCAATTTTGTGGATTGTGAAAAAAATTTTAGTTGGAAGTGTCAAATTTTAATAAATTTATTTGAAATCAATTTCGATTTTTTTGAATTTTGTCGAGTATTTTTGGTGTAGGATGTATATTTGAGTAAATTTAGATGAAAATAACTTCAATTTTTTAGATTATGAAAAAAATTTTAGTTGCAAGTGTCAAATTTTAATAAATTTATTTGAAATCAACTTCGATTTTTTTGGATTTTGTCGATTATTTTTGGTGTAGGATGTATATTTGAGTAAATTTAGATGAAAATAACGACAATTTTTTGGATTGTGAAAAAAATTTTAGTTGGAAGTGTCAAATTTTAATAAATTTATTTGAAATCAATTTGGATTATTTTGGATTTTATTGAGTATTTTTGTTGTAGGATCTACAATTGAGTAAATTTAGATGAAAATAACTTCGATTTTTTGGATTTTGTCACGATTTTTGTCAAATTTTAATAAATTTATTTGAAATCAACTTGGATAATTTTGGAATTTGTTGAGTATTTTTGTTGTTAGATCTATATTTGAGTAAATTTAGATGAAAATAACTTCAATTTTGTGGATTGTGAAAAAATTTTTTTGTTGGAAGTGTCAAGTTTTAATAAATTTATTTGAAACCAAATTCGATTTTTTGGATTTTCTTGAGTATTTTTGTTGTAGGATCTACAATTGAGTAAATTTAGATGAAAATAACTTCAATTTTTAGGACTGAGAAAAATATTTTAGTTGGAAGTGTCAAATTTTAATAAATTTATTTGAAACCTACTTCGATTTTTCTCGACTATGTTGAGTTTTTTTGATAGAGAAGCTTAATTTGAGTAATTTCAGTTGAAATAACTTCGATTTTTTGGATTTTGTCACGATTTTTGTCAAATTTTAATAAATTTATTTGAAATCAACTTGGATAATTTTGGAATTTGTTGAGTATTTTTGTTTGTAGGATCTATATTTGAGTAAATTTAGATGAAAATAACTACAATTTTGTGGATTGTGAAAAAAATTTTAGTTGGAAGTGTCAAATTTTAATAAATTTATTTGAAATCAGTTTCGATTTTTTTGAATTTTGTCGAGTATTTTTGGTGTAGGATGTATATTTGAGTAAATTTAGATGAAAATAACGACAATTTTTTGGATTGTGAAAAAAATTTTAGTTGGAAGTGTCAAATTTTAATAAATTTATTTGAAACCAATTTCGATTATTTGGATTTTCTTGAGTATTTTTGTTGTAGGATCTACAATTGAGTAAATTTAGATGAAAATAACTTCCATTTTTTGGATTGTGAATAAAATTTTAGTTGGAAGTGTCAAATTTTAATAAATTTATTTGAAACCAAATTCGATTTTATGGATTTTCTTGAGTATATTTGTTGTAGGATCTACAATTGAGTAAATTTAGATGAAAATAACTTCAATTTTTAGGACTGAGAAAAATATTTTAGTTGGAAGTGTCAAATTTTAATAAATTTATTTGAAACCTACTTCGATTTTTCTCGACTATGTTGAGTTTTTTTTATAGAGAAGCTTAATTTGAGTAATTTCAGTTGAAATAACTTCGATTTTTTGGATTTTGTCACGATTTTTGTCAAATTTTAATAAATTTATTTGAAATCAACTTGGATAATTTTGGAATTTGTTGAGTATTTTTGTTGTAGGATCTATATTTGAGTAAATTTAGATGAAAATATCTTCAATTTTTTGGATTGTGAAAAAATTTTAGTTGGAAGTGTCAAATTTTAATAAATTTATTTGAAACCAACTTTGATTTTTTGGATTTTCTTGAGTATTTTTGTTGTAGGATCTACAATTGAGTAAATTTAGATGAAAATAACTTCAATTTTATGGATTGTGAAAAAAAATTTAGTTGGAAGTGTCAAATTTTAATAAATTAATTTGAAATCAATTTGGATTATTTTGGATTTTGTTGACAATTTTTGTTGTAGGATCTATATTTGAGTAAATTTAGATGAAAATAACTTCAATTTTGTGGATTGTGAAAAAAATTTTAGTTGGAAGTGTCAAATTTTAATAAATTTATTTGAAATCAGTTTCGATTTTTTTGAATTTTGTCGAGTATTTTTGGTGTAGGATGTATATTTGAGTAAATTTAGATGAAAATAACTACAATTTTGTGGATTGTGAAAAAAATTTTAGTTGGAAGTGTCAAATTTTAATAAATTTATTTGAAATCAGTTTCGATTTTTTTGAATTTTGTCGAGTATTTTTGGTGTAGGATGTATATTTGAGTAAATTTAGATGAAAATAACGACAATTTTTTGGATTGTGAAAAAAATTTTAGTTGGAAGTGTCAAATTTTAATAAATTTATTTGAAATCAGTTTCGATTTTTTTGAATTTTGTCGAGTATTTTTGGTGTAGGATGTATATTTGAGTAAATTTAGATGAAAATAACTACAATTTTGTGGATTGTGAAAAAAATTTTAGTTGGAAGTGTCAAATTTTAATAAATTTATTTGAAATCAGTTTCGATTTTTTTGAATTTTGTCGAGTATTTTTGGTGTAGGATGTATATTTGAGTAAATTTAGATGAAAATAACGACAATTTTTTGGATTGTGAAAAAAATTTTAGTTGGAAGTGTCAAATTTTAATAAATTTATTTGAAACCAATTTCGATTATTTGGATTTTCTTGAGTATTTTTGTTGTAGGATCTACAATTGAGTAAATTTAGATGAAAATAACTTCCATTTTTTGGATTGTGAATAAAATTTTAGTTGGAAGTGTCAAATTTTAATAAATTTATTTGAAACCAAATTCGATTTTATGGATTTTCTTGAGTATATTTGTTGTAGGATCTACAATTGAGTAAATTTAGATGAAAATAACTTCAATTTTGTGGATTGTGAAAAAAATTTTAGTTGGAAGTGTCAAATTTTAATAAATTTATTTGAAATCAATTTCGATTTTTTTGAATTTTGTCGAGTATTTTTGGTGTAGGATGTATATTTGAGTAAATTTAGATGAAAATAACTTCAATTTTTTGGATTATGAAAAAAATTTTAGTTGCAAGTGTCAAATTTTAATAAATTTATTTGAAATCAACTTCGATTTTTTTGGATTTTGTCGATTATTTTTGGTGTAGGATGTATATTTGAGTAAATTTAGATGAAAATAACGACAATTTTTTGGATTGTGAAAAAAATTTTAGTTGGAAGTGTCAAATTTTAATAAATTTATTTGAAATCAATTTGGATTATTTTGGATTTTATTGAGTATTTTTGTTGTAGGATCTACAATTGAGTAAATTTAGATGAAAATAACTTCAATTTTGTGGATTGTGAAAAAAATTTTAGTTGGAAGTGTCAAATTTTAATAAATTTATTTGAAATCAGTTTCGATTTTTTTGAATTTTGTCGAGTATTTTTGGTGTAGGATGTATATTTGAGTAAATTTAGATGAAAATAACTACAATTTTGTGGATTGTGAAAAAAATTTTAGTTGGAAGTGTCAAATTTTAATAAATTTATTTGAAATCAGTTTCGATTTTTTTGAATTTTGTCGAGTATTTTTGGTGTAGGATGTATATTTGAGTAAATTTAGATGAAAATAACGACAATTTTTTGGATTGTGAAAAAAATTTTAGTTGGAAGTGTCAAATTTTAATAAATTTATTTGAAATCAGTTTCGATTTTTTTGAATTTTGTCGAGTATTTTTGGTGTAGGATGTATATTTGAGCAAATTTAGATGAAAATAACTACAATTTTGTGGATTGTGAAAAAAATTTTAGTTGGAAGTGTCAAATTTTAATAAATTTATTTGAAATCAGTTTCGATTTTTTTGAATTTTGTCGAGTATTTTTGGTGTAGGATGTATATTTGAGTAAATTTAGATGAAAATAACGACAATTTTTTGGATTGTGAAAAAAATTTTAGTTGGAAGTGTCAAATTTTAATAAATTTATTTGAAACCAATTTCGATTATTTGGATTTTCTTGAGTATTTTTGTTGTAGGATCTACAATTGAGTAAATTTAGATGAAAATAACTTCCATTTTTTGGATTGTGAATAAAATTTTAGTTGGAAGTGTCAAATTTTAATAAATTTATTTGAAACCAAATTCGATTTTATGGATTTTCTTGAGTATATTTGTTGTAGGATCTACAATTGAGTAAATTTAGATGAAAATAACTTCAATTTTGTGGATTGTGAAAAAAATTTTAGTTGGAAGTGTCAAATTTTAATAAATTTATTTGAAATCAATTTCGATTTTTTTGAATTTTGTCGAGTATTTTTGGTGTAGGATGTATATTTGAGTAAATTTAGATGAAAATAACTTCAATTTTTTGGATTATGAAAAAAATTTTAGTTGCAAGTGTCAAATTTTAATAAATTTATTTGAAATCAACTTCGATTTTTTTGGATTTTGTCGATTATTTTTGGTGTAGGATGTATATTTGAGTAAATTTAGATGAAAATAACGACAATTTTTTGGATTGTGAAAAAAATTTTAGTTGGAAGTGTCAAATTTTAATAAATTTATTTGAAATCAATTTGGATTATTTTGGATTTTATTGAGTATTTTTGTTGTAGGATCTACAATTGAGTAAATTTAGATGAAAATAACTTCGATTTTTTGGATTTTGTCACGATTTTTGTCAAATTTTAATAAATTTATTTGAAATCAACTTGGATAATTTTGGAATTTGTTGAGTATTTTTGTTGTTAGATCTATATTTGAGTAAATTTAGATGAAAATAACTTCAATTTTGTGGATTGTGAAAAAATTTTTTTGTTGGAAGTGTCAAGTTTTAATAAATTTATTTGAAACCAAATTCGATTTTTTGGATTTTCTTGAGTATTTTTGTTGTAGGATCTACAATTGAGTAAATTTAGATGAAAATAACTTCAATTTTTAGGACTGAGAAAAATATTTTAGTTGGAAGTGTCAAATTTTAATAAATTTATTTGAAACCTACTTCGATTTTTCTCGACTATGTTGAGTTTTTTTGATAGAGAAGCTTAATTTGAGTAATTTCAGTTGAAATAACTTCGATTTTTTGGATTTTGTCACGATTTTTGTCAAATTTTAATAAATTTATTTGAAATCAACTTGGATAATTTTGGAATTTGTTGAGTATTTTTGTTTGTAGGATCTATATTTGAGTAAATTTAGATGAAAATAACTACAATTTTGTGGATTGTGAAAAAAATTTTAGTTGGAAGTGTCAAATTTTAATAAATTTATTTGAAATCAGTTTCGATTTTTTTGAATTTTGTCGAGTATTTTTGGTGTAGGATGTATATTTGAGTAAATTTAGATGAAAATAACGACAATTTTTTGGATTGTGAAAAAAATTTTAGTTGGAAGTGTCAAATTTTAATAAATTTATTTGAAACCAATTTCGATTATTTGGATTTTCTTGAGTATTTTTGTTGTAGGATCTACAATTGAGTAAATTTAGATGAAAATAACTTCCATTTTTTGGATTGTGAATAAAATTTTAGTTGGAAGTGTCAAATTTTAATAAATTTATTTGAAACCAAATTCGATTTTATGGATTTTCTTGAGTATATTTGTTGTAGGATCTACAATTGAGTAAATTTAGATGAAAATAACTTCAATTTTGTGGATTGTGAAAAAAATTTTAGTTGGAAGTGTCAAATTTTAATAAATTTATTTGAAATCAATTTCGATTTTTTTGAATTTTGTCGAGTATTTTTGGTGTAGGATGTATATTTGAGTAAATTTAGATGAAAATAACTTCAATTTTTTGGATTATGAAAAAAATTTTAGTTGCAAGTGTCAAATTTTAATAAATTTATTTGAAATCAACTTCGATTTTTTTGGATTTTGTCGATTATTTTTGGTGTAGGATGTATATTTGAGTAAATTTAGATGAAAATAACGACAATTTTTTGGATTGTGAAAAAAATTTTAGTTGGAAGTGTCAAATTTTAATAAATTTATTTGAAATCAATTTGGATTATTTTGGATTTTATTGAGTATTTTTGTTGTAGGATCTACAATTGAGTAAATTTAGATGAAAATAACTTCGATTTTTTGGATTTTGTCACGATTTTTGTCAAATTTTAATAAATTTATTTGAAATCAACTTGGATAATTTTGGAATTTGTTGAGTATTTTTGTTGTTAGATCTATATTTGAGTAAATTTAGATGAAAATAACTTCAATTTTGTGGATTGTGAAAAAATTTTTTTGTTGGAAGTGTCAAGTTTTAATAAATTTATTTGAAACCAAATTCGATTTTTTGGATTTTCTTGAGTATTTTTGTTGTAGGATCTACAATTGAGTAAATTTAGATGAAAATAACTTCAATTTTTAGGACTGAGAAAAATATTTTAGTTGGAAGTGTCAAATTTTAATAAATTTATTTGAAACCTACTTCGATTTTTCTCGACTATGTTGAGTTTTTTTGATAGAGAAGCTTAATTTGAGTAATTTCAGTTGAAATAACTTCGATTTTTCGGATTTTGTCACGATTTTTGTCAAATTTTAATAAATTTATTTGAAATCAACTTGGATTATTTTGGAATTTGTTGAGTATTTTTGTTTGTAGGATCTATATTTGAGTAAATTTAGATGAAAATAACTACAATTTTGTGGATTGTGAAAAAAATTTTAGTTGGAAGTGTCAAATTTTAATAAATTTATTTGAAATCAGTTTCGATTTTTTTGAATTTTGTCGAGTATTTTTGGTGTAGGATGTATATTTGAGTAAATTTAGATGAAAATAACGACAATTTTTTGGATTGTGAAAAAAATTTTAGTTGGAAGTGTCAAATTTTAATAAATTTATTTGAAACCAATTTCGATTATTTGGATTTTCTTGAGTATTTTTGTTGTAGGATCTACAATTGAGTAAATTTAGATGAAAATAACTTCCATTTTTTGGATTGTGAATAAAATTTTAGTTGGAAGTGTCAAATTTTAATAAATTTATTTGAAACCAAATTCGATTTTATGGATTTTCTTGAGTATATTTGTTGTAGGATCTACAATTGAGTAAATTTAGATGAAAATAACTTCAATTTTTAGGACTGAGAAAAATATTTTAGTTGGAAGTGTCAAATTTTAATAAATTTATTTGAAACCTACTTCGATTTTTCTCGACTATGTTGAGTTTTTTTTATAGAGAAGCTTAATTTGAGTAATTTCAGTTGAAATAACTTCGATTTTTTGGATTTTGTCACGATTTTTGTCAAATTTTAATAAATTTATTTGAAATCAACTTGGATAATTTTGGAATTTGTTGAGTATTTTTGTTGTAGGATCTATATTTGAGTAAATTTAGATGAAAATATCTTCAATTTTTTGGATTGTGAAAAAATTTTAGTTGGAAGTGTCAAATTTTAATAAATTTATTTGAAACCAACTTTGATTTTTTGGATTTTCTTGAGTATTTTTGTTGTAGGATCTACAATTGAGTAAATTTAGATGAAAATAACTTCAATTTTATGGATTGTGAAAAAAAATTTAGTTGGAAGTGTCAAATTTTAATAAATTAATTTGAAATCAATTTGGATTATTTTGGATTTTGTTGACAATTTTTGTTGTAGGATCTATATTTGAGTAAATTTAGATGAAAATAACTTCAATTTTGTGGATTGTGAAAAAAATTTTAGTTGGAAGTGTCAAATTTTAATAAATTTATTTGAAATCAGTTTCGATTTTTTTGAATTTTGTCGAGTATTTTTGGTGTAGGATGTATATTTGAGTAAATTTAGATGAAAATAACTACAATTTTGTGGATTGTGAAAAAAATTTTAGTTGGAAGTGTCAAATTTTAATAAATTTATTTGAAATCAGTTTCGATTTTTTTGAATTTTGTCGAGTATTTTTGGTGTAGGATGTATATTTGAGTAAATTTAGATGAAAATAACGACAATTTTTTGGATTGTGAAAAAAATTTTAGTTGGAAGTGTCAAATTTTAATAAATTTATTTGAAATCAGTTTCGATTTTTTTGAATTTTGTCGAGTATTTTTGGTGTAGGATGTATATTTGAGTAAATTTAGATGAAAATAACTACAATTTTGTGGATTGTGAAAAAAATTTTAGTTGGAAGTGTCAAATTTTAATAAATTTATTTGAAATCAGTTTCGATTTTTTTGAATTTTGTCGAGTATTTTTGGTGTAGGATGTATATTTGAGTAAATTTAGATGAAAATAACGACAATTTTTTGGATTGTGAAAAAAATTTTAGTTGGAAGTGTCAATTTTTAATAAATTTATTTGAAACCAATTTCGATTATTTGGATTTTCTTGAGTATTTTTGTTGTAGGATCTACAATTGAGTAAATTTAGATGAAAATAACTTCCATTTTTTGGATTGTGAATAAAATTTTAGTTGGAAGTGTCAAATTTTAATAAATTTATTTGAAACCAAATTCGATTTTATGGATTTTCTTGAGTATATTTGTTGTAGGATCTACAATTGAGTAAATTTAGATGAAAATAACTTCAATTTTGTGGATTGTGAAAAAAATTTTAGTTGGAAGTGTCAAATTTTAATAAATTTATTTGAAATCAATTTCGATTTTTTTGAATTTTGTCGAGTATTTTTGGTGTAGGATGTATATTTGAGTAAATTTAGATGAAAATAACTTCAATTTTTTGGATTATGAAAAAAATTTTAGTTGCAAGTGTCAAATTTTAATAAATTTATTTGAAATCAACTTCGATTTTTTTGGATTTTGTCGATTATTTTTGGTGTAGGATGTATATTTGAGTAAATTTAGATGAAAATAACGACAATTTTTTGGATTGTGAAAAAAATTTTAGTTGGAAGTGTCAAATTTTAATAAATTTATTTGAAATCAATTTGGATTATTTTGGATTTTATTGAGTATTTTTGTTGTAGGATCTACAATTGAGTAAATTTAGATGAAAATAACTTCGATTTTTTGGATTTTGTCACGATTTTTGTCAAATTTTAATAAATTTATTTGAAATCAACTTGGATAATTTTGGAATTTGTTGAGTATTTTTGTTGTTAGATCTATATTTGAGTAAATTTAGATGAAAATAACTTCAATTTTGTGGATTGTGAAAAAATTTTTTTGTTGGAAGTGTCAAGTTTTAATAAATTTATTTGAAACCAAATTCGATTTTTTGGATTTTCTTGAGTATTTTTGTTGTAGGATCTACAATTGAGTAAATTTAGATGAAAATAACTTCAATTTTTAGGACTGAGAAAAATATTTTAGTTGGAAGTGTCAAATTTTAATAAATTTATTTGAAACCTACTTCGATTTTTCTCGACTATGTTGAGTTTTTTTGATAGAGAAGCTTAATTTGAGTAATTTCAGTTGAAATAACTTCGATTTTTTGGATTTTGTCACGATTTTTGTCAAATTTTAATAAATTTATTTGAAATCAACTTGGATAATTTTGGAATTTGTTGAGTATTTTTGTTTGTAGGATCTATATTTGAGTAAATTTAGATGAAAATAACTACAATTTTGTGGATTGTGAAAAAAATTTTAGTTGGAAGTGTCAAATTTTAATAAATTTATTTGAAATCAGTTTCGATTTTTTTGAATTTTGTCGAGTATTTTTGGTGTAGGATGTATATTTGAGTAAATTTAGATGAAAATAACGACAATTTTTTGGATTGTGAAAAAAATTTTAGTTGGAAGTGTCAAATTTTAATAAATTTATTTGAAACCAATTTCGATTATTTGGATTTTCTTGAGTATTTTTGTTGTAGGATCTACAATTGAGTAAATTTAGATGAAAATAACTTCCATTTTTTGGATTGTGAATAAAATTTTAGTTGGAAGTGTCAAATTTTAATAAATTTATTTGAAACCAAATTCGATTTTATGGATTTTCTTGAGTATATTTGTTGTAGGATCTACAATTGAGTAAATTTAGATGAAAATAACTTCAATTTTTAGGACTGAGAAAAATATTTTAGTTGGAAGTGTCAAATTTTAATAAATTTATTTGAAACCTACTTCGATTTTTCTCGACTATGTTGAGTTTTTTTTATAGAGAAGCTTAATTTGAGTAATTTCAGTTGAAATAACTTCGATTTTTTGGATTTTGTCACGATTTTTGTCAAATTTTAATAAATTTATTTGAAATCAACTTGGATAATTTTGGAATTTGTTGAGTATTTTTGTTGTAGGATCTATATTTGAGTAAATTTAGATGAAAATATCTTCAATTTTTTGGATTGTGAAAAAATTTTAGTTGGAAGTGTCAAATTTTAATAAATTTATTTGAAACCAACTTTGATTTTTTGGATTTTCTTGAGTATTTTTGTTGTAGGATCTACAATTGAGTAAATTTAGATGAAAATAACTTCAATTTTATGGATTGTGAAAAAAAATTTAGTTGGAAGTGTCAAATTTTAATAAATTAATTTGAAATCAATTTGGATTATTTTGGATTTTGTTGACAATTTTTGTTGTAGGATCTATATTTGAGTAAATTTAGATGAAAATAACTTAAATTTTTAGGATTGTGAAAAAAATTTTAGTTGGAAGTGCCAAATTTTAATAAATTTATTTGAAACCAACTTTGATTTTTTGGATTTTCTTGAGTATTTTTGTTGTAGGATCTACAATTGAGTAAATTTAGATGAAAATAACTTCAATTTTATGGATTGTGAAAAAAAATTTAGTTGGAAGTGTCAAATTTTAATAAATTAATTTGAAATCAATTTGGATTATTTTGGATTTTGTTGACAATTTTTGTTGTAGGATCTATATTTGAGTAAATTTAGATGAAAATAACTTAAATTTTTAGGATTGTGAAAAAAATTTTAGTTGGAAGTGCCAAATTTTAATAAATTTATTTGAAACCAACTTCGATTTTTTGGATTTTCTTGAGTATTTTTGATGTAGGATCTACAATTGAGTAAATTTAGATGAAAATAACTTCAATTTTTTGGATTGTGAACAAAATTTGAGTTGGAAGTGTCAAATTTTAATAAATTTATTTGAAACCAACTTCGATTTTTTGGATTTTCTTGAGTATTTTTGATGTAGGATCTACAATTGAGTAAATTTAGATGAAAATAACTTCAATTTTTTGGATTGTGAACAAAATTTGAGTTGGAAGTGTCAAATTTTAATAAATTTATTTGAAACCAACTTCGATTTTTTGGATTTTCTTGAGTATTTTTGTTGTAGGATCTACAATTGAGTAAATTTTGATGAAAATAACTTCAATTTTTTGGATTGTGAAAAAAAATTTAGTTGGAAGTGTCAAATTTTAATAAAATTATTTGAAATCAACTTCGATTTTTTTGGATTTTGTTGAGTATTTTTGTTGTAGGGTCTATATTTGAGTAAATTTAGTTGAAAATAACTTCAATTTTTTGGATTTTGAAAAAAAGTTTAGTTGGAAGTGTCAAGTTTTAATAAATTTATTTGAAACCAACTTCGATTTTTTGGATTTTCTTGAGTATTTTTGTTGTAGGATCTACAATTGAGTAAATTTAGATGAAAATAACTTCAATTTTTTGGATTGTGAATATAATTTTAGTTGGAAGTGTCAAATTTTAATAAATTATTTTGAATTCAACTTCGATTTTGTGAATTTTGTCGAGTATTTTTGGTGTAGGATGTATATTTGAGTAAATTTAGATGAAAATAACTTCAATTTTTAGGACTGAGAAAAACATTTTAGTTGGAAGTGTCAAATTTTAATAAATTTATTTGAAACCTACTTCGATTTTTCTCGACTATGTTGAGTTTTTTTTATAGAGAAGCTTAATTTGAGTAATTTCAGTTGAAATAACTTCGATTTTTTGGATTTTGTCACGATTTTTGTCAAATTTTAATAAATTTATTTGAAATCAACTTGGATAATTTTGGAATTTGTTGAGTATTTTTGTTGTAGGATCTACAATTGAGTAAATTTAGATGAAAATAACTTCAATTTTTTGGATTGTGAAAAAAAGTTTAGTTGGAAGTGTCAAGTTTTAATAAATTTATTTGAAACCAACTTCGATTTTTTGGATTTTCTTGAGTATTTTTGTTGTAGGATCTACAATTGAGTAAATTTTGATGAAAATAACTTCAATTTTTTGGATTGTGAAAAAAAATTTAGTTGGAAGTGTCAAATTTTAATAAAATTATTTGAAATCAACTTCGATTTTTTTGGATTTTGTTGAGTATTTTTGTTGTAGGGTCTATATTTGAGTAAATTTAGTTGAAAATAACTTCAATTTTTTGGATTGTGAAAAAAAGTTTAGTTGGAAGTGTCAAGTTTTAATAAATTTATTTGAAACCAACTTCGATTTTTTGGATTTTCTTGAGTATTTTTGTTGTAGGATCTACAATTGAGTAAATTTAGATGAAAATAACTTCAATTTTTTGGATTGTGAATATAATTTTAGTTGGAAGTGTCAAATTTTAATAAATTATTTTGAATTCAACTTCGATTTTGTGAATTTTGTCGTGTATTTTTGGTGTAGGATGTATATTTGAGTAAATTTAGATGAAAATAACTTCAATTTTTAGGACTGAGAAAAACATTTTAGTTGGAAGTGTCAAATTTTAATAAATTTATTTGAAACCTACTTCGATTTTTCTCGACTATGTTGAGTTTTTTTTATAGAGAAGCTTAATTTGAGTAATTTCAGTTGAAATAACTTCGATTTTTTGGATTTTGTCACGATTTTTGTCAAATTTTAATAAATTTATTTGAAATCAACTTGGATAATTTTGGAATTTGTTGAGTATTTTTGTTGTAGGATCTACAATTGAGTAAATTTAGATGAAAATAACTTCAATTTTTTGGATTGTGAAAAAAAGTTTAGTTGGAAGTGTCAAGTTTTAATAAATTTATTTGAAACCAACTTCGATTTTTTGGATTTTCTTGAGTATTTTTGTTGTAGGATCTACAATTGAGTAAATTTTGATGAAAATAACTTCAATTTTTTGGATTGTGAAAAAAAATTTAGTTGGAAGTGTCAAATTTTAATAAAATTATTTGAAATCAACTTCGATTTTTTTGGATTTTGTTGAGTATTTTTGTTGTAGGGTCTATATTTGAGTAAATTTAGTTGAAAATAACTTCAATTTTTTGGATTGTGAAAAAAAGTTTAGTTGGAAGTGTCAAGTTTTAATAAATTTATTTGAAACCAACTTCGATTTTTTGGATTTTCTTGAGTATTTTTGTTGTAGGATCTACAATTGAGTAAATTTAGATGAAAATAACTTCAATTTTTTGGATTGTGAATATAATTTTAGTTGGAAGTGTCAAATTTTAATAAATTATTTTGAATTCAACTTCGATTTTGTGAATTTTGTCGAGTATTTTTGGTGTAGGATGTATATTTGAGTAAATTTAGATGAAAATAACTTCAATTTTTAGGACTGAGAAAAATATTTTAGTTGGAAGTGTCAAATTTTAATAAATTTATTTGAAATCAACTTCGATTTTTTTGGACTTTGTCGATTATTTTTGGTGTAGGATGTATATTTGAGTAAATTTAGATGAAAATAACGACAATTTTTTGGATTGTGAAAAAAATTTTAGTTGGAAGTGTCAAATTTTAATAAATTTATTTGAAATCAATTTGGATTATTTTGGATTTTATTGAGTATTTTTGTTGTAGGATCTACAATTGAGTAAATTTAGATGAAAATAACTTCGATTTTTTGGATTTTGTCACGATTTTTGTCAAATTTTAATAAATTTATTTGAAATCAACTTGGATAATTTTGGAATTTGTTGAGTATTTTTGTTGTTAGATCTATATTTGAGTAAATTTAGATGAAAATAACTTCAATTTTGTGGATTGTGAAAAAATTTTTTTGTTGGAAGTGTCAAGTTTTAATAAATTTATTTGAAACCAAATTCGATTTTTTGGATTTTCTTGAGTATTTTTGTTGTAGGATCTACAATTGAGTAAATTTAGATGAAAATAACTTCAATTTTTAGGACTGAGAAAAATATTTTAGTTGGAAGTGTCAAATTTTAATAAATTTATTTGAAACCTACTTCGATTTTTCTCGACTATGTTGAGTTTTTTTGATAGAGAAGCTTAATTTGAGTAATTTCAGTTGAAATAACTTCGATTTTTTGGATTTTGTCACGATTTTTGTCAAATTTTAATAAATTTATTTGAAATCAACTTGGATAATTTTGGAATTTTTTGAGTATTTTTGTTTGTAGGATCTATATTTGAGTAAATTTAGATGAAAATATCTTCAATTTTTTGGATTGTGAAAAAATTTTAGTTGGAAGTGTCAAATTTTAATAAATTTATTTGAAATCAATTTGGATTATTTTGGATTTTGTTGACAATTTTTGTTGTAGGATCTATATTTGAGTAAATTTAGATGAAAATAACTTAAATTTTTAGGATTGTGAAAAAAAATTTAGTTGGAAGTGCCAAATTTTAATAAATTTATTTGAAACCAACTTCGATTTTTTGGATTTTCTTGAGTATTTTTGTTGTAGGATCTACAATTGAGTAAATTTAGATGAAAATAACTTCAATTTTTTGGATTGTGAATATATTTTAGTTGGAAGTGTCAAATTTTAATAAATTTATTTGAATTCAACTTCGATTTTGTGAATTTTGTCGAGTATTTTTGGTGTAGGATGTATATTTGAGTAAATTTAGATGAAAATATCTTAAATTTTTAGGATTGTGAAAAAAATTTTAGTTGGAAGTGCCAAATTTTAATAAATTTATTTGAAACAAACTTCGATTTTTCGGATTTTTATGGAGTATTTTTGTTGTAGGATCTACAATTGAGTAAATTTAGATGAAAATAACTTCAATTTTTAGGACTGAGAAAAATATTTTAGTTGGAAGTGTCAAATTTTAACAAATTTATTTGAAACCAACTTCGATTTTTTTGATTTTCTTGAGTATTTTTGTTGTATAATCTACAATTGAGTAAATTTAGATGAAAATAACTTCAATTTTTTGGATTGTGAAAAAAATTTAGTTGGAAGTGTCAAATTTTAATAAAATTATTTGAAATCAACTTCGATTTTTTTGGATTTTGTTGAGTATTTTTGATGTAGGGTCTATATTTGAGTAAATTTAGATGAAAATAACTTCAATTTTGTGGATTGTGAAAAAAATTTTAGTTGGAAGTATCAAATTTTAATAAATATATTTGAAATCAACTTCGATTTTTTTGGATTTTGTCGAGTATTTTTGGTGTAGGATGTATATTTGAGTAAATTTAGATGAAAATAACTTCAATTTTTTGCATTGTGAAAAAAAGTTTAGTTGCAAGTGTCAAATTTTAATAAATTTATTTGAAATCAATTTGGATTATTTGGATTTTCTTGTGTATTTTTGTTGTAGGATCTACAATTGAGTAAATTTAGATGAAAATAACTTCCATTTTTTGGATTGTGAATAAAATTTTAGTTGGAAGTGTCAAATTTTAATAAAATTATTTGAAATCAACTTCGATTTTTTTGGATTTTGTTGAGTATTTTTGTTGTAGGGTCTATATTTGAGTAAATTTAGATGAAAATAACTTCAATTTTGTGGATTGTGAAAAAAATTTTAGTTGGAAGTATCAAATTTTAATAAATTTATTTGAAATCAACTTCGATTTTTTTGGATTTTGTCGAGTATTTTTGGTGTAGGATGTATATTTGAGTAAATTTAGATGAAAATAACTTCAATTTTTTGCATTGTGAAAAAAAGTTTAGTTGCAAGTGTCAAATTTTAATAAATTTATTTGAAATCAATTTGGATTATTTGGATTTTCTTGTGTATTTTTGTTGTAGGATCTACAATTGAGTAAATTTAGATGAAAATAACTTCCATTTTTTGGATTGTGAATAAAATTTTAGTTGGAAGTGTCAAATTTTAATAAATTTATTTGAATTCAACTTCGATTTTTTTTAATTTTGTCGAGTATTTTTGGTGTAGGATGTATATTTGAGTAAATTTAAATGAAAATAACTTCGATTTTTTGGATTTTGTCACGATTTTTGTCAAATTTTAATAAATTTATTTGAAATCAACTTGGATAATTTTGGAATTTGTTGAGTATTTTTGTTGTAAGATCTATATTTGAGTAAATTTAGATGAAAATAACTTCAATTTTGTGGATTGTGAAAAAATTTTTTTGTTGGAAGTGTCAAATTTTAATAAATTTATTTGAAACCAAATTCGATTTTTTGGATTTTCTTGAGTATTTTTGTTGTAGGATCTACAATCGAGTAAATTTAGATGAAAATAACTTCAATTTTGTGGATTGTGAAAAAAATTTTAGTTGGAAGTGTCAAATTTTAATAAATTTATTTGAAATCAATTTCGATTTTTTTGAATTTTGTCGAGTATTTTTGGTGTAGGATGTATATTTGAGTAAATTTAAATGAAAATAACTTCGATTTTTTGGATTTTGTCACGATTTTTGTCAAATTTTAATAAATTTATTTGAAATCAACTTGGATAATTTTGGAATTTGTTGAGTATTTTTGTTGTAAGATCTATATTTGAGTAAATTTAGATGAAAATAACTTCAATTTTGTGGATTGTGAAAAAAATTTTAGTTGGAAGTATCAAATTTTAATAAATTTATTTGAAATCAACTTCGATTTTTTTGGATTTTGTCGATTATTTTTGGTGTAGGATGTATATTTGAGTAAATTTAGATGAAAATAACGACAATTTTTTGGATTGTGAAAAAAATTTTAGTTGGAAGTGACAAATTTTAATAAATTTATTTGAAACCAATTTCGATTATTTGGATTTTCTTGAGTATTTTTGTTGTAGGATCTACAATTGAGTAAATTTAGATGAAAATAATTTCAATTTTTGGATTGTGAAAAAAAAATTTAGTTGGAAGTGTCAAATTTTAATAAATTTATTTGAAATCAATTTGGATTATTTTGGATTTTATTGAGTATTTTTGTTGTAGGATCTACAATTGAGTAAATTTAGATGAAAATAACTTCGATTTTTTGGATTTTTGTCAAATTTTAATAAATTTATTTGAAACCAAATTCGATTTTTTGGATTTTCTTGAGTATTTTTGTTGTAGGATCTACAATTGAGTAAATTTAGATGAAAATAACTTCAATTTTGTGGATTGTGAAAAAAATTTTAGTTGGAAGTGTCAAATTTTAATAAATTTATTTGAAATCAATTTCGATTTTTTTGAATTTTGTCGAGTATTTTTGGTGTAGGATGTATATTTGAGTAAATTTAGATGAAAATAACTTCAATTTTTTGGATTATGAAAAAAATTTTAGTTGCAAGTGTCAAATTTTAATAAATTTATTTGAAATCAACTTCGATTTTTTTGGATTTTGTCGATTATTTTTGGTGTAGGATGTATATTTGAGTAAATTTAGATGAAAATAACGACAATTTTTTGGATTGTGAAAAAAATTTTAGTTGGAAGTGTCAAATTTTAATAAATTTATTTGAAATCAATTTGGATTATTTTGGATTTTATTGAGTATTTTTGTTGTAGGATCTACAATTGAGTAAATTTAGATGAAAATAACTTCGATTTTTTGGATTTTGTCACGATTTTTGTCAAATTTTAATAAATTTATTTGAAATCAACTTGGATAATTTTGGAATTTGTTGAGTATTTTTGTTGTTAGATCTATATTTGAGTAAATTTAGATGAAAATAACTTCAATTTTGTGGATTGTGAAAAAATTTTTTTGTTGGAAGTGTCAAGTTTTAATAAATTTATTTGAAACCAAATTCGATTTTTTGGATTTTCTTGAGTATTTTTGTTGTAGGCTCTACAATTGAGTAAATTTAGATGAAAATAACTTCAATTTTTAGGACTGAGAAAAATATTTTAGTTGGAAGTGTCAAATTTTAATAAATTTATTTGAAACCTACTTCGATTTTTCTCGACTATGTTGAGTTTTTTTGATAGAGAAGCTTAATTTGAGTAATTTCAGTTGAAATAACTTCGATTTTTTGGATTTTGTCACGATTTTTGTCAAATTTTAATAAATTTATTTGAAATCAACTTGGATAATTTTGGAATTTGTTGAGTATTTTTGTTTGTAGGATCTATATTTGAGTAAATTTAGATGAAAATAACTACAATTTTGTGGATTGTGAAAAAAATTTTAGTTGGAAGTGTCAAATTTTAATAAATTTATTTGAAATCAGTTTCGATTTTTTTGAATTTTGTCGAGTATTTTTGGTGTAGGATGTATATTTGAGTAAATTTAGATGAAAATAACGACAATTTTTTGGATTGTGAAAAAAATTTTAGTTGGAAGTGTCAAATTTTAATAAATTTATTTGAAACCAATTTCGATTATTTGGATTTTCTTGAGTATTTTTGTTGTAGGATCTACAATTGAGTAAATTTAGATGAAAATAACTTCCATTTTTTGGATTGTGAATAAAATTTTAGTTGGAAGTGTCAAATTTTAATAAATTTATTTGAAACCAAATTCGATTTTATGGATTTTCTTGAGTATATTTGTTGTAGGATCTACAATTGAGTAAATTTAGATGAAAATAACTTCAATTTTTAGGACTGAGAAAAATATTTTAGTTGGAAGTGTCAAATTTTAATAAATTTATTTGAAACCTACTTCGATTTTTCTCGACTATGTTGAGTTTTTTTTATAGAGAAGCTTAATTTGAGTAATTTCAGTTGAAATAACTTCGATTTTTTGGATTTTGTCACGATTTTTGTCAAATTTTAATAAATTTATTTGAAATCAACTTGGATAATTTTGGAATTTGTTGAGTATTTTTGTTGTAGGATCTATATTTGAGTAAATTTAGATGAAAATATCTTCAATTTTTTGGATTGTGAAAAAATTTTAGTTGGAAGTGTCAAATTTTAATAAATTTATTTGAAACCAACTTTGATTTTTTGGATTTTCTTGAGTATTTTTGTTGTAGGATCTACAATTGAGTAAATTTAGATGAAAATAACTTCAATTTTATGGATTGTGAAAAAAAATTTAGTTGGAAGTGTCAAATTTTAATAAATTAATTTGAAATCAATTTGGATTATTTTGGATTTTGTTGACAATTTTTGTTGTAGGATCTATATTTGAGTAAATTTAGATGAAAATAACTTAAATTTTTAGGATTGTGAAAAAAATTTTAGTTGGAAGTGCCAAATTTTAATAAATTTATTTGAAACCAACTTTGATTTTTTGGATTTTCTTGAGTATTTTTGTTGTAGGATCTACAATTGAGTAAATTTAGATGAAAATAACTTCAATTTTATGGATTGTGAAAAAAAATTTAGTTGGAAGTGTCAAATTTTAATAAATTAATTTGAAATCAATTTGGATTATTTTGGATTTTGTTGACAATTTTTGTTGTAGGATCTATATTTGAGTAAATTTAGATGAAAATAACTTAAATTTTTAGGATTGTGAAAAAAAGTTTAGTTGGAAGTGTCAAATTTTAATAAATTTATTTGAAATCAACTTGGATAATTTTGGAATTTGTTGAGTATTTTTGTTGTAGGATCTATATATGAGTAAATTTAGATGAAAATATCTTCAATTTTTTGGATTGTGAAAAAATTTTAGTTGGAAGTGTCAAGTTTTAATAAATTTATTTGAAACCAACTTCGATTTTTTGGATTTTCTTGAGTATTTTTGTTGTAGGATCTACAATTGAGTAAATTTAGATGAAAATAACTTCAATTTTTTGGATTGTGAATATAATTTTAGTTGGAAGTGTCAAATTTTAATAAATTATTTTGAATTCAACTTCGATTTTGTGAATTTTGTCGAGTATTTTTGGTGTAGGATGTATATTTGAGTAAATTTAGATGAAAATAACTTCAATTTTTAGGACTGAGAAAAACATTTTAGTTGGAAGTGTCAAATTTTAATAAATTTATTTGAAACCTACTTCGATTTTTCTCGACTATGTTGAGTTTTTTTTATAGAGAAGCTTAATTTGAGTAATTTCAGTTGAAATAACTTCGATTTTTTGGATTTTGTCACGATTTTTGTCAAATTTTAATAAATTTATTTGAAATCAACTTCGATTTTTTTGGACTTTGTCGATTATTTTTGGTGTAGGATGTATATTTGAGTAAATTTAGATGAAAATAACGACAATTTTTTGGATTGTGAAAAAAATTTTAGTTGGAAGTGTCAAATTTTAATAAATTTATTTGAAATCAATTTGGATTATTTTGGATTTTATTGAGTATTTTTGTTGTAGGATCTACAATTGAGTAAATTTAGATGAAAATAACTTCGATTTTTTGGATTTTGTCACGATTTTTGTCAAATTTTAATAAATTTATTTGAAATCAACTTGGATAATTTTGGAATTTGTTGAGTATTTTTGTTGTTAGATCTATATTTGAGTAAATTTAGATGAAAATAACTTCAATTTTGTGGATTGTGAAAAAATTTTTTTGTTGGAAGTGTCAAGTTTTAATAAATTTATTTGAAACCAAATTCGATTTTTTGGATTTTCTTGAGTATTTTTGTTGTAGGATCTACAATTGAGTAAATTTAGATGAAAATAACTTCAATTTTTAGGACTGAGAAAAATATTTTAGTTGGAAGTGTCAAATTTTAATAAATTATTTTGAATTCAACTTCGATTTTGTGAATTTTGTCGAGTATTTTTGGTGTAGGATGTATATTTGAGTAAATTTAGATGAAAATAACTTCAATTTTTAGGACTGAGAAAAACATTTTAGTTGGAAGTGTCAAATTTTAATAAATTTATTTGAAACCTACTTCGATTTTTCTCGACTATGTTGAGTTTTTTTTATAGAGAAGCTTAATTTGAGTAATTTCAGTTGAAATAACTTCGATTTTTTGGATTTTGTCACGATTTTTGTCAAATTTTAATAAATTTATTTGAAATCAACTTCGATTTTTTTGGACTTTGTCGATTATTTTTGGTGTAGGATGTATATTTGAGTAAATTTAGATGAAAATAACGACAATTTTTTGGATTGTGAAAAAAATTTTAGTTGGAAGTGTCAAATTTTAATAAATTTATTTGAAATCAATTTGGATTATTTTGGATTTTATTGAGTATTTTTGTTGTAGGATCTACAATTGAGTAAATTTAGATGAAAATAACTTCGATTTTTTGGATTTTGTCACGATTTTTGTCAAATTTTAATAAATTTATTTGAAATCAACTTGGATAATTTTGGAATTTGTTGAGTATTTTTGTTGTTAGATCTATATTTGAGTAAATTTAGATGAAAATAACTTCAATTTTGTGGATTGTGAAAAAATTTTTTTGTTGGAAGTGTCAAGTTTTAATAAATTTATTTGAAACCAAATTCGATTTTTTGGATTTTCTTGAGTATTTTTGTTGTAGGATCTACAATTGAGTAAATTTAGATGAAAATAACTTCAATTTTTAGGACTGAGAAAAATATTTTAGTTGGAAGTGTCAAATTTTAATAAATTTATTTGAAACCTACTTCGATTTTTCTCGACTATGTTGAGTTTTTTTGATAGAGAAGCTTAATTTGAGTAATTTCAGTTGAAATAACTTCGATTTTTTGGATTTTGTCACGATTTTTGTCAAATTTTAATAAATTTATTTGAAATCAACTTGGATAATTTTGGAATTTTTTGAGTATTTTTGTTTGTAGGATCTATATTTGAGTAAATTTAGATGAAAATATCTTCAATTTTTTGGATTGTGAAAAAATTTTAGTTGGAAGTGTCAAATTTTAATAAATTTATTTGAAATCAATTTGGATTATTTTGGATTTTGTTGACAATTTTTGTTGTAGGATCTATATTTGAGTAAATTTAGATGAAAATAACTTAAATTTTTAGGATTGTGAAAAAAATTTTAGTTGGAAGTGCCAAATTTTAATAAATTTATTTGAAACCAACTTCGATTTTTTGGATTTTCTTGAGTATTTTTGTTGTAGGATCTACAATTGAGTAAATTTAGATGAAAATAACTTCAATTTTTTGGATTGTGAATATATTTTAGTTGGAAGTGTCAAATTTTAATAAATTTATTTGAATTCAACTTCGATTTTGTGAATTTTGTCGAGTATTTTTGGTGTAGGATGTATATTTGAGTAAATTTAGATGAAAATATCTTAAATTTTTAGGATTGTGAAAAAAATTTTAGTTGGAAGTGCCAAATTTTAATAAATTTATTTGAAACAAACTTCGATTTTTCGGATTTTTATGGAGTATTTTTGTTGTAGGATCTACAATTGAGTAAATTTAGATGAAAATAACTTCAATTTTTAGGACTGAGAAAAATATTTTAGTTGGAAGTGTCAAATTTTAACAAATTTATTTGAAACCAACTTCGATTTTTTTGATTTTCTTGAGTATTTTTGTTGTATAATCTACAATTGAGTAAATTTAGATGAAAATAACTTCAATTTTTTGGATTGTGAAAAAAATTTAGTTGGAAGTGTCAAATTTTAATAAAATTATTTGAAATCAACTTCGATTTTTTTGGATTTTGTTGAGTATTTTTGATGTAGGGTCTATATTTGAGTAAATTTAGATGAAAATAACTTCAATTTTGTGGATTGTGAAAAAAATTTTAGTTGGAAGTATCAAATTTTAATAAATTTATTTGAAATCAACTTCGATTTTTTTGGATTTTGTCGAGTATTTTTGGTGTAGGATGTATATTTGAGTAAATTTAGATGAAAATAACTTCAATTTTTTGCATTGTGAAAAAAAGTTTAGTTGCAAGTGTCAAATTTTAATAAATTTATTTGAAATCAATTTGGATTATTTGGATTTTCTTGTGTATTTTTGTTGTAGGATCTACAATTGAGTAAATTTAGATGAAAATAACTTCCATTTTTTGGATTGTGAATAAAATTTTAGTTGGAAGTGTCAAATTTTAATAAAATTATTTGAAATCAACTTCGATTTTTTTGGATTTTGTTGAGTATTTTTGTTGTAGGGTCTATATTTGAGTAAATTTAGATGAAAATAACTTCAATTTTGTGGATTGTGAAAAAAATTTTAGTTGGAAGTATCAAATTTTAATAAATTTATTTGAAATCAACTTCGATTTTTTTGGATTTTGTCGAGTATTTTTGGTGTAGGATGTATATTTGAGTAAATTTAGATGAAAATAACTTCAATTTTTTGCATTGTGAAAAAAAGTTTAGTTGCAAGTGTCAAATTTTAATAAATTTATTTGAAATCAATTTGGATTATT
This sequence comes from Andrena praecox, assembly GCA_963932275.1. Lineage (NCBI taxonomy): Eukaryota > Metazoa > Arthropoda > Insecta > Hymenoptera > Andrenidae > Andrena > Andrena praecox. Next base: position 110,998 of record CAWVQO010000413.1, on the reverse strand, counting down.
TGGATTTTCTTGTGTATTTTTGTTGTAGGATCTACAATTGAGTAAATTTAGATGAAAATAACTTCCATTTTTTGGATTGTGAATAAAATTTTAGTTGGAAGTGTCAAATTTTAATAAATTTATTTGAATTCAACTTCGATTTTTTTTAATTTTGTCGAGTATTTTTGGTGTAGGATGTATATTTGAGTAAATTTAAATGAAAATAACTTCGATTTTTTGGATTTTGTCACGATTTTTGTCAAATTTTAATAAATTTATTTGAAATCAACTTGGATAATTTTGGAATTTGTTGAGTATTTTTGTTGTAAGATCTATATTTGAGTAAATTTAGATGAAAATAACTTCAATTTTGTGGATTGTGAAAAAATTTTTTTGTTGGAAGTGTCAAATTTTAATAAATTTATTTGAAACCAAATTCGATTTTTTGGATTTTCTTGAGTATTTTTGTTGTAGGATCTACAATCGAGTAAATTTAGATGAAAATAACTTCAATTTTGTGGATTGTGAAAAAAATTTTAGTTGGAAGTGTCAAATTTTAATAAATTTATTTGAAATCAATTTCGATTTTTTTGAATTTTGTCGAGTATTTTTGGTGTAGGATGTATATTTGAGTAAATTTAAATGAAAATAACTTCGATTTTTTGGATTTTGTCACGATTTTTGTCAAATTTTAATAAATTTATTTGAAATCAACTTGGATAATTTTGGAATTTGTTGAGTATTTTTGTTGTAAGATCTATATTTGAGTAAATTTAGATGAAAATAACTTCAATTTTGTGGATTGTGAAAAAAATTTTAGTTGGAAGTATCAAATTTTAATAAATTTATTTGAAATCAACTTCGATTTTTTTGGATTTTGTCGATTATTTTTGGTGTAGGATGTATATTTGAGTAAATTTAGATGAAAATAACGACAATTTTTTGGATTGTGAAAAAAATTTTAGTTGGAAGTGACAAATTTTAATAAATTTATTTGAAACCAATTTCGATTATTTGGATTTTCTTGAGTATTTTTGTTGTAGGATCTACAATTGAGTAAATTTAGATGAAAATAATTTCAATTTTTGGATTGTGAAAAAAAAATTTAGTTGGAAGTGTCAAATTTTAATAAATTTATTTGAAATCAATTTGGATTATTTTGGATTTTATTGAGTATTTTTGTTGTAGGATCTACAATTGAGTAAATTTAGATGAAAATAACTTCGATTTTTTGGATTTTTGTCAAATTTTAATAAATTTATTTGAAACCAAATTCGATTTTTTGGATTTTCTTGAGTATTTTTGTTGTAGGATCTACAATTGAGTAAATTTAGATGAAAATAACTTCAATTTTGTGGATTGTGAAAAAAATTTTAGTTGGAAGTGTCAAATTTTAATAAATTTATTTGAAATCAGTTTCGATTTTTTTGAATTTTGTCGAGTATTTTTGGTGTAGGATGTATATTTGAGTAAATTTAGATGAAAATAACTACAATTTTTTGGATTATGAAAAAAATTTTAGTTGCAAGTGTCAAATTTTAATAAATTTATTTGAAATCAATTTCGATTTTTTTGAATTTTGTCGAGTATTTTTGGTGTAGGATGTATATTTGAGTAAATTTAGATGAAAATAACTTCAGTTTTTTGGATTATGAAAAAAATTTTAGTTGCAAGTGTCAAATTTTAATAAATTTATTTGAAATCAACTTCGATTTTTTTGGATTTTGTCGAGTATTTTTGGTGTAGGATGTATATTTGAGTAAATTTAGATGAAAATAACGACAATTTTTTGGATTGTGAAAAAAATTTTAGTTGGAAGTGTCAAATTTTAATAAATTTATTTGAAACCAATTTCGATTATTTGGATTTTCTTGAGTATTTTTGTTGTAGGATCTACAATTGAGTAAGTTTAGATGAAAATAACTTCCATTTTTTGGATTGTGAATAAAATTTTAGTTGGAAGTGTCAAATTTTAATAAATTTATTTGAATTCAACTTCGATTTTTTTTAATTTTGTCGAGTATTTTTGGTGTAGGATGTATATTTGAGTAAATTTAAATGAAAATAACTTCGATTTTTTGGATTTTGTCACGATTTTTGTCAAATTTTAATAAATTTATTTGAAATCAACTTGGATAATTTTGGAATTTGTTGAGTATTTTTGTTGTAAGATCTATATTTGAGTAAATTTAGATGAAAATAACTTCAATTTTGTGGATTGTGAAAAAAATTTTAGTTGGAAGTGTCAAATTTTAATAAATTTATTTGAAATCAATTTGGATTATTTTGGATTTTGTTGACAATTTTTGTTGTAGGATCTATATTTGAGTAAATTTAGATGAAAATAACTTCAATTTTTAGGACTGAGAAAAATATTTTAGTTGGAAGTGTCAAATTTTAATAAATTTATTTGAAACCTACTTCGATTTTTCTCGACTATGTTGAGTTTTTTTTATAGAGAAGCTTAATTTGAGTAATTTCAGTTGAAATAACTTCGATTTTTTGGATTTTGTCACGATTTTTGTCAAATTTTAATAAATTTATTTGAAATCAACTTGGATAATTTTGGAATTTGTTGAGTATTTTTGTTGTAGGATCTATATTTGAGTAAATGTAGATGAAAATATCTTCAATTTTTGGGATAGTGAAAAAATTTTAGTTGGAAGTGTCAAATTTTAATAAATTTATTTGAAACCAACTTTGATTTTTTGGATTTTCTTGAGTATTTTTGTTGTAGGATCTACAATTGAGTAAATTTAGATGAAAATAACTTCAATTTTATGGATTGTGAAAAAAAATTTAGTTGGAAGTGTCAAATTTTAATAAATTTATTTGAAATCAATTTGGATTATTTTGGATTTTGTTGACAATTTTGGTTGTAGGATCTATATTTGAGTAAATTTAGATGAAAATAACTTAAATTTTTAGGATTGTGAAAAAAATTTTAGTTGGAAGTGCCAAATTTTAATAAATTTATTTGAAACCAACTTCGATTTTTTGGATTTCCTTGAGTATTTTTGTTGTAGGATCTACAATTGAGTAAATTTAGATGAAAATAACTTCAATTTTTTGGATTGTGAATATAATTTTAGTTGGAAGTGTCAAATTTTAATAAATTATTTTGAATTCAACTTCGATTTTGTGAATTTTGTCGAGTATTTTTGGTGTAGGATGTATATTTGAGTAAATTTAGATGAAAATAACTTCAATTTTTAGGACTGAGAAAAATATTTTAGTTGGAAGTGTCAAATTTTAATAAATTTATTTGAAACCTACTTCGATTTTTCTCGACTATGTTGAGTTTTTTTTATAGAGAAGCTTAATTTGAGTAATTTCAGTTGAAATAACTTCGATTTTTTGGATTTTGTTACGATTTTTGTCAAATTTTAATAAATTTATTTGAAATCAACTTGGATAATTTTGGAATTTGTTGAGTATTTTTGTTGTAGGATCTATATTTGAGTAAATGTAGATGAAAATATCTTCAATTTTTTGGATTGTGAAAAAATTTTAGTTGGAAGTGTCAAATTTTAATAAATTTATTTGAAACCAACTTTGATTTTTTGGATTTTCTTGAGTATTTTTGTTGTAGGATCTACAATTGAGTAAATTTGGATGAAAATAACTTCAATTTTTAGGATTGTGAAAAAAAATTTAGTTGCAAGTGTCAAATTTTAATAAATTTATTTGAAATCAACTTCGATTTTATTGGATTTTGTCGAATATTTTTGTTGTAGGATCTATATTTGAGTAAATTTAGATGAAAATAACTTCAATTTTTAGGACTGAGAAAAATATTTTAGTTGGAAGTGTCAAATTTTAATAAATTTATTTGAATTCAACTTCGATTTTTTTTAATGTTGTCGAGAATTTTTGGTGTAGGATGTATATTTGAGTAAATTTAGATGAAAATATCTTAAATTTTTAGGATTGTGAAAAAAATTTTAGTTGGAAGTGCCAAATTTTAATAAATTTATTTGAATCAAACTTCGATTTTTCGGATTTTTATGGAGTATTTTTGTTTCAGGATCTACAATTGAGTAAATTTAGATGAAAATAACTTCAATTTTTAGGACTGAGAAAAATATTTTAGTTGGAAGTGTCAAATTTTAATAAATTTATTTGAAACCTACTTCGATTTTTCTCGACTATGTTGAGTTTTTTGAAAGAGAAGCTTAATTTGAGTATTTTCAGTTGAAATAACTTCGATTTTTTGGATTTTGTCACGATTTTTGTCAAATTTTAATAAATTTATTTGAAATCAACTTGGATAATTTTGGAATTTGTTGACTATTTATGTTGTAGGATCTATATTTGAGTAAATTTAGATGAAAATATCTTCAATTTTTTGGATTGTGAAAAAATTTTAGTTGGATGTGTCAAATTTTAATAAATTTATTTGAAACCAACTTTGATTTTTTGGATTTTCTTGAGTATTTTTGTTGTAGGATCTACAATTGAGTAAATTTAGATGAAAATAACTTCAATTTTTTAGATTGTGAATATAATTTTAGTTGGAAGTGTCAAATTTTAATAAATTTATTTGAATTCAACTTCGATTTTGTGAATTTTGTCGAGTATTTTTGGTGTAGGATGTATATTTGAGTAAATTTAGATGAAAATAACTTAAATTTTTAGGATTGTGAAAAAAATTTTAGTTGGAAGTGCCAAATTTTAATAAATTTATTTGAAACCAACTTCGATTTTTTGGATTTTCTTGAGTATTTTTGTTGTAGGATCTACAATTGAGTAAATTTAGATGAAAATAACTTCAATTTTTTGGATTGTGAATATAATTTTAGTTGGAAGTGTCAAATTTTAATAAATTTATTTGAATTCAACTTCGATTTTGTGAATTTTGTCGAGTATTTTTGGTGTAGGATGTATATTTGAGTAAATTTAGATGAAAATATCTTAAATTTTTAGGATTGTGAAAAAAATTTTAGTTGGAAGTGCCAAATTTTAATAAATTTATTTGAAACAAACTTCGATTTTTCGGATTTGTAAGGAGTATTTTTGTTGTAGGATCTACAATTGAGTAAATTTAGATGAAAATAACTTCAATTTTTAGGACTGAGAAAAATATTTTAGTTGGAAGTGTCAAATTTTAACAAATTTATTTGAAACCAACTTCGATTTTTTGGATTTTCTTGAGTATTTTTGTTGTATAATCTACAATTGAGTAAATTTAGATGAAAATAACTTCAATTTTTTGGATTGTGAAAAAAATTTAGTTGGAAGTGTCAAATTTTAATAAAATTATTTGAAATCAACTTCGATTTTTTTGGATTTTGTTGAGTATTTTTGTTGTAGGGTCTATACTTGAGTAAATTTAGATGAAAATAACTTCAATTTTGTGGATTGTGAAAAAAATTTTAGTTGGAAGTATCAAATTTTAATAAATTTATTTGAAATCAACTTCGATTTTTTTGGATTTTGTCGAGTATTTTTGGTGTAGGATGTATATTTGAGTAAATTTAGATGAAAATAACTTCAATTTTTTGCATTGTGAAAAAAAGTTTAGTTGCAAGTGTCAAATTTTAATAAATTTATTTGAAATCAATTTGGATTATTTGGATTTTCTTGTGTATTTTTGTTGTAGGATCTACAATTGAGTAAATTTAGATGAAAATAACTTCCATTTTTTGGATTGTGAATAAAATTTTAGTTGGAAGTGTCAAATTTTAATAAATTTATTTGAATTCAACTTCGATTTTTTTGAATTTTGTCGAGTATTTTTGGTGTAGGATGTATATTTGAGTAAATTTAAATGAAAATAACTTCGATTTTTTGGATTTTGTCACGATTTTTGTCAAATTTTAATAAATTTATTTGAAATCAACTTGGATAATTTTGGAATTTGTTGAGTATTTTTGTTGTAAGATCTATATTTGAGTAAATTTAGATGAAAATAACTTCAATTTTGTGGATTGTGAAAAAATTTTTTTGTTGGAAGTGTCAAATTTTAATAAATTTATTTGAAACCAAATTCGATTTTTTGGATTTTCTTGAGTATTTTTGTTGTAGGATCTACAATCGAGTAAATTTAGATGAAAATAACTTCAATTTTGTGGATTGTGAAAAAAATTTTAGTTGGAAGTGTCAAATTTTAATAAATTTATTTGAAATCAATTTCGATTTTTTTGAATTTTGTCGAGTATTTTTGGTGTAGGATGTATATTTGAGTAAATTTAAATGAAAATAACTTCGATTTTTTGGATTTTGTCACGATTTTTGTCAAATTTTAATAAATTTATTTGAAATCAACTTGGATAATTTTGGAATTTGTTGAGTATTTTTGTTGTAAGATCTATATTTGAGTAAATTTAGATGAAAATAACTTCAATTTTGTGGATTGTGAAAAAAATTTTAGTTGGGAGTATCAAATTTTAATAAATTTATTTGAAATCAACTTCGATTTTTTTGGATTTTGTCGATTATTTTTGGTGTAGGATGTATATTTGAGTAAATTTAGATGAAAATAACGACAATTTTTTGGATTGTGAAAAAAATTTTAGTTGGAAGTGACAAATTTTAATAAATTTATTTGAAACCAATTTCGATTATTTGGATTTTCTTGAGTATTTTTGTTGTAGGATCTACAATTGAGTAAATTTAGATGAAAATAATTTCAATTTTTTGGATTGTGAAAAAAAAATTTACTTGGAAGTGTCAAATTTTAATAAATTTATTTGAATTCAACTTCGATTTTTTTGAATTTTGTCGAGTATTTTTGGTGTAGGATGTATATTTGAGTAAATTTAAATGAAAATAACTTCGATTTTTTGGATTTTGTCACGATTTTTGTCAAATTTTAATAAATTTATTTGAAATCAACTTGGATAATTTTGGAATTTGTTGAGTATTTTTGTTGTAAGATCTATATTTGAGTAAATTTAGATGAAAATAACTTCAATTTTGTGGATTGTGAAAAAAATTTTAGTTGGAAGTGTCAAATTTTAATAAATTTATTTGAAATCAATTTGGATTATTTTGGATTTTGTTGACAATTTTTGTTGTAGGATCTATATTTGAGTAAATTTAGATGAAAATAACTTCAATTTTTAGGACTGAGAAAAATATTTTAGTTGGAAGTGTCAAATTTTAATAAAATTATTTGAAACCTACTTCGATTTTTCTCGACTATGTTGAGTTTTTTTTATAGAGAAGCTTAATTTGAGTAATTTCAGTTGAAATAACTTCGATTTTTTATATTTTGTCACGATTTTTGTCAAATTTTAATAAATTTATTTGAAATCAACTTGGATAATTTTGGAATTTGTTGAGTATTTTTGTTGTAGGATCTATATTTGAGCAAATGTAGATGAAAATATCTTCAATTTTTGGGATAGTGAAAAAATTTTAGTTGGAAGTGTCAAATTTTAATAAATTTATTTGAAACCAAATTCGATTTTTTGGATTTTCTTGAGTATTTTTGTTGTAGGATCTACAATTGAGTAAATTTAGATGAAAATAACTTCAATTTTGTGGATTGTGAAAAAAATTTTAGTTGGAAGTGTCAAATTTTAATAAATTTATTTGAAATCAGTTTCGATTTTTTTGGATTTTGTCGAGTATTTTTGGTGTAGGATGTATATTTGAGTAAATTTAAATGAAAATAACTTCGATTTTTTGGATTTTGTCACGATTTTTGTCAAATTTTAATAAATTTATTTGAAATCAACTTGGATAATTTTGGAATTTGTTGAGTATTTTTGTTGTAGGAACTATATTTGAGTAAATTTAGATGAAAATATCTTCAATTTTTAGGATTGTGAATAAAATTTTAGTTGGAAGTGTCAAATTTTAATAAATTTATTTGAATTCAACTTCGATTTTTTTGAATTTTGTCGAGTATTTTTGGTGTAGGATGTATATTTGAGTAAATTTAGATGAAATAAATTTCAATTTTTTGGATTGTGAAAAAAAATTCAGTTGGAAGTGTCAAATTTTAATAAATTTATTTGAAATCAATTTGGATTATTTTGAATTTTATTGAGTATTTTTGTTGTAGGATCTACAATTGAGTAAATTTAGATGAAAATAACTTCAATTTTTTGGATTGTGAAAAAAAATTTAGATGGAAGTGTCAAATTTTAATAAATTTATTTGAATTCAACTTCGATTTTTTTGAATTTTGTCGAGTATTTTTGGTGTAGGATGTATATTTGAGTAAATTTAGATGAAAATAACTTCAATTTTGTGGATTGTGAAAAAAATTTTAGTTGGAAGTATCAAATTTTAATAAATTTATTTGAAATCAACTTCGATTTTTTTGGATTTTGTCGAGTATTTTTGGTGTAGGATGTATATTTGAGTAAATTTAGATGAAAATAACTTCAATTTTTTGCATTGTGAAAAAAAGTTTAGTTGCAAGTGTCAAATTTTAATAAATTTATTTGAAATCAATTTGGATTATTTGGATTTTCTTGTGTATTTTTGTTGTAGGATCTACAATTGAGTAAATTTAGATGAAAATAACTTCCATTTTTTGGATTGTGAATAAAATTTTAGTTGGAAGTGTCAAATTTTAATAAATTTATTTGAATTCAACTTCGATTTTTTTGAATTTTGTCGAGTATTTTTGGTGTAGGATGTATATTTGAGTAAATTTAAATGAAAATAACTTCGATTTTTTGGATTTTGTCACGATTTTTGTCAAATTTTAATAAATTTATTTGAAATCAACTTGGATAATTTTGGAATTTGTTGAGTATTTTTGTTGTAAGATCTATATTTGAGTAAATTTAGATGAAAATAACTTCAATTTTGTGGATTGTGAAAAAATTTTTTTGTTGGAAGTGTCAAATTTTAATAAATTTATTTGAAACCAAATTCGATTTTTTGGATTTTCTTGAGTATTTTTGTTGTAGGATCTACAATCGAGTAAATTTAGATGAAAATAACTTCAATTTTGTGGATTGTGAAAAAAATTTTAGTTGGAAGTGTCAAATTTTAATAAATTTATTTGAAATCAATTTCGATTTTTTTGAATTTTGTCGAGTATTTTTGGTGTAGGATGTATATTTGAGTAAATTTAAATGAAAATAACTTCGATTTTTTGGATTTTGTCACGATTTTTGTCAAATTTTAATAAATTTATTTGAAATCAACTTGGATAATTTTGGAATTTGTTGAGTATTTTTGTTGTAAGATCTATATTTGAGTAAATTTAGATGAAAATAACTTCAATTTTGTGGATTGTGAAAAAAATTTTAGTTGGGAGTATCAAATTTTAATAAATTTATTTGAAATCAACTTCGATTTTTTTGGATTTTGTCGATTATTTTTGGTGTAGGATGTATATTTGAGTAAATTTAGATGAAAATAACGACAATTTTTTGGATTGTGAAAAAAATTTTAGTTGGAAGTGACAAATTTTAATAAATTTATTTGAAACCAATTTCGATTATTTGGATTTTCTTGAGTATTTTTGTTGTAGGATCTACAATTGAGTAAATTTAGATGAAAATAATTTCAATTTTTTGGATTGTGAAAAAAAAATTTAGTTGGAAGTGTCAAATTTTAATAAATTTATTTGAATTCAACTTCGATTTTTTTGAATTTTGTCGAGTATTTTTGGTGTAGGATGTATATTTGAGTAAATTTAAATGAAAATAACTTCGATTTTTTGGATTTTGTCACGATTTTTGTCAAATTTTAATAAATTTATTTGAAATCAACTTGGATAATTTTGGAATTTGTTGAGTATTTTTGTTGTAAGATCTATATTTGAGTAAATTTAGATGAAAATAACTTCAATTTTGTGGATTGTGAAAAAAATTTTAGTTGGAAGTGTCAAATTTTAATAAATTTATTTGAAATCAATTTGGATTATTTTGGATTTTGTTGACAATTTTTGTTGTAGGATCTATATTTGAGTAAATTTAGATGAAAATAACTTCAATTTTTAGGACTGAGAAAAATATTTTAGTTGGAAGTGTCAAATTTTAATAAAATTATTTGAAACCTACTTCGATTTTTCTCGACTATGTTGAGTTTTTTTTATAGAGAAGCTTAATTTGAGTAATTTCAGTTGAAATAACTTCGATTTTTTATATTTTGTCACGATTTTTGTCAAATTTTAATAAATTTATTTGAAATCAACTTGGATAATTTTGGAATTTGTTGAGTATTTTTGTTGTAGGATCTATATTTGAGCAAATGTAGATGAAAATATCTTCAATTTTTGGGATAGTGAAAAAATTTTAGTTGGAAGTGTCAAATTTTAATAAATTTATTTGAAACCAAATTCGATTTTTTGGATTTTCTTGAGTATTTTTGTTGTAGGATCTACAATTGAGTAAATTTAGATGAAAATAACTTCAATTTTGTGGATTGTGAAAAAAATTTTAGTTGGAAGTGTCAAATTTTAATAAATTTATTTGAAATCAGTTTCGATTTTTTTGGATTTTGTCGAGTATTTTTGGTGTAGGATGTATATTTGAGTAAATTTAAATGAAAATAACTTCGATTTTTTGGATTTTGTCACGATTTTTGTCAAATTTTAATAAATTTATTTGAAATCAACTTGGATAATTTTGGAATTTGTTGAGTATTTTTGTTGTAGGAACTATATTTGAGTAAATTTAGATGAAAATATCTTCAATTTTTAGGATTGTGAATAAAATTTTAGTTGGAAGTGTCAAATTTTAATAAATTTATTTGAATTCAACTTCGATTTTTTTGAATTTTGTCGAGTATTTTTGGTGTAGGATGTATATTTGAGTAAATTTAAATGAAAATAACTTCGATTTTTTGGATTTTGTCACGATTTTTGTCAAATTTTAATAAATTTATTTGAAATCAACTTGGATAATTTTGGAATTTGTTGAGTACTTTTGTTGTAAGATCTATATTTGAGTAAATTTAGATGAAAATAACTTCAATTTTGTGGATTGTGAAAAAATTTTTTTGTTGGAAGTGTCAAATTTTAATAAATTTATTTGAAACCAAATTCGATTTTTTGGATTTTCTTGAGTATTTTTGTTGTAGGATCTACAATTGAGTAAATTTAGATGAAAATAACTTCAATTTTGTGGATTGTGAAAAAAATTTTAGTTGGAAGTGTCAAATTTTAATAAATTTATTTGAAATCAATTTCGATTTTTTTGAATTTTGTCGAGTATTTTTGGTGTAGGATGTATATTTGAGTAAATTTAAATGAAAATAACTTCGATTTTTTGGATTTTGTCACGATTTTTGTCAAATTTTAATAAATTTATTTGAAATCAACTTGGATAATTTTGGAATTTGTTGAGTATTTTTGTTGTAGGAACTATATTTGAGTAAATTTAGATGAAAATATCTTCAATTTTTAGGATTGTGAAAAAAATTTTAGTTGGAAGTGCCAAATTTTAATAAATTTTTTTGAAACCAACTTCGATTTTTTGGATTTTCTTGAGTATTTTTGGTGTAGGATCTACAATTGAGTAAATTTAGATGAAAATAACTTCGATTTTTTGGATTATGTCACGATTTTTGTCAAATTTTAATAAATTTATTTGAAATCAACTTGGATAATTTTGAAATTTGTTGAGTATTTTTGTTGTAGGATCTATATTTGAGTAAATTTAGATGAAAATATCTTCAATTTTTAGGATTGTGAAAAAAATTTAGTTGCAAGTGTCAAATTTTAATAAATTTATTTGAAATCAACTTCGATTTTTTTGGATTTTGATGAGTATTTTTGTTGTAGGGTCTATATTTGAGTAAATTTAGATGAAAATAACTTCAATTTTGTGGATTGTGAAAAAAATTTTAGTTGGAAGTATCAAATTTTAATAAATTTATTTGAAATCAACTTCGATTTTTTTGGATTTTGTCGAGTATTTTTGGTGTAGGATGTATATTTGAGTAAATTTAGATGAAAATAACTTCAATTTTTTGCATTGTGAAAAAAAGTTTAGTTGGAAGTGTCAAATTTTAATAAATTTATTTGAAATCAATTTGGATTATTTGGATTTTCTTGTGTATTTTTGTTGTAGGATCTACAATTGAGTAAATTTAGATGAAAATAACTTCCATTTTTTGGATTGTGAATAAAATTTTAGTTGGAAGTGTCAAATTTTAATAAATTTATTTGAAATCAATTTCGATTTTTTTTAATTTTGTCGAGTATTTTTGGTGTAGGATGTATATTTGAGTAAATTTAAATGAAAATAACTTCGATTTTTTGGATTTTGTCACGATTTTTGTCAAATTTTAATAAATTTATTTGAAATCAACTTGGATAATTTTGGAATTTGTTGAGTATTTTTGTTGTAGGAACTATATTTGAGTAAATTTAGATGAAAATATCTTCAATTTTTAGGATTGTGAAAAAAATTTTAGTTGGAAGTGCCAAATTTTAATAAATTTTTTTGAAACCAACTTCGATTTTTTGGATTTTCTTGAGTATTTTTGGTGTAGGATCTACAATTGAGCAAATTTAGATGAAAATAACTTCGATTTTTTGGATTATGTCACGATTTTTGTCAAATTTTAATAAATTTATTTGAAATCAACTTGGATAATTTTGAAATTTGTTGAGTATTTTTGTTGTAGGATCTATATTTGAGTAAATTTAGATGAAAATATCTTCAATTTTTAGGATTGTGAAAAAAATTTAGTTGCAAGTGTCAAATTTTAATAAATTTATTTGAAATCAACTTCGATTTTTTTGGATTTTGATGAGTATTTTTGTTGTAGGGTCTATATTTGAGTAAATTTAGATGAAAATAACTTCAATTTTGTGGATTGTGAAAAAAATTTTAGTTGGAAGTATCAAATTTTAATAAATTTATTTGAAATCAACTTCGATTTTTTTGGATTTTGTCGAGTATTTTTGGTGTAGGATGTATATTTGAGTAAATTTAGATGAAAATAAGTTCAATTTTTTGCATTGTGAAAAAAAGTTTAGTTGGAAGTGTCAAATTTTAATAAATTTATTTGAAATCAATTTGGATTATTTGGATTTTCTTGTGTATTTTTGTTGTAGGATCTACAATTGAGTAAATTTAGATGAAAATAACTTCCATTTTTTGGATTGTGAATAAAATTTTAGTTGGAAGTGTCAAATTTTAATAAATTTATTTGAATTCAACTTCGATTTTTTTGAATTTTGTCGAGTATTTTTGGTGTAGGATGTATATTTGAGTAAATTTAAATGAAAATAACTTCGATTTTTTGGATTTTGTCACGATTTTTGTCAAATTTTAATAAATTTATTTGAAATCAACTTGGATAATTTTGGAATTTGTTGAGTATTTTTGTTGTAGGAACTATATTTGAGCAAATTTAGATGAAAATATCTTCAATTTTTAGGATTGTGAAAAAAATTTTAGTTGGAAGTGCCAAATTTTAATAAATTTTTTTGAAACCAACTTCGATTTTTTGGATTTTCTTGAGTATTTCTGGTGTAGGATCTACAATTGAGTAAATTTAGATGAAAATGACTTCGATTTTTTGAATTATGTCACGATTTTTGTCAAATTTTAATAAATTTATTTGAAATCAACTTGGATAATTTTGAAATTTGTTGAGTATTTTTGTTGTAGGATGTATATTTGAGTAAATTTAGATGAAAATAACTTCAATTTTTTGGATTATGAAAAAAATTTTAGTTGCAAGTGTCAAATTTTAATAAATTTATTTGAATTCAACTTCGATTTTTTTGAATTTTGTCGAGTATTTTTGGTGTAGGATGTATATTTGAGTAAATTTAAATGAAAATAACTTCGATTTTTTGGATTTTGTCACGATTTTTGTCAAATTTTAATAAATTTATTTGAAATCAACTTGGATAATTTTGGAATTTGTTGAGTACTTTTGTTGTAAGATCTATATTTGAGTAAATTTAGATGAAAATAACTTCAATTTTGTGGATTGTGAAAAATTTTTTTTGTTGGAAGTGTCAAATTTTAATAAATTTATTTGAAACCAAATTCGATTTTTTGGATTTTCTTGAGTATTTTTGTTGTAGGATTTACAATTGAGTAAATTTAGATGAAAATAACTTCAATTTTGTGGATTGTGAAAAAAATTTTAGTTGGAAGTGTCAAATTTTAATAAATTTATTTGGAATCAATTTCGTTTTTTTTTAATTTTGTCGAGTATTTTTGGTGTAGGATGTATATTTGAGTAAATTTAAATGAAAATAACTTCGATTTTTTGGATTTTGTCACGATTTTTGTCAAATTTTAATAAATTTATTTGAAATCAACTTGGATAATTTTGGAATTTGTTGAGTATTTTTGTTGTAGGAACTATATTTGAGTAAATTTAGATGAAAATATCTTCAATTTTTAGGATTGTGAAAAAAATTTTAGTTGGAAGTGCCAAATTTTAATAAATTTTTTTGAAACCAACTTCGATTTTTTGGATTTTCTTGAGTATTTTTGGTGTAGGATCTACAATTGAGTAAATTTGGATGAAAATAACTTCGATTTTTTGGATTATGTCACGATTTTTGTCAAATTTTAATAAATTTATTTGAATTCAACTTGGATAATTTTGAAATTTGTTGAGTATTTTTGTTGTAGGATCTATATTTGAGTAAATTTAGATGAAAATATCTTCAATTTTTAGGATTGTGAAAAAAATTTAGTTGCAAGTGTCAAATTTTAATAAATTTATTTGAAATCAACTTCGATTTTATTGGATTTTGTCGAATATTTTTGTTGTAGGATCTATATTTGAGTAAATTTAGATGAAAATAACTTCAATTTTTTGGATTGTGAAAAAAATTTTAGTTGGAAGTGTCAAAATTTTAACAAATTTATTTGAAACCAACTTCGATTTTTTGGATTTTCTTGAGTATTTTTGTTGTTATAATCTACAATTGAGTAAATTTAGATGAAAATAACTTCAATTTTTTGGATTGTGAAAAAAATTTAGTTGGAAGTGTCAAATTTTAATAAAATTATTTGAAATCAAATTCGATTTTTTGGATTTTGTTGAGTATTTTTGTTGTAGGGTCTATATTTGAGTAAATTTAGATGAAAATAACTTCAATTTTGTGGATTGTGAAAAAAATTTTAGTTGGAAGTATCAAATTTTAATAAATTTATTTGAAATCAACTTCGATTTTTTTGGATTTTGTCGAGTATTTTTGGTGTAGGATGTATATTTGAGTAAATTTAGATGAAAATAACTTCAATTTTTTGCATTGTGAAAAAAAGTTTTGTTGGAAGTGTCAAATTTTAATAAATTTATTTGAAATCAATTTGGATTATTTGGATTTTCTTGTGTATTTTTGTTGTAGGATCTACAATTGAGTAAATTTAGATGAAAATAACTTCCATTTTTTGGATTGTGAATAAAATTTTAGTTGGAAGTGTCAAATTTTAATAAATTTATTTGAATTCAACTTCGATTTTTTTGAATTTTGTCGAGTATTTTTGGTGTAGGATGTATATTTGAGTAAATTTAAATGAAAATAACTTCGATTTTTTGGATTTTGTCACGATTTTTGTCAAATTTTAATAAATTTATTTGAAATCAACTTGGATAATTTTGGAATTTGTTGAGTATTTTTGTTGTAGGAACTATATTTGAGTAAATTTAGATGAAAATATCTTCAGTTTTTAGGATTGTGAAAAAAATTTTAGTTGGAAGTGCCAAATTTTAATAAATTTTTTTGAAACCAACTTCGATTTTTTGGATTTTCTTGAGTATTTCTGGTGTAGGATCTACAATTGAGTAAATTTAGATGAAAATGACTTCGATTTTTTGGATTATGTCACGATTTTTGTCAAATTTTAATAAATTTATTTGAAATCAACTTGGATAATTTTGAAATTTGTTGAGTATTTTTGTTGTAGGATGTATATTTGAGTAAATTTAGATGAAAATAACTTCAATTTTTTGGATTATGAAAAAAATTTTAGTTGCAAGTGTCAAATTTTAATAAATTTATTTGGAATCAATTTCGTTTTTTTTTAATTTTGTCGAGTATTTTTGGTGTAGGATGTATATTTGAGTAAATTTAAATGAAAATAACTTCGATTTTTTGGATTTTGTCACGATTTTTGTCAAATTTTAATAAATTTATTTGAAATCAACTTGGATAATTTTGGAATTTGTTGAGTATTTTTGTTGTAGGAACTATATTTGAGTAAATTTAGATGAAAATATCTTCAATTTTTAGGATTGTGAAAAAAATTTTAGTTGGAAGTGCCAAATTTTAATAAATTTTTTTGAAACCAACTTCGATTTTTTGGATTTTCTTGAGTATTTTTGGTGTAGGATCTACAATTGAGTAAATTTGGATGAAAATAACTTCGATTTTTTGAATTATGTCACGATTTTTGTCAAATTTTAATAAATTTATTTGAATTCAACTTGGATAATTTTGGAATTTGTTGAGTATTTTTGTTGTAGGAACTATATTTGAGTAAATTTAGATGAAAATATCTTCAATTTTTTGGATTGTGAAAAAAATTTTAGTTGGAAGTGTCAAATTTCAATAAATTTATTTGAAACCAACTTCGATTTTTTGGATTTTCTTGAGTATTTTTGTTGTAGGATCTACAATTGAGTAAATTTAGATGAAAATAACTTCAATTTTGTGGATTGTGAAAAAAATTTTAGTTGGAAGTGTCAAATTTTAATAAATTTATTTGAAATCAACTTCGATTTTTTTGGATTTTGTCGAGTATTTTTGGTGTAGGATGTACAATTGAGTAAATTTAGATGAAAATAACTTCGATTTTTTGGATTATGTCACGATTTTTGTCAAATTTTAATAAATTTATTTGAAATCAACTTCGATTTTTTTGGATTTTGTCGAGTATTTTTGGTGTAGGATGTATATTTGAGTAAATTTAGATGAAAATAACTTCAATTTTGTGGATTGTGAAAAAATTTTTTTGTTGGAAGTGTCAAATTTTAATAAATTTATTTGAAACCAATTTCGATTATTTGGATTTTCTTGAGTATTTTTGTTGTAGGATCTACTATTGAGTAAATTTAGATGAAAATAACTTCCATTTTTTGGATTGTGAATAAAATTTTAGTTGGAAGTGTCAAATTTTAATAAATTTATTTGAATTCAACTTCGATTTTTTTGAATTTTGTCGAGTATTTTTGGTGTAGGATGTATATTTGAGTAAATTTAAATGAAAATAACTTCGATTTTTTGGATTTTGTCACGATTTTTGTCAAATTTTATTAAATTTATTTGAAATCAACTAGGATAATTTTGGAATTTGTTGAGTATTTTTGTTGTAGGAACTATATTTGAGTAAATTTAGATGAAAATATCTTCAATTTTTAGGATTGTGAAAAAAATTTTAGTTGGAAGTGCCAAATTTTAATTAATTTTTTTGAAACCAACTTCGATTTTTTGGATTTTCTTGAGTATTTTTGGTGTAGGATCTACAATTGAGTAAATTTAGATGAAAATAACTTCGATTTTTTGGATTGTGTCACGATTTTTGTCAAATTTTAATAAATTAATTTGAAATCAACTTGGATAATTATGGAATTTGTTGAGTATTTTTGTTGTAGGAACTATATTTGAGTAAATTTAGATGAAAATATCTTCAATTTTTAGGATTGTGAAAAAAATTTAGTTGCAAGTGTCAAATTTTAATAAATTTATTTGAAATCAACTTCGATTTTATTGGATTTTGTCGAATATTTTTGTTGTAGGATCTATATTTGAGTACATTTAGATGAAAATAACTTCAATTTTTTGGATTGTGAAAAAAATTTTAGTTGGAAGTGTCAAAATTTTAACAAATTTATTTGAAACCAACTTCGATTTTTTGGATTTTCTTGAGTATTTTTGATGTATAATCTACAATTGAGTAAATTTAGATGAAAATAACTTCAATTTTTTGGATTGTGAAAAAAATTTAGTTGGAAGTGTCAAATTTTAATAAAATTATTTGAAATCAACTTCGATTTTTTTGGATTTTGTTGGGTATTTTTGTTGTAGGGTCTATATTTGAGTAAATTTAGATGAAAATAACTTCAATTTTGTGGATTGTGAAAAAAATTTTAGTTGGAAGTATCAAATTTTAATAAATTTATTTGAAATCAACTTCGATTTTTTTGGATTTTGTCGAGTATTTTTGGTGTAGGATGTATATTTGAGTAAATTTAGATGAAAATAACTTCAATTTTTTGCATTGTGAAAAAAAGTTTTGTTGGAAGTGTCAAATTTTAATAAATTTATTTGAAATCAATTTGGATTATTTGGATTTTCTTGAGTATTTTTGTTGTAGGATCTATATTTGAGTAAATTTAGATGAAAATAACTTCAATTTTTTGGATTGTGAAAAAAATTTTAGTTGGAAGTGTCAAAATTTTAACAAATTTATTTGAAACCAACTTCGATTTTTTGGATTTTCTTGAGTATTTTTGTTGTATAATCTACAATTGAGTAAATTTAGATGAAAATAACTTCAATTTTTTGGATTGTGAAAAAAATTTAGTTGGAAGTGTCAAATTTTAATAAAATTATTTGAAATCAACTTCGATTTTTTTGGATTTTGTTGGGTATTTTTGTTGTAGGGTCTATATTTGAGTAAATTTAGATGAAAATAACTTTAATTTTGTGGATTGTGAAAAAAATTTTAGTTGGAAGTATCAAATTTTAATAAATTTATTTGAAATCAACTTCGATTTTTTTGGATTTTGTCGAGTATTTTTGGTGTAGGATGTATATTTGAGTAAATTTAGATGAAAATTACTTCAATTTTTTGCATTGTGAAAAAAAGTTTTGTTGGAAGTGTCAAATTTTAATAAATTTATTTGAAATCAATTTGGATTATTTGGATTTTCTTGAGTATTTTTGTTGTAGGATCTACTATTGAGTAAATTTAGATGAAAATAACTTCTATTTTTTGGATTGTGAATAAAATTTTAGTTGGAAGTGTCAAATTTTAATAAATTTATTTGAATTCAACTTCGATTTTTTTGAATTTTGTCGAGTATTTTTGGTGTAGGATGTATATTTGAGTAAATTTGAATGAAAATAACTTCGATTTTTTGGATTTTGTCACGTTTTTTTCAAATTTTAATAAATTTATTTGAAATCAACTTGGATAATTTTGGAATTTGTTGAGTATTTTTGTTGTAGGAACTATATTTGAGTAAATTTAGATGAAAATAACTTCAATTTTTTGGATTGTGAAAAAAATTTTAGTTGGAAGTGTCAAAATTTTAACAAATTTATTTGAAACCAACTTCGATTTTTTGGATTTTCTTGAGTATTTTTGTTGTATAATCTACAATTGAGTAAATTTAGATGAAAATAACTTCAATTTTTTGGATTGTGAAAAAAATTTAGTTGGAAGTGTCAAATTTTAATAAAATTATTTGAAATCAACTTCGATTTTTTTGGATTTTGTTGGGTATTTTTGTTGTAGGGTCTATATTTGAGTAAATTTAGATGAAAATAACTTCAATTTTGTGGATTGTGAAAAAAATTTTAGTTGGAAGTATCAAATTTTAATAAATTTATTTGAAATCAACTTCGATTTTTTTGGATTTTGTCGAGTATTTTTGGTGTAGGATGTATATTTGAGTAAATTTAGATGAAAATAACTTCATTTTTTGCATTGTGAAAAAAAGTTTTGTTGGAAGTGTCAAATTTTAATAAATTTATTTGAAATCAATTTGGATTATTTGGATTTTCTTGAGTATTTTTGTTGTAGGATCTATATTTGAGTAAATTTAGATGAAAATAACTTCAATTTTTTGGATTGTGAAAAAAATTTTAGTTGGAAGTGTCAAAATTTTAACAAATTTATTTGAAACCAACTTCGATTTTTTGGATTTTCTTGAGTATTTTTGTTGTATAATCTACAATTGAGTAAATTTAGATGAAAACAACTTCAATTTTTTGGATTGTGAAAAAAATTTAGTTGGAAGTGTCAAATTTTAATAAAATTATTTGAAATCAACTTCGATTTTTTTGGATTTTGTTGGGTATTTTTGTTGTAGGGTCTATATTTGAGTAAATTTAGATGAAAATAACTTCAATTTTGTGGATTGTGAATAAAATTTTAGTTGGAAGTGTCAAATTTTAATAAATTTATTTGAATTCAACTTCGATTTTTTTGAATTTTGTCGAGTATTTTTGGTGTAGGATGTATATTTGAGTAAATTTGAATGAAAATAACTTCGATTTTTTGGATTTTGTCACGTTTTTTTCCAATTTTAATAAATTTATTTGAAATCAACTTGGATAATTTTGGAATTTGTTGAGTATTTTTGTTGTAGGAACTATATTTGAGTAAATTTAGATGAAAATAACTTCAATTTTTTGGATTGTGAAAAAAATTTTAGTTGGAAGTGTCAAAATTTTAACAAATTTATTTGAAACCAACTTCGATTTTTTGGATTTTCTTGAGTATTTTTGTTGTATAATCTACAATTGAGTAAATTTAGATGAAAATAACTTCAATTTTTTGGATTGTGAAAAAAATTTAGTTGGAAGTGTCAAATTTTAATAAAATTATTTGAAATCAACTTCGATTTTTTTGGATTTTGTTGGGTATTTTTGTTGTAGGGTCTATATTTGAGTAAATTTAGATGAAAATAACTTCAATTTTGTGGATTGTGAAAAAAATTTTAGTTGGAAGTATCAAATTTTAATAAATTTATTTGAAATCAACTTCGATTTTTTTGGATTTTGTCGAGTATTTTTGGTGTAGGATGTATATTTGAGTAAATTTAGATGAAAATAACTTCATTTTTTGCATTGTGAAAAAAAGTTTTGTTGGAAGTGTCAAATTTTAATAAATTTATTTGAAATCAATTTGGATTATTTGGATTTTCTTGAGTATTTTTGTTGTAGGATCTATATTTGAGTAAATTTAGATGAAAATAACTTCAATTTTTTGGATTGTGAAAAAAATTTTAGTTGGAAGTGTCAAAATTTTAACAAATTTATTTGAAACCAACTTCGATTTTTTGGATTTTCTTGAGTATTTTTGTTGTATAATCTACAATTGAGTAAATTTAGATGAAAACAACTTCAATTTTTTGGATTGTGAAAAAAATTTAGTTGGAAGTGTCAAATTTTAATAAAATTATTTGAAATCAACTTCGATTTTTTTGGATTTTGTTGGGTATTTTTGTTGTAGGGTCTATATTTGAGTAAATTTAGATGAAAATAACTTCAATTTTGTGGATTGTGAAAAAAATTTTAGTTGGAAGTATCAAATTTTAATAAATTTATTTGAAATCAACTTCGATTTTTTTGGATTTTGTCGAGTATTTTTGGTGTAGGATGTATATTTGAGTAAATTTAGATGAAAATAACTTCAATTTTTTGCATTGTGAAAAAAAGTTTTGTTGGAAGTGTCAAATTTTAATAAATTTATTTGAAAACAATTTGGATTATTTGGATTTTCTTGAGTATTTTTGTGGTAGGATCTATATTTGAGTAAATTTAGATGAAAATAACTTCAATTTTTTGGATTGTGAAAAAAATTTTAGTTGGAAGTGTCAAAATTTTAACAAATTTATTTGAAACCAACTTCGATTTTTTGGATTTTCTTGAGTATTTTTGTTGTATAATCTACAATTGAGTAAATTTAGATGAAAATAACTTCAATTTTTTGGATTGTGAAAAAAATTTAGTTGGAAGTGTCAAATTTTAATAAAATTATTTGAAATCAACTGCGATTTTTTTGGATTTTGTTGGGTATTTTTGTTGTAAGGTCTATATTTGAGTAAATTTAGATGAAAATAACTTTATTTTTGTGGATTGTGAAAAAAATTTTAGTTGGAAGTATCAAATTTTAATAAATTTATTTGAAATCAACTTCGATTTTTTTGGATTTTGTCGAGTATTTTTGGTGTAGGATGTATATTTGAGTAAATTTGAATGAAAATAACTTCGATTTTTTGGATTTTGTCACGATTTTTGTCAAATTTTAATAAATTTATTTGAAATCAACTTGGATAATTTTGGAATTTGTTGAGTATTTTTGTTGTAGGAACTATATTTGAGTAAATTTAGATGAAAATAACTTCAATTTTTTGGATTGTGAAAAAAATTTTAGTTGGAAGTGTCAAAATTTTAACAAATTTATTTGAAACCAACTTCGATTTTTTGGATTTTCTTGAGTATTTTTGTTGTATAATCTACAATTGAGTAAATTTAGATGAAAATAACTTCAATTTTTTGGATTGTGAAAAAAATTTAGTTGGAAGTGTCAAATTTTAATAAAATTATTTGAAATCAACTTCGATTTTTTTGGATTTTGTTGGGTATTTTTGTTGTAGGGTCTATATTTGAGTAAATTTAGATGAAAATAACTTCAATTTTGTGGATTGTGAAAAAAATTTTAGTTGGAAGTATCAAATTTTAATAAATTTATTTGAAATCAACTTCGATTTTTTTGGATTTTGTCGAGTATTTTTGGTGTCGGATGTATATTTGAGTAAATTTAGATGAAAATAACTTCAATTTTTTGCATTGTGAAAAAAAGTTTTGTTGGAAGTGTCAAATTTTAATAAATTTATTTGAAATCAATTTGGATTATTTGGATTTTCTTGAGTATTTTTGTTGTAGGATCTACTATTGAGTAAATTTAGATGAAAATAACTTCCATTTTTTGGATTGTGAATAAAATTTTAGTTGGAAGTGTCAAATTTTAATAAATTTATTTGAATTCAACTTCGATTTTTTTGAATTTTGTCGAGTATTTTTGGTGTAGGATGTATATTTGAGTAAATTTGAATGAAAATAACTTCGATTTTTTTGATTTTGTCACGATTTTTGTCAAATTTTAATAAATTTATTTGAAATCAACTTGGATAATTTTGGAATTTGTTGAGTATTTTTGTTGTAGGAACTATATTTGAGTAAATTTAGATGAAAATATCTTCAGTTTTTAGGATTGTGAAAAAAATTTTAGTTGGAAGTGCCAAATTTTAATAAATTTTTTTGAAACCAACTTCGATTTTTTGGATTTTCTTGAGTATTTCTGGTGTAGGATCTACAATTGAGTAAATTTAGATGAAAATGACTTCGATTTTTTGGATTATGTCACGATTTTTGTCAAATTTTAATAAATTTATTTGAAATCAACTTGGATAATTTTGAAATTTGTTGAGTATTTTTGTTGTAGGATGTATATTTGAGTAAATTTAGATGAAAATAACTTCAATTTTTTGGATTATGAAAAAAATTTTAGTTGCAAGTGTCAAATTTTAATAAATTTATTTGGAATCAATTTCGTTTTTTTTTAATTTTGTCGAGTATTTTTGGTGTAGGATGTATATTTGAGTAAATTTAAATGAAAATAACTTCGATTTTTTGGATTTTGTCACGATTTTTGTCAAATTTTAATAAATTTATTTGAAATCAACTTGGATAATTTTGGAATTTGTTGAGTATTTTTGTTGTAGGAACTATATTTGAGTAAATTTAGATGAAAATATCTTCAATTTTTAGGATTGTGAAAAAAATTTTAGTTGGAAGTGCCAAATTTTAATAAATTTTTTTGAAACCAACTTCGATTTTTTGGATTTTCTTGAGTATTTTTGGTGTAGGATCTACAATTGAGTAAATTTGGATGAAAATAACTTCGATTTTTTGAATTATGTCACGATTTTTGTCAAATTTTAATAAATTTATTTGAATTCAACTTGGATAATTTTGGAATTTGTTGAGTATTTTTGTTGTAGGAACTATATTTGAGTAAATTTAGATGAAAATATCTTCAATTTTTTGGATTGTGAAAAAAATTTTAGTTGGAAGTGTCAAATTTCAATAAATTTATTTGAAACCAACTTCGATTTTTTGGATTTTCTTGAGTATTTTTGTTGTAGGATCTACAATTGAGTAAATTTAGATGAAAATAACTTCAATTTTGTGGATTGTGAAAAAAATTTTAGTTGGAAGTGTCAAATTTTAATAAATTTATTTGAAATCAACTTCGATTTTTTTGGATTTTGTCGAGTATTTTTGGTGTAGGATGTACAATTGAGTAAATTTAGATGAAAATAACTTCGATTTTTTGGATTATGTCACGATTTTTGTCAAATTTTAATAAATTTATTTGAAATCAACTTCGATTTTTTTGGATTTTGTCGAGTATTTTTGGTGTAGGATGTATATTTGAGTAAATTTAGATGAAAATAACTTCAATTTTGTGGATTGTGAAAAAATTTTTTTGTTGGAAGTGTCAAATTTTAATAAATTTATTTGAAACCAATTTCGATTATTTGGATTTTCTTGAGTATTTTTGTTGTAGGATCTACTATTGAGTAAATTTAGATGAAAATAACTTCCATTTTTTGGATTGTGAATAAAATTTTAGTTGGAAGTGTCAAATTTTAATAAATTTATTTGAATTCAACTTCGATTTTTTTGAATTTTGTCGAGTATTTTTGGTGTAGGATGTATATTTGAGTAAATTTAAATGAAAATAACTTCGATTTTTTGGATTTTGTCACGATTTTTGTCAAATTTTATTAAATTTATTTGAAATCAACTAGGATAATTTTGGAATTTGTTGAGTATTTTTGTTGTAGGAACTATATTTGAGTAAATTTAGATGAAAATATCTTCAATTTTTAGGATTGTGAAAAAAATTTTAGTTGGAAGTGCCAAATTTTAATTAATTTTTTTGAAACCAACTTCGATTTTTTGGATTTTCTTGAGTATTTTTGGTGTAGGATCTACAATTGAGTAAATTTAGATGAAAATAACTTCGATTTTTTGGATTGTGTCACGATTTTTGTCAAATTTTAATAAATTAATTTGAAATCAACTTGGATAATTATGGAATTTGTTGAGTATTTTTGTTGTAGGAACTATATTTGAGTAAATTTAGATGAAAATATCTTCAATTTTTTGGATTGTGAAAAAAATTTTAGTTGGAAGTGTCAAATTTCAATAAATTTATTTGAAACCAACTTCGATTTTTTTGATTTTCTTGAGTATTTTTGTTGTAGGATCTACAATTGAGTAAATTTAGATGAAAAGAACTTCAATTTTGTGGATTGTGAAAAAAATTTTAGTTGGAAGTGTCAAATTTTAATAAATTTATTTGAAATCAACTTCGATTTTTTTGGATTTTGTCGAGTATTTTTGGTGTAGGATGTATATTTGAGTAAATGTAGATGAAAATATCTTCAGTTTTTAGGATTGTGAAAAAAATTTTAGTTGGAAGTGCCAAATTTTAATAAATTTTTTTGAAACCAACTTCGATTTTTTGGATTTTCTTGAGTATTTTTGGTGTAGGATCTACAATTGAGTAAATTTAGATGAAAATAACTTCGATTTTTTGGATTATGTCACGATTTTTGTCAAATTTTAATAAATTTATTAGAAATCAACTTGGATAATTTTGAAATTTGTTGAGTATTTTTGTTGTAGGATCTATATTTGAGTAAATTTAGATGAAAATATCTTCAATTTTTAGGATTGTGAAAAAAATTTAGTTGCAAGTGTCAAATTTTAATAAATTTATTTGAAATCAACTTCGATTTTATTGGATTTTGTCGAATATTTTTGTTGTAGGATCTATATTTGAGTACATTTAGATGAAAATAACTTCAATTTTTTGGATTGTGAAAAAAATTTTAGTTGGAAGTGTCAAAATTTTAACAAATTTATTTGAAACCAACTTCGATTTTTTGGATTTTCTTGAGTATTTTTGATGTATAATCTACAATTGAGTAAATTTAGATGAAAATAACTTCAATTTTTTGGATTGTGAAAAAAATTTAGTTGGAAGTGTCAAATTTTAATAAAATTATTTGAAATCAACTTCGATTTTTTTGGATTTTGTTGGGTATTTTTGTTGTAGGGTCTATATTTGAGTAAATTTAGATGAAAATAACTTCAATTTTGTGGATTGTGAAAAAAATTTTAGTTGGAAGTATCAAATTTTAATAAATTTATTTGAAATCAACTTCGATTTTTTTGGATTTTGTCGAGTATTTTTGGTGTAGGATGTATATTTGAGTAAATTTAGATGAAAATAACTTCAATTTTTTGCATTGTGAAAAAAAGTTTTGTTGGAAGTGTCAAATTTTAATAAATTTATTTGAAATCAATTTGGATTATTTGGATTTTCTTGAGTATTTTTGTTGTAGGATCTATATTTGAGTAAATTTAGATGAAAATAACTTCAATTTTTTGGATTGTGAAAAAAATTTTAGTTGGAAGTGTCAAAATTTTAACAAATTTATTTGAAACCAACTTCGATTTTTTGGATTTTCTTGAGTATTTTTGTTGTATAATCTACAATTGAGTAAATTTAGATGAAAATAACTTCAATTTTTTGGATTGTGAAAAAAATTTAGTTGGAAGTGTCAAATTTTAATAAAATTATTTGAAATCAACTTCGATTTTTTTGGATTTTGTTGGGTATTTTTGTTGTAGGGTCTATATTTGAGTAAATTTAGATGAAAATAACTTTAATTTTGTGGATTGTGAAAAAAATTTTAGTTGGAAGTATCAAATTTTAATAAATTTATTTGAAATCAACTTCGATTTTTTTGGATTTTGTCGAGTATTTTTGGTGTAGGATGTATATTTGAGTAAATTTAGATGAAAATAACTTCAATTTTTTGCATTGTGAAAAAAAGTTTTGTTGGAAGTGTCAAATTTTAATAAATTTATTTGAAATCAATTTGGATTATTTGGATTTTCTTGAGTATTTTTGTTGTAGGATCTACTATTGAGTAAATTTAGATGAAAATAACTTCTATTTTTTGGATTGTGAATAAAATTTTAGTTGGAAGTGTCAAATTTTAATAAATTTATTTGAATTCAACTTCGATTTTTTTGAATTTTGTCGAGTATTTTTGGTGTAGGATGTATATTTGAGTAAATTTGAATGAAAATAACTTCGATTTTTTGGATTTTGTCACGTTTTTTTCAAATTTTAATAAATTTATTTGAAATCAACTTGGATAATTTTGGAATTTGTTGAGTATTTTTGTTGTAGGAACTATATTTGAGTAAATTTAGATGAAAATAACTTCAATTTTTTGGATTGTGAAAAAAATTTTAGTTGGAAGTGTCAAATTTTAATAAATTTATTTGAAATCAACTTCGATTTTTTTGGATTTTGTCGAGTATTTTTGGTGTAGGATGTATATTTGAGTAAATTTAGATGAAAATAACTTCATTTTTTGCATTGTGAAAAAAAGTTTTGTTGGAAGTGTCAAATTTTAATAAATTTATTTGAAATCAATTTGGATTATTTGGATTTTCTTGAGTATTTTTGTTGTAGGATCTATATTTGAGTAAATTTAGATGAAAATAACTTCAATTTTTTGGATTGTGAAAAAAATTTTAGTTGGAAGTGTCAAAATTTTAACAAATTTATTTGAAACCAACTTCGATTTTTTGGATTTTCTTGAGTATTTTTGTTGTATAATCTACAATTGAGTAAATTTAGATGAAAACAACTTCAATTTTTTGGATTGTGAAAAAAATTTAGTTGGAAGTGTCAAATTTTAATAAAATTATTTGAAATCAACTTCGATTTTTTTGGATTTTGTTGGGTATTTTTGTTGTAGGGTCTATATTTGAGTAAATTTAGATGAAAATAACTTCAATTTTGTGGATTGTGAAAAAAATTTTAGTTGGAAGTATCAAATTTTAATAAATTTATTTGAAATCAACTTCGATTTTTTTGGATTTTGTCGAGTATTTTTGGTGTAGGATGTATATTTGAGTAAATTTAGATGAAAATAACTTCAATTTTTTGCATTGTGAAAAAAAGTTTTGTTGGAAGTGTCAAATTTTAATAAATTTATTTGAAAACAATTTGGATTATTTGGATTTTCTTGAGTATTTTTGTGGTAGGATCTATATTTGAGTAAATTTGGATGAAAATAACTTCAATTTTTTGGATTGTGAAAAAAATTTTAGTTGGAAGTGTCAAAATTTTAACAAATTTATTTGAAACCAACTTCGATTTTTTGGATTTTCTTGAGTATTTTTGTTGTATAATCTACAATTGAGTAAATTTAGATGAAAATAACTTCAATTTTTTGGATTGTGAAAAAAATTTAGTTGGAAGTGTCAAATTTTAATAAAATTATTTGAAATCAACTGCGATTTTTTTGGATTTTGTTGGGTATTTTTGTTGTAAGGTCTATATTTGAGTAAATTTAGATGAAAATAACTTTATTTTTGTGGATTGTGAAAAAAATTTTAGTTGGAAGTATCAAATTTTAATAAATTTATTTGAAATCAACTTCGATTTTTTTGGATTTTGTCGAGTATTTTTGGTGTAGGATGTATATTTGAGTAAATTTGAATGAAAATAACTTCGATTTTTTGGATTTTGTCACGATTTTTGTCAAATTTTAATAAATTTATTTGAAATCAACTTGGATAATTTTGGAATTTGTTGAGTATTTTTGTTGTAGGAACTATATTTGAGTAAATTTAGATGAAAATAACTTCAATTTTTTGGATTGTGAAAAAAATTTTAGTTGGAAGTGTCAAAATTTTAACAAATTTATTTGAAACCAACTTCGATTTTTTGGATTTTCTTGAGTATTTTTGTTGTATAATCTACAATTGAGTAAATTTAGATGAAAATAACTTCAATTTTTTGGATTGTGAAAAAAATTTAGTTGGAAGTGTCAAATTTTAATAAAATTATTTGAAATCAACTTCGATTTTTTTGGATTTTGTTGGGTATTTTTGTTGTAGGGTCTATATTTGAGTAAATTTAGATGAAAATAACTTCAATTTTGTGGATTGTGAAAAAAATTTTAGTTGGAAGTATCAAATTTTAATAAATTTATTTGAAATCAACTTCGATTTTTTTGGATTTTGTCGAGTATTTTTGGTGTCGGATGTATATTTGAGTAAATTTAGATGAAAATAACTTCAATTTTTTGCATTGTGAAAAAAAGTTTTGTTGGAAGTGTCAAATTTTAATAAATTTATTTGAAATCAATTTGGATTATTTGGATTTTCTTGAGTATTTTTGTTGTAGGATCTACTATTGAGTAAATTTAGATGAAAATAACTTCCATTTTTTGGATTGTGAATAAAATTTTAGTTGGAAGTGTCAAATTTTAATAAATTTATTTGAATTCAACTTCGATTTTTTTGAATTTTGTCGAGTATTTTTGGTGTAGGATGTATATTTGAGTAAATTTGAATGAAAATAACTTCGATTTTTTTGATTTTGTCACGATTTTTGTCAAATTTTAATAAATTTATTTGAAATCAACTTGGATAATTTTGGAATTTGTTGAGTATTTTTGTTGTAGGAACTATATTTGAGTAAATTTAGATGAAAATATCTTCAATTTTTAGGATTGTGAAAAAAATTTTAGTTGGAAGTGCCAAATTTTAATAAATTTTTTTGAAACCAACTACGATTTTTTGGATTTTCTTGAGTATTTTTGGTGTAGGATCTACAATTGAGTATATTTGGATGAAAATAACTTCGATTTTTTGGATTATGTCACGATTTTTGTCAAATTTTAATAAATTTATTTGAAATCAACTTCGATTTTTTTGGATTTTGTCGATTATTTTTGGTGTAGGATGTATATTTGAGTACATTTAGATGAAAATAACGACAATTTTTTGGATTGTGAAAAAATTTTTAGTTGGAAGTGTCAAATTTTAATAAATTTATTTGAAACCAATTTCGATTATTTGGATTTTCTTGAGTATTTTTGTTGTAGGATCTACAATTGAGTAAATTTAGATGAAAATAACTTCAATTTTGTGGATTGTGAAAAAAATTTTAGTTGGAAGTGTCAAATTTTAATAAATTTATTTGAAATCAACTTCGATTTTTTTGGATTTTGTCGAGTATTTTTGGTGTAGGATGTACAATTGGGTAAAATTTAGATTAAAATAACTTCGATTTTTTGGATTATGTCACGATTTTTGTCAAATTTTAATAAAATTATTTGAAATCAACTTCGATTTTTTTGGATTTTGTCGAGTATTTTTGGTGTAGGATGTACAATTGAGTAAATTTAGATGAAAATAACTTCGATTTTTTGGATTATGTCACGATTTTTGTCAAATTTTAATAAATTTATTTGAAATCAACTTCGATTTTTTTGGATTTTGTCGAGTATTTTTGGTGTAGGATGTATATTTGAGTAAATTTAGATGAAAATAACTTCAATTTTGTGGATTGTGAAAAAAATTTTTTGTTGGAAGTGTCAAATTTTAATAAATTTATTTGAAACCAATTTCGATTATTTGGATTTTCTTGAGTATTTTTGTTGTAGGATCTACTATTGAGTAAATTTAGATGAAAATAACTTCGATTTTTTGGATTATGTCACGATTTTTGTCAAATTTTAATAAATTTATTTGAAATCAACTTGGATAATTTTGGATTTTGTTGAGTATTTTTGTTGTAGGAACTATATTTGAGTAAATTTAGATGAAAATATCTTCAATTTTTTGGATTGTGAAAAAAATTTTAGTTGGAACTGTCAAATTTCAATAAATTTATTTGAAACCAACTTCGATTTTTTGGATTTTCTTGAGTATTTTTGTTGTAGGATCTACAATTGAGTAAATTTAGATGAAAATAACTTCAATTTTGTGGATTGTGAAAAAAATTTTAGTTGGAAGTGTCAAATTTTAATAAATTTATTTGAAATCAGTTTCGATTTTTTTGAATTTTGTCAAGTATTTTTGGTGTAGGATGTATATTTGAGTAAATTTAGATGAAAATAACGACAATTTTTTGGATTGTGAAAAAAATTTTAGTTGGAAGTGTCAAATTTTAATAAATTTATTTGAAACCAATTTCGATTATTTGGATTTTCTTGAGTATTTTTGTTGTAGGATCTACAATTGAGTAAATTTAGATGAAAATAACTTCCATTTTTTGGATTGTGAATAAAATTTTAGTTGGAAGTGTCAAATTTTAATAAATTTATTTGAATTCAACTTCGATTTTTTTGAATTTTGTCGAGTATTTTTGGTGTAGGATGTATATTTGAGTAAATTTAAATGAAAATAACTTCGATTTTTTGGATTTTGTCACGATTTTTGTCAAATTTTAATAAATTTCTTTGAAATCAACTTGGATAATTTTGGAATTTGTTGAGTACTTTTGTTGTAAGATCTATATTTGAGTAAATTTAGATGAAAATAACTTCAATTTTGTGGATTGTGAAAAAATTTTTTTGTTGGAAGTGTCAAATTTTAATAAATTTATTTGAAACCAAATTCGATTTTTTGGATTTTCTTGAGTATTTTTGTTGTAGGATCTACAATTGAGTAAATTTAGATGAAAATAACTTCAATTTTTTGGATTGTGAATATAATTTTAGTTGGAAGTGTCAAATTTTAATAAATTTTTTTGAAACCAACTTCGATTTTTTGGATTTTCTTGAGTATTTTTGGTGTAGGATCTACAATTGAGTAAATTTAGATGAAAATAACTTCGATTTTTTGGATTATGTCACGATTTTTGTCAAATTTTAATAAATTTATTTGAAATCAACTTGGATAATTTTGGAATTTGTTGAGTATTTTTGTTGTAGGAACTATATTTGAGTAAATTTAGATGAAAATATCTTCAATTTTTTGGATTGTGAAAAAAATTTTAGTTGGAACTGTCAAATTTCAATAAATTTATTTGAAACCAACTTCGATTTTTTGGATTTTCTTGAGTATTTTTGTTGTAGGATCTACAATTGAGTAAATTTAGATGAAAATAACTTCAATTTTGTGGATTGTGAAAAAAATTTTAGTTGGAAGTGTAAAATTTTAATAAATTTATTTGAAATCAACTTCGATTTTTTTGGATTTTGTCGAGTATTTTTGGTGTAGGATGTACAATTGAGTAAATTTAGATGAAAATAACTTCGATTTTTTGGATTATGTCACGATTTTTGTCAAATTTTAATAAATTTATTTGAAATCAACTTCGATTTTTTTGGATTTTGTCGAGTATTTTTGGTGTAGGATGTATATTTGAGTAAATTTAGATGAAAATAACTTCAATTTTGTGGATTGTGAAAAAATTTTTTTGTTGGAAGTGTCAAATTTTAATAAATTTATTTGAAACCAATTTCGATTATTTGGATTTTCTTGAGTATTTTTGTTGTAGGATCTACTATTGAGTAAATTTAGATGAAAATAACTTCCATTTTTTGGATTGTGAAAAAAATTTTAGTTGGAAGTGTCAAATTTTAATAAATTTATTTGAAATCAACTTCGATTTTTTTGAATTTTGTCGAGTATTTTTGGTGTAGGATGTATATTTGAGTCAATTTAGATGAAAATAATTTCAATTTTTTGGATTGTGAAAAAAAATTTAGTTGGAAGTGTCAAATTTTAATAAATTTATTTGAAATCAATTTGGATTATTTTGGATTTTATTGAGTATTTTTGTTGTAGGATCTACAATTGAGTAAATTTAGATGAAAATAACTTCGATTTTTTGGATTTTGTCACGATTTTTGTCAAATTTTAATAAATTTATTTGAAATCAACTTGGATAATTTTGGAATTTGTTGAGTATTTTTGTTGTAAGATCTATATTTGAGTAAAATTTGATGAAAATAACTTCAATTTTTTGGATTGTGAAAAAAATTTTAGTTGGAAGTGTCAAATTTCAATAAATTTATTTGAAACCAACTTCGATTTTTTGGATTTTCTTGAGTATTTTTGTTGTAGGATCTACAATTGAGTAAATTTAGATGAAAATAACTTCAATTT
The DNA here is from genome assembly GCA_963932275.1 of Andrena praecox. Classification (NCBI taxonomy): domain Eukaryota; kingdom Metazoa; phylum Arthropoda; class Insecta; order Hymenoptera; family Andrenidae; genus Andrena; species Andrena praecox. Next base: position 78,381 of record CAWVQO010000413.1, on the reverse strand, counting down.
TGTGGATTGTGAAAAAAATTTTAGTTGGAAGTGTCAAATTTTAATAAATTTATTTGAAATCAACTTCGATTTTTTTGGATTTTGTCGAGTATTTTTGGTGTAGGATGTACAATTGAGTAAATTTAGATGAAAATAACTTCGATTTTTTGGATTATGTCACGATTTTTGTCAAATTTTAATAAATTTATTTGAAATCAACTTCGATTTTTTTGGATTTTGTCGAGTATTTTTGGTGTAGGATGTATATTTGAGTAAATTTAGATGAAAATAACTTCAATTTTGTGGATTGTGAAAAAATTTTTTTGTTGGAAGTGTCAAATTTTAATAAATTTATTTGAAACCAATTTCGATTATTTGGATTTTCTTGAGTATTTTTGTTGTAGGATCTACTATTGAGTAAATTTAGATGAAAATAACTTCGATTTTTTGGATTATGTCACGTTTTTTGTCAAATTTTAATAAATTTATTTGAAATCAACTTGGATAATTTTGGAATTTGTTGAGTATTTTTGTTGTAGGAACTATATTTGAGTAAATTTAGATGAAAATATCTTCAATTTTTTGGATTGTGAAAAAAAATTTAGTTGGAACTGTCAAATTTCAATAAATTTATTTGAAACCAACTTCGATTTTTTGGATTTTCTTGAGTATTTTTGTTGTAGGATCTACAAATGAGTAAATTTAGATGAAAATAACTTCAATTTTGTGGATTGTGAAAAAAATTTTAGTTGGAAGTGTCAAATTTTAATAAATTTATTTGAAATCAACTTCGATTTTTTTGGATTTTGTCGAGTATTTTTGGTGTAGGATGTACAATTGAGTAAATTTAGATGAAAATAACTTCGATTTTTTGGATTATGTCACGATTTTTGTCAAATTTTAATAAATTTATTTGAAATCAACTTCGATTTTTTTGGATTTTGTCGAGTATTTTTGGTGTAGGATGTATATTTGAGTAAATTTAGATGAAAATAACTTCAATTTTGTGGATTGTGAAAAAATTTTTTTGTTGGAAGTGTCAAATTTTAATAAATTTATTTGAAACCAATTTCGATTATTTGGATTTTCTTGAGTATTTTTGTTGTACGATCTACTATTGAGTAAATTTAGATGAAAATAACTTCCATTTTTTGGATTGTGAAAAAAATTTTAGTTGGAAGTGTCAAATTTTAATAAATTTATTTGAAATCAACTTCGATTTTTTTGAATTTTGTCGAGTATTTTTGGTGTAGGATGTATATTTGAGTAAATTTAGATGAAAATAATTTCAAATTTTTGGATTGTGAAAAAAAATTTAGTTGGAAGTGTCAAATTTTAATAAATTTATTTGAAATCAATTTGGATTATTTTGGATTTTATTGAGTATTTTTGTTGTAGGATCTACAATTGAGTAAATTTAGATGAAAATAACTTCGATTTTTTGGATTTTGTCACGATTTTTGTCAAATTTTAATAAATTTATTTGAAATCAACTTGGATAATTTTGGAATTTGTTGAGTATTTTTGTTGTAAGATCTATATTTGAGTAAATTTTGATGAAAATAACTTCAATTTTGTGGATTGTGAAAAAAATTTTTGTTGGTAGTGTCAAATTTTAATAAATTTATTTGATACCAAATTCGATTTTTTGGATTTTCTTGAGTATTTTTGTTGTAGGATCTACAATTGAGTAAATTTAGATGAAAATAACTTCAATTTTGTGGATTGTGAAAAAAAATTTAGTTGGAAGTGTCAAATTTTAATAAATTTATTTGAATTCAACTTCGATTTTTTTGAATTTTGTCGAGTATTTTTGGTGTAGGATGTATATTTGAGTAAATTTAAATGAAAATAACTTCGATTTTTTGGATTTTGTCACGATTTTTGTCAAATTTTAATAAATTTATTTGAAATCAACTTGGATAATTTTGGAATTTGTTGAGTACTTTTGTTGTAAGATCTATATTTGAGTAAATTTAGATGAAAATAACTTCAATTTTGTGGATTGTGAAAAAATTTTTTTGTTGGAAGTGTCAAATTTTAATAAATTTATTTGAAACCAAATTCGATTTTTTGGATTTTCTTGAGTATTTTTGTTGTAGGATCTACAATTGAGTAAATTTAGATGAAAATAACTTCAATTTTGTGGATTGTGAAAAAAATTTTAGTTGGAAGTGTCAAATTTTAATAAATTTATTTGAAATCAATTTCGATTTTTTTTAATTTTGTCGAGTATTTTTGGTGTAGGATGTATATTTGAGTAAATTTAAATGAAAATAACTTCGATTTTTTGGATTTTGTCACGATTTTTGTCAAATTTTTATAAATTTATTTGAAATCAACTTGGATAATTTTGGAATTTGTTGAGTATTTTTGTTGTAGGAACTATATTTGAGTAAATTTAGATGAAAATATCTTCAATTTTTAGGATTGTGAAAAAAATTTTAGTTGGAAGTGCCAAATTTTAATAAATTTTTTTGAAACCAACTTCGATTTTTTGGATTTTCTTGAGTATTTTTGGTGTAGGATCTACAATTGAGTAAATTTAGATGAAAATAACTTCGATTTTTTGGATTGTGAAAAAAATTTTAGTTGGAAGTGTCAAATTTTAATAAATTTATTTGAAATCAACTTCGATTTTTTTGAATTTTTTCGAGTATTTTTGGTGTAGGATGTATATTTGAGTAAATTTAGATGAAAATAATTTCAATTTTTTGGATTGTGAAAAAAAATTTAGTTGGAAGTGTCAAATTTTAATAAATTTATTTGAAATCAATTTGGATTATTTTGGATTTTATTGAGTATTTTTGTTGTAGGATCTACAATTGAGTAAATTTAGATGAAAATAACTTCGATTTTTTGGATTATGTCACGATTTTTGTCAAATTTTAATAAATTTATTTGAAATCAACTTGGATAATTTTGGAATTTGTTGAGTATTTTTGTTGTAGGAACTATATTTGAGTAAATTTAGATGAAAATATCTTCAATTTTTTGGATTGTGAAAAAAATTTTAGTTGGAACTGTCAAATTTCAATAAATTTATTTGAAACCAACTTCGATTTTTTGGATTTTCTTGAGTATTTTTGTTGTAGGATCTACAATTGAGTAAATTTAGATGAAAATAACTTCAATTTTGTGGATTGTGAAAAAAATTTTAGTTGGAAGTGTCAAATTTTAATAAATTTATTTGAAATCAACTTCGATTTTTTTGGATTTTGTCGAGTATTTTTGGTGTAGGATGTACAATTGAGTAAATTTAGATGAAAATAACTTCGATTTTTTGGATTATGTCACGATTTTTGTCAAATTTTAATAAATTTATTTGAAATCAACTTCGATTTTTTTGGATTTTGTCGAGTATTTTTGGTGTAGGATGTATATTTGAGTAAATTTAGATGAAAATAACTTCAATTTTGTGGATTGTGAAAAAATTTTTTTGTTGGAAGTGTCAAATTTTAATAAATTTATTTGAAACCAATTTCGATTATTTGGATTTTCTTGAGTATTTTTGTTGTAGGATCTACTATTGAGTAAATTTAGATGAAAATAACTTCCATTTTTTGGATTGTGAAAAAAATTTTAGTTGGAAGTGTCAAATTTTAATAAATTTATTTGAAATCAACTTCGATTTTTTTTAATTTTGTCGAGTATTTTTGGTGTAGGATGTATATTTGAGTAAATTTAGATGAAAATAATTTCAATTTTTTGGATTGTGAAAAAAAATTTAGTTGGAAGTGTCAAATTTTAATAAATTTATTTGAAATCAATTTGGATTATTTTGGATTTTATTGAGTATTTTTGTTGTAGGATCTACAATTGAGTAAATTTAGATGAAAATAACTTCGATTTTTTGGATTTTGTCACGATTTTTGTCAAATTTTAATAAATTTATTTGAAATCAACTTGGATAATTTTGGAATTTGTTGAGTATTTTTGTTGTAAGATCTATATTTGAGTAAATTTTGATGAAAATAACTTCAATTTTGTGGATTGTGAAAAAAATTTTTGTTGGTAGTGTCAAATTTTAATAAATTTATTTGAAACCAAATTCGATTTTTTGGATTTTCTTGAGTATTTTTGTTGTAGGATCTACAATTGAGTAAATTTAGATGAAAATAACTTCAATTTTGTGGATTGTGAAAAAAAATTTAGTTGGAAGTGTCAAATTTTAATAAATTTATTTGAAATCAACTTCGATTTTTTTGAATTTTGTCGAGTATTTTTGGTGTAGGATGTATATTTGAGTAAATTTAGATGAAAATAATTTCAAATTTTTGGATTGTGAAAAAAAATTTAGTTGGAAGTGTCAAATTTTAATAAATTTATTTGAAATCAATTTGGATTATTTTGGATTTTATTGAGTATTTTTGTTGTAGGATCTACAATTGAGTAAATTTAGATGAAAATAACTTCGATTTTTTGGATTTTGTCACGATTTTTGTCAAATTTTAATAAATTTATTTGAAATCAACTTGGATAATTTTGGAATTTGTTGAGTATTTTTGTTGTAAGATCTATATTTGAGTAAATTTTGATGAAAATAACTTCAATTTTGTGGATTGTGAAAAAAATTTTTGTTGGTAGTGTCAAATTTTAATAAATTTATTTGAAACCAAATTCGATTTTTTGGATTTTCTTGAGTATTTTTGTTGTAGGATCTACAATTGAGTAAATTTAGATGAAAATAACTTCAATTTTGTGGATTGTGAAAAAAAATTTAGTTGGAAGTGTCAAATTTTAATAAATTTATTTGAATTCAACTTCGATTTTTTTGAATTTTGTCGAGTATTTTTGGTGTAGGATGTATATTTGAGTAAATTTAAATGAAAATAACTTCGATTTTTTGGATTTTGTCACGATTTTTGTCAAATTTTAATAAATTTATTTGAAATCAACTTGGATAATTTTGGAATTTGTTGAGTACTTTTGTTGTAAGATCTATATTTGAGTAAATTTAGATGAAAATAACTTCAATTTTGTGGATTGTGAAAAAATTTTTTTGTTGGAAGTGTCAAATTTTAATAAATTTATTTGAAACCAAATTCGATTTTTTGGATTTTCTTGAGTATTTTTGTTGTAGGATCTACAATTGAGTAAATTTAGATGAAAATAACTTCAATTTTGTGGATTGTGAAAAAAATTTTAGTTGGAAGTGTCAAATTTTAATAAATTTATTTGAAATCAATTTCGATTTTTTTTAATTTTGTCGAGTATTTTTGGTGTAGGATGTATATTTGAGTAAATTTAAATGAAAATAACTTCGATTTTTTTGATTTTGTCACGATTTTTGTCAAATTTTTATAAATTTATTTGAAATCAACTTGGATAATTTTGGAATTTGTTGAGTATTTTTGTTGTAGGAACTATATTTGAGTAAATTTAGATGAAAATATCTTCAATTTTTAGGATTGTGAAAAAAATTTTAGTTGGAAGTGCCAAATTTTAATAAATTTTTTTGAAACCAACTTCGATTTTTTGGATTTTCTTGAGTATTTTTGGTGTAGGATCTACAATTGAGTAAATTTAGATGAAAATAACTTCGATTTTTTGGATTGTGAAAAAAATTTTAGTTGGAAGTGTCAAATTTTAATAAATTTATTTGAAATCAACTTCGATTTTTTTGAATTTTTTCGAGTATTTTTGGTGTAGGATGTATATTTGAGTAAATTTAGATGAAAATAATTTCAATTTTTTGGATTGTGAAAAAAAATTTAGTTGGAAGTGTCAAATTTTAATAAATTTATTTGAAATCAATTTGGATTATTTTGGATTTTATTGAGTATTTTTGTTGTAGGATCTACAATTGAGTAAATTTAGATGAAAATAACTTCGATTTTTTGGATTATGTCACGATTTTTGTCAAATTTTAATAAATTTATTTGAAATCAACTTGGATAATTTTGGAATTTGTTGAGTATTTTTGTTGTAGGAACTATATTTGAGTAAATTTAGATGAAAATATCTTCAATTTTTTGGATTGTGAAAAAAATTTTAGTTGGAACTGTCAAATTTCAATAAATTTATTTGAAACCAACTTCGATTTTTTGGATTTTCTTGAGTATTTTTGTTGTAGGATCTACAATTGAGTAAATTTAGATGAAAATAACTTCAATTTTGTGGATTGTGAAAAAAATTTTAGTTGGAAGTGTCAAATTTTAATAAATTTATTTGAAATCAACTTCGATTTTTTTGGATTTTGTCGAGTATTTTTGGTGTAGGATGTACAATTGAGTAAATTTAGATGAAAATAACTTCGATTTTTTGGATTATGTCACGATTTTTGTCAAATTTTAATAAATTTATTTGAAATCAACTTCGATTTTTTTGGATTTTGTCGAGTATTTTTGGTGTAGGATGTATATTTGAGTAAATTTAGATGAAAATAACTTCAATTTTGTGGATTGTGAAAAAATTTTTTTGTTGGAAGTGTCAAATTTTAATAAATTTATTTGAAACCAATTTCGATTATTTGGATTTTCTTGAGTATTTTTGTTGTAGGATCTACTATTGAGTAAATTTAGATGAAAATAACTTCCATTTTTTGGATTGTGAAAAAAATTTTAGTTGGAAGTGTCAAATTTTAATAAATTTATTTGAAATCAACTTCGATTTTTTTGAATTTTGTCGAGTATTTTTGGTGTAGGATGTATATTTGAGTAAATTTAGATGAAAATAATTTCAATTTTTTGGATTGTGAAAAAAAATTTAGTTGGAAGTGTCAAATTTTAATAAATTTATTTGAAATCAATTTGGATTATTTTGGATTTTATTGAGTATTTTTGTTGTAGGATCTACAATTGAGTAAATTTAGATGAAAATAACTTCGATTTTTTGGATTTTGTCACGATTTTTGTCAAATTTTAATAAATTTATTTGAAATCAACTTGGATAATTTTGGAATTTGTTGAGCATTTTTGTTGTAAGATCTATATTTGAGTAAATTTTGATGAAAATAACTTCAATTTTTTGGATTGTGAAAAAAATTTTAGTTGGAAGTGTCAAATTTCAATAAATTTATTTGAAACCAACTTCGATTTTTTGGATGTTCTTGAGTATTTTTGTTGTAGGATCTACAATTGAGTAAATTTAGATGAAAATAACTTCAATTTTGTGGATTGTGAAAAAAATTTTAGTTGGAAGTGTCAAATTTTAATAAATTTATTTGAAATCAACTTCGATTTTTTTGGATTTTGTCGAGTATTTTTGGTGTAGGATGTACAATTGAGTAAATTTAGATGAAAATAACTTCGATTTTTTGGATTATGTCACGATTTTTGTCAAATTTTAATAAATTTATTTGAAATCAACTTCGATTTTTTTGGATTTTGTCGAGTATTTTTGGTGTAGGATGTATATTTGAGTAAATTTAGATGAAAATAACTTCAATTTTGTGGATTGTGAAAAAATTTTTTTGTTGGAAGTGTCAAATTTTAATAAATTTATTTGAAACCAATTTCGATTATTTGGATTTTCTTGAGTATTTTTGTTGTAGGATCTACTATTGAGTAAATTTAGATGAAAATAACTTCGATTTTTTGGATTATGTCACGTTTTTTGTCAAATTTTAATAAATTTATTTGAAATCAACTTGGATAATTTTGGAATTTGTTGAGTATTTTTGTTGTAGGAACTATATTTGAGTAAATTTAGATGAAAATATCTTCAATTTTTTGGATTGTGAAAAAAAATTTAGTTGGAACTGTCAAATTTCAATAAATTTATTTGAAACCAACTTCGATTTTTTGGATTTTCTTGAGTATTCTTGTTGTAGGATCTACAAATGAGTAAATTTAGATGAAAATAACTTCAATTTTGTGGATTGTGAAAAAAATTTTAGTTGGAAGTGTCAAATTTTAATAAATTTATTTGAAATCAACTTCGATTTTTTTGGATTTTGTCGAGTATTTTTGGTGTAGGATGTACAATTGAGTAAATTTAGATGAAAATAACTTCGATTTTTTGGATTATGTCACGATTTTTGTCAAATTTTAATAAATTTATTTGAAATCAACTTCGATTTTTTTGGATTTTGTCGAGTATTTTTGGTGTAGGATGTATATTTGAGTAAATTTAGATGAAAATAACTTCAATTTTGTGGATTGTGAAAAAATTTTTTTGTTGGAAGTGTCAAATTTTAATAAATTTATTTGAAACCAATTTCGATTATTTGGATTTTCTTGAGTATTTTTGTTGTACGATCTACTATTGAGTAAATTTAGATGAAAATAACTTCCATTTTTTGGATTGTGAAAAAAATTTTAGTTGGAAGTGTCAAATTTTAATAAATTTATTTGAAATCAACTTCGATTTTTTTGAATTTTGTCGAGTATTTTTGGTGTAGGATGTATATTTGAGTAAATTTAGATGAAAATAATTTCAAATTTTTGGATTGTGAAAAAAAATTTAGTTGGAAGTGTCAAATTTTAATAAATTTATTTGAAATCAATTTGGATTATTTTGGATTTTATTGAGTATTTTTGTTGTAGGATCTACAATTGAGTAAATTTAGATGAAAATAACTTCGATTTTTTGGATTTTGTCACGATTTTTGTCAAATTTTAATAAATTTATTTGAAATCAACTTGGATAATTTTGGAATTTGTTGAGTATTTTTGTTGTAAGATCTATATTTGAGTAAATTTTGATGAAAATAACTTCAATTTTTTGGATTGTGAAAAAAATTTTAGTTGGAAGTGTCAAATTTCAATAAATTTATTTGAAACCAACTTCGATTTTTTGGATGTTCTTGAGTATTTTTGTTGTAGGATCTACAATTGAGTAAATTTAGATGAAAATAACTTCAATTTTGTGGATTGTGAAAAAAATTTTAGTTGGAAGTGTCAAATTTTAATAAATTTATTTGAAATCAACTTCGATTTTTTTGGATTTTGTCGAGTATTTTTGGTGTAGGATGTACAATTGAGTAAATTTAGATGAAAATAACTTCGATTTTTTGGATTATGTCACGATTTTTGTCAAATTTTAATAAATTTATTTGAAAACAACTTCGATTTTTTTGGATTTTGTCGAGTATTTTTGGTGTAGGATGTATATTTGAGTAAATTTAGATGAAAATAACTTCAATTTTGTGGATTGTGAAAAAATTTTTTTGTTGGAAGTGTCAAATTTTAATAAATTTATTTGAAACCAATTTCGATTATTTGGATTTTCTTGAGTATTTTTGTTGTAGGATCTACTATTGAGTAAATTTAGATGAAAATAACTTCGATTTTTTGGATTATGTCACGTTTTTTGTCAAATTTTAATAAATTTATTTGAAATCAACTTGGATAATTTTGGAATTTGTTGAGTATTTTTGTTGTAGGAACTATATTTGAGTAAATTTAGATGAAAATATCTTCAATTTTTTGGATTGTGAAAAAAAATTTAGTTGGAACTGTCAAATTTCAATAAATTTATTTGAAACCAACTTCGATTTTTTTGGATTTTGTCGAGTATTTTTGTTGTAGGAACTATATTTGAGTAAATTTAGATGAAAATATCTTCAATTTTTTGGATTGTGAAAAAAATTTTAGTTGGAAGTGTCAAATTTCAATAAATTTATTTGAAACCAACTTCGATTTTTTGGATTTTCTTGAGTATTTTTGTTGTAGGATCTACAATTGAGTAAATTTAGATGAAAATAACTTCAATTTTTTGGATTGTGAAAAAAATTTTAGTTGGAAGTGTCAAAATTTTAACAAATTTATTTGAAACCCACTTCGATTTTTTGGATTTTCTTGAGTATTTTTGTTGTATAATCTACAATTGAGTAAATTTAGATGAAAATAACTTCAATTTTTTGGATTGTGAAAAAAATTTAGTTGGAAGTGTCAAATTTTAATAAAATTATTTGCAATCAACTTCGATTTTTTTGGATTTTGTTGAGTATTTTTGTTGTAGGGTCTATATTTGAGTAAATTTAGATGAAAATAACTTCAATTTTGTGGATTGTGAAAAAAATTTTAGTTGGAAGTATCAAATTATAATAAATTTATTTGAAATCAACTTCGATTTTTTTGGATTTTGTCGAGTATTTTTGGTGTAGGATGTATATTTGAGTAAATTTAGATGAAAATAACTTCCATTTTTTGGATTGTGAATAAAATTTTAGTTGGAAGTGTCAAATTTTAATAAATTTATTTGAATTCAACTTCGATTTTTTTGAATTTTGTCGAGTATTTTTGGTGTAGGATGTATATTTGAGTAAATTTAAATGAAAATAACTTCGATTTTTTGGATTTTGTCATGATTTTTGTCAAATTTTAATAAATTTATTTGAAATCAACTTGGATAATTTTGGAATTTGTTGAGTATTTTTGTTGTAGGAACTATATTTGAGTAAATTTAGATGAAAATATCTTCAATTTTTAGGATTGTGAAAAAAAATTTAGTTGGAAGTGCCAAATTTTAATAAATTTTTTTGAAACCAACTTCGATTTTTTGGATTTTCTTGAGTATTTTTGGTGTAGGATCTACAATTGAGTAAATTTAGATGAAAATAACTTCGATTTTTTGGATTATGTCACGATTCTGGTCAAATTTTAATAAATTTATTTGAAATCAACTTGGATAATTTTGAAATTTGTTGAGTATTTTTGTTGTAGGATGTATATTTGAGTAAATTTAGATGAAAATAACTTCAATTTTTTGGATTATGAAAAAAATTTTAGTTGGAAGTGCCAAATTTTAAAAAAAATTTATTTGAAATCAACTTCGATTTTTTGGATTTTCTTGAGTATTTTTGGTGTAGGATCTATATTTGAGTAAATTTAGATGAAAATAACTTCAATTTTGTGGATTGTGAAAAAAATTTTAGTTGGAAGTGTCAAATTTTAATAAATTTATTTGAAATCAACTTCGATTTTTTTTAATTTTGTCGAGTATTTTTGGTGTAGGATGTATATTTGAGTAAATTTAGATGAAAATAATTTCAATTTTTTGGATTGTGAAAAAAAATTTAGTTGGATGTGTCAAATTTTAATAAATTTATTTGATATCAATTTGGATTATTTTGGATTTTATTGAGTATTTTTGTTGTAGGAACTATATTTGAGTAAATTTAGATGAAAATATCTTAAATTTTTTGGATTGTGAAAAAAATTTTAGTTGGAAGTGTCAAATTTCAATAAATTTATTTGAAACCAACTTCGATTTTTTGGATTTTCTTGAGTATTTTTGTTGTAGGATCTACAATTGAGTAAATTTAGATGAAAATAACTTCAATTTTGTGGATTGTGAAAAAAAATTTAGTTGGAAGTGTCAAATTTCAATAAATTTATTTGAAACCAACTTCGATTTTTTGGATTTTCTTGAGTATTTTTGTTGTAGGATCTACTATTGAGTAAATTTAGATGAAAATAACTTCCATTTTTTGGATTGTGAATAAAATTTTAGTTGGAAGTGTCAAATTTTAATAAATTTATTTGAATTCAACTTCGATTTTTTTGAATTTTGTCGAGTATTTTTGGTGTAGGATGTATATTTGAGTAAATTTAGATGAAAATAATTTCAATTTTTTGGATTGTGAAAAAAAATTTAGTTGGAAGTGTCAAATTTTAATAAATTTATTTGAAATCAATTTGGATTATTTTGGATTTTATTGAGTATTTTTGTTGTAGGATCTACAATTGAGTAAATTTAGATGAAAATAACTTCGATTTTTTGGATTTTGTCACGATTTTTGTCAAATTTTAATAAATTTATTTGAAATCAACTTGGATAATTTTGGAATTTGTTGAGTATTTTTGTTGTAAGATCTATATTTGAGTAAATTTTGATGAAAATAACTTCAATTTTGAGGATTGTGAAAAAAATTTTTTGTTGGTAGTGTCAAATTTTAATAAATTTATTTGAAACCAAATTCGATTTTTTGGATTTTCTTGAGTATTTTTGTTGTAGGATCTACAATTGAGTAAATTTTGATGAAAATAACTTCAATTTTGTGGATTGTGAAAAAAATTTTAGTTGGAAGTGTCAAATTTTAATAAATTTATTTGAAATCAGTTTCGATTTTTTTGAATTTTGTCGAGTATTTTTGGTGTAGGATGTATATTTGAGTAAATTTAGATGAAAATAACTTCAATTTTTTGGATTATGAAAAAAATTTTAGTTGCAAGTGTCAAATTTTAATAAATTTATTTGAAATCAACTTCGATTTTTTTGGATTTTGTCGAGTATTTTTGGTGTAGGATGTATATTTGAGTAAATTTAGATGAAAATAACTTCCATTTTTTGGATTGTGAATAAAATTTTAGTTGGAAGTGTCAAATTTTAATAAATTTATTTGAATTCAACTTCGATTTTTTTGAATTTTGTCGAGTATTTTTGGTGTAGGATGTATATTTGAGTAAATTTAGATGAAAATAACTTCGATTTTTTGGATTGTGAAAAAATTTTTTTGTTGGAAGTGTCAAATTTTAATAAATTTATTTGAAACCAAATTCGATTTTTTGGATTTTCTTGAGTATTTTTGTTGTAGGATCTACAATTGAGTAAATTTAGATGAAAATAACTTCAATTTTGTGGATTGTGAAAAAAAATTTAGTTGGAAGTGTCAAATTTTAATAAATTTATTTGAAATCAATTTCGATTTTTTTGAATTTTGTCGAGTATTTTTGGTGTAGGATGTATATTTGAGTAAATTTAAATGAAAATAACTTCGATTTTTTGGATTTTGTCACGATTTTTGTCAAATTTTAATAAATTTATTTGAAATCAACTTGGATAATTTTGGAATTTGTTGAGTATTTTTGTTGTAGGAACTATATTTGAGTAAATTTAGATGAAAATATCTTCAATTTTTAGGATTGTGAAAAAAATTTTAGTTGGAAGTGCCAAATTTTAATAAATTTTTTTGAAACCAACTTCGATTTTTTGGATTTGCTTGAGTATTTTTGGTGTAGGATCTACAATTGAGTAAATTTGGATGAAAATAACTTCGATTTTTTGGATTATGTCACGATTTTTGTCAAATTTTAATAAATTTATTTGAAATCAACTTGGATAATTTTGGAATTTGTTGAGTATTTTTGTTGTAGGAACTATATTTGAGTAAATTTAGATGAAAATATCTTCAATTTTTTGGATTGTGAAAAAAATTTTAGTTGGAAGTGTCAAATTTCAATAAATATATTTGAAACCAACTTCGATTTTTTGGATTTTCTTGAGTATTTTTGTTGTAGGATCTACAATTGAGTAAATTTAGATGAAAATAACTTCAATTTTGTGGATTGTGAAAAAAATTTTAGTTGGAAGTGTCAAATTTTAATAAATTTATTTGAAATCAACTTCGATTTTTTTGGATTTTGTCGAGTATTTTTGGTGTAGGATCTACAATTGAGTAAATTTAGATGAAAATAACTTCAATTTTGTGGATTGTGAAAAAAATTTTAGTTGGAAGTGTCAAATTTTAATAAATTTATTTGAAATCAGTTTCGATTTTTTTGAATTTTGTCGAGTATTTTTGGTGTAGGATGTATATTTGAGTAAATTTAAATGAAAATAACTTCGATTTTTTGGATTTTGTCACGATTTTTGTCAAATTTTTATAAATTTATTTGAAATCAACTTGGATAATTTTGGAATTTGTTGAGTATTTTTGTTGTAGGAACTATATTTGAGTAAATTTAGATGAAAATATCTTCAATTTTTAGGATTGTGAAAAAAATTTTAGTTGGAAGTGCCAAATTTTAATAAATTTTTTTGAAACCAACTTCGATTTTTTGGATTTTCTTGAGTATTTTTGGTGTAGGATCTACAATTGAGTAAATTTAGATGAAAATAACTTCGATTTTTTGGATTGTGAAAAAAATTTTAGTTGGAAGTGTCAAATTTTAATAAATTTATTTGAAATCAACTTCGATTTTTTTGAATTTTTTCGAGTATTTTTGGTGTAGGATGTATATTTGAGTAAATTTAGATGAAAATAATTTCAATTTTTTGGATTGTGAAAAAAAATTTAGTTGGAAGTGTCAAATTTTAATAAATTTATTTGAAATCAATTTGGATTATTTTGGATTTTATTGAGTATTTTTGTTGTAGGATCTACAATTGAGTAAATTTAGATGAAAATAACTTCGATTTTTTGGATTATGTCACGATTTTTGTCAAATTTTAATAAATTTATTTGAAATCAACTTGGATAATTTTGGAATTTGTTGAGTATTTTTGTTGTAGGAACTATATTTGAGTAAATTTAGATGAAAATATCTTCAATTTTTTGGATTGTGAAAAAAATTTTAGTTGGAACTGTCAAATTTCAATAAATTTATTTGAAACCAACTTCGATTTTTTGGATTTTCTTGAGTATTTTTGTTGTAGGATCTACAATTGAGTAAATTTAGATGAAAATAACTTCAATTTTGTGGATTGTGAAAAAAATTTTAGTTGGAAGTGTCAAATTTTAATAAATTTATTTGAAATCAACTTCGATTTTTTTGGATTTTGTCGAGTATTTTTGGTGTAGGATGTACAATTGAGTAAATTTAGATGAAAATAACTTCGATTTTTTGGATTATGTCACGATTTTTGTCAAATTTTAATAAATTTATTTGAAATCAACTTCGATTTTTTTGGATTTTGTCGAGTATTTTTGGTGTAGGATGTATATTTGAGTAAATTTAGATGAAAATAACTTCAATTTTGTGGATTGTGAAAAAATTTTTTTGTTGGAAGTGTCAAATTTTAATAAATTTATTTGAAACCAATTTCGATTATTTGGATTTTCTTGAGTATTTTTGTTGTAGGATCTACTATTGAGTAAATTTAGATGAAAATAACTTCCATTTTTTGGATTGTGAAAAAAATTTTAGTTGGAAGTGTCAAATTTTAATAAATTTATTTGAAATCAACTTCGATTTTTTTGAATTTTGTCGAGTATTTTTGGTGTAGGATGTATATTTGAGTAAATTTAGATGAAAATAATTTCAATTTTTTGGATTGTGAAAAAAAATTTAGTTGGAAGTGTCAAATTTTAATAAATTTATTTGAAATCAATTTGGATTATTTTGGATTTTATTGAGTATTTTTGTTGTAGGATCTACAATTGAGTAAATTTAGATGAAAATAACTTCGATTTTTTGGATTTTGTCACGATTTTTGTCAAATTTTAATAAATTTATTTGAAATCAACTTGGATAATTTTGGAATTTGTTGAGTATTTTTGTTGTAAGATCTATATTTGAGTAAATTTTGATGAAAATAACTTCAATTTTGTGGATTGTGAAAAAAATTTTTGTTGGTAGTGACAAATTTTAATAAATTTATTTGAAACCAAATTCGATTTTTTGGATTTTCTTGAGTATTTTTGTTGTAGGATCTACAATTGAGTAAATTTAGATGAAAATAACTTCAATTTTGTGGATTGTGAAAAAAAATTTAGTTGGAAGTGTCAAATTTTAATAAATTTATTTGAAATCAACTTCGATTTTTTTGAATTTTGTCGAGTATTTTTGGTGTAGGATGTATATTTGAGTAAATTTAGATGAAAATAATTTCAAATTTTTGGATTGTGAAAAAAAATTTAGTTGGAAGTGTCAAATTTTAATAAATTTATTTGAAATCAATTTGGATTATTTTGGATTTTATTGAGTATTTTTGTTGTAGGATCTACAATTGAGTAAATTTAGATGAAAATAACTTCGATTTTTTGGATTTTGTCACGATTTTTGTCAAATTTTAATAAATTTATTTGAAATCAACTTGGATAATTTTGGAATTTGTTGAGTATTTTTGTTGTAAGATCTATATTTGAGTAAATTTTGATGAAAATAACTTCAATTTTGTGGATTGTGAAAAAAATTTTTGTTGGTAGTGTCAAATTTTAATAAATTTATTTGAAACCAAATTCGATTTTTTGGATTTTCTTGAGTATTTTTGTTGTAGGATCTACAATTGAGTAAATTTAGATGAAAATAACTTCAATTTTGTGGATTGTGAAAAAAAATTTAGTTGGAAGTGTCAAATTTTAATAAATTTATTTGAATTCAACTTCGATTTTTTTGAATTTTGTCGAGTATTTTTGGTGTAGGATGTATATTTGAGTAAATTTAAATGAAAATAACTTCGATTTTTTGGATTTTGTCACGATTTTTGTCAAATTTTAATAAATTTATTTGAAATCAACTTGGATAATTTTGGAATTTGTTGAGTACTTTTGTTGTAAGATCTATATTTGAGTAAATTTAGATGAAAATAACTTCAATTTTGTGGATTGTGAAAAAATTTTTTTGTTGGAAGTGTCAAATTTTAATAAATTTATTTGAAACCAAATTCGATTTTTTGGATTTTCTTGAGTATTTTTGTTGTAGGATCTACAATTGAGTAAATTTAGATGAAAATAACTTCAATTTTGTGGATTGTGAAAAAAATTTTAGTTGGAAGTGTCAAATTTTAATAAATTTATTTGAAATCAATTTCGATTTTTTTTAATTTTGTCGAGTATTTTTGGTGTAGGATGTATATTTGAGTAAATTTAAATGAAAATAACTTCGATTTTTTTGATTTTGTCACGATTTTTGTCAAATTTTTATAAATTTATTTGAAATCAACTTGGATAATTTTGGAATTTGTTGAGTATTTTTGTTGTAGGAACTATATTTGAGTAAATTTAGATGAAAATATCTTCAATTTTTAGGATTGTGAAAAAAATTTTAGTTGGAAGTGCCAAATTTTAATAAATTTTTTTGAAACCAACTTCGATTTTTTGGATTTTCTTGAGTATTTTTGGTGTAGGATCTACAATTGAGTAAATTTAGATGAAAATAACTTCGATTTTTTGGATTGTGAAAAAAATTTTAGTTGGAAGTGTCAAATTTTAATAAATTTATTTGAAATCAACTTCGATTTTTTTGAATTTTTTCGAGTATTTTTGGTGTAGGATGTATATTTGAGTAAATTTAGATGAAAATAATTTCAATTTTTTGGATTGTGAAAAAAAATTTAGTTGGAAGTGTCAAATTTTAATAAATTTATTTGAAATCAATTTGGATTATTTTGGATTTTATTGAGTATTTTTGTTGTAGGATCTACAATTGAGTAAATTTAGATGAAAATAACTTCGATTTTTTGGATTATGTCACGATTTTTGTCAAATTTTAATAAATTTATTTGAAATCAACTTGGATAATTTTGGAATTTGTTGAGTATTTTTGTTGTAGGAACTATATTTGAGTAAATTTAGATGAAAATATCTTCAATTTTTTGGATTGTGAAAAAAATTTTAGTTGGAACTGTCAAATTTCAATAAATTTATTTGAAACCAACTTCGATTTTTTGGATTTTCTTGAGTATTTTTGTTGTAGGATCTACAATTGAGTAAATTTAGATGAAAATAACTTCAATTTTGTGGATTGTGAAAAAAATTTTAGTTGGAAGTGTCAAATTTTAATAAATTTATTTGAAATCAACTTCGATTTTTTTGGATTTTGTCGAGTATTTTTGGTGTAGGATGTACAATTGAGTAAATTTAGATGAAAATAACTTCGATTTTTTGGATTATGTCACGATTTTTGTCAAATTTTAATAAATTTATTTGAAATCAACTTCGATTTTTTTGGATTTTGTCGAGTATTTTTGGTGTAGGATGTATATTTGAGTAAATTTAGATGAAAATAACTTCAATTTTGTGGATTGTGAAAAAATTTTTTTGTTGGAAGTGTCAAATTTTAATAAATTTATTTGAAACCAATTTCGATTATTTGGATTTTCTTGAGTATTTTTGTTGTAGGATCTACTATTGAGTAAATTTAGATGAAAATAACTTCCATTTTTTGGATTGTGAAAAAAATTTTAGTTGGAAGTGTCAAATTTTAATAAATTTATTTGAAATCAACTTCGATTTTTTTGAATTTTGTCGAGTATTTTTGGTGTAGGATGTATATTTGAGTAAATTTAGATGAAAATAATTTCAATTTTTTGGATTGTGAAAAAAAATTTAGTTGGAAGTGTCAAATTTTAATAAATTTATTTGAAATCAATTTGGATTATTTTGGATTTTATTGAGTATTTTTGTTGTAGGATCTACAATTGAGTAAATTTAGATGAAAATAACTTCGATTTTTTGGATTTTGTCACGATTTTTGTCAAATTTTAATAAATTTATTTGAAATCAACTTGGATAATTTTGGAATTTGTTGAGTATTTTTGTTGTAAGATCTATATTTGAGTAAATTTTGATGAAAATAACTTCAATTTTTTGGATTGTGAAAAAAATTTTAGTTGGAAGTGTCAAATTTCAATAAATTTATTTGAAACCAACTTCGATTTTTTGGATGTTCTTGAGTATTTTTGTTGTAGGATCTACAATTGAGTAAATTTAGATGAAAATAACTTCAATTTTGTGGATTGTGAAAAAAATTTTAGTTGGAAGTGTCAAATTTTAATAAATTTATTTGAAATCAACTTCGATTTTTTTGGATTTTGTCGAGTATTTTTGGTGTAGGATGTACAATTGAGTAAATTTAGATGAAAATAACTTCGATTTTTTGGATTATGTCACGATTTTTGTCAAATTTTAATAAATTTATTTGAAATCAACTTCGATTTTTTTGGATTTTGTCGAGTATTTTTGGTGTAGGATGTATATTTGAGTAAATTTAGATGAAAATAACTTCAATTTTGTGGATTGTGAAAAAATTTTTTTGTTGGAAGTGTCAAATTTTAATAAATTTATTTGAAACCAATTTCGATTATTTGGATTTTCTTGAGTATTTTTGTTGTAGGATCTACTATTGAGTAAATTTAGATGAAAATAACTTCGATTTTTTGGATTATGTCACGTTTTTTGTCAAATTTTAATAAATTTATTTGAAATCAACTTGGATAATTTTGGAATTTGTTGAGTATTTTTGTTGTAGGAACTATATTTGAGTAAATTTAGATGAAAATATCTTCAATTTTTTGGATTGTGAAAAAAAATTTAGTTGGAACTGTCAAATTTCAATAAATTTATTTGAAACCAACTTCGATTTTTTGGATTTTCTTGAGTATTCTTGTTGTAGGATCTACAAATGAGTAAATTTAGATGAAAATAACTTCAATTTTGTGGATTGTGAAAAAAATTTTAGTTGGAAGTGTCAAATTTTAATAAATTTATTTGAAATCAACTTCGATTTTTTTGGATTTTGTCGAGTATTTTTGGTGTAGGATGTACAATTGAGTAAATTTACGTGAAAATAACTTCGATTTTTTGGATTATGTCACGATTTTTGTCAAATTTTAATAAATTTATTTGAAATCAACTTCGATTTTTTTGGATTTTGTCGAGTATTTTTGGTGTAGGATGTATATTTGAGTAAATTTAGATGAAAATAACTTCAATTTTGTGGATTGTGAAAAAATTTTTTTGTTGGAAGTGTCAAATTTTAATAAATTTATTTGAAACCAATTTCGATTATTTGGATTTTCTTGAGTATTTTTGTTGTACGATCTACTATTGAGTAAATTTAGATGAAAATAACTTCCATTTTTTGGATTGTGAAAAAAATTTTAGTTGGAAGTGTCAAATTTTAATAAATTTATTTGAAATCAACTTCGATTTTTTTGAATTTTGTCGAGTATTTTTGGTGTAGGATGTATATTTGAGTAAATTTAGATGAAAATAATTTCAAATTTTTGGATTGTGAAAAAAAATTTAGTTGGAAGTGTCAAATTTTAATAAATTTATTTGAAATCAATTTGGATTATTTTGGATTTTATTGAGTATTTTTGTTGTAGGATCTACAATTGAGTAAATTTAGATGAAAATAACTTCGATTTTTTGGATTTTGTCACGATTTTTGTCAAATTTTAATAAATTTATTTGAAATCAACTTGGATAATTTTGGAATTTGTTGAGTATTTTTGTTGTAAGATCTATATTTGAGTAAATTTTGATGAAAATAACTTCAATTTTTTGGATTGTGAAAAAAATTTTAGTTGGAAGTGTCAAATTTCAATAAATTTATTTGAAACCAACTTCGATTTTTTGGATGTTCTTGAGTATTTTTGTTGTAGGATCTACAATTGAGTAAATTTAGATGAAAATAACTTCAATTTTGTGGATTGTGAAAAAAATTTTAGTTGGAAGTGTCAAATTTTAATAAATTTATTTGAAATCAACTTCGATTTTTTTGGATTTTGTCGAGTATTTTTGGTGTAGGATGTACAATTGAGTAAATTTAGATGAAAATAACTTCGATTTTTTGGATTATGTCACGATTTTTGTCAAATTTTAATAAATTTATTTGAAAACAACTTCGATTTTTTTGGATTTTGTCGAGTATTTTTGGTGTAGGATGTATATTTGAGTAAATTTAGATGAAAATAACTTCAATTTTGTGGATTGTGAAAAAATTTTTTTGTTGGAAGTGTCAAATTTTAATAAATTTATTTGAAACCAATTTCGATTATTTGGATTTTCTTGAGTATTTTTGTTGTAGGATCTACTATTGAGTAAATTTAGATGAAAATAACTTCGATTTTTTGGATTATGTCACGTTTTTTGTCAAATTTTAATAAATTTATTTGAAATCAACTTGGATAATTTTGGAATTTGTTGAGTATTTTTGTTGTAGGAACTATATTTGAGTAAATTTAGATGAAAATATCTTCAATTTTTTGGATTGTGAAAAAAAATTTAGTTGGAACTGTCAAATTTCAATAAATTTATTTGAAACCAACTTCGATTTTTTTGGATTTTGTCGAGTATTTTTGTTGTAGGAACTATATTTGAGTAAATTTAGATGAAAATATCTTCAATTTTTTGGATTGTGAAAAAAATTTTAGTTGGAAGTGTCAAATTTCAATAAATTTATTTGAAACCAACTTCGATTTTTTGGATTTTCTTGAGTATTTTTGTTGTAGGATCTACAATTGAGTAAATTTAGATGAAAATAACTTCAATTTTTTGGATTGTGAAAAAAATTTTAGTTGGAAGTGTCAAAATTTTAACAAATTTATTTGAAACCCACTTCGATTTTTTGGATTTTCTTGAGTATTTTTGTTGTATAATCTACAATTGAGTAAATTTAGATGAAAATAACTTCAATTTTTTGGATTGTGAAAAAAATTTAGTTGGAAGTGTCAAATTTTAATAAAATTATTTGCAATCAACTTCGATTTTTTTGGATTTTGTTGAGTATTTTTGTTGTAGGGTCTATATTTGAGTAAATTTAGATGAAAATAACTTCAATTTTGTGGATTGTGAAAAAAATTTTAGTTGGAAGTATCAAATTATAATAAATTTATTTGAAATCAACTTCGATTTTTTTGGATTTTGTCGAGTATTTTTGGTGTAGGATGTATATTTGAGTAAATTTAGATGAAAATAACTTCCATTTTTTGGATTGTGAATAAAATTTTAGTTGGAAGTGTCAAATTTTAATAAATTTATTTGAATTCAACTTCGATTTTTTTGAATTTTGTCGAGTATTTTTGGTGTAGGATGTATATTTGAGTAAATTTAAATGAAAATAACTTCGATTTTTTGGATTTTGTCATGATTTTTGTCAAATTTTAATAAATTTATTTGAAATCAACTTGGATAATTTTGGAATTTGTTGAGTATTTTTGTTGTAGGAACTATATTTGAGTAAATTTAGATGAAAATATCTTCAATTTTTAGGATTGTGAAAAAAAATTTAGTTGGAAGTGCCAAATTTTAATAAATTTTTTTGAAACCAACTTCGATTTTTTGGATTTTCTTGAGTATTTTTGGTGTAGGATCTACAATTGAGTAAATTTAGATGAAAATAACTTCGATTTTTTGGATTATGTCACGATTCTGGTCAAATTTTAATAAATTTATTTGAAATCAACTTGGATAATTTTGAAATTTGTTGAGTATTTTTGTTGTAGGATGTATATTTGAGTAAATTTAGATGAAAATAACTTCAATTTTTTGGATTATGAAAAAAATTTTAGTTGGAAGTGCCAAATTTTAAAAAAAATTTATTTGAAATCAACTTCGATTTTTTGGATTTTCTTGAGTATTTTTGGTGTAGGATCTATATTTGAGTAAATTTAGATGAAAATAACTTCAATTTTGTGGATTGTGAAAAAAATTTTAGTTGGAAGTGTCAAATTTTAATAAATTTATTTGAAATCAACTTCGATTTTTTTTAATTTTGTCGAGTATTTTTGGTGTAGGATGTATATTTGAGTAAATTTAGATGAAAATAATTTCAATTTTTTGGATTGTGAAAAAAAATTTAGTTGGATGTGTCAAATTTTAATAAATTTATTTGATATCAATTTGGATTATTTTGGATTTTATTGAGTATTTTTGTTGTAGGAACTATATTTGAGTAAATTTAGATGAAAATATCTTAAATTTTTTGGATTGTGAAAAAAATTTTAGTTGGAAGTGTCAAATTTCAATAAATTTATTTGAAACCAACTTCGATTTTTTGGATTTTCTTGAGTATTTTTGTTGTAGGATCTACAATTGAGTAAATTTAGATGAAAATAACTTCAATTTTGTGGATTGTGAAAAAAAATTTAGTTGGAAGTGTCAAATTTCAATAAATTTATTTGAAACCAACTTCGATTTTTTGGATTTTCTTGAGTATTTTTGTTGTAGGATCTACTATTGAGTAAATTTAGATGAAAATAACTTCCATTTTTTGGATTGTGAATAAAATTTTAGTTGGAAGTGTCAAATTTTAATAAATTTATTTGAATTCAACTTCGATTTTTTTGAATTTTGTCGAGTATTTTTGGTGTAGGATGTATATTTGAGTAAATTTAGATGAAAATAATTTCAATTTTTTGGATTGTGAAAAAAAATTTAGTTGGAAGTGTCAAATTTTAATAAATTTATTTGAAATCAATTTGGATTATTTTGGATTTTATTGAGTATTTTTGTTGTAGGATCTACAATTGAGTAAATTTAGATGAAAATAACTTCGATTTTTTGGATTTTGTCACGATTTTTGTCAAATTTTAATAAATTTATTTGAAATCAACTTGGATAATTTTGGAATTTGTTGAGTATTTTTGTTGTAAGATCTATATTTGAGTAAATTTTGATGAAAATAACTTCAATTTTGAGGATTGTGAAAAAAATTTTTTGTTGGTAGTGTCAAATTTTAATAAATTTATTTGAAACCAAATTCGATTTTTTGGATTTTCTTGAGTATTTTTGTTGTAGGATCTACAATTGAGTAAATTTTGATGAAAATAACTTCAATTTTGTGGATTGTGAAAAAAATTTTAGTTGGAAGTGTCAAATTTTAATAAATTTATTTGAAATCAGTTTCGATTTTTTTGAATTTTGTCGAGTATTTTTGGTGTAGGATGTATATTTGAGTAAATTTAGATGAAAATAACTTCAATTTTTTGGATTATGAAAAAAATTTTAGTTGCAAGTGTCAAATTTTAATAAATTTATTTGAAATCAACTTCGATTTTTTTGGATTTTGTCGAGTATTTTTGGTGTAGGATGTATATTTGAGTAAATTTAGATGAAAATAACTTCCATTTTTTGGATTGTGAATAAAATTTTAGTTGGAAGTGTCAAATTTTAATAAATTTATTTGAATTCAACTTCGATTTTTTTGAATTTTGTCGAGTATTTTTGGTGTAGGATGTATATTTGAGTAAATTTAGATGAAAATAACTTCGATTTTTTGGATTGTGAAAAAATTTTTTTGTTGGAAGTGTCAAATTTTAATAAATTTATTTGAAACCAAATTCGATTTTTTGGATTTTCTTGAGTATTTTTGTTGTAGGATCTACAATTGAGTAAATTTAGATGAAAATAACTTCAATTTTGTGGATTGTGAAAAAAAATTTAGTTGGAAGTGTCAAATTTTAATAAATTTATTTGAAATCAATTTCGATTTTTTTGAATTTTGTCGAGTATTTTTGGTGTAGGATGTATATTTGAGTAAATTTAAATGAAAATAACTTCGATTTTTTGGATTTTGTCACGATTTTTGTCAAATTTTAATAAATTTATTTGAAATCAACTTGGATAATTTTGGAATTTGTTGAGTATTTTTGTTGTAGGAACTATATTTGAGTAAATTTAGATGAAAATATCTTCAATTTTTAGGATTGTGAAAAAAATTTTAGTTGGAAGTGCCAAATTTTAATAAATTTTTTTGAAACCAACTTCGATTTTTTGGATTTTCTTGAGTATTTTTGGTGTAGGATCTACAATTGAGTAAATTTGGATGAAAATAACTTCGATTTTTTGGATTATGTCACGATTTTTGTCAAATTTTAATAAATTTATTTGAAATCAACTTGGATAATTTTGGAATTTGTTGAGTATTTTTGTTGTAGGAACTATATTTGAGTAAATTTAGATGAAAATATCTTCAATTTTTTGGATTGTGAAAAAAATTTTAGTTGGAAGTGTCAAATTTCAATAAATATATTTGAAACCAACTTCGATTTTTTGGATTTTCTTGAGTATTTTTGTTGTAGGATCTACAATTGAGTAAATTTAGATGAAAATAACTTCAATTTTGTGGATTGTGAAAAAAATTTTAGTTGGAAGTGTCAAATTTTAATAAATTTATTTGAAATCAACTTCGATTTTTTTGGATTTTGTCGAGTATTTTTGGTGTAGGATCTACAATTGAGTAAATTTAGATGAAAATAACTTCAATTTTGTGGATTGTGAAAAAAATTTTAGTTGGAAGTGTCAAATTTTAATAAATTTATTTGAAATCAGTTTCGATTTTTTTGAATTTTGTCGAGTATTTTTGGTGTAGGATGTATATTTGAGTAAATTTAGATGAAAATAACTTCAATTTTTTGGATTATGAAAAAAATTTTAGTTGCAAGTGTCAAATTTTAATAAATTTATTTGAAATCAACTTCGATTTTTTTGGATTTTGTCGAGTATTTTTGGTGTAGGATGTATATTTGAGTAAATTTAGATGAAAATAACGACAATTTTTTGGATTGTGAAAAAAATTTTAGTTGGAAGTGTCAAATTTTAATAAATTTATTTGAAACCAATTTCGATTATTTGGATTTTCTTGAGTATTTTTGTTGCAGGATCTTCAATTGAGTAAATTTAGATGAAAATAACTTCCATTTTTTGGATTGTGAATAAAATTTTAGTTGGAAGTGTCAAATTTTAATAAATTTATTTGAATTCAACTTCGATTTTTTTGAATTTTGTCGAGTATTTTTGGTGTAGGATGTATATTTGAGTAAATTTAAATGAAAATAACTTCGATTTTTTGGATTTTGTCACGATTTTTGTCAAATTTTAATAAATTTATTTGAAATCAACTTGGATAATTTTGGAATTTGTTGAGTACTTTTGTTGTAAGATCTATATTTGAGTAAATTTAGATGAAAATAACTTCAATTTTGTGGATTGTGAAAAAATTTTAGTTGGAAGTGTCAAATTTTAATAAATTTATTTGAAATCAACTTCGATTTTTTTGGATTTTGTCGAGTATTTTTGGTGTAGGGTGTACAATTGAGTAAATTTAGATGAAAATAACTTCGATTTTTTGGATTATGTCACGATTTTTGTCAAATTTTAATAAATTTATTTGAAATCAACTTCGATTTTTTTGGATTTTGTCGAGTATTTTTGGTGTAGGATGTATATTTGAGTAAATTTAGATGAAAATAACTTCAATTTTGTGGATTGTGAAAAAATTTTTTTGTTGGAAGTGTCAAATTTTAATAAATTTATTTGAAACCAATTTCGATTATTTGGATTTTCTTGAGTATTTTTGTTGTAGGATCTACTATTGAGTAAATTTAGATGAAAATAACTTCGATTTTTTGGATTATGTCACGATTTTTGTCAAATTTTAATAAATTTATTTGAAATCAACTTCGATTTTTTTGGATTTTGTCGAGTATTTTTGGTGTAGGATGTATATTTGAGTAAATTTAGATGAAAATAACTTCAATTTTGTGGATTGTGAAAAAATTTTTTTGTTGGAAGTGTCAAATTTTAATAAATTTATTTGAAACCAAATTCGATTTTTTGGATTTTCTTGAGTATTTTTGTTGTAGGATCTACAATTGAGTAAATTTAGATGAAAATAACTTCAATTTTGTGGATTGTGAAAAAAATTTTAGTTGGAAGTGTCAAATTTTAATAAATTTATTTGAAATCAATTTCGATTTTTTTGAATTTTGTCGAGTATTTTTGGTGTAGGATGTATATTTGAGTAAATTTAAATGAAAATAACTTCGATTTTTTGGATTTTGTCACGATTTTTGTCAAATTTTTATAAATTTATTTGAAATCAACTTGGATAATTTTGGAATTTGTTGAGTATTTTTGTTGTAGGAACTATATTTGAGTAAATTTAGATGAAAATATCTTCAATTTTTAGGATTGTGAAAAAAATTTTAGTTGGAAGTGCCAAATTTTAATAAATTTTTTTGAAACCAACTTCGATTTTTTGGATTTTCTTGAGTATTTTTGGTGTAGGATCTACAATTGAGTAAATTTGGATGAAAATAACTTCGATTTTTTGGATTATGTCACGATTTTTGTCAAATTTTAATAAATTTATTTGAAATCAACTTCGATTTTTTTGGATTTTGTCGAGTATTTTTGTTGTAGGAACTATATTTGAGTAAATTTAGATGAAAATATCTTCAATTTTTTGGATTGTGAAAAAAATTTTAGTTGGAAGTGTCAAATTTCAATAAATTTATTTGAAACCAACTTCGATTTTTTGGATTTTCTTGAGTATTTTTGTTGTAGGATCTACAATTGAGTAAATTTAGATGAAAATAACTTCAATTTTGTGGATTGTGAAAAAAATTTTAGTTGGAAGTGTCAAATTTTAATAAATTTATTTGAAATCAATTTCGATTTTTTTGAATTTTGTCGAGTATTTTTGGTGTAGGATGTATATTTGAGTAAATTTAAATGAAAATAACTTCGATTTTTTGGATTTTGTCACGATTTTTGTCAAATTTTTATAAATTTATTTGAAATCAACTTGGATAATTTTGGAATTTGTTGAGTATTTTTGTTGTAGGAACTATATTTGAGTAAATTTAGATGAAAATATCTTCAATTTTTAGGATTGTGAAAAAAATTTTAGTTGGAAGTGTCAAATTTTAATAAAATTATTTGAAATCAACTTCGATTTTTTTGGATTTTGTGGAGTATTTTTGTTGTAGGGTCTATATTTGAGTAAATTTAGATGAAAATATCTTCAATTTTTTGGATTGTGAAAAAATTTTAGTTGGATGTGTCAAATTTTAATAAATTTATTTGAAACCAACTTTGATTTTTTGGATTTTCTTGAGTATTTTTGTTGTAGGATCTACAATTGAGTAAATTTAGATGAAAATAACTTCAATTTTTTGGATTGTGAAAAAAAGTTTAGTTGGAAGTGTCAAGTTTTAATAAATTTATTTGAAACCAACTTCGATTATTTGGATTTTCTTAAGTATTTTTGTTGTAGGGTCTATATTTGAGTAAATTTAGATGAAAATAACTTCAATTTTGTGGATTGTGAAAAAAATTTTAGTTGGAAGTGTCATATTGTAATAAATTTTTTTTCATATCAACTTCGATTTTTTTGGATTTTGTCGAATATTTTTGGTGTAGGATGTATATTTGAGTAAATTTAGATGAAAATAACTTCAATTTTTTGGATTGTGAAAAAAAGTTTAGTTGGAAGTGTCAAGTTTTAATAAATTTATTTGAAACCAACTTCGATTTTTTGGATTTTCTTGAGTATTTTTGTTGTAGGATCTACAATTGAGTAAATTTAGATGAAAATAACTTCGATTTTTTGGATTTTGTCACGATTTTTGTCAAATTTTAATAAATTTATTTGAAATCAACTTGGATAATTTTGGAATTTGTTGAGTATTTTTGTTGTAGGATGTATATTTGAGTAAATTTAGATGAAAATAACGACAATTTTTTGGATTGTGAAAAAAATTTTAGTTGGAAGTGTCAAATTTTAATAAATTTATTTGAAACCAATTTCGATTATTTGGATTTTCTTGAGTATTTTTGTTGTAGGATCTACAATTGAGTAAATTTAGATGAAAATAACGACAATTTTTTGGATTGTGAAAAAAATTTTACTTGGAAGTGTCAAATTTTAATAAATTTATTTGAATTCAACTTCGATTTTTTGGGATTTTGTCCAGTATTTTTGGTGTAGGATGTATATTTGAGTAAATTTAGATGAAAATAACGACAATTTTTTGGATTGTGAAAAAAATTTTAGTTGGAAGTGTCAAATTTTAATAAATTTATTTGAAACCAATTTCGATTATTTGGATTTTCTTGAGTATTTTTGTTGTAGGATGTATATTTGAGTAAATTTAGATGAAAATAACGACAATTTTTTGGATTGTGAATAAAATTTTAGTTGGAAGTGTCAAATTTTAATAAATTTATTTGAATTCAACTTCGATTTTTTGGGATTTTGTACAGTATTTTTGGTGTAGGATGTATATTTGAGTAAATTTAGATGAAAATAACGACAATTTTTTGGATTGTGAAAAAAATTTTAGTTGGAAGTGTCAAATTTTAATAAATTTATTTGAAACCAATTTCGATTATTTGGATTTTCTTGAGTATTTTTGTTGTAGGATCTACAATTGAGTAAATTTAGATGAAAATAACTTCCATTTTTTGGATTGTGAATAAAATTTTAGTTGGAAGTGTCAAATTTTAATAAATTTATTTGAATTCAACTTCGATTTTTTTGAATTTTGTCGAGTATTTTTGGTGTAGGATGTATATTTGAGTAAATTTAAATGAAAATAACTTCGATTTTTTTGATTTTGTCACGATTTTTGTCAAATTTTAATAAATTTATTTGAAATCAACTTGGATAATTTTGGAATTTGTTGAGTACTTTTGTTGTAACATCTATATTTGAGTAAATTTAGATGAAAATAACTTCAATTTTGTGGATTGTGAAAACATTTTTTTGTTGGAAGTGTCAAATTTTAATAAATTTATTTGAAACCAAATTCGATTTTTTGGATTTTCTTGAGTATTTTTGTTGTAGGATCTACAATTGAGTAAATTTAGATGAAAATAACTTCAATTTTGTGGATTGTGAAAAAAATTTTAGTTGGAAGTGTCAAATTTTAATAAATTTATTTGAAATCAATTTCGATTTTTTTGAATTTTGTCGAGTATTTTTGGTGTAGGATGTATATTTGAGTAAATTTAAATGAAAATAACTTCGATTTTTTGGATTTTGTCACGATTTTTGTCAAATTTTAATAAATTTATTTGAAATCAACTTGGATAATTTTGGAATTTGTTGAGTATTTTTGTTGTAGGAACTATATTTGAGTAAATTTAGATGAAAATATCTTCAATTTTTAATATTGTGAAAAAAATTTTAGTTGGAAGTGCCAAATTTTAATAAATTTTTTTGAAACCAACTTCGATTTTTTGGATTTTCTTGAGTATTTTTGGTGTAGGATCTACAATTGAGTAAATTTGGATGAAAATAACTTCGATTTTTTGGATTATGTCACGATTTTTGTCAAATTTTAATAAATTTATTTGAAATCAACTTGGATAATTTTGGAATTTGTTGAGTATTTTTGTTGTAGGAACTATATTTGAGTAAATTTAGATGAAAATATCTTCAATTTTTTGGATTGTGAAAAAAATTTTAGTTGGAAGTGTCCATTTCAATAAATTTATTTGAAACCAAATTCGATTTTTTGGATTTTCTTGAGTATTTTTGTTGTAGGATCTACAATTGAGTAAATTTAGATGAAAATAACTTCAATTTTGTGGATTGTGAAAAAAAATTTAGTTGGAAGTGTCAAATTTTAATAAATTTATTTGAAATCAATTTCGATTTTTTTGAATTTTGTCGAGTATTTTTGTTGTAGGATCTACAATTGAGTAAATTTAGATGAAAATAACTTCAATTTTGTGGATTGTGAATAAAATTTTAGTTGGAAGTGTCAAATTTTAATAAATTTATTTGAAATCAACTTCGATTTTTTTGAATTTTGTCGAGTATTTTTGGTGTAGGATGTATATTTGAGTAAATTTAGATGAAAATAATTTCAATTTTTTGGATTGTGAAAAAAAATTTAGTTGGAAGTGTCAAATTTTAATAAATTTATTTGAAATCAATTTGGATTATTTTGGATTTTATTGAGTATTTTTGTTGTTGGATCTACAATTGAGTAAATTTAGATGAAAGTAACTTCGATTTTTTGGATTTTGTCACGATTTTTGTCAAATTTTAATAAATTTATTTGAAATCAACTTGGATAATTTTGGAATTTGTTGAGTATTTTTGTTGTAAGATCTATATTTGAGTAAATTTTGATGAAAATAACTTCAATTTTGTGGATTGTGAAAAAATTTTTTTGTTGGTAGTGTCAAATTTTAATAAATTTATTTGAAACCAAATTCGATTTTTTGGATTTTCTTGAGTATTTTTGTTGTAGGATCTACAATTGAGTAAATTTAGATGAAAATAACTTCAATTTTGTGGATTGTGAAAAAAATTTTAGTTGGAAGTGTCAAATTTTAATAAATTTATTTGAAATCAGTTTCGATTTTTTTGAATTTTGTCGAGTATTTTTGGTGTAGGATGTATATTTGAGTAAATTTAGATGAAAATAACTTCAATTTTTTGGATTATGAAAAAAATTTTAGTTGCAAGTGTCAAATTTTAATAAATTTATTTGAAATCAACTTCGATTTTTTTGGATTTTGTCGAGTATTTTTGGTGTAGGATGTATATTTGAGTAAATTTAGATGAAAATAACGACAATTTTTTGGATTGTGAAAAAAATTTTAGTTGGAAGTGTCAAATTTTAATAAATTTATTTGAAATCAATTTGGATTATTTTGGATTTTATTGAGTATTTTTGTTGTAGGATCTACAATTGAGTAAATTTAGATGAAAATAACTTCGATTTTTTGGATTTTGTCACGATTTTTGTCAAATTTTAATAAATTTATTTGAAATCATCTTGGATAATTTTGGAATTTGTTGAGTATTTTTGTTGTAAGATCTATATTTGAGTAAATTTTGATGAAAATAACTTCAATTTTGTGGATTGTGAAAAAATTTTTTTGTTGGTAGTGTCAAATTTTAATAAATTTATTTGAAACCAAATTCGATTTTTTGGATTTTCTTGAGTATTTTTGTTGTAGGATCTACAATTGAGTAAATTTAGATGAAAATAACTTCAATTTTGTGGATTGTGAAAAAAATTTTAGTTGGAAGTGTCAAATTTTAATAAATTTATTTGAAATCAGTTTCGATTTTTTTGAATTTTGTCGAGTATTTTTGGTGTAGGATGTATATTTGAGTAAATTTAGATGAAAATAACTTCAATTTTTTGGATTATGAAAAAAATTTTAGTTGCAAGTGTCAAATTTTAATAAATTTATTTGAAATCAACTTCGATTTTTTTGGATTTTGTCGAGTATTTTTGGTGTAGGATGTATATTTGAGTAAATTTAGATGAAAATAACGACAATTTTTTGGATTGTGAAAAAAATTTTAGTTGGAAGTGTCAAATTTTAATAAATTTATTTGAAACCAATTTCGATTATTTGGATTTTCTTGAGTATTTTTGTTGTAGGATCTACAATTGAGTAAATTTAGATGAAAATAACTTCCATTTTTTGGATTGTGAATAAAATTTTAGTTGGAAGTGTCAAATTTTAATAAATTTATTTGAATTCAACTTCGATTTTTTTGAATTTTGTCGAGTATTTTTGGTGTAGGATGTATATTTGAGTAAATTTAAATGAAAATAACTTCGATTTTTTGGATTTTGTCACGATTTTTGTCAAATTTTAATAAATTTATTTGAAATCAACTTGGATAATTTTGGAATTTGTTGAGTACTTTTGTTGTAAGATCTATATTTGAGTAAATTTAGATGAAAATAACTTCAATTTTGTGGATTGTGAAAAAATTTATTTGTTGGAAGTGTCAAATTTTAATAAATTTATTTGAAACCAAATTCGATTTTTTGGATTTTCTTGAGTATTTTTGTTGTAGGATCTACAATTGAGTAAATTTAGATGAAAATAACTTCAATTTTGTGGATTGTGAAAAAAATTTTAGTTGGAAGTGTCAAATTTTAATAAATTTATTTGAAATCAGTTTCGATTTTTTTGAATTTTGTCGAGTATTTTTGGTGTAGGATGTATATTTGAGTAAATTTAGATGAAAATAACTTCAATTTTTTGGATTATGAAAAAAATTTTAGTTGCAAGTGTCAAATTTTAATAAATTTATTTGAAATCAACTTCGATTTTTTTGGATTTTGTCGAGTATTTTTGGTGTAGGATGTATATTTGAGTAAATTTAGATGAAAATAACGACAATTTTTTGGATTGTGAAAAAAATTTTAGTTGGAAGTGTCAAATTTTAATAAATTTATTTGAAACCAATTTCGATTATTTGGATTTTCTTGAGTATTTTTGTTGTAGGATCTACAATTGAGTAAATTTAGATGAAAATAACTTCCATTTTTTGGATTGTGAATAAAATTTTAGTTGGAAGTGTCAAATTTTAATAAATTTATTTGAATTCAACTTCGATTTTTTTGAATTTTGTCGAGTATTTTTGGTGTAGGATGTATATTTGAGTAAATTTAAATGAAAATAACTTCGATTTTTGGATTTTGTCACGATTTTTGTCAAATTTTAATAATTTTATTTGAAATCAACTTGGATAATTTTGGAATTTGTTGAGTACTTTTGTTGTAAGATCTATATTTGAGTAAATTTAGATGAAAATAACTTCAATTTTGTGGATTGTGAAAAAATTTTTTTGTTGGAAGTGTCAAATTTTAATAAATTTATTTGAAACCAAATTCGATTTTTTGGATTTTCTTGAGTATTTTTGTTGTAGGATCTACAATTGAGTAAATTTAGATGAAAATAACTTCAATTTTGTGGATTGTGAAAAAAATTTTAGTTGGAAGTGTCAAATTTTAATAAATTTATTTGAAATCAACTTCGATTTTTTTGAATTTTGTCGAGTATTTTTGGTGTAGGATGTATATTTGAGTAAATTTAGATGAAAATAATTTCAATTTTTTGGATTGTGAAAAAAAATTTAGTTGGAAGTGTCAAATTTTAATAAATTTATTTGAAATCAATTTGGATTATTTTGGATTTTATTGAGTATTTTTGTTGTAGGATCTACAATTGAGTAAATTTAGATGAAAGTAACTTCGATTTTTTGGATTTTGTCACGATTTTTGTCAAATTTTAATAAATTTATTTGAAATCAACTTGGATAATTTTGGAATTTGTTGAGTATTTTTGTTGTAAGATCTATATTTGAGTAAATTTTGATGAAAATAACTTCAATTTTGTGGATTGTGAAAAAATTTTTTTGTTGGAAGTGTCAAATTTTAATAAATTTATTTGAAACCAATTTCGATTATTTGGATTTTCTTGAGTATTTTTGTTGTAGGATCTACTATTGAGTAAATTTAGATGAAAATAACTTCCATTTTTTGGATTGTGAAAAAAATTTTAGTTGGAAGTGTCCAATTTTAATAAATTTATTTGAAATCAACTTCGATTTTTTTGAATTTTGTCGAGTATTTTTGGTGTAGGATGTATATTTGAGTAAATTTAGATGAAAATAATTTCAATTTTTTGGATTGTGAAAAAAAATTTAGTTGGAAGTGTCAAATTTTAATAAATTTATTTGAAATCAATTTGGATTATTTTGGATTTTATTGAGTATTTTTGTTGTAGGATCTACAATTGAGTAAATTTAGATGAAAGTAACTTCGATTTTTTGGATTTTGTCACGATTTTTGTCAAATTTTAATAAATTTATTTGAAATCAACTTGGATAATTTTGGAATTTGTTGAGTATTTTTGTTGTAAGATCTATATTTGAGTAAATTTTGATGAAAATAACTTCAATTTTGTGGATTGTGAAAAAATTTTTTTGTTGGTAGTGTCAAATTTTAATAAATTTATTTGAACCAAATTCGATTTTTTGGATTTTCTTGAGTATTTTTGTTGTAGGATCTACAATTGAGGAAATTTAGATGAAAATAACTTCAATTTTGTGGATTGTGAAAAAAATTTTAGTTGGAAGTGTCAAATTTTAATAAATTTATTTGAAATCAGTTTCGATTTTTTTGAATTTTGTCGAGTATTTTTGGTGTAGGATGTATATTTGAGTAAATTTAGATGAAAATAACTTCAATTTTTTGGATTATGAAAAAAATTTTAGTTGCAAGTGTCAAATTTTAATAAATTTATTTGAAATCAACTTCGATTTTTTTGGATTTTGTCGAGTATTTTTGGTGTAGGATGTATATTTGAGTAAATTTAGATGAAAATAACGACAATTTTTTGGATTGTGAAAAAAATTTTAGTTGGAAGTGTCAAATTTTAATAAATTTATTTGAAACCAATTTCGATTATTTGGATTTTCTTGAGTATTTTTGTTGTAGGATCTACAATTGAGTAAATTTAGATGAAAATAACTTCCATTTTTTGGATTGTGAATAAAATTTTAGTTGGAAGTGTCAAATTTTAATAAATTTATTTGAATTCAACTTCGATTTTTTTGAATTTTGTCGAGTATTTTTGGTGTAGGATGTATATTTGAGTAAATTTAAATGAAAATAACTTCGATTTTTGGATTTTGTCACGATTTTTGTCAAATTTTAATAATTTTATTTGAAATCAACTTGGATAATTTTGGAATTTGTTGAGTACTTTTGTTGTAAGATCTATATTTGAGTAAATTTAGATGAAAATAACTTCAATTTTGTGGATTGTGAAAAAATTTTTTTGTTGGAAGTGTCAAATTTTAATAAATTTATTTGAAACCAAATTCGATTTTTTGGATTTTCTTGAGTATTTTTGTTGTAGGATCTACAATTGAGTAAATTTAGATGAAAATAACTTCAATTTTGTGGATTGTGAAAAAAATTTTAGTTGGAAGTGTCAAATTTTAATAAATTTATTTGAAATCAACTTCGATTTTTTTGAATTTTGTCGAGTATTTTTGGTGTAGGATGTATATTTGAGTAAATTTAGATGAAAATAACTTCAATTTTTTGGATTATGAAAAAAATTTTAGTTGCAAGTGTCAAATTTTAATAAATTTATTTGAAATCAACTTCGATTTTTTTGGATTTTGTCGAGTATTTTTGGTGTAGGATGTATATTTGAGTAAATTTAGATGAAAATAACGACAATTTTTTGGATTGTGAAAAAAATTTTAGTTGGAAGTGTCAAATTTTAATAAATTTATTTGAAATCAATTTGGATTATTTTGGATTTTATTGAGTATTTTTGTTGTAGGATCTACAATTGAGTAAATTTAGATGAAAATAACTTCGATTTTTTGGATTTTGTCACGATTTTTGTCAAATTTTAATAAATTTATTTGAAATCATCTTGGATAATTTTGGAATTTGTTGAGTATTTTTGTTGTAAGATCTATATTTGAGTAAATTTTGATGAAAATAACTTCAATTTTGTGGATTGTGAAAAAATTTTTTTGTTGGTAGTGTCAAATTTTAATAAATTTATTTGAAACCAAATTCGATTTTTTGGATTTTCTTGAGTATTTTTGTTGTAGGATCTACAATTGAGTAAATTTAGATGAAAATAACTTCAATTTTGTGGATTGTGAAAAAAATTTTAGTTGGAAGTGTCAAATTTTAATAAATTTATTTGAAATCAGTTTCGATTTTTTTGAATTTTGTCGAGTATTTTTGGTGTAGGATGTATATTTGAGTAAATTTAGATGAAAATAACGACAATTTTTTGGATTGTGAAAAAAATTTTAGTTGGAAGTGTCAAATTTTAATAAATTTATTTGAAACCAATTTCGATTATTTGGATTTTCTTGAGTATTTTTGTTGTAGGATCTACAATTGAGTAAATTTAGATGAAAATAACTTCCATTTTTTGGATTGTGAATAAAATTTTAGTTGGAAGTGTCAAATTTTAATAAATTTATTTGAATTCAACTTCGATTTTTTTGAATTTTGTCGAGTATTTTTGGTGTAGGATGTATATTTGAGTAAATTTAAATGAAAATAACTTCGATTTTTTGGATTTTGTCACGATTTTTGTCAAATTTTAATAAATTTATTTGAAATCAACTTGGATAATTTTGGAATTTGTTGAGTACTTTTGTTGTAAGATCTATATTTGAGTAAATTTAGATGAAAATAACTTCAATTTTGTGGATTGTGAAAAAATTTATTTGTTGGAAGTGTCAAATTTTAATAAATTTATTTGAAACCAAATTCGATTTTTTGGATTTTCTTGAGTATTTTTGTTGTAGGATCTACAATTGAGTAAATTTAGATGAAAATAACTTCAATTTTGTGGATTGTGAAAAAAATTTTAGTTGGAAGTGTCAAATTTTAATAAATTTATTTGAAATCAGTTTCGATTTTTTTGAATTTTGTCGAGTATTTTTGGTGTAGGATGTATATTTGAGTAAATTTAGATGAAAATAACTTCAATTTTTTGGATTATGAAAAAAATTTTAGTTGCAAGTGTCAAATTTTAATAAATTTATTTGAAATCAACTTCGATTTTTTTGGATTTTGTCGAGTATTTTTGGTGTAGGATGTATATTTGAGTAAATTTAGATGAAAATAACGACAATTTTTTGGATTGTGAAAAAAATTTTAGTTGGAAGTGTCAAATTTTAATAAATTTATTTGAAACCAATTTCGATTATTTGGATTTTCTTGAGTATTTTTGTTGTAGGATCTACAATTGAGTAAATTTAGATGAAAATAACTTCCATTTTTTGGATTGTGAATAAAATTTTAGTTGGAAGTGTCAAATTTTAATAAATTTATTTGAATTCAACTTCGATTTTTTTGAATTTTGTCGAGTATTTTTGGTGTAGGATGTATATTTGAGTAAATTTAAATGAAAATAACTTCGATTTTTGGATTTTGTCACGATTTTTGTCAAATTTTAATAATTTTATTTGAAATCAACTTGGATAATTTTGGAATTTGTTGAGTACTTTTGTTGTAAGATCTATATTTGAGTAAATTTAGATGAAAATAACTTCAATTTTGTGGATTGTGAAAAAATTTTTTTGTTGGAAGTGTCAAATTTTAATAAATTTATTTGAAACCAAATTCGATTTTTTGGATTTTCTTGAGTATTTTTGTTGTAGGATCTACAATTGAGTAAATTTAGATGAAAATAACTTCAATTTTGTGGATTGTGAAAAAAATTTTAGTTGGAAGTGTCAAATTTTAATAAATTTATTTGAAATCAACTTCGATTTTTTTGAATTTTGTCGAGTATTTTTGGTGTAGGATGTATATTTGAGTAAATTTAGATGAAAATAATTTCAATTTTTTGGATTGTGAAAAAAAATTTAGTTGGAAGTGTCAAATTTTAATAAATTTATTTGAAATCAATTTGGATTATTTTGGATTTTATTGAGTATTTTTGTTGTAGGATCTACAATTGAGTAAATTTAGATGAAAGTAACTTCGATTTTTTGGATTTTGTCACGATTTTTGTCAAATTTTAATAAATTTATTTGAAATCAACTTGGATAATTTTGGAATTTGTTGAGTATTTTTGTTGTAAGATCTATATTTGAGTAAATTTTGATGAAAATAACTTCAATTTTGTGGATTGTGAAAAAATTTTTTTGTTGGAAGTGTCAAATTTTAATAAATTTATTTGAAACCAATTTCGATTATTTGGATTTTCTTGAGTATTTTTGTTGTAGGATCTACTATTGAGTAAATTTAGATGAAAATAACTTCCATTTTTTGGATTGTGAAAAAAATTTTAGTTGGAAGTGTCCAATTTTAATAAATTTATTTGAAATCAACTTCGATTTTTTTGAATTTTGTCGAGTATTTTTGGTGTAGGATGTATATTTGAGTAAATTTAGATGAAAATAATTTCAATTTTTTGGATTGTGAAAAAAAATTTAGTTGGAAGTGTCAAATTTTAATAAATTTATTTGAAATCAATTTGGATTATTTTGGATTTTATTGAGTATTTTTGTTGTAGGATCTACAATTGAGTAAATTTAGATGAAAGTAACTTCGATTTTTTGGATTTTGTCACGATTTTTGTCAAATTTTAATAAATTTATTTGAAATCAACTTGGATAATTTTGGAATTTGTTGAGTATTTTTGTTGTAAGATCTATATTTGAGTAAATTTTGATGAAAATAACTTCAATTTTGTGGATTGTGAAAAAATTTTTTTGTTGGTAGTGTCAAATTTTAATAAATTTATTTGAACCAAATTCGATTTTTTGGATTTTCTTGAGTATTTTTGTTGTAGGATCTACAATTGAGGAAATTTAGATGAAAATAACTTCAATTTTGTGGATTGTGAAAAAAATTTTAGTTGGAAGTGTCAAATTTTAATAAATTTATTTGAAATCAGTTTCGATTTTTTTGAATTTTGTCGAGTATTTTTGGTGTAGGATGTATATTTGAGTAAATTTAGATGAAAATAACTTCAATTTTTTGGATTATGAAAAAAATTTTAGTTGCAAGTGTCAAATTTTAATAAATTTATTTGAAATCAACTTCGATTTTTTTGGATTTTGTCGAGTATTTTTGGTGTAGGATGTATATTTGAGTAAATTTAGATGAAAATAACGACAATTTTTTGGATTGTGAAAAAAATTTTAGTTGGAAGTGTCAAATTTTAATAAATTTATTTGAAACCAATTTCGATTATTTGGATTTTCTTGAGTATTTTTGTTGTAGGATCTACAATTGAGTAAATTTAGATGAAAATAACTTCCATTTTTTGGATTGTGAATAAAATTTTAGTTGGAAGTGTCAAATTTTAATAAATTTATTTGAATTCAACTTCGATTTTTTTGAATTTTGTCGAGTATTTTTGGTGTAGGATGTATATTTGAGTAAATTTAAATGAAAATAACTTCGATTTTTGGATTTTGTCACGATTTTTGTCAAATTTTAATAATTTTATTTGAAATCAACTTGGATAATTTTGGAATTTGTTGAGTACTTTTGTTGTAAGATCTATATTTGAGTAAATTTAGATGAAAATAACTTCAATTTTGTGGATTGTGAAAAAATTTTTTTGTTGGAAGTGTCAAATTTTAATAAATTTATTTGAAACCAAATTCGATTTTTTGGATTTTCTTGAGTATTTTTGTTGTAGGATCTACAATTGAGTAAATTTAGATGAAAATAACTTCAATTTTGTGGATTGTGAAAAAAATTTTAGTTGGAAGTGTCAAATTTTAATAAATTTATTTGAAATCAACTTCGATTTTTTTGAATTTTGTCGAGTATTTTTGGTGTAGGATGTATATTTGAGTAAATTTAGATGAAAATAATTTCAATTTTTTGGATTGTGAAAAAAAATTTAGTTGGAAGTGTCAAATTTTAATAAATTTATTTGAAATCAATTTGGATTATTTTGGATTTTATTGAGTATTTTTGTTGTAGGATCTACAATTGAGTAAATTTAGATGAAAGTAACTTCGATTTTTTGGATTTTGTCACGATTTTTGTCAAATTTTAATAAATTTATTTGAAATCAACTTGGATAATTTTGGAATTTGTTGAGTATTTTTGTTGTAAGATCTATATTTGAGTAAATTTTGATGAAAATAACTTCAATTTTGTGGATTGTGAAAAAATTTTTTTGTTGGAAGTGTCAAATTTTAATAAATTTATTTGAAACCAATTTCGATTATTTGGATTTTCTTGAGTATTTTTGTTGTAGGATCTACTATTGAGTAAATTTAGATGAAAATAACTTCCATTTTTTGGATTGTGAAAAAAATTTTAGTTGGAAGTGTCCAATTTTAATAAATTTATTTGAAATCAACTTCGATTTTTTTGAATTTTGTCGAGTATTTTTGGTGTAGGATGTATATTTGAGTAAATTTAGATGAAAATAATTTCAATTTTTTGGATTGTGAAAAAAAATTTAGTTGGAAGTGTCAAATTTTAATAAATTTATTTGAAATCAATTTGGATTATTTTGGATTTTATTGAGTATTTTTGTTGTAGGATCTACAATTGAGTAAATTTAGATGAAAGTAACTTCGATTTTTTGGATTTTGTCACGATTTTTGTCAAATTTTAATAAATTTATTTGAAATCAACTTGGATAATTTTGGAATTTGTTGAGTATTTTTGTTGTAAGATCTATATTTGAGTAAATTTTGATGAAAATAACTTCAATTTTGTGGATTGTGAAAAAATTTTTTTGTTGGTAGTGTCAAATTTTAATAAATTTATTTGAACCAAATTCGATTTTTTGGATTTTCTTGAGTATTTTTGTTGTAGGATCTACAATTGAGGAAATTTAGATGAAAATAACTTCAATTTTGTGGATTGTGAAAAAAATTTTAGTTGGAAGTGTCAAATTTTAATAAATTTATTTGAAATCAGTTTCGATTTTTTTGAATTTTGTCGAGTATTTTTGGTGTAGGATGTATATTTGAGTAAATTTAGATGAAAATAACTTCAATTTTTTGGATTATGAAAAAAATTTTAGTTGCAAGTGTCAAATTTTAATAAATTTATTTGAAATCAACTTCGATTTTTTTGGATTTTGTCGAGTATTTTTGGTGTAGGATGTATATTTGAGTAAATTTAGATGAAAATAACGACAATTTTTTGGATTGTGAAAAAAATTTTAGTTGGAAGTGTCAAATTTTAATAAATTTATTTGAAACCAATTTCGATTATTTGGATTTTCTTGAGTATTTTTGTTGTAGGATCTACAATTGAGTAAATTTAGATGAAAATAACTTCCATTTTTTGGATTGTGAATAAAATTTTAGTTGGAAGTGTCAAATTTTAATAAATTTATTTGAATTCAACTTCGATTTTTTTGAATTTTGTCGAGTATTTTTGGTGTAGGATGTATATTTGAGTAAATTTAAATGAAAATAACTTCGATTTTTTGGATTTTGTCACGATTTTTGTCAAATTTTAATAAATTTATTTGAAATCAACTTGGATAATTTTGGAATTTGTTGAGTACTTTTGTTGTAACATCTATATTTGAGTAAATTTAGATGAAAATAACTTCAATTTTGTGGATTGTGAAAAAAATTTTTTGTTGGAAGTGTCAACTTTTAATAAATTTATTTGAAACCAAATTCGATTTTTTGGATTTTCTTGAGTATTTTTGTTGTAGGATCTACAATTGAGTAAATTTAGATGAAAATAACTTCAATTTTGTGGATTGTGAAAAAAATTTTAGTTGGAAGTGTCAAATTTTAATAAATTTATTTGAAATCAATTTCGATTTTTTTGAATTTTGTCGAGTATTTTTGGTGTAGGATGTATATTTGAGTAAATTTAAATGAAAATAACTTCGATTTTTTGGATTTTGTCACGATTTTTGTCAAATTTTAATAAATTTTTTTGAAACCAACTTCGATTTTTTGGATTTTCTTGAGTATTTTTGGTGTAGGATCTACAATTGAGCAAATTTGGATGAAAATAACTTCGATTTTTTGGATTATGTCACGATTTTTGTCAAATTTTAATAAATTTATTTGAAATCAACTTGGATAATTTTGGAATTTGTTGAGTATTTTTGTTGTAGGAACTATATTTGAGTAAATTTAGATGAAAATATCTTCAATTTTTTGGATTGTGAAAAAAATTTTAGTTGGAAGTGTCCATTTCAATAAATTTATTTGAAACCAAATTCGATTTTTTGGATTTTCTTGAGTATTTTTGTTGTAGGATCTACAATTGAGTAAATTTAGATGAAAATAACTTCAATTTTGTGGATTGTGAAAAAAATTTTAGTTGGAAGTGTCAAATTTTAATAAATTTATTTGAAATCAATTTCGATTTTTTTGAATTTTGTCGAGTATTTTTGGTGTAGGATGTATATTTGAGTAAATTTAAATGAAAATAACTTCGATTTTTTGGATTTTGTCACGATTTTTGTCAAATTTTAATAAATTTATTTGAAATCAACTTCGATTTTTTTGGATTTTGTCGATTATTTTTGGTGTAGGATGTATATTTGAGTAAATTTAGATGAAAATAACGACAATTTTTTGGATTGTGAAAAAATTTTTAGTTGGAAGTGTCAAATTTTAATAAATTTATTTGAAACCAATTTCGATTATTTGGATTTTCTTGAGTATTTTTGTTGTAGGATCTACAATTGAGTAAATTTAGATGAAAATAACTTCAATTTTGTGGATTGTGAAAAAAATTTTAGTTGGAAGTGTCAAATTTTAATAAATTTATTTGAAATCAACTTCGATTTTTTTGAATTTTTGTCGAGTATTTTTGGTGTAGGATGTATATTTGAGTAAATTTAAATGAAAATAACTTCGATTTTTTGGATTTTGTCACGATTTTTGTCAAATTTTAATAAATTTATTTGAAATCAACTTGGATAATTTTGGAATTTGTTGAGTACTTTTGTTGTAAGATCTATATTTGAGTAAATTTAGATGAAAATAACTTCAATTTTGTGGATTGTGAAAAAATTTTTTTGTTGGAAGTGTCAAATTTTAATAAATTTATTTGAAACCAAATTCGATTTTTTGGATTTTCTTGAGTATTTTTGTTGTAGGATCTACAATTGAGTAAATTTAGATGAAAATAACTTCAATTTTGTGGATTGTGAAAAAATTTTAGTGGGAAGTGTCAAATTTTAATAAATTTATTTGAAATCAATTTCGATTCTTTTGAATTTTGTCGAGTATTTTTGGTGTAGGATGTATATTTGAGTAAATTTAAATGAAAATAACTTCGATTTTTTGGATTATGTCACGATTTTTGTCAAATTTTAATAAATTTATTTGAAATCAACTTGGATAATTTTGGAATTTGTTGAGTATTTTTGTTGTAGGAACTATATTTGAGTAAATTTAGATGAGAATATCTTCAATTTTTTGGATTGTGAAAAAAATTTTAGTTGGAAGTGTCAAATTTTAATAAATTTTTTTGAAACCAACTTCGATTTTTTGGATTTTCTTGAGTATTTTTGGTGTAGGATCTACAATTGAGTAAATTTAGATGAAAATAACTTCGATTTTTTGGATTTTGTCACGATTTTTGTCAAATTTCAATAAATTTATTTGAAACCAACTTCGATTTTTTTGATTTTCTTGAGTATTTTTGTTGTAGGATCTACAATTGAGTAAATTTAGATGAAAATAACTTCAATTTTGTGGATTGTGAAAAAAAATTTAGTTGGAAGTGTCAAATTTTAATAAATTTATTTGAAATCAACTTCGATTTTTTTGGATTTTGTCGAGTATTTTTGGTGTAGGATGTACAATTGAGTAAATTTAGATGAAAATAACTTCGATTTTTTGGATTATGTCACGATTTTTGTCAAATTTTAATAAATTTATTTGAAATCAACTTGGATAATTTTGGAATTTGTTGAGTATTTTTGTTGTAGGAACTATATTTGAGTAAATTTAGATGAAAATATCTTCAATTTTTTGGATTGTGAAAAAAATTTTAGTTGGAACTGTCAAATTTCAATAAATTTATTTGAAACCAATTTCGATTATTTGGATTCTCTTGAGTATTTTTGTTGTAGGATCTACAATTGAGTAAATTTAGATGAAAATAACTTCCATTTTTTGGATTGTGAAAAAAATTTTAGTTGGAAGTGTCCAA
Organism: Andrena praecox; assembly: GCA_963932275.1. NCBI lineage: Eukaryota > Metazoa > Arthropoda > Insecta > Hymenoptera > Andrenidae > Andrena > Andrena praecox. Next base: position 34,839 of record CAWVQO010000413.1, on the reverse strand, counting down.
TTTTAATAAATTTATTTGAAATCAACTTCGATTTTTTTGAATTTTGTCGAGTATTTTTGGTGTAGGATGTATATTTGAGTAAATTTAGATGAAAATAATTTCAATTTTTTGGATTGTGAAAAAAAATTTAGTTGGAAGTGTCAAATTTTAATAAATTTATTTGAAATCAATTTGGATTATTTTGGATTTTATTGAGTATTTTTGTTGTAGGATCTACAATTGAGTAAATTTAGATGAAAATAACTTCGATTTTTTGGATTTTGTCACGATTTTTGTCAAATTTTAATAAATTTATTTGAAATCAACTTGGATAATTTTGGAATTTGTTGAGTATTTTTGTTGTAAGATCTATATTTGAGTAAATTTTGATTAAAATAACTTCAATTTTGTGGATTGTGAAAAAATTTTTTTGTTGGTAGTGTCAAATTTTAATAAATTTATTTGAAACCAAATTCGATTTTTTGGATTTTCTTGAGTATTTTTGTTGGAGGATCTACAATTGAGTAAATTTAGATGAAAATAACTTCAATTTTGTGGATTGTGAAAAAAATTTTAGTTGGAAGTGTCAAATTTTAATAAATTTATTTGAAATCAGTTTCGATTTTTTTGAATTTTGTCGAGTATTTTTGGTGTAGGATGTATATTTGAGTAAATTTAGATGAAAATAACGACAATTTTTTGGATTGTGAAAAAAATTTTAGTTGGAAGTGTCAAATTTTAATAAATTTATTTGAAACCAATTTCGATTATTTGGATTTTCTTGAGTATTTTTGTTGTAGGATCTACAATTGACTAAATTTAGATGAAAATAACTTCCATTTTTTGGATTGTGAATAAAATTTTAGTTGGAAGTGTCAAATTTTAATAAATTTATTTCAATTCAACTTCGATTTTTTTGAATTTTGTCGAGTATTTTTGGTGTAGGATGTATATTTGAGTAAATTTAAATGAAAATAACTTCGATTTTTTTGGATTTTGTCACGATTTTTGTCAAATTTTAATAAATTTATTTGAAATCAACTTGGATAATTTTGGAATTTGTTGAGTACTTTTGTTGTAACATCTATATTTGAGTAAATTTAGATGAAAATAACTTCAATTTTGTGGATTGTGAAAAAAATTTTTTGTTGGAAGTGTCAAATTTTAATAAATTTATTTGAAACCAAATTCGATTTTTTTTATTTTCTTGAGTATTTTTGTTGTAGGATCTACAATTGAGTAAATTTAGATGAAAATAACTTCAATTTTGTGGATTGTGAAAAAAATTTTAGTTGGAAGTGTCAAATTTTAATAAATTTATTTGAAATCAATTTCGATTTTTTTGAATTTTGTCGAGTATTTTTGGTGTAGGATGTATATTTGAGTAAATTTAAATGAAAATAACATCGATTTTTTGGATTTTGTCACGATTTTTGTCAAATTTTAATAAATTTATTTGAAATCAACTTGGATAATTTTGGAATTTGTTGAGTATTTTTGTTGTAGGAACTATATTTGAGTAAATTTAGATGAAAATATCTTCAATTTTTTGGATTGTGAAAAAAATTTTAGTTGGAACTGTCAAATTTCAATAAATTTATTTGAAACCAATTTCGATTATTTGGATTTTCTTGAGTATTTTTGTTGTAGGATCTACAATTGAGTAAATTTAGATGAAAATAACTTCAATTTTGTGGATTGTGAAAAAAATTTTAGTTGGAAGTGTCAAATTTTAATAAATTTATTTGAAATCAACTTCGATTTTTTTGAATTTTGTCGAGTATTTTTGGTGTAGGATGTATATTTGAGTAAATTTAGATGAAAATAATTTCAATTTTTTGGATTGTGAAAAAAAATTTAGTTGGAAGTGTCAAATTTTAATAAATTTATTTGAAATCAGTTTCGATTTTTTTGAATTTTGTCGAGTATTTTTGGTGTAGGATGTATATTTGAGTAAATTTAGATGAAAATAACGACAATTTTTTGGATTGTGAAAAAAATTTTAGTTGGAAGTGTCAAATTTTAATAAATTTATTTGAAACCAATTTCGATTATTTGGATTTTCTTGAGTATTTTTGTTGTAGGATCTACAATTGAGTAAATTTAGATGAAAATAACTTCCATTTTTTGGATTGTGAATAAAATTTTAGTTGGAAGTGTCAAATTTTAATAAATTTATTTCAATTCAACTTCGATTTTTTTGAATTTTGTCGAGTATTTTTGGTGTAGGATGTATATTTGAGTAAATTTAAATGAAAATAACTTCGATTTTTTGGATTTTGTCACGATTTTTGTCAAATTTTAATAAATTTATTTGAAATCAACTTGGATAATTTTGGAATTTGTTGAGTACTTTTGTTGTAACATCTATATTTGAGTAAATTTAGATGAAAATAACTTCAATTTTGTGGATTGTGAAAAAAATTTTTTGTTGGAAGTGTCAAATTTTAATAAATTTATTTGAAACCAAATTCGATTTTTTTGATTTTCTTGAGTATTTTTGTTGTAGGATCTACAATTGAGTAAATTTAGATGAAAATAACTTCAATTTTGTGGATTGTGAAAAAAATTTTAGTTGGAAGTGTCAAATTTTAATAAATTTATTTGAAATCAATTTCGATTTTTTTGAATTTTGTCGAGTATTTTTGGTGTAGGATGTATATTTGAGTAAATTTAAATGAAAATAACATCGATTTTTTGGATTTTGTCACGATTTTTGTCAAATTTTAATAAATTTATTTGAAATCAACTTGGATAATTTTGGAATTTGTTGAGTATTTTTGTTGTAGGAACTATATTTGAGTAAATTTAGATGAAAATATCTTCAATTTTTAGGATTGTGAAAAAAATTTTAGTTGGAAGTGCCAAATTTTAATAAATTTTTTTGAAACCAACTTCGATTTTTTGGATTTTCTTGAGTATTTTTGGTGTAGGATCTACAATTGAGTAAATTTGGATGAAAATAACTTCGATTTTTTGGATTATGTCACGATTTTTGTCAAATTTTAATAAATTTATTTGAAATCAACTTGGATAATTTTGGAATTTGTTGAGTATTTTTGTTGTAGGAACTATATTTGAGTAAATTTAGATGAAAATATCTTCAATTTTTTGGATTGTGAAAAAAATTTTAGTTGGAAGTGTCAAATTTCAATAAATTTATTTGAAACCAACTTCGATTTTTTGGATTTTCTTGAGTATTTTTGTTGTAGGATCTACAATTGAGTAAATTTAGATGAAAATAACTTCAATTTTGTGGATTGTGAAAAAAATTTTAGTTGGAAGTGTCAAATTTTAATAAATTTATTTGAAATCAACTTCGATTTTTTTGGATTTTGTCGAGTATTTTTGGTGTAGGATGTACAATTGAGTAAATTTAGATGAAAATAACTTCGATTTTTTGGATTATGTCACGATTTTGGTCAAATTTTAATAAATTTATTTGAAATCAACTTGGATAATTTTGGAATTTGTTGAGTATTTTTGTTGTAGGAACTATATTTGAGTAAATTTAGATGAAAATATCTTCAATTTTTTGGATTGTGAAAAAAATTTTAGTTGGAACTGTCAAATTTCAATAAATTTATTTGAAACCAACTTCGATTTTTTGGATTTTCTTGAGTATTTTTGTTGTAGGATCTACAATTGAGTAAATTTAGATGAAAATAACTTCAATTTTGTGGATTGTGAAAAAATTTTAGTGGGAAGTGTCAAATTTTAATAAATTTATTTGAAATCAATTTCGATTCTTTTGAATTTTGTCGAGTATTTTTGGTGTAGGATGTATATTTGAGTAAATTTAAATGAAAATAACTTCGATTTTTTGGATTATGTCACGATTTTTGTCAAATTTTAATAAATTTATTTGAAATCAACTTGGATAATTTTGGAATTTGTTGAGTATTTTTGTTGTAGGAACTATATTTGAGTAAATTTAGATGAGAATATCTTCAATTTTTTGGATTGTGAAAAAAATTTTAGTTGGAAGTGTCAAATTTTAATAAATTTTTTTGAAACCAACTTCGATTTTTTGGATTTTCTTGAGTATTTTTGGTGTAGGATCTACAATTGAGTAAATTTAGATGAAAATAACTTCGATTTTTTGGATTTTGTCACGATTTTTGTCAAATTTCAATAAATTTATTTGAAACCAACTTCGATTTTTTTGATTTTCTTGAGTATTTTTGTTGTAGGATCTACAATTGAGTAAATTTAGATGAAAATAACTTCAATTTTGTGGATTGTGAAAAAAAATTTAGTTGGAAGTGTCAAATTTTAATAAATTTATTTGAAATCAACTTCGATTTTTTTGGATTTTGTCGAGTATTTTTGGTGTAGGATGTACAATTGAGTAAATTTAGATGAAAATAACTTCGATTTTTTGGATTATGTCACGATTTTTGTCAAATTTTAATAAATTTATTTGAAATCAACTTGGATAATTTTGGAATTTGTTGAGTATTTTTGTTGTAGGAACTATATTTGAGTAAATTTAGATGAAAATATCTTCAATTTTTTGGATTGTGAAAAAAATTTTAGTTGGAACTGTCAAATTTCAATAAATTTATTTGAAACCAATTTCGATTATTTGGATTTTCTTGAGTATTTTTGTTGTAGGATCTACAATTGAGTAAATTTAGATGAAAATAACTTCAATTTTGTGGATTGTGAAAAAAATTTTAGTTGGAAGTGTCAAATTTTAATAAATTTATTTGAAATCAACTTCGATTTTTTTGAATTTTGTCGAGTATTTTTGGTGTAGGATGTATATTTGAGTAAATTTAGATGAAAATAATTTCAATTTTTTGGATTGTGAAAAAAAATTTAGTTGGAAGTGTCAAATTTTAATAAATTTATTTGAAATCAATTTGGATTATTTTGGATTTTATTGAGTATTTTTGTTGTAGGATCTACAATTGAGTAAATTTAGATGAAAATAACTTCGATTTTTTGGATTTTGTCACGATTTTTGTCAAATTTTAATAAATTTATTTGAAATCAACTTGGATAATTTTGGAATTTGTTGAGTATTTTTGTTGTAAGATCTATATTTGAGTAAATTTAGATGAAAATAACTTCAATTTTGTGGATTGTGAAAAATTTTTTTTGTTGGAAGTGTCAAATTTTAATAAATTTATTTGAAACCAATTTCGATTATTTGGATTTTCTTGAGTATTTTTGTTGTAGGATCTACTATTGAGTAAATTTAGATGAAAATAACTTCCATTTTTTGGATTGTGAAAAAAATTTTAGTTGGAAGTGTCCAATTTTAATAAATTTATTTGAAATCAACTTCGATTTTTTTGAATTTTGTCGAGTATTTTTGGTGTAGGATGTATATTTGAGTAAATTTAGATGAAAATAATTTCAATTTTTTGGATTGTGAAAAAAAATTTAGTTGGAAGTGTCAAATTTTAATAAATTTATTTGAAATCAATTTGGATTATTTTGGATTTTATTGAGTATTTTTGTTGTAGGATCTACAATTGAGTAAATTTAGATGAAAATAACTTCGATTTTTTGGATTTTGTCACGATTTTTGTCAAATTTTAATAAATTTATTTGAAATCAACTTGGATAATTTTGGAATTTGTTGAGTATTTTTGTTGTAAGATCTATATTTGAGTAAATTTTGATTAAAATAACTTCAATTTTGTGGATTGTGAAAAAATTTTTTTGTTGGTAGTGTCAAATTTTAATAAATTTATTTGAAACCAAATTCGATTTTTTGGATTTTCTTGAGTATTTTTGTTGGAGGATCTACAATTGAGTAAATTTAGATGAAAATAACTTCAATTTTGTGGATTGTGAAAAAAATTTTAGTTGGAAGTGTCAAATTTTAATAAATTTATTTGAAATCAGTTTCGATTTTTTTGAATTTTGTCGAGTATTTTTGGTGTAGGATGTATATTTGAGTAAATTTAGATGAAAATAACGACAATTTTTTGGATTGTGAAAAAAATTTTAGTTGGAAGTGTCAAATTTTAATAAATTTATTTGAAACCAATTTCGATTATTTGGATTTTCTTGAGTATTTTTGTTGTAGGATCTACAATTGAGTAAATTTAGATGAAAATAACTTCCATTTTTTGGATTGTGAATAAAATTTTAGTTGGAAGTGTCAAATTTTAATAAATTTATTTCAATTCAACTTCGATTTTTTTGAATTTTGTCGAGTATTTTTGGTGTAGGATGTATATTTGAGTAAATTTAAATGAAAATAACTTCGATTTTTTGGATTTTGTCACGATTTTTGTCAAATTTTAATAAATTTATTTGAAATCAACTTGGATAATTTTGGAATTTGTTGAGTACTTTTGTTGTAACATCTATATTTGAGTAAATTTAGATGAAAATAACTTCAATTTTGTGGATTGTGAAAAAAATTTTTTGTTGGAAGTGTCAAATTTTAATAAATTTATTTGAAACCAAATTCGATTTTTTGATTTTCTTGAGTATTTTTGTTGTAGGATCTACAATTGAGTAAATTTAGATGAAAATAACTTCAATTTTGTGGATTGTGAAAAAAATTTTAGTTGGAAGTGTCAAATTTTAATAAATTTATTTGAAATCAATTTCGATTTTTTTGAATTTTGTCGAGTATTTTTGGTGTAGGATGTATATTTGAGTAAATTTAAATGAAAATAACATCGATTTTTTGGATTTTGTCACGATTTTTGTCAAATTTTAATAAATTTATTTGAAATCAACTTGGATAATTTTGGAATTTGTTGAGTATTTTTGTTGTAGGAACTATATTTGAGTAAATTTAGATGAAAATATCTTCAATTTTTAGGATTGTGAAAAAAATTTTAGTTGGAAGTGCCAAATTTTAATAAATTTTTTTGAAACCAACTTCGATTTTTTGGATTTTCTTGAGTATTTTTGGTGTAGGATCTACAATTGAGTAAATTTGGATGAAAATAACTTCGATTTTTTGGATTATGTCACGATTTTTGTCAAATTTTAATAAATTTATTTGAAATCAACTTGGATAATTTTGGAATTTGTTGAGTATTTTTGTTGTAGGAACTATATTTGAGTAAATTTAGATGAAAATATCTTCAATTTTTTGGATTGTGAAAAAAATTTTAGTTGGAAGTGTCAAATTTCAATAAATTTATTTGAAACCAACTTCGATTTTTTGGATTTTCTTGAGTATTTTTGTTGTAGGATCTACAATTGAGTAAATTTAGATGAAAATAACTTCAATTTTGTGGATTGTGAAAAAAATTTTAGTTGGAAGTGTCAAATTTTAATAAATTTATTTGAAATCAACTTCGATTTTTTTGGATTTTGTCGAGTATTTTTGGTGTAGGATGTACAATTGAGTAAATTTAGATGAAAATAACTTCGATTTTTTGGATTATGTCACGATTTTGGTCAAATTTTAATAAATTTATTTGAAATCAACTTGGATAATTTTGGAATTTGTTGAGTATTTTTGTTGTAGGAACTATATTTGAGTAAATTTAGATGAAAATATCTTCAATTTTTTGGATTGTGAAAAAAATTTTAGTTGGAACTGTCAAATTTCAATAAATTTATTTGAAACCAACTTCGATTTTTTGGATTTTCTTGAGTATTTTTGTTGTAGGATCTACAATTGAGTAAATTTAGATGAAAATAACTTCAATTTTGTGGATTGTGAAAAAAATTTTAGTTGGAAGTGTCAAATTTTAATAAATTTATTTGAAGTCAACTTCGATTTTTTTGGATTTTGTCGGGTATGTTTGGTGTAGGATGTACAATTGAGTAAATTTAGATGAAAATAACTTCGATTTTTTGGATTATGTCACGATTTTTGTCAAATTTTAATAAATTTATTTGAAATCAACTTCGATTTATTTGGATTTTGTCGAGTATTTTTGGTGTAGGATGTATATTTGAGTAAATTTAGATGAAAATAACTTCAATTTTGTGGATTGTGAAAAAATTTTTTTGTTGGAAGTGTCAAATTTTAATAAATTTATTTGAAACCAATTTCGATTATTTGGATTTTCTTGTGTATTTTTGTTGTAGGATCTACTATTGAGTAAATTTAGATGAAAATAACTTCCATTTTTTGGATTGTGAATAAAATTTTAGTTGGAAGTGTCAAATTTTAATAAATTTATTTGAATTCAACTTCGATTTTTTTGAATTTTGTCGAGTATTTTTGGTGTAGGATGTATATTTGAGTACATTTAAATGAAAATAACTTCGATTTTTTGGATTTTGTCACGATTTTTGTCCAATTTTAATAAATTTATTTGAAATCAACTTGGATAATTTTGGAATTTGTTGAGTATTTTTGTTGTAGGAACTATATTTGAGTAAATTTATATGAAAATATCTTCAATTTTTAGGATTGTGAAAAAAATTTTAGTTGGAAGTGCCAAATTTTAATAAATTTTTTTGAAACCAACTTCGATTTTTTGGATTTTCTTGAGTATTTTTGGTGTAGGATCTACAATTGAGTAAATTTAGATGAAAATAACTTCGATTTTTTGGATTTTGTCACGATTTTTGTCAAATTTTAATAAATTTATTTGAAATCAACTTGGATAATTTTGGAATTTGTTGAGTATTTTTGTTGTAGGAACTATATTTGAGTAAATTTAGATGAAAATATCTTCAATTTTTTGAATTGTGAAAAAAATTTTAGTTGGAAGTGTCAAATTTTAATAAATTTATTTGAAACCAACTTCGATTTTTTGGATTTTCTTGAGTATTTTTGTTGTAGGATCTACAATTGAGTAAATTTAGATGAAAATAACTTCAATTTTTTGGATTGTGAAAAAAATTTGAGTTGGAAGTGTCAAATTTTAATAAATTTATTTGAAACCAACTTCGATTTTTTGGATTTTCTTGTGTATTTTTGTTGTAGGATCTACAATTGAGTAAATTTAGATGAAAATAACTTCCATTTTTTGGATTGTGAAAAAAATTTTAGTTGGAAGAGTCAAATTTTAATAAATTTATTTGAAATCAACTTCGATTTTTTTGGATTTTGTCGAGTATTTTTGGTGTAGGATGTATATTTGAGTAAATTTAAATGAAAATAACCTCGATTTTTTCGATTTTGTCACGATTTTTGTCAAATTTTAATAAATTTATTTGAAATCAACTTGGATAATTTTGGAATTTGTTGAGTATTTTTGTTGTAGGATCTATATTTGAGTAAATTTAGATGAAAATATCTTCAATTTTTTGGATTGTGAAAAAATTTTAGTTGGAAGTGTCAAATTTTAATAAATTTATTTGAAACCAACTTTGATTTTTTGGATTTTCTTGAGTATTTTTGTTGTAGGATCTACAATTGAGTAAATTTAGATGAAAATAACTTCAATTTTATGGATTGTGAAAAAAAATTTAGTTGGAAGTGCCTAATTTTAATAAATTTATTTGAAACCAACTTCGATTATTTGGATTTTCTTGAGTATTTTTGTTGTAGGATCTACAATTGAGTAAATTTTGATGAAAATAACTTCAATTTTTTGGATTGTGAAAAAAAATTTAGTTGGAAGTGTCAAATTTTAATAAAATTATTTGAAATCAACTTCGATTTTTTTGGATTTTGTTGAGTATTTTTGTTGTAGGGTCTATATTTGAGTAAATTTGGATGAAAATAACTTCAATTTTGTGGATTGTGAAAAAAATTTTAGTTGGAAGTGTCAAATTTTAATAAATTTATTTGAAATCAACTTCGATTTTTTTGGATTTTGTCGAGTATTTTTGGTGTAGGATGTATATTTGAGTAAATTTAGATGAAAATAACTTCAATTTTTTGGATTGTGAAAAAAAGTTTAGTTGGAAGTGTCAAGTTTTAATAAATTTATTTGAAACCAACTTCGATTTTTTGGATTTTCTTGAGTATTTTTGTTGTAGGATCTACAATTGAGTAAATTTAGATGAAAATAACTTCGATTTTTTGGATTTTGTCACGATTTTTGTCAAATTTTAATAAATTTATTTGAAATCAACTTCGATTTTTTTGGATTTTGTTGAGTATTTTTGTTGTAGGGTCTATATTTGAGTAAATTTAGATGAAAATAACTTCAATTTTTTGGATTGTGAATATAATTTTAGTTGGAAGTGTCAAATTTTAATAAATTTATTTGAATTCAACTTCGATTTTGTGAATTTTGTCGAGTATTTTTGGTGTAGGATGTATATTTGAGTAAATTTAGATGAAAATAACTTCAATTTTTGGGACTGAGAAAAATATTTTAGTTGGAAGTGTCAAATTTTAATAAATTTATTTGAAACCTACTTCGATTTTTCTCGACTACGTTGAGTTTTTTTTATAGAGAAGCTTAATTTGAGTAATTTCAGTTGAAATAACTTCGATTTTTTGGATTTTGTCACGATTTTTGTCAAATTTTAATAAATTTATTTGAAATCAACTTGGATAATTTTGGAATTTGTTGAGTATTTATGTTGTAGGATCTATATTTGAGTAAATTTAGATGAAAATATCTTCAATTTTTTGGATTGTGAAAAAATTTTAGTTGGATGTGTCAAATTTTAATAAATTTATTTGAATTCAACTTCGATTTTGTGAATTTTGTGGAGTATTTTTGGTGTAGGATGTATATTTGAGTAAATTTAGATGAAAATAATTTCAATTTTTTGGATTGTGAAAAAAAATTTAGTTGGAAGTGTCAAATTTTAATAAATTTATTTGAAATCAATTTGGATTATTTTGGATTTTATTGAGTATTTTTGTTGTAGGATCTACAATTGAGTAAATTTAGATGAAAATAACTTCGATTTTTTTGATTTTGTCACGATTTTTGTCAAATTTTAATAAATTTATTTGAAATCAACTTGGATAATTTTGGAATTTGTTGAGTATTTTTGTTGTAAGATCTATATTTGAGTAAATTTAGATGAAAATAACTTCAATTTTTAGGATTGTGAAAAAAAATTTAGTTGGAAGTGTCAAATTTTAATAAATTTATTTGCACCAACTTCGATTTTTTTGGATTTTGTCGAGTATTTTTGTTGTAGGATGTATATTTGAGTAAATTTAGATGAAAATAGCGACAATTTTTTGGATTGTGAAAAAATTTTAGTTGGATGTGTCAAATTTTAATAAATTTATTTGAAACCAACTTTGATTTTTTGGATTTTCTTGAGTATTTTTGTTGTAGGATCTACAATTGAGTAAATTTAGATGAAAATAACTTCAATTTTTTGGATTGTGAAAAAAAATTTAGTTGGAAGTGTCAAATTTTAATAAAATTATTTGAAACCAACTTCGATTTTTTGGATTTTCTTGAGTATTTTTGGTGTAGGATGTATATTTGAGTAAATTTAGATGAAAATAACGACAATTTTTTGGATTCTGAAAAAAAAATTTACTTGGAAGTGTAAAATTTTAATAAATTTATTTGAAACCAACTTCGATTTTTTTGTATTTTCTTGAGTATTTTTGTTGTAGGATCTACCATTGAGTAAATTTAGATGAAAATAACTTCGATTTTTTGGATTTTGTCACGATTTTTGTCAAATTTTAATAAATTTATTTGAAATCAACTTGGATAATTTTGGAATTTGTTGAGTATTTTTGTTGTAGGATGTATATTTGAGTAAATTTAGATGAAAATAACGACAATTTTTTGGATTGTGAAAAAAATTTAGTTGGAAGTGTCAAATTTTAATAAATTTATTTGAAATCAATTTGGATTATTTTGGATTTTGTTGACAATTTTTGTTGTAGGATCTATATTTGAGTAAATTTAGATGAAAATAACTTAAATTTTTAGGATTGTGAAAAAAAATTTAGTTGGAAGTGTCAAATTTTAATAAAATTATTTGAAACCAACTTCGATTTTTTGGATTTTCTTGAGTATTTTTGGTGTAGGATGTATATTTGAGTAAATTTAGATGAAAATAACGACAATTTTTTGGATTCTGAAAAAAAAATTTACTTGGAAGTGTAAAATTTTAATAAATTTATTTGAAACCAACTTCGATTTTTTTGTATTTTCTTGACTATTTTTGGTGTAGGATGTATATTTGAGTAAATTTAGATGAAAATAACTTCAATTTTGTGGATTGTGAAAAAATTTTTTTGTTGGAAGTGTCAAATTTTAATAAATTTATTTGAAACCAATTTCGATTATTTGGATTTTCTTGTGTATTTTTGTTGTAGGATCTACTATTGAGTAAATTTAGATGAAAATAACTTCCATTTTTTGGATTGTGAATAAAATTTTAGTTGGAAGTGTCAAATTTTAATAAATTTATTTGAATTCAACTTCGATTTTTTTGAATTTTGTCGAGTATTTTTGGTGTAGGATGTATATTTGAGTACATTTAAATGAAAATAACTTCGATTTTTTGGATTTTGTCACGATTTTTGTCCAATTTTAATAAATTTATTTGAAATCAACTTGGATAATTTTGGAATTTGTTGAGTATTTTTGTTGTAGGAACTATATTTGAGTAAATTTATATGAAAATATCTTCAATTTTTAGGATTGTGAAAAAAATTTTAGTTGGAAGTGCCAAATTTTAATAAATTTTTTTGAAACCAACTTCGATTTTTTGGATTTTCTTGAGTATTTTTGGTGTAGGATCTACAATTGAGTAAATTTAGATGAAAATAACTTCGATTTTTTGGATTTTGTCACGATTTTTGTCAAATTTTAATAAATTTATTTGAAATCAACTTGGATAATTTTGGAATTTGTTGAGTATTTTTGTTGTAGGATCTATATTTGAGTAAATTTAGATGAAAATATCTTCAGTTTTTAGGATTGTGAAAAAAATTTTAGTTGGAAGTGCCAAATTTTAATAAATTTTTTTGAAACCAACTTCGATTTTTTGGGTTTTCTTGAGTATTTTTGGTGTAGGATCTACAATTGAGTAAATTTAGATGAAAATAACTTCGATTTTTTGGATTATGTCACGATTTTTGTCAAATTTTAATAAATTTATTTTAAATCAACTTGGATAATTTTGAAATTTGTTGAGTATTTTTGTTGTAGGAACTATATTTGAGTAAATTTAGATGAAAATATCTTCAATTTTTTGGATTGTGAAAAAAATTTTAGTTGGAAGTGTCAAATTTTAATAAATTTATTTGAAACCAACTTCGATTTTTTGGATTTTCTTGAGTATTTTTGTTGTAGGATCTACAATTGAGTAAATTTAGATGAAAATAACTTCAATTTTTTGGATTGTGAAAAAAATTTGAGTTGGAAGTGTCAAATTTTAATAAATTTATTTGAAACCAACTTCGATTTTTTGGATTTTCTTGTGTATTTTTGTTGTAGGATCTACAATTGAGTAAATTTAGATGAAAATAACTTCCATTTTTTGGATTGTGAAAAAAATTTTAGTTGGAAGTGTCAAATTTTAATAAATTTATTTGAAATCAACTTCGATTTTTTTGGATTTTGTCGAGTATTTTTGGTGTAGGATGTATATTTGAGTAAATTTAGATGAAAATATCTTAAATTTTTAGGATTGTGAAAAAAATTTTAGTTGGAAGTGCCAAATTTTAATAAATTTATTTGAAACAAACTTCGATTTTTCGGATTTTTATGGAGTATTTTTGTTGTAGGATCTACAATTGAGTAAATTTAGATGAAAATAACTTCAATTTTTTGGATTGTGAAAAAAATTATAGTTGGAAGTGTCAAATTTTAATAAATTTATTTGAAATCAACTTCGATTATTTTGAATTTTGTTGAGTATTTTTGTTGTAGGATCTATATTTGAGTAAATTTAGATGAAAATAACTTAAATTTTTAGGATTGTGAAAAAAATGTTAGTTGGAAGTGTCAAATTTTAATAAATTTATTTGAGACCAACTTCGATTTTTTTGGATTTGGTTGAGTATTTTAGTTGTAGGATGCATATTTGAGTAAATTTAGATGAAATTATCTTCAATTTTTTGGATTGTGAAAAAATTATAGTTGGAAGTGTCAAATTTTAATAAATTTATTTGAAATCAACTTCGATTATTTTGGATTTTGTTGAGTATTTTTGTTGTAGGATCTATATTTGAGTAAATTTAGATGAAAATAACTTCAATTTCTAGGATTGTGAAAAAAATTTTAGTTGGAAGTGTCAAATTTTAATAAATTTATTTGAAACCAACTTCGATTATTTGGATTTTGTTGAGTATTTTTGTTGCAGGATCTATATTTGAGTAAATTTGGATGAAAATAACTTCAATTTTTAGGATTGTGAACAAAAATTTAGTTGCAAGTGTCAAATTTTAATAAATTTATTTGAAATCAACTTCGATTTTATTGGATTTTGTCGAATATTTTTGTTGTAGGATCTATATTTGAGTAAATTTAGATGAAAATAACTTCAATTTTTAGGACTGAGAAAAATATTTTAGTTGGAAGTGTCAAATTTTAATAAATTTATTTGAATTCAACTTCGATTTTTTTTAATGTTGTCGAGTATTTTTGGTGTAGGATGTATATTTGAGTAAATTTAGATGAAAATATCTTAAATTTTTAGGATTGTGAAAAAAATTTTAGTTGGAAGTGCCAAATTTTAATAAATTTATTTGAATCAAACTTCGATTTTTCGGATTTTTATGGAGTATTTTTGTTTCAGGATCTACAATTGAGTAAATTTAGATGAAAATAACTTCAATTTTTAGGACTGAGAAAAATATTTTAGTTGGAAGTGTCAAATTTTAATAAATTTATTTGAAACCTACTTCGATTTTTCTCGACTATGTTGAGTTTTTTTGATAGAGAAGCTTAATTTGAGTATTTTCAGTTGAAATAACTTCGATTTTTTGGATTTTGTCACGATTTTTGTCAAATTTTAATAAATTTATTTGAAATCAACTTGGATAATTTTGGAATTTGTTGAGTATTTATGTTGTAGGATCTATATTTGAGTAAATTTAGATGAAAATATCTTCAATTTTTTGGATTGTGAAAAAATTTTAGTTGGATGTGTCAAATTTTAATAAATTTATTTGAAACCAACTTTGATTTTTTGGATTTTCTTGAGTATTTTTGTTGTAGGATCTACAATTGAGTAAATTTAGATGAAAATAACTTCAATTTTTTGGATTGTGAAAAAAAATTTAGTTGGAAGTGTCAAATTTTAATAAAATTATTTGAAACCAACTTCGATTTTTTGGATTTTCTTGAGTATTTTTGGTGTAGGATGTATATTTGAGTAAATTTAGATGAAAATAACGACAATTTTTTGGATTCTGAAAAAAAAATTTACTTGGAAGTGTAAAATTTTAATAAATTTATTTGAAACCAACTTCGATTTTTTTGTATTTTCTTGAGTATTTTTGTTGTAGGATCTACCATTGAGTAAATTTAGATGAAAATAACTTCGATTTTTTGGATTTTGTCACGATTTTTGTCAAATTTTAATAAATTTATTTGAAATCAACTTGGATAATTTTGGAATTTGTTGAGTATTTTTGTTGTAGGATCTATATTTGAGTAACTTTAGATGAAAATATCTTCAATTTTTTGGATTGTGAAAAAATTTTAGTTGGAAGTGTCAAATTTTAATAAATTTATTTGAAATCAATTTGGATTATTTTGGATTTTGTCGAGTATTTTTGGTGTAGGATGTATATTTGAGTAAATGTAGATGAAAATAACGACAATTTTTTGGATTGTGAAAAAAAATTTTAGTTGGAAGTGTCAAATTTTAACAAATTTATTTGAAACCAACTTCGATTTTTTCGGATTTTCTTGAGTATTTTTGTTGTAGGATATACAATTGAGTAAATTTAGATGAAAATAACTTCAATTTTTTGGATTGTGAATATAATTTTAGTTGGAAGTGTCAAATTTTAATAAATTTATTTGAATTCAACTTCGATTTTGTGAATTTTGTCGAGTATTTTTGGTGTAGGATGTATATTTGAGAAAATTTAGATGAAAATATCTTAAATTTTTAGGATTGTGAAAAGAATTTTAGTTGGAAGTGCCAAATTTTAATAAATTTATTTGAAACAAACTTCGATTTTTCGGATTTTTATGGAGTATTTTTGTTGTAGGATCTACAATTGAGTAAATTTAGATGAAAATAACTTCAATTTTTAGGACTGAGAAAAATATTTTAGTTGGAAGTGTCAAATTTTAATAAATTTATTTGAAACCTACTTCGATTTTTCTCGACTATGTTGAGTTTTTTTGATAGAGAAGCTTAATTTGAGTAATTTCAGTTGAAATAACTTCATTTTTTTGGATTTTGTCACGATTTTTGTCAAATTTTAATAAATTTATTTGAAATCAACTTGGATAATTTTGGAATTTGTTGAGTATTTTTGTTGTAGGATCTATATTTGAGTAACTTTAGATGAAAATATCTTCAATTTTTTGGATTGTGAAAAAATTTTAGTTGGAAGTGTCAAATTTTAATAAATTTATTTGAAATCAATTTGGATTATTTTGGATTTTGTCGAGTATTTTTGGTGTAGGATGTATATTTGAGTAAATTTAGATGAAAATAACTTCAATTTTTTGGATTGTGAAAAAAAGTTTAGTTGGAAGTGTCAAGTTTTAATAAATTTATTTGAAACCAACTTTGATTTTTTGGATTTTCTTGAGTATTTTTGGTGTAGGATCTACAATTGAGTAAATTTAGATGAAAATAACTTCGATTTTTTGGATTATGTCACGATTTTTGTCAAATTTTAATAAATTTATTTGAAATCAACTTGGATAATTTTGGAATTTGTTGAGTATTTTTGTTGTAGGATCTATATTTGAGTAACTTTAGATGAAAATATCTTCAATTTTTTGGATTGTGAAAAAATTTTAGTTGGAAGTGTCAAATTTTAATAAATTTATTTGAAATCAATTTGGATTATTTTGGATTTTGTCGAGTATTTTTGGTGTAGGATGTATATTTGAGTAAATGTAGATGAAAATAACGACAATTTTTTGGATTGTGAAAAAAAATTTTAGTTGGAAGTGTCAAATTTTAACAAATTTATTTGAAACCAACTTCGATTTTTTCGGATTTTCTTGAGTATTTTTGTTGTAGGATATACAATTGAGTAAATTTAGATGAAAATAACTTCAATTTTTTGGATTGTGAATATAATTTTAGTTGGAAGTGTCAAATTTTAATAAATTTATTTGAATTCAACTTCGATTTTGTGAATTTTGTCGAGTATTTTTGGTGTAGGATGTATATTTGAGAAAATTTAGATGAAAATATCTTAAATTTTTAGGATTGTGAAAAGAATTTTAGTTGGAAGTGCCAAATTTTAATAAATTTATTTGAAACAAACTTCGATTTTTCGGATTTTTATGGAGTATTTTTGTTGTAGGATCTACAATTGAGTAAATTTAGATGAAAATAACTTCAATTTTTAGGACTGAGAAAAATATTTTAGTTGGAAGTGTCAAATTTTAATAAATTTATTTGAAACCTACTTCGATTTTTCTCGACTATGTTGAGTTTTTTTGATAGAGAAGCTTAATTTGAGTAATTTCAGTTGAAATAACTTCATTTTTTTGGATTTTGTCACGATTTTTGTCAAATTTTAATAAATTTATTTGAAATCAACTTGGATAATTTTGGAATTTGTTGAGTATTTTTGTTGTAGGATCTATATTTGAGTAACTTTAGATGAAAATATCTTCAATTTTTTGGATTGTGAAAAAATTTTAGTTGGAAGTGTCAAATTTTAATAAATTTATTTGAAATCAATTTGGATTATTTTGGATTTTGTCGAGTATTTTTGGTGTAGGATGTATATTTGAGTAAATTTAGATGAAAATAACTTCAATTTTTTGGATTGTGAAAAAAAGTTTAGTTGGAAGTGTCAAGTTTTAATAAATTTATTTGAAACCAACTTCGATTTTTTGGATTTTCTTGAGTATTTTTGTTGTAGGATCTATAATTAAGTAAATTTAGATGAAAATAACTTCAATTTTTTGGTATGTGAATATAATTTTATTTGGAAGTGTCAAATTTTAATAAATTTATTTGAATTCAACTTCGATTTTGTGAATTTTGTCGAGTATTTTTGGTGTAGGATGTATATTTGAGTAAATTTAGATGAAAATAACTTCAATTTTTTGGATTGTGAAAAAAATTTTAGTTGGAAGTGTCAAATTTTAATAAATTTATTTGAATTCAACTTCGATTTTTTGGGATTTTCTTGAGTATTTTTGTTGTAGGATCTACAATTGAGTAAATTTAGATGAAAATAACTTCAATTTTTTGGATTGTGAAAAAAATTTTAGTTGGAAGTGTCAAATTTTAATATATTTATTTGATATCAACTTCGATTTTTTTGGATTTTGTCGAGTATTTTTGTTGTAGGATCTACAATTGAGTAAATTTAGATGAAAAGAACTTCAATTTTTTGGATTGTGAAAAAAAATTTAGTTGGAAGTGTCAAATTTTAATAAAATTATTTGAAACCAACTTCGATTTTTTGGATTTTCTTGAGTATTTTTGGTGTAGGATGTATATTTGAGTAAATTTAGATGAAAATAACGACAATTTTTTGGATTCTGAAAAAAAAATTTACTTGGAAGTGTAAAATTTTAATAAATTTATTTGAAACCAACTTCGATTTTTTTGTATTTTCTTGAGTATTTTTGTTGTAGGATCTACCATTGAGTAAATTTAGATGAAAATAACTTCGATTTTTTGGATTTTGTCACGATTTTTGTCAAATTTTAATAAATTTATTTGAAATCAACATGGATAATTTTGGAATTTGTTGAGTATTTTTGTTGTAGGATGTATATTTGAGTAAATTTAGATGAAAATAACGACAATTTTTTGGATTGTGAAAAAAATTTTAGTTGGAAGTGTCAAATTTTAATAAATTTATTTGAAACCAATTTCGATTATTTGGATTTTCTTGAGTATTTTTGTTGTAGGATCTACAATTGAGTAAATTTAGATGAAAATAACTTCGATTTTTTGGATTTTGTCACGATTTTTGTCAAATTTTAATAAATTTATTTGAAATCAACTTGGATAATTTTGGAATTTGTTGAGTATTTTTGTTGTAGGAACTATATTTGAGTAAATTTAGGTGAAAATATCTTCAATTTTTAGGATTGTTTAAAAAATTTTAGTTGGAAGTGCCAAATTTTAATAAACTTTTTGTAACCAACTTCGATTTTTTGGATTTTCTTGAGTATTTTTGTTGTAGGATCTACAATTGAGTAAATTTAGATGAAAATAACTTCGATTTTTTGGATTTTGTCACGATTTTTGTCAAATTTTAATAAATTTATTTGAAATCAACTTGGATAATTTTGGAATTTGTTGAGTATTTTTGTTGTAGGATGTATATTTGAGTAAATTTAGATGAAAATAACGACAATTTTTTGGATTGTGAAAAAAATTTTAGTTGGAAGTGTCAAATTTTAATAAATTTATTTGAAACCAATTTCGATTATTTGGATTTTCTTGAGTATTTTTGTTGTAGGATCTACAATTGAGTAAATTTAGATGAAAATAACTTCAATTTTTTGGATTGTGAAAAAAATTTTAGTTGGAAGTGTCAAATTTTAATAAATTTATATGAATTCAACTTCGATTTTTTGGGATTTTGTTGAGTATTTTTGTTGTAGGGTCTATATTTGAGTAAATTTATATGAAAATATGTCCAATTTTGTGGATTGTGAAAAAAATTTTAGTTGGAAGTGTCAAATTTTAATATATTTATTTGATATCAACTTCGATTTTTTTGGATTTTGTCGAGTATTTTTGGTGTAGGATGTATATTTGAGTAAATTTAGATGAAAATAACTTCAATTCTTTGGATTGTGAAAAAAATTTGAGTTGGAAGTGTCAAATTTTAATAAATTTATTTGAAACCAACTTCGATTTTTTGGATTTTCTTGAGTATTTTTGTTGTAGGGTCTATATTTGAGTAAATTTAGATGAAAATATGTCCAATTTTGTGGATTGTGAAAAAAATTTTAGTTGGAAGTGTCAAATTTTAATATATTTATTTGATATCAACTTCGATTTTTTTGGATTTTGTCGAGTATTTTTGGTGTAGGATGTATATTTGAGTAAATTTAGATGAAAATAACTTCAATTCTTTGGATTGTGAAAAAAATTTGAGTTGGAAGTGTCAAATTTTAATAAATTTATTTGAAACCAACTTCGATTTTTTGGATTTTCTTGAGTATTTTTGTTGTAGGGTCTATATTTGAGTAAATTTAGATGAAAATATGTTCAATTTTGTGGATTGTGAAAAAAATTTTAGTTGGAAGTGTCAAATTTTAATAAATTTATTTGATATCAACTTCGATTTTTTTGGATTTTGTCGAGTATTTTTGGTGTAGGATGTATATTTGAGTAAATTTAGATGAAAATAACTTCAATTTTTTGGATTGTGAAAAAAAGTTTAGTTGGAAGTGTCAAGTTTTAATAAATTTATTTGAAACCAACTTCGATTTTTTTGATTTTCTTGAGTAATTTTGTTGTAGGATCTATAATTAAGTAAATTTAGATGAAAATAACTTCAATTTTTTGGTATGTGAATATAATTTTAGTTGGAAGTGTCAAATTTTAATAAATTTATTTGAATTCAACTTCGATTTTGTGAATTTTGTCGAGTATTTTTGGTGTAGGATGTATATTTGAGTAAATTTAGATGAAAATAACTTCAATTTTTAGGACTGAGAAAAATATTTTAGTTGGAAGTGTCAAATTTTAATAAATTTATTTGAAACCTACTTCGATTTTTCTCGACTATGTTGAGTTTTTTTGATAGAGAAGCTTAATTTGAGTAATTTCAGTTGAAATAACTTCGATTTTTTGGATTTTGTCACGATTTTTGTCAAATTTTAATAAATTTATTTGAAATCAACTTGGATAATTTTGGAATTTGTTGAGTATTTTTGTTGTAGGATGTATATTTGAGTAAATTTAGATGAAAATAACGACAATTTTTTGGATTGTGAAAAAAATTTTAGTTGGAAGTGTCAAATTTTAATAAATTTATTTGAATTCAACTTCGATTTTTTCGGATTTTGTTGAGTATTTTTGTTGTAGGGTCTATATTTGAGTAAATTTAGATGAAAATATGTTCAATTTTGTGGATTGTGAAAAAAATTTTAGTTGGAAGTGTCAAATTTTAATATATTTATTTGATATCAACTTCGATTTTTTTGGATTTTGTCGAGTATTTTTGTTGTAGGATCTACAATTGAGTAAATTTAGATGAAAATAACTTCGATTTTTTGGATTTTGTCACGATTTTTGTCAAATTTTAATAAATTTATTTGAAATCAACTTGGATAATTTTGGAATTTGTTGAGTATTTTTGTTGTAGGATGTATATTTGAGTAAATTTAGATGAAAATAACGACAATTTTTTGGATTGTGAAAAAAATTTTAGTTGGAAGTGTCAAATTTTAATAAATTTATTTGAATTCAACTTCGATTTTTTGGGATTTTGTTGAGTATTTTTGTTGTAGGGTCTATATTTGAGTAAATTTAGATGAAAATATGTTCAATTTTGTGGATTGTGAAAAAAATTTTAGTTGGAAGTGTCAAATTTTAATATATTTATTTGATATCAACTTCGATTTTTTTGGATTTTGTCGAGTATTTTTGTTGTAGGATCTACAATTGAGTAAATTTAGATGAAAATAACTTCAATTTTCTGGATTTTGTCACGATTTTTGTCAAATTTTAATAAATTTATTTGAAATCAACTTGGATAATTTTGGAATTTGTTGAGTATTTTTGTTGTAGGATGTATATTTGAGTAAATTTAGATGAAAATAACGACAATTTTTTGGATTGTGAAAAAAATTTTAGTTGGAAGTGTCAAATTTTAATAAATTTATTTGAATTCAACTTCGATTTTTTGGGATTTTGTTGAGTATTTTTGTTGTAGGGTCTATATTTGAGTAAATTTAGATGAAAATATGTTCAATTTTGTGGATTGTGAAAAAAATTTTAGTTGGAAGTGTCAAATTTTAATATATTTATTTGATATCAACTTCGATTTTTTTGGATTTTGTCGAGTATTTTTGTTGTAGGATCTACAATTGAGTAAATTTAGATGAAAATAACTTCGATTTTTTGGATTTTGTCACGATTTTTGTCAAATTTTAATAAATTTATTTGAAATCAACTTGGATAATTTTGGAATTTGTTGAGTATTTTTGTTGTAGGATGTATATCTGAGTAAATTTAGATGAAAATAACGACAATTTTTTGGATTGTGAAAAAAATTTTAGTTGGAAGTGTCAAATTTTAATAAATTTATTTGAAACCAATTTCGATTATTTGGATTTTCTTGAGTATTTTTGTTGTAGGATCTACAATTGAGTAAATTTAGATGAAAATAACTTCAATTTTCTGGATTGTGAAAAAAATTTTAGTTGGAAGTGTCAAATTTTAATAAATTTATATGAATTCAAATTCGATTTTTTGGGATTTTGTTGAGTATTTTTGTTGTAGGGTCTATATTTGAGTAAATTTAGATGAAAATATGTCCAATTTTGTGGATTGTGAAAAAAATTTTAGTTGGAAGTGTCAAATTTTAATATATTTATTTGATATCAACTTCGATTTTTTTGGATTTTGTCGAGTATTTTTGGTGTAGGATGTATATTTGAGTAAATTTAGATGAAAATAACTTCAATTCTTTGGATTGTGAAAAAAATTTGAGTTGGAAGTGTCAAATTTTAATAAATTTATTTGAAACCAACTTCGATTTTTTGGATTTTCTTGAGTATTTTTGTTGTAGGGTCTATATTTGAGTAAATTTAGATGAAAATATGTTCAATTTTGTGGATTGTGAAAAAAATTTTAGTTGGAAGTGTCAAATTTTAATAAATTTATTTGATATCAACTTCGATTTTTTTGGATTTTGTCGAGTATTTTTGGTGTAGGATGTATATTTGAGTAAATTTAGATGAAAATAACTTCAATTTTTTGGATTGTGAAAAAAAGTTTAGTTGGAAGTGTCAAGTTTTAATAAATTTATTTGAAACCAACTTCGATTTTTTTGATTTTCTTGAGTAATTTTGTTGTAGGATCTATAATTAAGTAAATTTAGATGAAAATAACTTCAATTTTTTGGTATGTGAATATAATTTTAGTTGGAAGTGTCAAATTTTAATAAATTTATTTGAATTCAACTTCGATTTTGTGAATTTTGTCGAGTATTTTTGGTGTAGGATGTATATTTGAGTAAATTTAGATGAAAATAACTTCAATTTTTAGGACTGAGAAAAATATTTTAGTTGGAAGTGTCAAATTTTAATAAATTTATTTGAAACCTACTTCGATTTTTCTCGACTATGTTGAGTTTTTTTGATAGAGAAGCTTAATTTGAGTAATTTCAGTTGAAATAACTTCGATTTTTTGGATTTTGTCACGATTTTTGTCAAATTTTAATAAATTTATTTGAAATCAACTTGGATAATTTTGGAATTTGTTGAGTATTTTTGTTGTAGGATCTATATTTGAGTAAATGTAGATGAAAATATCTTCAATTTTTTGGATTGTGAAAAAATTTTAGTTGGAAGTGTCAAATTTTAATAAATTTATTTGAAACCAACTTTGATTTTTTGGATTTTCTTGAGTATTTTTGTTGTAGGATCTACAATTGAGTAAATTTAGATGAAAATAACTTCAATTTTAAGGATTGTGAAAAAAAATTTAGTTGGAAGTGTCAAATTTTAATAAATTTATTTGAAATCCATTTGGATTATTTTGGATTTTGTTGACAATTTTTGTTGTAGGAACTATATTTGAGTAAATTTAGGTGAAAATATCTTCAATTTTTAGGATTGTGAAAAAAATTTTAGTTGGAAGTGCCAAATTTTAATAATTTTTTTTGTAACCAACTTCGATTTTTTGGATTTTCTTGAATATTTTTGGTGTAGGATCTACAATTGAGTAAATTTAGATGAAAATAACTTCAATTTTTAGGACTGAGAAAAATATTTTAGTTGGAAGTGTCAAATTTTAATAAATTTAATTTGAAACCAACTTCGATTTTTTGGATTTTCTTGAGTATTTTTGTTGTAGGATCTACAATTGAGTAAATTTTGATGAAAATAACTTCAATTTTTTGGATTGTGAAAAAAAATTTAGTTGGAAGTGTCAAATTTTAATAAAATTATTTGAAATCAACTTTGATTTTTTTGGATTTTGTTGAGTATTTTTGTTGTAGGGTCTATATTTTAGTAAATTTAGATGAAAATATGTTCAATTTTGTGGATTGTGAAAAAAATTTTAGTTGGAAGTGTCAAATTTTAAGAAATTTATTTGATATCAATTTGGATTATTTTGGATTTTCTTGAGTATTTTTGTTGTAGGATCTACAATTGAGTAAATTTAGATGAAAATAACTTCGATTTTTTGGATTTTGTCACGATTTTTGTCAAATTTTAATAAATTTATTTGAAATCAACTTGGATAATTTTGGAATTTGTTGAGTATTTTTGTTGTAGGATGTATATTTGAGTAAATTTAGATGAAAATAACGACAATTTTTTGGATTGTGAAAAAAATTTTAGTTGGAAGTGTCAAATTTTAATAAATTTATTTGAAACCAATTTCGATTATTTGGATTTTCTTGAGTATTTTTGTTGTAGGATCTACAATTGAGTAAATTTAGATGAAAATAACTTCAATTTTTTGGATTGTGAAAAAAATTTTAGTTGGAAGTGTCAAATTTTAATAAATTTATATGAATTCAACTTCGATTTTTTGGGATTTTGTTGAGTATTTTTGTTGTAGGGTCTATATTTGAGTAAATTTAGATGAAAATATGTCCAATTTTGTGGATTGTGAAAAAAATTTTAGTTGGAAGTGTCAAATTTTAATATATTTATTTGATATCAACTTCGATTCTTTTGGATTTTGTCGAGTATTTTTGGTGTAGGATGTATATTTGAGTAAATTTAGATGAAAATAACTTCAATTCTTTGGATTGTGAAAAAAATTTGAGTTGGAAGTGTCAAATTTTAATAAATTTATTTGAAACCAACTTCGATTTTTTGGATTTTCTTGAGTATTTTTGTTGTAGGGTCTATATTTGAGTAAATTTAGATGAAAATATGTTCAATTTTGTGGATTGTGAAAAAAATTTTAGTTGGAAGTGTCAAATTTTAATAAATTTATTTGATATCAACTTCGATTTTTTTGGATTTTGTCGAGTATTTTTGGTGTAGGATGTATATTTGAGTAAATTTAGATGAAAATAACTTCAATTTTTTGGATTGTGAAAAAAAGTTTAGTTGGAAGTGTCAAGTTTTAATAAATTTATTTGAAACCAACTTCGATTTTTTTGATTTTCTTGAGTAATTTTGTTGTAGGATCTATAATTAAGTAAATTTAGATGAAAATAACTTCAATTTTTTGGTATGTGAATATAATTTTAGTTGGAAGTGTCAAATTTTAATAAATTTATTTGAATTCAACTTCGATTTTGTGAATTTTGTCGAGTATTTTTGGTGTAGGATGTATATTTGAGTAAATTTAGATGAAAATAACTTCAATTTTTAGGACTGAGAAAAAAATTATAGTTGGAAGTGTCAAATTTTAATAAATTTATTTGAAATCAACTTCGATTATTTTGAATTTTGTTGAGTATTTTTGTTGTAGGATCTATATTTGAGTAAATTTAGATGAAAATAACTTAAATTTTTAGGATTGTGAAAAAAATGTTAGTTGGAAGTGTCAAATTTTAATAAATTTATTTGAAACCTACTTCGATTTTTCTCGACTATGTTGAGTTTTTTTGATAGAGAAGCTTAATTTGAGTAATTTCAGTTGAAATAACTTCGATTTTTAGGATTTTGTCACGATTTTTGTCAAATTTTAATAAATTTATTTGAAATCAACTTGGATAATTTTGGAATTTGTTGAGTATTTTTGTTGTAGGATCTATATTTGAGTAAATGTAGATGAAAATATCTTCAATTTTTTGGATTGTGAAAAAATTTTAGTTGGAAGTGTCAAATTTTAATAAATTTATTTGAAACCAACATTGATTTTTTGGATTTTCTTGAGTATTTTTGTTGTAGGATCTACAATTGAGTAAATTTAGATGAAAATAACTTGAATTTTAAGGATTGTGAAAAAAAATTTAGTTGGAAGTGTCAAATTTTAAAAAATTTATTTGAAATCCATTTGGATTATTTTGGATTTTGTTGACAATTTTTGTTGTAGGAACTATATTTGAGTAAATTTAGGTGAAAATATCTTCAATTTTTAGGATTGTGAAAAAAAATTTAGTTGGAAGTGCCAAATTTTAATAAATTTTTTTGTAACCAACTTCGATTTTTTGGATTTTCTTGAATATTTTTGGTGTAGGATCTACAATTGAGTAAATTTAGATGAAAATAACTTCAATTTTTAGGACTGAGAAAAATATTTTAGTTGGAAGTGTCAAATTTTAATAAATTTATTTGAAACCAACTTCGATTTTTTTGGATTTTGTTGAGTATTTTTGTTGTAGGATCTATATTTGAGTAACTTTAGATGAAAATATCTTCAATTTTTTGGATTGTGAAAAAATTTTAGTTGGAAGTGTCAAATTTTGATAAATTTATTTGAAATCAATTTGGATTATTTTGGATTTTGTCGAGTATTTTTGGTGTAGGATGTATATTTGAGTAAATGTTGATGAAAATAACGACAATTTTTTGGATTGTGAAAAAAAATTTTAGTTGGAAGTGTCAAATTTTAACAAATTTATTTGAAACCAACTTCGATTTTTTGGATTTTCTTGAGTATTTTTGTTGTAGGATCTACAATTGAGTAAATTTAGATGAAAATAACTTCAATTTTTTGGATTGTGAAAAAAAATTTAGTTGGAAGTGTCAAATTTTAATAAAATTATTAGAAACCAACTTCGATTTTTTGGATTTTCTTGAGTATTTTTGGTGTAGGATGTATATTTGAGTAAATTTAGATGAAAATAACGACAATTTTTTGGATTCTGAAAAAAAAATTTACTTGGAAGTGTAAAATTTTAATAAATTTATTTGAAACCAACTTCGATTTTTTTGGATTTTCTTGAGTATTTTTGTTGTAGGATCTACAATTGAGTAAATTTAGATGAAAATAACTTCGATTTTTTGGATTTTGTCACGATTTTTGTCAAATTTTAATAAATTTATTTGAAATCAACTTGGATAATTTTGGAATTTGTTGAGTATTTTTGTTGTAGGATGTATATTTGAGTAAATTTAGATGAAAATAACGACAATTTTTTGGATTGTGAAAAAAATTTTAGTTGGAAGTGTCAAATTTTAATAAATTTATTTGAAACCAATTTCGATTATTTGGATTTTCTTGAGTATTTTTGTTGTAGGATCTACAATTGAGTAAATTTAGATGAAAATAACTTCAATTTTTTGGATTGTGAAAAAAATTTTAGTAGGAAGTGTCAAATTTTAATAAATTTATTTGAATTCAACTTCGATTTTTTGGGATTTTGTTGAGTATTTTTGTTGTAGGGTCTATATTTGAGTAAATTTAGATGAAAATATGTTCAATTTTGTGGATTGTGAAAAAAATTTTAGTTGGAAGTGTCAAATTTTAATATATTTATTTGATATCAACTTCGATTTTTTTGGATTTTGTCGAGTATTTTTGGTGTAAGATGTATATTTGAGTAAATTTAGATGAAAATAACTTCAATTCTTTGGATTGTGAAAAAAATTTGAGTTGGAAGTGTCAAATTTTAATAAATTTATTTGAAACCAACTTCGATTTTTTGGATTTTCTTGAGTATTTTTGTTGTAGGGTCTATATTTGAGTAAATTTAGATGAAAATATGTTCAATTTTGTGGATTGTGAAAAAAATTTTAGTTGGAAGTGTCAAATTTTAATAAATTTATTTGATATCAACTTCGATTTTTTTGGATTTTGTCGAGTATTTTTGGTGTAGGATGTATATTTGAGTAAATTTAGATGAAAATAACTTCAATTTTTTGGATTGTGAAAAAAAGTTTAGTTGGAAGTGTCAAGTTTTAATAAATTTATTTGAAACCAACTTCGATTTTTTGGATTTTCTTGAGTATTTTTGTTGTAGGATCTACAATTGAGTAAATTTTGATGAAAATAACTTCAATTTTTTGGATTGTGAAAAAAAATTTAGTTGGAAGTGTCAAATTTTAATAAAATTATTTGAAATCAACTTCGATTTTTTTGGATTTTGTTGAGTATTTTTGTTGTAGGGTCTATATTTGAGTAAATTTAGATGAAAATAACTTCAATTTTGTGGATTGTGAAAAAAATTTTAGTTGGAAGTGTCAAATTTTAATAAATTTATTTGATATCAACTTCGATTTTTTTGGATTTTGTCGAGTATTTTTGGTGTAGGATGTATATTTGAGTAAATTTAGATGAAAATAACTTCAATTTTTTGGATTGTGAAAAAAATTTTAGTTGGAAGTGTCAAATTTTAATAAATTTATTTGAAATCAACTTCGATTTTTTTGGATTTTGTCGAGTATTTTTGGTGTAGGATGTATATTTGAGTAAATTTAGATGAAAATAACTTCAATTCTTTGGATTGTGAAAAAAATTTGAGTTGGAAGTGTCAAATTTTAATAAATTTATTTGACACCAACTTCGATTTTTTGGATTTTCTTGAGTATTTTTGTTGTAGGATCTACAATTGAGTAAATTTAGATGAAAATAACTTCGATTTTTTGGATTTTGTCACGATTTTTGTCAAATTTTAATAAATTTATTTGAAATCAACTTGGATAATTTTGGAATTTGTTGAGTATTTTTGTTGTAGGATGTATATTTGAGTAAATTTAGATGAAAATAACGACAATTTTTTGGATTGTGAAAAAAATTTTAGTTGGAAGTGTCAAATTTTAATAAATTTATTTGAAACCAATTTCGATTATTTGGATTTTCTTGAGTATTTTTGTTGTAGGATCTACAATTGAGTAAATTTAGATGAAAATAACTTCAATTTTTTGGATTGTGAAAAAAATTTTAGTAGGAAGTGTCAAATTTTAATAAATTTATTTGAATTCAACTTCGATTTTTTGGGATTTTGTTGAGTATTTTTGTTGTAGGGTCTATATTTGAGTAAATTTAGATGAAAATATGTTCAATTTTGTGGATTGTGAAAAAAATTTTAGTTGGAAGTGTCAAATTTTAATATATTTATTTGATATCAACTTCGATTTTTTTGGATTTTGTCGAGTATTTTTGGTGTAGGATGTATATTTGAGTAAATTTAGATGAAAATAACTTCAATTCTTTGGATTGTGAAAAAAATTTGAGTTGGAAGTGTCAAATTTTAATAAATTTATTTGAAACCAACTTCGATTTTTTGGATTTTCTTGAGTATTTTTGTTGTAGGGTCTATATTTGAGTAAATTTAGATGAAAATATGTTCAATTTTGTGGATTGTGAAAAAAATTTTAGTTGGAAGTGTCAAATTTTAATAAATTTATTTGATATCAACTTCGATTTTTTTGGATTTTGTCGAGTATTTTTGGTGTAGGATGTATATTTGAGTAAATTTAGATGAAAATAACTTCAATTTTTTGGATTGTGAAAAAAAGTTTAGTTGGAAGTGTCAAGTTTTAATAAATTTATTTGAAACCAACTTTGATTTTTTGGATTTTCTTGAGTATTTTTGTTGTAGGATCTACAATTGAGTAAATTTAGATGAAAATAACTTCAATTTTAAGGATTGTGAAAAAAAATTTAGTTGGAAGTGTCAAATTTTAATAAATTTATTTGAAATCAATTTGGATTATTTTGGATTTTGTTGACAATTTTTGTTGTAGGATCTATATTTGAGTAAATTTAGATGAAAATAACTTAAATTTTTAGGATTGTGAAAAAAATGTTAGTTGGAAGTGCCAAATTTTAATAAATTTATTTGAAACCAACTTCGATTTTTTGGATTTTCTTGAGTATTTCTGTTGTAGGATCTACAATTGAGTAAATTTAGATGAAAATAACTTCGATTTTTTGGATTTTGTCACGATTTTTGTCAAATTTTAATAAATTTATTTGAAATCAACTTGGATAATTTTGGAATTTGTTGAGTATTTTTGTTGTAGGAACTATATTTGAGTAAATTTAGGTGAAAATATCTTCAATTTTTAGGATTGTGAAAAAAATTTTAGTTGGAAGTGCCAAATTTTAATAAATTTTTTTGTAACCAACTTCGATTTTTTGGATTTTCTTGAGTATTTTTGGTGTAGGATCTACAATTGAGTAAATTTAGATGAAAATAACTTCGATTTTTTGGATTATGTCACGATTTTTGTCAAATTTTAATAAATTTATTTGAAATCAACTTGGATAATTTTGGAATTTGTTGAGTATTTTTGTTGTAGGATCTATATTTGAGTAAATTTAGATGAAAATATCTTCAATTTTTAGGATTGTGAAAAAAAATTTAGTTGCACGTGTCAAATTTTAATAAATTTATTTGAAATCAACTTCGATTTTATTGGATTTTGTCGAATATTTTTGTTGTAGGATCTATATTTGAGTAAATTTAGGTGAAAATATCTTCAATTTTTAGGATTGTGAAAAAAATTTTAGTTGGAAGTGCCAAATTTTAATAAATTTTTTTGTAACCAACTTCGATTTTTTGGATTTTCTTGAGTATTTTTGGTGTAGGATCTACAATTGAGTAAATTTAGATGAAAATAACTTCGATTTTTTGGATTTTGTCACGATTTTTGTCAAATGTTAATAAATTTATTTGAAATCAACTAGGATAATTTTGGAATTTGTTGAGTATTTTTGTTGTAGGATCTATATTTGAGTAACTTTAGATGAAAATATCTTCAATTTTTTGGATTGAGAAAAAATTTTAGTTGGAAGTGTCAAATTTTAATAAATTTATTTGAAACCAACTTCGATTTTTTTGGATTTTCTTGAGTATTTTTGTTGTAGGATCTACAATTGAGTAAATTTAGATGAAAATAACTTCAATTTTTTGGATTGTGAATATAATTTTAGTTGGAAGTGTCAAATTTTAATAAATTTATTTGAAACCAACTTCGATTTTTTGGATTTTCTTGAGTATTTTTGGTGTAGGATGTATATTTGAGTAAATTTAGATGAAAATAACTCCAATTTTTTGGATTGTGAAAAAAAGTTTAGTTGGAAGTGTCAAGTTTTAATAAATTTATTTGAAACCAACTTCGATTTTTTGGATTTTCTTGAGTATTATTGTTGTAGGATCTACAATTGAGTAAATTTAGATGAAAATAACTTCAATTTTTTGGATTGTGAAAAAAAGTTTAGTTGGAAGTGTCAAGTTTTAATAATTTTATTTGAAACCAACTTCGATTTTTTGGATTTTCTTGAGTATTTTTGTTGTAGGATCTACAATTGAGTAAATTTAGATGAAAATAACTTCAATTTTTTGGATTGTGAAAAAAATTTGAGTTGGAAGTGTCAAATTTTAATAAATTTATTTGAAACCAACTTCGATTTTTTGGATTTTCTTGAGTATTTTTGTTGTAGGATCTACAATTGAGTAAATTTAGATGAAAATAACTTCAATTTTGTGGATTGTGAAAAAAATTTTAGTTGGAAGTGTCATATTGTAATAAATTTTTTTTCATATCAACTTCGATTTTTTTGGATTTTGTCGAGTATTTTTGGTGTAGGATGTATATTTGAGTAAATTTAGATGAAAATAACTTCAATTTTTTGGATTGTGAAAAAAAGTTTAGTTGGAAGTGTCAAGTTTTAATAAATTTATTTGAAACCAACTTCGATTTTTTGGATTTTCTTGAGTATTTTTGTTGTAGGATCTACAATTGAGTAAATTTAGATGAAAATAACTTCAATTTTTTGGATTGTGAATAAAATTTTAGTTGGAAGTGTCAAATTTTAATAAATTTATTTGAATTCAACTTCGATTTTTTGGGATTTTGTCCAGTATTTTTGGTGTAGGATGTATATTTGAGTAAATTTAGATGAAAATAACGACAATTTTTTGGATTGTGAAAAAAATTTTAGTTGGAAGTGTCAAATTTTAATAAATTTATTTGAAACCAATTTCGATTATTTGGATTTTCTTGAGTATTTTTGTTGTAGGATGTATATTTGAGTAAATTTAGATGAAAATAACGACAATTTTTTGGATTGTGAATAAAATTTTAGTTGGAAGTGTCAAATTTTAATAAATTTATTTGAATTCAACTTCGATTTTTTGGGATTTTGTCCAGTATTTTTGGTGTAGGATGTATATTTGAGTAAATTTAGATGAAAATAACGACAATTTTTTGGATTGTGAAAAAAATTTTAGTTGGAAGTGTCAAATTTTAATAAATTTATTTGAAACCAATTTCGATTATTTGGATTTTCTTGAGTATTTTTGTTGTAGGATCTACAATTGAGTAAATTTAGATGAAAATAACTTCAATTTTTAGGACTGAGAAAAATATTTTAGTTGGAAGTGTCAAATTTTAATAAATTTATTTGAAACCTACTTCGATTTTTCTCGACTATGTTGAGTTTTTGTGATAGAGAAGCTTAATTTGAGTAATTTCAGTTGAAATAACTTCGATTTTTTGGATTTTGTCACGATTTTTGTCAAATTTTAATAAATTTATTTGAAATCAACTTGGATAATTTTGGAATTTGTTGAGTATTTTTGTTGTAGGATCTATATTTGAGTAAATGTAGATAAATATATCTTCAATTTTTTGGATTGTGAAAAAATTTTAGTTGGAAGTGTCAAATTTTAATAAATTTATTTGAAACCAACTTTGATTTTTTGGATTTTCTTGAGTATTTTTGTTGTAGGATCTACAATTGAGTAAATTTAGATGAAAATAACTTCAATTTTATGGATTGTGAAAAAAAATTTAGTTGGAAGTGTCAAATTTTAATAAATTTATTTGAAATCAATTTGGATTATTTTGGATTTTGTTGACAATTTTTGTTGTAGGATCTATATTTGAGTAAATTTAGATGGAAATAACTTCAATTTTTTGGATTGTGAAAAAAAATTTAGTTGGAAGTGTCAAATTTTAATAAATTTATTTGAAATCAACTTCGATTTTTTTGGATTTTGTCGAGTATTTTTGGTGTAGGATGTATATTTGAGTAAATTTAGATGAAAATAACTTCAATTTTTTGGATTGTGAAAAAAAGTTTAGTTGGAAGTGTCAAGTTTTAATAAATTTATTTGAAACCAACTTCGATTTTTTGGATTTTCTTGAGTATTTTTGTTGTAGGATCTACAATTGAGTAAATTTTGATGAAAATAACTTCAATTTTTTGGATTGTGAAAAAAAATTTAGTTGGAAGTGTCAAATTTTAATAAATTTATTTGAAATCAACTTCGATTTTTTTGGATTTTGTCGAGTATTTTTGGTGTAGGATGTATATTTGAGTAAATTTAGATGAAAATAACTTCAATTTTTTGGATTGTGAAAAAAAGTTTAGTTGGAAGTGTCAAGTTTTAATAAATTTATTTGAAACCAACTTCGATTTTTTGGATTTTCTTGAGTATTTTTGTTGTAGGATCTACAATTGAGTAAATTTTGATGAAAATAACTTCAATTTTTTGGATTGTGAAAAAAAATTTAGTTGGAAGTGTCAAATTTTAATAAAATTATTTGAAATCAACTTCGATTTTTTTGGATTTTGTTGAGTATTTTTGTTGTAGGGTCTATATTTGAGTAAATTTGGATGAAAATAACTTCAAATTTGTGGATTGTGAAAAAAATTTTAGTTGGAAGTGTCAAATTTTAATAAATTTATTTGAAATCAATTTGGATTATTTTGGATTTTGTCGAGTATTTTTGGTGTAGGATGTATATTTGAGTAAATGTAGATGAAAATAACGACAATTTTTTGGATTGTGAAAAAAAATTTTAGTTGGAAGTGTCAAATTTTAATAAAATTATTTGAAACCAACTTCGATTTTTTGGATTTTCTTGAGTATTTTTGGTGTAGGATGTATATTTGAGTAAATTTAGATGAAAATAACTCCAATTTTTTGGATTGTGAAAAAAAGTTTAGTTGGAAGTGTCAAGTTTTAATAAATTTATTTGAAACCAACTTCGATTTTTTGGATTTTCTTGAGTATTTTTGTTGTAGGATCTACAATTGAGTAAATTTAGATGAAAATAACTTCAATTTTTTGGATTGTGAAAAAAAGTTTAGTTGGAAGTGTCAAGTTTTAATAATTTTATTTGAAACCAACTTCGATTTTTTGGATTTTCTTGAGTATTTTTGTTGTAGGATCTACAATTGAGTAAATTTAGATGAAAATAACTTCAATTTTTTGGATTGTGAAAAAAATTTGAGTTGGAAGTGTCAAATTTTAATAAATTTATTTGAAACCAACTTCGATTTTTTGGATTTTCTTGAGTATTTTTGTTGTAGGATCTACAATTGAGTAAATTTTGATGAAAATAACTTCAATTTTTTGGATTGTGAAAAAAAATTTAGTTGGAAGTGTCAAATTTTAATAAATTTATTTGAAATCAATTTGGATTATTTTGGATTTTGTCGAGTATTTTTGGTGTAGGATGTATATTTGAGTAAATGTAGATGAAAATAACGACAATTTTTTGGATTGTGAAAAAAAATTTTAGTTGGAAGTGTCAAATTTTAATAAAATTATTTGAAACCAACTTCGATTTTTTGGATTTTCTTGAGTATTTTTGGTGTAGGATGTATATTTGAGTAAATTTAGATGAAAATAACTCCAATTTTTTGGATTGTGAAAAAAAGTTTAGTTGGAAGTGTCAAGTTTTAATAAATTTATTTGAAACCAACTTCGATTTTTTGGATTTTCTTGAGTATTATTGTTGTAGGATCTACAATTGAGTAAATTTAGATGAAAATAACTTCAATTTTTTGGATTGTGAAAAAAAGTTTAGTTGGAAGTGTCAAGTTTTAATAATTTTATTTGAAACCAACTTCGATTTTTTG